>CM022300.1:435441466-438285568 GCA_011799875.1 Thinopyrum elongatum
AGGCTTCAAGTCGATGACGGAAACTCGACAGTCTAGCAGGGGGTATTCCTGGAAGTTCGTCGAAAAAAATCCGGGAAGTCACAGTTAATTCTCATCATCAAGCCGGAGAAGCATCAACGCATTCAGGAATAAATTTGAGCCTCAGCGTTCTGAGTGATATGAGCATGGTAATTCACCATCTCATTCGAGGGGGTTGCAGAGGTGAAAAACTTGGTGGCACATTGATTGAGGCATAGGTGGGCTTCAACCAATCCATTCCAGAATAAGGTCAATCTTGGAGATTCAGATAAGGGAGACGCACTGAAATCAACTCTTCGATTCAACGGAACATTAAGCTAACTGTAAAAGGTTCGGCAACCAACCCGCGGGGGTTTTGTGTACAAGTAAGGGTGTGTTCATGTATTCGCATTTAATGTCATGCATGCGTGCTGCAAAAGGTTTTGACAGGAAGGAATGCGATGTCCTGATCAAAATAAAACAGGATGCAGGTACTGAAAACGAGGAAGGTACCTCAATCAAAGTATCTGGTTGATCTGGAGCTTCAGACAGTGAGTGGTAGTACTCTGCCCACGACCGTAAGAAGGTCTGGCATTATTGTTGTCGCTGCTGAGGGGAAGAACACGGCCCATTCACGTCCAGCAGAAGGCGAGAGCTAGTTGATTCTGCTCTGAGAAACAATCTCTAGCACGGTGACCTGGCGCACACTTGAAGCATAGTCCGCTGTCAGGACGAGGGATGTTGGTGTTGGAGCTCGAGGTGCTGGAGCTGGAAGGGCTTGTCTCGGTGGTGGAGGGGGTGCGCAGACGTGGGGCAGCATAAGCAGGTTGTTCGTAGGAGCTGCTGAACGGGAACAGGGCCTTTGGGGAACCAAGATGCGTCGCTTCTGGGAAGACGAGCCCGAAGAGGAGCCCGGACTCACGGGCTGGTCTGGCGCTTCCGTGTGCTTCTTAAGTTCCAGTTGCAACATGATGGCCTTATTCCACCCAAGGTGGCGAAATCAGGATAATCATGGACAAGCAGTGCCAACGTATGTACATGATGCAGTCCTTCACGGAACTTCTCCGGTCTTCGATCATCAGTAGGATGTCGTCTTCAGCATAGCGGATAAGTCAAGAAACTCCGCTGATATACTTCCACGGTCTGTTGCCCTGAACAAGGCTACGGAACTCGGACTTCCTGCCGAGCTATGACAGCTGAGGATGTAGCGGCACGGAATGCAATCTTGATTCTGCAAAGTGAGACGTACCAGGCGGCAGAGTCTGTCGGTGAGGAGTGGCACACCATTGGGATGCGGGACCCTTAAGAATATGTCCGCAAAGTGACATAGTTAATTTCGGCACACTAGCAGACTCCATATCATGGGAGAGTACACGCGAGCCAGTCATCGGCATCCAAGGGGTTGACTGTGTGCGGAAAGGGATGGGCTGCGCCGCAAAAAATTTGGCAAAGTGATGGAGAAAGGCTTGCGGATTAGCATCAGGACGAGGGAAACTGCTGCATAATTCCCGTCATAAACTGGCGGGTTGAGTTCAAACTGTGAAGCATCATCGCTGCCATTATAATCAGGTGGTGCGGCGGGCGGGTGGTGGTGGATTGTGTGTCAGCCATCCTGCTATTTCAACAGAGGGTATATTCAGCAGATAGCTTATGCAAGTGTTTAGCAATAAACTGAGACTCGACATTTTCTGAAGTAGTGCCCAGATGTGAAGTAGTCATTAAGACATCAGATCCATACATAGTCGGTTACATTCGCGGCATACGTTTTGTGAATGAAAGCTAAACATGCTTCGGCGCGCAGCGCAACGCGTAAGAACGTACACAACGGGGTACATCAAAGGCTACACACGTGCAGTTGTACTGTTGGGGTATGGGGTCTTTTGAAAGAAAACCACTGACGGGGTAACTGCAAGTGCGGCGATGGACGTTCTTCGCCAGAAGATGTCTGCGCTCCAGGGCACTCTGATCAGAACCCGTGTCGAAAGAAAAAGAGGTCCACGTGCAAGCGTGTGACCTCCACGACGCATGGCCAACGTCCCTGATGGCATCTCATCCTTCTCTGGTAACGAGGACCAGTAGATCCGAGCTCTTGCACGACAGATGGTGCAACTGGTTGGTCATAGTCCCGGAGTACCTGCTCGAGTGGGCAACACCGACAGCAAGTTGCACGAACAGTGCGATCCAGAGCCTGGCCTAGTGATCAGAATCGCGGATTTTCATAGTCGACAGGCTCTTACGGGGCACAGATAACTTGTAAATACAGTTAGCATCCTCCACAGGTGGCATACGGAAATGTACCGAAACACAGTATCATCCAAGTTAGCACTGTGCTTCCTTCGGAGACGTGCGCAGCAGAGTAGGCGGCATATGGACTGCCTATCATCGGTCACGCCGCGTACCGTGAAAACGGTGATGAAGCTCAGTGTCAGAGTTTATCCTGCTGATCGTAGATGCGAACATCAGCATAGTACTGCTCTGGTTGAACTCACGATAACTTCTAAGACCATGTAATCGGGGCACCAGCGGTATCCCACCTGATCAAAGGGCATCAGAACAGCTGGAAACCCAGGGAGTCTCGAGCACAGGTGCGAAGCACGAGCTGGTCGTAGGACGAGGGGGAACAGTCGCCATCTGAAATAAGAAGTTCAGGATTGTCGTAAGACATTGAGAAATATAACCGATCTCAAAGGAAGGTTAAACAAACAATGGAAGGAAATGATTATCAGACTAATCAGATCAATGACAGGGAAATCGCAATGATCCAGTTCTCGGGTGGATAGAATTAACGAGATCTAAATGTCGGTGTTAGTAAATTATTAAACCCGAATAGATGAGAGATTAGAATCCCAGAGAAAGACGGAAGAAAGATCCTAATACCACCATTGGCGACGTGGGCCCGTAGCCACACAGCCAAGTGTAAAACAGTTTTTGACCACTAGATTAATTCGGCCAAAGAGTTGGAGGGGGAGGGAATCCTAGAGGCAGTCGGCTCTGATACCAACGTGTGACGACCCGGCTTAATCGTGCACTAATCATACACGCAAAATGCGCACGATCAAGCCTAAGGACTCACTTGAAGATATCACAACACAACTCTAAAACATAAAATAAAGTCATACAAGCTTAATATTACCAAGCCAGGGCCTCGAGGCTCGATACACGCTCGATGGCATACAAGACGTCAGCGGAAGCATTAGATATTGAGTACAGATATATTAAGAGAGAGAGATAAGCCTTCACAGAGGCGGGTGTAAAAATAAAAACTAAGATCGAAAGGCGTGTAGGCCTCCTGCCCTGGACCCTCCGATCCTACTCCTGGTCGTCGAACGGCTCTTCGTAGTAGTAGTACTCGCCAGGCGGATAGTAGTACTGGTGGCGGCTGGGGCTCTTCTGGCTTAGGGGCTCCGTCGTTGGTGGCATCAAATGGAAAATGGGGGAAAAAGAAAATAAAGCAAACGGAGTACTCATCCGAAGTACTCAGCAAGCAAGGATCTACAATACATATGCATCATTGTCAAAGGAATGGCTTGTATATGTGGACTGGGCTGCAGAAATGCCAGAGTAGAGGGGGAAGGCCTAGTCCTTCGAAGACTAGCATCTTCAACAATCTTCGACAGCTCTGCAGATCAGGAGAGAGAGCGATGAACATAATGTAAGTAGTAGTAGTAATATCATCAACCTCGACCTGAGATCCTTTCTCGACTCCCGGCGAGAAAGCAATCCAGAGCCTACTATCCAGTTCTCACCACATGTTCTAGTTGTACCGATCGGGATACAACTCCGAGTGTCCGTTACTCGTAGGACAGGCTATCGATAGAAGTTTTCTTCCCTGCAGGGGTGCACCAACTTACCCACCACGCTCACTTAACTCTGGCGCGGACACACTTTTCGGGTCATGCCCGGCCTCGGCTAAGCAACACGCCGCAACCGAACCTAGGCTTATAGAGAGGTCAGCACGCCGGACTAAACCTATGCCCCCAGGGGTCTTGGGCCTCGCCCCGGAACTCCTGCACGTTACGGGCCACCGAGAGCAGACCTAGCAACCCCTTATACAAGCGCGGTTGCATTACCAGTCCCAACTCGGCGTGCGCCGCTCCTTACTGACGTCAAACAAGCTTCGGCTGATGTGTACGATCAGAACGCCCATACTATGCCACGTGATGGTTAGTGCTATCGGGCCAGAGGCCCCTCGGATCAAATATCCAAACCGTAGGGATAGGAGCGCGCGGAAAACGAGCAGAGACTCACACATCGATGTGACCGTCGCCCCGTCTCGAGGACTGTGGAAGGGCTAAGAATGCCCGGCCACGCCTCGTATTATCTCGCGGGCACCATCCAGGTCACCCGACTCCACATCACTTCGCAATAAGCTCGCGCGGGTACCCCTCAGGGCCGACCGTCTTTAGTATCATAGTTAGTGAAGTCATAATATCCAAGGTAACTGTGGTGTCTGACACCGAAGGGAACCCTGAGGAATCACCCTCGATGGAATTCCCGCTCGATGTTATCATCAAGGTGAACGAAGGAGGAATCACCCCGGGTCCACACTTGAGAGGTTGCGCGACGATGTCGTATCGGGGTGGTGTGTGTAGGAGGAATCACCCTCGCTTACCACGACCGGAGTAACTAACCCTACAAGGTTAACATCAGAAGTGCTGACGAGGTATCACCCTCGGCACTCGATGATAACCCAGCAGTGTCGGCAACTAAGGGGAAGTGATGTCGGTGCCATGGTCTAGTCTTCATCCCGATGATCGGGTCTTCTGATGGCAGCAGGGCAGTCGGGATCAAGTGGGTGGTCTCTGTCGTGACTCTAACACCATCCTATGCTAACCAGTTTAGGTAACAGGCATGTATCAAAGTAGGTTACAAGAATAAAGGTATGCAACAGAGTGGTATAGTACTAATACAGCAGTAACATCTGGGCAAGCATAAGAGGGAGAGCAGGGGAAGAGGGGAGAGAGTAGGCGATATCGGAATGCTCAAAATGGGGTGCTTGCCTGTTTGCTCTGGGGCAAGGGCAAGGTCTTCAGGGGTGTCGTCGGGAACGTAGTCGTACTCCGGAGCTGCGTCTGCGTCTGGAGCTACGTCTGCGTCGGGGTCTATCGAGAGAGAAGAGGGGGAGGAAACAGGTAAACAATATGCAATCATATGCCACCAGTGCGTGCTATGCTATGATGCAGTGCAGGGTTGCCTGAATATGCATCTAAGTCATTTTAGTTATTTTTAGAATTATTCTGGGATTTAATATCCGACGTGTGTGCACTATTCATCTGCCGGATTCGGGTCCGGAGTTTCGAGTTCTTCTACGTAGGAGGTTCCGATGGAGAAACAGACGGCACGATCAGACTCGTCTCATCGTTCTGAGCAACTTTCATGTTTTAACTTTTTCGATCCGAGCTACGGTTTAAAAGTTATTAATTTTTAAAGATTATTTGAATTTATGGAATTATTTTATTTAACAGAAATGAATTATGACGTCAGCATGACGCGCTGCTGACGTCAGCAAGTCAACAGGACGGTTGACCAGTCAAATATGACATGTGGGTCCAGTGGGACCCACATGTCAGCCTCTGTTTAGGCTAATCAGTGGATTAATTTAATTACCAGGGTTAATTAGGGGGTGGACCCCACATGTCAGTGAGACATTAGGTTAATCTAATTAGTTTCTAATTAATTAAATCTTTAATTAGTCTAATTATCGAACGGGACCCACGTGTCAGCTACAGGGGTGAACAGTGCCCGCGTTGACTAGGGTCAACGCGGTCAACTGGGCCCGTGGGACCCACTGGCAGTGACCCAGGGGTGTCCCACGTGGCAGCCACGTCGGCGGCCGGCGCCGGAGTTGCGCCGGCGACCAAAATCGCGGCGGTGCGTCGCCGGAGCCGCTCGGATTTGCGCTACAGAGCTTGGTTCGAGCCGTGGGTAGGTTCTTTCGAACGGGCGTTCAACGCCGCGTCCAACCGTGGCGGTGGCGTCGCCGGAGACGGCGTGTAGCGACGGCGGCGAGCATCGCGGCGGACGCCGGAGTTCGGGCTTCGTCGGGTTCGACGCTATGCGGCACGGGGAGAGGTGCTAGAGGCTTTGCTGGACTCGCACGAGCTCCAGGAGCTCGAAGCTGGGCTCAGTTGCGCATGACGGCGGCGTTGGCCACGGCAGCGAGCTCGTCGGCGGCAGCGGGTTCGGGCTCCTCGGGTGCGGCCACTACGGCGACAGAGAGGTGCGGATCGAAGAGGGGAAAGACGAGGTGGAGCTCACCGGGTGGCTAAGAAAAGCCGGTGACGGTTTAGGAGCAGCAGCCGTCGCCGGATTTGGAGAAGATCGCCGGCAGCCGAGAGGAAAGGGGGCGGCGCGTAGTAGTCGTTGTGGTGCTCCCCGGCTCGATCTCTGGCTTCCAGTCGAAGGAGTCGACGAACCCGGAGCTCGTGGTCACGAGGATGGAGCCGGAGGAGCTCGGTGGCCACGGCGGTGCCAAGACGCGGCGACGGCGGTGTTCGGTGGCGGATCTGGAGGAAGGGTGGAGGCGCGGAGCGGCGAGGGAGAGGAATGGGGATCGACTAGGGTTCGGGTGAGGCCGCGGGGCCTCTTATTCCCCTACGCGGCGGCAGCGGCGCCGGAGGATGGTCGACACGCGCCGCGCTCGTCGGCGTGTCGGCGCGCGCGTTTGACAGCGCGGCGAGGAGGACGATGGGGAGATGGGCTGGGCCGGTTGGACCTCAAATCGGGGCACTGTGCATTAAGGCCCAGTGCATAGTGTCCCTTTTAATTATTTCTCTGTTTCTGCTTTCCTTTTCTTTTATTTCCTTTTCTGTTTCAAAATGTTTAGGGCACTTGTGCACTTTTGAAAAATGTGGGAGTTGGCCCAAATATTGCAATGCAATATTATCTCTCACCAAAAAGTGGTTTGGACAAATTTGGATTCCATGTGAGTTTGATATTAATTTAATAGATGTAAATAGTCTGTTTTGAGTGCTGTTTCAGGTTGTTTCACTCACTTAGCTAACTCCAAAAATAATGATTATGATTTTGCCATGACCACTGGATTATTTGCTAATTAAATAACATTTCTCCAGCAGAGTTTGATCAACTTCAATTTGCACTTTGGAATTTAATTTAATTTTCAGATTTTGAATTTGAATTGGATTATTAACCCAAATGACTTGGCACTGCAAATGATCATGACTTGGCAGTTTTAACAGAGTGTCATAGAGCTTATTACTAGGGGGTGTTACACTCCCCAAGCCATAAGTCCTACCGATCTGACTGAAATCAAGATCCCTGTAGTCATTGACTTGGTGATGGAGATTCTGGTAATTACTCCCGACTGGACAGTGCCATACATTGCATATTTGCTCAGGCAAGAACTCCCAGAGGATGAAGTCGAGGCACGTCAGATCGTTCGCAGGTCCAAAGCTTTCACAGTGATAGATGGACAGCTTTATAGAGAGAGTGTCACTGGCATGGCTCAACGATGTATTTCTCTGGAAGAGGGTCGACTGATTTTGGAAGAAATCCACTTGAGGACCTGTGGTCATCATGCGTCCTCCCGGACAATTGTGGCCAAAGCATACCGAGCTGGATTTTACAGGCCGCAGGCCAATGAAGTTGCAAAGGAGATCGTTCAACATTGTGAAGGATGCGAGTTCTATGCGAACATGTCTCGTAAGCCCGTGTCTGCCCTGAAGATCATCCCACTCATCTGGCTGTTTGCTGTGTCGGGGTTGGACATGGTTGGACCGCTCAGGACCGGCAGAAGTGGCTTCACTCATCTGCTTGTAGCAGTCGACAAGTTCACCAAATGGATTGAAGCCAAGCCTATTAAGAAGTTAGATTCAAAGACAACTATTAGGTTCTTGAAAGAGCGGATATTCAGGTATGGAGTCCCACACAGTATTATCACAGATAATGGCTCAAACTTCGATTCGGAAGAGTTCAGAAACTTCTGCGCCACCCAAGGCACTCGGGTAGATTACACATCCGTTGCACACCCGCAGTCGAATGGGCAAGCAGAGAGGGCAAACGGCCTTATACTTCAAGGGTGGAAACCATGTCTCATGCGTGACCTTGAGCACGCAGCTGGAGCCTGGGTGACTGAACTACCATCCATTCTGTGGGGCTTAAGGACGAATCCTAACCGGTCCACTGATCGCACTCCTTTCTTCATGGTATATGGAGCCGAAACCGTGCTACCTAGTGATCTCTTCCACAATTCTCCCCGAGTGGAACTCTATTCGGAAGCTGAGGTGGAGCAGGCTCGACAGGACGTCGTTGACCTTTTGGAAGAAGAACAAGAGATGGCCATGATACGGTCGACTGTTTATCAGCAAGACCTTCGTCGATTCCACGCAAGGAACGTCAAGGGTCGAGTATTTCAAGAAGGCGATCTGGTGCTCCGAGTGGATCAGCAGTGTCCACACAAACTTGCCCCCGCGTGGGAAGGCCCATTCATCGTCACCAAGGTGCTGCACAACGGGGCCTATCACCTCTACAACCTCGCGAAGAAGATTGGCGAGCCGTGCGCCTGGAACGCAGATCTTCTTCGTCGATTCTATACTTAACAGTCGGATTGTCGAGATGTAATAAGAGCACTTTTATATTGTTTATCAAAGACATGACTCCTGTAGTCCTATGATGATTTCTCTCGCATAAGCACATGTTCAAAACCGCCAGTGGGTGACTTAGCCGCGAACCCGTCATCGCCTAAGTTAAAAAACTACTCCGAGTGAGAGCATCCCTCCCACTCGGGGGCTTAGCCGCGAGCCAGTCCTCGCCTAAGTTAAAAAACTACTCCGAGTGAGAGCATCCCTCTTACTCGGGGGCTTAGCAGCGAGCCGGTCCTTGCCTAAGTTAAAAAACTCCTCCGAGTGAGAGCATCCCTCCCACTCGGGGGCTTAGCCACGAGCTCGTCCTCGCCTAAGTTAGAAAAACCACTCCGAGTGAGAGCATCCCTCTCACTCAGGGGCTTAGCAGCGAGCTCGTCCTCGCCTAAGTTAAAAAACTACTCCGAGTGAGAGCATCCCTCCCACTCGAGGGCTTAGCCGTGAGCCCGTCCTCTCCTAAGTTAAAAAACTACTCTGAGTGAGAGCATCCCTCCCACTCGAGGGCTTAGCCGCGAGCCAGTCCTCACCTAAGTTAAAAAACCACTCCGAGTGAGAGCATCCCTCCCACTCAAGAGCTTAGCCACGAGCCCGTCCTCGCCTAAGTTAAAAAACTACTCCGAGTGAGACCATCCCTCCCACTCGGGGGCTTAGCAGCGAGCCCGTCCTCGCCTAAGTTAAAAAACCACTCCGAGTGAGAGCATCCCTCCCACTCGGGGGCTTAGTCGCAAGCTCGTCCTCGCCTAAGTTAGAAAAACCACTCCGAGTGAGAGCATCCCTCCCACTCGGGGGCTTAGCTGCGGGCCCGTCCTCGCCTAAGTTAAAAAACTACTCCGAGTGAGAGCATCCCTCCCACTCGGGGGCTTAGCCATGAGCCCATCCTTGCCTAAGTTAGAAAAACCACTCTGAGTGAGAGCATCCCTCCCACTCGGGGACTTAGCCACGGGCCCGTCCTCGCCTAAGTTAAAAAACTACTCTGAGTGAGAGCATCCCTCCCACTCGAGGGCTTAGCCGTGAGCCCGTCCTCACCTAAGTTAAAAAACTACTCCGAGTGAGAGCATCGCTCCCACTTGGGGGCTTAGCCGCGAGCCAGTCCTCACCTAAGTTAAAAAACCACTCCGAGTGAGAGCATCCCTCCCACTCGGGAGCTTAGCCGCGAGCCCGTCCTTGCCTAAGTTAGAAAAACCACTCCGAGTGAGAGCATCCCTCCCACTCGGGGGCTTAGCCATGAGCCAGACCTCGCCTAAGTTTAAAAAAATCCGTTCACTCGGAACATGCAATAAACTGGAAAACAATATTCAGATAAATCCATCAAGTTTATAAACGCAAGTAAAAGTACTCGGGCAACAGGCCCGAACGAGTTTAATGGTTACAAAATCACTCGGCATACTGAGGATAATAAGTTCCAACTGGAAGATAAAGTTTTCTTTCAAGCGCCGGTGGGACTCGCTGGCCCGACGAAGGTGTCCAGGTCTATGCCATCTGCAATCTGAGTCGCCGCCTCAATGAAAGTCTCCATGAAAGATTGAAATTGGAGTTTCTTCATGTTTGCCACCTGAAGGGCCTTCAGATTGTCTTCCCTGGCTCCCTTACAATGAACATGAACAAGCGAGAGCGCCACATCGGCTCCGCAGCGGGTAGCTGATTTCTTCCAAGCTTGCACTCGACCAGGAATCTCATTGAGCCGAACCATCAACGACTTGAGATCATTCTAGAGCGCATCTTCTGGCCACAATTCTTTGTCTATTATTGTCAGTGCAACCTTCAGCCGAGCGACATACCCCAAGACACTGTCAAGGCGAGCTTCAAGTCGCAGCACATTCATAGTAGCATCATCTTTGACGAGTGACTTGGTAGGGTCTAGACCTGTTTCAATTCGCTCTGTCTCTTGCTCGAAGTTCTGGCAGAATTCTGCACAAAGAAGAAAGAGTGAGTTAGCAACGACAATGCTTTCGAAACTCTCAAGAATCCACTCGAACAAAGGAAGATACCTTCAAGAATGATGTACATTTTCTTTGCAAGGTTCCCCAAATACTCCTCCAGCTCGTCCCTCTTTTGGGTAAGCTGGCCCACCTTGTCAGCCAAGACAATCTTCTCCTCCTTAAGTTGAGCAGATTCCTTCTTCACCTCCTTAATGGCAGTCTTTAGGATTGCATTCTCCTCTTCAAGCTTGCCGACTGAAGTTAGTTTCGCTTCAGCATCTTCAGTCTTCTCCTTAGCCACCTTCTGGGCACCAGTGAGTTCCTCATCCTTCCTTTCCAGGGCCTGCTTCATAGTGTCTAAAGAAATAACATTCTTGAGTCATGCTTGGAGTTGGCGGTTCTCATTACGCACATCTGTTTGAGTGAAATCACTTGGTTCAAAAGACAAAAAGAAAGAACAACGAAACACTCAGTCAGCGAAGGGTTACCTCCCATGGTCTTCACCTCCTCCTGAGCTTGCTTCAAGTTCCTTTTCGCCAGGTCCAGATCCAGTTGAAGTTGCGCCTTTTCCTTCTCCAGAGTAACGTACTGGGCACCGACCTCACAAGTCTTCTGAAGATCAGCAAGGAAACAATTCAGTCGACAATGATCAAGATTTTTGAAAATAGGAAATGGAGGGAAGATAAAATTCTCAAACTTTTGGAGTGCACCCAATATTTCTGCATGCTCAAGGCAAGCATCTTGAACACTTGATATGATGAATGCATGGTAGTTTATTTGCTAGAATAATTTGATCATGACTATGTTGAATTCAAATAAAACTGGCATATGGCTAATTTTGCATGTGTGTAGTGTTGGCATGTTTCATCGTACCGTGCATCGTGTGTTGTCATGACTAACTTGCAGGAGCAGGCATAAGAGAAATACCGTTACCGGTAGGAGGATGATCACGTTGGAGCGTGATCATGCCTTGTTTGTTGTGCATGTTGGAGCATGCAAGGGTTGTGGCCCTGTTGGGATTGCTGTTGAAGGAATACCTTGTTGTGCTAACCGTTGCAGGAAACTTAATGCCTCCTGAGTCGACCGTAGATCGAGTCTTGTTCCGGTAACCCCCATACTTGTTTCGTGCTGCCACAGGTTCCTGCCACAGGTAGGGTATGGTTCAGTAAGTTGATAACCCCTTTCCATGCACACACCGTACAGAGGGCCACGATGAGGGTTTCCACGGCCGCGGACTAAATCCTGTCATCGGGTCAGGGGGCATGGGTGTTTCCAGTTGTGACTCAGAGGGGGGCACCCCTTGGAATCCGCGCGTATTAATAGTGATCCCATGCAGGACATTGGTCTCTCCATCTTAGAGTTTTTCTTGAACGATGCTTTGGGTGATTCCTGGCATCCGGAAAGTTAATCTGGTGTGTGCTGGTCAGGTGTGTTTTCAACCCAAAGACCGTAATGGGAATTAGTCAGTGTCACGGTGCTGACTAAAGAAATCCTTTACTTGTGGGTAAAGAGTACACCCTCTGCAGAGTTTAAACCTATTCGAATAGCCGTGTCCGCGGTTAAGGGCTACAGTCTGGGTTGGTCAAGTGTCGGTCCCGGTATCGGTCTCCGGAGGAAATAATTAAAATATGTCTGACTCATTTTTGCAGTATAATTGTTGATACCCTGTTGCTACCTTGATTATTTTATGCTTAATAAATATTATTATGGCTATATTGAGGACTAACCAGTTTCTCTCAATTTATTTTCTTCCTAAGTGTCTCAGGGGCTGGCTAGACTACCCCGGGCACTCAACTATTATTTTTAAGACCTCTCGTGGCGTCTCTCGAGTTAACAGGCGGTTTATCTCGCCACTACTCTTGTGGACACCCGATTGGCATTTCTCTTCAAGTCCGACCGTGGCGTCACTTGACACCCGACTGGCATTTCTTTTCAAGACCTCTCGTGGCGTCGCCTGAGTTCTCGGATGGTCCTGTCTCGTCCGATTTCTCTTTTAGACACCCGATTGGCATTTCTCTTCAAGACCTACCGTGGTGTCACTTGACATCCAACCAGGATTTCTTTTATTTTGTTTCCTTTGACTTTCCTTATTTATCACTAACATTCCCATATATTCATTTATTTGCATATGCTATTATTTTATCATGCCATGATTAAATTCCTGTCAGTAGGCATTTAAGTCCATCATGAGCATTAGCATAAAGTGTAGTTCATCATGGTCATATAATTTAGTTGTTGCATTTGGTATATCTTTTGTTCATGATGTTTGCGAGTACATTCCAACGTACTCACAGGCTTGTCCCTGGCTATTTACTTGGCCAGGTCAGGATTTCTATGAGGAGTACCACAACGACGACCGTGCGGAGACTAGGATAGCAGCCATGCGGAATAGGAATTATCCGGGTCAGCTGTTCCTGTGGGAATGGAGCCCCATCGATGTTGGAGAACCATGAGTTAATTCTGTCGTCCACTACCAGACATCATTGTTGTATCATTGGACCTTTATGGTCTTATATTCAACTCTTGTAATAGCTTGGTAATCTGTAACAAGGACGTGTCCAGCAGTAACAGTAATCCTGGGCTGGTGATGACACGAGGGGTTAATTTCTGGGAATATATTGTGTCCCCAAAATCCGGCCCCGACAGCCTTGGTATCAGAGCTAGACTGACCATTGGCTAATCCTATCTTAGCCTGGTCACTTTCCCTAGGTTTCCACACCGCCCACATTCTTTCCTGTCCACTGTCAGGCTATTCCATCCAATAAAGCCTACACAGTGGCCAGCCGACATCTTTTGATAATCGGTGCCCAACCTATCCCCCTAACCGACAACCACAGTAATACGTCACATTTTGTGATTTGTATCCGTGACTTTAACCCCGACCACTCTAGAGCAGAGCCGATACCCAGAATCGTAACCCTATTGATTTATGTTTCCTAGCCCAGGCACTATATAGGAGACCACTCTCGCGTCCATAACTAGCATCCCTCACCTTGTACACTGCCTCCACCACCATTTCCCCCATGTCGCACCTTGGGATTCATCTGAGAACCCCAGATGCAACCCCGGGCAGTTTTGTCAAGATATTGTGGGATTTCACCCACAACACTCTTGGCTCCACTCAGCCACCCCAGTACGAGCTGTTCAAATCGAGGATCAACCACAACGCCTCGAAATATTGGGCAGTCGCGCACATCCCACCAGTAGACCCAAACCAAGGCCCTACAAGTGTCGTCTTCATCGGGAAATCTATGCCAACTTCAGAAATGGCTATAGAAGTTGCTGCCTATGAAGCAATTACCCGCCTCCGGTACGCATTGCCCCGTGCCAGCGAAAGGGGGTATTACTACTTCCCGAGCCGTGCAGCACCCGAAGAAGAAGCATCTTTTCCCTGCAGACAATCAGAGAGAGATCCAATGCTAGCCAACCTTGTTCAATATGTCATCGCGCAGGAGCGTCTGACCCAGAAGTGATGGACTTCCTCCAGACTCTTGCTATTCCGAATCCTCAGATCGCCATCGGCGGACCACTGTCGCCAGACCAAGGAGGGAATGTTCTCCGACTCCTCAATCCACTTTCTCTAGGGGAAGAAGAATGTGTTCCAATGCCGGGGATATTTTCTCAGGACCCTATCGATTTTACCCTTGTACCGTAGAGACCATGGTTGTGTTCGTTAGCCTAGCGTTTAAATTACATGATTTCATATCAGTGTTGCATCTTGGGATTTACCTTATGAATAAAATGTTTGGTTGCAGTTGCGTATGAGTAATTGTGGAGATTTTATTAAGAACCACTGTGAGTATAATTTTTTTTGCAGACACAGAATTAATTCACGCACCGCCACGACACCCGGCTTACAATCACACTCACTCCACTACATGCACTAAGTGTAGAACCACACACACACACTGGCACCTAATCAACCGCCTCACACACTAGACCACTCTCATCACACCACCAATTTTTCTGAAGAAAAATTTGTGGCTTTCCTTTTATTTCTACGGAGCTGCTGCAGAACGCACTAACACTCACCCGTAACCACCACCGATGCCTAATCCTCACGGTCACCGCCGCCTCGAAGAGCCACCACTCGAGCTGCGGCATCACGGTGATCGTCAAGGATCATCGCGCATAGGAGCAGCGAGAACCCGAGCAACGCCGCCACCGCTCCGGACATGAGAATCACAAACCACCCCGGAAGCACATCCTCCATTGGAGCCTCGTCCGAGCTCCTGCGATCAGAAATGGAGGAGGAAGAAGAAGTGAGGCCAGGTGAGATGAAGAAGAGAGTAAGACCGCGTTCATTTTACAGCTCGGGCTCGGTGCATGGTGGACGAGGTTCACCAGCGCCGCTCGTCGCCCGATCACTGGTGTTCGGAGGAGAAATCGCGAGCAGTGCCGACAAGGTGCTGGCCCACGAGGTGAGTGCACGCTGCACCGGCAGCTTGCACGCCACGCACTGCCATAGTACAACCCTAGATACCCTATGTGCTAGACACCACAGGTGGAGAAAGCACGCGAGAGGGAGAAGGAGAAGAGAACCGGAGGAAGAAGAAGAGACTGACAGTGGGCCCTGGGTCGACCCGTCAGCCGGAGAGAGCACTGTGCACTGGAGTACGGCAAGCAAATTTTGGAATTTACACTTTTTCCAAATTTGTCGTAACAGTCACAGTAGAACCACAGCACAAGTACCCACTGTAGTTACACCAATTATTAGGAGCCACGTCAACTGTGCCTAAATGGGTTCGAAAGGTGGATTTAATTTTGGTGACCACCTAACAAATCTCGAGGACGAGATTTTCTTAAGGGGGGTAGAGTTTGTAACACCCCAAAAATTTAATCATGTTTTTACTATAAATTTTTTTTCCAGAAATAAAATTTTGAATTATACTAGGTCTTTATTTAATTTCAGAACCCTTTCTGTTTCTGTTTTTCAAAATTCTTCCCTCCATATAGAAATTTTTGGAATAATATTGTGGCTTTGGTAGTTTTCTCAAATCATTTCAATTACATTTTAATAACAGTAAGAATTTTTTTCAGAATAAAAATTTGCCCAAAACAATTCTTTTAATAGCTTTTTCAATATTTTAAATGCCTCTAATTCACTACAACCATTTTTAAATAATTCTTTTTAAATCCCACAAAAATTATGGGAGGTCATGTGATGCCTACATATTACTTTTATGCAAAAACCAAACTTTGTCATTTGAAAATTTTGAGTGACTCTTTTCAATTCTGTCCAGTATTTGAGTTTCTATTGCAACCCCAATTTTCCTTGCCCCATAATTCCTGAAATTTTTCCCACTCATAGTTCTTACAACCAAACCCTTAAGTCCAAAATTTTAGCTCCATTGGAATCTTTTTAGTTCACCAAATATTCCCCTACATTTTCTGTCCAGAATTGAAATTTCCCCAAGCTTGCACTAGAAAGTTTTGCATTTTGCCAAACCAACTTCACCACTATATTTATCTTCTAAAGAGACCTCCACCTGCCAAATTACATGTCTATCAGAGTCACCTAGGTCACCCTAACATTCTGTCGAGCACCTTGAGCTCATGACAGAATTTGGGCATCTTTCTAAATTGCATTGCACTCTAGCCCCTTTAGCCGAACCAGCATGTCCATTATTCCTCTAATGGTCAGAAGCTTCCTCCTACTAAATGGTAGCTTGTTTGGATGTCTGTTGATGCCACTGGCATTTAGTCGAGCAGGTGGTGCGCGTGTCCAGATCGCGGCCAGGGCGTGTGTATCGCAGCCACTGGCATCGAGCTGCAGCGCCCCCCTGCTACCTCTCCAGTCCTCGCAACCACCCAGAGAGCACCACCAGAAACCCACCGACCCCGCCGACACTCCCTCTTGTTTTCTGGCGCCGACCACCGCCGCCCATGCCGGCCACGACCAATGCCGTGTCGGGCAAGCCACCGCCCAAGACACGCGGCTCGATCCCGAGCCAACCAGCGCGTCACTGGCATAAATCCGGGCGGCCACCGCACCCACCTAACTCCGCCGACCTCGCAACGGTCTCACCGGACTCGGAGGCGCCATAAATGATCGCTGCCGTCGTGCTTATCCACGGGAACCGCGGAGCCGTCAAGCTCCGCCTATAAGAGGCCACCAGAGCATGTTTCCAACACCATCAGCCCCTCTCCTCCCTCTCGTGAGCTGCCCCGAGCACCCAATCCACCGGAGATAGCCGTCCTCGTCGTCTTCGACCACCACTGCCACCGCCACCTTCCGGTTGAATCCGATGCCACCAGAGCCTCCCCCTCCTCCATTTCTTCTCCTACAGCCTCCACTCGACTCCATGACTCCGTTCCACCACTTGATTTCACCTGAGATCGACCGTTGGCAAAAGCACCAAATCGCCGCCGCCGGAGCCTTTCGGGGAACCTCGCCGCCGGCGACTCCACCCCTCTCTCCGACCGTGCCGGGTACCTGAGGGACCGCCAGGACCACCTGAGCACGTCAGTGGGCTCATATCGCCAAGATTCGTCGTCGTTCACCGGCGACGATCGCCGGAACACCCGCTCTGCTCTGTCGCGGAAGGGAGACGACGAACCGGTCAAACCCGACAAGCGGGGCCCGGTCGCCAGCCTCTCCTCGCCTCTCTACGGGCGCGGCTGAGCAGCTGGGCCGGCCCAGTGGCGCCAGTCTGCTATTCAGCGCTCAGGGCGCATCACTGTTCTTTCCCTTTTTCTTTTTTGGCATATATTCTGATAATTCTACTGTGGCCATTTCATATCCAAATCCAATGATTCAAATTCCTACAGTCTCATAAAAATATGCTCTATTAATCTAGATGAGGTGAACTTTTTTCCTTAGCATTATGTCCACTGGGTCAATTAAGTAGTCCTTTTAATCAATTGTTTCAGCTTAGAAACTCTCTAGGTAAATCATATGAACTCCAAATAGTTTGATTCTTTTTCTCGTATTTCAAATCTTTCATCTAGTTTATTTTAGTAATTATTTCAAAAGTATTTGAAACACTTTTTAGCACTGTTTTTGTTTCATACGGTAATTCAAATATTTTTGTAAATAGGAAATGGAGGGAAGATAAAATTCTAAAACTTTTGGAGTGCACCCAATATTTTTGCATGCTCAAGGCAAGCATCTTGAACACTTGATATGGTGAATGCATGGTAGTTTATTTGCTAGAATAATTTGATCATGACTATGTTGAATTCAAATAAAACTTGCATATGGCTAATTTTGCATGTGTGTAGTGTTGGCATGTTTCATCGTACCGTGCATCGTGTGTTGTCATGACTAACTTGGAGGAGCAGGCATAAGAGAAATACCGTTACCGGCAGGAGGATGATCACGTTGGAGCGTGATCATGCCTTGTTTGTTGTGCATGTTGGAGCATGCAAGGGTTGTGGCCCTGTTGGGATTGCTGTTGAAGGAATACCTTGTTGTGCTAACCGTTGCAGGAAACTTAATGCCTCCTGAGTCGACCGTAGATCGAGTCTTGTTCCGGTAACCCCCATACTTGTTTCGTGCTGCCACAGGTTCCTGCCACAGGTAGGGTATGGTTCAGTAAGTTGATAACCCCTTTCCATGCACACAACGTACAGAGGGCCACGATGAGGGTTTCCGCGGCCGCGGACTAAGTCCTATCATCGGGTCAGGGGGCATGGTTGTTTCCAGTTGTGACTGAGAGGGGGGCACCCCTTGGAATCCGCGCGTATTAATAGTGATCCCATGCAGGACGTTGGTCTCTCCGTCTTAGAGTTTTTCTTGAACGATGCTTTGGGTGATTCCTGGCATCCGGAAAGTTAATCTGGTGTGTGCTGGTCAGGTGTGTTTTCAACCCAAAGACCGTAATGGGAATTAGTCAGTGTCACGGTGCTGACTAAAGAAATCCTTTACTTGTGGGTAAAGAGTACACCCTCTGCAGAGTTTAAACCTATTCGAATAGCCGTGTCCGCGGTTAAGGGCTACAGTCTGGGTTGGTCAAGTGTCGGTCCCGGTATCGGTCTCCGGAGGAAATAATTAAAATATGTCTGACTCATTTTTGCAGTATAATTGTTGATACCCTGTTGCTACCTTGATTATTTTATGCTTAATAAATATTATTATGGCTATATTGAGGACTAACCCGTTTCTCTCAATTTATTTTCTTCCTAAGTGTCTCAGGGGCTGGCTAGACTACCCCGGGCACTCAACTATTATTTTTAAGACCTCTCGTGGCGTCTCTCGAGTTAACAGGCGGTTTATCTCGCCACTACTCTTGTGGACACCCGATTGGCATTTTTCTTCAAGTCCGACCGTGGCGTCACTTGACACCCGACTGGCATTTCTTTTCAAGACCTCTCGTGGCGTCGCCTGAGTTCTCAGATGGTCCTGTCTCGTCTGATTTCTCTTTTAGACACCCGATTGGCATTTCTCTTCAAGACCTACCGTGGTGTCACTTGACATCCAACCGGGATTTCTTTTATTTTGTTTCCTTTGACTTTCCTTATTTATCACTAACATTCCCATATATTCATTTATTTGCATATGCTATTATTTTATCATGCCATGATTAAATTCCTGTCAGTAGGCATTTAAGTCCATCATGAGCATTAGCATAAAGTGTAGTTCATCATGGTCATATAATTTAGTTGTTGCATTCGGTATATCTTTTGTTCATGATGTTTGCGAGTACATTCCAACGTACTCACAGGCTTGTCCCTGGCTATTTACTTGGCCAGGTCAGGATTTCTACGAGGAGTACCACAACGATGACCGTGCGGAGCCTAGGATAGCAGGCATGCGGGATAGGAATTATCCGGGTCAGCTGTTCCTGTGGGAATGGAGCCCCATCGACGTTGGAGAACCACGAGTTAATTCTGTCATCCACTACCAGACATCATTGTTGTATCATTGGACCTTTATGGTCTTGTATTCAACTCTTGTAATAGCTTGGTAAGATGTAACAAGGACGTGTCCACTAGTAACAGTAATCCTGGGCTGGTGATGACACGAGGGGTTAATTTCTGGGAATATATTGTGTCCCCGAAATCCGACCCCGACAGCCTTGGTATCAGAGCCAAGCTGACCATTGGCTAATCCTATCTTAGCCTGGTCACTTTCCCTAGGTTTCCACACCGCCCACATTCTTTCCTGTCCACCGTCAGGCCATTCCATCCAATAAAGCCTACACAGTGGTCAGCCGACATCTTTTGATAATCGGTGCCCAACCTATCCCCCTAACCGACAACCACAGTAATACGTCACATTTTGTGATTTGTATCCGTGACTTTGACCCCGACCACTCTAGAGCAGAGCCGATACCCAGAATCGTAACCCTATTGATTTATGTTTCCTAGCCCAGGCACTATATAGGAGACCACTCTCGCGTCCATAACTAGCATCCCTCACCTTGTACACTGCCTCCACCACCATTTCCCCCATGTCGCACCTTGGGATTCATCTGAGAACCCCAGATGCAACCCCGGGCAGTTTTGTCAAGATATTGTGGGATTTCACCCACAACACTCTTGGCTCCACTCAGCCACCCCAGTACGAGCTGTTCAAATCGAGGATCAACCACAACGCCTCGAAATATTGGGCAGTCATGCACATCCCACCAGTAGACCCAAACCAAGGCCCTACAAGTGTCGTCTTCATCGGGAAATCTATGCCAACTTCAGAAATGGCTATACAAGTTGCTGCCTATGAAGTAATTACCCGCCTCTGGTACGCATTGCCCCGTGCCAGCGAAAGGGGGTATTACTACTTCCCGAGCCGTGCAACACCTGGAGTAGAAGCATCTTTTCCCTGCAGACAATTAGAGAGAGATCCAATGCTAGCCAACCTTGTTCAATATGTCATCGCGCAGGAGCGTCTGACCCAGCAAGTGATGGACTTCCTCCAGACTCTTGCTATTCTGAATCCTCAGGTCGCCATCGGTGGACCACTGTCGCCAGACCAAGGAGGGAACGATCTCCGACTCCTCCATCCACTTTCTCCAGGGGAAGAA
Source organism: Thinopyrum elongatum (assembly GCA_011799875.1). Lineage (NCBI taxonomy): Eukaryota > Viridiplantae > Streptophyta > Magnoliopsida > Poales > Poaceae > Thinopyrum > Thinopyrum elongatum. The sequence continues at coordinate 435,461,948 of CM022300.1, forward strand.
GAATGTGTTCCAATGCCGGGGATATTTTCTCAGGACCCTATCGATTTTACCCTTGTACCGTAGAGACCATGGTTGTGTTCGTTAGCCTAGCGTTTAAATTGCATGATTTCATATCTGTGTTGCATCTTGGGATTTACCCTATGAATAAAATGTTTGGTTGCAGTTGCGTATGAGTAATTGTGGAGATTTTATTAAGAACCACTGCGAGTATATTTTTTTTTGCAAACACAGAATTAATTCACGCACCGCCACGACACCCGGCTTACAATCACACTCACTCCACTACATGCACTAAGTGCAGAACCACACACACACACTGGCACCTAATCAACAGCCTCACACACCAGACCACTCTCATCACACCACCAATTTTTCTGAAGAAAAATTTGTGGGTTTCCTTTTATTTCTACGGAGCTGCTGCAGAACGCACTAACACTCACCCATAACCACCACCGATGCCTAATCCTCACGGTCACCGCCGCCTCGAAGAGCCACCACTCGAGCTGCGGCATCACGGCGATCGTCAAAGATCATCGCGCATAGGAGTAGCGAGAACCCGAGCAACGCCGCCACCGCTGCGGACATGAGAATCACAAACCACCCCGGAAGCACATCCTCCATTGGAGCCTCGTCCGAGCTCCTGCGATCAGAAAAGGAGGAGGAAGAAGAAGTGAGGCCAGGTGAGATGAAAAAGAGAGTAACAAAGCGTTCGTTTTATAGCTCGGGCTCGGTGCATGGTGGGCGAGGTTCACCAACGCCGCTCGTCGCCCGATCACCGATGTTCGGAGGAGAAATCGCGAGCAGTGCCGACAAGGTGCTGGCCCGTGAGGTGAGTGCACGCTGCACCGGCAGCTTGCACGCCGCGCACTGCCACAGTATGACCCTAGATACCCTACGCGCTAGACACCACAGGTGGAGAAAGCACGCGAGAGCGAGAAGGAGAAGAGAACCAGAGGAAGAAGAAGAGATTGACAGTGGGCCCTGGGTCGACCCGTCAGCCGGAGAGAGCACTGTGCACTGGAGTACGGCAAGCAAATTTTGGAATTTACACTTTTTCCAAATTTGTCGTAACAGTCATAGTAGAACCACAACACTAGTACCCACTGTAGTTACACCAATTATTAGGAGCCACGTCAACTGTGCCTAAATGGGTTATTTTTAGGAAAAATCACCTTGTAAGGTGGATTTAATTTTGGTGACCACCTAACAAATCTCGAGGATGCGATTTTCTTAAGGGGGGTAGCGTTTGTAACACCCCAAAAATTTAATCATGTTTTACTAAATAAAATTTGGCCAGAAATAAAATTTTGAATTATACTAGGTCTTTATTTAATTTCAGAACCCTTTCTGTTTCTGTTTTTCAAAATTCTTCCCTCCATATAGAAATTTTTGGAATAATATTGTGGCTTTGGTAGTTTTCTCAAATCATTTCAATTACATTTTAATAACAGTAAGAATTTTTTTCAGAATAAAAATTTGCCCAAAACAATTCTTTTAATAGCTTTTTCAATATTTTAAATGCCTCTATTTCACTACAACCATTTTTAAATAATTCTTTTTAAATCCCACAAAAATTATGGGAGGTCATGTGATGCCTACATATTACTTTTATGCAAAAACCAAACTTTGTCATTTGAAAATTTTGAGTGAAACAATCTCTTTTCAATTCTTTCCAGTATTTGAGTTTCTATTGCAACCCCAATTTTCCTTACCCCATAATTACTGAAATTTTCCCACTCATAGTTCTTACAACCAAACCCTTAAGTCCAAAATTTTAGCTCCATTGGAATCTTTTTAGTTCACCAAATATTCCCCTACATTTTCTGTCCAGAATTGAAATTTCCCCAAGCTTGCACTAGAAAGTTTTGCATTTTGCCAAACCAACTTCACCACTATATTTATCTTCTAAAGAGACCTCCACCTGCCAAATTACATGGCTATCAGAGTCACCTAGGTCACCCTAATATCCTGTCGAGCACCTTGAGCTCATGACAGAATTTGGGCATCTTTCTAAATTGCATTGCACTCTAGCCCCTTTAGCCAAACCAGCATGTCCATTATTCCTCTAATGGTCAGAAGCTTCCTCCTGCTAAATTGTAGCTTGTTTGGATGTCTGTTGATGCCACTGGCATTTAGTCGAGCAGGTGGTGCGCGTGTCCAGAGCGCGGCCAGGGCGCGTGTATCACAACCACTGGCATCGAGCCGCAGCGCCCCCCTGCTACCTCTCCAGTCCTCGCAACTGCCCAGAGAGCACCACCAGAAACCCACCCACCCAGCCGACACTCCCTCTTGTTTTCTGGTGCCGACCACCGCCGCCCACGCCGGCCACGACCAACGCCGTGTCGGGCAAGCCACCGCCCAAGACACGCGGCTCGATCCCGAGCCAACCAGCGCGTCACTGGCATAAATCCGGGCGGCCACCGCACCCACCTAACTCCGCCGACCTCACAACGGTCTCACCGGCCTCGGAGGCGCCATAAATGATCACCGTCGTCGTGCTTATCCACGGGAACCGCGGAGCCGTCAAGCTCCGCCTATAAGAGGCCACCAGAGCATGTTTCCAACACCATCAGCCCCTCTCCTCCCTCTCGTGAGCTGCCCCGAGCACCCAATCCACCGGAGATGGCCGTCCTCGTCGTCTTCGACCACCACTGCCACCGCCACCTTCCGGTTGAATCCGACGCCACCAGAGCCTCCCCCTCCTCCATTTCTTCTCCTACAGCCTCCACTCGACTCCATGACTCCGTTCCACCACTTGATTTCACCTGAGATCGATCGTTGGCAAAAGCACCAAATCGCCGCCGCCGGAGCCTTTCGGGGAACCTCGCCGCCGGTGACTCCACCCCTCTCTCCGACCGTGCCAGGTACCTGAGGGACCGCCAGGACCACCTGAGCACGTCAGTGGGCTCATATCGCCAAGATTCATTGTCGTTCGCCAGCGACGATCGCCGGAACACCCGCTCTGCTCTGTCGCGGAAGGGAGACGACGAACCGGTCAAACCCGACAAGCGGGGCCCGGTCGCCAGCCTCTCCTCGCCTCTCTATGGGCGCGGCTGAGCAGCTGGGCCGGCCCAGTGGCGCCAGTCTGCTATTCAGCGCTCAGGGCGCATCACTGTTCTTTCCCTTTTTCTTTTTCGGCATATATTTTGATAATTCTACTTTGGCCGTTTCATATCCAAATCAAATGATTCAAATTCCTACAGTCTCATAAAAATATGCTCTATTAATCTAGATTAGGTGAACTTTTTTTCCTTAGCATTATGTCCACTGGGTCAATTAAATAGTCCTTTTAATCAATTGTTTCAGCTTAGAAACTCTCTAGGTAAATCATATGAACTCCAAATAATTTGATTCTTTTTCTGGTATTTCAAATCTTTCATCTAGTTTATTTTAGTAATTATTTCAAAAGTATTTGAAACACTTTTTAGCACTGTTTTTGTTTCATACGGTAATTCAAATATTTTTGAAAATAGGAAATGGAGGGAAGATAAAATTCTGAAACTTTTGGAGTGCACCCAATATTTCTGCGTGCTCAAGGCAAGCATCTTGAACACTTGATATGGTGAATGCATGGTAGTTTATTTGCTAGAATAATTTGATCATGACTATGTTGAATTCAAATAAAACTGGCATTTGGCTAATTTTGCATGTGTGTAGTGTTGGCATGTTTCATCGTACCGTGCATCGTGTGTTGTCATGACTAACTTGCAGGAGCAGGCATAAGAGAAATACCGTTACCGGTAGGAGGATGATCACGTTGGAGCGTGATCATGCCTTGTTTGTTGTGCATGTTGGAGCATGCAAGGGTTGTGGCCCTGTTGGGATTGCTGTTGAAGGAATACCTTGTTGTGCTAACCGTTGCAGGAAACTTAATGCCTCCTGAGTCGACCGTAGATCGAGTCTTGTTCCGGTAACCCCCATACTTGTTTTGTGCTGCCACAGGTAGGGTATGGTTCAGTAAGTTGATAACCCCTTTCCATGGGCACAACGTACAGAGGGCCACGATGAGGGTTTCCGCGGCCGCGGACTAAATCCTGTCATCGGGTCAGGGGGCATGGGTGTTTCTAGTTGTGACTGAGAGGGGGGCACCCCTTGGAATCCGCGCGTATTAATAGTGATCCCATGCAGGACGTTGGTCTCTCCGTCTTAGAGTTTTTCTTGAACGATGCTTTGGGTGATTCCTGGCATCCGGAAAGTTAATCTGGTGTGTGCTGGTCAGGTGTGTTTTCAACCCAAAGACCGTAATGGGAATTAGTCAGTGTCACGGTGCTGACTAAAGAAATCCTTTACTTGTGGGTAAAGAGTACACCCTCTGCAGAGTTTAAACCTATTCGAATAGCCGTGTCCGCGGTTAAGGGCTACAGTCTGGGTTGGTCAAGTGTCGGTCCCGGTATCGGTCTCCGGAGGAAATAATTAAAATATGTCTGACTCATTTTTGCAGTATAATTGTTGATACCCTGTTGCTACCTTGATTATTTTATGCTTAATAAATATTATTATGGCTATATTGAGGACTAACCCGTTTCTCTCAATTTATTTTCTTCGTGAGTGTCTCAGGGGCTGGCTAGACTACCCCGGGCACTCAACTATTATTTTTAAGACCTCTCGTGGCGTCTCTCGAGTTAACAGGCGGTTTATCTCGCCACTACTCTTGTGGACACCCGATTGGCATTTCTCTTCAAGTCCGACCGTGGCGTCACTTGACACCCGACTGGCATTTCTTTTCAAGACCTCTCGTGGCGTCGCCTGAGTTCTCGGATGGTCCTGTCTCGTCCGATTTCTCTTTTAGACACCCGATTGGCATTTCTCTTCAAGACCTACCGTGGTGTCACTTGACATCCAATCGGCATTTCTTTTATTTTGTTTCCTTTGACTTTCCTTATTTATCACTAACATTCCCATATATTCATTTATTTGCATATGCTATTATTTTATCATGCCATGATTAAATTCCTGTCAGTAGGCATTTAAGTCCATCATGAGCATTAGCATAAAGTGTAGTTCATCATGGTCATATAATTTAGTTGTTGCATTTGGTATATCTTTTGTTCATGATGTTTGCGAGTATATTCCAACGTACTCACAGGCTTGTCCCTGACTATTTACTTGGCCAGGTCAGGATTTCTATGAGGAGTACCACAACGACGACCGTGCGGAGACTAGGATAGCAGCCATGCGGAATAGGAATTATCCGGGTCAGCTGTTCCTGTGGGAATGGAGCCCCATCGACGTTGGAGAACCACGAGTTAATTCTGTCATCCACTACCAGACATCATTGTTGTATCATTGGACCTTTATGGTCTTGTATTCAACTCATGTAATAGATTGGTAATCTGTAACAAGGACGTGTCCACCAGTAACAGTAATCCTGGGCTGGTGATGACACGAGGGGTTAATTTCTGGGAATATATTGTGTCCCCGAAATCCGGCCCCGACAGCGGTCCCGGGGACTACATCCAGTGGGTGCACTCAGCGTGCCCCCACTGGATTCATTTCCACCCGGATCCAGCCTGACTGACCCGAGTGAAGAGCTTCAGCTAAACACATTCAAAGACCCCCGCCGAATCAAACATTCGACGATGGTCTCGGGGACTACACCCAGTGGGTGCACTCAGAGTGCCCCCATTGGATAAACTCTCACTCGACACACCCTGACCAGACCGAGTGGTGAGTTACAGAACAAACAAACTACTTCCAAGCGACAAAAACACCCAGTGGGTGTATAGAGTCAAGTCGAACAGGAAAAATTCAATTGGAAGTCAACTTACAATTGCACTTACTCGGACATTCACCTGAAGGGTTGTGCTGGCGTCGTAGGCTGCCTTGCTGCCTTCATACACCTCCTTCAGACGCTGCATCATCAGGCCGGCCTGGATCATAGCTTCTTTGCTAGCTCCGGCCTGGTCCTCCGAAACATGATGCAGAGTGAAGACGTGAGCCGGCGGAGTTGGTAACGCAGTCGGAGGGACCAGCGCTTGAGATTGTGTAGTCGGTCCTGAAGCAGGAATAGTCGACACCAAGGGCGGAGCAGTTGATAGTGGAGCAGTAGAAATAGCACCAACTTGAGATGAACCACCAAGCTCTTGAGGCGTAGCAGCGGGAGGCACTTGGAGTGTTCTACTCGACGACACTCTCCGAGTGAAGCTGTGAGGAATGTTCAAGGTTGCACCTTCAGCACCCGCACCCTTCTGAGGCTCATCTTCGTCATCATCGCCAACATGAATGACATATGTTGGCTCTGCTGTCATTCAACAACAACAGTCCATTCAATCGATGAATCAACTAATGAAAAAAAACAGAGGGCAAATTTGTCGTACCTCACCGAGAAGTGGATGCGTCCGTTGTATCCGCATCTACGTGCTCCTCATCAATTCGCATGGGCGACGTCACCGAAGTGGCGGCCCTAACACACGGTTTTCACTCGGTCAGCAATAGCGCAAAGTCCTAAAGTAGAAAGAAAAGGAAAAAAGAAGAGTACTCACATTGAAGCAATGGGCACCGTGACCTTGATCCTAGGGAGAGCCTTCCGAGGTTTCACCGACGCGACCTTGGGCTGCTTCGCATATTTTTCAATCGGGTCTGGCATCACAGTCCGAGTGCATTTGGAGTTCCTGGCACTCGACCCCACGGCCTTGCCCTGGCCAGCCATCGGATCTTGGGCCTGTTTGGATCGACGCTCAGTTCGCGGAGGCGAATCAATGTCGTCGCTTTCCTCTGAGTCATCACTGCTATCTTCGCTGTCATCGGCTTAGTCGATGCTTGCACTGCCCCCTTCACTCTCATTCCCCTCAATGAGCAGTTCTCCATTCGGCACAGGCGAATACATCTTGTGAATGCCTGCAGAACGCAAATATCCAAGTCAGTCGGACCTCAAAACCAATACACAGTGGAAGCGAAAGATAATACACTCGACAAATTAAGTCTCACCTCTCCTGGAGGATGTTCGAAGTCGAATGGCAGAATTCGTTTGGATCCGCGTGGATTATCACGGGCCCCGGTAATGCTCCTGAGCCACTGCGCCACAGTCTCCCCGTCGACTTCCTCCGAGTGGATCCGAGTGGTGTCATCTGCACCTGAATATAGCCACATAGGGTGGTTGTCGCAGTATTCTCGCGTCAGTCGCCAGGGGGATCACGAGACGACAGATGCCACGGGGTGGTTTGACGTGAGGGCAAGACTGCGGTGGAATATCCGGGACGAGTAATAGCACACGGTGGTTTACCCAGGTTCGGGGCTCTCCAGAGAGATAATACCCCTACTCATGCATGTCTGTATATATGTGGAATATATCTGGCAGTACAGAGTTGCTCCTGGAGCTGTATCCGGATGAATGCTATATGCTACTAGCTTCACGTATGTATGTGGCGTGAGTGGCCTTGGTGCCTTGTGGCCGAATGGCTTGTGGCGTGGTGGAGCTTGTCCATCCTCCTGGATGGACGGATGGGTGCCTTATATATAAGTAGTGGGCATGGGAGTGGGTGGCTTGAGATGTAAGCTACAGTGAGTAGCTTACATCTCAAGCTATATGTAGCTTGCATGCTAGGCTATGTATGTCCATCTTGTCCGTGTTGCGTCATATGGGACGCCGCGGTTGACTTCGGCCAGCCGGCTGGCTGGGGCAGCCGGCCGCTGGCGCAGGTGCAGCAGCCGGTCGGGGAGCAATCGGCTCGGGCGGGCGGGCACCCTGTCCGACTGCCCTCTTCGGGGCACCCGGGGGTCATCCACCCGACAGTAGCCTCCGGGCAACTTGGAGAAGTTGAGCGGAGGTTTTTTAGCGGGCGTTGATGTAGAAGATGTCGATGACGGCCGGCTGCGGACCGCAGCCGGCACGGCTTGCTTCCGACGGGGGCGCGCGAGCGCACCCGCTGGATGTAGCTTCTAGGCAACTTTGGAAAAGTTGGGCGGAGATTTTTCGCGGTTGTTGGTAAAGACGATGGCGTCGAGGGGCCGGTTGCAGCTGGCAGCAGACGTGCAACAGGCGCGGCATGTTCCGAGCGAGGGCGCGCAAGCGCACCCGCTGGGAGTAGCCTCCGAGCCTCCGGGCAACTTGGAAAAGTTGGGCGGAGGGTCTTGTTGTTGATGATAAAGCCGACGACGATGTCGAGGGTGCCGGGCGCGGGCACGGAGTCCGCCGACTGATGGGCACCGGGCCCTGCCGGGTGTGGATGCAGGGTCCGCCGGCTGATGCTGTCAGGCACGGACGCCGGGTCCGCCGACTGAAGCTGTCGGGCGCGGACGCGGGGTCCGTCGAGTGATGCTGTCGGGCGCGGACAAGGGGTCCACCGACTGATGCTGTCGGGCGCGGATGCGGGGCCCGCCGACTGATGTTGTAGGGCAAGGACGCGGGGTCCGCCGCCTAATGTTGTCGGGCGCGGATGCGGTGTCCGCCGACTGATGTCGTCGAGCGCGGACGCGGGGTCCGCCGACTAAAACTGTCTGGCACAGACGCGGGGTACGCCGACTTATGTCGTCGGGCGCGGACGCGGGGTCCGCCGACTAAGGCTGTCGGGCGCGGACGCGGGGTCTGCCGACTGATGTCGTCGAGCGCGCATGTGGGGTCCGCCAACTGAAACTGTCGGGCGCGGACGCGGGGTCCGCCGACTGATGTCGTCGGGCGCGGACGCGGGGTCCGCCGACTTAAGCTGTCGGGCACGGGCGCGGGGTCCGTCGACTGATGTCGTCAGGCGCTGACGCTGGGTCCGCCAGCTGATGCTGTCAGGCACAGACACAGGGTCCGCCGACTGAAGCTGTCTGGCGCGGACGCGGGGTCCGTCGAGTGATGCTGTCGGGCGCAGACGCGGGGCCCGCCGACTGATACTGTCGGGCGCGGACGCGGGGTCCGCGGAATGATGTCGTCGGGCGCGGACGCGGGGTCTGCCGACTGATGTCGTCGGGCGTGGACGCAGGGCCTGCCGACTGATGTCGTCGTGCGCGGACGCGGGGCCCGCCGACTGATGTCTTCGGGCGCGGACGCGGGGTCCGTCGACTGAGGCTGTCGGGCGCGGACGCGGGGTCCGCCAACTGATGTAGTCGTTCGCGGACGCGGGGTCCGCTGACTGATGGAGTCGGGCGCGGACGCGGGGTCCGTCGACTGAAGCTGTTGGGCGCGGACACGGGGTCCGCCGACTGATATCGTCGATGACAGCCGGCTGCGGGCTGCAGCCGGCGCGGCTTGCTTCTAGTGGGGGCGCGCCAGCGCACCCACTGGGTGTAGCCTCCGGGCGACTCGAAGAGTCGGGCGAAGGGTTTTTGCCGTCGATGTAGCAGATGGTGGCGCCGGAAATGCCGGTTGCAGCCAGCGTCGGGCCTGCAACCAGCCTCCGAGCGAGGAGGCGGTTCCCCCCGGAGACGATCGTGCAAAAGACAAGATTAGTCTGCGCATATATATCAAATGCTTGCTTTTAGCATTGCAAGTTTTACGCGGAGGGTGCCGACTCGGTTTCGTCCGAGCCCCCTTCAGTCTTTTTCATGTCCCCTCCGCTCTTTGGCCTGTGCTCTCGCTATCCGGACAGCCACGCGGCGGTCTGTGGCTGAGAGTGGATCGCGGAGTGAAGCATACAGTACTCGGACCTTCAGGAGTAGACTCGACCGAGCGGATACTCATAAAGCAAACGGCTGGGTGGCCCGAACCATTTTCTCCCCGAACGTTTTTTGCGTGGGTGGCCTCCAGCGTTTGCTCCTGCTAGCCGGACAGCCGCGCGGTGGTCTGTAGCTGAGATAAAGAGTGAGCCTTCGGTACCATGCACGCTACTAAGCCGTCTGCGGGAATGAACGAATGGCGCCGAGCGGCCAGCCTCCGGGCCAACACTGGCTGGCGCCGGGGCGAACAGTAATGAAACTGATAAAAAATGCGAAGATAGCCCCCGAGGTCGCTCGGGGTTATCCGTGTTTGCACGTGGTGCGAAAATATGCGACTGAGTAGCTCACATTGCTTTGACGCATACGAGGCAGAGACAAAGACAGCCGGCGTGGCTTGGTGCTCGCGGAGCGCGCCGACACACCCACTGGGGATGGCCTTCGAGCCTCCGGGTGCTCAAAGGGGTTCCAGCCGGTCGAGCCCGACCGGCCAGGCGGCGGAGCGGTACGCGGCCGAGCCGGCTTGGCACAGCCGGCCGTGTGGCGACGCGGACAGGGCGGGTCGCGGCTGGCCATCCGAGCGGCGAAGAAGGCGGACGGACCAGCCGGACGTCTTTATTTTTCTTCTCTGCAGCCGGCTGTGAGCAGCCGGACGCACTTTTTTTTTAGCACCCGGCTCAGATTTTTTTCTAGCAGCCGGACTCTGTTTTCTTTCAGTCAGATGGGCAGTCGGATGGGCAGCCGGCCCCTTGCTGCATGAGCAGCCGAACGCAGCTGCCGAGCAGCGGAAGGCGGCGCGGGAGCACGCAGTCGGCAGGCAGCCGGGCCGGCCGGGTAGCGGGCGAAGTCGGCGGACAGGGTTGTGGGACGGAGCCGGCCGTTCGGGACGCGCGGTCGAGGCAAGAGCCGGACAGGCGCGCGGGCGTGGCTGGCGAGGAGCGGCGCGGGGCGGCGACCGGCAAGGGCTGGAGCGAGGCGGAGGCGGGGCTCTAGCCGCCGGGACGCGAGGCGCGCAGGAACCGGTGCGAGGACGGGAGGCCGGGCCGGGTGCGGCACAAGGCGGGGCACGGCGACCCGTCGCGTGCGGAGCGGAGGAGGTCGGTCGGCGCAGCCGGCCGGGGCGGACGGGGTCCGGAAGCCGGCAGCAGGGGCGCGACGAGGCGGCGCGATGACACAAGGCGCTGGGAAGCTGGCTGGCTGCAGTGGCGCAGGCGACCCAGAGCCGGCCCGGGCCTGGCGGAGTCAGCGCGGGGAGGCGGATGCGACGCGCGAGACGGCAGCGGCCAACAGCAGCAGCAAGGCCGGAGCGGAGCCGGCGGGCGCGGGACGCGGAGGTGGCGAGCGGAGCCGGTGCGTGGGAGGCGGCCCGGCGGAGCGGGGCGCGTGGGGCGACGATGTTGGAGGCGCGGCTCGGAGGGCCCACAGAGGGATGGCTGGGTTGGAGATGAGGAGTGGAGCCGCCGGCCGTGTCGGCACAGGCGCGGAGCACCTGGCCGCGGCCAGAGGCGGAGCCGGCCGGACCGGAACCGGTCGGAGGAGGCGACGCGAGGGCCATGTGGCGGTGGTCCAAGGCGATTGCAAAAAGTGGCGGGCTCAGCAGCATGGGGACTGCGGGCAGCGGTAACAGTAGGGAGCAGCGCAAGGGCCGCGCAGCTGGCCGGGGCGAAACGAGGTGCGGCGTAGCTACGACGAGGGAGCCCGACCCCGGGCGGAACAGCGTGAGGGGCCGAGGCCGGGCACGGAAGCGAGGCCGAGGAGCGCATGGCCAGGAGCTGAAGGGAGAGTGTTTGGGTAGCATCCGACTTGCATAAATGCAACGTACAGGATGTATATGGCCATTGTATGACCATAGTCTGACTATTATCTGGCTCGTGTATGGCCTGCGTACAAGCAATGTATGGGCATTATCCGGCTCGTGTCTAACTTGCATCTAGGACGTGTACGTGCAGTGTTTGGCCAGCGCGCGTGCGGGCGGGAGCAGCTGCGGCAACAAAGGAGGCAGAGGGGGTGAGCGCGGCAGCAGCGCGGCTGACCATGGAGGTGGTGCGCTTGCCGGCGACGGGCAAAGCAGCAAGAAGGCGCGGACGGAGGTGACGCGGAGCAAGGGCCGGAGCGGCGAGTGCGCAGACCGAAGCGAGGCGGCGCAGCGCGCGGACGGAAGGCCGGCGTCTCGGCGGAGGTGACGAAGAGGGCGAGGCCGACGACGAGGACGCGCGGTCGCCCCGGGGGCGGGTCGATGTCGAGCCCCTGAGCGCTACCGGAGAGACGGCGCGATGCCACGGCGGAGGCGATGAAGATGGTGAGGTCGACGACGAGTGCCGTGGTAAAATCTCGACAGATGCCAGGGGGTGGCTTATCATGGTTGGGGCCATGAGATCGTCGTCGGGTCCTGGAAGCGGGATTGGGCACAAGCTCGGATGGACGCGAGATCTACCCAGGTTCAGGGCTCTCCTAAGAGATGAAACCCCTACTCCTGCTCTGCGGGGTCTCCGCATGATCACTACGAAGCAAAGAGTACAATGGTGCTCCCAGAGCTGTTCGGCCAGAGGAGGAAGAAGGGCGAGGCTAGCTCTCTCCTTTCCCTGGCTATGGTGTGTGTAGAATTGGGGTGGAACATGAGAGGAACCCTTTGCATGGGTGTGGCCTGGGGGGTTTTATAGGCTAATCCCCCAGGGGTACAATGGTAATATGGCTGGGTGGTAGGTCCCGGCCGCCAGTGTCTATGGGGGTCGGGTTCTCCGCCGGCTGCTGGGGCCCACTTCTGCTGGGCCCTACCGGCTGCCGAGGAACCGGCCGACAGGTGGGGCCAGCCGCCTGCGGGCCCCACTGGCGGCTCTTCACTGTGGCGCTGCCCGCGCTAACGGAGGCTGTGTCGGGCGCGCCAGGGCTACAGCGCCGCGCCGGACGGGTCGGCGACCGCCTGGCGGCGCCCACTGTAGCCATGCGGCCGTGGTTCAGGGGAGGCATGGCGCACTGTAGCCATGCCCCAGCTTGTCTCCTGGTCGGGCTCAAACTTCCAGGGAGGGGACGGGCTGCCGGCCAGGAGCCGGCCCGTACCCTCGCCGTCTTCTGGAGTGCGCCGTCTTCTAGGAGGCGGCCCTCCGGTCCCGCCCGGTCCCAGAGGCCGGTCTTACAACCAGTCGGACTGAGGGGCTTGGCCAGCCCCGATGTCTTGAAATATGGTTAAGTGCTGATGAGGCTACCCGGGGTCCATCTCCCCGACAGTAGTCCTCGAAGCTGGTGAGGCTCTACAGCTGACCGGCGAAGTGCCTCAGCAGTTTCCCCTTCGAGAGATCTTCCGCCTTCCGCTCCGTCCGGCTGGGATGAGCCGGACGCCAGTAGCCGGCCGCGGTGGCGGCCGCCTGCCGGATTCGAATCGACGAGGCGGGAGCTCGGGTGGCGCTAGTGGGTCAAGCCGGCCTGCCAGCCCACATGCGCGATGGGATGTCGCCGCACGCCGGGGCCCGCCACTACAGGGCCTCGGCCCGCGCGTGGATCCGCTGTGGCCGGAGGGGGCGGTTGCCCTTCTTTGGCACGATTAATGCGCCTTTACAGCGCGGGATACATGGGGGCGTGCGCGGCATGGGGCGCAGTTAATCCCACGCCCCCACGTCGCCTCGTCTTCGCCCCCGCCGGCTATAAATAGGAGGGGGAGGAGGAGCAGCGGGGCGCACGCGCACCCCCTCCTACTCCCTCTTCTACCTCTCGCCGCCGCCGCTGCTGCGCTGCTGCTGCCTCTCTGCCGTAGCCACTGCTCCGCTGCGGCCACCACGCCGCCCCCGCTGCCCTGCGCCGCTGCGGCGTCGCCTGTCATTCTCGTCCCCGAGCTTCTCCTTGCCGTCCTCAAGCCATGGCGAAGAGCGGCTGGCTGGGCTCCAATGTACATGAAGACCACATCGACTTCCTCCGCGTGACGCGGAGGCTTCCCCACGCCGACAACATGGACATGCATCTCCCCCCCCCCCCCCCCCGAGCGGGAGATCTCGCCGCGGCCGAAGCCCGGTGAGTTCGTTGTTTTCCGCACGCATTTCCTTCGCGGCTTCGGGCTCCCGGTTAGCAACTTCTTCCAGGCCTTCCTCGACTTCTACCGCCTGCAACCGCATCACCTCACCCCCAATACGGTGGTGCTCATGGCGGCCTTCGTCACGCTCTGCGAGGGGTACCTCGGCTTCCAGCCCACGCTTGAGCTCTGGGGTAGATTCTTCTACCTCAAGCTGGGCACTTCGGCGAAGAACGAGCCGCCCCAGTGCGGGGCATGCGCCGCTGTGAGGCGCTCAGGAGGTGGCACCCGCTTCCCGGCCATCCCTCTGCACGAGTCGACCAAGCTCTGGCAGAGGTCCTATTTCTACGTCCGAAATCTCCATCAGGTCAACGACTACATCAACCTACCGGCTTTCATGCCCGGGCCGCCTGCTGGGCCGCGGGACAACTGGCAACAGCAGCCGCCCAAACGCCTGCCGGCCCTCATCGTCAGCGTCCTCGCCCGGCTTCAAGAGATGACTGACCAAGAGGGGCTCAAGCCGGCCGACCTGTTGGCTGGCTTCATCATGCGCCGGGTGTCGCCCCTCCAACTTCGGCCGCATCTCATGCCGGATGTCCACCAAGGAGATGCCGGAGGTGGAGGTGGTCCGCCATGTGAACTACTTTTCCAACTGCAAGCTCAGCGAGGAGGAGTGGCACATCGGCAAGGAGCCATACAGTCGGACCAACCTGCCCCCAGCGGTAAGTACCAGGTCCGGCTGCTTTACTTATAATGCTTTCCTTTCCTCCGTTCTGACCAGCCAGCTTTGAGGCAGTGCTTCCCGGGCCAAGGTGGGCCGGCTGCGGACCGACCGTGGATGCCGGACCACGAAAAACAGAGACGTGGGCAACCCCGAGCTGGGGACGGCCGCCATGGAGGAAGGTGGCGATGACGAGGCCACCGGAGGAGGCAGCGCCGAAGCAGGCGGCTCCTCAGGAGGTGGAGGAGTCGGCGACGTCCGGTCTTGGCCGGACGACGACGAGGAGCGGCGCCGACCTGGCGAAGGCGCGGGGGCGGGAGCCGGCCCTTCTATGCCGTGGCCGGCTGCTTCAGCCGTCGGGCAGAAAAGCCGCCTCCTTTTGGGGAGGTTTGGCAGCCACCCGGCGAAGAAGGCCAAGCAGGCGGACACGACCTGGCGGCAAGAGGCCCTGAAGGTGGCCGCCGCCCGGAAGGGGCCCAAGCCCATGCCGTACACGTCCGGGTAGGCACGCTTGCTGCCCTGACTTCACATTTTTCTTCTCCCCTGGGGGTTTCCTCATCCTTTGCTTTCTTGTTGAGAAGGACGGCATGTGTCATTACGCGGGCTCCGTCCGCCTCATTGATGGACGCAGCGGGCGGCTCCGAGGAGGCCAGGCGCGTGGATCCGGCTGCCACCCTTCGAGAGGCAACGTCGAGGAACGCACGGGAGGCACGCGAGGAGCAGGAGGCCGCGGAAAAGGCGCGGGCCAACGCCCGGGCGGAGGA
Organism: Thinopyrum elongatum; assembly: GCA_011799875.1. Taxonomy (NCBI): domain Eukaryota; kingdom Viridiplantae; phylum Streptophyta; class Magnoliopsida; order Poales; family Poaceae; genus Thinopyrum; species Thinopyrum elongatum. The sequence goes on from CM022300.1 coordinate 435,477,009, forward strand.
AGCGGCGCAGGCGGAGGCCCTGGCGGCGGAGAGGGCGGAGGCGGAGGCCGCGGCCAAGGCGCGGGCGGAGGCCGCGGCCAAGGCGCAGGCGGAGGCCGACGCCAGGGCTACGGTGGATCCGGTTGGTGGTGAGGTCCCGGAGACCATCATTCTTGAGCAGCCGGAAGTGCAGGTGGCGGAGAACCGAACGCCGCGGGGGCAGCCGGAGCCGACCAGTCGGTGCCGGGGCTGGCGATCGCCAACGCCGCCATCCTGGAGGTGGAGGAGGTTCAGCACGCGCCGGATACTGGCGGTCGAGGAGGTGGCGGGCCCGGCCAGTCGGAGGCGCTACAAGCCAGCACTGGGCAGGCGGCGGGCCGGGTCTTGGCGGTGCGCGTTCCTGCGCGGGTGCGCCCGCGTGCGACGCGGGCGACCTCAGAGCCAAGGCGGGTGGAGGCCGCGCCCTCGAGCTCGTGGGGGGTCAGCACCGGGGCTACGAGCGCTGCTCCTTCAGGTTGGGTGGCAGGGGCCAGCCCAGCCGCCCTGAACTTGGTGGTGCGGGACGTGGAGGACCAGTTCCTCACCCACAACGCGACTCTCCTGAAGGCGATGGGAGAGCTGCTGGCGCTGCGGTCGTCCGTCTGAGTAGGCGCATCTTGCTTTTGCTTTTTCGTCTTGTAACCTTCCGTGGGGGCGCGCCAGCGCACCCACTGGGTGTAGCCCCCGAGTTCCGAGCCGGCTGCTGAGCAGGCGGGTTGGAACTCAAAGGTATTCTTTTTGTTTGCTGAAATGCTTGTTTTTGCTGCAGGACTACCACAACATGCGGGCGGCCGCCTACAACACGCAGAACCGGACGCTCACCACCCGAACCACTGAGCTAACTCAGAGCCGAGGTACGTAAGCCGGCTTCCAGTGGGGGGCGCGCCAGCGCACCGACTGGGTGTAGCCCTCGAGATTCGGGCCGACTGCTGAGCAGTCGGGCCGGATCTTCTCAGGCGGCTTGTTCTTGTTTTTGTTGCAGTAGACGGTGATGTCTCTTGCTTGTTTCAGCGGCTGCCACCCAGCTGAGGGAGCGCATGGCCGAGCTCGAGGGCCAGCTCCGGGTTGTGGTGCAGGAGCGTGACCAGGCGGCCTCAGCGCGCGACCGGTTGGAGAAGGAGCTGGTGGACTAGGCCGAGCGGCACGCGGAGCGGGTCCGGCAATTGAAGGCGGACGAGGAAAACCTCACGGTTGAGTTCGAGATCCAGCGCTCGGATTGGTCCGAGAAGGAGAAGATCCTTCGGGACGGCTACACTGTGGTCGAGGATCTGGTCGACGGTGCATCCCTTTCTTTTTGTTGCCGACTGCTGGCTGCCAGCTGTTGCTGGAAGCCGTCTTCTGACACTTTTGTCTTTTTTGAACAGAGTTCCTCCCGGGACACTTTGTCGCTGTTTGCATGGCTATCGAGGCCCAGCGCGAGGAGTGCAGGCGGCGGGGCAAGGAGATCACGCAGGACCGGCCTCGAACCATGCGCGAATAGCTCATGGCTGTCCGGATGCGCCTCGAGCCAACGCGCCTCCTACTCCGCTGGCTTCAGCAGGCCGGGTCGCAGGTCTTGGAGGGCTTGTGGCCGGGTGCTCGGATCCCGCGGACTCCCAGTTGGACGGCCGACTGGCTGGAGGTGGCGGCCGACCGACTTGAAGCCTGGAACAGCTCCACGGCACGGTCTGGGGCTGCGAAGGCGCTAGAGTTCGTCAAGGCCTGGTACCCCGAGCTGCACCTGGCGTAGCTGGCCACCTTCCGCCAGGAGGCGCTGCCGGAGCTGGCGGCGAAGCGCGACGCCATTGCCATCCGAGCGTCGGCTCTTGCTGACTACACTGATGTCAGCGTCTTCGTCCCGGAGCGGGAAGACAAAGGCGCCGAAGTGGCCCCGTCTTGGTTCGGCCTGAACCCGTCGGACGGGGAGGACTCGGCGGAGGAGATTGCCTCCAGTGATGAAGGCTATGAGGACGACGAGGATGAGGGCGGCAGCTACGCCGCACCAGGTGGTGGAGCGACCAGCCAGACTCGGCCCGACCCGGCGCCGACTGACGACCAGCCGGAGACCACGTCAGCCGCCGCCAATCGCCAGGCCGAGACTCCGCAGCCGGCAGCCCCACCAGCCGGAGCTACGCCTGCTACCGACCAGTCCGTGCAGCCCGAGGGGCCGTCCGCCTAGATGGCCTGTTATCTTATTTCGAGTTTCTCTGTCTCGTGCTTGAAAACAATGTCAGTTATGTGCAGTTCCACCCACTGGGGGTTTATTTCTAAACTTGATGAATGCTGGCCTTGGGCCCTTTTGCAATGTACAAAGTTTAAATCCCCACATTTTGCATGTGTTGCCGGGTTCTAGCTTGAGTTTGCTTTTGCTCTCTTTGGCTTTTTCCTTCGTCGTGTTCCCTTGGCCACCTCCCTGCCAGCCGGACAGCCGCGCTGCGGTCTGTGGCTGGGTCAGGGACTTGGTCGTTTTAGAATGGGTAAGTTACTTCAGCCGCTTAGAGCGTAGCTTAGTCGAGCGAGAAGCCGGACTGCCGGCTGCTGAGTAGCCGGACGAGGGAGGCGAGAGGCTGGCTTGGCCGTAGTCGGCGTTTTCCTTAGTCGTTTTTCGTGTGGACAGCGTTTCCGGCCTTTGACTCTTGCCAGTCGGACAGCCACGCTGCGAGCTGTGACATGGAGCGAAGAGAGGGCTTTGGCGTCGGCACACTACTAGTCGGCTCCGGCTGGTGCGGACTTAGGCCAAGGCGGCGAGCCCCCGGGTCGGCTGACCGGAACCCGGACGAGGCAAGAATATACAAAAAAAACTCAATTCATGGTAAAAGCTTATCTCGTGGATAAAAAGGTAGCCCCCGAGTACGTCTCGAGGGACCTGAGGTCTTTACTTTAATACAAAAGTTGGCATGGTACATACACTCGCTTTAACTGTGAAACGGACGGAGTAGGTTCGCGTTCCATGGCCGCTTCGTCTCTTCGCCGGCTGTGCTTCGCTTGCGTGCCCTGGGCTTTTGGGCGTCGATGAGGTAGTACGAGTCGTTGCCCAGGGCCTTGCTGATGATGAAGGGGCCTTCCCAAGGTGCTGCGAGCTTGTGCTGGCCGGCTGATCGCTGGATCAGGCAGAGCACAAGGTCGCCTTCGCGGAAGGTATGTGGCTTGACCTTCTTGTCGTGTCAGTGGCGCAGGCCCTGCTGGTAGATGGCGGACCGGCTGCACGCTAGCAGCCGGGCCTCTTCCAGCATGTCAACGATGTCTTCTCGCGCCTCCTTTGCTTCCGCCTCCGTGTACATAGTGACGCGAGGCGAGTCAAACTCGATGTCTGTGGGGATGATAGCTTTGGCGCCGTATACGAGGAAGAAGGGCGTAAAGCTGGTTGATCTGTTGGGCGTGGTCCGAAGACTCCAGAGGACGGCCGGCAGCTCATCGATCCAGCAGCCGGCCGATCGCTCCAGCGGCTCAATCAGGCGGGAATTGATGCCGAACATGATGAGGCCGTTTGCTCGCTCCACCTGGCCGTTTGACTGCGGATGGGAGACAAACACTAGGTCCAGTCGGATACCCTGGTTTGCGCAGAAACGGGCCAAGGCACCTTTGGTGAAGTTGGTGCCGTTGTCGGTGATGATGCTGTGGGGGACGCCGTATCGGACGGTGATGTCAGCGATGAACGTGACGGCAGTCGGACCGTTCAGCCTCTTGATTGGCTTGGCCTCTATCCACTTGGTGAATTTGTCCACGGCGACCAGCAAATGAGTCATGCCGCCGCGTGCTGTCTTGAAAGGACCCACCATGTCCAAACCCCACACGGCAAACGGCCAGGTGACAGGGATGGTCTTGAGGACAGAGGCCGGCTGGTGTTGCTTGGTGCTGAACTTCTGGCACCCTTTGCACTTCTTGACCAACTCCTTGGCGTCGTCCAATGCAGTCGGCCAGAAGAAACCATGGTGGAAGGCTTTGGCTACGAGGGACCGGGAGGCAGCATGGTGGCCACATTCGCCTTGGTGGATGTCTCTGAGGATCTCCATGCCCTTCTCCGGCTCCATGCAGCGCTGATAAACGCCGGTCACGCTCCGCCTGGCGAGCTCTCTGTTGACGATGGTGTAGGCGCCTGCCCGGTGCTGGATCTGCCGGGCTAGCACTTTGTCTGCTGGTAGCACGTGGCTTACCAGATAGTCGCGGATGGGCTGCGCCCAAGATGAGGCTGCCACCACTGTGAAGACGGCAACTAGCACAAGGGTGGCCGGGTTGGGAGGCGGCGGGCTGGAGCTGGCCACTCCTGGTGGTGTCGATGAAGTCCCCGGGCCGACAGCTGCAGTCCCCGGGCCGCCTGCTGAAGTCCCCGGGCCGGCTGCTGGAGTCCCCGAGCCAGAGCCGACTACTCTAGGGTCAGCCGGCACAAAGATGGAGTCGGACTCTAGTGACGGCTTGATAGACGGCTTGCGCAGACACTCGAGGGAGACGCCGGTTGGTATGGCCTGCCGGATGGAGCCGATGCGGGCGAGGGCGTTCGCTGCGTCGTTGTCGGCTCTTGGCACGTGGAGGAACTCACACCCATCGAAGTGCCCGCTCATCTGCTGGACGAGGAAGCGGTAGCTTGCCATGTTGGCGTCCTTGGCGTCTCAGTCGCCGGACGACTATTGGACCACCAAGTCCGAGTCGCCGTAGCAGAGGATGCGGCGGATGCCGATCTCCTTGGCCAGTCGGAGCCAAAAGATGAGCGCCTCGTACTCGGCTACGTTGTTGGAGGCGGCGAAGAGGATCTGCAGTGTGTACTTTAGCTTGTCGCCCTTGGGAGAGGTGAGGACGATGCCGGCCCCCAAGCCGGTGCGCATCTTGGAGCTGTTAAAGTGCATCCGCCAATGCGTAGAATCCGGCGCTGGCGGCAGGTACTGGGACTCGGCCCAGTCGACTAAGAAGTCAGCCAGCGCTTGGGACTTGATGGCGGTGCGGGGCTGGTAGAGGATGGTATGGGGAGCCAGCTCGATGGCCCATTTAGCCACCCGGCCTGAGGCATCTCTATTGCCCATGATCTCGGCAAGGGGGGCGGTGTAGACAACCGTGATGGAGTGCTCTTGGAAGTATTGCTTCAGCTTCTTGGTGTCAAAGTACACGCCGTAGCACATCTTCTGGTAGTGGGGGTAGTTTTGCTTGGAGGCGGACAAGACCTCGATCAGATAATACACTGGCCTCTGGACCGGCTGCACCTTGCCGGCCTCTGGGTGCTCGACCACAATCACCGTGCTGATGACTCGGCTGGTGGCGGTGATGTAGAGGAGCATCGGTTCCTTGGCAGCCGGAGCCGCCATGATGGGCAGCGTGGACATCATGCGCTTGAGTTGACAAAAAGCTTCGTCCGCCTGGTCATTCCACTCGAAGCAAGTGGTTTTCTTCATTAGCTGGTACAGGGGGAGCGCCTTCTCGCCCAGCCGACTAATGAAGCGGCTGAGGGATGCCAGGCACCCGGTGAACTTCTGGACGTCACGCAGCTTGGTGGGTCTCTCCATCCGCTCGATGGCCTTGATCTTCACGGGGTTGCACTCGATGCCGCGTTCAAAGACAAGGAAGCCGAGGAGCTGGCCGGCTGGTACTCTGAAGACGCACTTCTCCGGGTTGAGCTTGATTTGAAAACGGCGTAGATTTTTGAAAGTCTCCTTGAGATCCTCTAGGAGGGTGCCGCGCTTCTCCGTCATCACCACAATGTCGTCTACATAGACGTGGGTGTTTCTGCCGAGCTGCTTGAGGAGGCACTTCTGCATGCAACGATGAAACGTGGCGCCGGCATTTCTCAAGCCGAACGTCATGGTCACGTAACAGAAGGCTCCGAATGGTGTGATGAAGGCGGTCTTCAGCCGATCGGCCGGGTTCAGCTTGATCTGGTGATAGCCGGAGTAGGCATCCAGGAAAGACAGCAGCTCGCACCCGGCCGTGGAGTCGATCACTTGATCTATCCGGGGCAAGGCAAAAGGATCCTTGGGGCAGGCCTTGTTGAGGCTCGTGAAGTCGACACACATGCGCCACTTGTTATTCTTCTTCAAGACAAGGAATGGGTTGGCAAGCTAGTTGTTCGCACACGAACACATCACGTGTACCCTCAACGCCGGGGGTGATGCACCGCAGCTCACGTCGAAGGAGACCCGACCGACAGCGCGATACGCAGGACAATCGGCGGGTGCTTTTGAAGACCCGAAACCCCACACGCCCGGGAGGGACCCCGTCAGGGCGCGCGGCAACTATGGGCTGCCCTAGGTCGACCTGATCTTGCCTAGGGCCTCGAGGTTCACCACCCTGCAATGAAGAAGAACGAGGAAGAAGAAGAACAAGGGAGGAGGAAAAGTAAAGGTAAAAGATGTAGATAGATTTGTTCGATTGTGTGTTTTTCAATCGGCCGTCACCCCAAACATATATAAGAGGCAGCTAGACTTCCTGTACAAGTAAAGGATTCATCTAGGCTTTCCTTACAAGAATATTACATCAATTCACGTCCTAAAAAATCCTAGTTCTAGTCCAACTCGGATTTGGCTCGGATCTGTCCCATACTTCTGTCCTGCTTCTTGCGTGGGCTATAGAAATCGCATACTAACTCGGATAGAGTCGAGTTCAACATCAAACTTGTCCGCCTCGATGATCTTCATAATACAACGCGGGCCACTTCTCCTTTTAAGGCCGTCTTTATGACTTTAAAGCCCATCTTTCATTATGGGTCGGATTCAATTATGCAGTTTTCTGAACTGTCCGAGTCTTGTAACAACTTTGCAGGCCGTATAATATCTCCGATGATGATGACTCCAAAAGAAAAGGTTACCATTTTGACGATACGCACAACTTCCCTGTAGAACACTTTTCCATCCAAGGTCGTCTGAATAATCTTTCGAGTCCATCTCCAACTTCTGGTCGGATTGACTTTGACAGCAAGCTTTCCACGCCGGCAAGGTTTCCACCCCGGCAAGCTTTCCACCCCGGAAAGATTTCCACCCTGGAAAGCTTTCCACGCCGGCAAGGTTTTCACCCCGGCAAGCTTTGCACCCCGGCAAGATTTCCATGCCGGCAAGGTTTCCTCCCCGGCAAGCTTTCCACCCCGGCAAGCTTTCCACGCCGGCAAGGTTTCCACGCCGGCAAGCTTTCACCACGGCAAGCTTTCACACCGGCAAGGTTTCCACCCGGCAAGCTTTCACACCGGCAAGCTTCATTCAACCGGCAAAGGCCAAATAACTCACGCAACCCATCAGACACCACCTAGGTGGGTGTCTGGTCCCTCGCGTCACTTTTTCACTCAGGACCGGTCCGCAAAGTGTTGCCTCTAACTTTTGCATACAAACTCGGATTGGGATGATTTTTATATCAAAATCGACCATTTCGACGAGACGAAGACAATTCGTGTTCAAAGTTTTTCCATTTGAGGGCGTCTTGGGGGCTTAATAGGCCAAACTGTACTCTGAATATAAGATCTTAGTACTTTGAGCATAGTTTCGGCCTTCGAGATGAAATCGGACGGCAATGGCCTAAACTTCAAAGATGTTTATATCAACTATATGAAACTCTTTCATGTAGATCACTTCTCCATTTGAGGCCATCTTAAATAAGTTCTTGACCGTGCCAAAATCTGGTGTCAACACATGCCCCCCTGTTTTTCGGCAAAGCTTGTGTGCCGAAAAATAACTTGCACATAGCTTGCTCTAAGGACGATGTCAACACTCCATCGGCCATTTTGTATGTTCTTAGGATGATAAGTTTATATCGGCCATTGCTTTTGTGAATATTTTGATGCAAGCTTGGGTGAAACTTTCTCAACTTCATTAATCCGACTATAAAGTTCCATAGATATGTATGTCAAAACCATCCATTAACCATATTGTCCACCCTTCTGCTAGGATTTTGCAAATAATCAACAATGAACTTTTTCGAATCCTTGCTTTTGCCAGCATAAACACTTCATTAGTATCCGAAGTAGTGGGTTTTTGTTCGGCCTTACTTACGTTGGCAAGAATAAGCATCGGCTATTGATAGATATATGCAATACACCATGATCAACATAGTAGCCAGATACTTGATGTGCCAACTCATTTGCTCTTCACTTGTCATGTCTAGATATATGAGCAGTATTAAAGCAACCCAAGGTAAAATTTACATCTAGACATACCTCGAGATAAACTATAAGTGATTCGTCAAAACATTGATAACCCTTGGATATTTGTTGCACTACTCATAACGAATCACCGAAAGCCTCAATATTTTTAGCACATATGGCAAAAGTTCCAAACCGAATAACATTGCATATTCGGCTTTGATTATTGTGCAATAAATATTTTAAGAGGCATGAGGCTTCACAGAACAACACTATATGGAGATATATAAACAACACCAACACCGTGGCCACTGTTATGAATTCGACTATCAAAACATAATCTCCATAGTACTTGGCTCGCTCTCCAATCGAACTAAGGACGATGTTAGAATACTACACCGGCCATACTTTGATATATTCTTAGGGCGATAGGTAAATATTGGCCGTTAACATAAGGTCCATGTAAACTTCATCCAACAAAGCATGTATAGCCGAAATAAACAAATGAAATGATAAATCAAGTATTTCGGCCCTCTGGATCAGCAACAACTTATAACTAATCAAATGTATAGTGATTTGGTAATACCCTTTCATGACATAAAAAATTATATTGCATCCATGGATCAAAATAAGTCCATGGAGGGTAACCAATCATACCTGGGGATGAATTCCATGGCAAAGACATCAATGGCATGGTTGAAGAAAATGGATGATGTGCTAACCAAAGATTTTGATGTTGTGATGCACACCTTCAGCTTAATTATTTGTTGCTTGCATTCGTTTCTTTCTTCACTTTTATTGTACTTGTTGCAATAGAAGCATGCACATCATTCTTGTTATGATTGATCCTCTTGGGAACCCATGCCATGTTCTTCTGTCTCAGCTCTTGTGCACTAAGATTTTGTAATTCCTTCTTTTGTCAATACGATAAGCCGAGTGGGCATCTCGGCTGTGATTCTGTTTCGACCAATGGCAATTCTTTTTTGGCCTTGTGCACTCTCAACTTCTTTTCTTCAGATTTGGCCCTTTTATTTTTAACAATTGATTGCTCCACTTCTTTGCCTTTTGTAGCCAATGTCAACACTTTAATTGACACTTCGTTATTTGAGATCAAATCTGAAGTAGCACACTTACAACCATCTTTCTTGACCCGGTATACTTGCTTGACCACCTCTTTCTTCGTCCATGGGGTTCGGACCGATTCCTTATGATTGAAACGGTCTTTAACATGTGGTTGTTCAAATGTTGATCTTCTCGGAGCTGCATAATATTGATGAGATGGTCTAAAATAAGATGGAGAATGTGCCCTTGTATCATACCTGTCCCGTGATGGATATGGATCTACATGAGCATAGGGAGGCATCCACGGCATTGGCATTGGCAACCCAAAATAAGGATATGAATATCTTGCATTAAAATTATCACTTTGCCAATACCGATCCTCATATTTGTGCCTTGGGGGTGATCTTGGTTTCTTTGCATGATTTGGCCGATAAGCATTCTTATCTTCACTCTCCTTTTGATATTTACCCAATAGTTTAGCGAAGGTGATTTTTGATCTCTTACACTTGCGCTTATTTCGGCCTTTGTTTTCTTTTGGTTTGCTTTCATCGATCATTGGATTTGCTTGCTGGCCCCCAGTCCTTGGCGTCTCCATTGTATCTTCGATGGAATTCTCTCCCTCAAGATTATGTTCATTATGCTCTTCAACAACTTCTTTACTTGAAAGCTTGATCCCATCACCTGCAGTTTTTACCTTCTCTTTAAATGGATCGGCTTGAAGCAGCCGATGCAAAAACTTTCTGCCATCGGGACCAATCAGAATAGACTGGTCATCTCTTGGTGTCTCAACAAATTTCAATCGTCATTTATCAATGGCCGATTTAACTATTTGACGAAACATGTTGCAATCCTCAAAATTATGCTTGGACGAATCATGCAACTTACAATACATTCGTCCCTAGACAGATGGCTCAACATTGTGCTCTAGAATTCTAATATAATTACTTTTCACCAACAAATCAAATATTTGATCACACATGCTTGAATTGAAGGTATACTTCTTATTTTCTAGCCGATCTTGTTGTGAGAACGGCTTTGGAGTTACGCAAACGAATGGTTCGGATTTTACATCACCCCATTCGGCTATGCGTTGTGTTTTGCACTCTATCTCTGATGTCTTTGGGTAAGATATTATACTAGCATCGGTTTTCTCAACAGAATTTAACCTTGGCTTTAAATTTCTAAAACAAAAATATTTAGAATATACATGTCTCAATTGAGACCAAGTGCAAGCCAAATACGAAATAAGCAAAGTTACCCAATTAGATATGAACTTTATATAAAGCAACAGGGAAAGCTTTGGCTGCAACAATAAGTCATTATCGGTCTTTATAAATGGCGCAATGGGTTGACCGATATGTTCTATAACAATTTTATTGCTAACAAGTAAATTACCCTTCTTCATTGGTCTTTCAAAATTACTTATGAGGATTTTTCTAATAGATGCATCAACAATAAAGTTCTGACCAAATCTGAAAATAGGTAAATTACTTGCTAAACATACCTCTTCAAATATGTTGGGAGGGCATGACGGTGGTGTGACTTGCACAATATGTTGCTCCGCCTTTGTATGGCTCCCCAACGCCTCTTCATCATCTTTTTCTTGATTCCGTGCATCATTACTTTGAAGATCCTTGTCAGCCAAACTTTGTTCAGCTACTTGTTCTTGTCCTTGAAGTTCATCAATTTCTATGGCACGAAACTCATAGGGCAGGAAGTATGTTCCATTAACTTCAGAAAAATCAAGCATGGTCATTTTGCCATGCTTTCCATGCCCTTTCTCAATACTACTTGCCTCTTTGGATTTGATGGATTCGGAATATATACTACTTGATTCGGCTTTTTCAACCGAAGCACTTTCATGTTCCGAATCATCCTTCTTTTCATTGATACTACCAATTGGCAATGCTTCTTTTATCTGAGCCAATTCCTTTTCTATTTGTTTCTGGCGGCGAGCGGCAAAATTGGCTTTAAGCTTTTTCTCAATTTCATCCCACTCCGAATATGATTGCCCCCAAATGCTTTTAGATTCTTTCGGCAATGACACACAGGTGTTGCCGAAATTTTGCAATTGTGTAGGGGGTGTATAATATGATGTAGTACTAGGTGAAGGCACATGCATTGTTGTAAAACCATATTTTTGCCCGCCAATTTTATCAATTGGTAAAGATTCATCTTCTTGCAAAACTCTAGCTTTTATTGCTGCATAATCAGGAAATAGCCCCTTTTTATGTTGTTCAAAGCAAAGAGCACTAATCCTCTTATTTTGGGCTAAACTCTTCAATGCAGCCACCACTACCTCATCTTCTACAATATTGGGCACAACCACTCCTGTAAAATTTACATTTATTCGGCTATGACCAGGAAGGTGTGAAGCCGAATTACGAACATCTACAGTTGTGTATGGTGCTGAAAAATTACTGACATGAGGTGTAGCATATGACAGCTGAGAGTAACTGGCCGAATAGCTAGTAGTAGCATGGCCAATTCTCCCATCCATCGGCATGGTTGAACTAGTATATTGCAAATTAGTTGCCGATGAATAAAAGGGTGAAACACTTTCTTGCATGGCATTGGAAATTCTAACATGAGGTGTTTCAAATTTATTAACCGAACTCACCATGTTGTTCATCGGCATAACGATTTGTGGGGTTGCCGATGCATGAGAGTTGGGACACATATGGTGCATGTTACTAGTATCATAAGAAGTTGAAGCATGTAAATTACTTTGAATTGGCCTATGCATGTAATTAGATGCATGATTGAACAAACTCGGGCTGGCCGATAGAGTATACTCATTGAACGATCTAGTAACACCATATGAAATATTTGCATCTACAGTAGGGAATTGGGTATTCATATTACCTTTGTAGATTGCAAACCCTAGATGACGATCTCTTCGTAGCAAGAACATGCCGGAGACCGTTCAAAGCTTCGTCCCCAGCGGAGTCGCCAAAAAGTGAGTTCGCACATGAACACGTCATGTGTACCCTCGACACTGGGGGTGATGCACCGCAGCTCACGTCGAAGGAGACCCGACCGACAGCGCGATACGCAGGACAATTGGCGGGTGCTTTTGAAGACCCGAAACCCCACACGCCCGGGAGGGACCCCGTCAGGGCGCGTGGCGGCTATGGGCTGCCCTAGGTCGACCTGATCGCCCCTATGGCCTCGAGGTTCGCCGCCCAGCAATGAAGAAGAATGAACGAAGAATGAGGAAGAAGAATAATAAGGGAGGAGGAAAAGTAAAGGTAAAAGATGTAGATAGATTTGTTCGATTGTGTGTTTTTCAATCGACCGTCACCCCAAACATATATAAGAGGCGGCTGGACTTCCCGTACAAGTAAAGGATTCATCTAGGCTTTCCTTACAAGAATATTACATCAATTCACGTCCTAAAAAATCCTAGTTCTAGTCCAACTCGGATTTGGCTCGGATCTGTCCCATACTTCTGTCCTGCTTCTTGCGTGGGCTATAGAAATCTCATACTAACTCGGATAGAGTCGAGTTCAACATCAAACTTGTCTGCCTCGATGATCTTCATAATACAACGCGGGCCATTTCTCCTTTTAAGGCCGTCTTTATGACTTTTAGGGCCCATCTTTAACTGTGGGTCGGATTCAATTATGCAGTTTTCTGAACTGTCTGGGTCTTGTAACAACTTTGCAGGCCGTATAATATCTCCGATGATGATGACTCCAAAAGCAAAGTTGACTGTTTCAATGATACGCACAACTTCCGTGTAGAACACTTTTCCATCCGAGGTCGTCTGAATAATCTTTCGAGCCCATCTCCAACTTCTGGTCGGATTGACTTTGACAGCAAGCTTTCCACGCCGGCAAGGTTACAACCCCGGCAAGCTTTCCACCCCGGCAAGATTTCCACCCCGGCAAGCTTTCCACGCCGGCAAGGTTTCCACCCCGGCAAGCTTTCCACCCTGGCAAGATTTCCACGCCCGCAAGGTTTCCACCCCGGCAAGCTTTCCACCCCGGCAAGCTTTCCACGCCGGCAAGGTTTCCACCCCGGCAAGCTTTCACACCGGCAAGGTTTCCACCTGGCAAGCTTTCACACCGGCAAGCTTCAGTCAGCCGGCAAAGGCCGAATAACTCACGCGACCCATCAGACACCACCTAGGTGGGTGTCTGGTCCCTCGCGTCACTTTTTCACTCAGGACCGGTCCGCAAAGTGTTGCCTCTAACTTTTGCATACGAACTCGGATTGGGATGATTTTTATATCAAAATCGACCGTTTCGACGAGACGAAGAAAATCCGTGTATAAAGTTTTTCCATTTGAGGGAGTCTTGGGGGCTTAATCGGCCAAACTGTACTCTAAATATAAGATCTTAGTACTTTGAGCATAGTTTTGGCCTTCGAGATGAAATCGGACGGCGATGGCCTAAACTTCAATGATGTTTATATCAACAATACGGAACTCTTTCATGTAGATCACTTCTCCATTTGAGGCCATCTTAAATAAGTTCTTGACCGTGCCAAAATCTGGTGTCAACACCAGTCCGGGTAGAACACTTCCATGATGAAGCCGGCTCCCAGAAGCCGGGCAATTTCTTCACCAGCGATCCTTCTCTTCTCTTCTGATAGGTGGCGGAGGGGTTGCTTGACCGGCTTAGCACCCGGTCTCACATGTAGTTTGTACTCGGCGAAATTCGTCGAGACACCCGGCATGTCTTCGGGGGACCATGCGAAGATGTCACGATTCTCACGGAGGAAATCGACGAGCTCGCCTTCCTATTTGCTGTCGAGGTTGGTCCCTACGACAGCAAACCTCTCCGGGTGCGTCGGGTCCAAGGCGATCTTCTTGGTTTCCTTGGCCGGCTGGAAGGAGGCCCCTGCTTCCGTCTCCTTGGGATCAGTTGGCATGGCCGGCTTCTCACTGGCCATGGCTACCATCCGGGCAAGGAGACGCTTCTCTTGAGCAATGACGAGGGACTCGTCCCACTGGCTGCTGGCAGCGGCACAGTCTAGCGACTTCTGGTAGTCGCCGGCGACAGTGATGATGCCCTTGGTGCCCGGCATCTTGGCCTTCAGGTAGGCATAGTGCGGGACCATCATGAATTTGGCCAACGCCGGGTGGCCCAAGAGCGCGTGGTAGGGGCTGTCCAGGTTGACCACCTCGAAACAGATTGGCTCGCGGCGGAAGTGGTTCTTGTCGCCGAACAGGACATCGATCTTGATCTTGCCGATTGGAGAGCAGGAAAGGCCGGGAACTATGCCGTGGAAGATAGTCCGGCTGGGCTGAAGCTGCTTGACCTTGATGTCCAACCGCTCCATGGTCTCGCGGTACAGGATGTTGATGCTGCTGCCGCCATCTATCAGAACTCGGCTGAAGCGGCAAGTCCGCCTCTCCGTTAAGAAGGTTGAGTCCAGTACCAAGGCGTATGCACCCGGCGAGGGCATCATGGCCGGGTGGTCGGTTTGGCTCGAGGTGATGGGCCTCTCGGACCAGTGCATGAAGGTGGGGACCTCTGAGCTGACGGCATTCACCTCGCGGCGCCGCTGCTGTCGGCTGTGCTTGTCGTCGGCTTCGCTCGTGAAGATGACGTAGGTGGCGTTCTCTTCGGGGAACTCATCTTGAAGCATGCCGGTAGCTCGGGCCGGTTGCTGAACAGCCGGAGCTACCTGGCCGGCCGGTGGAGGAGGCGGCAGGGCCTCACCCTTGGCAATCTGGCGAGCCAGTTGCACTTTCGGGTGGTGTGGTTGGACGGCTTCGTGCCGCTATGGAACTTGCACGGGGCATCGAGGGCTTGCTCAAAGGAGAAGGCAGGCTGCCAGGCACCCTTGCCGCCCCGCGGACGCTTGGGGCCGGGCTGCCCGGCCGGCTGCTGACCCTCGACAGTGGCCACCTGCCGGCTGTTGGAAGCTGGCTGCAGGGCCTTGCGCTTGTTGTCGTTCGAAGGTTGGCATCGGTTGGCGTCACCAGCCGGAGTTTGGGAACCCGGCTGGACCACCCTGCCGGCTGCGTCAACCCGGTTCTCCGACCCCATGGAGGAGTCGGCGGTGGCGTACTTGTCGGCCACGACCAGGAGCTCGTCCAAGGTAGCCGGCTCATCGCACAAGAGCTTGTGCTTGAGCAGAGTGCCCTCTCGGCACCCGGTGGTTAAGTACTCGATGGCCTGCACCTCGTGGACCCCCTCGCAGGAGTTGCGCAGCTCGCCCCAACACGTCAGATAGTCGCGAGTGGACTCGGCCGGCCCCTGAACGCACATGGAGAGCTGGCGTGGCTTGGGGGGCCGCTTGTACGTACTGGTGAAGTTGCGATGAAGGCGTCACTGAAGTCTACCCAACTGTTGATGCTGTTGGGCTTGAGGCTGTTCAGCCACGTCCGGGCCGTGCTCTGAAGCTTGAGCGGGACGTACTTGACGGTCACGCACTTGTTGCCGTTGGCGATGCCGACTGCTGTGGAGTAGTCGATCAGCCAGTCTTCCGGCTTCACGACGCCATTGTACTTGGGCGTGTCTCTGGGGAGCGTGAACCCTCTGGGAAAGGGCTCATCGCGGATACGGGGGCCGAAGCAGGCCGGCCCGACTGTGCTCTCCTCTTCCAACAATTGGGACCGAGCCAGCCGCTCGATCCGGTGGCGTGTGTCGTTTTCGCCGACTGCTTCGTGGGGGCCAAGCCGGCCGCTGAGCGTAGGGTGATCGAGCAGCGGCGCGGGATTGGCCGCCCTCTCTCTCCGAGGAGGTAAGCGCTCTTCCGGCCGGCGCCGAGGCTCCGGGTTCTGGAGCTCTTGGCGGCCCTCCGCTAGCGTGTGGGGCGTACGCTGGCTGTTGCTAGCAACCGGCTCTGGGTCTCGCGACTACCCGCGGCCTGCGCCGCTAGGGGACCAAGAGGTCACGCCGTTCTCGCGACGGGGCATGTGGGTGTCGACCCGCCGGCCCGATCCCACCACGCGGTTGCCCGTGTCCTGCTGCGCATTCGCAGCGTCGATGAGTTGCTGGAGGCGCTCCAGTTGCTCGCGTAGCTCGTCGCCCCACAAGTGCTTGAGCTCTCCTGCGACCGCCTGGGCAGCACGCATGTTCTACGCTGGGGTCTCGTAGACCGGGCGTTCGACCCCCAGCATGCTGGCAATCACAGCGCTGCGTTGCCGGATGGTGCCGGCCCGGCTAGGCTCGGCCGCAGCCGGCGTCCCACCGACCACGCGATCGATCTCACGCTGAGTGGCTTCAGCATGGCGCTTCAGTGCCGCCATCTTGGAGGCGCTGTCGAAAAGCTTGACGCGGAACTCCTCCAGCTCCTCCTGGCTGGCGCCAGGGGGAGGAGGCGTCGCCAGGGCGTGTATGGTCGCGTCCAGCGGATCCTGGCCGGATCCGCCAGCGCCCAGGCCGTCGCCGATGACCATCACCTCCACGAGGGTGCTGGCATCGAGCGCGCCGACAAGAGCATCACGGGCAGCAGGAGGGAGGGGATCATCGATGATCTCCACGTAGCTAGGGAAGTCGTCGGCGGAGGCCGTGTCGACGAGAGCGAGCTTGCCGAAGAGCTCGGTGAGGGGGTCAGCTGCTCGTGCGTCGGCGGCGGGCTCGTCGAAGAGGCTGAGCTCACCGAAGAGGCCGGCGAGGCGACCCGCGGGAAAGGCGGTTCCCGCGTCAGGCGATGTGCCAAGGCCGGCGCGGGCGGGCGCATCGGGCTGGCTGATCTCGCCAGCCGCGGCAGACTCGCCAGAGAGGAACAAGGTTCCCGTCCAGAACGTGTCTCCGGTCGACGTCGCTGCTGGCCCCATGGTGGGCGCCAACTGTCGTGGTAAAATCTCGACAGATGCCAGGGGGTGGCTTATCATGGTTGGGGCCATGAGATCGTTGTCGGGTCCTGGAAGCGGGATTGGCCACAAGCTCGGATGGACGCGAGATCTACCCAGGTTCAGGGCTCTCCTAAGAGATGAAACCCCTACTCCTGCTCTGCGGGGTCTCCGCATGATCACTATGAAGCAAAGAGCACAATGGTGCTCCTAGAGCTGTTCGGCCATTGGAGAAAGAAGGGCGAGGCTAGCTCTCTCCTTTCCCTGGCTATGGTGTGTGTAGAACTGGGGTGGAACATGAGAGGAACCCATTGCATAGGTGTGGCCTGGGGGGTTTTATAGGCTAACCCCCCAGGGGTACAATGGTAATATGGCCGGGTGGTAGGCCCCAGCTGCCAGTGTCTATGGGGGCCGGGTTCTCCGCCGGCTGCTGGGCCCTGCCGGCTGCCGAGGAACCGGCCGACAGGTGGGGCCCACCGCCTGCGGGCCCCGCTGACGGCTCTTCACTATGGTGCCGCCCGCGCTAACGGAGGCCGTGTCGGGCGCGCCAGGGCTACAGCGCCGTGCCAGACGGGTCGGCGACCGCCTGGCGGTGCCCACTGTAGCCATGCGGCCGTGGTTCGGGGGAGGCATGGCACACTGTAGCCATGCCCCAACTTGTCTCCTGGTCGGGCTCAAACTTCCAGGGAGGGGACGGGCTGCTGGCCGGGAGCCGGCCCGTACCCTCGCCGTCTTCTGGAGTGCGCCGTCTTCTAGGAGGCGGCCCTCCGGTCCCGCCCGGTCCCAGAGGCCGGTCTTACGACTAGTCGGACTGAGGGGTTTGGCCAGTCCTGATGTCTTGAAATATGGTTAAGTGCTCATGAGTCTAACCGGGGTCCATCTCCCCGACAACGAGGGCGCGCCGCCCCGCGCGGTTGCCCTGGGGGCGCGTTGACGTTGAGCCCCCGAGCGCTACCGGAGAGACAACGGCGAGGCCGCGGTGATGATGATGAAAAGGGTCCCGCCCGGACCGCGGTTCCAGCAGCAGCTTACCCCACGGTGGGCGCCAACTGTCATAGTATTCTCGCGTCAGTCGCCAGGGGGATCGCGAGACGACAGATGCCACGGGGTGGCTTGAGGTGACGGCAAGACTGCGGTGGAATATCCGGAATGAGTAATAGCACGTGGTGGTTTACCCAGGTTCGGGGCTCTCCGGGGAGATAATACCCCTACTCCTACATGTCTGTATATATGTGGAATATATCTGGCAGTACAGAGTTGCTCCTGGAGCTGTATCGGGATGAATGCTATATGCTACTAGCTTCACGTATGTGTGTGGCGTGAGTGGCCTTGGTGCCTTGTGGCCGAATGGCTTGTGGCGTGGTGGAGCTTGTGCATCCTCCTGGATAGATGGATGGGTGCCTTATATATAAGTAGTGGGCATGGGAGTGGGTGGCTTGAGATGTAAGCTACAGTGAGTAGCTTACATCTCAAGCTATATGTAGCTTGCATGCTAGGCTATGTCTGTCCGTCTTGTCCGTGTCGCGTCAGATGGGACGCCGCGGTTGACTTCGGCCAGCCGGCTGGCTGGGGCAGCCGGCCGCTGGCGCAGGTGGAGCAGCCGGTCGGGGGAGCAGTCGGCTCGAGCGGGCGGGCACCCCGTCCGACTGCCCTCTTCGGGGCACCCGGGGGTCATCCCCCCGACAGTGGCCGCGGGCTTGCAGAGGCTGGATGCGTCGACTGAGGAACGCCTCCAACAGATCCAAGCCCGTCACTCCGCCCCGGATCAACTCGACTACAGCATCCACCCAGATCCCCACCTCAACTTTCTCGTCTTCGTCCACAGTCAGCGAGCGAGCAGAATTGACTCTCACCAATGAGAAGGGAGGAAGGCCAGTCGACGAGCCAGGAGTTGGAACATCTTTGCAGTAAAACCAGGTCGATTGCCAACCTCTAACTGACTCGGGGAAAGTCATGGCAGGGAAAGTGCTCCTACCTCTCATTTGGATTCCTAAACCCCCACACAACTGAATGACATGGGTCCTCGAATCACTCAGATTCGTTTTTTTAACCGACTGAGAACGACATGTGAAGATGTGTTTGAACAAACCCCAATGAGGACGACATCCCAAGAAATTTTCACACATGGACACAAAGGCTGTGAGGTACGAAATGGTATTCGGAGGAAAATGGTGGATTTGGGCACCGAAGAAGTTCAAGAAACCATGGAAAAATGGGTGAGGGGGTAAGGAAAAACCTCTCTCCACATGAGTGAGGAGGAGAACTCGTTCCTCGGGCTGAGGCGCAGGCTCGGTCTCCCTCCCCGGCACTCTCCACGAACCGGGCACCACTAGGCCGTCAGTGGTGATCCCCTCAAGGTCCGCCTCCGTGACCATCGAGCGGAGCCAATCGCCTTGGATCTAGCCCGGCGGCAGAGCAGCCCGGGAGCTCGACGCCTTCTTCCCCGCAGTATCTTTCTTGGCGCGCTCGAGCTTCACCGTCTTGTCCTTCGTCATCTCCGCGATGGTCGATAGACTTGAGCGGGACAGCACGGTGCCGGAACGGAAGCAACGGAGAGACCGAGTGAAGGGGGAAAAGTGCAAGAAACTGTGGCACGCCTCGGTCGCGTCGCCTTATATGGCCTCACACCCGAGTCACTGACCTGCGGGCCCGCGAAATCCTAGCGCATCCCACGACCGGTGCTTGCTTGATACAAGGCGATAAAGGGGCATGATAATCGAGGAGCCCACCCCCATGTGCCCCACTTACCGCGCTGCAGTTAGCCCGCGCACTTCTCCAAAAAAAATCGAATCCCGCGAAATCCGGGATCTGGCAGAACAATCGATTGCACCAGAGATACCCACAATCATTCGGATCGGATCCCGCGTTCTACGATCCGCAGTTTTTTCTCACTCGGACAATTGACAAGCCAGAATCGATCGAGGCGACTGGCGAAGGATGAACAACTCAGATACCTATGAACCATTAAGAAATGCCTCCGAGGCATTAAGTCTGATCCGAATCAGCTTCAGTCCTTTCTCACTCGAACCCCGATCCATTCGGGGGCTAATGACGATGACATGTACCTGGGGTAGGGTCTTAGGCCTGACCTACGGGACCTACCCAAGGACACCTCATCCAAGGATTCAAGATTTACACAGTTAATCTAAGGATATGTCGAATGGAATGGTCACAGCTTGCAAGTCACTCTATGGCAGTCCCACTCGGTCGCTACCCCACCACTCGACTGTCCTGATTCACTCGGAGTACCTGATTTCACACGGAGTAGAAGACCTAAAGCCACTCGAGGATGGCAACAGTCGGGCGATCAGTTCATCCCTGTAATGATTATTAATTGTATGCGTTACCAGTAACGCTCGCACCTTTATTGTGACATTGAACCCTTGCGTTATGGAGGACGGCGAGGGGTCAGCGGACTCTATATAAGCCACCCCCCCCCCTCTTACACAAGGGTTCGCACCTCTTGTAACTCAACACTCCAAGAAACAAAGCTCCCGCAGCACCGAGACGTAGGGCTTTTACCTCCTCCGAGAGGGGCCTGAACTCGTAAATCCAATTGTACAATCTCGCCATAGATAGGCTTTGCCCTCTCCTACGTACCCCTACCTCTACTGTCAGATCCATTCTCACAACAACGGCGTGTACCTCACCGCCAAGAAGCTGAAGCAATACTTTCAAGAGCATCTCATCACCGTGGTCAGCACGGCCCCTATCGGTGAGATCATGGGCTGCCGGGATGCCTCCGGCCGGGTTGCCAAGTGGGCCATCGAGCTGGCCGGCCATACCATCCTCTACGAGCCCCGCACTATGATCAAGTAAAAGCGCTCGCCGACTTCCTCGTCGACTGGACGGAGACCCAGTACCTGCTGCCGCCGCCGGATTCAACGCATTGGCGCATGCACTTTGACGGCTCCAAGATGCGCTCCGGCTTGGGAGCCGGCATCGTGCTATCTTGCCGAAAGGGCGACCAGCTGTGGTACGCACTCTAGATCCACTTCACCGCCTCCAACAACGTCGCCGAGTACGAGGCCCTTGTGCATGGCCTCCGGCTTGCCAAGGAACTCGGTGTCCGGTGCATCCTATGCTATGGCGACTCGGATCTAGTGGTACAGCAGTGTTCCGGCGAGTGGGACGCCCGGGATGCCAACATGGCCATCTACCGCTTCCTGGTCCAGCATCTCTCTGGCAACTTTGATGGCTGTGAATTCCTTCATGTCCAGTGCGCGGAGAACGAAGCCGCCGACACGCTAGCCAAGATTGGCTCCTCCCAGCAAGCCATCCCATCTGGCGTCTCCCTCGAGCACTTGGCGCAAGCCATCTGTCAAGCCGTCTCTGAATTCCGAATCTATCTTCATCCCAGATGACCCTGCAGCTCCCCTCCCCAACCCGGACCCTGGGGCTGCTGGTCCAAGCCCGAGGGCTGCCATCCCCAACCCAGTCCCGGGGGCTGCTAATCCCGGCCCGGGGGCTGCCATCTCGACCCCGGCGACCATCGACCCCGGCCCGGGGGCTGCTAAACCCGGCCCGGGGGCTGCTGTGCTCAACCCGGCTGCCGCCGTCCCTGACCCGGGGGCTGCCACCTCCGGCTCGGGGGCTACCGCCCCAGAACCCGTCTTGGTGGATGTCTTCACCGTGGTGACGGCTCTGTCATGGGCCCAGCCAATCCTAGCCTTCCTGGAGAGCGGAGCACTCCCCATGGACGAGACCGAAGCCCGGCAAGTGCAGCGCCGGGCATCCGCCTACAGCATCATCAACAACGAGCTCGTCAACCGCAGCGCGATGGGTGTGTTCCAGCGCTGCGTCAAACAAAACAAAGGCATAGAGATCCTCCTCGACATACATCAGGGCGAGTGCGGGCACCATGCCGCCTCCAGGTCCCTGGTAGCCAAGGCCTTTCGCCATGGTTTCTACTGGCCCACGACCCTCAAAGACGCCGAGTCACTCGTCCTCAAGTGCGAGGGTTGCCAATGCTTCAGCAAGTGCAGCCACCAGCCGGTTTCAGCCCTCCAGACCATCCCGATCACTTGGCCTTTCGCCGTCTGGGGGCTGGACATGGTGGGGCCTTTCAAGACCGCTCGAGGCAGCACGACGCACCTGCTGGTGGCAGTCGACAAGTTCACCAAGTGGATCGAAGCACAACCGATCAAGAAGCTGGACGGGCCAACAGCCGTCCGGTTCATCAAGGACATCGTAGTTCGCTACGGCGTCCCGCACAGCATCATCACAGATAACGACACCAACTTTGCCAAGGGCGCTCTAGCACTGTACTGCTCCGTCTCCGGCATCCGGCTTGACTTGGCCTCCGTCGCTCATCCTCAATCCAACGGCCAGGTCGAGCGGGCCAACGGCCTAATCTTGTTCGGCATCAAGTCGTGACTTGTCGAGCCCCTCATCTGCTCACCCGGCAGCTGGCTTGACGAGCTGCCGGCCATCCTCTGGAGTCTCCGGACGACCCCAAACCGGTCGACTGGGTTCACCCCGTTCTTCCTCGTCTACGGAACCGAAGCCGTCATCCCGACCGACATCGAGTTCGACTTGCTGCGAGTCACAATGTACATAGAAGCTCAAGCCAAAGAAGCCCGTGAAGACGGCGTCGACCTACTCGAAGAAGCACACCTATTGGCCCTTAGCCGATCAGCCATCTACCAGCAAAACCTAAGGCACTACCACAGCAAGAAAATCAAGCCCCTCGCATTCCGCGAGGGAGACCTCGTCCTCCGGCTTGCCCAGCAGCAAGCCGGCCAGCACAAGTTGGCCTCCATATGGGAGGGCCCTTTCATCGTCAGCAAAGCCCTGTGTGACCGCAACGCCTACTACCTCATCGACGCACGCAAGCCGAACAAGCGCAAGAGAGATACCGCCGGTGAAGAGACAAGCCGGCCCTGGAATGCAGAGCTCCTCCGCCCGTTTTACAGTTAGCTGTATGCACATATGTATCACTACCTTTTGAAGTTCAATGAAAGACAATGGGACCCCCGAACGACACTCGGGGGCTACCTTTTCCTATCAAATTATTGTGTCTCGCACATCCTTGTAAAATTTTCTAACCCCCACCGCTGGGTCGGCTCGTCCAACCCGGGGGCTAGGGGGTTGGCCGGCTTGACTGCAACCCGCCGTCCTCCTTGGCACATCCCGGCGTGCCCGAGTTGCCGAGGCCCTCCACTTCGCCCTAAGCCACAGTCCGGCTTTGGCTGTTGGCCGGCAAGAACTATGGGCCAAAGCACCGGCATGCCGAAAGACGCTGAGTTGGACTTGCCGGATCGGCCAACCCGGCCTCACCGCACTAAGTTGCCGCACGACCGGCTGCGCGCCAGCCAGCCCAGTGGGTGTTTCGCTCACGCTCAACGTTCGAAAAGCCTAAGTACTGCACGCTCTCTCCCAAGGCCGAACTCCTTGTCACAGACCGGAACCCAGGTGTCCGACTCGTGGGGGGGGGGGGGAAGCCCAAAGAAGGAGCAAGCAGAAAAAAGCTTAAGAACGAAGAACAAAAGCGCAAACACTTGCGAAAATATTTACATTACAGAAAATATTAGCCCATGGCCGGAGTTCATTACATTCACCATACACCCCAGTGGGTGGGTGGACCTGTCACTTAACAAATTACGACAAAAGAAAAGCAGGACGGCTTCAAGCGGCTCCCGCGTCGGGTTGCGCGACCGCCGGCTCCTCCGCGGTGACCTCCGGGTTCTCCGTGGCGCCGGTGTCGTCCAACCCGGCATCGTCGTCCGCCTAGGGGCCTGACTCCTCAGAGCTGCCTGCTGGGTCGTTGAGCGCCAAGCCGAAGTTGTCGGGCGACACCTCCCCGCCGTCTTTGGTCCGCTCCACCTAGAACTCGTCGTGCAATGCAAATGAGGCCAGGTAGCTGGCCCGCGTGGTGATTCGGCCCGCCTCCGCCTGCAGCTGGGACTCCGCACCGGCTCGCTGGGCCGCTAGCTGGTCCAGGTTCAGACCTGGATACCAAGACATGATGAACCGCAGCGCCAAGTCAGCGCCGACACGAGCGGCGGAGACACGCCACGCGTGAAGCCGTGCCGGTCCGGCTTCCAGCCACCACGCCAACCGCGTAAAGCTGTTGGGCTCAACGGCGCCAGGCCAGAGGGCTGCCGCCATCCTCACTTCGGCTTCGGACAGCCACACCGTCTGCTTGTCCAGGATCCGCAGGCGGGCCTCGGTGACATGCACGATCTCCGAGAAGCTTCAGGCAATGTTCGGGGCGAGTTTGGCACCCGCGTCCGCCTGGGTCGTCCGATGAGCAAGCACGACCTCCTCCGCCGTCTAATGCGTCTCCGGGAAGTACTCTCTCGAGTAGAGAAGCAAGACAGTTAGCCATGAAAAAATTCAGCCGGCTCGCAACCCGGCGAAACTAACAAAGAAACACTTACTGGCAAGGAACTCGTCTAGATGCTGCGCCTCGCACAACATATCGTGCCGCTCCAAGTCTCCGACGCGGCCGCGTGCCTCAAGCGCCTTCTCCAGCTCGACGCGCTTGTCGACGGCCGCCTTCAGCTCGTCATCCTTGGCGGCGGCCATCTTCTCATGCTCTTCCCTGAGGCGGAGGAGCTCGGCCTGGTGGGCCTCCGCCGTCTTGGTGGCCTCTAGCTTCAGCCACTCCACTTCGGCCTGGAGCTGGCTCTTGTCACCAGCCAGCTGGTCACGCTGTTGGCCGGCTTCGGCGAGCGCCTGGTAGGCCTCCACCTTCAGCTGCTCCACCTCAGCCCGGAGCTGGCTGGCATCGGTGACCGCCTGGTCACGCTGCTGGCCGGCTTCGACCAGCCGGGTTCGCAGGTCTGGCACCTCGGCCACGGTGGCTGCGCGGCAAGATCTTAAGTTAAGATGATGGCAGAAAAGAAAGACACTTAAGATTCGACCCAACTGCTTTGCAGTTGGCCCGAATCTCGGGGGCTACACCCAGTGGGCGCGCTAGCGCGCCCCCACTAAAGAGCATGCAGGACGTACCTTCGGCAAGGCGGAGCACCTCCTCCTTGGCGGCGAGTTGTGCCATGACCTAGCGGTGCTTCTCTAGAAGCCGGTTATGGATACCAACTCGGAGGCCATCCAGGTGCTGCAAGAAAGCAAGAATCAGCACAAACCGCAAAGACGTTTTTAAGATTTGACCCAACTACTTCATAGTTGGCCCGAATCTCGGGGGCTACACCCAGTGGGTGTGCTAGCGCGTCCCCACTGACTAGCCGGGAAAGACAAGGAAGAAAACTTATGATCATGGAGCGCTCCAACTCCCGCGCCCACGAAGATGCTGGCGCACGGCGTCCATCGCCGCCTCCTCCTACACGCGCGGATTAAAGACAGTTCCACTAGACCCGACCTGGGCTAGCTGCGACCAGGCGCCAGGGCCGCTGCCCGGCGCCTGCTCCGGGTTCACGGCGGACTGCGGTGGCGGGACCACCTTAGCGCCCTCGCTCCTCGCCGGCTCCTCCACGGCCAGTGTCGACTCTAGCGCTCCGGACGGCGTCTCTTGCGGCGCTCCTCCCGGGGCGGCATCCCCGACGCGCCCCTCCTCCGCCCGTTCGGCCACGCCGTTCCGGGGCGGGGTGTCTATGACCATCCTCTCCATCTCCGGATCGTCGATGGCCAGCTCCGGGTCATGCTCCTCCTCTGCCGGCGGCTTGACGATTGTCTCCGCCAGCTCCATGCCCTCCCGCATCTCCGGCCATGCCGAACCTGCGGCGGCCTGCCCACTCGCCCTGGCGGCGCTTGCCCACGCATGGGCCGAGGCCTCCTCCGCGGCCCTGATGGCTGCCTCCTCCGCCTCCAGGGCCTTGTTCCAGTCCCGCCTGGCACAATGCTCTGTGTCCTCCGAGTCCAGACCCAGGTCCTCCTCGGTCGAGCCGTCGGGCAGGTCGATGACGTTGCTCCGGGTCCTCTGGAACGAGAAGCCGCCCCCGGATGCGGCATCCGTCGCCGCCAACGCCAAGTCCAACGGCGTCCTGGCTCACACCAAGAAAAACGTAAGGAAAGTATGACTTGGCAGCACGTCGAAGTCAGCAAGGAAGCGTACCCGATCGTTGTCGGGATGGCCTGTCTCGTCGGCACCGCCGGGATGACACAGCGCGTCCTCTTGGCGGTCGGGCCCTCCGTTGCGCGCGTCACGACCGGCTTTGGTGGCGTGTCGTCCTTCCCATGTAGCCGGCTTGCTGCTGCCGGCATGCGGGACGACCCGGCCCTGGCCGGCTTCTTTGGCTGCCTTGGGGGATCGATGCTGCCGTCCCCACCCCTCGGCGGCGCTGCACCACCGGCGTGCGTCAGGATCTCCAAGTCGTCGTCCGACCAATCTCGCAAGAGATCTGGACGCGAAGACTTACCCACACGGCGCACCTCATCGGCTTCAGCGTTGGCCGGCTCCGGGTTCTCGGCGAAGGATTCCGCCCCCTCCGAGTGGGCCTGCTCGATGGCCAGTACCTGTGTCCACGTCCCATCACGCGTTTGCCGGATTGCGTTCAGTAGCACCTCCCACGTCGCATCCGGGTGAAGGAGGAGCTGAGACATTGAAAAAAATGAGGACCAAGGACTCATCGCCAGCGCCGGGTACACGGCGTTGTAGGGCGCCTTGCCGAAGCGCTAGTCAGGGGCCAACCCGGCCTTGGAGATGGCATTCACCTGGTCGGCGACCTGCTCCGGTAGCAGCCTCCCGGACGACATCCGGGTGGCATCCCGGCGGTCACCCATCTAGCCGATGATGTGCATCCGGCGTTGCAGCGGCAGCACCCGGCGCGCGATGAAGGCAGCGACGAGATCCGTCCCCATGAGCCCCCCCCCCCCCGCGCCGTCATCTCCCGGATCCGGTCACACAGATTCTGCATCCCCTGTGGCGGATTCTTGGGCATGTGGCCCCAGTTCTTCTTGGCGAGCGGCTGCTCATTGAAGAACGGGGGTAGGTTGATGGCGTCGGCTCCTCCGCCGACGTTGCGCAAGTAGAAGAAGGTATTCTGCCACTTCTTGGCAGAATCCTCAATGGGCATCTTGGGGAACACCCCATTCGGCCGGACCGAGATGACTGCAGCCCCGCAGTCGCACATGGCCCCGGCCTCCGGCCCCTGCTGCTTGAGGAAGAACAGGCGGCTCCAGAGCTCCACATATGGCTCCACCACCAAATAACCCTCACAGAGGGTGACGAAGCCTGAAAGCTGCAGCACGGCATTTGCACCCAGATGGTGCGGCTGCAGCCCAAAGAAGGAAAGGAAGGCATGGAAGAAAGCGCTCACGGGGAGGCCAAGCCCGCGCTAGAAATGGCTGTAGAAGACCACGCGCTCACCGTCTTGCGGCTGCGGCTCCACCTCCTCTTTGGGCGCACGTGCGGCGACATCCTCCGCCGGCAGCAGTCGCCGGGTGTTGCGAAGATGCTAGATGTCGGCGTCAGTGACAATGGACCCCTCCCACAAGCCCTTTGGCGGCGCCATCTGTGGGGCTCGGCGAGGGTGCAAAGCGCGGAGGCAAGAAGGAGCTAGTGCGGTCGGTGGGTGAGTCAGGCAGCGCCTGGCGTTCCGGTGGGTGGCGAGCTCGAGAGACTGGGCAGAGAGAAGGGGAGCAAGACGAGGGCACATGTGTGAGTGTTTCTGCCACCCCCTCCCTCTGATTTTATAACCGCGGCCGAACGTGGGGAAGTGGGATCGGTTGCGCCCGCGTTTCCACTTCCCCGCATTATGTGGGCACGTTTCACCTACAAATTAACTGCCCCGAGAAGTGCAACCGTCCATGGGGGCCACAATAAATCCCCGCACGGGCGCCGAGGGCGTGGCGTGGCGGGCCCCAGCCCGCTATTACGTCCCGTCGCACGCGTGGCTTCGCAGGGCCTCTCCGGCTACTGTTCGCTACATGGCACTCGCGTCGGGCCGTGGGAGGCGCGTCCCTTCCCCTTCAAGATTCAGTGGACTCCTCGGTTTCCCGCCCATGCCGGGGTGCCGCGATCCGGCTTCCCGAAGCCGGCACACAGTGGGTGTTGCCGGACCCGGTGGCCGCAAGCTTCATCAACATCAGCCGCCTTCTCAGGGGGTGAAACTGCAAAGGCCCCCCTGCTTGAAGCCGGCGAGCCTTCACGGCTTCGGGGACTGAAAGCACAAGTGCTCCCTGGGTGATTTTCGTAATTAATGTCAACATATCTCTTGTTGGGCTAATATTTTCATCTAGTATATTTCAGATGAGTTCAACAGTGGAGTGGTAGGACAAGAGGATGTGGAACCCCTTCAAGATGCTAAGGACACATATTGGCAAAAGCCCAAGACTCTTCATTTTCATTTTAGTGATCCAAGATCACATTGAGTCTATAGGAAAAGCCAACACTATTAAAAGGGGATGAGGTGTTGCTTAATGGTCTACTTGCTCAAAGTGCTTAGTGATATGCTCCAAAGCCCTCAACCACTTTCTCATTCCAAATATGTCCTAAACCTAAAGTCAAACTCGGCCCCACCGATTTGTTTCATCCGGCGCCACCGAGTTCACTTGACATAGCCACTGCCAGAAACCCTAATCAATTCGGTCTCACCGATGGGATCTCGGTCTCACCGAGATGGCCCTGCAAACTCTCTGTTACCTATTGCAGTTACTTCGGTCTCACCGATATAAGCAGTCGGTACCACCTGGTTTGCTTGACCAAGTCTCTGTTTGCTTATTGCTGAAATCGGTCTCACCGAGTTCATGCAATCGGTCTCACCGAGATGAGGTTTTGCCCTAACCCTAGCGCATCGGTCTCACCGAGTTGACCTTGTCGGTCCCACCGAAAAGCCTAACGTTCACATTTTGAACCAGGTCGGTCTCACCGAGTTTCACTATTTGGTCCCACCGAGTTTGGTAAATTGTGTGTAACGGTTAGATTTTGTGTGGAGGCTATAAGTACCCCTCCACCCCCTTCTCCATTAGAGAGAGAGCCATCAGAACGTGCCTATACTTCCACTACTCATTTTCTGAGAGAGAACCACCTACTCATGTGTTGAGACCAAGACATTCCAATCCAACCACAAGAATCTTGATCTCTAGCCTTCCCCAAGTTGCTTTCCACTCAAATCATCTTTCCACCATAGCCAAATCTGTGAGAGAGAGTTGAGTGTTGGGGAGACTATCATTTGAAGCACAAGAGCAAGGAGTTCATCATCAACACACCATCTATTACCTTTTGGAGAGTGGTGTCTCCTAGATTGGTTAGGTGTCACTTGGGAGCCTCCGTCAATATTATGGAGTTGAACCAAGGAGTTTGTAAGGGCAAGGAGATCGCCTACTTCGTGAAGATCTACCCAAGTGAGGCAAGTCCTTCGTGGGCAATGGCCATGGTGGGATAGACAAGGTTGCTTCTTCGTGGACCCTTCGTGGGTGGAGCCCTCTGTGGACTCGCGCAACCGTTACCCTTCGTGGGTTGAAGTCTCCATCAACGTGGATGTACGATAGCACCACCTATCGGAACCACGCCAAAAATCTCCGTGTCTCCTATTGCGTTTGCACACTCCAATCCCATCCCTTTACTTTCTTGCAGCTTGCATGCTTTACTTTCTGCTGCTCATATACTCTTGCCATGCTTGCTTGAAATGTATTGTGAATGTTTAAACTTGTGCTAAAACTCCACCTTAACTTGAAGAAATTAAAAACTGCTACTTTTCTTTGTTGAGGGTCTAATCACCCCCCCTCTAGACACCTCTTCTCGATCCTTTCAATTGGTATGAGAGCTTTGGTCTCCATTGCTTTGGTTTAATCACCATTGGAGGAAGATGGATGAGTCTATGATGGGGAGTCTTAGACATAGAGTACCCATACTTGATGGAGAGTTCTTTAATGCTTGGAAAAATGAGATGCTTGAGATTTTCAATGAATATCACTTGAACAAGTACATTACTAGCCCTTGTGCGCCCCTTGTTGATCCTTTGCATCCTACCCCCGATGAGTCTCTCGACATGATTTGCAATCTTAGAACTGTCAATCTTATTACTAGAGGTTTGCCTAGAAATTTGATAGCATGCTTGCCTACTCTTGCTTGTGCTTACACCATGTGGAGATTCCTTGAGGAACGCTTTCCAGACTATTCCTTGAAAAATCTAGATGTGATTCTTCAAAAGTCCATTGCTTTAAATAAGATGAATCCTAAAGATCCTATGTTTGGTGATTGTCTATTTGAGCTTCGTGACCTTATGCGTGCCAAAGGAGATGTTGGAATCATTAGTAATATTATCTCGGAAGTCATTAGAATTCATAAAGATGAACATTGTCATGATCATAAATCTAATGAATCACTCTCTCTAGGTGATGATCAATCACAAGACAATGTCGAACATGGATACTATGATGAGGATGATGATAGTGACTTTGATCTCGATGAGTCTATGAGACACTTTGGTCTTATGGCTAATCTTCGCGGCTACATGGCTGCAAGAAAGGAATGGGTTCTTGATAGTGGATGTACCGATCACATGACCAGAGACAAGGATATGTTTCATGAGCTTGCTGAAAACAACGGCCCTCGAAAATATGTCACTTTTGGTGATAACTCAAAGGGTAAGGTGGTTGGCCTTGGTAAGGTGGCCATCTCACATGACAGCTCCATCCAAAATGTTATGCTCGTTGAATCTCTTGGGTATAATTTACTTTCTGTATCTAGACTAGCCGATTTCGGTTTCAATGTCCTATTTACTAAAGTAGATTGCCAAGTGTCTCGAAGAGATAATCATAAAATGGTCTTTACAGGTATACGTAGAGGTGATCTATACATTGTTGATTTCACTAAAAAGGCTCAACCTAGAACTCTTCTAAAGGTTGGTTGTGGCATAGAAGGTTAGGTCATGTGGGCATGCGAAATCTTGATAGGCTTATTAAAGGTGATCATATCCTTGGAGTAAAAGACGTTATATTTGACAAGGATAGATTGTGCAGTGCTTGTCAAGCAGGAAAACAGGTTGGAGGAAGCCACCCCGTGAAGAACATCATGACCACGAGAAGACCGCTCGAGCTGATTCATATGGATCTTTTTGGTCCAAATGCCTATAAAAGTCTCGGTGGAAATTCATTTGTTTTAGTCATAGTCGATGATTTTTCAAGATTTATGTGGGTGTTCTTTCTTGCTGATAAATCGCAGGTCCAAAAGATCTTCAAGAACTTCGCTAGGAAGGCCCAAAATCAATTTGAAGTGAAGATCAAGAAGGTTCGCAGCGACAACGGAACGGAGTTCAAGAACGCAAATGTGGACACCTTTCTTGACGAAGAAGGGATTACACATGAGTTCTCGGCTACGTACACACCTCAACAAAATGGAGTTGTTGAAAGGAAGAACTGGACTCTTATTGAGATGGCGAGAACGATGCTTGATGAGTACAAGATGCCAAAACACTTTTAGGCGGAAGCGGTTGAGACAGCTTGTCATGCAACAAATCGTCTATATCTTCACAAGCTACTCGACAAGACGGCATACAAGCTTCTCACCGGTAACAAACCCCAAGTGGGATACTTTCGAGTATTTGGCTCAAAGTGCTACATTCTTGATAAGCATCATCGTTCGAAATTTGCTCCTAAATCTCATGAAGGTTTCCTACTCGGTTATGGCTCAAACTCTCACACTTACCGTGTCTACAACAATTTCACCCGAAAGGTTGAAGAGATGGTAGATGTGAAGTTTGATGAATCTAACGGCTCGCAAGTAGAGCAATTGCCAATTGATGTAGGAGACAAAGACCCTTCGGAAGCAATCCAAGACTTATCTATTGGCAAGATTCGTCCAACGGAGGTGAAGGAGAGTACCTCGTCCGTCCAAGTGGAAGCTTCTACCTCACGACAAGGTGAACCACGAGTTGACTCGGAGGCATCCACAAGTGGGACTCTCCAAGATGAAGAAAACGAGGAAGTACACCAAGATGAACCTCATCAACCTCCTTCTCCGCCTCCACAAGAGAACGACAACACCAACAATGAAGAAGGCCAAGAGGAAGAACAAGATGATGAAGAGGATGTTCTACCCCGACCTAAACAAAAGCTCTCATGAGTTAGAGCAAGAGTCTCAAGAGACCATCCCGTTGAACAAATCTTTGACGATATCCAAACTGGGAGAATTACTCGCTCTAAAACTCGTTTGGCTAACTTTTGTGAACATTACTCATTCATTTCTTGTATTGAACCTATGAAGGTTGAAGATGCTCTTGATGATCCGGATTGGGTGAATGCCATGCATGAAGAGCTACACAATTTTGAGAGGAACCAAGTGTGGACATTGGTTGAAAAGCCCGATGAGAAGCACAATGTCATTGGTACCAAATGGGTGTTTCGGAATAAGCAAGATGAAGCTGAACAAGTTGTACGCAACAAGGCCCGTCTTGTCGCTCAAGGCTACACTCAAGTTGAAGGTATGGACTATGGTGAGACATATGCCCCCGTTGCTAGACTTGAGTCCATACGCATCTTACTTGCTTATGCCAACCATCATGATATCACATTGTATCAAATGGACATTAAAAGTGCTTTTCTAAATGGTGAAATTGAGGAGGAAGTTTATGTTAAACAACCTCCCGGCTTTGTTAATCCTAAGAAACCCGACCATGTTTACAAACTTCACAAAGCTCTTTATGGTCTTAAACAAGCTCCTAGAGCGTGGTATAAATGCTTGACCAAGTTCCTTATTGAAAAAGGCTTTGAGATTGGAAAAATTGATTCAACACTTTTTACTAAAGAGAAAAGTGTGTTTTTGGTCCCTCAAGTTCCCAGAAAGTCTAGACTTGGTCCCTCAAGATTTTTTGGTCTACATTTGGTCCCTCAAGTTTCAAAACCGGATAAGTTTGGTCCTAAACCAGATTTTGAGGGCGTTGACCGGGTCAAAACCGCCCGATGAACAGTAAATGCGAATTTTTTTCAAAAAACTTCAAAAAAAACTGTAATTTTTTGGGGTTCAATATGCTTACATGCGCAAGGTGCGCCCAAAATTTCGTGCTCTTTCGACACTCGAGGAGCTCGTGGCAAAAAAACAAAAATATCTGCCTGATGAATAGTAAATTCGAAAAAAATTCAAAACAAAACCAACAAATTCTGAAATTTTTTGGCGTCCAATATGCTTACATGCGGAAGGCGCGATCAAAATTTCGTAGTCTTTCGACACTCGAGGAGCTCGTGGCAAAAAAAACAAATGTTCGCTCATAAAAAAGGCCAAAACTTGTTTTTTTTGCCACGAGCTCCTCGAGGGTCGAAAGATCACGAAATTTTGGTTGCACCTTCCGCATGTAAGCATATTAGACCCCAAAAATTTTCAGAATTTTTTGGTTTTGTTTTGAATTTTTTTTGAATTACTATTCATTAGGCAGATATTTTTGTTTTTTTTTGCCACGAGCTCCTCGAGTGTCGAAAGAGCACAAAAATTTGGGCGCACCTTGCGCATGTAAGCATATTGAACCACAAAAAAATTCAGATTTTTTTGAAAAAAAAATCGCATTTACTGTTCATCGGGCGGTTTTGACCCGGTCAACGCCCTCAAAATCCGGTTTTGACCAAACTTATCCGGTTTGAAACTTAAGGGACCAAATGTAAACCAAAAAATCTTGAGGGACCAAGTCTAGACTTTCTGGAAACTTGAGGGACCAAAAACACACTTTTCTCTTTACTAAAAGGGTTAATGGTGAATTATTTGTGTGCTAAATTTATGTTGATGATATCATATTTGGCTCGACTAACCCTCATTTTAGTGAAAAGTTTGGAAGACTAATGTCAGAGAAGTTTGAGATGTCTATGTTGAGTGAACTCAAGTTCTTTCTTGGTTTGCAAATCAAGCAAACTAAGGAGGGTACCTTTATTTCTCAAACAAAGTATACCAAGGACTTATTCAAGAAGTTCAACATGCAAGAATGCAAAGGTATGAATACACCCATGTCTACTAGTGGACATCTTGACTTGACTAAGGATGGCGAACCGGTTGACCAAAAGGTTTACCGCTCTATGATTGGTTCATTGTTATATCTATGTGCCTCCCGTCCCGATATTATGCTAAGTGTGTGCATGTGTGCACGATATCAAGCGTCCCCCAAAGAATGTCATCTTAAGGCTGTGTCGGTGTACTACGTGTTGGGCCTTTAGTACCCCGTACTTGTGCACGGGCAGTTGTAGCCGTACCTGCGGCAAGGCTCGTCGGGGAACAGCTGAAGATTAATCTAAAGTTATCAAAGAGACATTCAAGCCAATGGTCAGAAGATAAGGAGACCTGAAGACCAGGGGCTCGGCCCCCGGCAAGATCTTGCCGGGATAGCCCGCGGAGCCCGACAAGGTTCCGCCACTGTGCCACCGCTCTAGCGCAGCGACCAGCCTGGTATTCTGGCCCCATATCTGGATGCGTGGGCAAGGCGCTAGTGGAGGTGAGCTTAAGCGGTGCTGATGGGATGCCCCCTTTTTCCATCCCCAAGAAAGTAGGGACACCTAAACAGACACTTCACGGTGCATTAAATGCATTTGTCCTAAACCGCCAGTGGTTAGGTATGATAACCCTATAGCTACTTTACACCTCGTTTATGAACAGTTCGCCACTGTGGTGACCCCTTCGAGCATATAAAAGGAGGCCCAAGGCAACTACTACAAAGAGAGAACACTCTCGGCCCATTCTGCATGCGTAGCCGCTGCACGAACACACTGTTCATTGCAAGCGCTCCAAGAATTGGGACGAATAGACTGATAATAAACTAAAGCAGGAGTAGGGTTTTACGCTGATCAGCGGCCCGAACCTGGGTAAAAATCCCCTCGCGCTGGTCCTCGGTTCTGCTCTTTGTGCATACCTCTCTCCCTGCCGAATCGTAAAGGGGTCCTTCGGATCCCATAGGTGTTGTACGCCGACATCTTTGGCGCGCCAGGTAGGGGGAAGAGGTTGCGCGAACCTGATCCGGTGATCAGCATGTCAGTTTCTTCACCGTCTTCGTCACCATGCCGCCCAAGAAGAAGGGTGCGGCAGCGGTTGTTCCATCTACGTCCGTCTTGCCCATGCCTACTCAGACGAGTGACAGCCTGGATGTAGGAGATGGAGGTTTAGAACCTCCACGGCGTTCTAGTGATCCGAGCCAGGCGAGCGGCGTCGTTCGCAGCGGCGACGGCAACCCGCACGCCGCTAGATCCAAAGATGAAGCCGTGCTGCCTACGGGCGGCGCGGCGAACTCCAGAGATCGGAGGATGTCTTCTAAGACTCTCACGCCGGCGCAAGCGTTGCGGCCTTCTCAGGTCGCACGCGACGAGCAGCGCCGTGGCGTTGGTGGGTCTGAACGTCCCCATGGAAAGACTTCTGTGTATCGATCCCAAGGTGCGCAGGCCCAGCATGCATGCCAAACTGCCGATGGAAGTGGCGCGTGGTCGCGTGATCGTGATGGTGCTCCTTCTAACACTGTTAGGAGTTAGAGCACCTCATGTACCTCGCACCTGTCGCCGCCACCTACGCCGGCAGAAGCCTTGGCATGTGCGCAGCTGTTCCTCGATTTCCCTCCTGCTCCAGAGAAGATGGAGGAGTGGCGATCTACTATCCAGAGCCTCATCGGCTTCATCAACAAGGATGGGCCGCAGCCTGTGGGGCCCTCGCGGTAGCGGTCTATCAGTCCAACGTGAGCCGATGGTGAGAAGACTGGAGGCGGTGCGACCACGGTGCACTCCCCTCCACGACAGCAGCAGCGGTCGTCAACCCGGCGGACTGACGGCCGTGATGACGATTCCATGGCGTCATCCGATCCGCGGATGCGCCACGATCAGTGCCAAGTTCTTCGGGAACGAAGCAAAGAAGACGCTCGAACTACCATCGAGCGGCGATGGGAGGCGCGTCATCAGTCCGATAAACACGCAGGGCCTACTGTCGACAAGCCTGCGCCAGGGCACGTAGGCGACTTGCCCTATGAGGTAGGTTGTCCAGCGTTTACCCGTGAGCTGCGGCGAGTCCAGTGGCCCAACTCCCGAACGTTCAAACCAGAGGTCCCGGAGAAATATGACGGCAAGACTCACCCCTCGGAGTTCTTGAGCATCTACACCATTGCGGTGCAGGCTGCAGGGGGCCGAGATGACAAGATACTTGCCAACTACTTCCCGTTGGTGCTCAAACCAAACGTCAGGTCATGGTTGATGCATCTGCCGGAGAATTCCATTTCTTCTTGGTTAGATCTGTGCCATCAGTTTGTTGGCGCCTTTGTTGGAGGCCACCAAGCTCCTGGCCAAGAGAGTGATTTGCATCTCCTCCCTCAAAAGGAGGGCGAACCCCTGCGCAAGTTTATCCAGAGATTTAGCCGGGTGCAATACAATATTCCAGACGTTCATCCAGCCGCTGTTGTTAGCACGTTTCATCAGAACGTGCGTAACCGCAAAATGCGCGAAGAGCTGGCGATGAACAAGGTCAGGAGTATTGCCGAGCTTTATGCTTTGGCCAACAAGTGCGCTCGAGCTGAAGAAGGGAGGAAACTCCCTGGCGAGGGTGTTGGCGTAGGGGACGAATCAGAAGATGAAGACGCTGCAACCCCGCCAAAGAAAGGCCGGCGGCGGAACAAGAAGCGCAGAGGTAAGGCCATGCTTGCTGTCGAGGAATTCGGCAACCCCGGCACCGCCAAGAAGGCCAAGGTTGACGACCCCGGCAAGGAAGTTGCCGGGTGCGCCTCCTGCCAGGCCTTGGCGGCTACCGACAAGTCGGAAAACTCCGGCAAGCAGTATTGCAAGATCCATCGCACCAAGGGCCACGATCTCCAAAACTGCCGGCAAGTTGAGCAGCTTGTCGAGAAGCAGAGAGCTGAGTACGAAAGACGAGACAAGGAGAAGGCCCAAGACAGTGCTGAGGGATCTGGCAAGAAGCATGGTGGCCGAGGAGGCCGCCGCGGCAAGGCTAAGCAACAGAAGGAAAGGCCCGCCCGAGGCCGCGACAAAGATGAGGGAGGCGATGATGATGAAGAAGACGACGAATCTAGTGAGCACGAGTTTCAGAAAGCCACAGAGGCCATGTGTATTGACGGGGCGCCTCGTTGCATTCTTCTCATCGCCGACTTAAACAGTGGGTGCGTGAGGTTAATGCAACGGAGCCGTCGTTCGATGCACGCAAACCTTTAAAGTGGTCCAGCACGCCTATCATTTTTTACGCCGAGGATCACCCTGATCGCACAACTGCGGTCGGGTGTTTGCCCTTGTTGGTCTCACCAACAATCCGCAACCTCAAGGTGACAAAAATGCTAGTTGACGGTGGGGCCGGGCTGAACTTAATCTCGCCGGACGTGCTCAAGAAGCTGCAAATTCCTGATGAAGATCTCGAGGAAACGGGCACGTTTCAGGGGATCAATCCAGGAAGAACCCAGCCAAAAGGCAAGATTACGCTACCGATAACATTTGGTAGCGAGCTCAACTACAGGACAGAGAAGGTAGTGTTTGATGTCGCCAAAATCCCTATGTCATACAATGGGATCCTCGGCCGCCCAGCACTGGCTAAGTTCATGGCGGCATCACACTATGCGTACAATGTGTTGAAGATGCCCGGACCGATAAGTGTCATCACTATCCACTTTGACAAGAAGGATGCACTTATCTGCACCGACCAACTATACCGGGAGGCAGCTGCAGCACCTGCCGTCAAGGCATCTGCTCCTGCCGCTGGAACTCCCGGGGGGAAGAAGACCGGCAAGATCTTTGGCACAAACTCCGGCAAGCGCACCTCCTCAGAGTGCTGCGCTTCCGTTGAGGACGCACCAGAGAGTTCCACCGGCAAGAATAAGAAATCCAAGGCTGCTCCACCAGAGATCAAGAAGGTGCCCGTCAAGGAGGACGGAACGGGAGGAACTTTCACCATAAGTTCCACCCTAGATGACAAATAGGAAAGCGCGCTCATTGCCTTCCTGCAGGCGAATGTCAACGTGTTTGCATGGCAACCGTCTGACATCCCCGGTGTTCCCAGGGAGGTAATTGAGCACCACCTTGCTGTCTGTCCTCACGCGTGGCCCATCAAGCAGAGGGTCAGGAAACAAGCCTTGGAGCGGCAAGAATTCATTGCCGAAGAAATCAGAAAGCTAGAAGCGGCAGGCTTGGTCATAGGAGTGCTTCACCCAACGTGGTTGGCCAATCCGGTTGTAGTGCGCAAGGCGAATGGGAAATGGAGGCAGTGTATTGATTATACAGACATCAATAAAGCCTGTCCAAAAGATCCTTTCCCCTTGCCACGCATCAACCAGATTGTGGACTCCACTGCTGGTTGTGACCTACTGTCGTTCCTTGATGCCTATTCGGGATATCATCAGATCTTCATGGCAAAAGAAGATGAAGAAAAGACCGCATTTATCACCCCATGTGGTACGTATTGCTTTATATGGATGCCTTTCAGGTTGAAAAGTGCTGGTTCTACATTTGCGAGAGCGATCCAAATTGGTTTTGAGCCTCAGCTACATAGAAATATGGAAGCATACATGGATGACATAGTGGTCAAAACCAAGGATAAAGCGACGCTCATACAAGATCTAGAAGAAACATTTACAAATCTACGCAAGATCAATTTAAAGCTCAATCCTGAGAAGTGTGTGTTTGGCGTCCCTTCCGGCAAGCTTCTCGGGTTCTTTGTATCTCAACATGGAATCGAAGCGAATCCCGACAAGATCAAAGCTATTGAGCAGATTGAAGCACCAAGACGCGTCAAGGATGTACGTCGTCTTGTCGGCTGCATTGCTGCCCTAAGCAGGTTCATCTCCAAATCCGATGAGCGCGCCCTGCCCTTTTTCAAAATTTTGAAGAAGGCAGGTCCAATGAGATGGACTCCAGAAGCGGAGGCAGCATTGCAAGATTTGAAGAGGTACCTCTCCTCTCCGCCGATGCTAGTCGCACCTAGGCCACAAGAGCCGTTGCTGTTGTATCTAGCGGCAACGAATCAAGTGGTTAGTGCTGCGTTAGTGGCACAGAGAGAAGTTGACGAGGAGGCAACGGCAGCGGCAGGATCGTCAAGTCACGCGCGGGGATTTTCCCCGGCAAGGTCTGGTACCTGCAAGACAGGATCTGCGCAGTCAGAGGAATCAGTTCAAAAGAGGAAGATGGTGCAGCGCCCAGTTTATTTTGTTAGCTCTCTTTTACAGGGAGCTAGGTTAAGATACTATGGTGTGCAGAAGCTGCTCTTCGATCTTCTTATGGCCTCGAGGAAGCTGCGCCATTATTTTCAAGCACATGAGATTACCGTCGTCACTCGCTTCCCGTTGCAGCGGATTTTGCGAAATCCAGAGGCAACCAACAGGATTCTGGAGTGGGCGTTGGAACTATCAAGCTTTGGTCTCAAGTTTGAAAGTACTTCAGCAATTCAGAGCAGAGCCTTGGCGGAGTTCATTGCGGAATGGACCCCAACGCCAGACAAAGAGATTCAAGAAACGACTCTTCCCGGCAAGGAAACATATCAAGAATGGATTATGTACTTTGACGGGGCTTTCTCGCTGCAAGGCGCCGGTGCTGGCGTGCTGCTTGTTGCACCCACCAGAGAGCACCTCAAGTACGCAATTCAGATGCATTTTCCCCGGGAGAGCTCGACGAACAACACTGCGGAGTACGAAGGCCTGCTTGCCGGTCTCAGGATCGCGGCAGACCTTGGTATCAAGAAGCTCGTCATCAAAGGCGATTCGCAGCTTGTTGTCAGGAAAGTCAACAAAGATTATCAAAGTCCATTGATGCATGCCTATGTGGATGAAGTGAGAAAAATGGAAGAGCGCTTTGACGGCCTGCAAACAAAGCACATTCCTCATGCCGAAAACAGTATTGCAGATGACCTGTCAAAACGCGCTGCCCTCAAGTTACCTGTGGAACCAGGAACTTTTGTGCTCCACTTAACTCAGCCATCTGTAACACCATCAATGAGGCAAGAAAAGAGAAGGAAGTTGAATTCTGGTCAGTACTTTCCGGCAGAGCTCCCGGGAGCCACCGGCAAGGAAGTTGCCGGGATCAACGACAAACCTGCCGGGGAACAACAGGCTCCAGCAGGGGCTCAGGCCCTTGCCGTCGAGACAAATGTTCCCCCGGCAGAAGAGATGCCTTTAGTCCTAGTTGTCGAGCCCCAGGCTCCAGCTTGGGCACAGCCCATTGTCCATTTTCTTCAGACAGGAGAAGTCCCTGAGGAGCAGGAAGAAGCGGAAAAAGTAGCCCGTCAGTCTAGCATGTACCATTTCGTCGATGGCGTTCTGTACAGGAAGAGACTGAACGGTGTGAAATTGAAGTGTATTCCTCGGGAGGATGGACTGGAGCTGCTGGCAGAGATACATGGAGGCATATGTGGCTCTCACATAGGGTCAAGAGCGCTTGTCGGAAAGGCATTCCGACAAGGTTTCTTTTGGCCCACCGCTCTCCAGGATGCAACTGCACTAGTAACCAAGTGTGAAGCGTGCCAGTTTCATTCAAAGAAATCACATCAGCCAGCTCAAGCTCTTCAGACAATCCCTCTCTCCTGGCCATTTTTGGTCTGGGGGCTCAACATACTGGGCCCTTTTCCCCGTGCTACCGGGGGCTTTGAGTACTTGTATGTTGCAATCGACAAGTTCACAAAGTGGCCGGAGGTGGAAGCAGTGAGAAAGGTGACAGCACAATCAGCCGTCAAGTTCTTTAAAGGGATAGTTTGTCGTTTCAGTGTGCCCAAGAGGATCATCACCGACAACGGCACACAATTCACAAGTCGCACCTTCATGCAGTACGTCTAGGATCTTGGTGGCAAAATCTATTTTGCCTGTGTTGCTCACCCGAGAAGCAACGGCCAAGCAGAGAGGGCTAATGCTGAAGTGCTGCGCGGTCTCAGGACCAGGACTTTTGACAAGCTGAAAAAGTGCGGAAGGCGTTGGATTGATGAGTTGCCGGCGGTTCTTTGGTCAATCAGAACGACACCAAATCGAGCTACTGGCCAGACACCCTTCACTCTGGTTTACGGAGCGGAAGCAGTTCTCCCCACGGAACTCATATACGGGTCACCTCGAGTGCTCGCTTATGATGAGCTTGAGCAAGAGCAACTGCGGCAAGATGATGCTGTGCTCCTTGAGGAGGATCATCTTCAGGCTGTTGTGCGAGCTGCACGCTACCAGCAAGCTTTGCGTCGCTACCATAGCCGTAAAGTTCATGCCCGAAGTCCTGAGGAAGGCGACCTTGTTCTTCGGCGGATTCAGTCCGCCAAGAATTCAAACAAGTTGACGCCGAAGTGGGAAGGCCCTTATCGGGTAGTACGAGTCACCAGGCCCGGCGCTGTCCACCTGGAGACCGAGGATGGCGTTCCAGTGAGTAACTCCTGGAATATCGAACATCTTCGCAAGTTCTACCCATAAGGCGCGGTTGCCGGGGGCTCCCGACAACCTCCTTTTGTACGAGTTTTGCCGGCAAGGCATATAATCCTTTGTACAAAGCCAAGCGCAGACCCTGTGCATAGTTGAATAAGCTTAAGTGTTGTACATTTCTTGTTGATTTCCATGTTTATATATATGCATGCTTGTCTGAGATATTGTATGACACTTGCTCCCGGTAAGCATTAACGAACCACCAAGGTTCCATATCTTTATTTTCTCTTCTTTCTTTTTCTCAAAGGATGGAAGGTTCCTTCGCACACAAGTTTGCCGGGGGGAAGGAAGGTATGGATACCAATGGGCAATGTTCAGAATTAATGTCTTTCCGGAAGGAGTACAGCGACAGAAACCTAAGTTGCGAAACTTTGAGCAAGTTTTTCAATTTTTACAATCAGGCTATTTTCTTTAGACGATTTCGGCCCTTGTATGGAAAACCTGCACGCGAAGGAACCCTTGTCGTAATTGGTTGCGCCCTTATTTTGTTTCGAGTCCGCTCAACAGTTTAAGTGGCTGCACCAAGAGCGCCAAGGTGTCTTGCCGGCTACTGCACCTCCAGCAGGCTGCTGAAGTCCCGCACCCAGCGCTCGCGGCAGGTTGCGCGCCAGCAAGTTTCCAGTTAGTGTAGGGCGTATACCATACGGAAAGAAATTGAACAGGAGGAATAGCATGCATGTATTCAATCATAGCAAGTTATATTACATTGATAGTTGCCGTAGTTCTAACTTCAGACTAAATTGTCTTTGGCATGGAATGGTGGCGTCAAGGGAAAGTAAGACGGCTAGTCCCTGCGCTAGCCTTCGACCCTCTTGATTGAATCCACCTTCTCAAGGATGGGCGCGACAAGCTCCTCAAGTGCCTTGAGATCTGCATCCTTCGGCAAGCGGTCGAGCACGTTGGTGAGATCAACGCCAGGGTTCCTATGTACCACCTTGACGAGTACCTTGCGGAGGACGGCCCAGCAAAGTTTGCAGGATTCATTGGCCAGTTGGGTCGCTCGGTTGGACTGTAGCAGCTTCAGAGCATCAATGATGCTTTCAAAGAACATGGTCAACCTAGCGCTCGAGGATATCCTTTCTTCAGAGGAATACCTGAAGTTTTGCAAGCCATCCTGGCCCATGGTTGACAGCTGTGCTGTGAGCCTCTCCGCGGTGTCGACAAGGCGACCAGTCCAGATTTTCACACCCTTCTCATAGTCGATTTGGGCGGCGGTAGCGCTCTTAAGCAAGTTCTTCTCATCCTGAAGGTCTTTGCTTAGGGCCTTCTCGTGAGCCCTGCCGTCCTCAAGAGACTTTTCCAGCGTGGTTACCTTCAGCCTCAGATCGGCAATGGCATCGTTGGCTGAAGAGAGCTGCTTGGTCTTGTCGGATATAGCAATTTGCATCTCCGCCAGGCTGTGGAGAGTTTTCTCCCTGTCGCCTTTGAGCGTCGAGAGCTCCTTGCTGTGTTCCTCAAGATCCGCCTCCAGCTTCTTCACTTTGTTGCTCAGCTCGTTCTTGGCAGCCTCGGCGGCATCGATGGTTTCCTTGAGCTTGCTGGCGTGATCTGCAGTTGAAGCTTCGAGCGCCTCTTTGTGTTTCTGCTCCAGCTCCTGGGTCCGCTGCGCGACAAGCTTTTCAATCTCCTCGTCCTTGCCGCGGAGTTTGGCAGCAAGTGCCTGCTCGCGTGTGGCAAGATCTTCTTCATGAGCATCAAGCCCAACGCGGTGCTCCGTTAAGAGGGCTTCC
The DNA here is from genome assembly GCA_011799875.1 of Thinopyrum elongatum. Classification (NCBI taxonomy): domain Eukaryota; kingdom Viridiplantae; phylum Streptophyta; class Magnoliopsida; order Poales; family Poaceae; genus Thinopyrum; species Thinopyrum elongatum. Next base: position 435,519,834 of record CM022300.1, read on the forward strand.
TCAGCGGCAATCCTTTGCGCATTTTCCTCTTGTGCCTTCTCTATATCGGATTGCCTCAGAAGGAGCTCCGTCCAGCTTTGGCTCACTTGTTCCCGGCTGGCAGTCAACTCCTGAAGGGCCTCGGCGTACCAGATCTGCATCTGCTCAATGCGCCTCTGGAAATCTGCCTCGGCTGCTTCGACAACTACAACTCTGGAATCTGCCTTCTCCTTTCGAGAACGGTGGAGTGCTTGGAGCTTGCGGAAATTATCGCCCATAGCCTGAAGGAGCTGATCTTCTTTAGATTTGCCACTGCTGGCGCTTGGTTCATCAATGATTTCGAGCCCGGCAGAGGTGATGATTTCTTCATCAAAGGTTTCCCCTTTGGTCGGCGCTCCAATACTTGCCGTGCCCGGCAAGTTGATGAATAGGTTGTCGCCAACCTTGAGATATTTGCTCAATGAGGGAGCCTCGGATGTCGATGGTTGATCCTCGACGATCGTCTCACCAGTGGCTGGGGGCTTTGTGGCCGATGTAGCGCCTGGCGCTCCTGCGGCAGGAATGCCGTCAGTATGGTCATCAGTCTCCTCGCCGGCCCTCTCGGCAGATTCCTTGGCGGCTTTCTCGGCAGCAGCTTTGCTGACCTCGACAGTGGCGTCTTTGGCGGCCTCACTAGCAGCGATCTTGTCAGCTTCGGCGGCGGCGTCTCTGGCGGTCTCCTTGATGACAACGTCGACGTCCATGTGTTCCATCACAGGGAATTCTGGAGGACGAAGGAGGGAAATGAAATAAGATCAAGATTGAAGTTCAAGAAAACAAAGAGAAAGAAAGATAAAGGAAAGAATGACAAGTGCTCTGAGGCAAGCAGTCACCTGCGTCGAGCTGTTGAGGGGTGGTTTCATCCCTCCTGGCAACATGGGTTGCCGGGGAAAGGTTGCCGGTGCCCATGTTTGCCGGCTCCTCCTCTTCCAAGGTAGGCTCGTTGGTAGGAGCTCTTGCCGGGGATGCGCTTGCGGGCGGCGTGGTTGACGGAGGCGGCACGACGGGAGCGTCCTCCAATGACTCTCCCTGTTGCTGTCCTCCTCCTGCAAGCCCAAAGATATTAGCGGCAAAGGTAGAAACCTCAGCACCCGCCAGCGGAAAATGAGTAGTGAACTCACGCTGGGGGCTGCATTGAGGGCTAAGCTCCGGGCTGATGACGATAGTTGCTGGCATGCTCGCAAAGCTTGTCGGGGGCTCATCACCCGTGGAAGTCTTCACCCTTTTCGCCGTCCTTTCCGCCAAAGTTTCTACGTCACTACGGAGACAAGACAAAGCAAGACAGTGAGGTCAATCGAATTCAGAATTTGGGAGATAAAGGCTATGATAGGATATTTACTCTTCCTCTTCTCGTTCAGGGCTGAAACCGGAGATGTCAAAATCGACCTCCGTTGCAGCATCCGTATGGGGAGGCGGAGGAGGGGTCCTGGATCGCTTGGCTGCAGCAAGTGCTTGGGGTTGGCGTGACTCTGCCGCCTCAACCTCTGGTGCTGTTGTGTGAGACACCCCCGCCACCCCAGTGGTTGCCGCAGGTGTGTGTCTCGTACGCCGCACGGGTTGTTGTCGAACTCCTTGCCGCGGTGCAGCCTTGCCGGCCGCCTTCTTGCCAGGAGCGTCACTGCTCAAAGAAGGTTGATTTGCTGGGGCATCATAGACGGCTTTTAGGAGGACACGCTTTGCCCTCTTTGGAGCCGAGGGCTCCTCTTGTGGCTGTTCTTCGGCTGCGTCCTCATCAGACGAGTTTTCGGTGGCTGTGCCACTCTGCTCCCCGGCAGCCCTATCTTCCTCGGCAGGATTTTCTTCCAAAACGACCTCTGCGTCGCTGGTTTCCCATTCCGTGAAGCCGACGTCGCCGGCCTCCGCGGCAAGGTTCGCCTCTTCCACCCTAGTGGCAATATACGCCACTTCCTCATCGGTGGTGGCGCGGACGAGTCTTGTTTCTTCCCGGATGGCCCTCTCCGACAAGTTGTCGAAGAACTCTTGCGCCTGCTCCTCAGATGGCTCGACCCAAGTTGCGTCAAGGCCATGGGCGTTGAACATTGGCATCGTGGCGATGATCGACCCCAGGGCAGAGTTGTTGCACAAAGGGATAATTCTCGCTGGCAACTTATGCTTGTCATCACGCTGAAATAGCTTGTGGCGGAGAGTGGCAAGCTGCATGATTGTCAAGTTACTGTTTAATCCTGGGCACAGCCTCATGATGTCTGCCATGTTCTGGAACTCCCAAGTTGGTCTCCCCTTATTCTGCAAAGGCGATGCGGCGGCAAAGGAAGTCAGAACCAATCATCACTATTGTGAGCCCGGCAGCTTTCAGACGGAGGATCCTGGTGGTGGCGATCGTAAGCTTGTCATCTTGCGCATCGAGATTACTCCAGTCCTCGCCACGGACCACTTTCTGCTGTCGGGGCGAACAGAATGGATGGGAATCTGCTTCCTTGATCCAGCACCACTCGGACCGCCATTCTTCCCACTTCTCGCGGTAAACCCCATCTGGATATATCTCCTTGTTCCATGCCCTTGGGATCCAGGCGATAGAACCAGAAAGGGCGTCCCCTTTTTGGATGCGAGGAACAAAGTAATGGCGGAAGAGGGCAGTGTTGGGAACTACTCCGGCAAAGTTTTCGCAAAGATGAGCAAAGATAGACATACATGTTACGGCATTCGGTGTGAAATCTAGAAGACGGAAGCCGTATGTGTACATGATGTCGATAAAGAAATCGGAGAATGGAGGACAGAGCCCGCAATAAAAGTAAGCGACGAAGAAGGGATATTTATCTGGTCCACCTTTGAAAGAAGAACCTGGGGCCACGTGAGTTGCGGGGTGAGCCTACGTCTCCCTCGCCCACATGCACTGGTACCGGTTCTTCAAGGCTTTCGCGTCGAGCATCGGAGCAAAGACGATGTACTTCTTTTGCATCTTCGCTAGCTCGCTCTTCGGGACATCGGCCTTCGTCTCCTTGCTCTTGCCTTTGCCCTTGCTAGCCTTGGGCGGCATGGCAATTGCGAAGGCGGAAGCCGAGGATAGAGCGGGTGCGGAGGCGGTGAGCGGATGGGGAGAAGTTCTGCTCTGGGCTCGGGGGGAAGAAAGTAATGGCGGATTCCAGATTGGAAAGAAGAGGGGGGTAAATGGGCGGCGCCTCTGCGGATTCCTTTTTACGGGGAAGGAGCGAGGCTGCCTCTTTTACTGCCCAATGTGAACATGCCTATACAAGCGCGCTGCAGCCGCGGCCGTTCAGCGCACGCTTCCCACATCATGCATTCAACGCGCGTAGTGGAGAAGCGCAGTAAATGGAATGATTACAAGTAGTTAACCCCTGCCACGTGTGCCCGTGCACTGTTTGGGCCTAGCCCAACAACGCCTCGCACTCGTGTGTGGCCTAGGCCCGGGGGCTCCTGTCGATGTACTAAGTATTGGGCCTTTAGTACCCCGTACTTGTGCATGGGCAGTTGTAGCCATACCTACGGCAAGGCTCATCGGGGAACAGCTGAAGATTAATCTAAAGTTATCAAAGAGACATTCAAGCCAATGGTCATAAGATAAGGAGACCTGAAGACCAGGGGCTCGGCCCCCGGCAAGATCTTGCCGGGATAGCCCGCGGAGCCCGGCAAGATTCACACCCCGGCAAGGTTCTGCCACTGTGCCACCGCTCCAGCGCAGCGACCAGCCTGGTATTTTGGCCCCATCTCTGGATGCGTGGCAAGGCGCTAGTGGAGGTGAGCTTAAGCGGTGCTGATGGGATGCCCCCTTTTTCCATCCCCAAGAAAGTAGGGACACCTAAACAGACACTTCACGGTGCATTAAATGCATTTGTCCTAAACTGCCAGTGGTTAGGTATGATAACCCTGTAGCTACTTTACACCTCGCGTATGAACAGTTCGCCACTGTGGTGACCCCTTCGAGCATATAAAAGGAGGCCCAAGGCAACTGCTACAGAGAGAGAACACTCTCGGCCCATTCTGCATGCGCAGCCGCTGCACGAACACACTGTTCATTGCAAGCGCTCCAAGAACTAGGATGAATACACTGATGATAAACTAAAGCAGGAGTAGGGTTTTACGCTAATCAGCGGCCCGAACCTGGGTAAAAATCCCCTCGCGCTGGTCCTCGGTTCTGCTCTTTGTGCATACCTCTCTCCCTGCCGAATCGTAAAGGGGTCCTTCGGATCCCATAGGTGTCGTACGCCGACAGGCTGTGAAAAGGATAGTGAGATACTTAATTCACACACCAAACTTTGGCATTTGGTATCCTAAGAGGTCTTCTTTTGATCTTGTTGGCTACTCCGATTCGGACTATGCCGGAGACAAGGTTGATAGAAAGTCCACTTCGGGTACTTGTCAATTTCTTGGTAGATCAATTTGACGGAAATATGCCCTAGAGGCAATAATAAAGTTGTTATTTATATTTCCTTATATCATGATAAATATTTATTATTCATGCTAGAATTGTATTAACCGGAAACTTAGTACATGTGTGAATACATAGACAAACAGAGTGTCACTAGTATGCCTCTACTTGACTAGCTCGTTGATCAAAGATGGTTAAGTTTCCTAGCCATAGACATGAGTTGTCATTTGATGAACGGGATCACATCATTAGAGAATGATGTGATTGACAAGACCCATCCGTTAGCTTAGCACTATGATCGTTTAGTTTGTTGCTATTGCTTTCTTCATGACTTATACATGTTCCTATGACTATGAGATTATGCAACTCCCGAATATCGGAGGAACACTTAGTGTGCTATCAAACGTCACAACGTAACTGGGTGATTATAAAGATGCTCTACAGGTGTCTCCGATGGCGTTTGTTGAGTTGGCATAGATCGAGATTAGGATTTTTCACTCCGATTGTCGGAGAGGTATCTCTGGGCCCTCTCGGTAATGCACATCACTATAAGCCTTGCAAGCAATATGACTAATGAGTTAGTTATGGGATGATGCATTACGGAACGAGTAAAGAGACTTGCCGGTAACGAGATTGAACTAGGTATTGAGATACCGACGATCGAATCTCGGGCAAGTAACATACCGATGACAAAGGGAACAACGTATGTTGTTATGCGGTTTGACCGATAAAGATCTTCATAGAATATGTGGGAGCCAATATGAGCATCCAGGTTCCGCTATTGGTTATTGACCGGAGATGAGTCTCGGTCATGTCTACATAGTTCTCAAACCCGTAGGGTCCGCACGCTTAACGTTCGATGACGATCGGTATTATGAGTTTATGTGTTTTGATGTACCGAAGGTTGTTCGGAGTCCCGGATGTGATCACGGACATGACGAGGAGTCTCGAAATGGTCGAGACATAAAGATTGATATATTGGAAGGCTATGTTTGGACACCGGAAAGGTTTCGGATAGGTTCGGGCATTTTCCGGAGTACCGGGGGGTTACCGGAACCCCCCGGGGAGTCAATGGGCCTTCATGAGCCTTAGTGGAAGAGAGGAGGAGGCGGCCAGGTGGAGGCGCGCGCCCCCCCAAGCCCAATCCGAATTGGGAAGGGGGCCGGCCCCCCTTTCCTTCTCTCCCTCTTCCCCTTCCTTTCCCCTCCTAGTAGGACTAGGAAAGGGGGGAACCTACTCCTAGTAGGAGTAGGATTCCCCCCTTGGGGCGCGCCCCATGAGGCCGGCCGACCCCCTCCTCCACTCCTTTATATACGGGGGAAGGGGGCACCCCATAGACACACAAGTTGATTGTTTAGCCGTGTGAGGTGCCCCCCTCCACAGATTTCCACCTCGGTCATATCATTGTAGTGCTTAGGCGAAGCCCTGCGTTAGTAACTTCATCAACACAGTCACCACGCCATCGTGCTGACGGAACTCTCCCTCGGCCTCAGCTGGATCAAGAGTTCGAGGGACATCACCGAGCTGAACGTGTGCAGATCGCGGAGGTGCCGTGCGTTCGATACTTGATCGGTTGGATCGCGAAGACGTTCGACTACATCAACCGCGTTACTAAACGCTTCCGCTTTTGGTCTACGAGGGTACATGGACACACTCTCTCACTCGTTACTATGCATCACCTAGATAGATCTTGCGTGTTCATAGGATTTTTTTTGAAATTACTGCGTTCCCCAACACAATTGTGTCTTGGTCCTCCAAGAAACAAAACTCGGTATCCTTATCCACCACCGAAGTGGAATACATTGCCGCCGGTTCATGTTGTGCTCAATTACTTTGGATGACCCAAACTCTTAAAGATTATGGGATCTATGTGAAACATGTTCCATTGCTTTGTGATAATGAGAGTGCTATTAAGATTGCTCACAATCCCATGCAACATTCTCGAACTAAGCATATTGAAGTTCGTCATCATTTCATTTGAGATCATGTTGCTAAAGGAGACATCGATCTTAAGCATGTTCGTACCGATAAGCAATTGGCGGATATATTCACCAAACCGCTTGATGAGAAAGTATTTTGCCGTTTGAGAGGTGAATTGAACATCATTGATGCCTCAAACTTGGAGTAGTAACTCCATTTGGATGCATGCAAGGCATGAACCATTACATGACTAATCCTTGATATTTCTCTTATGATGCTGATCATATGTCTTGGATCTATACTTGTACCCTTGCATGTTATCTAACCCTTGTAGGTACTTGGATGAGCCCAACTCTATGAGATTGCAACTCACTCACATTCTAAGCAATCTCTACATCACCAAGTCTCTACAATATGGTGGTTGGAGACAAGGAAGCATGAATCCTTTAATATATCCTTTGACAATATATCAAATTTCATTTGGTATCAAGTTTCATTATTGTCATTTTGGACACACAAGTGCTCTTCCTTGCAAGACTAACCCATGTAGGAAGGTGAACTCAAACTACAAGTGGTGCTCCCAACTCTTGATGAACTACATCAACCTTGAGCATCCAACACAAGTTCAACTACATGATCAAGATCAACACCACCACCCAAGGTATGTTATTCCATCTTAGAGGAGCTTTACCCCAAGACATGGGTCAAAGCAGCTCAACAAGATGTGAATACATCAAAATGCTTAAACGAAAAATGGCAACCCCATTTTAAGCTTAAACGATGAGTATGACCTATGATCAAGTGTCTTTACTTGACTCCTAAGTCAATATACTCTAACATAGGTGACTCTGTCGCCGACCAATTCTAGATGAAGTTCTCTAGTGTTTCTCTGTGTTCTTGCATTTATCTCTTGCATACTTCATCTATATTTCTTTTCTTTTCTCTGTTATTTTCTGCATTCTCTGCATTTAATTCATTGCAAATCCTTCAGTTAATTCCCTGCAAATCTTTGTGAGATCTTATTTTCCTAGTGAGCTGAGATGACAATTTTTTTTCTCTCTGTGTTAAATTCGGCCTCACCGATTTCACTACTGAGGAAACATTTTGCCATTTGCATCCTGCATATCTGTTCCAGCTCCACTCGATGATTCTTGTCCTCTACCAGCATCTTAAATCACATCATTTGCTCTGATGCATATAGCCAAGATACATGTAACTCATTGCTTGCTCTGACATGTTTATGCATTCACATACTTTTATAATCTATCTTCATATGATTGCATACGTGTAGGGGGAGCCAATGCATGTTGCATGTTCTTCCAAAGCTTTACTTGTTACACTTCATATCTTTATCTAAAAGCTTTGATGTATGTTGTCATCAATTACCAAAAAGGGGGAGATTAAAAGCACAAGTGCTCCCTGGGTGATTTTGGTAATTAATGTCAACATATCTCTTGTTGGACTAATATTTTCGTCTAGTATATTTCAGATGAGTTCAACAGTGGAGTGGCAGGACAGGAGGATGTGGAACCCCTTCAAGATGCTAAGGACACATATTGGCAAAAGCCCAAGACTCTTCATTTTCATTTTAGTGATCCAAGATCACATTGAGTCCATAGGAAAAGCCAATACTATTAAAAGGGGATGAGGTGTTGCTTAATGGTCTACTTGCTCAAAGTGCTTAGTGATATGCTCCAAAGCCCTCAACCACTTTCTCATTCCAAATATGTCCTAAACCTAAAGTCAAACTCGGCCCCACCGATTTGATTCATCTGGCGCCACCGAGTTCACTTGACATAGCCACTGCCAGAAACCCTAATCAGTTCGGTCTCACCGATGGGATCTCGGTCTCACCGAGATGGCCCTCCAAACTCTCTGTTACCTATTGCAGTTACTTCGGTCTCACCGAGATAAGTAGTCGGTACCACCGAGTTTGCTTGACCAAGTCTCTGTTTGCTTATTGCTGAAATCGGTCTCACCGAGTTCATGCAATCAGTCTCACCGAGATGAGGTTTCGCCCTAACCCTAGCGCATCGGCCTCACCGAGTTGACCTTGTCGGTCCCACCGAAAAGCCTAACGTTCACATTTTGAACCAGGTCGGTCTCACCGAGTTTCACTATTTGATCCCACCGAGTTTGGTAAATTGTGTGTAACGGTTAGATTTTGTGTGGAGGCTATAAGTACCCCTCCACCCCCTTCTCCATTAGAGAGCCATCAGAACGTGCCTACACTTCCACTACTCATTTTCTGAGAGAGAACCACCTACTCATGTGTTGAGACCAAGACATTTCAATCCAACCACAAGAATCTTGATCTCTAGCCTTCCCCAAGTTGCTTTCCACTCAAATCATCTTTCCACCATAGCCAAATCTGTGAGAGAGAGTTGAGTGTTGGGGAGACTATCATTTGAAGCACAAGAGCAAGGAGTTCATCATCAACACACCATCTATTACCTTTTGGAGAGTGGTGTCTCCTAGATTGGTTAGGTGTCACTTGGGAGCCTCCGTCAAGATTGTGGAGTTGAACCAAGGAGTTTGTAAGGGCAAGGAGATCGCCTACTTCGTGAAGATCTACCCAAGTGAGGCAAGTCCTTCATGGGCGATGGCCATGGTGGGATAGACAAGGTTGCTTCTTCGTGGACCCTTCGTGGGTGGAGCCCTCCATGGACTTGCGCAACTGTTACCCTTCATGGGTTGAAGTCTCCATCAACGTGGATGTACGATAGCACCACCTATCGGAACCACGCCAAAAATCTCCGTGTCTCCTATTGCGTTTGCACACTCCAATCACATCCCTTTACTTTCTTGCAACTTGCATGCTTTACTTTCCGCTGCTCATATACTCTTGCCATGCTTGCTTGAAATGTATTGTGAATGTTTAAACTTGTGCTAAAACTCCACCTTAACTTGAAGAAATTAAAAACTGCTACTTTTCTTTGTTGAGGGTCTAATCACCCCCCTCTAGACACCTCTTCTCGATCCTTTCAGGGACTAATGTCGGGGGGATGGACCCCGGGCAGGCAACGGAACCCGGATCCCTTTCAAAAATATCGGGGCTAGCAACGCCCCTCAATCCAGCTTGCCCTTGGCCAGCTTCCCAGCGCAACGCCCCGGAACCCGGCCAAGCCGTCTGGCGCATGTCGGCCGGTTCCCGCAAGTCAAACCTTCATCGACAAACCAGCATGGCTATAGTACGCCCCCCTTTACGCCGGCCCCGGCGGGCGTGGCTGCCGTGCCGACCAAGCCCCCGCCTGGGGCGGGCGGCGTCTTGGAGGCGCGACCATGTAGCAAGACGGCGCAGCCATCCCCTGACGACCAACACGGCATGTCTACAGTACCCAGCAGCCGGCCGTACCCGGTGGGTCCGGTACGGCCCGCACCCGACGGACCCGGCGAGGCCCGCACCTGACGAACCCGGCGAACCCGGCGCCTCGCTGCCGGCTCCAAGACACTGACAACTCGGCCCCACGCCCATGTAACTTTACCATTGTAACCCTGGGGGGTTGGCCTATAAAACCCCCCAGGAGGCCTCCATGCACGGGGCGATCAGAAGAAAACTACACACATACACTTACATCCACCACACGGAGAAGGAGGAGCCTATGCAGTGGCCTTCCTTCCTTCCTCCCCAAAACAGCTCTAGGAGCAAGCTTGTACCATCCTCATATAAACAACACTCGGCAGGACTAGGGGTATTATCTCTCCGGAGAGCCCCGAACCTGGGTACGTCTTGTGTCTCGCACTAGCTCGTACCGACCTCGCCTCTGGAGCTCACCGGTTGCCTCTTGCCTATCCCTCTCTTTAGACATCCCATGGCATCTGCCGTGCGCCCACCATGACAACGACCTCTCATGTTGCACCTGTCTACCAGATTTAAACCCCTATACTTGCTTTTTTTCTCGAATACGCTATGGTAGCGTATCATTTCATTGATAGGGGAGAAGAACAAACAGATCGGCATCAGGGACGCATACACAAGAAGGCATGTCCGTGATACGCAGTGAGCATAGAATGGGTTGCTCAGCCCCAAGAGGATACACTAAGTTACAGGGATGATAGTGCTAAGTCCTTTGGCTCCTGCGCAAGCCCAGGAGCGGGCGTCGTCTTGGATCGCGGCCAGGAGAGATGCGGATGAGGGTGTGATCTTTTCGAAGATGGTAGCATTGCGGTGACGCCAAAGGGACCAGGCCGTCAGCGCAGCGATGGTAGAGAGCCCATGTCGCTTGTCCGGTGTTGTCATAGGAAGTACCATGCTGAGCCAGTCGAAGAAGCCAAGAGATCCATCTGGTGCGGTGATCCCTGGGCAACACCAGGAGAGGATGCCGTGCCAGATAACGCGGGCAAAAACGCAATCCACAAGGAGATGGTGCAAGGTCTCGGCATGTTGGGAGCAAAACACGCACTCCAGTTCATGTGGCATGCCACGCCGTTCCAGCCGGTCTGCCGTCCAACAGCGATTGACGGAGGCAAGGTAGATGAAGATTTTGACCGAAAGGGGGCCCCCGATTTCCACACGAGGCGCCAGTGCTCAGACAACGTCGAACCGGTGAATAGAGCGTTGTAGCAGGAAGACGCGGAGTAAGCCCCATTCTCCGTCCACTTCCAGTGAATGGTGTCAGGATAGTGGGTGAGCATGACGGACTGAAGCCGACGCCAGATGTCGAAATACTCGAGCACGGCCGCCGGTCCTAAATGGCCATGGATGTCCCATATCCATGTGCGATCGTGTAGGGCAGTAGCAACAGTGCACGAGCGACGGCGCCGGCTAGGCACAAGGGCCACTAGGCTCGGGGCGATGTCAAGGATGGAGCAGCCCTGGAGCCACTTATCGGTCCAGAAGCGGCAGGTGGTGCCATTACCAATGGTCCACGTCGTCGAGGCCCGGAAGAATTGAAGGGCCTCGGGGTCCGATGGCGGCTGTAGATGAGACCATGGACGAGAGCCGTCCGAAGCATGTAGCTAAAGCCATCGGACACGAAGTGAAATGCCAGTGCGGTGTAGATCACGAATTCCGAGCCCGCCAAGCTCAAGGGGGCGGCATACTCTCGCCCAGCTAACAAGGCAGCATCCAGAACGTGCGTCCTTGCGACCATGTCACAGGAAGTCGCGGATGATCCGGTTCGCCTTCTTGAGAATAGGTGGAGACAACGACATGGCCAACAGTATGTGCACGGGCATGGCCGTTAGAACTTGCCGTACCAAGGCAAGGCGTTCATCGCGCGAGAGTAGTGCGGCCTTCCATGTTGCCAACTTGCGGAGCAGCTTGTCGATGAGGGGTAGTAGGTGAGTGGCGGGCACCTTTCGGATGGAGAAGATGAGGCCTAGGTATTGGATCGGGAAGGCCGCAACCGGACAGGCCAAAGAAGAGCCAATAGCTTCAGAAACATCAGGGGTGCACTGGATCGGCGCCGGCAAGCACTTGGCGAAATTTGTGCGTAGCCCGGACGCAGTCTGTGGCGACAAGGCATTTGATGAAAATCCAAGCAGGCTGAAAATGTATTTGCTTGAGCAACATATTTTTTATCTGTCGGTAAGATATTTGTCTATTTGATTATTGACCATCTCCTTTACCACTTTGACAGGTTATCTCTTATCCATCGATCCATGGATAGCGTCATAAACTCACAGCATGATACGTTTTCACCCTCATAGTTAGATTTGGAGAGGGTAACAATTTCAGTCTGGTGCCTGGTATGCTTTATCTTATATGATGAACAGATTTTCAATCAAATTCTATTTATAATTTTTATCTTAATTACATCTTCAGTATATTTATACCAATTTAATGAATTTGTGTTGTCTATATATATATACAAACAATTTGTTCTAATGCTTACCATTGTCGTTGCAACTCACACATTTTTTGTGTGCTCAAGTTTCAACTCAGGTTCTAACAGTAAATTTATCGCATGTCAACAATGGTACTCACTGTTTGACACCCAAATAAAAGGTTCCTGCTCTTCTCCTTGATCATGCATTCTCGCCTTTTCTAGGTCACTAAACCATCAAAAGTCATATTAAATCCAATTATGTTTTTGTTCTCATCCCTTGAAGCGTAGTTATGATAACAAGATCTGTATAGATGTTGTACTACCAGTAAATGTCATTATTCATCACCATAGAGTTGTATCTGCTGATTTGTATTTGCTATGGTTGATCCAGATTTTATTATACGGAAGTGCAAACCAACAGACAACAACAGAGGTATCCATCACGACATCATAACATGTAGCATCTTATTTTACTAATCGTGCTTTCCTTCTTAGGTTTTTGTTATCTGTCCGACATATCAAGGAAAGGTCAGGTAGAAGCATTTTTCATGACACAAGGATTGCATCTCAGACTCTAGATCGTTCTCTTATTGTACTATATAAACATTCATATTTATGTCTTCTGAATCTCAGCGATTTTTTATCCGTTAGTATATGTAATAAATTCTATAACTAGCTGCCATAGTGTTGTCCACAACTATACTTCATCACTATCCCAATACATGATCCACTTCCGCTTTGGTAGACCCCCTCCAACACAAGGACGGTCAGGATTGCTCGATACCCCTTCATAACGAGGGGCACGATGGGCATAATTTGAAAAATGAGGCCGCCCGCCCGCGCGCCCGCTGAAGCGTATACGTATTCGAATACGTGTTGTTGTTTTTTTCGGCCGTCCCGCCCGCCCGCACCGGTCGCGCCCCCACCCCCCACGTCCCCCGCCAATCATGCCGCCCGAGGAGCGGATGCGCCTGCCCGCATGCACGCAGGCGGTTGCACGCGCCTGCCGCCTGCCCGCCTGCTCGCCTGCCGGACGCCACCGCTGCCGCCTCCTCGCCTGTCGCGCCACCGCTGCCGTCACCTCGCCTACCGCACGCCACCGCTGCCGCCACATCGGCCGCCGCACGCCACCTCGCCTGCCAGCCGACAGCCCCGCCGCCTGGCCTGCCTCCCAGCCCCGTCGATCTCGGCGCCCGACGGGTCAAACCGGCGCGGATGCGCACGCGCACGCCTTCCCCTGCCGCCTAGTCAAATCGCTGCCGCGCGGTCATTAACGTGACGGCGTTAATGACCCCGACGTCTCACCTCTCCCCCGCCGCTATATAAACCCTGGCGCACCGACGCCCCTCGCACCCCATCCCACCGACGCTCGTCACACCCGCCGCCCCCCTCCCTCCTCCTCCCCCGACGACCCGGCGATGTCGTTCCACCGCGGCAGCAGCAGCGCCGGCGGCGACGATGACGACAACATCCCCGGCGCCTGGCCGACCAGCATCGGCGTGCCGGAGAGGGAGGAGCTCCACCGGTACTGCCTCCCCGTGCCGCCGGGCTGTCGTCTTCCACGCAGCTGGAAGATCGACAAGGACGGCTACGCGACGCCGGGGCCCGGAGCGACGGAGGAGGAGCTCCGGAGCCACCGCGGCGGCCGGCACAACATCCGCGGCCGTCGTGATTTCTGGCGCGGGAAGGACTACTGGGAGGTCATGGCCGCCTTCCGCCTTGCGGCGTCCGGCGTGACCCCCGACCTGACGGGCCGCAACAGCCGTCTTCGCACCCCGCCACCGCCGCAGCATCGCCGTGGAGGTTCCCGCGGCCATAGGGCCCACCCGGCAGCGGCGCCCATGCCGCCCCCCCCCCTCGCCGCCGGAGTTCGAGTTGCCGCCGGAGCAGGTCATCCTCCATGGGGACGGCGATCCGGATGACACCCCGGGGTAGCACATGGCCCTACGGGCGTCGGAGGCGGCGGCCGCGGCAGCGGCCGCGAGGGAGGCCGCCGAGGTAGCGGCCGCAATCGAAGCAGCCGCGGCGATGGCGCCGACGGAGCAGGCGGCGATAGCGCCGGCGGAATGGGAGGAGGCGCCGGCGGAGTGGGAGCAGGCGCCGGCGGTGATGGCGGAAGGGGCGGAGGCACCCGACGACGGCGGCATCGACTGGGATGACATCGTCGCGGACAGCGGCGACGATGACGGTGGCGACGGCCCGGTCGTGGTCAACCTCCTCGATAGCGACGAGGAGTAGTTTTTTTTAATGCCTTTTTTAGTTTAATTTCGTTATGTCGTTCTAAGCCTAAGTAGTAGTCTTTATGTATGAACTTATCATTATAGTTTAAAGTTCGCTCGAATATGTAAAATATTTATCTATGTTGAACCAAATTTGAGTGAAATTTTCGTCCATTTCATTCGAGAGTGTTGATTCAATGATGCATTTGTACACGAATATATGCTAAGACTAAAAATATTGAAAAATAGTAATAAAACATAAGAAATAAGTCGTACAGAAAATATGCCTTCAAAAAAACATATAACAAACACATGAAATACCGGCACACCGGAACGGTGCTGGATGCACTAGGGGTACGTGATCGCATGCATGAAACAAGACCAATTTTTTGGAGGGTGTGTGCATGCCCAACGTAGGCCCCCACGCAAGATATGAACAAAATCGGACACCGAACGCACGTCGCGTCACGTCCGGGCAGCGTTTTAGGGTTTTTTCGTCGGGAAAACCCTAGAAAATGCATCGAACGTAAAAAAATACCGAAAATTGTCGTGCGTGCTACCCATGGTGCCTGGAGTACGTGGAAAAAGTTAGGGGTTATTCGGCGGAGGTGAAAAAAAACGTCTTTGATAGTAGCCCTACCGGCACACCGGAACGGTGCTGGTTGCACTAGGGGCACGTGATCGCATGCATGAAATGAGACCAATTTTTTGGAGGGTGTGTGCATGCCCAACGTAGGCCCCCACGCAAGATATGAATGAAATCGGATACCGAACGCATGTCGCGTCACGTCCGGGCAGCGTTTTAGGGTATTTTCGCCTGAAAAACCCTAGAAAATGCATCGAACGTCAAAAAATACCGAAAATTGTCGTGTGTGCTCCCCATGGTGCATGGAGCACGTGGAAAAAGTTCGGTGTCATTCGGTGGAGGTGGAAAAAACATGTCTTTGAGAGTAGCCCGACCGGCACACCCGAACGGTGCTGGTTGCACTAGGGGTACGTGATCGCATACATGAAACGAAAACGAAATTTTGTGATGGTGTGTGCATGCCCAATGTAGGCCCCCACGCAAGATATGAATGAAATCGGAAACCGAACGCATGTCGCGTCACGTCCGGGCAGCGTTTTAGGGTATTTTCGCCTCAAAAACCCTAGAAAACGCATCAAACGTAAAAAAATACCAAAAATTGTCGTGCGTGCTACCCATGGTGCCTGGAGTACGTGGAAAAAGTTGGGGGTCATTCGGCGGAGGTGAAAAAAACCCGTCTTTGATAGTAGCCCTACCGGCACACCGGAACGGTGCTGGTTGCACTAGGGGTACGTGATCACATGCATGAAACGAGACCAATTTTTTGGAGGGTGTGTGCATGCCCAACATAGGCCCCCATGCAAGATATGAACAAAATCGGACACCGAACATGCGTCGCGTCACGTCCGGGCAGCGTTTTAGAGTATTTTCGCCTGAAAAACCCTAGAAAATGCATCGGAAGTCAAAAAATACCGAAGATTATCGTGCGTGATACCCATGGTGCATGGAGCACGTGAAAAAAGTTCGGTGTCATTCGGTGAAGGTGAAAAAAAATGTCTTTGAGAGTAGCCCGACCGGCATACCGAAACGGTGCTGGTTGCACTAGGGTTACGTGATCGCATGCATGAAACGAGACCAATTTTTTGGAGGGTGTGTGCATGCCCAACATAGGCCCCCACGCAAGATATGAACGAAATCGGACACCGAACGCACATCGCGTCACGTCCGGGCAGCGTTTTAGGGTATTTTCGCCTGAAAAACCCTAGAAAATGCATCGGACGTCAAAAAATACCGAAAATTGTCGTGCGTGCTCCCCATGGTGCATGGAGCACGTGGAAAAAGTTCGGTCTCATTCGGTGGTGGTGGAAAAAAATGTCTTTGAGAGTAGCCCGACCGGCACACCCGAACGGTGCTGGTTGCACTAGGGGTACGTGATCGCATACATGAAATGAAATGAAATTTTCCGATGGTGTGTGCATGCCCAACGTAGGCCCCCACGCAAGATATGAATGAAATCGGATATCGAACGCACATCGCGTCACGTCCGGGCAGCGTTTTAGGGTATTTTCGCCTGAAAAACCCTAGAAAATGCATCGAACGTCAAAAAATACCGAAAATTGTCGTGCCTGCTCCCCATGGTGCATGGAGCATGTGGAAAAAGTTTGGTGTCATTCGGTGGAGGTGAACAAAAAAAGTTTAGTTGAAGAAGGTAAAAATAAGATAGCCAGGTTCGGCGCCGTTACTGGCCGTCCGCCAGCCCGACCCTCATCCACCCCGCGTCGTCTGGGGCCCAGCCCAATCATTGAGGACGGCCGACAAGACAGACGCGACGCGGGCCCGACAGGATCTATCGGGATTGGGACCTCGTACGTGGCACGCCCGCCGCCATATGCCCACGTCACCCACGCCGCCCTGCCCCAAACCCTATCGATTAACGCATGCCGCCACCCTGTCCCCCTCACGCACGCCGCTGTCCGCCATCCCATCTGGCCCCGTAACGCCGCGCCGCCGTCCGCCGTCCCCATCACGCCGCCACCTGCCCGCGACGCCCGACGCCCCCACCCGTCCCCTCACGCACGTCGCCGTCAGCCGTCCCCATCTGGCCCCATCACGCCGCCGTCCGCTGTCTCTGACGCCGCCGTCCGCCGTTCCACAGCACGCCCCCCCCTGGTAGGCCACCTAGGGCCTAATGGTGGGAGGTAAGTTTTTTGTTTTTCGACGCACGGTGCATTCATCATGTTTATCTCATCATGTAGACATGTAAAGTAGTAGCTAATATTTTTTTTGCTCCTATTCGTAGTGATGGACGAGTACGGAGAGATATATTGTTCTGTTGAGAAGTGGTGTCTGTTGGTCAGCAAACTAAACTCTAGGCAGAAAAAGCGTTTTGCAAGCACTAGATTGGAAAAAATGTTGATGATTCCTAGTGTGCTCATGCGAAAGTGTTTGCTTAAATTCATAATTAAATCATATGCATTGGACAGAAAAAGGTTCATCATGCCATCAAAAAACGGTGCGATATCATTGCGCACTGAAGATGTGTTTGATATTTTTGGGCTAGAGAACAAGGGCAAAGATGCCATGAAAGCGCTAGGTAAAGGGGGGTTAAAGGCGAAGGTGAAGGTGCCAAGTCATTTTATAGATTCCAATATGAATGAAATAATGATAGACCAGCTTATTGAGAAGATCACTACCAGTGGCACGTATGATGATGATTTCCTGCGTCGAATTGTGTTGGTTCTCCTTGGCACGGTTCTTGCACCGCACTCCACGAAAGAAGTTCCTAATGCTTTTTACAAGTTAGTGGAGGATGTGGAGAGCATCAAATCATTTAATTGGAACACATTTACTTTACGCGTTTGCGTTGATGGCATCACGAAGACGGTATCAGATCTTACAAAATTTACATGGCCGGTGGGAAACCTTGCCCTCATACAGGTAAATCGTATGTTATATTTCTTCTTTCCAACTATAGTTTGTAAAATAAAGATTGCTAATATATTTCATGTTCATGCAGTACTTGTTTTGGGAGAAAGTGCGGCCACTAGATGAAGAGACATTCGATCCACTGGCTCATGAATATCCGCTGATGCTTAACTGGATAGAAGATGAGGCTAAGAAGCGTGACGCCTACGACACATCATACGACCGCGGTAATGGGAGGGTAAGTATTTATGGTTTGTACTGCATGCACTTATGGTACTATTTAAATGTTGAGTAATTTAAACTGATTTAACGTGTCACAGATTGATGACTTAATAAATGAGAAGTACAGACAGGCATTAATTGCTCAAGAAGGTAAAATTGCAGAGGAAGAATTTGAGGCAGAAGATCGAACAGGTCGTGCCCGAAAAAGGAAAGATAATAGAGACGAGGCTTCGTCAAGTAGGGACACTACGTTAGATCAAGTGATGAAATGCATCAAAGATATGCAAAAAGAAATTCGTCTTCTCCCTGATAAATGTGCTGAGGTAATGAGTGATGTGTACTTCAATTTACATGGGATTTTTCATAAAGTTTGCATCTAATTTATGTTTTCGATCTCTTATTGCAGATAGTAGTGGGGCAGCTGGAGAAGAAAGGTCTTGTCTTCAAGCCAAAGAGGGGGTTTCGTGATGATGTTGAGCTTATGGAGCAAAGTGAAGAGAGGATGAGGAAGTATGGTCCAAAATATTGGACAGATGTGAAATCAACTCCTGCAAAAGAAGATATGGAGGACACGGTGGAGGCATCCTTCACCACTGGGAACGGGAAGAAGTTTGAAGGTGAGAAAGGTGTGCATCACAATACACCCGGTACAGGTGAAGAATCCGACCCCTTCGTTATTGAGGAGAATGGTAATTCACCCGACCCATCACTAGCAACGATAGACACGAATAAGTTTCCATCTGTTACTGCAACCCCCAAGATGTAAATACAGTGTCAGACGGGTCTAGCGCCGATAAATCTGAGGAGATTAGTATGGATAGTCTGAACACCCGTATTAAAAATGCGAAAGGAAGTGGCACTAAGGAGCATGATGGGAAACGCAAGCAGAAACAGTCAAAATACTATCGTTCACCCTACCAGCATAACGGTGGACGTAAACGGCCAAAGAAAAGTAAGTGCTAGGTAATTTATTCTTGCAAGTTATTTCTGTCCTTGCATGCACACTTTATTAACTCATTGTTTGTTACTATTTTAGATCTGTTTGGTATAAGAGCCGCTGTAATTAGTATCGATTACATTAATGAGGAACACATAGAGGCCGCGAAGGTTTATATCCAGACACTAGCAGACTCGGAGAAGCTTTGTAGGAAAACTGTCGTCCACATGACGGGAATTGGTGGGGAAACATGTACACCTGATATGCTTCAAGCCATCATTTTGAAAAAGTGGTTGCATGGCGCTGTAAGTATTAGCACTAATTTATTAAGTTGTACATGTCATTTTTATAAATTTTCTAATAGCCGTATTGCTGTTATGTTATTTTCAGGTCATCAATAGTTATTGCAACCATATGCAGACCCATAATCCTTGTGCTGACCGTCACATATTATCATCTTGGGTGTCCCACTGGCTTATTCTTCGTGCTGATGGAAAGGTTAAGAACTCTAAGAAGCATTTTATGGAGCATTTCACAAACCAAAATAAAATGGTGTCTAGAGTTACTGAAGAGTATTTCATCAAAGATAAGGTACTTCAGTTTAGTATGATCCTTCGTGCTACATAACTATCTGTGTGTACACCAACATGAATAAACTTTGTTGTAGGCATACTTTCCTTTTCATGTGGAAGAAAATCATTGGATAACAGTTCTCATGCACAACAAGAAAAAAGAGTTTCAAGTTTTAAATTCTACTGGTAAATGCAGCAACAGAGTTCCTTCAAAGATTACTAAGCTGGTAAGCTTACAACTTTACATAAAACAAGATATAGTAGTAATTTGATATGTATTTCAGAGGGCAGAAATAGCTAAAGATACGATGGAGGTGAACTCCCTTATACAATCGGAACATCCTGACATATCTTCCTGACCAATAAGGGAGTATGATATGCCGCTACAAGATGACGGATATGTTCAAATGTTGAATTTGTATGTACTTCTCTGATGCAGCAATGCTTGACTTGTGGTTTCTTGCAGAGTCTCTTGTGGTCTTTTTGTGGTGAAATGCATTGAAAACTGGGACGGAGATGATTGGATATTTGACTTTGATCAGGCTGAGGTTAATGATTCAAGGGGACGCATTCTAGCTGAAATACTTTTTTCAGAATGCAACACGATGGAAACTGTGAAAGAGAAGATTCTCAAGATCATGGATAAGAAATGAGTCCGATGATGGGGTTTTGGCTACTGGGACATTATTTTTCATATTATCGCAACTAAATAAACGTGCCGTTGTCAGCACTTGGAACAAAATTGATATTAAGACATTTCTTTATTGTAATGAGGCATGATTTTGCATGTTTCACAACTAAATAAATGTGTCGTGGTCAGTACTAGCTACAATATTGATTTTGCAATGTCACTCTTATTTGCATCATTATGGGTGATGAGTCTGTGATGATTTTTCAACTATATATATTCAGATTGTATATGTTGTATGATTATGTGATGATGACGCCGCCGTCTGATGGCTCTTAGAGGCACATATAAATGGAGGCGGCCGCCCGCTTGTATGCGGAAAAAAAATTATGGGTGATGAGTCTGTGATGATTTTTCAACTATAAATATTCAGATTGTATATGCTGTATGATTATGTGATGATGGCGCCGCCGTCTGATGGCTCTTAGAGGCACATATAAATGGAGGCGGCCGCCCGCTTGTATGCGGAAAAAAAATTGAGTTAGAAAAAAATGCCCGACCTTCGCTTCTAGGCCCATAGGGGACTATACAACCAACCCAAATCAAGCCCGAAGGCGACTCGGGCGATCGATTTGGCCCATCAAATGGGCCCACAAGCGAGGCCCAATGGGGCTGACAAGGCACTGGTAACAGAGGAGCTCGGGAGCATACGCCGACGCGGCTATTTAAGCCGGTCGGCGCGCCCTTCCGTTGGCGAGGTGGGACTAAATAATCGCCGCCAGTGCATGCGGTCGACGCAACGTTGAGGAGGCTCGATTTATCCACCGTGGCCGCCCGGCCCAGGTCGGCCCAATACGAAAGGCCCCGACTTGCCCCTCCCTCAGCCCACTCACCCTCGCCTCGCGCGCGCGACGCAGCTCTTTAGTCCCACCTCGGAAGCTGGCGGGGGCGAGGACCGGCTTAAATAACCCGGCGTGGTACAGAGGTCGAACTCCTCTGCTACCACCGCCTGACCTCACCGCCCCGTTGGACCCAGCTGCTGGGCCGTTGTTGGGCCCTATGGACCTCCCTAGTCGTCCTCATAGGCTTGATTTGGGTGGAAAATATCCCAAGTCCGGTCCAGCAGCTGCCGGTCGGGCATTTTTTTCCCACAACGCCAGTCAGGCGGGGAACGCACATGTACAGTAATGATCATTAACCAAACAAAATGCCCAGTATTTGAAAACTGTGAACTCTTTCACATAGCAGTACAAAAAACATGGCAATTCATTCAACAAATATGATGTGTCATATCATATATGTTCACATAAATATTTTCATCAAACATAAACAAATCACTTATTAAGTTTTCTGGCACACACGTACGAATAAAAAACAACATAGGTTATTCAGACATGATTCGTGCGACCACTTTTGTTCTTCGAACAAACCAAGCTGCTTCTCTACGCCCGATTCCTGAACAAAATATAAAGAAATGGGTAAGAAAATATTGTGGGTGAAATCAAATTAGCAAGATAACAAAAATAAGAAGGTAGCAGTTCACATCTCGTTCAGACGACATGTAGCCTTGTTATGACCTGGGAGACTACACAGACTACACAAATGACCACTTTTCTTCTCTCTAAAATCTTTTGGCCTACCATTCTTCGTAACATCGGGGCCCCCCTTTGACCACCCCTTCTTAGGTGCACCCTTCGTCGAAACTTTCTCAGGATCACCAATACCAGGTTCAACTTGTTGCGCCTGACTTGCCTCCTTCATAAGCATAGCATACCTTCTACTTCTTATAAGTTCCTCTTCTGAAATCTTTTTCTGCGCTATTATGTTGTCCAGACACTTCATCAACTCGTCGAACAAGAAGGGATCATTTGCTGCAACATGAGCAGCTTCTGCGGTTTTTATGGTTATTTGACTATACCGTTCTCTCTCTAATGGCCCTGACCAACCCCATCCAAACATATAACTCTTCCGCTGCACAGGCAACCCATCTCTCGCATTTTTCGACAACCGATGAAGGACACAACACTTTGGTATTTCAGTTATGCTCAGATGATGGAGAACAAAGAGAATGTGTTTGCATGGCAGCCCTTTCCGAACCAACCTAAGACAACTGCATGTTATAGTTTCTTCTGAGTTACCTGGTTCATAAACAACATTGTACCTGAACTTGTGGTTATCCTTCTGTTGGAAATATGCCCTAGAGGCAATAATAAAGTGGTTATTATTATATTTCCTTGTTCATGATAATTGTCTATTGGTCATGCTATAATTGTGTTATCCGGAAATCGTAATACATGTGTGAATACATAGACCACAACATGTCCCTAGTGAGCCTCTAGTTGACTAGCTCATTGATCAATAGATGGTTACGGTTTCCTGACCATGGACATTGGATGTCGTTGATAATGGGATCACATCATTAGGA
Organism: Thinopyrum elongatum; assembly: GCA_011799875.1. Lineage (NCBI taxonomy): Eukaryota > Viridiplantae > Streptophyta > Magnoliopsida > Poales > Poaceae > Thinopyrum > Thinopyrum elongatum. Next base: position 435,542,342 of record CM022300.1, read on the forward strand.
GAATGATGTGATGGACAAGACCCAATCCTAAGCATAGCACTAGATCGTGTAGTTCGTCTGCTAAAGCTTTTCTAATGTCAAGTATCATTTCCTTAGACCATGAGATTGTGCAACTCCCGGATACCGTAGGAATGCTTTGGGTGTATCAAACATCACAACGTAACTGGGTGACCATAAAGGTGCACTACAGGTATCTCCGAAAGTGTCTGTTGGGTTGGCACGAATCGAGACTGGGATTTGTCACTCCGTATGACGGAGAGGTATCTCTGGGCCCACTCGGTAATGCATCATCATAATGAGCTCAATGTGACTAAAGAGTTAGCCACGGGATCATGCGTTACGGAATGAGTAAAGAGACTTGCCGGTAACGAGATTGAACAAGGTATAGGGATACCGACGATCGAATCTTGGGCAAGTATCATACCGGTAGACAAAGGGAATTGTATACGGGATTGATTGAATCCCCGACATCGTGGTTCATCCGATGAGATCATCGTGGAACATGTGGGAGCCAACATGGGTATCCAGATCCCGCTGTTGGTTATTGACCGGAGAGATGTCTCGGTCATGTCTACATGCCTCCCGAACCCGTAGGGTCTACACACTTAAGGTTCGATGACGCTAGGGTTATAGGGAAAGTTTGTACGTGGTTACCGAATGTTGTTCGGAGTCCCGGATGAGATCCCGGACGTCACGAGGAGTTCCGGAATGGTCCGGAGGTAAAGAATAATATATAGGAAGTGAGGTTTTGGTCACCGGAAGTGTTTCGGGCGTCACCGGTAATGTACCGGGACCACCGGAAGGGTTCCGGGGGTCCACCGGTGGGGCCACCAGCCCCGTAGTCTTGCATGGGCCAAGAGTGGGAAGGGACCAACCCCTGAGTGGGCTGGTGCGCCTCCCACCAAGGCCCAAGGAGCAGCAAAGAGGAGAAGGGGGAAACCCTAGGCGCAGATGGGCCTAAGGCCCACCCTAGGGCGCCCCCCCCTCTCTCCCCCTCTTGGCCGCCCCCCTCCATCCCATCTAGGGCTGCCACCCCCCCTAGGGTGGGAACCCTAGAGGGGGCACACCCCCCTCCCCTCCTCCTATATATAGTGGGGGTTTTGGGGCTGCCCAGAACACGAATCTCTCTCCCTCTTGGCGCAGCCCTACCTCTCCACCTCCTCGTCTTTCGTAGTGCTTGGCGAAGCCCTGCTGGAGAACCACGCTGCTCCAACACCACCACGCCGTCGTGTTGCTGCTGGAGTTGTCTTCCCCAACCTCTCCCTCCTCCTTGCTGGATCAAGGCGCGGGAGACGTCACCGGGCTGCACGTGTGTTGAACGCGGAGGCGCCGTTGTTCGGCGCTTAGATCGGAATCGACCGCGATCTGAATCGCTGCGTGTACGACTCCACCAACCGCGTTCTTGTAACGCTTCCGCATCGCGATCTTCAAGGGTATGAAGATGCACACCCCTCTCTCTCGTTGCTAGTCTCTCCATAGATTGATCTTGGTGATGCGTAGAATTTTTTTTAATTTCTGCAACGATCCCCAACACCTTCCATGTCACCATAAATGTCTGACGCTTAATTCCCACGAGCGTCTCAAATATCTCTAGCTGACCCATCTTATGCAAATCATCTTGCAGGATGTAGAAATTAGCAGGTGTGAATACTTTGACAGCATGCTCCTCAAGGGCCTTATATTCAGTAACCGACGGTGGTTCTTTCTGGTGTGCCTCGCAGTCATCGTATGCCTCGTTCTCACAGAGGCGAACTATACAGTTCTCATAATGCACTACCAAATCAACTATTGTCATACCGTAGTCCAGGTGAAGGTGAAGGCAGGAGTTGAGGCTTTTCGCTCCTCTGGTTACTTCGCATACCAAGGAAAAAACCATCAGAAAGATATGAAGCTGCCCAAAGACTCCTCTTCCTGTACATCCTGTTAAGCCACTCTTCAGTTCTATCCGTCTTCCATTAATTATAGAAAGCGGTCCATCTCTGCTCAAAGTTGGCTTGAGAGGTGGCATAGTACAAGAGCGATCTGAACTCATCCAGTGACTTGTAATGCAGGTGCCTCTGCATATTTTTCTCGATATGCCACAAGCAAAGACGATGGAACACATCTAAAAGGACAGTCCGAATAGCCCGAATCATTGCAGCGTCACCGTCTGTGATTATTGACTTTGGCTTCACCTGACAGTTTGCCTTCATAAATGTCTGCAGCAGCCACACATATGTCCCTTCGGTCTCGTCAGAAACAATGGCACAACCAAACACTGTGGTGCAACGGTGGTTGTTAACTCCGACAAAGGGGATGAAGAGCATACCATATCTGTTCATCTTATAGGTGCTGTCAAACACGCCCACATCTCTGTAGTCCTGATAGTCCATCCGCAACTGTGTGTCGCACCAGAACATACTCTTCAGTCGCCCTTCCTTATCAAGCACATACTCAAAAAAAAACTCAGGGTCCTTCTCCTTCCTGCTCCTCATAATGCCAACTGCCGTCTCAGCATCACCCTTTGCAATGAGCTTCATTTTCTCTCGGCAGCACAAATTGTAAATGTCCTGCCTGATAAGCCCGCACTTATCGTACGAACCGTACCTGCTGATGAAGTTGTCCATTATTATATGCTTTCTTATCCCGACCGCTTCCATCGCCAATATCTCTGCCCTCTTGCCATCTTCAATCTGTCTGTGTGACCACAAAAAACAAACCTCGTCGGGCCGAGCCATCGCGTGGTTGTGATCATCCACGAATGACGCGACGAACCAAACGCCACGTTCTCTGTCCAGCTTCACCACCATATGTGCACCGCAGTCGCAACGAGTCTCCGGTCTAAGCCTGCGCTTGCGGCCCTCCATGGTTATGAACTTGCTCTGCCTTCTCCCTGCCCTGGAGCAAAGAAACCGCCGGTACCGTATCATTCCTAAAGCACCTCGTTTGACCTTCTGTTTCTTGATGCTAAACCCGTGCTCTTTGGCGTGATTGTTGTAGAATATGTATGCATCCCCTTACGACCGAAAGGTCATAGCCATGACCTTCCAATGTGTCTCCAGCATGTGCTGCTGCCTTCGAGCCTCCTCAATGTCGATCTCTCCCTCATCGTGATCACCGCTAGGACCATATGACTCCTCCTACAAAATTCATATGAAAAAACATATGTCAATTACTATCATTTAATTCATACTATTGATCGATGTACAACATCTATCAACGTACCTGGCTCAAGTTATCTGCGAATGATTCCTGCAAACTATTTTGCACATTGTCAACATCCACATCTTCATGCAAATTTGTATACATAGATAAATAGTTAGCCATGCCATACTTTGCAAATTCAAAAATGAAATCAAAATATACGCCACTTACGTTTTCACTATTTGCGCCATGTTCATTATTATCAAAATCCTCCGGAGGTAAGATATCATATGACAAGACGGAATCATTGTCGCTGCTGTCATCATCTTTGTTAAAAATATCGTTATCACTCCGAGTCACCTTATCAGTACCATTCTCATCCCCCGTGAATGCGGTTTGTTCGTCCATGGCAACACGCCTAACTCACGAAACTGCACAACATTGAAAATTTATCATCTGTACAGTGGATCATGCCCAAGTGCAACACTAGCTCTCTACATCATGCGGTCGTCTGTGGAGGCGGCGCTGCGACAGCATGTTTACATGAACCCTAAACCCTAGATCACTACATGAACTCATCACTTCCATCGTCTAGCATGCTAGGTTTAGATGACGAGATTAGATGGCAAACCTTGGGCCGCGGTGTAGACGTCGCCGGCGTAGGATGACGGGCCTTCAGGCAGGGGTCTAGCCGGCGGCGACGTGCAAGACGAGGGTGAGATGCAAGACGGCGGCGACGTGCAACACGAGGGCCGCGGTGTAGACGTCGCCCGCGTAGGTCGACGCGGTCCCGATCCGCGGCGGGGGACGACAGCGCGGTCAGTCGCAGCCGAGGCGCCGTCGGACGACGACATTCAGATGCGGCGTCGGATGGGGTTGAGGCGGCGGCGATCGGCCGCGGTGGCGATCGGACAGTTGGAAAATGGAACGTGACGAGCGTGATCGCCGGGCGGGCGAGAAGATCGTGCAGACGCCTTTTTTCCCGTACACGCGCGGCGGCCTTTTTTTGCATGCGTGGAGGTATACGTACGTCGGTCTATACAGTACGATAGGAGGTGGGTATACGTTTCTTCCGTATGATCATTATGCCCTTCTATGTTTTGTGTGTGTGTGTGTGGGGGGGGGGGGGGGGTCTACCGAAGCACATCTCTACATGATCACATCAATGATTTAGCTTTATTGTTTTACACCATGTGCTTACGAAGTTCCGCAGCAACGCGCGGGGTATCATCTAGTACTCATAATAGAGAAGCCCCGTACGTTTCTCTTCTTCTCCCTCTAATTCTTCGGCGACAATTAGTTCTGGACGGCAAAGAGTTGCCGGATTGTGAAGCCTGTACGCTTGCAATGTGTGGAGAGGCCGTGCTTCCGGTCTTCCGTTCGATGGATGGTTCATGAAGCAGTTCGAGGGATCGTTCATCTATAGTTCGAGAGGCTTCAAGTACGATCTATAACGACACGTTCTTCTTCTACTACAACTCGGTGACGGTAGCGATCATTGATCACAACCCGTTATGCATCTTCATATTGATCTTCGGATGTGCGTAGGCACGCAAATTTTGTTTTCTACTACGTTTCCCAACAGCTGCTACCACCCCAAGGCTATGCAGGAGACCCAGCCGGCGTTGCTAGGACTGCCCGGTAGCCGTGTTTGCTGGAACCGGTGTTCCTCGCGAGCGACCATTGAAGAGGATGATTTTGCTGCAACCGGTCAGCGACGAGCCGACCGGTGACAGGAGGGAGGCGAGCGCAGTTTGTGCCGTTGGTCGGTAAGTGCAGGCCGCCGAGGAGGAGCGCAGGCGATGGTGTGTGTAGATCTACGATGAACGAGAGTGCTGGTCAACGAGCGGAGGGGATCGTGAGGATGAAGCGTTATGGGAAGGATGACGTGGGTAGCAAATCGAACGGTGCATTACATTAATCCAACGCACGCATGGCGACCTGCCAAAATTTAGGCCGGTCGACCGGCCTAGCGTTGGCCTATTTTTTATTCACTCCGTCCCATAATATAAGAGCGTTTTCGACAGTACACATCCACAGTAAATGAGAGCTAGGCATACTTTAAAAAAGATAAGTATCAATGCATTTTTCTCGGAAAAAGAAAAAGGAGCAGCGCAAATCTAATGCAGAGTCCAGAAGCTGCTGGTGTCTTCTCCACGACACCGGACCAAACCAATCCCGGCCCAACCAACGAACACAATCCGGTGACCTCGAGTCTTCACGGGAAGACGATAGAATTCTCCAGAAGTGCTTTCTCCTTCTCCACCGTTCATCCCCAGCCCTCTATAAATTCTTCTCCGTCCTGATCGACAGAAACCCAAGAAAGTCTGAACAAAGCACCGATCAAAGAACTATCCCTCCCAAATCAATCGCTCACCCTTCCGTTTCCAACGCTAGCCAAATCGTCGATTCCTTCCACCAGCAGGCAGCAGCTCGAATCCCGACCATAATGTCGCTGATCCGCCGCAGCAACGTGTTCGACCCCTTCTCCCTCGACTTCTTCGACCCTTTCGACGGCTTCCCCTTCGGCTCCGGCAGCAGCAGCGGTGGCAGCCTCGTCCCGCGCGCCTCCTCCGACACGGCGGCCTTCGCGGGCGCGCGCATCGACTGGAAGGAGACGCCCGAGGCGCACGTGTTCAAGGCGGACGTGCCGGGGCTGAAGAAGGAGGAGGTGAAGGTGGAGGTGGAGGACGGCAACATCCTCCAGATCAGCGGCGAGCGGAACAAGGAGCAGGAGGAGAAGACGGACACCTGGCACCGCGTGGAGCGCAGCAGCGGCAAGTTCCTGCGCAGGTTCCGGCTCCCAGAGAACGCCAAGGCGGAGCAGGTAAAGGCGTCCATGGAGAACGGCGTGCTCACCGTCACCGTGCCAAAGGAGGAGGCCAAGAAGGCCGAGGTCAAGTCCATCCAGATCTCCGGCTAGGCGTCTGCGTGCTCGCTGCGCGATGAGGTGGACTGCAGAGCAGAGGTGTGGAGTGTCGCCCCGGTCGTCGTGATGAAATAAAACCAGAGTCCGGCCGTCTGTGCGTGCGCGGTGTGTCTCGTGCTCTAGTGTTGTGTGCGAATGGTCCGATGTTGCAGCTAGTGTTTTGAGTCTCTCGCGTCTGTGTTTTGAGCCCAGTTTGCTCATCCGTCTGTATTCCATCAGCAACTGGGTAAATCCATTAGTAGTACATTCTCTGCTAATTTTTGAATGGCCGTGCGAGTCATATATCTTACACTTGAAGCAATTTCAACTCGATTTAAGCGCTAAACATTACAATCACGCTGATTTTAGTCGGAATAAATGCTGGTTGTAGTCGGAATAAAAGCTGGTCTCTTCCCATTTGTCTTGCCGGTCGCTCGTTAGGTGTGAGGAATTCGTGGAGGAGGACGAGGAGCTCAAGCCGCGCGCTTCCGTGTCTTGTCAGCCACGGCTTGCCCGAGTTTTTTTTTTAAGAATCTGCCGGAGCTATGTTTTGCGCCAGCGCGGAGCGTTCCATATCGTCAAAAGGGCCACGGCCTTCCGGTCCAACAAAGACAGCAACCATCTAGGCCCAAGTCGGCTCGTGCCTCCGCCGCCGTGCGCCGCCAGCCTCCCAGTCCGCCGCCGGCCACCCCTGTCTGGCCACGTCCTAAATCTCCCGTTTCTTCAGTCGCGATGCAGCCGAGCGGGTGGGCGTCCGGGTCCGCAAGGTGTTCGGCGCATTGCGCGACCGCGCCCTCGATGAGACCCATTGGCGTCAGCGCACTCACGAACATGTGTGATTCAGCTAATCGGGTCTTGAGGGTGGATTTCAGAAGCTGGAGCAACGGAAAGGAAACCGGAAGAATGTTCCAATTCGTGGAGGCTGGTTGTCAGTTGAACCTGCAGGTACAGGCAGAGCCCTCTCTACTCGCTGCTGTCTAATGTGTGAACCTGATGCAGTGGTTAATTGTCTTGTTGGGATGCAGATGAAGCAGCTGGATGTCACAGAGAGGATCTCTTCCTGCGTTCATCCAGCTTGGTGTTTCCAATTCTAGGTTCGTACCTAAATGTTCTAACTGTGAATGTTATCTGTTTCACCGTGACAATTTTCATCTCATGGTAGCTGTCCATTGATGTAATCAAGACTGCAATTCACTTTTCCCACCGTTGCTTTTGCTTTTACAACTTGGGAGGAAAAGATGAATTGGCTATAACATTTCTTTCATACATGTCATTCTCTTCATCTCATTAACACAAATTCCATTCTATCTCCTATATTTATTTTGGGCTCTTCTGTTCATGTACATGTTGAGAACATGATAGTTGGGTGCATTTTTGTATTCATCTTACTATACCGTAGTCTCTAAAATAATCTTACTATACCTTAGTCTCCAAAATCATCTTCAGAAGATATCTTAAATATCTTCACAAGATGGTGTTGGGTACATGCCTGTGCTCATGTGCCACTAAATACACGGGACTTCACACACTAAGAATTAGACCTTTGTTCGCTGACAAGCACATGCCATATAAACTAAATTCTGTTCAACTTGTTTCTTAATTAAAATGTGTTTGCTTTTCGCTTTATTTACCTGTGAATGCCTAATAAATTTGATTCCATTACAGGTACTAGAACTATGAAAGGAGTAGAAGTGACCCACAAAACTCATAATAGGAGTTAACTACTATATTTGTGCATGTCTAATAAATTTGATTATGTTTCAGGTACATCTTAAAATGTACTCCCTCTGTCCCTATTTACAAGGCGCACACATTTTCCGAGGTCCAACTTTGACCATTAATTTGACTAACTGCCACCTGTGCTATGTATTATCTAATATTGAATTCCATAATGTTTGGTTGTTGTCTTGTTGCTGCCCTGCCTTGGCAATTGCCATTGTTTTACACTTGTTTGTTGTTGGTTGTTGCTATATGAAACTGGAACTTGGAGTCCAGATTAGTGCTTCAAACTTGCAAAGGGGATGTACTGATGTGCTGCTTCATCATTCATTTAACGGTATTCATATTGTACACTTCTTAACATTCTATCCTTTTGGAGTTTGGAGTTTGATTAGGGCAGCAGCAATTCGGCATTAGAAGTTGGTGACTTGGAGGTTTAGAGCTGCTTCAGTATGCTCGGGAAAAGTGGAAGCAGCAAGGTAATCTGCTGTTCCTAGCAACCACACATATTTACTTGTGATGATTAAATAATAGCTGACTGATTTTCACACTACACCCTCAAGGGTCCCTTCCTCGGAAGTTTCAACTTGCTCACTAGGTGCTTCACCCAGAGCATCTCACTCAACCCTTGATATAAGGCTCTATACCCAGTCTCTGTTGTTGATCTAGACCCAACTGTCCATTTCTTGCTTCTCCATGACGCCAAATTTCTCCCACAAACACACAGTAGTCAGAGTTTGATCTTCTATCATCTTGACAACTGGCCCAATCAGAGTCACTATAGCCATCCACCTCAAGATGTCCACTCTTCGCACACCACAATCTACCCGGAGTGCCCTTCAAGTATCTCAGGATTCTGTGCACAATATCAAGATGCCCACTTCTTGGTTCATGCATGTATCTGCTCACCCCACCCACGACATACGTAATGTCAGGCCTGGTATGACACAAGTATAATAAGCTCCCGACCAGTTTCTGATAATCTTCCTTATTCACTAGCTCTCCTGATTGTGCTATCACTTGATGATTTTGTTCAAATCAGAGTAGGGGTTGCACGACATCCCATCATGCCCATGTCACTCAAGAGATCCAAGGTGTATTTTCGTTGACACAAAGATATTCCTTTCTCCGTCCGAGCCACTTCAATGCCAAGGAAGTATTTTAGGTTGCCCAATTCCTTACCTCAAACTCCTTGCTTAGACACCCATTCAATCGCTCTATTTCCTCCTTATCGTCTCCAGTGATGATAATGTCATCCACATAAACTGCAAGAATGGTGATCTTCCGATCAGAGTGTTTGTAGAACATCGTGTGGTCACCGTTACACTGACCATAGCCCATACCACAGACAACTCGTCTGAACCTATCAAACCATGCCCTTGGCAATTGCTTCAGTCTGTACAAGGATTTCTTCAGCCTGCTTACCTTCCATGTGGTCTTTGAAGTACCAAAACATGGTGGTATCTCCATGTACACTTCTTCCTGCAGCTCACCATGCAAGAAGACATTCTTGACATCTAACTGATGCAACTTCCATCCAAAGTTTACAGCATAGGAAACCAATATCCTTACCGTGTTCATCTTTGCCACTAGAGCAAACGTCTCATTGCAGTCAATTCCATAAGTTTGACTATATCCTCTGGCGATCAATATAGCCTTGTACCGTTTCACCTTCCCCTCGGGATGTTGCTTCACAGTATAGATCCACTTACAACTCATTACTTTCTTTTCTGTGGGCGATGTGGTTAGACCCATGTCTTATTTTTCTTTGGTGCTTCCAACTCTGTCATGGCTGCACGCCACTTCGGATCTTGCTTTGCAGTCTTCCAATCCTTTGGGATTGACACAGTTTGAAGAGAGGCAACAGACGCTCTATAGGAAGGAGACAAAAGCCTCGTAAGACACAAAGTTGCTAATGTCATGGTCGCCACAAACATCATCCTGTGGTAGAGCCTTCCTTGCCACTTCGCCCTTCCTTGCCGCTTCTCGTGTCGCCTTTCGCAACGCAATAGGCAGTTCCACTGTGTCAGATGAGCTTGAATCACTGCCTTGATGCTCCCTCTGCACTTGTCGCTGCTGCAGTAAGTATACCACTTGTTGCTGCTGCAGTGAGTATGAGTATACCAGGTATGTGTCAGATGAGCTATGCACTTGTGGCTGCCGTCGAGAGTACATCAGGGGAATCTTCTGCCACTGATCTCGAACAAGAAGCTGGAGATTACCAATCTGAATTATACCAACTGTTGGCTGGACCTGAACCTGCACATCATCATCAGTGTTAGTGCCCACAAAATCACCCCGAGTATGAGACATAACTTTCTCCCCCTTTTGATCATCCTTCATAGGGTGTAAGTGGTCAAGCTCTTCAAACAACACACTTTGGTCTGTCGGCTCACTATAGAATGCCCAGACTTCCTGAAGGTGACATCCGGACTGACAAACCTGCGTTTCTCTGAGGGACACCAACATTTACACCCCTGCCAACTAGAAGAATAGCCCAGAAAACACATTTCACTGGCCACGGATCTAGCTTCCCAACAGGATGTTAGTGATCTCGAACAAAACAAGTACTGCCAAACAACTTTGGGGGAACAACAAACTTAGTTTCTCCAAATACCCGCTCACACGGAGATTTCATCCTAGTTGATCACGTATGTGCCTATCATAACTGCTTTACTTCACAAGAACTTGGGCACATTCATCGTATACATCAACGACCGAGCAACCTCAAGAATATGTCGATTCTTCCTTTCTGCCACTCCATTCTGGGGGGGTGGGGGGTGTATGGATATGAAGTTGACAAGAAGGCCCCAAAGGTGTTGTTCACCACCTGCACATGAAACCGATTCTTCACCAAGGCATGGAAACTCTGAAAACAGCTAAACACCTCATCTTTGTGACACATTAAATAAATCCAAGTCACACGAGAATAACAATCGATAAAGGTAACAAAGTTCTTCATTCCATTCATTGACATCACCGGGCAAGTCCTTACATCCGAACGAATAAGCACAAAACGGGATTGCTCCTAACCCCCCTATACACATATGAGGCTCTTGTGTGTTTGGCATATTCGCAAGCGGCAAGCATCACATGTCAACTTACCTTTGCCTCTCCCACACATAACATCCGGAAATATTCTACTCATCTTATCAAAAGATACATGTCCCATCCTAGGATGATGGATCATCGCCTGCTTCTCCTTGTCCTCCATGGTCGCAGCACACAGCAAGGCCAGCTGCATCTCCTGGTCCATATATCAAAGCCCCCCTATGCCTAGTACCAATCCCAACCGTCTGCCTCAGTATGTGCCTTTTGAGTTACAGTGGTGGATTTATTTATGAAGGCCTAGACTAGAGTGGAGCATGGGTTTAATCTCTCCAAACTCAGTGTGGTGGATCCACCCTAAGTTTGAGGGTGGTGTTAAGAGTTATGTTATGTTCCATATATTGCCTGTGTATTTTCCCCATTGTATGAGGGGTTTCCAGTATATTTACCACATATACATGTATATACCCCAGGAAATAAAACTTGCATATTTCCTAACAGATCCTACTTCGACTGCTCCTGCGATTTTGTTTCGATCAAGCGACGAACCTGCGCGCACTCCCCCAAAATCATGTTTATACGTACTCGGTAAGTTCTCTCCCCTCGAAATCTTTCCCTATATGCACGCACTGGAATCTGCTTGATAGAGACAGTAATTTTGGGAATGGATTTAGATCCGGATTTGTTACTCATTCAGATCCGGATTTGTTATTCCGGTGATTTTGTTTCGATCAAACGACGACGCGCACTCCCCCAAAATCGCTTTCATAGGCACCTGGTAAATCCTCATTATCTCACTCTTCTTGTTCCCTTCTCTGTACTCGAAACCTTTCCCTATATGCAGGTAAAGGAATCTGCTTAATACAGACAGATATATTTTTTGTGTTGGGGGGGGGGGGGGGGGGGGGGGGGGGGGGGGGCGTTCTATCCAATACACATGCATCAGCCACAACGATGTTTACCTTTGCGGCAGCATGTTTGATTTTTAATAGCCGCATTTTCTTTTTATTTTCTAACTAAACTTTCGTGGCATTGGATGTCTTTTTGTCGAGTCTGTTTCGTGTACCTTGCAGTCCAACTATCTGCTTTTATATCAATGCATCTATATATAGCAAGTCTCATAAATTCTTATAGCAAAATAATCCCCAATAAGAGAGAGAGAGAGAGAGAGAGGAGTAAAGACATAAAGCAGGAACACAAACAGCAGTTTAGCTTCTTAGCTTGCAGAGTGAGAGCATTTTCAATAGATGATGTAAAATACATCATCAAAAAGTAGTTTGAATAAAATTTACATCACCAAAAAGTGGTTTTTTACATCATCAAAAACCTCCAACTCCATCAGATGATGTAAAGTAGGGCACTAGTGCTCCAATAGATGATGTAAAATAGGGCAGCCGCTCCACATTTTTGTTTCCTCCGAATGCATATGTATTTGACAAAAGTACAAACTATGACAAACTTTGCAAGACCATCACACACATAAATCAATAATATGTCAAATTCAACATCAACTCCACATAGAACAATCAGTGTCTCATAGTGCATCATATCAAACATAGTTCATGATCCAACAAACAAAAGTGCACATAAACATAGCCTCTCAACCTCCAATTTCTCAGTCGTCACTTGTCACATTGTGAACATTGGCTTCATGATCATCATTGCTTTCTTTGTTGCCGTTGTCACACAATGATTCATCGATGCCGCCACCTCCCATGCCACCCATGTTACCACCATAGCCACCTCCCGTGGCACCCATGTTACCACCGAAGCCACCTCCCATGACACATTGTGTTACCAAAGCCATGCCACCCATTCCTCCTCGCGGCAGGCGGGAGGTGGGAAGGTTCCGCGCAGTAGTTGGGGCTACGCGCGCGTTTTGCTCAGGAGGCCCAATTGGTGCCCTATTTTACATCACGGACAATCTTTGAGTAATAAATTTGCATCTACATCATCTGTTGGAGCACCGTTTTTGTGCCTTTGTGATGTAAAAATCTGTTATTTTTACATCTACATCATCTATTGGAGAGATGCTCTGAACTTTCTTGAAGAAAACAGTGGAACTTAAAATGTATTCTCTGTGAACAATGCATGGCTGTGATTGAACAACTCAAATCTTGCAAAAGAAAAAACACAGTTACTGAACATATTTAATTCACACCTAAATGTCATGCTCCGCCTGTAAATGGTCAAGGCACAAAATAGCTATTCGGAGGTGCAAGAACACATAGAAGAGTTTAGTAAGGCTAATACTATAGATCTTTCCAGCGTAATAATGGTGTATTGCCAATTTTCAAATCACTGAAGCACAATACCATGAAAAACATTTCCAGTCTAACAGAGTTCACTTCAAATCACTAAAGCCAAATTAATAAGTAAAGTATTCTAAGCAAGCAAGGGGCGATATAACTAATGATCTTTCTCTGGAGGCCAGATCTAAGAGTTAAATTCTAACAAAGAATTCTTAATTCTGTTCAGTTTTATGGGAACATATGAAGATTTTCGTGTACTAAGCGTCTACTACAGGTTGGCAAAGATAATCCAAGGCCTTGTACCATGTGCCAGCTCATCATTGTGGTTGCAATTTGCACATAATTACATATTAAACAAAACTGTCATAGCGAAAGAAATAATCACCGCATAATATCTGAACCAATGAGAGAAGAGGACACTAACAAATATTCCTAGTAGATTTTTTGGGCAGGAACAGACCTTACAAATATTACCTTGTATATATATATATATATATATATATATATATATGTCACAAAGTATGAAGTATAAAAAGCCACATGCATACCGAAGCATAAACAAGAGGATGATTAGTGAGAGTTCTATCAAAAATACCAGTTTTATTTTCCTTTTGAACAGTCCCAGTTGGTTACCGATGCTATACTTAGCAAGAAGCAACATTTGCAAAGAAAAATGGAGAAGCACAGAGATAATATTCTGTAAAAAGGTCAATCCTAGGAACACTTCGTTTCAGCAAAGCAAGTCAGGCAGCTAATAGTTGGATGCGACTTAAAAAGGCAAACCTAGGAACACTTTGGTTTAGAAAAGCAAGTCTGGAGCACAGTTCAATTATCTCTACTCTCACATGTAACTCCAGCTCCAGCTTCGGTTTAGAGAAGCAAGTCAGGAACACAACTTGATTATCTGTACTCTCATGTATGTAATTGTTAGGGACGCCTCAGTTTAGAAAAGTAAATAAATACAATAGCATGGTTGAAGATGGTGCCCATACTCGCAACTGATAATCTGTGAGGCAACACACAAACATGAAAAAAGAAAGATAAAGCTACTAAATTAGGATAGAAAGGATAAAAATAAATCACAAAAAAGCGCAGTATGAGATAGGTTGAAGAGGCAAAGTCGAAGTTGTGTCGAAGTGAAAGCACAATGTTGGAGTTCTGACCGGTGTGAAATTAATCTGCCCGTTGAACTATATTGAAAATAATTTGCTACCCATGGTGGTAGCTATGCATGCATGCAACGGCCGACACATGGCCCTGACACACATGTACTTACCTGCTGGCTATTGACACAACGTACAATGTGTCACAGATATGTCAGAACGGGTACAGCCTAGCGACCAGAGTAACAAATTGAGCCCACAAGCCCAGGTAGACGCAAGGCCCGAACCATCTCCCATCCAGGATGCTCAAACCCATCATCTTAGCAGGCCAGGCCCATTATTCAAACAAGCACCCAACATCTAAGCGGCTGATGCTATAAATAAGCATGCGACCCCAAGACGTAAACGATTGTTGCAGCAATAAAAACAAGAACAAATGAAGTAAACGATTGTTGGACGTGTGAAATAAAGTGTTGGTACACACTAAGGAAGCAAACCTTCAAAGCTGCTCTAGAGGGAGGGGCCATTTGTGCATGCAAGAAGAGAAGGAGCGCAAAGAGTGAATGGAGAGTGTGTGGATTGGGGAGGTTAATATATAGGGCGAGGGATTTTTTTTAGGGGGATGGGTCTGTTATGAAATGAGCTTATCCATTCACGGGGCCAACAGGCCAGCACATATACATGTAGGGAAATATGCAAAGAAGCCCCTATACAATATGATAACTACACACAGCACAACACCCTGTTCTAACACCCCCCTCAAACTCAAGGGGGATCTTGGACACTGAGTTTGGACAGGAAAAAGTTGTGTTGTGATCGTGTCTGAGCTTTCGTGAGAAAATCAGCAAGCTGAAGCTCCGAGGGCACATACTGAAGGGCCACAATCTTCTCTTGCACCTGAGAGCGCATGTAGAAGGCATCAACACCGATGTGCTTGGTGAGCTCATGCTTAACAGGATCACGGGCAATCCTGAGCGCCCCAGTGCTGTCGGAGAGCAAAGGGGTCGGTGCAGCAGTGGAAACACCAAAATCCTGACGAAGCCACCGTAGCCAAGTAATCTCTGCAGTCACGAACGCCATAGCTTGCAGCTCAGCCTCAGCATTGGAGCGGGATACAGCAGTCTGCTTCTTGGTCTTCCAGGAAATCAGAGAGGAGCCAAGAAAAACACAATAGGCAGATAGAGAGCGGCGATCGGTGGGATCGCTGGCCCAGGTCGCATCGCAGTAGGCCTGAAGCTGAAGAGAGCTGGAGCGAGGGAAGAATAAGCGACGAGTCACAGTACCACGAAGGTAACAAAGAACCCGAAGAAGATGACTGTAGTGAAGGTGAGTGGGAGCAGAGACAAACTGACTCAGAATGTGCACAGCATACGAAATGTCAGGACGAGTGATGCCTAGATAGACAAGGCTCCCAACAAGATGGCGGCAGCGTGTGGGATCTACAAGGGGTTCACCCTCACGAGGACAAAGATGGAGACCAAGCTCCATAGGAGTGTCAACCGTACGCTGATCAGTGAGGCAGGCACGAGTAAGAAGATCTTGGATGTACTTCGCTTGAGAGAGATAAATGCCCTCAGGGGAAGAAGTGATCTCAAGTCCAAGAAAGTAGCGAAGAGAACCCAAATCAGTCATCAAGAATTGCTCATGTAGACGTTTCTTCACAAAATCAATGAATTGGGGGGTCATCCCCTGTGATAATCATGTCATCAACATAGAGTAGTAAAAGGGTACGACCGCGAGGAGAAGTGCGAATAAACAGAGCAGGATCATGAGCACTAGCAGAGAAACCGGTCCCTGTGATGACGGAGGAGAAGCGCTCAAACCAGGTATGAGGAGCTTGTTTCAGCCCATAAAGAGAGCGCCGAAGGCGACAGACAGTGCCATCAGAGACAGTATAGCCAGGAGGCGGCTGCATATAGACCACTTCCCGCAGCTCACCATTCAAGAAGGCATTCT
Organism: Thinopyrum elongatum; assembly: GCA_011799875.1. Lineage (NCBI taxonomy): Eukaryota > Viridiplantae > Streptophyta > Magnoliopsida > Poales > Poaceae > Thinopyrum > Thinopyrum elongatum. The sequence continues at coordinate 435,558,451 of CM022300.1, forward strand.
TGACATCTAATTGAGAGATGGACCACTGCCGAACAGCAGCAACAGTCAAAAGAGTGCGAACAGTGGTCATGTGAGCAACAGGAGCAAAAGTCTCATCATAGTCACGACCATACTCCTGTTGGAAACCACGCGCAACAAGACAAGCTTTGTAATGCACGAGAGAACCATCTGAATGTGTCTTAACCTTGTAGACCCATTTGCAAGTGATGGGTCGAACGCCTGGAGGCAGGGGTACAAGGTCCCAAGTGCCTGTGCGTTCAAGAGCGTGAATCTCTTCTACCATAGCAAGCTGCCATTCAGAATGAGCAGCCGCCTCACGATATGTAGATGGCTCAATAATAGTGGTAGCAGTAGCTACATAGTAGGCAGGAGGTTGGAGAGTGTGGCGATCACGCAGATTATACCGAGGAGCAGGAGGGGTAGGTGGTTCTGAAGGAACGGGACCCAACAGGGAAGGAGTGGAAATGGAAGTGGTTGCATCCGAGGGAGAAGGGTGCTGAGCACGACGGGAGTAGACAAAAGGAAATGGAGAGAGAGGGGAAGTGGAAGGTGGAGCATTAGAGGGAGAAGGGTACTGAGCACGACGGGTAGGAGAGTTGGGAACAGAAACCTCATTATGTGTAAGCTGAAGCTCATGAGCAGACACAGGTGAAGGGCTAGGAGTGGACCTAACAGGTGACTGTGAAGGTGGAGAATCAGGTAGAGTCAAAAAAGAGAGGCTCGACTAACGACTCGGTGGTGGCAGTAGAAGAATGACGAGGGTAGAAGAAGCGAGTCTCATCAAAAGTGATATCTTTGGAGATTCTCAGTCTCCTAGCTATAGGGTCCTAGCAACGGTAACCCTTGCGCTCCAAGCTGTAGCCAAGGAAAACACATTCAACAGATTGAGCAGTCAATTTGGTGCGTTCATGAGGGTGGAGAAGAACAAAACAGGCACAACCAAACAGGCGTAGACCACTATAATACCACTATAATCAGCTGGACCATCACCTAGATGATCAACTGGTATTCCCCCCTGAAGAGCAACAGAAGGCTGAATATTAATGAGGTAAACAGCAGTAGAGACAGCCTCAGCCCAAAAGTGCGGGGGGACAGCAGAAGATAAAAGAAGAGCCCGAGCAGTCTCAAGGATGTGACGATGTTTGCGTTCAGCCACCCCATTTTGAGCATGGGCACCAGGACAAGAATACTCCCCATTTTGAGCATGGGCACCAGGACAAGAATACTGAGGAAGCGTACCCTGTTCAGCAAGGAAACCACGAAGCGCATGAGATAGGTACTCGCCAGCCGAATCGGCATGAAAAACTCGAACAGAGGAATCATACTGAGTGCGAACCATGGTAGCAAAAGACTTGTAAATCTGAAGCACTTGACTACGAGATGACATAAAGTAGATCCAAGTGTGGCGAGAGAAGTCATCAATGAAAATTATATAATATTTGTGACCTCCTTTCGAACAAAGGGGGCAGGACCCCGTACATCAGAGTGAACAAGTTCAAAAGGTCGTTGAGAAACAGAACTACTAGAGGGATAGGGGAGCTGTATCTGCTTGCCAAGCTTACAACCCATACAATTTAGGGAACTATCACCAGAGACAGACCCTAGAACACCACTCCTAACCAACGAAGACAAGCGGGAGCCACAAATGTGACCCAGTCAATGATGCCACTGAGCGAAGGATGTGGTGGAGGTGGCAGCTGAAGCAAAAGGGGTGGTGATGTCCGACTGGCTAGAGGACGCAGCGGAAGGAAGGCGCAGCCAATCGAGCTCCCAAAGGCGCTGGGAGTCATGGCGCTGAGGACCGATCCCAACCAGAGTCCCCGTACGACGATCCTGAACACAATAGGAGTCAGAATCCAGAATAACACGACAACCCAAGTCAGTAAGTTGACCAGCAGATAGAAGTTGCATAGTCAGTTTAGGAACATGAGAAACGGTAGGGACATGCAAAGACGTGGAAAGAGTCCCTTTTGCGGCAACAGGAAGAGAAGTGCCATCTGCGGTTTGAACCGTAAGTGGAGAAGGCACGGAGGTGACAGCACAAAGATGATCAATGTGTGGTGTCATGTGGAAGGAGGCCCCAGAATCAAGAATCCAGGGTAAAGCTGTACCTGACGAAGAGTGTGGTGGTGGACCAGATGTCTGACCAGCAGAACCAACAAAACCTGAGGATGGTGCAGAAGCAGCAAGGTGGCGCAGCAAGGTGAGCATCTCCTGGTGAACCTTTTCAAGGGGGGCCTCACGAGAATTAGATGAGCCTCCTGAGTCCTTTTGAGGACGGCCACCACGGCGACCCTGCCTCCTCCTCTTGATGCACTCCATGATCACGTGACCATCCTGCTTGCAGTAGTTGCAAAAAGCACGAGTCGAGTCTGCTGCCACCGGTGTAGAAGAGGGCACACGAGGCAGCGGTGGTGGAACGCGGACAGCCAGGACTGCTGAAGAGGATGGCAAGAAACCTGTGCTCCGTAGATGCAGCTCCTTAGATCGCACCTCAGCAAGGGCCTGCAGAGTAGAGAGCCGAGGATGGCGTGCCAATAACTGAGCACGACTCTGCTCGTACTCCAGCCGGAGGCGAGTGAGGAAGTCGTAGAGGCGACGAACCTCCAGCTTAGCTTGTTGCTGCACACAACAATGGCATCTGCGACAAACATCAGCTCCCAGAGAGTCCAATTGGCGCCACACCGCCGACATCTCCTTGTAGAAGTCATCCACAGTAGCATCTCCCTGTTGTAGTTGTTGCTCTTGACGAATAACAGAGAGATACATGGCATCCCCTGTAGATTCATAGCGGCAGCGAAGGTGCTCCCACATCTGATATGCAGTGGTAAGGGCCACCACATCCATGGTGAGATCAACATCCATGCTGTTCACCAAGATAGAAGAGGCTCGAGCATCATCATTAGTCCATTGCTTGTATAGGTGGAGTTAATTCTGATACTCTTCAGTGGCTTCTTCAAAGGCATATAGCATCTCACGTTGCTTGGTTTCATCGGCATCAACCAGGAAGGCCAACTCAGCCGGAGGAGTGGGCAGAAGGGGACAAGGCAGAGCACCAGAGAGGTGCTCCCAAACCAGCTGACCCCTCATGTGCAGCTTCATGTGCTGCACCCGGTCCCTGTAGTTCTGTCCGTTGAAGATGACAGGACATCGTGGGACTGGGACAGCACCGGTGGTGGAGGGCGCCATTCCAGCAGAGCAGCAGCAGCTGCTGCGGATGAAGAGGCAAGAGGCCGGCGGCGGAGGCGGCGGCGGCGGCCAAGAAGGACGGCGGCAGCGGCGGCCTGGAACGGCGGCGGCGGCTACCAGCAGCAGGTCTGCATGGAAGAAGAGGAGGGGAGAGGCTCGATGGAGAGAGGAGCGGCCGGCGGCGGCCGCGACCAGAGGCGGCGGCGGCAGCTGGGAAACCTAACCCTAGCTCTTATACCATGTTATGAAATGAGCTTATCCATTCACGGGGCCAACAGGCCAGCACATATACATGTAGGGAAATATGCAAAGAAGCCCCTCTACAATATGATAACTACACACAGCACAACACCCTGTTCTAACAGGGTCGACTGAATAAACTACCAGCCATCTGTGCATCGCTGTCCACTCGGAAGCAGGAGCAACACATGCATCCCAAAAGCCCACAAGTCCAACTACCAGCCACCATCGTGTTAAAGCCCAAGGAGAACTTTACAGGTCAGCTAGTAGCTAGGTGGTGCCAGGAAATCATAGCCTGGCAATCACAGGCACAGGCAGGGCTCTGCCAAAAAGTGCAATGCACGATGGGGCGAATCGAACGGCACCCCCCGCTGCCACCCCCCGATGCACAGCTACTACCATGCACATAAATTCGCCTCTCTATATGCAAGTTCTCCAATGATGCAGATGCATGCACTTGATTGATTAAACCTGAAAAAAAATAGCAATAACTTGGATTAGTCAGACTGTACATAAAAAATGTAATGCCGTTATTAGATGCACACACCACTCTAATGTACTGAAATATCCAAGAAAAGAGACACCCATTATGTGTCTCAACAAAGAACATATTGCAATAATGCCATCATGGTTATATGATTGAGGAGGATAGAGTAACTTTGTTGATCTAAAGATTTATAAAGGTTCCTAAGATTTAATAAAATTTCAGGCAACTTAGGAATAAACGATCCCCACAAAATATGTAGCACGAATTATTGCAGGATTATTTAAACAACGTAAATGTGTCATTAGGCTATCAGTTCACAAGACTCTAAATTATGAAACTACAACAGTCAAACTATCATCATCATCATTCACACGGGGGAACATTTCCTACAGCGAACAATTCAACACACAAGGGCTACTTTTACAAGAACAAATGACAGTACAATTCCCGACTTCCTTCTCCTCACTGATACAACAGCAAAGCCTTTAGTGCCAAACAAGTTGGAGTAGGCTAGAGGTGAAACCCATAAGATCTCGCGACTAACTCATGGTTCTGGCACATGGATAGCAAGCTTCCACGCACCCCTGTCCATGGCTAGTTCTTTGGTGATAGTTCAGTTCTTCAGATCTCTCTTTACGGACTCCTCCCATGTCAAGTTCGGTCTACCCCAACCTCTCTTGATATTATCAGCACACTTTAGCCATCCGCTATTCACTGGAGCTTCTGGAGGCCTGTGCTGAATATGGCCAAACCATCTCAGACGATGTTGGACAAGTTTCTCTTCAACCGGTGCTACCCCAACTCTATCTCGTATATCATCTTTCCGGACTCGGTCCTTCCTCGTGTGGCCACACATCCATCTCAACATGCGCACCTCCGCCAGCCTAACTGTTGAACATGTCGCCTTTTAGTCGGCCAACACTCAGCGCCATACAACACTACGGGTCGAATCGCCGTCCTATAGAACTTGCCTTTTAGCTTTTGTGGCACTCTCTTGTCACAGAGAATGCCAGAAGCTTGGCGCCACTTCATCTATCCGGCTTTGATTTGATGGTTCACATCTTCATCAATATCCCCATCCTTCTGCAGCATTGACCCCAAATATCGAAAGTTGTCCTTCTGAGGCACCACCTGCCCATCAAGGCTAACCTCCTCCTCTTCCTCGTGCCTAGTAGTATTGAAACCGCACCTCATGTACTATATTTTAGTTCTACCAAGTCTAAAACCTTTCGATTCCAAGGTTTGTCTCCATAACTAACTTCCTATTGACCCCCGTCCGACTATCGTCAACTAGCACCACATCATGCGCAAAGAGCATACACCATGGGATATCTCCTTGTATATCCCTTGTGACCTCATCCATCACCAAAGCAAAAAGATAAGGGCTCAAAGCCGGCCCCTGATGTAGTCCTATCTTAATCGGGAAGTCATCAGTATCGACATCACTTGTTTGAACACTTGTCCCAACATTATCGTACATGTCCTTGATGAGGGTAATGTACTTTGCTGGGACTTTGTGTTTCTCCAAGGTCCACCACATGACATTCCACGGTATCTTATCATAGGCCTTCTCCAAGTCAATGTACACCATATGCAGGTACTTCTTTTGCTCCCTGTATCTCTCCATAAGTTGTCAAGCAAGCAAAAATATCTGTGAATGTATATTACAGTCCAGAGCGAACCTTTGTTGTGTTGTTTTTTTGTTTATGAAAGATCCTGTGGAGAAAAGAAGCATCCTCAAGTTATGTTGATATTATGCAAGCTCCACACAAATCCTAAAAAAATCAAATCAAGTAACAATTCATTTCAAAGAAATTAGACATAAAGATAAGGTATATTCAGTTGGCACTTGAATCATCGATCTGGCCAAGGCAACACCATCTGTGCGTAGAAGAAATCTGAAGCTACAACCAGAGGAGGGGGTGTGGACGCATGCTGCACCCGTGGTCTTGACTACTGCTCCCGTCGCCTGTCTAGGCTACTGCACTATGCACTACACTCATCGGTGCTTACCATTACCCCACGTCACTCGAGCTGCTACCAGGACGCTCAATTTCTCATGGTTCTCCTCCCCCAGATCACAGCTGGCAACTTCAGTAGAGAGAGAGAGGGAGGGAGTGAGGGAGGGAAAGGGATTGAGAGAGAGAGTGTGAGAGAGAGGGGGGGGAGGTCGATGGCGATGGCATCGAGGCAGTGGCGGTAGCGAGGATGCGGGAGATCAACGACGCAAGGGAGGGAAGGAAGCGAGCGAGGGACGGCTGCGACAGACGGACACAAGGGAGGGAGGAGCCGTAGTGGTGGCTAATGAGGTAGGGAGGATGAAGGACCGATGATGCGCAGCATCCCTCGGTCATCCCCATGGACCCACCGTCTCTTCCCCAAGCACCAAGTGGACTGATGACAAGAGCACATGCAAGAGCTATTGAGACCAAGGTGACATCTCTCCTTAATGAACTCACCTTCGTCTCACTCGAGACATGGCTACTACCTTAAACGGAAATGTTGTATGTGCTTAGGTGTCAAGAACACGACCTCAGAGATGCTCGGAATGAAGATGAAGCTACCACGGATGCAGACGAAGGAGCACGACAAGAGAAGTTGTCGAAGTGCTACAACGGCCGGACATCCGGCCCCTAGCTCGGATATCCGGCGCCCCAAGGTGCAAACGGACACAACAAGGTAGGGCTGAAGAAGCTACAGGAGTCGGACATCCGGCCCAGTCCCGGACATCCGGCCCCGACAGCCCGGACATTCGGCCCGAGGGCACCCGAAGCCTGCAGGATCAGACCAGCTCTAGGCCGGACATCCGGCACCTGCGCGTGCACAACCCGGCCAGAGGCCCATGTATCCCCTCTCATCCCCTCTTATTTCGTGGAAGACTATATATAGACCCCCTCCTCCATCTAGCTAGGCTTAGCAAAGGTTTAGCTCATTTGAGATTGAGTTTTGCTCATCCACTACCCCTCTCCCATGGAGATCAAGACCTCCATGTGAGAAGATCCCTCTAGTGGATTCAAGACCCCTTCTGGGGAAGATCCTCTTGGATATCAAGCCCTCAATCCTCTTAAGGATTGGATGAACTAGTTCCTCTTTTGCCTTCTTGTGTTGGATTTGGACCTTTGTATCCCTCTAAGTGTACATGGATTTAGCACATGTTTGATTGGATCTTTGTCAATTGAGTGTTCTCGTTATGTCTCTCTCTTGATTTGCTCCTTCCCCCACCTCCAAGTGTGAAAAGATCATGAACTAGGGTTCCACCCTACATCAACCAATGTGGGAGGGGAGTGATGGAAGAAGGCAGGTGCAGCGGTTGTGGGGATTGGGAGACTAAGTTCTAGGGTTTCTACGGTTTAACCAATGGGATCGAGTTGCGCCACGGGCAAGGAGATGAGCCATCGGATCGGCCAACACCTGGCCGCACGCTCACCCAGCTAATCCCATGCGACATCTACCAAGAGGCCCATCGCTCCATTGCTTGCTACAACTTACTCTCAAAGAGGACACCAAGAACTACTTTGGATCAATGGGGCTGTCGTACCACCTAAAGCAGCACAAGGTTGTGGAGGAACAACTCCACCTTGCTGCTACAAAGTGTACAACACTAGTGTTGAAGTAACTATTTCAACGTGTTGCACTAGAAATTGCTCTAGAGGCGAATATAAGCCGAGATGGCAGCAGGAGTTCAATCCAAAACTCCTAGAGCACAAGATCTAGTCCAAGATCTTTGATAAGAACACCAAATTGTATGACAGGCAGTGGGCTACATAATCTGATTACAAGCTAGAGGTGAGAACCTCCATTTATAGGCTTTGGGAAGGCTTCACACCTCATTTTCTACTTATGGCTAGAACACTCTAGAAAACATTACTTAAGCTTTAGCATTCTACTCATAGCTAGAAAACTCTAGGAAACAGTCGCTAAAGCTAAGAAACTAGACTAGAGTAGAAGTATCTAGAAATAGTCAAATGGATTTAGACTTTTGATTTTATTTTTATTTTCCTTCTCTCTATTGTTTCTTATTACCCCACCAGCTGGGCTCGATCCCAGCAGCCATGCCAGCGGCACGAGCCACAGAGCAGCAACTCTCCAGCTCCACGAGCATCTGAGTTCCCCCCTCACCTCAGGCCACCATGGAGCAGTGCTGCTCCACAACCGCCGCCACCTCTCTTGTAATTACAATTTGGGGGGAAATTTTTTGTTGTGTGTCTCCCCTGGACACGCTCTTCCTTTTATAATGAACTCTTTTTAGTTTAGTCCTTGTACAACCAGAGTACTACACACACACTCTCTCCCCAACATTGTCTACGACCACACTTCATTAAAAAAAGGGATAGTGAATCCCAACTCTCTTGCACTATATTTTCCTACCATGAATCCAAACATCAAACACTTTAGTTTTCCTATAGTTTGAAATTCTATGTTTTGCACATAAATTCTAATCTTTCTCTTGGCTTTATTCCTTTGTTCTAAGCAGGAACCGAAGCTGCCATGGAGAAGGATTATAGCGTGAGGATGGGTTTTGTGGTAAAAAAATATATCTTCTTGTAAATAACTCCCACATTATAGATTATGAATTTAGGGTACATCCTGTTAGAGTTATATATTATGTTTCCATGTAGCTTGTATAGTTTCCCTATAGTATATGGGGCTTTCTACATATTTACCACCTGTACATTATATGTATACACACACAGTAGCCCTCCCCCAGGAAATACATATTGCATATTTTCTAACATGGTGTTAGAGCCCTAGGAATTTTTTTCCACGCGCAACTCATGCTTGATCCAATCTTGCGCTACCACCATCCTCCTCTTGGTCTGCTGATGCTGCTACCTCTTTCCCTCCGTCCACGCACCACCGCCAGACTGCCGCTGATGCTCGTTCCTCTACCGGTCGTCGCTACCGCCTGCCCTCTGTCGGTCACCGTTGCTGCATGTTGTCCTCCAGCCGCCACCTCCATGTTGCTCGCCTGCCCTCTTGCTCAGGCTGCTCCGCCCGCGTGTGCTTCTCCTGGCCAGGTGTGCTGCCCTGCATGTCCGCTTGCGTGCTGTTGCGCTGAGGCTGCTCTCCTCTAATCCCCAATGTCGCCCGGTGTGCATTGCTGCTGTCTCGCTACCCTTTGCGTTGCTACTACCGCTCCTCCAGTCGCTTCGTCCGTTGCCTCAACTGGGTGCACCGCAGACCATCGCCGCCGCTGCCAACTGGTTGCCCCCGCTCTCTACTAGCTGCTCTCCCAGTCGCCGCTGTTTTCTTGTGCACGTGCATTTGCACGAGCCCGAGCTGCCGACTTCTTGTGACTGAGTCGGAGTTAAGTTCAGTATGATCCGATTCCAAAAAAATACAATGTCTTCGTCAGATACGCATCTTCCTCGCTGTTTGCCGACTCTTAACGGTGTTCGTTACATTGACCCCTTGGTGCTCGTTCACATGTGACGTCGTCCCCTCCGACGCCTTCCGCGGGCCGTGGTGATCACTCTTCAGCGACTCCTCTCGCGACTTAACCAACAGTGTTGGTGCATATCGATTCCTCGACTACGCCTCACACACACGCCTTTCCTTGGCACTTGGTGCTTGTCTACATGCGACCTCCTCTCCTCCACCGGGTCTGTAGATGATCTAGTCGTGCTACACCGCTTCCTCTAGCGGCTTCCACAGGTGGTGGTGGCCGCTCCTCTCCTGGTGCTGCTACGTCGACTACTTCAGTTGTGTCGTTCACTAAGCAGGGGATTATTGCCGTTGGTTCTCCATTGCCGGATGCATCTATGTCGACCTCTTCAGTTGAGCACCTGACTGAGTAGGAGACTACGCGACTTCGATGCTTGTTAGCTTCGTTGTGACGCCCCCGATTCAATCGTACACTAATCATACACGCAAACATGTACGATCAAGATCAGGGACTCACGGGAAGATGTCACAACACAACTCTAAAATTAAATAAGTCATACAAGCATCATAATACAAGCCAGGGGCCTCGAGGGCTTGAATACAAGTGCTCGATCATAGACGAGTCAGCGGAAGCAACAATATTTGAGTACAGACATAAGTAAACAAGTCTGCCTTAAGAAGGCTAGCACAAACTGGGATACAGATCGAAAGAGGCGCAGGCCTCCTGCCTGGGATCCTCCTAACTACTCCGAGCTGTCGTCAGCGGCCTGCACGTAGTAGTAGGCACCCTCGGTGTAGTAGGGGTCGTCGAAGGTGGCGTCTGGCTCCTGGGCTCCAGCATCTGGTTGCGACAACCAGGTAGAAGGGAAAGGGGGAAAAGAGGGAGAAAGCAACCGTGAGTACTCATCCAAAGTACTCGCAAGCAAGGATCTACACTACATATGCATGGGTATATGTGTAAAGAGGCAATATCGGTGGACTGAACTGCAGAATGCCAGAATAAGAGGGGGATAGCTAGTCCTATTGAAGACTACGCTTCTGGCAACCTCCATCTTGCAGCATGTAGAAAAGAGTAGATGGTAAGTTCACCAAGTAGCATCGCATAGCATAATCCTACCCGACGATCCTCTCCTCATCGCCCTGTGAGAGAGCGATCACCGGGTTGTATCTGGCACTTGAAAGGGTGTGTTTTATTAAGTATCCGGTTCTAGTTGTCATAAGGTCGAGGTACAACTCCGGGTCGTCCTTTTACCGAGGGACACGGCTATTCGAATAGATAAACTTCCCTGCAGGGGTGCACCACATTACCCAACACGCTTGATCCCTCTGGCCGGGCACACTTTCCTGGGTCATACCCGGCCTCGGAAGATCAACACGTCGCAGCCCTACCTAGGCCTAACAGAGAGGTCAGCACGCCGGTCTAAATCCTATGCGCGCAAGGGTCTGGGCCCATCGCCCATTGCACACCTGCACGTTGCGTGGGCGGCCGGAGAGCAGACCTAGCAACCTCCATTACAAAGGAAGTCGCGTTACGCGGTCCAACCCGGCGCGCGCCGCTCAGTCGCTGACGTCTAGGAGGCTTCGGCTGATACCACGACGTCGAGTACCCATAACTGTTCCCGCGTGGTGGTTAGCGCGTATAGGCTCGTAGCCAGACTCAGATAAAATACCCAATCTCGTTAAGCGTGTTAATTGATATAACCGCGGACGCCGACCAGGGTCAAGCCCACCTGTCTCCTAGGTGGTCACAACCTGCCCTGTCGCTCCGCCACAAAGTAACACTCGGGGGCCGTCGGGAACCTAGGCCCACCTCTGCCTGGATGGAACCACCTGCCCCTTCAGCCCCCATCTCCGAACAGTAACATAGGTAATGTAAAAGTATATAGTATATGTACCCGTGATCACGGCCCAGTAGTATAGCATGGCAGACGGACAAGAGTGTAGGGCCACTGATGTAATTCTAGCAACCTATACTAAGCATTTAGGATTGCAGGTAAGGTATCAACTGTAGTAGCAAAGACAGGCTATGCAGCAGAATAGGATTAACCGAAAGCAGTAACATGCTACACTACTCTAATGCAATCACTAGAGAGAAGGAATAGGTGATATCGGGTTGATCAAGGGGGGGGGGCTTGCCTGGAAGCTGTGTCGAGAGAGAAGGGTCGTCGACGTAGTAGTCGTTCACGGCAGCGTCGTCAGCGGTCTCAGCGTCTATCGAGAGAGAAGGAGGGGGGAGGAAACAGTAAATACAAAGCAAACAATGCTACACAAAGTATGACATGACAATATGCAGTGCCGGGGTGTTCTACTGCCTAACTAAATGATTTAGTTAATTTAGGAATTTATTCGGATTTATTTAATTAAAGTTGGGCACTATTCATTTATTGAAATCGGTCTAAAAGTTCAATGTTCTTATAGCTAGAGGCATCTGACGGGAATACGGAGGGCGTATTCGGGTTCGTATCGAAATTCTAAGCAAGTTTCATGTATAAAGTATTTTCATCGGAGTTACGGATTATTTAATATGATTTTCCAAAGTTTTTATTAATTTCTGGAATTTAATTAATCATTTAAAATAAACATTATCCGAAACAGTGTTATGCTGATGTCAGCATGACGTCAGCATGACATCAGCAGGCGTCCTGACACGTGGGTCCCACATGTCATAGACTGGTTAGGTTAATTAGGGTTAACTAATTAATTAACATTTAATTAAACTAATTAATTAAATTAGATTAATCTAAACAGGGTTAATTAACTTAATTAATTAACTAATTAATTATTTATTAATTTTAATAGTTTTTATTTTTATTTTCTTTGTTTTTCTATTTTCTTTTTTTTTTCTCTGGGCGTGGGCCCCGTTCGTCAGCGTCACAGGGGGGTTACAGGGCCCACCGACCAGTGGCACTGGGGCACTAGGCCCCACCTGTCGGTGGCCCATAGGCCACGGGCATGAGGGCGCGGCGCGCGTGCGCGGCGCGTGCGCGTGTGCGTGTGCGCGGTGGCGGCAGGGGCGCGGCGACGGGCAGCAGGAGCGGGGGGTGGGCGCGGCGACCACGGGCGGCAGGAGCGGGGGAGAGCTAGCGGGGCGCGCGGCGATGGGGCGGTGTGCGCGGCGGTGAACGAGGGGAAAAGAGGGGCGCGGGCGGCGCGGTGATGGGTGGCGGGGCCGTGCGGCTGGAGCGGCAAGGCGAGGCGAGCGGGCGCGGCTGTGGCCGCGCGGGCGCGCGCGTGCACGTTGGCGCGAGGAGCAGGGGCGGGCACGGCGTCGGGCGCGCGGACGAGCGCACGAGCGAGGGCGACGGCGCGTGAGCGGGAGGGGAAGTGGAGGCCGGGCCTCACCGCGGGTGTAGGGCACAGGGCAGTGGGCGCGGGGAGGAGCCGGGGACGACGGCGTGGACGGGGAGGCAGACGGACGGCGAGCTCCGAGCGGCGGCGATGGGATCGGGCGCTCCCGATCCAGATCCATCAAGGGGGGGGGGGACGAGGGGAGTGAGCGAGGGGGGTGAGTGGGGGTTAGGGTTTCGGTGGCCTCCAGGGGGAGGCCATATAGGGGAGGAGCTGGGCCGGCCGGCTGGGCCTTGGCCCAGTTGGGCCGGGGGGGATTTTCCCTTTTTTTCTTTTTCTCTGTTTTCTTTTCTTTTGTCTTTTTCTTTTATTTAACATATTTCTCTGTTTAGTAAAAAGTTAGGCCTCAAAACGAATTTTGTAGAACATGGCAATTGTTCCAATAAATAATAGGCATCCTCTACCACTGTCAAAAATTGGTTTGGAGTCAAATGGATCTCACACCACTTTTATAATAATTAAAATGCATTAAACCTAGCTGTTTTGGTAAAGTTTGAGCCACCTAATTAATTTATTTATTGTCGGTTACAATTTTAGAATGGTCTTTGCAATATTTGCTATTTATTGAACATTTTAGTTTCTATGTTGGATAACTTTTATTTTTTCACTTTCATTTAAATTTGAATTTGAGTTAGGAGTTGAAATGCAATATGATGCTAATGATGATTATGCACTGTTAAACATGCTGACTTGTCATTATCAAAAGTGATTACTGTGGCTAATGACATGGGGTGTTACATTCGTCTTCCCGTTCTCCATCGACATGTTATGTTGGTTGTGCTACTGACTCTTCTGGCATTATGAGACCACCTTCTCCCTAGTCAGGTACATCTCCGTGGATTCTTGATACTAGAGCATCTTTTCACATGACCCATGATTCATCCACTTTGTCCTCTATTCGGCCTCTTGACTCTCCTGTTCATGTTCTTACTTTTGATGGTACCTCCCTCTGGGTCAATGGCCGAGGCATACTTATCACTTCGTCTTTTCATGTTCCTAATCTTGCTAACGTTCCTCAATCTAATATGTAGCTCATTTCTGGTGGTCAGATTGTTGACTCTAGTTGTAGGGTCATTCTCGACTTCCACTCTTGTTTTGTTCAGGATCCTCGCATAAGTGCTCTACTTGGTAGACCCCTGCGTTGTGACTCCTAGGGCCTATGGGAGCTTGATTGGCTTCACCTTCCCTTCGCTGCCGCTGCCGCCAGTCTCTTCGCCTCTGTTGCCTCGTCTACCGGCTCTTTTCAGCAGTGACATCATTGCCTTGGTCACTTATGTGGCTCTCGTCTCTCATCCTTAGTTCGACATGGTCTTCTTGGATCCGTCTCTGGTGGTGTGTCTTTAGACTGTCAGGGTTGTGGGCTAGGTAAATAGGTTCGGTTACCTTATCCTCAAGGTCTGTGTCTCGGTGTCCTTTCGATCTTGTTCACTCTAATGTTTGGGATCCAGCTCCCTTTGCCTCAAAAGGAGGCCATCGCTACTATATTATCTTTATAGATGATTTCTCTCAACATACCTGGATATATTTTATGTCTTCTTGTAGTGAAGTCTTATCTATCTGTAAAAAGTTTGCCGCCATGGTTCATACCTAGTTTTCCACACCTATTCGTGTCTTTCATGCAGATTTTGCTGGTGAATATATCTCTTGTTTGCCGTGCGGATACCTTGCTGAGCAGGGCACACTTGCTTAGCTCTCTTATCCCGGTGCTCACGCTCAGAATGGTGTTGCTGATCGCGAGCATCGTCACATTCTTGAGACGGCTGGTGCGTTGATGACCGTCGCCTCTCTTTCGGCTCACTTCTGGGCTAGGTTGTTTTCACTTCCACCTATCTCATGAACATTCAGCCTTCGTTTACTTTGCAAGGTGGCATTCTCTTCGAGCATCTTTTTGATCGTCTCCTGACTATTCGGCCCTTCGCCTGTTTAGGTTGCGTTTGCTATGTTCTTCTTACCCTTTGCGAATGCACCAAACTGATTGCTCAATTGGTTGAGTGTGTCTTCTTAGGCTACAGTGATGAACATAAGGGCTATAGTTGTTGGGATCCTGTCCGTCATCGGATGCTTATTTCTCGGGATGTGACTTTTGATGAGTTGTGTCTCTTCTATCCGCGTCCATCTTCCTCGGCCTCTTCAGCGGAGGATATCTCTTTCCTCACTTTTCCTGACACACTATCATTCTTGTTGAGCTCTTATCAGCACATCCACTACTGCTCATCCGACTGTTGCAGATCCGTTGCTGCCATCTCCTACGGTTTCCTTTCCTCAATACATCACATCATTATGCAGTCTCGTCTCCGGTAGTTTCCCCTCCATCACCCGAGTCCATTCTGGTGATTCCTCCTTGTATTCTTCCCTCCTTTCCTCACCATTATACTCGTCGTCCACGCCGATTTGGATGAGTCTACTGATGAGCCATCTACTTCTGATGTGCCATCTTCCTCGTCTCACCCTACTTACCACTTTCGTGCTCACCCTTGCCCCGCCATTGACCGCCATGGTTATTCACTTCTGGCGCTGTTGTTCTCGAGGCAAGTTCTTATCATGATGTTACTGTTCATCTCGAATGGCAGCATGCGATGGCAGAGGAGATTTCTGCTTTTGAGCGCATTGACACGTGGGATATTGTATCTTCCTCCCTATGTTCGTCCCATCACTTGTAAGTAGGTCTACAAGGTTAAGACTCCCTCTAATGGTTCTCTTGAGCGCTAAAAAGCTTGTCTTGTCGCCTATGCCTTTCAACAGGAGTATGGATGTGACTACGTTGAGACATTTGCTCCTGTGGCCCACATGACCACTGTTCGCACACTTGTTGTGGCTTTCATTCACCACTGGTCTGTCTCCTAGGTTGATGTCAAAAATATCTTTCTTGATGGTGAGAGTGTGAGGAGGTCTACATGCAGTCACCCTGGGTATTCTATTCCTTGTGGCATGCTTTGGCCTCCTTTTCGCTCTCTCTATGGCCTTAAGCAAGCCCCTCATGCCTGGTTTGAGCGTTTCGTCACAGTGGTGAATGCGGTTGGTTTTCCAGCCAATGCTCATGATCCTGTGCTTTTTGGCCACCTTTTAGCTTGTGGTCAGACTCTTATTCTATATGTCGATGACGTGATGATCATCACTGACGACGACAGTATATTGCCTTTGTGAAGGCAGGACTTAGTGAGTAGTTTTTCATGTTTAATCTCGGTCCTCTTCGCTATTTCTTGGGATTGAGGTTTCTTCTACCTCTGATGGCTTCTTTATTTTCTAATAGAAGCATATCCAGGATCTTGCTCGTGCCGCTCTTACTGATGAGCGCACAGCTGACACTCCCATGGAGCTCACATCTTTCTGCTTATTTTTTAAGGCACGTCTTAGTGAGTAGTCTCTTATGTCAGATCTTTGCCCTCTTTGCTACTTTTTTGGGATTGAGTTTCCTCTACCTCTGATGGCTTCTTTATTTCCGAAGAAAAGTATATCCAAGATCTTCTTGCTCGTGCTGCTCTTACTGATGAGTGCACTGTTGAGACTCCCATGGAGCTCAATGTTCACCTTCGTGCTTTTGATGGTGATCCCTTCTCTGATCCGACGTGTTATCGTCATCTTGTTGGGAGCCTGGTTTATCTAGCTGTCACTCGTACAGATATCTCCTATCATGTCCATATTTCGAGTCAGTTTGTTTTTGCTCCCACTTCGGTTCACTAGTCATCTTCGTGTTCTACGATATCTTCGTGGCATGCTCTCTCGCAATCTTTTCGTCCCCCTCCAGTTCGTTACATCTCCTATTCGGATGCTACGTGGGCTAGTGATCCCTCGCATCGCCGTTCACTTTCCGCTAACTGGGTTTTTCTTGGCGGTTCTCTCGTTGCCTGGAAGACGAAGAAACAAACTGCAGTTTCCCGTTCGAGTGCAGAGGTTGAATTCTGAGCTATGATTCTTTTGACGACAGAGGTGACTTGTTTACGGTGGTTAGTTACTTTAGGAGTTTACTACACCTACTTCCCTCTTGTCAAATGGTACAGGTGCTATTACTATTGTGCGCGTCCCTGCGAAACATGAGCTCACCAAGCATATTGGTGTTGATGCTTCTTTTGTGCGTTCCGGTGTGCAGGATAAGGTTATTGCTTTTCAGTACGTGCCTTTTGAGTTATAGTTGGTAGATTTCTTTACAAAGGCCTAGACTAGACCACAACATGGATTTTCTCTCTCCAAACTTAGTGTTGTGGATCCACCCTGAGTTTGAGGGGGGGGGGAGTGGTGTTAACTTATATTATGTTTCATATACTGGCTCTTGGCCCCCAGGAAATACAAGCTGCATATGTCCTAACACATGCTAGAAAGATAATCTCCTGCGAATATCCAATTCTGAGCCCCGGCTTATCTGCACCCGGTGAACAGTAAATTCAAAAAAAATACTAGAAAAATTCAAAAAAATCTGAACTTATTTTGCATGGAAGAAATGTCAGTGCGTGAGGTGCGTGCCAAATTTCAAAGCATTTGGTCATCTGACTAGCTCTTAGCACAAAAAAACAAAATCGGGTCCAAACAGTGCACAAACAGTAAACTTTTTCACGGTCCTCAAATTTGTCCTTTTTGCTGAGAGCTACTTAGACATCCAAATGCTTTGAAATTTTGGCACGGACATCACACACTCCCGCATCTTTCTTCACAAAAAAGATCGGATTTTTTTGAATTTATTTAGTATTTTTAATGTTTTTTTTTGTTCACTCCCAGGCTCATCTAAGCCTGGGAGCCAAAACGCCGCTCTCAATCTCCTGCCTTTTCTCTTGTATTTTCCTAAACTATCACTGTTGTACCTAGCTTCATGTATTATGAATACACACCTTTTGGGTCCTGGCAGTGCCTTAAGTGAATCATCCTAGTTCCTGACCACTAGCTTGTGTTTGACCTCACAGGTGTGCTTTGGCTGTTTTCACCTGGACAATTGTGACATCCTCAATATCTTCCGGCGAACCTTCACTTTCACGCATTTGCGTTGTGATGTGCCCTCTGGCCAGTTTAATCTTTGTCTTCAATAGTGTTTTTACGAGCTTTGTTTTGTTCTGAAAATCTCTGAAGTATTAGGCATTTGTCATTTGTGTTATTACCTCTCCTTATTGTCTCATTGCTACACGCATGTCTATTTTTGAACTCACAAGCTCAGATCCAGTTTCTCATCCTTGATCTGTTCACCATCACGTCTTGATTTGATCGATCACATGTAATTTGTATCATCTCAGTTCAAACTTTGCAAGCGTAAATGTTAGCTGATTATTATTCAAATGAAACAATTTCAAAAGGAAAGATTAAGTAATTACTAGATTTTGGAAGATATTGATGGTGTTAAAGTAAATAATTATTAGTCAGCCTTTCTTCAAGGCACATTTGTTTTTTGCACTGCAATGTTGATTTGCTTAGTTCAGTCACTCAGGCTTTAGTTTTGTTTCATACTTGTACCACTACAATTCTTCTTGTTTCAGCATGTATAACTAAAATGACATGCTTGTGCAGGATGATTATGTTTGTGCTATTTGTGATGAGGGTGGCGACTTGATAAGGTATGCATACTCTATTTTGTCTAAAAAAAATCTTAATGTAGGGTATCTGTTATTTTTGTCCTCAGGTAAATCTAGGATGTTTTGGAGAGTCGTGCCACTAGTTCACATATAAATACATAGATCGGCTGAAAACATGTATTTAGTTTTTTTGTGTGTATCATGTAAAAGGATAGATTATTTTAGTTCATTTATTTTGAATGGAGCTATTTGCTCATGTCATGTGTAATAATATTTCCTCCATGTTCAGAGTTGTCATCATGGCTCTAAATTGCCATTTGTCATTCTGTATACTATTTGAGTAGCCTGATTGCGTAACATTCTAGCTTGCATTGCATGAACTCTAAACAAGGCTCTTGCTCCCTGACTAAAGATAGCCAAAAAATAAAATCTTGTCTTTTGTTGAGGAGCACGCCGGCTAACCTGGACATGAAATTATTTCCCTGATCCATTATGGGAAGTGCCTTATGTAGTACTCAGTTTGTTTTGGGGTGTATGTGCTTAATTTCTTCAGTGTACTCAAATTTTGATCTTTTTATGTCCTGAAAAAGGGTTGACACATATTCTTAACTTAATTCATTGTAGTTGTGGTGGTGACTGTGGGAGGTCGTTCCACCCAACCAAACCTACTGGCGCAGCTTCTGGTTGCAAAACTCTTGGTCTGAGTGAAGAACAACTGGTGCTAATCCTTTACCAAATTATTCAGTTTATTCTTGTTTCAATATGTCTGGTATTGGCATCTAACTTTTCATACATATCATATTATATAGGAAATATCCAAGTTTCTGTGCAAGAATTGTGAGTATAAGGAGCACCAGTGCTTTGTTTGCGGAAATTTAGGATCTTCAGACCAAGTAGATAAGAAACAGGTATGTCTAAAAAAACATGTATTTTGTACTTTTTAATTTTCTGAGATGTATTATCTTCTGTTTGCGATGGAATTATTACTTGATTTACTGATTTCTTAATTCTCTGCTATTGAGAATAATGGGAAAAAAACATTAGAGTTCTTTGAAGCTGAAGTATTGGGAATTTGTAGATGTAGGAGCCAAGGGAACAGCTACGAATGATACTTGATTCTGATTTCATATAGGCTCTAAAATATTCAAGCCTTTTTGCATATGCAGTTGCTCATCGGGATAGATCAGATTCCTTTGCGTTTTCAACTTATTGTTTATATTTTTATCAGGAAATCATACAATGCAATAAAAAGGGCTGTAAGCGCTTTTACCACCCTCATTGTCTTCCATTGGACGTCAATAAAATACCTGAGGAGTCATGCCCTATGCATGAATGTTACTCGTGCAAGAAAAAACATGCAACTTCAGAGGGTAACAAAATGACAGAAGGAAAATCAAAGGGAAGGGGGACGTGGGAAATGGACTTGGTGCTATGCAGGCGCTGCCCCAAAGCATTTCATCGGAAGTGCTTGCCAAGGTGTGTTTTATGTATCAGATAGCTTGTGGTGATATTGTCTGCTTTGATGTATTTTCTTTTGTTGACCCTTTGTGCTTATATTGTAGGAAAATCTCTGGTGGTATTATAGGTAAGATACAGAGGAGATGGGAGATTGCGGGCCGGACTGTGTTCTATTGCAGGTAGCTTTTGCCCTCGTCCTTTTGTCATCATATATAGTCCTCTGTGTCCTCTGTCTGTTCTACTTTCAGAGTTTGTGATAAGTGCAAAATCTTTGCAGGGATCATGAGATGGCAAATGGTCTCAGAAGTTCAGTGAGGGGCCATATTGGGTTTCCAGAATCACCTAAAGGCGCATCTAAAAGTCAAAGTGTTCCGGAAGGACACGTAGATGATGGGAACACGGGAAGTGTTCTTGTTCCGAAAAACATGACCTGATCTGTGGCCTGCCTCCATGATTGATCCTCCAACATGTTGGAGAAAGGAAAGCTTGTCGTCTATGACAGATAACATTATCCAGAGTCTTGCATCATGTGTTGGTGCGGTTTGTGTCCGGTGACCGTGAAACCGTATTGTTGTGTGTCATGACATTGTTATTTCTTACATTGCCAGAACGTTAATCAGGTACTCCCTCCGTCCCACAATATAAGAGCGTTTTTTGAGACTAGTGTACTATGAACCACCATTAAGACGACGCAGATGTGAATCATCATGATAGAAATGTGCTGGCATGTCACCAGCAGGGCTCTTCCCCCCGCCCCCTCGTTGGTGCTTCTAATACTAGTTTCATTTGGTCGCCCCTGCCTTCCTCTTTCGGATCTTCAATTCGATGCTTCCCTCTTTCTCCCCTGACCTTCAGGGCCAGTTCTTTTGGGCGATTCTTCCAGAATCGCCCCCCTCCCCAGCTTCTCCCAGAATCGTCACTCTATATTTTTTTACAATCCTATCTAATTAGACCTTAACTAGATAGGATTGTAAAAAAATTATGGAGTGGCGATTCTGGGAGAAGCTGGGGAGGGGGGCGATTCTGGGAGAATCACCCAAAAGAACTGACCCTCATACTAGTATTGCATTGATCACTAGTACTATAATTTGCCAATATGGGATTGATCATTACTATATTTGTTCATGAATTTCAACCATTCTTTTATCTTTGCTTCATTGGTAGCCTCTTGCGGTAGACTTGTATTATCTCATCCCACGTTGCAACATCTCCTGCGTAGTCATCTCAGAGGACATGATTAGCATTTATTCTTTTATTTAAACAAAAATGGTAAGGTATATAAAAACCAACAAAATAAATTATGTGCAAGTGGGAAGGTAATAACCAATCGCTGAGTGCGGTGTTTCGGTGCCCAGGCTCATTTGCACCCATCCAGGAAACAAATCACAAAAAATTCAAAACAAATTCAAAAAATTCCAATCTTTTTTTTTTGCATGGTAGACAATTTACCACGTGAGGTCCGCTCCAAATTTTAGGTCATTTGGACTTCTGAGAAGCTCTCAGCAAAAAAGACAAATTGGGTCAGAACAGTGCTTGAACAGTAAACATTTTTACATACCCTGAATTTGTCTTTTTTGCCGAGAGCTGCTCAGATGTCCAAACGATTTTAGAATTGGAGCGTACCTCACGCATCAAATTATCTACCACACCCAAAAAAATTGGAATTTTTTGAATTTTTCTAGTATTTGTTTTGATTTTTTTCGTAAGGGCGGGTGCAGCTGTGTCTGGGCTCAGAAGTGGATTACCGCCAATCGCTATGCTTCTTGGCAACCGCGCCAGAAAATGCTTGATGTCTTGTAACACTTAGAGCATAGTTAATAGTACCATCAACCAATGGCTATATGATGTTGCCATGTCATCTATAACCAAATTTATATCCGGCACATACAATAGTTAGATATAAAGATGTGCTACTTTATGAATACATGGCCCACGTCTCACTCTCACATAGTGTATAGCAGCATGTGCTGCAGCGGGCTCTTATTCTGTGGCCGGCTCCTCTTCTCTCTTTCCTCTCTCCCCTCCATGTCAGCAAAAAAATATTTTAACTCTTATAGTCTGCTTACGTAAGCTTATTGTACTTGCTCTTAGAGGGTAGTTGTAGCACTTTTGATAAATATCCCAAGAGCGTGTCGATTCCCACATGGAGCGAAAAAGAAAGGTAACTACCACCACCGCAACTGCGTTGTCATGTATATATCTACCAAAGAGAGACAATATATATCCACCAATGAGAGAGAATCATGATCATTACCCATGTTCTTCGTTGGCCTGCCAGGGCAACCCAACGAGCTATTCTCCCTGACATGCATGGTTTACGCTGGATTATCCGGTTCCAGCATGCTAGGTACGGGCATGCAGCCGGGTACGAGATCCTGGCGTCCTTGTGTAGTTATCTAGACCTAGTCGTGTACGTCACCCTCTTCCTGCTCGACCGTAACCACCCGAAGCCAATTTTTTGGACAGGAAAATTACCGTCCTATCCTCTGATACGCAAAACCTATCGACCCGATTTTCAAAGGTCTAAATAGGTGTAGATTTGTAACTTCACTTACACGTGAGACAACCTGTCGGCCCAGTGGGAACCAAGGTACCACGGGCCATCTGTCTGCAGCCCAGGAAGGCCCCTCGGGCCAACTCATGAGGCGGCCCACCAACAGGCACTGTGAAGCCAGCAGCCTCGCGAGAGGCCTTCCCCGTGAGGGACTTCCCCGGCAAAGGTCTTCATCAAGATCATCATCATGGCAAGCTGCCTTGTGAGGCCCCCCTCACGAGGCGCCCTGCCGCGAGGCTTCACGAGGAGCCCTCACGGTGCGGGTCGCGTGCCCGTCACATGGGCGACGTCATCGGTTCAGGTGCCAGCCTACGCAGCCATGGCAGTTTTCCCTTTGGTGCTAAGGGGGCAGCTGCGCCTGCCCGCACCCAAAGCAAGTCCCGAAGGTTTCCCCTTTGATGAAAGAAGACCAGGACGGTGGCACGGTAGGACGGAGGTCATCGTGGAGCCCCTAGCGCATCATCGGATAACACCTTTTGCAAGCGAAGACCATCTTTTGTCAGGATAGCATCGGCACCTGTCCCCTTTCAAATTGCCGCCCTGTGGAAGCCCTTTCCCGCTCATATTTTCGGGGAAGAGGCCCAAGGCACCTATATAAGGGATAGAGCGGCCACCGTAGAGAGGGATCCATCCCTGCTCAAAACTCTAGCGCCATTGCTAGCCCCAAAGAGATCAAGCTCACCTTGTAGCTCCAAGAGCACAGTCCACAAGCAATACAACCAAGCAGGAGTAGGATTTTACACCGCACGGTGGCCCGAACCTGTGTAGCTCGCTGCGTCCTTGTCATGCCTAGCTCGTAGCCTCGTAGACGCAAAGCCAAGCCCCTAGAGCTCGAACCAGGGTTTTGAAGGATTTCCCGTGGCTCAGAATCAATCCCCCGACATTTGGCACGCCAGGTAGGGGACTTGGTTTTTGCACCTCAAGCTTCAGCACCGCCATGGCCGACGTCTCGAGCTCGCCGCGCCCAGCGCCGGGCCGACCGCGTCTTGACGGAGCCCGTCGTCGTCCCTCGCGTCCGCCGCGCTCGCACATCCAATATGGGCGCGGAGCCGGAGGCGGAGTCCTCCTCTGAGCATCCTTCGGTCGGGCAGCACCAACAGCAGCGCCGACCGCCCGCATGCACGACCACGGCGACTTCGCTCGCCCACCGTGACCCGCCGGCTCCGCAGGCTGCGCTCCTCTGTTGGGGAACGTAGCATGCAATTTCAAAAAATTTCCTACAATCACGCAAGATCTATCCATGGAGATGCATCGCTACGAGGGGGAGAGTGTGTCTACATACCCTTGTAGACCATTAGCGGAAGCGTCTCACGACGCGGTTGATGTAGTCGAACTTTCTTCGCGATCCAGCCGATCCAAGTACCGAACGTACGGCACCTCCGCGTTCAGCACACGTTCAACTTGATGACGTCCCTCGAGCTCTTGATCCAGTTGAGGACGAGGGAGAGTTCCGTCAGCACGACGGCGTGGTGACGGTGATGATGAAGTTAACGGCGCAGGGCTTCGCCTAAGCACTACGACGATATGACCGAGGTGTGTAACTGTGGAGGGGGGCATCGCACACGGCTAAGACAAATCTTGGTGTATCTTTGGGGTGCCCCCTGCCCACGTATATAAAGGAGGGAGGGGGAGGCCAGCCGGCCCTTGCTAGGCGCGCCGGGAGAGGGGAGTCCTACTAGGACTCCAAGTCCTAGTAGGATTCCACCTAAAGGAGAGGGGAAAAGAGGGGGGCGGCACCCCCAACCCTATGTCCAATTAGGAAGGGGATGGGGGGGGGGGTGGGGGGGGCGCCACCTCCTGGCTGCTGCCTCCTATTTCCCGTATGGCCCAATAAGGCCCATTACTTCTCCCGGTGAATTCTCGTAACTCCCCGGTACTCCGAAAAATACCCGAATCACTCGGAACCTTTCCGATGTCCGAATATAGCCTTCCAATATATGAATCTTTACCTCTCGACAATTTCGAGACTCCTTGTCATGTCCGTGATCTCATCCAGGACTCCGAACAAACTTCGGTCATCAAATCACATAACTCATAATACAAATCGTCATCGAACGTTAAGCGTGCGGACCCTACGGGTTCGAGAACTATGTAGACATGACCGAGACACTTCTCCGGTCAATAACCAATAGCGGAACCTGGATGCTCATATTGGCTCCTACATATTCTATGAAGATCTTTATCGATCAAATCGCCTAACAACATACGTTATTCCCTTTGTCATCGGTATGTTACTTGCCCGAGATTCGATCGCCGGTATCATCTTACCTAGTTCAATCTCGTTACTGGCAAGTCTCTTTACTCGTTTCGTAATGCATCATCCCGTAACTAACTCATTAGTCACATTGCTTGCAAGGCTTCATATGATGTGCATTACCAAGAGGGCCCAGAGATACCTCTCCGATACTCGGAGTGACAAATCCTAATCTCGATCTATGCCAACCCAACAAACACCTTCGGAGACACCTGTAGAGCATCTTTATAATCACCCAGTTACATTGTAATGTTTGATAGCACACAAGGTGTTCCTCCGGTATTCGGGAGTTGCATAATCTCATAGTCAGAGGAATATGTATAAGTCATGAAGAAAGCAACAGCAATAAACTTAACGATCATATTGCTATGCTAACGGATGGCTCTCGTCCATCACATCATTCTCCTAATGATGTGATCCCGTTTATCAAATGACAACACATGTCTATGGTTAGGAAACTTAACCATCTTTGATCAACGAGCTAGTCAAGTAGAGGCATACTAGGGACACTTTGTTTTGTCTATGTATTCACACATGTATCAAGTTTCCGGTTAATACAATTCTAGCATGAATAATAAACATTTATCATGATATAAGGAAATATAAATAACAACTTTATTATTGCCTCTAGGGCATATTTCCTTCAGTCTCCCACTTGCACTAGAGTCAATAATCTAGTTCACATCGCCATGTGATTTAACACCAATAGTTCACATCACCATGTGATTAACACCCATAGTTCACATCGCCATGTGACCAACATCCAAAGGGTTTACTAGAGTCAATAATCTAGTTCACATCGCCATGTGATTTAACACCAAAGGGTACTAAGGTGTGATCATGTTTTGCTTGTGAGAGAAGTTTACTCAATGGGTCTGCCACATTCAGATCTGTATGTATTTTGCAAATTTCTATGTCTACAATGCTCTGCATGGAGCTACTCTAGCTAATTGCTCCCACTTTCAATATGTATCCAGATTGAGATTCAGAGTCATCCAGATCGGCGTTAAAGTTTGCATCGACGTAACTCTTTACGATGAACTCTTTATCACCTCCATAACCGAGAAATATTTCCTTAGTCCTCTTAGGTAACTAAGGATAACTTTGACCGCTATCCAGTGATCCACTCCTGGATCACTATCGTACCTCCTTGCTAAACTCATAGCAAGGCACACTACTGGTCTGGTACATAGCATGGCATACTTTATAGAACCTATGACTGAGGCATAGGGAATGACTTTCATTCTTTTTCTATCTTCTGCCGTGGTCGGGTTTTGAGTCTTACTCAATTTTACACCTTGTAACACAGGCAAGAACTCCTTCTTTGACTGATCCATTTTGAACTCCTTCAAAATCTTGTCAAGGTATGTGCTTTGTGAAAGTCCTATTAAGTGTCTCGATCTATCCCTATAGATCTTGATGCTCAATACTTAAGCAGCTTCACCGAGGTCTTTTTTATTGAAAAATTCGTATTCAAGTATCCTTTTATGCTATCCAGAAATTCTATATCATTTCCAATCAACAATATGTCATCCACATATAATATTAGAAATGCTACAGAGCTCCCACTCACTTTCTTGTAAATACAGGCTTCACCGTAAGTCTGTATAAAACCATATGCTTTGATCACTTGATCAAAGCGTATATTCCAACTCCGGCATGCTTGCACCAGTCCATAGATGGATCGCTAGAGTTTGCGCACTTTGTCAGCACTTTTAGGATCGACAAAACCTTCTGGTTGCATCATATACAACTCTTCTTTAAGAAATCCATTAAGGAATGCGGTTTTGACATCTATTTGCCAGATTTCATAAAATGCGGCAATTGCTAACATGATTCGAACAGACTTAAGCATCGCTACGAGTGAGAAAATCTCATCGTAGTCAACACTTTGAACTTGTCGAAAACCTTTTGCAACAAGTCGAGCTTTGTAGACAGTAACATTACCATCAGCGTCAGTCTTCTTCTTGAAGATCCATTTATTCTCTATGGCTTGCCGATCATCGAGCAAGTCAACCAAAGTCCACACTTTGTTCTTATACATGGATCCCATCTCAGATTTCATGGCCTCAAGCCATTTCACGGAATCTGGGCTCATCATCGCTTCCTCATAGTTCGTAGGTTCGTCATGGTTTAGTAACATGACTTCCAGAACAGGATTACCGTACCACTCTGGTGCGGAACGTACTCTGGCTGACCTACGAGGTTCTGTAGTAACTTGATCTGAAGTTTCATGATCATCATTATTAGCTTCCTCACTAATTGGTGTAGGCATCACTGGAACTGATTTCTGTGATGAACTATTTTCGAATTCAAGAGAAGGTACAATTACCTCATCAAGTTCTACTTTCCTCCCACTCACTTCTTTCGAGAGAAACTCCTTCTCTAGAAAGGATCCATTCTTAGCAACAAAGATCTTGCCTTCGGATCTGTGATAGAAGGTGTACCCAACAATTTCTTTTGGGTATCGTATGAAGACACACTTCTCCGATTTGGGTTCGAGCTTATCAGGCTGATGCTTTTTCACTTAAGCATCGCAACCCCAAACTTTAAGAAATGACAGCTTAGGTTTCTTACCGAACCACAGTTCATACGGTGACGTCTCAACGGATTTAGATGGTGCCCTATTTAACGTGAATGCAGCTGTCTCTAATGCATAACCCCAAAACGATAGCGGTAAATTGGTAAGAGACATCATAAATCGCACCATATCTAATAAAGTATGGTTACGACGTTCGGACACACCATTACGCTGTGGTGTTCCAGGTGGCGTGAGTTGCGAAACTATTCCGCATTGTTTTAAATGAAGACCAAACTCGTAACTCAAATATTCGCCTCCGCGATCAGATCGTAGAAACTTTATTTTCTTGTTACGATGATTTTCCACTTCACTCTGAAATTCTTTGAACTTTTCAAACATTTCAGACTTATGTTTCATTAAGTAGATATACCCATATCTGCTCAAATCATCTGTGAAGGTCAGAAAATAATGATACCCACCGCGAGCCTCAACACTCATCGGACCGCATACATCGGTATGTATTATTTCCAATAAGTCTGTAGCTCGCTCCATTGTTCCGGAGAACGGAGTCTTAGTCACCTTGCCCATGAGGCATGGTTCGCAAGCATCAAATGATTCATAATCAAGTGATTCCAACAGTCCATCTACATGGAGTTTCTTCATGCGCTTTACACCAATATGACCTAAACGGCAGTGCCACAAATATGTTGCACTATCATTATCAACTTTGCATCTTTTGGCATCAATATTATGAATATGTGTATCACTACGATCGAGATTCAATAAACCATTTATATTGAGTGTATGACCATAAAAGGTTTTATTCATGTAAACAGAACAACAATTATTCTCTGACTTAAATGAATAACCGTATCGCAATAAACATGATCCAATCATATTCATGGTCAACGCAAACACCAAATAACATTTATTTAGGTCCAACACTAATCCCGAAGGTAGAGGGAGTGTGCGATGGTGATCTTATCAACCTTGGAATCACTTCCAACACACATCGTCACCTCGTCATTAACTAGTCTCTGTTCATTTTGCAACTCCTGTTTTGAGTTACTAATGTTAGCAACTGAACCGGTATCAAATACCCAGGGGCTACTATGAACACTAGTAAAATACACATCAATAACATGTATATCAAATATACCTTTGTTCACTTTGCCATCCTTCTTATCCGCCAAGTATTTGGGGCAATTCCGCTTCCAGTGATCATTTCCTTTGCAGTAGAAGCACTCAGTTTCAGGCTTAGGTCCAGACTTGGGTTTCTTCCCGGGAGTAGCAACTTGCTTGCTATTCTTCTTGAAGTTCCCTTTCTTACCCTCGCCCTTTTTCTTGAAACTAGTGGTCTTGTCAACCATCAACACTTGATGCAATTTCTTGATTTCTACCTTTGCCGATTTCAGCATCGCGAAGAGCTTGGGAATTGTTTTCAACATCCCTTGCATATTATAGTTCATCACGAAGTTCTAGTAACTTGGTGATAGTGACTAGAGAAATCTGTCAATCACTATCTTATCTGGAAGATTAACTCCCACTTGATTCAAGCGATTGTAGTACCCAGACATTCTGAGCACATGCTCACTAGCTGAGCTATTCTCCTCCATCTTGTAGGCAAAGTACTTGTCAGAGGTCTCATACCTCTCGACACGGGCATGAGTCTGAAATACCAATTTCATCTCTTTGGAACATCTCATATGCTCCGTGGTGTTCAAAACGTTTTTGAAGTCCCGGTTCTAAGCCATAAAACATGGTGCACTAAACTATCAAGTAGTCATCATATCGAGCTTGCCAAACGTTCATAACGTCTGCATCTACTCCTGCAATAGGTCTGTCACCTAGCGGTGCATCAAGGACATAATTCTTCTGTGCAGCAACGAGGATATTCCTCAGATCACGGACCCAGTCCACATCATTGCTACTATCATCTTTCAACTTAGTTTTCTCTAGGAACATATCAAAAATAAAACAAGGGAGCTATACGCGAGCTATTGATCTACAACATAATTTGCAAATACTACCAGGACTAAGTTCATGATAAATTAAGTTCAATTAATCATATTACTTAAGAACTCCCACTTAGATAGACATCCCTCTAGTCATCTAAATGATCACGTGATCCAAATCAACTAAACCATGTCCGATCATCACGTGAGATGGAGTAGTTTTCAATGGTAAACATCTCTATGTTGATCATATCTACTATATGATTCACGCTCGACCTTTCGGTCTCCAGTGTTCCGAGGCCATATCTGCATATGCTAGGCTCGTCAAGTTTAACCCGAGTATTCCGCACGTGCAAAACTGTCTTGCACCCGTTGTATGTGAACGTAGAGCTTATCACACCCGATCATCACGTGGTGTCTCGGCACGACGAACTGTCGCAACGGTGCATACTTAGGGAGAACACTTATACCTTGAAATTTTTAGTGAGGGATCATCTTATAATGCTACCGCCGTACTAAGAAAAATAAGATGCATAAAGGATAAACATCACATGCAATCAAAATATGTGACATGATATGGCCATCATCATCTTGTGCCTTTGATCTCCATCTCCAAAGCACTGTCATGATCTCCATCGTCACCGGCTTGACACCTTGATCTCCATCGTAGCGTCATTGTCGTCTCGCCAACTATTGCTACTACTACTATCGCTAACTCATAATGATAAAGTAAAGCAATTACATAGTGTTGGCACTTCATACAATAACTTTTACAAAACATGATCATCTCATACAACAACGTATATCACATATCATGTCTTGACCATATCATATCACAAGCACTGAAGGAAATATGCCCTAGAGGCAATAATAAAGTTGTTATTTATATTTCCTTATATCATGATAAATGTTTATTATTCGTGCTAGAATTGTATTAACCGGAAACTTAATACATGTGTGAATACATAGACAAAACAAAGTGTCCCTAGTATGCCTCTACTTGACTAGCTCGTTAATCAAAGATGGCTAAGTTTCCTGACCATAGACATGTGTTGTCATTTCATGAACGGGATCACATCATTAGGAGAATGATGTGATGGACAAGACCCATCTGTTAGCTTAGCATAATGATCGTTAAGTTTATTGCTATAGCTTTCTTCATGACTTATACATATTCCTCTGACTATGAGATTATGCAACTCCCGAATACCGGAGGAACACTTTGTGTGCTATCAAACGTCACAACGTAACTGGGTGATTATAAAGATGCTCTACAGGTGTCTCCGAAGGTGTTTGTTGGGTTGGCATAGATCGAGATTAGGATTTGTCACTCCGAGTATCGGAGAGGTATCTCTGGGCCCTCTCGGTAATGCACATCATATGAAGCCTTGCAAGCAATGTGACTAATGAGTTAGTTACGGGATGATGCACTACGGAACAAGTAAAGAGACTTGCCAGTAACAAGATTGAACTAGGTATGATGATACCGACGATCGAATCTCGGGCAAGTAACATACCGATGACAAAGGGAACAACGTATATTGTTATGCGGTTTGACCGATAAAGATCTTCGTAGAATATGTAGGAGCCAATATGAGCATCCAGGTTCTGCTATTGGTTATTGACCGGAGATGTGTCTCGGTCATGTCTACATAGTTCTCGAACCCGTAGGGTCCGCACGCTTAACGTTCGATGACGATTTGTATTATGAGTTATGTGATTTGATGACCGAAGTTTGTTCGGAGTCCCGGATGAGATCGGGGACATGACGAGGAGTCTCGAAATGGTCGAGAGGTAAAGATTCATATATTGGAAGGCTATATTCTGACATCGGAAAGGCTCCGAGTGATTCGGGTATTTTTCGGAGTACCGGGGAGTTACGGGAGTCACCGGGAGAAGTAATGGGCCTTATTGGGCCATACGGGAAATAGGAGGCAGCAGCCAGGAGGTGGCGCCCCCCCCCCCCCAAGCCCAGTCCGAATTGGACAAGGGGTTGGGGGCGCAGTCCCCCTCTTTTCCCCTCTCCTCTTGGTGGAATACTACTAGGACTTGGAGTCCTAGTAGGACTCCCCCCCCTTGGTGCGCCTCCCCCTTAGGCCGGCCACCTCCTTCCTCCCTCCTTTATATACATGGGGAGGGGGGCACCCTAGAACACACAAGTTGATTGTTTAACCATGTGTGGTGCCCCCCTCCACAGATTTCCACCTCGGTCATATTGTCGTAGTGCTTAGGCGAAGCCCTGCGTTGGTAACTTCATCATCACCGTCACCACGCCGTCGTGCTGACGAAACTCTCCCTCGGCCTCAGCTGGATCAAGAGTACGAGGGACGTCACCGAGCTGAACGTGTGCAGATCGCGGAGGTGCCGTGCGTTCGGTACTTGATCGGTTGGATCGCGAAGACGTTCGACTACATCAACCGCGTTACTAAACGCTTCCGCTTTTGGTCTACGAGGGTACGTGGACACACTCTCCCGCTCGTTGCTATGCATCACATAGATAGATCTTGCGTGATCGTAGGTAAATTTTTTGAAATTGCATGCTACGTTCCCCAACAAGCACACCCTGCAAAAACAAGTTAGACGTCCTCTACTTTGTTGTTGCAAGTTTTACGTGGCTGCTACGGGTTTAGAAGAACCGATTCTTACTTACGCAAAACCACAACATGGTGTAGTGATTGCTTTTTGATCTTCTAAAAGAACCCTCTTCATTGAAACCGGTTCAACTAAAGTGAGAGAGACAGACACCCGCCAGTCACCTTTAAGCAACGAGTGCTCGTAGCGGTGAAACCAGTCTCGCGTAAGCGTACGCGTAATGTCAGTCCGGGCCGCTTCATCTCACAATACCGCTGAACCAAGTAACAACTAGTAACGGCAAGAAATATGTATACACCCACGCCCACAACTCCTTTGTGTTCTACTCGTGCAAATCATCTACGCATAGACCTGGCTCGGATGCCACTGTTGGGGAACGTAGCATGCAATTTCAAAAAATTTCCTACGATCACGCAAGATCTATCCATGGAGATGCATCGCTACGAGGGGGAGAGTGTGTCTACATACCCTTGTAGACCGTTAGCGGAAGCGTCTCACGACGCGGTTGATGTAGTCAAACTTTCTTCGCGATCCAGCCGATCCAAGTACCGAACGTACGGCACCTCCATGTTTAGCACACGTTCAGTTCGATGACGTCCCTCGAGCTCTTGATCCAGTTGAGGATGAGGGAGAGTTCCGTCAGCACGACGGCGTGATGACGGTGATGATGGAGTTACCGGTGCAGGGCTTCGCCTAAGCACTATGACGATATGACCGAGGTGTGTAACTGTGGAGGGGGGCACCGCACACGGCTAAGACAAATCTTGGTGTATCTTTGGGGTGCCCCCTGCCCATGTATATAAAGGAGGGACGGGGAGGCCGGCCGGCCCTTGCTAGGCGCGCCCGGAGAGGGGAGTCCTACTAGGACTCCAAGTCCTAGTAGGATTCCACCTAAAGGAGAGGGGAAAAGAGGGGGGCTGCGCCCCCAACCCCTTGTCCAATTCAGACTGGGCTTGGGGGGGGGGGGCGCCACCTCCTGGCTGCTGCCTCTTATTTCCCGTATGTCCCAATAAGGCCCATTACTTCTCCCGGTGAATTCCCGTAACTCCCCAGTACTCCGAAAAATACCCGAATCACTCGGAACCTTTCCGATGTCCGAATATAGCCTTCCAATATATGAATATAAACCTCTCGACCATTTCGAGACTCCTCGTCATGTCCGTGATCTCATCCGGGACTCCGAACAAACTTCGGTCATCAAATCACATAACTCATAATACAAATCGTCATCGAACGTTAAGCGTGCGGACCCTACGGGTTCGAGAACTATGTAGACATGACCGAGACACTTCTCCGGTCAATAACCAATAGCGGAACCTGGATGCTCATATTGGCTCCTACATATTCTACGAAGATCTTTATCGGTCAAACCGCATAACAACATACGTTATTCCCTTTGTCGTCGGTATGTTACTTGCCCAAGATTCGATCGCCGGTATCATCATACCTAGTTCAATCTCATTACTGGCAAGTCCTTTTACTCGTTCCGTACTGCATCATCCCGTAACTAACTCATTAGTCACATTGCTTGCAAGGCTCCATATGATGTGCATTACCGAGAGGGCCCAGAGATACCTCTCCGATACTCGGAGTGACAAATCCTAATCTCTATCTATGCCAACCCAACAAACACCTTCGGAGACACCTGTAGAGCATCTTTATAATCACCCAGTTACATTGTGACATTTGATAGCACACAAGGTGTTCCTCCGGTATTCGGGAGTTGCATAATCTCATAGTCAGAGGAATATGTATAAGTCATGAAGAAAGCAACAGCAATAAACTTAATGATCATAATGCTATGCTAACGGATGGGTCTCGTCCATCACATCATTCTCCTAATGATGTGATCCCATTTATCAAATGACAACACATGTCTATGGTTAGGAAACTTAACCATCTTTGATCAACGAGCTAGTCAAGTAGAGGCATACTAGGGACACTTTGTTTTGTCTATGTATTCACACATGTATCAAGTTTCCGGTTAATACAATTCTAGCATGAATAATAAACATTTATCATGATATAAGGAAATATAAATAACAACTTTATTATTGCCTCTAGGGCATATTTCCTTCATCCTCATGGTGCAAGAGCTGTTGTGCTATCGCCCCATCGATGACGGCTACGACGCCTGGCTTGCCCGCATCACCGAGCTCATCAACGTTGCCGGCGATGCCCCGACGCTATCTTGCTCCCTGCCGCCGCCGCCATCACGTGACACATGGGCGGGGCAGGACGCGCTTCCTCGGCCTCCCCCGCGCAACGACGGCACTGCGCGTCATCGCCGGGAGTGCTCACATGAGCCCTCCGACGGCTCCTCCCCGCCGCACGACGACAACCCGAGCTGCCAGATCATCCAGCGCGCGTGACCAGACACGCTGGTGCTCATCGAAAGGCAGCGTGAGCGCCAGAACCGCACCATCTAGGAGGTCGCCGCCGCCGGGCGCCAGAACTGCGTCGCCTTCACAGGCGGCTTTGTCTCGATCGTCGAGGGCTGCCTGGCCTTCACGCGCATGGTGTGGCCCCTGAAATTCAAGTCGGAGCTGCCTCCCCTCTACGACGGCACCGCCATCCCTGTGGAGTTCCTCTCGCTCTACTCCTTGAGCATCAAAGCCGCCAAGGGTGACGACATGGTCATGGCGAACTGGTTCTCCTTGGCCCTCAAGGATGTGGCGCAATCATGGCTGATGAACCTTCTTAAGGGCTCCATCTCCTCGTGGGAGGAGTTGTGCCAGCAGTTCGTCTCCAACTTCAAGGGCTCATCCGACTGCCCCCTCGCGCTCAGTAGCCTGCACGCCATCCGCCAGCGCCCTGACGAGCCCGTCCGCAAGTACATCCAGTGCTTCATCCAGGTGTGCAACAAGATCCCGTGCGCCTCCGACGTCGCGGTTATCGCGGCATTCTCCACAGGAGTCACGGACGCCAGGATGCGCGAGAAGCTCGCCGTCCACGACAAGCTCGACACCGTGGTTGAGCTGTTCGACCTCGCTGACAAGTGCGCCAAGGCGGAGGAGGGTCGCCTCTTCGCCCACAACGACCCCGACGCAGACCCCAACGTCGCCACGCCTGAGGGCAGGCACACCAAGCGCAAGGGCCCTACCGTGCTTGCGGCGGAGCCCGAGCGGAAGCGTGGCCGCGACCACGACGAGGCCAAGAAGGATGATCGCCCCTTCTGTACCTACCACAACATGCACTCCCACGCCACTGAAGACTGCCACGAGCTCAAGCTGCTTCGCGACGAGCGGTAGGAGGAGCGCGGCTCCGGCCGCAGCGGCAACCGCAAAGGTGGGCGCTGGAAGGATCGCGACAATGACAGCAACAATAACTCTCGCCAGGGTTGGCAGAACCAGCCTCGGCAGGCCAACCCTCGTGAGGCAAACTGCAAAAGTGGGCCCTGGAAGGATCGCGACAATGACAGCAACAACAACTCTCGCCAGGGTTGGCAGAATCAGCCTCGGCAGGCCAACCCTCGCGAGGCAAACCCTCAGCAGGCCAACGCGGCCCAGACGTGCCCCAACAGGAACAACGATAACCTACCTGAGGAGGACGCCGGAGGCTACCAAGAACCTCGCGCGTGGCATGCATCCTTGGCGAAGCTCAGGCTCCCCTGTCCAACCGCCACTTCAAGCAGTTCTCTCACGAGGTGAACGCAGCCCTCCAGGAGCCCGTAAGTGCTAAGCCCCTCAAGTGGTCTTAGTAACCTATCGGCTTTGACTATGGCGACCACCCCAAGTCCACCAAGTCTGTGGGCACCATCCCTCTGCAATGCACGCCCACCATCAACAACGTGGCTGTCACCAAGACGCTCATAGACGGCGGCGGCGGCGGCCTCGACGTGATCTCCGTGGAAACCTTCGAGCAACTGCAAGTGCCCTACGAGCACCTGATGCCCACCAAGCCCTTCTCGGGTGTGACTGACGGCTCCACGGTGCCCCTGGGGCAGGTGCGCCTTCCCGTCACCTTTGGCTTTCGCAAGAACTACCAAACTGAGCTCATAGACTTCGACGTGGTGCACATTGGCCTGCCCTACAACGCCATCTTGGGCTACCAGCGCTCGCCAAGTTCATGGTTGTGACCCATCACGCCTACAACACCATCAAGATGCCAGGCTACAGCGGGACCATCATCGTCCGCTGGGACGAGAAGGATGACATGCATACCCTCGAGCACGTCTACAAGGCTGCCGCCACCACCTACCCCGTAGATGAAGACGGGGCTGGGTTTGCCGAGCCCGCCCCCGCGAAGAAGAAGCTGTAGTTCTCCGAGGTCCATGCGGAGACCAGGAAGGTGTCGCTGGACGGCAATGACTCCGGCCCCTCCCTCACCATTGAAGCCGGCGTCTCCCCCAAATAGGAAGACGCGCTCGTCACCTTCCTTCGGGCAAATGCTGATATGTTCATATGGACAGTGTCGTGGATTTGTCACGGCAGATGTCCTCGTTGAAAGGACTTAGTCGTGAGGCCAATGCATCTATGTGGTAGCTTGAGAGGGGTTGGTCAGAACCGAGAGACGCGAGGTTTTTACCCAGGTTCGGCCCCTCACGGTGGAGGTAAAAGCCTACATCCTGCTTCATTGATATTGATCATGGTGATGCTCACGATTACAAGGGCGATGTTTCGCTACCTCTATCTCGAGAGCTATTGACTTGTCTGTCTAAACTTTGGGTGCCCTGCCCCTCCTTATATAAGTTGAAGGGGCGGGTTACATGACTAGTCCTAGTAGGATTAGGGTTACTCTACTACAAGTGGAGTCCTAGTCTTGCTTCCTTTGTAAGGGAATATTCCTTATGCTTTCCTCTTAAGCCGGCCCACCGGACACGCACCTTGAGCCGGTCTTCTCATAAGCCGCCCTCTAGGCCTTGGGCCTCCAGGTCTTGTCGCTCCTCTGACCTGCCTGCCGGGTCACCAATGAGTCACCTGGCCCGGCCGGGTCATCAGTGAGTGGAGAGATCCGGACGGGTCACTTATTGAGTCGCCAAGTCAGGGCGGGTCACCAGTGAGTCGCCAAGTCCGGCCGGGTCATACTTCCGGTTGGGTTATATCGCGGGGTATATCCCCGACATTAGCCCCCAGTTTAATTTGGATTTATCCATGTTAAACTGATCCTGCAAAATAAACACAAGAACAAATTTAACAGGTTGTGCTCTGGGTTAAAAGTTTTTCTGAACCGGCACCTGATCATCCTTAAGTCTTTGTCATTTCCTTCTCCTAGAAAGTCCGGGTCAATAGGCCAACTTCATTGTCAATTTGCTTGTAGAAAAAATATTGTCAAAGAAAATCCATTTGAGTCGGCCTCCAATGCTCTGACTTGACAAAAATATTGGTCTTGAAATATTCATCCAATGTTCAGCCAGCTTGAAGATGTAGAGCTGGTTTGTTCAAAAAACTGAGAACTTGAAGATATTCCTCCCTGATATGCATATCATCTATAGCCCCCAAGTCTGAAGAGGAAAACATAGTGATAGCTTAAGACTTGCTTCAATATAAATGCTGCAACTTTGGAGAAATCCAGATTGTTCATGTAAGTCGCCAATCATAAATTGAATATTTTGCACCTCACATGTGTAGCCCCCAAGTGCCGGGTCATTATGCAATAATGAGCAGGGACTTTGTAGATATGATCATGCATATTTGAGTAGCAACGTGTAGCCCCCAAGGGCCGGCTCAGTAAGATAATACTGAGCTGGGACTTTATATGTACTTCAAAAAATAACACCATATGATGTAGCTCCCAAGTTTCGGGTTAACTTTGACAGGAGCAATTTGTAGCCCCCAAGGGCCGGCTCATCACCATGTGATGGGTTAGGTCTTCAACGAGGCGAGTTAAAAATGACCTTGCATTAGCCCCCAAGTGCCATGGTGCATGCTTGCAGTGACATGGGACTTGCATACTTGATATAATCATGATTTGAATAATGTAGCCCCCAAGTGCCGGGTCGTGTGCCTGCAGCGACTCAGGACTATTCCTTCCATTGTAAAATAAAACCATATCCATTGTCCGGATGATGTTGCTGAAAGCCTTTGCATATTTAATATTGAACCATGCTCTCTGCTGTGAGCTGGTATTCTTGGATAAATAAATAATAGCCATTGCTATGAAACGGCTTTTGAAAACCTCAATCATAATACTGGTTATTCATAACCATAATAAAAATCCAGCCATGTTGGCTATTAAAGATTTGAATAATATAACACGGTTGAAAAAACCTCAATCATTCAATACTGGTTATGACAACCATAATGAAAATCCAGCCATATTTGGCTATTCAAGATTTGAACAATATAATCCGGAATAACCTCAATCACAAGATCTTGTCTGTTGACAAGTAAATCCAGAGTTAAATACTCAGTGGCTCTTGGCCGATGACAACTTAATGCGCATTCATTGTTATCCGGGATTTGTGCAACCCGACGGATTGTAGCCTTTGTAAAAAACAAGAACTGATAACCCTTTTGAAACACCAATTTTAATCTTTGATGATGGGCTTAAACTTACTCATTTGTGTAAGCCATAGCTCTGCATGTCCTGCACAAAATTTAAACAACATATGCCCTGGCGACTTAACGTCAAAAACCAGGGCAGGTAACAACCCAAACATAATAGTCTTATGCAATTATAGAAAAGACTAGAATTAAGGCCATCAAAGCCAAAATATACTGGCGACTTAAAGTCAAAAGCCAGGGCGGGTTATCAAACCTCGCATATTCTTATAACAATCAAAAACATACCTGGAAAATTGGCTCATACTGCCGGCTTACATCGCCATATCCAGTGAGGGTGACAATCCAAAGATTTATAAGTGCATGATTCCAAATTGCGCAATCCAAAGTATACTGGCGACTTAAAGTCCATAACCAGAGCGGGTTACGAAAAACCCAAAGTATTTATTCAAATATGAAAAGTCATACCTGTAGACTGACGTCATAACAAGGTTGTAATCCAGCATGGGTATTAACCCGTAAAAAATCATGACTTGAATTTATTCAAGGTAAATCATCCTGGCAACTTAAAGTCTGCTCATCAGGGTGGGTTATTAACCCAAGACTCTCAAATATGAGTCATAAAAATTAAGGCTACATGGCCTGAATTGTTTTAAACCATATGTCAATATGGAATAAGTGATATGAATCCAAAAATGTTCAGAGAAAATAACAAATCAGAAGAACAAGGCTTTCATAAGCCGCCAAGCCTCAATCTCAAGTGCTTTTCATGGGCCGCACAGCCACTGAGTTAATCCTTCATTCAAAACCTGTAAGCCGGGCCTCACATGACCAACCGTCGTTTGAACCTTGACAATTTCAGGGTCTTTATAACAAGATTGACTGTCAAGAGTACGGCGGGTCATTCCAGATAACCTGGGCGGAGTGGCAGACATACAGGCAGGATAACCCGGAATTTGGTGTTTTTACACCTGGCATACAAGCCGATCAAGAGGGTAAGAATAGCTGTGTTCATTGAACAGGAAGCCCCCAAATATTTTACAACAAGGCGTATAAGCTGGATCAAGCGGGTAGTCATAGCTATGCTCAGTGAGCAGGAAGCCCCCAAGTAATTTGTTATAAGACGTGTAAGCTGGATCAAGCGGGTAGTCACAGCTATGCTCAGTGAGCAGGAAGCCCCCAAGTGACCCATAATATGATAAGCCAATAAGGCAGGATATCCATGTTTGAACTGCGCACTGCAGCAAGTTCTCTTTGGCAACCTTTAATTTTTCTGAGAACTCGAACTTGCGAGAGATGAATTCTTCTTGAACCGGAAGTTAAACCCGATATTGAGAGCTCACAACTTTGCGAGAGATAAATTTCCCTTGAGCCGGATTTTAAACCGGAATCCCTCTTTTTAAGCTTGACATTGTGTGACAGCCTTTTGAATTTTCACCAATGTGGCAGTAACCTCCGGGACCGGGTTACCTTCCCTCCAATGACCCGGGGTTCTGGAATCTGGCACAATTTGCTAAGTCATATCATCGTAGCCCCCGAGTCTTAAGATGACTCGAGGAGTTGTCATGAGACTCTCCATACTTGATCATGATATAAACCGGCATGAGTCATTCAACAACTCAGTGACATAATGGTCTCTTTTGCAGTAGACAACTTGTCCTGCATTAAAGGATTTGCAAGCCAGAGTAATTGCTCTTTTAAAGAAATTAATATGTAATATAAAATATACCGGATGGATTTCACCTGATATGTTAGGCCGGAAACTATTTGCCGCGGAGTTGATGATCACTACGGTCAAGCTGAAATCAATCACAGGCGAGTTGACCGCGGGAGCAGACAGATGAGTTGGCTGCGACGTTGTAAGCCGGTGCGGACGGGCGAGTCAACCGCAGGCGCGGTAAGCCGCGCGGACGGTGATTCAATCGCGGGCGCGGTCCCAACGAGTTGATGTAGATCGAGCTGCACGGACGGCGGCTTGCGCACACCCGTTCAACAGCAAGCGGGCGCGGACGCCGGTGCATGATGATGCTAACGCACACTCCATAGACACAGCATGGCACCACCTTTATAATGCATCATCGTCCTGTGCAAAAAATATCACAGACGAGAGTAATTGTTCTCGAAATAATGCATCAATAAAAATTGATTGGATTGATTTCACCTGATATATTTGTCGAGAAATATCAGTCGCCGGGCTGATGATGACTGCAGTGGAGTTGAAATCAACCGCGGACGAGTCGAAGATACTCATAATAACCGGCGTGTATACTCTGATAAATTTTGAGGTGACCGCATCCAAACACGGTTTCCATTTCGTCATTGACACGCCGAGCAACACTTCATAGCAGCCACACGTCTTTCGTCCATAGATGGAATAAAACAATTCGCAATCGGCCGCCGGCTTCCGTCCATAGATGGAATAAAGAATCAGAACCGTACTAGGATTAGTACTAATCAGATGAAATCACTTTGAGATTTGAGATATGATCACGTGCACTACTACTTGAAGTAGTATTTTCCTTCGATCTTCACTGCTGCATGAATCCATCAACTCGCCGGGTCACAAATGGCACAACGCGTACGCGTAATCATCCGGGCGCTCGTACGTATGGCCGTGTACCCGTGCATCAAGTTCTGAGGCATATCACTTATGCTATTCTGCTATTTCCACAGGCAGATCGATTTTCTTTTGGTCTCGATGTATTGTAGATCACGGCGGCGGTGCGCAAACGCAACCCTAATTTCCCTTGATTCTTGTAGACGCTGGCTCCAAAGTTAATCATGTTCCCGATCACAAAACAATGAACTTGCCGGCTCTTCCTCATCTGACGAAATCGCGAGCTCCTCGATTCCTAGGTGAAATCCCTCCAAGAACTCAACACCACCATGCGTAGGCCCCATGGTGGGCGCCAACTGTCGTGAATTTGTCATGGCAGATGTCCTCGTTGAAAGAATTTAGTCGTGAGGCCAACGCATCTATGTGGTAACTTGAGAGGGGTTGGTCGGAACCGAGAGACGCGAGGTTTGTACCCAGGTTCGGCCTCTCATGGTGGAGGTAAAAGCCTACATCCTGCTTCATTGATATTGATCATGGTGATGCTCACGATTACAAGGGCGATGTTTCGCTACCTCTATCTCGAGAGCTATTGACTTGTCTGTCTAAACTTTGGGTGCCCTGCCCCTCCTTATATAAGTTGAAGGGGCGGGTTACATGACTAGTCCTAGTAGGATTAGGGTTACTCTACTACAAGTGGAGTCCTAGTCTTGCTTCCTTTATAAGGGAATATTCCTTATGCTTTCCTCTTAAGCCGGCCCACCGGACACGCACCTTGAGCCGGTCTTCTCATAAGCCGCCCTCTGGGCCTTGGGCCTCCGAGTCTTGTCGCTCCTCTGACCTGCCTGCCGGGTCACCAATGAGTCACCTGGCCCGGCCGGGTCATCAGTGAGTGGAGAGATCCGGACGGGTCACTTATTGAGTCGCCAAGTCAGGGCGGGTCACCAGTGAGTCACCAAGTCCGGCCGGGTCATACTTCCAGCCGGGTCATATCGCGGGGTATATCCCCGACAGACAGCATCAGACATGTCCGGTGTACCAAGGGAGGTGATCGAGCACCACTTAGCTGTGTGCCCCGGCACGCAGCCCGTGAAGCAGAAGGTACGGCGCCAAGAGATTGAGAAGCAAGAGTTCATCGTTCAAGAAGTCGAGAAGCTTCAGGAGGCAGGGATCATCCATAAAGTGCTCCAACCCGAGTGGATCGCCAACCCCGTCGTCGTCCCCAAGGCAAATGGCAGCTAGCGCATGTGTTTCGACTTCACCAACCTCAACAAGGCCTGCCCCAAGGACCCCTTCCTCCTCCCACGGATCGACTAGATTGTGGATTCCACCACTGGGTGTGACCTGCTATGCTTCCTGGACGCCTTCTCGGGCTACCACCAGATCAAGATGGCAGAGGGGGACGAGGAGAAGACCGCCTTCATCACCCCCTACGGAGTATTCTGCTACATATGCATGGCCTTCTGCTTGAAGAGTGTGGGAGCCACCTTCACGAGGCTGATGCGCATCGACCTAGGGCCCTAGATGGGGAGGAACGTGGAAGCATACGTCGACGACATCATCGTCAAGACTCGTGAGGCAAGCTCGCTCATCGCCGACCTCAAGGAAACATTCACCAACCTGCGCAAGATCAACCTCAAGCTCAGCCCCGCCAAGTGCGTCTTCGGAGTCCCTTCAGGAAAGCTGCTTGGCTTCCTGGTCTCCCACCGCGGCATCGAGGCTAATCCTGAGAAGATCAAGGCGATTGAGGAGATGTGACCACGCCGGAACCTTAGGGAGATGCAGCGCTTGGCGGGATGCATGGCCTCGCTTGGGCGTTTCATCTCCAAGTTCGGCGAGAAGGCCCTACCCTTCTTCAAGCTCATGAAGAGGTTGGGCCCCTTCAAGTGGACCCCTGAGGCTGACGCGGCCTTCGAGGGCCTCAAGAAATACCACACGAGCCCTCTCGTGTTGGTCGACCCACGCTCTCGCGAGCCCCTGCTCTTGTACTTGGTGGCTACCCCCCATACGGTCAGTGCGGCCCTGGTTGTGGTACGAGAGGAGCAAGCCCACGCCAACAGGAAGACTGCAGCACCTGCGCCTGCCGAGGTCGCACCCACGCCAGCCGACGCCACTCCGGCGCCTGCCGAGGGCCCCCCTCCGGAGGCCCCTGGAGAGTCGTCTCGCGAGCCTCCCGAGCCTCGCACAAAGGACCCGGCTGTTGGAAATATGCCCTATAGGCAATAATAAATTGGTTATTATCATATTTCCTTATTCATGATAAAGGTTCATTATTCATGCTAGAATTGTATTGACCGAAAACTTAAATACATATGTGGATACATAAACAAGTACCGTGTCCCTAGTGAGCCTCTACTAGACTAGCTCGTTGATAAAAAATGGTTAAGGTTTTCTAACCATAGACATGAGTTGTCATTTGATAACGGGATCACATCATTAGGAGAATGATGTGATAGACAAGTCCCAACCGTATGCTTAGCATTTGATCGTATCAGTTTATTGTTATAGCTTTCTTCATGTCAAGTATCTATTCGCAAGACCATGAGATTATGCAACTCCCTGACACCGGAGGAATGCTTAGTGTATATCCAAATGTCACTTTGTAACTGGGTGATCATAAAGGTGCTCTACAGGTATCTCCGAAGGTGTTTGTTGGGTTGGCACGGATCGAGAC
This sequence comes from Thinopyrum elongatum, assembly GCA_011799875.1. Taxonomy (NCBI): domain Eukaryota; kingdom Viridiplantae; phylum Streptophyta; class Magnoliopsida; order Poales; family Poaceae; genus Thinopyrum; species Thinopyrum elongatum. Next base: position 435,601,597 of record CM022300.1, read on the forward strand.
TGAGATTTGTCACTCCGTATGATGGAGAGATATCTCTGGGCCCTCTCAGTAATACAATATTGTAAAGAGCTTGCAAGCAATGTGGCTAATGAGTTAGTCACAAGATCTTGTATTATGGAATGAGTAAAGAAACTTGTCGGAAACGAGATTGAACTAGGTATGGAGGCACCGATGATCGAATCTCGGGCAAGTAACATATCACCGGACAAAGGGAATTGCATACGGGATTAACTGAATCCTTGACATCGTGGTTCAACCGATAAAAGATCTTCATGGAATATGTAGGAACCAATATGGGCATCTAGGTCCCGCTATAGGTTATTGATCGGAGAGGTGTCTCGGTCATGACTACATGATTCCCTAACTCGCAGGGTCGCACGCTTAACGTTCGTTGACGCTAGAGTAGTATTGGGATATTTGATGATTGGTAACTGAATGTTGGTTGGAGTCCCGAATGAGATCCCGGACATCACGAGGAGTCTCAGAATGGTCGAGAGGTAAAGATTTACATATGGGAAGTCATATTTTGGGTTCCGAAAAAAGGTGAAGTTTTTTCAGTATTGGACCGGGAAGCTTCCACAAGGTTCCGGTGGATTCCGGAAGGGGTACAGAAGTCCACAAGTGGGTCCACCATGTCCCAAGGGCTGGCATGGGCTGAGGGGAGGCGCCCTGGCCTTATTGGGCCAGGCGCACCAAGTCCTCAAAAGCCCATGCGGCTAGGGAAGGGAAAAAGGGGAGTAGGAATAGGATTGGATTTGGAGTCCAAGTCCTCTCCCCCTTGGCGCCAACTCCTATTAGGAGTAGGTATGGACTCCCAGCCCTCCCACACATATAAATATAGAGTTGGTGGCGCAGCAAGGCACCCCAACACATTGGCCTTGGCTGCTGCCCCGTCTCTCCCTCCCGACATAGTTCTCATCCATGGTTTTTCGCTTAGCGAAGCCCTGCCGGTATTCTGACTCCACCACCACCATCACCACCACGCCATCATGCTGGTTGTGATCCCATCTAGTTCTCCTCTCCCGCTTGTTGGATCAAGGAGGAGATGTCATCGAGCCGCATGTGTGCTAAACTCGGAGGTGCCGTCCATTCGGCACTAGATTGGTTGGATCGTGATCGGATCGCGAAGAGTATGACTACATCAACCTCCTTATATATGCTTCCGCTTTTGGTCTACGAGGGTACGTAGACACACTCTCCCCTCTCGTTGCTATGCTTCTCCTAGATAGATCTTGGGTGTTCGTAGGAATTTTTTTGATTTTCACGCTTCGTTCCCCATCAGTGGCATCACGAGCTAGGTCTATGCATAGATGTATATGTACGAGTAGAACACAAAGAGTTGTGGGCGTTGATGCTCAAATTGCATACCTCTCTTGTCTTATTTGGATATGGCGGTATTGTGGGATGAAGCGGCCCGGACCAACCTTACTTGTCCAAGCACAAGAGACTGGTTCCACCGACAGACATGCAACTTATTTTGCATAAGGTGGCTAGCGGGTGTCTGTCTCTCCTACTTTAGTTGAATGTAATTTGACGAAGGCGGTCCTTGTAGAAGGTTAGAAAGCAACTTGATTATCACTGTTGTGGCTTTATGTAGGTAAGAATGGTTCTTGCTAGTTGCCCATAGCAGCCACGTAAAATTTGCAACAACAAAGTAGAGGACGTCTAACTTGTTTTTGCAGGGCATGTTGTGATGTGGTATGGCCAAAACATGATGTGATATATGTTGATGTATGAGATGATCATGTTTTATAATAGGTTCATGACTTGCATGTCGATGAGTACGGCAACTGGCAAGAGCCATAGGGTTGTCTTTAATTTATTATTCGTCATGTAATTGCTTTACTTTATCGCTATGCATTAGCAATAGTTGTAGAAGCAATAGCTGGTGAGATGACCACGTGATGACACGATGATGGAGATCATGGTGTTATGCTGGTGACGATGGAGATCATGCCAGTGCTTTGGAGATGGAGATCAAAGGCATGAGTTGATAATGGCCATATCATGTCACATATTGATTGCATGTGATGTTTATCTTTTTATGCATCTTATTTTGCTTAGAATGACGGTAGCATTGTAAGATGATAACTTCACTTAATTTCAAGAAATTGTGTTCTCCCTAAGTATGCACCATTGCAAAAGTTCGTCGTTTCGAACCACCTCGTGATGATCGGGTGTGATAGACTCTACGTTCGCATACAACGAATGTAAGCCAGTTTTACACATGCAGAATACTTGGGTTAAACTTGACAAGCCTAGCATGTACAGACATGGCCTCGGAACACAGGAGACCGAAAGGTCGAAAATGAGTCATATAGTAGATATGATCAACATGGAGATGTTCACCATTGATGACTACCCCATCTCACATGATGATCGGACATGGGTTAGTTGATTTGGATCATGTATCACTTAGACAACTTGAGGGATGTTGATTTAAGTGAGAGTTCATTAGTAACTTGAATAACTGAACTAATTATCATGAACTTAGTCTTAATTGTCTTTGCAAAATTTATGTTGTAGATCATTGGCCCGCGCTGTAGTTCCCCTGAATTTTAATGCGTTCCTAGAGAAAGCTAAGTTGAAAGATGATGGAAGCAACTATGCGGACTCGGTCCGTAACTTGAGGATTATCCTCATTGCTACATAGAAGGCTTATGTCCTTGATGCACCGCTAGGTGCGCACCCCCTCCAGCGTCGTCTGTGGATGTTGTGAACATCTGGCAGACACATTCTGATGACTACTCGATAGTTTAATGTGCCATGCTTTACGGCATAGAACTGGGGCTCCAAAGAAGTTTTGAGCACCATGGAGCATATGAGATGTTCCAGGAGCTGAAATTGGTATTTCAAGCTCATGCTCGGGTCAAGAGGTATGACACCTCCGACAAGTTCTTTAGCTGCAAGATGGAGGAGAACAGTTCTGTTAGTGAACATATACTTAGAATGTCTAGGTTTCACAACCGCTTGACTCGGTTGGGAGTTAATCTTCCAGATGACACGGTCATTGACAGAGTTCTCCAGTCACAAGCTATAAGGTCTTTGTGATGAACTATAATATGCAAGGGATGGAGAAAACGATTCCCGAGCTCTTCGTGATGCTTAAGGCCGCGGAGGTAGAAATCAAGAAGGAGCATCAAGTGTTGATGGTTAAAAAGACCACTAGTTTCAAGAAAGGCAAGGGAAAGAAAGGAAACTTCAAGAAGAATGGCAAGATAGTTACCGCTCCTGTGAAGAAACCCAAGGCTGGACCCAAACCTGAGACTGAGTGCTTCTACTGCAAGGGGAATGGTCACTGGAAGCGGAACTGCCCCAAGTACTTGGCAGATAAGAAGGCTGGCAACGTCAACAGAGGTATATGTGATATACATGTTATTGATGTGTACCTTACTAGTGCTCGTAGTAGCGCCTGAGTATTTGATACTGGTTCGTTTGCTAATATTTGTAACTCAAAACAGGAGCTGCAGAATAAACAAAGACTAGCTAAGGACGAGGTGACGATGCGCGTCGGAAATGGTTCCAAGGTTGATGTGATCGCCGTCGGCACCCTACCTCTACATCTACCTTCGGGATTATTTTTAAACCTAAATAATTGTTATTTGGTGCCTGCGTTGAGTATGAACATTATATGAGTATGAACATTATATCTGGATCTTGTTTATTGCGAGATGAATATTCATTTAAGTCAGAGAATAATGGTTGTTCTATTTATATGAGTAATATATTTTATGGTCATGCACCGCTTGTGAATGGTTTATTCTTATTGGATCTCGATCATAGTGATACACATATTCATAATATTGATGCCAAAAGATGCAAAGTTAATAATGATAGTAGCACATATTTGTGGCACCGCAGCTTAGGTCATATTGGTGTAAAGCGCATGAAGAAACTCCATGCGGATGGACTTTTGGAATCTCTTGATTCTGAATCATTTGAGACATGTGAACCATGCCTCATGGGCAAGATGACTAAAACTCTGTTCTCTGGAACAATGGAGCGAGCTAGTGACTTATTGGAAATAATACATACCGATGTATGCGGTCCGATGAGTGTTGAAGCACGCGGTGGATATCGTTATTTTCTTACCTTCACTGATGATATGAGTAGATATGGGCATATTTACTCAATGAAACACAAGTCTGAAACATTTGAAATGTTCAAGGAATTTCATAGTGAAGTGGAGAATCATCGTAACAAGAAAATAAAGTTTCTACGATGTGATCGTGGAGGTGAATATTTGAGTTACGAGTTTGGTATGCATTTAAGACAATGTGGAATTGTTTCACAGCTCACGCCACCTGGAACACCACAGCGTAATGGTGTATCCGAACGTCATAATCGTACTCTATTGGATATGGTGCGTTCTAAGACGTCTCTTACCGATTTGCCACTATCGTTTTGGGTTTATGCATTAGAGACAGCCGCATTCACTTTAAATAGGGCACTGTCCAAATCCGTTGAGACGACATCGTATGAGTTATGGTTTGGCAAGAAACATAAGCTGTCGTTTCTTAAAGTTTGGGGATGCGACGCTTATGTCAAGAGGCTTCAGCCTGATAAGCTCGAACCAAAGCGGAGAAGTGCGTCTTCATAGGATACCCTAAAGAGACCATTGGGTATACCTTCTACCAAGATCCGAGGGCAAGATCTTTGTTGCCAAGAATGGGTCCTTTCTAGAGAAGGAGTTTCTCTCGAAAGAAGTGTGTGGGAGGAAAGTAGAACTTTATGAGGTAATCGTACCTTCTCTCGAATTGGAAGGTAGCACATCACAGAAAGCAGTTCCCATGATGCCTACACCAAATGAAGAGGAAGCTAATGATGATGATCATGAAACTTCAGATCAAGTTACTACTGAACTTCGTAGGTCGACCAGGGTACGTTCCGCACCAGAGTGATATGGTAATCCAGTCCTGGAAATTATGTTGTTAGACAACGGCGAACCTACGAACTATGAAGAAGCTATGATGAGCCCGGATTCTGACAAATGGCTTCAGGCCATGAAATCCGAGATAGGATCCATGTATGAGAACAAAGTATGGGCTTTGGTGGACCTGCCGAATGATCGGCAAGCCATTGAGAATAAATGGATATTTAAGAAGAAGATAGATGCTGATGGTAATGTGTCCGTCTATAAAGCTCGACTTGTCCCCAAAGGGTTTTCGACAAGTTCAAGGGGTTGACTACGATGAGACTTTCTCACTCCTAGCGATGCTTAAGTCTGTTAGAATTATGTTAGCAATTGCCGCATTTCATGATCTGGCAAATGGACGTCAAAACGGCATTCCTTAACGGGTTTCTTAAGGAAGAGTTGTATATGATGCAATCAGAAGGTTTTGTTGATCCTAAGGATGCTAACAAAGTATGCAAGCTCCAGCGATCCATCTATGGACTAGTGTAAGCATCTCGGAGTTGGAATATATGCTTTGATGAGGTGATCAAAGCTTTTGGTTTTATACAAACTTACAGTGAAGCTTATATTTACAAGAAAGTGAGTGGGAGCTCTGTAGCATTTCTAATATTATTTGTGGATGACATATTGTTGATTGGAAATGATATAGAATTTCTGGAAAGCATAAAAGGATATTTGAACAAGATTTTTTCAATGAAAGACCTCGGTGAAGCTGCTTACATATTGGGAATCAAAAGCTATGGAGATAGATCAAGACGCTTAATAGGACTTTCACAAAGCACATACCTTGACAAAGTTTTGAAGAAGTTCAAAATGGATCAGCCAAAGAAAGGGTTCTTGCCTATATTGCAAGGTGTGAAGTTGAGTAAGACTCAAAGCCCGACCATGATAGAAGAAAGAGAAAGGATGAAAGTCATTCCCTATGCCTCAGCCATAGGCTCTATAATGTATGCCATGATGTGTACCAGACCTGATGTGTGCCTTGCCATAAGTCTGGCAGGAAGGTACCAAAGTGATCTAGGAGTATATCACTGGACACCGGTCAAGAAAATCCTGAAGTACCTGAAAAGTACTAAGGACATGTTTCTCATTTATGGAGGTGACGAAAAGCTCGTCGTAAAGGTTTACGTCGATGCTAGCTTCGACACAGATCCGGATGACTCTAAGTCTCAAACTGGATACATATTTATATTAAATGGTGGAGCAATCAGTTGGTGCAGTTCCAAACAAAGCATCGTGGTGGGTCTACATGTGAAGCGGAGTATATAGCTGCTTCGGAAGTAGCACAAGGAGTCTGGATGAAGGAGTTCATATCCTATCTGGGTGTAATACCTAGTGCATCAGATCCAATGACTATTTTTTGTGACAACACTGGAGCTATTGCCATTGCTAAGGAGCCCAGGTTTCACAAGAGAACCAAGCACATCAAGCGCCGATTCAACTCCATTCGTAAATATGTTAAGGATGGAGACATAAAACTTTGTAAAATACATACGGATTTGAATATGACAGACCCGTTGACAAAACGTCTTCCACGGGCAAAATATGATCAGCACCAAGACTCCATGGGTGTTAGATTCATAACTATGTAAGCTAGATTATTGACTTTAGTGCAAGTGGGAGACTGTTGGAAATATGCTCTAGAGGCAATAATAAATTGGTTATTATCATATTTCCTTATTCATGATAAAGGTTTATTATTCATGCTAGAATTGTATTGACCGGAAACTTAAATACATGTGTGGATACATAAACAAGTACCGTGTCCCTAGTGAGCCTCTACTAGACCAGCTCGTTGATCAAAGATGGTTAAGGTTTCCTAACCATAGACATGAGTTGTCATATGATAACGGGATCACATCATTAGGAGAATGATGTGATGGACAAGACCCAACCGTAAGCTTAGAATTTGATCGTATCAGTTTATTGCTATAGCTTTCTTCATGTCAAGTATCTATTCCTAAGACCATGAGATCGTGTAACTCCCTGACACCGGAGGAATACTTAGTGTGTATCCAAATGCCACTTCATAACTGGGTGATCATAAAGGTGCTCTACAGGTATCTCCGAAGGTGTTTGTTGGGTTGGCACGGATCGAGACTGGGATTTGTCACTCCATATGACGGAGAGATATCTCTGGGCCCTCTTGGTAATACAACATCGTAAAGAGCTTGCAAGCAATGTGGCTAATGAGTTAGTCATGAGATCTTGTATGACAGAACGAGTAAAGAGACTTACTGGAAACGAGATTGAACTAGGTATGGAGATACCGACGATCGAATCTCGGGCAAGTAAAATATCGCCGGACAAAGGGAATTGCATACGGGATTAACTGAATCCTTGACATCATGGTTCAATCGATAAAAGATCTTTGTGGAATATGTAGGAACCAATATGGGTATCCAGGTCCCGCTATTGGTTATTGACCGGAGAGGTGTCTCGGTCATGACTACATAATTCCCGAACCCGCAGGGTCGCACGCTTAACGTTCGTTGACGCTAGAGTAGTATTGGGATATTTGACTATTGGTAACCGAGTGTTGTTCGGAGTCCAGGATGAGATCTCGGACATCACGAGGAGTCTCGTAATAGTCGATAGGTAAAGATTTATATATTGGAAGTCATATTTTGGGTTCCGGAAAAAGGTGCAGTTTTTTTGGTATTGTATTGAGAAGCTTCTAGAGGGTTCCGGTGGATTCCGGAGGGGTCCGGAAGTCCACAAGTGGGTCCACCACGTCCCAAAGTTCTGGCATGGGATGAGGGGGGGCGCCCTGGCCTTATTGGGCCATGCGCACCAAGTCCTCAAAAGCCCATGCGGCTAGGGAAGGGAAAAAAGGGGAGTCCTAGTAGGAATAGGATTGGATTTGGAGTCCAAGTCCTCTCCCCCTTGGCGCCAACTCCTATTAGGAGTAGGGCTGGACTCCCAGCCCTCCCACGCATATAAATATAGAGGAGGGGGCACAGCAAGGCACCCCAACACATTGGCCTTGGCTGCTGCCCCGTCTCTCCCTCCCGACATAGTTCTCGTCCACGGTTTTTCGCTTAGTAAATCCCTACCGGTATTACGACTCCACCACCACCATCACCACCACACCATCATGTTGGTTGTGATCCCATCTACTTCTCCTCTTCGGCTTGCTGGATCAAGAAGGAGGAGATGTCATCGATCTGCACGTGTGCTAAACTCGGAGGTGCCGTCCGTTTGGCACTAGATTGGTTGATCGCGAAGAGTACGACTACAACAACCGCGTTATATACGCTTCTGCTTTCGATCTACAACGGTACGTAGACACACTCTCCCCTCTCATTGCTATGCTTCTCCTAGATAGATCTTGGGTGTTCGTAGGAATTTTTTTGATTTTCACGCTTCATTCCCCATCACCAGCACCCACACGCCTCGTCGAGCACCTCGTGTACTTCGTCAGCACGGTGCTGCGAGATGCCCGTGAGGGCACCCTATGCCGCATAAGATTCTCCTATCACTCCTCACTTTCAGGAAGCTGCGCCATTACTTCCAGGGCCACCCCATCAAGGTAGTAACATCATATCCACTGGAGCAAGTCCTGCGCAACCCCAATGCCACTGGCCGCATCGCCGAATGGAACATTGAGCTGCAACCCTTCAAGCTGTAGTTCCTCACTACAAGGACGATCAAGGGCGCAGCCCTGGCAGACTTTGCGGCAGAGTGGACGGATCCACACCAGGAGGAGCCTCACGAAGGAATGTCCACGCTACCTAGAGACAGTGCTCCCGCAGGCTGGACTCTGCACTTCGATGGCACATTCTCCCGGCAGGGCGCGGGGGCTGGCGTCGTGATCGCTTCACCAACAAGGGACAAGCTCTACTACGTTGTGCAGCTTTGCTTCAAGCCCAGTGACAAGGTCTCCAACAACATCGCCGAGTATGAGGGCCTCATCGTCGGCCTCAAGGCCGCCACCACCCTCGGCATCAAGCGCGTCACCATCAAGGTAGATTCCCCGACTCCTCGTCAACTTCTCCAACAAGATCTAGAAGACAAAGGACGAGCACATGGCCGCCTACCTCGAGGAGGTGCGCAAACTCGAGAAGCGCTTCCTGGGCATGGAGCTCCAGCACATTGTAGGATCGAAAGTATGTCTAGAGGGGGGTGATTAGACTACTTGACCAAATAAAAATCTAACATTTTCCCAATTTTAGTTTTAGGCAGATTTTAGCAACTAGCACAAGTCAAGCAATCAACCCACACATGCAATTCTAAGAGTGTAGCAGCGGAAAGTAGAAAATTGCACATGAAGGTAAAGGGAAGGGTTTGGAGAGTGCAAACGCAATGCAGACACGAAGATTTTTAGCGTGGTTCCGATAGGTGGTGCTATCGTACATCCATGTTGATGGAGACTTCAACCCACGAAGGGTAACAGTTGCGCGAGTCCACGGAGGGCTCCACCCATGAAGGGTCCACGAAGAAGCAACCTTTTCTATCCCACCATGGCCATCGCCCACGAAGGACTTGCCTCACTCGGGTAGATCTTCACGAAGTAGGCGATCTCCTTGCCCTTACAAACTTCTTGGTTCAACTCCACAACTTGACGGAGGCTCCCAAGCGACACCTAACCAATCTAGGAGACACCACTCTCCAAAAGGTAACAAATGGTGTGTTGATGATGAAATCCTTGCTCTTGTGCTTCAAATGATAGTATCCCCAACACTCAACTCTCTCTCACTGATTTGGATATGGTGAAAAGATGATTTGAGTGGAAAGCAACTTGGGGAAGGCTAGAAATCAAGATTCTTGTGGTAGGATTGGTATATCTTGATCTCAACACATGAGTAGGTGGTTCTCTCTCAGAAAATGTATGCTGGAAGTGTAGGCACATTCTGATGGCTCTCTCACAAATGGAGAAGGCGGTGGAGGGGTATCTATAGCCTCCACACAAAATCCAACCGCTACACACATTTGACCAATCTCGGTGAGACCGAATAGTTAACTCGGTGGGACCGATTAGTACAAAATGTGAACGTTAGGAATCTCGGTGGGACCGACTGGAACAACTCGGTGGGACCGATGTGCTAGGGCTTAGGGCAAACCTCATCTCGGTGGCGCCGATCGCATCAAGTCAATGAGACCGAAGTGAAGCAATAGGGCAATAGAGAATTGGTCAAGCCATCTCAGTGAGACTGATTGCAATTTTGGTGAGACCGAAATAAATGCAACTGATAACAGGGAGTTGGCAAGGCCATCTAGGCGAGACCGAGATCTGTATCGGTGTGCCCGAACTGTTAGGGTTTCTGGCTGTGGCTATGTCATATGAACTCGGTGGCGCCGGATAGAAAGAATCGGTGGGGCCGAGTTGGAGTTTAGGGTTTTGACATATCTGGAATGAGAAAGTTGCTGAGGGTTTTGGAGCAATATCACTAAGCATTTTGAGAAAGCAAGCCATTAAGCAACACCTCATCCCCTTTTAATAGTATTGACTTTCCTATAGACTCAATGTGATCTTGGATCACTAAAACAAAGATGAAGAGTCTTGAGCTTCTGCCAATATGTGTCCTTAGCAGTTTGAGGGGTCCACATTTCTAGTCCATGCCATGCCATCCATTGAACTTCCTAAAATATTTATCTTGAATGGATATTAGTTTAATGAGCTATATGTTGTTATGAATTACCAAAACCACCTAGGGATTAGTAGCACTTTCAATCTCCCCCTTTTTGATAATTGATGACAACATATAGATCAAAGCTTCGACAAATCATAAGATGAATGAAATACATCGTCACTTTGAGAAGTATGTGATAAGCAAGAGCTCCCCCTAAATTTGTGCATTATTTAAAATTTGCATTTGAATGCAAATGCACAATCGATTAGGATCATGGGTCACTCTTCCATGTCACATACATCTTGGTGGAGTGCACAAAATGATAAGAGTAGAACAACATGCACTCATCACCAAAGATACAAGTGATTGATCATACACAAACAATCATATAGATAGACATGCAAGCACACATTAAGCATAGTATGATCAAACACCATGATCATACAAGGTATCTCACGAGCATAACACAAACGTAGCATGAAGTAGCAACAACCAACCAAAGTAGCAAGGCAAATAAAAAACCAACCAAGAAGCAAAAGACTCTCTCTCTCAAAGCCTATGATCTATACACTTTCTCCCGCTTTGGCAACAAGTTACCAAAAAGTTTGAAAACGTATAGTGCTATGCGGCACTCTAGGCACGATCTCCGGGAGCTCCTGAAGGGGTCTTCTGGCTTGTTGCTCCGGTGTTCGTAGATGGTATTGAGAGGAGTGCGTCTGCAAATGCTTCTGCTGAAGTCTGTTGAGCAGGAGGAGTTAACACTGGTGGAGGCACTGTGGCAGTGGTGGCAGGAGCAGAATGAGCAGGCCTCAAGTCTGCAACTGGCTCAGCAGAGGACCTCTGTGCCCTTGGCACTGTCTGGAATCTATCTATGGTAGGTTTGTCATCTCTGTCCTCAGCATCATCTCGCAGCTTCTCAACAATGGTCTGAATCTCAGTGACCTTCGCATCAAGGTTGTACATCTTGTCTTCAACAATACTCTCTAAGCTCTCCTGATTCTTAGTCAAGTTGGCCAGACTCTTCTCTATCCTCAGGGTTGCTTCTAGCAGATATGTGAGTTTATCTTGCTTGGTCTTGAGATTCACAATGGATGCATCTCAAACACTTGCTGCTTTTGCTGCTTTGGCAGCCTTTGCCTTCTCAGCTTTCTCCTGGGCCTCGACAGATGTTGGATGTGAAGCATCCATCACAACTTCATTGTCCTCAAATTCTGGCCTAGGAGGTAAATGCTCTCTATCAAGTAGATATGTGCCAGCTCCAACCTTGGAATTGATCAACATCTGAATATGTGGTGCATATCCACATGACCTCTTTTGGTCAGCAGCTGTCTTCTTGATTGTCTCAACTATGAGACTCATAACCTTGAACTTCTGGGGAATGTCAAACAGGTGTAGCAAGTTGATGGAATGTCCCCGGATCATTCTCTCATCTCCTGACTTGGGCAACAATGTGTACCTCAAGATGTAGTTGATAGTCCCCAACCCAGCAAGCAGATTGTAGTTTGAACCAAACTTGTGAGTTTCAAGGGCTTTGTCAGGGATGGGCTTGTACATGTGAACCATAGTGTTATGGTCCATCCTGGGCTTCCCATAAACATCTGTGTCATTCTCATCTTCTTCTAGAGCATTGATGAGTTCAGCCCACTCTGAGATCGATGACTGATATCTGGTGCCCTCAGTCATCCACACTATCTTTCCATCTGGATAGAAATGTGCAGAGGAGTAAAATTGCATCACCATTTCATCATTCCACTTGGTGAGCTCTTGTCCAACAAATGCATCAACTCCAGTCAGCCTGAAGCTCTCATGAAAGTGGGGAAAGTAGTCCTCATTGGCATCAATGTACTTCCAGTCAACCCACTTCATATCACTCACTATAGGCTTCTCATCAAGCAAAACTGTCTCATAGAAGTCCTGCTGTTCTCTGGTGTGGAAACGGTAATCAACAACAGTTCTCCTCCTTGTAGCATATGGATCAGTCTTTCTCCACAATCTCATTCCATTGTCCTTCCTCAACTTCATGTTCTCAGCCACTGGATGATCATCATTGTGGTCTGGAATCTTGGGCTTCAATTTTCTGAGCACTTGGGGCTCATCATCCTCTTGAACTTCTGGCACTGGGGCCTTGTTCTTCTCTACAGTAGGAATGTTCCTAGTGGATCTCTTTGGAGCTGTAGTCTTGGGGGCAGCAGGTGGAGCTTTTGACTTGGGCTTGGAGGGTGCACCAGTCTTAATGGCATCTGCCATTAACTTCTGAGATTTGGCTGGGGGTGCAACAGGTTCCTCCTCCTCCTCATCCTCATCATCGTCCCTCATCATGGATGGTCTGCCAATGACTCTGGCAATGGTTTTCTTGACTCTCTCCTTTCTCTTCTTTCCATTAGCAGCTTCTCCTTCATCTCTTTTGCTCAAGAGTGAACTCCATAGTCTCTTGTGTAACTATTGACCTTCTGGCTTTAGACATGGGAGCTCTCTTGGCAGGAGCTTTCTTCTGAATAACAGGCTTTGTGGCAGCAGCTGCAGCATATTCCTTCTTAAGCACTTTCTTCTTTGAGGTCATTTCTTCCTCAACAACAAAATCTTCATCCTCACTATCATAGTTTCTTTTCTTTCTCTGCCTGGTAGCAGCTTTAGGCAGGTTGCTAGGGGTGCTTCTGCTTCCCTCATCATAGCTACCACTAGGGCTTGTGCCCTCACTGAGGTTGACCTGTTCCTCTGACTTGTTCTGACTGTCACTTGCCTCAGACATCTCTACAAACTGACCCTGTGAATAGATGGATATGGGCAGACTGGATGAGCATCACAAAAAGCAGCTTGTTTTTGCAAATAATTGAGTCAAAATCTTAGTTTTAGTTTTCTGCAGAAAGCATTTCGGAGCTACTGATATGATAATCTTGGTGACACCAAAGCACTTAACAGAGTCTAATCATACAACATCGGTCAAACCGAGTTGCAGTTCGATGACTCCGAGATGCTAGGGTTTTACAGAGAAATTGCTTTCGGTCTCACCGATCAGTACACTTCGGTCAGACTGAGTTGTACTTAGTGCAATGGCCATGGCCAATCGGTGGGACCAAAAACTCCATTTTGGTCGGTCCAAAATGAGCTCGGCGGAAACCTAACCCTAAGATTCTTCATCAAATCTAGTCTAAAGGAATTTTGTGCGGATAGAAAGTTCTCATTCATGGCAAGAATCTAGGCATTGAATTTGTGCAAAGAATCAGAAAGGGAAATAGGCACAAAGTATTCGAACCATACCCTAACTTGGTGACGGTTCGCTACGGTGGCAACGGCAGAGAGGATTTCCATTGACGACGGGGGAGACCTGCGGCGACGGCGCACAGGCGGAGACGGCGACGATCCAGAGACCAAGGGGCGGCAGTGCTTGGGCACGGACTTATGCGGTTTGAAGAATTTTTCAACCGTACGGCTACGCAAGGTATATATACCCAGACGCTGTCGGTGGCACCGAATTGAATGTCTCGGTGGCACCGAGATGCAAAATGGCGTGCAGTTACTGCAACTCGGTGAGACCGAGTCATTCTAATCGGTAGCACCGAGATGAAAACCTAGATCAATCTAGTGGTTTCGGTGGGACCGAATATGAGTGTGTTGGTCTGACCTAAATTCACAAGGTTTTGGATGTCAGCCCTTGACGGATCGGTGGCTCCGAGTGCTCCTCATCCGGAGGATCCGAAAAAGACTTGTTCAAATTTTGTGATGTAGCATGAATAGAGTTTGAGAAGAGAAAAAGCATAGATATCTAGAGGAGGTTCTTAGGCATTCTTGTCCATCCATTTGGCCAATAAAAACCAAACAATCAAAACCACAAATGGATGTCCTCGAATGGAGAAATTATGCAACCAACATGCTCACACAATAAGATGGCAAATGAAATATGTGACAAAGCATTAACAAACACTTCTAGCATCTATCAAGCAATTGGCGATGACTAGGTCATCTATATATGAGTATATTGACTTGGGAGTCAAATGAGAACATTTAATCATAGGTCATACTCATCGTTTAAGCCCAAGTGGGGTTGCCACTTTTACATAAAGCATTAATGTGTTCACACCATTAGAGTTGCTTTAGCTCAATTACTAGAGCAAAGCTCCCCCTAGATGTGATATCCCCCCTAAGAGGGATGAACTAACCTTGGGTTTTGTCGATGATGACTTCATGTAGATAGTGAAGATGTGGATGCTCAATGTTGATGTAGATCTTTTGGAGCAATCCATTGGAGTGTTTCCCTTTCAATACCAACATGGGTTAGTCCCACAAGGAACATACAAGGATATCCATAGACATAGAGTGAATTGCACATATGATGATGTCCATGAAAGCATTAGGTTATCTTGTCCCTTGTCTTACCAACAAGAGGGTTTGTGACTCCATGAACTAGTGCAAGATATGAAAGTTGATTGCACAAGTCCTTGCCAAAAAGAATATGAGTGAAGTATGTTGGCGGAGTCACCCTCAAGAACACCCTAGTTCTTCTTCTTTGGGATCCAGATCAACTTGATGGGAATCCTTGGAGTTGTAGTCGTACTTGATGAAGTAGAACTTGATGTAGTCTTAGGAACCCACTTGACCATGGCCTTAGGAGCTTCTTCAAATGAGTCAATCTCTTCTTGAAGCTTGTCCTTGCCTTTTAGCTTGTGGTCTTGTGGTGGAAGATCATCTTGAGCTTGTGTTCCCTTGAAAGAAGTGGGATCATACTTCTCTTGTTGAGGAACAAACTTCGTCTTGGGGTATTGATCTTCTTCGCACTCAACTCCATTGGCATTGAACTTTCGTTCAAAACCAACACCTTGATTCTTCCGGTGCCTTCCATGCTTGCGTACAATTTCTTAAAATTGCTTACTTCTGGCAAGGCTCTTCTAAACACCTTTCTCTATAATTCCCTTCAATAAGCTATTTTCTTGTTCAAGTGTAACTTGGCTAAGAGAATCATTAGTGGAATCAAGAGAACTACTAGAAGCAACAATATTGGATTTAAGATGGTTATTGTTACTACTAGAGGAAGAATCTTTCTTGCTCTTATTGCTAGATTTTACTTGTGGCATATAAGTAGACAAGAGGAGACATTTGGCAAGATAAGAAGAACCCTTCTTTCGAAGATCATCATTGATAGCTTTTAGAAACTCATGCTCTTGCTCTAAATTTAGCTTCTCGAAGCGTAGCTTCTCATGAGTCCTTAGGAGCTCTCTATGATCCTCTAGAGTTGTTTCATGCGCTAACTTAAGAGTGTTTAGTTCTTTAGTTAGACGCTCAATCTCCTTCTTATCATTGTCATTCGTTTCATCTTGATTAGCATGATTACTAGCAAGTTCATCATAGTTTTCATCACTAGTGTTGTAAACAAGTAAATCATCATCACCTAGCAAATCATCTTCATCACTATTGAAATCAACATACTCGGGGTGTGATACCTTAGGGCCTTTAGACATGAAGCATCTTCCAATTCCTTCATTTGGTGAGTCAAATATGTCGTAGGAGTTGGATGACACAAGTGCAAGACCGGCAACACCTTCATCTTGAGTATAGTCAGAGTCGGAGTGATAACTTCTCTCGGAGTAGTTGTCGGAGTCAGAACCGGATACCCATTCACCAACGTAAGCTTGATGTCTTCGTCTTGTGTAGC
The DNA here is from genome assembly GCA_011799875.1 of Thinopyrum elongatum. Classification (NCBI taxonomy): domain Eukaryota; kingdom Viridiplantae; phylum Streptophyta; class Magnoliopsida; order Poales; family Poaceae; genus Thinopyrum; species Thinopyrum elongatum. The sequence goes on from CM022300.1 coordinate 435,617,732, forward strand.
TCTTTGATGACTTGTCCTTCCTTTCCGAATCCTTGCTTCTACGAGAGGGTTTTCATTCATAGCGATCATCTCTACTCCTTCTCTCTCTTGGAGGTGAATCATCTCTTCTATTCCTCCTTTTTGGTGAATCTTCTCTTTTCTTGTAGGGAGCCGTACACTCATTGGAGTAGTGTCCAGGTCTTCCACAATTATAGCAATTACGATCACGACTAGAAGATCTTTTGTCATTGTAGGACCTTGACTTGGAGCTTCTCTCTCTGCTTCTATTCTTGTAGAATTTGTTGAAGTTCTTCACCATTAAGTTCAATTCTTCATTGGAGACTTGCTTCTCGCTTGATTTTGTAGGAGCATCGCTTGAAGCTTTGTAGGCATCACTTGACTTGTCGTGGAGCTCTTCCTTATCCTTGAGTGACATCTCATGAGCAACAATTTTACCAATGACTTCCGTGGGCTTGAGATCTTTGTAATTGGGCATCATTTGGATCAAGGTGGACACGGTATCATAGTTTCCATCCAAGGCTCTTAGGATCTTCTTGATGATGAATTTGTCGGTCATCTCTTCACTTCCTAAGCCGGCAATCTCATTTGTAATGAGAGCAAGCCTAGAGTACATCTTGGCGAATCCTTCACCATCCTTCATCTTGAACTTGTCAAGTTGACTTTGAAGCACATCCAATTTGGATTCCTTGACGGACTCGGTACCTTCGTGCATATCAACCAAAGTATCCTAAATTTCCTTTGCATTCTCAAGATGGATGATTTTGTTGAATTCTTCAGGGCACAATCCATTGAAGAGAATATCGCAAGCTTGAGCATTGTATTGCAATATCTTCATTTTTTCCGCCGTCGCTTCACGATCCAGTTCTTATCCATCCTCGAAGAAATCACCTTGCAAGCCAATACGCAAAATAGCCCAAACGACGGGGTTATGACCAAGAATATGCATTTTCAACTTATGCTTCCAACTAGCAAAATTCGTACCATCAAAGTAAGGACCTCTACGGTGGTAATTTCCCTCGCTAAACGCCATACTCTCCTAGGTTGTGAAACCAAGGCTATGATCACTAAAGCTATGAAAATCAAGGCAAAAGGAAACCAAAGCTCTCATACCACTTGTAGGATCGAAAGTATGTCTAGAGGAGGGGGGGTGATTAGACTACTTGATCAAATAAAAATCTAACCTTTTCCCAATTTTAGTTGTAGGCAGATTTTAGCAACTAGCACAAGTCAAGCAATCAACCTACACATGCAATTCTAAGAGTGTAGCAGCGGAAAGTAGAACATTGCACATGAAGGTAAAGGGAAGGGTTTGGAGAGTGCAAATGCAATGAAGACACAAAGATTTTTGGCGTGGTTCCGATAGGTGGTGCAATCGTACATCCATGTTGATGGAGGCTTCAACCCACGAAGGGTAACGGTTGCGTGAGTCCACGGAGGGCTCCACCCATGAAGGGTCCACGAAGAAGCAACCTTTTCTATCCCACCATGGCCATCGCCCACGAAGGACTTGCCTCACTTGGGTAGATCTTCACGAAGTAGGCGATCTCCTTGCCCTTACAAACTTCTTGGTTCAACTCCACAACTTGACGGAGGCTCCCAAGCGACACCTAACCAATCTAGGAGACACCACTCTCCAAAAGGTAACAAATGGTGTGTTGATGATGAACTCCTTGCTCTTGTGCTTCAAATGATAGTCTCCCCAACACTCAACTCTCTCTCACTAATTTGGATATGGTGGAAAGATGATTTGAGTGGAAAGCAACTTGGGGAAGGCTAGAAATCAAGATTCTTGTGGTAGGATTGGTATATCTTGATCTCAACACATGAGTAGGTGGTTCTCTCTCAGAAAATGTATGGTGGAAGTGTAGGCACGTTCTAATGGCTCTCTCACAAATGGAGAAGGGGGTGGAGGGGTATATATAGCCTCCACACAAAATCCAACCGTTACACACATTTGACCCATCTCGGTGAGACCGAATAGCTAAACTCGATGGGACCGATTAGTTCAAAATGTGAACATAAGGAATCTCAGTGGGACTGACTGGAACAACTCGGTGGGACCGATGTGCTAGGGCTTAGGGCAAACCTCATCTCAATGGCGCCAATCGCATCAACTCGGCGAGACCAAAGTGAAGCAATAGGGCAACAGAGAATTGGTCAAGCCATCTCGGTGAGACCGATTGCAATTTTTGTGAGATCGAAATAAATGCAACTGATAACAGCGAGTTGGTAAGGCCATCTCAGCGAGACCGAGATCCGTATCGGTGTGACCGAACTGTTAGGGTTTCTGGCTGTGGCTATGCCATATGAACTTGGTGGCGCCGGATAGAAAGAATCGGTGGGGCCGAGTTGGAGTTTAGGATTTTGACATATCTGGAATGAGAAAGTGGCTAAGGGTTTTGGAGCAATATCACTAAGCATTTTGAGCAAGCAAGCCATTAAGCAACACCTCATCCCCTTTTAATAGTATTGGCTTTCCTATAGACTCAATGTGATTTTGGATCACTAAAACAAAGATGAAGAGTCTTGAGCTTTTGCCAATATGTGTCCTTAGCATTTTGAGGGGTCCACATTTCTAGTCCATGCCATGCCATTCATTGAACTTCCTGAAATATTTATCTTGAATGGATATTAGTTCAATGAGCTATATGTTGTTATGAATTACCAAAACCACCCGGGGATTAGTTGCACTTTCACACATCCCTCGCGGCGACAACAAGGAAGCAAAAGACATCGCCAAGCGGTCCTCCCGTCGCGAGCCACAAGCTCTAGGCGTCTTCGAGGAGCAGCTCCTGCGCCCATCCGTAGCGCCTCCCAAAGCCGTCATCGTAAGGCCTTACGAGAAACTCCCACCCGCACCGACCTTAGATGCTCTGGACTGCGGCCCATCGTCAGTCGCTCGCCTGCTTATGGCCCTCGAGCTACATACTGATAGCTGAGCCGTGGAGATCAAGGCCTACCTGGAGAGCGGTGCCCTCCCCGCAGACGACACGAAGGCCGAGCGTGTGGCCCGTCAGGCTGGACCCTACTTCATAAAGGATGGCGACCTCTACCGCCAGCGCCCCAATGGCGTCGCGCTGCGCTGCATCCCAGCGGAGCAAGGGCAAGAGCTGCTTGCTGATATTCATGGAGGGGATTATGGCCACCACTCTTCATCGCGCACCCTCACCGGCAAGGTCTTCCGCATCGGCTTCTACTGGCTCGCAGTGCTTCGTGACACCGAGGAACTGGTCCAATCCTGTGAAGCATGCCAATTCCATGCCAAGCAGATCCACCAGCCAACACAAGGGCTCCAGACCATCCCCCTCTCGTGGCCTTTTGCGGCTGGGGGCTAGATATCCTGGGCCCTTTTCTGCGCGCCACAGGTGGCTATCACTTCCTCTACGTCGCTATCGACAAGTTCACTAAGTGGGCTGAAGTGGAGCCCATCCGCACCATCCCGGCGGGCTCAGCCGTCAAGTTCATTAAGGGCCTTATCTGCCGCTGCTACTTCTTGAGCTTGCGTTGGTTTTTCCCTTGAAGAGGAAAGGGTGATGCAGCAAAGTAGAGATAAGTATTTCCCTCAGTTAGAGAACCAAGGTATCAATCCAGTAGGAGACAACGCACAAATCACCAATACCTGCACAAACAATCAAACACTTGCACCCAACGCGATAAAGGGGTTGTCTATCCCTTCACGGTCACTTGCAAAAGTGAGATCTGATAGAGATAGATAAAACTAAACAAAAGATAAAGTAAATATTTTTAGGGTTTTTGGTTTATAGATCTGAAAATAAAAGATTGCAAAATAGTAGATCGGAAAGTAATATGATGGAAAATAGACCCGGGGGCCATAGGTTTCACTAGAGGCTTCTCTCAAGATAGCAAATAACACGGTGGGTGAACAAATTACTGTCGAGCAATTGATAGAAAAGCGCAAAGTTATGACGATATCCAAGGCAATGATTATGAAATATATGCATCACGTCCATGTCAAGTAGACCGACTCCTGCCTGCATCTACTACTATTACTCCACACATCGACCGACTCCTGCCTGCATCTAGAGTATTAAGTTCATGAAGAACAGAGTAACGCTTTAAGTAAGATGACATGATGTAGAGGATTAAACTCAAGAAATATGGTGTAAACCCCATCTTTTTATCCTCAATGGCAACAATACAATACGTGCCTCGCTGCCCCTACTGTCATTGGGAGAGGACACCGCAAGATTGAACCCAAAGCCAAGCACTTCTCCCATTGCAAGAAAAACCAATCTAGTTGGCCAAACCAAACCGATAGTTCGAAGAGAATTACAAGGATATCAAATCATGCATAAAAGAATTCAGAGATGATTCAAATAATATTCATAGATAAGCTGATCATAAATCCACAATTCATCGGATCTCGACAAACACACAGCAAAAGAAGATTACATCAGATAGATCTCCAAGAACATCAAGGAGAACGTTGTATTTAGAATCAAAGAGAGAGAAGAAGCCATCTAGCTACTAGCTATGGACCCGTAGGTCTGAGGTAAACTACTCATGCTTCATCGGAAGGGCAATAGAGTTGATGTAGAAGCCCTCAGTGATTGAATCCCCCTCCAGCAGGATGCCGGAAAAGGCCCCAAGATGGGATCTCACGGGAACAGAAGGTTGCGGCGGTGGAAAAGTGTTTTCGTGGATGCTTCTGGTGGTTTGGGATTATATGTGAATATATAGGAGGAAGATCTAGGTCAGGGGGTCACCAAGGGGCCCACAAGGCAGGGGGCGCGCCCTCCCCCCTTGTGGCCACCTCGTGGCTCTTCTAACTTGCACTCCAAGTCTCCTAGGTGTCTTCTGGTCCAAGAAAAATCATCGCGAAGGTTTTATTCCGTTTGGACTCTGTTTGGTATTCCTTTTCTGCAAAGATCAAAAACAAGGAAAAAAAATCAGAAACTGGCACTAGGCTCTAGGTTAATAAGTTAGTCCCAAAAATAATATAAAATAGCATATTAATGCATATAAAACATCCAAAACTGATAATATAATAGCATGGAGCAATCAAAAATTATAGATACGTTGGAGACGTATCAGCCGCTTCGGCGTCCTCAACCGCATCATCACTAACAACGGCTCGCAGTTCACCAGCGGCCTCTTCAAGTCATACTGCACCATTATCGGCACGCAGATCTGCTATGCCTAAGTGGCGCATCCAAGGAGCAATGGCTAGGCCAGGCGTGCCAACGCTGAGGTCCTCAAGGGCTTCAAGACAAGAAGCTTCAAGAAAAAGCTCACGACATGCGGCAAGGGTTGGCTCGACGAGCTCCCGTCTATGTTGTGGTCAATCCGCACGACCGCCACCAAGCCTACCGGCGAAACACCGTTCTTCCTCGTCTACGGGGCTGAAGCAGTCCTCCCCACTGAGCTCAAGCATGGTCCACGCGCGTCCTTGCCTTCGACGAGGCTTGGCAGGATAGCCTGCAGGAGGCTGATCTGCTCCTCCTCGAGGAGGCATGCCGCCAGGCTGCTGTCTGACCAACACGATATCAGCAGGCGCTACATTGCTATCATAGCCGCAACATATGCCCCCGCACCCTTGAAGTTGGCGACCTTGTCCTGCGACGGATCCTCTCCAAAGAAGGACTCCACAAGCTTTTGCCAATGTGGGAAGGCCCTTCAGGGTGCTGCATGTTTCCCGGCCTGGCACGGCATGTCTGGAAACGGAGGAGGGTCTTCCGGTACAAAACACATGGAACATGCAACACCTCCGCAAGTTCTATCCATGACCTCATGGATACGAGCGAAGTGGAGCTGTTCATGCTTTGGAGCCTCCTTTGCATTGCCGCTGGCCGCAAGAGCTCCCGCCCACAACCCACTGGAAGTCCCATATGCATTCATGGCGGAACGACTTACCTGAGGGGCCGCCTGGCCATCACATCCTCAAGCTGACCCGTGTGCATCACGGCAGCATGTATCTTCTATTATGTAATGATCTTTTCATGCATCAGTAAAACTTTATTTTCTAAGTATTGCAAATGCCTGTCGTAAAGTATCCCTCAGGAGGCGCACGCTCGCGATCTTCCTCCTAGTTGTCATGCGAGCGAGGGCTGGACATGGTGCCTAGGCTCGGGTCAGACCCAACAGCACCACCAAGCCCAAGTGACTGAGCTCTGGCTCACGGACCTGCTCCCGCGCACGTCACCTCACCAAGGTCCTTGGTACTTGTCTCCTAGCGTGATACCCACAAGCAACCTCGCGAGCACGCACTGCCTCTCTATTTGCAAGACTTGGCGATCTCACTGATGCAGGACACCGGAGGCCTCAGGGGCTCCTCCACGGGAGGCCTCATGGGCAGCGTCTCGTGAGCATGGGGGCTTCGCAAAGGGGGCCTTCGCGAGCGAGTTTCCATGGCGGGTCGCGCCCTGCGAGTGACACCACGCCAAGCTGCACGCTGTGGAAAAGGTAAGTATAAATGCCTCCTGAGGCTTAAATAGCCTATTTCATCCTTCTCTTCACTTTTCTCTCGAAGCATCCTTGTTCCCCTTGGCATGAGACGCCTGCGCGTCAAGGGGGGCATCCTTGAGCATCGTGCCTCGGGAGCCACCACTAGCCCTAAGAGCCCTACACCCTCTGGCCTTGCTGAGCACGCACTCCAGCATATCATCGACGGTCGTAGCCCGCTCGAGGGCTGGGTCCCAGTGACAAAGGCACAAAGGCAATGTAAAAAGGGGAAGAAAAGGCATCGTGCAAGAATGGAGACACGACAATGCATAACTAAAGCAAAAGCGCCAGGCAAATGTCTTCACACCCGCCCCCACGGGGCCACTTCTACTCTATTACAGATAAAACAAGGAGCATGAGAGGATCTAGGCGGGAGCGTCATTGTCGCCACCGCCTTCATCCTCATCGACGGAAGCCGCATCGTCCTCATCGCTGCCATCCTCGACGGGCGCGAACCGCTGGACCAAGTCGGCCATGTGGCCCTCCACCACCTTCCCAAGGTCCTTGCGGAGCTCTACCAGAATGGGGTTCACGACCAGCTCAAAGTTAAAGCCAGCATCAAGACGGTGGAGGTTGCTGAAGTGCCGCGTTGTCACATGGGTCAGCAGGTCACAACACTCTCCCTCGATGGTGGCATCCATGCTCGCAGCGCCCTCCTCCATCTTCCCCACCAGCTTGGTGAAGAAGTCGAGGTAGCCGGCACCGTCGGCATCGAGGGGCTCCAGGGTCACCTGGTTGGTGAGCCGCGCGATGACCTCGCCCGCACGTGCCGCGAGCGTGCGGAACGCCTGGTCTCGAGAGAGCTGCTGCCCCAACTCTCGTGCATGCTCGTCCCCAGTCCACGCCACGGCGTCGGATGCGGCGCCCACCTATAGTGGGGGAGGCGACAGGTCTGATTCGACACTCGCCTTGGCGGCCTGCGCCGGGTCCCGCGCGGCCTCCGCCTCTTGCAGTCGTCCCTTGAGGCTATCGACCTCAGCCTGAAGCTCTTCCCGCGTCTTGACAAAGCACTCCTCTTGGAGCTTCAGTGCATCGTGGTGCTCCTTCACGAGTGCCTCACGCTTCTCCTCGACCTTGCTATTGATTTCCCCCTGTATTTGGCCTCCCGCTCTGCCAGCTCGTGGGCCATCACCAGCAGGCGCTCCTGCTCCGTCTCTTGCCCAGACACGATCGCCGAAAGCTCGCGCTCCTGGATCCCGACGTCCATCTCGCGGATGGTGACTCTCTCCTCGTGCCTCACAAGCTCCTCCTTGAGGGAGGTGAGTTGCGCCTGGAGGAAGCGTTCATGGCGGGAGGTCTACTCCTGGAGCTGGCGCCACCCTACCACAAGGCGTAGGTGCTCCCCCCGTGTTGAGGGCCTGCTCCGCCTTGAGGCTATCCTCGAGCGCGTCCAGGGCTGCCCTGGCACCGTCGATGGCTCCACCCCTGAGGGTGGTGCTACTGCTAACCAGCACCAGGGCATGGTCTCGGCCCACTCCATTGCCGCCCTCCAGCACCGTGGTGCGAGAGGGTCCGGGCTCAGGTCCCTTTGGTAGCTCTACACCCCCTCCAGCGGCCGGCTTCGATGCCAGGCATTGGGGGCTCTCGGTGACCTGCCCAACGACGAGCGGCGTCCCCGCACGCTCCAGGCCCTATGGGGTCCCCTCCTCCACAGGCTGCGTTTTCGTGCGCCCAGTGCTCGCCGTTGTCCCTGTGGCGGCGATGACCACCACCACCGCGGCGGGCGCAGTGAGTTGCGAGGAAGGTGGAGCCTCGGCCATCTCCTTCATCAGGCCACCCCAGCGTCGGGAGCCTCGGGGGGCATCGCCGCGCTGCCGGAGGCCTCCATTGAAAGTGCAACTAATCCCTGGGTGGTTTTGGTAATTCTTAACAACATATAGCTCACTGAACTAATACTCGTTCAAGATGATCATTTCAGAAAGTTCAATGATTGGCATGGCATGGACTAGAGATGTGGACCCCTCAAAATGCTAAGGATACATATTGGCTCAAGCTCATGACTCTACTCTTTTCATTATAGTGATCCAAGATCACATTGAGTCCATAGGAAAGCCAATACTATTAAAAGGGGATGAGGTGTTGCTTAATGGCTTACTTGCTCAAAATGCTTAGTGATATGCTCCAAAACCCTCAACCACGTTCTCATATCCACATTTGTCCCAAACCAAAAGTCAAACTCGGCCCCACCAATTTGATCTATCCGGCGCCACCGAGTTCATTTGACATAGCCACTGCCAGAAACCCTAATCAGTTCGGTCTCACGTTTCGGTCTAACCGAGATGATCGATCGGTCCCATCGAGTTCGCAATGCAAACTCTCTGTTTCCTCTTCGTAACGTTTCGGTCTCACCGAAATGAGGGATCGGTCCCACCGAGTTTGCCTGACCAACTCTCTGTTTGCCTATTACAGAAATCGGTCTCACCGAGTTCATGTGATCGGTCTCACCGAGATTACGTTATGCCCTAACCCTAACGAAATCGGTCTCACCGAGTTGACATATCGGTCCCACCGAAAATCCTAACGTTCACATTTTGAACTAAATCGGTCTGACCGAGTTTCACTATTCGGTCCCACCGAGTTTGGTAAATTGTATGTAACAGTTAGATTTTGTGTGGAGGCTATATATACCCCTCCACCCATCCTCCATTCGTGAGGAGAGCCATCAGAACTTGTCTACACTTCCAGCATTCATTTTCTGAGAGAGAACCACCTACTCATGTGTTGAGACCAAGATATTCCAATCCAACCACAAGAATCTTGATCTCTAGCCTTCCCCAAGTTGCTTTCCACTCATATCATCTTTCCACCAAATCCAAATCTGTGAGAGAGAGAGTTGAGTGTTGGGGAGACTATCATTTGAAGCACAAGAGCAAGGAGTCCATTATCAACACACCATCTATTACCTTTTGGAGAGTGGTGTCTCCTAGATTGGTTAGGTGTCACTTGGGAGCCTCCGTCAAGATTGTGGAGTTGAACCAAGGAGTTTGTAAGGGCAAGGAGATCGCCTACTTCGTGAAGATCTACCCTAGTGAGGCAAGTCCTTCGTGGGCGATGGCCATGGTGGGATAGACAAGGTTGCTTCTTCGTGGACCCTTCGTGGGTGGAGCCCACCATGGACTCGCGCAACCATTACCCTTCGTGGGTTGAAGTCTCCATCAACATGGACGTACGATAGCACCACCTATCGGAACCACGCCAAAAATCTCCGTGTCTACATTGCGTTTGCTCCCTCCAAACTCCTCCCCTTTACCTTCGTATGCAATGATTTACATTCCGCTACTATACTCTTAGAATAGCATGTGTAGGTTGATTGCTTGACTTGTGCTAAGTTGCTAAAATCTGCCAAGACTTAAAATTTGGAAAAGGCTAGATTTTTATTTGGTCAATTAGTCTAATCACCCCCCTCTTGACATACGTTCGATCCTACAAGTGGTATCAGAGCCTTGGTCTCCATTTGCCTTGATTTCCATAGCTTTGGTGATCATAGCCTTGGTTTCACAACCTAGGAGAGTATGGCGTCTAGCGAGGGAAATTACCACCGTAGAGGTCCTTACTTTGATGGTACTAATTTTGCTAGTTGGAAGCATAAGATGAAAATGCATATTCTTGGACATAACCCCGCCGTTTGGGCTATTGTGTGTATTGGTTTGCAAGGTGAATTCTTCGATGGGAAATAACTGAATCGTGAAGCTACCGCGGAAGAATTGAAGATGTTGCAATACAATGCTCAAGCTTGCGATATCCTGTTCAACGGATTGTGCCCCGAAGAATTCAACAAAATCAGCCGTCTTGAGAATGCAAAGGAAATTTGGGATAATTTGATTGATATGCACGAAGGTACCGACTCCATCAAGGAATCCAAATTGGATGTGCTTCAAAGTCAGCTGGACAAGTTCAAATGAAGGATGGTGAAGGTGTCACTGAAATGTACTCGAGGCTTGCTCTCATCACGAATGAGATTGCCGGCTTAGGATGTGAAGAGATGACCGACAGATTCATCATCAAGAATATCCTAAGAGCCTTGGATGGAAAATATGACACCGTGTGCACATTGATCCAAATGATGCCAAATTACAAAGATCTTAAGCCAACTGAAGTCATTGGAAGAATTGTTGCTCATGAGATGTCACTCAAGGATAAAGAAGAGCTTCACAACAAGTCTAGTGGTGCTTACAAAGCCTCATGCGATGCTCCTACATCATCAAGTGAAAAACAAGCCTTCAATGAGGAATTGAGCCTAATGGTGAAGAACTTCAACAAGTTCTACAAGAGTAGAAGAAAGGAAAGAAGTTCCAAGTCAAGGTCCTACAATGACAAAAGATCTTCTAGTCGTGAGCGTAATTGCTACAATTGTGGAAGACCCGGACACTACTCCAATGAGTGTACGACCTCCTACAAAAGAAGAGAAGACTCACCTAAAAGAAGAAGCAAAAGAGAAGAATCACCTCCAAGGGAGAGAAGGAGTAGAGATGATCGTTATGAACGAAGAACCTCTCACAGAAGCAAGGATTCGGAAAGGAAGGACAAGTCATCAAGGAGCTATACAAAACGAAGACATCAAGCTCATGTTGGTGAATGGGTATCCGGCTCCGACTCCGATCACCACTCCGAGAGAAGTTATCACTCCGACTCCGAATATACTCAAGATGAAGGTGTTGCCGGTCTAGCACTTGTGTCAACCAACTCCTATGACATATTTGACTCACCAAATGAAGGAATTGGAAGATGCTTCATGGCTAAAGGCCCAAAGGTATCACACCCCGAGTATGTTGATTTCAATAGTGATGAAGATGATTTGCTAGGTGATGATGATTTACTTGTTGGCAACTCTAGTGATGAAAACTATGATGAACTTGCTATTAATCATGCTAAACAAGATAAAACGAATGATGATGATAAGAAGGAGATTGAGCGTCTAACTAAAGAACTAAACACTCTTAAGTTAGCTCATGAAACTACTTCAGAAGATCATCGAGAGCTTTTAAAGACTCATGAGAAACTACGCTTTGAAAAGCTCAATCTAGAGCAAGAGCATGGGTTCTTAAAAGCAATCAATGATGATCTTCATAAGAAAAGTTCTTCTTACATTGCCAAGCGTTTACTCTTGTCTACTTATATGCCACAAGTAAAATCTAGCAACAAGAGTAAGAAAGATTCTTCTTCTAGTAGTAACAATAATCATGCTAAATTCAATATTGTTGCTTCTAGTAGTTCTCTTGATTCCACTAATGATTCTCTTAGCCAAGTTACACTTGAGCAAGAAAATAGCTTATTGAAGGGAATTATAGAGAAATGTGTTTACAAGAGCCTTGCCGGAAGTAAGCAATTTGAGGAAATTGTACGCAAGCAAGGAAGGCACCGGAAGAATCAAGGTGTTGGTTTTGAACGAAAGTTCAATGCCAATGGAGTTGAGTGGGAAGAAGATCAATACCCCAAGATGAAGTTTGTTCCCCAACAAGAGAAGTATGATCCTACTTCCTTCGAGGGGACACAAGCTCAAGATGATCTTCCACCACAAGACCTCAAGCAAAAAGGCAAGGACAAGCTTCAAGAGGAGATTGATGCATTTGAAGAAGCTCCTAAGGCCTTGGTCAAGTGGGTTCCCAAGACTACATCAAGTTCTACTTCATCAAGTACGACTACAACTCCAAGGATTCCCATCAAGATGATGTGGATCCCGAAGAAGAAGAACTAGAGAATTCTTGAGGGTGATTCCGCCAACATATTTCACTCATATCATTTTGGCAAGAACAAGTGCAATCATCTTCCACATCTTGCACTAGTTCAAGGAGTCACAAATCCTCTTGTTGGTAAGACAAGGGACAAGGTAACCTAATGCTTTCATGGACATCATCTTGTGTGTACTTCACTCTATGTCTATGGATATCCTTGTTTGTTCCTTGTGGGACTAACCCATGTAGGTATTGAAAGTGCAACTCACTCCAATGGATTGCTCCAAATGATCTACATCAACATTGAGCACCCACATCTTCAACATCTACATGAAGTCATCATCGACAAAACCCAAGGTTAGTTTATCCCTCTTAGGGGGGACATCACATCTAGGGGGAGCTTTACTCTAAGAATTGAGCTAAAGCAACTCTAATGGTGTGAACACAACAATGCTTTATGTAAAAGTGGTAACCCCACTTGTGCTTAAACGATGAGTATGACCTATGATCAAATGTTCTCATTTAACTCCTAAGTCAATATACTCATATATAGATGATCTAGTCATCGCCAATTGCTTGATAGATGCTAGAGTGGTTGTGCATGCTTTGTCACATATTTCATTTGCCATTTTATTCTGTGAGCATGTTGGTTGCATATTTTTCTCATTCAAGGACATCCATTTGTTGCTTTGATTGTTTGATCTGTTTCTTTTGCCAAATGGATGGACAAGAATGCCTAAGAACTTCCTTTAGCTATCTATGCTTTTCTCGTCTCAAACTCTATTCTTGCTACATCACAAAGTTTGATCAAGTCATATTCCAACCCTCTGGGTGAGGAGCACTCGGAGTCACCGATTCGTCATAGACTAAAACTTCCAAAACCTCTCTGTGTATTTCGGTCTGACCGATTCGTCCTTTTCGGTCATACCGAGTTCACTGAGTTGATCTAGGTTTTCAATCTCGGTGCAACCAATTAGAACCATTCGGTCACACCGAGTTGCAGTAACTGCTTGCAATTCTGCATCTTGGTGCTACCGAGTTGTTCCACTCGGTCACACCGACAGGGTCAGGATATATATACCAACGGGTCAAATTTTGGAAATTTCCCCGAAACCTTTTCGCCCGCGCGTGTCCTACTCTGCCGACTCGGGTCTCCGGATCATCCTCTCGTCGCCAGTGACCTCCAGCCGCTGGTCTCCGCTGCCGTCAACGGGAATCTTCGCCGCCGTTGCCGCCGTAGCGAGTTCACCGCCGAGTTAGGGTATGAACTCGACCCCTATGTGCAATCTTTACCTCCGATTCCTGCACTTAGGTCAATGCCATGATTCTTACCACGTATGAGATTACTCTATCCAGCAAAAAACTTCCTTTAAATTAGTTTTGATTCGAAAATTTAGGGTTAAGTTTCCGTCGAACTCATCTTGGACCGACCGAGTTGTAGAAATCGGTCTCACTGATTTGGCCTAGGCCATTGCACTTGTAATTTTCGGTCTAACCGAAACTTACGAATTGGTGCGACCGAGTTCAACTCTCAGTGAAACCCTAGCAATCTCGGAGTCACCAAACTGTGTCTCGGTCTGACCAATTCCACTAGTTTAGACTCTTATGTTGCTTCGGTGTCACCGAGTTTAACAAATCGGTAGCTCCGAAATGCTTTCTGTGGAAAACTAAAACTAAATTTTTGACTCAATTGTTTTGCAAAATCTCTGCACTTTGTGATGCTCATCCACTCTATCCAAACTACATCTATTCACAGGGTTAGTTTGCAGTGTCAGCTATGTCAGATCAAAGTCACAGAAAGAACAAGTCTGAGGAGCAAGTTAGCATGAGTGAGGGCACTAGTCCCTCTGGCAGCTATGATGAGGGTAGCAGAAGCACCCCAAGCAACTTACCCAAAGCAGCTACCAGGACAAGGAGAAAGAGAAACTCAGATTCTGAAGATGAAGACTATGTTGTTGTTGACTTCTGTTGTTTGATGTGCCCCAGAAATTCAAGGTGATGAGCTTGATAGTTGAAACCATCAAGAGAACTGCAGTAGACCAAAAGAGATCATGTGGGTATGCTCCACACATTCAGATGCTCATCAACTCCAAGATGGGCAAAGGCACATATTTGTTGGACAAAGAGCACCTTCCCTTGAGACCTAATTTTGAGGACAACACAGTTGTCATGGATGCTACAGATCCTACATCAGTAGAGGCTCAAGAGAAGAGGGAGAAAGCAAAGGCGGAGAAGGCAGCCAAGATGCCAAGTGTTGAAGAGGCATCTCAAGTTTTTCTCAAGTCAAAACAAGATCAACTTGGCTATCTCATTCAAGCAACTTTGAGGATTGAGAAAGGTTTGGCCACCCTGACTCAGAATCAAGAGAGCCTGGAGAGGATCACTGAAACAAAGTTTTATGATCTGGACTTGAAGGTGACAGAGATGCAGACAGCTGTTGAGCAGCTCCAGGAAGAAGCTGAAGAGAGGAAAGGGAAAGCTACCACAGATGCTTTTTAGAAAGTGCCTAGGGCACAGAGATCTGCAACAATGCCTGTGACAGATACAAGAGCTACTGCGTCAGCACCTGCAGCTACAGCTTCAGTTGCCCCTCCGGTTGCAACTCCATTAGCTCCAACAACCTCAACAGATGCATTTGTTCTTGGAGTCCTCTCTACACCGCCTCCCGAAGATCAAGCCTAGAGAGACACATAGCACTATGCATTTTCAAGCTTTTTGGTAACTTGTTGCCAAAGGGGGAGAAAGTGTATAGATCATAGGCTTTGAGAGAGAGTGCTTGCTTCTTTTTGCCATTCTCTTTGCTACTTTTTGTGTGCTTGCTTGGTTGATATTCTATGTTTATGTGTGTGAGATACTTGTGGTCATGTGTTTGATCATATGCTACATTAATGGTTGTGCTTGGATGATGACATTATTTATCTCTCTTGTATGATCATTCACTTTTCCTTGGTGATGAGCGCATATTTTTTCATATTCCATCATTTTGAGCGCTCCACCAAGATGTATGTGACATGGAAGAGTAACCCATGATCCTAATCGATTGTGCATTTGCATTCAAAAGCAAATTTTAAATAATGCACAAATTTAGGGGGAGCTCTTGCTTATCACATACTTCTCAAAGCGACGATATACTTCATTCTTATTATCATGTGTCAAAGCTTTGATCTATATGTTGTCATCAATTACCAAAAAAGAGGAGATTGAAAGTGCAACTAATCCCTGGGTGGTTTTGGTAATTCTTAACAACATATAGCTCATTGAACTAATACTCATTCAAGATGATCATTTCAGAAAGTTCAATGATTGGCATGGCATGGACTAGAGATGTGGACCCTCAAAATGCTAAGGACACATATTGGCTCAAGCTCAAGACTCTACTCTTTTCATTTTAGTGATCCAAGATCACATTGAGTCCATAGGAAAGCCAATACTATTAAAAGGGGATGAGGTGTTGCTTAATGGCTTGCTTGCTCAAAATGCTTAGTGATATGCTCCAAAACCCTCAACCACTTTCTCATATCCACATTTGTCCCAAACCAAAAGTCAAACTCGGCCCCACCGATTTGATCTATCCGGCGCCACCGAGTTCATTTGACATAGCCACTGCCAGAAACCCTAATCAGTTCGGTCTCACCGATAGGGATCTCGGTCTCACCGAGATGGGATTGCTAACTCTCTGTTTCCCTTCGTAACGTTTCGGTCTAACCGAGATGAGCGATCGGTCCCACCGAGTTCGCAATGCAAACTCTCTGTTTCCTCTTCGTAACGTTTCGGTCTCACCGAAATGAGCGATAGGTCCCACCGAGTTTGCCTGACCAACTCTCTATTTGCCTATTACAGAAATCGGTCTCACCGAGATTATGTTATGCCCTAACCCTAACGAAATTGGTCTCACCGAGTTGACATATCGGTCCCATCGAAAATCCTAACGTTCACATTTTGAACTAAATCGGTCTGACCGAGTTTCACTATTCGGTCCCACCGAGTTTGGTAAATTGTGTGTAACGGTTAGATTTTATGTGGAGGCTATATATACCCCTCCACCCTTCCTCCATTCGTGAGGAGATCCATCAGAACGTGCCTACACTTCCAGCATTCATTTTCTGAGAGAGAACCACCTACTCATGTGTTGAGACCAAGATATTCCAATCCAACCACAAGAATCTTGATCTCTAGCCTTCGCCAAGTTGCTTTCCACTCATATCATCTTTCCACCAAATCCAAATCTGTGAGAGAGAGTTGAGTGTTGGGGAGGCTATCATTTGAAGCACAAGAGCAAGGAGTTCATTATCAACACACCATCTATTACCTTTTGGAGAGTGGTGTCTCCTAGATTGGTTAGGTGTCACTTGGGAGCCTCCGTCAAGATTGTGGAGTTGAACCAAGGAGTTTGTAAGGGCAAGGAGATCGCCTACTTCGTGAAGATCTACCCTAGTGAGGCAAGTCCTTTGTGGGCGATGGCCATGGTGGGATAGACAAGGTTGCTTCTTCGTGGACCCTTCATGGGTGGAGCCCTCCATGGACTCGCGCAACCGTTACCCTTCGTGGGTTGAAGTCTCCATCAACGTGGACGTACGATAGCACCACCTATCGGAACCATGCCAAAAATCTCCGTGTCTACATTGCGTTTGCTCCCTCCAAACTCCTCCCCTTTACCTTCATATGCAATGATTTACATTCCGCTGCTATACTCTTAGAATTGCATGTGTAGGTTGATTGCTTGACTTGTGCTAAGTTGCTAAAATCTGCCAAGACTTAAAATTTGGAAAAGGCTAGATTTTTATTTGGTCAAGTAGTCTAATCACCCCCCCTCTAGACATACTTTCGATCCTACATCCATGAGCAACCCGGTTTCTCCAGTGGGGGGCGGCAGGTCCGTGCGCTTCTCAGGCGATGCCCCACGTCCGTCCTCCGCCTCGGCCACGAGGTGGAGCTCAGACACCCGGCGGCCCTCAGCCCGGACCGCCGGTGGGCGTGGTGACACTGCGGGCGGTGTAGCCCCTTTTGGGGAGGGGGTCTCCTCCTCCTCCACGTCCTCCTTCGTGATGTAGGGTGGAACCCTAGGGGACTATCTTTCACGATTTGGAGGGGAACTCCCAAAGAACACGATGAACACATGAGGGAAAACACGAGGGCAAACGAGAGGAAACTCTCAAATCAATGAGAATCGGTCACTGATACGTCTCCAATGTATGTATAATTTTTGCTTGTTCCATGCTGGTATATTATCATTCTTGGATGTTTTACAATCATTTTATAGCAACTTTATATCATTTTTTGGGACTAACCCATTGACATAGTCCCCAGTGCCAGTTGCTGTTTTTTGCTTGTTCTTTACTTCGCAGAATATCAGTACCAAACAGAGTCCAAACGCAGCGAAATTTTTTGCAGAATTTTTCTGGACCAGTAGACACCTGTTGGGCCAAAGAAGTACCAGAGGGGGGCTCCGAGGGGAGCACAACCCACCTGGGCGCGCCTGGGGGCCCAGGCGCGCCCTGGTGGGTTGTGCCCACCTCGGTCGCCTCCCGCACCGCCCCTTTGCTCTATAAATACCCCAAAAATCCAAAAAACCCTAGGGAAGTCGACGAAACACAATTCCAGCCGCCGCAAGTTCCAGAACCACCAGATCCAATCTAGACACCATCACAGAGGGGTTCATCATCCTCATTGGTGCCTCTCTGATGATGCGTGAGTAGTTCATTGTAGACCTATGGGTCCGTAGTTAGTAGCTAGATGGCTTTCTCTCTCTCTTTTGATTCTCAATACAATGGTCTCTTGGAGATCTATTTGATGTAACTCTTTTTGCGGTGTGTTTGTTGGGATCCGATGAACTTTGAGTTTATGGTCAGATCTATTTATCCATGAAAGTTATTTGAGTTTCTTTGATCTCTTATATGCATAATTACTTATAGCCTCGTATTTCTTCTTCGAATCTTTGGTTTAGTTAGGCCAACTAGATCGATTTTTCTTGCCATGGGAAGAGGTGTTTTGTGATGGGTTCGATCATGCGGTGTTCTTTCCCAGTGACAGAAGGGGCAGCAAGACACGTATGTATCGTCGCTATTAAGGATAACAAGATGGGGTCTATTCCTACATGAATAGATCTTGTCTACATCATGTCATCGTTCTTATTGCATTACTTCATTTCTCCATGAACTTAATACACTAGATGCATGTTGGTTAACGGTCGATGTGTGGAGTAATAGTAGTAGATGCAGGCAGGAGTCGGTCTACTAATCTTGGACGTGATGCCTATATAATGATCATTGCCTGGATATCGTTATAATTATTTGAAGTTCTATCAATTGCCCAACAGTAATTTGTTTACCCGCTGTATGCTATTTTTCTCGAGAGAAGCCACTAGTGAAACCTACGGCCCCCGGTCTATTCTTTATCATATTTGCTTTGAGATCTATTTTTATTTGCTTTTGTTTTCAGATCTATTTTTCTAAAAACCCAAAAATACCTTGCTGCACTTTTTCTTCATTTATTTTATTTTATTTTATCGCGAGATCTATTTATCCAATCTACTACAAACCAATGTATCTTTTACCCGAGAGGGATTGACAACCCCTCTTACACGTCGGGTTGCAAGTATTTGTTATTTGTGTGTAGGCACCGTTTACATAGGGTTGCTTGGTTCTCCTACTGGTTTGATAATCTTGGTTTCATACTGAGCGAAATACCTACCGTAGCTGTGCTGCATCATCCCTTCCTCCCCGGGGAAATACTAACGCGGACACGAGCCATCAGTCACACATGTGCTAGATCCATGAACACAAAGAGAGATACATGATTCAAATCCAACAAAGGACGATACAAACGGTAGCAAGTTCCTCCCAATCTGTGAGGAGATGGGGTCTTGAATCCACGAGGGGGATCTTCCCTAGACGGGGTCTTGAATCGAATTGGGGGATCTTCTCCGAGGAGGCCTTGGTTTCCAATGGAGTAGATATCAAGTGGATGAGCAAAGCTCTATCTCCAAAATGAGCTATCACAATGCTAACCCTAAAATGGAGGTAGAAGAAGAGTATATATAGTCTAGGGGGCGAAGGGGTACATGGGCCTCGGCCCGAGTCACAGCGCGCAGGCAGGGCTGGAAGTTCCGGGCGCCGGAGGTTCCGGGCAGGGTCCGGGCTACCCAGAGAGTTGTCACGGCTTGAGAAGGGCTGGAGTTCGGGGGCCGGAAGGTTCGGGTCGGCCGGAAGTTCTGGGGGCCGTAAGGTCCAGGCAATGTTTCGGGCTGGTTCCGGGCTGAACAGAGACTTTGCATGCCCGAGCTCGTCTGGATCGCCAGGGGCTGGAAGTTCCGGGCTGGCCGGAGGTTCCAGGTGCAGGAAGTTCCGGGCTGTGGCCAGAAGGTCCGGGCTAGTCAAAGACTTTGCACCAGTCTTGACATTCGCCGTGTCTCCTCCATCGGTCTGATCGGTGTACCTGATCACGCACAACGTTTCCGCTTGAGGTAGCGACCATATCTCATTCGTATGCATGGAAGACTCAAGAAGGATAGATGTCACCTCAGATTGAATGTTACGTGCGCGAGCTCTTGTCATGCGTCCACTTGGTGCTTGGGTAGTTGGTGTAGTGTCCATGGGGATGATCATGGGATGCTCCGCATCATCTCCCCTCCCCCTTGGGAAAGATCCGACCTCGGATCGAAAGCCTCATCACCATGGTAGGGAGAGAGATCCTTGATGTTGAAGATGTCACTCACGGAGTACTTGTCGCGTGGGATGTCGATCTTGTAGGCATTGTCGTTGTAGCATTCTAGCACCTTGAAGGGTCCGTCAACTTGTGGAAGTAGCTTGGACTTGCGTTCATTGGGGAAGCATTCCTTCCGAAGGTGTAGCCACACTAGATCTCCAATATTGAATATCATGGGTTGCTTGTTGAAGTTGATCTTGGTCGCGAGTCGTTGTACTTGGCGCTCGATGGTGTGCCTTGTATCTTCATGCACCTTCTTGAGATAGCTCGCTCGTGCACTTGCGTCCATGTTGATGCGCTCTTGTAGAGGTAGTGGAAGAATGTCCAATGCGGACAAAGGATTGAAGCCATAGACGACCTCGAACGGGGACTTGCCGGTAGTGGAATGTCTTGCACGATTGTAGGCGTACTCGGCGATGGGTAAGCACTCCTCCCACTCCTTGATGTTCCTCTTGATCAACACGCGTAGGAGAGTGGATAGTGTCCGGTTTGTGACCTCCGTTTGGCCGTCGGTTTGTGGATGGTAGGCCGAAGAGAATAGGAGCTTGATTCTGAGCTTGGTGCATAGCGTCTTCCAAGAGTAGCTTAGGAACGTGACGTCGCGGTCCGAGACAATCGTCTTTAGCACTCCATGTAGACGCAAGATTTCCCTACAAAAGAGATTGGCAACATGTGAAGCATCGTCTATCTTGTTGCATGGAATAAAATGTGCCATCTTGGAAAAATGGTCCACAACAACAAATACGGAATCTTTGCCATTTCTAGTTCTAGGCAAACCAAGCACAAAGTCCATACTAATATCTTCCCATGGGTGATACGAAATAGGAAGTGGCATATAGAGACCATGGGATTGAGCTTTAGACTTAGCTTTGTGACATGTAGAGCATCGGTTGGTGTAGCGAGAGACGTCGCAGAACATCTTGGGCCAAAAGTAGTTCTTGGAGAGCGTAGCGAATGTCCTGTCGCGTCCAAAGTGACCCATTAGTCCTCCTCCATGAGCTTCTTGCAAAAGTAACAAACGAAGAGAATACTCGGGTATACAAAGTTTGTTAGCTCTCATTAGATAATCATCCTTGATGTAATAGCATTCCCAAGATGTATGCATCAAACATTTTGTATAAGGAATAGCAAAAGTAGGATCATGCGCATACAAGTCTTTTATGTGCTCAAAGCCAATGACATTCAATTCAAGTTTAGTAACAAGCATGCATTTGCGGGATAAAGCATCCGCCACAACATTTTCCTTGCCTTTGATGTACTTGAAAACATAAGGAAATGGCTCAATAAACTCACTCAATTTGGCATGTCGCTTATTCAATTTTGTTTGACCCTTAAGATATTTAAGCGTTTCATGATCCGTATGGATAACAAATTCATGAGGGCGAAGATAATGTTCCCACACATGCAAAAATTGCACTAAGGCATATTGCTCCTTGTCATAAATGGGGTAGTTAAGTTGCGCTCTGGATAGTTTCTCACTAGTGTAAGCTATGGGTCGCTTCTCTTGCATTAACACACCTCCTATACCGTTGCCACTAGCATCACAATGAACTTCAAAAAATTTGTCAAAATTGGGCAAGGTAAGCAAAGGAGCATGTGTAAGAAAATTCTTAAGCTCATTAAATGTGGTATCTTGGGATGGTCCCAAAACAAATGGTGCATTTTTCTTACTCAAGGCATGCAAAGGAGATGCAATAGTGCTAAAGTCCTTAATGAATCTATGATAGAAACCGGCTAAGCCAAGGAAACAACGCACTTGTTGCAAGTTGGTTGGTTGTGGCCAAGTTTTAATAGCATCAATTTATCTTCGTCTACATGAACACCCTTAGAGGACACAACAAAACCCAAGAAAACAAGCTTGTCAACACCAAAAGTGCATTTCTCCATATTAGCATAAATTCGCTCTTTTCTAAGAGTTTGCAAAATGGTTCTAAGATGGGTGACATGATCTTCTAGAGACATGCTAAACAAACACAAGTATATTGTCAAAGTAGACCACAACAAATACGCCAATGTAGGGGCGAAGAACATAATGCATGACACGCATGAAAGTAGCTGGTGCTTCGGATAAGCCCATAGGCATAACTAGCCATTCATATAAGGCAAATTTGGTTTTGAAAGCAGTTTTCCATTCATCACCTTCTTGGATGCGTATTTGGTAATAGCCACTTTTAAGATCAATTTTAGAGAAAATGGTGGCACCACTTAATTCATCTAACATATCATCAAGGCATGGAATGGGGTAACGATAACGAATGGTGATAGCATTAATGGGACGACAATCGAAACACAAGCGAAAACTACCATCTTTCTTAGGCACAAGAATTACCGGAACGGCACAAGGACTTAAGCTTTCACGTACATGCCCATTGTCAATGAGTTGTTGTACTTGCCTTTGTATTTCCTTCGTTTCTTCGGGGTTGACGCGGTAGGGTGCCTTGTTGGGTAATGGTGCGTCGTGGATGAGGTCGATTCGGTGTTCGATGCCTGGAAGTGGAGGTAGTCCCGGAGGTAGCTCATCGGGGAAAACTTCCACGAATTCCTGCAATAGATTAGACAACACTGAAGGAAGATGGTGAGAGGTTTTAGTTCTTGCCGCCTCGTCTTTGCACAATAGGACATAGTGCATAACACTAGATGGGTTCTCACACACTTCTCTCATCTCACTTTTGGTAGCTAAAAGCACTAAGTTTTTCTTTACGCTCATCGTGGAGGCACTCAATTTTGGCTTGTGGTGCTCGCTCTCTTTTGGGTGGCTCACTCTCTCACTATTCTCTCCATGATGGGTGGTTGCTTGCTTGTCGGTGATCACTTGACTTGGTGACATAGGTCGTAGCACGTACTCCTTGCCCTCCATCTTGAAGCTATATATAGTAATTGGTTCACCCGTTGTGGATGGCGCCGCGGTCGAATTGCCAAGGTCGTCCGAGTAGCAAATGGCAAACGGACATGGGAACCACATCCCACTCCAAGGTGTCGTCGTATGCTCCAATCTTGAAGGAGACTTGAACGGTGTGCTCCACTTGAATGGTGCCGGAGTCGCTAAGCCATTGGAACTTGTAGGGGCGAGGATGCTTCATCTTGACCAATTGTAGTTTGGAACATAGCTCTTCGCTTTCCAAGTTGTGGCAACTTCCTCCATCGATGATGACCTTCACGGAACGTCTGTTGATGCCCGCTTTGGTGTGGAAGATGTGGCAACGTTGGTCTTTGTCTTGTTGATGTTGAAGTGTCAAGACCTTGGAGACAACGAGAGCGGGGTTCGAATCATTGTCACAAGAGACTTGGTCATATTCATCCTCATTCACGCGTCGGTGCATGGCCATGTGCTCAAGCGCTTCCATTTCTTCCTCACTCATTGAGTCATAGGTGCCATCGTCGTTGGCGATCATGGTGCGCTGAGTGGGGCACTCAAATGTATTGTGGCCTCGGCCTTGACATGTGAAGCATTTGATGGAAGTTGTCTTGACGGTCTCATCCGGTGGAGTTGTTGATGATGAAGCTCTTAGCATGAAGTTGCTTGTAGTAGGAGAACGACTTGAAGGTGTCGAATTCTTCTTGTAACTTGACTTGTCGTCGTTGCTTATAGAATGCTTGGTTGAGGTAGAAGGCGTTGTAGTCGTTGAAGCTTGAGTGTATGAACCATATGACTTGAAGAGTACTTGGCATACTTGTAATCATCTTGCACTTGTCACTCCGCCTTGGTAGCTTGGTGCACTAGCTCGATGAGGTCCGTGTATGGTTGGAAATCCGCAATCTTCTTGATAGGATGGTTGAGTCCATTCAAGAATCGTGACATGGTTTGTTCCTCATCTTCCGTGACGTTTGCTCGAATCATGGCAATTTCCATTTCCTTGTAATACTCTTCAACAGACTTGGTGCCTTGCTTGAGAAGTTACAATTTCTTGAAGAGGTCGCGACTATAGTACGTGGGTACAAAGCGCGCTCTCATGACATCCTTCATTTGAGCCCATGTTGTGATTGGTGGGTCACCTTTTGCTTCTCGCCTCTCAATGACTTGCTCCCACCAAATGAGGACATAGTCTTGGAACTCAAGAGATGCCATGGTGATCTTATTTTATTCTTCATAGTTGTGCAAATGGAAGATCTTGTCAACCTTCAATTCCCATGAAAGGTAGTCTTCGGGATCGTTGCTTCCGGAGAACTTGAGCATGGTGAACTTGAGCTTGCCGTAGCGTTACTCGTCATTGTGGTTGGGACGATTGTGGTTGTGATGACGCTCTTGCCGTAGAGGAGGATCTTGAACCACTTGCTCCTCGTGCTCCGCTTGATTAGCTTGACATTGAGGGTGTGGAATTCTTGCACGGTTCCTCGTCTCTTGGCTCTCCTCAAGGCGTGCGGCTTCTTCTTGTCGCTCTCGGCGGAGGGCCTCTTCTTGTAGACGTACTTGACGGTTGCGTTCATTGACGGCTCTTGTTGATTCACGTAGAGCACGTTGGGCTTCAAGGGCTTGTTCCTCACGATGATGTTGCTGTTGTCGAAGGTCATCGCCATCTTGATGTTCTTGTTGATCTTGGCGTATTGGAGCTTGCTCTTGGACCGGAGGATCTTTAGCTTGGTGATGTAGTCGTTCATGTTCCCGGATGCGGTCTTGCAACCCTTTGCCATGAAATGGGTTTTGTGGAGCTTGATGATCTTCATGGTCTTGGCGACATTGTGGACAAGCTCGTGGTGGACTTGCATTGAAGATGTGTACGAGGAATGTCGGCTTGAATGGTGCCGTCTTGAATATGACGAAGATGTAGAAGAACGGTTGACCAACAAGGAATGAATCTCCTCCATCCTTGCATCGTTCTCCGCCTTGTGAGTCGACAACCTTTTGTCGATCTCCTCCATTTGTGAGGAAAGCTTATGGTCAAGGTAGTCTCTTGCACGTTGCTCGGATTATCGCAAGTCGGTGGTGAGTAGGTCGATGCAGTCGTTCAACGCTTCATTCTCTTGATGCAAAGCTCTTTGCACGCCGAAGAGGTGGTTCTTGGTGACGTAGTTGTTCGGGTCCTCATCTTGCTTGATGAAGAGTGGATTCGAAGAAGTAGTTGGCCTATCCATCATCTCAAGCAAGTATGTGAGTGGAAGAAAGGAAAGAACTATACCAAATGTACCTTATCTGATGTTGAAAATGGGTCGATGATCACTCAATAGTGTAACAAGGAAATAGCACAATTGGTACTGGATCTTGTCGATTCTCACACCCACACAAATAAATCTTTTGGAGGAGCTTGGTGAGGATGGTGTCACAAAAATTATGCAATTGTTAGTAAGATTCAATAATGTTGAAAAAGATTCACAAATTTCGCAAATGCAACAAGTAGACCAAAGCAAAATGTGGCACACGAAAACACACGCACTGATAGATAAATGGGGTCGTGCAACCAAGGAATGAGCTCAAAATGCGGAATCCACGGAAAATGCTATTGTTGCACAACACTAGACAGACGCTAGCACGATTGCTCAAAGGCAGATACGAGACTTGTGCACAACCTACAAAGCAAAAATGCAACGACTTCTATCCCAAATATGCTATATGTATGATGTTCCGGTGATATGATCCAAGATGATCGAGTATGACAATATTAAGTGTAATGTAGTATGATGCTATGGCTCTTGCTTAAAAGCTCTTTGCTTATCTTTTTATTTTGCTTAAAAGCTTGTTGGCTCTTTCTCTTTTGAGCACTTTCTTTGTCCACTTATGCAAAACTTCACGAACCAAGATAGCTATTGTATATGCGGTGACAACCTTGTGACATAAGAGATGATACCAAGATGCTTGTACCAAGATGATATGGTATGTAGGCAATGGGATACGCAGATCACTAATGTGCACGAGTAATGTTGCCGGCAATACTCAAAGGCTAGTCTCGATTGGAAGGTAACACAAAATGGGTTGTGGGTTATCAATGCAATGGCAAGGGAGAATATACGAGAGTGTCGTCGAAGTTACCGCCCTTGCTTATGATTGATGGTGTCAAAGGTTATGTGATCGTTGTCGATGTCGAATGCATAGTCAGATAATGTGAATGAGTGGTCGATGACGTAGTGCACAGTCTCCAGTACATTGGTGAAGATGTCGCTGCACCGTAGTCGAGGTTGTCAAAGTTGCGGAAGCAGTCGAGGAGGCGCAGACTTTCTGTCTAGGACGGATGTTCCGGGGAAGACGGAAGGTCCGGGGGCCGGAAGTTTTAGGGAGGCTGGAAGGTCCGGGGGGGAGAAGTTTCGGGGGTCGCGAAAACAGATGAACATGGGAATTTCAGATCAGGATTTGGGCGGAAAAACTTGGAGAAAAACCCAAATCATAAGGGGGAAATAAAATTTTGGGGTGTGGAGAAGGGTGGGGAAGCTAGATCTACGAGCTACACACAAAATCCACGGATCAAATCCAACAAAACTTCATCAAACCAACAAATCACAAAAAAAATTGGTATGGCTATTTTTCTGGGGATTTTCAAAATTGGGACAAAGAGGACAAAATTAGGCTAGAAAATGATGGGGGAGACTCCAAAATCTTGATCAACATGGCTCTTGATACCAAGATGATGTAGGGTGGAACCCTAGGGGACGATCTTTCACGATTTGAAGGGGAACTCCCGAAGAACACGACAAACACATGAGGGAAAACACGAGGGGAAACGAGAGGAAACACTCAAATCAACGAGAATCGGTCACACATGCGCTAGATCCATGAACACAAAGAGAGATACATGATTCAAATACAGCAAAGGACGATACAAACGGTAGCAAGTTCTTCCCAATCCGTGAAAAGATGGGGTCTTGAATCCACGAGGAGGATCTTCCCTAGACGGGGTCTTGAATACACTTGGGGGATATTCTCCGAGGAGGCCTTGGTCTCCAATGGAGTAGGTATCAAGTGGATAAGCAAAGCTCTATCTCCAAAATGAGCTATCACAATGCTAACCCTAAAACGGAGGTATAAGGAGAGTATATATAGTCTAGGGGCGAAGGGGTACATGGGCCTCGGCTCGAGTCACTGCGCGCAGGCAGGGCCGGAAGTTCCGGGCACCGGAGGTTCCGGGCAAAGGTCTGGGAAGGGTCCGGGCTACCCAGAGAGTTGGCACGGCTTGAGCTGGGCTGGAGTCCGGGGGCCGGAAGGTCTGGGTCGGCCGGAAGTTCCGGGGACCGGAAGGTCCAGGCAATGTTCCGGGCTGAACAGAGACTTTGCACGCCCGGGCTCGTCTGGATCGCCAGGGGCCGGAAGTTCCGGGCTGGCCGAAGGTTCCGGGCTAGTCAGAGACTTTGCACCAGTCTTGACATTCGTCATGTTTCCTCCTTCGGTCTGATCGGTGTACCTGATCATGCACAATGTTTCCGCTTGAGGTAGCGACCATATCTCGTTCGTATGCATGGAAGACTCAAGAAGGAGAGATGTCACCTCTGATTAAATTTTACATGCACGGGCGTTTGTCATGGGCCCACTTGGTGCTTGGGTAGTTGGTGTAGTGTCCATGGGGATGATCATGGGATGCTCCGCATCACTTCGTCTTCTTGGCTACCCTCTCGGGATCCATATGTAAAAGCGCACTCAGTCCAGGTCTCAAAGGATGCAAAACACGAAGAAAGGGACCATAGGCGGTCGTCAGAACATACTCACCATTCGGGACCCAGCGCCGCCTCTAATATTTCCTGCTGGCACTGCTGCTGTCACTGCCTCCCTTGTGAGGCCGGCCTGGGCTGCCTCTAGAGGATGTGGCATGGGGTTCGTAGATGTTAGCCGCGGTGGCACGGCCCCCGACGCGCTGTCGTCATCATCACCGTCATCGTCGTCGTCATCAGAGGTGTCTGGCTAGAGCTGGCGGTGGACTAGTGGGGACGTCTTGGCGCTACTCTCCTTGTCCGAGGTCGCCCAGGCCTCTGCGTCGTCGTTGCTTTCTGAGGTAGGCCCTGCCTCCAGGGGGTTCCCGCGAGGCCCTCGTGGCATGGTGGGATTGGGCCCCATTTGTCGCACATAGGCGTCTCTGCAATGAGGTCATCCCTGTCAGCTAGGCGGTACAGCGGGCGTACCCCCTTTGGCCTGGTCTCCGGCTATTCGGTAAGCAGGACCTTCAGGGCTTCAGTCACTGCCTCGACAGAAAGGTTCCCCTTGTGCAGCCGGATGCAATCTTTGGCGCTCGTGATCTCCCACACTGGGCGCAAGCGCTTCTGGAGGGGTGCGATGCGGCAACGGATGAATTCTTTGGCCACCATCGCTGCCGTAAGCCCGGCCGCCCGCAGTTCCCTCAGCCTCTCCAGGACCAGCCTCAGCCGGGCGCTGATGAGCTTCTTGTGCTTCCACCCGGAGGTCTTCACGACCGGCTCAGTTAGGACCAGTAGGAGGAAGCTGAATTGCCCGACATCAATATAGACCCCACACTGCTGGAAGCCCTCCACCTTCTTGTGGATCCGCATGTCAATGATGAGCTTGTCCCTCTTGTCATCCATGCGAAAGGAGACGTAGGACGAACGCTGGTTCCCTGTGGAGACTCGCAGGCTGTAGAAGGTCCGGAAGAGCTCCACAAACGACATCACCCCCATGTAGGCCTCGCAGATATAGGTGAATACGGCAAGGACGGGGATGGAATTGGGCTGGAGATGGAGCAGGCAGATCTTGTAATGCTCCAAGATAACAAGGAGGAAGTCGGAGAAGGGCGGCACCAGCCCGGCGAAGAGCGAGTGGAAGAAGATGGCCACCAACGTGGACTCCAAGTCGCACAGCGAGCAGGTGCCCAGCCAGAGCAGGGTGGCACTCCACTCGTTGTGCTCCCCGGCCAGAAGAGGGCACGCCTTGGCCAACCCCTTCCCGTCGATGATGGAGGAGCACAGTAGGGCCGGCCCGTACTCGTTGGTCGCACTCTTTCGGCCAGCGGGGGCCTTTGTCGCGGTTTTCTTGCCTTTGGGAGCCATGGCGGCGAATGGAGACAGGGCACATGAGGAAGAGGAAGCAGAGGAACAGTTCGCGAGGAAGGCGAAGAGCGAGATTAGGAGCAATGATGTGCATGCGCCTGCGAAGGCAGGCTTTATGGCCAGGACGATGGTTATCGAGGTGTCGTGGGGAGTGGGGGCATCCCATCCTGTCATGCTGCCACGCGTCCCTTCCTGGGCCTGGCAGTCTTAGGCCCCGCATCGTTTCGCTCCTCAACGGGTGGGACGTGCGTGCCGTGGGCCCGGGTGCTACTGTTGTCCCAGTGGGAACTAGGGTACCATGGGCCATCTGCTTGCGGCCCAGGAAGGGTGATAACCCACAAGTATAGGGGATCGCAACAGTTTTCGAGGGTAGAGTATTCAACCCAAATTTATTGATTCGACACAAGGGGAGACAAAGAATATTCACAAGTATTAGCAGTTGAGTTGTCAATTTAACCACACCTGAAAGACTTAATATCTGCATCAAAGTATTTAGTAGCAAAGTAGTATGGAAGTAACAGTAACAGTGACAAAAGTAACAGTAGCAGTATTGTAATGATTGTAACAGCAGCAACAACGAAAGTAACTTAGCAAAGATCAATATGTGAAAAGCTCGTAGGCATTGGATCGGCAATGATAATTGTGTTGAATAATATTCATCATGTAGCAGTCATAACCTAGGGTGACACAGAACTAGCTCCAATTCATTAATATAATGTAGGCATGTATTCCGTATATAGTCATATGTGCTTATGGAAAGAACTTGCATGACATCTTTTGTCCTACCCTCTCGTGGCAGCGGGGTCCTAATGGAAACTAAGGGATATTAAGGCCTCCTTTTAATAGAGAACCGGACCAAAGCATTAGCACTTAGTGAATACATAAACTCCTCAAACTACGGTAATCAACAGAAAGAATCCCAATTATTGTCACCTTGGGGTATGCGGATCATAACTCGTAATAGGTGTCTACAACTTGCAAGATAGGATCAAGAACACACATATATTCATGAAAACATAATAGGTTCAGATCTGAAATCATGGCACTCGGTCCCTAGTGACAAGCATTAAGCATAGCAAAGTCATAGCAACATCAATCTCAGAACATAGTGGATACTAGGGATCAAACCCTAACAAAACTAACTCGATTACATGATAAATCTCATCCAATCCATCACCGTCCAGCAAGTCTACGATGGAATTACTCACTCCCGGCGGTGAGCATCATGAAATTGGTGATGGAGGAAGGTTGATGATGATGATGGTGACGGATTCCACCCTCCGAAGCCCCGAACGGACTCCAGATCAGCCCTCCCGATGAAGAGCAGGAGGTGGTGGTGGCTCCGTATCGTAAAACGCGATGAATCCTTCTCTCTGGTTTTTTCTCCGCGAATAGGAATATATAGATTTGGAATTAGGGTCGAAGGCGGTCCAAGGGGCCCACAAGCCTGGGAAGCGCAGCCTGGGGGGGGGGGGGGTAGGCGCGCCCATAGGGCTTGTGGCCTCTGGGTGGCCCCCCTCTGGTAACTTTTTGCTCCAGTATTTTTTATATATTCCACAAAAATTCTCCGTAAATTTTCAGGTCAATCCGAGAACTTTGATTTCTGCACAAAAATAACACCATGGCAATTCTGCTGAAAACAGCGTCAGTCCGGGTTAGTTCCATTCAAATCATGCAAATTAGAGTCCAAAACAAGGGCAAAAGAGTTTGGAAAAGTAGATACGATGGAGACGTATCAACTCCCCCAAGCTTAACCCATTGCTTGTCCTCAAGCAATTCAGTTGACAAACTAAAAGTGACAAAGAAAAACTTTTACAAACTCTGTTTGATCTTGTTGTTGCAAATATGTCTAGCCAATATTCAGGTTTTCAGCAAAGATTATGAACTAACCATATTCACAATAACATTTAGGTCTCACATTTACTCATATCAATGGCATAATCAACTAGCGAGCAATAATAATGAATCTCGGATGACAACACTTTTTTAAAACAATCATGATATAATATGACAAAATGGTATCTCGCTCGCCCTTTCTGAGACCGCAAAACATAAATGCAGAGCACCCCTGAAGATCAAGGACTGACTAGACATTATAATTCATGGCAAAAGAGATCCAGTCACACTCATACTCAACATCAATTAATAACAAAGCATATAAATGACAGTGGTGCTCTCTAGTTGGTGCTTTTTAATAAGAAGATGATGACTCAACAATAAAAGTAAATAGATAGGCCCTTCGCAGAGGGAAGCAGGGATTTGCAGAGGTGCCAGAGCTCGAGGCTTTTGAAACAAAGATGAAAATAATTTTGAGCGGTATGCTTTCATTGTCAACATAACAACCAACAAATCTCACTATCTTCCATGCTAGACACATTATAGGCGGTACCCAAACAGAATGGTAAAGTTTTTACTCCCCCTCCACCAACAATCACACTCCACGGCTAGCCGAATCCACAGGTACCATCCATACCAACAACAGTCCTGGGGGAGTTTTGTTTAATTATTATATTTTGATTTGATTTTGAGCATGGAACTGGGCATTCCGATTACCAGCCACTTTCTCGTGAATGACAAGTGAATAAACACTCATCGTGAGAATAACCCACCTAGCATGGAAGATACTGACAGCCCCCAGTCGCTACATGAGCGATTCGGGCATACAAAACAGATTATTATTTGAAGGTTTAGAGTTTGGCACATGCAAATTTACTTGGAACGGCAGGTAAATACCGCATATAGGTAGGTATGGTGGACTCGTATGGAACAACTTTGGGTTTAAGGAAGTGGATGCACAAGCAGTATTCCCGCTTAGTACAAGTGAAGGCTAGCAAAAAGATTGAGGAGCGACCAACTAGAGCGACAACGGTCATAAACATGCATTAAGATTAAACATTGAATGCAAGCATGAGTAGGATATAAATCACCATGAACATAAATATCATGGAGGCTATGTTGTTTTTGATTCAACTACATGCGTGAACATGTGCCAAGTCAAGCCACTTGAGGCATTCAAAGGAGGATACCATCCTATCATACTACATCACAACCATTTTAAATGCATGTTGCACACAAGACAAACCATTATCCACTCCTAGCTAATTAAGCATGGCATGAATAACTGTAATATCTAATTATCATTGCAAACATGTTTCATTCATAATGGGCTGAATCAGGAATGATGAGCTAATCATATTTACAAAAAAAATAAGTCGAGTTCATACCAGCTTTTCCTCCTCTCAATCATTTCATCATATATCGTCATTATTGCCTTTCACTTGCACGACCGAACGATGTGAATAATAATAAGAGTGCACGTGCAATGGACTAAGCTGGAATCTGCAAACATTTATTCAAAGGAGAAGACAAGGTAATATGGGCTCTTTGTTAAATCAACAATAATGCATATGAGAGCCACTCAACATTTTCATCGTGGTCTTATCCTTACGACGCAAATAAAAAGAAAATAATTTCAAAGAAACATACTGAAATATTTTTGAAGTTTTTGATTTTCTGAAGCAAGCAAATTAACGAAAAGAAAACAAAAACGAGAAAAACTATTTACACGGGAAAGCTCCCCACAAGCATAAGAAGAACGAGAAATCTTTTTGGGTTTTCTTTTAGTACTACAAATTAAACTAGAAAGAAAAACTGAAAAGAAGCGAGAAATATTTTTGGATTTTATCAAAGTTTTTCAAACACACAAGAAGAAAGCAAGAAAAATAAACTAACATGGATTATACAATGAAAAAGGATGAACACTGACAACTGGAATGAATGTGTGAATATGAATGTAATGTCGGTGATAAATACGTACTCCCCCAAGCTTAGGCTTTTTGCCTAAGTTGGTCTATGGCCACGGCTGGCCTGGCGGGTATCCAAAGTTGTAGTTGGGGCTGTACTGAGTTGCGGCCACTACCGCTTGGAGGGCTGCCTCGTGGAGGCGAGCGGTCTCCCTTGGTCTCTCATATTCGTCTGCCTCCTCTATGGTTATAAAGTATCTTTGTTTTACCTGAAAGTCAAAGAAGGTAGGAGTGGAGAGCATAATAAAGAAGATGCGTTCCCTGTCAAAGATTAGTCTGTACTAGAGGGGATGTTCTCCCCTCTCAAGAAATTGGAAACGTTCCATAGCATCATAATCAAGGTAAGCAGGTGGTAACTCATCAATGTCATTCTCTCTTATGGGCACCCCGAGATAATTAGTGAACCGAGTGGCATAAATTCCACCAAAGAAATCTCCATCTAAAGCATTATTATGTAACTGCCTTGCAACAATAGCCCCCAAGTTATATCGTTTATCACCCATTACCGCACTTTTGAGGACACTAAGATCGGAAGCGCAAAGGTGGCTATGGTCATGTTTACCATTAATGCATCTACCTATGAAGAGAGCAAAATAATGTAAGGAAGGAAAGTGAATGCTCCCTATAGTAGATTGTGTTACATTTCTAGTTTCTCCCCTAGTGATGCTAGCAAGAAATCAATGCAATCGGATTTGTGAGGTTCATTATAGATGCCCTATTGAGGAATTTTGCATACTTCATTAAAATCTTCAAGGTCCATGCGAAATGATTTATCATATCGATCAAACAAAACAGAATGTATATTGCGTTGGCATGAATACTCAAATCTCCGCACAAAGGAATCAGTAAGGTTGTAGTATTGCAGGCCCTTATCTGAGACGAAGTCCTCAAGACCAGCATTGTGCACGTACATATCAAATTCTTCCTTAAAACCTGCATGAGTCATGAAATGATCCGACGGCCATTCACAAGGCCGTACTAGAGCTTCCCTCGGTGGTTCAAGGTCCGGCTCACGTATCGCGAGCCTTGGGGCTTTCTTCTTAGAGGAACCACCTTGGTACATTCTCCTAAACATTTTCTCCCTCTAAAAAATTTCTGAATTTTTTTAGTAATTCAAAATAAAAGTGAACCAAACTCAACAAAATTGATAGCAACCACTCCTACAAGTGTCTAAAGGCTATATCATGCAACAAAACTACTTTGGACCATATAAATTTGACATGCAAGATCAAGAACATGGTCACCACAACAGCAAAAATTTGCAATATATAAAGCACTATAGCAAAAACTAATTGGACCATCGGAGGAGTCACATACCGATGAACAATCCCCTGAAACAGTTTCGAAAACGGAGTTCCGAGCAAGGAGATCGAAAATGGCAGCAAAATGAGCAAGACCACAGGTTTGAGCAATGGTGTGATTTTTCTAGAGGAAGACGAAGTGAATGGGTGGCTGGAATAAGTGAGGGGACCCACATGGAACCCACAAGCCCCCTAGGCGCGCCCTGGGGGGTGAGCGCATCCTGTGGGCTTGTGGCCCACTGGTGCACCCCCCCTGAGGTGTGTTCAGTGCCAAAAATTCTTAAATGTTGCACAAAAATCATACTAAATTTTCAGGGCATTTGGAGAACTTTTATTTTCTGGTCATTTTTTTATTGCACGAATAATTAAGAAAACAGTAAAATAATGGCATTTCTACTTTATTTATTCTAAATAACAGAAAGTAAAAAGTGGGTACAGAAGGTTGTGTTTACTAAATTCATCCATATCATGCCCGTCAAAAGGAATCCATTAACAAGGTTGATCAAGTCTTATTAATAAACTTCTTCCGAATGACATGAAACCGGAGAATCTTCGTATAGCACTAGGTTACCTCAATGGGAATATGCATGTCCCCAACAATAAGAATATCATGTTTCTTTTTGACAGTAGGAATAGGGAATTCAAAACCTCCAATAGTAATTGTTGAAATTTTTCCAATAGAATTTATACTATTCACTTGAGGTTGTTTCTTCGGAAAGTGTACCGTATGCTCATTACCATTAACATGAAAAGTGACATTGCCCTTGTTGCAATCAATAACAGCCCCTGCAGTATTCAAAAAGGGTCTACCAAGGATGATCGACATACTGTCATCCTCGGGTATATCAAGAATAACAAAGTCCGTTAAAATAGTAACATTTGCAACTACGACAAGCACATCCTCACAAATACCGATGGGTATAACAGTTGATTTATCAGCCATTTGCAAAGAGATTTCAGTGGGTGTCAACTTATTCAAATCAAGTCTACGATATAAAGATAGAGGCATAACACTAACACCGGCTCCAAAATCACATAAAGCAGTTTTAACATAGTTTCTTTTAATGGAGCATGGTATAGTTGGTATTCCTGGATCTCCTAGATTCTTTGGTATTCCACCTTTAAATGTATAATTAGCAAGCATGGTGGAAATTTTAGCTTCCGGTATCTTTCTCTTATTTGTATTAATATCTTTCATATACTTAGCATAAGGAGACATTTTCAGAATATCTGTCAAACGCATACACAAAAAGACAGGTCTAAGCATTTCAACAAAGCGCTCAAAGTCTTCATCATCATTTTTCTTGGATGGTTTAGGGGGAAAGGGCATGCGTATCTGAACCCATGGTTCTCTTTCTTTACCATGTTTCCTAGCAATGAAGTCTCTTTTATCATATCTTTTATTTTTAGGTTGTGGGTTATCAAGATCAACAGCAGGTTCTATCTCCACATCATTATCATTACTAGGTTGAGCATCAACATGAACATCATCATTATCATTATTACCAGGTTCATGTTCATCACCTGATTGTGTTTCAGCATCAGAAATAGAAATATCATTTGGGTTCTCAGGTGTGTCTATAACAGGTTCACTAGAAGCATGCAACGTCCTATCATCATTCTTTTTCCTTTTATTATTAGAAGGACTAGGTGCATCAGTATTAATTCTCTGAGAGTCTTGTTCAACTCTCTTAGGATGGCCCTCAGGATACAAAGGTTCCTGAGTCATTTTACCACCTCTAGTCATAACTCTAACAGCATTATCATTCATCTTATTATTCATTTCATTTAGCAAATCATTTTGTGCCTTGAGAACTTGTTCTACTTGAGTTTTTACCATGGAAGCATGTTTACTAACAAAGTTGAGATCATTAACAGTTCTACACATATAGTCACTCAAGTATTTAAGCATATAAGCATTTCTTTTCAATTGTCTACTAACATATGCATTGAATTTTTCTTGTTTAACAATAAAGTTATTAAATTCATCCAAGCATTGACTAGCATATTTATTATGAGGACTATCACCTTCATCAAATCTATAGAGAGAATTTACGTCTACTACCTGTGTCGGAGTATTAAGACCTTGTATTTCTTCAATAGGTGGTAAATTTTTAACATCTTCAGCTTTAATACCTTTTTCTTTCATAGATTTCTTTGCCTCTTGCATATCTTCAGGATTAAGAAATAGAATACCCCTCTTCTTCGGAGTTGGTTTTGGTGGTGGTTCAGGAAGAGTCCAATCATTATCATTACTCAATATATTATTCAATAGTACTTCAGCTTGTTCAACAGTTCGATCCCTGAAAACACAACCAGCACAACTATCTAGGTGGTCCCTAGAAGCATCGGTTAGTCCATTATAAAAGATATCAAGTATTTCATTTTTCTTGAGAGGATGATCAGGCAAATCATTAAGTAATTGGAGAAGCCTCCCCCAAGCTTGTGGGAGACTCTCTTCTTCAATTTGCACAAAGTTAAATATTTCCTGTAAAGCAGCTTGTTTCTTATGAGCAGGAAAATATTTTTCAGAGAAGTAATAAATCATATCCTGGGGACTACGCACACAACTAGGAGCAAGAGAATTAAACCGTAACTTAGCATCACCCTTTAATGAGAAAGGAAACAACTTAAGGATATAGTAGTAACGAATTTTTTCCTCATGAGCAAATAGGGTCGCTATATCATTTAATTTAGTAAGATGTGCCACAACAGTTTCAGATTCATAACCATGGAAAAGATCAGATTCAACCAAAGTAATTAACTCAGGATCGACATAGAGTTCATAATCCTTATCAGTAACAGAGATAGGTGAAGTAGCAAACTTAGGATCATATTGCATTCTAGCATTCAAAGATTTTTCTTTCAACTTGACTAGTAGTTTCTTAAGATCCTCTCTATCTTTACAAGCAAGAAAGTCCCTAGCTACCTCTCCATCCATAACATAACCTTCAGGTATAACAGGCAATTCATATCTAGGGGTGCTAGGTCTAATGGGTGTTTCAAAGTTTTCAGTTTCAATAATTT
This sequence comes from Thinopyrum elongatum, assembly GCA_011799875.1. NCBI lineage: Eukaryota > Viridiplantae > Streptophyta > Magnoliopsida > Poales > Poaceae > Thinopyrum > Thinopyrum elongatum. The sequence continues at coordinate 435,654,617 of CM022300.1, forward strand.
CATCAGTTTTAGAAATATCATCAGTTTCAGCATTCTCAATATCTTTAGCTCTAGCAAGTTGTTCATCAAGAAATTCACCTAGTGTCACAGTATTATCAAGCAAAGTAATAGTATCATCATAAGCATCATGCATAGCAGAAGTAGCATCATTAATTACTTATGACATATCAGAATTAATAGCAGGTGTAGGTGTCGCAAGCTTACTCAAAAAGAAGGTGAATCAAGTGCAGAGTGTGATGGCAGTTCCTTACCTCCCCTTGTAGTAGAGGGGAAAATCTTGGTTTTGGTATCTTTCAGATTCTTCATAGTGATCAACAGATATAAATCCCAAGTGACTCAGCAAATAGAGCTATGCTCCCCGGCAACGGCGCCAGAAAAAGGTCTTGATAACCCACAAGTATAGGGATCGCAACAGTTTTTTAGGGTAGAGTATTCAACCCAAATTTATTGATTCGACACAAGGGGAGCCAAAGAATATTCACGAGTATTAGCAGTTGAGTTGTCAATTCAACCACACCTGAAAGACTTAATATCTCCGGGCTCATTTACCATATTTAGGAGATTATGTGCATTTGCTAGGCATTAATGCACATAATTCAAATTTGAACAATCGGTGCATGAAAAGGTGCACAAGAATGGTCTGGAAAACCATGGTCATGCTATTTAATAAATTCTCATGCCTTTTACAAGGAATGGGCAGAGATTTCAAGAAAATGTGTGGCAATAGTCAACCACAAGCCTTATGTCGTCATGCACGCCTTTCATAAATAGAACCATCATCGAGGAAGTTTCATGGTTTCGAGGGGGAAATCACCAAGATTGAAGGGAAATCCAAATTTCCTTTGTCCTTTGTCCATGAGTTTTTTCTACAATGAACATACACCTTGCAAATCACCGTGTTCAAATTTGGCACTTTTTCGGGTTCATTTACCATATTTAGTGGATTATGTGCATTTTCTAGGCATTAATGCACATAATTCAAGTTCAAACAATCGGTGCATGAAAGAGTGCACAAGAATGGTCTGGAAAATCATGCTCGTGCTATTTAGTAAATTCTCATGCCTTTTACAAGGAATGGGCAGATATTTCGATGAAATGTGTGGCAATAGTCAACCACAAACATTTGTTTATTGGGTTTTCAACTATAGAAAAATGAAATAAATGCTTGAAAAACATGACGCCTGGCATGGTGCCATGGTATGGCCTCACCATGCCCTGGTAAAAATTTGAGAAGGTTTGGCTTATGTCGTCATGCACGCCCTTCATAAATCGAACCATCACCGAGGAAGTTCCATGCTTTCGAGAGGGAAATCACCAAGATTGAAGGGGAATCCAAATTTTCTTCGTTCTTTGCCCTTGAGTTTTTTCTACGATGAACATACACCCTGCAAATCACCGTGTTCAAATTTGGCACTTTTCCGGGCTCATTTACCATATTTAGGGGATTATGTGCATTTTCTAGGCATTTAGCACATATAAATCCAATCCAGCTACAGCTGCACGGGTGTGATGTGAGGGACGTGGATTGTCGTTCGATCGCGACGCATCCTATGGTGCACACGCGCGATCCGCGTGGCTGGGGTTCCGGCCAATCATAACACAACACACAATAGGCTCAGCGCACACTGTTTCCGGAGGCAACGGAGATGAACTGTGTGCGATAATGAATGAGCAAGATTGTAAGGGAAGCCAAATTTCCTTCGTCGTTTGACGTTGAGCTCTTAAAAACCACCGCACTCTACGGCTGTCCGGCCACTCCATCCCAGAGCTCTCTCCAAGCGTCGTTCATGGCACCGCGGCGCACAGTAACTGGTAAGGAAGCGATGGCATCCCGCCGCGCCGCGTTCCTCGCCGTCCGCCGCCGCACACATGGTAAAGAAGCGATGGCATCCCGCCGCGCCGAGTTTATCGCCGCCGGCGGCCGCACAAGTACGTGGGCAGACTTTGATGCTGCCATGGCCAAATGGGCGGTGGATCTAGAGGCGGCCAAAGCCGCACAGAAGGAGCGGAAAAGGCAGAAATCAGTCAAGAAAAGAGAGTCTCGTCGCCGCAAGAAAGAAGAGGCCGCACGCCGTGCTGAGGAGAGCTCGGCGGAGATCGAAGCACGATGGGCTGCCGCCTACAAGGCCGGGAAGGAGAAAAACAACGTCTGGCCAGCATGTCCTGATGCCAGCATGTGAGAAGTAGTTAGTGCGTGTGTCGCCCGTAAGTTTGTATAATTAATTACGAGCATCTACCAGTACTACATACGTACTAGTTTTAGAGCAAATTACCAGTAGTACTTTAAGTTGGTACTATCTATTATTAACGTACAATGTCGGTAAGTGCATCCTTTGAGGGCTTTGAGCGTTGATTAGCATGTGTTCACTGAAGTTTTGTAGCCGCACCCCGGCCCTAAATACTCGCGAAACATCTGCCCGCAGCCACCAGAGACTAGAGCTGGCCGCAGCTGGTTTTTAGTCCCACCTCGCCGCGCGAGTTGGCCGCACACCGGCTTAAATTGCCGCGCCGGCGGATGGTAGCAAGCTTCTCTCTTGTTGCATAGGATCAAATCTGGCTATGTGAGCGAGGCAGGTTGACACTTGATTGCATTTCATAAACCGATGATTGTTCATCGGGTGACACCTTGCCTCATTCATGTACATTGAATAATCGTGGTAAAATGAAAGAGATTTTTGAAATTAGGTGCGGTTGGAGATGCTGATAGATATAAGAATTATTAGAAGATCACAAAACACAGGGTTTCTATGGTGTACCCGTGTGCTTTTTTTGCGTTAATGATCCATAAGTCAGTTACCTGTGCGATGTTTCCTAATAAAGCAAGTGTACCATTGACCGAAAAAATCAACTACACATGTACATTTTTTTGGAGACGGGATCTGCCAATTTTCTCTTTTCTTGCACACGAGTATTTTACGCGCTTCGTATGTGTTGTGTGTTTCCCCCGCCCAAGTTTCAGGTTTCGCAGCGAAATTTTCATTAGGCGCGTGATTTCAGAATTTATTCCTCCCACCTCATCTCCACCCATCAAATTTCCTCAGTATCCCCCCTCCCCCCTACCGGCAGCTCAAACCGCTGCCACCGCAACCACAGCTTCAACCACATCTATGTTCTGCCCGAGCATCGTCGATCCAGTCAGGTAACCCACCGATCTCTATCATGGCCCCGGCCTGATTGCTTAAATGGCACCTGCGAAACATCCTCATGCCTCCAAATCCCCACCGCCCCTACCTCTAGAGCATCGCCGCGCAAGCCCAACCACATATCACGTCGAGGTCGAGGAGCTGATGGCAGTCGATGGCGCGATGGCCGCTGTGCCTGTTAACCCGGAGGAACACCTCACCTCCGCTGCCGCCAACTTGGTGCAGGCTCTGGCCCAAAGAACTTCAAAAGCAATCTCTCAAGAGTATTATACATAAAAAGATTTAAACTTGTAAGTAAGTGGGAGGTCAGGTTAAGGGAATGCAAACACTCATGACTCAAAGATGTTTTTCCAGATAAAAGTTGCAGTGGTTTTTTTACCCTACTATTCATAGTAAAAATAAAAGGATGTTTTTCCAATGGTTGGGATAGCTAGTTGCCACTATCCTATGTCCACATTGATGGATATTTCAAACCAAATGTTATAGGATCACAGAGTTGGGTCGCCTACCAAGAGGCCCACCAAGCACAACCAACCTATCCCGTCGTGACTTTCACCAAGAAGCCCAACTAAGGGGTAGTTTTATCATGTAGGCAATCTCCAAGCCCATACAAACTTTTGAGTCATTCATGCCAGGTAATAAAGGCTCTCAAGCATCTCCTAAGCATATCGAATGCGCACATGATAACCCATAAGTGTAGGGGATCAGTTGTGGCCCTTTCGATAAATAAGAGTGTCGAACTCAACAAGGAGCTAAAGGTAGAATTAATATTCTCTCAAGTTCTATCGACCACCCATACAACTCTACACACACTAATGTTCGCTTTACCTAGAACAGGAATAAAAGTATGTGAAAACAAAAAGATAGCTTTGCAAGATAATAAAGAGTTAGTTATTGTTTTAATAAAAGAACAATAAAGTAGAGAGTTTTTGAGAACAATGTGAAAAGGATTGCCCCTAGGCAATTTAATATGACATGATAGTGATACTCATCATAATTAAGAGGGAGATGCTTAAGCTACCATACTTTTCGTACTTGGATCACATGTTCTTATGATTGGAACTCTAGCAAGCATCTGCAACTACTAAAGATTCATTAAGGTAAAACCCAACCATAGCATTATGTTACAAGTCCCCTTTAATCCGATATGCAACAACTCACAAACTCAGGTTTAGGCTTTGAGTCACTCCCTCAACCCCTAAAAGCAAATCATTAACATATCACAACACCCTACAGCGGGGATCCCACACGCTTGCGCGAGACCTTTATTTAAGAAACGGTGTTCGGCCGCAGAAACAGAAGCAAAAACAGGGAAGAAACCCTAGAGAAAAGAGGAGGAGAGATCCAATCTTGGAGGGGCTCCCGCCCTCCGATGGCCATGGAGGCCAAGGACTAGAGGGGGGACCCTTCTCCCATCTAGGGGGAATGCCAAGCAAGAAGAAGAAGGAGGGGGGCCCTCTCTCCCCCTGTCGGTGTCAAAACCGGCGGATCTCGGGTAGGGGGTCCTGAGCTATGGATCTTGGATCAATGGGGAACAGGGGACTAGGGACACAATGTTTACCCATGTTTGGGCCCTCTCTAAGAGGTAAAACCCTATGTCCTGCTTGATTATATTGCTTGTGTATATCAGGATTACAGAGTCGATCTACCACGAGATCAAATGAACTAAACCCTAGAATAGTAGGATGATGGTTGTTGTTCTAGCCTCTACGGACCAAACCCTCTGGTTTATATAGGTACTAGGGGTAATAGGGTTACACATGGTCGGTTGCAAGGAAAGGATAAACATGCCGATTCTTCCTGTCTTGACTTGGAGGACACACCAAGACACCCAAAGGTCTCCTGTTCGGACACGACGCTGTCTAATAGTCCGGCCCTCCAGTAGATGCAATGCGGCCTGACTGTCCGGCCCATGAGAGTTAGGCTGGCAGCCCGAGTACCCCTTAGTCCAGGACTCCCTCAGTAGCCCCTGAACTTGCCTCCAACACTGATGCTTCACTGTGTCTTGAGATCTTGATATACCTGATGTCTACTACGCAACCTTCTTGTTGACGTTGTTGGGCCTCCAAGTGCAGAGTTTTGTAGGACAGTAGCAAATTTCCCTCAAGTGGATGACCTAAGGTTTATCAATCCATGGGAGGCATAGGATGAAGATGGTCTCTCTCAAACAACCTTGCAACCAAATAACAAAGAGTCTCTTGTGTCCCCAACACACCCAATACAATGGTAAATTGTATAGGTGCACTAGTTCGGCGAAGAGATGGTGATACAAGTGTAATATGGATGGTAGATATAGGTTTTTGTAATCTGAAAATACAAAAACAGCAAGGTAACTAGTAACAAAAGTGAGCAAAAACGGTATTGCAATGCTTGAAAACAAGGCCTAGGGTTCATACTTTCACTAGTGCAAATTCTCTCAACAATGATAACATATTAGGATCACATAACAATCCCTCAATGTGCAACAAAGAATCACTCCAAAGTTTCTATCGGAGAACGTAGGACGAAAATGTGCATCAACCCCTATGCATAGATTACCCCAATGTCACCTCGGGAATCCGCGAGTCGAGTGCCAAAACATACATCAAGTAAATCAATAGAACATCCCATTGTCACCACAGATATCCCATCGCAAGACATACATCAAGTGTTCTCAAATCCAATACTTAATCCAACGTAATGAAGCATCAAAGAGCAAGACTCAATTCATCACAACAAGAGATAGAGAGGGGAGAAACACCATATGATCCAACTATAATAACAAAGCTCGCGGTACATCAAGATCGTGCCAAATCAAGAACATGAGAGAGAGAGATCAAACACATAGCTACTGGTACATAGCCTCAGCCCCGAGGGTGAACTATTCCCTCCTCATCATGGAGACCGCCGGGATGATGAAGATGGCCACCGGTGATGGTTTCAACCTCCGGCAGGGTGCCGGAATGGGCTCCCGATTGGTTTTTCGTGGCTACAGAGGCTTGCGGCAGTGGAACTCCTGATCTAGGTTTATTTCTGGAGGTTTCGGTATTTATAGGAGGTGTTGGCGTCGGGGACAAGTCAAGGGGGGGCCACGAGGAGACGACAAGGCAGACCCTCCACCCTTGTGGTTGCGTCGGGACTCCTCTCCAATATCTTTTCGTTCCAGTATTTTTTATATTTTCCAAAAATATTCTCCCTAAATTTTCAGCCCATTCCGAGAACTTTTATTTCTGCACAAAAAATGACACCACGGTAGTTCTTCTGAAAACAACGTTAGTCTGGGTTAGTTCTAATCAAATCATACCAAAATCATATAGAATTGTTGTAAACATGGCATGAATACTTCATAAACTATAGATACGTTGGAGACGTATCAGCATCCCCAAGCTTAATTCCTGCTCGTCCTCGAGTAGGTAAATGATAAAAGAAATAATTTATGAAGTGTGAATGCTAGCAAGTGCACAAGTTTCATCAATGATAATTTCAATCACTTTTTCTAGCATCATTATATATCATAAACAGTAGCTCATCTCATAAAACTTCTCATGATCAAGTAGCAAGCTATTCACATGTTAAAGCATAGATAATAAACTTTCTTGAAAACTAACAAACTATGTTCTCAGTCATCAAACAATTGCAATTCATCTTATTTTCAGGAAGGGTCTATGTAAGAGCTTTGATTTAGCAAATTCCACATACTCAACTATCATATAGTCTTCCATGATTGCTACCACTCAAAGCATATTTTTAGAACAAATAGCATCCATCAAACACAGAGAAAGATAGGGGCTTAGTGTTTCGCCTCCCAACTTATTTATCATATAGATAATTGTCAACAATAATAATTCATGATCAAATATATTTGAATGGCCATATATGCTTAGATCTTTCCCCACCACATGATGCTTGCCAACTAAAGAATAGAATGGAATAAGAAATTGACTCAACAAAAAGTAAAAGATAGGCCCTTCGCAGAGGGAAGCAGGGATTTGCAGAGGTGTCAGAGCTCGAAGCTTATAAAACAGACATGAACATAATTTTGAGAGGTATGCTTTCATTGTCAACATAACAACCAAGAGTTCTCATTATCTTCCATGTTAGATACGTTATAGGCGGTTCCCAAACAGAATGGTAAAGTTTTTACTCCCCCTCCACCAACAATCACACTCCACAGCTGGTCCGAAACAACGGGTACCGTCCATACCAACAGCAGTCCTGGGGGAGTTTTGTTTGATATTATATTTTGATTTGACTTTGAGCACGGGACTGAGCATCCCGATTACCAGCCACTTTCTCGTGAATGACAAGTGAATCAACACTCATCGTGAGAATAACCCACCTAGCATGGAATATACTGACAGCCCCTAGTCGCTACATGAGCGATTCGGGCATACAAAACAGATTATTATTTGAAGGTTTAGAGTTTGGCACATGCAAATTTACTTGGAACGGCAGGTAAATACCTCATAAAGGTAGATATGGTGGACACTCATGGAAGAAACTTGGTTCAAGGATTTTGATGCACAAGCAGTATTCCCGCTTAGTACAGAAAATTTGGCTTAGCAAAAGATTCTAAATAGCAAGCACCACATGTTGGAGGATCCATAACAATATAACTTCTATACAAATATACCCAAGCATAACTCATTACGTTGTCTTCCTTGTCCAACTTCAACTAATTTACTGAAGTTTGAAAATAATTAATGGGGCTCACAATCATAGAAGATGTCCAAGATAGTATATTTATATGTGAAACCTCTCTTCCTTCAATATTCTTTCATGAATTGTTCAAGTGACCAATACTATGTTTGCTAACTTTCAGTAAATTTACCACCTTCACTTCTTATATGTGACATCATTACTCCCCATGGGATAAGCATATGAAACATATATAATTTCATATTTATGATATTCAATTCATTCAACCATTTACTCATAGGATATAAGTGAAGCACACGAGTAAATGACAAACTACACCAAAAAATATACAAGTAAAGATCAATGAGTAGTCAAATAATTAAGTAGCTATGTGAAGACTCTCTCATAAATAAAATTTTAGATCTTAAGTATTTTATCCAAACAGCAAGAAAATCCTAGTAAAATAAAATGACGCTCCAAGCAAAACACATATCATGTGGTGAATAAAAATATAGCTCCAAGTAAGGTTACCGATGAACGAAGACGAAAGAGGGGATGCCATCCGGGGCATCCCCATGCTTAGGCTCTTGGTTGTCCTTGAATATTACCTTGGGGTGCCTTGGGCATCCCCAAGCTTAGGCTCTTGCCACTCCTTATTCCGTAGTCCATCAAAACTTTACCCAAAACTTGAAAACTTCACAACACAAAACTCAACAGAAAACTCGTAAGCTCCGTTAGTATAGTAAAACAAACCACCACTTTAGGTGCTGTTATGAACTCATTCTAAATTCATATTGGCATTATATCTACTGTAGTCCAACTTCTCTATGGTTCATACCTCCCGATACTACCCATAGATTCATCAAAATAAGAGAACAATGCATAGAAAACAGAATCTGTCAAAAACAGAACAGTCTGCGAAGATCTGAATATACTCATACTTATGTAACTCCAAAAATTCTAAAAAAATAGGAAAATGTAGGAAATTTGTATATAAATCTTGTGTAAAAAATTCAGAATTGTTCCACGTTCCAGTAAAATATAGGAATTTCTGTACAGGATGCAAAAGTTTCTGTTTTTGCACAGAATCAAGTCAACTATCAACCACACTATCCCAAAGGCTTTACTTGGCTCTTTATTCAAACTAAAGCTACAAAACATGATTAATACAGTAGAGTAATCATGTGAACACACAAAAATAGTAGGGGTAAATGTTGGGTTGTCTCCCAACAAGCGCTTTTCCTTAATGCCTTTTTAGCTAGGCATGAATATTTCAATGATGCTCGCATAAAAGATAAGAATTGAAACATAATGGAAGCATCATGGAGCATATGACTAGCACATTTAAGTCTAACCCACTTCCTATGCATAGGGATTTTGTGAGCAAACAATTTATGGGAACAAGAATCATCTAGCATAGGAGGGCAAAACAAGCATAACTTCAAGATTTTCAACACATAAAGAGAAAACTTGATATTATTGCAATATGTAGAAGCATAGGTTCCTCTCTCATAATAATATTCAGTAGCATCATGAATGAATTCAACAATATAACCATCACATAAAGCATTATTTTCATGATCTACAGGCATATAAATTTTATTACTCTCCACATAAGCAAATTTATTCTCATGAATAGTAGTGGGAGCAAACTCAACAAAATAACTATCATGAGAGGCATAATCCAATTGAAAATTAAAATCATGATGACAAGCTTCATGGTTATCATTATTATTTATAGCATACATGTCATCACAATAATCATCATAGATAGCAACTTTGTTCTCATAATCAATTGGAACCTCTTGCAAAATAGTGGATTCATCACTAAATAAAGTCATGACCTATCCAAATCCACTTTTATCAATATATTCATCATAAATAGGAGGCATGCTATCATCATAATAAATATTCTCATCAAAACTTGGGGGACTAAAAATATCATCTTCATCAAACATAGCATCCCCAAGCTTGTGGATTTGCATATCATTAGCATCATGGATATTCAAAGAATTCATACTAACAATATTGCAATCATGCTCATCATTCAAAAATTTAGTGCCAAACATTTTATAGACTTCTTCTTCTAACACTTGAGCACAATTTTCCTTTCCATCATTTTCACGAAAGATATTAAAAAGATGAAGCATATGAGGCAACCTCAATTCCATTTTTTTGTAGTTTTCTTTTATAGACTAAACTAGTGATAAAAACAAGAAACTAAAAGATTCAATTGCAAGATCTAAAGATATACCTTCAAGCACTAACCTCCCCGGCAATGGCGCTAGAAAAGAGCTTGATGTCTACTACGCAACCTTCTTCTTGTAGACGTTGTTGGGCCTCCAAGTGCAGAGTTTTGTAGGACAGTAGCAAATTTCCCTCAAGTGGATGACCTAAGGTTTATCAATCCGTGGGAGGCGTAGGATGAAGATGGTCTCTCTCAAACAACCCTGCAACTGAATAACAAAGAGTCTCTTGTGTCCCCAACACACCCAATACAATGGTAAATTGTATAGGTGCACTAGTTCGGCGAAGAGATGGTGATACAAGTGTAATATGGATGGTAGATATAGGTTTTTGTAATCTGAAAATATAAAAATAGCAAGGTAACTAGTAACAAAAGTGAGCGAAAATGGTATTGCAATGCTTGAAAACAAGGCCTAGGGTTCATACTTTCACTAGTGCAAATTCTCTCAACAATGATAACATATTTGGATCACATAACAATCCCTCAACGTGCAACAAAGAATCACTCCAAAGTTTCTATCGGAGAACGTAGGACGAAAACGTGCATCAACCCCTATGCATAGATTACCCCAATGTCACCTCAGGAATCCGTGAGTCGAGTGCCAAAACATACATCAAGTGAATCAATAGAATATTCCATTGTCACCACAGATATCCCATCGCAAGACATACATCAAGTGTTCTCAAATCCAATACTCAATCCAACATAACGAAGCATCAAAGAGCAAGAATCAATTAATCACAACAAGAGATAGAGAGGGGAGAAACACCATATGATCCAACTATAATAACAAAGCTCGCGGTACATCAAGATCATGCCAAATCAAGAACACGAGAGAGAGAGAGAGATCAAACACATAGCTATTGGTACATACCTTCAGCCCCGAGGGTGAACTACTCCCTCCTCATCATGGAGACCGCCGGGATGATGAAGATGGCCACCGGTGATGGTTTCTCCCTCCGGCAGGGTGCTGGAATGGGCTCCCGATTGGTTTTTCGTGGATACAAAGGCTTGCGGCGGTAGAACTCCCGATCTAGGTTTATTTCTGGAGGTTTTGGTATTTATAGGAGGTGTTGGCATCGGGGACAAGTCAAGGGGCCCACGAGGCGACGACAAGGCAGGGGGGCATGCCCTCCACCCTTGTGGTTGCCTCGGGACTCCTCTCCGAAATCTTTTCTTTCTAGTATTTTTTTTATTTTCCAAAAATATTCTCCGCAAATTTTCAGCCCATTCCGAGAACTTTTATTTCTTCATAGAAAATGACACCACGATAGTTCTGCTAAAAACAACGTTAGTCCGGGTTAGTTCTAATCAAATCATACCAAAATCATATAGAATTGTTGTAAACATGGCATGAATACTTCATAAATTATAGATACGTTGGAGACGTATCAATACCCGACGCTCCCGGCTTGTGGGGTGAGTTCCTCTCCTTCCCAATTTAGCACCACCTTCTTTGACCAAGTTCACAGAGCTGTTAAGCCAGAATCCCACCATGTGCTAACCAGGTAGTGTTCGGAATCCGAACTGTAGATATTACTTAGCCCCAAAGGCCTAACCGCCCAAGCATGAATAGTACCTTTACTTGACAACTTTTCGGTGAAGGGTCACACCCGGTCATATACATCAAACCGTTGTAAAAGCTTGATTCACGGTTCGAGGCAGCGCCTCCATTGGCATGTCCCATCAAGGTGGAGACCGTGCCCATTTTTTAAGGGATATGATCAATGATTTCAATTCCCCCTTTCACGCATAACACCGCGATAATATCGGGAAGTGGCGAGTCCCGTGGTGCAGTTAAAGGACTGTTGGTATTCATGGTAGTTTATAAAAGAGGAGCTGCCACCACTTATTTGGGTACCCCTTCCCCTTCCTCTTGCCATTGCTCTCCCAATCAGCAGAGCTCCAGTGCCCACAAATCTTCTCTCCTCAAGCGCTTCTCTCCAGTCGTCCCCTGGATCTAGCCATGGCCGGATCTGACGCAGGTGGCAAGTGGGAGGTTTCCAACTACCGTGCCCACGACGACATCGAAGACTTGAAGCACGCCGGCTACCTCCCGGCCGGAATCGCTCATCGGGCCCACGAGGAGGGCCAGGCCATCCCCACGCCTCGACCAGGCGAGAGGGTGGTGTTCATCCCCACTTCATCCGTGGATTGGGCTTCCCGCTCCACCCCTTCGTCAGGGGGTTGATGTTCTTCTATGGGCTGGATTTCCATGATCTGGCCCCGAATTCCTACCTCCATATCTCAGCCTTTATCGTCCTCTGCGAGGCCTTCTTGCGAGTCCAGCCACACTTCGGCTTGTGGCTAAAGGTCTTCAATGTCAAGACGAAGATAGTTGATGGCTAACAGGTGGACTGTGGCGGGGCAATGATCAGCAAGCTCGCCCGAGTTGACTGTCCAGAGGGCACGTTCATTGATATTGTCAAGGTTTGGCAGAAGGAGTGGTTCTATATTACGGAACCATGGGATGCAGCCTAGACGGCGGCTCCCGAATTCAGATCCATACCCCCGGCGAGGCTAACCTCATGGACCAAAAAGTGGCTTGACTAGGGGCTCAGCACAGAGGTGAAGGTGCTGCAGACGCGCTTCTCCAACATGATAAAGGCGGGCGCCAAGCTGACCAACGTGGTTCAGGTGATGTTTTGCCGGCGCCGCCTCCCCTGCCAGCAAAGGGCTACCCCTACGTGGTCCTACATGCTCGAGGATCCAGCCACCGTACAATACTTCTATGGCACCACCCAAGAGAAGCTGTGGAAGGTGCTGTTTAAGCCTCAAAAGGCATGGCCGACTGAGGAGGAAGGCATCGGCCTCGACGCCACGCACCCCCCAAAGGAGGTAAAGAAAAGCTCTTATCCGCTCTAAGTTCGGATGTTAGCATTCCAGGAGACTTATCCTTCGTTCCTTTCCTTCCACAGGGTTGGCTTGAGAAGGCCAAGAAGATTAGCAGCCCGGCCCCTCTGCCCGAAGACCCTCAGCCGGCCCTGGTGGAGGAGCTGCTAACCGTGGCGCTGTACAAGGCACCAAAGAAGAAGGAAAAGAAGAAGAAGAAAGAGGCCTCGTAGGCCAGGGAAGGCCTTCATTCAAGGGGACATCTGGACAATAAGTCCGGAGACACCCACGTCCCCTTCGCTCAAGAGGGGGAGCAGGAAAAGGACGAGGAGGAGAGTAACTCCTCCCGTTCCAAGAAGAGGGCGGCATCTGACGATGCCGAGGAGGAGGAACCTCCCCATGCCCCAAAGAAGCAGTGCAGGCCCAAGCTGGTCCTGCCTGATGACAGTTCGGACTCCGATGAGGAGCCCGTGGCATCCGAGAAGGTTTCAGAGAGGAACCCAAGAGTCAAGCCCCGTGCCGAGAGGTATGAATCCGAAGATACCTCAAATATTCATTTTTATCAGTCCATTATTGATTGAGTGAACATGTTTTATGTCTTAGCCCACCACGCGACCTCCCCACCTCCCCAACCTCAGAGGGGACCTCTCCGCCAGCCGATCTGGCAGAGAGTGGTACGGCGTCGTGCTCCCCACCTCCTCCAGTTATTGGCGACGCTGGGGAGACGCAGTCCCATAAGGCCCCTCCCGTTCTGAACACGGGAGAAGGCGGCGATGATATTATGGCCGAGGCTAACACCTCGACCAGGAGGGGGAGTCTCTCCGGGTGAACAGGGAGGGGGGGCTCGCTAGCCCGAGCCCTCCCAAAAGACGATTTCAGAGCCCCCTAGGCCCTCAGAGGCGTCCATTCCACCCTCCACTGAGGGGGGAGCCCGGACCCCGCCACCAGCGCCAAACACCGAAGATCGGGGTATGGCAGGATGGCCGGATGTGATGGAGGAGGTGGTGAACAACTCCTCCATCATTGCAGAACACCGCGCCCTGATGGGCGTGGTTTTACAGAGTATTCGGTCCATTAATAGCGGACTGAAGGAAACCTTCAGCGGCCTCCTTACGGGCTTCAAGGTAAGCCATGTAATATTCTTTTCACAAAGCATATTTTTGGACAAAGTTATACATCCCTTGTATATAGCAGCCCCGAGACTTTGTCAGGTTTGAAAAACCTAGCAGAGGTTAAAAAAATCATGAAATCGGGAGTCTAAACTATGCGAGTTGTTATTGCAGGCCTCATCTCTTGCGGTGGCTGCTAATGCCGCAGCACTGGATGAGATGAATCGGAAGCTTAGGAGCTCCAATGAGGAGCTCGACCTCGTCAACAAGTGGTTTAACGAGGCGCAAGGTTAGCTCGGTCGAGGTTTTACATCCCCTTTTTTATTGATCAAAGTATTCGGGATTACCCCTAAGCAAAAGGTGCTGAATTATGTTTGCAGCTGCCACCGCGGAGGTCGATGGCCTCAGGGCTGAACTGAAGAAGGCCAAGGAGGCGGCGGCCGAGCAGAAAGCGGCGGCCGAGCTAGCGGCCGCCGAACTCAAGTTGGTGAAAACCGTTAGTGAGAAGCACGAGGCCAGAGTGGCCGAGGTGCAATAGGAGCTCAAGGACGCCGTCACGAAATGTGAGGACCTTGAGCAGAAGAATAAGGATCATGCCACCAAGCTATCAAAGGTGCAGCAAGAGATCCGTGAAGCGAGGACGGAGTCGCGGGGCGCCCGGGAGGAGCTCTGACAAGTAAAACAAATTGCAGATGGTAAGCAATACTTACTGCAGAGTATCTTTGGCGGCCACATATTCGCGTTGCTCACACGAGTCTAGCATTCCGCAGGCGCATTTGCGGAGCTCTCGAGGAGTGCGGCAGATGCGGCGAAGCACTATGTGGCTTGGGAGGGTGACGCCGAGCTAAGCCTGTTCTAGGCACAGTTCCAGGCGCCCGAACACCCTCCCCTCCTTAGTAATCAGATGAAGCAGCTAATGGAGCTGCACCGGATGGCAGAGCCGGCCATGAAGGACCTCTGTGCCCGGCTGTGGCCCTTCGAGCCCATACTGAGTATCTATTTTGGCCTGGTGCAAAAGCTGCGTGATGCTTCCCTCCGTGTGGATGCGTGAAGTGCTCTGTGTGCATTGAGGGGGCTCGGATGGCATTCTCGAAGACCATGGTGCACTGGCCGAAGATTAAGCCAGTCGAGATGGCCACCAAACCTCCTCCTACTGGGAAAGAGCACAGGCGCCCGGAGCAGTATTTCTCCGTTGTAATGGATGGTGCTCGGGCAGTAGAGGCCCAGTGCTCGAAGGATGTACTCCTCGAGTGATCGGGCTATCCTTATATTTAAACGATGGTTGAAGCCTTGTGTTTTGCAATGCGGTTGATCTGTATGGTTTATCATACTTGCCTGTTTCTTAGTTTAATTTTGACTCCTGTGCGGCCGTTTTTATCCTGAATGTTGCCAGTCGTCGGCTTCAGCCCCCACGTAGATGTGATGAGGGGTGTTTCATCCTCCGCATTTTCACCCTTAGCCGATGTCTCAGTGCCCGAACGCGGTAGTGCAGGAGAGAAACAAGGCAATTGGACTATGCGGCTTTATTACCTTCACTTAGCCATAGGAGCTTGACTGCGGGGGCTGGTGACTAGCCCCAGTGCGATATTCGGGAGATCCGAGGTATGTACCTGTATCACTTGGCTTATCCGAAGACACAAACCCTTCGTCTTACATGGTGTAATTGCCAATGATTTTTAGATTAACACTGGTCATCGGATTGCCGACCAGTTCTCACTTATTATGACAGTCAGTTTTAGGCTTTCTCCACTAAGGTACTTAGCCAGACTAGCCGAAAGTACAATCACAGTGGTTCTCCCTTTACCGTCCTAGCGGAACGTAAGACGGTAAACACAGGAGCAGGGCAACCCAACTATTAACCCAAGACATAATTCAGAACTTATGCATATAATGCAATATCCGAGATGCCGAACACGTAAAGAAAGAATAGTGCCGGACTTGAGGCAGAGGGCGAGTATTATGGTCGAGCCCCCGGTCTATTACCCGATTGCTGCCTTAAGAAAAAATTGTGTCGAACTAGTTTATAGTGGCGTCGAAGAGCAATATAAAAGACTGCAAGAGGACCGTAAAAGGCGGTCTTTATTCCCAAAAAAGCTCATGACGTCTATCCGTACAATTTGAACTGCCAAAACATCTGTTGTAGGCACTTTATAAAAGAAAAGGAAAAGCTTTACAGATGAAAGGTTTACACAAGCCCTTGAAGCGCGGGTTGATATCCCTACTGTGCACTGCTGCATGTCTGCGCCTTTGCTTCTGTTGGGGGAAAAAACTCCTTAGAGGGGTTGAGAGTCGGCCGACGGGCCCTTGACTAGGAGCCTTGAGAGGTCGCCGAGCTGTTCTAGCTTAATGCCAGATCGGTCCGTAATGGAACCTGTACGACATCCGAAGACGTGTATGACCATAGTTCTGTTCAGCCGAACACTTGGTTTTTAGTTTAGTTTTGTTCCCACAACTGCCCATGGTATTTTGAGTGTGAAGTTGTGCTGACGAGGCACATAATATGTGAATGGGGTGGGTGTGCTGTGGGGAGTGTATCCCTATTTGTGTGAAGCATAGGGAGGCTCCTCAAACAGAGATAGAGCTCAGGCCCGTTTCCTTGTTTCCCGTGTCTTGATAGCGGGCTGGTACTTGGGCCCCTTGATACTAGTCTGGATTTCGGCTGCCAGGGCCGCTGTATGTTCCTCGATCCGAAGTGAGCGCTTCGTGTTGCCGTTGACTGTGTTGACGCCCTTGGGTCCAGGCATCTTTAACTTTAAGTATGCGTAATGGGGGACAACATTGAAGCGAGCGAACACTATCCGGCCCAGGAGTGCGTGATAACCACTGCGGAAAGGGACTATGTCGAAGATCAAGTCCTCGCTACGAAAGTTGTCCGGCGAACCGAATACCACTTCCAATGTTAGGGTGCCCGAGCAGCGAGCTTCCACGTCGGGGATTACCCCTTTAAAGGTAGTGTTACTAGGTTTGATCCTTGATGGGTCAATACCCATTTTTCTCACTGTATCTGCATAGATCAGATTGAGGCTGTTGCCTCCTTCCATAAGGACTCTGGTGAGGTGGTACCCATCGATAATGGGGTTGAGGACCAGGGCCGCCGATCCTCCATGACGGATACTGGTTGGATGGTCCCTGCGGTCGAAGGTGATCGGGCATGCCGACCATGGGTTCAATTTCGGGGCTACAGGCTCTACGGTGTAGACATCCCGAAGTGCACGCTTCCGCTCCTTCTTGGGTATGTGGGTGGCGTAGATCATATTCACCGTTTTTACCTCAGGAGGGAATTTTTTCTGGCCCCCATTGTTCGGCCTGCGAGGTTCTTCGTCGTCCTCGCTGTGGGGGCTTTTGCCTGCGTCCTCGGCTGTGAGCTTGCTGGCCTGTTTGATTACCCAACAGTTACGGTTGGTGTCGTTGGCGGGCTTGTTAGACGTGTCATGGATCTGGCAGGGTGTACCTATGATTGTGTCCAACTTTGTGGGTCCATCATGGTTCCCTTTAGAGGGTTTCTTCTGAGGTCCCAATTTGTAATTGCGGAATCCGGCATTTACTGCCGTATCTTCGGCTTCAATGCCGTTGTGGCGGCGCTTGTTTTTGTTGCGCCGTGGTTTCCCGTTTCCGTCCCGGACCTCCGAGGTCCCGGGGTCTTTGAGGTTGGTGCTTCTACGGGCCAGCCAACTATCTTCTCCCACACAAAAACGGGTCATGAGAAAGGTAAGTGCCGCCATTGTCCTCGGCTTGTCTTGGCCGAGCTGGCGTGTGAGCCATTCATCCCGGATACTATGCTTAAATGCGCTATTGCTTCTGCATCCGGACAATCGATGATCTGGTTCTTTTTTGTCAAAACCCGATTCCAGAATTGCCTGGCTGACTCACCGGGCTGTTGGACCACATGGCTCAGGTCATCGGCGTCCGGAGGCCGGACATAGGTGCCTTGAAAGTTAGCTCGGAAAGCATCCTCGAGCTCCTCCCAGCTCCCTATGGAGTCTTCAGGGAGACTATTCAACCAATGCCGAGCTGGTCCTTTGAGTTTTAATGGCAGATATTTAATGGCGTGGAGGTCGTCTCCTCAAGCCATAAGAATGTGGAGAAGGAAATCTTCGATCCACACAGCTGGGTCCGTAGTCCCATCGTATGGCTCAATGTTTACGGGTTTAAACCCTTCTGGGAACTGGTGTTGCATTACCTCATTAGTGAAACACATGGGGTGAGTGGCGCCCCTTACCCGGGCTACATCGCGTCAGAGCTTGACTTCCATCCGGGCCCCGTTCTGCTATCGAGCTCTATCGTTCCGGTTAAGCCATGCTTGATATCCATCCCATCTATCGGGAGGGTATCCTCTGGATCCATAAATGGATCTTGATTGACCCGCTCTAGCGGCCAGGTCGTGTCGCAGGTCATATCGATATTCTGGTTGTGCTGCCTCCTTGCCTTTTTGGCGAGGGGGAACAGGTGGGTGTTTGGCCTCTCCAGTTGGCCTGTCCCGTCCTCGAGGGGGGCGGTCTGGCTGGTCGACTTTAGTTTGTCTGGGCGGCACGGGCTCAAGGGCCTCGTCGTTGAATTGCTGCAACAATTTGCGCTTGGGGTAGCTCTTTGTTTGCCGCTCATAGCTGTACCCTTCTTCGGCTTCTAGGACTTTTGTCCATCTGTCGTTGAGGGTGTCTTGTTTGGCTTTTATCTATTGTTGCTTCTCTTTCAGACTTCGCGCGGTGGCAATGAGCTACTGCTTGAACCGCTCTTGGTCAAGTGGATCTTCTGGAACAATAAAATCTTCAGCTCCGAGGCTGACCTCCTCTTCGGAGAGAGGCATGTAGTTGCTATCCTCGGAATCATTGGGATCCTCAGGGTTATACTGACCCCCGTGCCCCTCTGATTCATCAGGCTATTGCTCGGGGGCGGGGTCGCCGAGGTCTTTCGCATTGTCCGGAGTATTGTCCTCTCCGATGCCCCTATTGCTTTCCCTGCCTCGACGTCCCTTGGATCGTCGGTGTTGTCTCCGACATTTGGGGGGCTCCTCGCCAGGCTTGTTACTGTCTCTTCTGGGGGGTGCTGTCCCCATTATTAGCGTCGTCGCCATTGTCCTTGGGGGTGTCCACCATGTAAATGTCATAGGTAGAGGTGGCCATCCATTGGCCGGTGACAGGAGGGGAAGTGTCAGTGTGGGCCATGGCTTCGCTATAGTCGTCCATGTCGTCGGCCTCCTCGGAGGTGTAGTCCAGCATGTCGATTAAGTCTTCGATAATGGCTACTAAGTGGGTGGTGGGTGGGACATAAAATTCCCCGTAGTCCGCCTCGAGGCCCCGCTGAGCGTGAGCCGAGGATGGGCCATCCAAGATAGTCATCATCTGGATCCAATCAAGCGCCTCGTTTAACATGGCGAGGCTGGCCGGATTGGAGTTGAGGTTTCTTCGGAGTCGACCTCTGGAGTGATGGTGAGGCGAGGGGTTGATCCAGCCGGGGCCGACTCCTGGTGTTCGGATTTCGAACTGCCGCCAAGGCTCGAGGCCAAATTTGTGGTAAGGACGGGGAGTCCGGCCGAGGGTGATTCCTGGTCTTCAGACATAGTGCTGGCATTCAAGCTCAAAGCCGGTCGCGAGATAAGGGCCGATCCAGAGATCAGATCGGGGAGAGGCCCCGAAGTTGATGCTTCGGGGTTCGCGGGCGTCCCAGGTGAAGCTGAGAAGCCGCTAAAGATCAGATCGCCCCGAGCGTCGATGACGTACTCTAAGTTACCAAATCGGATCTGGTGCTCAGGGGCGAAACTGTCGACCTGGTCGAGATGACCAGTTGAGTCGGCGTGCAGCACAACGGTGCCGAACATGAAAAGTTGCCCGGGGATGAAGATGTCCCCAGTGCTGATGCCGTCTCTGATGATCAGGCGAGCCATCAATCCTTCGGCGATCCAACAACGGAACTCTCAATGAAAGCACCAATGTCGGTGTCAAAACCAGCGGATCTCGGGTAGGGGGTCTCGAGTTGTGGATCTTGGATCAATGGGGAACAGGGGACTAGGGACACGATGTTTACCTAGGTTCGAGCCCACTCTAAGAGGTAAAACCCTACGTCCTGCTTGATTATATTGCTTGTGTATATGAGGATTACAGAGTCGATCTACCACGAGATCAGATGAACTAAACCCTAGACTAGTAGGATGATGGTTGTTGTTCTAGCCTCTATGGACTAAACCCTCTGGTTTATATAGGTACCAGGGGTACTAGGGTTACACATGGTCGGTTGCAAGGAAAGGGTAAACATGTCGATTCTTCCTATCTTGACTTGGAGGACACACCAAGACACCCAAAGGTCTCCTGTCCAGACATGACACTGTCCAATAGTCCGACCCTGCAGCATCTGCAATGCGGCCCGACTATCCGGCCCATGAGAGTTAGACCGGCAGCCCGAGGACCCCTTAGTCCAGGACTGCCACACCCCCTCTCTCTGGGTGGCGCCGGAGTGCCGTTAGGGGAACCATCGTGACGGCGATCTACTCCAACAAATTTGCCACTATCATCAACAACTTTCTCCCTCTCCGTGCAGCGGTGTATCCTCTCTCACCTCATTGTAATCTCTACCTTGAACATGGTGCTCTAAGCTATATATAATTATCCAGTGATGTGTTGCACCTTTATTATGTTCGAGTAGTTTCCTTTTGTCCCGTGGGCTAATTGTGGTATGATATGGTTGATATGAGTTGTATGTTATGATGCTGATGTCTTATGGTGCCCGCCGTCGAAGATCCGTAACTCTGATTGGGATGGAATTTTAACACGATTTTTTTCTCATAATTAGCTTCCTTGCGGTCGAAAGAGAGCTCCAACCGACTTACGGTTGGGCCACAAGTCACCCCGACGCGCCCAGGGGGGTAGGAGCGCCCCTAGCTTGTGAGGCCCACGGGCCACATCTTGCATTTATTCTTGCACAAAAAATCAAAAATATTCCACAAAAATCCACGTAAATTTTCAGGTCATTCTGGCTCTGTGATTTTTTCACCTAAAACCCCCCAAAACAATAGAAAACAGGTAGGGATGACAGTTTTGCCCATGGGTATGCATACCAGCGAGTACCCTACCCTAAAATAGCTGGCATGGGCAAGACTTTGCAAGATTTTGTACCCTCTGGTAATGGGTATCCATACCCACAAAATATATGGGTAGGGCATGTGTATGAAATTGCACCCATGGGTAACCCAATGGATACCCAAAAACATTAATAAATGAAAAAAAAATCCTATGACCGGTGGGGTGAACATCCAACTCATATGGCCGAACCCTAAATCCCTTATTCCCTAAACCAGTCATAGCTCATAGTCCCACAGTCATCGACCCGCGACTCCTCCTACATTTTATGTGACTCCTCAGATGATGAAATCTCGACTCATGGCCAGTACACTCTTGTCCAACTCTCGATCCAGCTATCCCCAGCTCCTAGTGCTGCCTCCCACTACATTGGGCTTCCACCAACCACTGCTCGTACTCTTGCTGCTTCCAAGAGGCCACCCATTGGAGGAGGCCGCATCGGTGCTAGACTAGTCGCCCATCATCACTTGAATTTTAGACTCATTTCTCTATCTTTAAAAAATATAAATGTTATATCTGTACCCACTGGATACCCATTGGGTATAGGAGACCTAATGGGTCTGGGCATGGATATCAATTTGTGCCCAGTTTCTGTGGATATGGGTTTGGGTAGAAGGGGGTTGTAGCCACCCATACCCTACTCACTGACATCCCTAAAATCAGGAACTGGCCTTTGACACTAGGTTAATAGGTTAATCTAAATAGAAATAATATATTTTTTCCCAAAACATGTAAAAGTGGTATGATAAGAGCATGAAACAATAAAAAATTATAGATACGTCAGAGACGTATCATCACACCATCCAAGGTGGAGGGGCACCCAGCTAGGCCTCTAATGAATAGCTAGAGTACAAGATATATTCTCAATGGGCTCAGGACAATTGCCCAAGTAGTAGTCTCATACAAAAACCAAGTAGGTAGCAGCTACCATAGATCCAACGTCGGATATATCACAATAACCACACACACATCAACTTGGCAAGACCCCTGATACAGGAACACACACATGCATCCCCCATAAGCCCATAATGCAGGCATCACGCGCAAATCATGATAGATTAACCAATGGAGCATGGTCAAGGAGGAGGCTTGGATCGCAAGGGACATGGTGAGCGTGGAGCTCAGTGGCGAACTAGTGTCGCATGTCGTTTATAGGGGTGAGTGTTGCTGGATAATCGACATCTTCTACTATTTGTATCGGTAATCGTTCTGTTTCTGTGGTTTGATAATGATGTTCATACAAAGACTAAGGTTATATGAATGCTAAATCATCGTGGTCAATTTTTGGATGAACTGAGCAATTAAAACATGATTAGGTAATTTAAATTTTGATTTATTAATTTTCACAACTAAATGAGAGTAACTTTTCCCTATCACGGTACTGTCGATTTAATTTTTAAAGATTGAAGGTATTTAATTTTTAGAGATATGAAGTAATAGTTTCCACATCACTCGTATGGATTTGCTCATATATCTAATTTCTAGGATACTCCTATTTGTAGTAACAATCTTATTATAGATTGTTGAGGAAATCGTTAACTGGTAGCTGCTCAGTTGGCTAGCGAGTAGGGAATTAATAGGATAATCAGCAAGTTAATCAGCCATTTAATCAATTAATCAACCAATTTATAGTTTATTCAGCTACTCAGTGACCCTACGAGTAGGAATTAATCAGTAAGTTAACTGGTTAACCAGACGAATTATCGAACAAGAACTATAGTCAGTGCAATAATTGAAAATGTGCATCCCAACTCTGCATTTTGGATGCAACTACTTTAAACTATTAATGGGGTCTCATGCATGTTTTGGTACCTAAAACATATAATATACTCCTATAGCTTTAGTTCATGCCTAGCATTAAACATGACTTTGCCTCCACATGCCATTATATCGATGATTAAGTTAAGGCCCCCTGGGTTTTAGTTTCACCGCGGGCACCAAAATCTTAGGACCGGCCCTACACTTGATAGAAAGTCCTAAAATAATCTTAAATCAAAGCTCTTCCATGGATCAAAGGATCGCTCTCTCAATAATAGGATTGTGGTGAAAGAGATGAATTTTTGGTATAGGCATTCAAAAAATGGAAGTTGTTTGCCTTCAGAGAATCAAAGAAGTGACAAGGAATCGCCCAACACTTCTTCTCTTCTCTTCTTGCCTTAGATCATTCTTCTTCGTTGTTGGTAATAGGATGGAGGGAGTGGAGTGAGGTGAGGTGGAGTGGCTTGCAAGGGGTGGAACGAGTGAATGAAATGACTTGTGGAAGGTACGATGGTTGCAATCATGAAAGGTAGCTTGTGAAAGGTATCATGCTTGTGTTCGTGAAAGGGTATGAGAGATATTTATTTATAGAGAGGATTCAGAATCTAACTATTACTTGAAAAAATTAACTAGCATGGAAGTGCCAGAATAAAACTTGTAGAGCTACCGAGTTAGTTTAGATACATTTGAATAGCTAGGGCATCATTCATGATCTAGACACAATACAATACTCTAAAGTACCAGATAAAAAGAAGTGCTGGCTCTGAAAAATAAATGAAGCGCTTTTTTCTGTGAGAATAGAAAAACTCTGAAGTACCATGTAAAACCAATTTTTTAGTAGTAACATAGTAGATAGAGTCGATCCAGTTTTCTCGGGGCATCTTTCGTGCGCCCATCCCTTGCCACTGCCGCCAGTCAGCTCTGGCCGGCTTGCCCCTGCAACCTACGGCGGCGGTGGGGCTCCGTTCGTGTTGCAATCTGGATGGCATGAGGCCTTGTGCGGCCTGTAACTTGACGCAGTGGTGGTACTGGTTGCAATGGCGACAATGATCTGCATTTAGAGGGCGGCCTTGCGCAATGCTCATGTGCCTCGTCCTCTTCCTGGCACCGTCGTCACTCATGTGGCGGGCGCTCCATGAGGTGGAGGAAAGAGAGTCGCCGCCTTGCATCCTATCCGGGAGAGCCGGCACGCCAAGGCCCGACGTGGCTTGCGGCCCCCTCTTCTGCGTAGGGGCTGGATGGGATGTGCTGGTGAACAAGTAGTGGTTGCTGCAGCCGTGGCCCGCACCGCCGGCAAGGAGGTGTGGTGTCATGGATCTGGCCTATGTGGGCAAGGATGGTGGAGCTTGTGGCGACCCATGATGGTGTTGTCTAATAAAGACTAGCCATCAGTTTCAGCTCTGATGATAGTACATGGTCTCTCGTGTGTCCCATCGGGATTTTTTTGGCGGCGCCAGTGACCTTCCTCTTCCATCAATGTCTATCATGTTGTGATGAGCAACACTTGTAGCGGTTAAGTTGACTGCTCATGCGGGCATGCTCACCTGCCGTTAGGTCAGTGCACGTTTGCAACAACCAGGCTCATGGCAAGTGGAGGAGATAACACATGATGAATTTGATTTGATGGTGTATCTCGAGTATCCGGTCTTGAGCTCCAGGGTGAATGATGCGGAACAAAGCATGAAAATAAAAAATTTCCCTATGAAACACCCAAGATCTAATCTAGGAGATGTATAGCAACGAGAGGGGAGTGTGTCTACATACCCTTGTAGACCGAAAGCGGAAGCATATATAACGGCAATCACATCAACCTTGGAACCATTTCTGACGTGCATCAGCACCTCGTCCTTAGCTAGTCTCTGTTTATTCCGCAACTCCTATTTCGAGTTACAAATATTAGCAACCGAACCAGTATCAAATACCCAGGCGCTACTACGAGCACTAGTAAGGTACACATCAATAACATGTATATCACATATACCTTTGTTGATGGTGCCAGCCTTCTAATCTGCCAAGTACTTGGGGCAATTTCGCTTCCAATGACCATTCCCCTTGCAATAGAAGCACTTAGTCTCAGGTTTGGGTCCAACCTTGGGTTTCTTCACGGGAGCGGCAACTGGCTTGCCATTCTTCTTGAACTTCCCTTTCTTTCCCTTGCCTTTCTTCTTGAAACTGGTGGTCTTGTTGACCATCAACACTTGATCCTCTTTCTTGATTTCTACCTCCGCGGCCTTAAGCATTGCGAAGAGCTCAGGGATTGTTTTCTCCATCCCTTGCATATTATAGTTCATCATGAAGCTCTTGTAGCTTGGTGGCAGTGACTGAAGAACCCTGTTAATTGCTACTTCATCCAGAAGATTAACTCCCAGCTGATTCAAGCGGTTGAAGCACCCACACATTTTGAGTACGTGCTCGCTAACAGAGTTGTTCTCTTCCATGTTGTAGCTAAAGAACTTGTTGGAGGCGTCATACCTCTCAACCCGGGCGTGAGCCTGGAATACCAATTTCAGCTCCTGGAACATCTCATATGCTCCGTGGTGCTCAAAACGTCTTTGTAGCCCCGGTTCTAAGCCGTAAAGCATGGCGCACTGAACAATCGAGTAGTCATCAGAACATGCCTGCCAGACGCCCACAACATCCACAAACGACGTTGGAGGGGGTGGCGCACTAAGCAGTGCATCAAGGACATAAGCCTTCTGTGCAGCAGTGAGGATAATCCTCAAATTACGGACCCAGTCCGCATAGTTGCTTCCATCATCTTTCAACTTAGCTTTCTCTAGGAACGCATTAAAATTCAGGGGAGCTACAGCGTGAGCCATTTATCTACAACATTAATTTGCAAAGACAATTAGATCTGTTCATGATAATTGGTTTTGTTAATCAAATTACTAAATAAATCCCACTTAAATCAATATCCCTTAAGTTGTCTAAGTGTTCACACGATCCATATGAACCAACCCATGTCCGATCATCACGTGAGATGGGGTGGTCATCAACGGTGAACATCTCCATGTTGATCATATCTACTATATGACTCGTGTTCGACTTTCGGTCCTCTGTGTTCCGAGGCCATGTCTGTACAGACTAGGCTCGTCAAGTTTAACCCAAGTATTCCGCATGTGTAAAACTGGCTTACACCCGTTGTATGCGAACGTAGAGTCTATCACACCCGATCATTACGACGTGCTTCAAAACGACAAACTTTTGCAATGGTGCATACTTAGGGAGAACACATTTATCTTGAAATTAAGTGAAGGGATCATCTTATAATGCCACCGTTGTTCTAAGCAAAATAAGATGCATAAAAGATAAACATCACATGCAATCAAAAAATGTGACATTATATGGCCATTATCATCTTGTGCTTTTGATCTCCATCTCCAAAGCACCGGCATGATCTCCATCATCACCGGCATGACACCATGATCTCCATCAGCATGATCTCCATCATCGTGTCATCACGTGGTTGTCTCGCCAATTATTGCTTCTACAACTATTGCTAGCGCATAGCGATAAAGTAAAGCAATTACATGGCATTATTCATTGACACGCAGGTCATACAATAAATTAAAGACAACCCTATGGCTCCTGCCGGTTGTTGTACTCATTGACATGCAACTCATGAACCTATTACAAAACAAGATCATCTCATACATCAACATATAACACATCACATTTTGGCCATACCATGTCACAACATGCCCTGCAAAAACAAGTTAGACGTCCTCTACTTTGTTGTTGCAATTTTTACATGGCTGCTAGGGCAAACTATAAGAACAGTTTTTATCTACGCAAAGCCACAACAGTGATATACAAGTTGCCTTTTAACCTTCTACAAGGACCGCCCTCATCAAAGCAGATTCAACTAAAGTGGGAGAGACACACACCCGCAAAGCCACTTTTATGCAATACAAGTTGCATGTGAAACAGTGGAACCGTTCTCATGTGCGTGGACATGTAAGGTTGGTCCGAGCCGCTTCATCCCACAATACCACCGAATCCAAATAAGACAAGGCAAGTAAGCAATTTGAACATCAATGCCCACAACTTCTTTGTGTTCTACTCGTGCATATACATCTACGCATAGACCTAGCTCACGATGCCACTGAGATGGGGAACGAAGCATGAAAATCAAAAAAATTCATATGAAACACCCAAGGTCTAATCTAGGAGATGCATAGCAACAAGAGGGGAGTGTGTCTACATACCCTTGTAGACTGAAAGCGGAAGCGTATATAACGCGGTTGATTAGTCGTACTCTTCGCGATCCAATCACGATCCAATCCGATCTAACGCCGAACGGACGACACCTCCGCACACATGTGCCGCTCGATGACGTCTCCTCCTTCTTGATCAAGCAAGCAAGAGAGGAGAAGTAGATGGGATCTCAACCAGCACGACGGCGTGGTGGAGATGGTGGTGGTGCAATCCCAACAGGGCTTCGCCAAACACTGCCGGAACCAATCTGAAGAGAAAATAGAGTTTTGGGAGAGGTAGGGTTGCCGCCGGGGTGTGGGATTTGGTGTGTCTAGCCCCTCCCTTCCCCCCACTATTTATAGGAGGCAAGGGGAAGGGCTGGGGCGCAGCCTTGGCCCCTCCTCCAAGGGAGGGGGCGTCGGCCTAGGGAGGAGCCCCCTTAGGACTCTACCTACTGTCCATGTTCTAGGCGCATGGGCCTCTTGGGGCTATTGCCCCTAGCCCATGTAGCACCTCCTACCACCCATGTGGGGCCCTGGGGTAGGTGGACCCCCAGACCCCTTTCGGCACTCCCGGTATAATACCGATAAGCCCAAAACTTTTCTGGTGACAAAAACAGGACTTCCTATATATGAATCTTGACCATTCCGGAGCTCCTCGTGTTGTCCGGGACTCCGAACAACATTTGGTTACCAATGCACATATCCCAATACTACTCTAGCATCATCGAACGTTAAGCGTGCGGATCCTACGGGTTCAAGAATCATGTAGACATGACCGAGTCACCTCTCCGGTCAATAACCAATAGCGGGACCTGGATGCCCATATTGGTTACTACATATTCCACGAAGATCTTTATCGGTTGAACCACGATGTCAAGGATTCAGTCAATCCTGTATGCAATTCCCTTTGTCCGGCGATATGTTACTTGCCCGAGATTCGATCGTCGGTATCTCCATACCTAGTTCAATCTCGTTACCGGCAAGTCTCTTTACTCGTTCCGTAATACAAGATCCCATGACTAAACTCATTAGTCACATGAAGCTTCTTATGATGTTGTATTACTGTGAGGGCCCAGAGATATCTCTCAGTTACACGGAGTGACAAATCCCAGTCTCGATCCATGCAACCCAACAGACCCCTTCGGAGATACCTGTAGAGCACCTTTATGATCACCCAGTTACGAAGTGATGTTTGATAGCACACAAGGCATTCCTCCGGTATCCGGGAGTGGCATGATCTCATGGTCTTAGGAACTGATACTTGACATGAAGAAAGCTATAGCAAATAAACTAAGCAATACGATCTGTTGCTAAGCTTACGGTTGGGTCTTGTCCATCACATCATTCTCCTAATTATGTGATCCCATTATCAAATGACAACTCATATCTTTGGTTAGGAAACCATAACCATCTTTGATCAACTAGCTAGTCTAGTAGAGGCTTACTAGGGACACGGTGTAGTTTATGTATTCACACATGTATTTAAGTTTCCGATCAATACAATTCTAGCATGAATAATAAACATTTATCATGAATGGGAAATATGATAATAACCATTTTATTATTGCCTCTAGGGCATATTTCCAACAGTCTCCCACTTGCACTATAGTCAATAATCTAGTTACATAGTAATGAATCTCACACCCATAGAGTTCTGGTGCTGATCATGTTTTGCTCGTGGAAGAGGTTTAGTCAATGGGTCTGCCACATTCAGATCCGTGTGTACTTTGCAAATGTCTATGTCTCCATCCTTAATGTTATTACAAATGGAGTTCAAGCGGCGCTTGATGTGCTTTGTCTTCTTGTGAAACCTTGGCTACTTGGCTATTGCAATGGCGCCAGTGTTGTCACAATAGAGTCATCAGATCCGATGCACTAGGCACAACTCCTAGATTGAATATGAACTCCTTCATCCAGACTCATTCATTCGTCGCTTCCGAAGTAGCTATGTATTCCACTTCACATGTAGATCCCACTACGACGCTTTGCTTGGAACTGCACCAACTGACTGCTCCACCATTCAGAATATATACGTATCCGGTCTAAGACTTTGAGTCATCCAGATCAGTGTCAAAGCTAGCATCGACGTAACCCTTTACGACGAGCTCTTTGTCACCTCCATAAACGAGAAACATGTCCTTAGTCCTCTTTAGGTACTTAAGGATATTTTTGACCGCTGTCCAGTGATTCACTCCTGGATTACTTTGGTACCTCCCTGCCAGACTTATGGCAAGGCACACATCAGGTCTGGTACACAGCATGGCATAGATTATAGAGCCTATGGCTGAGGCATAGGGGATGACTTTCATCCTTTCTCTTTCTTCTGCCGTGGTTGGGCTTTGGGTCTGACTCAACTTCACACCTTGCAACACAGGCAAGAACCCCTTCTTCGACTGGTCCATTTTGAACTTCTTCAAAATCTTGTCAAGGTATGTGCTTTGTGAAAGTCCTATTAGGCGTCTTGATCTATCTCTATAGATCTTAATGCCCAATATGTAAGCAGTTTCACCTAGGTATTTCATTCAAAAACTCTTGTTCAAATAACCTTTTATGCTTTTCAGAAATTCTATTTCATTTCCAATCAACAATATGTCATCCACATATAATATTAGAAATGCTACAGAGCTCCCACTCACTTTCTTGTAAATACAAGCTTCTTCATAAGTTTGTATAAAACCATAAGCTTTGATCACCTCATCAAAGAATATATTCCAACTCCGAGATGCTTGCACCAGTCCATAGATGGATCGATGGAGCTTGCATACCTTGTTAGCATCCGTAGGATCGACAAAAACTTCCGGTTGCATCATATACAATTCTTCCTTAAGGAACCCATTAAGGAACGCTGTTTTGATGTCCATCTGCCAGATTTCATAATCATAGTATGCGGCAATTGCTAACATAATTCTAATAGACTTGAGCATCGCTACGGGTGACAAAGTCTCATCATAGTCAACTCCTTGAATTTGTCGAAAACCTTTTGCGACAAGTCGAGCTTTATAGACGGTGACATTACCATCAGCGTCTGTCTTCTTCTTGAAGATCCATTTATTTTCAATGGCTTGCCAATCATCGGGCAAGTCAACCAAAGTCCATACTTTGCTCTCATACATGGATCCCATCTCGAATTTCATGGCCTGAAGCCATTTGTCGGAATCTGGGCTCATCATTGCTTCTTCATAGTTTGTAGGTTCGCCTTTATCCAACAACATGACTTCCAGGACAGGATTACCATACCACTCTGGTGCGAAACATACCCTGGTCGACCTACAAAGTTTAGTAGTAACTTGATCCGAAGTTTCATGATCATCATCATTAGCTTCCTCTTCGGTTGGTGTAGGCATCACGGGAACTGCTTTCTATGATCTGCTACCTTCCAATTCGAGAGAAGGTACAATTACCTCATCAAGTTCTACTTTCCTCCCACTCACTTCTTTTGAGAGAAACTCCTTCTCTAGAAAGGACCCATTCTTAGCAACAAAAATCTTGCCCTCGGATCTGTGATAGAAGGTATACCCAATGGTCTCCTTAGGGTATCCTATGAAGATGCATTTCTCCACTTTGGGTTCGAGCTTATCAGCCTAAAGCCTCTTGACATAAGCATTGCATCCCCAAACTTTAAGATACGACAACTTAGTTTTCTTGCCAAACCATAATTCATACGGTGTCGTCTCAACGGATTTAGTCGGTGCCCTATTTAAAGTGAATGCGGCTGTCTTTAATGCATAACCACAAAATGATAGTGGCAAATCGGTAAGAGACATCATGGAACGCGCCATATCCAATAAAGTACGGTTATGACGTTCAGACACACCATTACACTGTGGTGTTCCAGGTGGCGTGAGTTGTGAAACAATTCCACATTGTCTTAAATGAGCGCCAAACTCGTAACTCAAATATTCACCTCCACAATTGGATCGTAGAAATTTTATTTCCTTATTACGATGATTCTCCACCTCATTCTGAAATTCCTTGAACTTTTCAAAGGTTTCAGAATTGTGTTTCATTAAGTAAATATACCCATATCTACTCAAATCATCTGTGAAGGTAAGAAAATAATGATATCCATGCGTGCTTCAACACTCATCGGACCGCATACATCAGTATGTACTATTTCCAATAATTCACTAGCCAGCTCCATTGTTCCGGAAAACGGGGTTTTAGTCATCTTGCCCATAAGGCATGGTTCACATGTATCAAATGATTCATAATCAAGTGATTCCAAAAGTCCATCAGCACGGAGTTTCTTCATGCGATTTATACCAATATGACCTAAGCGGCAGTGCCACAAATATGTGGTACTATCATCATTAACTTTGCATCTTTTGGCATCAATATTATGAATATGTGTATCACTACGATCGAGATTCAACAAGAATAAACCATTCACAAGGGGTGCATGACCATAAAAGATATTATCCATATAAATAGAACAACCATTATTCTCTTCTTAAATGAATAACCGTCTCGCAATAAACAAGATCCAGATATAATGTTCATGCTTAACGCAGGCACCAAATAACAATTATTTAGGTTCATAACTAATCCTGAAGGTAAACGTAGAGGGAGCGATCACATCAACCTTGGAACCATTTCCGACGTGCATCATCACCTCGTCCTTAGCTAGTCTCCGTTTATTCCGCAGCTCCTGTTTCAAGTTACAAATATTAGCAACCGAACCAGTATCAAATACCCAGGCGCTACTACGAGCACTAGTAAGGTACACATCAATAACATGTATATCACATATACCTTTGTTGACGTTGCCAGCCTTCTTATCTGCCAAGTACTTGGGCCAGTTCCGCTTCCAGTGACCATTCCCCTTGCAATAAAAGCACTCAGTCTCAGGTTTGGGTCCAGCCTTGGGTTTCTTCATGGTAGCAGCAACTGGCTTGCCATTCTTCTTGAAGTTCCCTTTCTTTCCCTTGTCTTTCTTCTTGAAACTGGTGGTCTTGTTGACCATCAACACTTGATGCTCTTTCTTGATTTCTACCTCCGCGGCCTTAAGCATTACGAAGAGCTCATGGACTGTTTTCTCCATCCCTTGCATATTATAGTTCATCACGAAGCTCTTGTAGCTTGGTGGCAGTGACTGAAGAACCCTGTCAATCGCTACTTCATCCGTAAGATTAACTCCCAACTGATTCAAGCGGTTGAAGTACCCAGACATTTTGAGTACGTGCTTGCTAACGGACTTGTTCTCTTCTAGCTTGCAGATAAAGAACTTGTCGGAAGCATCATACCTCTCAACCCGGGCGTGAGCCTGGAATACCAATTTCAGCTCCTGGAACATCCCATATGATCTGTGGTGCTCAAAACGTCTTTGGAGCCCCGGTTCTAAGCCGTAAAGCATGGCGCACTGAACTATCGAGTAGTCATCAGAATGTGCCTGCCAGGCGTTCACAACATCCACAGACGACGCTGGAGGGGGTGGTGCACCGTGCGGTGCATCAAGGACATAAGCCTTCTGTGCAGCAGTGAGGATAATCCTCAAATTACGGACCCAATCCGCATAGTTGCTTCCATCATCTTTGAACTTAGCTTTCTCTAGGAACACATTAAAATTCAGGGGAGCTACAGCGCGAGCCATTTATCTACAACATTGATTTGCAAAGACAATTAGACTTTGTTCATGATAATTGGTTCTGTTAATCAAATTATGAAAGAATTCCCACTTAAATCAATATCCCTTAAGTTGTCTAAGTGTTCACATGATCCATATCAACCAACCCATGTCCGATCATCACGTGAGAAGGGGTGGTCATCAACGGTGAACATTTCCATGTTGATCATATCTACTATATGACTCGTGTTCGACCTTTCGGTCCTCCGTGTTCCGAGGCCATGTCTGTACAGACTAGGCACGTCAAGTTTAACCCAAGTATTCCGCATGTGTAAAACTGGCTTATACCCGTTGTATGCGAACATAGAGTCTATCACACCCGATCATCACGAGGTGCTTCGAAATGATGAACTTTCGCAACGGTGCATACTTAGGGAGAACACATATACCTTGAAATTAAGTGAAGGGATCATCTTATAATGCTACCTTCTTTCTAAGCAAAATAAGATGCGTAAAAGATAAACATCGCATGCAATCAAAAAATGTGACATGATATGGACATTATCATCTTGTGCTTTTGATCTCCATCTCCAAAGCACCGGCATGATCTTCATCATCACCGGCATGACACCATGATCTCCATCATCGTGTCGTCACGTGGTTGTCTCACCAACTATTGCTTCTACAACTATTGCTAACGCATAGCAATAAAGTAAAGCAATTACATGGCGTTATTCATTGACACGCAGGTCATACAATAAATTAAAGACAACCTTATGGCTCCTGCTGGTTGCCGTACTCATCGACATGCAAGTCGTGAACCTATTACAAAACATGATCATCTCATACATCAACATATATCACATCACGTTTTGGCCATACCACATCACAACATGCCCTGCAAAAACAAGTTAGACGTCCTCTACTTTGTTGTTGCAATTTTTACGTGGCTGCTAGGGCAAACTATAAGAACCGTTCTTATCTTCGCAAAACCACAACGGTGATATACAAGTTGCATTTTAACCTTCTGCAAGGACTGCCCTCATCAAATCAGATTCAACTAAAGTGGGAGAGACAGACATCCGCAAAGCCACTTTTATGCAATACAAGTTGCATGTCAAATAGTGGAACCGTTCTCATGTGCGTGGACATGTAAGGTTGGTCTGAGCCGCTTCATCCCACAATACCGTCGAATCCAAGTAATACAAGGGAAGTAAGCAATTTGAACATCAACGCCCACAACTTCTGTGTGTTCTACTCATGCATATACGTCTACAGATAGACCTAGCTCATGATGCCACTGATGGGGAACGAAGCATGAAAACCAAAAAAATTCCTATGAAACAGCCAAGATCTAATCTAGGAGATGCATAGTAATGAGAGGGGAGGTGTGTCTACATACCCTTGTAGACCGAAAGAGGAAGCATATATAACGCTCTTGATGTAGTCGTACTCTTCGTGATCCAATCATGATCCAATCCAATCTAGCGCCGAACGGACGGCACCTCCGCGTTCAACACACGTGCGGCTCGATGACGTCTCCTCTTCTTGATCCAGCAAGCATGAGAGGAGAAGTAGATGGGATCTCAACCAGCACGATGTCGTGGTGGAGATGGTGGTGGTGCAATCCCGGCAGGGCTTCGCCAAACACTGTCGGAACCAATCTATGGAGAAAATGGAGTTTTGTGAGAGGTACGGCTGCCGTCGGGGCATGGGATTTGGTGTGTCTAGCCCCTCCGTTTCCCCCACTATTTATAGGAGGCAAGGGGGAGGGCTGGGGCGCAGCCTTGGCCCCTCCTCCAAGGGAGGGGCGTCGGCCTAGGGAGGAGTCCTCCCTCCCCAAGGCACCTAGGGGGTGCCTTCCTCCCTTAGGACTCTACCCTCTCTCCATGTTCTAGGTGCAAGGGCTTCTTGGGGCTGGTGCCCCTGGCCCATGTAGGCCAGGGCGCACCCCCTACAGCCCATGTGGGCCCCCGTGGCAGATGGACCCCCAGACCCCTTTCGGCACTCCTGGTATAATACCGATAATGCCCGAAACTTTTCCGGCGACCAAAACAGGACTTCCTACATATGAATCTTGACTATTCCGGAGCTCCTCGTGATGTCCGGGATCTCATCCGGGACTCCGAACAACATTCGGTTACCAATGCACATATCCCAATACTACTCTATCGTCATCGAACGTTAAGCGTGCGGACCCTACGGGTTCGAGAATCAGGTAGAATGACCGAGACACCTCTCCGATCAATAACCAATAGCGGGACCTGGATGCCCATATTGGTTACTACATATTCCACGATGATCTTTATCGGTTGAACCATGATGTCAAGGATTCAGTCAATCCCGTATGCAATTCCCTTTGTCCGGCGATATGTTACTTGCCCAAGATTCGATCGTCGGTATCTCCATACCTAGTTCCATCTCGTTACCAGCAAGTCTCTTTACTCGTTCTATAATACAAGATCTCGTGACTAAACTCATTAGTCACATGAAGCTTCTTATGATTTTGTATTACCGAGAGGGCCCAGAGATATCTCTCCGTTACATGGAGTGACAAATCCCAGTCTCAACCCATGCAACCCGACAGACACCTTCGGAGATACCTATAGAGCACATTTATGATCACCCAGTTACGAAGTGACGTTTGATAGCACACAAGGCATTCCTCTGGTATCCGGGAGTGGCATGATCTCATGGTCTTAGGAACTGATACTTGACATGAAGAAAGCTATAGCAAATAAACTAAGCGATACGATCTGTTCCTAAGCTTACAGTTGGGTCATGTCCATCACATCATTCTCCTAATGATGTGATCCCGTTATCAAATGAAAACTCATGTCTATGGTTAGTAAACCATAACCATCTTTGATCAACGAGCTAGTCTAGTAGAGGCTTACTAGGGACACGGTGTAGTTTATGTATTCACACATGTATTTAAGTTTCCGATCAATACAATTCTAGCATGAATAATAAACATTTATCATGAACGGGAAATATGATAATAACCATTTTATTATTGCCTCTAGGGAATATTTCCAATAGTGAAAACCCTAGGTATAGCTTCTTATTGGTTAAGCCTGGCAATGGCGGCGTTTTTTATGTCGTTATCTTGATGAAGACATTGCTCGAAGTTTGCTCAGACTTGATTTTCAGGGTGAAACCCCACGATCTGACTTTCATGTGTTGGATCCGGCGACGCGTCACTTATGTGTCGTTTCCTTCTTGGAGGCGTCGCTTTTGAAGAACCATATTCGTGGTCCTTGTGTTCTCATGAGATAGTTGGTGCCGATGGTTATTGTTGTACATCGTTAATCACTGTTTGTAAAACTTCATGACTTTTTTCTCTTCACTTAGGCATAGCGTCGGTCTGGTATGACTTAGCTCTTTGCCGGCGTGATCCTATGGTGTGTATGTTGGATGTGTGCATCCTGTTTATGCAGAGGCTGGGTGTGGCTCATTGTAATTCTATCCCTCGATGTTATATCATGAGTCAATGAAAACATCCATTATAAAAAAAACATAGTAGATAGAGCAGTTCTCAAAATGAGAAGGTGTAGAAAAGGCAGAGTCAAAATTTGAATATTCTGGTTAAAAAGGAGCGGGGGTACCGAACCTATATTGTGATCCAAAAAGAAGCAAACTGAGAAGGCACGGATCTGCCGATGAAAAATGTTAAGCTTGGAAGTGCCAGAGCTAACATAGAGAGTATCAATTGGCTCAGCATTATCGAAACAAAAGAAGAGGTGTTTCTGACTTATCAAAGATGGATTGATTCTTTGAGAATGAGTAAGTCTAATAAGGAGCTCGGTAGCATGAGAAGATAAAACTTTTTGAGGTACCGAGGCTTAGAAAAACTCAAATTAGGAAAGGCCATAGAATGTTTTTCTGAAGCATTCGGACTAGGATATGTCCTTGGAGTTCATACCAAAGTACTTTGCTTGTGCCCTTTATAGTACAGGTGTCCTGCACTCAATATGAGCCTATAATAACATTCTAATAGCTTGAGGAAGACAACAACTTGAAACGTAGGCAGGCATCACCATCAATGTTCCACCAATAGACGTCAGACCAGTGTAAGAAAATTAGTCATAGTCCCTGAAATAAAGTCATTGAAAGCATTAGTTCTCTCAAGTGGGTTTGTGATAAATCACCAAAACCAATAGGGTAAATTAGATGCACTTTCAAGTATGCATATCTCAAATAAATGTAATTGTTTGGGTTTCCATAACGGGCTTCGCATGATCATTGGACCGAAACAAAGTATAAGAATTTATAGCGATAACTAGTTTCTAACTAAACTAAACCTCACCCTGAATTGGGGGCATTCTAAGGACGGGCATGGGAGGGGGTGGGGTTTCAACCTGAGGATTTTTTCCTACCTAAATACGGAATATGCAAACTACCTATTGTGTTTTATTCCGAAAATACATCCCTTGCCCAATACGAGGTAGGGCAACACCTATAGATGGCTACGGAAGAAGTTATGGAGTGTCATAATATATGTTTCATCCATATCTTCATATGTTATCATGACTAGCAAAAAGGCCCGTGCGTTGCAACGGGAGACAAAAAATACCACACGCTCTTAATTTACAAAAATTGGTCTATAATCTGAGAATTTGTAGCTACGGCCCAAACAAAGATGGTCTTAACCTATAAAAGCGCAGTTTAAGATTCTATAGGTGTTCTATTTCAACACGGCTTGCATGTAGATTTAATCCATACAAAGAAACGGACAAGTGATCATGCATTTATTCATGTCATGTTCGGAATGGGGCGTTGTTACGGGCGAGTAAAGAAAAACGAAAAAACAAACGATGACACATTAGCACATTACGGAGACATGTGTGCATCAATGGCAGTTTTCAGTTTAAGAATCACCAACTTAGGGTAACTCTTGAACACTTTTTTTCACATGCATATTTCTTAAATACATGAAGAGTTGTTAAAAAGGTTGTTAAAAAGATACAAGATTTTTTAATCATAAAAAGAGATTATTTTTTTTGTCTGGAAAAAAACATTTTTGTATGGTCTCCTGTGGACGCAGGTACTTGCGCCCCTATTTCATCACTATTTCTTGCCATACATGTCATAGGTATTGGTCCATCTTTTATCACTATTTATATCTTATCAAACTTGTTTTTTATTTTATTTTTTGTCATGCATGCCATATTTTTACTTTTTTTCATGTATGTCCTCTTTTTTCTTCTTCTTATATATAGAAGAATAGCGCAACATCTCATCTTTATCGGATCTCCTCTG
The DNA here is from genome assembly GCA_011799875.1 of Thinopyrum elongatum. Taxonomy (NCBI): domain Eukaryota; kingdom Viridiplantae; phylum Streptophyta; class Magnoliopsida; order Poales; family Poaceae; genus Thinopyrum; species Thinopyrum elongatum. Next base: position 435,692,418 of record CM022300.1, read on the forward strand.
CATTTTCTCTTTTATTTCTTTTATAGCGGACATCCCATCTTTATTGGGTCTTTCTTTTATTTCTTTTCATGTTGTCCTTATTTATTGGGTGTCTCTAGCAAATTTATCTTCAATTTCATGTCTAATCCTGATTTTGCTGAGATGTTCATCCCCAATCTAAATCAGTACCGGTATTAAAAAAAGACGGATAATGCATTGTTGATTAACATTGCAGCCTAGATAGTGTTTTTTTAAATTCTTAACAGATAAAATAATATCATATTCAGATTCTACATATTTTTTAATCAAATTCCATATATAACATGTTAAATTTAGAGTTACGGTTAAGAAGATGTGAGTATTTTAAAAAACATGTGATATGTACTGCGGGTTTAATGTCAGAAACATTAGGGGGTTTTCTATAAAATAGCAAACGGACTAAGAATACCTATATCTTTTATTAGTAGGTATAGATAGCTTCAAAGTCCTGAAATCTGCAATATGCACTTGAAGCTTCGCTGTCATTCCCTTTACGCTTGCTACCATTTTCATGCTTGATCAAAGTGAAAATCTAACTATTCTATTCCCGTCCTTGTGTGACCATCATGGCTTAAAAGTCACAGATTGGAGAGCATGTGGTGTTTGCGCCCGCAGATCCATTGGCTCTAAGATGTGATAGGTTATCGTCCTATGCTTTAACCTATCATGACAATAGTGGCAGCAAATGCCAATGTTACGTTTGATTTGGTAGGTGGTTCTCTTTGTGTTGTGTATCTTTTGGTTGTATTAGAAATCTTTGTGGTTCATATGTACATAATTTGTTTAATAAATCAATAATGTCAGATCATCCTAAAATAATCTTGAGGAGAAATTCATCTATAGGTTCGACAGAAGCTGCCACGTACCTACGAAACTCAATTGATTATTATATCCTTATTATTGAAGTTCATTTTTGTAGAATCTTATTCAATTTCAGAAGTTGTGAGTTCTGTAACACCTGTAATATTGGCCCAATCAAAGACCCAAGTTTCTTGAGCTAAATTTAGCTGATTTTTCTTTTGAGGAACTAATTTAGCTTGGACCATGATAAGTGTCACACGCGTGGCATGAACACATGACAACTCCGAACGTTTTTTTTGTCGCAAGTTTAGTGACGCGAGGATGACAACTTTAGTTGTCAAGCATGACGACTTTTTTCGAATGGCAAGTTTCTTTTTTTTATTTTTTTTCAGATGACAACTTTAGTTTTAAAAAAGTCAGGGTCGAAGTGCTCCGTGCTACACGTGTGGCACTTATCATTTGGGTTTAGCTTTGATAGCGGGTGTATACCGCAGCATCAATAAATCATCATGTAATGTATATAAGGCGTTTTAGAGACTTGATGAAGGTTGTACAGTATCTACAATCCACTAAATATCTAATTTCCTAAGGTAGCCGAATCAGACTGAAGCGAGCGACCACATCCTCACAATTCTTCCCCCAATCCACACAGTCGCCTCCAGCCCTCTCTCAAGCCACACAAACCGCAGCCCGGAACCAATGGAACAAAACAAGAAGCCGCCACCACCACCACGGTGCGCGCCAAGACAAGGCAGGGGAGAGAAATTCGTTAATCCGCAGCACCAAAGCAATGGCCGCCGCGACCACCACCACGTCCCGCCCGCTTCTGCTCTCCCGCCAGCAGGCGGCGGCTAGCTCCCTCCAATGCCGCCTCCCCAGGAGGCCCGGAAGCAGCCTCTTTGCCGGCCAGGGTCAGGCGTCGACTCCGAATGTGCGGTGCATGGCGGTCGTGGACACGGCCTCGGCGCCGGCGCCGGCTGCGGCTAGAAAGAGGAGCAGCTACGACATGATCACGCTGACGACGTGGCTGCTGAAGCAGGAGCAAGAGGGGGTCATCGACAACGAGATGACCATCGTGCTGTCCAGCATATCCACGGCGTGCAAGCAGATCGCCTCGTTGGTGCAGCGTGCGCCCATCTCCAACCTCACCGGCGTCCAGGGCGCCACCAACGTGCAGGGCGAGGACCAGAAGAAGCTCGACGTCATCTCCAACGAGGTAAGTACATACTAGGAGTAAGAAAATTAACTAGACGAGCGTCCAACAGCAATTACTAACTGAGAACGATGTACTGTACGCGCGTGCGCGCAGGTGTTCTCGAACTGCCTGAGGTGGAGTGGCCGCACCGGCGTGATCGCATCGGAGGAGGAGGACGTGCCGGTGGCGGTGGAGGAGAGCTACTCGGGCAACTACATCGTGGTGTTCGACCCGCTCGACGGCTCCTCCAACATCGACGCTGCCGTCTCCACCGGCTCCATCTTCGGCATCTACAGCCCATCCGACGAGTGCCACATTGGCGACGACGCAACCGTACGTAGTTAAGACCTGAAATTTCCCTTCTCCTTCTGCACGGCTCACGCGTGCGCTAACTAAAGTGCGCCCGTCTTTGCTCTCCTCGAGCGTGCAGCTTGACGAAGTGACGCAGATGTGCATAGTGAACGTGTGCCAGCCAGGGAGCAACCTGCTCGCCGCCGGCTACTGCATGTACTCTAGCTCGGTCATCTTCGTGCTCACCATCGGCACCGGGGTGTACGTGTTCACGCTGGACCCGATGTACGGCGAGTTCGTGCTGACGCAGGAGAAGGTGCAGATCCCAAAGTCGGGCAAGATCTACTCCTTCAACGAGGGCAACTACGCGCTCTGGGACGACAAGCTCAAGAAGTACATGGACAGCCTCAAGGAGCCCGGCACCTCCGGCAAGCCCTACTCCGCGCGCTACATCGGCAGCCTCGTCGGCGACTTCCACCGCACCATGCTCTACGGCGGCATCTACGGGTACCCCAGCGACCAGAAGAGCAAGAACGGCAAGCTGCGGCTGCTCTACGAGTGCGCGCCCATGAGCTTCATAGCGGAGCAGGCCGGCGGCAAAGGCTCGGACGGCCACCAGAGGGTACTCGACATCATGCCCACAGAGGTACGATTTTCTTTGCAATCACCAGTGCACTTCAAATGCGCGGTTGAATTGGAGATCTTAATCGGTTGTTGTGGATGCGTTTTGTGCAGGTCCATCAGAGAGTGCCTCTGTACGTCGGGAGCGTGGAGGAAGTGGAGAAGGTGGAGAAATTCTTGTCTTCAGAGTAGAACAAGAACGAGGGATATACAGGCTGTTTCTTCCAAGAAATTATTGTAACTAATCTATAATGTAGCCCTTTTCTTGTAATGCGGAAAATATATTTGAAGAATTCCAATTGGATTGTGAAGTCAAGGCGTGTCAATTCTTTGCTGTCTCCTGCGAATGGCGAAAAGGTTATAATGGTGTGGTGTCGATCCCAAACATCTGAATACACCATGAAAAACCGAGTGTCGCCCAAGATCTTCGGTGGTTTGGGCATCCTCAACCTGGAGAAGTTTGCTACTGCCCTTCGATTGCGATGGCTTTGATATGAATGGGCTGACCCACCCAAGACTTGGGTTGGGATGGGAACGCCATGCACATTTTTGCGGCGGCCACCACAGTTCACATTGAAGATGGAGGTAAGGCGAAGCTCTCGGAATCACCCTGGCTCCAAGGCATGAGACCCAAAGATATTGCTCCTAGGATCTTTGACCTCTCAAAAAAGAAACCTTGCTCAGTCCAAACTGCTCTCCTCAATAATTTTTGGGTTAGTCAAATTGATACCCATCATGGGATCACCCTTGAGCAAGTACAGGAGTTCACCACACTTTGGGAGAAACTATCCTCTGTTACTCTCAACAACAATGTGCAAGATACTATCCACCGGAAGTTCACCCCTCAAGGAGAATACTCGATGTCGACTGCCTATATGGCGCAGTTTGCGGGACACACGATTAGCATCATGTCTGTTGCTGTTTGGAAGGTTTGGGCCCCTCCGAAATGCAAGTTTTTTGCTTGGTTGATAATTCAAAACAGAGTATGGACGGCCGATCGATTGCTCCGCCGTGGCTGGCCGAACTGCAACATTTGCCCGCTTTGCAAGCAAGTCTAGGAAACTGCGGCACATCTTCTCTTCCAGTGTAGGTTCACCCAGCGTGTTTGGGTTGAGGTTGCTGCGTGGATTGGCCTACATGGTGATGTGGTGAGGAGCTGGAGATTTGAGGCTTCAGTACGAGATTGGTGGATTAAAAATGTGATTGAGCGCGGAAATCAGAGAAAGGCTATCGCCTCCTTGTTCATGCTTATGTATTTGGAGATTTGGAAAAAGCGTAACGCAAGGGTCTTTCGCAACACTGCCGCTACAACGATCATGGTCGTCGCGAAGATCAAAGAGGAAGCCCATCTTTGGGCTATGGCAGGTGCCACCCACTTGAGTATTGTAATGCCACGAGAGTAGTTCTTTATCCCTCGCTTTGCGGGTATTTATCTAAAACCTTCTTCCTTAATTAATGAAAATGGCAAATCTTTTGCCTTGTTTAAAAAAAAACCGAGTGTCTGTTTAATACGAAACTGAAGTAGAAAGCAGCTTACGCAAGGGTGGACAAATACCAAATCGGATCAGAAGTGAAGTGTTTTGCTATACAAGTCTTAACCGCTGTTTGAGTCGCAAACTTGATAAAATGCCACCTATTTGGGTTTGGCTTCCACTTATCAGTGATACATGACAGGATCATTCTATCACATTTCACTGCCTAGGTAGTTGTAACATTGTGACAATTTTTTTTTCGAAACAGGATTGTGACAATTTTTGTACGCCAACATTGGCAACTTCAATACTTCAATTTTGACAATTTTTAGGAGCTCTTCTACTGCACCCAAAATTAATATGAGCCGTCCATTTTCATTGATGCAATGACCAGTACACAATTTGGTACTCCAAAACCAAGCCCGGACGGAATACTTACTTGAAAAGTCATGGAGTACCTTGACCTAAGGGGCAAAATGGTAATCACATCGATCCTGTTATTATTATACCTATGGGCCTATCTTGGTATTTTGGTTGGCCCTCAGTTATGTATGCTCCTAACATAATCCTCACTTGATTGAACCCTAATTAATCCTATAACCTACGATCATCTCTCCTGGCTCGATGGCCTTGTGAACACAAGACTCGTTGATCCCTACGAAGTCATAAAACTGGGCATTGCACCATCGTCTAATCAAGGATCGCCGACAAGAGCATGCGCTTGCCTTGCCCTCATTGGCTCGTCCTCGGTAGTGACGATAGGGGCAGCGGGCGGTGATGGGTGCTCACATCTGATAGACATAGGCCAACAACATCAAGCGCAGACTCAATGGCTTGACGACCTACCGTGAGTACTTTTTTCTTATAGTCTTCTCAATTTCTGGTTTTTCTAAATTATTCATAATAGAGGATTATCATCATTATACTTAATTTACTCGTTGGTCCATTGTAGCGTTCTTTCTTGCAATATAGCGCCACAAACACTAATTTATAGTTTCCTTATTATTATCGCAAATGTAAACTTTTACTTTTTATATTGTATTTCGTATTGGAAAAAAGATAGCTTTTCATACTCATGTTGGAAATCCTGGCTCCGCCACTGAGTAGGATAGTTACAGACGGCTGCCACAATGCTAGCAATTTCCTCTGGGGGGTCTACACAACGAGCAGACACTGCGCTACTGCGATCATCCCCATACCTACGAGGCTATGGCTAACTTTAACTAACTTGGTCTCCCTTCCTTGAGACAACAGCAACCTGATCTAATACACCCAATGCAAATGTGTCGAGCAGTTATGCCTGGAGCTTGACACCATTTGCAATTGTTTGGCACAATCAGACTTCATTTGACGATTCAGTTATGTCCATTCTAGGGCCAGTTGAAGCCCCTTCCCGGAGAGCAGCGAGCTCCGCTTCTAGCATGTATCCACAGTTGTAAAGTACCCTAATCGCCGTGAAGATTAACGCTTTTGTATAGTCTCTGAGTAGCATCCTCACATCGGCTATGCCATTCTCATCCTCGAACATGCCATCAACATTAAGCTTAGCACATCCAGGGGTTGTGGGCCTCCATTTCTCAGCATGCAATATAGGCTTATGATGAGTGCCAACAACGATTATGCATTGTACAACTTGTTTTGCTTTCACCTGGCAGGCCTGGGGGTGTTGTTGCTGCGACAGAAGGGAGGTGACATAGTTGCATGGAAAACACCTGGAAGTTTTGATTGGGATTGCCGGTTTCGGGTGCATCACCTCATTACGTACATGCCATGCCCTCCGCATGATCATCAATGACATAAGACCAGAGGCGGAGCTAGCATCGGATTACGGCTAGGGCTAAGTACCTTGATTGATGTATTTTGATAATTTTTTGTACTTTCTAAGGAGAAATTACAAAGGCCATCGTTACTAGGCCTAGGGCTATAGCCCCACTTGCCATAGGCCTGTCTCCGCCCCTGCATAAGACGAAAGTATCCAGGAGTTTATCGAGCATTCTTAAGATCCACTCCCGCTCTGAATTTTGGAGGTCATCATCGACTAGTAGATCCCACACCTCTTTCATAACATGCCAGAGGTCGGCAACATGGGGACAACTAGTTGAAGAACATCATGATCATTTTTTTTTCACGAACATTTTTTATCTGCAAACTTTCTTTGAGTTTGCAATTATTTTTTCAAATTCTTTAACATTTTTCTAATTTGTGAACTTTTCTTGAATCTGTTAACACTTTTTTCAATTGCTGAACTTTTTTTAGTTGACGAACATTTTATTAAATTTTTTACTTATTCACAAAAAAGGTTTTTAAAAAACATAAAAAAGGTACTTGAATGAAGCACCCTTTCTAGCAACGAATGAAGCACCTGTATTTACTAAAGAAAAAAATGAAGCGCCTTTTTTAAGACAAAAAAATGAAGCACCTGTATGTAGGGAGGTGAGCACCTGTACGTGCAAAGAAAAAGTATGTTCCTGCGTTCTGGGCAGGCCCATTATAGGGATCGCTGTTGACCACACGCCATATATTACACTTTTTTTTGCGGGGGGGCATATATTACACTTGACTGTATTATCCGGGTGTCAAAAAAAAAACTTGACTGCATTACCGCCGCACCACAGGACGGGGGTATGAATAAACATCAGTCAATCAAAACTTAGATATACTACTAGCACATATGCCCGTGCGTTGCAACGGGAGATAAAACTATAGTTTTAAATAGCCGGCTATAGCTTCGTTATAGCCCGCTATAACCTTTTCAGCAGGATGCCGCTAAATGGTCGTCTTCACAAATAGCCCGCTATAGCTGATCTGGAGGCCCGCCGCTATTTTTCATAGCCCGCTATTTAAAACATTCATAAAATAGTACTCCCTTTGTCCGAAAAAGCTTGTCCCTTAAATAGATGTATCTAGCACTAATTTGATGCTAGATACATCCATTTGAGGGACAAACTTTTTTGGACGGAGAGAGTATGCATTTAAAGTCAGTGAGAATAATATGTGTAAGTAAAACCCTATGTGCACACGAAAAAGGAATATTTAGCTTCTCGGTTTCGCCGCGTGTGAAGGAATCAATCCGCTATTTTTCCAGTCATTGATCGATTGCATTTAAGAGTTTTGTTACGTCATCGTACGTCAGAGAAGACCCATGAGTTATTTAATCTACTTTTTCTTTCAATCCTTTCAAGCAAGGGGATTTTAAGGTACGAAGTTTCTGAACATTCTAGGAAACATGAACAATATTTTAAATCCTGGACAGTTTTTTAAAAATTATGTACACTTTTGGAAAAACACGAACAAAATATGAAAGGGAACATCTTGTAAATTTCACAAACATTTTATGAAAACACCAACTTTTTTATAAAAACATGAACATGATTTGAATTTGTGAACATTTTTTCAAAACGGGAACATGTATTAAAAATTCATAAGATGTTTAGAAAATGTGTATCTTTTATACAAGAACATTATTTTTAATTGTAAAAAATTCACTAAAACAGCAATATTTTTCGAATCTAGAGCATTTTTTGAACTGCCATTTTCTTTATAGAAATCTCGAACAATTTTGAAAAACAATAAATTTTTTTGAAAAAATGGGAAACTTTTTGCAAGTTTTGAATATTTTTCAAAATATCAACAAAATTTTGGAATTCTGAACATTTTCCAAAATTTGTTTTCTTTAATTCTGAACGTTTATTGAGAATTTTAATTTATGAAATAAATTCTAAAAGAAAAATAAACTTGGAAGGAAAAAAGAGATAGGAAAAGGAGAATAAAAATAGAAGTAAAACACAGAAATAAAGAAAAATGGGCCAGCCCATTATAGGCTGTCCTGTGGGAAAATCTGACTATTTATCGCCCAGAGCAGAAAATAGAATTTTTCCAACTGCATAGGCACAAAAATAAGGGGGCTTGCTTCACTGGGCCACAGCGCGGCCCACGTACGAAAAATATTTTTCTAGCAGACAAACGCATAAGAATTTAGTACCATCTCGGATAGAAAAAAAATTATTTTCGATGGTGAACGGATGAAAAAAATTTGACGAAACGCACCTTGCTTTATCAGTAGTAGGTATAGGCATAGGTATAGGTATAGATGTAGATATACCTCAAATAGATATAGTATTGCACTGAGAATGATAGGTTCGGTGTTTTTCAACTTAATGTGCCCGGTTAAATTAATTGTGTTCTGTGAAAAGAAAATCCCTCAAACATCAACTTGATAGGCCAGCTACGTCGTTGTAGGTAAGCTATTTTGAATAATAGTCAAAATCAGGGGTACAGAAGCTTGCTGGAGAGAAGAAAGGAGGATGGAAAAAAATGCAACACAGTATAGGGGCGCGCACACACACACTCACATGCACATATACATTTCTTTTTATAAACGCACGCATGCATACCTTCCTCTTATGAGCACATTCGAGAGAAGATTGATGAAGATATCACAGGTGCCTTGTTGTCAAGGGCAGACCGCTTACCATTGAAAGAATAAAACCATAAAATTCTGAATATATAAAAAAAAATACGATTACACATAACAAATCTAGGACTTGAACCCGATGAACGGGTTCACCAAAAAAACTGACCATTTAAACTATGCTTAGGACATGTACAGTGGTTGATAAGACAATCTTATGTTAAGTCTTACATGTAGTTTAGAGATGACAATAAAAGTATGTCTACAATGGATTATATTTTAATCTTATCTTCAATAACTAACTATTTTTAAAATATTATGAGACATATTGTGCGAAGAGATCATCTCTTGAATAAAAAATGACTAATCATTCCTTTTGTAGTTTCTCTTTCGTTTCTTTTGAGCGTGATTGTGTTGTTTCCGCTCCAGCATCTATCGTTGGTTGTACCTGATGTTTGCTATATTAATATAGCGGGGCGCAAGCCTGTTTCGTCTTAAATAAGAAAAGACTAACCATTTCTTATGATTTCTCTCTCCTTCGTCTCAACATTTATTCTACATGGACTCCTAAGAAAGATCAATGTACATGTCCCTATGCCCTTAGATAGCCAGAGAGAATGGATTAAGCGTGTGGAACAAAACGTGCGCCACAAAATGTAGGACGTACCTCAATTAGCTCGCAGCACATGCAGACTTGTCAGTTCCAGTCCAACAATGCCTACGTACTTAAGATTATCTACTATATCTATCGATCGTTACCCGTAATAAACACAGTTGCTGTCAACCGACGCGACTGAAGTTTCAGAGGAGAAAATCGATCTGTCCGGGTCCAACCGACCAAAATTAATTTGGGATTAAGCTCACCCAACGCGGTTTCGCATTCGGACGCCAGCTGCCTCCGGAACGACTGCGACATGATAGAATTTTCAACCGATCGAATGTTTGTCAAAATAAAAATTGTGAAAAATCCTAGTTTGATCCACTTATCGGGAACGAGACAAGCCGTCCGTTAATCAGGTGCTCGCCACATGAACAAACCACGAGCGCGCGTGGCGCAACGCTGCCTGTGGGCTGCGGCTACACGTTCGTAGTTTTACCGATGGTGTCAAGTACAAACGGCCGACGTGAGAGAGAGTTTTTTTTTCCAGCCTTACTGAGTATACAAGCTGTAGCATCTGTTCGAACGCACAATCCCCGACTATGCATCTAAACCAGATGTACGACCTATATCTCTAATACACGTCTAGTAAGACTTCCGACCTATATCTCTAATACACGTCTAGTGAGACTTCGGACCTATATCTTTAATACGTCTAGTGAGACTTCCGAAGTCAAGGACTCCGAAAACAACAGGCACGTATGTTGTGAGTCAAGGACTCCGAAAACAACGTGCACGTACGCTGTGCTCGCCTGTGTTCATGATAAACAGTGACACTACAGTGTAACGCCCAAAAATTCGTGTTCATGATAAACAGTGACACTACAGTGTAACGCCCAAAAATTCGTCCAGGTTGGGGATCGAACTCGGGGCAGGCTGGTGCGCCACTGCGCTCCCAGCCGCTCAGCTAAGGCTAAGGCTCAGTCCTTAACGTGAGAGAGAGTTAACATTTGAGCTTGCATGCAAGACGTGCCGCTGCCACGCGTTGGAATGCATTTGTGAGTCATCCCATCTTTTTAAAACACAGTACCATTGTAAATGCGTACACATTCATACGAGAACCTCCGAAATATTGAGCCGCGGCCCTTAAAAGTAAAATGAAAAGATTAGTGTCAAGTTTATGACGTAAACCTGAAGCTGGTTCCACCACAAAGAACCTCATCATGCAAGTTGCGCTTAGTTTGTGTGAACCATCGTATTGCTTGTCATAATACAGATGCAATACGTTTCATAATGTTTTGAGGCATGATGTTGGGACTTAGGGCCAAACTTCTCAGCTTGTCCAAAAGAAAAATGTCCATTTTACTACTTTGAATAAAGTGGATGATTTACTTTACCCCTGATCTATTTTTGGCTTCTTCTATCCCTAAACAAACCAAAACCGGATAAAATACCCCATGGTTGGTTTGTCTCCATCCGTTGCTGATGTGGCACTAGTCAAGGACGGTTTTGATCTGGGTGGGGCCCTCTTGTCAGGTTTCTCTCACCTCTCTCTCTCTTCGGGTCAAATCCGCCGCCACGCGAAGGAGCTCGCCCCGGTCGCCGCACCCCGCTCGGCCTCGCCTCGCGCTCCTCCGCGGCGTTGGCTCCGCCGCAATCCGCCCCGTCGCCGCTCCGGCCGCGTGCCTGCGCCGCCCCACCTCCTTCCCGAGCTTGCGCTGTCGTCCCCGGCCGCCCCCGCACCTTGCTCGCGCCGTCGTCCCCGGCCGCCAGCCGGCTCCGACCGCCCCCGCTCTGCCCTCGCGCGCGCGGCCCTGTTCGCACCCAAGTCGCTCCGCCTCGCGCGTGCGAACCCGTCCGTGCCCCGCGCCTCTCCTCGCCGCTCTGCATTTGGCCGCGCCCGGCCTCCCTCGCTCGGCGCGCGCTATCTCCACCCGCCCCGACGCGGGCCCGGCCGCCTGCCGGCTCCGCGCGCATCGGCTGCCGCCGCTGTGGCTGGCTGCTACTGCAGTAGGGGGCCGCCCCTTTTTTCTTCTATTTCTTTGATTTTTTTTTTTTAAACTGACGAGTGAGACCCACCCGCAGGTCAAATACCACCTTTGACCGTGTCCACGTCACCATCTAGTCTGGGTAAACCACTTAGGGTGATTTTTTGTCCGGTATGAGATTCTTTAGGGGGGTAAAGGAACCAAAAAATAGATCAGGGGGTAATGTGAACCACCAACTTTGCCCAGGGTAGTAAAATGGACTTTTTTCTCTCCAAAACTTCCCAAATCCCACTTCTCGCTTGGCTTCTCACTTCTCGTGGCGACCTGAAAACGTTCTGCAGCGAGGCAACTTCTCCCAGCGCTCCGTTGAGCTGGTAGCCCAACTAGGGGCGCTGCAGGCCTCTTGTTGCCACCTTGGGCCGGCTAGAAGGAGCCCACTTCGAGCCAAACTGCACACAGACCACTCTTCGCTTGGGAGGGCATCAATGGCGTCAGGGTTAGATCCTCGTTCACATGGGGACGCAGCTCCTTGCTGACAGCGGGATTGGCAGCGCCGAGGACGGGATCCGGCGGGGAACAGGCTGGGAAGGGCGGGTCTGTAGGCGGAGGAGGAGATCTGGCCGGCGACGAGGGCAGCCAGGCGTGGCGGCGGGAACGGGGCGGTGAGGTTTGGAGAGGAGAACATCGAGGGACAGGGGAGATGTGAGTGAGCTGAACCGTGCGGGTCCCAGGGGAGATGTGGTCGAGCGAGGAGAAGCGCCGGGAGATTGAATTGTTTTCTTGGCAGTGGCATTAAAGCCATAAATAAGTCCAACTCCAGATTCCTTGTTAATGAGAAGCTTCGCTTCACAAAAATACACTAGATCCCAAGTTGGCTTCGAGAATTTTAGCTTCTTGAAGCTTTAGCGTTCGGGTTGACTTCTGGCTGAAATTTTGTGAAGCTCGAAGCTCCAGGACATCAGAACAGGCCCTTAGAGTTGTCATATCTCAGATATTGCCACACGTCATATTGTATTAGCCGACTAACCAAGTTGTCGTACTGTAGTTGCAATGATACATATGAAATATGTTTCATAATATTTTGAAGGACGATGTGCAAACCTAAAGCCGTCATATCTCAGCCGCTAACTTTTCTTCTTCATTCAAACACTTCAATATGCAAAATCTCCTTCGTCTATAACTATTCTTGCTTCCACTTCTCCATGTACTCTTTCCTTGTCCTAATTAAGACGTCGGTATTTTTTTCCATTGCGTCCACCTCTTCTTGTCTCTCGAGCATCTCCTTCGCTCCCTTCCTTCTGTCAGGCCTACCCGTGGTAGGCATTGGAGTTGGACTTCTAAGCACCATTTCCTCTTTGTCACCATCATCTTCTTCACTGTTGTCCATCTCCACAGATGAATTGCTCCACTTTACTTTTTTGGAGGAGCCTAGCCATTCCTAGATTTTCACGTCTCGTTGTCTTCTAGTCCAACATTATTAGAGGCCAAACCATTTGTCCTTTGAGTTGGCACTTGTTGGTACCTCTCTTGAGCTATATTAGCCTAAAACATACAAATGCTCAAATGGATGCAAGTGCTCAAAGTAATGCAAATGTGGTAACAAAAAAACAACAAGATTGCTTACATAATGGTCAACTGTGACACTACTAGAAGGAGCGTGCTTCATTTGGTCCAGACAACCCGCCCAACAGATGCACATCTCTTGGATCCTACCCCATCGCTGATGTTTTACTTGATGTGCTTCCAATACTTTGGGTTCGTTTGATCTTTCATCGCGACCGCATCGGGAGAGATCTCTTGCCATCCCCTCTCGAAAGCAATATCCTCATCCACGGTGTAGTTTAAGGCCCGAATTACTTTCTTCCTCCATGAGTCAAAGGGTTGGAATTGATCAAATTCCGTATCTCACCCTCCGCATCCAATTGATCAAAATGAAACATTAAAGTGTTGTCAAGATCGAAATCATTAGTCGCAACATAATCACTCTTCATACTATGGAGAAATGATTCGTCATTGAATGTCGATCCCCCAAAATCACAAATTCCTTGCTAAAATACGATATTGCGCATGCTTGAGGTTATAATTTATGTCTTTAGTGTATTAGTTGCATAGATAGATGACTGTCCAACACCATTGAGTTGACTTTGAAGTGATTAAAATTGACAATGGCAGACCAATTTAACATAATTGGTTACTACACCTTCCTAAGTAGTACTTTTTTGATACATTGCCACCTATTTGGCGCTCCATTATTTTTCTTAGGTTTTCTGCATATATGCATTGCATTGTGCTAAATTTAGTTTGCTAAGGAAAAAAATACTAAATTGCAACATAATTTCGATCATATTTCAAATTGATCTGATTTTGAACATGTATTGAGATGTTGTTGCTCTTTCTTCGGGAGGTAGTATATTGAGGGCATGGAATCTTCCTGATGGGCCAATGTTCCAGGAAACCAATATTCAAACCCTCACAACATCGGTCGTTCCTGTATTTTTGGTTTGCATTGGCATTTTTTCATATGTGGATAATAGAATATATTAATCTTTATGTCGCCTATTTAGAGTGATGGATTTCCTTTTTGTTGTCATACAATAAAGTCATAAAGGATAACTTGGTTTTTTAGTTTCGACTGGACAATGGATTTATGATGTTCAAGAATTTATGGAGTCGTTAATTAGGGAAATTAGTTCAGGGTATACATAACCACATACCCTTAGTAGTTGTTCAAAAATATCAGGAATACAGTACTAACTTGCATTTCAATTTATGTGCAACCTATACATCAAGCAGGTTGTTCAATCACCTGAGAATGATATTGTATACCTTATTGGTTGGAATCGATGGTTCCTCAAAGGTAGATGTTTATTAAAGGAGGCCCAAGAGTTGTTGCCAGGTGGATTATGTGGTGAAATGTAACTTGGTTCAAATAATATGTTGGTAGTATCATATGAGACAAGGTCAACTCTATTTATTGTTGAAATCAAGGGTGAGAGCATCAACAACAACACGGTGCATATTTTATATTTTCTTGAAGACTTTTCTAGAATGGTTAAACTACTATCCTCAGCGTCCAATGGTATCGTAGCTTTGCTATAATCTTATAATGTTCCCTCCTGAATCGTAAGGTATTTATGGGTTGGAAGTAATCCACTCACTTCTTCTCCATAGGGCGATGGATTTGACCAGGTTTGGAGCTACAGGCTGATATGTAATTACCTTATCGGCTACTTAGGTCTAAGTGACCTGGTGCATGGTGAGCTTGGAAACAATGAGATTAGCTAACATATCCCTTACTTAATTTATGTTTTCTTTCCAAAATCACTAATGGTCTGATGTGGCTTGCATGTGTAGTCACGGTGACTTGATGAGCTTGAGTGGGGGCTTGTGGGATTTGGAAACAATCAAGTTCCCATTACTACATACAACCATTAATATATGTCATTGCGTTAGAGTTCCTACATTCATGCATTTTTTCTAGTATATGGAGCAAAGGAAAAAATGAAGACATTTTCCTTTTTCTTAGTTGCCATGAAGACATTTTCTTTGTCGTGTTTGTTGTTTCCATGGTAGAATCATCTTCTTGCACAACCAAACATGTGGTGAGAGTTGTTATAGCCGGCTATGATACTCTATAGGGCATCTGATAAAGTATTGCTTCTACTTCGCTTCTCGATTACACTAACAGATTCATATGTATATAAAAGTTAGGTTAGCTTTCGAAGTATTATTTGTAGCAATACTATGACCTTTGTTTATGTAAGAGAACTTTTGTACTTCTTGGGTGCAATACAGTTTCCTCCTATCTTATTGTTGTTTATATTTTATTTGTGTGTATTCATGCCATCGAATATTGCACCCCTAACCACAAACTTTGTTGCGGTGCTGCAACTTCGAAGTGTTTTGTACTACCACTGCCATTTTACCATTACCGTCGAAACTGCCTTCTATTGAGGTTGTGAAGACCATTATAGTTAGTATTGTGGATTATTCGTATACTACCGTTGTGCTATATTGAATGTTGATTGGTCAAATCATTGTTTTGTATGACTTTTCAGACGAATAATGCAAGTAGATGTCTTAGTTTCATTGCATAGTTTTGTATTATTTTTTGCAGTTTAATACTATGGTTTGGCCCTGAAGTTCTGGGAGGTGCGAACACCAACCACTACTTGTGGATTCTTTTTGTAGCGTTGCTTGGATTTTATGTTTGCCAAGGACAATTGTTGCAAACATACTGAAGAATATCCTACTTTGCTGCTGGACATCTTGAAGTAAAGGGTGTTCTCATAACAATTGTTGAAGCCAAAAACATGAAAGACTATGGAAAATTTACATTCTTGACATAGAAGAGAAGCCAAGAACGTAGCTGGCGAATGTTCTCTAGGAGAGGTTAGCATTTGCGAATGTTTTTGGCAAGTTTAGTTGTATGAGGTTGGCAGTTTCTTTAGAAACACATGACAATTTCTGGGAAGAAGAGAGATTTTGCGGCAAAAAAGACAGGATTTTCCATCCCTTATCAGGTAAACTTACCATAAAAATGTTCGCTTACCACCCCCTTTTTAGTTGACGTTCGTTAGATAACATTTTCATTTACAAATTAACAAACAATCAACATCAAAATTGTAGGGGAAACGACATGGGAAGGTCGTTCGTACGCCTCTACTACCTCCGTCCTTGTTATTAGTCCCCATAAATTTTTGGGTCAAAATTTGACCACATATTTGACTACCAAAATGTTAGTACATGCAACAATAAAAATAAAATATTGTTGAATTCGTATTTGAGCGTAATTTCTAATGATACTATTTTTGCTACATACTCGGGTGGTCGAGAAGCAAACACACCCCCCGACTCCCGTGTCGCTTCGGAGCGGGCGACCCGGTTGTAACCCTAGTGTCGGTGTGAAATTCGGCAAACCTCGGGGTAGGGGGTCCCGAGCTGTGGATCTCGAATCGAGGGTAACAGGAACAAGGAGACGATATTTACCCAGGTTTGGGCCCTCTTGATGGAGGTAAAACCCTACGTCCTGCTCTTGTTTATATTGATGGAGATGTGTCGAATACAGGGTTGATCTACCTCGAGATCGTAAGATGTGTTCTAACTCTAGGGCTAGGTGAATGAGATTGCGTTGAATGCCTTCTACGGGCTAAACCCTTTGGCTTATATACACGCCAGGTAGGGCATATAGGGTTACAAGGTCGGTATCTTGGCTTGCAGGCGGCAGGAGAAATCTTGGAGTATACGACAAGTCTTTGGTAGATGCAGTCTCGATCATGCCTCCAGCGTGTAGCTTCCGGAGTTCATCTTGAGAAGAATGAGGGCCCAGCAGCCCATCTCGAGGAGCATGGGCTGGCTAGGTTAGTACCTGTAACATCCCCAGTATCACACCACAGTAATCTCTTATGATCAGTGCCAAGTCATCTTGATTTACAAAGCTTAATCATATTGGATTAATATCTCATTTCAAATTCCTTCTCTGAATTCTATTCAAATTCAAAGTGCAATTTGAAGTTGCTCAAAAGTTGCTGGAAAAATGTTCACCATCTAGCAAAACAATTTTTTGTTAAGGAAAACAACATCACCATCAAGTCAAAGTGGGCCGAAGCATTTGAAACAGTGCCAAAACAACACTTTAAATGCCATATTCATTTTTGAAAAATCCAAATGAATTCCAAAACTCCCCAAACTTTTTGTGGCAGAGCAAAATAATGCATTGTAATATTGTGGACCCATTTCACATTTTTGCAAAAGCATTTGGTAGCTCTTTTCTTTTTCTAAGTCTGCTGTAAAAGGGAAAACAACGAAAGATAATGGAAAAGGCCTAAACTGGCTGGGCCTAAGTGCACAGTGCACTCGGCCCAGCTCAGCCGGCCCCTCTCCCTCCTCTCTTCTCTCTCCCTCGCCGTGTCACCAGCGTTGTGGCCGAGTGCGCGCTCGCCGGCAGCTGACCGACACCGCGACGCTACAGCGACCGTCGACAGGATAAGGGCGGCCTGGTGCTTTCCATTGGAGCCGGGAGGCCCTGCAGCTGCCGATCGCTGCCGCCCCCTTTCACCTCTGTCTCCGACGCTCACCGGCGACCTCGAGTTCCCCTGCTGCTCCTAAGCTGTCGACGGCCACCTTGCGCCTCACCGTGAGCATCCGTCTCTCTCCCTTCCCCCTGGCTGCCCGATTTCTGCGCCGTAGCTAGCTCGTCGCCGTTGCCGTGAGCTCGCCGCCATGGCCACAGCCGTTGTCACGCTCGTCTGAGCACTCCATCGTGCTCCTGGTGCTCCCCGGAGCACAACGAGCAAGTGCACGTCCTCTCTCGAGCCCTCAAGCACCTACCCCGATGGCCGCCCGAATGCGCCGCCGCCTCTGCTCGTCGCCGGCGTCCTTCCGGTGACCTTTTGGTCACGGGGTCGCGCCCGTTGGACTCGCCGCTCCGTGCAGATCCTCCCCATTCTTTCCTTTTGCTCCGTAGCGCACCGTAGCACCGTTTCCGGCGTCGACCGTAGCCGCCCCGCCGCAGACCTCGTCGCCGGCGACGTTTCCGGCCAGGTCCGGCGATGCCACCACCACCACTCGACGCGCCGTCGAGTGGCCATTCGAACGCGACCAGCCCCGACCGTTTTGGTGGTCTGTGGGCGAATCCCGACGCTGGCCCGTGCCCTCCGCCGCGTCTGGAGGTCGCCGGCGTCGAGCCGCCAGCCGACGTGGCATACCTGGGGCCACCCCTAGGTCACTGACAGCGGGCCCCACGGGCCCCGTTGACTGGGTTGACCCAGTCAACGTGCTGACTGGGCAGCCCAGTGCCACTGACATGCGGGCCCCATCGCGTATTTAGTTAATTAAAACATTTTATAAATAAACTTAATTAATTATCCCAATCTGTCACTGACATGTGGGGCCTAGTAGCTAATTAGTCTATGTTTAGTTTTAATTAAACTCAGCTAAGCCTCTGTCTATGACAGGTGGGACCCACTGGTCAGTTTGACCAGTCAGCGGGTCTGTTGACCTGCTGATGTCACTGTGACATCATGCTGACGCAATAAACCTTGTCTGGTATTTTTAATAATTCCAGAAATTCTCTAAAACTTTGAAAATTCGTAGAATTTAAACCGTAGCTCGGATCGAAAAACTTTATACATGAAAGTTGCTCAGAACGACGAGACGAATCCAACCGTGCCATCTGTTTCCGTGTCGGGGCCCTCTACAGAGGTGAACCCGCAACTTTTTGCCCATTTCCGGTAGATGGATAGTGCATATATACCGGTTAATAAATCCAACTTTAATCCTAAAATAACTAAAATGACTTAAACATGCTTTTAGGCAACCCTGCACTGCATCTTAGCATAGCATGCTCTGTGTTGCATATGTTTGCTATGTATTTATCTGTTTCCTCCCCCTCTTCTCTTTTGGTAGACCCCGGTACCGACGCAGTCCCCGAGACCAACGCAGCTTAGGAGACCGACTACACTGTTGACGACCCTGCTTTTGCCGCAGAGCTTCCAGGCAAGCACCCCTCCCCTTTGAACATACCGATATCGCCTATTCTTTCTCTCTTATGCTTGCATTAGAAATTGTTGTTGCTGCTGTTTATCCTATTTCTGATGCATAGCCTATTTTTGCAACTGTTGTTGATACCTACCTGCTTATCCTAAACTGCTTAGAATAGGCTGGTTAGTGCTCCACCAGAGACCCCACTTTGTCCCAGTTGCCCCGCTGGATTATCAGATGACTCGATCAACATGATCGACAACCAGGCCCCGGCACCGCACATCACCCCCCTTAGTTGTACGACACTGCAGCGTTACTATCGAGTGCCGAGGGTGATACCTCGTTTAGCACTTTTGATGTTAACTTTGTAGAGTAGCTATTCGGTCGTGGTCATCGAGGGTGATTCCTCCTTCACCACTCCCAATAACGACACTGTCGTGCAAAACCTCAGGTGTGAACCCATCGAGGGTGATTCCTCCGAGTTCACCTTGATGGATACATCGAGTAGGAATCCAACGAGGGTGATACCTCGGATTCCCCTGATGTTATGGACACACGAATACTTGGACTTTACAACTGTTACTTGGAAAGGCGGGTCGACCCTGAGGGGTACCCGCGCGAGCCTAAGTAGCGAGTGATGTGGAGTCGAGTTGACCTGGAGGGTACCCGAGAGATAAATACGAGGCGCGGCCGGGCATTCTTAGCCCTTGCCGCAAGTCCTCGAGACGGGGCGGCGGGGTCACATCGATTGTGAGTCTCTGCTCGTTACCGCAAACCCCCAATACACTAACGATTTGGATATTTGATCCGAGTGGGCCTCTGGCCCGATAGCACTAACCATCACGTGGGATAAGTTATGGGCACTCTGTGTCGTATGCATCAGCCGAAGCTTAATAGACGTCAGCGACTGAGCGCCGCGCGCTGGGTTGGACTGGTAATGCCCTGCATTGTATAAGGGGGGCTAGGTCTGCTCACCGGCCGCGTTCGCAACGTGCAGGAGTTCCCGGGGCGATGGCCCAAGACCCCTGGGCGCATAGGTTAGTCTGGCGTGCTGACCTCTCTGTTAAGCCTAGGTCGGGTTAAGGCGTATCGTTTGGCCGAGGTCGGGCATGACCCAGAAAAGTGTTTCCGGCCGGAGTTAATCCAGCGTGGTGGGTAAGTTGGTGCACCCCTGCAGGGAAGAAAACATCTATGCATAGCCGGATCCTCGGTAACGGACGCTTGGAGTTTTATCCCGATTGATACAACTAGAACTGGATACTTGAGATGAGAAATGGGTATTAGGGCTCTGGGATCGCTTTCTCGCAGGGAGTCGAGGAAGGATCTCTGGGCGAGGTTGATACTTAATAATGCTACTACTTTATACTGTACTAATCTACACTCTTCTAATGCTGCATGACCGCTGAAGATGCTAGTCTTCGATAGGACTAGGCCTTCCCTCTATTCTGGCATTTCTGCAGTCCAGTCCACATATACAGCCTTTCTTTGATAATGTTGCATATGTAGTGTAGATCCTTGCTTGCTGAGTACTTCGGATGAGTACTCACGGTTGCTTTGCTTCCTCTTTTTCCCCATATCCGTTTGATGCAACCAGATGACGGAGCCCTTGAGACAGCTGCCCCCATCGACGACTGCTACTACCACCCCGAGGGTGGTTACTACTACGAGTTGGCTGACGACCAGGAGTAGGTTTGGAGGGTCCCAGGCAGGAGGCCTGCGCATTTTCGATCGTAGTGTTTTCTTTTGCCCCGCCTTTTAAAGGCCTATCTGTTTCTCTTTTATATCTGTACTCAGATATCTAACGCTTCCACTGATGCTTGTTGACATCAAGCTTATGTATTCGAGCCCTCGAGGCCCTGGCTTGTAATATAATGCATGTATGCCTTTATTTATGTTTTAGAGTTGTGATTCCTTCAAGTGAGTCCTTAGGCTTGATCGTGTGCATTTGCGTGTATGATTAGTGCACGATTAAGCCGGGGGCATCACAGTACCCCTAATCCAGGACACCATCAACCTAGCTGCCCTCAGCAGCAGCTCCCACATCGGCGCTTCTTACCGCCGGCATGCGCCGCGTTTCCTCTAGGGCCGTCGGGCTTCGGCGGCGCTGCTCTGCTCCAAGGCGATGGATGTGGCATCCCTTCGATGTCTTGGTTGCGGATCCGATTCGGCGGCACTCTGCACTGCTTCATCAATGCTGGTACCATGGGAATGGGTGATAACCCACAAGTATAGGGGATCAGTTGTAGCTTCTTTCGATAAGTAAGAGTGTCGAACCCAACGAGGAGCTAAAGGTAGAACAAATATAAGTACTTTGTAGGTGTTTTAGGATAGGTTTGCAAGATAATAAAGAGCATGAAAATAAAAACTAGGGGCTGTTTAGATAAATAAACAATTAAGTTAGTATAGCAAGTGTGGAAAAGTGGTGGTAGGAGTTGCGGAATTGTCCCTAAGCAATTGACTACGTTACTAGACCGATAGCAAGTTTTATGTGGGAGAGGCCACTGCTAGCATGTCATCCCTTACTTGGAATTCTATGCACTTATGATTGGAACTATTAGCAAGCATCCGCAACTACTAACGTTCATTAAGGTAAAACCCAACCATAGCATTAAGATATATTGGTCCGCCTTCAATCCCGTATGCATCAATTTCTATGCTAGGCTGAAGCTGCCGTCACCCTTGCCCTCCAATACATAGTCCTATCAACATACAACTAACCCTATGGTGTGATCCACACGCGCGCTCATATGATGGGCACCAAAGGATAGCAACATAACCACAAGCAAATTAAACCAATCATAGCAATTCATCAATCACTGATAGGACAACAAAAATCTACTCAGACATCATAGGATGGCAACACATCATTGGATAATAATATGAAGCATAAAGCACCATGTTCAAGTAGAGGGTACAGCAGGTTGCGGGAGAGTGGACCGCTGAATATAGATGGGGGAGGTGATGAAGATGTTGGGGAAGATGACGGAGGTGTTGGTGTAGATCGCCGTCACACGATGATTGCCCCGGCGGTGTTCCGGTGCCACCGGGAGAGAGGGGGAGAGAGCCCCCCTCCTTCTTCTTCCCTAACCTCCCCCTAGATGGGAGGAGGGTTTCCCCTCTGGTCCTTGGCCTCCATAGCGGCGGAGGGGAGGGAGCCCCTCCGAGATTGGATCTCTCTCTTTGTTTCCTTCTGTTTATGCATTCCCAGATTCTGGCCTTTCACCGTTTCTTAAATTCCTGGAGATCCGTAACACCGATTGGGCTGAAATTTTAACACGATTTTTATCCGGATATTATCTTTCTTGCGGCGAAACAAGGGCACGAACCGACTTACGGGGTGGCCACAAGCACCCCGGCCGCGCCCAGGGTAGGGGCGCGCCTCTAGGGCTTGTGGGCCCCTCGGGCATCGTCTCGCGTTGATTCCAATTCCCAAAAATCACATATATTTAAAAATAATCTCCGTAAGTTTTTATCACGTTTGGACTTCGTTTGGTATGGATATTCTGCGAAACAAAAAACATGCAACAAACAGGAACTGTCACTGGGATTTGGATCAATATGTTAGTCCCAAAAAGAGTATAAAATGTTGCCAAAAGTATGTGAAAGTTGTAGAATATTGGCATGAAACAATAAAAAATTATAGATACGACAGAGACTGCTACTTATTGAGCTTGCGTTGGTTTTTCCCTTGAAGAGGAAAGGATGATGCAGCAAAGTAGAGATAAGTATTTCCCTCAGTTAAGAACCAAGGTATCAAATCCAGTAGGAGATACAAGTAAGTCCCCAATCTATGCACCTGCACAAACAATCAAACACTTGCACCCAACGCGATAAAGGGGTTGTCAATCCCTTCACGATCACTTGCAAGGATAAGATCTGATAGAGATAGATATAAAAGATTACTAAAACGTAAAACAAAATAAAAGTAAATAAATTGCAGCAAGGTATTTTTGGTTTTTTTTGGTTTATAGATCTGAAAATATATGATGGAAAATAGACCCGGGGGCCATAGGTTTCACTAGAGGCTTCTCTCTTGAAGGCAAATAATACGGTGGGTGAACAAATTACTGTCGAGCAATTGATAGAAAAGCGCAAAGTTATTACGATATCCAAGGCAATGATTATGCATATAGGCATCACGTCCGTGTCAAGTAGACCGAAATGATTCTGCATCTACTACTATTACTCCACACATCGACCGCTATCCAGCATGCATCTAGAGTATTAAGTTCATAAAGAACGGAGTAACGCCTTAAGTAAGATGACATGATGTAGAGGGATAAACTCAAGCAATATGATGAAAACCCCATATTTTTTCCCTTGATGGCAACAATACAAATACGTGCCTCGCTACCCCTACTTTGTCACTGGAAGAGGACACCGCAAGATTGAACCCAAAACTAAGCACCTCTCCCATTGCAAGAAGAACCAATCTAGTTGGCCAAACCAAACCGATAATTCAAAGAGAAATACAAAGATATCAAATCATGCAAATAAGAATTCAGAGAAGATTCAAATAATATTCATAGATAAATTGATCATAAATCCACAATTCATTGGATCTCGACAAACACACCGCAAAAGAATATTACATCGGATAGATCTCCAAGAACATCGAGAAGAACATGGTATTGAGAATCAAAGAGAGAGAAGAAGCCATCTAGCTACTAGCTATGGACCCGTAGGTCTGTGGTAAACTACTCACGCTTCATCGGAAGGGCAATAGAGTTGATGTAGAAGCCCTCCGTGATCGAATCCCCCTCCGGTAGGATGCCAGAAAAGGCCCCAAGATGGGATCTCACGGGTACAGAAGGTTATGGCGGCGGAAAAGTATTTTGGTGGACGCTTCTGGTCGTTTGGGAATATTTCTGAATTTATAGGCCAAAGATTAGGGTTGGAGGACTCCCGTGGGGCCCACAAGCCAGGGGCGCCCCCCTAGGGCGCGCCCTGAGGGCTTGTGGAGCCCTCGAGACTCTTCTGACTTCCTCTCCAAGTCCTACGTGTGTCTTCTGGTCCAAGAAAAATCATCGTAAAGTTTTATTCCGTTTGGACTCCATTTGATATTCCTTTTTTGTAAAACTCAAAAACAAGGAAAAAACAGAAACTGGCACTGGGCTCTAGGTTAATAAGTTAGTCCCAAAAATAATATAAAATAGCATATTAATGCACATAAAACATCCAAAACAGACAATATAATAGCATGGAACAATAAAAAATTATAGATACGTTGAAGACCTATCAAGCATCCCCAAGCTTAATTCCTGCTCTTCCTCGAGTAGGTAAATGATAAAAACAGAATTTTTGATGTGGAACGCTACCTAACATATTTATCCATGTAATTTTCATTATTGTGGCATGAATATTCAGATCCATAAGATTCAAAACAAAAGTTTAATATTGACATAAAAATAATAATACTTCAAGCATACTAATAAAGCAATCATGTCTTCTCAAAATAACATGGCCAAAGAAAGTTATCCCTACAAAATCATATAGTTTGGCTATGCTCCATCTTCATCACACAAAGTATTAAATCATGCACAACCCCGATGACAAGCCAAGCAATTGTTTCATACTTTTGATGTTCTCAAACTTTTTCAACTTTCACGCAATACATGAGCGTGAGCCATGTATATAGCACTATAGGTGGAATAGAATATGGTGGTTGTGGAGAAGACAAAAAGAAGGAGATAGTCTCACATCAACTAGGCGTATCAATGGGCTATGGAGATGCCCATCAATAGATATCAATGTGAGTGAGTAGGGATTGCCATGCAACGGATGCACTAGAGCTATAAGTTTATGAAAGCTCAAAAAGAAACTAAGTGGGTGTGCATCCAACTCACTTGCTCACGAAGACCTAGGGCAATTTGAGGAAGCCCATCATTGAATATACAAGCCAAGTTCTATAATGAAAAATTTCCACTAGTATATGAAAGTGACAACATAGGAGACTCTCTATCATGAAGATCATGGTGCTACTTTGAAGCACAAGTGTGGTAAAAGGATAGTAGCATTGCCCCTTCTCTCTTTTCTCTCATTATTTTTCTCTTTTTTTTTGTTTGGGCTTCTTTGGCCTCTTTTATTTTTTGTAAAGTCCGGAGACTCATCCCAACTTGTGAGGGAATCATAGCTTCCATCATCCTTTCCTCACATGGGACAATGCTCTAATAATGATGATCATCACACTTTTATTTACTTACAACTCAAGAATTACAACTCGATACTTAGAACAAAAATATGACTCTATATGAATGCCTCCAGTGGTGTACCAGGATGTGCAACGATCTAGTATAGCAATGACATCAAAAAACGGACAAGCCATGAAAACATCATGCTAGCTATCTTCCGATCATGCAAAGCAATATGACAATGATGGAGCGTGTCATAATAAAATGGAACGGTGGAAGTTGCATGGCAATATATCTCGGAATGGCTATGGAAATACCATAATAGGTAGGTATGGTGGCTGTTTTGAGGAAGGGTATATGGTGGGTGTAGTGCACCGGCGAAAGTTGCGCGGTACTAGAAAGGCTAGCAATGGTGGAAGGGTGAGAGTGCGTATAATCCATGGACTTAACATTAGTCATAAAGAACTCACATACTTATTGCAAAAGTCTATTAGCTATCGAAACAAAGTACTACACGCATGCTCCTAGGGGGATAGATTGGTAGGAAAAGACCATCGCTTGTCCCCGACCGCCACTCATAAGGAAGACAATCAAAAATAAATCATGCTCCGACTTCATCACATAACGGTTCACCATACGTGCATGCTTCGGGAATCACAAACTTTAACACATGTATTTCTACCAATCCACAATTACTCACTAGCATGACTCTAATATCATCATCTTTACATCTCAAAACAATCATAAGGAATCAAACTTCTCATAGTATTCAACGCTCTTTATATGAAAGTTTTTATTATATCCCTCTTGGATGCCCATCATATTAGGACTAAATTCATAACCTATGCAAATTACCATGCTGTTTAGAGAGACTCTCAAAATAATATAAGTGAAGCAAGAGAGTTCAACAATTTCTATAAAATAAAGACACAGTCATGCTCTAAAAAGATATAAGTGAAGCACTAGAGCAAAATTGCCTAGCTCAAAAGATATAAGTGAAGCACATGGAGTATTCTAATAAATTCACGATTCATGTGAGTCCCTCTCAAAAGGTGTATACAGAAAGGATGATTGTGGCAAACTAAAAAGCAAAGACTCAAATCATACAAGACGCTCCAAGCAAAACACATATCATGTGGTGAATAAAAATATAGCCTCAAGTAAATTTACCGAGAGACGAAGACGAAAGAGGGGATGCCATCCGGGGCATCCCCAAGCTTAGATGCTTGGTTGTACTTGAATATTACCTTGGGGTGCCTTGGGCATCCCCAAGCTTAGGCTCTTGCCACTCCTTATTCCATAGTCCATCAAATCTTTACCCAAAACTTGAAAACTTCACAACACAAAACTCAACAGAAAACTCATGAGATTCGTTAGTATAAGAAAATAAATCACCATGTTTTGGTACTGTTGTGAACTCATTATTTATTTATATTGGTGTAATATCTACTGTATTCCAACTTATCTATGGTTTATACCCCCCCGCCCCCCCGATACTACCCATAGATTCATTAAAAAAAGCAAAAAACACATAGAAAACAGAATCTGTCAAAAACAGAACAGTCTGCGAAGATCTGAATTGTTCTAATACTTATGTAACTCCAAAAATTCTGAAAAATTATACCACCATAGGAAATTTGTATATAAATCTTTTGTAAAAAATTCAGCGTTTTTACACGCTCCAGTTAATTTAAAAAATACTGTTACTGGACGCAAAAGCTTCTGTTTTTCAGGAAAATCAAATCAACTATCACCGTAAGCCATCCCAAAGGTCTTACTTGGCTCAAACACTAATTAAAACACCAAAACACAATTACTACAGAGGTAATAATGTGTATTTATTGAAAAACAGAACCAAAAACAAAAAAACATAAAAATAAAATTGGGTTGTCTCCCAACAAGCGCTATTGTTTAACGCCCCTAGCTAGGCATAAAACATAGATCTAGGTATTGTCATCTTTGGTATGCTTTTCCATAGATGTGTTCTCGTAGAAAGGTTTTGCAAAGATAACATGGAACACATTATCCATAGAAATTTTAGCATCATTAAGCTGCTCATCTATGTATCCCCTTTCATTTCCGGCTACAATCCAAGAATACCGTTGATTAACATCATTGAAAACTTGTTGGATCATATCTAAAACGGGGATTTTCTTTTTAAGGTTTTCATCAAAAATTTGATTATTTCCAAACAAATGTCTCAAAGTATAATCACCATTGTAAAGGATCTCATCTATCACCGGTTTTTCACGGCTCATACCATAATGATCAAAAAATTCCCTAGCTTCCCGTACTATGTGATCAAATTCATTCTTAAGAACTTGGGTAGCTATATTTTTAGCCTTAGGATCCTTTATAATGGGTAACTCATAAAACAATCTTTGCAAGGTAGGATGAGTACGGATAAATCTACTTTCAAATTTCAGAACTAGTACTGAAATAGCTTCCGTATAAGTTTTAGTCCTTTTAAGTATGGGAGTATCATCGAGAGGCAAATTGCCTACGCAATTGAAAAATTCTTGTATATGTTCTTTTCCCATAAAATTCCCTTGCCCCAAAACAAAAGTTTTAGCATCCAGATTGCCTGTTCATCCAATTTTAGGAGTTAGGCCATCATCTCTTTCTACCAGACCAAAGTCAATCTTTTTGTATTTTTCTGAAAATCATTTTAGAAGTGGGGGAGAGGAAAACGAGAGGCAAATGGCAAATAATGTAATGCAAGAGATGAGAGTTTATGGTGGGTACTTGGTAGGCTTGATGTAGATCTCCCCGGCAACGGCGCCAGAAATTCTTCCTCCTACTTCTTGAGCTTGGGTTGGTTTTTCCCTTGAAGAGGAAAGGGTGATGCAGCAAAGTAGAGATAAGTATTTCCCTTAGTTAAGAACCAAGGTATCAACTCCCCAATCTATGCACCTGCACAAACAATCAAACACTTGCACCCAACGCGATAAAGGGGTTGTCAATCCCTTCACGGTCACTTGCAAGGATGAGATCTGATAGAAATAGATATAAAAGATTACTAAAACGTAAAACAAAATAAAAGTAAATAAATTGCAGCAAGGTATTTTTGGGTTTTTTGGTTTATAGATCTGAAAATATATGATGGAAAATAGACCCGCGGGCCATAGGTTTCACTAGAGGCTTCTCTCTTGAAGGCAAATAATACGATGGGTGAACAAATTACTGTTGAGCAACTGATAGAAAAGCGTAAAGTTATGACGATATCCAAGGCAATGATTATGAATATAGGCATCACGTCCGTGTCAAGTAGACCGAAACGATTCTGCATCTACTACTATTACTCCACACACCGACCGCTATCCAGCATGCATCTAGAGTATTAAGTTCATAAAGACGGAGTAACGCCTTAAGTAAGATGACATGATGTAGAGGAATAAACTCAAGTAATATGATGAAAACCCCATCTTTTACCCTTGATGGCAACAATACAAATACGTGCCTCGCTACCCCTACTTTGTCACTGGAAGAGGACACCGCAAGATTGAACCCAAAAATAAGCACCTCTCCCATTGCAAGAAGAACCAATCTAGTTGGCCAAACCAAACCGATAATTCAAAGGGAAATACAAAGATATCAAATCATGCATATAAGAATTCAGAGAAGATTCAAATAATATTCATAGATAAACTGATCATAAATCCACAATTCATCGGATCTCGACAAACACACCGCAAAATAATATTACATCGGATAGATCTCCAAGAACATCGAGGAGAACATGGTATTGAGAATCAAAGAGAGAGAAGACGCCATCTAGCTACTAGCTATGGACCCGTAGGTCTGTGGTAAACTACTCACGCTTCATCGAAAGGGCAATAGAGTTGATGTAGAAGCCCTCCGTGATCGAATCCCCCTCCGGCAGGATGCTGGAAAAGGTCCCAAGATGTGATCTCACGGGTATAGAAGGTTACGGCGGCGGAAAAGTATTTTGGTGGACGCTTCTGGTCGTTTGGGAATATTTCTGAATTTATAGGCCAAAGATTAGGGTTGGAGGACTCCCGTGGGGCCCATAAGCCAGGTGGCGCCCCCCTAGGGCGCGTCCTGAGGGCTTGTGGAGCCCTCGGGACTCTTCTGACTTCCTCTCCAAGTCCTACGTGTGTCTTCTAGTCCAAGAAAAATCATCATAAAGTTTTATTCCGTTTGGACTCCGTTTGATATTCCTTTTCTGTAAAACTCAAAAATAAGGAAAAAACAGAAACTGGCACTGGGCTCTAGGTTAATAAGTTAGTCCCAAAAATAATATAAAATAGCATATTAATGCATATAAAGCATCCAAAACAGATAATATAATAGCATGGAACAATCAAAAATCATAGATACGTTGAAGACGTATCAGCATCCCCAAGCTTAATTCCTGCTCGTCCTCGAGTAGGTAAATGATAAAAAAGATAATTTTTGATGTGGAATGCTACCAAGCATAATCTTGATCATATAATCTAATCTTGGCATGAATATTAAGACACGATAGATTCAAAGCAATAGTCTATCATTTGACATTAAGACAATAATACTTCAAGCATACAAATAAAGCAATCATGTCTTCTCAAAATAACATGGCCAAAGAAAGTTATCCCTACAAAATCATATAGTCTGGCTATGCTCCATCTTCATCACACAGAGTATTTCATCATGCACAACCCCGATGACAAGCCAAGCAATTGTTTCATACTTTTAATGTTCTCAAGCCCTTTCAACTTTCATGCAATATATGAGCGTGAGCCATGTATATAGCACTATAGGTGGAATAGAATATGATGGTGGAGGTTGTGTGGAAAAGACAAAAAAGGAGAAAGTCTCACATCGACGCGGCTAATCAATGGGTTATGGAGATGCCCATCAATTGATGTCAATGCGAGGAGTAGGGAATGCCATGCAACGGATGCACTAAGAGCTATAAGTGTATGAAAGCTCAAACTGAAAACTAAGTGGGTGTGCATCCAACTTGCTTGCTCATGAAGACCTCGGGCATTTGAGGAAGCCCATCATCGGAATATACAAGCCAAGTTCTATAATGAAAATTCCCACTAGTATATGAAAGTGATAACTCAAGAGACTCTATATGAAGAACATGATGCTACTCTGAAGCACAAGTGTGGTAAAATGAAAGTAGCATTGCCCCTTCTCTCTTTTTCTCTCATTTTTTTGTTTTCTTTTTTTTGGGCTCTCTCTTTTCTTTTCTTTTTTTGCCTCTTTTTTTTATTTTATTATTTTTTTCTCGTCCGGAGTCTCATCCCGACTTGTGAGGGAATCATAGTCTCCATCATCCTTTCCTCACTGGGACAATGCTCTAATAATGATGATCATCACACTTTTATTTATTTACAACTCAATATTACAACTCGATATCTAGAACAAAGTATGACTCTATATGAATGCCTCTGGCAGTGTACCAGGATGTGCAATGATCTAGCATAGAAAATATATCTAAAAACAGACAAGACATGAAAATATCATGCTAGCTATCTTACGATCATGCAAAGCAATATGACAATGAATGCTCAAGTCATGTATATGATGATGATGGAAGTTGCATGGCAATATATCTCGGAATGGCTATGGAAATGCGATGATAGGTAGGTATGGAGGCTGTTTTGAGGAAGATATAAGGAGGCTTATGTGTGATAGAGCGTATCATATCACGGGGTTTGGATGCACCGGCGAAGTTTGCACCTACTCTCGAGGTGAGAAAGGGCAATGCACGGTATCGAAGAGGCTAGTAGTAATGGAAGGGTGAGAGTGCGTATAATCCATGGACTCAACATTAGTCATAAAGAACTCACATACTTATTGCAAATGTTTATTAGCCATCGAAACAAAGTACTAATACGCATGCTCCTAGGGGGATAGATTGGTAGGAAAAGACCATCGCTCGTCCCCGACCGCCACTCATAAGGAAGACAATAAAAAATAAGTCATGCTCTGACTTCATCACATAACAGTTCACCATACGTGCATGCTTAGGGAATCACAAACCTTAACACAAGTATTTCTACCAATCCACAATTACTCACTAGCATGACTCTAATATCACCATCTTTATATCGCAAAACTATTGCAAGGAATCAAACATATCATATTCAGTGATCTACAAGTTTTATGTAGGATTTTATGACTAACCATGTGAATGACCAATTCCTGTCAACTCTCTAAATAGATATAAGCGAAGCATGAGAGTTTAATTCTTTCTATAAAAGATATGCCCATGCTCTAACAAATATAAGTGAAGCAAAAGAGCATTCTACAAATGGCGGTTTTTTATGTGTAGAGAAACAGGCAATCCAAACTTCAAATGATATAAGTGAAGCACATGAAGCATTCTATAAAGCCATACTCAAAAGATATAAGTGAAGTGCAAAGAGAATTCTATAAATAAACTAAGGACTATCTCATACCAGCATGGTGCATAAAATAAAAAGGAAAAATAAACACAAAATACACTCCAAGAATTTACGCATATCATGTGACGAATAAAAATATAGCTCCAAGTAAAATTACCGATGGTCGTTAGAAGAAAGAGGGGATGCCTTCCGGGGCATCCCCAAGCTTAGTTGCTTGGGAGTCCTTGAATATTACCTTGAGGTGCCTCGGGCATCCCCAAACTTAGGCTCTTGCCACTCCTTATTCCTTCATCCATCGTGATCT
The DNA here is from genome assembly GCA_011799875.1 of Thinopyrum elongatum. Lineage (NCBI taxonomy): Eukaryota > Viridiplantae > Streptophyta > Magnoliopsida > Poales > Poaceae > Thinopyrum > Thinopyrum elongatum. The sequence continues at coordinate 435,724,089 of CM022300.1, forward strand.
CACCCAAAACTTGAAAACTTCAATCACACAAAACTTAACAAAACCCTCGTGAGATCCGTTAGTATAATAAAACAAATCACCACTTTAAGTAATGTTGCAAACCCATTCATATTTTGTTTTTGGATTGTAGCTACTGTATTATAACTTCTCCATGGCTTATACCACCGATAAAATCGATAGTTTCATCAAAACTAGCAAAACAATGCATCAAAAACAGAATCTGTCTTAAACAGAATAGTCTGTAGAAATCTGAACATCTACCATACTTATGTAACTCCAGAAATTCTAAAAAATTAGGAAAACAATAAAAAATTTGTATAGCAGTACTACGCAAAAAGTTTCAGAAGCTTTTGACATTACAGTAAAAAATGTAAATTCACGCACTACAGCCAAAGTTTCTGTTTTTGCACTGCACTTACCAAACAAGCAATCTAATCATCCTAAAGGCAAATCTTGGCACATTATTTTTGTAATACAATGGATTTGTACAAGGGGATAACTATTTTTGTTGAAAAGTTTCTGTAATTCAAGATTTGCAAAGTTTTCATGGGCATGAACAAAGTTCAAGGAGCTCCCCCACTCCAACGGTGCTCATCCGTCTTACCTTCACTTTTCTTTTTGAAAAGTTTTAGGTTCCCCACTTTATTTTTTTTGTTTTTAAACTTTTTAAAAGCACTCAACGGAAATAAATGACTCTCTAAAACTTTCGGGATGTCTCCCTGGCAGCGCTTTCTTTAAAGCCATTAAGCTAGGCATATAGTGCTCAAGTAATGGATCCACCCGGATCCCAAGGTATATCAAAGCCAATTTTAATTAACAATGATTTGTAATTTAGTAGTGAGCACAAAGCAACATATATCATGCAATGACGAAGTCTAACTCTCTTCCTATGCATCGGCACATCATAAAAGAACAATTCATGCACACAAAGTAAAGGCCGATACATAGTATAAATAGTTTCTTGCAATTTTATCGTATTGAAAACGTAGAGATGCGGAGATGTAGTTCCTCTCTCATAATAATTGCAAGTAGGAGCAGCAAGCACATGCATATTATATTTATCAAAATCATCATGTGTAATGGTAAAACGCAACCCATCAATATAATCCTTAATAAGCGCAAACTTCTCTGATATAGTGTAGTTGGGAGAATTCCAAAAGATAATAGGACTATCATGCGTGGGTGCAATAGCAACAATTTCATTCTTGACATAAGGAACTATAGCAAGTTCATCTCCATAAGCATAATTCATATTGGCATCATGGCCACAAGCATAGCAAGCATCAATTTCATCAAAAAGGGATATTTCAAACGAATCTAAGGGATCATAGCAATCATCCTTCGGTAAGCATGAAGGGAAATTAAACAATGTATGAGTTGAAGAGTTACTCTCATTAGAAGGTGGGCACGGGTGATCAATCCGCTCTTCCTCCTTTTGTTCTTCACTCCCCTCCTCATCTTTTTGATCCAATGAGCTCACAGTGTCATCAATTTCTTCTTCCATAGATTCCTACAAAATATTAGTCTTTTCTTGGACAGCGGAGACTTTCTCAATAAACTCATTAATATCAGCATTATATTCATAATTCTCATAGCAATATTTGAGTATAGCAAAATTTTCAGGTCTGTAAACAGCATCATCATAATTTTCACACTTTTCAAACAAAGATTCAACTTCATAAGCACCCTTAAAAGCAACAAATTCTTCTATTTATTCCACATCATAGTAATCATATATACCATTAGCATAAGAAGCCAAGGTTTCATTATCATTAAATTTACATGAAAATGGAAGGTGTGGAGCCTTCATCCTAGAGCAACAAGTATAATCATATCTCAAGCATAAATTTCGAGCATACCAATGCAACATATGAATTTGATCCCATAAGAGTTTTCCTTTTTGAGTCAAGCAATAATCCCTAAAGTATTCATGTTGATCCAATGTGTCTCTCATTATCAAGTTGAATGGGGTTTTCTCAGGATTATCAAAGTAGTGTTTAATATTTTCCACATAGCAAACATCGAGGGTTTTAGGAGGTTCCGCATCTCCATAAGTAGCAAGTACACCTAATTTTTTTTTGTATTTTGTGTTCCATATCCATAACTAAAGATATAAAACAACTAAGAACGGCAAATAAAATCTACTTAGTGATAAAGCAAACAAGCACACACGAGAATATTCACCCCACGCTATTGCTCCCCGGCAACGGCGCCAGAAAAAGGTCTTGATAACCCACAAGTATAGGGGATCAGTTGTAGCCTCTTTCAATAAGTAAGAGTGTCAAACTCAATAAGGAGCTAAAGGTAGAACAAATATTCCCTCAAGTTCTATCGACCACCGATACAACTCTACGCACGCTTAATGTTCGCTTTACCTAGAACAAATATGAAACTTGGAAGTACTTTGTAGGTGTTGTAGGATAGGTTTGCAAGATAATAAAGAGCACACAAATAAAAACTAGGGGCTGTTTACATAAATAAACAATTAAGTTAGTATAGTGAGTGTGGAAAAGTGGTGGTAGGAGTTGCGGAATTGTCCCTAAGCAATTGACTACGTTACTAGACCGATAGCAAGTTTTATGTGGGAGAGGACACTGCTAGCATGTCATCCCTTACTTGGAATTCTATGCACTTATGATTGGAACTATTAGCAAGCATCCGCAACTACTAACGTTCATTAAGGTAAAACCCAACCATAGCATTAAGATATATTGGTCCCCCTTCAGTCCCGTATGCATCAATTTCTATGCTAGGCTGAAGTTGCCGTCACCCTTGCCCTCCAATACATAGTCCTATCAACATACAACTAACCCTATGGTGTGATCCACACGTGCACTCATATGATGGGCACCAAAGGACAGCAACATAACCACAAGCAAATTAAACCAATCATAGCAATTCATCAATCACCGATAGGACAACAAAAATCTACTCAGACATCATAGGATGGCAACACATTATTGGATAATAATATGAAGCATAAAGCACCATGTTCAAGTAGAGGGTACAGCGGGTTGCGGGAGAGTGGACCGCTAAATATAGATGGGGGAAGGTGATGAAAATGTTGGGGAAGATGACGGAGGTGTTGGTGTAGATCGCCGTCACACGATGATTGCCCCGACGGCGTTCCGGCGCCACCGGGAGAGAGGGGGAGAGAGCCCCCTCCTTCTTCTTCTTCCTTGACCTCCCCCCTAGATGGGAGGAGGGTTTCCCCTCTGGTCCTTGGCCTCCATAGCGGCGGAGGGGCGGGAGCCCCTCCGAGATTGGATCTCTCTCTCTGTTTCCTTCTGTTTCTGCGTTCCCAGATTCTGGCCTTTCACCGTTTCTTAAATTCCTGGAGATCCGTAACTCCGATTGGGCTAAATTTTTAACACGATTTTTATCCGGATATTATCTTTCTTGCGGTGAAAGAAGGGCACCAACCACCTTACGGGGTGGCCACAAGCCCCCTGGCCACGCCCAGGGTAGGGGGCACACCTCCAGGGCTTGTGGGCCCCTCGGGCATTGTCTCGCGTTGACTTCAATTCCCAAAAATCACATATATTCCAAAAAAAATCTCCGTAAGTTTTTATCGCGTTTGGACTTTGTTTGGTATGGATATTCTGCGAAACAAAAAACATGCAACAAACAGGAATTGAACTGGGCACTGGATCAATATGTTAGCCTCAAAAATAGTATAAAAAGTTGCCAAAAGTATATGAAAGTTGTAGAATATTGGAATGAAACAATCAAAAATTATAGATACAACGGAGATGTATCAATGGGGCCCGCGGGCATCTGCGCGGCATGTTGGGATCAGGGGCGGAGCTGAAGCAAATGTTACCCGATGCACCACTTTAACAAGGCATAATTTTTTTTAAGCAATGATGTATTGGATAAATGTGTATTTCATTATTTCTACCACACATTATTGGATATAATCGAAGGCGATTTGTAAACACAAAATGTACCCATCAAAATGCATACAATAATGATAAAACAGGGGAGAGAATTACTTGAAAAGAATGTCTGGCATTTCCAAATTCCAACATACATTGTCGGACAACAAGGTTTGGTAACCTACAAGATACAAATAGAATTAAACTTACCATTAGAACTTAATAAAATGCCCAAATGAAAGTACTTAGATGGCTAAAAATCTGAAAATTACCTTTAGTGTGTTTTATTCCTCCGAGCCATGAAATAATCAACCACTTGAGCATTGGCGACCTTTTTCATTTCTTCTTTCTCTACATAACAAATAACGTCCTCACTCAAACTTTCCTCACTGAGGCGATTGTGCAATTAAGTTTTGGTCAGTTTCATAGCTGAAAAGCATGAGTGATGGTGCTCTTCTTTTGAGAAGAAATTTGTCCATAGTATCTATATTACAAATACAAATTACAAATGAGACTTGTACAGATAAATAAAATACACCCTAATTAGAAGTTATAACCTTAGAAAATGCCCAACGCTTTGTCAAAACATAGTGATCTCTATTATATTCACTAGCAGTTTATACAAGATTGTTGCAATTTGTAGACAAAATTAGGAAAAGTAAGACAGCGGCTACCACAATTGTGTCCTTTTCTAATCTGTATGGACGGAAACCAGGCCGGATGGAGACGAAGATTCAAGTCGAAAAGGTTGGGAAATTAGTTACCGAGTGCCAGACTGGCCAACGGCGTGCAGTGTCGCTCGCGTCGTCATCGTGCGACTGTGCGAGGAGAGGACCCAGGCTGCGTGGCCGGCGGCGTCCGACGGTCGGGGTGCTGCTGCTGTCCCTGTATACGCGACGACGACGTGTAGGGTTGGCTGGCTTAGGGCTAGTTTGGATCGAGGCCAGGCAAATCTTTCCCAGGTCTCAAACCAAACTAGCCCTTAGTACGTGTAACGCGGCTACAAGAAAATCTGGATCGATTAGGACGCGTAGGTGAGGCGAACTGTTGTGCGTGTGTACGCACGCGTCCTGCTGCTTTGGGCCAGTGCGGATGCCGGAGGCGTGGCTCAACAGGCTGACCCTGATGCACTGCTCTTGGGCCACCCTGATGCACTAGGCCTTTTTAGTATATCTATACTACTATTAAAAGAGCAAACACAATTCCCCCTAAAACCACACAATAAACTGTACATAGGATAATCAGGGTCCTCCGATCAAATTAAGTTAAACACATCCTACTGTCCATATTACGTGAATGGTTTGCAACCCAAATCAATAGCTCGGATTAATTGTTCTGTCGGCAGACGCCGTGGTCTGCCCATCGTACTAGCGCTCCGTGTCCCCCGGTCCTCGCGGCCCCGCCCCCGTTACCTCATCCCTCTCCCCGATCCAATCTCTCTCCCGAAAAATCGCCATCGCCAGCCCGCCGCTCGCCACTCCTCATCTGCTGCCCCATGGGCGTTAGCAAAGGGGAGCCAACCACCCAAAGCGACCGGAGCGACGAGCGGCGGAGGAACGGAAAGATGGCGGGGCGGCGGCGGGGGAGGAGACGTTGCGGGCGGCGGGCATCCTGATCAAGCACGAGGGGTCCCGGCGCAAGGTGTCCTGGAAGAACCCCGAGGGTCGGGTCATCTCCGCCACCACGGCCACCGCGCACCTCGGCGAGCTCTGCAACTAATCCTCGCCGGTCGCGCCTCCTTCGCGGACCTCGCCGCGCAGCATTCCGCCCTCCGTAGATCGTGATGCACAATCTCCTTTCGCATCGAGCGCCGCCGTCCCGTATCCTATCTCCCTGACCCGGCCCCATGCCACATCTCCTCTCCTTTCTCTCTCCCCGATCGGACATGTTCCGGTGTGTGCACATCTCCCGCCAGCGCATGTGGCGCCATGCCGTCATGGTGGCAGATGAGGTCGGGGCCCGGTGCAAAGAATGTCCACAGTTGCGCAGTCCCACGTTGGTGGCCGTCGCCTGCGGAGTATGGCAGAGGAGCGTGTGGATCAGGGAAGCGGGCGGAGCTCCGGAAGCACTGCAGTCGTCGTTCTCTACGTCACCGGCCCAGCTTGCCGGAGAAGCGGGATGCATGGCCACCAGCAAAGTAGCGCAGGTGAAGATCATCAGGATCTCAAGGAGGTGAACTGTGGGCTCCCCTCCCCTGTCGTGAGCAGCTGCCCTTCGTCCGTGTCTTTGTGCAGAAATGGTGATCATTTAGAAATCTAAAATATATTTTCTCAATTTATATCTATATGCCTTATGGGATTGGCTAAATTCTTTCGTGATTCTATGGCATGCACTTTACTTCTATGTTTCTTTTCGAGAGCAATTAGTGGAGTACTATATGCAAACAATAAAAGTTACAGAGATGGTGAAGAGAACGTGTTAACCTGCTTTGCTGACCTGTTGATGACCCACAAGTATATGGGATCAATTGTAGCCTTTTCGATAAGTAAGAGTGTTGAACCCAACGAGGAGCAGAAGGAAAAGACAAGTGGTTTTCAGCAAGGTAATGTCTGCAAGTACTGAAATTGTAAGTAGCAGAGTAGTTTGATAGCAAGATAATTTGTAACGAGCAAGTAACGGTAGTAGTAATAAAAGTGCAACAAGGTAGCCCAATCCTTTTGAGGCAAAGGACAGGCCAAAACAGTCTCTTATAATAAGCAAAGCGTTCTTGAGGGTACATGGGAATTTCATCTAGTCACTTTCATCATGTTGGTTCGATTTGTGTTCGCTACTTTGATAATTTGATATGTGGGTGGACCGGTGCTTAGGTGCTGTTCTTACTTGAACAAACCTCCTACTTATGATTAACCCCCTCGCAAGCATCCGCAACTACGAGAAAAGTATTAAGAATAAATTCTAACCATAGCATTAAACTTTTGGATCCAATCGGTCCCTTACGGAATAGCACATAAACTAGGATTTAAGCTTTTGTCACTCTCGCAACCCATCATCTAATAACTACTCCACAATGCATTCCCTTAGGCCCAAATATGGTGAAGTGTCATGTAGTCGATGTTCACATGACACCACTAAGGGAATCACAACATACACACTATCAAAATATCGAACACATATCAAGTTCACATGATTACTTGCAACATGATTTCTCCCGTGACCTCAAGAACAAAAGTAACTACTCACAAATGATAATCATGCTCAAGATCGGAGGGGTATTAAATAGCATATTGGATCTGAACATATAATCTTCCACCAAATAAACCATATAGTAATCAACTACAAGATGTAATCAACACTACTAGTCACCCACAAGCACCAATCTATAGTTCCGGTACAAAGATTGAACACAAGAGATGAACTAGGGTTTGAGAGGAGATGGTGATGTTGAAGATGTTGATGGAGGTTGCCCTCCCCAAGATGGGAGAGTTGTTGATGATGATGATGACGATGATTTCCCCCTCCGGGAGGGAAGTTCCCCCGGCGGAATCACTCCGCCGGAGGGCAAAAGTGCTCCTGCCCAAGTTCCGCCTCGAGACGGCGGCACTCTATCCTGAAAGTCCTCTCCTAATTTTTTTCTAGGTCGAAATGACTTATATACCAGTAGATGGGCACCTGAGGTGGGCCGAGGGGAGCACAACCCACCAGGGTGCGCCTGGGCTCCCTGGCACGCCCAGGTGGGTTCTGCCCACCTGGTGGCCCCCTCTGGTACTTATTGGCTCCAATATTCCTCATTATTCCATAAAAAATCTCCGTGAAGTTTCAGCTCATTTGGAGTTGTGCAGAATAGGTAGCCTGACATAGCTTTTTCAGGTCCAGATTTCCAACTGCCGGAATTCTCCCTCTTTGTGTATACCTTGCATATTATGAGAGAAAAGGCATTAGAATTACTCCAAAAAGCATTATTATGCATAAAAACATCATAAATAACAGTAGGAAAACATGATGCAAAATGGACGTATCACCTGTTCTCTCAGGTATCATTGCAAGCTATTGATTTTTGTAACTGTTTATTTTACCCATATTTTCCTTCATTTGCGGCATCATTTGCAAATCACATACTACCATACTAAATCAGAACTGGTAGTTTATCACATGTCCGCTGGATAACATCGGTTCTTATTTAAGAGTTCCATGTAGTTTAATGCATATATGTCTCTTCAAAAAAAGTCAGCATGTGGCAGTATCCAGTTACCTCTTCAGGAATTTGGACTGTGGAGAAAGCCCAGAAATCTCTGTAATTGAATAAACCTGCACGAAATTATAACTATAATGCTTGTAAAATGGAGAGGTTACATGATTAGGGGCAGGCCTGTGTTTCACTTAGTAGTGAGATGATGTATAGGTGCTTCTCGGTTGCTTTATTTGTTCCTTATTATGTTTTAGTCTGAAAACATCAACACTCATTGGTTGTAATAATTTCCTAGAGAGCTTTTACTTGTTTTAGTTGTATGATTTGCGAAAGTAGCTATGCTGGATTGCCCTGAAGATGGTATGGATAGCACATTCAGGTAATACATATGACAAATGAAGATGCATTTTCAATTATTTAGTAAGCTAGACGTGTCATTCATGACACACAATTAAGCTATCACCGGTGTAAAAAATAGTTAGCTATCTTTACTTCCTTAAACATTGCCCTGGATTTTCTCTTTTAATTATACCATATTGTTGAAATTTTGTAGTCGTCCTTTGTGCATGAATTGGTTTCATGTCTGCAAAGGTAACCAAATAAGAATGAGATGAATTACATGTCTGCAAAACTAACAAAATATGAATGAGATGAATTTCCTCTTTGCAGAATCAACATACTATGTACTACATGAAAAAAATATGTTTATACAGGACATTTTTTTCTCAGGGTTATACGTGTGTTGCGCGTCCACGCCCATGTCCTCAACGGGTAAGAAAATCAGCGCATGGATCAAATCCCCGGCCTATTTTTCTTTCTTCCGTTCTTTGTCCTGAACTGAATCCCGTCTTGTTCGCTGCAACAGCAAGATCCAGCTACCGGTGGGGATATAGAGGACGCCAAGATGGACAACACATTGGCATCGAGTTTGCTGAGCTCGCCAGGACAGACCATGACCTGGTGACCTCCGCCGTTGAGATCACCGTATATCTCCGGAGCCCCGTTGATGTCATGACACTCACGCCTCCACCGCCACCGCCACAGGTGAGCAAACATGCACGTCGTACCCTCCCTGCTTATGACTGTATACACATGAGGTTGATTGTTTGTTACTGGTTCCGGAGTGTGAGATTGCTAAATGGCGCTACTCTTACAGGAGCGGTGTCACCCTTCGAGCAGAGCTAAAAAGAGTGATACTATTCTTTGGTCAGGTTATGTTACGGAACATTATTTTGAGGAAAACAATTATGGAACTCCATGTCTTTTATTTTTATTTTTATTTTTGAATTTACAGCCGCTAAGTTTCTGAAGCTTTATCGACATCTTTTTAAGCAATCTTGGTAATCACGAGTGGACTGATACTGATATCCACCTTGCAGCCTGCTATTGCTTTCCATCTGATTTCGCTCAAATTGAGCAGTTTGACAGAGTGGGTGTTGGTAGTAGTTATGATCAATTCAAGTAATTGTGTGAAATAGTCCTATTGGATTTCTCTCCAGTTTTATTTTGTGGATTGAAAAAAAAGTAGCCATGGTTTACAAGTGTAACACCCCTATGTAACCTAGCACTATGATCTTCTATTAATTATGCCAAGTCATCTTCATTTGCTTGCTTGATCATAGTGGTTAAACAACTCCATTCAAAATTCCTCTTTGAAAACAATTCAAATTTAAAGTGCAAAATAAAGTTGCTCAAAGTTTGCTGGAAAAATGTTCACCTTCTAGCAAATATTCCAAAACCATTTGCTGTTACGGAATACAACATCATCATCAATTCAGAATGGGCCTAAGCATTTAAAACAGAGCCAAAACCGCACTGTTAATGCCATTTACATTTTTGAAAAATCCAAAAGAATTCCAAAATTGCTCAAACTTTTTGTGGCAGTCCAGAATATTCCATTGTATTTATGTGACCAAGTTTCACATTTGTACAAAAATATTTGACAGCTCATTTAATTCAAAACCCTCTCTGGAAAAAGCAAAACAAAAAAATAAAAGAGAAAAAGAAAAAGGCCACTATGCACTAGGCCTAAGTGCACAGTGCCTGAGGTCGGCCCATCTCTCTCTCCCTGCGTGTCGCCACCGCCGTGGGCGCGAGCGCGCGCGCCGGCCGTTCGTCGACACGGCGACGCCACCGACAATCGAGGGGATAAGGACCCCCCTCGTCTGTCCCCCCTGGTCGCCTCCTCCATTTCCCCCTCTTCCCTTGCTTGCTCGCCTCTCCTTTCCTCTCTTTCACCACGACCGAACGCCGCCGTCGCCGCCTCTCTACTCCGCCACGGTCACCGGCGGCCCCGAGGGCGCCGACCTTGTCTGCAAGCTTCGCCGAGGTCGACTCCTTCACCTGGAGGCCTCAAGTGGAGTCGGAGCGACCTGCAGCGCCGAACCCCCTTTCAACCGCATCTCCGACCGCCGCCGTTCGTCTTCAACTCCAGCGACTCGCTGCTGCTCCTAATTTGTCGAGGGTTTTTCATAACCGTGCGGTGAGCCCTCCTCTCCCCTCTGCCTCTCTCCCGAGCTGCTCTGCTTCGTTCTAGCTAGCTCACCGCTGCACTGAGCTCTGTCCGCCGTGGCACCTCGCCGTACGGCCACTTCCGGACATCTCCACGGCCTCACGCCATCTCCACTCGGCGCAACACTTCGCGCTGGCTCGAACGCAACCGAAATCATGCGCTAGTTCATGCCGTAGTCACGTGCCCGAGCTCACCCGAAGATCACCGCCGCTACGGCTCGCCGCCGGCGTCTTTTCCGGCCTCTCCAGCTGCGGCCGATGCCACCATTCGACGCGGCGCTCGACGCTCGTTCAAACGCGCCCAACGGCGCCCGTTTTGGCTCTCTGTGGAGCGATTCCGACGCTTTTCGGCGAGTTCGCCACCGCGGGAGGCTCGCCGGAGCAGCTTCGGTGGACCCGCTGACCTGTCACCGCGTGGGGCCCGACCAGTGTCGCTGACTATGGGCCCCAGCGCCTTCATTGACCCTGTTGACCACGGTCAACACGGGTACTGTTCACCCCTCTGACTCTGACATGTGGGCCCCTGCACTTAATTAGGCTAATAATGTTTTTAAATTAATCTGCTAATTAGTTTAGTCACTGACTAATGGGGCCCACACCCCTAATTAGTTTTGTTAGTCAAATTAACCCACGGTTAGTCACACAGAGGCGGACAGGTGGGTCCCACCTGTCAGTTTGACTGGTCAGCTGGTCAGCCGACTGCTGACGCAAGCATGACATCGCCCTGACGTCATATTCCTTTTCTGGTATTTCTGTTAATATAAATAATTTCAGAATATCCCTAAATCTTTAGAAATCAGTAGAAATTAAACCGTAGCTTAGATCGAAAAACTTTCTACATGAAAGTTGATCAGAACGACGAGATGAATCCAATCGTGCAGTCTGTTTCCGTGTCGGGACCCTCTACGGAGGTGAACCCGCAACTTTTAACCTGTTTCCGATAGATGGATAGTGCATATACACCGGTTAATAAATCCAACTTTAATCCTAAAATAACTAATATGATTTAGACATGTCTTTAGGCAACCCTGCACTGCACGTTAGCATAGCATGCTCTGGTTGCATATGTTTGCCGTGTATTTATTTGTTTCCCCCCCCCCCCCCCCTCTTCTCTCTCGGTAGACCCCGACACCGACGTAGTCCCTGAGGCCGACGCAGCTCCGGAGATCGACTACGCCCCTGACGACCCTTCTCTTGCCGCAGAGCTTCCAGGCAAGCACCCCCCCTTGAGCATGCCTATATCGCCTATTCTCTTCTCTCTTGTGCTTGCATTAGAATTGCTGCTGTTACTGCTTTACCTATTCTGATGCATAGCCTGATTTTTGTAACCTGCTTTTGATAATTACCTGCTTATCCTAAACTGCTTAGAATAGGCTGGTGAGTGAACCCCAGTGACCTCACTTGACCCAATTGCCCTGCTGGATCATCGGAAGACTCGACGACCAGGCCCTAGGACTCACATCACCCCCTTAGTTGTACGACACTGCAGCGTTACTATCGAGTGCCGAAGGTGATACCTCATATAGCACTTCTGATGTTAACTCTGTAGAGTAGCTATTCGGTCGTGGTCATCGAGGGTGATTCCTCCTTCACCACTTCCGATAATGACGTTGTCGTGCAACTCCTCAAGTGTGAACCCATCGAGGGTGATTCCTCCGAGTTCACCTTGACGGATACATCGAGCAGGAATCCAACGAGGGTGATACCTCGGATTCCCCTGATGTTATGGACACACAGATACTTGGACTTTACAACTGTTACTTGGAAAGGCGGGTCGACCTTGAGGGGTACCCGCGAGTGATGTGGAGATGGGTTGACCTGGAGGGTGCCCGAGATATAAATACGAGGCATGGCTGGGCATTCTTAGCCCTTGCCACAAGTCCTCGAGACGGGGCGATGGGGTCACATCAATCGTGAGTCTCTGCTTGTTACCGCAAACCCCCAACACACTAACGATTTGGATATTTGATCCGAGTGGGCCTCTGGCTCGATAGCACTAACCATCACGTGGGATCAGTTATGGGCACTCTGCGTCGTATGCATCAGCCGAAGCTCTATAGACGTCAGCGAGGAGCGGCCCGCACCGGATTGGACTGGTTAAGCCCGCGCTTGTATTAAGGGGGCTAGGTCTGCTTCCGGGCGTCCTTGCAACATGCAGGAGCACGCATGGCGAAGGCCCAAGACCCCTGTGTGCATAGGTTAGTCCGACGTGCTGACCTCTCTTTAGAGCCTTGGTCGGGTTACGGCGTATCGTTTGGCCGAGGCCGGGCATGACCCTGTAAAGTGTGTCCAGCTGGAGTTAATCGAGCGTGGTGGGTAAGTTGGTGCACCCTTGCAGGGAAGAACTAATCTATGCATAGCCGGATCCTCGGTAACGGACGCTCGGAGTTGTATCCTGATCGATACAACTAGAACTGGATACTAGGGCTCCGGGATTGTGAAAGCACAAGTGCTCCCTGGGTGATTTTGGTAATTAATGTCAACATATCTCTTGTTGGACTAATACTTTTATCTAGTATATTTCAGATAAGTTCAACAGTGGAGTGGCAAGACAAGAGGATGTGGAACCCCTTCAAGATGCTAAGGACACATATTGGCTCAAGCTCAAGACTGTACTCTTTTCATTTTAGTGATCCAAGATCACATTGAGTCCATAGGAAAGCCAATACTATTAAAAGGGGATGAGGTGTTGCTTAATGGTTTGCTTGCTCAAAGTGCTTAGTGATATGCTCCAAAACCCTCAACCACTTTCTCATTTCCACATATGTCCCAAACCTAAAGTCAAACTCGGCCCCACCGATTTGATCTATCCGGCACCATCGAGTTCACTTGACATAGCCACTGCCAGAAACCCTAATCAGTTCGGTCTCATCGATGGGATCTCGGTCTTACCGAGATGGGCTTGCAAACTCTCTGTTGCCTACTGCAATTATTTCGGTCTCACCGAAATAGGTAGTCTGCCCCACCGAGTTTGCTTGGCCAACTCTCTGTTTGCTTATTACTAAAATCGGTCTCACCGAGTTTGTGTAATCGGTCAAACCGAGATGAGGTTTTACACTAACCCTAGCACATCGGTCCCACCGAGTTGATCATATCGGTCCCACCAAAAATCCTAACGTTCACATTTTGAACTAAATCGGTCTGACCGAGTTTCACTATTCGGTCCCACCGAGTTTGGTAAATTGTGTGTAACGGTTAGATTTTGTGTGGATGCTATATATACCCCTCCACCCTTCCTCCATTCGAGAGGAGAGCCATCAGAACGTGCCTACACTTCCAGCATTCATTTTCTGAGAGAGAACCACCTACTCATGTGTTGAGACCAAGATATTCCAATCCAACCATAAGAATCTTGATCTCTAGCCTTCCCCAAGTTGCTTTCCACTCAAATCATCTTTCCACCATATCCAAATATGTGAGAGAGAGTTGAGTGTTGGGGAGACTATCATTTGAAGCACAAGAGCAAGGAGTTCATCATCAACACACCATCTATTACCTTTTGGAGAGTGGTGTCTCCTAGATTGGTTAGGTGTCACTTGGGAGCCTCCGTCAAGATTGTGGAGTTGAACCAAGGAGTTTGTAAGGGCAAGGAGATCGCGTACTTCGTGAAGATCTACCCTAGTGAGGCAAGTCCTTCGTGGGCGATGGCCATGGTGGGATAGACAAGGTTGCTTCTTGTTGGACCCTTCGTGGGTGGAGCCCTCCATGGACTCGCGCAACCGTTACCCTTCGTGGGTTGAAGTCTCCATCAACGTGGACGTACGATAGCACCACCTATCGGAACCACACCAAAAATCTCTGTGTCTCCAATTGTGTTTGCACACTCCAATCCCATCCCTTTACATTCTTGCAAGTTGCATGCTTTACTTTCCGCTGCTCATATACTCTTGCCATGCTTGCTTGATATGTATTGTGAATGTTTAAACTTGTGCTAAAACTCCACCTTAACTTGAAGAACTTAAAAATTGCCACCTTTATTTGTTGAGGGTCTAATCACCCCCCCCCCCTCTAGACACCTCTTCTCGATCCTTTCAATTGGTATCAGAGCGTTGGTCTCCATTGCTTTGGTTTAATCACCATTGGAGGAAGATGGATGAGTCTATGATGGGGAGTTTTAGACGTAGAGTGCCTATGCTTGATGGGGAGTTCTTTCATGCTTGAAAAAATGAGATGCTTGAGATTTTCAATGAATATCATTTGAACAAGTACATTGCTAGCCCGTGTGCACCCCTTGTTGACCCCTTGCATCCTACCCATGATGAGTCTATTGACATGATCCGCAATCTTAGAACTATCAATCTTATCATTAGAGGACTGCCTAGAAATTTGATTGTTTGCTTGCCTGCTCTTGATTGTGCTTATACTATATGGAGATTTCTTGAGGAACGATTTCCAAACTACTCCTTGAAAAACTTAGATGAGATTCTTCATAAGTCCATTGCTTTAAATAAGATGAGCCCTAATGATCCTAAGTTTGGTGATTGTCTATGTGAGCTTCGTGACCTTATGCGTGCCAAAGGAGATGTTGGAATCATTAGCAATATCATTTCCGAAGTCATTAGAATTCATAAAGATGCACATTGTCATGGTCATAAAACTAATGAATCACTCTCTCTAGGTAATGATCAATCACAAGACGATGTTGAACATGGATACTATGATAAGGATGATGATAGTGACTTTGATCTCGATGAATCTATGAGACACTTTGGTCTTATGGCTAATCTTCGCGGCTACATGGCTGGAGGAAAGGAATGGGTTCTTGATAGTGGATGTACCGATCACATGACCGGAGACAAGGATATGTTTCGTGAGCTTGCTGAAAACGACGGCCCTCGAAAGTATGTCAGTTTTGGTGATAACTCAAAGGGTAAGGTGGTTGGCCTTGGTAAGGTGGCCATCTCACATGACAGCTCCATCCAAAATGTTATGCTCGTTGAATCTCTTGGATACAATTTACTTTCTGTATCTAGACTAGCCTATTTCAGTTTCAACGTCCTATTTACTGAAGTAGATTGCCAAGTGTTTCGAAGAGATAATCATAATATGGTCTTTATCGGTATACGTAGAGGTGATCTATACATTGTTGATTTCACTAAAAAGGATCAACCTAGAACTTGCTTAATTCCTAAATCTTCTAAAGGTTGGTTATGGCATAGAAGGTTAGGTCATGTGGGCATGCGAAATCTTGATAAGCTTATTAAAGGTGATCATATCCTTGGTGTTAAAGATGTTATATTTGACAAGGATAGACTTTGTAGTGCTTGTCAAGCAGGAAAACAGGTTGGAGGAAGTCATCCCGTGAAAAACATCATGACCACGAGAAGACCGCTCGAGCTACGTCATATGGATCTTTTTGGTCCCAATGCCTACAAGAGTCTCGGTGGTAACTCGTTTGGTTTAGTCATTGTCGATGATTTTTCAAGATTTACGTGGGTGTTCTTTCTTGATGATAAATCGCAGGTCCAAAAGATCTTCAAGAACTTCGCTAGGAAGGCCCAAAATCAATTTGAAGTAAAGATCAAGAAGGTTTGCAGCGACTACGGAACGGAGTTCAAGAACGCCAATGTGGACACCTTTCTTGACGAAGAAGGGATTTCACATGAGTTCTCAGCTACGTACACGCCTCAACAAAATGGAGTTGTTGAGAGGAAGAACCGAACTCTTATTGAGATGGCGAGAACGATGCTTGATGAGTATAAGACGCCAAAACACTTTTGGGCGGAAGCGGTTGAGACAGCCTGTCATGCCACAAATCGATTGTATCTTCACAAGCTTCTCGGCAAGACGGCATACGAGCTTCTCACCGGTAACAAACCCCAAGTTGGATACTTTCGAGTATTCGGCTCAAAGTGCTATATTCTTGATAAGCATCGTCGTTCGAAATTTGCTCCTAAATCTCATGAAGGTTTCCTACTTGGTTATGGCTCAAACTCTCACACTTACCGTGTCTACAACAACTTCACCCGAAAGGTTGAAGAGACGGTAGATGTGAAGTTTGATGAATCTAACGGCTCGTAAGTAGAGCAATTGCCAATTGATGTAGGAGACAAAGACCCTTTGGAAGCAATCCAAGACTTGTCTATTGGCAAAATTCGTCCAATGGAGGTGAAGGAGAGTACCTCGTCTGTCCAAGTGGAAGCTTTTGTTGGGAAACGTAGCATGCAATTTAAAAAAAATTCCTACGCTCACGCAAGATCTATCTAGGAGATGTATAGCAACGAGAGGGGGAGAGTGTGTCCACTACCCTCGTAGACCGAAAGCGGAAGCGTTAGGTTAACGCGGTTGATGTAGTCGAACGTCTTCACTATCCAACCGATCCAAGTACCGAACGTACGGCACCTCCGTGTTCAGCACACGTTCAGCTCGATGACATCCCTCGAACTCTTGATCTAGCAGAGGGTCGAGGGAGAGTTCCGTTAGCACGATGGCGTGGCGACGGTGTTGGTGATGTGATCAGCGCAGGGCTTCGCCTAAGCACTACGATGATATTATCGGAGGAGTAAACGGTGGAGGGGGGCACCGCACACGGCTAAGACAATGTTGTGTCTTTGGGGTGCCCCCCTGCCCCCGTATATAAAGGAGGGGGGAAGGAGGCCGGCCACTAGGGGCGTGCCATGGAGGGGGGGAGTCCTACTAGGACTCCAAACCTAGTAGGATTCAGCCCCCCCCCCCACTTTTCCTTTTTTTCCAGAGTAGCAAAGGGGGAAAGGAGAGGGAGTAGGAGAAGGAAAGGGGGGGGGGGGCGCCGCCCCCACCCCTTGTCCAATTCGGATTGGCAAGGGGGGGCGCACGCCACCTCCTATGGCCGGCCCTCTCTCCTCCACTAAGGCCCATGTTGGGCCATTACTCTCCCGGGGGGTTCCGGTAACCTCCCGGTACTCCGAAACTTCCCGAAACCATTCCGGTGTCTGAATATAACCTTCCAATATATCAATCTTTATCTCTCGACCATTTCGAGACTCCTCGTCATGTCCGTGATCTCATCCGGGACTCCGAACAATCTTCGGTCACCAAAACACATAACTCATAATACAAATCGTCATCGAACGTTAAGCGTGCGGACCCTACGGGTTCGAGAACTATGTAGACATGACCGAGACACATCTCCGGTCAATACTCAATAGCAGAACCTAGATGCTCATATTGGCTCCTACATATTCTACGAAGATCTTTATCGGTCAAACCGCATAACAACATACGTCATTCCTTTTGTCATTGGTATGTTACTTGCCCGAGATTCGATCGTCGGTATCTTCATACCTAGTTCAATCTCGTTATCGGCAAGTCTCTTTACTCGTTCCGTAATGCATCATCCCGTAACTAACTCATTAGTTACATTGCTTGCAAGGCTTATAGTGATGTGCATTACCGAGAGGGCCCAGAGATACCTCTCCGATACTCGGAGTGACAAATCCTAATCTCGATCTATGCCAACCCAACAAACACCTTAGGAGACACATGTAGAGCATCTTTATAATCACCCAGTTACGTTGTGACATTTGATAGCACACAAGGTGTTCCTCTAGTATTCGGGAGTTGAATAATCTCATAGTCAGAAGAATATGTATAAGTCATGAAGAAAGCAATAGCAATAAAACTTAACGATCATTATGCTAAGCTAACGGATGGGTCTTGTCCATCACATCATTCTCCTAATGATGTGATCCCGTTCATCAAATGACAACACATGTCTATGGTTAGGAAACTTAACCATCTTTGATCGACGAGCTAGTCTAGCAGAGGCTTACTAGGGACTCGGTATTTTGTCTATGTATTCACACATGTATCAAGTTTCCGGTTAATACAATTCTAGCATGAATAATAAACATTTATCATGATATAAGGAAATATAAAATAACAACTTTATTATTGCCTCTAGGGCATATTTCCTTCAGTCTCCCACTTGCACTAGAGTCAATAATCTAGTTCACATCGCCATGTGATTTAACACCAATAGTTCACATCTTTATGTGATTAACACCCATAGTTCACATCACCATGTGACCAACACCCAAAGGGTTTACTAGAGTCAATAATCTAGTTCACATCGCTATGTGATTAACACCCAAAGAATACTAAGGTGTGATCATGTTTTGCTTGTGAGAGAAGTTTAGTCAACGGGTCTGCCATAATCAGATCCGTATGTATTTTGCAAATTTCTATGTCTACAATGCTCTGCATGGAGCTACTCTAGCTAATTGCTCCCACTTTCAGTACGTATCTAGATTGAGACTTAGAGTCATCTAGATCAATGTCAAAGCTTGCATCGATGTAACTCTTTACGACGAACTCTTCATCACCTCCATAACCGAGAAACATTTCCTTAGGCCTCTAAGGATAATTTTGACCGCTGTCTAGTGATCTACTCCTGGATCACTATTGTACCCCCTTGACAAACTCACGGCAAGGTACACAACAGGTTTGGTACACAACATGGCATACTTTATAGAACCTATGGCTGAGGCATAGGGAATGACTTTCATTCTCTCTCTATCTTCTGCCGTGGTCATGCTTTGAGTCTTACTCAACTTTATACCTTGAATACAGGCAAGAACTCTTTCTTTGACTGATCCTTTTTGAACTCCTTCAAAACTTTGTCAAGGTATGTGCTTTGCGAAAGTCTTATTAAGCGTCTCGATCTATCCCTATAGATCTTGATGCTCAATACTTAAGCAGCTTCACCGAGGTCTTTTACTGAAAAATTCTTATTCAAGTATCCTTTTATGCTATCCAGAAATTCTATATCATTTCCAATCAGCAATATGTCATCCACATATAATATCAGAAATGCTACCGAGCTCCCACTCACTTTCTTGTAAATACAGGCTTCTCCAAAAGTCTGTATAAAACCATATGCTTTGATCACACTATCAAAGCGTATATTCCAACTCCGAGATGCTTGCACTAGTCCATAAATGGATCGCTGGAGCTTGCACACTTTGTTAGCACCTTTAGGATCGACAAAACCTTCTGGTTGCATCATATACAACTCTTCTTTGAGAAATCCATTAAGGAATGCAGTTTTGACATCCATTTGCCAGATTTCATAATCATAAAATGCGGCATTTGCTAACATGATTCGGACAGACTTAAGCATCGCTATGAGTGAGAAAATCTCATCGTAGTCAACACTTTGAACTTGTCAAAAACCTTTTGTGACAAGTCGAGCTTTGTAGATAGTAACACTACCATCAGCGTCCGTCTTCCTCTTGAAGATCCATTTATTCTTAATGGCTTGCCGATCATCCGGCAAATCCACCAAAGTCCACACTTTGTTCTCATACATGGATCCTATCTCAGATTTCATGGCCTCAAGCCATTTCGCGGTATCTGGGCTCATCATCGCTTCCTCATAGTTCGTAGGTTCGTCATGGTCTAGTAACATGACTTCCAGAACAAGATTACCGCACCACTTTGGTGCGGAACGTACTCTGGTTGACCTACGAGGTTCTGTAGAAACCTGATCTGAAGTTTCATGATCATCATCATTTGCTTCCTCACCAATTGGTGTAGGCATCACAGGAACTGTTTTCTGTGATGAGTTATTCTCCAATTCGAGAGAAGGTACAATTACCTCATCAAGTTCTACTTTCCTCCCACTCACTTCTTTCGAGAGAAACTCCTTCTCTAGAAAGGATCCATTCTTAGCAACAAAGTTCTTGTCTTCAGATCTGTGATAGAAGGTGTACCCAACAGTTTCTTTTGGGTATCCTATGAAGACGCACTTCTCCGATTTGGGTTCGAGCTTATCAGGCTGAAGCTTTTTCACATAAGCATCGCAACCCCAAACTTTAAGAAACGACAGCTTAGGTTTCTTGCCAAACCACAGTTCATACGGTGTCGTCTCAACGGATTTAGACGGTGCCCTATTTAACGTGAATGCAGCTGTCTCTAATGCATAACCCCAAAATGATAGTGGTAAATCGGTAAGAGACATCATAGATCGCACCATATCTAATAAAGTATGGTTACGACGTTCGGACACGCCATTACGCTGTGGTGTTCCAGGTGGCGTCAGTTGCGAAACTATTCCACATTGTTTTAAATGAAGGCCAAACTTGTAACTCAAATATTCACCTCTGCGATCAGATCGTAGAAACTTTATTATCTTGTTACGATGATTCTCCACTTCACTCTGAAATTCTTTGAACTTTTCAAACGTTTCAGACTTGTGTTTCATTAAGTAGATATACCCATATCTGCTTAAATCATCTGTGAAGGTCAGAAAATAACGATACCCGCCGCGAGCCTCAACACTCATCGGACCGCATACATCGGTATGTATTATTTCCAATAAGTCATTGGCTCGCTCCATTGTTCCAGAGAACGGAGTTTTAGTCATCTTGCCCATGAGGCATGGTTCGCAAGTGTCAAATGATTCATAATCAAGTGATTCCAAAATCCCATCAGCATGGAGTTTCTTCATGCGCTTTACACCAATATGACCTAAACGGCTGTGCCACAAATAAGTTGCACTATCATTATTAACTTTGTATCTTTTGGCTTCAATATTATGAATATGTGTATCACTACAATCGAGATTCAATAAACCATTTATATTGAGTGTATGACCATAGAAGGTTTTATTCATGTAAACAGAACAACAATTATTCTCCGACTTAAATGAATAACCGTATCGCAATAAACATGATCCAATCATATTCATGCTCAACGCAAACACCAAATAACATTTATTTAGGTCCAACACTAATCCCGAAGGTAGAGGGAGTGTGCGATGTTGATCTTATCAACCTTGGAATCACTTCCAACACACATCGTCACCTCGTCATTAACTAGTCTCTGCTCATTTTGCAACTCCTGTTTTGAGTTACTAATGTTAGCAACTGAACCGGTATCAAATACCCAGGGGCTACTATGAACACTAGTGAAATACACATCAATAACATGTATATCAAATATACCTTTGTTCACTTTGCCATCCTTCTTATCCGCCAAGTATTTGGGGCAGTTCCGCTTCCAGTGACCATTTCCTTTGCAGTAGAAGCACTCAGTTTCAGGCTTAGGTCCAGACTTGGGTTTCTTCCCGGGAGTAGCAACTTGCTTGCTATTCTTCTTGAAGTTCCCTTTCTTGCCCTCACCCTTTTTCTTGAAACTAGAGGTCTTGTCAACCATCAACACTTGATGCAATTTCTTGATTTCTACCTTCGCTGATTTCAGCATCGCGAAGAGCTTGGGAATCGTTTTCGTCGTCCCTTGCATATTATAGTTCATCACGAAGTTCTAGTAACTTGGTGATAGTGACTAGAGAAATCTGTCAATCACTATCTTATCTGGAAGATTAACTCCCACTTGATTCAAGCGATTGTAGTACCCAGACATTCTGAGCACATGCTCACTAGCTGAGCTATTCTCCTCCATCTTGTAGGCAAAGTACTTGTCAGAGGTCTCATACCTCTCGACATGGGCATGAGTCTGAAATACCAATTTCATCTCTTTGTAACATCTCATATGCTCCGTGGCGTTCAAAACGTTTTGGAAGTCCCGGTTCTAAGCCGTAAAGCATGGTGCACTAAACTATCAAGTAGTCATCATATCGAGCTTGCCAAATGTTCATAACGTCTGCATCTGCTCCTGCAATAGGTCTGTCACCTAGCGGTGCATCAAGGACATAATTCTTCTGTGCAGCAACGAGGATATTCCTTAGATCACGGACCCAGTCCGCATCATTGCTACTATCATCTTTCAACTTAGTTTTCTCTAGGAACATATCAAAAATAAAACAAGGGAGCTATACGCGAGCTATTGATCTACAACATAATCTGCAAATACTACCAGGACTAAGTTCATGATAAATTAAGTTCAATTAATCATATTACTTAAGAACTCCCACTTAGATAGACATCCCTCTAGTCATCTAAATGATCACATGATCCATATCAACTAAACCATGTCCGGTCATCACATGAGATGGAGTAGTTTTCAATGGTGAACATCTCTATGTTGATCATATCTACTATATGATTCACGTTCGACCTTTCGGTCTAAGTGTTCCGAGGCCATATCTGCATATGCTAGGCTCGTCAAGTTTAACCCGAGTATTCTGCACGTGCAAAACTGGCTTGCACCCGTTGTATGTGAATGTAGAGCTTATCACACCCGATCATCACGTGGTGTCTCGGCACGACGAACTGTCGCAACGGTGCATACTCAGGAAGAACACTTATACCTTGAAATTTAGTGAGGGATCATCTTATAATGCTACCGCCGTACTAAGCAAAATAAGATGCATAAAAGATAAACATCACATGCAATCAAAATATGTGACATGATATGGCCATCATCATCTTGTGCCTTTGATCTCCATCTCCAAAGCACCGTCATGATCTCCATCGTCACTGGCTTGACACCTTGATCTCCATCGTAGCGTCGTTGTCGTCTCACCAACTATTGCTTCTACGACTATCGCTACCGCATAGTGATAAAGTAAAGCAATTACATGGCGATTGCATTTCATACAATAAAGCGACAACCATAAGGCTCCTGCCAGTTGCCGATAACTTTTACAAAACATGATCATCTCATACAATAACGTATATCACATCATGTCTTGACCATATCACATCACAGCATGCCCTGCAAAAACAAGTTAGACGTCCTCTACTATGTTGTTGCAAGTTTTACGTGGCTGCTACGGGCTTCTAGCAAGAACCGTTCTTACCTACGCATCAAAACCACAACGATTTTTCGTCAAGTGTGCTGTTTTAACCTTAAACAAGGACCGGCCGTAGTCAAACTTGATTCAACTAAAGTTGGAGAAACAAACACCCGGCAGCCACCTGTGTGCAAAGCACGTCGGTAGAACCTGTCTCATGAACGCGGTCATGTAATGTCAGTCCGGGCCGCTTCATCCAACAATACCGCCGAATCAAAGCAAGACGTTGGTGGTAAGCAGTATGACTATTATTGCCCACAACTCTTTGTGTTCGACTCGTGCATATCATCTACGCATAGACCTGGCTCGGATACCACTGTTGGGAAACTTAGCATGCAATTTCAAAAAAAATCCTACGCAAGATCTATCTAGGAGATGTATAGCAATGAGAGGGGGAGAGTGTGTCCAGGTACCCTCGTAGACCAAAAGCGGAAGCGTTAGGTTAACGCGGTTGATGTAGTCGAACATCTTCACGATCCAACAGATCCAAGTACCGAATGTACGGCACCTCCGTGTTCAGCACATGTTCAGCTCGATGACGTCCCTCAAACTCTTGATCCAGCAGATGGTCGAGGGAGAGTTCCGTTAGCACGACGGCGTGGCGACGGTGTTGGTGATGTGATCAGCGCAGGGCTTCGCCTAAGCACTACGATGATATTATCGGAGGAGTAAATGGTGGAGGGGGGCACCGCACACGGCTAAGACAATGTTGTGTCTTTGGGGTGCCCCCCTGCCCCCGTATATAAAGGAGGGGAGGAAGGAGGCCGGCCACTAGGGGCGTGCCATGGAGGGGGGAGTCCTACTAGGACTCCAAACCTAGTAGGATTCGTCCCCCCCCCCACTTTTCCTTTTTTTCCGGAGTAGCAAAGGGGGAAAGGAGAGGGAGTAGGAGAAGGAAAGGGGGGGGCGCCGCCCCCACCCCTTGTCCAATTCGGATTGGCAAGGGGGGGGCGCACGCCACCTCCTATGGCCGGCCCTCTCTCCTCCACTAAGGCCCATGTTGGCCCATTACTCTACCGGGGGGTTCCGGTAACCTCCCGGTACTCCGAAACTTATCCAAAACTTCCCGAAACCATTCCGGTGTCCGAATATAACCTTCCAATATATCAATCTTTATCTCTTGACCATTTCGAGACTCCTCGTCATGTCCGTGATCTCATCCGGGACTCGGAACAATCTTCGGTCACCAAAACACATAACTCATAATACAAATCGTCATCGAACGTTAAGCGTGCGGACCCTACGGGTTCGAGAACTATGTAGACATAACCGAGACACATCTCCAGTCAATAACCAATAGCGGAACCTGGATGCTCATATTGGCTCCTACATATTCTACGAAGATCTTTATCGGTCAAACCGCATAACAACATACGTCATTCCTTTTGTCATCGGTATGTTACTTGCCCGAGATTCGATCGTCGGTATCTTCATACCTAGTTCAATCTCATTACTGGCAAGTCTCTTTACTCGTTCCATAATGCATCATCCCGTAACTAACTCATTAGTCACATTGCTTGCAAGGCTTATAGTGATGTGCATTACCGAGAGGGCCCAGAGATACCTCTCCGATACTCGGAGTGACAAATCCTAATCTCGATCTATGCCAACCCAACAAACACCTTCGGAGACACCTATAGAGCATCTTGATAATCACCCAGTTATGTTGTGACGTTTGATAGCACACAAGGTGTTCCTCCGGTATTCGGGAGTTGCATAATCTCATAGTCAGAGGAATATGTATAAGTCATGAAGAAAGCAATAGCAATAAAACTTAACGATCATTATGCTAAGCTAACGGATGGGTCTTGTCCATCACATCATTCTCCTAATGATGTGATCCCGTTCATCAAATGATAACACATGTATATGGTTAGGAAACTTAACCATCTTTGATCAACGAGCTAGTCTAGTAGAGGCGTACTAGGGACTCGGTATTTTGTCTATGTATTCACACATGTATCAAGTTTCCGGTTAATACAATTCTAGCATGAATAATAAACATTTATCATGATATAAGGAAATATAAAATAACAACTTTATTATTGCCTCTAGGGCATATTTCCTTCAGCTTCTAGCTCACGACAAGGTGAACCACGAGTTAACTTGGAAGCATCCATAAGTGGGACACGCCAAGATGATGAAAACGAGGATGTACACCAAGATGAATCTCATCAACCTCCTTCTCCGCCTCCACAAGAGAACAACAACACCAACAACGAAGAAGGCCAAGAGGAAGAACAAGATGATGAAGAAGATGTTCCACCCCGACCCAAACAAAAGCTCTCACGAGTTAGAGCAAGAGTCTCAAGAGATCATCCCGTCGAACAAATCTTTGATGATATTCAAACCGGGAGAATCACTCGCTCTAAAACTCGTTTGGCTAATTTTTGTGAACACTATTCATTCATCTCTAGCATTGAACCTATGAAGATTGAAGAAGCGCTTGATGATCCGGACTGGGTGAACGCTATGCATGAAGAGCTACACAATTTCGAGAGGAACCAAGTGTGGACGTTGATTGAAAAGCCCAATGTCATTGGTACCAAATGGGTGTTTCGGAATAAGCAAGATGAAGATGGACAAGTTGTACGCAACAAGGCCCGTCTCGTCGCTCAAGGCTACACTCAAGTCGAAGGTATGGACTATGGTGAGACATATGCCCCTGTTGCTAGACTTGAGTCCATAAGCATCTTACTTGCTTATGCCAATCATCATGATATCACGTTATATCAAATGGACATTAAAAGTGCTTTTCTAAATGGTGAAATTGAGGAGGAAGTTTATGTTAAACAACCTCCCGGCTTTGTTAATCCTAAGAAACCCAACCATGTTTACAAACTTCACAAAGCTCTTTATGGTCTTAAACAAGCTCCTAGAGCGTGGTACAAATGCTTGACTAAATTCCTTATTGAAAAAGGCTTTGAGATTGGAAAAATTGATTCTACTCTTTTTACTAAAAGGGTTAATGGTGAATTATTTGTGTGCCAAATTTATGTGAATGATATCATATTTGGTTCGACTAACCCTCATTTTAGTGAAAAGTTTGGAAGGCTAATGTCGGAGAAGTTTGAGATGTCTATGATGAGTGAACTCAAGTTCTTTCTTGGTTTGAAAATCAAGCAAACTAAGGAGGGTACCTTTGTTTCCCAAACAAAGTATACCAAGGACCTATTCAAGAAGTTCAACATGCAAGAAAGCAAAGGTATGAATACACCCATGCCTACTAGTGGACATCTTGACGTGACTAAGGATGGCAAACCGGTTGACCAAAAGGTTTACCGCTCTATGATTGGTTCATTGTTATATCTATGTGCCTCCCGTCCCGATATTATGCTAAGTGTGTGCATGTGTGCAAGATATCAAGAGGCCCCCAAAGAATGTCATCTTAAGGCTGTGAAAAGGATAGTGAGATACTTAATTCACACACCAAACTTTGGCATTTGGTATCCTAAGAGGTCTTCTTTTGATCTTGTTGGCTACTCCGATTCGGACTATGCCGGAGACAAGGTTGATTGAAAGTCCACTTCGGGTACTTGTCAATTTCTTGGTAGATCTCTTGTGTCTTGGTCCTCCAAGAAACAAAACTCGGTATCCTTATCCACCGCCGAAGCGGAATACATTCCTGCCGGTTCATGTTGTGCTCAATTACTTTGGATGACCCAAACTCTTAAAGATTATGGGATATATGTGAAACATGTTCCATTGCTTTGTGATAATGAAAGTGCTATTAAGATTGCTCATAATCCCGTGCAACATTCTCGAACTAAGCATATTGAAGTTTGTCATCACTTCATTCGAGATCATGTTGCTAAAGGAGACATCGATCTTAAGCATGTTCATACCGATAAGCAATTGGCGGATATATTCACCAAACCGCTTGATGAGAAAGTTTTTTGCCGGTTGAGAGGTGAATTGAACATCATTGATGCTTCAAACTTGGAGTAGAAACTCCATTTGGATACATGCAAGGCATGAGTTTTGACTAATCCTTGATGTTTCTCTTATGAAGATGATCATATGTCTTGGATCTATATTTGTACTCTTGCATGTCATCTAACCCTTGTAGGTACTTGGATAAGCAAAAGTCTATGAGATTGCAACTCACTCACATCTTAAGCAATCTCTACATCACCAAGTCTCTACAATATGGTGGTTGAAGACAAGGAAGCATGAATCCTTTCAATATATCCTTTGACAACTTCTTTATATCAAATTTCATTTGGTATCAATATCATGTTTGTCATTTTGGATACACAAGTGCTTTTCCTTGCAAGTCTAACCCATGTAGGAAGATGAACTCAAACTACAAGTGGTGCTCCCAACTCTTGATGAACTACATCAACCTTGAGCATCCCACACAAGTTCAACCACATGATCAAGATCAACACCACCACCCAAGGTATGATGTTCCATCTTAGAGAAGCTTTACCCCAAGACATGGGTTAAAGCAGCTCAACAAGATGAGAATATATCAAAATGCTTGAACAAAAAATGGTAACCCCATTTTGAGCTTAAACGACGAGTATGACCTATGATCAAGTGTCTTCACTTGACTCCTAAGTCAATATACTCTAACATAGGTGACTTTGTCACCGACCAATTCTAGATGAAGCTCTCTTGTGTTTTTCTGTGTTTTTGCATTTGTTTCTTGCATACATATTCCCCTTTCAAAAAAAAAACTTCATCTAGATTTCTTTTCTTTTCTCTGATTATTTTCTGCATTCCCTGCATCCAATTCATTGCAAATCTTTCAGTTAATTCCTTGCAAATCCTTGTGAGATCTTATTTGCCTAAGTGAGCTGAGATGACAATTGTTTTCTCTCTGTGTTGAAATCAGCCTCACCGATTTGTTCTTCTCGGCCAAACCGAAACAACTCGGTGCCACCGAAGCAAACAACTCGGAGTAACCGAATTCAATACTGAGAAAACACTTTGCCATTTGCATCCTGCATATTTGTTCCAGCTCCACTCGATGATTCTTGTCCTCTACCAGCATCTTATATTACATGTTGCTTTGTATTGTGACTCAAGGACCAAACCTACTTGACTCATGCTCCAGAAGATCCCTTCTTGGAAATTGATGTCAAAGGGGGAGAGAGCACATCAAAGCTTATCACATAAGAGAGAATGCACACCTTAAGCTTCTCCAGATGCTTATTTTCCATAGAGGAGAGAAGTCACATGTCTTCAAGAGGGGAAAGACATGTTAGTATGTGTTATGTTTATTATGATTGTTTTACTCTGATTTTGTTTTTGCTCTGATTTTCTTTTCCCTATCTTCTCCCATTATCTAATATATAAGATTCAGGGGGAGAGAGAGCTCATTTCTAAGGGAAGAAAATCTTTGGAATTCATTGCATATCTTTACTCTTTGGGGACATGTCAATATCCAAATAGAGTACTAAGTACTCACTCACTACATGTCATCCCAATCTTGGTACTCTTGTGGTTTCCTGTTCTTGCTCTGCTTAGTAGATATTCCTGTGTTATCTAACCTTGTTTACTCAGGTTCATCTCTTCCAAAGCCAGCTCATGACCGCAAGGTAAGTATATGCATCACACTCATGTGCATGATGATCTCTTGCTGATGTACATATTGTTTGCAAGAAGGAATCATGAACATTGAGGTACCCTTCCTATATTCACACCATTTGCTCTGATGCATATAGCCAAGATACATGTAACTCATTGCCTGCTCTGTCATTCTTATGCATTCACATCGTATTATATTCTATCTTCACATGATTGCATACATGTAGGGGGAGCCTATGCATGTTACATGTCTTTCCAAAGCTTTACTTGCTATTCCTTGTATATTTATCTAAAGCTTTGATGTATGTTGTCATCAATTACCAAAAAGGGGGAGATTGAAAGCACAAGTGCAACCTGGGTGATTTTGGTAATTAATGTCAACATATCTCTTATTGGACTAATACTTTTATCTAGTATATTTCAGATAAGTTCAACAGTGGAGTGGCAGGACAAGAGGATGTGGAACCCCTTCAAGATGCTAAGGACACATATTGGCTCAAGCTCAAGACTCTACTCTTTTCATTTTAGTGATCCAAGATCACATTAAGTCCATAGGAAAGCCAATACTATTAAAAGGGGATGAGGTGTTGCTTAATGGTTTGCTTGCTCAAAGTGCTTAGTGATATGCTCCAAAACCCTCAACCACTTTCTCATTTCCACATATGTCCCAAACCTAAAGTCAAACTCGGCCCCACCGATTTGATCTATCCGGCGCCACCGAGTTCACTTGACATAGCCACTGCCAGAAACCCTAATCAGTTCGGTCTCACCGATGGGATCTCGGTCTCACCGAGATGGGCTTGCAAACTCTCTGTTGCCTACTGCAATTATTTCAGTCTCACCGAAATAGGTAGTCGGCCCCACCGAGTTTGCTTGGCCAACTCTCTGTTTGCTTATTACTAAAATCGGTCTCACCGAGTTTGTGTAATCGGTCAAACCGAGATGAGGTTTTACCCTAACCCTAGCACATCGGTCCCACCGAGTTGATCATATCGGTCCCACCGAAAATCCTAACGTTCACATTTTGAACTAAATCGGTCTGACGGAGTTTCACTATTCGGTCCCATCGAGTTTGGTAAATTGTGTGTAACGGTTAGATTTTGTGTGGAGGCTATATATACCCCTCCACCCTTCCTCCATTCGAGAGGAGAGCCATCAGAACGTGCCTACACTTCCAGCATTCATTTTCTAAGAGAGAACCACCTACTCATGTGTTGAGACCAAGATATTCCAATCCAACCATAAGAATCTTGATCTCTAGCCTTCCCCAAGTTGCTTTCCACTCAAATCATCTTTCCACCATATCCAAATCTGTGAGAGAGAGTTGAGTGTTGGGAAGACTATCATTTGAAGCACAAGAGCAAGGACTTCATCATCAACACACCATCTATTACCTTTTGGAGAGTGGTGTCTCCTAGATTGGTTAGGTGTCACTTGGGAGCCTCCGTCAAGATTGTGGAGTTGAACCAAGGAGTTTGTAAGGGCAAGGAGATCGCCTACTTTGTGAAGATCTACCCTAGTGAGGCAAGTCCTTCGTGGGCGATGGCCATGGTGGGATAGACAAGGTTGCTTCTTCGCGGACCCTTCGTGGGTGGAGCCCTCCGTGGACTCGCGCAACCGTTACCCTTCGTGGGTTGAAGTCTCCATCAACGTGGACGTACGATAGCACCACCTATCGGAACCACGCCAAAAATCTCCGTGTCTCCAATTGCGTTTGCACACTCCAATCCCATCCCTTTACATTCTTGCAAGTTGCATGCTTTACTTTCCGCTGCTCATATACTCTTGCCATGCTTGCTTGATACGTATTGTGAATGTTTAAACTTGTGTTAAAACTCCACCTTAACTTGAAGAACTTAAAAATTGCCACCTTTATTTGTTGAGGGTCTAATCACCCCCCCCCCCTCTAGACACCTCTTCTCGATCCTTTCAGATTGCTTTCTCGCAGGGAGTCGAGGAAGAATCTCTAGCCGAGGTTGATACTTAATACTGCTACTACTTTATATTGTGCTAATCTACACTCTTCTAATGCTACAAGACCGCTGAAGATGCTAGTCTTCGATAGGACTAGGCCTTCTCCCTATTCTGGCATTTCTGCAGCCCAGTCCACATATATAGCCTCTCTTTGAAAATGTTGCATATGTAGTGTAGATCCTTGCTTGCTGAGTACTTTGGATGAGTACTCATGGTTGCTTTGCTTCCTCTTTTTCCCCTTTTCCTTTTGATGAAACCAGACGACGGAGCCCCAAAGTCAACTGCCCCCGCCGATGACTACTACTACCACCCCGAGGGTGGTTACTACTTCGAGCTTGCCGACGACCAGGAGTAGGATCGAGGGTCCCAAGCAGGAGGCCTGCGCCTTTTCGATCGTAGCTTTTGTTTTGCCTCGCCTTTATAAAGGCTTATCTGTTTCTGTTTCTGTTTCATATCTGTACTCAGATATCTGATGCTTCCGCTGACGCTTGTAAGCGAGCTTATGTATTCGAGCCCTCGAGGCCCTTGGCTTTGTAATATAAAGCTTGTATGACTTTATTTATGTTTTAGAGTTGTGTTGTGATATCTTCAAGTGAGTCCTTAGGCTTGATCGTGTGCATTTGCGTGTATGATTAGTGCACGATTAAGATGGGGGCGTCACAGGTTGGTATCAGAGCCGACTGCCTGTAGGAATCCCCCTTTCCAACTCCTTGGCCGAAGTTGAGTCTAGCCGTCCAAAACTGTTTTACTAACATGGTTGTGTGGCTTACGGGCCCACGTCGCTAACTGGGTGGTATTAGGATCTTTTATTCCTTGTCTTTACTCTGGGACTCTGATCTCTCTTCCTTAGGGGTTAAATGGTTTTACTAACTCCAACATTAGGTTCTCGTGATCACATCCACCTGGAGTTCTGAAGTTACCCCCATTTCTTCAAGATGGTGGGCCAGGTTCTGCTTACATGATCCTTTTATCAAGGACACCCTGTGTTATCACTTGCAGAATCCTCGCTCCAACAGTTTTTCTCCGATGTTGATGTAGCCTTTGCTATGTCTTGTTGTGTACTTCCTTACCGCGTGCCTGCGCGCCGCCTAGCATGTCCAGCTTTTGAATTTGCGCCGTTATGCTGTCCACATGTACCCGACTCAGTGTATGGATCTGTATGTCTTAATTGACTACTGTTAAGTATCTATTACACTGCTTAATTATTGTCGTGCTACATCATGCTTATCGCTAAACACTTGCAATTGCTTTTACTAAACTACCCCTGTTGAAACTTAACAGGATGGTTAGACCAGGTGGTCGTGGTCGTGCCCCTGAACAACCACCACCGCCAGATTATATGGCAGCTATGATGCAACAATTCGAGCTCAACCGTCAGTTCATGACTGGGATTATGGCTCAGTTCCCGCATAAGAACAATCAGGACCAGAACCCTGCTTCAATAACACTGTCGGAATTTGTGCCTCTTAACCCCACTCAGTTCCGCAATTCTGATAAGCCACTGGATGATGATGACTGGATTCGCGACATCACTCACGAGATGGAGTCTGCAAATGTCTCCCCTGCCAACTTTGTCACCTTCGCGTCCTTTTTCTTAAAGGGTCCCGCTGCTCAATGGTGGGACACACACAAGTGTGCACTGCCTGCTGGAACAGTCGTTACTTGGCCAGAGTTCCAGGCCGCTTTTCGTGCCCGATATATTCCTCAGGGAATCATGGACCGGATGAGAACCCAGTTCCGCAACCTCACTCAGGGTAACAAGACTGTCGAAGCCTATCAGCGGGAATTCCTTGACCTGTCCTGCTATGCTGAAGAAGACATTGCCATGGATGCTCGTAGATAAGAAAAGTTCCGTAGTGGACTCCACCCAGACATCGAGCTTGCACTTGCTGCTCAAGACTTCACCGACTTTGCTACCCTTGTGAACAAGGCTATTCTGGTTGAGACTGCTCAGATCAAGCACAAGGAGTCACAGAAGCGCTATCGTGATGCTGGCTCATCTTCAGGCTCGTCTTCACAGAAGTGTCGTATCTGGATTCCCCACAGCATGTACCGTCCAACTGCACCTGCACCAAGGCCGTACCATGCTGCACCTCGTCTGCCTCCTCCACCACCGAGGCAGCTTCTTCGAGCTGCACCACCCCGAGCTCTTGCAATTTGTCCAGACAGTGGGCTCTGCTTCAAGTTTGGCCATCCGGGTCACCGTGCCAGAGACTGCTCACAGGGTCAGAATCAGCTGGTCCTTCCTCCTGCTGGCCGTGGAATTGTTCAGCAGCGCAACAATAATGTCAGGCCTTCTTATGGTCGTGGGCAGGCCTATCACGTCAACATGGCTGAAGCTCAAGATCAACCAGAAACTATGATGGGTACACTACTTGTTAATTCAGTACCTGCATCTGTTTTATTTGATTCAGGAGCATCGCATTCATTCATGTCGGAAGATTTTGCATTCATGCATAACATCAAATGTGACAACCTGCACCATCCGTTAGGGGTAGACACTCCCGCGGGTCGGTGCCGAGCATCCATGTTCAGCCCCGAAGTCACTGTTGAGATTGAAGGGAGAAAGTTTCAGGCTTATACCATCATATTGAGTTCTTCCAAAATTGATCTTATTCTGGGAATGGATTGGTTGAAGGCTCATTACGCCTCAATCAATTGTGCCACTAAAGTTGTGCACCTCCTGCACCCATCAGATGAGCTAGTGAATTACCGTGCCCAAATAACTCAAAATGCCGAGACTCAAATCTATGCCTTGAATGCGTTGAACGCTTCTCCGCTTGAGGGGATCGAAAACATTCCAGTCGTCTGTGACTTTCAAGACGTCTTTTCAGAAGAACTTCCAGGAATACCCCCTGTTAGAGCTGTCGAGTTTGTCATCGACTTGAAACCAGGCACAACTCCTATTGCGAAGCGTCCTTATAAGATGCCTCCGCACCATCTTCTCGAGCTTAAGGAGGAAATCGACAAATCCCTCCGCAAAGGCTTTATCCGTCCTAGTTCCTCTGCCTGGGGAGCACCTTTTCTCTTTGTCAAGAAGAAAGATGGTACGAATAGGTTGGTCCAAGATTACCGTCCTATCAACCAGGCAACCATTCAGAATAAATATCCGCTTCCTCCGATCAATGATCTGTATGATCAGCTTGCTGGGTCATCAGTGTTTTCTAAACTCGACTTGAGGTTGGGTTATCACCAGATCCGTGTTCGCAAAGAGGATATTCCCAAGACTGCATTTGTTACTCGCTATGGCTCTTATGAGTACACTGTCATGTCATTTGGCTTAACAAATGCTCTAGCTACGTTCTCCCGTCTGATGAATTACATCTTCATGGATTACCTCGACAAGTTCATCGTGGTATATCTAGATGATATTCTGATATATTCGAAGAATAAAGAAGAACATGCTGAACACCTTCGGCTTGTACTGGAAAGGCTCCGAGAACACCAGCTCTATGCCAAGTATTCCAAATGCGAGTTCTGGCTTTCTGAAGTAACCTACCTTGGACATGTGATTTCCAAGGATGGAATTGATGTTAACCCAGAACGAGTTCAGGCTATTCTTGAATGGACTCCTCTGAAGAACGTCAAGCAAGTGAGAAGTTTTCTCGGCCTCGCAAGCTATTGCCGTCGATTTGTCGAGAACTTTTCCAAGATTGCTAAGCCTCTGACTAACCTGCTTCACAAAGGCGTTAAGTTTGAGTGGACAGACAAATGTCAGGAAAGTTTCCAGACTCTCAAGGACAAGCTAACTTCTGCTCCAGTGCTTGCTCCTCCGGATTCTCGCAAAGACTTTGTGATATATTGCGACACCTCTCGTGAAGGATTAGGCTGTGTGCTAATGCAAGAACGAAGAGTAATTGTGTATGCTTCGCGTCAACTACGACCACATGAAGAAAACTATCCAGTGCATGATCTTGAACTTGCTGCAGTGATTTATGCATTGAAGCTATGGCGGCATTACCTTCTGGGTAACCAGTGTGAGGTATATATTGATCATCAAAGCTTGAAGTATTTGTTTACTCAGCCGGATCTTAATCTCCATCAACAGCGATGGTTGGAAACAATTACGGACTATGGCTGTGGTATTTCTTATACCCCTGGCAAGGCTAATGTGATGACTGATGCCTTAAGCCGCAAGTCCTATTGCAACAACCTCATGGTTAGGCGAGCTCAGCCTCGTCTTTATGAAGAACTGCGCAAGCTGAATCTGCGTATCGTTCCACAAGGTTCTCTTAATAACCTTGTGGTACAACTACATCTTGAGAAAGCTGTTAAGAACGCGCAAGCTAAAGATGCTGAAGTTGATCTGATGAAGAAAGATCTTCACCTGGAAAAGTACAGGGATTTCTCGCTATCTGAAGATGGAACCGTGTATTTCAGAAACCGCATTGTGGTACCTCGCTTCGAGCTTATGACTGACAAGGTAGCTGTTAAGAACGCGCAAGC
The DNA here is from genome assembly GCA_011799875.1 of Thinopyrum elongatum. NCBI lineage: Eukaryota > Viridiplantae > Streptophyta > Magnoliopsida > Poales > Poaceae > Thinopyrum > Thinopyrum elongatum. The sequence goes on from CM022300.1 coordinate 435,759,235, forward strand.
TAAAGATGCTGAAGTTGATCTGATGAAGAAAGATCTTCACCAGGAAAAGTACAGGGATTTCTCGCTATCTGAAGATGGAACCTTGTATTTCAGAAACCGCATTGTGGTACCTCGCTTTGAGCTTATGACTGACAAGGTCATGAAGGAGGCACATGATACACCGCTGTCTATTCATCCGGGTAGTACCAAGATGTATCGTGATCTCCGACAAAGGTACTGGTGGTCTAAAATGAAGCAGGATATTGCTTGCTATGTTGCTGAATGTGACGTTTGCCGCCGCATTAAAGCAGAACATCAGAAGCCTGCCGGAATTCTACAACCGCTTCCTATTCCTTTGTGGAAATGGGATAAGGTTCAAATGGATTTCATTACTGGCCTTCCCAAGTCACAGAAGGGTCACGATGCTATTCTTGTCGTCGTCGACCAACTTTCCAAAGTTGCACACTTTCTGCCTGTCAAGGAGACTATCACTGCTAGTCAGTTAGCAGAGTTGTATATCTCCAGAATTGTTTCACTCCACGGTATTCCGAAAGAGATCAGTTCGGACCGTGCCGGTCTTTTCACCTCAAAGTTCTGGGAAAGTTTCCAAGAAGCTATGGGAACTCATATTACCTGGAGTTCGACTTATCACCCCCAGTCCCAAGGCCAAGTCGAGTGAGTTAATCAAGTGCTTGAAGACATGCTTCGAGCTTGTGTTATATCCTTCGGCAAGAAATGTGAAGAATCTCTCCCGTATGCCGAGTTCTCTTATAACAACAGCTATCAAGCCAGCTTGAAAATGGCCCCCTTCAAAGTACTCTATGGACGTAAGTGCCGAACCCCTCTGAATTGGTCAAAAACTGGGGAACAGCCGCTCGTGGGTCTAGACATTATCCAACACGCCGAAGAACAAGTCTGTATCGTTCGAGAAAATCTGAAGGCGGCATAGGACCGTCAGAAGAGCAATTATGATCGCAAGCGATGGGGCTTGACCTATCAACCTGGTGATCAAGCCTATCTTCGTGTCACTCCTACGAAGGGCACTCACTGTTTCGGAATTAAGGGCAAGTTAGCTCCTCGCTACATTGGTCCTTTCCGCATTGTTGCAAGACATGGTCAGGTGGCTTATAAGCTGGAGTTGCCACCGCAATTCTCTCATATCCACGATATATTCTATGTGTCGCAACTTCGTCGTTGCTTCAAGGAGTCTCTGCATCGAGCAGTGGATCACGAGATGCTCGAATTGCAAGATGATCTTTCTTATAAGGAGCATCCGATCCGCATCCTCGATGAATCAGAACGTCGAAACCGTCAGAAGACGACCAAGTTCCTAAAAGTGCAGTGGTCAAATCATACAGAAGATGAAGCCACTTGGGAACATGAGGATCATCTTCAAACGGAATACCCCGACCTCTTTTCTTCTACCTCCTGAATTCTCGGGACGAGAATTTCTTTTAGAGGAGGAGAATTTGTAACACCCCTATGTAACCTAGCACTGTGATCATCTATTAATTATGCCAAGTCATCTTCATTTGCTTGCTTGATCATAGTGGTTAAACAACTCCATTCAAAATTCCTCTTTGAAAACAATTCAAATTTAAAGTGCAAAATAAAGTTGCTCAAAGTTTGCTGCAAAAATGTTCACCTTCTAGCAAATATTCCAAAACCATTTGCTGTTAAGGAATACAACATCATCATCAATTCAGAATGGGCCTAAGCATTTAAAACAGAGCCAAAACCGCACTGTTAATGCCATTTCCATATTTGAAAAATCCAAAAGAATTCCAAAATTGCTCAAACTTTTTGTGGCAGTCCAGAATATTCCATTGTATTTATGTGACCAAGTTTCACATTTGTACAAAAAAATTGATAGCTCATTTAATTCAAAACCCTCTCTGGAAAAAGCAAAACAAAAAAAATAAAAGAGAAAAAGAAAAAGGCCACTGTGCGCTGGGCCTAAGTGCACTGGGCCTGAGGTCGGCCCATCTCTCTCTCCTCCGCTCTCTCTCCCTGCGTGTCGCCACCGCCGTGGGCGCGAGCGCGCGCGCCGGCCGTTCGTCGACACGGCGACGCCACCGACAATCGAGGGGATATGGACCCCCCTCGTCCGTCCCCCCTGGTCGCCTCCTCCATTTCCCCCTCTCTCCCTTGCTCGCTCGCCTCTCCTTTACTCTCTTTCACCACGACCGAACGCCGCCGTCGCCGCCTCTCTGCTCCGCCACGGTCACCGGCGGCCCTGAGGGCGCCGACCTTGTCTGCAAGCTCCGCCGAGGTTGGCTCCTTCACCTGGAGGCCTCAAGTGGAGCCGGAGCGACTTGCAGCGCCGAACCCCCTTTCAACCGCATCTCCGACCGCCGCCGTCCGTCTTCAACTCCGGCGACTCGCTGCTGCTCCTAATCTGTCGAGGGTTTTTCATAACCGCGCGGTGAGCCCTCCTCTCCCCTTTGCCTCTCTCCCGAGCCGCTCTGCTCAATTCTAGCTAGCTCACCGCTGCACCGAGCTCTGTCCGCCGCGGCACCTCGCCGTCCGGCCACTTCCGGACATCTCCACGGCCTCGCGCCATCTCCACTCGGCGCAAAACTTCGCGCTGGCTCGAACGCAACCGAAATCATACGCTAGTTCACGCTGTAGTCACGTGCCCGAGCTCACCCGAAGATCACCGCCGCTACGGCTTGCCGCCGGCGTCTTTTCCAGCCTCTCCAGCTGCGGCCGATGCCACCATTCGACGCGGCGCTCGACGCTCCTTCAAACGCGCCCAACGGCGCTCTTTTTGGCTCTCTGTGGAGCGATTCCGACGCTTTCCGGCGAGTTCGCCGCCGCGGGAGGCTCGCCGGAGCAGCTCCGGCGGCCCCGCTGACCTGTCACCGCGTGGGGCCCGTCCAGTGTCGCTGACTGTGGGCCCCAGCGCCTTCGTTGACCCCGTTGACCACGGTCAACGCGGGTACTGTTCACCCCTCTGACGCTGACATGTGGGCCCCTGCACTTAATTAGGCTAATAACATTTTTAAATTAATCTGCTAATTAGTTTAGTCACTGACTAATGGGGCCCACACCCCTAATTAGTTCTGTTAGTCAAATTAACCCACTGTTAGTCACACAGAGGCTGACAGGTGGGTCCCACCTGTCAGTTTGACTGGTCAGCTGGTCAGCCGACTGCTGACGCAAGCATGACATCGCCCTGACGTCATATTCCTTTTCTGGTATTTCTGTTAATTTAAATAATTTTAGAATATTCCTAAATCTTTACAAATCAGTAGAAATTAAACCATAGCTCGGATCGAAAAACTTTCTACATGAAAGTAGATCAGAACGATGAGACGAATCCGATTGTGCCGCCTGTTTCCGTGTCGGGACCCGCTATGAAGGTGAACCCGCAACTTTTAGCCTGTTTCCGATAGATGGATAGTGCATATACACCGGTTAATAAATCCAACTTTAATCCTAAAATAACTAATATGATTTAGACATGTCTTTAGGCAACCCTGCACTGCACGTTAGCATAGCATGCTCTGTGTTGCATATGTTTGCCGTGTATTTATTTGTTTCCTCCCCCTCTTCTCTCTCGGTAGACCCCGAAACCGACGTAGTCCCCGAGGCCGACGCAGCTCCGGAGATCGACTACGCCCCTGATGACCCTTCTCTTGCCGCAGAGCTTCCAGGCAAGCACCCCCCCTTGAGCATGCCTATATCGCCTATTCTCTTCTCTCTTGTGCTTGCATTAGAATTGCTGCTGTTACTATTTACCTATTCTGATGCGTAGCCTGATTTTTGTAACCTGCTTTTGATAATTACCTGCTTATCCTAAACTGCTTAGAATAGGCTGGTGAGTGAACCCTAGTGACCCCACTTGACCCAATTGCCCCGCTGGATCATCAGAAGACTCGACGACCAGGCCCCAGCACCGCACATCACCCCCTTAGTTGTACGACACTGCAGCGTTACTATCGAGTGCCGAAAGTGATACCTCATATAGCACTTCTGATGTTAACTCTGTAGAGTAGCTATTCGGTCGTGGTCATCGAGGGTGATTCCTCCTTCACCACTTCCGATAACGACATTGTCGTGCAACACCTCAAGTGTGAACCCATCGAGGGTGATTCCTCCGAGTTCACCTTGACGGATACATCGAGTAGGAATCCAACAAGGGTGATACCTCGGATTCCCCTAATGTTATGGACACACAGATACTTGGACTTTACAACTGTTACTTGGAAAGGCGGGTCGACCCTAAGGGGTACCCGCGAGTGATGTGGAGATGGGTTGACCTGGAGGGTGCCCGAGATATAAATACGAGGTGTGGCCGGGTATTCTTAGCCCTTGCCGCAAGTCCTCGAGACGGGGCGACGGGGTCACATCGATCGTGAGTCTCTGCTCGTTACCGCAAACCCCTAACATACTAACGATTTGGGTATTTGATCCGAGTGGGCCTCTGGCCCGATAGCACTAACCATCACGTGGGATCAGTTATGGGCACTCTACGTCGTATGCATCAGCCGAAGCTCTATAGATGTCAGCGAGGAGCGGCCCGCTCCGGATTGGACTGGTTAAGCCTACGCTTGTATTAAGGGGGCTAGGTCTGCTTCCGGGCGTCCTCGCAACGTGCAGGAGCGCGCAGGGCGAAGGCCCAAGACCCCTGTGCGCATAGGTTAGTCTGGCGTGCTGACCTCTCTTTAGAGCCTAGGTCGGGTTGCGGCGTATCATTTGGCCGAGGCCAGGCATGACCCAGTAAAGTGTGTCCGGCCGGAGTTAATCAAGCGTGGTGGGTAAGTTGGTGCACCCCTGTAGGGAAGAACTAATCTATGCATAGCCGGATCCTCGGTAACGGACGCTCGGAGTTGTATCCCGATCGATACAACTAGAACTGGATACTAGGGCTCTGGGATTGCTTTCTTGTAGGGAGTCGAGGAAGAATCTCTGGCCGAGGTTGATACTTAATACTGCTACTACTTTATATTGTGCTAATCTACACTCTTCTAATGCTGCAAGACCGCTGAAGATGCTAGTCTTCGATAGGACTAGGCCTTCTCTCTATTCTTACATTTCTGCAGCCCAGTCCATATATACAGCCTCTCTTTGATAATGTTGCATATGTAGTGTAGATCCTTGCTTGCTGAGTACTTCGGATGAGTACTCACGGTTGCTTTGCTTCCTCTTTTTCCCATTTTCCTTTTGATGCAACCAGATGACGGAGCCCCGGAGTCAGCTGCCCCCGCCGACGACTACTACTACCATCCCGAGGGTGGTTACTACTTCGAGCTTGCCGACGACCAGGAGTAGGATAGAAGGATCCCAGGCAGGAGGCCTGCGCCTTTTCGATCGTAGCTTTTGTTTTGCCCCGCCTTTATAAATGCTTATCTGTTTCTGTTTCATATCTGTACTCAGATATCTGATGCTTCCGCTGACGCTTGTAAGCGAACTTATGTATTCGAGCCCTCGAGGCCTCTGGCTTGTAATATAAAGCTTGTATGACTTTATTTATGTTTTAGAGTTGTGTTGTGATATCTTCAAGTGAGTCCTTAGGCTTGATCGTGTGCATTTGCATGTATGATTAGTGCACGATTAAGCCGGGGGCGTCACAACAAGTCCCCGCTAAAACAAGTAAAACTGCTGTTGTCAAAAATTTCAAACCAACTAAGCAAGCAGAGAGCAATGATTGCATAGCAATCAGGTCCTATCTCAGTCCTTTGACATATAACATGACATAGACATCGTTTACAAGTCCAAGAACCCTCTACAAAAACAAATTACCCAAACCTAACAAAAAAGAAAAATACTACCAATGTGTTTACATAATGCTTAGTTGATTAACTGCAGATCAAAATTTGTTTATCCCTATTTGCGCAGTATGGAAGTACACATGGTTATTGGTCAGTGACCTTCTGGGCATATATAAATTTTCTGCGTTCTGAATTTTTAGCACTTATGTTCTTGTAGGTTATGCTTTATTCAGGCATATGACTTACTTGTACTTCCATTGCTCTATGTTTTTCTTTTTCGTCACATATTTCACACTCTGTAGAATCTGTGTGTATCTCTAAATCTCCAAAGTTGCAGAGGAATGCTACATTATTTCATTAGTCTATTTTCGAGCATGTCAAATGGAGCATCTTATTTAGTTGTAAAATCTTCCCTCCAAAGTCTGCTACTGCTTACTCTCTTTCGACAGTCGGTACATATTTTCTCTTGGGTAATTTGCTTCACCTAAGCTTTAGTACCACATTCTATCATGTATTGTGAGCTCATATCTTCGCTGCAAACTCTCATTTTTTTATTAGCTGATATCACTATATCCATGCTATCAATTTTTCTTGCTTACTAAATGGTAGTCTGACCTTGACCTGTTTCTGTCATCAGAGAAGGGAATTTTCCTTCTTTTTTCTACTTTTCTCCTGTGTTTGTAAAATATATTATTTTAGTTGTATATTATAGAAGGATTGGGCATGGAGGTTTCAAATCCACATGTGAGCATTTATGTATATATTGTACCTCTGTATATCTTTCCAAATTCCATGTTTTGGCATTACCATATTTTAAAAAGAACGGTTGTTTTGTGAGTCATTTGTTTACTTATGTTGTGTTTTCACTGACCATGAGTGGATTATTATATAACACTTTGTTGGACAAAAGTATTCTTGCGGTTTGTGGCTAAGTTGGGCACCAAGTATAAGCTGATAACATTGCCACTCATTTTCACTTCGAAGGGCCAACAAGAAAGGATTTGTTTCTGCAGCATAACAAAGAACCCAATGGGTGGATGCCAGACTCGAATGCCTTTTTGACCAAATCCAAAAATATTATATTCATGAGAAACCCAAAGATATTATATTTACCAAGAGCAGCATGAGCACACATTTTTGACTAAAAGGCATGCTTAGAAGGTTTAGCATGCCTTCTTTACTGGTAATGAAAACATAAGATATAGGTTTTGCATGCCTTCTTTACTGGTAAATAAAACATAAGATATATCTGAATTTTAGTTGAGTAAATGAGTATGAGTACAAATAAATTCAAACATGAAGCAAAAGTTTTGCTGTCTCATTGATTAAGAAGAAGATTGTCCAATTAATCACGAAAAACCAGGCGAAAACGAAAACAAAAGGGCCATGTCCACTCTCAACAGTGTGCCGAATGCCACGACAAATGCCAACCACACAAATACACACTAGCTAGGGCACTCCTCCGCCGAACAAGCCGCTCTTCCATCATTGCCGGAAACAAGTCATGAGGCATTCTCCTATGGCAATGAAGAGAAGGGCATTCCACATGCTTGCAATAGTTGCAACCCACATGACATGAGGTCCATATCGTCGAAGTTGCAAAGCTCTCGGGGCTGCCTCCCCGACGTCCACTGCTCCAACACGCCTTGCGCACTCAGCCGGTACCGCTTCTGGGGTCGTTGCCCCGACATGCCACTCTAGAGACGTGTGTTGCACATGCACGTTTACTAGTAGGTACAAGTAGCAAAATTTTCCACCCATATTCCTGTGCATACGGGCCGGCCTAATGGGCTCCGCCCCTGGTTGGGATGCGGGATGGCAGTCTCGTGTGGGCTCTCAGCGGCGGCCGCCATGGCCGTTCAGGAGGCGTGACTGTTGGCTTTCTGGTTGGGGAGACGACAAGCGGCAGTCACCATGGCCGTTCGGGTGGCGTGACTGTTGGCCTTCTGGTTGGGGAGATGACAAGCGGTGTTTGGGTGTCTCCTGGGTGAAAGCCTTAACTGAGGTGGACAGCGATGACGCCTTCGGCGTCATTCTCTTCTTGAAGGGGCCTTGGGAGATAGTTGGCTGGTGGACACCGTTTGGTTGGCATTGGCGGCAATCTGGATCAGAAGGTGGTGCGTTGTGACATCTACCGCGTCGGCAACGGCAGGTCTAGGTGGTGTGACACAAAGGGATCTCGGCGTTGGACGTCTGTTGATGGATGCGCACAGGATGGTGACGCTGTCTGGCGTCGTGGTGGCATTGACGATAGTTAGGCCTGACAAGATCAATGCGTTGATCTCTTCTGAAGTTGGAACGGCAAACGATGGTAGTGGCGAATTCTGGAGCATGTACATGCGGTGTGTGCCGAGGGTCAGCTAGACTAGTTGGTGCTCTCGGCTCGCCATGGACCGTTTGATGAGGCTCCAGATTAGATGGTGTGCGTTGGTGTGATGTCAAGGCACATTATCAAATGAGTAGGTGTCTCGACATTGTTCATCAGAAAGGTGGCTTCAAATTTATTTATGTATTTGTTTTGTCAGACTTGTTAAATAATATAATAAAGATGTATGCGTGAATCATAAATGGGTATCCTTCTTTTCAAAAAAACTTATATTTTATTAGTTAAAATTATGATTAAAATATGATTTGAAATTGAGGTGACTATTAAATCCGGACGGTTTTTTTTTGACAAAAATTAAATCCGGACGGATGTACTACTGGGCAGAGTAGGGATCCGTAATAAAAATGGGCAGGCATCGTGGACCCGTGGCAAACAGGTAAGCGTCGTGGACTCGTGGCTAGCGCGAGGAAGGCCCAGATTGCGGTGCGACAGCCGCGCACGCGGGAAACCATGCAACACGACATGTGGATTCCGTGAAGGCATGCCCCGTCCAATCCATGCCCTCGGGCAGCGGGACAGCTCCGTTACACTCTCCGGCAGGGATCTGCCCGTCGTAAACGGCGACCATCCGCCTGTTAACGCCACCCGCCGCCTATATAAACACCGGGAACGGGAAGATCCAGGTTTTAACATTTCTCCTTCACGCTTCCCCACCCTACTCCGCTACCGCTCTGCTCACCGCTCAGCATCGCAACTCCGCCCAATTCCTGCCACCCAGCCGGCCGATAGAGATATTCTCTTGATTCAGTTTCGTCGGGGTTTTATTTAAGCTCGATTCGGCCCTTCTACCATTCCAAGTCAGTCCGCCGATGGCGCACGACTTGCAAGACGACTTGGAGTTCGTCGCCGCCGGCCACGATTACGACTTCGAGTTCGACGATGCCGGCGGCAACGGGTTCCGAACCTCCGGCGGCGCTTCCCAATACCAGCTGGTATGATGCCTGGCTCCTCTTTGGTTCACTGCCTAATCTGAGCAGCACAATCACCTGCTAGCTACAACGACAGAGGAAAAACTACACAAATTTCTTCTCTACTAGTAGGAGTATTACTGTACGCCTAGCGTTGGGAAGGTGTTCAAGATCTAACAGTTTTCTTCTTTTCCGATCGTAGGATGCTGAGATGAACGACACTTCAGCCTTGGAGTACAGACAAGGGAAGGACATGCAGGAGATACCCTGGGAGAGGTTGAACTACAGCAGGGATCAGTACCGTCAGATGAGGCTGAAACAGTACAAGAACTACCAGAGCCTCGCTAGGCCGCGAAGTGCACTGGAAAAGGTGAGATGAGATCCACTGCTCATTTTTTGTGTGTGTGTGTCAATTATGTCCTCTTCAATAACTGTTCTTCGTCGTGTCACTTTATTAGTATTTTTAGCAGTTAAGCGACAGCTGATTTATCATTTGTGTTAGTCAGGTATGGTTTTCTTGTCTTCTACAGTATTTGATTAGCAAAACATGTGTTATACGCCCAAAAAAATACTGTATGTTCATAGATTCGTCGTTGAATAAAGTTTGTAAACATAGTATTTGTTATGGCATATTACACATGTTCTGTTTGTTCTGTTAGTCAAATTTAGACCTAAACATCCGTGTCCGGCTAACAAACCTGGGATGGAGGGAGTTTTTTTTTCGAGCAACTGGCAAGAGCTCTGCCTTTTCATCGGAAAGAAGAGAATTGACTAGTTTATAGTTTACGAGGGGAATTGACCATCATAAACCATCTTTTTGTTTATAGGAATGCCAACGAGCGGAGAGAAGAGACGCCTTCTACGATTTTCACTTGAATACAAGACATGTCAAGCCAACAATAGTGCACTTTCAGGTACCAATTTTTATGGACATCTCTTTCAGGCCTCGGCACTCACATGCATATGACTACTGACGCCCGCATAAAGTTGTTGCGAGATTGATTTAGCCTATTTTCTTTATATTTTCACCACAAATTATTTATGCTTGTTCGCATGGACAAACTGACACTTGATTCGGGAAATTGGTACTACTCCCTCCTATCCACAACTTTGTAATGAAGTTGTACAAGTCGGCAACAAGTAATATGGATCGGAGGGAGTATTAGTATTTGCTAACTTACCGGTTACCACACTGGTCATAAATTGTGACATCTTATCATGCATGGCACGCCTCTTCTGTTTCCATGCTCACCTTCGTGTGTAGCTATTGTACTTGCTGAAAGTGGCTCTGTCAGGGAATTCTTTGGTATGCTAACAGGGATGATTAACCTGATTAACACTGTTTCGTGGGTAAATGTGTTTTATTCCTCATCACTGTTAGGGTATGTTTGGTCATCTGGCCTATAGGTAGGCTGTTGGCCACGCGGACATAATTCAATTTTCCAAAGTCTGCAAAATTTCAAATTTGTACAGATCTAACAAGTAAATGACAGCGGCTCTCTTCACCGCAAAAAAAAAAAGAAAGAAAGAAACTAACAGGCTCCAACCTCAAACCACACCTGCTTGGCGTAGTAGTTGTGTAAACAGCTTTCAATTTTTCCAACCGTTGTGTTCTGCGTTAATTCATGTTTCCTCTGTGTGTATACATGCATAACATTTGTTGCAGGGCATATGATGAGTGGGTCCTAAGATGGAACTGTAGTTTTGGTGTCAGCAATTAAACAGTGATAATAGGGCAGCTGCAATATTCGGTCATCTCATATCAGGTCTACAAGCGGGTGGACGAGGATCCCCACAAGGCGGCATTATCGTGAATCACCATAGAAGATGGTATGGTGGGAAAGTTCTACGACAGGCAAAGAAGAATCTCCTTGAATTCCTTTTTGCAGGTTACGCAACAGAAGAGGATTGATACATTACTATCTTATGGTTCACTGTTACTCCCTCTGTGAAGAAATATAAGAGCGTTTAGATCACTAGAATCTTTACATAGGGAGTACTATTTAACACTATTTTTTTGTTGGATGATACGTTTCCTAATGCTATGAAAATGGTGCGCAAATGGATCTCCTTGTCATGACTTGCTTATATTGTATTGCAGGCCTTGATCTTTTAAGGCCTCTTTGATTGAAAGGATTTTCATACAATTTTTGGAGGATTGAATACTATGTTGATTGTTTGACTTGTCATTGAATCCTATAGAACTAACTCAAATCCTTATGGTTTGAATACAAATTATTCCTTAAGAAAGAAAATTCTATAGGATTCAATTTACCTGGAGTTTGAGTCTGGGTTCAGATTAACAACTTATATGAACTTTGGTTGCAGATCTCTGGCTCCTCCTTGCTACCCTGAAGGAGATCTAGATTAACAATAGCACCACATAGTTGTAATTACCCGAGCGAATTTTAACAGAAGCTTACTGTTATGTCCTCCATTGGCGATCTAGTTTGCTGTGTTAGAATCAGCATTTGGCTGCAGACAAATAATTGAACTCGATGATAACATGTTCTGCTTTTAATGTAAATCGCAGTAAATTTAGCGTGGTAACAACCATTTGAATAGAGTGCCACTCATTTGCATCATTGTATTTCTGCAAAGTTTTAAGAATAATTCTGGTACAGATGCACTGACCAAATACTTTTCCATGTGCAGCTGAGGAACCTCCTGTGGGCTACGTCCAAGCATGATGTGTACGTGACACAGAACTATTCTGTGATGCATTGGTCATCCCTACTCCGGAGAGGAAAAGAAGTGCTCAATGTGGCAGGCCAAGTAGCTCCAAATCAGGTGATCTACCACCTAGTGATGTGATAATCCTGTATCGTCGGAATGTCAATCAATCTCTAATCCACTGTTCGACCTTGATATGCAGGGAGGTCGGCCCTTGTCAAGGGTGCAGATCAGCACCATGACGGTAAAAGACAACCTCCTGGCGGCTGGTGGTTTCCATGGGGAGCTGATCTGCAAGGTAAGGAGTAGGCATGCAGTGCAGACCCGTGGATGTTGTTCTGGATATTCTTATCTAAGTCGACGATTGTGTCTTTGCGTCAGTATGTCGATCAACCTGGGATGGCGTTCTGTACGAACCTGGCCGGCAACAAGAAGTCCATCACCAACGCCGTCGAGATCTACGAATCACCCAAGTGAGCAAACACATTATACAACAGTAGCAATTTATCTTCCGAGTATGTGCATGGAAACTGATTTGCTAACCGAATTCGTATCGCCTCGTGGCACCGGCACAGCGGCTCCACCCGGGTGATGGCTGCCAACAACGACTGCGTTGTTAGAACTTTTGACACGGAGAAGTACAGCCTGCTCACCCAGTTCCCCTTTGCGTGGTCCGTCAACGTGAGTACCGTGCGCAGAGGATTGGCTGAACTTGTATGCTTCTGGTCGAATAAACCTGAGGTGTTCTGCATGTCTTGGTTGCTCATGCCATATGCTTCATGCTGCAGAACATGTGCGTCAGCCCCGACGGGAAGCTGCTCGCGGTGCTCGGTGATAGCTCCGACTGCCTCATCGCCGATTCAGGGTCCGGCAAGGTAAACAGAAAAGATGCAGTGCAATTTGGCTCGAGATTTCTGTACGACATGCTATGGTTGAATTGCTCACCGTCGTTGCGTTGGGTCAGGAAATCGCGAGCCTGCGCGGCCACGCGGACTACTCGTTCGCGTCGGCGTGGCACCCGGACGGGCGCGTGCTGGCCACGGGGAACCAGGACAGGACGTGCCGGCTGTGGGACGTCCGGAACCCGTCCGAGGCGTTCGCGGTGCTGGAGGGGAGGATCGGCGCCGTCAGGGGGCTCAGGTTCTCGCCGGACGGCCGCTTCCTGGCCGCGGCGGAGCCGGCGGACTTCGTCTGCGTCTACGACGTGGCGGCGGAGTACGCGCGCGCGCAGGAGATCGATCTGTTCGGGGAGATCGCCGGCGTGTCCTTCAGCCCCGACGACGGCGCGGAGGCGCTGTTCGTGGGCGTCGCCGACCGTACGTACGGCAGCCTGCTCGAGTTCCGCAGGCGGCACCGTCACGCCTACCTCGACTGCTGCCTGTAAAGTGTACGGTGTATTTCACGTGTCAATCTTGTACTGCTACTTTTTTTTTGTACTGCTACTTTTTCTTGTACTGCTACTATTTGAGAGTAGGGCTAGAGCAAAGTGCGTCCCGTGTTTCGACTTTTTTTTGCATCGAAATCGCAGGTGACTATATGTTCGACGGGGGTTAGCATCCTCGACTGCCTCGTCATGTATTGAGTTCTGTGCAGTTTTCTACTACTACTAGTATATAAAATACCGGAAATCCGTTGGTGTTTCCCGAGAGCACCTTTTCGTCCCTGTTTGACATTTGCCCTAAATTTCATATGACACTAGTGCATTTTATTCACTACCGGTGTTAAAGACAGATGTGAAAAAAATCTTTTTACCTCTGGTGCATAAGGTGACTAAAAGTGTGTGTGTATATAGACACACACCCAATATGCATCACAACATGAACAACTAGCAGAAACATCCATGTTCACACATACATCACATTTAGGTTCACATTCATCATATACATCAGCACTAGTTCACATGCATCACATACTGTTTCACACATGATGTCAGGTCCACAAGTACATCACATGAACAGCACAAAAGAACCTACAAAAGTAACCATGACATTAAAGTAAAACATATGAGAATCACAAGCTAAAGCCTTCTTTTGCTTCTTATGCTCGTTGAAGGGCTTGCAGGGTTAAATTTTTTACTTCTTGTGCACATTGCTGGGATGTCTTGTGGCATCATAGGAATCTTTTCAGCGCACTCCTTCTTACTCTTGCCCCTAACCTTCACGGGAACATTTGTTTCATCGCCGGGCATAGGAAACTCGATGGAAATTGGATCCGGTTGTCTTGAGCCGGTTCTTGATCTGCACTTATGCATGTAAGGCAGAAGTAGTTTTTAGCAATTGAAAACTATAGCCCTATCAGGGCCAATGAATTAGGAATTAGCGTGTTTGGTTCGTGTCCTTGCTGCTGAACGCCTGGCCTGGAGCTTGCCTGGGAGAAGCTTGGCCTTTGCTTGTTTGGTTTGAGTTCAGCAAAAACTAGACCCATGTCTGCGCTAATACATCACTTTGCAGAGAGGTTACAGGCTAGTATGTTAGTATATACACTGTTTATATTTTGTATTCCTCTGATTGCTTCCCAGGCCAAAAAGGCAGGATCCAAACAGGTATCTAACCAGGCTGCCTACGCCATCTCTTTGCGTGGCCAAAGATGAAAGATCAGGCACGTACAAGCTTGCACTATATGTCAACAAGCTAAACCGGAGAGGGTGAAATATGTTGCTTGAGCCGATTCCATTACCAGAAGGAGCATGGCAAGTAGTCACAATGGATTCCATTAACGGTCTACCACAGTCCAACAAGTTCAATTGCATCCTGGTGGTGGTCGACACATTCATCAGATATGCCCATTTCCTTCCTCTGACTCACACCTTTACAGTTGCGAAAGTTGCTCATTCCTACCTGAAAACGTCTATAAACCGCATGGCCTACCAGCAACTATCATCTCTAATCGGGACCGGTCTACCACAGTCCAACAAGTTCAATTGCATCCTGGTGGTGGTCAACACATTCATCAGATATGCCCATTTCCTTCCTCTGACTCACACCTTTACAGTTGCGAAAGTTGCTCATTCCTACCTGAAAACGTCTATAAACCGCATGGCCTACCAGCAACTATCATCTCTAATCGGGACCCAGTGTTCACCAGCAAGTTTTGGCGCGAGCTGTTCTGTGTTATCGGTACTGAACTCACTATGAGCACGCTGTATCACCCCCAGATGGATGGTCAGACCGAGCACGTCAACCAGTGCTTGGAGGTTTATCTACGATGTTTCATACATGCCTGTCCAGGCAAGTGGACTCAGCACCTCGCCCTAGCAGAATTCTGGTACAATTCAAGCTATCACTCAGCTCTGAAGACATCGCCATTTGTTGCACTGTACGGACACGAGCCGAGGCATTGGGGCATCGAGGCAGCATCCAGTTGCAGAATACTAGCTCTCAAAGATTGGCTCGAGGAGCGCAAGCTCATGCAACAACTGCTCAAACAACATCTCAGCAGAGCTCGCAACAATATGAAGATTCAAGCAGACAAGAAGCGGACAGAACGGACTTTTCAAGTGGGAGACTCTGTCTTTGTCAAGTTGCAACCGTACGTTCAAACTTTAGTCGAGAGACGCGCCAATCACAAGCTACCTTTCAAATTCTTTGGCCCTTTCACAATCATTCAGGCGATCAACCCAGTGGCCTACAAGCTCCAATTACCGGAAGGATCCAAGGTATATGATGTATTCCATGTCTCTCAACTCCGTCCAGCTCTCGGCCATGGCATCGTAGCGTCGATGCATCTTCCTCAACCTTCAGAGCATGTTCTGCAACTAGTCAAGATTCTCAACTCTCGTTGGAAGCAAACACCCACAGGCCGCTGAGAGCAGATTTTGGTTTGCTGGTCTGATCTAGCGGTTCTCGATGTCACCTGGGAAGACACGGTCAAGCTGAAGGAGCGTTTCATCAATTTGCCGACTTGGGGACAAGCCGTCTCTCAAGGGGAAGGGGATGTCAGCGACCCAGGTTCCACTGACAGCAGAAACGCTGCCATGGCTGTCACCTCGGATCAAGTGACGTCGCAGGGAGAAGAATGTGTCCCGAGCTGCCCATGTAGGACCGCACAGTCGAACCGACGCTAAATTTGATATTACTTTCGATTTGCATATTTTTATTACTTTGTCGTTTTATATTATGCCTAATACCAATTTTCAATCTTTTTAGGCTGTGCTTCGACGGCTGCCCCTTTCTAATCACTCTCCCGCTAGAGATTCAAGACCCCCAGGCTCTAGTTCATTCAACAGGGCTAAACTTCTATCTGAGCCTTTACGAGCAGGATCCAGGATGGGTTACGTTCATTTAGAACGAGCTTAATCACAATACCCCTCTGGAAGACATGTCGTAGCCAATTGGCACTGCCCCGCTGGAGCCATGCTACTTCTTCTTGTTCAAACTGGTTCTCGAGCAGCAACCAAATTGACTTGCCCTGCTTGAGCGTAATTGCCCGCCCTTGGTGTGGTGGAAAATGCCTCGTTTTCTATTCCTTTTAAAGCTGTTGATGCGAGCTACCAAACAAACAAGATTAGTACAAAAAGCCACAACTAGCACTAGCTTTCGTGATTGCTTCTTTCTACCTTTCTCACTCCGGTAATTGCTCCTTCTCCAAAATATCACTAATGACAATTGCAAGAAAAAAGAGGAATCTAATCAAGTACTTGATGAGCGATACCGGAGATCGAATAGAAGGTACTGACTTACTCGATGCACATATTTAGGGCTATTTCTCTCATATGTTTAACACGCAATTCTCTTCGATAAGAAGGGTTCTCTTGTGTTCCAGGGTTGATTAAGCGTCTGGCGGAACAGGGATACATTGTGTGAGGCCAAATTGCTTGGCGAATTGATGAATATGGCTGAATAGACTGGTCCAAGTATACCGGTCAGTTTTGAGCCACCAGGGTAGCCTTCCGCATACGTGGGCCCCGAGTGGACCACCTCTACTTAAGCAAGCGCGATCAACTTCTTTCTCATCCGGGCATGGATCAAGGACAAGGCAAGGCAAGGCACGGCATCTACTTTCCCCTTGCTTCTTCCTTTCCAAATTTGTAACTGAATCTGAGCAAACTGAGTTGTATCTGAGAGAGAGTAATACAGTGTGTGGGATCCAGCCGCTAACAGGTTAGAACGGAGTAGAAGAATCTTTAAGCGCAAGGAGCTTCCTGTAGCGGCGTTACTCATCCGCATCCGCGATGAGGTAGCAACCTGGAACCTGGCCGGCTGCCCAATTTCGGTCGACCCAGGCTGTGGCTGCGGCCGCTGGCCAATGTTGAGGGCTGAACAGAGCATTAGAGCGCAGAGGAGGAAATGCTCTCCGCTTGCCTCTAGCTCTCCGCTCTCCGCTTGCCACGCCGGCCGCCACTCCGGCCCCGGCGCCCACTCTCCCATGGCCAGCCGCGTCCAGCTCTCAGGTTCGTCCTCGGCCTCCGCCATGAGTCCGGCTTCGGCTTCCGGGCCCGCGTGGGGCGGCTCGCCGGTGGTCAACGCTCCGGTCTCTCCCCCGCCTGCGCTCTCTCATCGTCGCCCCTCCCTTGCCGGTGGTGGATCCGGCTCCCGGGGTGGGGGGGCCCTCCTGGCGGGAGGTGAGGAACAAGAAGAACCAGCGCCGCTCGCTTGCGTCTCGCCCTTGGTCCGCGGAGCTGCCGTCGACGCGCCCTCCCCGCACGCGCATGTCGGCGGCTCTCTTCGGGTGCTTCTACAACTGCGGCGAGGATGACCACATCTCGCGCAAGTGCCCGAACCCGACGAAGTGCGTGCGCTGTGGTGGTCTGAACCACATATCCAGGGGCTGCACGCGCCCCAGAAGCGAGTCGGGTTCGCCTCACGCTCGCCCTGCACCTGCGATGCGGCGGGGTGGGCAGGTCCATGCGTCCGGCTCAAATGCTCTCCCGCCGCCCCCTACTGGCCCTCCGCCGCCGGGTGCAGCGCGCCTCGTCCGCACGCCCCCGCCTCCGCCGCCAGGTCCTCCTCCGCCTGGGACGATCCTCCTCGGTGTCTCATGGTCCAACGTGGTGCGGGGAAGCTCAGTGGGGAGTGCCGCCGGTCCGGAGTTCAACGTCCCGTTCGCGGAGTAGGTGGGCTTGCCGGCGGCGCCTGCGCCGGTGGCCGTGGAGATGGTGTGTTGCTTCCTCGAGCACTCGGAGGAGATCGGGCGTATGGAAGAAGAGCTGGCTAGGGCAGTGGTGGTCACTGTTGGATATTTTGATCAAGGCTAAACCTAGACAAATTAAGATCAATTATTAAGGCTGCTGTAGCTACAGGATCGCTACAGTATGGCGGTTTGCCCTGATTGGGGGCACACACACATCATCTGACAGGTGGGTCCCCCTGTGGCACTATGCTTATAAAGTATATAAGAGGAGAAGTCCCTATGGGACACTAAGGGATAATGGTGCACATGCATATCTCCTCCCGCTGCCCAATCCCAGCCAGCACAGCCAGCCACAGGAAGGGCTCTCCAGCACCTTCCACAAGCAGCAGGAGCAAACCAGAGAAGAAAAGAAGGGCTTCACCATGAAGCCCTAGATGACATCTTCATCAACTACAAGCATCCATGGATAATGTTTGCATCATCCTAAGGTGTGTCTGTTTCAATACTTATTTTGTGGTTCAAATCTTGAGCTTGATGATCCTGAGATCATCCTATATGTCTAACAGTCACCATTCTTGACCCGCGGCCGGCGGTGGACCTGGCTGATGCGGCGGCGCTCCTGCACCAGGCATTCTTCATCAACCAGGCGGACATGTCCATACGTGCGTTCTACCCCGAGGACTTCTTCGTCCTATGCCGTTCGGTGGAGATCAGGGATCGTATGGTGGCACAGGGGCACGCCGCTTGCCCGCGGTTCGCGCTCTCCTTGGGGCCGTGGTCGCGAAGTGCGCATGCCCAGGGGGTCTCGCTCCAGCATGTTGTGCCCCTGGACCTGGTGAGGGTGCCTGCTCATGCCTGGACTCGTCGGACGGCCGCGGTGCTGTTGGCCGGGGCGGGCATCGTGGTGGACGTGGCGCCGCAGACCATGCGCCGGCATGACATGTCCCGCTTCCGGGTGTGGCTGCGCACCGGCGCTCTGGACCTGGTGCCGTCGCATCGTCTCCTGTTCATTGAGGAGCCGCGGGCTGGCGGTCCGCGCGGGGGTCGCCCTCGCGTGGCCAGGATGGAGAGGTGGAGCAACATGCTGCGGTATCCTATCGACATCCTGCGTGTCGAGGGTGGGCAGGTCTCCTCGGGCGGTGGCGCGCCACCCCCCTCACCTTCCCGGCCGTCATCCCCGGGTGGCTCTTCCTCGGCCTCGGTGACGGGTCCGGGCCCTCGGCTTGACCAGGTCGGCGGAGCTCGGCGCGCTGCGGGTGGCACTCAGGCGCCGCCAAGTGGGCCGGCGCACTCCGGTGGTGCTTCTAGGTAGGCGAGGCAGGTGCCGGCGCCCGGCAGCATTCAAACGGCGGCTCTGGTGCGGTCTTCGAGCTCGGCTGACGCGTTGCTGCTGTCGGCAGGATGTGGGGGCCCTGCAGCAGCTTTCTCGACTGGGACCGTTGGCAGCACGGCGGGTCACCCTGAGCCAGTTCAGGTCTACGGCTTGTCTGATATGGTCGCGTCACCCAATGCGGTCTGTCGGTCTGGTGGTCGGGAGCAGGATCCTTCCCCGGTTGTGGATGAGCTGCGGGTCCCACCGGTTGGGAATCTCGGTCTGTGCATGGACAGGATGGAGCAAGATCCCGAGGGGGATGTGGTGGTGGACCGCCCCCAGGTCCGGCTGTGGCCTTTGCCCTGTTCGGATAGCTTGCGGGCCCCGCCGGCCTCGGGAGGTGGTGTTTTCATGCAAGGGGACATGCATGATCAGCCCCTACGTGATCCCGGGGCATTTTCGGCAACTGCGGCTAGCGTGAGCAACGAGCCTGTTGGCCCGCCTGGTGGTTCGCCTTTGGCTACTTTCGCGGTGGCCCTATCGGCCGGTAGTCCTGTGGCCTGCTTGGCCCTACCAGCGTCAGCTGTGGAGCGTTTCCGCTCCGGGGTGCGCATGAGGGTCTCTCCCATCCTGCCTCGGTCGGTCACGCGCACGGCTAAAAAAGCGGAACCAAGTCCAGTTGGGTTTCACGCCGCGGAGGAGTGACAGGGTGGCAAGAAGGCTAAGGGACAAGAGTGGCATCTCCAATCAGCAGAGGGTGCTGATCAAGAGGCTGGGCCTTGCACATGAGGGGGATAGGATTGGTGATGAGGCTCTGCGCGCTTACATTGATCTGTTCTCCCAGCCCCTTACATCCTCCCAGATTGCGGCGGTGCTCGCTCTGTATGGTTGGGAGCCAGCCCCCGGGCAATTCGAGGACGGGGCGCAAGTGGCGCCAGGCGTGTGATCGTGGTTGTCTGTTTGGTGGTCGTGGTGGGCCTTCCTTATGGTTGCTAAGCTCCAGAGACTACTATCGTGGAACGTCCGGGGTCTAAATGCCCCTGCCAAGCGTAGCGCAGTTTTTCAGCTGCTAGAGACGGTTAAGCCGCATATGGTGTGCCTCCAAGAGTCCAAGCTGGAGGTTGTAACCGAGTCCGTGGTCCGGCAGTGTATGGGGAATAGACTGGACGTGTTCGTTTATTTGCCCGCGGATGAAACTCGTGGAGGAGTCATCATCGCGTGCGACTCGACTCTTGCCACGCTCTCCCATACCCATACGACGCCGCATACCATCACGACCCTTGTGAAGCCGGTAGATGGGCCTGAATGGTGGCTCACCGGGGTGTATGGGCCGCAAGGTGACCGCGAGAAGGTGGAATTCTTGGCAAAGCTTGTGGAGGTGCGCGACTTGCATGCCGGCCCTTGGGCGGTCGTAGGTGACTTCAACTTGATCGTCGACGCATCAGATAAGAGCAGCGACATCCTGAACAGGCGAATGATGGCTCGGTTCAGACGAGTTCTCAACTCCCTCGAGCTCAAGGAAGTCTATCTCAATGGTCGGCGCTACACGTGGTCGAACGAGCGGCAGGGCGGGACTATGGTGAAGCTCGACCGCGTCTTCGTCACGGAATCATGGGAGGAGTTGCACCCGGGGTGTTTTCTGTCGGCGGCGAGTATGGCTACCTCCGACCACTCTCCACTTGCCCTAGACCTCGACGCCAACCTGTAGCTGGGACGCCGGTTCCGATTCGAGAGCTTCTGGACCAAGGTAGACGGGTTCATGGAGACCGTGGAGCTTGCTTGGAATTCGATCCCGAGCAATGGGAACCCCTACAAGACCCTAGATGACAAGCTGCGTAAGACGGCCAAGGAACTTACAAGGTGGAGTAGCAAGAAGGTGGGAAACATTCGGCTGTAGATCCTTGTGGCAGTGGAGGTCATCCACCGCCTCGACATGGCCATGGAGTCCAGGGAGCTCTCGTCGGAGGAGTGGATACTGCGGCGGACCTTGAAAAGGAAGCTGTTGGGCCTTAGTTCGCTGGAGCGGACGATCGCGAGGCTACGCTCTAGGCTCACGTTCTTGCGCGAAGGGGACGCCAACACTAAATTCTTCCATGCCTACGCGAGCCACAGACGGCGGAAGAGTTCGATCTCCATGCTCCAGGTGGACGGCTGTGTGGTTTCCGGCCAGACTGAGATCGCGGAGGCGGTCGACGCAGCCTACAGGGTGCTCCTTGCTCCGGCCCCGGACAGGGCCTTCACCTTGGACCTGGAGGCCCTTGGATTGCCGTGGAGTGAGCTCAATCACCTCGACGAGCAGATTTCAGAGGAGGAAGTGTGGAAAGTCATTAAAGAGCTCCCCCCGGATAAAGCACCAGGCCCAGACGGCTTCACCGGCCGCTTCTACCGAGTATGTTGGGGGATCATCAAGCAGGATGTGATGCGCGCCATTGATGCGTTCTCGCGTGGTGATGCCCGTGGGCTGGCGCGTATCAATGGCTCCCTGGTGTCTTTGATGCCCAAGAAGGACGGGGCCGTGGACTTGAAGGATTACCGGCCGATCTGCCTTGTTCATGGCGTGGCGCGCATCATTGTCAAGGTCCTGTCCAACCGGCTCGCCCCGGAGCTGAGCGCCTTGGTGGGCCTGCACCAGAGCGCATTCATGTGCGGCCGCACGCTGCACGACAACTTCATGCTCGTGCAGGCCATCGCCCGAAAGCTCAATGCCGCGAGACTGCCAGCCTGCTTGCTCAAACTGGACATATCGAAGGCTTTCGATAATGTGGATTGGGCCTTTTTGCTCCAGATCCTTTCGAGGATGGGATTTGGTGACCGCTGGGTCATGTGGATCTGCAGCGTGCTTTCCTCGGCGACTACTAGGGTTATGGTGAATGGTATCCCGGGAAGCATGTTGGCCAACGGGCGGGGTCTCCGCCAGGGGGATTCGATCTCGCCTCTGCTCTTCCTCCTGGTCATGGAGGGGCTGAGTCAGATGTTCAAGTTCGCGGAGTCGTCTGATCTGTTGTCCCCGCTCGCGCCGGCCGGTCTCAAGCATCGCATGTCGTTCTTTGCGGATGACGTGATGGTTTTCCTCAAGCCAATTCTGGGTGACTGCGAGATGTGTGCGGCCATCCTGCATGATTTTGGCGTGGCTTCGGGCCTCCGGATCAACCCCGCCAAGTGTAGCGCCCTCCCCATCCGTTGCGACGACATGCTCAAGGCCCAAATCAGCGAAGGGCTTGGTTACCGACTGGAGTCCTTCCCAATCAAGTATCTAGGGCTGCCCCTCACGCTCAGGAAGCCATCGGCGACCCAATTTCAGGACCTGGTGGATGGGATCGCGGGCAGGCTGCCCCTTTGGCGGGCTAGATCACTTGACAAGACGGGGAGACTGCGCTTGGTCCAATGCGTGCTCTGCGCCATGCCTGTCCACGTGATGTTGGCTTTGGATGTCCCCCTCAAGGTATTATCGAAGATCAACAGGATTTGCCGAGGCTTCTTGTGGGCAGAGGAGGAGGATGCAAAGGCTGGGCAGTGCGCCGTGGCATGGGATACCATATGCCAGCCAAAGTGGGCTGGTGGCCTGGGCCTCCCGAACCTACGTTGGCTCAATATGGCTATGCGGGTGCGCTGGCTTTGGCTGCAGAGAGCTGACAGTGCTCGGCCTTGGGCAGAGTTCAAGATTGACTCGACGGCGGCCTCCCTGCAGATGTACCGGGCAGCCACTTTTGTGGACTTGGGGGATGGTGTCGGCTGCCTCTTCTGGGAGGACCGATGGCTTGATGGATGGAGGGTGCAGGAGGTCGCGCCGCTGGTGTACGCGAGGATCCGACCGCGGTTCAAGGCCTCACGAACGGTGGCGGAGGCAGCAGGCGGTGCCTGGGCTAGGGATCTCGGCCCGGACCTATCGCCATCCGAGCTAGAGCAATTCCTTGCATTGTGGATGAGAGTCTCGGAGGCGCAACTGTGCCCGGGGACTCCAGATAGGGTCCATTGGGCTTGGGAGACATCCGGCACGTTCTCGGTGCGATCGGCATACGCCAGCAGGTTCATAGGTCACGAGCATGATCCTGGAGCTACCTTCACTTGGCACTCCAGGGCTCCATCGCGTTGCAAAATCTTTAGCTGGCTGATCCTCAAAGACTGGGTGTGGACGTCTGATCGCTTGGCGCGTCGGGGTCTGCCGCATCAGGAGACTTGCCCCTTGTGCAGTCAGGAGCAGGAGTCCGTAGATCACCTGCTCATCGCATGCGTGTTCGCCCGCTCCGTGTGGTTCGAGGTGCTCTCGGCCTTGGATCTTGGGGACCGGTCTTCGGGGCCGGACGATCGACTACTTTGGTGGTGCACGGTGTTCGCCGCGGGCCAGCGGAATAGTAAGGACCTCAACACCCTCGCAATGTTGGTCCTCTGGAAGATGTGGAAACACCGGAACGCGGTCGTGTTTGATCGTGCCTCT
This sequence comes from Thinopyrum elongatum, assembly GCA_011799875.1. NCBI lineage: Eukaryota > Viridiplantae > Streptophyta > Magnoliopsida > Poales > Poaceae > Thinopyrum > Thinopyrum elongatum. The sequence goes on from CM022300.1 coordinate 435,782,714, forward strand.
CCATCGCTGCAGGACGTGTTACGGCTCATCGTGAACACTGGGAAGGATTGAGCTCTTGCAGGGCTCTTTCGTAGCGACATGAGCGTTTGCCCGTGCTCGGGCTGTAACTTGTAACTCTGCGGATGGGTATTCTTCTGATTTTTTTTCAAAACTAGCACTTTTTTATAGCAATTTCGAAAACTAGCAGTGCTAACTCGTTATTTTCAAAACTAGCGCCCCGTCGGCCTGCCGTGGGCCGTGGGGGGGCCTGTCAGCCTCCAGTGGGCCGAGGGGGGGCCTGTCGGCCTCCAGCCGGCCGAGGGGGGGCCTGTCGGCCTCTTGCTGGCCGAGGGGGGGGCCTGTCGGCCTCCCGTTGGCCGAGGGGTGTCAAGGGCACAAAACGTAATTAAGATGGCCTCAAAAGAAAAAGTTATCAACATGAAAAATCTTCGTCTCGTCGAAACGGTTGATTTTGATATAAAAATCGTCTTAATCCGAGGTCGTATGCAACCTGTAGAGCCAAAACAAGGTCAGGGGCAGAAGCTGCACAGTTACTTCGGGTAGAGTACACAAATTATTCGGATCCATTCGGAGCCTCCGAGTGGTTTGGTTCGGTCTCACCGAGTGAACGTGACCAAATTTATAGCGCACGTCATGAGCGATAAGCTATTCCAAAAGCTATATAAAAAACAGAAATGTTCTGCAGTGTGCATAAACTAAGACATTTGGTTTGGTCCGACCATCTTGGAGTTTTGGACACCATCAACGGAAAAAATTTGCTTGACTTTTTCTTACAGTGAGTCTTTCGTTTTTCTTAAGGACTAGAAATGTATAAGAAGTTAAACGCATTGTGGCGTATGTTCCTAGGGCCCTTGGGTTTGACACCCGAATAACCCATAGGAGGCTCCGTGTCTTCCGCATCTCTTCTCCTGATCCTATCTATCATCCGTATTTGCTATCATCCATATTTGCTATCATAGTAGGTTCCTTTAATTTATTTTATATGACCAATTCCGTTTATTTATAGGACCCATAGTCTATTTGACCATGTAAAATTTATTCCTTAATATGGTATCCTCGATGTGAGTTTGTGTGGCTCGATTCCACCGCCGAAGACGTCATGGATCTAGGTTTACTAAATGCACTCATTTTTAGTCCCAATTAGTGTTTCACAGGACAAAGTGCAAATATACTAATATATCCTACAAGTGTCAGGGAGGTTCTTTCCCATTCACATACTTGGGCTTGACCTTGAGCATAACATGCCTACGAATTCTACCCTTGATTCAAGGAAGGGAAAAGAGATTAGATATGTGTTCTGATTATGAAGGGAGACTTCAAATTATCAATGTTTTTCTTTCATCTCTTCCAAACTTATGGCACCATCGAGGAGTTTGATTAATATGCGATACGCAATCTTTGGATGAGGAAGGATTCAAAAAAGAAGAATACATCTTTGGCTACATTTAATATAGACTGCAGGCAAAAGATTAGGAAGGTCTTGGGTCATTAACCTGGAAGTTCGGAATTTCAAACATCAAGGATGGATTGCTAGTTCAGAATTTCAAACATCAAGAATGGACTGCTCGACGCCGGAGGCGATGCACCGTAGCTCACGTCGAAGGAGACCCGGTCGGAAGCGCGGTACATAAGCAGTCTTCCCGGTGCAGACGAATAAATTTTCGGATAAAAAATCGTAACTTTAACTCGGACAGAAATCTTTGGCAATTTTTCGGATCCATTCGAAGCCTCCGACTGGTTTGGTTCGGTCTCACCGAGTGAACGTGACCAAACTTGTGTACTCTTCTATATTTCACACGGTCTCACCGAGTGCATCGGGTGTCCCGTGACAAATTTTCTGACATCCATTTGGTCTGTCCGAAGTAACTGTGCAGCTTCTGTTCCTAACCTTATTTTGGCTCTACAGGTTGCATACGACCTCGGATTAAGATGATTTTTATATCAAAATCAACCGTTTCGACGAGACGAAGATTTTTTATGATGATAACTTTTTCATTTGAGACCATCTTAATTACGTTTTGTGCCCCTGACACCCCTCGGCCAACGGAAAGCCGACAGGCCCCCCCTCGGCCAGCTGGAGGCCGACAGGCCCCCCTCGGCCCACGACAGGCCGACGGGGTGCTAGTTTTGAAAATATCGAGTTAGCACTGCTAGTTTTCGAAATTGCTATAAAAAACGTGCTAGTTTTTAAAAAAAATATGTTCTTCTACCCTTTCCTTTTTTCAATCGACGATACGCATACTCATGCGTATTCCACAAAAAACGTTGAGGGCTGAGCAAAGCTCGCTCCAGTCGTATTTTTTAGTTTAACCTTTAATTGGCCGATGCCGTTCTTCTTCTTCAATGAAATCACAGCAGTTCTCCTGTGTCTTTGAATAGAAATACTCGATGTATTCGAAGGTGCATACGTGTTCTGCTGTGCATGTGGACTACCACGGTAGTCCTACAGCACAAGAACAGAGTTCCCATGACGCGAGCGCTCCACAATGGCAGAATGGTTGACGGAATTAGAGATGCGTACGACTTCAACACGGACATACTCAGAATCGAAATGCCAAAAGCAGTTAGGAGAGAACCATAACTCGCTCATTGAAACCAGTACACAAGTTGATCACAGCAGTACGGACTCGATGCTTGCATTACATGACTAACTCTGGACGCGGACGTTGAACACAGTACTGACAAGGGCACACTCACACTCAAACACGGACCCAAATCCACACTTATTACAGGCCTTTGAGCAAAAGTCACAAAAGAGCGAGTCGAACTGAACCTCAGAGCAGCGAATTGAACCTCAATCCCGAAGCAGCCTAGCCAGAAATCTGGATGGACTTGACCTCGGGCTTCTTGACCTCCTTCTTGGGCACGGTGACTGTGAGCAGGCCGTTCTCCATGGCCGCCTTGATCTGGTCCACCTCGGCGTTGTCCGGGAGGCGGAACCTACGCAGGAACTTGCCGCTGCTGCGCTCCACCCTGTGCCACGTGCCCGTCTTCTCCTCTGCTCTTTGTTGCGCTCGCCGCTGATCTGGAGCACGTTGCCGTCCTCGACCTCCACCTTCACTTCCTCCTTTTTCAACCCCGGCACGTCCGCCTTGAACACGTGCGCCTCGGGAGTCTCCTTCCAGTCGATCCGCGCGCCGGCGAAGGCCGCGGTCTCCGAGGATGCGCGCGGGAACGAGGGAAAGAAGCTCCTGCTGCCGCCGGAGCCGAAGGGGAAGCCATCGAAGGGGTCCGAGAGGTCAAGGAGAAGGGGTCGAAGGCTTTGCCGCGGGGAATCAGCGACATGGTTGCTCGAGTTGAGCGAGGACCAACTGTGATTAGGAAGCTGTCAACTCAGGGGATGGATGCTTCTGTTTGTGCTAGGCCACATTTTATAGCGCACCGGTGGAAGGCCGGTGATGGGTCTGGAGCGTGCTTGTCTATTCTATTCTGGAGTGTGATGGAAACCGCTGATTTTGGAGCGTCGGGCTATGGCTGGAACGTAACCGGCCCTGCTGCGGTAGATGAAATTGCATCTGGTATTTTCTAGTAGTTCTTTCTGGAGTCGGTTCTAAAAAAACAAGTTCTTTCTGGAGCCGACGGGAATTATAGTCTTAAGAAGTTTCTTTTCTGTCTAACAAAATGTCTCGTTTAAAATGATCTTGAACTCATTCATTTTAGAAAATTATCTTAGGAATGAAGACCATGTCAACGTTCTTGATGAGGTCTTGAACCACCTTGTTAGAATTGTGTCGAATATTATTGTACAAGATAGGTTATAGTTGGACTTGATTTTCAACTGTGTGTAGACAGGGTAGAGTTGTGTCCTAATAGGACACTTGTATCCTAGGTCTCTCATATATATCGAGGGTAGACACACGATGTAACCTATGCCAACATAATAGCATAGGCACGCGGGGGAACCGACGGCATGTGCCGGCTCCCGGACGGCCAGGGTACGGTATTGTAGCGGTGTAATGGGAAGGAGCGCCCGTAGTCAGGCCCCGGGATGTAGCAATATCGGTGAACCTCGTTAACAAATCTTGGTGTCGTGCTCGTGTGATTGCTTGCTCATCGGATGATCTATGATGGCCTCGGATTTATTCTAGCAAGTGATATCAGGTTCGATTTGAGGTCGTGAAGTGTTGATCTAGAGGTGATGAGCCGGGATGTCGCAGTAAAATCGGTTCGATCCGTGGTGTGTCGAGCGATCGAAACTCGGGAGCAATCTCAGGAGATTAAGTCGACGGAAATTCATTGGATCGATGGGATTTGGAAGCATATCGGCGAGATCGGAAGCAACGCGGACGGAGGCGGCGTGATCGATCGTGCACCGAAGGCACGCGTACGAGTCATCAGGACTCAGGCAGCAGCCTGTAGGAGATCGATTCGGAAGACGTAAAGGTGGAGTGCACGCGGTTCCGCGTAGGATCGGTTCCATCGTGAGGCAGCAAGCAGCCGGAGGCATCGATGCAGCAGTGGCCGGAGCACGTGGCAGCAGTGGGCTAAATTGGTTGGAAAGCAGGCTGCGTGGCTTCAGGCCAGAAGCGGCAGCAGGGTTTACCAGGCGGCGGCATAGCTGCTGAAGCGCAGGACGGCTGCGAACGCCCACATGGGCTGGGCATTGGGCAAGGAGGCGTGCAGCAACGCTGGTGCACGCGGCTGGAATTGCAGCAGGGAGATGGAGCTGTGCTGGGACGTGGAGGTCATGTACGTAGAGAGATTTGTTCAAAGAAAAAAAAGGGGCGTCAGCTATTTGTGCGTGTATATTTCCATCAGAAGCAAAGGAAAAGCGATGGGACTTGTGGAGGCATGCATGGTGCAGCCACGGAAGATACCTCGGAAATAACTTTTCTTGGGGTTGCATTGCTAATTGCACAGGTGTTTTTACCAGGAGGTTTGCAGGTTGGTGACACGTGCATAAGGTTAGGAGGAGCCTAGAGCATGTCATGTGGATCTTGCAAACACATGGCGTCAAGGCAATGCACAGTTGTGCGAGGCGGACACGACGCAGGATGGAGCATGGTTGCAGTCGGATAATTTCGGCTGGGTCGGACTGGATTGTCTGATGGACTGACATGGATGTTGATCAAAGTAGAAGACGGCAGTGATTTCAGTGACGACGACATAGGAGCGTGATGCTGATGGTGGTCGACTTCTGGGGCGTGGAAACACGTGTTGCATGCCTGAGGGCTTGTGCGGCTTCGACGAGACTATGGCGCATGGTTGATTCAAGGCAGTGTACACATGATAGCTTGAAGTCGACAGGGCGCAGGGTAGCACGGCCAGCTACATGGAGTCATGTTGAAGGTGGAGCTGGAGTCTGATGGACGACTTCACTCTGGGCTGATGGAGGGGCTACGGCGTAAATGCATGGAGAGTCGAAGCCTATTTCAGCGAAAAAGTGAGAGACACGTGGATCAAACTGGGTACCAGTGGTCTGATGGAGACGTGATACTCGACATCGGTCGGTGATGATCGATGGTTCTCTGCAGTGGGGGTTGAGGCAGTGTGGGCAAGCTACTCAGGAGACTCGACTAGGACAGCAGAGGCTCGACGCAGTGATAGCGGCAAGGCGTGCGGTAAGCACGGGACACAGCGACAGACCAAGGCACTAATGGTGAGACATATGGTCAGACAAAGTGTGCAGGGGTGCTGAAGCAGTGTTGACGAGTACCAGGTTCAAGTTGGTGACTGGGTCTATTGATGCCGGTTGATAGACGAGAGTTGACCATGAGGAATCTGAGAAAGTGGCGGAAAGTCTGAAATTGTCGAAAGCTGAGAGAGTACATGGCCGTATATTCTGTGGTGTTCAGTGCACATGGCAAAGTGCGGATGACAAGTACAGAAGGAGGCAGAATGCTATAGTAATGAGACATGTCAGAGATTATCCGGGAAGAAGGGTGAGACAACTGCGAATTTGACTCAGGGTGACACAGGGCGACGGTGAAATTCCTTCAAGTTTCAGACAAGCAGTCAAAGAAAGAGCGGTGACGTTGAGTTCAGGTAACTCTTATATGTGGCGTCCAATATGTGAGTTGTTCATTTTCACGCAGATAGTGATCGGTGTGTGATGGCATTGAACGGATTCTCGAGAAGTTGGGAGCACAAAATAGAGTAATGAGGAACTTAATTTTGCTCGAGTGTTGACCGTGAAGAAGACGAGAAGGGACTACAGTTGCAGGTGGAGTCACATGAAGTCTGGGAGTAGCAGCGGTGCTCATGGCGTATCTCAAGTCCATTGTACATGGAGGTTTGATGCATGGATGAATTCAATATGGTGAAGAATATTCGCCAAGGTGGAGTTTGTTAGAATTGTGTCGAATATTATTGTACAAGGTAGGTTACAGTTGGACTTGATTTTGGACTGTGTGTAGACAGGGTAGAGTTGTGTCCTAATAGGACACTTGTATCCTAGGCCTCTCATATATATCGAGGGTAGACACACGATGTAACCTATGCCAACATAATAGCAAAGGCACGCGGGGGAACCGGCGGCATGTGCCGGCTCCCGGGCGGCCAGGGTGCGGTATTGTAACGGTGTCATGGGGAGGAGCGCTCGTAGTCAGGCCCCGGGGATGTAGCCATATCGGTGAACCTCGTTACAAATCTCGGTGTCGTGCTCGTGTGATTGCTTGGTCCTCGGATGATCTACGGTAGCCTCGGATTTATTCTAACACACCTGATGTGCAACACTGCCTGGGTTGTTTTGCCTCATCCGTAATCGTAATTTTGAAATGTGTATTTTTGAAAAGGTTGAAAAAAACGAGATGACCACCTCATCCTTCCCCGGGCGGGAGTCCGTGTCCCCGAGCCATGACATGCCGGGCGGAGTCGCAGTAGTCGGCTGCGGCGGAGGGAGCTCGACTCTGCGAGGAGGAGCAGGACGGGCAGAGGCTCTCAAAGGTGGGCGGCGTGCGAGAGGGCGATTGGGTGCTTGCGGGTTTGGAGCAGGTCTTGCCGCGGTGGATGATCTGGAAGCAATTGCAGCATCTGAAGGGGCCGCGACACGCGGCCGACCTATGCGGAAGCACAACCGCTTCATTCACGCAGGCGGCCGAGGCTTCAAGGCGGGGCTGGAGAAAGCCGTGCATCGCGTCTTGCCCCGTGAACTGACACGCACCCAGCCATCCTCCTCGTCAAGACCTGCAACCGCGCCATCCGCGGTGGGATAGCCACCTGAAGGCGGTCAAGAGGCGTTGAAGCAGCCCTGCCAGTCACCGACGCCTCTGAAATGCCGGCCAGTCACAGGACGCGGCGGGCTAGGTGCAAGTGCAACAACTCCGTGGCGCCTCCGGAACGAACTCCCCCGATCCTACAAGGGATCTTGGGGAGACCGGGGAAGAAGCGGCCGGATCTGGATCGTCGCGAGATGCTCCGAGCCGGGGCATGGGGAGGGCTACGAGGTGAGGCAAAGGGGGCACATACCTACAGGGAGGACACGTAGGGGCGGCGAATGCGGCACTGACGAGTACGTGGTTCGAGCGGTGATACGTCTCCAACGTATCAATAATTATGAAGTACTCGTGCTATATTTAATTCAATTATATATGATTTGGTGCACTTTTATATTATTTTTATGGACTAATTTATTAACCTAGTACCCAGTGCTAGTTCTTGTTTTCCGCATGTTTTTTGTTTTATAGGAAATCAATATCTAGGATGGTCAAAACACCGAGGTGATTTATTATTGAACGTATGTGATTTTTGAGTGAAGGAATCAAGGCAAAATAATGCCCGAGGGCCCCGCAAGGGTAGGTGGTGCGGCCACCCCTAGCCGTGCTATGGGCCCTTGTGGCCAGCCCTTAAGTCGGTTGGTGCCCTTATTTCGCCGCAAGAAAGCTAATTTCGACAGAAAAATCCCCCCAAAATTTCAGCCCAATTCGAGTTACGGATCCCCAGCTATTAAAGAACGGTGAAAGGCCAAAAATAGTTGCGAAAACAGAGAGAAAACACAGAGAGAGATCCAATCTCGGAGGGGCTCTCGGCCCTCTGGGCGCCATGGAGGCCAATGACCATAGGGGAGAACCTCTCCCCATCTATGGGGAGGCCATGGAGGAGCAAGCCGGATGGGAGGCTCTTCTCTCTCTCTTTCTATATATATATATATATATATATATATATATATATATACTCTCTTATCGTACGCGCCGGTCGGTAATCGCTCGCTCCTCGCGTCGCGCTCCAGTCGGTCATATAGCTAATCACCGTAAAAAAGGCAGTTGTATATCGTAATGGAATTAAATTCCGTTACCAGCTGTGGCTTCCTGCACCTCCACCCCGCGGCTCTCCTGTCGCTAGTTTTTTTAGAAACGTCGGCACTTTATTAATCAAGCAACATAGTTACAAAGAGTCTCCCGGATACAATCCGGAGTAGAATGAAAAACACACAGACCACTAGAGTTCATATAAGATTTAGCTAAAACATGAGCTAAAACATTGGACTGCCGACGAAAATGCTTGAAAACTACAGAAGCAAATCCTGAAGCACCAACTTTGATGTCCGACACCACTGAACCCACCAGCGAACGATCACGGGTAGGAGAGTTTACCCTCTGCACCAGGGATAGACAGTCGGAGGCGAAGATCACCGATTGACATCCTTGCTCCCTTGCAAGATAAACAGCTTGCCGAAGAGCCAAGGCCTCGGCCATCTTAGGTATAGGCCTGCCAATTGTAGCTTCTTGACAGGCAACAACACAATGGCCATCAGCATTCAGGGCGACCACACCTGCACCAATTTTTCCAAGCTCGGAGAAAATCGCAGCATCAGACATAAATAACAGTGTACCTGGTGGCGGTGGAGACCAAACAGAGCTTGAAGCAATGCTCTCACGCCTATGCACGGGATCCAGTTTGTATAGATGCTTTACAATCAGATCAACATAAGCTTTAATCTTGAATGCAATGCGAACAGGATGTGGCTCATCTTCATTGTTCCTAGAAGAATTACGTGCCTCCCAAACATGCCAAATAGTCACAGCCATTACAGTAGCCATCAGGTCAGAGGAGTGTGTGAGGAAATCAAAGAGCCATTGTCTTGGCTAAGAGAACTGGGATCGCCATAACTTGATGTCAAAGGATTGCTTCACATGCGACCAGACCTCATAAGCAAAATGGCAGAACAGCAGTGAGTGTTCAATACTTTTCGCCCTGCCACAGAAACAACACAAGTCGGACGTGGGAACATGACGGCGATGGAGTTGGACGCCGGACGGGAGGCAATCATGAGCTAGTCTCCAAAGAACCACTTTCATCTTGTTAGGGGCATTGATGGACCAAATGGATTTCCAACTTTTCTCAGCCGCACCACCATCAGAAGACATTCCTCGACCAGAAGTACTATGCACACTTTGGAACCGAGCAGAACGAGCCATGTTATAAGCTGAACGAACCGAATACTTCCCAAATCTAGTGTGAGGCCATCTAACATAATCTTCCTCGCCATGCTGGCCAACAGGTAGCATCAGAATCTCATTGGCAATATCTTCCTGGAAGAAAGCTCGAACTATTTCCTCGTTCCAGGACCCAAGGTCCTCATCCAAAAGACACTTGACCGTAGCATTTGACAGGATCAGAGACACGGTCTAAAGCAAGTTCGGTGGCGTGGATGGTATCCAGTGATCACCGGTGATCCGAACTACAGATCCATTGCCAATACCCCATTGCACCCTCTGTTGTAGCAGCTCCCGACCGAACAAGATACTACGCCATGTGTAGGAGGCAGATCGAGGGGCTTCGGCATGCCAGAAATCACCATGGGGAAAGTACTTGCCCTTGAGAACGCGAGCGCAAAGGGAGTCCGGCGAAGTGAGCATGCGCCAGCCTTGCCGTCCAAGCATGGCCTGGTTGAACAGCGCCATGTCGCGGAAGCCCATCCCACCAAGGAACTTTGGAGTGGTAAGCCATTCCCAAGTGCGCCAGTGCAGTTTTTTCTTTCCATCCTCACAACCCCACCATTGGTCAGCGATCATCTGTCGGAACTTTTCGCACGTGGCGATAGGAAATTGGAAGCAACTCATGACATGTGTTGGAATTGCCTGAATAACAGATTTGAACAATGCCTCCTTACCCGCACAGGACACAGGACGATCTGACCAAGCATGCATCCGCTGCCATGCCTTATCCGGCCAGATTTTGAAGATGGACGTAGGTGTCTGTCCAACCTCAGTAGGCATCCCCAGGTATGTTTGCTGAAGTGCTTCACTACTAATCCCCAACTGAGATTTGACCCGCGTCTTCACAGCTTCAGCACAATGATTTCCAAAGAAAAGGGAGGATTTCTCTTTATTGATAAGCTGGCCCGAACCATTACAGTACCTATCCAAGGTAGCCTCCAGAGCAGCCACACTCCGTGGATCACTTCTCGCAAAGAAGATGCTGTCATCGGCAAAGAGAAGATGTGAGATAGGTGGGCCATGACGACTGTTACGAATACCATGGAGCTTGCCACATCTCTCTTTCTGCAGTAACAAGCTTGACAAACCTTCAGTGCAAAGAAGGAAAAAGTAGGGGCTGATAGGGTCACCTTGGCGGATACCACGGGATGGAACAACAACTTCAGTAAGCTCACCATTAACCTTGACGGCATAACGAACATTAGTGACGCACCACATCACAGAATCAATCCAGGCAGGAGCAAAGCCAAGCCTTGTTAGGCAACCATGAAGATAGCACCATTCGACACGATCATAAGCCTTCATCATGTCAATCTTCATAGCAAAAAATGGTTGCTTCACCCGTTGTCTTCGGATTGTGTGCATGCATTCATAGGCAATCAGAGTATTATCCGTGATGAGCCTGCCCGGTCCGAATGCACTCTGATAATCAGTAATCACCACCGGCAATAATGATTTAAGGCGATTAGCTAGGACCTTAGAAGCAATCTTGTAGAGGACGTTGCAGAGGCTAATAGGGCGGAAGTTCTTCAACTGTTTTGGCCTCCCAACTTTGGGGGTAAGCTCGATCACTGAATCACAAAATCCCTCCGGAATTGGCCGTCCTTCCAAGAAGCTTCTCACAGCTTGACAAATATCCTCCTCCAGAAATGCCCAATGTGTTTGATAGAACAAAGCAGGGAAACCATCTGGACCAGGCGCCTTTGTAGGACCCATCTGAAATAAGGCTGTTGTGATGACCCCGGCTTAATCGTGCACTAATCATACACGCAAATGCACATGATCAAGCCTAAGGACGCACTTGAAGATATCACAACACAACTCTAAAACATAAATAAAGTCATACAAGCTTTATATTACAAGCCAGGGCCTTGAGGGCTCGAATACATAGCTCGATGGCATACAAGTGTCAGCAAAAGCATCAGATATCTGGGTACAGATATAACAGAGTTACAGATAGGCCTATAGAAAGGTGGGGCAAAATAAAATACTACGATCGAAAGGCGTAGGCCTCCTTCCTAGGACCCTCCGAACCTACTCCTGGTCGTCGGTCGGCTCCTCGTAGTAGTACTCGCCGGGAGGGTAGTAGTAGTAGTAGCCGTCGGCAGGGCAGCTGGCTCAGGGGCTCCATCATCTGGTTGCGACAAATGGATATGGGGAGAAAAAGAAAGTAAAGCAAACATGAGTACTCATCCGAAGTACTCAGCAAGGAAGGATCTACACTACATATGCAACATTTTCAAAGGAGGGCTGTATATGTGGACTGGGCTGCAGAAATGCCAGAATAAGAGGGGAAAGCCTAGTCCTATCGAAGACTAGCATCTTCAAGCATCTTCATCAGTCTTGCAGCATTAGAAGAGTGCAGATTAACATACTGTAAAGTAGTAGTAGTGTCATCAACCTCGCCCAGAGATTCTTCCTCGACTCCCTGCGAGAAAGCAATCCCAGAGCCATACTATCCAGTATCATCTCAAGTCACCAGTTCTAGTTGTACCGATCGGGATACAACTCTGAGTGTCCGTTACCGTAGGACAGGCTATCGATAGATTGTTTCTTCCCTGCAGGGGTGCACCAACTTACCCACCACGCTCGATTAACTCCGGCCGGACACACTTTTCTGGGTCATGCCCGGCCTCGGCCAAACGATACGCCGCAACCCGACCGAAAACTTAACAGAGAGGTCAGCACGCCGGACTAACCCTATGCCCCCAGGGGTCTTGGGCCATCGCCTCGGGAACTCCTGCACGTTGCGAACGCGGCCGGTGAGTAGACCTAGCCCCCCTTATACAAGAGCAAGGTGTTACCAGTCCAACCTAGCGCGCGTCGCTCAGTCGCTGACGTCTATTAAGCTCCGGCTGAAGTATACGATGCAGAACGCCCATACTATGCCCACATGATGGTTAGTGCTATCAGGCCAGAGGCCCCTCAGATCAAATATCCAAACCGTTAGTGTGTTGGGGGTTGCGGTAACGAGCAGAGACTCACAAAAGATGTGACCCCGTCGCCCCGTCTCGAGGACTTGCGGCAAGGGCTAGGAATGCCCGGCCACGCCTCGTGTTCAGCTCTCGGGCACCATCCAGGTCCACCCGACTCCATATCACTTTCATCGTAATGTCGTGCGGGTACCCCTCAGGGCCGACCCGTCTTTATCTAGATTAAACAGTGTCAACAATAATGTAAAGGCATCCGTGTGGCTACTATATCAAGAAGGAATCCGAGGCATCACCCTCGTTGGACTCCCACCTGATGTAAACATCAAGGTGAACGGAGGAGGAATCACCCTCGAGGTCCACTCTTGAGCAGTTGCACGATGATGTCGTTATCGGGGTTGGTGTAGGAGGAATCACCCTCGCTGACCATGACCGAATAACTAACCTACAAGGTTATCATCAGAAGTTCTAACGAGGTATCACCCTCGGCACTCGATGGTGACCCAGTAGTGTCGAGCAACTAAGGGGAAAGTGATGTGCGGTGCAGGGGCCTGGTCTTCGATCCCGTTGATCGGGTCTTCTGATGATCCAGCGGGGCAGTCGGGATAAAGTGGGGTCTCTGCTAGGTCTCTACCCATCCTATACTAAACAGTTTAGTATAAGCAGCTAGGTACAATAGCAGGTTACAATAAACAGGCTATGTAGCAGAAATAGGATAACAACAGCAGCAGTAACTTCTAATGCAAGCATAAGAGAGAAGAGAATGGGCGATATCGGAATGCTCAAAAGGGGGGTGCTTGCCTGTTTGCTCGGCGGCAAGGGTCTGATCGTCAGGAGCGTAGTCGACCGCTGGAGCTGCGTCGGTCTCGGGAGCGTAGTCGACGTCGGGGTCTATCGAGAGAGAAGAGGGGGAAGAAACATATAATTACACAGCAAACAATGCAATACAGGGCATGCCATGCCTAGGATGCAGTGCAGGGTTGCCTAAAGATGCACCTAAGTCATTTGAGTTATTTTAGGATTAGAGTTGGATTTATTAACCGGTGTATAAGCACTATTCATCTACCGGATACAACCTCGAAGTTGCGGGTTCACCTACATAGGGGGTTCCGACATAGAAATAGATGACATGATCAAATTCGTCTTGTCGTTCTGATCAACTTTCATGTAGAAAGCTTTTCGATCTGAGCTACGGTTTAAAAGTTATGAATTTTTAAAGATTTAAATGATTTTCTGGAATTATTTTTATTTAACAGAAAAGGAAATATGACGTCAACATTGCGTAGAAGTGACATCAGCAGTCAGCAGAGCTGACCAGAGTCAAACCTGACATGTGGGCCCCACATGTCAGCCTCTGTTGGTTAACAGAGTTTAAACTTAAACTAAATAGTGTTAATTAGGTAGCTGGCCCCACATGTCATAGACTAATTAACTTAATTAATTTATTTTTATTTATAAAATGTTTTAGTTAATTAAAAGGGCGGTGGGGCCCGCGTGTCAGTGGCACAGTGGGCGCCCAGTCAGCAGTTGACTGGGTCAACCCAGTCAACTGAGACCCACGGGGCCCACTGTCAGTGTCTCAGGGGTGGGTCCCGCCTATGCCATGTCGGCGGCGTCGCCGGAGTTGCTCCGGCGACCAAAATCGCGGCGGCCGATCGCCGGACTTGGCCGAAAATGCTCTACAGGGGGTTATTCGACGCAGGGTTGGGCTGGTTCGAACGAGCATCCAATGCCGCGTCTAGTGGTGGTGGTGGTTTCACCGGAATCGGCCGGAATCGTCACCGGCGTCGAGCAAAAGCGGAGCCGGAGTTCGGGCTTCGACGAATCCAGCGCTAGGGAGTACGGGAGAGCGCGTGCGCGGGCGCGTTCGGCTCCTGGAGGCAGCAGGAGCACGATGCCGTGCTCGGACGAGCATGACAGGGGCCATGGCCACGATGGCTAAGCGAACTGCAGCGGCCAGAGCTCGGGTCCGACGATGAGCTACTACGGCGCGATCTAGAGAACCTAGAGGACAGAGGAGGGAGGCATGCTCACCTAGCGGCACGCATGGCAGCCCTTGACAGTTTTGGAGCTACAGAGGCGTTGGGGGCGCCGGAGATCGCCGGAGTCCAGGAAGAAGAGGGGCGGCTCGATCCACTGCTTGCGGTGCTCCCCGGCTCTCGTTCGAGGAAGAGGACGACATGGCCGACGATGACGAAGGCGTAGGACACGGTAGCAAGGCATGAGGGTGACGGTGGACGCGTGAACGTCGGCCAGTGGCTACGATGGCGCACGACTACGGATCTGGAGGAGGAAGGGGAAGGAGAGGAGCGAGTCGGGCGAGGGGAGAGTGAGCGAGGAGGTCCAGGGGGAAGGAATGAGCCCGGGGTCTTATCCCCTCGTCGGTGGAGCGTCGGTGGCGTCTGCGTGTCGACGAACGGCCGGCGTGCGCCGGCGCAGCCATGGAGTAGATGACAGCGCGAGGGAGAGAGAAGAAGATGGGCCAACTGGGCCGGTTTCGGGGCACTGTGCACTTAGGCCCAGTGCACAATGCCTCTTTGCATTTTATTTTCTGTTTTATTGTTTTTCTTTTTACAGAGTTGGGTTTTGCTTTAGATGAGCTGTCAAATGAATTTGCAAACATGTGAATCTTGCTCACATTGATATCTTGCAATACCCAGCACTGCCACAAAAAGTTTGGGCATTTTTGGATGCCATTTGAAATTATTCAAAAATGAATAGGGCATTTTAATGCTGTCTTGGCTCTGATTTAAATGCTTAGACCCTTCTGTGGTTGATGGTGATGTTGTGTTCCTTAACAACAATTAGTTTTAGATTATTTGCTATAATGTGAACATTTTTTCAACAGTGTTTGAGCAAATTTATTTTGCACCTTTGAATTTGAGTAGATTTCAGAGAAGCATTTGAATTGTTTTGAATAACCACTATGACTAGGCACTTCAAATGAAGTGACTTGGCATTATTAGCAGATGATCACAGTGGCTATTACACAGGGGTGTTACAAATTCTCCTCCTCTAAAAGAAATTCTCGTCCCGAGAATTTAGGAGGTAGAAGGAAAGAGGTCGGGATATTCTTCCCGAAGATGATCCTCGCGTTCCCAAGTGGCTTCATCTTGAGTGTGATTCGACCACTGCACTTTAAGGAACTTGGTTGTCTTCTGACAAGTTCGACGTTCAGCTTCGTCGAGGATGCGGATGGGATCCTCCTTATAAGAAAGATCATCTTGCAATTCGAGCATTTCATGATCTACTGCTCGGTGAGGAGATTCCTTGAAGCAACGACGAAGTTGCGACACATGGAAGACGTCGTGGATATGAGAGAATTGCGGCGGCAACTCCAATTTATATGCCACCTGTCCATGTCTGGCAACGATGCAAAAGGGGCCGATGTAGCGTGGAGCTATCTTGCCCTTGATTCCGAAACAACGGGTGCCCTTCATAGGAGTGACACGAAGATAAGCTTGATCACCTGGTTGATAGGTCAAGCCCCATCGTTTGCGATCATAGTTGCTCTTCTGGCGGTCCTGAGCCGCCTTGAGATTTTCTCGGACAATTCTTACTTGTTCTTCGGCGTGTTGAATAATGTCCGGTCCCACGAGAGGTCGTTCCCCAGTTTCTGACCAATTCAGAGGGGTTTGACACTTTCGTCCATATAGCACTTCGAAGGGGGCCATTTTCAAGCTGGCTTGATAACTGTTGTTATAAGAGAATTCGGCAAACGGGAGAGATTCTTCCCACTTCTTACCGAACGAATAACACAAGCCCGAAGCATATCTTCAAGCACTTGATTTACTCGCTCGACTTGGCCTTGGGATTGTGGATGATATGCTGAACTCCAGGTAATGTGAGTTCCCATAGCTTCTTGGAAACTTTCCCAGAACTTGGATGTGAAAAGACTGCCATGGTCCGAACTGATCTCCTTCGGAATACCGTGGAGCGAAACGATTCTGGAGATATACAATTCTGCTAGCTGGGTAGCAGTGATAGTCTCCTTGACAGGCAGAAAATGTGCAACCTTGGAAAGTTGATCGACGACGACAAGAATAGCATCGTGACCTTTCTGAGACTTGGGAAGACCAGTAATGAAATCCATTTGCACTTTATCCCATTTCCACAAAGGAATAGGGAGTGGTTGAAGAATTCCAGCAGGCTTCTGATGTTCTGCTTTCACGCGACAGCAAACATCACATTCAGCAACGTATCGAGCAATGTCCTGCTTCATTTTGGACCACCAGTACCTTTGTCGAAGGTCACGATACATCTTGGTGCTACCCGGATGGATAGACAGCGGTGTATCATGAGCCTCCTTCATGACCTTGTCAGTCATAAGCTCGAAACGAGGAACGACAATTCTATCTCTGAAATACAAGGTTCCGTCTTCAGCAATTGAGAAATCCCTGTACTTCTCAAGGTGAAGCTCTTTCTTCATCAGATCTACTTCAGCATCTTTGGCTTGCGCAATCTTTACAGCTTTTTCAAGATCTCAGGAGCTGCTTCTTCTTCGCGGGGGTGGCCTCAGGAGGCAGGACGCCGCCCTCATCGTTGGTGTTCTCGGCCGCAGCGGCACGCTAGGCGTGCTCAAGACAACAGACCGCGTCCTTCTCATTGCAGGTGACCGTGATGATGCCGCGGGTACCCGAGGATGGCGTTGTATGGGAGGCCGATGTGGGCGATGTTGAAGTCAATGAGCTCGGTGTGGTAGTTGTCTCGCTTTCCGAAGGTGATGGGAAGGCGCACCTGCCCCAGGGGTGTGGTGGAGCCATCGGTCACCCCTGAGAAAGGCTTGGTGGGCAGGAGCTGGTCATAAGGCACTTGGAGCGTGTCGAATGTTTCCACAGAGAGGACATTGAGCGCAGCGCCACCGTTGATGAGGGTCTTGGTGACAAGGACATTGCTGATGGTGGGTGTGTAGAGCATGGGAAGCGCGCCTGCGGTGGCCGAGCACTTGAGGTGGTCCTTGGAGTCAAAGGTAATGGCGTACTGCGACCACTTGAGGGGACGCGCGGCCTCAAACTTTGGGAGGGCCGCGTTCACCTCATGAGAGAACTGCTTGAAGATGCGGTTCGAGGCAGGGGTCTGGGCACCACCCAGGATGCAAGTGATTGCACGGGGTTCCTGGAAGCCCCCAGCCCCATCATCCTGCCGGTTGTCGTCATTTCTCCTTGGCGGCGGCGGCAGCGGCAGCGGAGGGAGGCCGGCATTGCCCTGGGGACGGTCCTCACGAGGCAGGTCATGCCAGGGGCCGTTGCGAGGCTGGTCGCGCCAGTCCTAGCGAGGGGCGCGGTTGTCCTAGCGGCCTCCGCCGTGGCCTCCTCCACGACCGTAGCCACGGTAACCGCGCTCGGGGCGGCGGCCGAGGCGCCCATCACGGAGTGCTCTGAGCTCCTGACAGTCATTGGTGTTGTGGCTGTGTACGTTGTGGAAGAAGCAGAACGGGCGGTTGCCCCTGGGAGGCTCATCGTGGTCACGGCCGCGCTTCTCGGGCTCTGCTGCCAGCACGGTGGAGCCCTTGCGCTTCGCGTCCTTAGCCTTGGCCTTCTTGTCTTCGAGGTCGGCCTCCGGAAGCTCGAGGAGGGAGAGGCGGCCCTCTTCAGCCCTCGCACACTTGTTCGCCAAGTTGAATGTAACACCCCTGTGTAATAGCCACTGTGGTTACCTGCTAATAATGCTAAGTCATCTCATTTGCAGTGCCTAGTCATAGTGGTTAATCAAAACAATTCAAATTCAATTCTGAAAATCAACTTAAATTCAAAAGTGCAAAATAAATTTGCTCAAATACTATTGGAAAAATGTTCATTAAATAGCAAATAATCCATAAGCACTCATAAAATTATAAACAATGATAGTTGAATTAGCTAAATGACTCAAACCACATGAAACAGCACCAAAACAGAATTATTTAATCCATTTATAATTAAATCAAATTCAAATAAATTTCTACTTTGCCCACACCAATTTTTTGGTGGAATGTAATATTGCATTGTAATATATGGGCCAAGTTTCATATTTTACAAAAGTGCATAAGTGGCCTAACAATTACAAAGCAGAAAAGAAATAAAGAAGAAAAGAAAACAGAAAAAGGAAAATTGGAAAAGGCCCTAGTGCTTACTGTGCAATTAGGACTTCTGCTACAGGATGCGGACCAGCCCAGCAGCGCCAGCTCACTGCGGTCATCTCCCTCCTCGCGCCGCTGTCGCGCCCACGCGCTGACACGCGCCGTTCGTCGCCGTGTCGACGATACAGTGGTTCCCCGTCGACTACGAGTGCTACCCCGAGGCCTCCCGCAACCCTAACCCCCGCAGATCCCTCTCCCTCTCTCTCCTTCCTCTTCCCACATGGACGCCCGAAGTCACCGCCATGGCCGAGCTCGATGCCGACGCTATCGTCGTCGTCACCGCCTGAGACCGAGCTCAAATGCTCCGCCGGCCTCTTCTCCTTCTTCTTCAACCACCGGACCGAGCTCTGCGCCACTACAACGCGGGGATCGCGCCTCTCTTCATCCTCGGTCGCCGGCGCATCTCCTGCGAATGTCGCCGTTCTGCAGCTCCTAAACCACCGCCGGGCCTACGTGTGCCCTCACGGTGAGCTCGCGCCTCCTTTCCCTCATTATTCCGTGCAGATCCGTGTCCGTAGCCACCCCGCCGTCATTGCCGTAGCTCGGCTCCACCGTGGTGCTCGTCGCCGTCGCTCCCGATGTTGCCGTGCTCAACTGAGCTCACTGTCGTACTCCACGCGTTTCTAGGGCCCTGTAGAGCCACTCCGCTGAGCTTGCCGTGCACCGTTGTGCCACTTCCGATCGGGGCCGAACTCCGGTGCCCGCTTCGTCGCTCACCGCCGTTGACCTAGCTCGTCTCCGGTCGAACCGCTAGTACCACACAACGCGCGCGAGCTCTGGCTTTCGAACGCGAGTAGCCGCGCCCCGTTTGGCTCACCATTGCCAAATCCCGAGCTACTCCGGCGAGAAACCGCCGCTAGAACGGTCGCCGGAGCAACTCCGGCGACGCTGCCAACGTGGCGCAGGTGGGACCCACCCCTGGGTCACTGACCGTGGGCCCTGGGGGCCCCAGTTGACTGGGTTGACCCAGTCAACTGTGCTGACTGGGCAGCCTAGCCACTGACACGCGGGCCCCACCACATTTAGATTAAATAAAAGATTTTAATAAACAAAAACTAATTAGTTAGACTAATGTCTCACTGGCAGATGGGGCCCACCCCCTAATTAACCATGTTAGTTAGATTAACTCACTGTTAGTCTCAACAAAGGCTGACATGTGGGTCCCACTAGACCCACATGTCAGGTTTGACTGGTCAGCCGACTTGTTGACCTGCTAAGGTTAGCATGGCATCATGCTGACATCATAAATCATTTCTGTTAATAAAAATAATTCCAGAAAATCATTTAAACTTCGAAAATTAATAACTTTTAAACCGTAGCTCGGATCGAAAAACTTAAAACATGAAAGTTGCTCAGAACGACGAGACGAATTTGATCGTGTCGTCTGTTTCGATTCCAGAACCCCCTACGTAGGTGAAACCGCAACTTCGAGGCCGTATCCGGTATATGAATAGTGCATATACACCGGATAATAAATCCAACTTAAATCCTAAAGTAGCTAAAAATGCCTTAGACATACTTTAGGCAACCCTGCAATGCATCCTAGCATAGCATGCCCTGTACTGCATTGTTTACTGTGCATTTATGTGTTTCTTCCCCCTCTTCTCTCTCGGTAGACCCCGACGTCGATGTAGCTCCCGAGGCCGACGCCGCTCAGGAGCCCGACGACGCAGTTGATGATCTTGCCCTTGCCGCCGAGCAAACAGGCAAGCACCCCCCTTTTTGAGCATTCCGATATCGCCCACTCTCTTCTCTCTTTTGCTTGCATTAGAAGTTACTGCTGCTGCTGTTATCCTATATCTGCTGCATAGCCTGTTTATTGTAACCTGCTATTGTTACCTACCTGCTATCCTAAACTGTCTAGTATAGGTTGGGTAGAGACCCACCAGTGACCCCACTATATCTCGACTGCCCCGCTGGATTATCAGAAGACCCGAGCAACAGGATCGAAGACCAGTCCCGGCACCGCACGTCACTTCCCCTTAATTGCTCTACACTACTGGGTTACTATCGAGTGCCGAGGGTGATACCTCATCAGCACTTCTGATGATAACCTTGTAGGTTAGTTAATCGGGCATGGTCAGTGAGGGTGATTCCTCCTACACCACCCCCAACAACGACAACGTCGCGCAACTCCTCAAGCGTGGACCTCGAGGGTGATTCCTCCTTCGTTCACCTTGACGATAACATCAAGTGGGACTCCATCGAGGGTGATTCCTCAGGGTTCCCCTTGGTGTCAGACACACAGATACTTTGGTTACTATGACTGAACACTGAACCATGATACTAAAGACGGGTCGGCCCTGAGGGGTACCCGCGCGAGCTTAATTGCGAGTGATGTGGACTCGGGTGGACCTGGATGGTGCCCGAGAGCTGAACACGAGGCGTGGCCGGGCATTCTTAGCCCTTGCCGCAAGTCCTTGAGACGGGGCGACGGGGTCACATCTTTCGTGAGTCTCTGCTCGTTACCGCGCGCTCCTAATCCACTAACGGTTTGGATATTTGATCCGAGGGGCCTCTGGCCTGATAGCACTAACCATCATGTGGGCATAGTATGGGCGTTCTGCGTCATATACTTCAGCCGGAGCTTAATGGACGTCAGCGACTGAGCGGCGCGCGCCGAATTGGACTGGTTAAGCCTGTGCTTGTATTAAGGGGGTTAGGTCTGCTTTCGGCCGCGTTCGCAACGTGCAGGAGCGTCCGGGGTGATGGCCCAAGACCCTTGGATGCCTAGGATTAGTCCGGCGTGCTGACCTCTCTGTTAAGTTTTCGGTCGGGTTGCGGCGTATCGTTTGGCCGAGGCCGGGCATGACCCAGAAAAGTGTGTCCGGCCGGAGTTAAGCGAGCGTGGTGGGTAAGTTGGTGCACCCCTGCAGGGAAGAAAACATCTATCGATAGCCTGTCCTACGATAACGGACACTCGGAGTTGTATCCCGATCGGTACAACTAGAATCGGTGACTTGAGATGATACTGGATAGTATGGCTCTGGGATTGCTTTCTCGCAGGGAGTTGAGGAAGAATCTCTGGGCGTGGTTGATGACGTTACTACTACTTTACATTATGTTAATCTACACTCTTCTAATGCTGCAAGACTGATGAAGATGCTTGAAGATGCTAGTCTTCGATAGGACTAGGCTATCCCATCTATTCTGGCATTTCTGTAGCCCAGTCCACATATACAGCCCCCTTTGAAAATGTTGCATATGTAGTGTAGATCCTTGCTTGCTGAGTACTTCGGATGAGTACTCACGTTTGCTTTATATTCCTTTTCTCCCCATATCCAATTGCCGCCACCAGATGACGGAGCCCATGAGATAGTTGCCCCCGTCGACGACTACGACTACTACTACTACCCTCCAGGCGAGTACTTCTACGAGGAGCCGACTGATGACCAGGAGTAGGATTCGGAGGGTCCTAGACAGGAGGCCTACGCCTTTCGATCGTAGTATTTTAGTTTTTCCCGCCTTCATAAAGGCTTATCTCTGTTTCTGTAATATATCTGTACCCAGATATCTGATGCTTCCGCTGACACTTGTATGCCATCGAGCTATGTATTCGAGCCCTCGAGGCCCTGGCTTGTAATATAAAGCTTGTATGACTTTATTTATGTTTTAGAGTTGTGTTGTGATATCTTCAAGTGAGTCCTTAGGCTTGATCGTGTGCATTTGTGTGTATGGTTAGTGCACGATTAAGCCGGGGTCGTCACAGGTTGGTATCAGATCCGACTGCCTCTAGGAATCCCCCTATCCAATTCCTTGACCGAAGTTGAGTCTAGTGGTCAAAAACTGTTTTACTAACTTGGCTGTGTGGCTTACGGGCCCACGTCGCCAACTGGGTGGTATCAGGATATTTTATTCCTCATCTATACTCTGGGACTCTGATCACTCTTCTATTCGGGTTTAATAAATTTACTAATGCCGACACTTAGGATCTTGTAAATTCCATCCATCCGGAGAGCTGGATTCTGTGTGATTTCCCTGACATTGATCTGATTAGTCTGATAATCATTTTCCTTTCAATTGTTTTGTTTAACCTTTCCCTTCAAGATCTATTATATTCCTTATCGTCGTATGACAACTCTGAATTTCCTCTGTTTCAGATGGATTGTCTGTTTCAACCGCGCCCCACGACGCAGCTTGTGCTTCGCACGTGGGCTCGTGATGCCCCTGGGTTTCCAGCTGTTCTGATCGCTCTCTTGACCAGGCTGGGTTACCGCTGGTACCCCAAGTACATGGTCTACGAGGTTTACCGCGAGTTCAACCAAGAGCAATACTATGCTGATGTTCGCATCTATGATCAGCAGGATAACTCAGACACTGAGCTGTACCTTTTCCATGGTATCGGCGTGACGATTGAGATGGCAGTCCATGATGCCACCTACTCTGTTGTCGCACGTCTCCGAGGAGAGCACAACGCTAGCTTGGATGCATCTGAGTTTCGATACATTCCGTATGCCCCTGCTGGAGATGCTACTGGATACTACATGGCTATCAGTGCCCCGTACGAGCCTCGTCGCTACGATCTGCGAGTTCTGATTCAGTGTACTCAGGCTCTGGATCGCACCGTTCGGGCTCTTGCCGTCGAGTTGTTCGCCACTCGAGTACGACTCTATGAGGCTATGACAAAGTTGCTACCAGCTGTTCGTGCAGGGATACATATGGAGCATATCCTTTACCCGCACAGGACTGAGATTCCACCAGGGATCGATTGGCCTGCTGTGGGAGGTCACACACCTACACGTGGACCTCTTCTTTCAGCTCAAGACCGGGTTCTGCATCAGAGTGCACATGGAGCGCAGGATCCTTCTGCGACGAACGTCCGTCATCCGCACTTGCAGTTACCCCGTTTTAGTGGTTTCCTCCGACGTTGATGTAGCCTTTTCTATGTCTCGTTGTGTACTTCCTTACCGCGTGCCTGCGCGCCGCCTAGCATGTCTAGCTTTTGAATTTGCGCCGTTATGCTGCCCGAATGTAACCGACTCTGTATGGACCTGTATGACTTAATGACTGCTAATAAGCATCTGTTGTACTACTTAAATTCCATCGCGTTACATCATGCATGTTGCTAAACACTCGAAATGGCTTCTGCTAAACTACCCCTGTTGGATTTAGCAGGATGGGTGATAACAATCCACCACCGCCGCCACCGCCTGACTACATGGCAGCGATGATGCAATAGTTTGAACTCAATCGGCAGTTTATGATTGGGATTATGAATCAGTTTCCCCGTCCCAATGCCAACCAGCAGCCACCTTCAATTACGCAGCCAGAGTTCGTGCGTCTCAACCCATTGATATGCCGCAACACTGTTAATCCGCTGGATGCCGATGATTGGTTGCGTGACATCTTCTATGAGATGGAGTCAGCTGATGTTCCCCCTGTCAGCTATGTCACCTTTGCGACATACTTCTTGAAGGGACCCGCTGCTCAATGGTGGGCGACTCACCAACAGACCCTACCTCCTGGAACTGTCGTCACCTGGCTGGAATTCAAGACTGCTTTTCGCGCCCGCTATATTCCTCAAGCTGTTGTAGCTCGGAAGAAGGCCGAGTTCCGCAGCCTCGTTCAGGGCAACAAGTCTGTAGAAGTCTATCAGCGCGAGTTCCTTGACTTGTCTCCCTACGCTGAAGAAGACATCCCCACTGATGCCCGAAGGCAAGAGAAGTTCCGTGAAGGGCTACACCATGACATTCAGCTAGCCCTGCTCATCCAAGACTTTCCTGACTTCGCCACCTTGGTGAACAAGGCCATCATGGTCGAGACTGGTCTGAAGAAACACAAGGAAGCGACCAGACGCACTCGTGAAGCGGGCTCGTCTTCCCAGAAGCGCCGCATATGGATTCCACAGAGCATGTACCGTCCAGCAGCTCCAGTGTACAGACCAGCATATGCTGCACCTCATCTGCCTCCTCCACCACCAAGGCAGCCACTTCGAGCTGCACCACCTCGAGCTCCTGCACCTTGTCCTGACAGTGGACTATGCTTCAAGTGTGGCCAGCCAGGTCACCGTGCCAGAGACTATTCTCAGAATCAGAATCAACTAGCTCTTCCTTCTGCTGGCCGTGGTATTGGTCGTGGTATTCCTCAGCAATGTAACAACAATGCCAGACCTTCTTATGGTCGTGGGCAGAACTACCATGTCAACATGGCTGAAGCTCAGGATCAACCTGAAACCATGATGGGTACAC
Source organism: Thinopyrum elongatum (assembly GCA_011799875.1). Taxonomy (NCBI): domain Eukaryota; kingdom Viridiplantae; phylum Streptophyta; class Magnoliopsida; order Poales; family Poaceae; genus Thinopyrum; species Thinopyrum elongatum. Next base: position 435,807,324 of record CM022300.1, read on the forward strand.
TTCTTGTTAATTCAGTACCAGCTTCTATTTTATTTGATTCAGGAGCATCGCATTCATTCATGTCCAAATATTTCGCATTCATGCATGGCATTAAATATGAGAAGTTGCACCATCCGTTAGCAGTAAACACTCCCGCGGGTCAGTGCCAAGCCTCAATGTTTAGCCCTGAAGTCAATGTTGTGATTGAAGGGAGGAATTTTCAGGCCTTCCCCATTATTCTAAATAATTCAAAAATTGATCTTATATTGGGAATGGATTGGTTGAAGGCTCACTATGCCTCAATCAATTGTGCCACCAAAGTCGTACATCTCAGGCACCCAATAGCTGGGTTAGTGCATTATCATGCTCATATCACTCAGAACGCCGAGGCTCAGATTTATGCCTTGAATGCGTTGAACGCTTCTCCGCTTGAGGGGATCGAAAATGTTCCGGTCGTCTGCGAATTCCAGGATGTTTTCCCAGAAGAACTTCCAGGAATACCCCCTGCTAGAGCTGTCGAGTTTGTCATTGACTTGAAGCCTGGCACCACTCCTATTGCGAAGCGCCCTTACAAGATGCCACCACATCACCTTCTTGAGCTTAAGGAAGAAATCGATAAATAACTTAAGAAGGGCTTCATCCGTCCTAGTTCCTCTGCCTGGGGAGCACCGTCTCTCTTTGTCAAGAAGAAAGATGGTACGAATAGGTTGGTCCAAGATTACCGCCCTATCAACCAGACAACTATTCAGAATAAATATCCGCTTCCCCGGATCAATGATTTATATGATCAACTTGCTGGATCTTTGGTGTTCTCTAAACTCGACTTGAGGTTGGGTTATCACCAGATCCGTGTCCGCGAAGAGGATATTCCGAAGACCGCTTTCGTTACTCGTTATGGCTCCTATGAATACACCGTCATGTCATTTGGCCTAACAAATGCTCCAGCTACGTTCTCCCGCCTGATGAATTATATATTCATGGATTACCTCGACAAGTTCGTCGTGGTATATCTGGATGATATTCTGGTGTATTCGAAGAATAAGGAAGAAAATGCTGAACATCTTCGCCTTGTTCTGGAGAGTCTTCGAGAACACAAGTTATACGCCAAGTACTCTAAATGTGAATTCTGGCTTTCTGAAGTAACCTACCTTGGACATGTGATTTCCAAGGATGGTATTGCCATTAACCCAGAGCGTGTTCAGGCTATTCTTGACTGGACTCCTCCGAAGAATGCCAAGCAAGTAAGAAGTTTTCTCGGCCTTGCAAACTATTGTCGACGATTCGTCGAGAACTTTTCCAAGATTGCCAAGCCCCTGACTAATCTGCTCCACAAAGGCGTTAAGTTTGAGTGGACAGACAAATGTCAGGAGAGTTTCCAGACCCTCAAGGACAAGCTTACTTCTGCTATAGTGCTTGCTCCTCCCGATTCACGCAAGGACTTTGTGATATATTGTGACGCCTCTCGTCAAGGACTAGGTTGTGTCCTAATGCAAGAGCGAAAGGTAATTGCATATGCCTCGCGACAATTGCGTCCGCATGAAGAAAACTATCCAGTGCATGATCTCAAACTCGCTGCTGTGATCTATGCTTTGAAGCAGTGGCGACATTACCTTCTTGGTAATCGGTGTGAGATTTATACCGATCATCAGAGTCTGAAGTACTTGTTCACCCAAGCGGATCTTAATCTTCGTCAACAACGATGGTTGGAAACAATTACGGACTATGACTATGGTATTTATTATACTGCTGGCAAGGCTAATGTGATGGCTGATGCCTTGAGCCGCAAGTCCTATTGCAACAACCTCATGGTTAAGCAAGCTCAACCTTAGCTATATGAAGAATTGCGCAAGTTGAACGTCTGTATCATTCCGCAGGGTTCTCTTAATAACCTTTTGGTACAGCCAGATCTTGAGAAAGCTGTAAAGATTGCGCAAGCCAAGGATGCCGAAGTAGATTTGATGAAGAAAGAACTTCACCTTGATAAGTACACGGATTTCTCGATTGCTGAAGATGGAACCTTATATTTCAGAGATAGAATTGTTGTTCCTCGCTTCGAACTCATGACCGACAAAGTCATGAAGGAGGCTCATGATACCTCGATGTCTATCCATCCGAGAAGCACCAAGATGTATCGTGATCTTCGGCAAAGGTACTGGTCGTCTAGAATGAAGCAGGACATTGCTCGATATGTTGCTGAATGTGACGTATGTCGTCGCGTGAAAGCAGAACATCAGAAGCCTGCTGGAATTCTTCAACCACTTCCTATTCCTTTGTGAAAATGGGATAAAGTGCAAATGGATTTCATTACTGGTCTTCCCAAGTCTCAGAAAGGTCACGATGCTATTCTTGTCGTCGTCGACCAGCTTTCCAAGGTTGCTCATTTTCTGCCTGTCAAGGAGACTACCACTGCTAGTCAGTTAGCAGAACTTTACATGTCCAGAATTGTTTCACTCCACGGTATTCCGAAGGAGATCAGTTTGGACCGTGGCGGTCTTTTCACGTCCAAGTTCTGGGAAAGTTTCCAAGAAGCTATGGGGACTCACATTACATGGAGTTCAGCTTATCATCCTCAATCCCAAGGCCAAGTCGAGCGAGTAAATCAAGTGCTTGAAGATATGCTTCGGGCTTGTGTTATATCATTCAGAAAGAAGTGGGAGGAATCTCTCCCGTTTGCCGAATTCCCCTATAATAACAGTTATCAAGCCAGTTTGAAAATGGCCCCCTTCGAAGTGCTTTATGGACGTAAGTGTCGAACCCCTCTGAATTGGTCAGAAACTGGGGAACGACCACTCGTGGGACCGGACATTATCCAACACGCTGAAGAACAAGTCAGAATTGTCCGAGAAAATCTTAAGGCGGCTCAGGACCGCCAGAAGAGCAACTATGATCGCAAGTGATGGGGTCTGACTTATCAACCAGGTGATCAAGCTTATCTTTGTGTCACTCCTATGAAGGGCACCCGTCGATTCGGAATCAAGGGCAAGCTAGCTCCTCGCTATATTGGTCCCTTTTGCAATGTTGCCAGACGTGGATAAGTGGCTTATAAATTGGAGTTGCCGCCGCAATTCTCTCATATCCATGACGTCTTTCATGTGTCACAACTTCATAAATGCTTCAAGGAATCTCTGTACCGCGCAGTGGATCATGAGATGCTTGAATTGCAAGATGATCTTTCTTATAAGGAGCATCTGATCCGCATCCTCGATGAAGCTGAACATCGAACTCGTCAGAAGACGACCAAGTTCCTGAAAGTGCAGTGGTCAAATCACACTGAAGATGAAGCCACTTGGGAACGAGAGGATCATCTTCGGGAAGAATATCCCGACCTCTTTCCTTCTACCTCCTAAATTCTCGGGACGAGAATTTCTTTTAGAGGAGGAGAATTTGTAACACCCCTATGTAATAGCCACTGTGGTTACCTGCTAATAATGCTAAGTCATCTCATTTGTAGTGCCTAGTCATAGTGGTTAATCAAAACAATTCAAATTCAATTCTGAAAATCAACTTAAATTCAAAAGTGCAAAATAAATTTGCTCAAACACTATTGGAAAAATGTTCATTAAATAGCAAATAATCTAGAAGCACTCATAAAATTATAAAGAATGATAGTTGAATTAGCTAAATGACTCAAACCACATGAAACAGCACCAAAACAGAATTATTTAATCCATTTATAATTAAATCAAATTCAAATAAATTTCTACTTTGCCCAAACAAATTTTTTGGTGGAAGGTAATATTGCATTGTAATATATGGGCCAAGTTTCATATTTTACAAAAGTGCATAAGTGGCCTAACAATTACAAAGCAGAAAATAAATAAAGAAGAAAAGAAAACAGAATAAGGAAAATTGGAAAAGGCCCTTGTGCTTACTGTGCACTTAGGCCTTCTGCTACAGGATGCGGCCCAGCCCAGCAGCGCCAGCCCACCGCGGTCATCTCCCTCCTCGCGCCGCTGTCGCTCCCGCGCGCTGACACGCCGCCGTTCGTCGCCGTGTCGACGATCCAGCGGTTCCCCGTCGACTACAAGTGCTACCCCGAGGCCTCCCGCAACCCTAACCCCCGCAGATCCCTCTTCCTCGCTCTTCTTCCTCTTCCTGATGCTAGCGCGGTGGTGCGGGCCGGGTGCGCACGGGCGTCACCTTGTGGCCGCTGCACCACCTGACAGCTTGCCTCATCCCTTGCTGGCGCCGGTGCCCCACGCGGCGGGTCACACTAGGGCGCGTCGCGCCTAGGCTCAGGGTCGGTGCCGCGCAGAGGAGGAGGAGGCGCGCCATGGGCCACATCGCCCGCCCGGGATGGCGGGGGAAAAAGCGAGTGGGAAGGCGCCGGGGCCTCACCGGCGGCATTGACGAGCTTGGTGATGCGGCCGAGCCAGGCGTCGTAGCCCTCGTCAGCGGGACGGTAACACAGCAGCTCGCGCGCCATGAGCAATGTAGCTAGGGCGTTCACCGGCCCGCGGCGAATGTGGGAGGATGATGATGTGGCGGGAGTGAGAGAAGGATTGGCAGTGCGGCCATCACGGCGCACGGATGGTGGCAGCAACGAGTCCTGCTACTCGTGAGCAGCAGGGTCAGTGGCAACGTTAGCCACGGAAGAGGCAGAGCGGCACGGGACGCCGCGGCCCACGGGCGCCGTCTGAGCGACGCGAGCGGCCCGGCACTCGGCGCGGACTCGGCGAGCATCAGCCATTGACACGGTGGAGCGAGAACGGAGCGCGGTTGACAAAGAGGCGGAGCTTCGACACGCCCCTACCTGGCGCGCCAAATGTCAGATTTAGGGCTCCACAAACCCAAGAAGGTTCAAACTCAGGGGCGTGAATAAAGGATCTCGCTACACAACCACGCTAGCTCGCCATGTCCATGACCTGATCTCGACGAGTACGCTGGATCGTGCGGAAGGGAACAACATAGAGATTTACCCAGGTTCGGGCCACCTTGCGGTGTAAAACCCTACTCCTTCTTTTGGTGGATTGGCCTCACGAGGAGGTAGCACTTCGAAGGGGGCCATTTTCAAGCTGGCTTGATAACTGTTGTTATAAGAGAATTCGGCAAACGGGAGAGATTCTTCCCACTTCTTACCGAACGATATAACACAAGCCCGAAGCATATCTTCAAGCACTTGATTTACTCGCTCGACTTGGCCTTGGGATTGTGGATGATATGCTGAACTCCAGGTAATGTGAGTTCCCATAGCTTCTTGGAAACTTTCCCAGAACTTGGATGTGAAAAGACCGCCACGGTCCGAACTGATCTCCTTCGGAATACCGTGGAGCGAAACGATTCTGGAGATATACAATTCTGCTAGCTGGCTAGCAGTGATAGTCTCCTTGACAGGCAGAAAATGTGCAACCTTGGAAAGTTGATCGACGACGACAAGAATAGCATCGTGACCTTTCTGAGACTTGGGAAGACCAGTAATGAAATCCATTTGCACTTTATCCCATTTCCACAAAGGAATAGGGAGTGGTTGAAGAATTCCAGCAGGCTTCTGATGTTCTGCTTTCACGCGACAGCAAACATCACATTCAGCAACGTATCGAGCAATGTACTGCTTCATTTTGGACCACCAGTACCTTTGTCGAAGGTCACGATACATCTTGGTGCTACCCGGATGGATAGACAGCGGTGTATCATGAGCCGCCTTCATGACCTTGTCAGTCATAAGCTCGAAACAAGGAATGACAATTCTATCTCTGAAATACAAGGTTCCGTCTTCAGCAATTGAGAAATCCCTGTACTTCTCGAGGTGAAGCTCTTTCTTCATCAGATCTACTTCAGCATCTTTGGCTTGCGCAATCTTTACAACTTTTTCAAGATCTCAGGAGCTGCTTCTTCTTCGTGGGGGTGGCTTCAGGAGGTAGGACGCCGCCCACATCGTTGGAGTTATCGGCCGCAGCGGCACGGTAGGCGTGCTCAAGAGAACAGACCGCGTCCTTCTCATCGCAGGCGACCGTGATGATGCCGCGGGTACCCGAGGATGGCGTTGTATGGGAGGCCGATGTGGGGGATGTCGAAGTCAATGAGCTCAGTGTGGTAGTTGTCGCGCTTTCCGAAGGTGACGGGAAAGCGCACCTGCCCCAGGGGTGTGGTGGAGCCATCGGTCACCCCTGAGAAAGGCTTGGTGGGCAAGAGCTGGTCATAAGGCACTTGGAGCGTGTCGAATGTTTCCACAGAGTGGACATTGAGCCCAGCGCCACTGTCGATGAGGGTCTTGGTGACGAGGACGTTGCTGATGGTGGGTGTGCAGAGCATGGGAAGCGCGCCTGCGGCGGCCGAGCACTTGAGGTGGTCCTTGGAGTCGAAGGTAATGGCGTACTGCGACCACCTGAGGGGACGCGTGGCCTCAAACTTTGGGAGGTCCGCGTTCACCTCACTAGAGAACTGCTTGAAGATGCGGTTCGAGGCAGGGGCCTAGGCACCACCCAGGATGCAAGCGATCACACGGGGTTCCTGGAAGCCCCTAGCCCCATCATCCTGCCGGTTGTTGTCATTTCTCCTTGGTGGCGGCGGCGGCGGAGGGAGGCCGGCATTGCCCTGGGGACGGTCCTCACGAGGCAGGTCATGCCAGGGGCCGTTGCGAGGCTGGTCGCGCCAGTCCTGGCGAGGGGCGCGGTTGTCCTAGCGGCCTCCACCGTGGCCTCCTCCACGACTGTAGCCATGGTCACCGTGCTCGGGGCGGCGGCCGAGGCGCCCATCACGGAGTGCTCTGAGCTCCTGACAGTCGTTGGTGTTGTGGCTGTGTACATTGTGGAAGAAGCAGAACGGGCAGTTGCCCCTAGGAGGCTCATCGTGGTCACGACCGCGCTTCTCGGGCTCCGCTGCCAGCACGGCGGGGCCCTTGCGCTTCGCCTCCTTAGCCTTGGCCTTCTTTTCTTCGAGGTCGGCCTCCGGAAGCTCGAGGAGGGAGAGGCGGCCCTCTTCGGCCCTCGCACACTTGTTCGCCAGGTTGAACATCTCCAGGGCCGAGCACAAGTCGTCGTGGATGGCAAGCTCCTCTTTCATCTTGACATCCCTGACGCCATCAGTGAACGCTGAGATGATGGCTTCGTCCGACGCCTTCTGGATCTTGAGGCGAACATTCATGAAGCGCTGTATGTACTTTTGCAGAGTCTTTCCTGGCTGCTACTTCACGCGCCGCAGATCGTTCACTGCAGGGGTGCGGTCACGAGTGCCTTGGAAGTTGGCGATGAAGCGCTCGCGAAGCTCGTCCCAGGAGGAAATCGATCCCTCCGAGAGGTAAAGGAGCCAGAAGCACGCGCCATCCTTAAGAGCCATGGGGAACCAGTTCGCCATGACCTTGTCGTCACCATTCGCCGCCTCGATGCTGAGCGAGTAGAGCCGGATGAACTCTGCAGGGTCGGGGGTGCCGTCGTAGCGTGGAGGCAGGTCTGGCTTGAACTTGCCGGGCCAGAAGACGCGGTGCAGTTCCGGGGTGAAGACGCGGCAGCCCGCTGCACTCACAGGCACAGCACGCGCTGGGGGAGCTCGTTCTTGACGTCTGCGGGCCGTTGCCTCCAGCGGCGCGTGGTTCTGATGCTAGTGCGGCGGTGTGGGGAGTGCACGGGCGTCGCCTTGTGGCCGCTGCACCACCTGACAGCTTGCCTCATCCCTTGCTGGCGCCGGTGCCCCACGCGGCGGGTCGCGCTAGGGCGCGTCGCGCCTAGGCTCAGGGTCGGTGCCACGCAGAGGAGGAGGAGGCGTGCCATGGGCCACGTCACCCGCCCGGGATGGCAGGGGAAAAAGCGAGTGGGAAGGTGCCGGGGCCTCACCGACGGCATTGACGAGCTCGGTGATGCGGCCGAGCCAGGCGTCGTAGCCCTCGTCGGCAGGACGGTAACGCAGCAGCTCGCGCGCCATGAGCAGTGCAGCCAGGGCGTTCACTAGCCCACGGCGAGCGTGGGAGGATGACGCCGTGGCGGGAGTGAGAGAAGGATTGGCGGTGCGGCCATCAAGGCGCACAGATGGTGGCAGCAACGAGTCCTGCTGCTCGTGAGCAGCAGGGTTAGTGGCAGCGTTAGCCACGGAAGAGGCAGAGCGGCGCGGGACGCCGTGGGCCACGGGCGCCGTCTGAGCGACGCGAGCGGCCCGGCACTCGGCGCTCGGCGCGGACTCGGTGAGCATCAGCCATTGACACGGTGGAGCGAGAACGAAGCGCGGTTGACGAAGAGGCGGAGCTTCGACATGCCCCTACCTGGCGCGCCAAATGTCAGATTTAGGGCTCCGTAAACCCAAGAAGGTTCAAACTCAGGGGCATGAATAAAGGATCTCGCTCCACAACCGCGCTAGCTCGCCATGCCCATGACCTGATCTCGATGAGTACGCTGGATCGTGCGTAAGGGAACAACATAGAGATTTACCCAGGTTCAGGCCACCTTGCGGTGTAAAACCCTACTCCTTCTTTTGGTGGATTGGCCTCACGAGGAGGTAGTGGATGAACTAGTACAGCGGATGAGCTGCCTCGTGAGGGCTCGAGTGGTGAGGGTGGATTGGTCGAGGGTTCGATCCGGGGTCCCTTCTACGGTGAGGGCTAGCCCATACTTATAGTGGCCTTGGTCCTCTTCCCTCATAGCTTAGGTGGGAAGGGATTCCACAACGGCCAAATTTGAAGGGGGACAAGGAGTACATCTTATCCTAACGAAAGGTGTTCTTCGCCTGCAAAGCTTCTGGTCATGACGCAGTGGTGGGCTCGACTATGACATCCGTCCTGCCGGGCTCGTGGTCTTGGTCTTGTTGCACCAGAATGGAAAGCTTTGGGGCCTTCCTCGGGAACCTGCGCCTGCCCTTAGCACTGAAGAGGAAACTGTCCCCTCTGCGCCTGATATGTCTCCAACGTATCTATAATATATGAAGTATTCATGCTGTTATATTATCATTCTTGGATGTTTTAAAATCATTTTATAGCAACTTTATATCATTTTTTTGGGACTAACCTGTTGACCCAGTGCCTAGTGCCAGTTGCTGTTTTTTACATCGCAGGAAATCAATATCAAGCGGAGTCCAAACACCGCGAAACTTTTTGTGGATTTTTTATGGACCAGAAGACATCTAATGGGCCAGAGAAGCACCTGGGGGGTGCCCCGAGGGGAGCACAACCCACCAGGGCGCGCCTGGGCCGCAGGCGCGCCCTGGTGGGTTGTGCCCACCTCGGTGGCCTCCCGCACCCCCTCTTTGCCCTATAAATCACCAAATATTCCAAAAACCCTGGGGGTAACCCTAGATCAGAAGTTCCGCCGCCGCAAGGCTCTGTAGCCATGCAAAACCAATCTAGACCCTGTTCCGGCACTCCGCCAGAGGGGGAAATCATCACCGGTGGCCATCTTCATCATCTCGGCGGCCACCACGATGAGGAGGGAGTAGTCCACCCTCGGGGCTGAGGGTTTGTACCAGTAGCTATGTGTTTAATCTCTCTCTCTCTCTCGTGTTCTTGAGATGCACAATCTTGATGTATCGCAGGCTTTGTTAATATAGTCGGATCATATGGTGTTTTCCCCTCTCTATCTTGTTGTGATGAATTGAGTTTTCCCTTTGAGATTTCGTTTTATCGGATTGAATACTTTTATGGATTTGAGAGCACTTGATATATGTCTTGCATACGTATACCCGTGGTGACAATGGGGTATTATATTGATTCACTTGATATATGTTTTGGCACTCAACTCGCGGATTCCCGAGGTGACATTGGGGTAATCTATGCATAGGGGTTGATGCATGTTCTTGTCTTTGTTTCTCCGGTAGAATCTTGGGGCACTCTTTGAGGTTCTTTGTGTTGGATTGAGCATTACGAATCTGAATTTGCTTTGGTGTTATTTTAGTATGAACTCTTGAATAGATCGGTCGGAAAGAATAGCTTTGAGGTGGTTTCGTACCCTACAAACAATTTATTCTTATGTTCTCCGCTAGATAGGAACTTTGGAGTGATTCTTCATCGCACGTTGAGGGATGGTTATATGATCCAATTATATTAGCATTGTTGAGAGATTGCACTAGCGAAAGTACGGACCCTAGGCCTTGTTCTCAAGCATTGCAATACCGTTTGTGCTCACTTTTGTCACTTGCTACCTTGCTGTTTTTATTTATTCAGATTATAAAAATATATTTCTACCATCCATATTACACTTTTATCACCATCTCTTCGCCGAACTAGTGCACCTATACAATTTGCCATTGTATTGGGTGTGTTGGGGACATAAGAGATTTCTTGTATTTGGTTGTAGGGTTGTTTGAGAGAGACCATCTTCATCCTACGCCTCCCACGGATTGATAAACCTTAGGTCATCCACTTGAGGGAAAATTGCTACTGTCCTACAAAACTCTGCGCTTGGAGGCCCAACACGAGTCTACAAGAATAAAGTTGCGTAGTAGACATCAAGCTCTTTTCTGGCGCCGTTGCCGAGGAGGTTAGGTAAGCGGCACTCACACCCCGTCAACGAAGCTCTTTTCTGGCGCCGTTGCCGGGGAGGCTAGGTAAGCGGCACTCACATCCCGTCAACGAAGCTCTTTTCTGGCGCCGTTGCCGAGGAGGTGAGTGCTTGAAGGTATATCTTTAGATCTTGTAATCGAATCTTTTAGTGTCTTGTTTTATCACTAGTTTGGTTTATAAAATAAAACTACAAAAAAAATGGAATTGAGGTTGCATCATATTGTTCATCTTTTTAATGTCTTTCGTGAAAATGATGGAAAGGAAAATTGTGCTCAATTGATAGAAGAAGAATTCAATAAAATGTTTGGCATAAAATCCTTAAATGATGAGCATGATTGCAATGTTGTTGGTATGAACTCTTTGAATATCCATGATGCTAACGATATGCAAAGCCATAAGCTTGGGGATGCTATGTTTGATGAAGATGATATTTTTAGTCCCCCAAGTTTTGATGAGAATATTTACTATGATGAAAGCATGCCTCCTATTTATGATGATTATGGTGATGAAATGTATGCTATAAAGAGTAATGATATCCATGAAACTTGTCATCATGATTTTAATGCTCAATATGATTATGCCAATCAAGAATCACATGATAGTTATTTTGTTGAGTTTGCTCCCACTACTATTCATGAGAATAAATTTGCATATGTGGAGAGTAATAAAATTTCTATGCTTGTGGATCATGCAAAGAATGATTTATGTGATAGCTATATTGTTGAATTCATTCATGATGCTACTGAAAATTATTATGAGAGGGGAACATTTGCTTTTACATATTGCAATAATATCAAGTTTTCTCTCTATGTGTTGAAAATTTTGAAGTTTTGCTTGTTTTGCCTTCCTATGCTAGTTGATTCTTGTTCCCATAAGTTGTTTGCTCACAAAATCCCTATGCATAGGAAGTGGGTTAGACTTAAATGTGCTAGTCATATGCTTCATGATGCTCTCTTTATTTTTCAATTCTTATCTTTTACGTGAGCATCATTGAAATCATCATGCCTAGCTAAAAGGCATTAAAGAAAAGCGCTTGTTGGGAGACAACCCAACACTTTTACCTATTGTTTTTGTGTGTTCACATGATTATGCTACTGTAGTAATCATGTTTTATTGCTTTTGTTTCAATAAAGTAACAAGTAAAGCCTTTGGGATAGTGTGGATGATAGTTGACTTGAATCTGTGCAAAAACAGAAACTTTTGCGCTCAGTCCAGGAATTTTAAAAATTCACTGGAACTTGATTTTGATCTTAATTTTTTACAGGTGATATATATGCAAATTATTTATGTTGTCCTAATTTTTCAGAATTTTTGTAGTAGCATAAGTATGGTTGGAGTACAGATTACTACAGACTGTTCTGTTTTTGACAGATTTTGTTTTCAATGCATAGTTTGCATGTTTTCTAGTTTCTATGGCTTATATTGCTCAATATAAATTGTGGAAATGATATTCTACAGTAGGAATTGTGTGGAAACAATTATGAATCTTGTCTTTGAGAGTACCAAAGTGAAATGGTTTGCTCTTTATCATACTAACCTATCTCACGAAGTTCCGTTAAGTTTTGTGTGATTGAAGTTTTCAAGTTTTGTGTGATTGAAGTTTTCAAGTTTTGTGTGAGATGTCGATATGAGGAGAATAAGGTGTGACAAGACCCTAAGCTTGGGGATTCCCAATGCACCCCAAGGTAATATTCAAGGAAGATCCAAGCAACTAAGCTTGGGGATGCCCCGGAAGGCATCCCCTCTTTCGTCTCCAACATTATCGGTAACCTCACTTGGAGCTACATTTTTTCGTCACATGATATGTGTTCTGCTTGGAGCATCATTTTCTTGTTAGGATTTGCTTGCTGTTATTTAGAATAATGTTTTGCATCTTTCTTTTCAATAAAAATGTCAAGGATAGCCTTTACCATGCTCATTTTGCAAGTATATGAGTTGCTGTTTCAAAACAGAAAGTTTATCGATGTTGCAAAAATTCCCGAGAAAATTCAGAATGTGATAAAATGTTGAAACTTTTTGCACAGTAAGATCTAATAAATTTTCATAATTTTTGGAGTTAAATAAGTATTGATACTCTTACATTCTTTACAGACTGTATTGTTTTGGCAGATTGCTGTTATGTTTGCATTGTTTGCATATGTTTGCATTGTTTGCATATGTTTGCTTGTTTAATGATTCTATTTGAGGATAGGAGTATTAAATATGCAGAGGCATTTAGTATGCATTGTTGAATAATAATTTTTGTAATTTTCTACAGTAGAGAATGATAAGGTTTTTGCATTGGTTTATACTAACTTATCTCACGAGTTCTTGTTGGGTTTTGTGTGTATGAAGTTTTTAAGATTTAGGAAAACCGTGATATAAAAGGAATTAAGGAGACGCAAAAGCTCAAGCTTGGGGATGCCCCGGTAGGCATCCCACCTTTCTTCATCAATAATTATCGGTTAGTATTGGTTGAGCCTAAGTTTTTGCTTCTTCACATGAGTTGTGCTATTCTTGGAATGTCATTTTGTTTTGTTTTGCTTGCTGTTTTAATAAAATACTTAGATCTTAAAGTTTTTAAATAAGAGAGAGTCCACAATTAGCTACCTATTTACTCAACTACTCGCTTGATCTTCACTTATATCTTTTTGGAGTAGCTTGTCATTTACTCTTGTGCTTCACTTATATCCTATGAGTAAATTGTTGAATGAATTGAATATCATGAAGTTGAAATTATATGTTTATATCATGCCTAGTGGTAGCTTCACGTTGGGTTTAGAAAGTGAAATCTTTTGAGGCTTGACAATCACAATATTGGTCATACAAGCAATTCATGAATGATTAGTAGAAGGAAGAGAACTTTCACATGCAAATACACTATCTTGGAAATCTTTTGTGATTGTGAGCCCCCATCAAAATATTATATGCCAAAATTGTTGAAGTTGGACAAGAAAGACAACATAATGATTTATGTTTGTTCATATTCACATAGAAGTTATATTGTCATAGATCCTTCAACATGTGGTGCTTACCCCCCATCTTTGCTAGCCAAAAATTCCGCACTAAGTAGAGATACTACTTGTGCATCCAAAAACCATTAAACCCAAATCTTATTTTCAAGAGTCCACCATACCTACCTATGGATTGAGTAAGATCCTTCAAGTAAGTTGTCATCGGTGCAATAAGGCAATAAAAATTGCTTCTAAACGTGTAAGATCATTTAGTGTAAGAGAAAATTGAGCATTGTATGAACTTGTGATGGTAAAGAAATAAAAGCGACAGACTGCATAATAAAGGTTGCCATCACAAGGGGCAATATAACGTGACGTTCTTTTGCACTAAGGGGTGGAGCATACAAACAAATAAGTGCATGGCAACCTCTGCTTCCCTCTGCGAAGGGCCTATCTTTTACTTTTATGTATTTACTTTTATGCAAGAGTCAAAGTTTTTCTCTCTGTTCCTTTTTATTTTTCTCCTTTGGCAAGCATCATGTGGTGAGGAAAGATCTAGGCACATATGTCCAGTTGGATATGGGTGGCATGAGTTATTATTGTTGACATCACCCTTGAGGTGAATACGTTGGGAGGCGAAATTATAAGCCCCTATCTTTCAATGTGTCCGGTTGAAACGTTTTGCTCATGTGTATGCGGTGAGTGTTAGCAATCATAGAAGAGTATAAGATGGTTGAGTATGTGGAGCTCTTACTTAGACTCTGTTGAATAAGTTGAATTGCAATTGTTTGGTGACTGAGAACATAGGTTGTTGAGTTTCAGGAGAATTCATTGTTTGAACCTTAACATGTGAATTGGTTGCTACTTTAACATGAGAAGTTTTATAAGAAATAATTGCTGTTAGGATGCTAGGAAAAGTGATTGAAATTGTCATTGATCAAACTTGTGCACTTTGCCAGCATTCACACTTCATAAATTATTTCTTTTATCATTTACCTACTCGAGGACAAGTAGGAATTAAGCTTGGGGATGCTGATACGTCTCCAACGTATCTATAATTTATGAAGTATTCATGCTGTTATATTATCATTCTTGGATGTTTTACAATCAGTTTATAGCAACTTTATATCATTTTTTTGGGACTAACCTATTGACCCAGTGCCCAGTGCCAGTTGTTGTTTTTGCTTGTTTTTTACATTGCAGGAAATCAATATCAAACGGAGTCCAAACACCGTGAAACTTTTTGTGGATTTTTATGGACCAGAAGATATCCAGTAGGCCAGAGAAGCACCTGGGGGGGGTGCCCCGAGGGGGGCCCAACCCACCAGGGCACGCCTGGGGGCCCAGGCGCGCCCTGGTGGGTAGTGCCCACCTCGGTGGCCTCCCGCACCCCCTCTTTGCTCTATAAATCACCAAATATTCCAAAAACCCTGAGGGTAACCCTAGATCAGAAGTTCCGCCGCCGCAAGGCTTTGTAGCCACGCAAAACCAATCTAGACCCAGTTCCGGCACTCCGCCGGAGGGGGAAATCATCACCGGTGGCCATCTTCATCATCCCGGCGGCCACCACGATGAGGAGGGAGTAGTCCACCCTCGGGGCTGAGGGTTTGTACCAGTAGCTATGTGTTTAATCTCTCTCTCTCTCGTGTTCTTGAGATGCACAATCTTGATCTATCGCGGGCTTTGTTAATATAGTCAGATCATATGGTGTTTTCCCCTCTCTATCTTGTTGTGATGAATTGAGTTTTCCCTTTGAGATTTCGTTTTATCGGATTGAATACTTTTATGGATTTGAGAGCACTTGATATATGTCTTGCATACGAATACCCGTGGTGACAATGGGGTATTATATTAATTCACTTGATATATGTTTTGGCACTCAACTCACGGATTCCCGAGGTGACATTGGGGTAATCTATGCATAGGGGTTGATGCACGTTCTTGTCTTTGTTTCTCCGGTAGAAATCTTGGGGCACTCTTTGAGGTTCTTTGTGTTGGACTGAGCATTACCAATCTGAATTTGCTTTGGTGTTATTTTAGTACGAACTCTTGGATAGATCGATTGGAAAGAATAGCTTTGAGGTGGTTTCGTACCCTACAAACAATTTATTCTTATGTTCTCCGCTAGATAGGAACTTTGGAGTGATTCTTCATCGCACGTTGAGGGATGGTTATATGATCCAATTATATTAGCATTGTTGAGAGATTGCACTAGCGAAAGTACGGACCCTAGGCCTTGTTCTCAAGCATTGCAATACCGTTTGTGCTCACTTTTGTCACTTGCTACCTTGCTGTTTTTATTTATTCAGATTATAAAAATATATTTCTACCATCCATATTATAGTTCTATCACCATCTCTTCGCCGAACTAGTGCACCTATACAATTTGCCATTGTATTGGGTGTGTTGGGGACACAAGAGATTTCTTGTATTTGGTTGCATGGTTGTTTGAGAGAGACCATCTTCATCCTACGCCTCCCACCGATTGATAAACCTTAGGTCATCCACTTGAGGGAAAATTGCTACTGTCCTACAAAACTCTACGCTTGGAGGCCCAACACGAGTCTACAAGAATAAAGTTGCGTAGTAGACATCAGTGACCATTGGCGCCCGCCTGGCCTTGGTTGTCATAGCACATGTCATCATAGCCTCACGAGGCGGGAGGCTTGCATAGAGATCTCCGCTCCTCGGGAGGCGTCCTCGGGAGGCCGCTCCTCTTGAGGTCTTGGTGCCGTTCTCCTCGCGAGGCCGGGGGACCTCACGAGGGTCTTGTCTTGGAGTCGTTGCAGTCGGACCGTACAGGGCCGTCGATGGGCCCACGCGCTGGGCCGCAGGCAGGCAGATCTGGGTACCCCCGATCCCAGTACGCCGACAATTTACTTTTTGGTTTTCCGATCTAAGATCGGTTTGCATCGCCCGCCGCCGCCATCGACCCCCTACGCCTCTACTCCAACACTGGTGTGACCAGCTGGCTCCTTCACCGACCCGGCGGCCTCGCGCGACAGGCGGCCCCTCACGGCCGTCGTTCACGCGTCTGCCCACCCGTCGCCCTACGTCGGCCGTCGCCACCCTGCCCCGACCGGGACCTCTCCATCCCCACCCGCCTCTGCTGCGTCTGCACAGCGGCCGTGTGGTCTGCCTCGTCGGCCTTGTCCCCGACTGCGTCGGGCAGGCTGCGTCAGGCTCGTCGGCTGCCTCGAGCTCGGGCGCTGCTGCTACGTTGGTCGCTCGAGACTTGCTGCTCGGGCGCCGGCGCTGCTTTGGCAGCCCAGGTGCCGGTGCTGCCGTGCTCGTCCACACGTCGTCCCACGCTGTCCATTGTCGCCGGCTTCATCTCGGACTTCGCCGCCACCCCACCTCCATCGAGCGGCGTCCACGACCTCGCGCGTGATCGACTTGATCACCCGCTCGCTGTCGCGATCCGCCTCATCTACGCCATGCGACCGACCTAGCCAGTTGGCTGCGTGCGCCTCGGGAGGTCCCGTGAAGATCGTCCCCGAGTTCAGCGCGCCCCTCCACCGGTCGAGCACCGGGCTGCCGCTACGTCGCCCCATCGGGCCGTATCACCGCCGCCCCGTTGTTCTCCTCGCGGCTGCATCGCCCCTTCAGGCCGTAGTTTCATGATACACGGTCCTCGCCGCCACCCTGAGGCCATCCCCGCGGTTGCACCGGCCCGCGCTCTGCCGCTACACCGCCCTTCATGCTGTAGCACGGCCCGCGGACCCCGCCGTCGCCCCGACCCGCCTGCTGCCGCCACGTCGCCCCTTCAGCCGTGGAGCTGCGGCCCGCGGTCCATCATCGTCCCTGCACGTCGACTTCCCATGGTATGCGCCGCGTCGCTTCCCTTGGCGCGGGAACGCCACCGCCCGCGCTGGTCTTCGTCACGCTGTCGGGTTCCTCGCCTACTTCGAGCATTGCCGCCGCGCTCCTAACCTAGCCACCGCCCGTCCACCTCCTTTGTCTTCGTCCAGCACCAGCTCGTCGCCATCGTCACCGTCATCTTCCCCAACCACTTCGTCTACCCCGACCACTGTTGGTGACATCGGCCCCACGCCGATTGGTGCCACAATCGTCGTCGAGTCTCCTTCTCTACTGGCCCCTCCGACTCCTCGACATGGCGTACAGCTCGTGCAGGTCCCTCATCTACGCATGCCCGGTGCTGGCAACACTGATTTGTGCCTTCGTCCATGACGTGTTCCCGGGCCTGGCAAGCCTGGTGCGGTGCTTCGTCAACTTCGTCTTCGTCCGTCTACGCATGCCCCGTGCTGGCAACACCGACGTGTTTCTTCGTCTACGATGTGTCCCCGGGTTTGGCAAACCTGGCGCGATGCCTCGTCAACACCGTCCTCTACCCGGTGCAAACTACTTCCACACCACTTCGCCCAGAACTAACTCAGCGCCTCCTTGCACCCGCGGCTCCACAGCGACTTCCTCGACACCGGCTACCTCGACTCAACATCGACCACGGCATTCTTCGCACGGCTACCTCGACCACGGCTACACCACCCACGCTCTCGGCTACCTCGACAAACGGCACAAAGGGCTCCTGCCTTGCTTGAGCAACTTCGTCGGTTTTCACTTCAGCCACAACTTCCGCGATGCATCGACCGTTACGACTGTGGTGGGGTGTCCGTCGGCTTTCCTTCGAATTCTTCTCCAGTCTCACCGTCTGCGTCGCTACCGTTGTGACTGCAAGGGGATGTTGAGTATATTGATTATTAGGAAACATAGGATAGCATAGGATTTATTCCACCTTGCCTTGTACTTCAAGATGATCATGTACTCCTATATATATGCCCACGAGGCTCAAGCAATACAACAATCAATTCCACCAATCCCTCTCTATCCCTTCTAACAAAACCAAAGAGCACACTACAAAAAAATACACTTCCGTGATGATACGTGTTTGTCACAGTAGGTCACGTTTTCTGTCATGCATGTACATCCATGACGATTTTATGACAGAATCAAGATAGTCATACCTGTGTTGTCGTACATGTAGGTCACGTTTTCTATCACATTTTCTGTCATCCATGTACATCCAAAGAAGTAACAGAGGGGAGGCCCGAGGGGAGCACAACCCCCCAGGGCGCGCCCAGGAGGCCAGGCGCGCCCTGGTGGGTTGTGCCCACTTCGGTGGCCTCCCGCACTGCCTCTTCGCCCTATAAATACCCAAATATTCCAAAAACCCTAGGGGAGTCGACGAAACACAATTCCAGCCGCCGCAAGTTCCAGAACCACGATATCCAATCTAGACACCATCACGGAGGGGTTCATCATCCTCATTGGTGCCTCTCCGACGATGCATCATAGACCTACAGGTCCGTAGGCAGTAGCTAGATGGCTTTATCTCTCTTTTGATTCTCAATACAATGGTCTCTTGGAGATCTATTTGATGTAACTCTTTTTTGCGGTGTGTTTGTTGGGATCCGATGAACTTTGAGCTTATGATCAGATCTATATCCATGAAAGTTATTTGAGTTTTCTTTGATCTCTTATATGCATGATTACTTATAGCTTCGTATTTCTTCTTCGAATCTTTGGTTTAGTTAGGCCAACTAGATCGATTTTTCTTGCCATGGGAAGATGTGCTTTGTGATGGGTTCGATCGTGCGGTGTTCTTTCCCAGTGACAGAAGGGGCAGCAAGACACGCATGTATCATTGCTATTAAGGATAACAAGATGGGGGCTATTCCTACATGAATAGATCTCATCTACATCATGTCATCGTTCTTATTGCATTACTCCATTTTTCCATGAACTTAATACACTAGATGCATGCTGGATAGCGGTCGATGTGTGGAGTAATAGTAGTAGATGCAGGCAGGAGTCGGTCTACTAATCTTGGACGTGATGCCTATATATTGATCATTGCATGGATATCGTCATAATTATTCGATCTTCTATCAATTGCCTAACAGTAATTTGTTTACCCACCATATGCTATTTTCTTGGGAGAAGCCACTAGTGAAATCTACGGCCGCCGGGTCTATTCTTTATCATATTTGCTTTGAGATCTATTTTTATTCACTTTTATTTTCAGATCTATTATTCCAAAAACCCAAAAGTATCTTGCTGCATTTTTTTTGTTATTTTTTTATTTCACGTTTTAGCGAGATCTATTTATCCAATCTACACAATTTTTATCATGTTAACTTCATAATTTCTGGCACCATTACCCGTAAAGGGATTGACAACCCCTCCTAATCGTCGGGTTACAAGTATTTGTTCTTTGTGTGCAGGTACCGTTTACATAGTGTTGCTTGGTTCTCCTACTGGATTGAATACCTATCGTAGCTGTATTGCATCACCCTTCCTCTTTGGGGAAATACCGACGTATTTCAAGCGACATCAAAAGGAATTTCTAGCACCGTTGCCGGTGAGACATCATCAACATCTATCAGGTTCCTAATCATAAATCTCATCTCCTTGCAATTTACATTATTTGCCATTTTCCTCTCGTTTTCATCTCCCCCACTTCACAAAAATTTGCCTTTTTGTTTGCCCTCTTTTTTGTTCGCCTTTTTCTTGTCAGATCTCTTGTTTGCTATCCTTGCTTGTGTTGCCATGTGCCTTCTTTATGCTTGCACCTTCGCTTGCTAAAAATTTATTGATATGGACCCCCATCCACTTGCTAATCTTTTTAAAAGATCCAATCATGATGAACCAATTGCTAGTGAGTTGAGTGCACTAGATTATCTTTATGAAGTTTTGCTTGAGATTCGTGAATCTGAAAATTGTGATGAAGAATTTTATGAAGTGATTCATGATAGATCCTTGAATGAAAAGCATGATTGCAATGATTTTACTATGAATTCTATTAATGTCAATTGTGCTAATAATATGCAAAACCCCAAGCTTGGGGATGCTAATTTTGATATGTCCACTACTTGTTGCAATGATCATGATTGGGGTGATTCTTCTTATGATCTTGAAAATTTATTTAAGCGTCATGATGAATATGATATTGATAATAATGTTTGCAATAATATTGAAAGTGGGTTTGGAAGAGCGTCAACTTTAGGTAAAAATAATCCCACATATTTGGAGAGTGTTCAATCTTACGATTTTTTTTATGAAAGTGGGCTTGGAGAGGTCATGACTTTATTTGATGATAATCCCACTATTTTGGAAGAGTGTCAACTTTGCATGCATGTGGATCATGAAGAGAATATTTTATGTGTTAGTTATATTGTTGAATTTTAATATGATCCCACATGTAATTATGAGATAGGGAAATATGATTGTAGAAATTTTCATGTTATTAAATTTCCTCTCGTTATGTTGAGATTGTTAATGTTTTATTCCTTTCCTTTGCATATGTTAGATATTTCTTGTCATGATAATTTGTTTGCTTATAAAATTCCTATGCATAGGAATTATGTTACACTTAAATGTGTTTGTCATATGCTAGATGATGCTCTCTTTGTGCTTCAATTCTTGTCTTCCATGTGAGCATCATTAAAATTATTATGCCTAGCTAGGGGCATAAAACGATAGCGCTTGTTGGGAGGCAACCCAATGAATAAAATTTATTTTTGCCTTTTTCTTTCTGTTCTTGAGTGTTTGCACAATTATTCCTCTGTTATGATTGTGTTTTTTATGTTTTAATTAGTGTTTGTGCCAAGTAAAGCCTTTGGGATAGCTTTGGTGATAGTTGATTTGATCCTGTTGAAAAACAGAAACTTTTGAGTCCAGTAAGATAATTGTTTCAATTCACAGATGCAACAAAATATTCTGAATTTTTTACAAAAAATTTTATATAGAAATTTCCTCGGTTTCCCGATTTTTTCACAAGTTTTGGTGTTACATAAGTATGAGAACAATTCGCATCTTTACAGACTGTTCTGTTTTTGACAGATTCTGTTTTCTTTGCATTGTGTGCTTATTTTGATGAATCTATGGATTGTATCCGGGGGGGGGGGTATAAGCCATGGTAAAGTTATAATACAGTAGATATAATGCAATAAAAAAATTTAAATAGGTTTTATACAGTACTTAATGTAAAGATTGGTTTTCCTATACTAACGGATTTCACGAAGGTTTTGTTAAGTTTTATGTGATTGAAGTTTTCAAGTTTTGGGTGAGATCACGATGGATGAAGGAATAAGGAGTGAAAAGAGCCTAAGCTTGGGGATTCCTCATGGCACCCCAAGTTAATATTCAAGTAGAACCAAGCAACTAAGCTTGGGGATGCCCCAGAAGGCATCCCCTCTTTCTTCTAACGACCATCGGTATTTTACTTGGAGCAATATTTTTATTCATCACATATCATGATTTTTGCTTGGAGCGTCTTGTATTATATGAGTATTTGCTTGTTTTGCTTTTTAGTTCGTCACAAGTATCCTTTCTAGACACATCAATTTGAGAGAGCAAAAATTAGGCTATGATTTGTTAGAATTGCTCTTTATGCTTCACTTAAAAATTTTGAGCTATGGAATTGCTCTAGTGCTTCACTTATATCTTTTTGAGTACGGATTGCTTCAATATTTTTTAAGAAATTTCTCTCATGTTCACTTAGGTATATTTGAGAGTTAGTAATTTTTTGAAGAAATTCTCTCGTGCTTCACTTATATTATTTTGAGAGACGAAATTTTTTATGCTCATGTTCTTCACTTAGATTTGTTTGAGCTTGTCAAAAGCAATTGCAACATATGAATATTGTCCCAAAGTGATAGATATTCAAGAGGGATATAATAAAAACTTTCATGAAGATCATTGGACAAAATAAACTTGATTCTTTGTAATAATTTTGAGATATGATTATAGTGATATGTGAGTCATGTTGGTGAGTAATTATGCTTTAGTAAGAATATTGGTGTTAAGGTTTGTGATTCCCTATGCAAGCACGAAATTCAATAGTTATGCAATGAAATTATATCCTACTTGTGGTGCATTATTCGGTGTTAGTTAAGCTTAATGCTCGCTTATGTGATTTTTCGTTTCTTGGTTGGTTGCTTCTCAATCTTTTTGCAAGCCTCCACTTGTACTAAGTAGAGATACTACTTGTGCATCCAAAATCCTTAAACCCAGTTTTGCCATATGAGTACACCATACCTACCTATATGCGGTATTTCCTTGCCGTCCTAAGCAAATTTGTATGTGCCATCTCTAATTTTCAAAATAAAATTCCTTTTTGTGTGCCCGTATCGCTCATGAAGCGGCAGGGGGTGGCAAATATTTTCCATGCTAGATGTGTTATTCTCAAGATGAGTGTTTATTCACTTGTCATTGCATGAGAGTGCGGCGGTAATAGGGATGCCCAGTCCCGAAATGAAAAAAAAAATTACTTTATGTTGTCAAATAATAAATTCCTTGGAAAGTGTTGGTATGGAAGGCACCCGTGGATACGGCTAGCCATGGATTTTGAAAGAATGGTGGAAAAAGGAATAAACTTTATTTTCTGTTTGGGAACCGCCTGTGATATATCTAGCATGGAAAGTGTTGGGAATTACTCGGTCGTTTTCGTTGACGGGAAAAGGATGCCTCTAAAAAAAATTATCTCTCAATTTAAGCTTTGAGCTCCGGCACCTCTACAAATCCCTACTTCCCTCTGTGAAGGGCCTATCTATTTACTTTATGCAATTTTTATATTTATTTGAGTCTCTGTCTTCTCTTATAAAGCACCAACTAAGGGGCACTATGAACGTAATTGAGCATTGGGTGTAGCTAATATGCGAGTGTGTTTCATGAATGGATCAATGATTGAGCATGATGGGCTACGGATAACTTTCTTTAGTGTTGATATTTTGAAAGACATGGTTGCTTGTTGATATGCTTGAGTATTGAAATCTTCATGTCAAAACTAGACTATTGCTTTGAACCATATAAAAGTCCAAATGTCCATGCTACAAAAGAAAAGAATATGTGATGAACATGTTAAGCAGCATTCCACATAAAAAATTCTGTTTTTATCATTTGCGTACTCGAGGATGAGTAGGAATTAAGCTTGGGGATGCCGATACGTCTCCAACGTATCTATAATTTTGGCTTGTTCCATGCTATTATATTATCATTCATGGATGTTTTACAATCATTTTATAGCAACTTTATATCATTTTTTGGGACTAACCTATTGACATAGTGCCCAGTGCCAGTTGTTGTTTTTTGCTTGTTTTTTACTTCGCAGAATATCAGTACCAAACGGAGTCCAAACACAGAGAAAATTTTTGGAGAATTTTTTTTGGACCAGAGGACACTAGATGGGCCAAAGAAGTACCAGAGGGGAGGTCCGAGGGGAGCACAACCCCCCAGGGCGCACCCAGGAGCCCAGGCGCGCCCTAGTGGGTTGTGCCCATCTCGGTGGCCTCCCGCATTGCCTCTTCTCCCTATAAATACCCAAATATTCAAAAACCCTAGGGGAGTCGACGAAACACAATTCCAGCCGCCGCAAATTCCAGAACCATGAGATCCAATCTAGACACCATCACGGAGGGGTTCATCATCCTCATTGGTGCCTCTCTGATGATGCGTGAGTAGTTCATCATAGAACTACGGGTCCGTAGGCAGTAGCTAGATGGCTTCCTCTCTCTTTTGATTCTCAATACAATGGTCTCTTGGAGATCTATTTGATGTAACTCTTTTTTGCGGTGTGTTTGTTGGGATCCGATGAACTTTGAGTTTATGATCAGATCTATATCCATGAAAGTTATTTGAGTTTTCTTTGATCTCTTATATGCATGATTACTTATAGCCTCATATTTCTTGTTCGAATCTTTGGTTTAGTTAGGCCAACTAGATCGATATTTCTTGCCATGGGAAGAGGTGCTTTGTGATGGGTTCGATCGTGCGGTGTTCTTTCCCAGTGACAGAAGGGGCAACAAGACACGCATGTATCATTGCTATTAAGGATAACAAGACGGGGGCTATTCCTACATGAATAGATCTTGTCTACATCATGTCATCATTCTTATTGCATTACTTCATTTTTCCATGAACTTAATACACTAGATGCATGCTGGATAGCGGTTGATGTGTGGAGTAATAGTAGTAGATGCAGGCAGGAGTCGGTCTACTAATCTTGGACGTGATGCCTATATATTGATCATTGCCTGGATATCGTCATAATTATTCGATCTTCTATCAATTGCCCAACAGTAATTTGTTTACCCACCGTATGCTATTTTCTTGAGAGAAGCCACTAGTGAAATCTACGGCCCCCGGGTCTATTCTTTATCATATTTACTTTGAGATCTATTTTTATTCATTTTTATTTTTAGATCTATTATTCCAAAAACCCAAAAATACCTTGCTGCACTTTTTTTGTTATTTATTTTATTTCGCGTTTTATCGAGATATATTTATCCAATCTACACAATTTTTATCCCGTTAACTTCACAATTTCTGGCACCGTTACCCGTAGAGGGATTGACAACCCCTCCTAATCGCCGGGTTGCAAGTATTTGTTCTTTGTGTGCAGGTACCGTTTACATAGTGTTGCTTGGTTCTCCTACTGGATTGATACCTTGGTTTCATAACTGAGGGAAATACCTATCGTAGCTGTACTGCATCATCCCTTCCTCTTTGGGGGAAATACCGACGTAGTTCAAGCGACATCATAGTACTCCTGGGAAGCCCTTCCCGTGTCGCTTCATCAGCTGCATCCTTCAGGGAGGAAGGCTACGATGGATGGTAGCCTCGTCTTATCCTAGGAGCCGCCGTCAGCCCCACGGTCAGCCGGTCTTGGTTACCCCATAATCCATTGGACCGATAGGCTCTACCACGAGCAAAGCATGAGCAACACCGTATAGCCATAGGTGTTAGAGAGACTATGTAAAGTAGATTATTGACTCTAGTGCAAGTGGGAGACTATTGGAAATATTCCCTAAAGGCAATAATATTATATTGTTATATTTCCATTTTCATAATTAAGAGTTTATATTTCATTCTATAACTTTTGTGATACTGGAATATCTGATTCAGTGGAAAACTCATACGCACGTGTGGAATGATAAACGCTAAAGTATAGGTTCCCGATCTTGCCTCTAAGACTGGCTCAAGTGTTGTTGGTGATCATGTTTTCCGGTTCTTAGGATATCATTAAGTGTAACGATAATCCTAAAATAACATCGAGAGTATGACGTTGGAAGAACGATCATATTGAATCGACCCAATCTTGTTTGTTATACTTTGAGACAATATCGTCTGAAATCAATTGTTTTAAAACGGAGTGTTAGCATGTGCTTTTAGTTCCTCGGATCATGAGAGTATCGTAGTCACTTCCTACCGTATGGTGGACTTTGGGGTTGCTCAAACGTCATGAGTAACAAGGTGATCATAACGACAACTTACGGGTTCATCGAAAAGTTTGATAAGGGACTAGATAGCTCGAGAGTGGAATTTTGCTCCTCCGATGATGGAGAGATATTCTTAGGGCCCTCTATGTGTGACAACATCCATCATTGTCTGGCCAGACACAGGTGACTACGTCACATGGATGCCGGAACACTTCAACGAGAAAGAAGAAAAAACCCAGTAACGGCGGTGATGGTATAGTGAGCATGTGCATGACTCAGGAGGATACCGACACTCCCTGGGTTTTGTAGAGTATCACAAAATGAAGGGAACATCACATGATAACCAAAGGTTCACTCGAATGTCATTCGTGTAATCATAGGGATCGATATGGACGTCCATGGTTCCGCTGTCGATCATTGAACGAAGGGGTTTCGTTCATGTCTATGATTTACGAAACCTATGGGGTCACAAGCTTAAGGTAATGATGATCTGCTGAGTGTTAGTAGGATGATATTATCAAGGATTTATTTGTATAATTGTTTCATTAATATTCAAATTAGTATCAAGAGGAACCAGAAGCGTTTCGAAGTCACCGGAAGGGTTTCAGTGTTTATCGGGTAATACCGGGTATTCCTGATAATTAATATATTGGTGGAAAATGATTCTGGTGAAGCTAAATTATATATAAAAGGCTCTAGTAATTTTTAGTGGGCTTTTACAAATAAATAAATATCAACAGGCCTTAAAAGACCAAGAGGTGGAAGGTAACTTGGTCCACAAGGGCCCACGTGGAGTTGGCGCCTCCTCCCCTTTCCTTGTGGGGGTCCGAATTGGACTAGGGGAGGAGTCCAACTCCTCCCCCTTGGCTAGTGCACCAAGGAGGGGCTTTCCCTCCTTGGTGGCAGCCCCTCCTCTCCCCTCTAACCTATACATACATGAGGTGTTGGCCCTATTTACTACACAATTTTTGGAGCCTCCTCTAGTTCATCTAGTTCTAGTTCTAGTTGGTCCTACTTGACTAATTAGAGCTAGACCTAGTTCCTATAATCCTCATAATTAGAAGCCTGGTGTGGTTCTAATCTCCTCTCTCTAATTCTCCAGCGCGGCGATTAGCTCTGGACGGCGAAGCACTGCCGGATCATGAAGACGGTGCGCTTCCAACCAAGTAGAGAGGACGTGATTTCGATCTTTTGTTCAAGGGATCATTCGAGGGTGGTTCGCGGGATCATCATCAATGGTTCGAGGGACTCCAAGTATGATCTACACCAACTCATCTTCTTCTGCTGCACTCCCGAGTCGGTAACGATCATTGATCCAAACCCTATATGCATCTTCATATTGTTCCTGGGTGTTTGTAGGGCGATTTTTTTATACTACGTTTCCCAACACTCCCTAGGAGCATGCGAGTGGTAATTTGATTCGTGAGCTAATAGGATTCACAGTAAGTATATGAGTTCTTTATGACCAATGTGAGTTCATGAACTATTTACAGCACTCCCACCTATCCATATTTTGCTAGCCTCTTCGGTACCGTGCATTGCCCGTTTTCACCTCAAAAATTGGTGCAAACTTCGATGAGATAACTTTCTTCAATTATTCCTGGGATGGGAGGCAGTAGGTCTTGCTTCATATTTGTTAATCCATTTCTGGTTTACATGACTTCAGGCAGATGAAGCTGCTATAAAAGTTATGCTTGTCAATCGAGTAGGTGATTTTGGATTAGCTCTTGGGATTTTTGGTTGTTTTACTATCTTTCAAAGCGGTGCATCCAAATCCCATGATATGATATGCTATTCACATGACTTGTGTGTTCATTGTTATATTGCTTTGCATGATCATATAAAGCTCACATGATATTTGTGGCAAATCCACAATTTATCATTGTAATACATATTACGCTAGATCATTGCACATCCTGGTACATTGCCAGAGGCATTCATATTTAGTCATTCATTCAGTTTATCAAGTTGTAAGTAAATAAAAGTGTGATGATCATCATTATTAGAGCATTGTCCCAATGTGGAAAATAATGATGGAGAATAATGAGTCCTCGCAAAAGTGGGGATGAGGTTCATGATATTGTTCTAAAAAATGAGGGAAAAAGAGAGAAGGGAGAATGCTACTATCCTTTACCACACTTGTGGTTCAAAGTAGCACCATGTTCTTCATATAGAGAGTCTCCACGATCTATCACTTTCACATACTAGTGGGATTTTTTTACATTATATAACTTGGCTTGTATATTCCAATGATGGGCTTCCTCAAATACCCGAGGTCTTCGTGAGCAAGCAAGTTGTATGCACACCCACTTCGTTTTAGTAGAGAGCTTTCATACACCACTGCAAAAAATACACTTCCGTGATGATACGTGTTTGTCACAGTAGGTCACATCATGCATGTACATCCATGATGATTTTATGACAGAATCAAGATAGTCATACGTGTGCTGTCGTAGAAGTGTTCCATGACAATACCAAAATTATCATCACGGAAGTGTCCACTTCCATGACGATAAATTGTGCGTCATGGAAGTGTTTTCGTCAAGGGTAACCGACATGTGGCATGAACCGTAACGGGTCGCCATTAAGCTATCGGGTTCCGGTTTGGATCCGATAACCCGTTAATAGCCCGGACCAATGGGGATTTTCCATGTGTAAAATTCTCATTCGCCGGAGAATCCACGTGTCGGCTTAGAGTTGGGACAGATGTCATCCATACATTGGAGGGAACTCGCCTATGTTACCTCGACACGTGGCAGGGCCCAACAGTAGCCCATTTAAGATAAAAAGGCCTGCCCAGCCAAGGGCCCACAAGATTTTGTCATACCCTACTGGGCCGGCCCGTTAACAGCCTGCCACAGTTTGGGCCAAATTATGGCCCACATAAGATCCGGCCCGTTAGATGTCTGTCATGTTTTGGGCCAACTGAAAGCCCACATCAGATCCGGCCCGTTAACTGTCTACCATGTTTTGGGCCAAATGACGGCCCATATAGGATCCGGCCCATTAACTGCCTGACATTCTTTGGGCCAAATTACGGCCCATATATGATCTGGCCCGTTAATAGGCACTGTGCTTTTGACCCCATTGGGGGCCCATTTGAAGTACGGCTGTTTCAAGGCCCAGGTAATAGTTCAGCCCGATATTACTTCTGGCCTGTTAATGGCCATTGGTACATATGGGCCGTTGTCGACCCGGTTTCACTTTCGGCCATTTAACGGCCTATGCTGCATGTGGGCCTATTTCTGGGCCGAAGTGACTTTCGGCCTCTTAAAGGCCCGTAGTCTTCGTGGATATATTTTAGCCCAACCTGACTATTGGCCCATTAAAGGCCTGTGAGATAACTGGGCCTAATGATGGCCCGCTTTGCATCAGGCCTGCTTACGACCCATTATGTTATTCGGCTAACTGTGGCCTGACAAATATTTTGGCATTTTAACGGTCCATCTTGTTGTTGAGCCAATCATGGGCCTCCAACACTGTTCAGGCCCAATCTACTTTTCGAACTGTTAAATGCCCATTCTTTTTTCTAGCCCAACTCAAGCAACTGGTTTACTTGGCCTGTTAAAGGCCTGAAACTAATAGTTGGTGAGTTTACGTCTAGGCCTGCTATTAGCCGGACATGATTGTAGGCCCATGTTTCGGCCCATTTACAGCGATTGGCGGGCCGGCCAGTTTTAGTACCATAATTTTTTTATATAATAAACCGAACATTTAGGCCCATTGCGCTCCGTCAAAGCTTACGGCCTTTTCAGGGAGCGACGACAGCATATACAAAAATTAAATTACAGCATCATGACGAATAATATACCTAGACTATACAACAAAGAAATTACTACATATTACATGCACTGGGCATAAAAGTTTGCCGCCAGTGATAATAAAGCATAACTAGACAGCAGATTATATACACTGGGCATCAAAGGACACCACCAGTGCAAATAAGCACTCCGCCTAAAATAATATACAGAACCAACAACACTTCAACACAGTTCAAGAAAGGTTAGCCCTGCCTGGGAGCTGCAGCGCAAGCAGTTTAGGAAGCTGATGACTGCACTTGTTTGACGTTTATATCCAACTCTAGCTGCATAGCATCAATGGCAGTTCTTGGCGTTAGTGATATCACCCTGAAAGAGAAAAATGCAGATAGATAACATGCTTTGCACATATAAGCAACAGTGCTGTCGATTCATCCCATTTCTTAGTGGCAAATAAAAAGACCTGGATTACAATAGAATAAAAAATGTTCACACTTAAGACATGGCAGGAAATGGCATTGTGCACGAGTGGCCAGCTTCACCACACCATTGGATTACAGATCAAGAACACAAGCATGCATGCAGTGCTAAAGAATGTATAAGACATAGCAAGATATGACATTGTCTCAATTTATCCCATTTCAGATTGGTAAATAAAGAGACATGATTTAAATAACATAAACATAATATGCATTGTTCATAGTTAAGACATGGTAGGATATGACATTGTCCTGGAGTTGGTAGTTTGACCACACCACTGGATTACAGATCAACAAGCATACATGCAGTGCTAAGGAAGATCACTTGCTATGTTTAGTTTAATTTACATGGTATGAATAAGGAACTAGGTTGTACAACTAAAAACTGAAATTGGGAAGGAGAAACTTATGTTTATGAACTTCATAATAAACTTTAAACATGCAATTTGATGCAAACAACAAAAATAAACAGCAGTTGCAGTCATTGCTATCCAAATATACACAACAAAGTTTGAAGGCTCGAGAAGGACAAACATACGTTAGTAATGAAGACCGGCTCTATAAAGCCCTTTTCCATGTTGATGGGAGGGCAATTCAAGTAGTTTACCACAGAGTCTTCTTCATAAGCATTGTATTTATTCTACATTTTGTTAAGAGTAAATATAGAAGTGATAATATAGGAACAAATGGAGATTATTTAAGCTAAGATGCAGAGTGATGCTACATAATCAACTAGCTATAAATGTAGGTACATCATACAACCAAAAGGTACTGACAAGAGTAATGCAGAGCTAAACATCTTCAGTAGCATTGGTTTTATTCAACATTTCGGTAAGAGTAAACATAGATCAGATGTGTACAAAATGGATGCCAAGGGAAAATAAGCTGCAAAGTGATGGTACATGAACAACTAGCTGATAGTATAAGTACAGTGATAAAGGACAACACATACTTACAAGAACAATGTAGAGCTAAACTTCTTCATAAGCATTGGGTTTATTCTACATTAATGTAAGCATTAATATAGATCTGTTAATTAGGAGAGAATAGTGGAGATGCAGGTTATCATGCACACTGATGTCACATAATCTACCAGGTATGAATGTAAGTACAATGATACAAGACAACAGGCACTAACAAGAGCAAAGCAGCGAGCAGCATAGTTGTGATATCCTAGGTTTTGTGGTGCTGGTTCTATCGCCAATAGAAGTGGGGTGCTGTCTGATTTCTGCGGTACCACCACCTTTTTCAAGGACTTTGCTACTACTCCTTCAGGTTATGCAATCACTCTCTTCCTTTTGGATGTCTGATACACAAGAGCAGCATTTGAATGGAAAAACATGGTATGATGACAAATGGAATGCGTATTGATAATGGGTGGGCATGGCAACTTCACATATATGATGAGTAAACTAAGCACATGGCGGTGCACAGAAGCAGAAGAAACGCAAGACAGTTTACGCAAGTTACGTGCAACCAATAAAACCTTGCCAAATTAGAACATGCACCTTGTAGGGTGAACAGGATAGGCCATCTGCCATTGACTCCTTGAGCTCAGAATAGTCATTGGGATCATATTCTGAACACGAATCTATAGGTGCGGAGCATGTGGGCTTCATTCCATCCAGAATGGAACTCAATGCCTCGATGCCATGTTTGTTAGTCATTGCACTATTGCCGCTACTAATCGAAAGCCTATCGAGAACCTACATGCCATCTCTATTCACCTGAAGGCGCGCTACATTTACTATCAATCTAGTCTCTCAAAGGCGGCACAGCTCGCAGCATTTCCTGGATATTATGGCAGACCAACTCGAATTGCTGAAAGCAACTTGCAGAAGCGGCCAAATAGACCTGTCGACTGCAGATGTCCCTGCTTGCCTTCTTGACGAGGAACATATTTTACTTATTAAAGAAGAATAGGAGAGGAACATTTTAAAGAATAGAGGAGTAAGCATATTATGGAGATTCCGTTTCTTTCTATAAAATGTTGGTTGCCCACCCATGATGAATCAGAGCATCCAAAGAAATGCAATTCCATGCTGTCTCTCTCTATGTGGCCACAGGCATTTGGAAACTCAAGTGGGAGCATTAGCTGACCAATTAAATGTATGCCTGTTAACTAATATGAATATCATGTCACATTCGTATTGGAACAACTAAGCTTTGGAATTATGATTGGTGTGTTGTTTAGCTTTAAAGGGTGGACTGCTGCTAGTAGGACACAAAGAACCTATGCAGATCATAGTGTAGATATAATGGGAAAACCATAAGCATCACGAGTAAAATCAGGAAAGTGGACCTTGCTGGAAAATATGTGCTAGTATTGCTGGTACAGCTAGAAAGGCTTCGGATACCAGCTCTCTACAACTGAAGGCGCAATACTGTTACTATCAGTCTAACTCTCAAAGGCGACACATACGACCAAATACAAAGAGTTGAAAGCGTCCATGACAAGCGACATTAAGACCAACACGAAGAGTTGAAAGCGTCCATGACAAGCGGCCGAATAGACCTGTACACTGCAAATGTCCCTGCTCCTCTTCACTACAAGGAACATACTGTACTACTATTATACTCCCTTTGTTCCTAAATACAAGTCTTTGTAGAGATTCCACTATGGATCACATACAGATGTATATAGATACATTTTAGAGTGTAGATTCACTCATTTTGCTCCGTATGTAGTCCATGGAGGAATCTCTACAAAGACTTATATTTAGGAACGGAGAGAGTACTTATTAAAGAAGAACAAAAGAGGAGCATGCTAAAGAAGAGCAAGCAAATTTTGGATAATAAAATGTTCGTTGCCCACACATGATGAACCAGAGCGCATACAGAATGCAACTCCTTGTTGTCCCTCGATATGTGGCGCACGTGCTTTTCGAAAGTAAAGTAGGAACATTAGCTGACCAATTAAACATTCTCTGTTTTAGTACAACATGTCAGCATCATATCAGATTCGTACTTGAGCAACTAAGTTTGGAATTCTGAGTGGCATGTTGTTTAGCTTGATGGGTTGAGGAGCACTGCTTGGACGTCTCGAAGCACCTACGATGATGGTACTGAATATATGGAAATGTCTACATGCAAGTCCCTGACTTTCGTCATTTGGGTCAGTCGACCATTTCAGGCGGTTGGATGAAGATCCTACGTCTCCTAACCCTTCTTCTTACTCGCCTCTTATTCTTCCCCTACAGACCACCGCACGGGCCACCGCCCAAACCACCGGCCCCCGCCCTCCCCTGAACCGCCCACCACCTCCAGTCTTCCGCCACCCCGACCATCCCTGTAGCCAACCCCACCCCCACCCCCACCCCCACCCCCACCCACGTCGAGTTTTGCCTCTGGCGAGGCCCCACCATAGCCCGACGACCGCCCCCACAATGAATGTCCCCATCCCGAAACCCTAAGATAGATAAAGGGGCAGCCCTTCGGTGAGCCCCTTCCTTCACTCCAGCGAACTCTCAAAAATGGGCTGACCCCAAATTGAAATTCAGTCGACTGTCATTTAAGCTAATGTGGAATATAAAAGGGGAAAACCATAAGCATTGCGAGTATAGTTGTGAGCGTGCCATGGCGGATCTGAAGGTGCAAACCGGACAAAGGCAACTTTCGCAACCAATGTTTGCTTTCAACTAACAAGTATGATTCAAAATGATGGACAAGAAATCACAGTAAAGCAGTGGCGAACTATTTTCTTGCTGAGATAAATAACTTGAGCAGATATGAAAGAGTACCGCCTCTGGTGTGGCGCAGTGTAAGCATCTGCTGAGGCGTTGAGGGTGTTGCGGTAGCGATGGCTATCGGCGGCGTGGAAGCAGATCTAGGAGGGCAGACGGTGGCGGCGAGGGGAATATCCTGGCGCGGTGGATGAGACGGTGGTACGAGCGGCCTCGGCAAGGTGGACGACGGCACGGATGAATCGAGAGGATGTGATGCAAGGATCCTGGTCCGAAGCCGTGGATGAGAGATGTCGATCTCTTGTAATGGACGACGGCGTCAGGGTATCTGCTCCGACATGGTGGAGGAGGACGGGTGGCGGACGGAGGAGACTGGGGTGGAGAGAGTGTTTTGGCGCCGACGGAGTACGAATGGGGAAATGGAGGGAGAGAGGTAGGGGGGAACTATGTCTTCAGGATGCGCTTGTCTCAAATGCGAGTAAATTTACAAACTTAGCCCCCGTTTACAATTTCCTACATCACAACAATATTGGTCGGTTGGGGATAGGACGGTAATCTCGTGTACACCTAATATTTGCTGACGGAGATTTCGGCCGAGGAGAAACTGTGTGTTTTGGCGCCCACCGTGTATGAATCGGGGTGAGAGGCGATTTGGGCCGAGGAGAAACTGTGTTTTGGCACCCACCGTGTATGAATCCTGGGAGGTGAGAGGCGGAGGTGGTTATGTCACGATTGAGTGAAATTACAAGCCTACCCCTATCGAAACCTATAGAAATCGAGCCGATAGGCTTTCGTGTCAGGGATAGGCAGTAGTAATTTCCATCTCGCAGATTTTGGTTTCGGGCGGTTAGTGCGAGTTTCCCCGCTTCGTTCAAATTTTTGCAAAAAATATTGTACGTTTACCATGCCAACTCAATTCGAATCCATTTTGTACTCTTTTTTTCTTCGGGCAGGATTCATTTTGTATTCGAATACAAATCTATATACATCATTTTTTTATATATACTTTCAAAAGCATAACAAAGAATTCTGCTCTTTTATATATAAAATATGATTTACAAATGCAATGATCTCAAAATCATAAGGTTGAATTCAAATTTTTGAAACCAAATTATGTTCGACTTTGAATTCAAATTTTTGAAACCAAATGATGTTCAGCTCAAATGTATGGATCGGTAATATCAATATATTAAATAACATACACGCGCGCAAATTCAAATTAGTATGCATGTTTGATAGATCAATTTTGGTCCGAGTATGAATTACATGTATCATCATCTGGAATTCAAATATTTGAATCCCTTTTATGTTGACATCTTCTATGCACACAACTAAATATTTGAATCTCGTTTCATGCCCATCTCTCTCTAGGTCTCTCTCACGTGCTCCTTCATGTAGCTATCACTCTCTTTTCTCCATCTCACCCGCACGCTCACTACATGCTTCTCCATTTTTTGCAAACACGGTCTCTCGTCGTCTCCCTCGAGAAGTGTCACACTCTCTCTATCTTCATAGATTACACGGTTTTCGTTATCTCGCACGTCTCTATCGTTCTCTGGTATCACTATAGCTACCTAAGCTTTCTTTTTCACCGCCACACAGACACACTCTCGCTCGTCTTTCACTTTGCCTTTCTCTTCAGGGTTCTCTCACGCACCCTATATCTTTATAGATATGACTCCTACCACTAAAATTACTCTCTCCTGCACACACATCGTTTGTTGGGGTCTCCTTTCCTTCTTCATCTCCGTTCCAAAACTGACATTATTCATTTGTTTATTACCTATCAGAAAAACTCTCTCTGCCCCCTCCTCTCTCTCTCACTCACTCACACACACACACACAACTCCCGCTTTGGATCCCCCTACCAACTACCATCTCTCTCTCACACACACACAAAACTCTCGCTTTCACACCCCTGACTCGTATCTCTCTCACAAACATTGATCGACCAACCTCTAGATAGGTTTATCCATCCACCACACACTTTCGCTTTTTGTATCTATGTAGATTTTTCGTCCCTTCTTGAGATACGCCCTCTCGATCATGCACACGCACACTATTGCCTCATTTATGGTAATACCTCTCGCACACACACTCTGCCCTCCTCCTCTCTCCCTCTCTCTCTCTCTCACACACATGGGCTTTTTGCAACAATATCCCACTTCTCGAATCTTGAAACCAACCACATTCCTCCCTTATCTCATCAAAAAAGCCAAAGGAATATATTTTGAGTGAAACATAAGATATTTTTAGTGATATATGTATATCAAAACTAGACTGTTTTCTATCAAATTGGTGAATATGTATTACTCTACTCTGGATGCGTTGCAACGCATTGGCACATTGCTAGTTATTATTGTATTATTTTTTGGACACCAAACAAACGCTGGAGTACTTATACGAAGAGAAGAGGCGCACGCACACAGTCGGTCTCTCAATGTCTCGCACACATGAGAGTTACGTAAGGTACAGTAAACAAATAAACCCATAGGTGCACGATTGCTGCATGCGCGGGTACCGGGTATGTGGTGGAGCGCACCTTTGTAGGAATAGTCAGCTCACGTGATAATTTGATCCGTAGGAGTTGATGGTCGGGGACCACAGGTAAATGACCTGGAAGCGGTGGCTCGCCAGTCGCCACTGATCGAGTTACCATGTTTAAAATATCATTTTTTAGCGGGGTAAGAGTTCCGATTTTCATTGGCGCGTTATACTAGTTTTTAGAACGATTGGTATGGAGCGAAAATGGAATTCATCACTACTGCCTCCGTCCTGGTTTACTAGTCCCCATCATATTTTGGGTGAAAGTTTGTCCATGAATTTTACTTGTAAAATGTGAATGGAAAATCATATTTTCTTATACCCAAACAAAAAAGGTCCGGAGGGAGTGATTGCTCTCACACAGACGCGACCTCTCACTAGCGTATGCATTGAACCGGCGCGCCGGCAAAGAGGGCCCCACTCGCTGCATGCCAGGCTGAACATGCCTCCTCGCCACATTCAACCGGCTTCAGACTGCCCTGCCTACCTCCATTGAATCCGCGTTCTGCGAGCCGACTGGCATTTTAGAACACAACGCCGGTTGGCTCCTCTCGTCCGGCCACTATTTAAATGAGGCCAGATGCCTGGCAAGAACCGCACCACACCGCCGCTCCCCATATCCTCCTTGCACCATTTTCTCCACACTCTCCATAGTATCCGGTGAGCAGGAAGACGAGTTCTCCGGCATAAAAGCTGGCTGGGTGCCCCGACGAGCCAGGGAACTCG
The DNA here is from genome assembly GCA_011799875.1 of Thinopyrum elongatum. Taxonomy (NCBI): domain Eukaryota; kingdom Viridiplantae; phylum Streptophyta; class Magnoliopsida; order Poales; family Poaceae; genus Thinopyrum; species Thinopyrum elongatum. Next base: position 435,844,082 of record CM022300.1, read on the forward strand.
CTGCCCCACCTCCCTCCCCGCCCCAGGCCGTCAGTACCATGGGCAAGGCTTGATGTCGCTTGAAATTGCGTCGGTATTTCCCCAAAGAGGATGGGATGATGCTGTACAACTACGATAGGTACTTCCCTCAGTTATGAAACCAAGGTATCCATCCAGCAGGAGAACCAATCAACACTATGTAAATGATACCTGCACACAAAGAACAAATACTTGCAACCCGACGCTTATGAGGGGTTGTCAATCCCTTTTCGGGTAACCGTGCCAGAAATTGTCAAGTTGGCGGGATAAAATTTGTGTTGATTGGATAAATAGATCTCGATAAAATGCGAAATAAAATAAATAACAAAAAGGTGCAGCAAGGTATTTTTGGGTTTTTGGAATAATAGATCTGAAAATAAAAGCACATAAAATAGATCTTAAAGCAAATATGATAAAGAATAGACCCGGGGGCCGTAGATTTCACTAGTGGCTTCTCTCAAGAAAATAGCATACGGTGGGTAAACAAATTACTGTTGGGCAATTGATAGAAGATCGAATAATTATGACGATATCCAAGGCAATGATCAATATATAGGCATCACGTCCAAGATTAGTAGACCGACTCCTTCCTGCATCTACTACTATTACTCCACACATTGACCGCTATCCAGCATGCATCTAGTGTATTAAGTTCATGGAGAAAGGGAGTAATGCAATAAGAACGATGACATGATGTAGACGAGATCTATTAATGTAGGAATAGCCCTCATCTTGTTATCCTTAATAGCAACGATACATCCGTGTCTTGCTACCCCTTCTGTCACTGGGAAAGAACACCGCAAGATCGAACCCATCACAAAGCACCTCTTCCCATGGCAAGAAAAATCGATCTACTTGGCCTAACTAAACCAAAGATTCGAAAAAGAAATACAAGGCTACAAATAATCATGCATATAAGAGATCAAAGAATACTCAAATAATATTCATGGATATAGATCTGATCATAAACTCAAAGTTCATCGGATCACAACAAACACACCACAAAAAAGCGTTACATCAAATAGATCTCCAAGAGACCATTGTATTGAGAATCAAAAGAGAGAGAGGAATCCATCTAGCTACTGCCTACGGACCCGTAGGTCTATGATGAACTACTCACGCATCATCGGAGAGGCACCAATGAGGATGATGAACCCCTCCGTGATGGTGTCTAGATTGGATCTCATGGTTCTGGAACTTGCGGTGGCTGGAATTGTGTTTCGTCCACTCCCCTAGGTGGAATTGTGCTACTGATCACTTTGCTATAGATAATTAAACTCCAGGTGAGGTTGAATTGACAACTCAACTGCTAATGCTTACAAATATTCTTTGGCTCCCCTTGTGTCGAATCTATAAGTTTGGGTTGAATACTCTACCCTCGAAAACGGTTGCAATCCCCTATACTTGTGGGTTATCAATGCATGAGAGTATTTCTTCAAAAATATTAAAGCACACTGATGTTTGCTTGAACTATGTCGGTATTTCCCCAAAGAGGAAGGGATGATGCAGCACAGCAACGGTAGGTATTTCCCTTAGTGATGAGACCAAGGTTATCGAACCAGTAGGAGAACCAAGCAACGCTACATAAACAACACCTGCACACAAAGAACAAATACTTGCAACCCGACGTGTTAAAGGGGTTGTCAATCCCTTTCGGGTAACGGTGCCAGAAATTGGCAAACGAACATGAGATAAATTGTAGTAGATTGGATAAATAGATCACGAATAAAATAAAGTGCAGCAAAATAATTTTGGGTTTTTAGAAATATAGATCTAAAAATAAAAGTGGCAAATAAATAAAAAGGCAAATAGCAAAATAGATCTGAAAATATATGATGAGAAAATAGACCCGGGGGCCTTAGATTTCACTAGTGGCTTCTCTCGAGAAAAATAGCATACGGTGGGTAAACAAATTACTGTTGGGCAATTGATAGAACTTCAAATAATTATGACAATATCCAGGCAATGATCATTATTTAGGCATCACATCCAAGATTAGTAGACCGACTCCTTCCTGCATCTACTACTATTACTCCACACATCGACCGCTATCCAGCATGCATCTAGTGTATTAAGTTCATGGAGAAACAGAGTAATGCAATAAGAACGATGACATGATGTAGACAATATCTATTTATGTAGAAATAGACCCCATCTTGTTATCCTTAATAGCAACGATACATACGTGTCGGTTCCCCTTCTGTCACTGGGATCAAGCACCGTAAGATTGAACCCATCACAAAGCACCTCTTCCCATGGCAAGAAAAATTGATCTAGTTGGCCTAACTAAACCAAAGATTCGAAGAAGAAATATGAGGCTATAAGTAATCATGCATATAAGAGATCAAAAGACTCAAATAACTTTCATGGATAAAAGCATAGATCTGATCATAAACTCAAATTTCATCGGATCCCAACAAACACACCGCAAAAAGAGTTACATCAAATAGATCTCCAAGAGACCATTGTATTGAGAATCAAAAGAGAGAGAGGAAGCCATCTAGCTACTAACTACAGACCCGAAGGTCTATAATGAACTACTCACGCATCATCGGAGAGGCACCAATGAGGATGATGAACCCCTCCGTGATGGTGTCTAGATTGGATCTGTGGTTTCTGGAACTTGCGGCAGCTAGAATTGATTTTTGTCGACTCCCCTAGGGTTTTTGGACATCCAGGGTATTTATAGAGCAAAGAGGCGGTGCGGGAGGCGGCCGAGGTGGGCACAACCCACCTGGGTGCGCCTGGGCCCCCCAGGCGCGCCTTGGTGGGTTATGCTCCCCTCGGAGCCACCTTATGGTACTTCTTTGGCCCAACAGGTGTCTTCTGGTCCAGAAAAAATCATCAAAAAGTTTCGCTGCGTTTGGACTCCATTTGGTATTGATTTTCTATGAAGTAAAAAACAAGCAAAAAACAGCAACTGGCACTGGGCACTATGTCAATAGGTTAGTCCCAAAAAATGATATAAAGTTGCTATAAAATGATTGTAAAACATCCAAGAAAGATAATATAACAGCATGGAACAATAAAAAATTATAGATACATTGGAGACGTATCAGCATCCCCAAGCTTAATTCCTGCTTGTCCTCGAGTAGGTAAATGATAAAAACAGAATTTTTGATGTGGAATGTTGCCTAACATGTTCATCACATATTGTTTTCTTTGTAGCATGGACATTTGGACTTTTATATGATTCAAAGCAATAGTCTAGTTTTGACATGAAGATTTCAATACTCAAGCATATCAACAAGCAACCATGTCTTTCAAAATATCAACACTAAAGCAAGTTATCCCTAGCCTATTATGCTCAATCATTGATCCATTCATGGAACACACTCGCATATTAGCTACACCCAATGCTCAAGTACGATCATAGTGCCCCTTAGTTGGTGCTTTATAAGAGAAGATGGAGACTCAAAAGAAAAGAAAAATTGCATAAAGTAAAAGAAAGGCCCTTCGCAGAGGGAAGTAGGGATTTATAGAGGTGCCAGAGCTCAAAGCGAAAAAAGTAGAGATAAAACATTTTGGGTGGCATGCTTTTCCTATCAACGAAAATGACCGAGTAGTTCCCAATACTTTCCATGCCAGATATATCATAGGTGGTTCCCAAATAGAAAATAAAATTTATTCCCTTTTCCACCATTCTATCACATTCCACGGCTGCCGTCCATACCAACACTTTCCAAGGAATTTATTATTTGACAACATAAAGTAAATTCATTTTTCATTTCGGGACTGGGCATCCCTAATACCTTTGCCGTACTCTCGTGCAATGACAAGTGAATAAACACTCATCTTGAGAATAACACATCTAGCATGGAAATATATCAGCCACCCCCTACCGTTTCATGAGCGGTACGAGCACACAAAAGAGAAATTTATTTTGAAATTAGAGATGGAACATACAAATTTGCTTAGAACGGCATGAAAATATCGCATATAGGTAGGTATAGTGGACTCATATGGCAAAACTGTTTAAGGATTTAGGATGCACAAGTAGTGATCATACTTAGTGCAAATGAAGGCTAGCAAAAGATTGAGAAGCATCCAACCAAGAAAAGAAAAATCTCATAAGCGAGCATTAAGCATAACTAACACCGAATAATACACCACAAGTAGGATGTAATTTCATTGCATAACTATTGACTTTCGTGCTTGCATAGGGAATCACAAACCTTAACACCAATATTCTTACTAAAGCATAATTACTCATCAACATGACTCACATATTATATCAACATATCGCAAACTATTACAAGGAATCAAGTTTATTTTGTCCAATGATCTTCATGAAAGTTTTTATTATATCCCTCTTGAATATCTATCACTTTGGGACTAATTTCATAAGTTGCTTTTGATAGCTCTAACAAATCTAAGTGAAGAACATGAGCATAAAATTTTCTTCTCTCAAAATAATTTAAGTGAAGCGAGAGAGAATTTCTAAAAAAAATTACTAACTCTTAAATAAATCTAAATGAAGCATGAGAGCATTTCTTCAAAAATACTAAAGCACACCGTGCTCAAAAAGATATAAGTGAAGCACTAGAGCAATTCCATAGCTTATAAAGATTTAAGTGAAGCATAGAGAGCAATTCTAACAAGTCATAGCATAATTTTTGCTTCGTCAAATAGGTGTGTCCAGCAAGGATTCATGACTTAAAATAAAAATCAAAACAAGCAAAGACTCATATCTTACAAGACGCTCCAAGAAAAACTCATGATATGTGACAAATAAAAATATAGCTCCAAGTAAAATACCGATGGTCGTTAGAAGAAAGAGGGGATGCCACTCGGGCATCCCAAGCTTAGTTGCTTGCTTCTCTTTGGATAATGGCTTGGGGTGCCATGGGGCATCCCCAAGCTTAGGCTTTTCTTACTCCTTATTCCTTCATCCGTCGTAATCTCACCCAAAACTTGAAAACTTCAATCACACAAAACTCAACAAAACCTTCGTGAGATCCGTTAGTATAAGAAAACCAATATTTACTTTAAGTACTGTAGAACACCCATTCAAATTTTGTTCTTGCATTATATCTACTGTATTCTAACTTTACCATGGCTTATAACCTCCAATACAAACCATAGATTCATCAAAATAAGCACACAATGCAAAGAAAACAGAATCTGTCAAAAACAGAACAGTCTGCAAAGATAGTAATTGTTCTCCTACTTCGGTAACTCCTAAAATTCCGAAAAAATAGGAAAGCAGAGGTAATTTGTATATAAATCTCGTGTAAAACAATTTAGAATTTTTTATCGCTTGTGTTAAATTTTAAAAAAAAATTACTGGACGCAAAATTTTCTGTTTTCCAACAAGATCAAATCAACTATCACCAAAGCTATCCTAAAGGCTTTACTTGGCACAAACACTAATTAAAACACAAAAAACACAATCATAATAGTAGCATAATTGTGGAAACACTCAAGAATAGAAAGAAAAAGAAGAAAATAAATTTTATTCATTGGGTTGCCTCCCAACAAGCGCTATCGTCTTACGCCCTTAGCTAGGCATAATGCAATGATCTAAGTATTGTCATTTTTGGTCTCATTTTCCTTAGACATGTTTTTGTCAGAAGGTTTTGCAAAAAAAAAACATAAAACACCTTATCCATAGAGACTTTAGCACTATCAAGTTTCTTATCATCATAACCCCCTTGATTTCCGGCAACAATCCAAGAATAGTGTTGATTAACATCATTGAAAACTTGTTGGATTATATCTAAAACGGGGACGTCCTTTTTAAGATTCTCATCAAAGATTTGATTATCCCCAAGCAAATGTCTTAGCACATAATCACTATTATAAAGAATTTCATCTATCACGGGGTTTTTCACGATTCATACCATAAAAATCAAAGATTTACCTAGCTTCCCGTATTATGTAGTCAAATTCATTCATAAGAACAAGAGTGGCCAACTTTTTAGCCCTAGGATTCTTCATGACGGGTAGCTCATAAAACATTCTTTGCAAGGTAGGATGAGTACGAATAAATTTATTTTCAAGTTTCAGAACTAGTGCTGAGATAGCTTATGCATAAGATTTAGTCCTTTTAAGTATAGGAACATCATCAAGACTTAAATTTCCAACACAATTGAAAAATTCTTGGATACGTTCCTTTCTTATAACATTCCCTTGCCCCAAAACAAAAGTTTTAGCATCCAGATTGCCAGATCGTCCAATTTTAGGAGTTAGGCCATCATCTGTTTCTGCCATACCAAAGTCACTCATGATGACAATTTCAAGCAATTAAGAGATCCCACGAGAAAACGGCGAACGAAAAAGTGGGCGAATAAAACAGCAAATTTTTGTGAAGTGGAGGAGAGGAAAACGAGAGGCAAATGGAAAATAATGTAAATTGTAAGGAGATAAGATTTGTGATTAGGAACCTGGTAGATGTTGATGATGTCTCCCCGGCAACGGCGCTAGAAATTCCTTTTGCTGTTTGCTTGAACTAAGTCGGTATTTCCCCAAAGAGGAAGGGATGATGCAGCACAACAACGGTAGGTATTTCCCTCGGTGATGAGACCAAGGTTATCGAACCAGTAGGAGAACCAAGCAACACTACGTAAACAGCACCTGCACACAAAGAACAAATACTTGCAACCCGGCGTGTTAAAGGGGTTGTCAATCACTTTCGGGTAACAGTGCCAGAAATTGGCAAATGGACATGAGATAAATTGTAGTAGATTGGATAAATAGATCACGAATAAAATAAAGTGCAGCAAAATATTTTTGGGTTTTTAGAAATATATATCTGAAAATAAAAGTGGCAAATAAATAAAAAGGTAAATAGCAAAATAGATCTGAAAATATATGATGAGAAAATAGACCCGGGGGCCTTAGATTTCACTAGTGGCTTCTCTCGAGAAACATAGCATACGGTGGGTAAACAAATTACTGTTGGGCAATTGATAGAACTTCAAATAATTATGATGATATCCAGGCAATGATCATTATATAGGCATCACGTCCAAGATTAGTAGACCGGCTCCTGCCTGCATCTACTACTATTACTCCACACATCGACCACTATCCAACATGCATCTAGTGTATTAAGTTCATGGAGAAACAGAGTAATGCAATAAGAATGATGACATGATGTAGACAAGATCTATTTATGTAGAAATAGACCCCATCTTGTTATCCTTAATAGCAACGATACATACGTGTCGGTTCCCCTTCTGTCACTGGGATCAAGCACCATAAGATCAAACCCATCACAAAGCACCTCTTCCCATGGCAAGAAAAATCGATCTAGTTGGCCTAACTAAACCAAAGATTCGAAGAAGAAATATGAGGCTATAAATAATCATGCATATAAGAGATCAAAGAAGACTCAAATAATATTCATGGATATAGATCTGATCATAAACTCAAAGTTCATCGGATCCCAACAAACACACCGCAAAAAAGAGTTACATCAAATAGATCTCCAAGAGACCATTGTATTGAGAATCAAAAGAGAGAGAGGAAACCATCTAGCTACTGCCTACGGACCCGTAGGTCTATGATGAACTACTCACGCATCATCGGAGAGGCACCAATGAGGATGATGAACCCCTCCGTGATGGTGTCTATATTGGATCTCGTGGTTCTGGAACTTGTGGCGGCTGGAATTGTGTTTCGTCCACTCCCCGAGGGTTTCTGGAATATTTGGGTATTTATAGGGGAAGAGGCGGTGCGGGAGGTCACCGAGGGGGGCACAACCCCCTGGGCACGCCTGGGCCTCCTGGCGCGCCCTGGTGGGTTGTGCCCACCTCGGGCCTCCCCTCTGGTACTTCTTTGGCCCACTGGGTGTCTTCTTATCCAAAAAAATCTCCAAAAAGTTTTGTTGCGTTTGGACTCCGTTTGGTACTAATATTCTACGAAGTAAAAAACAACAACTATCACTGGGCACTATGTCAATAGGTTAGTCCCAAAAAATGATATAAAGTTCCTATAAAATGATTGTAAAACATCCAAGAATGATAATTTAACAGCATGGAACAAGCAAAAATTATAGGTACGTTCGAGACGTATCAAGGGTGCAGGCGGGCAAGCGGAGGAGCAAGCCGCCGCTCCAAGCTGGCCCCTGGTGCATCAACTCGATGCTCCAAGCCTGCTCGCAGAGGAGTGGCCAGTTGCTGCACGCCGGCACACGGGGGACCACGGCGTCCAGTACACCGTGGTTGGTCGCGCCATCCGATGCAAACATTGGCGGAACCGCGGCATGCTGGCGGAGGTGTCCAACACGTCCGCGGCCACCGCCGATGCCGAGGAATAGTAGACCACGGGAGCCGCCGCCGCTCGGAACCCATGAATGCTATGACCACCGCGTCGCCGGCATAGACACCCGGTGTGTTGCCCAGTTTGGCTCAAAACCTGGTGGACCCTAGCTGCGACCGGCATTAGAAATTATACCTGCTTCCAGAAGTTATTCGTGTTTAGTCAAAAAATGTCAAAAATATAATTAATTCGTATGGTCTTGACTTGTTGTGCTCGCACTGGTAGTAGGAACTAGATATTTTTCTTTATTTATAACTCTCCTCACATTTTTTTGGCTTTGAAGTGAATCATGGTTGTGGACATTATCTATGAATGTGCAGATATCTGTGAACATGAGTTTGATGTGGAAGTTGAACTTGGAATGTTGGGCTTGCGTGTGAACTATACCATGTCCAATGGTTTGTGTGTTATTGTTTGGAAAGTAATGCTGTTATTACATGACCCGAAAAAAAATATTTTGTGCCACATCTAGGCATCACAGAATTACGTACATCTCAGTAGATGCACGGACATCACAACAGGCATGCTGACTGGATAAACATTTGAACCTAGCTATTATGAATGAAAATTTGTATTGACAATAGTTTTAGATAGCAGGAGACGCCTAGCCTGCTCTGCCTCTACTAGCTTCTTTCTGGCTTCTTCCATATCTTCTTTGGCTTGGGTGAAGAGAGCATCTGATAGCTCTTTTCGCTTCTTCAGGAACTCAACTACATTCTCAAGGGTTGCTGCACGCTTTCTTTCAGCCTTTACTAGAGCAACGAGGACACGAACACTTGACGACTCCACCTGGCTTGTGAGTAATCCAGCATCATCTGGGAATTTGCACCCTGTGTCTAATCTGGCATCATTAGGGAAATGGCACCTTGTGTGTAATCCAGCCTCATTTTGGAAACATGATCTAGAGGTTGACCATACTTCCCTCCTCGCAGGAACTGCTTCCTGACATGAAGAAGTTACTTCTTTTTTAGATCAATAGTCAGAGCTCCCCAGATCCATTAAGTAGAAGCCCGATAAACAGGACTAGGAGAAGTGAATTCAAAAGGAGAAATATAAAAATAGACTGCAAGGTGAGAACACCCACTTCCTACATCAAGCTAAAAAGGAAAGCATTAGGACGATTAAGACTGTGCTTATTACATATCAAACAGAGTCAGCTTATAGAAACTATGACATATACATAGAAGAACACAAGGCTAAGAAAAAAGAAAAACCAGCAGAGGGGTGCACTAGCCAAGGGTTGCTGCAGCAAAACAACTGGCAACCAGATGATCTCCAGGCCATCTGTAGGCGCGTTTGACTGACTAGCTTCAACACTAAATTACAAAAGATTCATCCTACGGCATGGTGGGTCCACTGAGTAAATTGAGATCCTACAAATGATTGAGAGCCTAATCAATTGTTTAGGAAATTGTTTGTCTCGCCTATTATTGTTTAATAATCTGGCACACTGCTGGATTGCATGGCAAGAACCCTAGCCAATCAGACAACGTGGTTTGACACTGTTTTCAGCTAGGGGCTTGCCCAGGGCCTGGTCTGGTCCTGTGTGCACTACTGCTGCCAGACACATACCATGTCAAAGTAAAAAAATGGTCAAAAGAGAGGGCTCCCTCCGATTTCGTTAATGAAACCATCAAGGACACACAAACCATCCACCATTGCTAGTCAGGTTCTCGGTGTCAAAGTAATTGAAAGGTTGTTACTTACCAAAGCTCATTTTACAGGTTTGGTGCACCTCCTCTTTAACTTGCGAGGTTCCTTGAAGATGTCCCCAACATCCCGTATTTGGTCTTCATTACTCCTCTGCATGTTCGCATTCATAGTTTAAAATCTCAACATGGAAAGAAAAATATAGTAATACTCACGCATCTTGTGGGCAACATTAAAGCACTCATCTGCCATGTTAGCATGAGTGATTTTTAATATCTTACTATGTGGCTCTTCAACTTTGCTAGAACTATGTTGTGGTTTCATTTTGAGTGAATAGAACAGGGGTCACCTCCCTGCTATTCTAAAAAACTTTCCATCATTTGCGACACTACTGGTTACAGATGAAGAACCTACCCAAGCACAGCGCAATACAGGAGCGACGCACAATTACAAGATGATATTCTGTTGGACAATGCAAGCTATAACCAATTACTTTTACCGGAACAATAGCAGCCAGGAAATTTGAAGGGTAGGTATGAACATAATCGGAACTACACATGCACTGCTTAGAGAATCAATATACACATTAACAATCGAGGAGGAGTACGAAGGTCGCGGCGGCGTCTGTGCATCATGGTCGGCAACGGGAGTCAGTTCATTGTCGACGATGGTGGTGCTGCTGCGCTTGGCCTCGGCTTCCGGGAAGCAGATCCGAGACCATGGAAGACGGCACCGAGGAAGCGACTCCATGTACGACAGCGACGGCGGACCGGCTCCTGTGTGGCATACGACATCGTCGATGAGGCAGATGCGCTGTGGTGGACGAGTGCGTCGATGAGGAAGGGGAGGGGCACAAAGGTGCTGCGATGCCGTGGAGAAGTCTATTTTGTGGTGGGGATAGAAAATGGGGAGTAATGAGGAGTACTCTGGGTGCCGGGGTGAGGTTGGATGGGTGGGGTGAACGTTAAGTTACCAAAACAGCCCCCAACCAACCAGCATCCACCGGCCTTTTCGACCAAGGGTATGATGGTAACTTTGCATTAGTCGAATCTGAGTCGCGAGAGATCTCGATGGAAGCGGGAGATTTTGCCGCCGACCTGAAAATTTGCAACACTGTACTACTCCCTACTCCCCGTCTGGCGTGTTGGGTGATTGGGCTGAGCAGCTAGGAGTACTACTAGTACTCGCTCCAATTTTATTTACTCTGCATATTAGGTTTGACTGAAGTCATACTTCCTAAAGTTTGACCAAGTTTATAGAAAAAATATAAGCATTTACCATAACAAATCTGTATGATGTGAAAGTACATTCAATAATGAATCTAATGGTATTGATTTGTTATTGTATATGTTAATATTTTTGTTTACAAACTTTGTCAGAGTTTACAAAACTTGACTTTGATCAATGCTAATACGCGAAATTAAATAAAAATGGAGGGAATACACATCTGTTTTCTTAGTTTGTCGTGGCATTAATTATTTGTTGTAATTGTGAAATAAATATATTAAGCTATTGACTTCGAATGTAATGGTTTGTACAATTCAATATTTAGAATCATTGTTGAATTCCAAGATGAGTACCAGGTCTATAGTACTTCACAATATGCTCAAACTCACATAATCCAACTCAAATGAAAATCTAAATGCATTTCATAGTTATTAATTTGTTGGATGCAACAAAACCAACCATAACTCTACATGATCCGGTCTAAAGCAATTTTCAGAACACATCCCAATGTGTGAATGAGGCGTAGAGAGTTTGTGGAGATGGAGCAATGGCGGGAGAGCGATGCATGCGCTCAACACACAAGATATACACCCAGTGGAAGAAAGAGACAGAGGACGGGAAAGATTGTATATATGTGGGCGAGAGAGTAGGAGAGAAACCTAGAGAAAGAGAGAGAGAGAGAGAGAGAGAGAGAGAGAATAGAGAGAGAGGGAGAGGAAGTGTGCGAGAGAGGGATGTATACAGATGAAGAAGTTAGGTCTGTGAGTAAGATAGAGACATGTAATATATAAGGAGTGAGATACGTGTGCATCGAGATTTTGTACATGTGGAAGGAGAAGAGACAAAAGGTTTGATGAGAGAGCTCAACAGAACATGGAATAGAGGGGAATCTTGTGGAAGGAGGGAGTGATAATGTGTGCGGGAGGGGGGAGAGGGGAGAAAGAGGGGGGAGGGGTGGGGCAAGGGGGGAGGGTTACTCAGCCGTCGCCACGTCATCATGCTTCCAAATGGCCCCGCGGTCTATAGTGCGGTCTGGTCGTCGTCTTCATTCTTGTCGATGCCCTCCTTGAAGATCAAGGTGGTGTGCATGTGGGGGTGCAGATAAGCACAAGCGACAGTGGTCGCTATATAACCTTGGATGGGGATGGATAGTGTGCGTGGGGGTGTGTGTGTGTCAAATATTGAGAGAAATCAAACCTATCGAGAGAATGTGTGTGCATAGTGAGCATGCGAGAGAGGCTAATGGCGTGAGACAGATACATCGTGTCTGTCAATGTTTAAGCAATATAGAGACATCATGTTTGCTAGGCAAGGAGACACAGCGAGAGACAAATGTGTGTTTGTGGTACATGGTGTGTATGTGACAGAGAGGTACATGCATGCCAAATAGTGTTTTCATGAAGAGATTGTGTGTGCGATATAAAGAGCAATGTAGGGGCCTTGAGGCGGGCAGGGGCTGGGTGAGGGTGTCAAATTTGTGCGTTGATGCATGTGTTACATGCGATTGTGTGAGGGACGGTCGAATTGAGAGAGATGGTTGTTGTGTTATGGATGCTCCTCTCTCTCTCTCTCTCTCTCTCTCTCACGCACACACAAAAAACACGAATAGAAGACTGTTCTCTCATGTATACACAACATCTCGGTATATCTCTATGTCTCACTCATACATGATCATTTGCACATTCACACCTCCCTATGACTATCACACACACACACACACACACACACACACACACACACACACACACACCGTCTCCAGATTGCCCTTCCGCCACAACACACATTTAGACACATACACGCGTTCCCTCTCCGTAACACACATAGAATCTCTATTAATTTTTTTTGTAGGGGGCACCTAAAACGTCCAAATCCAAATAATCACGAACTGAAGCTAAATACAAATATATGGAAATATTGTAGCGTGAGGAACTTTTCCAACAAAAAAGTAGAGTAATATTCGGGGATTGTTTTCACACACACAAAAAGGTTCGGTCAATGTCCTTCCATCGTGACACCGTGACGCACCTTTTGATCGACCGCGCGGCCACGGTGCACGCACTTGCACATGATTCCGTATCGATGATGTGCTAACTAATGTGGTGTATAAGCACGGCCGCGATGCACGCACTTGCACATGATTACGTGTACTAGTACGGTGTTATTTTAAGTTTGACCAACCCTATAACCAAGCTCCCATAAGCTCACTCATCAGTATGCCGCCGCCGTTGCACATGCATACAGTCGCTGCAGTACTGTGCGGTGCAGTTCTAATGCTGCCATGTGGGACCCAGCCCCACATGTCATCCGCAGTACATCACCGTACGGTACTGCAGAGGATCTCAACCCCTCGCCCGCTCACGTCGTCTGCAGTCCCTCCTCGCGATAACGCCGCGCTGCCAAGCACGTGAGCAGGTCGAGCCGCGTCTATGCTCGCAGTGTATGAAGAGGAGGAGGTCGAGCGCATGCTCCAGCACGTCGGCGAGGAGGAGCTAGCGTGTCATTGTTGTCTCCGCCTGCCCGGAGGAGGCTCGCATGGTGGCTGTCGTGGCGGAAGCAGGTCGCGCCCGCGCCGAGCCCGCAAACCGGGTGCGGACGTGGAATCTACCTTCAAGACCTTGAATGCCATGTGGATCATGCAATCTGAAGGAACAATTTGGGTCAGTCGACTCTTGTGAGCCGTTGGATGCAACATGGACGCCCAGAAGGGCTTCTTCAACCTCCGAAAATGATGCACTATTCATCTTCTCTCTAAAACATCGAGCCACCAGCCCACCACAGGCCTAACCGCCTGCCGCCGCCGCCCCACCCTCCCCTGAACCGCCTACCACTGCCATGCTCCCCCCCACCCCCGCCATCCATTTAACCCCGGGCACGATCCATTTTTTCCGGCGAACTGCATTCCAGACCCAACACTCATACGATAGATCATGGGCACCCTGCCACCCTAATATTGATACTGGGGTAGCTTCTCTGTCGTCTTCTTCCTTCCCTCGAGCGAACTTCTTCTTTCACAAATCGACTAACACAAATTATACTACTAGTACTATTAAGTACAGTAGGAACACGCAGAAACGAGTAGTAGTACCAACTACAAGAAGAACAGTAGTAAGACATACTAGTACGTACTAAAGAGTTCGAATAACGAGAAAAAACATAACATAGCTCTGCTGGGCTCAGCATATCACACCCCTGAAATAAAACTAAGCAAATAGTCCGCTTGACACTGTAGTAGAACCAGCATGAGCAACGACACTGCCACACTGGTACAGCGAGGTGCTATACATACAGTTTTTAACCCCTTTCCGCGACGGCATTTTGAACCGTCGCCAAGTGAGTACTGCGATAGGGGGGGGGGGTCCTTCCAACACGACCCAGAAACCATCGGGGATAGGCCCTCCGGTCACACACGCTCGGCAAAATGAGGTCGTGTGTGACGGGCGAGCGATCAAATACGGTTATACAGGCCCAATCGGTTACGGTCGTAAGTACATCCCACACAGTCAGTCCCAAACAAACGTTTCCGTTTGTTATGTACATTCCACACAGTCAATCCAAGGAATACGTTTCCGTTCTTATGTACATCCCACACAGTCAATCCAGGGAAAACGTTTCCGTTCGTATGTACATCCCACACAGTTAATCCAGGGAAAATGTTTCCATTCGTATATACATCCCACACAGTTTTATGTATAGCCTCATGTGTGATAGGTGTAACTATCACACACGCTCTGCCTCGGTTAACCATTTGCTTTTATTCAACTACATCACACATGATTTGATGAAGAAAAATGTATGTCATTGGGCTATACATCACAAGCGCTTTTACTGCTAGAACCGTTTGCAAAGTTCCATGACCCATTTAGCAGGTTTATTAGTTTACAATTAATAATTCCAGTATTACGCAAATTCACATTTCATATCGAACACCTGTTTGCCAATTTCATATCAGGCACATAAATATATTTTAACATCACGGTACGATAGTTACCAGAAAACAGCACAGTACAGCATATAGCTAGTTCACCTTCATAAGAACAATATTAGAACAATATATTCATTTCCCTAATCGAGATCATCGAGGCTTGTCTTATCCACCTCTGCTTTCAGTTCAGTAAGAACCTGTTTTGCACTGGCCAACTGTGAAAGTGCCTCCTCCTTCGCCAACACCATCTTAGCAAAGTCTAATTTAAAAAATCTAAGCTCATTCTCCATCTTCCTCTTTTTATCCCACATCGTCAAATATTCTTCAGCGTTGATAACACTTTCTCTAAGCCTACCTCTGTTCTCTTCCTCATACATGCTCCAGAGCTTTGCTAGGCACATCTTCAAAGACTGTGGCCACTCTTGATCAACCCGCTCTAGACAAGAACACTTCCATTCATCCTATAATATTTAAAACTATATCAGTAACAATTGTAGGGGAAATGGGTTTCTAGCAACATAGAAAATCACCAAATACATATTTTGAAAAACTGAAGAAACAGGTTAATTACGACATATCTTCTCAAAAAGATCAATGTGCAAATGAATTAATTGCTACTGAGGCAACAACCAAATCTGAAACATCAGAAGCTAAAATTAACTACAACAACGTTACAAGTTCTTAGTCATATACTATAAATAACAAATTGAACATTTTATGAGGAAGCTAAATATAACTGCAACAGCATAGCGACAGTGTTTGGATGACAGCAAATTGATACTAACAGGTGTATACATGCACAAATTTAGTAACATAGAACTAATAGCACTAAGGCCGTTCACTATGTATGCCAAAACCGGTGTAAAGACAACTGTTGCTACATTTGGCACCAGTGCCCTACATTGGCGAGCCGATAAAGCGGGAAAAAATCAGGGACCCAGACTCCGGAGCACCTCCGACGCCCAGTTCCTTCATGCCATTAAGATTTAGTATTTTACTGCTTGGCTGCTCGGATGTGTGGACCAAAGTTGGCTGCACAAACTGCTGAAGCGGTGCCAAATAATTTTCTAATGGCACCACTGATGAGATGGCAACATTTTTAGATACTAGGTACAAACTGTGACACTGTCTTAACATCCAGAATAACATAGCACAGTGACAGTGTCTGAATCACATCTAACAAATGATTTGTAACAACGAAAGTAGGGCTAACCTTCTCTGCACATGCCAGAAACTTCCTACCACTGTCCATAGATTCAAACACAACTAGCTTCATGCATGGAGATTGATGGTGACAACAAGCAGGTAGATCTTCATCCACCCCGCTCCATTTGTTGCAACAGATGTGTCGGGGATATCGTGCGACATATGCCAGGGGATGGCTTATCGTGGATGGGGACAAAAGTACGTCACCGGGCTCTAGAAGCGGGAGTGAGTGAGACCGCGTACGCTTGCGAATCTTACCCAGGTTCGGGGCTCTCCTAGGAGATAACACCCCTAGTCCTGCTCTGCGGGGTCTCCGCATGATCACTATTTCAACAGGTGGCTACAAGCTTGCTCCTTGAGCTATCTGGCTGGAGGAGGAAGAAGGGCAAGGCTAGCTCTACCCCACTGTCTCTGCATGTGTGTGTGGTGCTGTGAGTGCTCGACGAGGCCTCTGCCAAACAGCCCAACCCCTTGCATGGGGTGACCTGGGGGGTTTATATACGCCTACCCCCCAGGGGTACAACGGTAATCTGGCCAGATGCGGGGCCTGGCAGTCAGCGTCACTGGTCGCCGGCTTCTCCGCCGACCGCCGGGGCCCGCCGCCTAGTGGGTCCGCCGACTGCCGCGATCTCAGCCGACAAGTGGGTCCCGCCGTCCACGGGCCGCGTCGACGGCTTTATGCTGTAGCATTGCCCCTGATGACGAAGGCCTCGTTAGGGGGAGCGTGGATACAGTCCCGCCGCCTGGCGGGAACTCACTATAGCCATACCCCGTCGTATCTGGTTAATGGCGCACGGACTTCGAGGGAGGAGGAGGGCCGCCTGCTGGGAGCCGGCCTCCCACTGAGCCGACTGGTCTGGGCTCGCCGCCTTCTGGCTTGTCACGGACAAGTAGGGCCCACCGCCTGCGGGCCGTACTGACCGCCCGCCATGGGAGCATGGCTTCCTCTGCCATGGGTGACGTCATGAGCGGCATGGCAACAGTCCTGCGTTGGGCGCGGGATGCCTGCTCGATACGCAGTACTGTAGCCACGCTCTGCCCTGGATTCGGGGGTGGCAGGCCTGTACTGTAGCCATGCCCTGTCTCATCATGTTTATGTTGGCGCTGACTTTGAGGGCGCGAGGGGCCGCCTGCTAGGACTCGGCATCCCAGGAGGCCGCCTGCCAGGAGTCGGCCCACTTCATGGCCGTCTTGTGGACTCCGCCGCCTCCCGGCAACCGGCTGCTTGGACCAGTCGGCCTCAAGAAGGCGGCCCTTGTCCTTGATGTTTGAGGGGCGCAGCCTGCCCCGATGTCTTGAAATACCAAAGGGAGCTGATGGGGCTACCCGTGGTCATTTAATCAGACAGTAGTCCCCGAAGCTGATGAGGCGCTGCAGCTGAAGGGGCGAGAAGCCTCAGCAGCTTCATATTCTAGGTCGTCTGGTATTCTGCTTCGTCCGTCTTCCGAGGTGCCGACTGGTAGGTGTCGGCCATGACCAGGCAGGCCGCCTGGCAATTTCGAAATGTCGTGGTGGGGACCAGGTGGCATGCTAGCCAGGCGTCAGGCTTGCCGCCCGCGCATGTCAGCCACGTGGCGTCATCAGGTCAAGCCGGCCTGCCAGCCCACGCGCGTGACGGGACGGCGCCGCAGGTCGGGGCCCGCCACTACAGTGCCTCGGCCCGCGCGCGGATCCGCTGCGGCCGAGGCGGACAGTTGGACTTCTGTGGTAGTTAATACGCGCCTTTACCGGCGCCGCAAATAATACCGATTAGTTTAGTTTAAATCACTATTAGGCTAATAGAGGCTGACATGTGGGTCCCACTAGACCCACCTGTCAGGTTTGACTGGTCAACCGACCAGTTGACATGCTGACGTCATCTTCCTGTTATGGTGATGTCATAATTCCATTTCTGTTAATATTATATAAATTCCAGAAATGTTTAATCTTTGAAAATTCATAACTTTTAAACTGTAGCTCGGATCGAAAAACTTAATACATGAAAGTTGCTCAGAACAACGAGACGAATCTGATCATGTCATCTGTTTCCATGTTAGAACCCCCTACGTAGGAGAACCCGTAACTTTGAGCCTGATTCCGGTATATGAATAGTACATATTCACCGGATAATAAATCTCGCGTTAATCCTAAAATAACTAAAATGACTTAGGTGCATCTTTAGGCAACCCTGCACTGCATCCTAGGCATGGCATGCTTGTGTTGCTTCGTTTGCTGTGTATTTATATGTTTCCTCCCCCTCTTCTCTCTCGGTAGACCCCGACGTCGACGTAGCCCCCGAGGCAGACGCTGCTCCGGAGTATGACTACGCACCTGACGACCAGACCCTTGCCGCAGAGCTTCCAGGCAAGCACCCCCTTTTTAAAAATGCCTATATCGCCTATTCTCTCTCTTATGCTTGCATTAGAAGTTACTACTGCTACTGTTATCCTATTCCTGCTGCATAGCCTGTTTATTGTAACCTGCTATTGTTACCTACCTGCTTATCCTAAATTGTTTAGTATAGGTTGGGTAGAGACCCATCAGAGACCCCACTTTATCCCGACTACCCCGCTGGATTATCAGAAGACCCGATCAACGGGATTGAAGACCAGGCCCCAGCACCACACATCACTTCCCCCCTTAGTTGCTCGACACTACTGGGTTACTATCGACTGCCGAGGGTGATACCTATTGCACTTCTGATGATAACCTTGTAGGTTAGTTAATCAGTCGTGGTCAGCGAGGGTGATTCCTCCTACACCACCCCGATAACGACGACGTCGTGCAACTTCTCAAGAGTGGACCTCGAGGGTGATTCCTCATTCGTTCACCTTGACGATAACATCAGGTGGAATTCCATCGAGGGTGATTCCTCAGGGTTCCCCTTGGTGTTAGACACACGGTTACTTTGGTTACTATGACTTTACACAGAACCATGTTACTGAAGACGGGTCGGCCCTGAGGGGTACCCGCGCGAGCTTAATTGCGAGAGATGTGGAGTCGGGCGGACCTGGATGGTGCCCGAGAGTTGAACACGAGGCGTGACCGGGCATTCTTAGCCCTTGCCGCAAGTCCTCGAGACGGGGCGACGGGGTCACATCTTTCGTGAGTCTCTGCTCGTTACCGCACCACCAACACACTAACGGTTTGGATATTTGATCCGAGGGGCCTCTGGCCTGATCGCACTAACCATCACGTGGGCATAGTATGGGCGTTCTAAGTCGTATACATCAGCCAAAGCTTAATAGACATCAGCGACTGAGCGGCGCGCGCCGAATTGGACTGGTTAAGCCTGCGCTTGTATTAAGGGGGCTAGGTCTGCTTTCGACCGCGTTCGCAACGTGCAGGGTTCTCGGGGCAAAGGCCCAAGACCCCTGGGGGCATAGGTTAGTCCCGCGTGCTGACCTCTCTGTTAAGTTTTTGGTCGGGTTGCGGCGTATCGTTTGGCCGAGGCCGGGCATGACCCAGTAAAGTGTGTCCGGCCAGAGTTAATCGAGCGTGGTGGGTAAGTTGGTGCACCCCTGCAGGGAAGAAACAATCTATCGATAGCCTGTCCTACGGTAACGGACACTCGGAGTTGTATCCCGATCGGTACAACTAGAACTGGATACTTGAGATGATAACTGGATAGTATGGCTCTGGGATTGCTTTCTCGCAGGGAGTCGAGGAAGGATCTCTGGGCGAGGTTGATGACACTACTACTACTTTACATTATGCTAATCTGCACTCTTCTAATGCTGCAAGACCGTTGAAGATGATGAAGATGCTAGTCTTCGATAGGACTAGGCATTCCCCCTCTATTCTGGCATTTCTGCAGCCCAGTCCACATATACAGCCCTCCTTTGAAAATATTGCATATGTAGTGTAGATCCTTGCTTGCTGAGTACTTCGGATGAGTACTCACGTTTGCTTTGCTTTCTTTTTCTCCCCATATCCTTTTGACGCAAACAGAGGACGGAGCCCCTGAGACAGCTGCCCCCGACGACGGCTACTACTACTACCCTCCCGGCGAGTACTACTACGAGGAGCCGTCCGACGACCAGGAGTAGGTTTGGAGGGTCCTAGGCAGGAGGCCTACGCCTTTCGATCGTAGTGTTTTATTTTACCCCGCCTTCTTAAAAGGCCTATCTGTAACTCTGATATATCTGTACCCAGATATCTGATGCTTCCGCTGACACTTGTATGCCATCGAGCTATGTATTCGAGCTCTCGAGGCCCTGGCTTGTAATATAAAGCTTGTATGACTTTATTTATGTTTTAGAGATGTGCTGTGATATCTTCAAGTGAGTCCTTAGGCTTGATCGTGTGCATTTGCGTGTATGATTAGTGCACGATTAAGCCGGGGTTGTCACAGGTTGGCATCAGAGCCGACTGCCTCTAGGAATTCCCCTTTCCAACTCCTTGGCCGAAGTTGAGTCTAGAAACCGAAAATAGTTTTACTAAATTGGCTGTGTGGCTTACGGGCCCACGTCGCCAACTGGGTGGTACTAGGATCTTTTATTCCTCGTCTTTACTCTGGGACTCTGATCTCTCTTCTATTCGGGTTAAATAATTTACTAACACCGACAATTAGGATCTCGTAAATCCCGTCCACCCGGAGAGCTGGATATCTGTGTGATTTCCCTGTCATTTATCTGATTAGTCTGATAATCATTTTCCTTTCCATTGTTTTGTTTAACCTTTCTCTCCGAGATTTGTTTTACTTCTCATCGTCGTATGACAATCCTGAATTTCTTATTTCAGATGGATCGTCTGTTTCCACCACGCCCTACGACACAGCTTGTGCTTCACACTTGGGCTCGTGATGCCCCTGGGTTTCCAGCTGTCCTGATCGCCCTCTTGACTAGACTAGGCTACCGCTGGTACCCTGAGTACATGGTCTACGAGGTATACCGCGAGTTCAACCAGGAGCAGTACTATGCTGATGTTCATATCTACGATCAGCAGGACGACTCAGACACTGAGCTCTACCATTTCCACGGTATCGGCGGGACGATTGAGATGGCAGCCCATGATGCTGCCTACTCTGCTGTCGCATGTCTCCGAGGAGAGCACAGCGCTAGCTTGGTTGCCTCTGAGTTTCGATACATTCCGTATGCCCCTGCTGGAGATGCTACTGGATACTACACAGCTATCTGTGCCCCGTACGAGCCTCGTCGCTACGATTCGCGAGTTTTGATTCAGTGCACTCAGGCTTTGGATCGCACTGTTCGGGCTCTTGCTGTCGAGTTGTTTGCCACTCGAGCACGACTCTACGATGCTATGACGCAGTTGCTACCAGCTGTTCGTGCAGGGATACATCCGGAGCACATCCTTTACCCGCGCAGGACCGAGATGCCACCAGGGATTGATTGGCCTGCAGGGGGAGGTCACACACCTGCACGTGGACCTCTTCTTATAGCTCGAGACCGGGTTCTGCATCAGAGTGCACATGGAGCACAGGATCCTTCCGCGACGAACACTAATCGTCCGCACTTGTAGCTACCCCGTTTCTGTGGTTTTCTCCGACGTTGATGTAGCCTTTGCTATGTCTCGTTGTGTAATTCCCTACCGCGTGCCTGCGCGCCGCCTAGTATGTCTAGCTTTTGAATTTGCGCCGTTATGCTGTCCGATTGTAACCGACTATGTATGGATCTGTATGTCTTAATTGACTACTGTTAGGCATCTGTTACCCTACTTACTTATTGCCGAGTTACCTCATCCTTGTTGCTACATACTCGCCAATATTTTCTAAACTACCCCTGTTAAATTTAGCAGGATGGCTGACAATAATCCACCACCGCCGCCACCGCCTGACTATATGGTAGCTATGATGCAACAATTTGAACTCAACCGTCAGTTCATGCAAGGGGTGATCGATCAGTTCCCTCGTCCCAATGCCAACCAGCAGCCACCTTCAATCACGCTGCCAGAGTTTGTGCGACTCAACCCATCGATATTCCGCAACACAGTCAATCCGCTAGATGCCGATGATTGGCTGCGTGACATCTTCTATGAGATGGAGTCTGCTGATGTTGCCCCTGCCAGCTATGTCACTTTCGCGACATACTTCCTGAAGGGACCCGCAGCACAATGGTGGGCAACTCACAGACAGACTATGCCTCCGGATACTGTCGTCACCTGGGTGGAATTCAAAGCTGCTTTCGGTGCTTGCTACATTCCTCAAGCAGTCATAGCTCGGAAGAAGGCCGAGTTTCGTAGCCTCGTTCAAGGCAACAAGACTGTGGAAGTTTACCAGCGAGAGTTCCTTGACTTGTCTCACTACGCTGAAGAAGACATCCCCACCGATGCTCGTAGGCAGGAGAAGTTCCGTGATGGGCTCCACCATGACATTCAGCTAGCCCTGCTCGTCCAAGACTATCCTGACGTCACTACCTTGGTGAATAAGGCTATTACGGTCGAGACTGGTCTGAAGAAACATAAGGAAGCAACCAGACGCACCCGTGAAGCGGGCTCATCTTCGGGCTCGTCTTCTCAGAAGCGCCGCATATGGATTCCACAGAGCATGTACTGCCCAACCGCTCCAGTGTACAGGCCTGCTTATGCTGCACCTCATCTGCCTCCTCCACCACCGAGGCAGCCTCTTCGAGCTGCACCACCTCGAGCTCCTGCACCACGTCCAGACAGTGGACTCTGCTTCAAGTGTGGCCAGCCAGGCCACCGTGCCAGAGACTGTTCTCAGGGTCAGAATCAGCTAGCACTTCCTTCTGCTGGCCGTGGAATTGGTCGTGGAAGTAATCCGCGCGTAACAACAATGCCAGGCCTTCTTATGGTCGTGGGCAGGCCTATCATGTCAATATGAGTGAAGACCCAGACCAACCAGCTACCGTGATTGGTAGACTTCCTGTTAATTCAGTATCAGCTTTTGTTTTATTTGATTCAGGAGCATCGCATTCGTTCATATCAGAAGAATTTGCATTCATGCATGGCATCATATATGAAACATTGCATCGTCCGTTAGCGGTAAACACTCCCGCGGGTCAGTGTCAAGCCTCCTTGTTCAGCCCCGAAGTCACTGTAGAGATTGAAGGGTTGAAATTTCAGGCATTTCCAATTATCCTGAAATCTTCCAAGATTGATCTTATCCTGGGAATGGATTGGTTGAAGGCTCACTATGCCTCAATCAATTGTGCCACTAAAGTTGTACACCTCCTGCACCCATCAGATGAGATAGTAAATTATCGTGCTCATATCACGCAGAACGCCGAGGCTCAGATTTATGCCTTGAATGTGTTGAATGCTTCTCCGCTTGAGGGGATCGAAAACATTCCAGTCGTCTGTGAATTCCAGGATGTTTTTCCAGAAGAACTTCCAGGAATACCCCCTGCTAGAGCAGTCGAGTTTGTCATTGACTTGAAGCCTGGCACTACTCCTATTGCGAAGCGTCCTTATAAGATGCCTCTGCACCATCTTCTCGAGCTTAAGGAAGAAATCGACAAGTCACTTAAGAAGGGTTTCATCCGCCCTAGTTCCTCTGCCTGGGGAGCACCGTCTCTCTTTGTCAAGAAGAAAGATGGTACGAATAGGTTGGTTCAAGATTACCGTCCTATCAACCAGGCAACCATTCAGAATAAATCGCTTCCCCGGATCAATTATTTATATGATCAACTTGCTGGATCTTTGGTGTTCTCTAAACTCGACTTGAGGTTGGGTTACCACCAGATCCGTGTCCGCGAAGAGGATATTCCAAAGACCGCCTTTGTTACTCGTTATGGTTCCTATGAGTACACCGTTATGTCATTTGGTTTAACAAATGCTCCAGCTACGTTCTCCCACCTGATGAATTATATCTTCATGGATTACCTCGACAAGTTCGTCATGGTTTATCTGGATGATATTCCGGTATACTCGAAGAATAAGGAAGAACATACTGAACATCTTCGCCTTGTTCTGGAAAGGCTTCGAGAACACAAGTTGTATGCCAAGTACTCTAAATGTGAATTCTGGCTTTCTGAAGTAACCTACCTTGGACATGTGATTTCCAAGGATGGTATTGCTGTTAACCCAGAGTGTGTTCAGGCTATTCTTGACTGGACTCCTCCGAAGAATGCCAAGCAAGTGAGAAGTTTTCTCGGCCTTGCTAGTTATTGCCGTCGATTCGTCGAGAACTTTTCCAAGATTGCCAAGCCCCTGACTAATCTGCTTCACAAAGGCGTTAAGTTTGAGTGGATAGACAAATGTCAGGAAAGTTTCCAGACCCTCAAGGACAAGCTGACCTCTGCTCTAGTGCTTGCTCCTCCTGATTCTTGCAAGGACTTTGTGATATATTGCGATGCCTCTCGTCAAGGATTAGGCTGTGTCCTAATGCAAGAACGAAGAGTAATTGCGTATGCTTCGCGTCAATTGCGTCCACATGAAGAAAATTATCCAGTGCATGATCTTGAACTTGCTGCAGTGATCTATGCATTGAAGCTGTGGCGACATTACCTTCTTGGTAACCGGTGTGAGATATATACTGATCATCAAAGCTTGAAGTATTTGTTTACTCAACCGGAACTTAATCTTCGTCAACAGCGATGGTTGGAAACAATCACGGACTATGACTGTGGTACTTCTTATACCCCTGGCAAGGCTAATGTAATGGCTGATGCCTTGAGCCGCAAGTCCTATTGCAACAACCTCATGGTTAAGCAAGCTCAGCCCCAGCTGTATGAAGAACTGCGTAAGTTGAACCTTTGTATCGTTCTGCAGGGTTCTCTTAATAACCTTGTGGTACAACCAGACCTTGAGAAAGCTGTTAAGGATGCGCAAGCCAGAGATGCTGAAATTGATCTGATGAAGAAAAAGCTTCACCTTGAGAAGTACAGGGATTTCTCGATTGCTGAAGATGGAACCTTGTATTTCAGAGACCGCATTGTGGTACCTCGCTTCGAGCATATGACTGATAAGGTCATGAAGGAGGCACATGATACACCGTTGTCTATCCATCCGAGTAGCACCAAGATGTATCGTGATCTTCGTCAAAGGTACTGGTGGTCCAAAATGAAGCAGGATATTGCTCGGTATGTTGCTGAATGTGACATTTGCCGTCACGTGAAAGCAGAACATCAGAAGCCTGCTGGAATTCTGCAGCCGCTCCCTATTCCTCTATGGAAATGGGATAAAGTGCAAATGGACTTCATAACTGGTCTTCCCAAGTCTCAGAAGGGTCACGATGCTATTCTTATCGTCGTCGACCAACTCTCTAAAGTTGCACATTTTCTGCCTGTCAAGGAGACTATCACTGCTAGTCGGTTAGCAGAGTTATATATCTCCAGAATTGTTTCACTCCACGGCATTCCGAAGGAGATCAGTTCGGACCGTGGCGGTCTTTTCACCTCCAAGTTCTGGGAAAGTTTCCAACAAGCTATGGGAACTCACATCACCTGGAGTTCGGCTTATCATCCCCAATCCCAAGGCCAAGTCGAGCGAGTAAATCAAGTGCTTGAAGATATGCTTCGGGCTTGTGTTATATCATTTGGTAAGAAATGGGAAGAATCTCTTCCATATGTCGAATTCTCTTATAACAACAGCTATCAAGCCAGCTTGAAAATGGCCCCCTTCGAAGTGCTTTACGGACTTAAGTGTCGAACCCCTCTGAATTGGTCAGAAACTGGGGAACGGCCGCTTGTGGGGCCGGATATTATCCAACACGCCGAAGAGCAAGTCCGCATTGTCCGAGAAAATCTCAAGGCGGCTCAGGACCGCCAGAAGAGCAACTATGATCGCAAGCGATGGGGCTTGACCTATCAACCTGGTGATCAAGCTTATCTGCGAGTTACGCCTATGAAGGGCACTCATCATTTCGGAATCAAAGGCAAGCTAGCTCCACGCTACATTGGCCCCTTTCGCATTGTTGCCAGATGTGGATCGGTGGCATATAAATTGGAGTTGCCGCCGCAATTCTCTCATATCCACGATGTCTTCCATGTGTCGCAACTTCGCCGTTGCTTCAAGAAATCTCCGCACCGAGCAGTGGATCATGAAATGCTTGAATTGCAAGATGATCTCTCTTATAAGGACCATCCGATCCGCATTCTCGATGAAGCTGAACGTCAGACTCGTCAGAAGACAACCAAGTTCCTGAAAGTGCAGTGGTCGAATCACACTGAAGATGAAGCCACTTGGGAACGCGAGGATCATCTTCGGGAAGAATATTCCGACCTCTTTCCTTCTACCTCCTAAATTCTCGGGACGAGAATTTCTTTTAGAGAAAGAGAATTTGTAACACTCCCATGTAATAAGCACTGTGACACTCTCCTAAGAATGCCAAATCAACTTCATTTGCATTGCCTAGCCACTTTGGTTAAATATTCAACTCAAATACTTCTCTGAAAATCAACTCAAATTCAAACTGGAAAATAAAATTTACTCTAAACAGAAACTATAATGTTCAATAAATAGCAAATAATTCATAGGCAATTACAAAAAGGTAACCAACATTAACGGGATTAACTAAGTAACTCTAACAGCCTCAAACAGTGGCTGATAACACTATTTGATAACCTTTTAAATTTAATACAAAATAAAATGAAATAGTATTTTACCCAAACTACTTTTTGGTGTTAGGATATATCGCACTGCAAATTATGGGCTAGGTCACACATTTTACAAAAATCATTAAGTGCTCAAACAATTAACAAAATAGGAAATAAACAAAGAAACAGAAAAGAAGAAAAAGGAAAAGGCCTGGACCGGCTAGACCCTAGTGCACAGTGGAAGGCCCAGCCGGCCCAGCCTGCTAACCGCATAGTCATCGTCCTTCTCGCCACCGTGTCGGCTCGCCTGTGGTTGCGCGCGCGCGCGCCGGCGAGACGTCGACACGCCGACGCCCGCCGACGCCCGAGGGGATAAGGATCCCCCGTTCCTTCCCCCTGGTCCTCCTCGCTCACTCTCCCCTCTCCTCCCATGCTCACGCGCTCTCTCTCTCTCTGCTCGCGAGTGCCCGACCGCGTCTGCCGTCGTCGTTCGTCGTTCGTCGTAAGTCGCCGCCGCGGCGACATTCGTCACCATCCCGCTCTAAAGTGTCCGGAGTCTCCGCCGGGCTCAACTCCGTCTCCTGCACCACCGCTTCGAGATCGGGGAGCCCTGCAATGCCTGGATCGAGCCGCCCCTCTTCGCTTCGGTCTCCGTCGATCTCCGGCGACCTCAGCTCACCTGCTGCTCCTAAACTGTCGATGGCCACCGTGCGCCTCACCGTGAGCCTCTTCCTCCTCCCTCCTCTCTCCTGTCACCGCTAGCTGCCCGTAGGCGTCGTTCCCTTCGCGCCCGAGCTCGCCGCCACACGAACTCATCGCCGGCCATGTTCCGGTGACCGAACGCCCGTGCAAATGTGTCCATCGTGCTCGCCAGCGCGCGTAGGTGTCGTACATGCTTAGCACCGCTCGCTTTGCTCGCCGTAGCGCCATTTGCGAACTCGCCGTGCTTCGGGTCTCCGCCGACCACGTCGCCGGCGACGTTTCCATCCACCTCAAGCCGCGAGGTTGCCGCGGTTGGATGCGGCTCCGCCTCTGCTATCGAACGCGCCCACGCACGCTACGAATGTTGCTGTGTAGCGCGTTTCCGAGCAACTCCGGCGATCGGCCGCCGCGATTTTAGTCGTCGGAGCTGTCTCCGGCGCCGACGCCGACGTGGCTCGGTGGGCCCCGCCCCTGGGTCGCTGACCAGTGGGTCCTAGGGGCCCTGTTGACTGGGTTGACCCAGTCAACATGCTGACTGGGCAGCCCCAGTCACTGACATGTGGGCCCCCTCTGTTATTTAGTTTAATTAAAACGTTTTATAAAATAAAAATAATTAGATTAACCTAATCACTCACTGACACCTGGGGCCCACACCCCTAATTACACCGATTAGTTTAGTTTAAATCACTGTTAGGCTAACAGAGGCTGACATGTGGGTCCCACTGGACCCACCTGTCAGGTTTGACTGGTCAACCGACCAGTTGACCTGCTGACATCATCTTCCTGTCATGCTGACATCATAATTCCATTTCTGTTAATATTATATAAATTCCAGAAATTTTTAAATCTTTGAAAATTCATAACTTTTAAACTGTAGCTCGGATCGAAAAACTTAATACATGAAAGTTGCTCAGAACGACGAGACGAATCTGATCGTGTCGTATGTTTCCATGTCAAAACCCCCTACGTAGGAGAACCCATAACTTTGAGCCTGATTCTGGTATATGAATAGTACATATTCACCGGATAATAAATCCCGCGTTAATCCTAAAATAACTAAAATGACTTAGGTGCATCTTTAGGCAACCCTGCACTGCATCCTAGGCATGGCATGCTTGTGTTGCTTCGTTTGCTGTGTATTTATATGTTTCCTCCCCCTCTTCTCTCTCGGTAGACCCCAACGTCGACGTAGCCCCCGAGGCAGACGCTGCTCCGGAGTACGACTACACACCTGACGACCAGACCCTTGCCGCAGAGCTTCCAGGCAAGCACCCCCCTTTTTAAACATGCCTATATCGCCTATTCTCTCTCTCTTATGCTTGCATTAGAAGTTACTGCTGCTACTGTTATCATATTCCTGCTGCATAGCCTGTTTATTGTAACCTGCTATTGTTACCTACCTGCTTATCCTAAACTGTTTAGTATAGGTTGGGTAGAGACCCATCAGAGACCCCACTTTATCCCGACTGCCCCGCTGGATTATCAGAAGACCCGATCAACGGGATCGAAGACCAGGCCCCGGCACCGCACATCACTTCCCCCCTTAGTTGCTCGACACTACTGGGTTACTATCAAGTGCCAAGGGTGATACCTCGTCAGCACTTCTGATGATAACCTTGTAGGTTAGTTAATCGGTTGTGGTCAGCGAGGGTGATTTCTCCTACACCACCTCGATAACGACGACGTCGTGCAACTTCTCAAGAGTGGACCTCGAGGGTGATTCCTCATTCGTTCACGTTGACGATAACATCAGGTGGAATTCCATCGAGGGTGATTCCTCAGGGTTCCCCTTGGTGTTAGACACACGGTTACTTTGGTTACTATGACTTTACACAGAACCATGTTACTAAAGACGGGTCGGCCCTGAGGGGTACCCGCCCGAGCTTAATTGCGAGAGATGCGGAGTCGGGCGGACCTGGATGGTGCCCGAGAGTTGAACACGAGGCGTGGCCGGGCATTCTTAGCCCTTGCCGCAAGTCCTCGAGACGTGGCGACGGGGTCACATCTTTCATGAGTCTCTGCTTGTTACCGCACCACCAACACACTAACGGTTTGGATATTTGATCTGAGGGGCCTCTGGCCTGATAGCACTAACCATCATGTGGGCATAGTATGAGCGTTCTGCGTCGTATGCATCAGCCAAAGCTTAATAGACATCAGCGACTGAGCGGCGCGCGCCGAATTGGACTGGTTAAGCCTGCGCTTGTATTAAGGGGGCTAGGTCTGCTTTCGGCCGCGTTCCCAACGTGCAGGGTTCCCGGGGCGAAGGCTCAAGACCCCTGGGGGCATAGGTTAGTCCGGCGTGCTGACCTCTCTGTTAAGTTTTTGGTCGGGTTGTGGCGTATCGTTTGGCCGAGGCCGGGCATGACCCAGTAAAGTGTGTCCGGCCGGAGTTAATCGAGCGTGGTGGGTAAGTTGGTGCCCCCCTGCAGGGAAGAAACAATCTATCGATAGCCTGTCCTACGGTAACGGACACTCGGAGTTGTATCCCGATCGGTGCAACTAGAACTGGATACTTGAGATGATAACTGGATAGTATGGCTCTGGGATTGCTTTCTCGCAGGGAGTCGAGGAAGGATCTCTGGGCGAGGTTGATGACACTACTACTACTTTACATTATGCTAATCTGCACTCTTCTAATGCTGCAAGACCGTTGAAGATGATGAAGATGCTAGTCTTCAATAGGACTAGGCATTCCCCCTCTATTCTGGCATTTCTGCAGCCCAGTCCACATATACAGCCCTCCTTTGAAAATATTGCATATGTAGTGTAGATCCTTGCTTGCTGAGTACTTCGGATGAGTACTCATGTTTGCTTTGCTTTCTTTTTCTCCCCATATCCTTTTGACGCAAACAGAGGACGGAGCCCCTGAGACAGCTGCCCCCGACGACGGCTACTACTACTACCCTCCCGGCGAGCACTACTACGAGGAGCCATCCGACGACCAGGAGTAGGTTCGGAGGGTCCTAGGCAGGAGGCCTACGTCTTTCGATCGTAGTGTTTTATTTTACCCCGCCTTCTTAAAAGGCCTATCTGTAACTCTAATATATCTGTACCCAGATATCTGATGCTTCCGCTGACACTTGTATGCCATCGAGCTATGTATTCGAGCCCTCGAGGCCCTGGCTTGTAATATAAAGCTTGTACGACTTTATTTATGTTTTAGAGTTGTGCTGTGATATCTTCAAGTGAGTCCTTAGGCTTGATCGTGTGCATTTGCGTGTATGATTAGTGCACGATTAAGCCGGGGTCATCACATCGCAAACATAGTATCCACATAAATTATTCCCGCCTGCCTGCCACAAGCACTTTACGAGAATAGAGTTCAATCAAACTGATAATCAAGCATGATAATGGTATTGATGAAACTAGAATCAATGAGAGATGCGCGGAACTAGCTAGTTCTACTTACTTTGGGGTGTGTAAATCGCAGCTCGTTCTTCAGACCCGAAACCATTCCAGTGAACTTTTTCCAAACCCTGCCCGGCAAAGAAAATGATTACTTGATATCAGGAAATGAACGAAAGTTGCCGATATGGTGCGATAATGGTTGAACTTACTTCTGGAGTATTGCAGTCATGTCCACATAATCCTTGGGATCTTTACGTCTCGAGTCTAAGACAGTTACTACTCCCCCGTCAAGCTTAATGGATAGCAGAATAAAGTGGAACCTGCGCACGCATAACTCATCAATTACCGTACTTAACCTCGAGTAAGCGAAACCAAATATGCACAAGACAGTAACACTCACTTGAAGTTGTAAGGAAAGATTATTTCCCTTTTGTTTTGATGTCGAAGGAACGCTTTTCGCAAGTTTTCCTCAGTATCTTCAACTATATTTTGTACTGTCCATTCATTTACGGTATTTGGGCTAATGAACCCAATGTCATAGATTATTTGTCTTCTTTTGCATTCGACGATCATCAATCTGCATAATATAGTGAGGATAATTATATATACATGCAATGAACGAGCTAAGCTAGAGACTTAATTACAGAAGTAATACTTACAGACAGTAGCAAGTCATGAGTTGTTTGTCGAGGGCCTCTTGATTGTATAACTGAAATAATTCCCCAAATTCAACAGGCATCAGGTCGACTCCAATGAAGTCGTGCTCATCTTTAATTTTCACCATCATACTATCGGTCCCAGACTTCCTGCAGCTTTCCAAGTACCAGTCATGCAATCTTCGCATCATCTTTGTTAGAGGAGGGAGCTGATCAGGTTTGACGAGAGGCTTCCCGTGCTCGTATCTAAAGGTCTCTACTACCTCAGCCATTTCAAATTGTACATCATCGCCCACGTAATCACCAAGAGTGGTACCGGGCAGTAGCCCCGAATGATTAGCGATATCGCTAGACACCTTGAGCGGGGGGCACGATTGCTTCTCCTGTTCGCCGAGCTGGGGAATTGTTTTCCCACTTCTTCGTCTTGCAGCATTGGTAGTACTTCCCGACCGCCGCACTTCATCATATGTCTTTGCAATACAGCGGTCATAGTTGGATTGCGGCAGCGGCCGTGGTGGTCGCTTAAGGGCATCCAGAGTGCGCTTTTATTTCACCGGATCTATTGTTTCCTTAGGAGGTGGACGTTTCTGTTCAAAATGGGCCTGCACTTCGGCATCCATGATGTCGTTGGTTTCCTCGTCAGTCCTCTCATATGGTAACTTTGGAGGAGCCCTGAGGCTTGGACCAGCTCTGAATTTCTTGCCTCTTGTGCTGCTAGCCGCCGGAGCGACGGCGCCTCTCTTCCACTGTTGCTGTGGCGGCGGAGTCCGCTGAGGCGGCAGAGCCCGCTGACGCGCTGAAGACGGCTGCGGCGGCGGAGACGGCTGACGCGCCGGAGACAGCTGAGGTGGAGGAGGATTCTACTAAGGGGCCTCCTCCGTTAGAGTCCGCTGAGGCGGCGGAGACGGCTGACGCGCCAGAGACGACTCAGGTAGCGGAGATAGCAGAGCTGGACTGTGAGGAGGAGTCCGCTGAGGATCCGGCAGAGTCTGCTGAGGCGGCGTCCAGTTTGGAAGCTTGATGTGCTCCTTTCTCCATAGACATGTACTCCTTAAGGCATTTTCCAGAAGCATCTCCCCTTCACGTGTAGGGTACTCAAACTCTAGCCCCTCAAACCCCTCCATTATTTCATCCACCCCGACAATAGCAAAGCCATGTGGAATCGGACGGTAATGAAAAGTTCCCTTAGCTCGAGGAGGTAAGACAGAGCCGACCGCCACCTTTACTGTCAGGTTATGGCATTTCGCCATTAGCACACAATGTTCATTCTCCGTGATACCATCCACGGGGTAGCGAGGAGCCGTGATATCAGGCTGAACGAGCTCCGTGGAAGCCACACTGCTTCTTCACTGAGATGGTGGGGTAGCTTCGGGGGCAGCGTCGAACGAAGGATCTTCGTGCCGCTGAGATGGTTGGCCGGTAGCTCGCTGGCTCTCAAGTTCCTCTAGTTTCGCTAATCTTTCATTGATCTTCTGCATTTTGCTTGCTTCCTCTTTCTTCTTTCTCTGTCAGCTTCTATAACCACCACTGTCGGGAAACCCATGCACCCACGGAACGGAGCCTGATGTGCCTCGTGTTCGTCCAGGGTGTTCAGGATTCCCGAGGGCCTCTGTCATCTCGTCCTTCTCTCTGTCGGGCCGGAACCTCCCTTCCTGCGCTGCCTGGATTGCTTCCTCAAGCTTCTTGATGGGTATTGCAAGTTGAGCTTTCGTCCAAACACACTTCCCTGATTCTGGGTCCAAAGTTCCCCCAACCCCGAAGAACCAAGTCCTTGACCGATCTGGCCAGTGCAATGTCGCTGGTTGGACCCCTTTAGCAAGCAGGTCTTGCTCAGCTTTGTCCCATGTAGGCTGGGCTTTGTTGTAGCCACCTGACCCCGTAACATGGTGATACTTCTTCTTTGCAGCATTTTGCTTATTTGTCAGTGACCTTTGCTTACCCTTCTCCGATTTCTTGTAGGCCACAAATGCGGGCCAGTGATCTTTTATCTTCTCATATTGACCGGTGAATTCTAGAGTCTTGTCTTTGTCGA
Organism: Thinopyrum elongatum; assembly: GCA_011799875.1. NCBI lineage: Eukaryota > Viridiplantae > Streptophyta > Magnoliopsida > Poales > Poaceae > Thinopyrum > Thinopyrum elongatum. Next base: position 435,877,547 of record CM022300.1, read on the forward strand.
CAAACTTTTTGTTCAAATCTTTCTTCCAATTCTTGAATAGTTCTGCCATCTTCTTAAGAGTAAACGCCTTGACCTTTCGCTCTATAACTGGGTTATTCGGATCCTCCTCTGGCGGTAGGCTCAAATTTGTCATCGGCGAGTTCCAAAGATCATCTTTCAGTCTATCCTGGACATAAGAAACTTCAGGGTCCTTCTTCTTATTCCATTCTTGGATGCTGATCGGGACGCTGTCCGTAACAACAACTCCGCACTGATGTATAAATGTGTCCTTGGTCCGCTTGGGAGCAATCGGTTGGCCATCTCGAGTGACTTTTGTGATCGTGAACCTTTCATCCTGGCGCAAACTTTTCTTCGGGTCTCGTCTCCTTACGGAAGTTTGGCTTGATCCGGAGGGCTAAAAGAAGAAAGAAGCGTTAATATATGTACATACAAAACAATTAATGCATCAAGTCAGCAGAGGCTTAATTAATATATATATATACCTCGCCGGACTTTGCAACAGTTAAGGCACCCTCCTCCGTTCGGTCACCGGAGCCGTCATGGTCTCCTTCCTCCTCCATTCGGTCACCGGAGCCGTCATGATCTCCTTCCTCCTCCATTGGATCACCAGAGCCATCATCCTCTCTTTCCTGACCATCAGTGCCGTTGAGAAACGACAAGGCGACATCACCTTCGTCGCGGATTATATCCCCCAACCACTCTTCTTTTTCTAAGTCTTTGTCCATACTTTCTGCAAATATTACAACATGGCAATATACAAACATGAGAGATGGATTAGTGGCAAACATGGACTTAATCACAACAAGGAATCATATGCATATGAGCAATGGATTAGTGGCAAACATCATGCAAAGTTCACAAGTTTTATAACAGTCAGTTTCAGACAATCGTCGAGGACTCCTCCCCCCTCATGTCTGAGTTATCGGGGATATGTTGAATTCCCGAGAGAGTTATGGGTGTTCTAACGCGGCACTACACGATATAGGTGAAGAGGGGTAACGACATCCGGGAATGTTTTCCCGAAGACTGCATTTTCGGACAGATGAACCGGAGGGGGACGGTTCTAGGTTCGCTATGCTAGTTGCTTGTGACAGTTAGTTTCAGACGATCGTCGAGGACTCCTCCCTCCTCATGTCTGATGAGTCGTCCTATCTTTCGAGAGAGGATACTTTGCGGACCGCCTCTCTCATGGTCGTTGAGGATACTTGCGGACCCCACCCCCCTCATGTTGAAGTTATCGGGGATATGTTGAATTCCCGAGAGAGTTAGGGGTGTTCTAACGCGGCACTACATGATATAGGTGAAGGGGGATAACATCCGGGAATGTTTTCCCGAAGTCTGCAATTTCGGACAGATGAACCGGAGCGGGACGGTTCCAGGTTCGCTATGCTAGCTTTAACAGAGAAGATTCATCGAACAAACTTAATATGAGTTTTAGCAAGATCATCATCGACAAATATATTTTAACCAAGTCTATAGAAAAACAATAATATCATCTCCATATATGAGTTTTAGCAAGATCATCATGAACAAAAAAATTAACAGAGAACATTCATCGAACAAACTTAATATGAGTTTTCACATAGAACATTCATCGAACAAACTTAATATGAGTTTTAACAGAGAATATTCATCGAACAAACTTGATATGAGTTTTAGCAAGATCATCATGAACAAAAAATTCACACTAATTTCTATGAACAAAAAAATCCACACAACATCTCATCTCATCTCTGCAAAACATCTCATGCATCTCATCTCATCTCATTTTATCTCATCTGAAAAAACAGAGCACATCTAAAAAACAAAGCACATTTCATACATCATATCATCTCCATATGAACATCTATCCATCTATTCATCTAAAACAACACATTTTTAGCAACAGTCGGCGGCGACCATGGAGCAGCTGTGGCAGCAAGGGGCTCGGGGGCACGCGGCGACGGGGAGCAGGGGACCATGGGAAAGGGGGAGCTCACTAGGGGGCACGGCGATGGAGCTGGAGATGCCGGCGACGAGGACACACGGCGGCGACGGGGAGGAGGGTGTCGGGGCACGCGGCGGCGATGGGGAGGAGGGCGCACGAGGAGGTCCGGCGCGTCGGCGAGGGCGTCGGGGCAGGAGGCGGCGAGGGCGACGGGGCAGGGCTCGGGAAGGCGACGGCACGGTTTGGCAGCCTGGTGGCGTCGAGGTGGTCGTCGGTGCCGTCAAGGGAGAGGAGGAGATCGAAGAAACTGAATGGAAAACTTCTAAGCGCCGCTTATATACCCAGAGCATTGGTCCCGGTTGGTGGCTCCAACCGGGACTAAAGACCACCCTTTCGTCCCGATGTCCTTTAGTCCCGGTTGGTGGCTCGAACCGGGACTAAAGGGGGCCTTTAGTCCCGGTTGGAGCCACCAACCGGGACTAAAGGGTTGTGCTGCCGCATCCATAACTTTAGTCCCACCTCGCTAGTTGAGAGGGGCTCGGAGTGGTTTATAAGCGTTGCTGCCGCAACCCTCTCGAGCTCCTCTCTACTGCAGGCAGTACATGCCTATTTGACGCCCTGTTGGGCCTGCTTGCACTACGGGCCTGCATCCTGGCTCATTTCTAGGGTTTCTAGTCGTATGCAGGCCGTGGTGGCTAGTAGGTGGGCCCTTTTTTTGCATATCTTATGTTTTTAAATTTTTAATGTTATTTTTTGGTTATATAATTTTAGTTGCATAAGTTTTATTTTTTATTGATTCTTTTTAGTTGATTCCTTTTGCTATTAGAGTTTTATAAAAGCTTTTTAGTTTTCTATTAAAGTTTGTAACAAAAAATACTTTATGAAAATTCTTTTTACTATTAAAGTGTTTAACAAATAAATACTTGATATTAGAGTTTAAAGCTTTTTAGTTCATTCTTTTTGCTATTAGAGTTTAAAGCTTTTAAATTCATTCTTTTTGCTACTAGTTCATTCTTTGAGCTAAATGACCCTGAAATTGAAAAGCAATACAAATGAACTCTGAAAAGGTTGAAAGTTGGCATGGTATCATCATTTCACCCACATAGCATGTGCTAAGAAGTTGAGAGGGTTACGGCAAAAACTGGATGCACTTCGTGTACAAAATGGACAATCTCTTTCGAAGTATCAGGGTTTCGGAGGAAAACTCATCTGTTACAAAGGCATTTCAGTTTTTTTTTACTTATTTCAACTCCAGACTTTTTGTGCGTTCAACATGCACATTCAAAGCCACATCATCAATTTTCAAGCCTTTCTGACTTCATTTGCTATTTTTCATGCATTTACTAATTCTTTGAGCTAAATGACCCTGAAATTGAAAAGCAGTACAAATGAACTCTGAAAAGGTTAAAAATTGGCATGGTATCATCATTTCACCCACATAGCATGTGCTAAAAAGTTGAGAGGGTTACGGTAAAAACTGGATGCACTTCGAGTACAAAATGGACAATCTCTTTAGAAGTATCAGGGTTTCGGACGAAAACTCATCTATTACAAAGGTATTTCATTTTTTTCAACTTATATCAACTCCAGACTTTTTGTGCGTTCGACATGCACCATTCAAAGCCACATCATAAATTTTCAACCCTTTCTGACTTCATTTGCTATTTTTCATGCATTTACTGATTTTTTTTAGCTAAATGACCCTGAAATTGAAAAGCACTACAAATGAACTCTGAAAAGGTTGAAAGTTGGCATGGTATCATCATTTCACCCACATACCATGTGCTAAAAAGTTGAGAGGGTTACGTCAAAAACTGGATGCACTTCGTGTACAAAATGGACAAGCTCTTTCGAAGTATCACGGTTTTGGATGAAAACTCATCTGTTACAAAAGGCATTTCATTTCTTGACATGTAACTGCAGTGATATTCTAGATCAAAGCCATCATCAGAATAGTTGTGGAGAGAAAGTCTTCACTTTTTCTTCGCGTGTGTCCCTTCTTATTGCGCCGTAACCATGGATAATCTTCATCGTTTAACAGGGTGCTTAGGTCAGCCTTCACTTTGAAGGGAGGAATTTCATGAAACTTTTCATAATCTTCAGACGTGTCTATCTTGCCCTCCACTCCCACGATGTCTCTTTTCCCTGAAAGAACTATGTGGCGCTTTGGCTCATCGTATGATGTATTCGTTTCCTTATCTTTTCTTTTTCTCGGTTTGGTAGACATGTCCTTCACATAGAAAACCTGCGCGACATCATTGGCTAGGACGAATGGTTCGTCTGTGTACCCAAGATTGTTCAGATCCACTGTTGTCATTCCATACTATGGGTCTATCTGTACCCCGCCTCCTGACAGATTGACCCATTTGCACCGAAACAAAGGGACCTTAAAATCATGTCCATAGTCAAGTTCCCATATGTCCACTATGTAACCATAATATGTGTCATTTTCCCTCTTGGTTGCTGCATCAAAGCGGACACCACTATTTTGGTTGGTGCTCTTTTGATCTTGGGCGATCGTGTAAAATGTATTCTCATTTATCTCGTACCCTTTGTAAGTCAATACAGTCGAAGATGGTGTCCTGGCCAACGAGTACAGCTCATCTCCAAGATTGTTGTCACCCATGAGATGTGTTTGCAACCAACTGCCAAAAGTCCTGATGTGTTCACATGTAATCCAGTCGTCACACTGCTCCGGGTGTTTGGAGCGCAGAATATTCTTTTGTTCATTGACGTACGGGGTCACCAAGGTAGAATTCTGTAGAACTGTGTAGTGTGCTTGAGCCCAAGAATGCCCGTACCTACATATTATTGAATCCGCTCCTAGCGTGCCTTTTCCAGTCAGTTTCCCCTCATACCGTGATTGAGGGACCCCAATCGGCTTAAGGTCAGGAATGAAGTCAACACAAAACCCAATGACCTCCTCTGTTTGCCGGCCCATGGAGATGCTTCCTTCTGGCCTAGCACGGTTACGAACATAATTATTTAAGACTCACATGAACCTCTCAAAGGGGAACATATTGTGTAGAAATACAGGACCCAGAATGGCAATCTTGTCGACTAGATGAACTAGGACGTGCGTCATGATATTGAAGAAGGATGATGGGAACACCAGCTTGAAACTGACAAGACATTGCACCAAATCATTCTTTAACCTTGATAGGATTTCTGGATCGATTACCTTCTGAGAGATTGCATTGAGGAATGCACATAGCTTCACAATGGCTAATTGAACGTTTTCCGGTAGAAGTCCCCTCAATGCAATCGAAAGCAGTTGCGTCATAATCACGTGGCAGTCATGAGACTTTAGGTTCTGGAACTTTTTCTCTGTCATATTTATTATTCCCTTTATATTGGACGAGATGCCAGACGGGACCTTGATACTGAGCAGGCATTCAATGAAGATTTCCTTTTCTTTGGTAAGAGCATAGCTAGCAGGACCTTCATACTGCTTTGGATGCATACCATCTTTTTCGTGCACACGTTGCTGGTCCTCCCGTGCCTCTGGTGTATCTTTTGTCTTCCCATACACGCCCAAGAAGCCTAGCAGGTTCACGCAAAGATTCTTTGTCACGTGCATCACGTCAATTGCAGAGCAGACCTCTAGGTCTTTCCAATAGGGTAGGTCCCAAAATATAGATTTCTTCTTCCACATGGGTGCGCGTCCCTCAGCGTCATTCGAAATAGATTGTCCGCCAGGACCCTTTCCAAAGATTACTTGTAAATCGTTGACCATATCAAGTATGTGATCACCAGTATGGAGGGCAGGCTTCTTCCGGTGATCCGCCTCACCTTTGAAATGCTTGCCTTTCTTTCGACATTGATGGTTGGTCGGAAGAAATCGATGATGTCCCAGGTACACATTCTTCCTGCATTTGTCAAAATATATACTTTCGGTATCATCTAAACAGTGCATGCATGCGTGGTATCCCTTGTTTGTCTGTCCTGAAAGGTTACTGAGAGCAGGCCAATCATTGATGGTTACAAACAGCAACGCATGTAGGTCAAATTCCTCCTGTATGTGCTCATCCCACACACGTACACCTTTTCCATTCCACAGTTGTAAAAGTTCTTCAACTAATGGCCTTAGGTACACATCAATGTCGTTGCCCGGTTGCTTAGGGCCTTGGATGAGCACTGGCATCATAATGAATTTCCGCTTCATGCACAACCAAGGAGGAAGGTTATAGATACATAGTCACGGGCCAGGTGCTATGATTGCTGCTCTGCTCCCCAAAAGGATTAATGCCATCTGCACTTAAACCAAACCATACGTTCCTTGCGTCACCTGCAAAGTCCCCCCACCTTCTCTCATTTTTTCTCCACTGCGACCCGTCAGCGGGTGCTCTCAACTTCCCGTCTTTCTTACGGTCTTCTTTGTGCCATCGCATCAACTTGGCATGCTTTTTGTTTTTGAACAGACGTTTCAACCGTGGTATTATAGGACCATACCGCATCACCTTGGCAGGAACCCTCTTCCTGGGGCGCTCGCCCTCAACATCACCAAGGTCATCTCTTCTGATCTTATACCGCAATCTCAGCGTGGTAAGGAATGCAGTCATTAGGACATGCATGTATCTTCTGCACCTCCAATCCTAGAGGCATAGAACCTTCTTTGCTTTGTACGTACTGTCGGGCAATTCGTTATCCTTTGGAAGCTTCTTCTTCATTATTTTCAGTAGCTTCCCAAATCCGTTGTCAGATACACCATTGTCTATCTTCCATTGCAGCAATTCCAGTATGGTACCGAGCTTTGTGTTGTCATCTTCGCAATTTGGGTACAACCCTTTTTTGTGATCCTCTAACATGCGGTCGAACTTCAACTTCTCCCTTTCACTTTGGCATTGTCTCTTTGCATCAACAATGACCCGGCGAAGATCATCATCGGGCACATCGTCTGATTCCTCTTGATCTTCAGCTTCCCCCGTTGCAGTATCACCGTATTCAGGGGGATAGTTGTCATCATCCTCTTCTTCTTCGTTTTCTTCCATCATAACCCCTCTTTCTCCGTGCTTGGTCCAAACATTATAGTGTGGCATGAAACCCTTCTCAACCAGGTGCAAGTGAAGGGTTTTCAAGTTAGAGTAATTCTTCGTATTCTCACAGACAGTACATGGACAATACATAAAACCATTCTGCTTGTTTGCCTCAGCCACTTCGAGAAAATTATACATGTCATCAATGTACTCGGAGGTGTGTCGGTCACCGTACATCCATTGCCGGTTCATCTGCGTGCATTATATAATTAAGTGTATCAAAAACAATTACAGAACATCATGAATAGAGAAGTGACTAAATTAATACAAGTTCATCATCACATTAAAACCAAAGTACAGTAGTGATCAAATGTTATTACTGAAAAAATAAATACATAAAGTTCATACATAGTTCTCATAGAACAACATATAGCTCTCTAGAGCATCTAATTAAAACATACATTGAAACTATGTAAAACATTTAAATGCAACAACAAATGCGATCATAATCGCAACTAAGGTAACAATTGATCCAACAGCATAATGATACCAAGCCTCAGTATCAATGGCATAATTTCTAATCTTTCTAATCTTCAAGAGCATTGCATCCATCTTATCTTGTGATCATCGACGACATCGGTAACATGCAACTCCAATTCCATCTTCTTCTCCTCAATTCTTTTCAATTTTTTCTTCAAGTAATTATTTTCTTTTTTAACTAAATTTAACCTCTCGACAAGAGGGTCGGTTGGAATTTCCGGTTCACATACCTCCTAGATAAAAACATCTATGTCACGTTGGTCGGCATAATTGCCATAAACACTCCGAGAGGGAACACTGCATGTTTGATGACGAACGGGAGATAGCTTCCTCTTATGGCCTTCAATTTTTTTTCTACATTTAACGTGCACTTATACAACTGTCATTTGGAAATTTGGAAAATTCTAGGGATCATTTTACCTTTTAAAGACATTTAAGCGATTTTCTAGCCATTTAATGACCGTAATTCAAATTTGAACTACATGTACATGCAACGGCTAATCATAACGGTTTGAAAAATCATATTTGTGTACTTGTGTGTGAGTTAATTCCATGTGCAGTAAATTAGAAGGAATTTTCAAACATATTGGTGTCACGGCCCGGACACATGCATGGAGTGCCATGGCATTTAAATTCCAAAAAATTAAAAAATGATCAGACAAACTTGAAACCTCGCTTGATGTAATGTCATGCCACCAAGATGATGTGGTAAAAAAATTGGCCTGTTTGACGAAAGTTTGGACACACACCCCTCACAAACCGGAGCAAGTCGGTAGAAGGCTCGTGGTTTGGACAGGGAACAATGCATGTTTGATGACGAATCAACGATAGCTTCCTCTTATGAGCTTCAAAAAATTTCTACAGTTAACATGCACTAATACATCTGTCATGTCAAAATTTGGAAAATTTAAGGGGTCATTTGACCTTTTTAAGACATTTAAGTGATTTTCTAGCCATTTAATGACCGTAATCCAAATTTGAACTACATCTACATGCAACGGCTAACCATAACGGTTTGAAAAAAAATTGTGTACTTGTGTGCGAGTTAATTCCATGTGCAGTAAATTGGAACGAATTTTCAAACATATTGGTGTCACGGCCTGGACACATGCATTGAGTGCCATGGCATTTTAATTCCAAAAAAATTAAAAAAAGATCAGAAACACATGAAACCTTTCTTGATGTAATGTCATGCCACCAAGATGATGTAGTAAAAAATTTGGCATGTTTGACAAAAGTTTGGACACACACCCCTCACAAACCGGAGCAACTCACTAGAAGGCTCGTGGTTCCGAGAGGGAACAATGCATGTTTGATGACGAACCGGAGATAGCTTCCTCTTACGGCCTTCAAATTTTTTCTACATTTAACGTGCACTAATAAAACTGTCATTTGAAAATTTGGAAAATTCTAGGGGTCATTTTATCTTTTAAAGACATTTAAGTGATTTTCTAGCCATTTAATGACCGTAATTCAAATTTGAACTACATCTACATACAACGGCTAACCATAATGGTTTGAAAAATCATATTTGTGTACTTGTGTGCAAGTTAATTCCATGTGCAGTAAATTAGAAGGAATTTTCAAATATATTGGTGTCACGGCCTAGACACATGCATGGAGTGCCATGGCATTTAAATTCCAAAAAATTAAAAAATGATCAGACAAACTTGAAACCTCGCTTGTTGTAATGTCATGCCACCAAGATGATGTGGTAAAAAAATTGGCCTGTTTGACAAAAGTTTGGATACACTCCCCTCACAAACCAGAGCAACTCGGTAGAAGGCTCGTGGTTTGGAGAGGGAACAATGCATGATTGATGACGAATCGACGATAGCTTCCTCTTATGAGCATCAAAAAAATTCTACAGTTAATGTGCACTAATACATCTGTCATGACAAAATTTGGAAAATTTAACGGGTCATTTGACCTTTTTAAGACATTTAAGTGATTTTCTAGCCATTTAATGACCGTAATCCAAATTTGAACTACATCTACATGCAGCGGCTAACCATAATGGTTTGAAAATAAATATTTGTGTACTTGTGTGTGAGTTAATTCCATGTGTAGTAAATTGGAACGAATTTTCAAACATATTGGTGTCACGGCTTGGACACATGCATTGAGTGCCATCGCATTTAAATTCCAAAAAATTTAAAAAACAATCAGACAATGTAAATATCTGGTGTTCAAAAAAGAAAATGTAAAGATCTAGCAAGACAACTGGGCCCCACATGATTGGCACTCTATTTTGCCCCTCGAGGTTTGGAAGGTGAGTGGCGCGGGTTATTAATTAGACACGGTTCTATATTGGAAACCGTCAGCTATTAAGTTCACACACGGCTTTTGCTGCGGGAATCGTGTGTAATTCAAGCTACAGTACTCATAAATTCCGGCAATCGGCGTGTGTACTGTTCCCGTCGATCTAGATTCTGGCCGCCAATAAATACTACCTTCCTCACGTCGTCCCGCCTGCATTCTCATCTACATCCTCCCCTCGCTCGCCCTCTCTCTCTCTCTCTCTCTCTCAAATCTCTGCCATGGTGCCGCCGATCTGTCCACGCGCCGATGAGGAGGCGCCACCCCCCGAGGACGCTCAGTCGAAGAGCAGCGACGAGGAGGACCCCTACGCGCCGCCGGACGAGGTTGCGTCGGACCCCCCAACTTTGGAGTTGGTTTGGGGCCAGTACAATCTTTGTCTGTGGAAGTCGCTGCCGCCGGCTAAGAAAGCCAGGCAAGTTGTGTTCAAGAAGGAGATGGCGAAGGAGGAAGCCAAGTACCGGGCGGCCTATGAAGCCCGTGATGCCGCCTGGAAAAAGGAGGCGGTGGAGCTTTGGGGGCGGGCTCGTCGTCGTGCGGAGGAGGTGTACGAAGACGGGTACTTCACGAAGAAGGTCAAAGGCGCTAGGCGCCTCATCGCTGCGTGGAGGTCCGCCGATAAGCTCCAGCGTGCCACCGACGAGGAGCTCCGGTGGGCGCCCAACGAAATGGCAAGATCGTTCGCGCTCGTCCGCCAGGAAGAGGCAGATCGGTACGTCAAGCGCTGCAAGGCGGAGGAGGCAAAGTACTACCTCCGCGCTGGGAAGACGCCGCCCACCAGGGAGCTGCTAGCGAGGGGCTGTCGGAATACTACCCCTAGGAGGGATTATTAGTTTTAGTATTGTTCGTTTTCAATTTTATGCATTGTCCTAGTAGTTAAGTATCATCACATATATGTGATGATATTATATATATTCTATGATGAACTAATGAACAATTAATAAATATTATGAATTCCATTTTTTGTCTATTTTCGTATACTAATTTGTATCTAGCTGTTATCATCCACATATACAGAATGGAAAGCATATACACACACATTAAAACAGAACATATAAGAATGGAAAACAGAGTACACACATTGAAACAGAGCAATATTATGAATGCTGTGAATACATATCGATCCATGTCGTAACGACTCAACAAAATAAAACGCGTCCATGAGACCATGACCAGCAGCCCTTGCCTACTGTAGCTCTTGGCTCTGCATGAACTTGTGCAGGTGTTCGTCCAAGCGGTCGACACGCTCGCGGTACATCTGGAGCGCTATCTCGAGCTCCAAGTTGGCTGTTTCATCGGAGATCACCAGCTCGAGGATGCGATGGCCATGTTCCTCTACTGCACCCAGGTGGACACCTAGGCCAAGGAGGCGGTTGAGCCTAGCGACCAGCGCGTTGGCATCGAGCAGGCCACGGATAAGACGAACGGCGCGACCCATGTGAACGGCGCGGCGGGCATCTGGTACAAGTACGGCGCGGCCGGCCTCTGGTGCAAGTACGACGTAGACGGCATCTGCCCACTGCTGGCGAGGAATGGGGGTACTAACGGGACGTGTACCCTGCCGCGACGCCCTGTCGACAGCAGGCAAGCGCCGATGGATCCGCTCTTGCTGTGCGGCACGCCACGCCTCTCGCTCTACGGCGCTCCAACGGCCTCACTGTGCGGCGAGCCACAGCCTATCGGCGTGGACGCGCCTAGCTTGCTCTGCAGCATGCCATCGATCATGTTGTGCGGCGAGCTGCAGCCTCTCAGCGCTGACATGCCTATCTTGATCCGCGGCACTGAAGCACCATGCGGCAAGGGTCTGCTCAACCCTGGCGATGACGCGCATCACGGCGTTGTCCATCGTGTTGCCGGGGAGCGCCTCGGCCTCGACGGGCCGTGGTGCCTTCTCGTTTTCCTCGTCGAGGAGGTTGATGGCAGAGGCGGCGTTTTGGTGGGTTGGCATGCTTGGAAAAGGTGGATGTGCTACAGGCTGTGCTTGTTGCCTCCGTGCGTCACGCGCTACGCGCAATATTGCTGGGTGGCGGCAGGAAACCAGTGAGGAAATGGCGGGAAACGATGGCGTGTTCATAAAATGCCATCACTTGATGGAAACTTAGCATAGAAGGAACATCGAGCTAGCACGATGCGTGCGGGCACATTGCTCGCCGAAGGCTATGATCCATATACTTGTGTGCCCAACAGAGCACACTATTCATAGTAAAGAATATTGTTCCGTTTATCCTAGTAGAGTAGTGGCGGCAAGCGTCACAAGAAGTAGATGATGATCAGATGATCGTTTATCCTAGTTAATTATGTATGTAATAGTTTACTTTGGTGTGTGGAAATGTCATGTGTGTACTAGCCACCTATGTAATTGCATGTTTGCCGCGTATCACACACATCTTGTTTATGTGAAACGTTTATGTTCTCTTGACTCAACACAAAGAGTTTATCGGAATGAAGTGTATGCCCTCCATTGCACACACCTTGATCTGGCTGAATCATTTCTGTTGCGTTGCCTAATCGAAAGCAGTTCATCCGAGTGAACCGTATGCCGTATATCACACACACCTTGATTTGGCTGACCATTTCTTTTGTCTTGTCTAATCACAAACAGTTCATCCGAGTGAACTGTATGACGTATATCGCACACACCTTCATCTGGCTGTCCGTTTCTTTTGTTCCTCCTCATCACAAATAGTTTATCCAAGTGAACTGTATGCCGTATATCGCACACGCCTCCATCTGGTTGCCTGTTTCTTTTGTTCTGCCTCATCACAAACAGTTCATTGAACTGAACCGTATGCCCCGCATCGCACGCGCAACTAAAATCGAAACCGTGTTTGATGTATCCTTCATCACAAATGTTTTGCATCTTTTTTTACGGTTTTTTACATCACCGTTTGCGATTAATGCATCACACACAGTTTCGTCAAAGGGTCTCTGATCGTAGTGTCGCGTTAGCAGCATCCTGTAGTAGTGCCACCTTACTCGGAGTCCTCGTCCCTCTTCCTCTTCCTCTTCGCTGACACTTCTTTGCTTGAACCGGACACTGGGCTCTGCTTCTTCATCCAACCCTTGTAGATATTTAAACAAAGGTAGGCATCCGTTGCTGCGTACATGATGTGATCTTCATCTATTGTCTTCGACTCCCATGCATCATGAAACTTGGGGTGAGGTTTCTTCACTTCATCGTACGAAGGATCAATCATGGCTGCTGCCAGGGTCAGCATTGAAGGCTGAGAGGAGGACACCAGGCTTTCCTTCTGGAGATCGAAGGGCTGGCCTACAATGAGGCCTATCCGATCCAGGACTCTCCTGTCGTTCGTAAAGTCTACAGTAACGAATTTCACTCTTTTTTCCTTGAGGAAGACCTCAAATTCTGGCACCTAACGTCGGCATGGCATATCTGGTAGACCAAGCACACGTTATGTACGCAAACCTGGATCACGGCGGGCTTCTTCATCTCTGCTTCCTTTAGAAGCTTCTCCTTTTTCCAGGACTGTGGTGTACTCAACATCTAGCCCAACGACCCACTCATCCTTTGAACTTTGGAACATGTGTAGGAAGCAACCAAGGCATGCTTCCACCGTCGTGGATCTACGGGTGTAGATGATGATGAACTCATCGCCGGTGATGGTTCTAACCTTGTACTCACCGCCGATCATGGAGATTTGGGAGGCCATGGATTTTGGAGGCGGGTTAGGAGAAGTCGAACTGGTGTAATGTGAAAGGACGGGACGACTAGGAGTGAGCTGTTGTAAGGTACGGGGACGAGTAGGGCGTGCAAACGGCGTGGGGTGGTGGCTTGCCCGGTGGATAAACGGTTGCATGCCCCCAAAGAGTTCTCGAGTACTATGCGGGACCCACTAGATGTCATGTCTACTAGACCCACATCGTAGGCCTGATGGTATAGCTTCTGCGTGTTCGCACGCCATGCTAACGCATGCATGTAACTTTCATTTAATTCTGTCAACCGTCGCGCCTCCCATGACCTTCGCCTCCCTCGCGCGGTCGTGCCCTTTGAGACTTTGGACGGCTATAAATGAGCAATTTTATTTTGCCTACTCCGCATGCATGATACTCCCTCTGGTCCTTTTTACTCCGCGTAAGATTTGTGTCAAGTCAAAGTTTGCAAAAGTTTGACCAAATTTATATTAAAAATATGAATATCTACAATACCAAATATATATTTTATGAAACTACATTTCATAATGAATATAAAAATATTGATTTGACATTGTGAATGTTGATACATTTTTCTATAAGTTTGGTCAAAGTAGAGGTACTTTGACTTCAGACAAAACTTATACTATGCACTATGAAGACTAGTTCCTCCGTTCAGGTGCGTTATGATATTGCCATGTCATATATAGTCCCTGTCCCACCACTCCTTCTCCCTCCGGCAGTCCCACCAATCCTCCCCGTGTGAAAACAATCTGCATGCATGACTCTCGTCCCCCCGCGCTCGTCCAATCCGTTGTGACCAGCAATATTTCCACCCTCCCCTTCGCCGTAATTTACTCCAACAAAAATATGCCCACCTAGCTTTTACGTTAATCACGCAACATATCTGACATAGGTGTGGCATTGCTCGGTATAAATACTACACCTCCCATGGCATTCGGAAGAACGCTCACATTCATCGCCTTTATCTCCTCCCCCTCCCTCTTAGTTAAGGACCCGTCGACCACCATGGCATCACCCCTCCCAAGCAATAGGTGCCCCTCGCTGCCACCAGTGGAGGATGACGCGTCGGTGTTCCGCTCCTCACCGCGACGCGTCGAGGTGGACACGTTGGCATTCCCAGTCTCGCCAGCATGCGCATCGGAGGACGTGTCGGCTCCCCGCTACGAGGAGAACATCGCGCCACCCGCCGAGCCCCCCAGCTTGGAGGAGCTTTGGAAAGAAATGGAGGTCGCCTTGTGGGAGGCTTTACCACTGGTAGAGCACGCCAAAAGAGAGGCCGAGAGGAAGGCCAATGAAGAGAAGCGCGCCACGAGGCATGCTGCCTGGCAGGCCTATGTCGCATCGGAGAGAGTCAGGCAATTGGCTCTTTGGCAGAAGGCTTGTGCGAGGGCCGTGTGGGTGGCGGAGGACGCCCGTGCCAAAGCCCAGAGTACAGTCGGGCTCAAGAGCCTCATCTACGCTTGGCGGTACGTGGACCGGGTGCACGCTTCCAGCAAGGAGGAGTACCTGTTGGCGCCGGATCACCAGACCGGTGAGATCGTGCTCGCCCGCCGGCAAGTCGCCAATCAGCACCTCGCGAGTTGCGAGGCCGAGGAAGAGGCGTTGTTCGCTGCGCTGGGAAACGGCCGCGCATCAGGGCACTCGTGGCGCGCTGCAAGTGCTCCTGTGAGCGTCGTGGCTTTTATTAGGAATAATTTAGTGTCGTAAGGCGATCTCATTAGTTTTGGGACGGAAATGATAAATCCCGAACGTTCGGGAATTATTAGCGTCCTTAATTAAGTATGTAAAAGGAAAAGTTTGGAAACCTTTTGTATCCGTACGCATTTGTAAGTACGTGCATATAGCACAAACTTAACTATATATCGCAGTACACGTCTCTCTCTCTATATGCTTGTAGACTGTACTACTACTTGTATGTATACACACGTGCAAATGTACGTTTTAACATTACGATGCGGTTTTCGTAAAAGTAGAAAAACAACACTAGTCAAGCTTGTGAAACCATTCAATGCAAAAGAAATGCAAAAATTCTCGTTTGATTGTTTACTTTAGCTTCCTTCTCACTGTGGTTTTTTCTCTATCTTACTTTGTACGGAGTATCTCACTGGCCGGGAAGGCATGCAAATTCCCAAACCGCTTCGTACACCCTGTACCGAATTTTGTGCCTAAGAAGTTGCGCCATGCAATTGGAATTCCAACTTGAGTACTGGAGTACTACTACTAGTACTAGGAGTAGTAGCTAGGGATCGAGTGTGCGAGATGAACCGGACAAAGTAAATGCAGAGAGATGAAATGCAAAAAAGACAGGAGGGATGTGATGGTTTCTTGTCCGTTCATTTTACCAGGCCACTTATTACTGGGAGCGGTGGTGTTTTGTGATATGATGGCTTTACTGCCGCGCCACAAGCGGGGTGAGACTCCCGTGCAACGCCGCCCTCTACACTAGTACTAGTACCTCCGTCGTGGTTTATTAGTCCCCCATGTAATTTGACTAAAGATTTAACTGACAAAATGTTAGTGCATGTCAACAAAAACTATATCTTTGGATTCGTATTTGAACATAGTTTTCAATGATATAATTTTTGGTGACATGCATGACCATTTTGTTAGTTAAATTTATGGCCGTACTATATATAGTAAGGTGTCTGTGCGTTGCACGGAACAGTGAAATGCATTGATCGGGGAGTTGTTTATTTTGACAAAGTATGTGGGGGTCATCTCATGTGTAACAAATATCGATAGGTTTCTTCGGATATTATTTCTTCTCTAGAGCTCACAAGCATCCGGGTGAATAGTAAATGTAGGCTAAATAGATAAAAAAGTATCTTTTGCAAACAAAAGCGTTCAACTGTTCAACTTGCATCCAAAACTTTTGAAGAAATAACACTTATTGTGCTTTGCAAGAAATGATCTTTAAGAATTATTTTTTAAGTATCGATTTTGTTTATTTTTTCTAGACCACCATGAATGTAAATCAGGATGACCTGGAAGGGGATAGAGGAGATGTAAGAAATAGTTCATCATAAGTCTTTCACCATTACTGTAGTAAAAATTCACAATTAATCTCATAAATGGCAAGCGAGAACTCTAATGGAGCAAAAGCATACATGGAAGATTCTAGACTAAACCATAAATGGATACACTTTAATTCAAGCGCGATACTCTAATAGAGCAACATCATGCATGGAAGGTTCTATACTATATAAATAAGAAGTGTCCACATGCTTAGACATCAGCTTACATTGAGCGAAGACTAATGATGAACAGTTAACTTGGTAATGCATATACCCAGGTGAACCTCCTTGGAGTCCCCGTGCATCATCTTGGGGTGAATATGATACCATGCCTCTTCCATGTCCACATTGCCGGGATTGGAGCAGCTCACCACAATCCCATTAAGCATGAGGGAGGCGCCGAGGTCGCCCTCATACGCCGGAGGGCCAGTAACAGTAGCACGCACGTGTACAGCGGCCTCGTGTCAGCGTCAGCGGTGTTGCCCCTGACGCACACTACAGAGACGGGGCAGTGGCCTACGCGGGCCTTGCCGGTGCCCACGGCCAAGAAGAAGACGCTGTCGTCCTCCTCCGCAACTAGCAGGTGGCGGTGATCCTCTAGCGACTCCGGCACGGCGAACGGGTAGCACGTATCGTACCTGATGTTCACCACGGGCCAGTAGTGATTGTCAGACGGTGCCATGAGGTGATGCACAAGGCTCGCCGGTGAGCCCTCAAACGGCGGCATGCACTCATAGCAGTAGCAGGGCGCGTGCGTGCATCTGGAACTATGCTCCGCCAGCGAGTGCTAGTCGACGTACCTCTCACAGCTGAAACTCTTGTAGACGCAGGGCGCCTTGCAGGAATCGACGAGGCCGTCCATGAAATGGGAGTGGCTGTAGGGGATGTTGCGCCCGCCGCATGGAGCGCACGAGTAGCACACGAAGCGCTAGATGGTGTACTTACCAGTACTCCCTCCGTTTCTTTTACTAGTCTCTACTCTCTACTCTTATAAAAAACCGAGTTGGTGATGATGGTGTGCCTGCCATCTTGCAATATAGACCGTCCGATCTATATCTGACGGAAAGCAAACTATGGAAATTTTGCAAAAGGATACCCGCACCTCCCTCATTCATCCTTATCTCCCACAACTTCATTGTTGAGTAATTAAAAAAGGAAGCCTCTGGAACAATCTGGCATGGTGGCTGCTACTTCTTGAGCTTGTGTTGATTTTTCCCTTGAAGAGGAAAGGGTGATGCAGCAAAGTAGAGATAAGTATTTCCCTCGGTTAAGAACCAAGGTATCAATCCAGTAGGAGGCACAAGCAAGTCTCCAATCTATGCACCTGCACAAACTAACAAACACTTGCACACAACGCGAAAAAGGGGTTGTCAATCCCTTCACGGTCATGAACAAGAGTGAGATCTAATAGAGATAGGTATAAAAGATAAATAAAAGAGCAAACTAAAGTAAATATAAATAAATTGCAGCAAGGTATTTTTTGGTTTTTTTTGGTTTATAGATCTGAAAATATATGATGGAAAATAGACCCGGGGCCATAGGTTTCACTAGAGGCTTCTCTCTTGAAAGAAAACATACGGTGGGTAAACAAATTACTGTTGAGCAATTGATAGAAATGCGCACAGTTATGACGATATCTAAGGCAATGATCATGAATAAAGGCATCACGTCCGTGACAAGTAGACCGAAACGATTCTGCATCTACTACTATTACTCCACACATCGACCAACTCTTGCCTGCATCTAGAGTATTAAGTTCATAAGAACAGAGCAACGCTTTAAGTAAGATGACATGATGTAGAGGGATAAACACAAGCAATATGACATAAGCCCCATCTTTTTATCCTTGATGGCAACAATACAATACGTGCCTCACTACCCCTTCTGTCACTGGGTGAGGACACCGCAAGATTGAACCCAAAACTAAGCACCTCTCCCATTGCAAGAAAAACCAATCTAGTTGCCAAACCAAACCAATAGTTCGAAGAGAAATACAAAGATATCTTAATCATGCATAAAAGAGTTCAGAGAAGACTCAAATAATATTCATAGATAATCTGATCACATCCACAATTCATCGGATCTCAACAAACACACCGCAAAATAATATTACATCGGATAGAACTCCAAGAACATCGAGGAGAACATGGTCTTGAAGATCAAAGAGAGAGAAGAAGCCATCTAGCTACTAGCTATGGACCCGTAGATCTGTGGTAAATGACTCACGCATCATCGGAAGGGCAGCAAGGTTGATGTTGAGGCCCTCCGTGATCGAATCCCCCTCCAGCAGGGTGCCGGAAAAGGCCCCAAGATGGGATCTCACGGGAACAGAGGCTTGCGATGGCAGAAAAGAATTTTGGTGGACGCTTCTGATCTTTGGGGAATATTTGAGAATATATAGAGGTGGAATTAGGGTTGGAGGACACCCGAGGGGCCCACAAGCCCTCAGGGCGCGCCCTAGAGGCTTGTGGCCTCCTCGGGACTCTTCTGGCCCTCTCTCCAAGTCACGTAGGTGTCTTCTTGTCCAAGAAAAATCATAGTAAAGTTTTATTCTGTTTGGACTCCGTTTGATATTCCTTTTCTGTAAAAGTCAAAAACAAGGAAAAAACAGAAACTGGCACTGGGCTCTAGGTTAATAGGTTAGTCCCAAAAATAATATAAAATAGCATATTAATGCATATAAAACATCCAAAACAGATAATATAATAGAATGGAACAATCAAAAATTATAGATACGTTGGAGACGTATCAAGCATCCCCAAGCTTAATTCCTGCTCGTCCTCGAGTAGGTAAATGATAAAAACAGAATTTTTGATGTGGAATGCTACCTAACATATTTATCAATGCAATCTTCTTTATTGTGGCAATAATGTTTAGATCCATAAGATTCAAAACAAAAGTTTAATATTGACATAAAAACAATAATACTTCAAGCATACTAATAAAGCAATCATGTCTTCTCAAAATAACATGGCCAAAGAAAGTTATCCCTACAAAATCATATAGTCTGGCTATGCTCCATCTTCATCACACAAAATATTTCATCATGCACAACCCCAATGACAAGCCAAGGAATATTCATACTTTTGGTGTTCTCAAACTTTTTCAATTTTCACGCAATACATGAGTGTGAGCCATGGATATAGCACTATAGGTGGAATAGAATATGGTGGTTGTGGAGAAGACAAAAAGAAGGAGAAAGTCTCACATCAACTAGGCAAAGTAATGGGCTATGAAGATGCCCATTAATTGATATCTATGCAAGTGAGTAGGGATTGCCATGCAACGGATGCACTAGAGCTATAAGTGTATGAAAGCTCAAAAAGAAACTAAGTGGGTGTGCATCCAACTTGCTTGCTCACGAAGACCTAGGGCAATTTGAGGAAGCCCATCATTGTAATATACAAGACAAGTTCTATAATGAAAAATTCCCACTAGTATATGAAAGTGACAAAATTGGAGACTCTCTATCATGAAGATCATGGTGCTACTTTGAAGCACAAGTGTGGAAAAAGGATAGTAACATTGTCCCTTCTCTCTTTTCTCTCATTTTTTTCTTTTTTTTGTTTGGGCTTCTTTGGCCTCTTTTTTTATTTGGGCTTATTTGGCCTCTTTTATTATTTTTAAAGTACGGAGACTCATCCCAACTTGTGAGGGAATCATAGCTTCCACCATCCTTTCCTCACATGGGACAATGCTCTAATAATGATGATCATCACACTTTTATTTACTTACAACTCGATACTTAGAACAAAATATGACTATATGAGTGCCTCTGACGGTGTACCGGGATGTGCAATGATCAAGAGTGACATGTATATAAAAAAATTGAACGGTGGCCTTGCCACAAATACTATGCCAACTATGATCATGCAAAGAAATATGACAATGATGGTATGTGTCATAATAAACGGAATGGTGGAAGTTGCATGGCAATATATCTCGGAATGGCTATGGAAATGCCATAATAGGTAGGTATGGCGGCTGTTTTTAGGAAGGGTATATGGTGCGTTTAATGCACCGGAACCTTAGATTGGTACTTGTGGGTGACTAGTAGTGTTGATTACATCTTGTAGTTGATTACTATATGGTTTATTTGGTGGAAGATTATATGTTCAGATCCATTATGCTATTTAATACCCCTATGATCTTGAGCATGATTATCATTTGTGAGTAGTTACTTTTGTTCTTGAGGTCACGGGAGAAGTCATGTTGCAATTAATCATGTGAACTTGCTATGTGTTCGATATTTTGATGATATGTATGTTGTGATTCCCTTAGTGGTGTCATGTGAACGTCGACTACATGGCACTTCACCTTATGATGGCCTAAGGGAATGCATTGTGGAGTAGTTATTAGATGATGGGTTGCTAGAGTGACAGAAGCTTAAGCCCTAGTTTATGTGCTACTTCGTAAGGGACCGATTTGGATCCAAAAGTTTAATGCTATGGTTAGATTTTATCTTAATACTTTTCTCGTAGTTGCGGATGCTTGCGAGGGGGTTAATCATAAGTAGGAGGTTTGTTCAAGTAAGAACAACACCTAAGCACTTATCCACCCACATATCAAATTATCAAAGTAGCGAACACGAATCAAGCCAACATGATGAAAGTGATATGGTGAAATTCCCGTGTACCCTCAAGAACGCTTTGCTTATCATAAGAGACCGTTTTGGCCTGTCATTTGCCACAAAAGGATTGGGATACCTTGCTGCACTTTATTTACCGTTACCGTTACTTGATCGTTACAAATTATCTTGCTATCAAACTACCTATTACCGACTATTTCATTGCTTGCCGTTAATACCTTGCTGAAAAACACTTGTCATTTCCTTCTGCTCCTCGTTGGATTCGACACTCTTACTTATCGAAAGGACTACAATTGATCCCCTATACTTGTGGGTCATCAAGGCTCTTTTCTGGCACAATTGCCGGGGAGTGAAGCGCTCTTGATAAGTGGAAATTGGTAAGGAAAAATTATTACTACGTGCTGAAATTTATTGTCACTTGTTACTATGGAGAATCATCCTCTGAGGGGTTTGTTCGGGGTATCTTCACCTTGACTGGAACAACAATTAGTTTCCCCTCAACCTACTGCACCTACTAAAAATATTGGTTATGAAATTCCTTCGGGTATGATAGAATAACTGCTAGCTAATCCTTATGCAGGAGATGGAACTGAACATCCTGATATGCACTTGATATATGTGGATGAAATTTGTGGATTAAACGCAACTCTGAAGATTGGGAACTCGACAAAGGTAAAGTGTCAGCTATTAAGCTTGAATTTGATTGTGTTAAATATTTTATGAATACCGATGCTTTTCAAAAGTTTAGCACTAAATATGGACTTGACTCTGAGATAGTAGCCTCTTTTTGTGAATCATTTGCTACTCATGTTGATCTCCCTAAGGAGAAGTGGTTTAAATATCATCCCCCTATTAAAGAAGAAATTAAAGAACCGGTCATAGCTAAAGGTGAAACTATAATTTACAATGTTGATCCAGTTGTGTCTACTGCTTATATTGAAAAACCACCTTTCCCTATTAGGATAAAGGAACATGCTAAGGTTTCAACTGTGGTTCGCAAAAGTAATATTATAGCACCTAAACCTGTTGAACAAATTAAAGTAGAACCTAGTGTTGCTATGCTTAAAGATCTCCTGGTAGAAAATATTGATGGGCATGTTATTTTCTTCTGCGATGAAGCTGCTAGAATTGCCAAACCTGATGAAAAAGATAAACATGGACCTGTTGTTGGCATGCCTGTTGTCTCAGTTAAAATAGGAGATCATTGATATCATGGTTTATGTGATTTATGTGCTAGCGTGAGTGCTATTCCTTTTACCTTATACCAAGAAATGATGAGTGACATAGCACCCACTGAAATAGAAGACATATATGTCACTATTAAACTTGCTAATAGAGACACCATCACACCACTTGGGATTGTTAGAGATGTTGAAGTCTTGTGTGGGAAAATAAAATACCCTACTAATTTTCTAGTACTTGGTTCCCCGCAAGATGATTTTTGTCCCATTATCTTTGGTAGAACTTTCTTGAACACTGTCAATGCTACTATAGATTGTCATAAACAAACTGTTAGTGTTCGCTTTGGTGATGAGTCTCATGAATTTAATTTTTCCAAGTTTAATAGACAACCTCATAAGAAAGAGTTACCTAGTAAGGAAGAAATAATTGGTCTTGCTTCTATTGCCGTGCCACCTACTGATCCACTTGAACAATATTTGCTAGACCATGAAAATGATATGAATATGCATGAAAGAAATGAAATAGATAAAAATTTCTTCGAACAACGACCTCTACTCAAACATAATTTGCCTATTGAAACTCTAGGAGGAGCTCCTCCACCTAAGGGTGATCCTGTGATTGAATTGAAACAATTGCCTGACACTTTGGAATATGCTTATCTTGATGAGAAAAAGATATATCATGTTATCATTATCGCTAACCTTTCAGAACATGAAGAAGAAATATTATTGAAATTTCTGAAGAAGCACCGAGCTGCTATTGGATATACTCTTGATGATCTTAAGGGCATTAGTCCCACTCTCTGTCAGCACAAGATTAATATGGAACCTGATGCTAAACCCGTTGTTGATCATCAACGACGTTTGAATCCTAAGATGAAAGAAGTGGTAAGAACTGAAATATTAAAACTTCTGGAAGCAGGTATAATCTATCCCATAGCTGATAGTAGATGGGTAAGTTCCGTTCATTGTGTCCCTCAGAAGGGAGGTATTATTGTTGTTCCTAATGATAAAAATGAACTTATTCCACAAAGAATTGTTACTGGCTATAGAATGGTAATTGATTTTAGAAAATTAAATAAAGCAACTAGGAAAGATCATTACCCTTTGTCTTTTATTGATCAAATGTTGGAAAGATTATCTAAGCACACACACTTTTGTTTTCTGGACGGATATTCTGGTTTTTCTCAAATACCTGTTTCACAACCTAATCAAGAGAAAACCACCTTTACTTACCCTTTTGGAACTTATGCTTATAGACATATGCATTTTGGTTTATGCAATGCACCTGCTACCATTCAAAGATGTATGACTACTATATTCTTTGATTTTTGTGAAAAGATTGTTGAGGTTTTCATGGATGATTTTTCTGTTTATGGAACTTCTTTTGATGATTGCTTGAGCAACCTTGATTGAGTTTTACAGAGATGTGAGCAAACTAATCTTGTCTTGAATTGGGAGAAGTGCCACTTTATGGTTAATGAAGGTATTGTCTTGGGGCATAAAATTTTTGAACGAAGTATTGATGTGGATAAGGCTAAAGTTGATGCAATTGAGAAAATGCCATGTCCTAGAGATATTAAAGGTATTCGTAGTTTCCTTGGTCATGCTAGTTTCTATAGGAGATTTAATAAAGACTTCACTAAAATTTCTAGGCCTCTTACAAATCTTTTACAAAAGGATGTTCCTTTTGTTTTTGATGATGATTGTGTAGAAGCCTTTGAAACACTTAAGAAAGCCTTAATTTCTACACCTATTGTTCAACCACCTGATTGGAACTTGCCTTTTGAAATTATGTGTGATGCTAGTGATTATGTTGTTGGTGTTGTTCTAGGACAAAGAGTTGATAAGAAATTAAATGTTATTCATTATGGTAGCAAAACTCTAGATAGTGCCCAAAGAAATTATGCTACTACTGAAAAAGAATTTTTAGCAGTTGTGTTTGCATGTTACAAATTAAGATCTTACATTGTTGATTCCAAATTAATTGTTCACACTGATCACGCTGCTATTAAATGTCTTATGGAAAAGAAAGATGCTAAACCTAGACTCATTAGGTGGGTTCTTTTGCTACAAGAATTTGATTTACATATTACTGATAGAAAAGGAGCTGAGAACCCCGTAGCTGATAACTTGTCTAGGTTAGATAATATTCTTGATGACCCACTACCTATTGATGATAGCTTTCCTGATGAACAACTAGCTGCAATAAATGTTTCTCATAATACTCCTTGGTATGCTGACTATGCTAATTATATTGTTGCTAAATACATACCACCTAGTTTCACGTACCAACAAAAGAAAAAATTCTTCTATGATTTAAGACATTACTTTTGGGATGACCCACATCTTTATAAAGAAGGAGTAGATGGTATTATTAGACGTTGTGTACCAGAGCATG
Organism: Thinopyrum elongatum; assembly: GCA_011799875.1. Taxonomy (NCBI): domain Eukaryota; kingdom Viridiplantae; phylum Streptophyta; class Magnoliopsida; order Poales; family Poaceae; genus Thinopyrum; species Thinopyrum elongatum. The sequence goes on from CM022300.1 coordinate 435,902,168, forward strand.
AACAGGAACAAATCCTACGGAAATGTCACTCCGAAGCTTATGGAGGGCATCATGCGGGAGATAGAACTGCTCACAAGGTATTGCAATCTGGTTTTTATTAGCCTACTCTCTTCAAAGATGCATGTAAGTTTGTTTTATCTTGTGATGAATGTCAATGAATTGGTAATATCGGTAAGCGTCAAGAAATGCCTATGAATTATTCACTTGCTGTTGAACCATTTGATGTTTGGGGTTTTGATTATATGGGACATTTTCCTTCCTCTAATGGGTATACACATATTTTGGTTGCTGTTGATTATGATACTAAGTGCTGATCATAACACTTCCATTAAAATGCTTAAAGAAGTTATTTTCCCGAGGTTTGGAGTCCCTAGATATTTAATGACTGATGGTGGTTCACACTTTATTCATGGTGCTTTTCGCAAAATGCTTGCTAAATGATGTTAACCATAGAATTGCATCACCCTATCATCCTCAATCTAGTGGTCAAGTTGAACTTAGCAATAGAGAAATAAAATTAATATTACAAAAACTGTTAATAGGTCCCGAACGAATTGGTCTAAGAAATTGGATGATGCACTTTGGGCCTACAGAACAGCGTATAAAAATCCTATGGGTATGTCTCCTTATAAAATGGTTTATGGAAAAGCTTGTCATTTGCCTCTTGAGTTAGAACATAAAGCATATTGGGTAATTAAAGAACTCAACTATGATTTCAAACTTGCCGGTGAAAATAGGTTATTTGATATTAGCTCATTAGATGATTGGAGAACCCAAGCTTATGAAAATGCCAAATTGTTTAAAGAAAAAGTTAAAAGTTGGCATGACAAAAGAATCCAAAAGCGGGAATTCAAAGTTGGAGAATATGTTCTTTTGTACAACTCTCATTTTAGATTCTTTACAGGAAAACTTCTCTCTAAATGGGAAGGACCATATATTAATAATGCCGAACGTACTAACCCGAAGGTGGTCAATGGTCAAAGAATTAAACACTATATCTCAGGTACGCCTATTAATGTTGAAAGCAATATTATCCAAACCATGAAACCAGAGGAACACATAAAAGAAACCTTCTGGAACACTCCAGAATCCTGAAAAATAGGAGGTATGTGATACGGTAAGTAAACGGACTCCGCAAAATCCGCAAAAATATTTTCTGTCAGTTTTGGAATATTACAAAAATAAGAAAAATAAGAAACAACCAGGAAGGCACCCGAGTGGGGCACAAGACACCAGGGAGCGCCTGGGCCCCCTGGCGAGCCCAGGTGGGTTGTGCCCACCTCGGGCATCTTCCCGACTCCGTTTTCCTCCCGTTTGCTTGTTTCCCAAGATAAAAAATCTTTATATACCCCCTGAACGTATTAACCACCGTATCGCGGAGAAATCTTCTGTTCTTCTTTCTTGTTGTTTTCTGACAGATCTAGACCGCCATGGCCGCTTCGAGTTCCTCCAAGGACAAGTTCTTTGAGAACATCATCAACCCGTACTTGTGGGAGGTGATGCAACACCCTCAAGCCATCGAGATGCGTGAGGGGGTGCTCCATATCCGGGACGTCCAGGGGCCCAAGAGAACAGGAACCGTGGAGGCTAGGCTCTAAGCCATGGAGCAGGAGGTCTTCAAGTGCAGGGGGATGGTGGAGCCTGGACACAATGCTAATCATCTCATGATTGCAGATTTCACCCGTGATCTCAAGGTGGATGGCAAATCCATGAAGCGCATCGTCTTCACCTTCACCGAGCAAATCAATTTTCTGCAAAGCCAAATCTATGATCTTCAAAATCAAGTCTTTGAATATGAGGCAAGGTTTAAAGGTATGAGTTTGGATGCCAGTTGCAGGCCCCTTGAGACTCGTGCTTCCTCTTATGATGGTAAACCACTACCATGGAAACCAGAAGATAAGCTCGCTTCTACCTCATCACCACCATCATCATCTTCCCCACCAAAGGAGACTTGAGTTCATGGTATGGGCACTCCCCTTGGCTTGTGCCAAGCTTGGGGGAGGTGCCCCGGTATCGTATCACCACCACTATCTTTACCTTTATCTATTTTAGTTAGATCTTTAGTTATCCTATGATTTAGTTGAATAAAAGTTTAGTTCGATCCTTTCTTTTCGAGTGCTTGCTTAGTGATCTATCTATCTATGTAATCATGTGCGAGATATATAATAAAGAGTAGTTTGAGTTTTGCTTTCTTTACCTTTTTGTTTTAATAAAAAAGAAAGTAAAATAAATGAAAAAGATCATATGCTAATCTTACGGTAAGTAATGACATCACATAAGGAAAAGTATAAGTGGTAAAATTTATTGGAGATTGACAAACATAGCATTGGTCAATGATGCAATTCATGAAAGAATTAATAAGGGAAGAGAATATTCACATACAAATACACTATCATGGACATCTTTTATGATTGTGAGCCCCCATTAAATATTTTGTGTCAAAATTGTTGACGTTGGACAAGGAAGACAACGTAATGATTTATGTTTGTTCATATTCACATAGGAGTTATATTGCCATAGATCCTTCAACATGTGGTGCTTGCTCAATATCTTTGCTAGCCAAAAACTCCGCACTAAGTAGAGATACTACTTGTGCATCCAAAAAACCCTTAACCCAAAATCTTCTTTTGAGAGTCCACCATACCTACCTATAGATTGAGTAAGATCCTTCAAGTAAGTTTTCATCGGTGCAATAAGGCAATAAAATTGCTTCTAAATGTGTTGGATCATTTAGTGTAAGAGAAAATTGAGCGTTGTACGAACTTGTGATCGTAAAATAATAAAAGTGACAGATTGCATAATAAAGGTTGCCATCATAAGGGGCAATATAACGTGACATTCTTTTGCATTAAGGGATTTGGCATACAAATAAATAAGTGCATGACAACCTCTGCTTCCCTCTGCGAAGAGCCTATCCTTTACTTTTATGCATTTACTTTTATGTAAGAGTCAAAGTATTCTTCCCTATTCCTTTTTATTTTCTCTTTTTGCAAGCATCATGTGGTGAGGAAAGATCTAGGCACATATATCTAGTTGGATATGACTGGGCATGAGTTATTATTGTTGACATCACCATTGAGGTGAATATGTTGGGAGGCGAAACTATAAGCCCATATCTTTCTATGTGTCTAGTTGAAACTTTTTGTTCATGGGTATGTTGTGAGTGTTAGCAATCATAAAAGGTTAAATGATGGTTGAGTATGTGGACTTGACAAAAGGCTCTGACACGTGACCCTTCCTGAAAATATGATGAATTGTAGTTGCAAAGTTGATGAGAACATAGTTTGTTGGCTTTCAATAAGGTTTATGCTTTATACTTCAATGTTCTGATGAATTGTTACTTGTTCATGAGAAGTTATATGATAAAAGTTGTGTGATAAAGCTTTATGTTAAAGTTCTTTGTTGTTATAATAATAAACATGATGCTTCTATGTACGTATTTTTGTTTTTATCGACACCTGTCTCTCTAAGCATGTGGGCATGTTTTTCGATTTCGGTTATTCGCTTGAGGACAAGCGAGGTCTAAGCTTGGGGGAGTTGATACGTCCATTTTGCATCATGTTTTCCAACTGTTATTTATAATGTTTTTATGCATAATAATGCTTTTTGGAGTAATTCTAATGCCTTTTCTCTCATAATATGCAAGGTTTACACAAAGAGGGAGAATACTGGCAGCTGGAATTCTGGACCTGAAAAAGCTACGTCAGAGTTACCTATTCTGCACATCTCCAAATGAGCTGAAAATTTACAAAGAATTATTTTGCAATATATGAAAAATACTGGAGCAAATAATAACCGGAGGAGGCCCACCAGGTGGGCACAACCCACCTGGGCGCGCCAGGCCCCCCAGGCGCGCCCTGGTGGGTTGTGCCCTCCTCGGCCCACCTCCGGTGCCCATCTTCTGGTATAAAAGTCATTTTGACCTAGAAAAAATCAAAGGGGGACTTTCGCGATGAAGCGCCGCCATCTCGAGGCGAAACTTGGGCAGGAGAACTTTTGCCCTCCGGCGGAGCGATTCCGCCGGGGGAACTTCCCTCCCGGAGGGGGAAATCATCGTCATCATCATCACCAACAACCCTCTCATCTTTAGGAGGGCAATCTCCACCAACATCTTCAACAACACCATCTCCTCTCAAACCCTAGTTCATCTCTTGTGTTCAGTCTTTGTACTGGAAGCTTAGATTGGTACTTGTGGGTGACTACTGTTGATTACATCTTGTAGTTGATTACTATATGATTTATTTGGTGGAAGATTATATGTTCAGATCCATTATGCTATTTAATACCACTCTGATCTTGAGCATGATTATCATTTGTGAGTAGTTACTTTTGTTCTTGAGGTCACGGGAGAAGTCATGTTGCAATTAATCATGTGAACTTATATGTGTTCGATATTTTGATGTATGTTGTGATTCCCTTAGTGGTGTCATGTGAACGTCGACTACATGGCACTTCACCTTATTAGGGCCTAAGGGAATGCATTGTGGAGTAGTTATTAGATGATGGGTTGCTAGAGTGACAAAAGCTTAAACCCTAGTTTATGCGCTACTTCGTAAGGGACCGATTTGGATGCAAAAGTTTAATGCTATGGTTAGATTTTATCTTAATACTTTTCTCGTAGTTGCGGATGCTTGCGAGTGGGTTAATCATAAGTAGGAGGTTTGTTCAAGTAAGAACAGCACCTAAGCAACTATCCACCCACATACCAAATTATCAAAGTAGCGAACACGAATCAAGCCAACATGATGAAAGTGATATGGTGAAATTCCCGTATACCCTCAAGAACGCTTTGCTTGTCATAAGAGACTGTTTTGGCCTGTCCTTTAACAGAAAACAATTGGGCTACCTTGCTGCACTTTATTTACCGTTACTGTTACGTGCTCGTTACAAATTATCTTGCTATCAAACTACCTGTTACCGACTATTTCAGTGCTTGCAGTTAATACCTTGCTGAAAACCACTTGTCATTTCCTTCTGCTCCTCGTTGGGTTCGACACTCTTACTTATCAAAAGGATTGCGATTGATCCCCTATACTTGTGGGTCATCAAGGCTCTTTTCTGGCGCCATTGCCGGGGAGTGAAGCGCTCTTGGTAAGTGGAAATTGGTAAGGAAAAATTATTACTACGTGCTGAAATTTATTGTCACTTGTTACTATGGAGAATCATCCTCTGAGGGGTTTGTTCGGGGTATCTTTAGCTCGACCAAAACCACAATTAGTTGCCCCTCAACCTACTACACCTACTGAAAATATTGGTTATGAAATTCCTTTGGGTATGATAGAACAACTGCTAGCTAATCCTTATGCAGGAAATGGAACCGAACATCCTGATATGCACTTGATATATGTGGATGAAATTTGTGGATTATTTAAGCTTGCAGGTTTATCCGGAGATGAAGCTAAGAAGAAGGTTTTCTCTTTATCTTTGAAGGGAAAGGCATTGACATGGTATAGGCTATGCGATGATATTGGATCTTGGAACTGGAATCGATTGAAATTGGAATTTAACAAAAAAAAATATCCTATGCATCTAGTTCATCGTGATCGGAATTATATATATAATTTTTGGCCTCGTGAAGGAGAAAGTATCGCTCTAGCTTGGGGGAGGCTTAAGTCAATGTTATATTCATGCCCCAATCATGAGCTCTCTATAGAAATTATCATTCATAATTTTTATGCTCGGTTTTCTCGTGATGATCAATCCATGCTCGATACTTCTTGTACTGGTTCTTTCATGAAGAAGACTAATGAATTCAGGTGGGCTCTTTTAGAAAGAATTAAATGCAACTATGCAGATTAGGAACTCGACGAAGGTAAAGAATCGCGTATTAAGCTTGAGTTTGATTGTGTTAAATCTTTTATGAATACCGATGCTTTTCAAAAGTTTAGCACTAAATATGGACTTGACTCTGAGATAGTAGCCTCTTTTTGTGAATCATTTGCTACTCATGTTGATCTCCCTAAGGAGAAGTGGTTTAAATATCATCCCCCTATTAAAGAAGAAATTAAAGAACCGGTCATAGCTAAAGATGAAACTATAATTTACAATGTTGATCCAGTTGTGCCTACTGCTTATATTGAAAAACCACCTTTCCCTGTTAGGATAAAAGAACATGCTAAGGTTTCAACCGTGGTTCGCAAAAGTAATATTAGAGCACCTAAACCTGCTGAACAAATTAAAGTAGAACCTAGTGTTGCTATGGTTAAAGATCTCCTGGTAGAAAATATTGATGGGCATGTTATTTACTTCTGGGATGAAGCTGCTAGAATTGCCAAACGTAATGAAAAAGATAAACATAGACCTGTTGTTGGCATGCATGTTGTCTCAGTTAAAATAGGAGATCATTGTTATCATGTTTTATGTGATTTAGGTGCTAGCGTGAGTGCTATTCCTTTTACCTTATACCAAGAAATTATGAGTGACATAGCACCCGCTGAAATAGAAGACATAGATGTCACTATTAAACTTGCTAATAGAGACACCATCACACCACTTAAGATTGTTAGAGATGTTGAAGTCTTGTTTGGGAAAATAAAATACCCTACTGATTTTCTAGTTCTTGGTTCCCACCAAGATGATTTTTGTCCCATTATCTTTGGTAGACCTATCTTGAACACTGTCAATGCTACTATAGATTGTCATAAACAAACTGTTAGTGTTCGCTTTGGTGATGAGTCTCATGAATTTAATTTTTCCAAGTTGAATAGACAACCTCATAAGAAAGAGTTACCTAGTAAGGATGAAATAATTGGTCTTGCTTCTATTACCGTGCCTCCTACTGATCCACTGGAACAATATTTGCTAGACCATGAAAATGATATGCATCTGCATAAAAGAAATGAAATAGATAAAAATTTCTTCGAACAACGACCTCTGCTCAAACACAATTTGCCTATTGAAACTCTAGGAGGATCTCCTCCACCTAAGGGCAATCTTGTGTTTGAATTGAAACAATTGCCTGACACTTTGAAATATGCTTATCTTGATGAGAAAAAGATATATTCTGCTATTATTAGTGCTAACCTTTCATAACATGAAGAAGAAAGACTATTGAAAATTCTGAAGAAGCACTGATCTGCTATTGGATATACTCTTGATGATCCTAAGGGCATTAGTCCCACTCTCTGTCAGCACAAGATTAATATGGAACCTGATGCTAAACCCGTTGTTGATCATCAACGATGTTTGAATCCTAAGATGAAAGAAGTGGTAAGAACTAAAATATTAAAACTTCTGGAAGAAGGTATAATCTATCCCATAGCTGATAGTAGATGGGTAAGTCATGTTCATTGTGTCCTTAAGAAGGGCGGTGTTACCGTTGTTCCTAATGATAAAAATGAACTTATTCCACAAAGAATTGTTACTGGTTATAGAATGGTAATTGATTTTAGAAAATTAAATAAAGCAACTAGAAAAGATCATTACCCTTTGCCTTTTATTGATCAAATGTTGGAAAGATTATCTAAGCACACACACTTTTGCTTTCTTGATGGATATTCTGGGTTTTCTCAAATACCTGTTTCACAACCTGATCAAGAGAAAACCACCTTTACTTGCCCATTTGGAACTTATGCTTATTGATGTATGCCTTTTGGTTTACGTAATGCACCTGCTAATTTTCAAAGATGTATGACTGCTATATTCTCTGATTTTTGTGAAAAGATTGTTGAGGTTTTCATGGATGATTTTTCTGTTTATGGAACTTCTTTTGATGATTGCTTAAGCAACCTTGATCGAGTTTTGCAGAGATGTGAGCAAACTAATCTTGTCTTGAATTGGGAGAAGTGCCACTTTATGGTTAATGAAGGTATTGTCTTGGGGCATAAAATTTCTGAACGAGGTATTGATGTGGATAAAGCTAAAGTTGATGCAATTGAGAAAATGCCATGTCCTAGAGATATTAAAGGTATTCGTAGTTTCCTTGGTCATGATGGTTTCTATAGGAGATTTATTAAAGACTTCTCTAAAATTTCTAGGCCTCTTACAAATCTTTTACAAAAGGATGTTCCTTTTGTTTTTGATGATGATTGTGTAGAAGCCTTTGAAACACTTAAGAAAGCCTTAATTTCTGCACCTATTGTTCAACCAACTGATTGGAACTTGCCTTTTGAAATTATGTGTGATGCTAGTGATTATGCTGTTGGTGTTGTTCTATGACAAAGAGTCGATAAGAAATTAAATGTTATTCATTATGGTAGCAAAACTCTAGATAGTGCCCAAAGAAATTATGCTACTACTGAAAAAGAATTTTTAGCAGTTGTGTTTGCATGTGACAAATTCAGATCTTACATTGTTGATTCCAAAGTAATTGTTCACACTGATCATGCTCCTATTAAATATCTTATGGAAAAGAAAGATGCTAAACCTAGACTCATTAGGTGGGTTCTTTTGCTACAAGAATTTGATTTACATATTACTGATAGAAAAGGAGCTGAGAACCCCGTAGCTGATAATTTGATTTACGTTGTGTACCAGAGCATGAACAGGAATAAATCCTACGGAAATGTCACTCCGAAGCTTATGGAGGGCATCATGCGGGAGATAGAACTGCTCACAAGGTATTGCAATCTGGTTTTTATTGGCCTACTCTCTTCAAAGAGGCCCGTAGATTTGTTTTATCTTGTGATGAATGTCAACGAATTGGTAATATCGGTAAGCGTCAAGAAATGCCTATGAATTATTCACTTGCTGTTGAACCATTTGATGTTTGGGGTTTTGATTATATGGGACCTTTTCCTTCCTCTAATGGGTATACACATATTTTTGTTGCTGTTGATTATGTTACTAAGTGGGTAGAAGCTATTCCAACTAGTAGTGCTGATTATAACACTTCCATTAAAATGCTTAAAGAAGTTATTTTCCTGAGGTTTGGAGTCCCTAGATATTTAATGACTGATGGTGGTTCACACTTTATTCATGGTGCTTTCCGCAAAATGCTTGCTAAATATGATGTTAACCATAGAATTGCATCAACCTATCATCCTCAATCTAGTGGTCAAGTTGAACTTAGCAATAGAGAAATAAAATTAATATTACAAAAAACTGTTAATAGGTCCCGAAAAAATTGGTCTAACAAATTGGATGATGCACTTTGGGCCTACAAGCATATAAAAATTATATGGGTATGTCTTCTTATAAAATGGTTTATGGAAAAGCTTGTCATTTGCCTCTTGAGTTAGAACATAAAGCATATTGGGCAATTAAAGAACTCAACTATGATTTCAAACTTGCCGGTGAAAAGAGGTTATTTGATATTAGCTCATTAGATGAATGGAGAACCCAAGTTTATGAAAATGCCAAATTGTTTAAAGAAATAGTTAAAAGATGGCATGACAAAAGAATCCAAAAGCGGGAATTCAAAGTTGGAGAATATGTTCTTTTGTACAACTCCCATTTTAGATTCTTTGCAGGAAAACTTAAGGGCATTAGTCCCACTCTCGTTTTTTGATGATCTTAAGGGCATTAGTCCCACTCTCTGTCAGCACAAGATTAATATGGAACCTGATGCTAAACCCATTGTTGATCATCAACGATGTTTGAATCCGAAGATGAAAGAAGTGGTAAGAACTGAAATATTAAAACTTCTGGAAGCAGGTATAGTCTATCCCATAGCTTATAGCAGATGGGTAAGTCATGTTCATTGTGTCCCTAAGAAGGGAGGTTTTACCGTTGTTCCTAATGATAAAAATGAACTTATTCCACAAAAATTTGTTACTGGTTATAGAATGGTAATTGATTTTAGAAAATTAAATAAAGCAACTAGAAAAGATCATTACCCTCTGCCTTTTATTGATCAAATGTTGGAAAGATTATCTAAGCACACACACTTTTGCTTTCTTGACGGATATTCTGGGTTTTCTCAAATACCTGTTTCACAACCTGATTAAGAGAAAATCACCTTTACTTGCCCATTTGGAACTTATGCTTATAGACGTATGCCTTTTGGTTTATGTAATGCACCTGCTACTTTTCAAAGATGTATGACTGCTATATTCTCTGATTATTGTGAAAAGATTGTTGAGGTTTTCATGGATGATTTTTCTGCTTATGGAACTTCTTTTGATGATTGCTTAAGCAACCTTGATTGAGTTTTGCAGAGATGTGAACAAACTAATCTTGTCTTGAATTGGGAGAAGTGCCACTTTATGGTTAATGAAGGTATTGTCTTGGGGCATAAAATTTCTAAACGAGGTATTGAGGTGGATAAAGCTAAAGTTGATGCAATTGAGAAAATGCCATGTCCTAGAGATATTAAAGGTATTCGTAGTTTCCTTGGTCATGCTGGTTTCTATAGGAGATTTATTAAAGACTTCTCTAAAATTTCTGTTTTTCAGCAAAACCAAATCAACGATATACCAAAGCATCCCAAAGGTCTCGCTTGGCTCAAACACTAATTAAAACACCAAAACACAATTACTACAGAGGTAATAATGTGTATTTATTGAAAAACAGAACCAAAAACAAAAAACATAAAAATAAAATTGGGTTGCCTCCCAACAAGCGTTATTGTTTAACGCCCCTAGGTTGGCATAAAACATAGATCTAGGTATTGTCATCTTTGGGTTTTTTTCATAGATGTGTTCTTGTCAGGGGGCTTTACAAAGATAAGTTGAAACACATCATCCATAGAAATTTTGGCATTATCAAGTTGCCCATCTAGGTATCCCCTTTGATTTCCAGCCACAATCCAAGAATATTATTGATTAACATCATTGAAAACTTGTTGGATCACATCTAAAACGGGGATTTTCTTTTTAAGGTTCTGATCAAAAATCTGATTATTTCCAAGCAAATGTCTCAATGTATAGTCACTATTGTAAAGGATCTCATCTATCACCGGTTTTTCACGGCTCATACCATAAAAATAAAAAAATTCCCTAGCTTCCCGTACTATGTGAAATTCATAAGAACATGGGTAGCTATCTTTTTAGCTTTGGGATCTTTTATAACGGGAAGCTCATAAAACAATCTTTGCAAGGTAGGATGGATACGGATAAATCTATTTTCAAATTTCAGAACTGGTGCTGAAATAGTCTCCGCATAAGTTTTAGTTCTTTTAAGTATAGGAGCATCATCAAAAGGCAAATTGCCGACATAATTAAAAAATTCTTGGATATGTTCTTTTCCCATAACATTCCCTTACCCCAAAACAAAAGTTTTAGCATCCAGATTGCCAGATCATCCAATTTTAGGAGTTAGGCCATCATCTGTTTCTACCATACCGAAGTCACTCATGATGATGAGTTCAAGCAAACAAAAAGATCGAGCAGAGAGAAAAGGGCAAATAAAAAGGCAAATATTTTTGTGTTTTTCTGAAAACGTTTTAGAAGTGGGGGAGAGGAAAACGAGAGGCAAATGGCAAATAATGTAAGTGCAAGAGATGAGAGTTTATGATGGGTACTTGGTAGGCTTGATGTAGAACCTCCCCAGCAACGGCGCCCGAAATTTTTCCTGCTACTTCTTGAGCTTGCGTTGATTTTTCCCTTGAAGAGGAAAGGGTGATGCAGCAAACTAGAGATAAGTATTTCCCTCAGTTAAGAACCAAGGTATCAATCCAGTAGGAGGCACAAGCAAGTCTCAAATCTATGCACCTGCACAAACTAACAAACACTTGCACACAACGCGAAAAAGGGGTTGTCAATCCCTTCACGATCACAAACAAGAGTGAGATCTAATAGAGATAGGTATAAAAGATATATAAAAGAGCAAACTAAAGTAAATATAAATAAATTACAGCAAGGTATTTTTGGGTTTTTTTGGTTTATAGATCGGAAAATATATGATGGAAAATAGACCCGGGGGCCATAGGTTTCACTAGAGGCTTCTCTCTTGAAAGAAAACATACAGTGGGTAAACAAATTACTGTTGAGCAATTGATAGAAAAGCGCATAGTTATGACGATATCTAAGGCATGAATATAGGCATCACGTCCGTGACAAGTAGACGAAAATGATTCTGCATCTACTACTATTACTCCACACATCGACCGACTCCTGCCTGCATCTAGAGTATTAAGTTCATAAGAATAGAGCAACGCTTTAAGTAAGATGACATGATGTAGAGGGATAAACTCAAGCAATATGACATAAACCCCATCTTTTTATCCTTGATGGCAATAATACAAAATGTGCCTCGCTGCCCCTTCTGTCACTGGGTGAGGACACCGCAAGATTGAACCCAAAACTAAGCACCTCTCCCATTGCAAGAAAAACCAATCTAGTTGGCCAAACCAAACCGATAGTTCAAAGAGAAATACAAAGATATCTTAATCATGCATAAAAGAGTTCAGAGAAGACTAAAATATTATTCATAGATAATCTGATCATAAATCCACAATTCATCGGATCTCAACAAACACACCTCAAAATAAGATTACATCAGATAGAACTCCAAGAACATCAAGGTGAACATGGTATTGAAGATCAAAGAGAGAGAAGAAGCCATCTAGCTACTAGCTATGGACCCGTAGGTCTATGCTAAAATACTCACGCATCATCGGAAGGGCAGCAAGGTTGATGTAGAGGCCCTTCGTGATCGAATCCCCCTCCGGCAGGGTGCCGAAAAAGGCCCCAAGATGGGATCTCATGGGAACAGAGGCTTGCGGCGGCGGAAAAGTATTTTGGTGGACGCTTCTAATGTTTGGGGAATATTTTAGAATATATAGAGGTGGAATTAGGGTTGGAGGACACCCGAGGGGCCCACAAGCCCTCAGGGCGCACCCCCTGGGGCGTGCCCTAGAGACTTGTGGCCACCTCGGGACTCTTCTGGCCCTCTCTCCAAGTCACGTAGGTGTCTTTTGGTCCAAGAAAAATCATCGTAAAGTTTTATTCCATTTGAACTCCGTTTGATATTTCTTTTCTGTAAAAGTAAAAAACAAGGAAAAGACAAAAACTGGTACTGGGCTCTAGGTTAATAGGTTAGTCCCAAAAATAATATAAAATAGCATATTAATGCATATATAACATCCAAAACAGATAATATAATAGCATGGAACAATCAAAAATTATAGATACATTGGAGACGTATCAGTGGCCACTGCCTACGTCGTCCATCCCCATGCCTCCGCTAAGTCCGACTACCAATTACCACCGTGCCCCACTCCTCCTCACCTTATCTCTCATCTTTCTCGAGATATCATTTTTCGATGAAATTCTCGAGATACCATTTTTTCGATGAAATTCTCGAGATATCACTAGTTTTTACACATGGGATTACTCCTGCATGGGTCAGTCACAACAGGTGTTTTGTAAAAAAATGCATCTTGATGTTCTGTGCAATGCACGGGCATCTTGCTAGTTTGCACATAATTCCAAACACCACGTAGACATGTTCTCTGACCATTTTACAACTATGTTAGTATCATTGTTAGTGGTCAGCCAGTGCCAGTTCTAGCCCTAGGTGTTTTAACCTTTTTTTTAGTAATGATATCTGGCGATTGTTCGCCACGAGCCCAATCCTGGCGAATCCCACATAACCGTCAGATTTCCATCCGACGGTGGCCTGTTTTACACACGTATTGTAACTGCGACGCGGGCATTTGCAACTGCCATGTCTCCCGGTGAACATTTGCTGGGGATTGGAGTTAGCATCGATGGCGGTTCGTAGTCATTCCACGCTCGGGCATTGAAGTTTGTACCTGTTTTACAATATACTACTCCTCCGGTCCTAGTAGTAGAGCAGAGTCCTACTCCACTATACTACTCGGGCATAGTAGTAGGTACTGTAATTTATTGTACTAGTACTGTGATCACTCAAGTTGTCTGGCATCGATATGACCCTACGCTGCTGGGATGTGTCTCGTAAGTCAAGCGGCGTGCTGCTGCTACATTGTCATCATCATCTGTCCACTTCATGCAGCACATATTCGCTTCTCCATCCTCGTCCACACATAATCGTCCAATCTTCCATCCCCGCTAGGCGCCTCCCCCCTCTTCCAAAACCTAAACACTAACAATGGCAGAACCGAGCAGCGTCCGCCAAAAGAGTGGCTGGAATTCGCTCCCCACAGAGGTAATCAAGCTCATTGTTTCACGTGTGGACAATCTCAGAACCATGTCATTCGCCGCGTGCTCATCATGGATGTACCGTTTACTCAAAGCCCTCAGGCCAGAGCTTTTTAAGTCAGCTCCCTGCTTTCTGATGTCGCATGATCTTCAGAAATGGCGTGTCACGCAACATAACGATCGTAGGGTGGCGAGCATCAACCCCCTCGACTGTGATCCGATCCCCGTCACCCTCAACTACATTAACGGTATGTACTGGGTCGGCATGAACACGTCTTGGATGGTGCTCGTCGACGGTCGCGACAGCTGGATGCTCATGGAGGTCTAAATCCTGTGATTGATCCCCCTTCCTTCGATTAACACTGCACTGCTTTGGCACCACGGCCCAGAATACTCAGAATCTTACAGTAGCCAACATGATACCAAGTTTGATTTGCTCAAGGTTGTAATCTGCCAAGTGCCCACAAGATATGCGAATTATAAAGACTTCAGGCTAATTGCATTCTTCAACCATGGTCTCGCCTATCTGACAGACCACTGGGGTAAGTGGATAAATCTACACGTCCATCGCAGGATCATACATCCTCCATGGCTCTCTGATGCCATTGAACACAAGGGCTTCATTTACGTTGTGGACTCCTTCTATGGCTGGACGTATTGCTGGCCTACTCCAGTCATCGCTACAATGGGCTGTTATAGCGGTATGTTACTTTCCTACGATATCATGATGGCTTGCTTATATTACTGTCAACGTTTACTGAAAAAATATTCATGCTCATAACATGTTGTTCTTAAGATTGACTATAGTACGAGCCCTTTTTTATTTGACTCCAACTTGATATGATGTTGTAGGCCGCCTGGTGTCCCTACCCTTCCTAATACCAAAACCATTCAAAGAAAAGCGGCATGGCAGTTGCAGGTGGTTCCTGGCTCGATCAGACGATGGTGAACGATTGATGATCGTTCGCACGTACCGGACGTGTTGTTTTGCGGAATACAATCACAGTCACTGCAAAGTCTTTGAGCAGGATCCCAGCTTCTTTGGGCCTTCAGGAATTTTTGACTGGAGGCCGGTAAGTAGCCTTGGTACACGCTCTCTATTTCTCGGACTGAATTATCCTATTAACTAGGAGGTAACCGACGGCAAAGATCATGATGGCAGCGCGGTTTCGTTCATCAGGCAAAACTGTGTGTACACAGCGTACCATGCGTCTCTTCATGCACCATACCCCGGTATGTGCCGCCACGCTCTACAGCCCAAAGTAGGAGAGAGGGTCGCAAGTATCAGACTTTGACCTGCTGGCTGGAGTTTCCCCTGTCAGGCACCCATCTGGTTCAAGCCGTCAGCCAATCTCTACAGCTTAATAAATAGTAACGTCTAACTGAGCCAATTAGTTAGATGCGTACACTTGGTGTAGTAGGATCTTTATTTAGTTTGATGCATACACTTGTTCTTTTTTGGTAGCCCTTTTGTAATGTTGGCTGATGTTTGGTTTGGAAGAGAGAGTTGCGTCTTTACTCTTCTCGCCTGCTTACTGCTTCTGTTGCACCCCCAGCCCTGGTTGCTGCTGCTGCTGTTTTCAATGTACAATCAGTAATGTATTTCGTCTGTTGGTTGAATAAATATGTTGTTAGAACGACAAACACAATGTTTTGGAAGTCGTTGCATGGTCTGATCCTTTAGTGCCCTGTACGTAGCCCATACTATTTTTGGTACGGAACACATTTTCCACTTGTCGATCACATGCAGCCCAGTGATGAAGGCCCAATAGAGGAGCCCATAATTAACTGGAAGGGATGCTCTCACATGAATCTGGCCCAGGTACATGCTCATGGTCCCCTAAACATAAATAAATAAAGCTAAATGCTCATGCACCAGTTCTTCGAATTTACGATTTGAAATGTCAAATTTTAACAGGAGGATATTATTTCCTATGAGAGTGTCGTTACATTCAATCGCTATTATTCTTAGGCAAAGATAGCGACCAGTCTTTTTTCTCCCACCCGTTTCTTCCTTGAACCAGCGGACCCATGCAAATCGTAGTCAACGTCATAAATAGTTCTGATCCATTATTATTTTTCGATAAGAATGCCCAACCCAGCCCAACACATTGGTGACACCACTTTATCCCAGGGCTTCTGAATGTGCTCGGCTTCACACCTCAAGAAGAAAATTGTCTCAAAAAAACCTCAAGAAGAAAAAGGTGCTCCGCAACATTTTACAATAAGTTGTAGCCATATAAAATTAATACTTATAATCCAGCATAATGAGTTTTTGGGTCTGACTGGTCCAGCCGCCAAAACCAAACCTACGCTGGCAGGAGCGCCTGTTCCCACCTTCTACGGCTGGTTGCGCTGTCGTGCACGCATCGCCGCCCTGTCGTACCCTAAAATGCTGGCCAGGTCATCCCTTTACTCCCCCTACATCCTATTCTTCTCCGATGACGGCAGCCTACCCCGCACCAGAGCAAGTGAACCCTCGTACTCCCCTCCGCCTACAGCCATACTGTCGCATGTTCCCCGGCTCCTGTTCATTCCCGTCCGAGGCCTCGCCATCGTCCTCCGCCTTGGTGCGCTCGCAGTGCCGCCGCCATCCGGCCCTATCAACATAGTGAATCGGGAGAGGTCTGTAGTTGTGAGTATGACAGTACGGACCCACCAAGTCCACTACTGAACACAAGCAAGCGCCTCTTTACTACTCAGATGCACCCCTCGATTTTTTTACTCTAATCCACCCTGCTGATATCTGGGACCCACATCATTGTCAACGTATAGTCAATTAACGAGAGAATTGCAGAATGCTTTTTTTTTTGAGGATTTGTTCAGGGGAGCAGGCTATAAACTGGGTTGTGCGGTCTTTGTGACCCGTCTAACAACATGACCAGCCCAACAGTTTTTTCTTTCGAAAAATAGGTAGCCCACTATTTCTTTTTGAAGAATACCCAAGCTAGGCCTATTTGTTTTCTCCGACTTACTGGGCTGCAAATCTTTCAAGACAAGGAGGGATGCATTCCGGCCTGGCCAGAGAGTATGGGCAGTAAATCTTAAAAGTAATATGAAAGGGGTTGCAAATTCCAAAAAATATATAGCAAATGGGCAACTAGTTTTGTTTTTTGTTTTTGTTCTTCACTGATATTTTATATTTCATTGGATTTTAACATAACATAGTATTACTTTATTTTTAAATTAGTTTTAGTATGGCTACTAATTTTTGGATTAAAAATATTTTGTTCCCCAGCAAAAATATGCGAATTTTTAAAATTTCGCATATTTTTTAGTTGAAAATTTTAACCCTGGTACTGACCAGAAAATGGGCAGCAATTCTAAAAATGGAAAATGGGTTGCAATAAATTCCATATGAATTAGCAAATGGGTTGTAAATTATAATAATAATAGCAAATGGGTTGTACACGCCACAGATTTCGAGGCTGACTTGTTTACGCAAGGCTTTGTCAACTTATAGTTAACACACGATTCTAGCAACAGTGACTGTTGGATGTCCATCCAACGGCCAACGTGCTTCTTCAATCTCTGATCTTCCTGCTCCAGCCGCCTAAACCAGCGCCGGCGGGACTGCCTACTCCCTCCTCTTGTGGCCGGCTGTGATGCCACGCAGGCTTCACTGGCCCACCCTACTCCCTCCGCTGGCCTGGCCATCCCTCTACCCACCCGCTCCTCCTGTTATTCTCTGGTGACGGCAGCCTCACGCCACAACCGAACCAGTCAATCGTCATACTCCCCTCAGCGTGGGCATCCACTACTGTGTCTTCTCCGGCTCTAGGTCATTCCATTCCTAGGCCTCACCGTCGTCCACCACGTTGGTGCTCTAGGTGCGGCGTGCTCAATGTGGTCAACATTCAACAAACGACAGCCATCGGAATAGGGATGTATGTGGAGAGGTTGACAGTAGGGACCCCCATGGTCCATGGCCGCACGCAAGCAACTACCTCATTATTACACGAAAAAAATGATTCCTCCCCCTGACATCTGGGGCGCATCGGTTCGGAGGCTGACCTGTGGGCCTACTAAGTTGACGCGTACGCAGGGCTTTGTCAACTTAGTCAACAAACAATTCTAGCAGCAGTGGCCGTTGGATTTTAATCGAACGGTCCTACTGCTTCTTCAATCTCTGATCTTCTTGCACCAGCCGCCCAAACTAGTGCCGGCAGGACCGCCTACTCCTGCCTCCAGTGGCTGGCTGTACTGCCGCGCAGGCCTCGCCGCCCCACCCTAATCCCACCGCTGGCCAGGCCTTCCCTCTACTCACCCACACCCCCTGTTATTCTCCGGCGACGGCAGCCTCAAACCGCAGCCGAACTAGTCAACCCTCGTACTCCCCTCTGCGTGGGCATCCACTGCTGCGTATTCCCCAGCTCCGGGTCGTTCCCTTCCTAGGTCGCGCCGTCAGCCACCATCTTGGTGCTTTCAGACGGTACAGCGTCATCAACGCGGTCAATGAATGACGGCCATCAGAAGAGGACTGTACGTGGAGAGGTTGACAGCTGGGTCCATGGCCGCACGCAAGGAAGTGCCTCCTTATTACGTGCAAAATAATGATTCCTCCACCTGACAGCTCGGACCCACCGGAAGGTTCTTTGTATTTCGTGAAAAAATGTTCCCCCCTGACAGCTGGCACCCACCGGCTTTATCTTCGCATGGAAGGAAGTGCCTTCTTACCCCCATGATAGCTGGGACCCACCAGGTTGAAGCGAAGGTAGTGTTATCTGTCTGGACGCGAACATGTATGTACATAGCGGTCGATCAGTCTCTCTGCAGCAACGTACCATGGCCGAGTAAGGAGCGGCACGTGTTGAAGTAGAGGCGCCAACGTAGAATGTCACGCAGTCCCGTCTATATCGTGTACACGTACATACAACCATGCTGCAAGATAGTAAATACGGCTATGTACGTACATACGGGCGGGGTCTCTAACGCATACAGCGACGTCGTCCTGTTCATCGGCAGCCAACCGGCTGGGTCGGAACGGAATAAACAGCGTCGCATGTTCATCGGGAGCCAACCGGCTTGGACGGAACAGCCGAAACGAGGTCTGGTGTACCGCAAAACGGAGGAAACATCCTTCTGTTCGACCGTGTACGGTTGAAATGGGGTCCTGTTCATCGGGAAGGGTCTGGCGTACCGCGAAACGGACTTATGTTCAAGTGCCTACGGTTGAAAGGGGGTCCTGTTGATCGGGAGGGGTGTGGCGTACCGCAAAATGGAGGAAACGGACTTGTGTTGGAGCCCCTACGGTCGAAACGGAGTCCTGTTCATCGGGAGGGGTGTGGCGTACCGCAAAACGGGACTCCACGGGGTCATGTTCATCCACCGTCTACTGCCTGGCTCCAGCCTCCATGGGCTACTGCTCATCCACCGTCGACTTCCTCCAGCCTCCACTTGCTACTGTTCATCCACCGTCGACTTCCTCCTACCTCCACCAGCTACTATTCATCCACGGGCTACTGTTCATCCAGCCTCCACCGGCTACTGTTCAACCAGCCCTCCACGGGGTCCTGTTCATCCAGCCTCCATCGGCTACTATTCAACCAGCCCTCCACGGGGTCCTGTTCATCCACCCCCAACCGGCTCGGGCGTGTGGCGGCCTCCTCGATCGAGGTCCTGTTCATCCAGCGGCAACGGCCTCTACTACCACGGGGTCCTGTTCATCCAACCCCCACCGGGAACTAATCATCCAACCCCCAACAATGGTCACTGTTCATCAAGAGGCAGCTGGTTCGATCGGCTTCAGTTAGCAGCAGTAGCGAAGGAATCGCTCGGGTTTAGTTAACAGCCAAGGGATCGATCGCTCGGGTTCAGTAACGTAGCTAGTGCAATCGCTCGGGTTCAATAAGCGAACGCCTCGCTCGGGTTCAGTTAGAGCCCAACTCCTCGCACACATGCGCGGACATGTACGAGAGAAATGCGCAAACCTCTGTGCATCGCTCGGCCCCGACCACCCACCATAACCGGGAACTCCCCGAAATTTTCCTCGCCCTCACTTCTACCACGATTTTTTCCGTCATGGACGGCTCAAAGAATGTCATGCAAGTGCGTCCCGGGCCCACCTAGGACGAAAAGCCCATTTTTTGTTATGATTTTGTGTCGTAGAAGTAGGAGCTCACCACATCTATGATGATACGTAGTTTTGTCACAATTATCGTCATAGAAGTGTCATAAGCATGACAGGAAAAAATCCGTTCGGGCCATAGTGTCTTTTTTTTGTAGTGCACTTATAGCTCTAGTGCATCTGTTGCATGCCAATCCCTACTCCTCGCATTAATATTGATTGTAAGGCCTCTCCATCGCCTAAAAATCCGCCGAGTTGATGCGAGACTTTCTCCACTTTTTGCCTTCCCTCTACCGACATACTCTTTTCCACCCGTAGTGCTAAGTCCATGTCTCACGCTCATATATTGAATGAAGTTGAAAATGCTGAAGCGAGAAAAAGTACTATGCAATTTCTTGGTTTGGCACTTGGGTGCTCATGACTTGTACTTATGTTAGGAAGACGGAGTCATGCCATGCTTACATAATTAAGTGAGTAGGGTAACATTCGTTAAGCATCGTATATTTTGAAGAGTAATGATTATTTTTTTAGGATTCATGGATATTATTATGTTGATATCTATTACATCATCATTTCTTAATATTCATACCTAATGATATTACATGATTAAGACACGTTAGGTAGCATTAAATATCAATAATTCTGTTTTTACCATTTACCTACTCAAAGGACGAGCAGGAATTAAGCTTGGGGACGCTGATACGTCTCCAACGTATCTATAATTTTTTATTGTTTCATGCTATTATATTATCATTCTTGTATTCTTTATATGCAATTTTATATCATTTTTGGGAACTAACCTATTAACTCAGTGCCCAGTGTCAGTTCCTTTTTTTTGCCTATTTTCTTGTTACGCAGGAAAACCATACCAAACGAAGTCCAAACACAATGAAACT
Organism: Thinopyrum elongatum; assembly: GCA_011799875.1. Lineage (NCBI taxonomy): Eukaryota > Viridiplantae > Streptophyta > Magnoliopsida > Poales > Poaceae > Thinopyrum > Thinopyrum elongatum. The sequence goes on from CM022300.1 coordinate 435,923,134, forward strand.
TTACAGTTATTTTTTCTGGACCACGAGAGAGCCTAGGAGCTTCGAGAGGAGGCTAGAATATATATGAGAGGGCCAGACGCTCACACGATGCGCCCCAGGGGACGAGCCACCTGAGCTTGTGGGCCCCTCATAGCTCCGTTTGACCTAATTCCAAGACGATAAATTCCCTAAAATACAAAAACCACCAGAGGGAGTCCCGAAACAATTATTCTGCCGCTACAAGCATCTATTCTTCTGTGATCTCATCTGGAAGCCTCCATCGGTACTCTGCCGTAGGGGGAATCTATCAGAGGGCTTATACATCAACCTTGCTTCCCCTCCAATTATGTGTGACTAGTTCCCACAAGACCTACGGGTCCATAGCAGTAGCTAGATGGCTCTCTATCTCTCTTTGAACTTCAATACAATGTTCTCTTTGGAGATCGATTACATGTAATCTTTTGTGGTGTATTTGTTGGGATCTGATGAATTATGAGTTTATGATCAGATTATTCATTGAAAGTAATTGAGTCTTTTCTGAACTTTATTTTGTGTGATTTATATAGCTTTGTATTTCTCTCCGATCTATCTATCACTTTTGGCCAACTTGATCGGTTGATCTTCAGTGGGAGAGGTGCTTTGTGATAGGTTCAATCTTGCGGTGTCCTCACTCTATACAGGAGGAGTAGCAAGGCACATATTTTATTGTTGCTCCTAAGGGTAAAATGACGGGGTTCAAACATATTATTTGGTCTTAATTTGTCTACATTATGTCATCTCCAAGCATTACTCTGTATTTTATGAATTTAATACCTTAATATGCATGTTGGATAGCGGTCGAGGGGTGGAGTAATACTAGTAGATGCAGACGGATGTCAGTCTACTTGTCACGGACTTAATGCCTATGTTTTGAATCATGCCATGATTAACATCATAACTATGCACTTTTTTATCAATTTCTCAACAGTGATCATATCCACCATTGCTATGCTCATGAGAGAGATGCCTCTAGTGAAAGCTATGGCCCCCGGGTCTACTCGCTTCATATTACTAAAACCCTAAATACCTTGCTTCTAGTTATTATCTTTTATTTTACTTTGCAATTTATCTATCTATCATTATCAAAATTAATCCTTGCAATTAACAAGTACAAGGGGATTGACAACCCTTTTTCCCGCGTTGGGTGCAAGTATTTATTTTTTTGTGTGTGTAGGTACTGTTGACATTTGTTGGCGTGAGTCTCCTATTGGTTCAATAACCTCTGTTCTTAACTGAGGGAAATACTTTCTGCTACTATACTGCATCACCCTTCATCTTCGGGGAAATCCCAATGCCTATCACAAGTAGCACGTGAAAGGCCCCATCTCTCTTCATCCTAGACCGTTGCGGCAGGGGGGTAAAACAGAGACCGCTTTTGCTGCGTCCACGGGGACCTTTTTCCCCTTAATCACCATTTGGTAACTAGAGTGGGGAAGAACAGTGGTGGCGTATGTGATACGGGGATGCCAAGTGAATGCATGTATTTGTACCGGCTCTGCCCACAAATAGAAATATGCAAAGTGGCTTAGAAATCTGACGTAGCATTGTGTTTAGGCACCGCTATAGATGCACACTAGTGGGGATTCCGTACTCCCTGGGAATGCTTTTAATCTTACTGGTTTTGATACTTTGTTTACAATTCTTATTCTTCCGCATTATTTACTTCCATGCTCACTACACCATTATTTTACCACCACTTTGGATCACTAGCAACTTGCGGGCATATTCTTTAAACCTTTCAAGAGACAAAAGATTGATTCATGTGCTCCCTGTGGGATGGATACTCTTACTTCGAAAAAGCTACAACTAAACCATGTGCACTTGCAGGACATCATGAGCCAGAACCTTAAGCCCCAGAGACTGATCCCAAACCACCTACTGCAAATGATTCGGCCCAAGCACCAGCAAAACAAGAAACTGAACAAGATGTGCATGTTAAGGCCATTGATGAAGTACCACCTTCAGTTGGAAAAGCTAACTCTCCACTCAAGTTGGTTGTTGATACATCATTAGCACAGAACACTAAAGTTGGTCCCTCTACATGGAAGTCTGTGTCTGCCTGTCATCCTGACTCAGTTGGCTATGATGATGTATTTCTCTCTGTTGAAGAAGAACTGCAATATCCAAACCCTCGTGAACAACTGCCAATATTTTTTTACGGAGCTAGTGCGAAAGGACCTTTGTTCAATCGGCATGAGCACCTGCAATTCTTTTAGGACGGTCCTTACAATGGCCCATGTACTTCTCAATCATCTCATTTCTGGACTCGGGAATAAGAAAGTTATTACTCTCTTGTGTTGTATAACTACTGAAGGATATTCCCTCACGAATATATTGATATTCCAACGATGCGAAATATTAGATGCTTTCAGCAACTGCTTCAAGATCTCAATGACTTCCATCTGATGAAGCTATTTGAGTTTGAGCATCCTTGGAACAGATAGTGTATTCTTCAATTTTATGCTACCCTATACATCTCTGGTGATGAGTCGGATAGCTCAATGTGGATTTATGGAATGGATGACACAGGGCCAACGAGTCAAATGCGCTGCGACAAATTTTATGTCTCATTATTGATTTCCTCGTTTCGAGCATGATGGGAAGGAAATTCGAGTTCGCTGCATTAATGCTATCACAGATGATAAACTTCTCTTCACCATGGATGTAGAAAAGATTCATGACTACACTGCACCTCCTATGCCCGAGCATTTGACTTTTGAGAACCAAACGCTTTATCACATGCTCTCTTACAACATTTGTCCTCTCACGGGAGTTAATAATGATGGCTCAATATCTAATGTTCTTCAGAATGCTCTTTAAGCATTGCTGGGAGATACATCTTCGATGTCGAAGACATGTTTCTTCGCATCTTGAAAGATTCGGCACAGTTTCCCTTCAGTTTCGAAGTGTTCTCTCCTTGGATCCAGAAAATTATTTATCACAGTATGTGCACTATCTATCTAGCCATGGAAAGCCACGAAAGCTTCATTCCTCCAGTGCGTGACACTTTGCAAGTTATGCACAAATTTTCTTCAGGAAAATCTCCAGCTTCAAGCCCTTAGCAATATCATCACAAAATTGATGGGTCGTAAATTGCTAGGCGAGAAAGAATGTTCAAACCTCAACCTCCAACGCAGCTAGAAGCTAGCATGCGCACGCCGCAACTTCTTCTGCAACATATCACTGAAGATCGGCAAGAGAAAGAGCATCTGGACTCTAAACTTAATGTGCTTCACAATTGCACAAGGTTGCTGCATCTTATCGCTAATGAGAACAAGAAACGTCTCTGAAAGCTGCTCTGGAAGTTTTTCACTGAGAAGAAACTCTCCAACACCAATCTCAAGGAACTTTATGATTATATCGACAAGGGATTTTAGATTGAAGACTTTCAAGAGCGCGGTACGCCTCCATTGCTCATGCTCCTAGCACTAATTTGCTTTGGCTCAAACTCAAGAAGATGCTCAAAGAATCCGAAGCCACCTCACCGACCATCAAATCAACTAAAGGAAATATTTGTGTCTCAAGCTAATCCACCAATTGATCCCAATATGTCTGGTTCTTCTGCTCAGCCCCACATTATTTCTCCTGAAGGCCAAACTGCTGTGGATGACGAAGAAATCATTGTGCCTCCTGTCACCTCCAAAGATGAACTTGCCTCTGGGTCTGATGGTTCTGGTGATGACACATCTGGCAATACTTCGGAGTGATATGCTTTTCATGCTTCATGACTCATGTTATTTGTCACCTTTTGGCAGTTGTTGACAAAAAAGGGGAGAATTACATTGAGCTCTCATAGATTTGCGTATCTGATTTTGTTTCATCGGTTTTCCCTTGAGTTTGCAACATTTGTTGTTCGCTTTGACATTCGTTATGTTGTAAAACTCTCATAAACCTCCTGGTCTGTAATATTAATAAGCCCCATGTTGTATTATTTCTCTCAAGAATCTATTTTGCAGGTGGAAATTTTATCGGGAGTTACGAATGATTGCACAGCACTATCATTGGAAATTGTTCTTCTGTGCAAATCAATTATTCTCGAAGTATTCAAATATCCCTCCTACGAATATATTCTAACACATACAGGAAATCGAATCTCAATGTTTATATCATTGCATACATTTAGGGGGGCATTTCACCTTTTAGACAAGTAACACTTGTTCACTTTCGATAGATTATTTTCTCTTCTCCATCCTTACTTCGATGATTATCTATTTTGTCAACAAACTATTGGGAAACGTTGCATGGAAAACAAAAAAAATTCTATGCACACGCAATGATCTATCCATGGAGATGCATAGCAACGAGGGGGAGAGTGTGTCTACGTACCCTCATAGACCGTAAGCGGAAGGGTTTAACAACGCGGTTGATGTAGTCGAAATTCTTCGCGCTCCAACCGATCAAGTACCGAATGTACGGCACCTCCGCGTTCTGCACACGTTCAGCTCGGTGACGTCCCTCGCCTTCTTTATCCAGCAAGATGTCGAGGTAGTAGATGAGTTCCGTCAGCACGACGGCGTGGTGACGGTGATGGTGAAGTGATCTCCGCAGGGCTTCGCCTAAGCACTACGAAAAATATGACCGGGGGTGTAAACGGTGGAGGGAGGGCGCCGCACACGGCTAAACAATTGTCTGGTGTGTGCTAGGCGCCCCCTTCCCACATATATATAGGTGGGAGGGGGAGGGGAGAGGCCAGGAGGTGCCCCAAGTAGGACCGAATCCTACTTGGGCTCCTCCTAAGCCGCGCGCCCCCCTGCCATATATATCGAAATGGGAAGGAAAGGGGGGAGAGGTGGAAGGAAGGGGGAATCCTATTCCCTTTCTTTCCTTTCCTCCTTCCCCTTTCCTTCTCCACCTTGGCCGGCCCATATGGGGAGCGCACCAGCCCCTTGTGGCTGGTGTGTTTCCCCTCTTGGCCCATAAGGCCCATATCTTTTGCCGGGGGTGCCTGGAACCCCTTCCGGTGACCCGATAAGTACCCGGTGACCCCCGAAACACAACGTTCGACCATTTCGAGACTCCTCGTCATGTCCGTGATCTCATCCGGGACTCCGAACAACATTCGGTCACCAAATCACATAACTCATATAATACTATATCGTCAACGAACGTTAAGCGTGCGGACCCTACGGGTTCGAGAACTATGTAGACATGACCGAGACACTACTCCGGTCAATAACCAATAGTGGAACCTGGATGCTCATATTGGCTCCTACATATTCTACAAAGATATTTATCGGTCGAACCGTTATGACAACGTACGTAATTCCCTTTGTCCATCGGTATGTTACTTGCCCGAGATTTGATCGTCGGTATCTTCATACCTAGTTCAATCTCGTTACCGGCAAGTCTCTTTACTTGTTCCGTAATACATCACCTCGTGACCAACTCCTTAGTCGTTTGCTTGCAAGCTTATGATGTGTATTACCGAGAAGGCCCAGAGATACCTCTCCGAAACTCGGAGTGACAAATCCTAATCTCGATCTATACCAACTCAACAAATACCTTCAGAGATACCTGTAGAGCATCTTTATAATCACCCAGTTACATTGTGATGCTTGATAGCACACAAGGCACTCCTCCGGTATCCGGGAGTTGCATAATCTCATAATCGAAGGAATATGTATTTGACATGAAGAAAGCAATAGCAATAAAACTAAACGATCATTATGCTAAGCTAACAGATGGGTCTTGTCCATCACATCATTCTCCTAATGATGTGATCCTGTTATCAAATGACAACTCATGTCCATGGTCAAGAAACCTTAACCATCTTTGATCAATGAGCTAGTCTAGTAGAGGCTTACTAGGGACACGATGTTTTTTCTATGTATTCACACATGTATTATGGTTTCCGATTAATACAATTCTAGCATGAATAATAAACCTTTATCATGAATAAGGAAATATAAAATAACAACTTTATTATTGCCTCTAGGGCATATTTCCTTCAGTCTCCCACTTGCACTAGAGTCAATAATCTAGATTACATTGTAATGATTCTAACACCCATGGAGTCTTGGTGCTGATCATGTTTTGCTCGTGGAAGAGGCTTAGTCAATGGGTCTGCTACATTCAGATCCGTATGTATCTTGCAAATTTCTATGTCTCCATCCTTGACTTGTTCACGAATGGAGTTGAAGCATCTCTTGATGTGTTTGGTTCTCTTGTGAAACCTGGATTCCTTCGCCAAGGCAATTGCTCCAGTGTTGTCACAAAAGATTTTCATTGGATCCGATGCACTAGGTATTACACCTAAATCGGATATGAACTCCTTCATCCAGAATCCTTCATTTGCTGCTTTCGAAGCAGCTATGTACTCCGCTTCACACGTAGATCCCGCCACGATGCTCTGCTTGGAACAGCACCAACTGACAGCTCCACCATTCAATATAAAAACATATCCGGTTTGTGACTTAGAGTCATCCGGATCAGTGTCAAAGCTAGCATCGACGTAACCATTTACGACGAGCTCTTTGTGACCTCCATAAATGAGAAACATATCCTTGGTCCTTTTCAGGTACTTCAGGATGTTCTTGACCGCTGTCCAGTGATCCACTCCTGGATTACTTTGGTACCTCCCTGCCAGACTTATGGCAAGGCACACATCAGGTCCGGTACACATCATAGCATACATGATAGAACCTAACATAGGGAATGACTTTCATTTTCTCTCTATCTTCTGCAGTGGTCGGGCATTGAGTCTTACTCAACTTCACACCTTGCAACACAGGCAAGAACCCTTTCTTTGACTGATCCATTTTGAACTTCTTCAAAACTTTATCAAGGTATGTGCTTTGTGAAAGTCCTATTAAGCGTCTCGATCTATCCCTATAGATCTTGATGACCAATATATAAGCAGCTTCACCGAGGTCTTTCATTGAAAAATTATTATTCAAGTATCCTTTTATGCTATCCAGAAATTCTATATCATTTCCAATCAATAATATGTCATCCACATATAATATCAGAAATGCTACAGAGCTCCCACTCACTTTCTTGTAAATACAGGCTTCACCGAAAGTCTGTATAAAACCATATGCTTTGATCACCTCATCAAAGCGTATATTCCAACTCCGAGATGCTTGCACCAGTCCATAGATGGATCGCTAGAGCTTGCACACTTTGTTAGCACCTTTAGGATCGACAAAACCTTCTGGTTGTATCATATACAATTCTTCCTTAAGAAATCCATTAAGGAATGCAGTTTTGACGTCCATTTGCCAGATTTCATAATCATAAAATGCGGCAATTGCTAACATGATTCGGACGGACTTAAGCATCGCTACGGGTGAGAAAGTCTCATCGTAGTCAACCCCTTGAACTTGTCGAAAACCTTTTGCGACAAGTCGAGCTTTATAGACAGTAACATTACCATCTGCATCAGTCTTCTTCTTGAAGATCCATTTATTTTCTATGGCTTGCCGATCATCGGGCAAACCCACCAAAGTCCATACTTTGTTCTCATACATGGATCCTATCTCAGATTTCATGGCCTCAAGCCATCTGTTGGAATCTGGACTCATCATAGCTTCTTCATAGTCCGTAGGTTCGCCTTGGTCTAGTAACATAACTTCCATTACAGGATTCCCATACCACTCTGGTGCGGATCATGTTCTGGTTGACCTACGAAGTTCTGTAGTAACTTGATCCGAAGTTTCATGATCATCATCATTAGCTTCCTCTCTAGTTGGTGTAGGCATCACAGGAACGGTTTTCTCTGATGTGCTACTTTCCAATTCGAGAGAAGGTACAATTACCTCATCAAGTTCTACTTTCCTCCCACTCACTTCTTTTGAGAGAAACTCCTTCTCTAGAAAGGTTCCATTCTTGGCAACAAAGATCTTGCCTTCGGATCTGTGGTAGAAGGTGTACCCAATTGTTTCTTTAGGGTATCCTATGAAGACGCACTTCTCCAATTTAGGTTCGTGCTTATCAGGCTGGAGCCTTTTGACATAAGCGTCGCATCCTCAAACTTTAAGAAACGACAGCTTAGGTTTCATGCCAAACCATAGTTCATACGGTGTCGCCTCAACGGATTTAGACGGTGCCCTATTTAACGTGAATGCAGCTGTCTCTAATGCATAACCCCAAAATGATAGTGGTAAATCAGTAAGAGACATCATAGATCGCACCATCTCTAATAAAGTACGGTTACGATGTTCGGACACACCATTACGCTATGGTGTTTCAGGTGGCGTGAGTTGTGAAACTATTCCACATTGTTTTAAATGAAGGCCAAACCCGTAACTCAAATATTCGCCTCCGCGATCAGATTGCAGAAACTTTATTTTCTTGTTACGATGATTCTCCACTTCACTCTGAAATTCTTTGAACTTTTCAAATGTTTCAGACTTGTGTTTCATTAAGTAGATATACCCATATCTGCTCAAATCATCTGTGAAGGTCAGAAAATAACGATACCCGCCGCATGCCTCAACACTCATCGGACCGCATACATCGGTATGTATTATTTCCAATAAGTCATTAGCTCGCTCCATTGTTCCGGAGAATGGAGTTTTGGTCATCTTGCCCATGAGGCATGGTTCGCAAGTATCAAATGATTCATAATCAAGTGATTCCAAAAGCCCATCTACATGGAGTTTCTTCATGCGCTTTACATCAATATGACCTAAACGGTAGTGCCACAAATATGTTGCACTATCATTATCAACTTTGCATCTTTTGGCATCAATATTATGAATATGTGTATCACTACAATCAAGATTCAACAAAAATAGACCACTCTTCAAGGGTGCATGACCATAAAAGATATTACTCATATAAATAGAACAACCATTATTCTCTGATTTAAATGAATAACCGTCTCGCACTAAACAAGATCCAGATATAATGTTCATGCTCAACGCTGGCACCAAATAACAATTATACAGGTCTAAAACTAATCTCGAAGGTAGATGTAGAGGTAGCGTGCCGACGGCGATCACATCGACCTTGGAACCATTCCCGACGCGCATCGTCACCTCGTCCTTAGCCAATCTTCGTTTAATCCGTATCTCCTATTTCAAGTTACAAATATGAGCAACCGAACCAGTATCAATTGCCCAGGCGCTACTATGAGCATTAGTAAGGTACACATCAATAACATGTATATCAAATATACCTTTGTTCACTTTGCCATCCTTCTTATCCGCCAAATACATGGGGCAATTCTGCTTCTAGTGACCAGTCCCTTTGCAGTAGAAGCACTCAGTTTCAGGCTTGGGTCCAGCTTTGGGTTTCTTCCTGGGAGTGGCAACTTGCTTGCCATTCTTCTTGAAGTTCCCTTTCTTTCCCTTGCCCTTTTTCTTGAAACTAGTGGTCTTGTTAACCATCAACACTTGATGCTCCTTCTTGATTTCTACCTCCGCAGCCTTAAGCATTGCGAAGAGCTCGGGAATTGTTTTGTTCATCCCTTGCATATTATAGTTCATCACGAAGCCTTTGTAGCTTGGTGGAAGTGATTGAAGAACTCTGTCAATGACACAATCAACTGGAAGATCAACTCCCAGCTGAGTCAAGTGATTATAATACCCAGACATTTTGAGTATGTGTTCACTGATAGAACTGTTCTCCTCCATCTTGCAGCTATAGAACTTGTTGGAGACTTCATATCTCTCAACCCGGGCATTTGCTTGAAATATTAACTTCAACTCTTGGAACATCTCATATGCTCCATGACATTCAAAATGTCTTTGAAGTCCCGGTTCTAATCCGTAAAGCATGGCACACTGAACTATAGAGTAGTCATCAGATCGCGTCTGCCAGACGTTCAAAGCATCTACATTAGTGGGAGGGGGCTTGTCACCTAGCGGTGCATCAAGGATATAATTCTTCTGTGCAGCAATGAGGATAATCCTCAAGTTACGGACCCAGTCCGTGTAATTGCTACCATCATCTTTCAACTTAGTTTTCTCTAGGAACGCATTAAAATTCAGGGGAACGGTAGCACGGGCCATTGATCTACAACATAGATATGTAAATACTATCAGGACTAAGTTCATGATAAATTAAGTTCAATTAATCAAATTACTTAAGAACTCCCACTTAAATAGAAATCCTTCAAGTCATCTAAGTGATACGTGATCCAAATCAACTAACCCATGTCCGATCATCACATGAGATGGGGTAGTCATCAATGGTGAACATCTCTATGTTGATCATATCTACTATATGATTCACGTTCGATCTTTCGATCTCCAGTGTTTCGAGGCCATGTCTGTACATGCTAGGCTTGTCAAGTTTAACCCAAGTATTCCGCATGTGCAAAACTGTCTTGCACCGGTTGTATGTGAACATAGAGTCTATCACACCCGATCATCACGTGGTGTCTCAACACGACGAACTGCAGCAATGGTGCATACTTAGGGAGAACACTTTTACCTTGAAATTTAGTGAAATTATCATCTTATAATGCTATCGCCGTACTAAGCAAAATAAGATGCCTAAAAGATAAACATCACATGCAATCAAAATATGTGACATGATATGGCCATCATCATCTCGTGCTTTTGATCTCCATCTCCAAAGCATCGTCATGATCTCCATCGTCACCGGCTCGACACCTTGATCTCCATCGTTGCATCATGGTCGTCTCGCCAACTATTGCTTCTACAACTATTGCTAATGCATAGTGATAAAGTAAAGCAATTACATGGCGTTTGTATTTCATACAATAAAGCGACAGCCATAAGGCTCCTGCCAGTTGCCGATAACTTACAAAACATGATCATCTCATACAACAATGTATATCACATCATGTCTTGACCATATCACATCACAACATTCCCTGCAAAAACAAGTTAGACGTCCTCTACTTTGTTGTTGCAAGTTTTACGTGGCTATTACGGGCTTCTAGCAAGAACCGTTCTTACCTATGGTAAAAACCACAACGGTGATTCGTCAAGTTTTCTGTTTTAACCTTCTTCAAGGACCGCCGCAGTCAAATTCGATTCAACTAAAGTAGGAGAAACAGACACCCGCCAGCCACCTTTATGCAAAACTAGTTGCATGTCAGTCGGTGGAACCGGTCTCATGTGCGTGGACATGTAAGGTTGGTCCAGGCCGCTTCATCCCACAATACCGCTGAATCAAAATAAGACATTGGTGGAAAGCAGTATGACTATCACCGCCCACAACTCTTTGCGTTCTACTCGTGCATATCATCTACCCATAGACCTGGCTCATGATGCCACTGTTGGGAAACGTTGCATGGAAAACAAAAAAAATTCTACGCACACGCAATGATCTATCCATGGAGATGCATAGCAACGAGGGGGAGAGTGTGTCTACATACCCTCATAGACCGTAAGTGGAAGCGTTTAACAACGCGGTTGATGTAGTCGAACTTCTTCGCGCACCAACCGATCAAGTACCGAACGTACGACACCTCCGCGTTCTGCACACGTTCAGCTCAGTGACATCCCTCGCCTTCTTGATCCAGCAAGACGTTGAGGTAGTAGATAAGTTCCGTCAGCACGACGGCGTGGTGACGGTGATGGTGAAGTGATCTCCGCAGGGCTTCGCCTAAGCACTACGAAAAATATGACCGGGGGTGTAAACAGTGGAGGGGGGCGCCGCACACGGCTAAACAATTGTCTGGTGTGTGCTAGGCGCCCCCTTCCCACATATATATAGGTGGGAGGGGGAGGGGAGAGGCCAGGAGGCGCCCCAAGTAGGACCGAATCCTACTTGGGCTCCTCCCAAGCCGCGCGCCCCCTGCCATATATATCGGAGGGGGAAGGAAAGGGGGGAGAGGTGGAAGGAAGGGGGAATCCTATTCCCTTTATTTCCTTTCCTCCTTACCCTTTCCTTCTCCACCTTGGTCGGCCCATATGGGGGGCGCACCAGCCCCTTGTCGCTGGTGTGTTTCCCCTCATAAGGCCCATATCTTTTGCCAGGGGTGCCCGGAACCCCTTTCGGTGACCCGATAAGTACCCGGTGACCCCCGAAACACTTCCGGTGTCCGAATACCATCGTCCTATATATCAATCTTTACCTCTCGACCATTTCGAGACTCCTCGTCATGTCCGTGATCTCATCCGGGACTCCAAACAATATTCGGTCACCAAATCACATAACTCATATAATACTATATCGTCAACGAACGTTAAGCGTGCGGACCCTACGGGTTCGAGAACTATGTAGACATGACCGAGTCATCTCTCAGGTCAATAACTAGTAGCAGAACCTGGATGCTCATATTGGCTCCTACATATTCTACGAAGATCTTTATCGGTCGAACCATTATGACAACATACGTAATTTCCTTTGTCCATCGGTATGTTACTTGCCCAAGATTCGATCATTGGTACCTTCATACCTAGTTCAATCTCATTTCCGGCAAGTCTCTTTACTCGTTCCGTAATACATCACCTCGTGACCAACTCCTTATTCGTTTGCTTGCAAGCTTATGATGTGTATTACCGAGAGGGCCCAGAGATACCTCTTCGAAACTCGGAGTGACAAATCTTAATCTCGATCTATACCAACTCAACAAATACCTTCGGAGATACCTGTAGAGCATCTTTATAATCACACAGTTACGTTGTGATGCTTGATAGCACACAAGGCACTCCTCCGGTATCCGGGAGTTGCATAATCTCATAGTCGAAGGAATATGTATTTGACATGAAGAAAGCAATAGCAATAAAACTGAACGATCATTATGCTAAGCTAACGGATGGGTCTTGTCCATCACATTATTCTCCTAATGATGTGATCCCGTTATCAAATGACAACTCATGTCCATGGTCAGGAAACCTTAACCATCTTTGATCAACGAGCTAGTCTAGTAGAGGCTTACTAGGGACACGATGTTTTTTCTATGTATTCACACATGTATTATGGTTTCCGATTAATACAATTCTAGCATGAATAATAAACCTTTATCATGAATAAGGAAATATAAAATAACAACTTTATTATTGCCTGTAGGGCATATTTCCTTCACAATCGTCCAAAAAGGTGTAGATTGTTGGTGCAATAATTTGCCTCATTGTGTTTTGGAGATTGTTGTCATAAACAATGAGGGACTAGTGTGTTTGCTAGTGCATGCAGAGTGTCAAGTCCATGAACTCATGTGGAGTTTGGTACAAACACCGAATATAATCTCCTGCAAGCCAGCGAAGAATATGATGAGCACATGGCTACCACAGTTACACCCACAGCACCTGCTGCTATACCTATTGGACCAATTACTAGAGCTCGTGCACGCTAGGTAAATTATCAGGAACTTCCGTTTCTTGGTAATGTTTCTAATGTTCATGAGAATATGATGTTGCCTAACTTAGATACATTTGTATTGCTTACAATTGAAGGGCCTAACATGGACAAGAAGGATGAATTAATGTTGGAGCATGCTCTAGCATGGAGATGAAGGCGAGTGCGAAGGGAACAAGAACGGAGTTTCCGGTGGAGATTTCCTTACTTTGAAGCCACCATGATGACATACAAGAAGATGGACAAAATAAACAAGATCTTCTTTCATAAATTTTGTCCATAGCTTATTGTTGGTGCCGTGCCACCTTATTTTTGTGGCAGGCCCATGTAATTTCAAAATATTACTTCGTAGGCTATTCTTTGAGTTCATATTCTAGGGGAAATGACTTGGGAGGTGTTTTAGTCCCACCTTGTCAAAGATGGACGAAATCTCCTCTCTTTTCCCCTATAAATACAACCCTTAAGGCATCATTTAGACTTGGGTTTTGTTTAGTTAAGGGTTAGTCATTGCTGCAACTTCATGTACTTTGTTTGTGTCCAACGAAACAGACCAAGACCGTTTTTGGAACCCCACTTTTATCAATACTTCATCTAAACTCGCAATATCCAGATTGCATTTATCATATTCTTGCTCGTTCTTCGATTGCGTGCAGAATAGACCTTCGTGGTCAGACTGATCGTGCCTCCGGCATCGTCAGTAACCTCCAGGAGAATGGTTTAGCGATTGCTAAGACGCAGCGTCGTGCACGCTTATAGTCGGATCATCAAAGTCGACTCCACCAAATCGATAGTTGTCATCTCATCGAAAGACGGGACACCCTCGACTCTATCAAGTGGTATCAGTTTTTAGGTTGCTCGGTGAGATTTTCCAGTTTTTCGTAGTCTTTATTGCATCTGTTCCTCATACCTAGAGTCCAAGAAAAAACCACACAAAAAAGTTAGATTAGTTTATCATTGTCCCAGACAGTTTGAGCGTTTTCGCCATTACCACTTAGTTTTTGCATTATTGAATTTTCGGTTACATGGTATGTCGAGTCGCTGGTTTTAGTGTCTAGTCTTTTAGAGTTTCGAGTTCTAGCATGTTTTGTTCACGCTGCATCCGCAAACACCATTGTCCACTTTGTTATCGTCTTCTGCTGCGTCTTATTTCCAGCGCCGCAGTCATCATCCATCCGCTGTTGTTGCACATCACTATCGCCTCCAAATTTTTGTACACCCTCATCTTTGTGTGTCTTGCCACCACTATTATATTTTTCCGTTGCATCCATTTGAAGTTAAAGAGAAGAGGTCGTGCAAGGAAAAAGGGCAGGATTTTATTTGTGATCACATCAGGTTGTTCATCGGTTGGAGAAAAAACAAATAGAAGGTGCTTCGATTGGAAGATTTGATCAGTTAAGGAAGGCAGGTTTGGATAAGTTTCTTACCTTGTTTATCTCTCCAAAGAAAGTCACAACATGTACGTGCTAGTCTATCACGTATTTTTTTCTCTTGAGACAAAAAAAAGCAAGTTGGTCAGGTACTCCAATACAAGAGTCTTTGGATCGGTTGTGGAGAGAGAGAGAAAAGGTTCAAGATTTCTGATTGCATGTGTGCTGTTTGGATTGGAAAAAAAAAGGAAAGATAAAGGTGGCTGGGATCTACACCGAATTTTATAAAGGAACACGAATTGGGCGTTTGGTATTTGGCATCTAGCAGATTCTGTGGAGAGTTTGCTAGGACGTTTCGACGAGTCAAAAAAAAAAGCAACATCCAATCTGTTTGGTAGTAGTTTTGGCAGGTTTTGATCGGTCATATTGAAAACTGCAAACCAATCTGTGGTTGGATGGTTAGAAGGACAGTGGTATCCTTAGTCCATTAGGATTCAAGTCCTGCTGCTCGTATTATTCCTGAATTTATTTTATGATTTTCGGCGATGTGCTTTTAGTAGGAGAAGACGTTTCCGTCGATGACGAGGTGCCTACGGTGACTTCGTAAATCTTAAGATGTATGCCGGCTCAGTCTGTCGAAGGTGCTCACATAGGTAGAGTGTACATGTGTGCGTTCATAAAGATGAGTGTATGCACATATATATAAACGCTTGCGTCTGTATTAATAAAAACTGCCGTTTAGTCCACGCAGATATAACAGGGAAAAGATGTACAGCTTGGTTTCCAAAACAGATTGCGTTCGGAATAGATCAGACTCATTAGAGTTTCTTTATTGCACGTTACCTCCTCCTTGGGGAAAATGCAGGAGAGGAGAAAAAAAATATGGCTCAAACATTTCAGGAAGCCAATCCGCGTCTATGTTGTGACTGTTCGATCGTTGAAAAAAAAACGCAAGGTCGTGCTTAATATAGAAGAGAAAAAAGAGGAGTCCAGATTCGTTTGTTCCACTAGAGACAAAACAAAGAAACAAGATTCGGCTGGAGGTTTCCAAATTCTGGACGTGTTGTTGGAGGAAAAAAAAAGGAAAGAAATACTAGGAGGCAGATCGAAGAAGGACTGTTTGGAAGCACTAAAAAAAGAAGATTACTAGTACTCGTTTTGGAAGGATTAAATAATCAGAGAGAAGGTATGTGCACACTTTTGGCGTACTAAGTTTGGCAAGTCACGGTTTCCATAAAGAAAAAATTGACAAGCCACGTTTGCTTTGATTGAACGACGTGTCCACTGAAATATCCATCGGCACGGCTCAACAACATCCGAATTATGCCCGATCAGGGTAGAGAGGTGCATACTAAGGTCTAGCAAAAAGTCATATCTGTAGTACATTACGAAGCACCAGTAGAATGACCGTTAGTTGCTACGGGTGAAATACAGAAAAATGTCAAATTGATGACCAAGTGACATGAGTGAAGCCCTTCAAAAATATATCGCCTTTTATCAAAAAAAATAGTGTATACTATGAGAGAAACTATGCACCCTTCGCCTGTTTTTTCGGTGGTAAAATTATGTGATCATCATCTTCATCTTCCTCTTTTCATCCCCATGGCCCATCCTCCAACACTGGTTAAGGCCGGTGCAGATGTTATGTGCCACCCTACTCGAGCCGCCTTCTATGTCGGTCCACGGTTGCCACAACACTGGTCGTGGCCGGTGACGATGCCACCCTACCCGAGCTACCTTCTCTGTTGGTCCACCGTTGTCCCTGATCCACCCTCCAACACTGGTCACGGCCTCTGCCGGTGTCATGTGCCGTCCTACCCGAGCCGCATTTTCCGTAGGTCCACCGTAGCCCCAAACCATCCTTCTATCCCCTCCCCTCTTCTAAAATTACATGTTCGTTGTCATCATATTCCTCCATCCATACCCATGACCGACCTCTTGACACTGGTTGCAGCCGGTGCTGATCTCATGTGCCGCCCTGCCCGAGCTTCCTTCTCTGACGGTCCACCGTTGCCCCCGACCATACCTCTACCCCCTTCTACGACAACGGTGAGCACCCAAACCGCATGATTGGTAAGGCTACATTTTTTATTGCCAAATTTGACATAAATAAAAAATGTCTACTCTTTCAGTCAGAACTTGCACTTTAATTGAATATCAACATGGAATAAGAAAAAAAACATGCAGTACAATGACGGTAAAGAGAAGAACATGCAGTAAATTTCATCGGATGGTCTATCACTATCTTTGCGCGTCACATTGGTAACAATTTGTTGAATCCTTAGCACGGCCTATACAAAACTAAAAAGTATGACAGACGGTCCGTAACTAAGTACGCGCGCGTTGCAATGGGATAATAAATAATATAATGAGCCACTAAGTAATCAACCTCCTCATAGATATTGTGTTCCTTTAACCATCCTTCTTGAAAGAACCTTGCATGTGAGTCCCTCAAAGGTTAGAGATACCAAAATAGACATATCCATGCTCATCTCAGTACCACAAAAAGACTTACGTAGTAAACACCGTATGCTCATTTTTTGCCATTTTAACCAAACTTATAGATAGAGCTTAGATGTGTTGTTTTTGCAAAGTTAAAATCTTTAAAGAATCACAGAGTTGTAGGCAGGCTCAAGAAAACTCTCGTAGAAGAACATTAAAAAAGTGAGTATTTGGTTATACTAAAGCAGAAGGCTACACGAATCAGTTCGCCTTAACAACATATGCAAGTCATACAAAAACAATTGTTCATGTTCTAATAATGATCTCAAACCTCTACATCATAGTGATGGGAGGGCTTTGTCTTGTTGCGCGCCCAGTCGACCACGACGCCGTCATCTAGGCCGTGGTGCGAGGCAACGGGCGCGCGTCGTGCTCCATGCCCGTGAGAGAGCCGACGTGAGGGAGAGCTGGGTGAGGCAATGGAGATGCCGCCCACGCTCAAGGCTTCTATGGTTTTGGCATGAAGAATTTGGACTCCCCTTGCCATCACCATGGATGGGAGAGAGAGGAAGAGACACCTTCTCCATGGTCACCAGTGTTGGTTGGGGAGGACGACTGCGGCACGCATCGGGGTGATTTTTCAAACGCAAGGGTGGCGAACAGCTGATCAGGAGCCCCAGCAGCCCGATTCGTCCATCAATCGATCAATCTCCTCTAGTGCTCATGCTTGACAGCATCGCCATGAAGCTCATGCGCAATGGGAAAACCCCCAAATTTCGGAGGCTCTCGTATGTAGCGAGATCGATCCGACCAGTTTTGCGGTACTCGACCTCGCGTCGACAAGTCCATCTTCATCTCTTGCCGCATTGGAGAGGATGGGAGGAGACCGTAGAAATGGGAGAGATGTGATCGCTAAAGAAGAAAGAGGAAGGCAGCTAAGCAAGCCGATCATACGTGTTTTTTCCTTTCCCCTCAGCGAATGCTATGTGTGTAGGTCAAATTTGCCACTGGATAATAAAACATATAGTATACCATTATTTTTTAAACATAAGCTAAATATCTCTCATCATGTAGTTCAGCTTCGAGCTCACAGAACTTGGAATTGTGTTTATTCTTACTGAAACAAACAACACTGAACTAATTCAGTTGGCAAATGTTGTATTTATGCATCATATACAATGCTTGACAATTCAGTTCATTCTTTCTTAATCTCACAAAATGAACTTGTACAAGGAGGCATGATGAAAAAGGAAAAACATTACACCCAATATGACCAGGCGTTAGTCGCACGCTCACATCGGAATTTTAAAACTAAAAGTACATTATGTTGATATGGTACAAACAATCAATCTACCCACGTCTGCTTATTGCACCTTTCCCATCTGACTGATCACACCTACTATATCCCTCAATTTTAGTCACAAAAATGAATAGATATTTGGGCTACTAGGAAGACCTAACAGAGGCTAATAATCCGTCACCAGCTTCAAGATGATACTGCTATTTTCTGTAGCTTATAAGATAACTAACGAAAAACAACTGCAAGTTCCTTATACTACTTCGAAGTTAAATCAACATGACTTGATCCATCAATATGAAAAAATTCAACTTGTCATCGACAAAGTAGAGACAGAGATAAGTACTTACTTCCATGATATTTTTTAACAGATCACTGGTGTCATTAGCTATAAGATCATAAACTATACAATTAGCTAATAATGGATCAAATCCTAAAATTTATCCATACATAAATGATTCCAAATCTAGTTCATGGGTTCATCGCCCAAATATTCAGAGGATATTCCTCAGTATTGCCATGGCGTTTCGAAGCCTTCGACCAATAATTCTGCATAACATCATAAGTTGTTGGACCATCAATTTTCAAAAGCAAGTCATGCCATGGTTCCCTTGGGCCACGAGCATCATCTACCTGGACAAGGATAATCACTTTCAGTTTCCCAAAATAAAACTTTCAAAATAGCAATTCAAATTAACACTAAGCATAGGAAAATATGTAACTATTCTTAGTGTTCTAAGATGGTCTCCTTACAATGATTAAGAAGCGAACACAACATAAGTTTCCTACTCTTGTAAAAAATAAACTCCAATAACTATTACATGAGAAGCTGCAAAACTACACAAGTACAAGACAAAGGAATCGACACTTACATCAAAGTTCACATTGTAATAATCTTCATCGTGCAAAGTTTGAAGACTCCGAAACAGAGGGTGCAAGGAATGAATGGTATTGAGATATCTAAGTACATAATGTATGGTAATACGAAAAAGTTGAATGCTGAAACCCCAACAAAACAGTTCATTCACACATGGAATTTTGCTTGCAAAGTAACATATGGTATCTACCTACCCTGCTCATCCCCTTGACACACAACTCTGTTACTGATACTCCCTAGAGTGTTTGTCTAGTTCCTTCAGCAATGGTAAGTTAAGAAGAACCTAAGAACTCCTGCAATTGTAGGATCAAAACGTTGATGTCATTCGTAAAGCCCTTGGAACCCCAAGTTTCGACAAGTCTTCACCAAGAAATTGCTTTCGAAGCATGTAGGAGTGGAAAGGGGGTTCTATTTGTACCTTAGATGGATCAGCCCGAGCCTTCTTCAAGAGCTGAGCGCCGAAGCTCCTGGTGATTGGGTGATTGATCCCCGCCGGCAGCTAGATCTTGTTATTGCAGCAACAAGACCAGATTCAGTTCAGTACAAAGAGCGAAAGAACAAAAAAACAGTACGGGATTCAATCTTTGCACTGATTTTCTTACCCGTCGAGGACGTGGGCATGGACAACAATACCGATGTCCCCGAGCACCGCATGTTTCCTCCTGCATTGGGGCGCCCGGAAGCCAGCGCCGACGTTGTTATGCTTCCCCATCGAGCCTGCGGCACCTGGATCAAGAAATCAAGGAATTGCTTGTTTACGCACGGATAGGGCAAGAAACTTGCTTGCATCAGACTGTCCAGGTTGGAAGCATTATTAAAAATCTGATCTTGGTGAATTAGAGTCGTATGAACAACAGAACTTAAATGAAACAAAGCTATGAGAAACCCAACGGCGCAGCCAGGACCAAATCAAGAATCCCTAGAGCGGTCGTTCCCCATGCGGCACGGCGAGAAAGAGAGATTCTGCTAGTGGGCGGACGGGCGACTCACCTCTATTGGACGGCTGCGGAGCGGCAGCAGTGTGCTGGTTATGGTTGGCCGCCGTGGGGACTTGTCCTAGCGAGGTGATTCCAGTGAGCTCTCCCTCCGTTCCCACTCTGCTTCTACTATTGCTTGGGGATCCCGGGTGTGGATGGGGAGGCGGCTGGAGAAGGTGGTGCGGCGCCGGGTGTGCGGGCTAGGCCTCGGTGGTGAGCCGTGTGCGAAATTTGGGACTCCTTCCATAACAAATTAAGTAGGTACATATAATGCTTTCATAATAAGATTTGTTTGTCATAATTTACATATTAATTTCCTTAAAATTCATTATTTGCTTCCTAAAAATCTATTATTTGTTTCCTAAAACAAATTGCACTAATGAGAGAGATTGATTGATTTGGATAAGTTAGGAAAGTTAGATCCGTGATCTTTTGCACGTTAGGAAAGTGCTGATTTTTTGAAAGAAAATAGTGCAGAGTAAAATAAACCAATGGATTAGAGAACCAGTGGTACGAGGGTGGTGGGAGGTGAGACGAAATAAAACCGGATGAAAATAAAACCGGAGTATCGGGCTACCAACTGCTCCATTAGGAGTAGAGATGCTACACACGCAATAATTTTGGTATGGTTTTTGCGATTCTAGAGCATCTTCAATAGAAGATGTAGATGCAAAAATAACTAACTTTTGCATCTCCAAGGTCCAAAAACCCCTCTCCAGCACCAGATGATGTAGATGCAAAAAATATTACATCTCCGCTTCTCGGAGATGTAAAATACAACACCTCGCGATGTAAATATACATCTTCACCTACAGGAGATGTAAAATCGCATCGCGCGCCAACTGCCAACCGCTCTTTCGTTCCCTTCCCTTCCTCCTCTGTCCACCCACCGCACAGCCGGAGCCACTCTGATTCGCCGCCGTCCCCACTGCCCCTGCCTGCTGGCCGGCCCCCCCCCCCCCTATCGCCAGATCCGGCCGCGTGCCACCCCTGTCGCCCTCTGCCGCTACTCCGCCGCTCTCTGCCACGAATCGCCGCTCCTCAGCCGCTACTCTACCACTTTCTGCCTTGAATCACCACTCCTCCGTCGCCCCGATTCGCTCCTCCGCCGCCCCGATTCGCCGCTCCTTCGCCCCTTCGCCGCTCCTCCGCCGCCCCCCCGCTGTTCCATGTTCTCTCTCCGCCTCGAATAGCGTTGCGCCGCATCCGTGAGCTTGTCGGCGCAGGCCTTGTTGCCATCGTTGTTAGAGCTCACGTTTGCCGCGTCCAAGCATGCACTTGAACTCCTGGAGTTCCCAGGAGCCCGTAGCGCCCTTCATCCGGCCTCCCCGTGCCCTGCAGCCTTGCGCCCGAGCAAGCCTTGCTCTGGCCACCGCATCGAGCTCGCTCCCGTCGAGTTTCGGCCACCCTAACTCCTCTTGTTTGCCCCAAAGGACGTGCCTCGCTCCCAGCTATCCGTAGAGCCAAATGCCGCTGCAAACCGTCGCCCATAGAGCAAACCCGAGGCACTCTGCCGTGCTTGGTGGTCGCCCGCGGCACAACTTGTTTACATCTCCATTGGCATCATCTGTTGGAGTTGCACTTTTACATCACCAATTTACATCTTCTGTTGGAGTTGCCTCTTTTTTGGAGATGTAAAAAACACTTGATGTAAATTTTTGCATCTCCTGTTTTACATCTCCAAATTTGCATCTTCAACTAGAGATGCTCTAAAGAGCCTAATTCTTGATTTTTTTCATACCAAAGCATTATCTGTAAGTTGAAGCAATGTTTGGAATTTGCACCAAGTCATGAGAAAAATCTAAATAAAAGGATTCTCTCCTTCATTTTTTTGAAACTCCCGTTTCTTTATTCCCACTGATCATGCCCTTTATTCTCTCCTTTCTTTATTACTCCTATATGCCCATTGAAACCGGTCATTCATACTCCCTCTGATCCATATAGGCCCTCCTAACATACTTCATATAAAATTTATATTGTGTGTTAGCATTTTCCAAAATACACCATTGCAATTAATTAGGTTAATTAAAGCTATGCCCTAAACAGAATCTTAAAGTGGTCAACAGGAACAAATAATAGCATGGTTGGAAACTGCGCATTTTTCTGATCAAATTACATATACAGTTTTATTTAATATGAGTTACGGTTGCAAAGTTATTGCATTATCATGTTTAAACAATTCAATAATAAAAGGCCAGGGACCTAAATGGGCCGAAAACAGAGCGAACTAGGAAAACGTGGAATACTAACCAGCGCCCTGAAGCGCAAGTTAGTGGCTACCTAGTTGGCCGGAAGCCCAACAGAGAAAGGGCACTTAATGTTGGACAGCGGGTTACTTAAAGGAAAAATTAAGGGCATTTTTGTAAAATGTAAACGTATGACGACGAACGGATAGAAACACTCCGCACTTTATTAGTACCTATAGATTACCTTGGAAAGTGATTTTGCTGATTCGTTATTTATCTTGAAGAAAAAAAGGTGAAGAAAGGCCGTTTGAAATATTTGGCTACTGCATAAACGCTTCTTCAGCGGTGGGCCTTGGTTGTTTATGTTGTTGTAGTACAGCTGTCGGTGTGTTTTCGTGCACAGGCGGAAAATTGGTTCATCGTACGAGATCGAGTGTCATTTTGACTCCTATACGTGTTGGATCCTCGTGTGTGTGGTCTTTATTCCACGCGTATTGTCGGTGACAACCCCATCATTTCAAACCCGTAAGTGTTCTTATTTGTTCCAATGTGTGAAATTCACCGGGCCTTAGGCTCGCGTCTCTAACATAGTTTAGTCTAGGACTAGCATTCGACTACTTTGAGCGACTAATTTTAATTTGCATTAATTCTCCCAGAAAAAAAACTTGCATTAATTAACGTGGTTGTAGCATTTTTCACATATGTAAAGCCAACCCAGCTCCATATATTTCTACACCATGCATAATTACGTTCACTGCTTCGCCGTACAAGATCGAGGTTCATTTTGACTCCTATACATGTTGGATCCTCGTGTGTGTGGTCTTTATTTCACGCGTATTATCAGTGACAGACCCATCATTTCAAATCCGCCATTGTTCTTATTTGATCCAGTGCGTGAAACTCATCGGTGTCTTAGGCTCACGTCTCTAACACAGTTTAAGCCTAGCATTCGACTACTTTGAGCAACTATTTTACTTGCATTAGTTAATGTGGTTGTAGCATTTTTTTCCACATATATAAAGCCAATCCAGCTCCACATATTTCTGCACCGTGCATATTTACGTTCACTGGTTTGTCGTACGAGATCGAGCGTCATTTTGACTCCTTTACATGTTGGATCCTCATGTGTGTGGTCTTTATTCCACGCGTATTATCAGTGAGAGGCCCCATCATTCCAAATCTGTCATTGTTCTTATTTTATCCACTGCATGAAATTCACCGGTGTCTTAGGCTCGCGTCTCTAACACAGTTTAGTCTAGGACCAGCATTCAACTACTTTGAGCGACTATTCAACTTGCATTAATTAATGTGGTTGTAGCTTTTTTTCCACATATATAAAGCCAACCTAGCTCCACATATTTGTACATTGTGCATATTTACGTTCACCTGGCAATCGCTTTCTCAATCTTTGGAGTTATTTGACACCTCCGGTTGCCGGTCACCACCTGTTGCATGGTAAGAACTTCTAAGATATAGATATTTGCTATACTATGAGTGTTTTTCCACCACATCCTAGTAGTTCATATTAACATTATTCTTAGATTTTGTTTCTTGTTTTCTACTAACTATGGTAGGTTCCGGAGTTGTTACTTCTTGGGCATTGTCGATTGTGGGAGACTTGCCAGTGTCTAAGAAAACACAACAACCGTCAAAAAGAGGAGTAAAGATATCAGAATGCACATAATCGGGTTAATATTTCCATTCCACCCTTTAATTGTCGTTTTAGGCCTGAGTTATATATTCAATGGGAGTATGAAATAAATGCTATATTTGCTTCCCATAAGTTTGATGAGCGTAGAAAAGTTAAAGGCGTGGTTAGTACTTTCAGTAGCTTTGTTTTAGTTTGGTGAAGCGAACATTGTCAATTATACCCTGATTATGTACCTACTACTTGGGAGTATTTAAAACTTCTCATGGGAGATAGATTCATCGATGTTTATTATACTCGTGGAATGATTAAAAAAACTGCAATATTTAAAACAAGGTAGTGACACCGTAATAAAATATTATGATGATTTACAAACTACCTTGTTGCACTCCTTTTTAGAACAAAGTGAAGAAAATTTTATGGATAGATTTTTGGGATGATTAAACCATGATATTGATGAGCTACTAATTCATGAAGAGTGTTATCATATGGACCGTTTGTTTCGTCTTGCTTGCAAAGTTGAACATGAAATAAAACGACGTGTTGCCCACAAGGAGAACAAGCGCACGGTGCACATTTCCAGAAATGATATGGTTGTTCCTTCAACTACTAGGTATACTATGACAACCATATCCATTGTTGTGAGGACTACATCACCTACACCATGTGACACATCACCATCGAGAGTGCCTACATCATCTGAGTTGATCATAAGATGTAATGACAAAGGTACTGATCTTCCACCTCCACATGAGTATGATGAATGCCTTATAAATTTAAATGCAGCATTTGATGAGCTACCCACTACTTTGATCACACCACCTACTTTAGAGGACTATGTCGATGATTTGACTTTGTCATGTGATCAAACAAATTACTTGAGGCTATATTTTTATTCACCACATGATATGTGTTTTGCTTGGAGCGTCTTGTATTATATGATTCTTTACTCTATTTGCTTTTTAGTTTGCCACAATCATCCTTGATGTACACACTTTTTGAGAGGGACACACATTAATCGTGAATTTATTAGAATACTCTATGTGCTTCACTTATATCTTTTGAGCTAGGTAGTTGCTCTAGTGCTTCACTTATATCTTTTAGAGCACGGCGGTGGTTTTATTTTGAAGAAATTGATGAACTCTCATGCTTCACTTATATTATTTTGAGAGTCTTATAAATAGTATGGCAATTTGCTTAGGTTATGAATTTAGTCCTAATATGATAAGGTATTCAAGAGGGATATAATAAAAACTTTCATGAAGATCATTGAATATATAAGAAGTTTGATTCTTGCATTTGCTTTGAGATATAAAGATGGTGATATTAGAGTCATGCTAGTGATTAATTGTGGTTTAGTAAGAATATATGTATTAAGGTTTGTGATTCTCGAAGCATGCATGTATGGTCTCTTGTTATGCGATGAAGTTGGAGCATGATTTATTTTTTATTGTCTGATTCTCGAAGCATGCATGTATGGTCTCTTGTTATGCGATGAAGTTGGAGCATGATTTATTTTTTATTGTCTTCCTTATGAGTGGCAGTCGGGGACGAGCGATGGTCTTTTCCTACCAATCTATCCCCCTAGGAGCATGTGTAGTAGTACTTTGCTTCGAGGGCTAATAAAATTTTGCAATAAGTATGTGAGTTCTTTATGACTAATGTTGAGTCCATGGATTATATGCACTCTCACCCTTCCGCATTTTGCTAGCCTCTTCGGTACCGTGCATTGCCTTTTCTCACCTTGAGTTGTGGTGCAAACTTCGCCGGTTCATCCAAACCCCGTGATACGATACGCTCTTTCACACATAAGCCACCTTATATCTTCCTCAAAACAGCCACCATACCTACCTATTATGGCATTTCCATAGCCATTCCGAGATATATTGCCATGCAACTTCCACCGTTCCATTTTATTATGACACATACCATCATTGTCATATTGCTTTGCATGATCATATAGTTGGCATAGTATTTGTGGCTTGGCCAACGTTCATATTTTTTATACATGTCATGCTAGATCATTGCACATCCCGGTACACCGTCGGAGGCATTCATATATAGTCATATTTTTGTTCTAGTATCGAGTTGTAATTCTTGAGTTGTAAGTAAATAAAAGTGTGATGATCATCATTATTAGAGCATTGTCCCATGTGAGAAAAGGGTGATGGAGACTATGATTCCCGCACAAGTCGGGATGAGACTCCGGACTTAAAAATAAAAAAAGAGGTCAAAGAGCCCAAAATAAAAAAAGAAAAAGAAAGAGAAAAATAATTAAAAAATGAGAGAAGGGACAATGTTACTATCCTTTTCCACACTTGAGCTTCAAAGTAGCACCATGTTCTTCATGATAGAGAGTCTCCTATTTTGTCACTTTCATATATTACTAGTGGGAATTTTTCATTATAGAATTTGGCTTGTATATTCCAATGATGGGCTTCCTCAAATGCCATAGGTCTTCATGAACAAGCAAGTTGGATGTGCACCCACTTAGTTTTCTTTTGACCTTTCATACACTTATAGCTCTAGTGCATCCGTTGCATGGCAATCCCTACTCCTTGCACTGACATCAATTGATGGGCATCTCCATAGCCCGTTGATTGGCCTCGTCAATGTGAGACTTTCTCCTTTTTTGTCTTCTCCACACAACCTCCACCATCATATTCTATTTCACCCATAGTGCTATATCCCGCTCATGTATTGCATGAGAGTTGAAAAAGCTGAAGCACGTTAAAAAGTATGAACCAATTGCTTGGCTTGTCATCGGGGTTGTGCATGATAAATATTTTGTGTTAAGAAGATAGAGCATGACAAGATTATATGATTTTGTAGGGATAACTTTCTTTAGCCATGATATTTTGAGAAGACATGATTGCTTTTTAGTATTCTTGAAGTATTATTATTTTATGTCAATATTAAACTTTTGTTTTGAATCTTATGGATCTGAATATTCATGCCACATTAAGAAAGATTACATGATAAACATGTTAGGTAGCATTCCACATCAAAAATTCTATTTTTATCATTTACCTACTCGAGGACGAGCAGGAATTAAACTTGGGGATGCTTGATACGTTTCCAATGTATCTATAATTTTTTATTGTACCATGCTATTATATTATCCATCTTGGATGTTTTATATACATTATTATGCTATTTTATATCATTTTTTTGGAGTAACCTATTAACCTAGTGCCCAGTGCCAGTTGCTGTTTTTTCCTTGTTTGTGTCTTTTACAGAAAATCAATACCAAACGGAGTACAAACGAAATGAAACTTTTTGAGGATTTTTCTTGGACCAGAAGACACCTAGGAACCTTTGGGAAGAGGTCAGAGGGGCCACCAGTTGGCGACAAGATCGGAGGGCGCGCCCTCGGGGGGTGCCCCCTAGGGGGGCGCCCCCAGCCTTGTGGGCCCCCTGATGCTCCTCTAACCCTAATCTTTGTTCTATAAATACCCAAATATTCCCCGTATACCAAAGGGCACACCAAAATACTTTTCCGCCGCCGCAAGTTTCTGTCCTCGTGAGATCCCATCTGGAGACCTGTTTCGGTACTCCGCCGGAGGGGGATTCGATCCTGGAGGGCCTCTACATCAACCTTGTTGCCCTTCCAATGATGTGTGAGTAGTTTACCACAGACCTACGGGTCCATAGCTAGTAGCTAGATGGCTTCTTCTCTCTCTTTGATCTTCAATACAATGTTCTCCTCGATGTTCTTGGAGTTCTATTCGATGTAATCTTCTTTTGCGGTGCGTTTGTTGAGATTCGACGAATTGTGGATTTATAATCAGATTATCTATGAATATTATTTGAGTCTTCTCTGAACTCTTTTATGCATGATTAAGATAGCTTTGTATTTCTCTCTGATCTATTGATTTGGTTGGGCCAACTAGATTGATTTTTCTTGTCAGGGGAAAGGTGCTTTGTAATGGGTTCAATCTTGCGGTGCTCATACCAAGTGACAGAAGGGGACATGACACGTATTTGTATTGTTTCCATTAAGGATAAAAAGATGGGGTTTATTTCATATTGATTGGATATATCCCTCTACATCATGTCATCTTACTTAAGGCGTTACTCCATTCTTGTTAACTTAATACACTAGATGCATGCTGGATAGCGGTTAATGTGTGGAGTAATAGTAGTAGATGCAGGCAGGAGTCGGTCTACTTGTCAAGGATGTGATGCCTATATTCATGATCATTGCCTTAGATATCTTCATAACTTTGCGCTTTTCTATCAATTGCTCAACAGTAATTTGTTTACCCACCGTATGCGTTCTTTCAAGAGAGAAGCCTCTAGTGAAAACTATGGCCCCCGGGTCTATTTTTATCATATTATTTTCAGATCTACAAAACTAAAAACCCCAAAATACCTTGCTGCAATTTATTTAACTTTACTTTATTTTGCACTTTTATTTATCTTTTATACATATCTCTATCAGATCTCATCCTT
This sequence comes from Thinopyrum elongatum, assembly GCA_011799875.1. Lineage (NCBI taxonomy): Eukaryota > Viridiplantae > Streptophyta > Magnoliopsida > Poales > Poaceae > Thinopyrum > Thinopyrum elongatum. The sequence continues at coordinate 435,951,619 of CM022300.1, forward strand.
GCAAGTAACCGTGAAGGGATTGACAACCCCTTTATCACGTTGGGTGCAAGTATTTTTTGTTAGTGTAGGTGCAACCATTGGTGACTTGTGTGTTCCTCCTACTGGATTGATACCTTGGTTCTCAAACTGAGGGAAATACTTATCTCTACTTTGTTGCATCACCCTTTCCTCTTCAAGGGAAAAACCAACGCAAGCTCAAGAAGTAGCAATGATCCGGAGGGGAAGGTTCCATGTCTGCTGTGTTGGGGTCATGTGACAAGCATGTGGATGGCATATTCGGATTCATCTTATTTTTCTGATCATCTTTCATATATAAATTATTTTCATCCGAGTTACAGCTATTTTTCTATTAATTTCTAAAGTTTTAAATGATTTTCTAGATTTCTAGATTCATTATTAATTCAAAATTATAAATGGAAATGCTATGGGTACACAGAGAGTGTACCCAGCTATCTACACTAGAGGCTGATAGTGGGGCCAGTTGACCAGGTCAACTGCCCAGTCAGTAGTCAACAGTCAGAGTTGACTGGGCAAAGGGTCCAGTGGGACCCAGCTGTCAGTGGCAGTGGCTAATTAAACCTTATCCACATAAATAGTGCTAGGGGCCCCACCTATAAGCGGCACAGGGCATATTTATCTTAACTAAAATGTTTTCTTAATTAACAGACTGGGCCCACGTGTCATTGGGTGATTAGGGGTGTGGGTTAGCGCTAATGAGGTGCCATGTCAGTGGCTAACAATGGCGCGGCAGAGAACGCCGGTGAGGATCGTGCGCTCGCCTCTGGCCACGGCTTGGCATGCGGTTAGGCGCGTTAGAGAGCTGGATGCACGGCGCGTCTATTGGTGGTGTCGGTTTCGTCGGTGATGACATGAATCCACGGCAGCGACGAGGTGCGCGGCAAGCAGCAATGGGGAGCAGGGGAGCACGGCGGTGGATGACTGTGGGCGCGCGTGCTGCAGGGTGGCGCGAGCGGCCAAGGCAGTAGGAGGGCAGCGACGCGATCGGGGGTGCAGCAGCCGGCCGAAGCGCGGGCGGCGCGGGCACGGGCCGGCATGGCAGAGCGCGGGGCTGGGGGTGGCAGCTACGATGTGCAGGGGAAGCAAGGAGAGGTTGAGGAGGAACGTGAGCTCACCACGATGCTCGAAGGGGGGTCGACGAGAAGCTAGCAGCTGTAGGGCGCCGGGATCGACGGATTGAATATTCGGTGGATGGAGGTAGAAGACGATGTGGATCCGGCATTGTGGGGGTCCCCGGATGGGATGGCTTGGCGAAGACGACATAGTCGAGGCCGGCGCATCTGAAAGGACAAGTGCTCCCTGGGTGATTTTGGTAATTAATGTCAACATATCTATTGTTGGACTAATAGTTTTGTCTAGTATATCTCAGACAAGTTCAACAAATGGCGTGGAAAGGATAAGAGGATGTGGAACCCCTTCAATGTGCTAAGGACATATATTGGCAAAAGCTCAAGACTCTTCATCTTTGTTTTAGTTCCAAGATCACATTGAGTCCATAGGAAAGTCAATACTATTAAAAGGGGATGAGGTGTTGCTTAATGGCTTGCTTGCTCAAATGCTTAGTGATATTGCTCCAAAACACTTAACCACTTTCTCTATCCAAATATGTCAAAACCCTAAACTCCCACTCGGCCCCACCGATTCTTTCTATCCGGCGCCTCTGAGTTCATATGACATAGCCACAGCCAGAAACCCTAACAGTTCGGTCACACCGATACGGATCTCGGTCTCACCGAGATGGCCTTGCCAACTCTCTGTTATCTGTTGCAATTATTTCGGTCCCACCGAAATTGCAAACGGTCTCACCGAGATGGCTTGACCAAGTCTCTGTTGCCCTATTGCTTCACTTCGGTCTCACCAACTTGATGCAATCGGCGCCACCGAGATGAGGTTTGCCCTATGCCCTAGCACATAGGTCCCACCGAGTTGTTCCAGTCGGTCCCACCGAGGTTCCTAACATTCACATTTTTTAACTAATCGGTGCCACCGAGTTTAGCTATTCGGTCTCACCGAGATGGGTTAAATATGTGTAACGGTTGGATTTTGTGTGGAGGCTATATATACCCCTCCACCCCCCTCTCCATATGTGCGAGAGCCATCAGAACGTGCCTACACTTCCACCATACATTTTCTGAGAGAGAACCACCTACTCATGTGTTGAGATCAAGTTATTCCAATCCTACCACAAGAATCTTGATTTCTAGCCTTCCCCAAGTTGCTTTCCACTCAAATCATCTTTCCACCATATCCAAATCTGTGAGAGAGAGTTGAGTGTTGGGGAGAATATCATTTGAAGCACGAGAGCAAGGAGTTCATCATCAACACACCGTCTATTACCTTTTGGAGAGTGGTGTCTCCTAGATTGGTTAGGTGTCGCTTGGGAGCCTCCGTCAAGATGTGGAGTTAAACCAAGAAGTTTGTAAGGGTAAGGAGATTGCCTACTTCATGAAGATCTACCCAAGTGAGGTAAGTCCTTCGTGGGTGATGGCCATGGTGGGATAGACAAGGTTGCTTCTTCGTGGACCCTTCGTGGGTGGAGCCCTCCGTGGACTCGTGCAACCGTTACCCTTCGTGGGTTGAAGTCTCCATCAACGTGGATGTACGATAGTACCACCTATCGGAACCACGCCAAAAATATCCGTGTCTTCATTGCGTTTGCAAACTCCAATCACATCCCTTTACTTTCTTGCAATTTGCATGCTTTACTCTTTCCGCTGCATATAATCTTGTCATGCTTGCTTGAAATGTATTGTGAATGCTTAAACTTGTGCTAAAACTCTACCTTAACTTGAAGAACTTAAAAATTGCCACTTTTCTCTTCTTCTCGATCCTTTCAATTGGTATCAGAGCATTGGTCTCCATTGCTTTGGTTTAATCACCATTGGAGGAAGATGGATGAGTCTACGATCGGGAGTATTAGACGTAGAGTGCCTATGCTTGATGGAGAGTTCTATAGTTCCTGGAAGAATGAGATGCTTGAGATTTTCAATGAATATGATTTGAACAAGTATATTACTAGCCCTTATGTGCCTCCTATTGATCCTTTGCATCCTACCCCCGATGAGTATCTAGACATGGTTTGCAATCTTAGAGCTATTGATCTTATCATTAGAGGATTGCCTAGAAATTTGCTTGTATGCTTGCCTACCTTTGATTGTGCTTATACTATATGGAAATATCTTAAGGAGCGCTTTCGAAATTACTCCTTGAAAATTCTAGATGAGATTCTTCAAAAGTCAATTACTTTTCAAAATATGAACCCTAGTGATCCTAAGTTTGATGAATGTCTATTAGAGCTCCGTGACCTTATGCATGCCAAAGGAAATGTTGGAGTCATTAGTAGCATCATTTCACAAACTATTAGAATTCATGAACATGCACATTGTCATGGTCATAAATCTAATGAATCACTTGCTCTAGGTGATGATCAATTACATGATGATATTGAGCATGGATATTATGATGAAGATGAAGATAGTGACTTTGGCTTTGAGGAGTCGATGAGACATTTTAGTCTTATGGCTAACCTTCGTGGTTACATGGCCTGAGGGAAATAATGGATTCTCGATAGTGGATGTACTGATCATATGACCGGGGATAAGGACATGTTCCGTGAGCTTGCCAAAAACGACGGCCCACGCAAGTATGTAACTTTTGGAGATAACTCCAAGGGTAAGGTACTTGGCCTTGGTAAGGTGGCCATTTCCAATGATAGCTCTATCCAAAATGTTATGCTCGTTGAATCTCTCGGCTACAATCTCCTTTCCGTATCTAGACTAGCCGACTTTGGTTTCAATGTTCTATTTACTGAAGTAGATTGCCAAGTGTTTCGTAGAGATAATCATAATATGGTCTTTACCGGTATTCATAGAGGTGATCTATACATTGTTGACTTCACTAAGAGAGCCCAACCTCGTACTTGCTTAATTGCTAAATCTTCTAAAGGTTGGTTATGGCATAGAAGGTTAGGTCATGTGGGCATGCGAAATCTTGATAAGCTTATTAAAGGGGATCATATCCTTGGTGTTAAAGATGTCATATTTGACAAGGATAGACTTTGTAGTGCATGTCAAGCAGGAAAATAGGTTGGAGGAAGTCATCCCGTGAAAAACATCATGACCACGAGAAGACCGCTTGAGCTACTTCATATGGATCTTTTTGGTCCCAACGCCTACAAGAGTCTCGGTGGTAACTCGTTCGGTTTGGTCATTATTGACGACTTTTCAAGATTTACGTGGGTGTTCTTTCTTGATGACAAATTGCAGGTCCAAAAGATCTTCAAGAACTTCGCTAAGAAGGCCCAAAACCAATTTGAAGTGAAGATCAAGAAGGTTCGAAGCGACAATGGAACGGAGTTCAAGAACGCCAATGTGGATACCTTTCTTGATGAAGAAGGGATTTTACATGAGTTCTCGGCTACGTACACGCCTCAACAAAACGGAGTTGTTGAGAGGAAGAACCAGACACTTATCGAGATGGCAAGAATGATGCTAGATAGATACAAGATGCCAAGACACTTTTGGGCAGAAGCGGTTGAGACAGCTTCTCATGCTACGAATCGACTATATCTTCACAAGCTTCTCGGCAAGACGGCATACGAGCTCCTCACCGGTAACAAAACCCAAGTTGGATACTTTTGAGTATTTGGTTCAAAGTGTTACATTCTTGATAAGCATTGTCGCTCGAAATTTGCTCATAAATCTCATGAAGGTTTCCTACTCAGTTATGGCTCAAATTCTCACACTTACCGTGTCTACAACAATTTCACCCGAAAGGTTGAAGAGACAGTAGATGTAAAGTTTGATGAATCTAACGGCTCGCAACACTACAGGAATCAGGCACTTTGCCGTCTGCCATGGCGGATGGCAAAGGCATGCCTGGCGGACGGCAAAGTCCTTTGCCGTTGATACGTCCATTTTGCATCATGTTTTCCTACTGTTATTTATGATGTTCTTATGCATAATAATGCTTTTTGGAGTAATTCTAATGCTTTTTCTCTCATAATATGCAAGGTACACACAAAGAGGGAGAATTCCAGCAGCTGGAAATCTGGACCTGGAAAAGCTACATCAGGCCACCTATTCTGCACAACTCCAAACAAGCTGAAACTTTACGGAGATTTTTTATGGAATATTTGAAGAATATTGGAGCAAATAAGTACCAGAGGGGGCCCACCAGGTGGGCACAACCCACCTGGGCATGCCAGGGAGCCCAGGCGCGCCCTGGTGGGTTGTGCTCACCCAGGCCCACCTCCGGTGCCCATCTTCTGGTATATAAGTCATTTTGACCTAGAAAAACTAAGGAGAGGACTTTCGGGATGGAGCGCCGCCGTCTCAAGGCGGAACTTCGGCAGGAGCACTTTTGCCCTCAGGCGGAGCGATTCTGCCAGGGGAACTTCCCTCCGGGAGGGGGAAATCATCGTCATCATCATCACCAACAACTCTCCCATCTTGGGGAGGGCAATCTCCATCAACATCTTCAACAGCACCATCTCATCTCAAACCCTAGTTCATCTCTTGTGTTCAATCTTGTTACCGGAACTATAGATTGGTGCTTGTGGGTGACTAGTAGTGTTGATTACATCTTGTAGTTGATTACTATATGGTTTATTTGGTGGAAGATTATATGTTCAGATCCAATATGCTATTTAATACCCCTCTGATCTTGAGCATGATTATCATTTGTGAGTAGTTACTTTTGTTCTTGAGGTCACGGGAGAAATCATGTTGCAAGTAATCATGTGAACTTGATATGTGTTCGATATTTTGATAGTATGTATGTTGTGATTCCCTTAGTGGTGTCATCTGAATGTCGACTACATGACACTTCACCATATTTGGGCCTAAGGGAATGCATTGTGGAGTAGTAAGTAGATGATGGGTTGCGAGAGTGACAGAAGCTTAAACCCCAGTTTATGCGCTATTCCGTAAGGGACCGATTGGATCCAAAAGTTTAATGCTATGGTTAGAATTTATTCTTAATACTTTTCTCATAGTTGCGGATGCTTGCGAGAGGGTTAATCATAAGTAGGAGGCTTGTTCAAGTAAGAACAACACCTAAGCACCGGTCCACCCACATATCAAATTATCAAAGTAGCGAACACAAATCGAATCAACATGGTGAAAGTGACTAGATGAAATTCCCGTGTACCCTCAAGAACGCTTTCCTTATTATAAGAGACCATTTTGGCCTGTCCTTTGCCTCAAAAGGATTGGGCTACCTTGCTGCACTTTTGTTACTACTATCGTTACTTGCTCGTTACAAATTATCTTGCTATCAAACTACTCTGTTACTTACAATTTCAGCAGTTGCAGACATTACCTTGCTGAAAACCACTTGTCATTTCCTTCTGCTCCTCGTTGGGTTCGACACTCTTATCGAAAAGAGCTACAATTGATCCCCTATACTTGTGAGTCATCAGCCGTCAGCCAGCAGACGGCCCCACGTCTGGCTGAATGAACTACGGCAAAGGGTTGCTTTGCCGTCTGCTTTAATAAAGCGGACGGCAAACTTCAAAAGCGGACGGCAAAGAAGTTTGCCGTCAGCCATCCTAAGCCAGCAGACGGCAAAGGACCTGGATGGCAGAGGGATAGGGTTAGGTCCGTTAGGTGGCTAACGGCGTGCTATGCCGTCTGCTGGCAGACGGCAAAGATGCAAAGGTCTTTGTCGTCTGCCAGCAGATGGCAAAGTGTCCAAATAGACCAGCCCAGGTGCCCCCCAGGTTGCATAGGTAGCTGCCACATGGAAGCTTTGCCGTCCCCTGGCAGACGGCAAAGAAGTTTGCCGCCCGCTGGCAGACGGCAAAGTGCCTGTATTGCCCCTGTTAATTTTGTTTTTTCTTAAATTCAATCAATTTCACAGATATATATATATATATATTCATTTCAAAATACTTTCAACAAGCATACATATCCCTGCCATATGGATATGATCATCCAACATATATATATACCAAATCAAAAGTCCATATCCAACATATATATAGCCAACATATCCAACAATTAAGCAAAAAGTCCATATACAATGGTTTCATCCATACATACATATATAGGTAGCAAGTTTCACATTGTTCATCCTACAAAATCAAAACAAAAAGGAAGGACAAGGAGAAGAGTAGACTCCATCAACGCAAGCTTCCGTGATCTGAAGCAAATATGCAAATTGGGAAAGAAGAAAGTTAGAAGAAGAAGACTAGAAGAAGAAGAAGAAGACTAGAAGAAGAAGAAGAAAAAGAAGAAGAAGAAGAAGAAGGAGAAGAAGAATTTTTCTTCTCTTTCTTTTTCTCCTCTTCTTTATCTTCTTCTTCTTCTAACTAAGGTAACCTAGGTAATTATGCCATTTTTTAGCTAACTAAGCATATTAAGTCATTTTGGAGGAAAAAATGCTAAGTGTATAGGTCATTTTAGAGCTAACCTAGGTAAATAGGTCATTTTGGAGCTAAGTAAGGTTATTATGTCATTTTCGAGGAAAATAAGCTAGGTATATGACATTTTGGAGGTAACCAAGATTATTATGCCATTTTTTACCTAAGTATGCTAAGTATGTCATAAATGAACTAAATAAGCTAAGTATAGGTCATTATTGAGGTAACCTAGGTAGTTATGCCATTTTTTAGCTAACTAAGCATATCAAGTCATTTTGGAGGAAAAAATGGTAAGTGTAGGTCATTTTAGAGCTATCCTAGTTAAAATCAGTCATTTTGGAGCTAAGTAAGGTTATTATGTCATTTTCGAGGAAAATAAGCGAAGTATATGACAGTTTGGAGCGAAACCAAGGTTATTATGCCATTTTTTTACCTAAGTAAGCTAATTATGTCATAAATGAACTAGCTAAGCTAAGTATAGGCCATTATTGAGCTATCCTAGGTAGTTAAGCCATTTTTTAGCTAACTAAGCATATTAAGTCATTTTGGAGGAAAAAAATGCTAAGTATAGGTCATTTTATAGCTATCCTAAGTAAAATAGGTCATTTTGGAGCTAAGTAAGGTTATTATGTCATTTTCGAGGAAAATAAGCTAAGTATAGGTCATTTTGGAGCTAAATAGGTCATTTCTTAAGCTGAGTATGCATTTGTTAAGCAAAACACTTGGGAAAACTTGCCGTCATCACGGAGGTGAAGGACCGGTCACGCCAGTGGCAGACGAAGAAGGATCGGTCAATGCTTGTCGGGAGGCACGCTGCACCAAAGATCATTTGCAATGTCTCGTTAGCATGATGCAACTCAAATGTGAATACTAGTAACTAATGACCATTCAAATGAAACTCACCGTGGTCGCCGGAGCAATCTGGGGCATCAGCGGAGGGGTCTGACCGTTGCCTAGCACACGGACTGCACATTTGGTTTTCACGAGTCAGTCATATTAGTTAGTAATGAAACGAACATTACGTGCATGATTTGGCCAATATGCAGGAGAAACTTACCACGAGGAGCTCGTATAGGGCCCGGTGAGACGCGTCGTTCCGGTTCCTCTCCTCCTCCAACAGGCTAGCTGTCCTCTCCTCCAGGTCCCTCTCCCTCTCCGCCGCCTGCCTGTTTACCTCCGCCAGAAGTGCCTGGGTGTTCAATCTCTCTTTCTCAAGAACAGCCTGCAACACCACTCCTCGTTAGCATTGTAATCATCGACGGCCGCACACACAATGTAATGGAGAAAAGGTATCTGAGTCCATATAACTAACCTCGATGGCGAGCTCCATTGGCCGTGGACGAGGCCTTATCTCAGGATCGGAGCTCTTCTGGCGCTTTCTTGATCTCCGGGAGAGTGCTAGGACAACGTATCAGTCCATCCCTAATGGCTATTGAGCCATGGGACCTCCCGCCACCAGATATCATCACCAGCTCTGGATCAAAAGGACTCTGGCTTGGGTTAAAGTCCTCCTCTTTCCTCATCTTCCCCTTGTCTCTGTACTTCACGAGCTTGTGGTGGGAGGAGATGTTGGTGAAGCTCTCTGGATGATCGAGGTCAGACTCAGAGAATGCATTGGCCTTCTTGTACGGGGCAGTATGGGCCATGTCATAGAGGTCGAACACCCCTGGCACCTCCTTCTTGTTGTGTCGTGCCTAAAAGAGAGGAACAAAATATTAGTTAAGGGCTCAAGCTAGCATGAAGAATGAAATTGCATGAATCATGAAGCAAACCACATACCTAGTTATCCCCGTACTCATATAGGTTGGAGCTCCCTTGATGGTGTGGCACACCAACCATTTGGGCACGCTTATCCTTGGCCTTGTTGTGAACGGCTAGCCATTGGGGAGAGCACCACTCATCCACCAACGCCTCCCAACAGTCCATCCTATCCGCACACCATCTCAGGGGCACCTAAGTTAGTCAAGAGAAAATTCAGCGCTACGCCTACGAATCAAATCAAGGAAACTAAGTACAAGGCCTTAAGAATAGGTAATTACCTTCATGTACTTCTCCTTACTCAGAAACTTGCCGCGGCACTTCGTCTTGGACCTCTTAATACCTGTCGAGGCATAGTAGTCTCGAACAGCCTGCACCCGAGCCTCGTGCCGTAAGTTCTGCAGTAGGCTCTTGCACTCGGCTTCGATAACCATAGCCGCGGCCTCCTCCTCTCCCTCAAGACACCTGTAGAAGGTCTGCAATCAAACAAGACAACACTGATTAGTACAATCACTAGGTACTATTGATTTTTAAGTCTGTAAAGGAGAAATTACCCAAAACGTCTGGATCACAGTGTCGGCCACCGTGTGGCACAAGACACCGTCGATCCTCTCATCCGGCGGGACCGGGGCAGCCAAGTACAACTCCTAGCTCAGTGCTAGCTGTGGAACCTGACCCTCACCGGGCAACGTGACCCACCCCGGGAAGTTCTGCCGGCAAAGCACACCAAGGACCTGGTTGGGCTTGCGGACACCAGGGCTATGTTTCCAACCTCTGCAGTATGACAAGGCCAACGGATTAGATATTAATTTGAAGAAACATGAAGGCAAAAGGTTAAAAAGAGTAAATGCACTTACTTCTTCCCATTAGGCGCAATCAACCACCTCTGCTCGCGGGTCGCCGGCAAGGGCGGGAGCTTTGTACCACCACGCTGGTAGACCTTGCCCCCCTCAACCAGCTCACCCTCGCTATAGCTATCATCATAAAAGCGGTCCTCGCCACCATCAGCATGGCCACTAGCCTCCGGAGTCTCGTGGGATGAAAACTCTGGGACCGGAGTCTGGTGGGACGAAGACTCTGGGACCGAAGTCTCGTGGGGCGAAGGCTCGGTGACCCGAGGCTCGTCGGCCCGAGGCTCGTGGACCGGAGTCCGAGATGGGTCCACGTCAGACGGGTCCACCTCAGACGGAGCAGTCCTGTGGCCGGGTGAATCAGCTGGGGGTGGCGGCGAGGAAGGCGTAGCAGCCTTCCTACCTCTCCCGCCGCCACGTCCACCTCTAGCACCCCACTTCTTCCCCCGACCTCTCCCGGCCGAAGAAGAAGCGCCCACCGGTGGTGTCTGCATACTGTCTATCAGCGCTCTCCGGAGGTGCTGGGGTGGAATGGAAACACCCCTCCCAGCACGCGCCGAGGAAGGAGGCTCGGAGTGCTCTCGACCCGCGCCCACCATCTGTCAACACCTGCAATGACAAAGAGTAAACGAAATTAGTACAACATAAAAAAATTGAATAGCTGACATGAATAATATGTATATAATTTAAGTGTATCATCATCATGAACATAATAAAAAATTGAATACCTAATAACATGAACTAATTAATAATATATATGTACATAATAATAATTGAATACCTGACATTACTAATATTAATCTTCATCGTCTATATATGCTCCGGGATCAATAAATGCATCATCATCATCACTATCAGTAATTACGTGCTCATCATCATCATCAATAAATGCATCAACATGTGGAAGGCCTCCTTTACGTAATCGGTCAAGCATTGACAGGTCATCCGCAGCAGTAACCTCTTCTTGTTCCGGCTCTTCTTGTTCCGGCTCAGGGGTGAAGTCGGATTCACTGTCGCTGTCTACTTCAATGTTCTGGGGTGAAGTAGAGCGGTTCTTGAAACGTTTTTTGGAAAGACGTGTTTCTTGGAAGAATTCTCTTTCATATGTGTCTGGGTTAATGTGAGGTTCATAATCCTCTTCATTGGGGGGAGGTGGTCTAACACGTGGCGGCACTTCATAAATGACATCCCAACCATTGAGATTTGGATCACTTTGACAGGCCCACGGTAGATAGAAAACTTGGGTTGCTTGTTGAGCCGTAATATAGACATCGGGAACATCCAAATGGGTGCTTTGTTTGATTTCGACTAGCCCTATATGTTCATGAGTCCTTCTAGTCTCCTTCGGCTGGAACCAATAACATTTGAAGACTACGACGTTTGGTGGGTTTGCACCATAGAATAGAAGTTCATAAATTGCTTCAACTCTTCCATAATACTTGGTGTCTCCTTCGCCGATAGCAGAGACACAACAATTTGTAGACTTTCGGTCAGCCATAGATAGCTCTTTGCCACAGGTACGAAAGCGATACCCGTTGATGTCGTATTTGTCAAATGAACGGACCTTAAAGTCAAAACCATTAGCGACTTGTCTCAATTCGGCATCCATAAACTCTGAATTAGCCTACAAGTTTAATACGAAAGGATTATTGCATTAGCCGCAAATTAGACGAAGAAATGAAATGATCTAATGAAAATTACCGTTTGTTTGAACCAAGAGATGAAACCGGGATAGCCGCCTCCATGCTTTGCCAGAAGCTCATACTCTTCGACGGAATTCTTTTGGATCACCACTCCATACGAGAATTTGGCGACGTATCAACTGTATCAAATATCCAGGAATAAGAGCAGTTCAAAGGAATTAGAATTTGCGAAACAACGTACCGAGAACTTACTCGATGTACGGCCGCACTTCTGTTAGGTTGTTGAAGATATACAACGAAATGGTCCACCATTCTTCGACATCCAACGATAAGGAATTAGAAGCACCGGCTGGTGCGAGCTTCCCTTTGAATAGGCTGAGGTTGGATCCACCCTTTTTTGGGTCGCCAGCATTGTACCGAGGCTTCGGATTATGCAAATGATGATTTTTGGCTTCGTAGTGTGCTGTCACGAAGTTTGCCGCCTCCTCAGTAATGAATGCCTCGGCCATCGATGCTTCAATTCTACGTTTATTTTTACATTTTTCTCGAAGCGTCTTCTGCATCCTCTCAGTTGCGTAGCACCAACGATTTTGCACGGGCCCCCCAATCTTGCCTCGGTCGGGAGATGCAAAATCAAGTGCTGCATTGGATTAAAGAAGCCCGGCGGAAAGATCTTCTCTAACTTGCAGATCAACTCCGGCGCCAACTCTTCCATTTCTTCTAGCAGGCTAGGTGATAGTTCTTTCACACAAAGAACACAGAAGAAATAGCTCAGCTCTGCCAGTACTAGCCATTCATCCTCAGGGATGAAGCCACGCCACATCACCGGCATTACCCGCTCAATCCATATGTGCCAATCATGACTCTTGAGACCAAATATTTTCAATTTTTTAAGACTCGCTCCCCTCTTTAGATTCGCTGCATACCCATCGGGGAACATCAACTGCATTTTCACCCACGAGATAATTTCCCTCATAGCTGGTCTTCCAAGATTGAACCATGCTTTTGGCTTTGTCCAGTTCTGCTTTCCTTTCGGTTCTTGCATGTTTTGTACCGGTCTATCACATAGCGCCTCCTGATCGACTCTAGTATTAGTATTATCCTTTGACTTCCCCTCTATGCCGAACAATGTACCAAAAAGTGCCTCAACGATATTCTTTTCAGTGTGCATCACGTCGATGTTGTGTGGGCAAAGGAGGTCTTTGAAGTAAGGCAGATCCCACAAGCATGTCTTGTGAGTCCAGGCGAGTTCCAAATTATACCCCTTGAAATACCCTAGATGCTCTGGATCTGGCTCGAGAGCGTTTAACTAATCTAGGGTCTCTTGGCCTGTCAACGCAGGTGGTGCAGAATTTTTGAAAACTCTACCTTTGATGAAGTTCTTGTTATCTTTCCTGAACTTATGGCGAGGATCCAGGAACTGTCTATGCAAGTCGAAGCAAGAAAACTTGCGACCGGCCTCCAGCCAACGAAACTCAAGGGCTGCCTTGCATGTGGGGCACGGGAACCTTCCATGCACACACCAGCCAACGAATAGCGCATACGCCGGCAAGTCATGCATCGAGTACATGTACCAGACACGCATTATGAAGTTCTGTTTGCTAAAGGCGTCGTATGTCTTGAACCCATTATCCCAAGCTTCTTGCAATTCGTCCTTAAGCGGTTGCATGTACACATTCATATTCTTCCCCGGATAGTTGGGCCCTGGAATTATCAACGTCAGGAAAATGTTATTTCTTTGCATAATCTGTCCGGGGGGGAGATTGAGTGGAATGACAAATACGGGCCAACAACTGTATTGGGCTGTCGTCAGACCAAACACACTGAACCCATCCGTGCTGATGGCGACTCAAGGATGCCTTGGATCTGCCACTTTTTCCTCATGTAATGCATCAAAGCGCTTCCACGCTTCACCATCCGATGTGTGCACCATCATCAGATTCCCATCTGCATCTAGTTGGGTTCTTTTACCCGTTTTGTGCCATGTCATCTGTCTGGCTGTCTCTTCGACCATGAAAAGACGTTGAAGTCTTGGTACGATTGGCATACACCGAAGAACATTAATGGGGATTTTGGTCTGTGTCTTCTCACCCATACCGTTGTCTACCACAACATACCTGGATGACTTGCAAATGGGACAATAGTTCAAGTCTGCATACTCAAGCCTAAATAAGGCACATCCTTTCTCACAGGCATGTATCTTCTCATAGGGCATCTTAAGAGCATGAAGGATTTTGTCTGACTGGTACAGGTTTGCAGGTAGTACATGGCCTTTGGGTAGAAAGCATCCAAATACTGTCATCATCGCGTCGTAGCATTCTCTGCCCAAGTTGAATTGAGCCTTCAGAGCCATTATTTGTGAGATGGCATCCAGCTGACAAAGCTCAGTGTGCTCGTGGAGAGGACATTTTGAAGACTCCAACATATCATTGAAGGCCTTTGCAGATTCCTCCATCTCATCGTCCGAATCCCGAGCATCATCAAAGGATTCCACCATGTCTTCGATCCCGGTACCATGCTCGTCGGTGCGGCGATGAACCACCTCGGCTCTGGCACATTGGGCAGACTCACCATGAAATGTCTTGACCGTATAAGCAGGCATAAAACCCCACTCTGCAGGTGTTTACTCATTTCAAGCTCTGTCCTCTTATGATAGTTGTCGCACCGGACATAGGGGCACCAGGTTTTTCTCTGGCCATTTGCAAACGCGGCTCTCACAAACCCCTTGGTTTTTGTTAACCATTCATCGGTCATGTCTTCCTGACTAATGTGACCGGTGTACATCCACGCACGATCACTCATCTTGCCTAGCTACTGGACACACAAGAAATATATACATAATTCAGCAAACCATATTCATCAGTTAATGGAGTTTGTCAGTTTTATTACGTCCATGCAACCTAGACGCTAATAGGTAAAGATAGGTCCTAATCCCACCCGAGTATGTGTAGATTGGGTTCGTTTTCCCATGCTCTGCTCCGGATCTGACGCAAAATTTTGGCAGCACCTCCCCGCTGTTCTCCTGATACACGTCTTGGCAATAAGCAGAGAGGATGTGTACCCGGAGAACAACAGGGAAGCACTGACAAAATTCTGCATCGGATCTGGAGCAGAGCATATGGGAAAACGAACCCAATCTACACATACTCGGGCTGTCCATGGATAACGTTGGACAATTCGAAAGAATCACGGTTATAAATATGCAAATGCATGCATATTTATAGATGTAACCCTTTCGAACGGGAGACGCATAGTGGTCACGCATACTGATGATTGAAGACACCTATAGCTAGCAAGTTTCATCGGCACGAAGACCGGAACAGAGCAAATGAAGGGGGAAGGAGGAGATGTCATTTGTGCTCACCCACGAACGCAGGGGCGGAGCTCGTCGAACGCACGGGGAGGTCGTCGAACACCAGACCCTCGCAGCGATGAAACAACTGCACATTTAAATCCACCCGATCAACACAAATATGATATTTTTTATAACAAAATCGAAAAATATATGACCTAACTCATAATTCACAAATATATGACCCCGTCGGCCTCTGGAAGGCCGAAGAGCACATTTTCGGTCAACAGGAGGCCGAAGAGGTGTCGGGGGTGTCGTGTCTGGGTGTCGGCGGTGTCGTGTTGGGCGGAGGGGGTCAGTGCGGGGTCGGGGTCGGGGTTCGGGGGTGTGTGTCGGGTGGGGGGGGAGGGGGGGAGGGGGCGGGGGGCGAGGGTGAGTGTCGGTGGTGAAGGGGGAGGTGAGGGGGGGGAGGGGTGTAGGGGGAGGGGGTGGAGGAGTCTAAGGAGAAGACGAAGCGATCGGGAGGAGGGAGGAAGGAGGGGAGGGGAAGGGGGAAGGGAGGAGAAGAGGAGAAGAGGGGGGGAGGAGGAGGGGAGGAGGAGGAGGAGGCGGAGGCTACTTATTCTTCTTTTCTTCTTCTTCTTTTTTCATCTTTTTTTACTTCTTTAATTATGACTAATTAACTAAAACCTAGCACTAATCTAATCTAATCTAGCACTAAACCTACCACTAACATATCTAATCTAATCTAACAATTTAAACAGCAAAAAAAGAAGAAGAAAAATAGAAAAAAAAATGGGCTCACCGGAGAGGGCGTCGGCCGGGGCTTCGGAGCGGCAGGGCGGCGGTGGTGACGGGGGCCGCAGGGCTCCGGGGCGGTGGGGCGCGGGGGCGAAGGGGGAGGAGGAGGACGAAGCAGAAGGAAAGGGAGAAGGGGAAAGAGATACGGCCGGGGGAGAAGGGAGGCGGGGGGGGCCAGGGTGGGGGAGGGACGGAGGGGAGGGAGAAGCGGGAGGGGGGGAGACCGTTGGAGGAGAAGAGAAGGAAGTGACCAAGGGCCAGGGGCGATGGGGCCGTGGTGGCGCCGGGGCGGTGGGCCGATGGGGCGGCGGGGTGGTGGGGCGACGGGGCGGCGGCGTGTGGTGGGGGCGGCGGCACACGTGTCGTCGGGGAGGAGAGGGAGAGAAACAGACAGAGGGGGACAGGGTGGGACGCGGCCGTTAGTTAAGTTAATTGTTTGTCGTCCGCCCCGCCTTTGCCGCTTGCCTTTTTGCCCTTTGTCGTCTGCTAGCAGACGGCAAAGAGGGGGCCGTTAGGTCAGCTCGTTAGTGGGGCCAACCTCCCTCTTTGCCGTCCGCTAGCTGACGGCAAAGCTTCTTTGTCGTCCGCTAGCTGGCGGCAAAGAAGTGGCTGGTGGCAAATATGATCTTTGCCATCAGCCACTTCTTTGCCGTCTATTTTTTGGAAGCTGACGGCAAAGACCTGCTTTGCCGTCCGCTAGCAGACGGCAAAGAGGGGACATATGGCAAATTGCCAGATTCCAGTAGTGCAAGTAGAGCAATTGCCAATTGATGTAGGAGACAAAGATCCTTAGGAAGCAATCCAAGATTTGTCCATTGGCAAGATTCGCCCAACGGAGGTGAAGGAGAGTACTTCGTCCGTTCAAGTGGAAGCCTCAACTTCACATCAAGGTGAACCACAAGTTGACTTGGAGGCATCCACAAATGGAACACGTCAAGACGGAGGAGATGAGGAAGTGCAACAAGATGAACCACCTCGACCTCCCTCTCCACCTCCACAAGAGAACAACAACGCCAACAACAATGAAGGAGGAGGAGAAGAAGAAGACAATGAAGAGGATGTTCCACCCCAACCCAAAATAAATCTCTCACGAGTTAGAGCAAGAGTCACAAGAGATCCCGGTACCCTGTTTTCTCAAGTCTACTCTCTCAAAATTCAGCTCAAGACCACAAGGTAAGTATATGCATCACACTTATGTGCATGATGATCTCTTGTTGTTGCACATATTGTTTGCAAGAGGGAATCATAAACATGAAGGTACACTTCTCAACCACATTATTTGCTCTGATGCATATAGCCAAGATACATGTAACTCTTAGCTTACTCTGTCATGTTATGCATTCACATGTCCTTATATTCTATCTTCACATGATTGCATACGTGTAGGGGGAGCTTATGCATGTTACATGTTCCTCCAAAGCTTTACTCGCTACTCTTCATATAATTTACTTAAAGCTTTGATATATGTTGTCGTCAATTACCAAAAGGGGGGAGATTGAAGCACAAGTGCTCCCTGGGTGATTTTGGTAATTAATGTCAACATATCTCTTGTTGGACTAATAGTTTTGTCTAGTGTATTTCAGAGAAGTTCAACAAATTTGTGGAAAGGACAAGAGGATGTGGAACCCCTTCAGGGTGCTAAGGACATATATTGGTAAAAGCTCAAGACTCTTCATCTTTGTTTTAGTGATCCAAGATCACATTGAGTCCATAGGAAAGCCAATACTATTAAAAGGGGATGAGGTGCTGCTTAATGGCTTGCTTGCTCAAATGCTTAGTGATATTGCTCCAAAACCCTCAACCACTTTCTCCATCCAAATATGTCAAAACCCTAAACTCCAACCCGGCCCCACCGATTCTTTCTATCCGACGTCACCGAGTTCATATGACATAGCCACAGCCAGAAACCCTAACAGTTCTGTCACACCGATACAGATCTCGGTCTCACCGAGATGGCCTTGCCAACTCTCTGTTATCTGTTGCAATTATTTCGGTCCCACCGAAATTGCATTCGGTCTCACCGAGATGGCTTGACCAAGTCTCTGTTGCCCTATTGCTTCACTTCGGTCTCACCGAGTTGATGCAATCGGCGCCACCGAGATGAGGTTTGCCCTAAGCCCTAGCACATCTGTCTCACCGAGTTGTTCCAGTCGGTACCACCGAGATTCCTAACGTTCACATTTTTTAACTAATCGGTGCCACCGAGTTTAGCTATTCGGTCTCACCGAGATGGGTCAAATGTGTGTAACGGTTGGATTTTTTGTGTAGGCTATATATACCCCTCCACCCCCCTCTCCATATGTGCGAGATCCATCAGAACGTGCCTACACTTCCACCATACATTTTCTGAGAGAGAACCACCTACTCATGTGTTGAGATCAAGATATTCCAATCCTATCACAAGAATCTTGATTTCTAGCCTTCCCCAAGTTGCTTTCCACTCAAATCATCTTTCCACAATATCCAAATCTGTGAGAGAGAGTTGAGTGTTGGGGAGGCTATCATTTGAAGCACAAGAGCAAGGAGTTCATCATCAACACACCGTCTATTACCTTTTGGAGAGTGGTGTCTACTAGATTGGTTAGGTGTCGCTTGGGAGCCTCCGTCAAGATGTGGAGTTGAACCAAGAAGTTTGTAAGGGCAAGGAGATTGCCTACTTCGTGAATATCTACCCGAGTGAGGCACATCCTTCATGGGCGATGGCCATGGTGGGATAGACAAGGTTGCTTCTTCGTGGACCCTTCGTGGGTGGAGCCCTCCGTGGACTCGCGCAACCATTACCCTTCGTGGGTTGAAGTCTCCATCAACGTGGATGTACGATAGCACCACCTATCGGAACCACGCCAAAAATCTCCGTGTCTTCATTGCGTTTGCAAAATCCAATCACTTTCTTGCAATTTGCATGCTTTACTCTTTCCGCTGCATATGCTCTTGTCATGCTTGCTTGAAATGTATTGTGAATGCTTAAACTTGTGCTAAAACTCTACCTTAACTTGAAGAACTTAAAAACTACCACTTTTACTTGTTGAGGGTCTAATCACCCCCCCCCCCCTCTAGACCCCTCTTCTCGATCCTTTCAGCATCTCCTGGACACGACCTCATGGTGTAGGGAGGGCGGAGAGCATGTGGACGATGCCATTCATGGCGCCTACGGCTCGGGGGTGTGTGCGGGAGCGAGAAGCTGCGCGAGGGAGGGGGAGAATGAGGGCTAGGGTTGTCCAGGGGCTTGCGGGCGTCGTTCTTATCCCCCCTGGTGCCCTGTAGCGCCTCGGTGGCATCGATCCATCGGCGGCATCGGCCGCGGATGCGTGCGGTGCCAACACGGCGATGAGGAAGGAGATGACCGCTGTGGTGGGCTGGGCTGGTACTGTAGCCAGTGGGCTCAAGTGCACAGTGTAGCTTTTTGTTTTTCCATTTCTTTTTCTGTCAAATGGAAATAGCTCATGTTTGTATTTATTTGAGCTATCTAATGATTTTTGTTAGTTGTGAAACTTTGCACATAAATCAAGCACAATAATACTAGATGGCACAAAAAGTTTTGGGTCAAAAGGAGTTGTCTAACCATTTTTAGAAATTGAAAAGGCCAATTTAATTGCTGTTGGACCACTAAATTAATTCTCAGGGGCATTTTGGGAATCCAAATGAGGTTGGTTTCATCCTGACAAATAATTAGAGAATAAATGCCAAATTATGAACTATTTTGATTGCATGTTTGAGGAAGTAAAAATTTGACTTGCATTTCAAATTGGATTTTGAATTTGATTTTTTGGCCAAGTGGCAATTAGCAAGGTAATCATGATGACATGGCAACCATTAGGGGGAGATTAATGAAGCATGATTCTCGGGGTGTTACAAGTTTTGGGTCCAGTACGATCTTTGTCTATGGAAGGCGCTGCAGCCGGCTGAGAAAGCTAGGAAAGTGGCGTTTAAGAAGGAGTTGGCAGAGGAGCGCACCAGGTACCAGGCGGCCCGTGAAGCCCGTGAGGCCGCCTGGGAAAAGGAGACGCTGGAGCTTTGGCGGCGGGCGCGTCGACGTGTGGAGGAGGTGTACGAAGACGGCGGGTACTTCGCCAGGAAGGCCAAAGGCACTAGGCGCGTCATCGCTGCATGGAGGTGGGCCGATAAGCTTCAGCGTGCTAACGACGAGGAGCTCCGGTGGATGCACAACGAAATGACAAGATTATTCGCGCGCGTCCGCCAGCAAAAGGCAGATTGGCATGTCATGCGCTGCGAGGCGGAGGAGGCGGAGAACTCCCTGGGAAGCCGCCGCGCACCAGAGAGCTGCTAGCGAGGGGCTGCCGGAATATTGACCCTCTAAGGAGGGATTATTAGTTTTAGTATTGTCTATTTTTTAATTTTACGCATTGTATTTTGTAGTTAAGTATCATCACATATATGTTTGTCTGTAGAGACGGCAATCTCAGCCACATGCTTTGCTTGGGATCTGGTCCCCTTTCTTTCCCTCTAAACATTTCTATCATTTTATATGTCTGGAATTTATTTCCTCATATGGCCTAAATTAGAAGAAATGTAAACATTTTGAAATACAAACAAAATGAAAAAATTAGAAGAAAATACAAACTCAAGGCAAACACATGGCCTAACTTGGTTGGCTCACTGGAATGAGTTAGTGCGGGTTTTTTTTAATGTTTGAACCAAGCTACTGTAGCTACCCGAAATGAGTTAGTGTGAATTGTTTTTTTTAAGAGAACCATTTTTTAAATAAAGCGTAAAACTTTTGAAATCTCAAACATATTTTGAGAAATGTAAACATTTTTTGAATTTTTGAAGAAACTTTTTATAATACAAACATTTTTTTAAATTCCCAAAAAAATTGAGTTCGTGAACAAAATTTCAAAAGGGCAAAAATTTTGAAGCTGTGAACATTTTTGAATTTGTGAACAGATTTTTAAAAAGGGAACAAATTTTGAAACCATGAACAAATTTAGGAAAATATTTTTAAAAAGGAAACATTTTTTAAATTCCTAATAATCTTTAAAATGAGAATAGTTTTTGTAATGCAACACTTTTTTCTGAATTTGTGCACAAATTTTGAAAACATAAACATTTTTAGATTATTTTTTAAAATTTAAGAACATTTTTTATTAAAAGAAATATAAACTTAAAAAGGAAAAAGGGAAACAAGTTGGCCGGCCGATATACCTGGTCGCTCGTTGTGCTCTGTGCTGTGACAATCTGCCGCAGAGAGCGTCAAATAGGAATGCGGCGATCTATAGACGCGCCCAGAATTATCTAGTTTATGATAGACCTGAGTAGCAGGGTCCAGAGCGAATGGTGGAAGCATTCCCGGCCCAGCTACACGATTCTTGCTTCTACCTGTTCGCGCTCAAACTTAACAGAGAGGCCTGGCTGGAAGGTCGGGGGGTGAGTTCCAACACTGATGGAGAACAACATGCATGGTGCAGTCTGTGGAAGACTCAAGTCCCCTCAAAGCTGAGAATTTTCTTATGGCGGCTAGCACGGCAATCCATCCCATCAGCTGATGTCTTACACCACAGGAAAATGGCTCATTCAAAGTGTTGTGTCCTCTGTGGCACCGATGATTCGTGGCGTCATGCGCTTATGGAGTGTACGATGGCCCGATGTGTTTGGGCAATGGAAGACCCGGATCTTCTTGATGTCATCAGCGGAACAACCGAACCTGATGCCAAAAGGTGGATCTTCGCCGTAATGGATGCTTTACCGCATGATGCTTTCATTCGTGTGCTAGTTACTCTCTGGGCTGTGTGGTACGCAAGGCGAAAGGCAGTATATGAGCACGAGTTTCAGAGCCCAGCCAACACCCATGCCTTCATCAACAGATTCATCACCGAGATTTCATCATGCAAACCAAAGCGAAGCTCACAGAGGGCCGAAGCAACACATGTGGCAACACCCAAATGGGTTCCTCCACCTGTTGGCATTGTGAAGATCAAGGTGGATGGTGCGGTCTCAAAATCAAAAAATCAAGGCGCAGTGGGAGTAGTCTGCAGAAACAGTGACGGTGTGTACCTGGGTGCTTCTGCTAGAGTTTTCCTTGGAATAATCGATCCTGCTATGCTTGAGTCGCTGGCTTGCCGGGAGGCACTAGCCCTAGCATCGGATCTTGGACAGGACCGGGTGGTCGTTGGGTCTGATTGCAAGGAAATAGTAACAAATATCAGAGAGGGCAATGGCGGGAAGCATGGCCATATCATCTGCGAGATCAAGATGATGGCAGCAGACTTGCAGCATTCCTCCATCTTCGAGGGAAGGAAATCGAACATCGAGGCACATAGCCTCGCTAAGTACGCGCTCAGCTTATCGGTAGGACGCCATCTTTGGCTCCTACAGCGGCCTGATATCAATTGTATCCCAGAATTTTTGGTTAATTAATAAAGCGTGTGTTTAGCCTAAAAAAAACCTGTTCGCGCTCGAACAAACGAGAACTCTCAAGAACCTCATATCCTTTGCACGACCGCCCTACTATAAATTCTCACCGCCTGCATTGGCCCCGTCCCAAGACAGGCAGAGGAAAACCATCAAAAGCTTCTTTGATCTCGATCGCGCAAAAAATTCGCTCTCAAGCACCACTCCGCTAGACAAAAGATTCATCAGCAGCTTCTCGTCAGCCCGCCGACGATGTCGCTGATCCGCCGTGGCGACGTCTTCGACCCCTTCTCCCTCGACCTCTGGGACCCCTTCGACGGCTTCCCCTTCGGCTCCGGCAGCGGCAGCATCTTCCCACGCACCACCGGCTCCGAGACCGCGGCCTTCGCCAGCGCGCGGATCGACTGGAAGGAGACGCCCGAGGCGCACGTGTTCAAGGCGGACGTGCCGGGGCTGAGGAAGGGGGAGGTGAAGGTGGAGGTGGACGACGGCAACGTGCTGCAGATCAGCGGCGAGCGGAACAAGGAGCAGGAGGAGAAGACCGACACCTGGCACCGCGTGGAGCGCAGCAGGGGCAAGTTCCTGCGCAGGTTCAGGCTCCCGGACAACGTGAAGGCCGAGGAGATCAAGGCGGCCATGGAGAACGGCGTGCTCACCGTCACCGTGCCCAAGGCGGAGGCCAAGAAGCCCGAGGTCAAGCCCGTTCAGATCACCTGCTAGATAGAGCCTTGGGCCGTCGGGCGTAGCTGCTTCTGCTCAGAATAGTGCCTCTGGTGGTGAGAATCCCAATAAATCAGGCTTGGAGATGTGGGTGTTGGGTTTGAGTCTCGTACGTCCTAGTGTTGCGTCGAATGCTGGGTTCCGTTTGGTGTACCGTAGTTGATGGTTTGTGTGTGAGCCGTGCGCGCAATATGAGTTTCGTGTTTGTGCATGGCTCGAACGTGTAGTGTTTGTTGTATTTGAGCAGAGCCAGAGGAGCAGCATTCTCTATGTAGGTGTCTATTACTCTGTTCCAACTCATTTCCTCTTCAGTTCTTTATACGTTGGCCGATGAGGATCTACTTCTACGTAGACTTCATGCTCTCTACCTAGCAATAAAATGATACTCCCTCCGATCTTTCTTTTTTTTGACAACTAAAAAATTTATTTTAACTTCAAATACAGGACACCAACATCAATGTGCAAGACTGCACATTAAGAGAGCTGAGAACAGCTTTAACAGGGCATTTAGAAACATCATGCCACAGACCTAAGCAAGTATATAGACAGGAACCAACATCAAAGAGATGATAAGCATCAAGAGCCTGCTTGTGAGCAATCTTGTTACTCTCTCTTCCAATCTTGAAAATTCTAGCATCACTTCCATGAGTGACCTGAACAAACTGGTGAAGATGAGGTCTTATCGTCCAATGCCCTGGGAATTTTACTGGATTTCTTCTTGCCGCCGCTTCTGCAAGGACTTGATTATCTGTTAAGAAATTTGGCTCCTGTACTTGTAGTGCTTGCACAACCTGTGCTGCCAACTCGAGCGCTTGCACCTCAGCCTACATACTCCCTCCGATCCAAAATAGCTATCATAGTTTTGATCCAAAATACTAACTATCATAATTTTGAACTAAGCGACACTTATAGATGAAAGGGAGTATCAAATGATGCGACACTTATTATGGATCAGAGGGAGTACTAAATGATACTTATTATGGTAAATGCGACACTTATTATGGATTAGAGGGAGTACTAAATGATACTTATTATATGCTTCAAAAAAAATGATACTTATTATGGTGGATTAAAGCAAGTATCAAACGATGCGACACTTATTATGAATCGAAGGGATTATTAAACGATACTATGGATCGGAGGGATTACTAAACGATACTACTTTCGTCCTGGTTTATTGGCCCTTATTGTAATCTGTGCCAAATTTTAACTATAAATTTAACTAACAAAATGTTCACGCATGTCATCAAAAATTATATCATTGAAAATTATGTTCAAATACGAATCCAACAGTATAATTTTTATTGACATGCACTAACATTTATCAGTTAAATATTCAAATACGAATCCAACAGTATAATTTTTATTGACATGCACTAACATTTTATCAGTTAAATCTTTGGTCAAAATTTAACACAAATTACAAAGAGGACTAATAAACCAGAACGGAGATAGTACTTATTATGGATCAGAGGGAGTACTAAACGATACGTAAGCAGCGTCCTTCTGAAAATAGACTTCACTCTAAGCTTTTTAGCGAGTTCCTGCTCGATGTCTAACTGTGCCTTTCTCACTAAAGTTATTTTAAAGAAGTTTCGTTTCAAACAATCGTTTTCGTATCTTGTTTCATTTGGTTGTACTCCCTCCGTTTCTAAATATTTGTCTTTCTAGATATTTTGACAAATGACTACATACGGAGCAAAATAAGTGAATCGACGCTCTAAAATATGTCTATATACATCCATATATGATAGTCCATTTGAAATCTCTAAAAAGACAAATATTTAGGGATGAAGGGAGTAGCTTGTAGCTTCGTTGATTTTCTAGTGGTGAGAGGCTTACAAGGGTGAGAGCTGCTCAAGAAAAGCTATTTTCGCAAGATGATCGTCCAAATTTGTATTGCATTGTCAATATCACAAGATCGAATTTGTACCAAAATTGTGAACTGAGCTATTTTCAGGTGATTGACCAAACTTATATTGCATTATCTATCACATGATTGAATTTGTACCAAAATTGTGAACGAGGGTCGCTCAGATTGTTAGGTTCCTTATGGTGAAACAGTCCACCAGAGTTTAATTCCTAGACTTGCATTAATGCTCGCATTTTTCTAGGAGTAGAGTGTGTGTGCGCATTCATAGTGGTGCGTGTATGTAACCATCTGTGATTGTACTATGTTAAAAAAGAAAATTTGTACTAAAATTACTAGATGACGTACTATGAAACAAAATTTTACTTTGAAATTTTTAAATCCTTCGGACGTGCCTAGTGCATAACTTTGCCACTCTGGGCTCCTATTTTTCTTCCCCTCATGGACTTTCACGTAGAAGTGTGTTATATTTTCATCACGCAGAAAACGGCTAAGATAGGCCAACGCTCGCCAATATTTACTATATGAGCACTAACGACCAAAGTTTATCAGGATTTACAACATAAACCACTATACCCAAGGCCAGATACAACACGACTACCCCCATTGATGGGTTTTTTTGCGGGGAGAGGGTACTTCGGATCTACTCCCTCTGTTCCTAAATATAAGTCTTTCTAAAGATTTCAAATGAACTACCACATACGAATGTATATAGACATATTTTAGAGTATAGATTCACTCATTTTGCTTCGTATGTAGTCACTTGTTGAAATATCTAGAAAGACAAATATTTAGGAACGAAGAGAGTATATATCATCTATCAAATAGTCCAAAGAACACTAGAAGTAAAGACTACATCTAGGTTCGTAGACCATCAAGCAACGAATACAAGCACTAGAGCAAGCTGAAGACGCGCCGCCGTGATCGCCTCTTCCTCACCAGATTCAAGCAAACCTCGTTGTAATAGACAATCGAAAAATCGTCATTCTAAAGTTCGCTAAAGTTCAATAGGACCAATGCATCAGAACAGTAGCCACCTCCGATAAAGAGAAGCGTAAATCAGAAGGATTCAATCTGTAGACAGACAAACAAAGACCAGATCTAAGTGGATCCACCAAAGACAAAAGCTGACTGAATCCAACCTCCACACGCCCTTTGATGACGGTAGATGCACCCACCAGAAGAGGGGCTATGCGTGGAGAACCTTAATACGAACTTCAATGAGCCACCGTCCGGGCGGCCTTAGAGAGCCACCAGATCCAACCGCAATCGAGGTCCCGATGCGGAGGACTGGAAGCAGCTGTATGATGGATTGCCAGAACTGAGAGCCACCGGACCGCTGGCAGAAGGCAAGTGGCTGGCCACGGAGGTATTTCTGCTGGATGATGCGAAGCCACAAGCCACCCTCTCCGTTCGCAATCCGCCAAAGCCACCTAGTCAGGAGAGCAATGTTCATGCGTTTGGAGGACATGATCCCGAGTCCGCCCTGATCGCGAGGTTTACAGATCTCCGACCACCGAACCATGTGGTACTTCTGCTTATCGCCCTCGCCAGCCCAGAAGAAGCGTCCTTGGACCGTGGAAATCTCATGGTGCAGAGTCCCAGGCAAGCTTTAGAAGCTCATAATGAATAGGAGCAAGCCGGCGAGGGA
The DNA here is from genome assembly GCA_011799875.1 of Thinopyrum elongatum. Taxonomy (NCBI): domain Eukaryota; kingdom Viridiplantae; phylum Streptophyta; class Magnoliopsida; order Poales; family Poaceae; genus Thinopyrum; species Thinopyrum elongatum. The sequence continues at coordinate 435,977,955 of CM022300.1, forward strand.
CGAGTTAATGAGCACCGTCCGGGCGGCCTTAGAGAGCCAGCGGCACCGCCACGCTGTTTTGGTTCGATAGATGGGCTGGGGACACTCCCTTCGCCGCTCGCTTCCCTGACCTGTTCTCCATCACGGTAGATCCGCGGATTTCTGTCGCGGTGGCCCTTATTGACTTAGGGCATCTCGCGTTCCGGCGTCCTTTTGGACCGGCGAAGAATGAGGCGTGGCAGGACCTGCTTGACTGCATTGCTTTGCACGAGCCGGATCTGGAGATTGGAGAGGACCGCACCAGGTGGCGGTTAGAGCCATCTGGGCAATTCTCCTCTAAATCTCTCTACCAGGCTATAGCCCCTTCGCCAGGCCCTGAGACTCTCACCACCATCTGGGCGATCCGGCTCCCCTTAAAGATTAGGATCTTCTTATGGCAATGGATTCGTGGCCGCCTTCCGACCGGCGTAGAGGTCCTGAAACGCAACGGCCCTGGTGATGGGCGGTGCCCGCTCTGCGGGCCTGAAGAGGATACGAACCATATCTTCTTCACCTGCGTGTCCGCGCAGTTCCTCTGGAGTTGTTTCCGCGATTTAGTGGGTGGAAGCTGGGACCACAACAACTTCCCCGCTCTCTTTGCCGAACTTCAGGCGTTACCACCCGCGTATCGCCACATTAGGTGGTTGACCGTCGGTGTGCTAGCCTGGACGCTGTGGACTATTAGGAATAAGCTTGTGATTCAGCGTGTCTCTCTTCGTCGTGCTACTGACGCTTTGTTCAAATGGTCTGGTTACCTGCAGCTTTGGCGGCCGCTTAGCTGCCCCAGGGAGAGAGACGCCATCACCCCCATCATCACCCAGCTTCGCGCGATGGCTCTCTGGATGGCTCCACCGCTTCCCCCACCACCACCAGAGCCGGACTAGATTTTCTCCTCTTTGCCGTCACCGCCGTTTATGTGTTGTGCGTGCTTCATTTCTGTGTTGGGCTTGTTGTGCTGTGCCCACAACTGAACCTCGTGTAGTGTTTGGATGTGTGTGTGTTGGATCTTGTCTACTTGGACGTGTGTGTGTTGGATCTTGTCTACGGTGACGTTATGTGTGTGTTGTTCGGATGATACCATGTTGACTTTGTGCTCGATGATTTGCTTTATTTATAAAGCGGAGCGAAAGTCTTTTTGGGTAACGAGCCACCGCCGTCTCATCTTCCTGACTGAGCATGCCACAAAACTTAAACGAACACAAAGAACACCTAAAAGCAGAATGCAAGCACATCAATCTCCAGGCAAGTCTCCTTATTAAATCAACACATAACAGTCTGTAGCGTGGCATATAGATACATACAAATCGCAAAAATGTTGTCCCCGTAGAACCGGCCTGTTTGGAGACCACCCAATCCACTCGGTAATGCATTTACAAAATCTGCAAAGAATAAATGGAATGTGCCTCCACAGGGAAACCAGCGGCAGAAGAATGTGGTGCGTCTCAATCCAGACCGTAGAAATCACTACCACACGATCGTAGAAGCCAGCAGCCGTGGTTTCGTAGCCCTACTCTGAATCGTAGAAATCACTGCCGCACGGTGTAATTACATCCGACTCCAGCATCTGCACCACCCTATGCATCGTCGGCCGCTCCTCCGGCAAAGAGCTCACGCATTGCTTGGCGAGAGAGAGCAGGGCGTCCAGGGTCTCGATCTGCACGCCGTCGCAATCCGGATCCACAATCTCCCGCTCTCTGCTCTCTCCAGCCAAGAAGTTCAGCTGCCATATAGCAAGTTAACCCTTTGTGGTAAATACATAAAAAAGATGTAACATGCATGAGAGTTGTGCACATGAAAAGAAAGGAAATAAAAAGGTCGTACCCATCCAACAATGTTCAACCCCTTCTCAATGAATGACGCATCAGTAGGTCGCTTTCCGCTCAGTATCTCGAGTACCAAAACTCCAAAACTGTAGACATCCGTCTTTTCGGTAGCCCTGCCACTTTGCATATACTCTGGATGTTCGATATTGTGAATATTAGCTCAGATTATTACAAAGCGATACATTTTCCGAAGTGAAGTGTGCATTTTCGTTCTCATTATTGATGAAATGGAACAACTTTCACATACCTGGGGCAAGATATCCAAATGTTCCTGCAACTATTGTAGTAATATGAGATTCTTCATCCTCCAGTAGCTTTGCGAGTCCGAAGTCTGATACACGTGCCTCAAAATTGCCGTCCAGTAAGATATTGCTCGACTTAATATCACGATGTATTATTCGAGGTGAGCAATCATGATGCAAGTAAGCCAGGCCTTTTGCAGCTCCAAGTATTATGTTAATGCGCGCCTCCCATTCTAACTGTTCAGTTTTTTCTGCCAAGAACGATGAACATATGAGACGTTAGGCTGGGCTTTAAAAAGTTATTCCTGTTCAGTAATGGACTAATGCTCATGGAAGACCTGAGCAAAAGTTACTTGTACAAGGTCAATTTGGTTCAACATAAATTTTAGATGGAACCATAGTTAAGGCTGTCCATCCTTGTTTAGCTACAGAAATGAACTACAGACTATTCAGTATGCCTGCAAGTAAATACTTCCTCTGTTTCTTTTTCTTATAATGTGTACTTCTTTTTTGAGAAATTATAAGGCGTACTTTAACCATGATATTTGCATGTATGCCATTTGAAACCAAGGTGTTGTGAACCTTGATCCATCGTGACTCGTGAGAGAGAGAAAGAGGGTGCTTACTCATAAATTTTGAAGAGAGGGGAGATAAACAAGAACAAAAGAGAGAAAATGTTACTAAATTTGCATGCACGCCGTTTTAAAACAAGTTGTGGACCTGTGGACCTTGACCCACAACATGATGACTACCGCGCTGAAGATAACCAAAAGCTGTGGCTTGAAGGGTTTGGGTACACATAGGTTACTACTCCCTCCGTCCGAAAAATCTTGTCCCAAGCTTGTCCCTCAAATGGATGTATCTAGCACTAACTTGGTGCTACATACATCCATTTGAGGGACAAGCTTTTTCGGACGGAGGGAGTATTAGAGAATGACTTGGAGATGATATATTCATTGTTCTTACTTGACTCAAACATGACATCCTTGTATAGTGGATGCTCAAGCCCTCGACCTTTCCTAACACAATATGGACTCCTAAATCTTAATGAATTAGGCTCCTGCAATTGTAAATTTCCTAACACGATACTATTGATTAAAGGACTTCCGATCTCCCTCTGTTCGGGCTCCCTGCTGCTAGTCCACAACATAACGACACAAAAACTGTAGGCCTCGTATTTGTATACAGAGGGAGTGGCATACCTTATTCATCCTTTACATTGCACGTGTGATCAAATCCTATTTTACTCCAAGATATGATGTAAATTTGACCTTGCCTATAACCCAAATCTACTCCAAGGACACAGTTGTCTGAACTTTTTTTCTGGTAGGGTCTGGTTTGATTGAGAAGGTCTACTCTAAGGATCCTCTAGGCCTCAAAATTGGATCGCCGGCAAAAGCAACTTTTTCTTTGTACTCTTTTCCTTACATAGCGGCACCAAACACGTCTTAAATTCAGGATTTCTAGGTTTTGATGTCACGCTGAGTTTCAGGCACCAATAACTTAATCCGATATGCTATTTTAGTGTTGGCTTAGCACATGCTTAAAGGTCATTGAGGAAAGCAAGCTAAAATCAGTTTATATTACAACTGCAACTATGAATAATTGGAAGAGTTCAATGAAAACAGAATTAAGATGTATGGCGAAAAGAAAAATATGGAACTCACCATGTAGCACTTCATCCAGGCTTCCACCTGGAAGGTAGTCATATATCAACAGTTTCGATGAAGAGGAATTGCAATAGCCACGGAGATTGACCAAATTACGGTGCTTAACACTTCCCAATATCTCAAGTTCTCTATCAAAGAATTTGTCACGCCCTTCATTTGTTTTCACTATCCTTTTCAATGCAAAAACGTTGCCATCATCCATTGCAAGTTTGTACACAGTCCCAAAGCCCCCTGCTCCAATGATATTTTCCTCATCCATGGTCTCTAACTTCTTAAGGATATCTTTTGTGGAGTAAGGGAGGTCCCCATGGAACATCACAACAGAAGAGCCTGAAATGATAAGCAAGGTTATAACAAAAGTTCTTTATGACATGTGAAGTACTGGCTTCGCATAATTCATGGCATCATTACCTCCACATAGCTCCACCCTGAAACCGTGGATATCTTTCTTCCCGAAATTTTTGTACAGAAAACAACCCCAGAAACACATCAGAGCCACTAATAACAGAGCTCCCACTGTCGCGACCGCACTTATAACAACTCTGGAACTCCTTTTATTTGGGTCATCTACCATAATAGAACATCAAAACACATAAGAACGCAAAATTATTGTGAACTGAAAATACTATAGGCCCATTGTTGAACTGAAAATAGAAGTTAATTTACAGAATGCAAAATTGCCATAAGTGAGTTTCCTAGTGGAACATAAAAAGATGTATTAGCTATTATTGGCGTCAATGATTAAATGCACATTCGACCTAGTGAACAAAAAATATTAGATGCATACAACAAATAATGCAAATAATGTTAGGCTAATGTTCAAATATCTGTTACCTTTGGAAGGGTGCTGAGAGCCATCTGATGGTGATTGAAGTGCATCTTTGCACACTGAATTAATCTGCCTACCACATAAATCACGGTTCCCAATAAAGCTGCATTACCATGTGAAAATTCAGATGGGTAGAAGAAAGAGCAGCTTATGGCACAATGCATACGCCTTTACTCGACTGAATATGCAGATTGAATTAGATAGATATAAATAACAGAGAAGACAACTCACGAAGTTTCATTAAAATTGGTAAGTGAACCATCTGATGGTATTGCTCCTGTCAGAAAGTTCATGGATACGTTGCTGCATAGGATGTGAAAATAATTATTTTTTCATGGGCTGGTAGCACATAGCTTAACATAACAGGTTTGGTCAGCTTATGGACATAAAAAAAAAGCACTTACAATGATGCAAGTTTGGTCAGGTTATCAAGAGAATGCGGGATTGATCCCTTCAACGTATTGCTGGATAAGTCCCTGGATAAAATAAACATATTTCAGAAATAGGAATGAATATCTAAATTACTTAAACAGGGAAAGTGAATTTATCTACATTTCAATACATATAATTTGTGTTCAAGCCTTCTTATATGACCCATTACTGTAAAAAAATGGTACATGGCAGATGTACTGACATTAGTCTAACATGAGGTATTTATCTGATGCGAAATTAATAATCGAATTTAATAAAGAAGCTAAAACTACACCAGAGGACTCACAATGTCTCAAGTTCAACCAGATCACCAAATTCCGAAGGGATATATCCACTTATATAATTTCCTTGTAGATACCTGCAAGTGATTTCACAACATACGCAATAAGAGCCTGATTTCACAGAAGAAATAAAAACAAAAATTACATGCTAAAAATTCTCTGGCACAGATACAAGAAGCTTGTGACCGAAACAGTAAATGACTGGCTATCCTCATGATTATTAATTATCAGTTGCAGCATCTAACATTTCATTCGATGAAAAAAAAACATATGTAGCAATCAGAATTACAATAAAACTTACAGTTGTTGCAACTTGGTACAATTTCCTAGCTCGGGAGGGAGTGAACCGTACAAACTGTTCCCCTGTAGTGATCTAATGACATAAAACCACATTTATATCAAAGACCAAGTTCTTCGATATACAAGGCGGGTCAACAGGGAAATAGTTAAAGGAATGCAAGAAAGAAAAGGTGAACACACTTACAAAGTCTGCAGCTGATTTAGCCTTCCAACTTCTGGTGGTATGGGCCCGACTAACTTGTGATACGGGAGAATCCTAAATGGAAGGCAGTGAGTGACCTTATGGCAATGCAACTCAAAATACTGAATATGAATTCAAACTAGGAAATGATGTCCAAAATATGAACACCAGATAACTGAAGCAAAACAGTGAGTGGGTAGGTTAAGAAGTTGAGCAAATGACACTAAGCAGAGTTAATACTTAATATACAGAGTGGTTTTTTGTTTCTTACAGATAAATCACTCTCTTGCTGTGACTATCGCATTTAACACCCTTCCAGTTGCAGGGATCCGTGTCTTGCTCGTGCCAATTTAGAAAGACCCCATCTGAATTTGTGATTGCCTTCTTAAAGGCGAGAAGTGCTTCACCTGAATGAAACAGTTTGTGGAATATCAGTATCAGATAAGCAGAAGAAAAAAAATCAAATGGCGTGTATGAAATACTCCCTCTGTTCCTAAATATAAGTCTTTTTAGAGATTTCAATAAGGACTACATACGGATGTATAGACATATTTTAGAGTGTAGATTCACTCATTTTGCTTCGTATGTAGTCCGCATTGAAATCTCTAAAAAGACTTATATTTAGGAATGGAGGGAGTAGCAGCCACAACCATCATCACATACCATCTGAACTTAGCGCTCTTGCTGCACGGCCCCCAAAGTGCAGGATGATCAGAATAAAGAGGAAACTGGGCTGTTTTCTGAGAAAATAGCCCATTTGTCACCACCTGGTGGAGCATACAAGGGTGACTAGAGCATATTCCAGAGGTCATGAATGAAGATTTATGGTATGCATCTTTACAATCGGAGAGAACCCAACCAACCAACCCTGCAATGGTGAAAAGCAAACCAAATCAGCAATCATCATATAGTAACAAACTAAAGACGGGCTCAGACAAATCTTAAGCCTTGAACGGCGGAGAAAAAATAGCAGATCAAATGCAGTATTTTTCGAGATGACGGTGTCCGGGGCTTTCGCACGAAATTGGCGGCCACGGTATGGGAGCTAACTGAAGCAACATTTTCAGTCTTTTTATGCAAAAAAAAAAAAATCCTTTCAGGCTAACAGAACTAGCTGCCTTCAAGCATCTCATTTCGAGATTCCCCAAATCCAAGAAAATAAATCTACAGGACGGAAGCATTAGGCAGGCTCGTTTCTCAAATCGGGAACCAGGAGCGGATCTAGATGGCGTGAGCGGCACGCCCAGAGCAGAAATCCTGGAGCTTGGTGGGGTTTAACTAAGAGCATCACTGGATGAGAATGGGCCCATACCTCAAACCCTCAACGGGGCGGAGACAGCAGGAGCGCGATCTTGCGGCGAGGAGTACGGCGGCGACGCTAGGCTGCTACGGCGCGGCAGCAGGCGGTGGAGCCGCGTTGGGTTGGGACTCGAGGAGGAAGAGGAGCTCGGGGAACAGAGGTACCGACGATTAGCGGTGGGGGAGATGGAGGATGTGAGCTAGATAGTGGGGAGAAGCGGCACTGGGTGTGGTGTGGTGTGGTCACTGTGGTGGTGAGCAGAGCTGAGAGCACTGAGCACTGGGCAGAGTGAGGGGGGAGGGTAAATGGGTCCGAGGAGATTAGGCAGCCGGTGGTGGCGTGGCGCCGTGGCGGTGGGTGTGGGACTGGGACTGGAGCGGGAGCGAGTAGTCGTAGCAGTGAGCGTGAGAGAGTGCGGTTTTGTCCGCGCACGGCGTCAGCGACGGCGGCACACGGGACGGGACGAACAGCTAATCGCTCAGTTACCAGCATAAAAACCGAAAACCGAACCCGAAAAGACCGAGACCAAACAAAAAGACCGTACTAAAAAAGACCACGTAAAATACGGTCCGCGCAAACAGAAGACCAAACTAATTACGATCTATTTGGTCCTCCTGTCTTCAAGACCGAATAGACCGTATAGACCGAACTAAAAAAGCCCATACGTAAGAGTGCAAGACAATATTTACCAAAAACCCATCCGGCCAGCCCAAGGTCATAAGCGAGATACATACATCTCATGATTCACATTCAACCAGCTACTGCACTCTCGTTATTCTAAAAAAAATCTGTTGTACTCTCATTCCTCCTTTTCTTCACAACCATCCGAGCTACAGTTCATCACCGCCTCGTCCTCTTACACGTTGGTCACCGGCCCGCTATCTACTGTCTTCTTCCCGTGCTCCATCTCGCATCTGAAGGTAAGAAAGCATACAATACAACTACTATTTGTCTGAATTTTCTTATGTACAGATGCACATCTATACACACATTTGTTGTCTCAATACATATGCACCTCTGTACACACATGCAGTTTGTTACCGGAAATAACATGAATATGAGGTGTAGCAATTAATTTGGTCTGTTTGGTCGGGACCGAAGACCGAATAATAAAGACCGAAGACCGAATAGTGATGAACTGAAAAGACCGAAATTATTATGGTCTTTCATTATGGAAGACAGAATTCTTGGAAGACCAAAAAGACCGGACCGAACAAACCGAAAAGACCGAACGCCCAGGCTGAACTGTGGTGGTGAGCAGAGCTGAGAGCACTGAGCACTCGGCAGAGCGAGAGGGGGGGGAGGGTAAATGGGCAGCCGGTGGTGGCGTGGCGCCGTGGCGGTGGGTGTGGGACTGGGACTGGAGCTGGAGCGAGTAGTCGTAGCAGTGAGCGTGAGAGAGTGCGGTTTTGTCCGCGCACGGCGTCAGCGACGGCGGCACACGGGACGGGACGAACGGCTAATCGCTCAGTTACCAGATTGCCTTGCATGACATAAGGAATTTGTCTGATTAGATTTATTGATTTTATATTTGTTATTAAAGGAAATCTTGTGCTTAGAGCAAGTTCGTTGTCCGTACTGCTGTTTAGCAGTTATCGTTGTGTTAAGGTGTTTGTACTTATACCCGAAAAAATGGGCTTGTATTATGGCACGCAAAGTGACAACGACATCTCTCTTCACTTGGACGAGAAAAGCGACGGATTCTTTGCTGCAGAGAGGGCTCATGATGTATTAGCTAGAGGAACTCACGAATCACATACTCATCGCAAACAACAAGGAATACATGGTCTGCGCGGACCAATCACACATTTTTTGACTTGTTTGTGCATCGTTGGTTCAGCTTCCAACATCCCCCACCTAAACCTAGCCCTTAACCCTGCCCGCCCGCCACGCCCCTCTCCCCACCTTTCTCCACCCCTTCACACTGTCGTGAGAGAGCGCCACCGAGCAAAGCATGTGCGGAGACTGAGTAGTCATGTTGTGGTGTGGAGTCCACACGTGTGGCGAGCTGCAGAGGTGAGAGATCGGACGTCGAACTGAGTAACGAGGTTAGTTGTGTGGCGGCGCAAGTCGGTGGGAAACGGTGCAACGGCCCCGATCAAGGCCCTCGTTGCGGCAGTGGCAACCCCTTGCTAGACTCCATGGGGATGAGGTGTAAGGGGACCACCATTGGCCTTCCTCGGAGCTACTTGGAGACAGAGGCCTCCAAAACGTGTACGTATGGACATGAAGGCGGATCGATGCATCAGGGGTTGGGCATCAACCTTCCCTAGCGATGCCTCGATAGGAGGTTGGGTCAAGGTGTTCCGAGATGAGGTGGATGTAGTGGCACTCGTCTCTCTTGGGTGTTGCTTGGATACGAAAATCTCCGATACAAGGAGTTCATAAAGTGTCGGGACCTGTCGGGGGGGGGGGGGGGGGGGGGGGGGGGGGGGGGGGGGGGGGGGGGGGAGCCAGGGGCCCCACGGGCAGGGGTGGACCCGCTTCACTAGGCCGCGTGGGTCTATTGTGCACCGTCTTTCGCCTAAAAATCCTAAAAATCGTGAAACTCTCATCGCAACTTTCTATTCCGAGGAGATCCAATCTGGAGGCATGTTCCAGCACCCTGCCGAAGGGCGAATCCACCATCGGAGGCTTATTCATCAACCTTGTTGCCTCCATAACCATGTGTGAGTAGTTCCCTTAGGACGTCAGGGTCCATAACAGTAGCTAGATGTCATCCTCTCTTCCTTGTGATTCAACAAAGTTCCCGCGAACTGCCTCACATGATCGGGATCCATATGATGTAATCAGTGGTTGTGTTTGTTGGGATATGATGAATTGTCGCTTTACGATTAGATTGTTCATGGAAATATATTGAATCTTTTGAAGTTTCTCTGCTAGATAATTAAGTAGCTATGTATGCTCTCCAATCTATTTGTTGTCTTTGGCCAAGATTAATGATTAGTTCGTTAGAGGGAGTGGTGCATAGTAGTGGGTTTAATCTTGCGGTGATTCATCCCAGTGACAAAAAGGGAACGTCACGTATTGTATTATTGCCACTATGGATATAACTCGCACTTGTATTATAGTTTCATTGTCTACATTATGTCATCATGCTTATTGCAATGCTCTGTTTAAACTTAATACTTTGAGGTACATGCTGGATAGCGGTCTTGGGGTGGAGTATTAGTTGTAGATACAGTTGGATAACGGTCTACATATCATGGACGTAATGCCTATATGAGACTATACCATGAGTGATCATAGTCATAAATATAAATATTGAAATTTAATCGCTGCTCAACTGTAATCTGTTCACCACACCGCACTTGTCTGCTTGGAAAGATGCCACTAGTGAACCTATGGTTCCGGGGGTCTATTTTCCTTTACTAAAAGCATCATCAAAGATATTATTCTTTGATTTAACTTTTATTTTATTTTATCTATCTATTAATCCCTATCATAGTGTGCAATTTAATCTTGTATCTAGCAGGACAAGAAGCTTGGCAACCTTCTTGAAGTGTTGGGGCGAAGTTTGTATTGTGTTTTCTGTGTAGGTGCCCGTGACTTTGTTTGCTGGAAATACTCCTTCTGGTTTGATAAACCTTGGTTCTCTACTGATGAAATACTTACTGCTAGGTTACTTCACCCTTATACTTGGGGTTACCTAACCACTCTTACGAGAGAGTAGCACGCTCCAGCGTCTTGAAGGATTGGTATGGTGGACTAGAAGGGGGTGAATATGTGACTAACAATTTTTAGCCTCTTTACAAATTTTAGTCTAAACAAGAAGATAAGTTTTCTAGATATGCAACTAGGTGGACAACCTAAATGACAAGCAACACAAAAAAATGTAAACACTAAGTAAACACAATAAAGGCTTGCACAAAGTAAAGGCATGAAGTAACCGTAAGTGGATTCGATGGACAGGAGGATGTGTTGTCGAAGTTCCCTCCTTTGGGGGGGAGTACGTCTCCGTTGGAGAGATGTGGAGGCACAATGCTCCCCAAGAAGTCACTAGGACCACCGTATTCTCCTTACGCCCTCGCATAATGCAAGTTGTCGTGATTTCACTAGCGGTGCCCTTAAAGGCAGCAACAGGAACCTTTACAAACAAGGTTGACACTCTCTCCACAACTTAATTGGAGACTCATGATACGTCTTCAACGTATCTATAATTTTTATTCGTCCATGCTGCTATATTATCAATCTTGGATGTTTTACATATATTTACTAGCAACTTTATATCTTTTTTGGGACTAACCTAATAACTTAGTGTCCAGTGCCAGTTGTTGTTTTCTGCTTGTTTTTTACTTTACAGAATATCAATACCAAACGAAGTCCAAATGCCATGAAACTTTTTGGAGATTTTTTTCTGGCAGTAAGAGACCCTGGAAGCTTCTGGAGGCCACAAGAAGATGGGCCAGTGGCCCACTAGGCACGAGGGCGCGCCAAGGGCCTCTAGGGCGCCCTGGTGGGTAGTGGGGCCCACGTGGCTCCGTTTGACATACCTCCGCCTCTATAAATACTCTAAAATCTCAAAACCCTCAAGGGAGTCCATGAAATACTTTTTCCGCCGCCGCAAGTTCCAGAACCACGAGATCCAATCTAGAGGCCTTTTCCGGCACTCTGCCGGAGGGGGCAACTATCACGGAGGGGTTCTTCATCATCCTTGCTGCTTCTCCAATGATGCGTGAGTAGTTTACAACAGACCTACGGGTCCGTAGTTAGTAGCTAGATGACTTCTTCTCTCTTTTTGATCTTCAATACAATGTTCTTGGAGATCTATTTGATGTAATTCTTTTTGCGGTGCGTTTGTTGGAATCCGATGAATTGTGAGTTTATGATCAGATCTATCCATGAATATTATTTGAGTTTTCTCTAAACTCTTTTATGCATGATTGTTATAGCCTCGTATTTCTTCTCCGATTTATTGGTTTGGTTTGGTAAACTAGATTGATTTATCTTGCCATGGGAAGAGGTGCTTTGTGATGGGTTCGATCTTGCGGTGCTCAATCTCAGTGACAGAAAGAGACATGACACGCATGTATCGTTGCTATTAAGGGTAAAAAGATGGGATTTATTTCATACGTGAGTTTATCTTGTCTACATCATGTCATCTTTCTTAATGCATTACTCCATTTTTTCATGAACTTAATACACTAGATGCATGCTGGATAGCGGTCGATGTGTGGAGTAATAGTAGTAGATGCATGCCGGAGTCGGTCTACTAATCTTGGACGTGATGCCTATATACATCATCATTGCCTTGGATATCCTCATAATTATTTGCTTTTCTATCAATTGCCCAACAGTAATTTGTTTACCCACCGTATGCTATTTTCTCGAGAGAAGCCTCTAGTGAAAACTATGGCCCCCGGGTCTATTTTCTATCATATATTAAAACCAAAAAATACCTTCCTGTAATTTTCTTTTTTTATTTTATTTTGTGTTTTAGTTAGATCTATTTATCAAATCCTATACAATTTAATCTATCTCAATACCGTTGAGGGATTGACAACCCCTCTACGCGTTGGGTTGCAAGTATTTGTTGTTTGTGTGCAGGTGTTGTTTACATAGTGTTGCTTGGTTCTCCTACTGGATTGATAACCTTGGTTTCATAACTGAGGAAAATACTTATCTCTATTGTACTGCATCATCCCCTCCTCTTCGGGGAAATCCCAATGCAGATCACAATTAGCAGCTCACAACACCCCCACGAAGCTTGACCACAATGGGATGTGGCTCCTAGGTGACCTCTTTCGTCGAGGGTGCCTAAAACCCAAGAGTAACAAGATCCACAAGTGAATGTATGCGGGAATCAAATTTCTTTTGGTGGAAGTATAGATCTAGATCTCCTCCCTCAATGCCTAGCAATTCAACAAGTTTGGTTGGCTAGAGAAGGAGATCGAGCAAGAAAGCTCTTAGGGCATTAATGGAGGAGAGAAAGTGGCAGGAGGTGTGTGGGAGGTGGAAGAACCACCTCCTTAAATAGGGCCCCCCAAATCCAACTGTTACTGCGTATTTTTACATATGAGCAGTCACTACAAAAAAAGACACTTCCGTGACATTATGGACCGAACGAAATCTTTTTTGTCATGGATTTCCATGATGATAATTGTGACAAAACACGTATCATCATAGATGTGGTGGGCTCCTACTTCTATGATAGAAAATGGGCTTTTCGTCCTGGGTGGGCCGGAGGCGGACCTGCATGACATTCTTTGGGCCGTCAATGACGTAAACAATCGTGGTAGAAGTGAGGGTGAGGAAATTTTCGTGGATTTCCCGGCATACGGTGGGTGGTCGGGCCCGAGCGATGCAGTGGTTTGCGCGTTTCTCTTGTACGCACACATGTGTGCGAGTCATGTTCGCTAACTGAAACCGAGGAGGCGTTTGCTTACTGAACCCGAGTGGTCGATCGATCCCTCGCACTACGTACACTGAACACAAGCGATCCATCCCACTAGCTACATACTGAAGCCGATCGATCCCTTCGCTGCTAACTGAACCCGAGCAATTCCTTCACTGCTAACTGAAGCCGATCGATCCCTTCGCTACTAACTGAACTCGAGCGATCGATCCCTTCGCTGCTGCTTACTGAAGCCGATTGATTGATGCATGCGTTGCATCAAGCCCTCGGGCGAGACGTGACTGTTGATGACCTAGCCAGTTGGTTGCCTCTCGATGAACAGTGCGTGTTGCTGCCGCGTGTGTGGTACGTAGAACGAGTCGAGACTTGCATCGATCGAGCCCCTCGCGCGAGACGTGGTGAGTTGACCTGGCTGGCTGGTTGGCTGTGGATGAACATTTCCCGTTGTTGCCGCCCTCTCCTACGCCCCACACCCCAGCCGGTGGGTTGGATGTGCATGAAAAGTACCCTGGTCATGTGTAGTGGTTGGCGCTGGATGAACAGGACCCCGGTCGATCGAGGAGGCCGTGCCACGGTACGCCACACCCCAGCCGATTGGGGCTGGATGAACAGGACCCCGTGGAGGCTGGAGGAAGTCGACGGTGGATGAACAGTAGCCTGTGGAATCCCATTTGCAGTATGCTACACCCCTACAGGACCCCCGTTTTGACCGTAGGCGGTTGAAGAGAAGTCTATTTTCTCTGTTTTGCGGTACGCCAGCCCTCCCAATGAACGAGACCCCATTTTGACTGTAGGCGGTTGAACAGAAGTCCGTTTCCTCTGTTCTACGGTATGCAAGACCCTTCCAGATGAACACGACCTCGTTTCGGCTGTAGGCGGTTGAAGAGAACCGTAGTGTCCGACCTCCTGTAGTCGCTAAGTCCTGAGTGGTACTACCGCCTCAGGCCACCAGTTGTACAACTGCAAAGATAGCAATCGGGACAACCGGGCGACTACCGCCGAGTATCGTCCTAGTACCAGAACGGAGTCACCCGTGTGCGGTACAAGGGCCGGTACATGGACCGGAACAACCACAATGACCAACTCCTGTAGTCGCTAAGTCCGGAGCGGTACTACCGCTGCATGCCACTGGTTGTGTTGGAAATATGCCCTAGAGGCAATAATATTCATATTATTATATTTCCATATTCATAATTAAGAGTTTATATTTCATGCTATAACAGCTATGATCCTGGAATATGCGATTCGGTGGAAAACTCATATGCATGTGTGGAATGATAAACGGTTAAATAAAAGGTTCCTAGTCTTGCATGTGGCACTAGCTCAAGTATTGTTGGTGATCATGTTTTCTGGATCTTAGGATGTCATTAAGTGTAATGATAGTCCTAAAACAACATTGAGATTATGACGTTGGAAGAACGATCATATTGAATCGACCCAAACTTGTTTGTTGTGAATTGGATTAATATCGTCTGTATTCAATTGTAATAACAGGGAGTGTTCACATGTGATCTTGCTCCTTAGATCATGAGAGTATCATGGTCACTTCTTACCGTACAGTGGGCTTTGGGGTTGCTCAAACGTCACTTGTAACATGGTGATCATAAAGACAGCTTACGAGTTCATCAGAAAGTTTGACAAGTGGCCGGATAGCTCAAGAGTGGGATTTGTTCCTCCGACGATGGAGAGATATTCTTAGGGCCCTTTCGGTGTGACGGCATCAATCCTCGTCTGGCTAGACACACGTGACTTCATCACGGGGATGCCGGAACACAATAACGGGAAAGAAGAACAAAACCGGTAATGAGGATTTCGGTATAGTGAGCATGGTGATGACTCAGGAGGATACCGATGCATCCCGGGTTTTGTGAAGTATCACGAAGCAAAGGGAACATCACTTGATAACCAAAGTTTCACTCGAACATCATTCGTGTACTCACAGGGACCAATATGGACGTCCATGTTCCCATTGTCGGTCATTAAACGAACGGTTTCGTCCATGCACTAAAAAAACACTTCCGTGATGATACATGTTTGTCGCAGTAGGTCACGTTTTCTGTCATGCATGAACATCTATGATGATTTTATGACAGAATCAAGATAGTCATACTTGTGCTGTCGTAGAAGTGTTCCATGACAATACTGAAATTATCATCATGGAAGTGTCCACTTCCATGACGATAAATGCCGCGTCATGGAAGTGTTTTTGTCAAGGGTAGCTGACACATGGCATCCACCGTAACGGGTCACCGTTAAGCTATTAGGTCCGGTTTTGGATCCAATAACCCGCTAACAGCTCGGACCAATGGCAATTTTCCACGTGTAAATTTCTCATTCACCGGAGGATCCACGTGTCAGCTCAGCGTTGGGATAGATGTCATTCATCCAATGGATGGAACGCGCCTATGATATGTCGACACGTGGCATGGCCCAACAATAGCCCATTTAAGGTAAAAGGGCCGGCCCAGCCAAAGGCCCACAAAATTTTGTCATACACTACTAGGCTGGCCCATTAATAGCCTGCCATGATTTGGGCCAAATTACAGCCCACATAAGATCTGGCCCGTTAGATGTCTGCCATGTTTTGGGCCAAATGACAGCCCACATCAGATCTGGCCCGTTAATAGTCTGCCATGTTTTGGGCCAAATGACGGCCTATAAAGGACCCGGCCAGTTAACTGTCTGACATATTTTGGGCCAACTTACGACCCATATATGATCTGGCCCATTAACAGGCACTGTGCTTTGGCCCCATTGGGGGCTGATACGTCTCCGTCGTATCTATAATTTTTGATTGTTTCATGCCAATATTCTACAACTTTCATATACTTTTGGCAATATTTTATATTATTTTTGGGACTAACATATTGATCCAGTGCCCAGTGCCAGTTCCTGTTTGTTGCATGTTTTTTGTTTCGCAGAATATCCATACCAAACAAAGTCCAGACGCGATAAAACTTTACGGAGATTTATTTTGGAATATATGTGATTTTTGTGAATTGGAATCAATGCGAGATGATGCCCGAGGGGCCCACAAGCCCTAGGGGGCGCCCCTACCTTGGGCGCGGCCAGGAGGCTTGTGGCCACCCCGTAAGGCGGTTGGTGCCCTTCTTCGGCCGCAAGAAACATAATATCCAGATAAAAATCGTGTTAAAATTTCAGTCCAATCGGAGATACGGATCTCCGGGAATTTAAGAAATGGTGAAAGGCCAGAAAACAGGAACGAGAAACAGAAGGAAACAGAGAGATAGATACAATCTCGGAGGGGCTCCCACCCCTCCGCCACCATGGAGGCCATGGACCAGAGGGAAACCCTCCTCTCATCTAGGGGGGAGGCCAAGGAAGAAGAAGGAGGAGGGGGGCTCTCTCCCCCTCTCTCCCGGTGGCGTCGGAACACCGCCGGGGCCATCATCGTGACGGCGATCTACACCAACAACTTCACCGCCGTCATCACCAACTCTCTCCCCCTCTATGCAGCGGTGTAACACCTCTTCTCCCCGCTGTAATCTATACTTAAACATGGTGCTCAACACTATATATTATTTCCCAATGATGTATGTCTATCCTATGATGTTTGAGTAGATCCGTTTTGTCCTATGGGTTAATTGATGATCGTGATTGGTTTGAGTTGCATGATTTATTATTGGTGCTGTCCTACGGTGCTCTCCATGTCGCGCAAGCATGAGGGATCCCCGCTGTAGGGTGTTGTAATATGTTCATGATTCGCTTATGATGGGTGGCGTGAGTGACAGAAGCACAGACCCGAGTAAGTAGGTTGTTGCATATGGGAGTAAAGAGGACTTGATACTTTAATGCTATGGTTTGGTTTTAACTTAATGATCTTTAGTAGTTGCGGATGCTTGCTAGAGTTCCAATCATAAGTGCATATGATCCAAGTAGAGAAAGTATGTTAGCTCATGCCTCTCCCTCGTATAAAATTGCAATAATGATTACCGGTCTAGTTATCGATTGCCTAGGGACAAATAACTTTCTTGTGACAAAAAGCTCTCTACTAAAATTAACTTAATTGTTTCTTTATCTAAACAACCCCTAGTTTTTATTTACGTGTTCTTTATTATCTTGCAAACCTATCCCTTTACACCTACAAAGTACTACTAGTTTCATACTTGTTCTAGGTAAAGCAAACGTAAAGTGTGCGTAGAGTTGTATCGGTGGTCGATAGAACTTGAGGGAATATTTGTTCTATCTTTAGCTCCTCGTTGGGTTCGACACTCTTACTTATCGAGAAAAGCTACAATTGATCCCCTATACTTGTGGGTTATCAAGACCTTTTTCTGGCGCCGTTGCCGGGGAGCAATAGCGTGTGGTGAATATTCTCGTGTGTGCTTATTTTCTTTATCACTAAGTTGATTTTATTTTCTATTCTAAATTGTTTTATATCTTTAGTTATGGATATGGAACACGAAATACCAAAAAAATTAGGTGTACTTTCTACTCATGGAGATGGGGAACCTCCTAAAATCCTCGATGCTCATTATGTGAAAAATATTAAACACTACTTTGATAATCCTGAGAAAACCCCATTCAACTTGATAATGGGAGACACGTTGCATCAACGTGAATACTTTAGGGATTATCGCTTGACTCAAAAAGGGAAACTATTATAGGATCAAATTCATATGTTGCATTGGTATGCTCGGGATCTATGCTTGAGATATGATTATACTTGTTGCTCTAGGATGAAGGCTCCACACCTTCCCTTTTCATGCAAATTTAGTGATAACGAAACCTTGGCTTCTTATGCTAATGGTATATATGATTACTATGATGTGAAACGAATAGAAGAATTTGTTGCTTTTAAGGGTGCTTATGAAATTGAATCTTTGTTTGAAAAGTGTGAAAATTATGATGATGCTGTTTACAGACCTGAAAATTATGCTATACTTAAATATTGCTATGAGAATTATGAATATAATGCCAATATTAATGAGTTTATTGAGAAAGTCTCCGCTGTCCAAGAAGAGACTAATATTTTGCAGGAAATTATGGAAGAAGAAATTGATGACACTGTGAGCTCATTAGATGAAAAAGATGACGAGGAGAGCGAAGAACAAAAGGAGGAAGAGCGGATTAGCTACCCATGCCCACCTTCTAATGAGAGTAACTCTTCAACTCATACATTGTTTAATTTCCCTTCGTGCTTATCGAAGGATGAATGCTATGATGATTGCTATGATCCCTTGGATTCGTTTGAATTATCCCTTTTTGATGAAATTGATGCTTGATATGCTTGTGGCCATGATGCTAATATGAATTATTCTTATGGAGATGAACTTGCTATAGTTCCTTATGTTAATAATAAAATTGTTGCTATTGCACCCACACATGATAATCCTATTATCTTTTCGAATTCTCCCAACTACACTATATCAGAGAAGTTTGCGCTTATTAAGGATTATATTGATGGGTTGCATTTTACTACTACACATGATGATTTTGATAGATATAATATGCATGTGCTTGCTTCTCCTACTTGCAATTATTATGAGAGAGGAACTACATCTCCGCCTCTCTATGTTTCCAATACGATAAAATTGCAAGAAACTACTTATGCTATGTATCGGCCTTTACTTTGTGTGCATGAATTGTTCTTTTATGACATGCCAATGCATAGGAAGAGAGTTAGACTTCGTTGTTGCATGATATATGTTGCTTTGTGCTCAATACTAAATTACAAATCATTGTTAATTAAAATTGGCTTTGATATACCTTGGGATCCGGGTGGATCCATTACTTGAGCACTATATGCCTAGCTTAATGGCTTTAAAGAAAGCGCTGCCAGGGAGACAACCCGGAAGTTTTAGAGAGTCATTTTATTCTATTGTGTGCTTATAAAAAGTTTTAAAACAAAAAAATATAGAGGGGAACCTAAAACTTTTCAAAAAGAAAAGTGAAAGTAAGAAAGACAAGCACCGTTGAAGTGGGGGAGCTCCTTGAACTTTGTTCATGCCCATGGAAACTTTGCAAATCTTGAATTACAGAAACTTTTCAAGAAAAATAATTATCCCCTTAGACAAATCCATTGTATCATAAAAATAATGTGCCAAGATTTGCCTTTAGGATGATTAGATTGCTTGTTTGGTTTGTGTAGTGCAAAAACAGAAACTTTGGTTGTGGTGCGTGAATTTACATTTTTTACCGGAAAGTCAAAAGTTTCTGATATTTTTACACAGTACTGCTATGATTTTTTTTTACTTTTTCCTATTTTTTTAGAATTTTCGGAGTTACAGAAGTATGGTCAATTTTTAGATTGCTACAGACTGTTCTGTTTTTGACAGATTCTGTTTTTTATGCATTGTTTTGCGTGTTTTGATGAATCTATGGATTGTATCGGTGATATAAGCCATGGTGAAGTTAGAGTACAGTAGTTATAATGCAAAAATAAAATATGAATGGGTTTGCAACAGTACTTAAAGTAGTGATTTGCTTTATTATACTAACGGATCTCACGAGGGTTTTATTAAGTTTTGTGTGATTGAAGTTTTCAAGTTTTGGGTGAGGTCATGATGGATGAAGGAATAAGGAGTGGCAAGAGCCTAAGCTTGGGGATGCCCGAGGCACCCCAAGGTAATATTCAAGGACTCCCAAGCAACTAAGCTTGGGGATGCCCCGGAAGGCATCCCCTTTTTCTTCTAACGACCATCGGTAATTTTACTTGGAGCTATATTTTTATTCGTCACATGATATGTGCAAATTCTTGGAGCGTCGTGTGCTTTTTTATTTTAATTTTAATAATGCAACATGCTGGTATGAGATAGTCCTTGGTTGATTTATAGAATGCTCTTTGCACTTCACTTATATCTTTTGAGTATGGCTTTATAGAATGCTTCATGTGCTTCACTTATATCATTTGAAGTTTGGATTGCCTGTTTCTCTACTTATAGGAAAACCGCCATTTGTAGAATGCTCTTTTGCTTCACTTATATTTGTTAGAGCATGGGAAAATCTTTTGTAGAAATAATTAAACTCTCTTGCTTCACTTATATTTATTTAGAGAGTCAACAAGAATTGGTCATTCACATGGTTAGTCATAAAATCCTACATAAAACTTGTAGATCACTAAATATGATATGTTTGATTCCTTGCAATAGTTTTGCGATATAGAGATGGTAATATGTGGGAGGTACTAGTGAATGATTGTGGTTTAGTAAGAATGTTAGTGTTAAGGTTTGTGATTCCCGAAGCATGCACGTATGGCCTCCCGTTATGCGTTGAAGTTAGAGCATGATTTATTTTTGATTGTCTTCCTTATGAGTGGCGGTCGGGGACGAGTGATGGTCTTTTCCTACCAATCTACCCCCCTAGGAGCATGCGTATTAGTACTTTGCTTCGATGGCTAATAAACTTTTGCAATAAGTATGTGAGTTCTTTATGGCTAATGTTGAGTCCATGGATTATACGCACTCTCACCCTTCCACCTTTGCTAGCCTCTCTAGTACCGCACAACTTTCGCCGGTGCATAAACCCTCCATATACCTTCCTCAAAACAGCCACCATACCTACCTATCATGGCATTTCCATAGCCATTCCTAGATATATTGCCATGCAACTTCCATCATCATCATATACATGACTTGAGCGTTCATTGTCATATTGCTTTGCATGATCGTAAGATAGATAGCATGATAATTGTCATGGCTTGTCCATTTTTTGATGTCCTTGCTATGCTAGATCATTGCACATCCTGGTACACCGCTAGAGGCATTCATATAGAGTCATATTTGTTCTAGTATCGAGTTGTAATTCTTGAGTTGTAAGTAAATAAAAGTGTGATGATCATCATTATTAGAACATTGTCACGTGTGAGGAAAGGATGATGGAGACTATGATTCCCCCACAAGTCAGGATGAGACTCTGGACTTAAAATAAAAAAGAGGCCAAAGAGCCCAAAAAAAGAGGCCAAAGAGCCCAAAGAAAAAAGAAAAAAAGAGAAAATAAAAAAGCAAAAAAAAGAGAAAAGAGAGAAGGGGCAATGTTACTATCCTTTTCCACACTTGTGCTTCAGAGTAGCACCATGTTTTCCATATAGAGAGTCTCTTGAGTTATCACTTTCATATACTAGTGGGAATTTTCATTATATATAGAACTTGGCTTGTATATTCTGATGATGGGCTTCCTCAAATGCCCGAGGTCTTCATGAGCAAGCAAGTTGGATGCACACCAACTTAGTTTTCAGTTTGAGCTTTCATACACTTATAGCTCTAATGCATCCATTGCATGGCTATCCCTACTCACATGCATCGATATCAATTGATGGGCATCTCCATAGCCTATTAATTTGCCTAGTTGATGTGAGACTTTCTCCTTTTTGTCTTCTCCTTACAATCTTCACCATCATATTCTATTCCACCTATAGTGCTATATCCATGGCTCACGCTCATGAATTGCGCGAGGGTTGAAAAAGCTTGAGAACATTAAAAGTATGAAACAATTGCTTGGCTTGTCATTGGGGTTGTGCATGATAAATACTTTGTGTGATGAAGATAGAGCATGACAAGACCATATGATTTTGTAGGGATAACGTTCTTTAGCATTGATATTTTGAAAGACATGATTGTTTGTTGGGATGCCTGAGTATTGATGTCTTTATGTAAAATTATAGACTATTGCTTTGAATCACTCGTGTCTTAATATTCATGCCATGATTAGATTATATGATCAAGATTATGCTAGGTAGCATTCCACATAAAAAATTATCTTTTTATCATTTACCTACTCGAGTACGAGCAGGAATTAAGCTTGGGGATGCCGATATGTCTCTGTCATGTCTATAATTTTTGATTGTTTCATGCCAATATTCTACAACTTTCATATACTTTTGGCAACATTTTATATTATTTTTGGGACTAACATATTGATCCAGTGCCCAGTGCCAGTTCCTGCTTGTTGCATGTTTTTTGTTTCATAGAATATCCATACCAAACGAAGTCCAAACGCGATAAAACTTTACGGAGATTTATTTTGGAATATATGTGATTTTTGGGAATTGGAATCAACACGAGATGATGCCCGAGGGGCCCACAAGCCCTAGGGGCACGCCCCCTACCCTGGGCGCGGCCAGAAGGCTTGTGGCCACCCCGTAAGGCGGTTGGTGCCCTTCTTCGGCCGCAAGAAATATAATATCCGGATAAAAATCGTGTTAAAATTTCAGCCCAATCGGAGTTACGGATCTCCGGGAATTTAAGAAACGGTGAAAGGCCAGAAAAGAGGAACGAGCAACAGAAGGAAATAGAGAGATAGATCCAATCTCGGAGGGGCTCCCGCCCCTCCGTCGCCAGGGAGGCCATGGACCAGACGGGAAACCCTCCTCCCATCTAGCATCATCGTGATGGCGATCTACACCAACAACTTCACCGTCGTCATCACCAACTCTCTCCCCCTCTATGCAGTGGTGTAACACCTCTTCTCCCCGCTGTAATCTATACTTAAACATGGTGCTCAACGCTATATATTATTTTCCAATGATGTATGGCTATCCTATGATGTTTGAGTAGATCTGTTTTGTCCTATGGGTTAATTGATGATCGTGATTGGTTTGAGTTGCATGTTTTATTATTGGTGCTGTCCTATGGTGCTCTCCGTGTCGCGCAAGCATGAGGGATCCCCTCTGTAGGGTGTTGCAATATGTTCATGATTCGCTTATGGTGGGTGGCGTGAGTGACAGAAGCATAGACCCGAGTAAGTAGGTTGTTGCATATGGGAGTAAAGAGGACTTGATACTTTAATGCTATGGTTCGGTTTTACCTTAATGATCTTTAGTAGTTGCGGATTCTTGCTAGAGTTCCAATCATAAGTGCATATGATCCAAGTAGAGAAAGTATGTTATCTCATGCGTCCCCCTCATATAAAATTGCAATAATGATTACCGGTCTAGTTATCGATTGCCTAGGGACAAATAACTTTCTTGTGACAAAGAGCTCCCTAGCTTTTATTTACGTGTTCTTTATTATCTTGCAAATCTATCCCTTTACACCTACAAAGTACTACTAGTTTCATACTTGTTCTAGGTAAAGCAAACGTAAAGTGTGCGTAGAGTTGTATCGGTGGTCGATAGAACTTGAGGGAATATTTGTTCTACCTTTAGCTCCTCGTTGGGTTCGACACTCTTACTTATTGAGAAAAGCTACAATTGATCCCCTATACTTGTGGGTTATCAGGGGCCCATTTGAACTACTGCCTCTTAAAGGCCCATGTAATAATTTGGCCCGATATTACTTTTGGCCTGTTAATGGCCATTGGTGCATATGGGCCATTGTCGGCCCGGTTTCACTTTCGGCCATTTAGCGGCCCGTGTTGCATATGGGCCTATTTCTGGTCCGAAGTGACTTTCGGCCTCTTAACGGCTCGTAGTCTTCGTGGATACATTTTAGCCCAACCCAACTATTGGCCCGTTAAAGGCCCGTGATATAACTGGGCCTAATGATGGCTCGCTTTGCATCCGTCCTGCTTACGACCCATCATGTTATTGGGCCAACTGTGGCCCGACACATATTTTGGCCTGTTAACGGCTCGTCTTATGGTTGGGCCAATCATGGGCCGATGACACTGTTTAGGCCCAATCTACTTTTCAGACTGTTAAAAGCCCATTTTGTTTTCTGGCCCAACTTAGCCAACTGGTTTACTCGGCCTGTTAAAGGCCCGAAACTAATAGTTGGTGAGTTTACGTCTAGGCCTGCTATTGGCCGGACATGATTGTAGGCCCACGTTTTGGCCCATTTATAGCGATTGGTGGGCCGGCCAGTTTTAGTACCATAATTTTTTTATATAAACCGAACGTTCAGGCCCATTGCGCTCCGTCAAAGCTTACGTCCTTTTCAGGGAGCGACGACAGCATATAGAGAAAATAAATTACAGCATAATGACAAAGAATAAACCTAGACTATACAACAAAGAAATTACTGCATATTACATGCACTGGGCATAAAAGTTCACTGCCGGCGATAATAAAGCGCAACCAGACAACATATTACATACACTAGGCATCAAAGGTTGCCACCAGTGCAAATAAACACGCCGCCTAAAATAATATATAGAAGCGACAACACTTCAACACAGTTCAAGAAAGGTTAGCCCTGCCTGGGAGCTGCAGCGCAAGCAGCTGATGAGACTGCACTTGTTTGATGCTTATATCCAACTCTAGCTGCATAGCATCAATATACGTCCTGTACTTCTGGTTAATTCTTCCATAGAGATGGGAGTTCCAGTAGGAGTTGAGCTGAAGCATGTCGTTCTGCTTGAATATGAGACTGAAGACATCGAACAGATTCTGGCGGCGACTTCATCAAGCTTGTGTCACTTCTATTAGCGAGTACCTTCGACACTACATCAAGACATGACTTTGGCATTGTATAGCTATCCCCAAGATGTGTTGCCTTCTTCCCTGCAATATATGTTAGAGGGACAAGCAATGGGTTCATCTCACTATCATTGTGGCAATTCTTCTCGGCGTCAGTGATATCACCCTGAAAGAGAAAAAACAGACAGATAACAGGCTTTGCATGTATAAGCATCAGTGATGTCGATTCATCCCATTTCTTAGTGGCAAATAAAGAGACCTGGTTTAAAATAGAATTAAAAAATTTCACAGTTAAGACATGGCAGGAAATGGCATTGTCAGGAGTGGCTAGCTTCACCATACCACTGGATTACAGATCAAGAACACAAGCATACATGCAGTGCTAAAGAATGTATAAGCATCGATGGTGAGTGTACTGTCAATTTATCTCATTTCAGATTGGTAAATAAAGAGACACAATTTAAATAACATGAACATAATATGCATTGTTCATAGTTAAGACATAGCAGGATATGACATTGTCCTGGAGTTGGTAGTTTGACCACACCACTAGATTACAGATCAACAACGCAAGCATACATGTAGTGCTAAAGAAGATCACTTGCTATGTTTAGTTTAATTTACATGGTATGAATAAGAAACTAGGTTGTACAACTAAAAACTGAAATTGAGAAGGAGAAAATTATGTTTATGAACTTCTTCATAATAAACTTTAAACATGCAATTTGATGCAAACGACAAAAATAAACAGCAGTTGCAGTCATTTCTATCCAAATATACACAACAAAGTTTGAAGGCTCAAGAAGGAAAAACTTACATTAGTAATGAAGACCGGCTCTATAAAGCCCTTTTCCATGTTGATGGGGGGGGGGGGCAATTCAATAAGTTTACCACAGAGTCTTCTTCATAAGCATTGCCTTTATTCTACATTTTGTTAAGAGTAAATATAGATGTGATAATATAGGAACAAATGGAGATTATTTAAGCTAAGATGCATAGTGATGCTACATAATCAACTAGCTATAAATGTAGGTACACCATACAGCCAAAAGGTACTGACAAGAGTAATGCAGAGCTAAACATCTTCAGTAGCATTGGTTTTATTCAACATTTTGGTAAGAGTAAACATAGATCGGATGTGTAGAAAATGGATGCCAAGGGAAAATAAGCTGCAAAGTGATGGTACATGAACAACTAGCTGACAATATAAGTACAGTGATAAAGGACAACAGAAACTTACAAGAACAATGTAGAGCTAAACTTCTTCATAAGCATTGAGTTTATTCTACATTAATGTAAGCATTAATATATATCTGATAATTAGGAGCGAACAGTGGATATGCAGGTTATCATGCACACTGATGTCACATAATCAACCAGGTATGAATGTAAGTACAGCGATACAAGACAACAGGTACTAACAAGAGCAAAGTAGCGAGTAGCATAGTTGTGATATCCTAGGTTTTGTGGCGCTGGTTCTATCGCCAATATAAGTGGGGTGATGTCTAATTTCTCCGGTACCACCACCTTTTTCAAGGACTTTGCTACTACTCCTTCAGGTTCTGCAATCACCCTCTTCCTTTTGGATGTCTGATACACAAGAACAACATTTGAATGGAAAAACATGGTATGATGACAAATGGAATGCGTATTGATAATGGGTGGGCATGGCATCTTCACATATATGATGAGTAAACTAAGCAAATGGCGGTGCAAAGAAGCAGAAGAAACGCAAGACAGCTTACGCAAGTTATGTGCAACCAATAAAACCTTGCCAAATTAGAATAGGCACCTTGTAGGGTGAACAGGATAGGCCATCTGCCTTTGACTCCTTGAGCTCAGAATAGTCGTTAGGATCATATTCTAAACACGAATCTATAAGTGCGGAGCGTGTGGGCTTCATTCCATCGAGAATGGAACTCGATGCCTTGATGCCATGTTTGTTAGTCATTGCACTGTTCCGCGATACTCTTCTGATGTGC
Organism: Thinopyrum elongatum; assembly: GCA_011799875.1. NCBI lineage: Eukaryota > Viridiplantae > Streptophyta > Magnoliopsida > Poales > Poaceae > Thinopyrum > Thinopyrum elongatum. Next base: position 436,004,685 of record CM022300.1, read on the forward strand.
GCATTCTCATATTCATTATGATTTTGTTCAATATCTGAGAAGCATGACAACATAAATAGTAGTGAGATTATCTTTGTAATGCAGAGGATATTCTAATATAATAGGGAATCCCTGTAAACCCTTGTGTGCTATCATTGGATCTTGATGAGAGAGCCCTTGTGTGCTATAATTTGGTGCATACAATAATATAATCTGGCACAACTACACAAAAAATAGTCTCCCTGTTGGGAGCTCCAGAAGTAAGGATAGTTGGTAGATGATAGGTTCATAATATACTATATAGAAGGTTCATTACCAAACCATGACAACGAGAGTGCACAGAGAAATAGTATTCCAGCATGTCTCTATATGTGGCGCACATGCATTTCTAAACTCACATAGTAACATTAGCTGACCAATTAAATGTAAGCTTTGGAAATATGAGTGGCATGTAGTTTCGCTTGAAGGATGGAGTGCTGCTAGTACGACACAAAGCCACTAGGCAGATTGTAGTGCCGATAAAAGGGGGGACACCATAAGAATCATAAATAAATTGGGGAAGTGGAACTGGCTGGAAAATATGGGGTTATATTGCCACTACTAATCGAAAGCCTATCGATCACCTACATGCCAGCTCTATTCGCCTGAAGGCGCACTACTATTACTATCAGTCTAGTCTCTCAAAGGACGCACAGCTCCCAACATTTCCTGGATATTATGGCAGCCCAACTCGAATTGCTAAAAGCAACTAGCAGAAGCGGCCAAATAGACCCAGCGACTGCAGATGTCCCTTCTAGCTGATGACCCACGAGTATAGGGGATCTATCGTAGTCCTTTCGATAAATAAGAGTGTCGAACCCAACGAGGAGTAGAAGGAAATGACAAGCGGTTTTAAGCAAGGTATTTTGTGCAGGCACTGAAATAGTCGGTAACAAACAGTTTGATAGCAAGGTAATTTGTAACGAGCAAGTAATAGTAATGGTAACAAAATGTAGCAAGGTAGCCCAGTCCTTTTTGTAGCAAAGGACAAGCCGGAACGGTCTCTTATAATAAGCAAAGCGTTCTTGAGGACACACGGGAATTTCATCTAGTCACTTTCATCTTGTTTGTTTGATCCGTGTTCGCTACTTAGATAATTTGATATGTGGGTGGACCGGTGCTTGGGTGCTATTCTTACTTGAACAAGCCTCCCACTTATGATTAACCCCTCTCGCAAGCATCCACAACTACGAAAGAAGAATTAAGATAAAATCTAACCATAGCATTAAACATATGGATCCAAATCAGCCCCTTACGGAATAGCGCATAAACTAGGGTTTAAGCTTCTGTCACTCTAGCAACCCATCATCTAATAACTACACCACAATGCATTCCCTTAGGCCCAAAGATGGTGAAGTGTCATGTAGCTGATGTTCACATAACAACACTAAGGGAATCACAACATACATATCATCAAAATATCGAACGAATACCAAATTCACATGATTACTTATGACAAGACTTCTCCCATGTCCTCAAGAACAAAAGTAACTACTCACAAAACATATTCATGCTCAAGATCAAAGGGGTATTGAATAGCATAATAGATCTGAACATATGATCTTCCACCAAACAAACCAACTAGCATCAACTACAAGTTGTAATCAACACTACTAGCAACCCACAGGTACCAATCTGAGGTTTTGATACAAATATTGAATACAAGAGATGAACTAGGGTTTGAGATGAGATGGTGATGTTGAAGATGTTGATAAATATTGGCCCTCCCACGATGAGAGGGTTGTTGGTGATGACGATGGCTTCGATTTCCCCTATCGGCGTTCTGGGAACCAGGGTACCCAGACTTGCCTGCCTGCGGCCCATGACGTGGCTCCATCGACGGCCTGGTATGGCCCATCTACAGCACCTTCAAGACAAGACCCTCGCCAGGGGCCAAGCCTCGCGAGGCGGGCGATGCCAAGACCTCCGGAGGGAGCGGTCTCCTTAGGCTGGCTCCTGAGGAGCGGAGATTTCTATGCAGGTGCCCACCTCATGAGGTTGAGGTGACGCAAGCCATGACGACCAAGGCCAGGCGGGCATCAGCGGGCGCAGAGCAGCAGGTATCCTCTTTGGTGCTAAGGAGGCAAGCGCAGGTGCGGGGTCCCGAGAAATCACCCAAAGGTTTCCATTCCCGTGCAACGAGACCAAGACCGCCAGGACGGCAGGACGGATGTCATCGCCGAGCCCACAGCGATGTCATGACCAGAAGCTTTGCAGGCGAAGACCACCTTTTGTCAGGATAAGATGTACTACTTGTCCCCCTTCAAATTTGGCCGTTGTGGGATCCCTTCCCGCCTTCATTACGGGGGAAGAGGACCAAGGCCACTATAAATAGGTTAGCCACCACCATAGATAGAGGGAGAGGAGAGTTCACATCGGACCCAGAACAACTCACCCTCACCAGAGCAAGCCTCGCGAGCTTATTCACCCTTGTACTAGTTCCTCCTCAGCCCCTCGTGAGGCAAATCCACCCCAAAGCAGGAGTAGGGTATTACACCACAAGGTGGCCCAAACCTGGGTAAACTGCCGTGTCCTTCTTCTTCCTTGTTCTTCGAGCTAGGTTGTAGGGCGGTGATGTCTACTACACAACTTGTTCTTGTAGACTCGTGTTGGGCCTCCAAGCACAGAGTTTTGTAGGACAGTAGCAAATTTCCCTCAAGTGGATGACCTAAGGTTTATCAATCCGTGGAGGCGTAGGATGAAGATGGTCTCTCTCAAACAACCCTGCAACCAAATAATAAAAAGTCTCTTGTGTCCCCAACACACCCAATACAATGTCAAATTGTATAGGTGCACTAGTTCGGCGAAGAGATGGTGATAAAAGTGAAATATGGATGGTAGAAATATATTTTTATAATCTGAATAAATAAAAACAGCAAGGTAGCAGGTGATAAAATGGAGCACAAACGATATTGCAATGCTTGAATATGAGGCCTAGGGTCCGTACTTTCGCTAGTGCAATCTCTCAACAATGCTAATCTAATTGGATCATATAACCATCCCTCAACGTGCGATGAAGAATCACTCCAAAGTTCCTATCCAGCGGAAAACATAAGAAGAAATTGTTTGTAGGGTACGAAACCACCTCAAAGCTATTCTTTCCGATCAATCTATCCTAGAGTTCATACTAAAATAACACCAAGCTATTCTTTCTGATCGATCTATCAAGAGTTCGTACTAAGATAACACCAAATAATTTCAGATTCATAATACTCAATCCAACACAAAGAACCTCAAAGAGTGCCCCAAGATTTCTACCGGAGAAACAAGGACGAAAACGTGCATCAACCCCTATGCATAGATTACCCCAATTGTCACCACGTGTATTCATATGCAAGACATATATCAAGTGCTCTCAAATCCATTAAAGTATTCAATCCGATAAAACGAAATCTCAAAGGGAAAACTCAATTCATCACAACAATATAGAGAGGGAGAAACACCATATGATCCAACTATATTAACAAAGCCCGCGATACATCAAGATCATGCCATCTCAAGAACACGAGAGGGAGAGATTAAACACATAGCTACTGGTACAAACCCTCAGCCCCGAGGGTGGACTACTCCCTCCTCATCATGGTGGCCGCCGGGATGATGAAGATGGCCACCGGTGATGATTTCCCCCTCTGACAGGGTGCCGGAACGGCGTCTAGATTGGTTTTTTGTGGCTACAGAGGCTTGCGGCGGCGGAACTTTTGATCTAGGGTTACCCCAAGGGTTTTTGGAATATTTGGGAATTTATAGGGCGAAGAGGCGGTGCGGGAGGCCACCGAGGTGGGCACAACCCACCTGGGCGCGCTTGGGCCCCCAGGCACACCCTGGTGGGTTGTGCTCCCCTCGGAGCTCCCCTCTGGTACTTCTTTGGCCCACCGGATGTCTTCTGGTCCAGAAAAAATCTCCAAAAAGTTTCGCTGCGTTTGGACTCCGTTTGGTATTGATTTTCTGCGATGTAAAAAACAAGCAAAAAAAACAGCAACTGGCACTGGGCACTATGTCAATAGGTTAGTCCCAAAAAATGATATAAAGTTGCCATAAAATGATTGTAAAAAATCCAAGAATGATAATATAATAGCATGGAACAAGCAAAAATTATAGATACGTTGGAGACGTATCAGGCGGGCGTTCGGTTGGCTGGTTAGGTTGAGTTCTTCACACACGCCCCAGAGTTCGAACCTTCCTTGGGTCTGCGGAGCTCTGAATCCGACATTTGGCGCGCCAGGTAGGGGCATGTCGAAACTCGGCTTCTTCGTCAATCGCGTCCGGCCCTCGCCTCGTCGCACCCATGGCGGAGGATCCCCGAGCTCGCGTCGATCATTGGACCGCTCGCCCTACCGAGGTGGCGCTCCCCGGCCACGGAGCTCGCCACCCCGCACTCCTCGCGGCCAGCACGATCGCCGACGTCGCCGAACATCAGCGGTACGGGACACCCCCGCCCTCTCCCGTGTTGTGCCGTAATTGTGTCACTGCGCGGTCTTCTGGCTATGCCGTGGCATCGGCCCTGCGCGCTCGTCGGGAACAAGCGAACACGCGAGCTGCACTCGTCGTGGCGCGCGAGTTACTGCGATGCAGGTTGGCAGAAGGCGGCCACGACGCCTTGCTTGAGCGGGTCGCCGAGCTGCTTGATGCTGCCTGCAAGGGCACGGTGCCTTTCTGCATCCTGCCCACATCGCGGGCGATGCCCGGGGTTCGTGCCCGCCCCCACTGCGTCGGCCAGCCCCTTCGAAGGGGGCCCGGAGGGCCTCACAGTGGTGGCCTGGCGCGCGACGGGGTAGGCGACCCCTCCTGGAGCCGCGCCGAAGGATCGCCCCCTGACCGGCACGGTCGGGCGCCAGGGATGATGGGCGGCCGAACAGAGGGACCAGGGGCTGGCCTCGGGATGATGGCCCCTGGAGCCTCCATGCCACCACCGACGGGTTCGATGTACGGGCAGAGGAGAAGCCCGTGCGCATTCCCCTCATCAGCCTGGATGACGGAGTCACCAAGGCCACGCAGGGCTAGGGCTCTCCACGAGCCGACTCAATGCCCCAACGACACCCCCCCACAGCAACAGTTATCGGTTGCAACCCGTACCTTTGGGATATGCCGCACTAACTTTGGATCGCAGGTAGATCGTGCCAAGACGGCACGCCTCCGGGGGTTGGGCCCGCCCTGGGCTGGCGGGACGCGCCAGGAGGTCGCGCAAGGGCGCGCCCCCGAACGCAGAGGGGGCCCGGCACCGAGGATTCCCTTGTGCCGTGGGGTGTGTGGCGCCACCACTGTGGTGGCGTGTGCCACCGAGAAGCGGGCCCTCTCCTGGGGAAGGCGCCGGTGAGCCCTCCCCCCAGGGGGAGGCCCACAACCCCCTCACCACCGCTCACGTAGTCCCTTGCCCCTTGGTCCTGTCCTTGTTTCCGGACGCCCCAACGGTGGTCGGGGTATGCGCGGAGCGGGGGTTCCTGCCCAGGGGGCAAGGAGCGCCTCTCAAGATCTCCGCCCGTGACACTCTCACGTAATAATGAGTGGAACTGTACACGCCCCGGAGTCTCCTGAGCGCTGCCCTTGAGCCTCACGGGGGCTCCCACCCATGTCCAAGTGGAAGCACCATGCTCCGCGCTGGCAGTCGACACTGCCCCCCAATGGCTATGCCCACGCCCAGTGGAGGCCCCATGCTCCGTGCTGGGGGAAAACTAGAAGACCAGTGTAGACGCCGGACGCGGCCGTCTTTGTTTTGCCCTCTTTTGTCATCCGATTTGCTGCCTTTGGAATGAAATTTAAAACTTCTTGCACTTATTAAAAGAAAAGGGGGGAAATTTTTTTGACTCGCAATGTTTCCTTTTCCTTCGATTCGTGTTTTGGGAGGCATGGTTTCTACCTGCTGCTCTCCCCCAGAGCGCCCTGCGAGCGGGGGCTGGGTGTGGCGTGCACATCTGAGCTAGCCCGAGCGGCATCAGGGCCCCCTCAGGGCCAAGCACATAACTGCCACGGGCCCGCCCGTGCGCACACCTCGCCAAAGCATTGGTGCTTGGCTCCTCGCGTGGCGCTCTCGAGCAAGCCAGCAGGCACGCACCAGGCCCGGCATTCAGCCTAGGCCTCAGGGGCACTTGGCGGTGGGCGCTTCCCCCCTGCACTCCCGTGAAGCTCGACGCCTGGCAGAGGCGCACCGGGAGGCCCTAAGCCCTCACAAGTCCCTCCTGGGATCCTGCGGACTGGGGGCTCTCGAGGGCCCGTCTCAGAAGAAACGCGTCTCTGCGATATAAGAACCCGTCCAAGGCCGCGAACACAAAAGCTAAGCCACGCCAACTACTCTGATCAGGGGCCCTCCAGCTCACGATGACACGTTTCGAAATTAATTTAGAAGGCATATCATTGTTTCATTCATTACAAGGGCCCTCCCTCCAAAAATACAAAGTTTTGGCAGGCAAACAGGGAAATACAAGCCTAGCAAGACGCGCTACCACCGGCGTCGCTGTCATTGTCATCACCATCAGCTCCACCCTCTTCGGCTGCGAGTGCAGCCACATCGTCGGCAAGGACAAATTCCGCGACCAGGTCGTCCACATGATCGTCCACCCAGCTCGCCAGGTCGCCTTGGGTTACTCCGGGCACGGGGGCTATTGTGGCGTTGAAGTCAAAGTCAGGATCGAGGCTAAGAAGGTAGCTGAAGACACGCGAGAACGCGCGCCCAAGAAGGTCTCAGCTCTTCTCTTTGACGAGCTGGCGCGTCCTCATGGCCCGGCCTTCGAGGCAGGTCACGACCTGGGTGAAGAAGTGGAGGTAGCCAGCATCATCAGCTTCATGCGGGCGGGAGATACTCTCATCGCAGATCGTGTCCAGGGCCCAGTTGGCCCTGATCCTGAGGTCCTCGAACATCAAGGAGCGCTCGCGCTGCAGCGTCCGGCGGCGGCCCGCCTCGTCCGAGGCCCTCTCCACGAGGGACGTAACACCTGCGACCTGCTGTTGAAGTGAGGACAACTCGGCCTCGACGGTGGCCCGGGCCTCCTCGGCGGCCTTCTCACGCCGCTCTACCGCGACCAGCTTCTTAAGGGCATCGGCCTTGCTCCGTAGTTCGGCTTGCCGCTGCTGGAAGCGAGTCTCCTAGAGCCCCAGCTTTCGGCGGTATTCCTCGACGAGGGCCGCGCGGATCCCCACTACCTTCTGGTCGACCTCCTGTTGGATCCTCGCCTCCCGAGAGGCAAGGGTGTCCTCGGCGGTGGATACTTGGTGCTCCATCACCTCCAGTCGCTCGCGCTCCAGGCTGTGCTCCAATGCCTCGAGCACTAGCGCGTCCTCGCGCGACCGGACTCCCGCCTCGTCTGTGGGGGTCCTGCCTGGCAGCGCTATGAGGGCGGCTCTACGTGCCTAGACTTGCCGCTCAAGGGCGGCGTTCAAGGCTTGAAGCTCCCTCTCGCGCTCCTCAGCCACCTCACGACGGTGATCCGCGGCCCGGGCCTCCTTCAGGGTGCGAGCGCAAGCCTCCTGAGAAACTACAAGGGACTCCTCCACCTCCGCACGGGCACGCTCGTGCTGCGAGCGCCCAAGGTTGATGGCAACCTTCAGTTGGTGCCATTCGCGTGCCAGGCGGAGGCCTTCCGCCTCGAGGCGCGCGTCGACGTCGGCAAGCTCTACCCCGAGGCGGCCTAGCGCGCCCGTCGCCTCCCAGAAGAGGTCGTGACGGACGGCGCTGCGCCCGCATGCGAGCTCCAGCGCTCGGCCGGGCCCATCCTCCACGCCTCGGTCTGCCGGAGGGGCGCGAGACGACTCACCCATCTCCGGCAGGGGACCGGAGGCCATAGCCCCTCCGGTCGCTCCCTGGGCCATGGCCGCGACGCGGTCCACACCCGCCGCTTGAAGACGAAGCCGTCGCGCGGATCGCCCAACCACCAGCAAGAACCAGCGGAGGAGCCCTCAGCACGGCCTCCGTGCGCCATGGGTTGCTCCGAAAGAAGGACGCCAGGAGTGTGGGCCCACGGCTCTCCAGCGGCGGCCTCGGCTCGTGAGCCGGCACCACCTCATGCGCGGCCGTCCGGCTCGGGAGGCCCGGCGTCGCTGCCAAACCAGGGGCCTCCGAAGGTCGCGCACCGGGTGGGCTCACCACCTCGGCGGAAGGGATCCTGAGGGACAAAAGTCAGAGGAGGACGCGGTATGCGAAAATCTAGAAGGGCAAGGTACTTACTCATCCATGGCTATCCATTTCTTCTTTTCAGGGCCCGTGAGGTGTCGCCGCGATGGCTCCCGAGCCCTTTCCTCTTGCGGCGTACCCCGAGGTCTGGAAGGGGCGCGCCGCAGGCCGGAAGGGAGCCCTTCCCGGCGGAGGCAGCGGATGCGTCCGTAGGCGGGGCTCCCACACCGCCTGTAGAGGAGTAGGCCGTCACCTCAGGAGCGCTCGGTGATGCTTGCTCCCCCGCGGCCTCGGTAGGAACGCGCGCCACAGGGCCGGCGAGCACAGGAGCCACCAAGATGGGGTTCTCGCGAGGTCCTTCGTGGCCCTCGGGGAGCAGCCCCCACTCGTCGAAGTGCGGCATCTTCTCGACAAAGGCCCTCCAGTTCGAGCAGTTGTACAGAGGGCACCCCTCGGTAGGGAGCACAGCAGGAGTGGGGTCACCCGTCAGGAGCTGGAGCACTATGCGCAACGTCTTTAAAGGGAGCGAAGGCACCTGGAGCCTCATGGGGTCGTCAGGGCCGGTGAAGGCGCACATCGGGCGAGAATGGCGCTGGAGCGGAGCGATGCGCCGCCGGACAAACTCCCTCAGCACCATCGCCGCCGTCACCCCTGCCTCCTTCAGCTTGCCCAGCATGGACAAGATGCGCGCAAGCCAACGGTCAACAAGCTCCGCGTGCCCCCAGCCGGAACTCGGCTCCGCCGGCGCCGATGGGAGAAGGAGAAGAGGGCTGCGCACGGTGGCATCCACATAGACCCAATGCTTCCGGGTGAAGCGTAAAGTCGATGCAGGAGCCGGCCGTCGCCGCCACCGCCCGAAATGACACGCACCCTGAGCGTTGTCCGCCATCGACCAAGTGGAGCGAGAAGAAATGGCGGAGAAGGGCCACGGATGGGGCGATACCCACGAAGGCCTCGCACAAGAAAGCGAAGGCAGAGAGAAGGACGACGGACCCGGGGTCCAGATGCAGCGCGTGGATCTGGTAGTGCGAGAGCACGACATTGAAGAAATCTGAAAAAGGGGGGAGCAGGCCGGCGAAGAAAGAGTGGAGGTGAAGGGGAATCTCGGTGGCCTCCATGTCTGCTGGGCACCGGGAGGTACGCCAGACCGTTGTCGCCTTCCACTCGTTGGAATCGACGGCAAGGGCTTGCCGGACCTTATCCAAGCCCTCCTGATTGATCACCGTGGACCGATCCAGTGCTGGTCCCGGCCCCGGCGAGAGCCCCGCGGTCACGCGGGCTTTCCCTTTCTTCGTCCTAGGAGCCATGGCAGCGGAGATTGAAGCGGGCGAGGAACCTGGTGGGGGAAGCGCAAGTCTGAAGGAAAGGAAGGGAGCGTAAGGCGAGCGCGGCGGGCAATGATGGCTGGGCTGCGCGCGCCAGGCAGTTGTCAGGTTGCGCAGTTGCCGAGATGGCGTGAGGAAGTGGAGACACCCATGTCCCATCAAGTGCCACGCGTCGACTCGGTCCGTAGGCGATTGGGGCCCGCGGCGCTTCGCCCTTGCCCTTTGGCTTCGCCTCGAAGCCAAGTCCAAGCGCGCCTTGGGCTCGGGGGCTACTGTCGGCGTTCTGGGAACCAGGGTACCCAGACTTGCCTGCTTGCGTCCCACGACGTAGCTCCATCGACGGCCTGGTACGGCCCATCTACAGCACCTTCAAGACAAGAACCTCGCGAGGCGGGCGACGCCAAGACCTCCGGAGGGAGCGGTCTCCTTAGGCTGGCTCCTGAGGAGCGGAGATTTCTATGCAGGTGCCAACCTCATGAGGTTGAGGTGATGCAAGCCATGACGACCAAGGCCAGGCGGGCGCCAGCGGGCGCAAAGCAGCATGTTTCCTCTTTGGTGCTAAGGAGGCAAGCGCAGGCGCGGGGTCCCGAGGAATCACCCAAAGGTTTCCATTCCCGTGCAATGAGACCAAGACCGCCAGGACGCCAGGACGGATGTCATCACCGAGCCGACAACGACGTCACGACCAGAAGCTTTGTAGGCGAAGACCACCTTTCATCAGGATAAGATGTACTACTTGTCCCCCTTCAAATTTGGCCGTTGTGGGATCCCTTCCCGCCTTCATTACGGGGGAAGAGGACCAAGGCCACTATAAATAGGTTAGCCACCACCATAGAGAGAGGGAGAGGAGAGTTCACATCGGACCCAGAACAACTCACCCTCACCAGAGCAAGCCTCGCGAGCTTGTTCACCCTTGTACTAGTTCCTCCTCAGCCCCTCGTGAGGCAAATCCACCCCAAAGCAGGAGTAGGGTATTACACCGCAAGGTGGCCCGAACCTGGGTAAACTGCCGTGTCCATCTTCTTCCCTGTTCTTCGAGCTAGGCTGTAGGGCGGGCATTCGGTTGGCTGGTTAGGTTGAGTTCTTCGCACACGCCCCAGAGTTCGAACCTTCCTTGGGTCTGCGGAGCCCTGAATCCGACATCCCCCTCCCGGAGGGAAGTATCCCCGGCGGAATCGCTCAGTCGAAGAGCAAAAGTGCTCCAGCCTGATGACCCACAAGTATAGGGGATCAATTGTAGCTCTTTTCGATAAGTAAGAGTGTCGAACCCAACGAGGAGCAGAAGGAAATGACAAGTGGTTTTCAGCAAGGTAATGTCTGCAAGTGCTGAAATTGTAAGTAACAGAGTAGTTTGATAGCAAGATAATTTGTAACGAGCAAGTAACGATAGTAGTAACAAAAGTGCAGCAAGGTAGCCCAATCCTTTTGAGGCAAAGGACAGGCCAAAACAGTCTCTTATAATAAGCAAAGCGTTCTTGAGGGTACACGGGAATTTCATCTAGTCACTTTCACCATGTTGATTCGATTTGTGTTCGCTACTTTGATAATTTGATATGTGGGTGGACCGGTGCTTAGGTGCTATTCTTACTTGAACAAGCCTCCTACTTATGATTAACCCTCTTGCAAGCATCCGCAACTACGAGAAAAGTATTAAGAATAAATTCTAACCATAGCATTAAGCTTTTGGATCCAATCGGTCCCTTACGGAATAGCGCATAAACTGGGTTTTAAGCTTCTGTCACTCTCGCAACCCATCATCTACTTACTACTCCACAATGCATTCCCTTAGGCCCAAATATGGTGAAGTGTCATGTAGTCGATGTTCACATGACACCACTAAGGGAATCACAACATACATACTATCAAAATATTGAACACATATCAAGTTCACATGATTACTTGCAACATGATTTCTCCCGTGACCTCAAGAACAAAAGTAACTACTCACAAATGATAATCATGCTCAAGATCAGAGGGGTATTAAATATCATATTGGATCTGAACATATAATCTTCCACCAAATAAACCATATAGTAATCAACTACAAGATGTAATCAACACTACTAGTCACCCACAAGCACCAATCTATAGTTCCGGTAACAAGATTGAACACAAGAGATGAACTAGGGTATGAGATGAGATGGTGCTGTTGAAGATGTTGATGGATATTGCCCTCCCCAAGATGGGAGAGTTGTTGGTGATGATGATGACGATGATTTCCCCCTCCGGGAGGGAAGTTCCCCCGGCGGAATCGCTCCGTCGGAGGGCAAAAGTGCTCTTGCCCAAGTTCCGCCTTGAGACGACGGCGCTCATCCCAAAAGTCCTCTCCTTATTTTTTCTAGGTCAAAATGACTTATATACCTGAAGATGGGCACCGGAGGTGGGCCTGGGTGAGCACAACCCACCAGGGCGCGCCTGGGCTTCCTGGCGCGCCCAGGTGGGTTGTGGCCACCTGGTGGGCCCCCTCTGGTACTTTTTTGCTCCAATATTCTTCAAATATTCCATAAAAAATCTCCGTAAAGTTTCAGCTTGTTTGGAGTTGTCCAGAATAGGTGGCTTGACGTAGCTTTTCCAGGTCCAAATTTCCAGCTGCCGGAATTCTCCCTCTTTGTGTGTACATTGCATATTATGAGAGAAATGGCATTAGAATTACTCCAAAAAGCATTATTATGCATAAAAACATCATAAATAACAGTAGGAAAACATGATGCAAAATGGACGTATCAACTCCCCCAAGCTTAGACCTCGCTTGTCCTCAAGCGAAAACCGAAATCGAAAAACATGTCCACATGCTTAGAGAGAGAGGTGTCGATAAAAACAAAATACGAACATAGAAGCATCATGTAGATTATTATAATAGCAACAAATTTAAACATAAGACTTTTATCATAGAACTTTTATCATAAACTTCTCATGAATAACTGGTAGTTCATCACACAATTGAAGTATAGAGCATAAACTCTATTAGAAACCAACAAACTATGTTCTCAGTCAACTTTGCAACTACAATTCATCATCTTTTCAGGAAGGGTCACGTATTGGAGCCTTTAGGCAAGTCCACATACTCAACCATCATATAGTCTTCTATGATTGCTAACACTTACCGCATACACATGAGCAAAATGTTTCAGCCAGACACATAGAAAGATAGGGGCTTATAGTTTCGCCTCCCAATGTATTCACCTCAAGGGCGATGTCAACAATAATAACTTATGCCACCCATATTCAACTGGACATATGTGCCTAGATCTTTCCTCACCACATGATGCTTGCCAAAGGATAAAAATAAAAGAAAAAGAGAGAAGAACTTTGACTCTTTGCATAAAAGTAAAAGATAGGCCCTTCGCAGAGGGAAGCAGAGGTTGCCATGCGCTTATTTGTTTGTATGCTCAACCCCTTAGTGCAAAGGAACATCATGTTGTATTGCCCCTTGTGATGGCAACCTTTATTATGCAGTCTGTCGCTTTTATTCTTCACCATCACAAGTTCGTACAACGCTCAATTTTCCTTTACACTAAATGATCTCACACTTTTAGAAGCAATTTTTATGCCTTATTGCACCGATGACAACTTACTTGAGGGATCTTGCTCAATTCCTAGGTAGGAATGGTGGACACTTGAAAATAAGATTTGGGTTTAAGGGTTTTTGGATGCACAAGTAGTATCTCTACTTAGTGCGGAATTTTTGGCTAGCAAAGATAGGGGGCAAGCACCACATGTTGAAGGATCTATGACAATATAACTTCTATGTGAATATGAACAAGCATAAATCATTACGTTGTCTTCCTTGTCCAACGTCAACAATTTTGGCATATAATAATTTGATGGGGGCTCACAATCACAAAAGATTTCTAGGATAGTATATTTATATGTGAATCTTCTCTTCCCTTATTAATTCTTTCATGAGTCGCATCATTGACCAATGCTATGTTTGTCAATCTCTAATAAAATTTTCTACTCATACTTTTCCTTATGTGGTGCCATCACCTACCATAAGATTAGCATATGATCTTTTTATTTTATTTCCTTTCCCCTTTTTTTTATTGCAACATGAAAGTAAGAAATTAAAAATTCATACTAAACTTTATTATATAGCTTGCACACAATTACAAGGATAGACCACTAAGCAAGCTCTCGAAAAGAAAGAATCGAACTAAACTTTTATTCATCTAAAGCAAAAGATCGAACTAAAATAAGTAAAGGCAAAAAGATAGTGGGGATGATACGATACCGGGGCACCTCCCCCAAGCTTGGCGGAAGCCAAGGGGAGTGCCCATACCCGAAACTCAATTTTCCTTTGGTGATGAAGAAGAAGGTGGTGGTGATGTAATAGATGCGATCTTGTCCTCGGGTTTCCATGGCAGAGGTCCACCATCATAGGAGGAAGAATGAGTCTCACGGGTCCTGCAACTGGCAGCCAAACTCATACCTTTAAACCTCGCCTCATATTAGAAGACTTGGTTTTGAAGATCATAGATTTGGCTTTGGAGGAAGTTGATTTGCTCGTTGCGGGTGAAGACGATGTCCTTCATGGGCTTGCCATCCACCTTGAGATCACGAGTAAGGTCCGTAATCATGAGGTGATTGGCATTGAGTCCATGCTCCACTATTCCCTTGCACCGGAAGACTTCCTGCTCCATAGCTTCAAGCCTGGCCTCCATGGTTCCCGTCCCCTTGGGTCCTTGCACATCGCGGATGTGCAGCACCCCCTCATGCATCTGGATGGCCTGAGGGTGCTGCACCACCTCCCGCAAATATGGGTTGATGACGTTCTTGAAGAACTTGTCCTTGGAGGAGCTTGAAGCGGCCATGGTAGACGAGATCTGACAGAAAACAGCAAGGAAAAGAAAACAGAAGATTTCTCTGCGATACGGTGGTCAACAGGTTCGGGGGGGTATATAAAGATTTTTTATCTTGGGAAACAAGCAAACGGAAGAAAAACGGAGTCCGGAAGGTGTCCCAGGTGGGCACAACCCACCTGGGCGCGCCTAGCAAGCCAGGCGCTTTGGTGTCTTGTGCCCACCAGGGTACACTTCCTGGAAGTTTCTTATTTTCCTAATTTTCTAAATATTCCAAAACTGACAAAAAATATTTTTGCGGATTTTTCGGAGTCCGTTTACTTACCGTATCACGTACCTCCTTATTTTCACGATTCTGGAGTATTCCAGAAGGACTCTTTTATGTGTTCTTCCGGTGTCAAAGTTTGGATAATATTACTTTCAACATTAATGGGCGTACCTGAGATATAATGTTTTATTCGTTGCCCATTAACAACCTTCGGGTTAGTACCTTTGGCATTATTTATTTTGATAGCTCCAGACCGATAAACCTCCTCGATAACATATGGTCCTTCCCATTTGGAGAGGGGTTTTCCTGCAAAGACTCTGAAATGAGAGTTGTACAAAAGAACATATTCTCCAACTTTGAACTCACGCTTTTGGATTCTTTTATCATGCCATCTTTTAACTTTTTCTTTAAATAATTTGGCATTTTCATAAGCTTGGGTTCTCCATTCATCTAGTGAGCTAATATCAAATAACCTCTTTTCACCGGCAAGTTTGAAATCATAGTTTAGTTCTTTGACTGCCCAATATGCTTTATGTTCTAACTCAAGAGGCAAATGACAAGCTTTTCCATAGACCATTTTATAAGGAGACATACCCATAGGATTTTTATATGCTGTTCTATAAGCCCAAAGTGCATCATCTAATTTCTTAGACCAATTCTTCCGGGACCTATTGACAGTCTTTTGCAAAATTAATTTTATTTCTCTATTGCTAAGTTCAACTTGACCACTAGACTGAGGATGATAGGGTGATGCAATTCTATGGTTAACATCATACTTGGCAAGCATTTTACGGAAAGCACCATGAATAAAGTGTGAACCACCATCAGTCATTAAATATCTAGGGACTCCAAACCTTGGGAAAATAACTTCCTTAAGCATTTTAATAGAGGTGTTGTGATCAGCACTACTGGTTGGAATAGCTTCTACCCATTTAGTAACATAATCAACAGCAACCAAAATATGTGTATACCCATTAGAGGAAGGAAAATGTCCCATGTAATCAAATCCCCAAACATCAAATGGTTCAACAGCAAGTGAATAATTCATAGGCATTTCTTGACGCTGACCGATATTACCTATTCTTTGACATTCATCACAAGATAGGACAAACTTACGGGCATCCTTGAAGAGAGTAGGCCAATAAAATCCAGATTGCAATACCTTGTGAGCAGTTCTGTCTCCAGCATGATGCCCTCCATAAGCTTCGGAGTGACATTTCTGTAGGATTTATCCCTATTCATGCTCAGGTACACAACGTCTAATAATACCATCTACTC
The DNA here is from genome assembly GCA_011799875.1 of Thinopyrum elongatum. Lineage (NCBI taxonomy): Eukaryota > Viridiplantae > Streptophyta > Magnoliopsida > Poales > Poaceae > Thinopyrum > Thinopyrum elongatum. The sequence continues at coordinate 436,020,474 of CM022300.1, forward strand.
CTTCTTTATAAAGATGTGGGTCATCCCAAAAGTAATGTCTTAAGTCATAGAAGAATTTTTTTCTTTTGTTGGTATGTAAAGCTAGGTGGTAAATATTTAGCAACAATGTAATTAGCATAGTCAGCATACCAAGGAGTGTTATTAGAAACATTTATTGCAGCTAACTGCTCATCAGAAAACTATCATCAATAGGTAGTGGGTCATCAAGCATATTTTCAAGCCTAGACAAGTTATCAGCTACAGGGTTCTCAGCTCCTTTCCTATCAGTGATATATAAATCAAATTCTTGTAGTAAGAGAACCCATCAAATAAGTCTAGGTTTAGCATCTTTCTTTTCCATAAGATATTTAATAGCAGCATGGTCGGTGTGAACGATAACTTTAGAGTCAACAATGTAAGATCTAAATTTACCACAAGAAAACACCACTGCTAGGAATTCTTTTTCAATAGTAGCATAATTTCGTTATGCACTGTCTAGAGTTTTACTAGCATAATGAATAACATTCAGTTTCTTATCAACCCTTTGTCCTAGAACAACACCAACAGCATAATCACTAGCATCACACATAATTTCAAAAGGCAAGTTCCAATCAGGTGGTTGAACAGTAGGTGCAGAAATTAAGGCTTTCTTGAGTGTTTCGAAGGCTTCTAAACAATCATCATCAAAAACAAAAGGAGTATCCTTTTGCAAAAGATTTGTAAGAGGCCTAGAAATTTTAGAAAAATCTTTGATAAATCTCCTATAGAAACCAGCATGACCTAGGAAGCTACGAATACCTTTGATATCTTTAGGACATGGCATTTTCTCAATTGCATCAACCTTAGCTTTGTCCACTTCAATACCTCTTTCAGAAATTTTATGGCCCAAAACAATACCTTCATTAACCATAAAGTGGCACTTCTCCCAATTCAAGACAAGATTTGTTTGCTCGCATCTCTGCAAAACTCGATCAAGATTGCTTAAACAATCATTAAAAAACTTCCCATAAACAAAGAAGTCATCCATGAAAACCTCAACAATCTTTTCACAAAAGTCAGAGAATATAGCAGTCATACATCTTTGAAAGGTAGCAGGTGCATTGCATAAACGAAAAGGCATACGTCTATAAGCATAAGTTCCAAAGGGACAAGTGAAAGTGGTCTTTTCTTGATCAGGTTGAGAAATAGGTATTTGTGAGAAACCAGAATATCCATCAAGGAAGCAAAAGTGTGTGTGCTTAGATAATCTTTCTAGCATTTGATCAATAATAGGCAGAGGGTAATGATCTTTTCTAGTTGCTTTATTTAATTTTCTGAAATCAATTACCATTCTATAGCCTTTAACAATTCTTTGTGGAATAAGTTCATTCTTATCATTAGGAACAACAGTAATACCTCATTTCTTAGGAACACAATGAACAGGACTTACCCATCTACTATCAGCTATAGGATAGATTATACCTGCTTCCAGAAGTTTTAAGATTTCCGTTCTTACCACTTCCTTCATTTTTGGATTTAACCGACGTTGGTGATCAACAACGGGTTTAGCATCAGGTTCCATATTAATCTTGTGCTGACATAGAGTGGGACTAATGCCCTTTAAATCATCAAGAGTATACCCAATAGCAGCTCGGTGCTTCCTTAGAACTTTCAATAATCTTTCTTCTTCATGTTCTGAAAGGTTAGCACTAATAATAACAGGATATATCTTCTTTTCATCAAGATAAGCATATTTCAAAGTGTCTGGCAATTGTTTTAATTCAAACACAGGATCACCTTTAGGTGGAGGAGGATCTCCTAGAGTTTCAATAGGCAAATTGTGTTTAAGCAGAGGACGTTGTTCAAAGAAAATCTTATCTATTTCATTTCTCTCATGCATATGTAAATCATTTTCATGGTCTAGCAAATATTGTTCTAAAGGATCAGTAGGAGGCACAACAATAGAAGCAAGACCAATTATTTCATCCTTACTAGGCAATTCTTTTTCATGAAGCTTTCTACTAAACTTGGAAAAATTAAACTCATGAGACTCATCACCAAAGCTAACACCGACAGTTTGTTTTTCACAATCTATTTTAGCATTAATGGTGTTCAAGAAAGGTCTACCAAAAATAATGGGACAAAAGTCATCTTGTGGGGAACCAAGAACAAGGAAATCAGTAGGGTATTTCATTTTCCCACACAAGACTTCAACATCTCTAACAATCCCAATTGGTGATATAGTGTCTCTATTAGCAAGTTTAATAGTAACATCTATGTCTTCTATTTCTGCGGGTGCTATGTCATTCATAATTTCTTGATATAAGGAATAAGGAATAGCACTCACACTAGCACCTATGTCACATAGACCATGATAATAGTGATCTCCTATTTTAACTGAGACAACAGGCATGCCAACAACAGGTCTATGATTATCCTTTTTATCAGGTTTGGCAATTCTAGCAGCTTCTTCACAGAAGTAAATAACATGCCCATCTACGTTTTCTTCCAGGAGATCCTTAATCATAGCAAAACTAGGTTCTACTTTAATTTGTTCATCAGGTTTAGGTGTTCTAATATAACTTTTGTTAACCATAGTAGAAACTTTAGCATGTTCCTTTATGTTAACAGGGAAAGGTGGTTTCTCAACATAAGCAGTAGGAACAACTGGATCAACATTATAAATTATGGTTTCCTCTTTAATTGGTACCGGTTCTTTAACTTCTTCTTTAATAGGTGGGTGATATTTGCACCACTTCTCCTTAGGGAGATCAACATGAGTAGCAAATGATTCACAAAAGGAGGCTAATATCTCAGAGTCAAGTCCATATTTAGTGCTAAACTTTTGAAAAGCATCGGTATTCATAAAAGATTTAACACAATCATACTTAAGCTTAATACCTGACTCTTTACCTTCGTCGAGTTCCCAATCTTCAGAGTTGCGTTTAATTCTTTCCAAAAGATCCCACCGGAATTCAATAGTCTTCTTCATAAAAGAACCAGTAGAAGAAGTATCAAGCATGGATTGATCATCACGAGAAAGCCGAGCATAAAAGTTCTAGATAATAATTTCTCTTAAGAGCTCATGGTTGGGGCATGAATATAACATTGACTTAAGCCTCCCCCAAGCTAGAGCGATACTTTCTCCTTCACGAGGCCAAAAATTATATATATAATTCCGATCACGATGAACTAGATGCATAGGATAAATTTTTTGGTGGAACTCCAATTTCAATCGATTCCAATTCCAAGATCCAATATCATCGCATAGCCTATACCATGCCAATGCTTTTCCCTTCAAAGATAAAGGGAAAACCTTTTTCATAACTTCATCTCCGGGTAAACCTGCAAGCTTAAACAATCCACAAATTTGTTCCACATATATCAAGTGCATATCGGGATGTTCGGTTCCATCTCCTGCATAAGGATTAGCTAGCAGTTGTTCTATCATACCCGAAGGAATTTCATATTCAATATTTTCAGTAGGTGCAGTAGGTTGAGCGGTAGCTAATTGTGGTTCCGGTCGAGGTGAAGATACCCCGAACAAACCCCTCAAAGGATTGTTTTCCATAGTAACAAGTGACAATAAATTTCAGCACACTATATAAATGTTTCCTTACCAAATTCCACTTACCAAAGGCGCTTCACTCCCCGGCAACGGCGCCAGAAAATAGCCTTGATGACCCACAAGTATAGGGGATCAATTGTAGCTCTTTTTGATAAGTAAGAGTACTGAACCCAACGAGGAGCAGAAGGAAATGACAAGTGGTTTTCAGCAAGGTAATGTCTGCAAGTGCTGAAATTGTAAGTAACAGAGTAGTTTGATAGCAAGATAATTTGTAACGAGCAAGTAACGATAGTAGTAACAAAAGTGCAGCAAGGTAGCCCAATCCTTTTGAGGCAAAGGACAGGCCAAAATGGTCTCTTATAATAAGCAAAGCGTTCTTGAGGGTACACGGGAATTTCATCTAGTCACTTTCACCATGTTGATTCGATTTGTGTTCGCTACTTTGATAATTTGATATGTGGGTGGACCGGTGCTTAGGTGCTGTTCTTACTTGAACAAGCCTCCTACTTATGATTAACCCTCTCGCAAGCATCCGCAACTACGAGAAAAGTATTAAGAATAAATTCTAACCATAGCATTAAACTTTTGGATCCAATCGGTCCCTTACGGAATAGCACATAAACTGGGGTTTAAGCTTCTGTCACTCTCACAACCCATCATCTACTTACTACTCCACAATGCATTCCCTTAGGCCCAAATATGGTGAAGTGTCATGTAGTCGACGTTCACATGACACCACTAAGGGAATCACAACATACATACTATCAAAATATCGAACACATATCAAGTTCACATGATTACTTGCAACATGATTTCTCCCGTGACCTCAAGAACGAAAGTAACTACTCACAAATGATAATCATGCTCAATATCAGAGGGGTATTAAATAGCATATTGGATCTGAATATATAATCTTCCACCAAATAAACCATATAGTAATCAACTACAAGATGTAATCAACACTACTAGTCACCCACTAGCACCAATCTATAGTTCCGGTAACAAGATTGAACACAAGAGATGAACTAGGGTTTGAGATGAGATGGTGCTGTTGAAGATGTTGATGGAGATTGCCCTCCCCAAGATGGGAGAGTTGTTGGTGATGATGATGACGTTGATTTCCCCCTCCGGGAGGGAAGTTCCCCCGGCGGAATCGCTCCGCCGGAGGGCAAAAGTGCTCTTGCCCAAGTTCCGCCTCGAGACGGCGGCGCTCCGTCTCGAAAGTCCTCTCCTTATTTTTTTCTAGGTCAAAATGACTTATATACCTGAAGACGGGCACTGGAGGTGGCCCTGGGTGAGCACAACCCACCAGGGCGCGCCTGGGCTCCCTGGCGCGCCCAGGTGGGTTGTGCCCACCTGGTGGGCCCCCTCTGGTACTTATTTGCTCCAATATTCTTCAAGTATTCCATAAAAAATCTCTGTAAAGTTTCAGCTTGTTTGGAGTTGTGCAGAATAGGTGGCCCGACGTAGCTTTTCCAGGTCCAGATTTCCAGCTGCCGGAATTCTCCCTCTTTTTGTGTACCTTGCATATTATGAGAGAAAAACCATTAGAATTACTCCAAAAAGCATTATTATGCATAAAAACATCATAAATAACAGTAGGAAAACATGATGCAAAATGGACGTATCACTGCCCAAGTTCCGCCTCGAGATGGCGGCGCTCCGTCCTGAAAGTCCTCTCTTTATTTTTTCTAGGTCAAATAGGATTATATACCAGAAGATGGGCACCGGAGGCTGGCCAGGGGCCCCACTACCCACCAGGCGCGCCGGGGGCGCGCCCTGGTGCCTATTCGGCACCTGGGTGGCCCCCTCTGGTATATATTTTCTCCAATAATTTTTATATATTCCAAAATAAATCTCTGTAAAATTTCAGCTCATTTGGAGATGTGCAGAATAGGTATCTCTGACATAGCTTTTTCAGGTCCAGAATTCCAGCTGCCGGCAATCCCCCTCTTTGTGTAAACCTTGCATATTATGAGAGAAAAGGCATTAAAATTACTCCTCAGAGTGTTATATAGATTAAAAACAATATAAATAACCATAGGAAAACATGATGCAAAATGGACATATCACTTGCCTTCCTGACAAGGAACATACTGTACTTATTAAAGAAGAGCAGAAGAGGAACATGGTAAAGAATAGAAGAGGAAGCATATTATGGAGATTCCGTTTCTTTCTATACAATGTTGGTTGCTCACCCATGATGAATCAGAGCATCCAGAGAAATGCAATTCCATGCTGTCTCTCTCCATGTGGCCACATGCATTTGGAAACTCAAGTGGGAGCATTAGCTGGCCAATTAAATGTATGTCTGTTAACTAATATCAATATCATATCACATTCATATTGGAACAACTAAGCTTTGGAATTATGATTGGTGTGTTGTTTAGATTTAAAGGGTGGACTACTGCTAGTGGGACACAAAGCACCTACGCAGATCATAGTGTAGATATAATGGGAAAATCCTAAGCATGACGAGTAAAATCAGGAAAGTGGAACTTGCTGGAAAATATGTGCTAGTATTGTCGGTACGGCTGGAAAGGCTTCGGATATCAGCTCTCTTCAACTGAAGGTGCAGTATTGTTACTATCAATCTAACTCTCAAAGGCGACACGGCTCCCAGCATTTCCTGGATATTACGGCAGACCAACACGAAGATTTGAAAGCGTCCATGACAAGCGACCGAATAGACCTGTACACTGCAAATGTCACTGCTCCTCTTCACTACAAGGAACATACTGTACTACTATTATACTCCATCTGTTCCTAAATATAAGTCTTTGTAGATATTCCACTATGGATCACATACAAATGTATATAGATACATTTTAGAGTAGATTCACTCATTTTTCTCCGTATGTAGTCCATGGAGGAATCTCTACAAAGACTTATATTTAGGAATGGAGAACGTACTTATTAAAGAAGAACAGAAGAGGAACATGCTAAAGAAGAACAAGCAAATTTTGGATAATAAAATGTTCGTTACCCACACATGACAAACCAGAGCGCATAAAGAATGCAACTCCCTGATGTCCCTCGATATGTGGCGCACATGCTTTTCGAAAGTAAAGTAGGAACATTAGCTGACCAATTAAACATTCTCTGTTTTAATAATATCAACATCATATCAGATTCGTATTTGAGCAACTAAGTTTGGAATTATGAGTGGCATGTTGTTTAGCTTGATGGGTTGAGGAGCAGTGCTGGCACGTCTCAAAGCACCTACAATGATGGTACTGAATATAAAGGGAATGTCTACATGCAAGTCGCCTGACTTTCGTCATTTGGGTAAGTCGACCATTTCAGGCAGTTGGATGAAGATCCAACGTCTACTAACCCTTCTTCTTCCTCGCCTCTTATTCTTCCCTTACAGACCACCGCACGGGCCGCCGGCCGAACCACTGGCCCCGCCCCCGCCCTCCCCTGAATCGCCCACCACCGCCGGTCTTCCGCCGCCCCCGGCCATCTCTCTAGCCCCCCTCCACCCCACCCGCGTCAAGTTTTTCCTCTGGCGAGGCCCCACCATAGCCCGACGACCGCCCCCCACAACCACCGTCCACACCTAAAACCCTAAGATAGATAATGGGGCAGCCCTCCGGAGAGCCCCTTCCTTCCCTCCGGCGAACTCTAAAAAATGGACTGACCCCAAATTGAAATTTAGCCGACTGTCATTTAGCTAATGTGGAATATAAAAGGGGAAAACCATAAGCATTGAGAGTATAGTGTTTAGCATGCCATGGTGGATCTGAAGGTGCAAACCGACAAAGGCAACTTCACAACCAATGTTTGCTTTCAACTAACAAGTAAGGTTCTAAGTGATGGACAAGAAATCATAGTAAAGCAGTGGCGATCTATTTTGTTGCTGAAATAAATAACTTGAGCAGATATGAAAGAGTATCGCCTATGGTGCGACGCCATGTAAGCATCTGCTGAGACATTGCAGGTGCTACGGTAGCGATGGCTGTCGGCGGGTGGAAACAGATCTAGGAGGGCAGATGATGGCGGCGGGGGAAATATCCCGGTGCGATGGACGAGACGGTCATAGGAGTGGCCCCGACAAGGTGGACGACGACACAGTGAAGCGAGAGGATGCGATGTAAGGATCCTGGTCCGAAGCCATGGATGAGGGAGGTCGATCTCTTGTAATGGACAACGGCGTTAGGGCATTAGCTTGGGCATGGTGGAGGAGGACATCGGTGGATGGGGTGGCGGACGGAGAAGACTGGGGCAGAGAGGGTGTTTTCGCGCCCATGGAGTACGAATGGGGAAATAGAGGGAGAGTGGTAGGGGGAACGATGTCTTCAGGACGCGCTTGTCTCAAATGCGAGGACATTTACAAACTTAGCCCCCGTTTAATTTTTTTTACATCACAGCAATATTGGCCGGTTGGGGATAGGACGATAATCTCGCATACACCGAATATTTGCCGACGGAGATTTCGGCCGAGGAGAGTTTGTTTTGGCGCCCATTGTGTATGAATCCGGGTGAGAGGCGATTTCGGCCAAGGAGAGAATTTGTTTTGGCGCCCATCGTGTATGAATCCGGGTGAGAGGCGGTTATGTCACATTTGAGTGAAATTACAAACCTACCCCTATCTACACCTATACAAATCGAGCCGACAGGTTTTGCGTGTCAGGGATAGGCAGTAATTTCCATCTCCCCGATTTTGGTTTCAGGCGGTTACGGCCGAGTAGGGACTGCGTGTTTCGCCGCTTCGTTCAAATTTTGGGAGAAAAAGCTCTCACGTATATCGTGCCAACTCAATTCGAATCAATTTTGTATTTTTTTTGGGGGAGGATCCATTTTGTATTCCAATACAAATCTATATACATCATTTTTTATATATACTTTCAAAATCACAACACCCTTTATACATAAATATGGTTTACAAATGGCATGACCTCAGATTCATAAGGCTAAATCCATCTTAATTTGAATTTTCAAATATTTGAGACCACTTTGTGTTGAAATCCAATGTATGCATTCCTCGCTAACTGTCTCCAATTAATGAGTGTTTCATGCGGGTTTTTTTTACTTCTCAAACACGTATAATGTGTTTGACACACGCAACATATAGTGTAATCCCGTTTAGACATTAATTGCATATAAACCATGCATTGTCTCTAATTAAAAAAATCTATGGATCACTAATATTGATAAACTAAAGAACATTACACGTGTCCCCAAATTCAAATGAATATGCATGTTTGATAGACCAATTTTTGTTATGATATTTTCGATGTCCTAATCTCTAGTTTAAATATTTGAATCCCCTTTAATCCAGATATTCGTCTCATATAACTATCACTCATGCCTTATATATCTCTCTTGACCTGTATGCCTTCACCATCTCTTGGGTATCTCTCGTGCTACTTGTATGCTGATAGCAGTCTTTTATCTTCATAACACACTAATGGTACTCTCTCCCTCGACCTTCACTCTATCTCTCTCTAAGTATATCTCGCTCCCTGCTATCTGTCTCTAACTATGATTCTCCCCGTGAAATCTCTTTCTCTCACACAAACACAGACTTCGTCTCCTGGGGTCTCATTTCTCTCTACTTTTCCCCTGTATGCCACTCACACACACACCCTCTCACTCTAAAGATGTCTCGTGCTCTCCATGTCTCAATAGCTACGACTCTCCCTCTTAAATATATCTCTCTCACACAAACACAAACCTCGTCTCCCACGGTCTCATATCTCTCCACCATTCCCTTGTATGCCGCTCACACACACCCTCTCTCCCTAGGGATATCTCGCGTTCCCTTATATGTCTCTCTAGCTACGACTCTCCTTGTGAAATATCTTTCTCTCTCACAAAGACAAAACTCCATCTCTCGGGATCTCATTTCTCTCTAATATTCATTTGTATGTCACTCACATGCACGCTCTCTCTATCTCTCTCACACCCACACACATAACTCAACCTTCTGATCCACTCGACTCTTATCTCTAACACACACACTAGCCGATCTCCCTCTAGCTAGCATCTCTATCTCTCTGTTTCTTTGTTTCTCCATCAACCTTCTTTCTCGCCTCACTCTTGCTTCCTATCACGCACACTATATCTGTTTCTCTCTACATGCAGTCATGCACCCTCTTTCTATCTTTCTCTCTCACACACATAACTCACCCCTCTGATCCACTCGACTCTTATCTCTAACATACAAACTAGCCGATGTCCCTGTAGCTAGCATCTATATCTCTCTATCTATCTGTTTCTCGGTCAACCTTCTTTCTCGCACGCACTCTTGCTTCCTATCATGCACACTATATCTGTTTCTCTGTACATGCATCTATAGGTCGATCTCTTTTGCACACACATTGTGTCTCGCTCTCTCTGCTCGCCATAGATGCATGCTCCAGACCATGCCACTCTCTCTTAAAGACAAACACACATGCTCAATCATCGAGCCTTCTTCCCTCCACTCCCACATGCATGCATATTGTCATACCAATCCATCTCTCCCATCGCGTTGATCTTATGACTTATGTCTACTTTCTTTTATCTCGATCATGCGTGCGCACACACACATCCCACATATACATGTATACCTCTCGCACATGCATGTTCAAGGTCTCATATGTCTCCATACATAGTTAATTACCCTCAGCCCTCACCCCACATCGAATCTTTCTCTTATTGTGTGGACATGACTTCCGTTCGGATGGGTATCTTCTCTAAAACACACACTCACACTTAACTATCTCCTTCTAGCTACCCTCTCTCTCACTCCTTCCCTCTATCGCTGAAACCAATAACACTATCCCTTCGTTTAATTCCCGCCTACATGCACCATCGATAGTAGTCTTCCTCGGTGTCTCTCGAACAAACACGTTATCTCAATGACCACTCCTCTCACGCGCACACGCCTTCTCTTACCTCTTTACGGGCCTCTTCTTTCTCGCACCCCCTCGCTGGAGGCCTCTGCCATACACATCACCTCTCTATGATGAAGCCACACACACTTAATTACTTTCCCTATCGAAGACTCCATTTCACACACACACACACACACACTAAGACTCCATTTCACACACACATGCTCTAGGTGGAGCATTTGTTCCTACCACCCTTCATCCACTTTATAATCAATCACCTTAATTTACTTATATAACATAGACAAATTCCACTTTATTTTAGTTAGCAAACTTCTCATAATTATATAACGCAAATCACGAGCAAGAAGTGACTTTTTTTACACAACCACTTTAATATGGCCACGTAAATCACAAGCTAAAGTGTAGTACCATTATACTTATATTCCGATGCAAAAGGTGGAGTACATGTCCGAATAGTAGAGGTGCACACACACGCTCCGTCTATCAGAATCGCACACACATACTAGTTACGTGACGCCCCCTAAACAGACCCGTATGTGTACAATTTGTGCACACGCGGGTACACGTGATGGAGCACATTTATTTAAGCCGGACGGTGAACCCAAACAATAGCCGCATTCATTCCCCTCTCGCTGCCTCTTCTCCGGTCGCCGTCACCCGATAGCCATGGCCCGACCAAAGGTAACGACATACGCTATGCTCCCATTGGAGCGACGCTTTGAGCTGCTTCCGGAGATCTTGTGGCGACACGAAGCCCGGATCGCAACCGCCCTGCCTCTAGAGTCCGGACTAGCTGGAGCCGGAGAGGAGGCGGTGGAGGCGCAGCAGCACGCAGAGCCGGAGGAGGACGACGACGACACTGGCGAGGCAGAGCCGGCGCCACCGACTGCATGCTTCGCCTTGGCGGAGTTGAACCAAGCGGAGGGGGCGGCAGGACAACAGGACATCCTCGTCCATCTAGTCGGAGGCCGAGGTGGAGTCCAACCGCCGCTTCCTTTGCCAGTGGGAGTGGGGGATCAATGAGATGTTCGCCAAACTGGAGGAGCAGGAGGAGCTGGAGTTGCAGCATGCGGCCGCCTACCCATCTTCGATGGCGAGTAGTGTGGTCCAACTTAGGTTATGTACTTATGTGCGTAGTACGTACTAGTACTAGTTACTACTATTTCATGGTATGTATGGATTTGAGATATCTAATACTTCTCCTCAATGTAAACTGCTTTAAAGATGAATGAATGAAAGCTTGGCGAGTGATACGTCTCCAACGTATCTATAATTTTTGCTTGTTCCATGCTGTTATATTATCATTCTTGGATGTTTTACAATCATTTTATAGCAACTTTATATCATTTTTTGGGACTAACCTATTGACATAGTGCCCAGTGCCAGTTGTTGTTTTTTGCTTGTTTTTTTACTTCACAGAAAATCAATACTGTCATGGTTTTGTCACGGCAGACGCCCTTGTGAAAGGACTTAGGTGTGGAGCCATCGCAACGTAGGTTAACTTGAAGGGGTTGGACGGGACGAGAGACACGAGTTTACCCAAGTTCGGCCCCTCACTCACGAGGTAAAAGCATACGTCCTTCTTTGTGTTGTATTGATTGAGTATCGATTACAAGGGAGCGGAATCGCTTGACCTAGCTATCGATTGATTGTAACTTGAGTTAACCCGCCGCAGGATCTCGCCTTTATATACACAGTTCGATCCCCTGGGCTTACAAGAGTCCAAGTCGGATCACACAACGTGTCCAACTAGGGTTCTAAGTCACCTTGCCTTGCTAGGCAAGCCGCCATCGGGCGACTCACATCTCCGGGTTATAGTACCGTCGCCTGGTCTTGGGCCTTCAACATGACCGCCTCGTGAGCCGCCTCCAATCTTCATGTCTCCTTCTTGGGCTTACATAGGCTTTCTCCATTGAGTCGCCAACAGTGTAACCCGGCCCGTCCTGGGCGGGTCACACCGCGGTGTTATATCCCCAACATTAGGCCCCAGATTGATTTGAACTTGTTCATGTCAATCTTCACTGCTTCTGGTTGGCGAGTCTTCTTTAGTTCCTCCCAACATTTAATATTGAATAAATCACCATAACCCGCCATGACGTCATGCAAAATAAATTCAGAAAAACCTATGACATCACAACGGATCTTTTTGCATTAACTAGCTATCCGAGAATCAAGGCGCCTCCCCAGTTAAGATAATCATGATGCCTCCTCGATTTCCGCGCATACCATTTCACTGTTTCACTTTTTCCTTATAAATAGGCACGAGGGAGGGTACCCTTTTTCACTTTTACCCCCGTCGCCCCCTCTTCTTCTTCCTCGCGCCGTCCGCCGCCACTGGAGTTCCGTCGCCACCGCTGAACCGCGTCAACAGGTCCAACAAGGCCGCTGCATCAACCTGACTGGTCCAGAAAACTGCGACACACTCCCGCTATCCTTTAGCACCGTCAAGTATTCCTCTTTCTTCGCTTCAGATCCATACTAGAATGCCCTAGTTCATAGAGTTCATCGGCATTCATCCAAGTTCATCTAACTCTCGCTCAAAAAACGTAGTTCAATCCAACAACTAGGTAAAAGTAGGGCATCAGCAATTTTTAGCCTTTTATCTTGCATCTCGATAGATCTCCTCCTCATCAGAATTGATATATAGCCTGTTTAACTCTTCCACTGCCGCACTCTAGGTTTAAAAATTATACCCCCTTTTTTTAGACTGCCGCAGATCCGTAATTGTGGGTGCAATCTGTAAAACTTGTTTGTCCAATACTTAGCAAAATTTCAACAACCTTGAGTCCATAGACAATTGACCCACCATTCTTTGTTCGGGTGGCTTAAATAATGACTTTATAACGCGCCAGCTTATCAATGAACCTGAGAATCATCTTACCACTTACAAGGGTGTCTTAATAATAAATTTGTAACCCGCCAAGAATTCCAAAGATACCTTGCCGGCTCATACTTTTATAGCTTGACCCGCCATACTCTCACCATCTGAGGATTACTCCATTCCATGGCTAGGGTAGTTTATAATCAGAATATGCAAACTCTCAATTGTAGCTAACTCGCCCTTCACCTTACGGGCGATTTAACTTTGAATTTGTAACCTGCCGTTTATTTACTGCACCTTATCATCCTGTCTTATTTGTAATTTACTTTCATACCTTTAGGCTCCTCAATATGACCATCTACAACTGGGAACGCTCTCTGGTTACCAAAGAAATCCTCAACGATTTCGTAGGTCAAGGCCTATTGGCGACTCAGCAGGAAATCGGTTGGCGAGTTAGCAATGGGGAAACAATCCCTACTCCCGCTGAGGACGAAATTGTAGTCTTCATTGATCATATACTCAGGGGCATTACCCCGCCCGGGTATAAATTCTTTTGAGACCTCCTCCACTACTTCAACTTGCACCCTCAAGACATAGGTCCAAACTCTGCATCCAACATTTGCCACTTCCAAATCTTCTGTGAGGTTTACCTGCAAACAGCACCTACTGTTCCTTTCTTTAAAGAGTTCTTTTACATAAACCGCCAGACTGAATGTCAAAATGGCCCAAGTCAAGAATTAGGTGGAGTCTCTATTTAGAGACGGAGAGACAACAACTTTCCTTCCACTGTCTTTCCAAGCCACCCCAAAGGATGGGTGACCACCCGGTTCTACTGCAAAAATACTTCTCAGCAACTGAGAACCCTCTGCCCGAGTTTAGAGTTGAACGTCTTCCAGCGGATTTTGACCTGCCAACTAAAATTATCCCAGAAGAGCATGCAGAGACCTTCCCATTTCTCTCTAGAGCTAAGGCTTTATTGGCTCATGGGTTAATTGGAGTTGATTTGACCCGGTGCTGGGTCTCTTGCAAGATACTCCCCTTAAGCCGCCATCCTGGCTTAATGTGTGAGTATTCTGGCGAGCCAAATGATCCTCAACGGTACACTGAAGACAACTTTACAGCTGAAGAAGTCTTTAAAACTGTGAGGACCTTGCTTGGCGAGTCTCAAGAAAACTGCAACAAAGTTGGCCTACCGCCATTCTTTAAACAAAACCCAGCTCCACCTGTAAGTGTTCATCTTCATCTGGCTCAATATGTTTTAACTTTGTATTATGTCTTGCTTATCTAATTTTCTCCGCACTCATACAGGCTGACTCCGCCTTCTGGATCAAGAAGCCAAAAACTGCCGTGGCCAAGACTCGGGCTAATAAGAAAGTGAAGAAGAACAAGGCGGTTACTATTACTGAGCCGACTGCTGTTGGCAAGTCAGCAGATGTTGAGAACCCATCAGAGGTAGAACTTGACTCACTTGGTCGACTCTTTATTGAACTAGCTGACACCCTTTCCTCACAGGAAGAGGCCGCTACAAGCCGGGCAGACGATACTGAGGTAATTCCTGTTTCATCCGGTTCAGACTCCACCCCTTCAAAGAAAGTGCGGCGGGTTGTCCGGAAAGTAAAGTTTTCTCACCCATATGCTCACTTAGATCCACACTTTATTTTGAAGAAGGCTCAACATGATACGAGACGCCAGGCCCGGAGTGGCTGCTCAGGCGAATTACTGGCCGGGTTAAGTAATGAACCCTCTGCCCGTAAACGCCTAACCGAGGTACCACACAATCCAACCTTGCTTTTGCCCAAAGCTGGTCTTATAAGACATCCCCTTAATCCCTCTGACTCTGACTACCAGGGGTTGCCACCTTCTTCTAGCGACTCAACCGAAACTCAAATGCCTGTTTTTAAGATTACCCATGGGTAAGTACCTTCATTTGTTCATAAATGATCTATAATGATATACTCATGGACTCTTGTATTCTTGTCACACAGGTGTAGCAAAGGCGGGTAAGAAGCAAAAGGTGGGCGACTCTTCAAAGGACCCCAAAAATGCTGAGCCGGAGAAGCAGGTGCCAGAGGCCCCTAAGGCTTCAATTCAAAATCCTGAAGACCTTGCCAATGATCCGCTACCGCAAGCTGATACCGCCGTCTTTGAGGCGATGCACACTGAGATCAACCCAGCTACCCATCAAGACCTGCCAAGTCCTAAGCCGCCCAGTCCTGCCAAGTCTACTGACAAAAGCCCTGCCGCTACTGATGTTGATGATATCACTGTTACCGGGTCAGCTTTTAAGCCGCCCGAGGTCTCCAGAGTCCTAGCCAAGCACTCAGCCAAGGAAGAAACACCTTCATTGGAGAAAGGCAAAGCTAAGCTGGACTTGGAAGATTACTCACCTTATAGTGCAGGTGATGTGTACGCGGGCTATTTGAGCCGCCTTAACACAAGCTGGGATATGGAGGCTGGGTTAGTCTAGTTGATGAAACAGAAATTTGAGGTATGAATATATCCAACCCCTCTTTAGCCTTATGCATATACATATGTCCATACTAGCCCCCAAGTCTGAAGTATAGGAAAAATGTTGACTATGCTTTAGACTTGTGAAATTTCTGAAGTGTAGCCCCCAAGGGCCGGCTTGTCTTGAAAAGACGAGCCGGGTCTTTATTGTCTTTATAGATCCGGATATGTAGCCCCCAAGGGCCGGCTTAAACTGATAAGATAAGCCGGGTCTTAACAGAAATTGAAATGACCTACATTAGCCCCAAGTGCCAAGTATATTGCTGGCAATGTGCTTGGGACTTAATGTAACTGTATCACTAAAAGTTGCTCCTTATGTTGCAACCATTGCTTCAATATTGTATTTTAGGAGTAGTTGAACGTGAAAGAGTCGCAGCTTGGCGACTTAAAGAAGAATATAGAACTGCAACAGGCTGAAACTTCCAAGGCCGAGTCAAAGCTGAAATCTTCATTGGAAGAAATTAAAAAGATCAAGGCGGGTTTTGATGCTGAGAGAACCGCCTGGGAAACTGGTAAGGCTACACTGCTAAAAAGAGCCAGAGATGCTGAGGCTGAGCTTAAGCCGGTAACCGAAGAACTAGCCGGCTTAAAGCACCATATCTTCAAAATGTTAGCCGCCATCTTTGGTAAGTTCAACATGCAACTCATCATTTGTTCTGATGTTTGTTTAACCCGCCCGGTGATTCATAATACATAATCTTTAACCCGCCTGGTGACTCTTGTGTAAAAAATTGAACAGGCCCCAGAAGCACCAGCCTTGGACAGAACATGCTACTCCAGTTGAAGGTGGTTTATTCATTGATAGAGCAGTTGTATGCTGGAACACTGCGCAGCCTGGTAGCTTTAACAGGTGGCAAGAAACCTCTGACTCATATCAAAACTGTGTTGGATCACCTTTCAACGGTGCCGGCTCAAATCGAGGAGGTTAAACTATCAGCTGCTCGAGCCGGAGCCATTGCTGCTCTAGGCCGGGCCAAGGCGTGGCAATCAGAACTTGACCCAGAAGAAATTGCCACCGGATGCCCAGAATTCAAGGATGACGACTCAATCTATGAAGAGAAATACTTCAACCAATGCATCAGACAGATGCGGCCTGTGGCATGCAAGCTGATAGAAGAGCTAAATTTGAATAAGTACACAGCAGCTTACGATGATAACAACAATAAGATTAAGCCGCCAGCTCATGACATTGTAGATCTCATACCACCAAGGCGTAAGCATAACTTCGCCCCTGACCTTGACTCTTCCATTATTCTTAATGATGAAGCCACATTCGAAGCTTTAACCGGCATCGAATGGACATCGGTTGACCTTCAGATGGCCGACAATGAAGAGCCGCGTAGAATGATCCAGAACCTTCAAGGCGTCAAGAAGAGAACTGACTGTGGTGATCATAAGCCAGACGGTTCTGAGGCCGGGTTACAGGAGTGCAGCTCCACAAAAACACTTGATTCAAAATCTTTTGGGCTAAATTTGAAGCCTTGTAATAGGGTAGCTTGAAACAGTGAGCTGCCCTGTCATGCCTTCGTGCATGTTTATCTCCACTTAGCAGATGAACTTTGTTGCATGCTTGATTTGACCGTTCATATGAGCCTTGTCATGACTCTGTTTTCAACTGAGGTCTTGTATGTTCTGTATGCACACATGTGACTTATATCCAAAAGCATGTGGCGGGTTAATAAACCCCGGAGACTCATAATCTCACATCATAAAGAAGTCATACCAGTGGCTGCATAGTCAAAAAATAGACTGGTGACTTAAAGTCAAAAATCAAGGCGGGTGACAACCCAAATACTCAAACAGAGTAACACAACCCGGAGCCCGTGAGACCCGGATATTCACAATCTACACAAAAGCAAAAACTTAAGATTATAAAAACATCCAAAAAACCCAAAAGAGAGATATACACAAATCTCAAATATTTGTTAGGCCGGCTTTTAAGACATGACCAAAAAAAGTTGGCTCACAGGCCTTTTGCTTTCAAGGCCGCATAGCCGTTTTTCCCCTGTAAGCCAGCCTCCATGACATATATCCGTCATTTTAACCTTAACAATTTCAGGGTCTTAAAAAAGATTGACTGTTAAGAGTACGACGGGCCATATGGTGGAGTAGCACTAAACAGACAGGTGAGTTTATCCTAGCTCACTGTAAGCCGGCTCTCTCGTGACACAAAACAGCCGTTTTAACCTTGATGAGTTCAGGGTCTTAAAACAGATTGACTTGTCAAGAGTTCGGCGGGTCACCTGGCGGAGTAGCAAGTTGCAAACAGGCAGGTATAACCCATAATGTGGCATTTCATGCCGGTCAAGAGGGTATGAAAGCTAAACCCGGTGGGTTGGAAGCCCCCAAGTGACCTTATGATCAAATAACAAAGACTCAGATGCACAAAAATGAAACGACAGAGGCCCTGAATTTCAGGGATGCCAGCTTTATTATATTGATCATAAAAGATATGTACATTGACAAATGTATGTACAAGGGTGAGAGCCGGTGGCTCAAGTGTAGTAAGGCCGAAGATGAGCAATGTTCCATGGCCGGCGGGTCTCCTCTTCTGACTTGCGTGAATCCTTATGTTCTCGTATATCAATGAGGTAGTAAGACCTGTTATTGAGATTTTTGCTGATCACAAAAGGCCCTTCCCAAGGAGGAGAAAGCTTATGCATCCCTGTGTGGTCTTGAATCAGATGGAGCACTAAGTCGCCCTCTTGAAAGGTCCGGCTTCGAACTCTATGACTATGATAGCGATGTAGATCTTGCTGATATATCACCGAACGAGCCGCCGCAAGGTCATGCTCTTCATCTAAAGCATCAAGTGAGTTCAGACGTGCCGTCTCATTATCAGCTTCAACATAAGCCGCCACTCTAGGTGAGTCATGAAAGATGTCACTTGGGAGAACCGCCTCTGCACCATAAACCATAAAGAAAGGCATATAGCCTGTTGATCTATTGGGGGTGGTATTGATACTCCAAAGCACTAAAGGTAGCTCCTCAACCCAACAACCCGGTGTTCGCTTCAAGGAACCATGAGCTGGGGCTTGATGCCTCTCAAAATTTCTTGATTAGCTCGTTCTGCCTGACCATTAGACTGTGGATGAGCCACTAAAGAAACGTCAAGATGAATATGCTCCCTTTGACAAAACTCCTTCATAGCACCCTTAGAAAGATTAGTGCCATTATCAGTGATGATACTATGAGGGTATCCAAAACGGAAAATCAGCTTTTTAACAAACTGAACAGCTGTGGCCGCGTCACAATTGCTAACTGGCTCCGCCTCAACCCACTTGGTAAACTTGTCAACCGCCACCAAAAGGTGGGTCTTTTTATCCTTAGACCTCTTAAATGGTCCAACCATATCAAGTCCCCAGACTGCAAATGACCAAGTTATTGGAATTATATGCAATTCTTGAGCCGACACATGAGCCCGTCTTGCAAATTTCTGACACCCGTCACACTTGCTAATGATGTCTTCTGCATCAGCATGAGCCGTTAACCAATAAAACCCATGATGAAAAGCTTTAGCCACTAAAGACTTAGAGCCGGCATGATGACCACAATCACCTTCATGAATCTCTCGTAAGATCTCACGTCCCTTGTCATGGTATAACACGGCCACCTATGGGGCCATCGGCCCCTTGTGGTTCGGCAGGGGGGAAGAGCACATTGCATAAAGAGCGGAGAGCGTAGAGGAGCATGACAGCGATGACACGAGCTATTTTTACCCAGGTTCGGGCCGCCGTGAGGCATAAAACCCTACTCCTACTTTGGTGGATTGATGAGAGGACCATGCTGGAGACGCAGCGCTCTAGCCCGGCAAGGTCGCCTTGGGACGGGAGCAGCTGCGCGCTTATGAGGATACAGGGGTCCGAATCCTTTCTAAGGTAGCCATGACCCTCCTTTTATAGGTCAAGGGGTTACCACAATGGCAAAACGTCCATTATCCAGTGATTAGATAGCCACAGTGCTATCATACCTAACTCTGGTAGTTAGGACAAAGTGCATTAAATGCACCGCTTAACGTCACATCGTAGATGCGGCCCGGCAAGCCTTGCTGCGTCGTCTTGGTCATCTCCTGCCTGCCTGTGTGACACGCGTCCGGACGGGTGTCACACAGGGGTAATCTTCTCTCCAAATAGCTGCCACGCGCTAAATGGCAGCCACTTAACCACCTGGGGCTCGACGCCACACTGATAGGTGACTTGCGTTGCTGTGAGGTGGAGCGGTGGCGCCTTGGCGGGGTAGCCCGCCCTTGGCGTCCCCGGCAAGCCTGCCAGGGGAGTCTTGAGACTTGTCTTTTGGGGTAACCTCGACCCCGCCAGGCTCACCTGCCCAGCAAGGGAGGTTTTTCCTCAGTGATATCTTGCTCACTTGGTTGGGCTTGGTCTTCTTGATCCGCCCTTTGATTTCTCAAAGAGCTGTCTCTTCTGCTTGGCCTCATCCTGGAAACTTGGCGCTGTCGTGGTGGAGGCCTGCCCTCCGTGCACAAGTCAGGGGAAACACACACCCCTGTTTGTGTACCCCGACAGAAGCTCCTGGGCCTGAGCCATACATGTCGCCGGGCACGTTGGGTTAGGCCCCAAACAGTGCACGGACACGTGCTAAGGGAACACTGCGCGTGCAGCGGTTCGTCATGATGACCAACTGACCAACGTCCACTCTGCGTAATTACCACGGGTCGTGGGGTCGTGGGACTGTAGCAGTTAATGTAAAACGGTAACTTTCTGAGGGAAAGTTGCGAAGAGTCGCCCCTTTCTCCACGCTCGTTCCCCATAAAGAGGAAAAACGCGAAGGGGCGCGGCTCATTCGCACCCGTTTCTCCAGCCATCATCTTCTTCCTCTAGCCACACAGTCGCTCCGTGCCCATTCTCGCTCTCTTTTGCCTAATCTGATCCCCCATTCCCTCATTGCCCATAAGGATGGGAAGGAAGACTGCCGTCGACAAGGGGAAGCGGGCGACCGCCGCGAAGACGATAGCCGTAGAGGGGAACAAAAGGAGGGCGGCGGAGTTGGACAAGAAGCGGCGGGGAGACATGGTCTTTTCCCCGTCGAGCTTGGATGAGGACACCTTGGTCGCAAGGTATGGGTATATGTGGGGGACGGAAGTTCCAAAAGGGCATGGGGCGCCCATGGTCTTGCTGGAGGGGAAGAAGATCCGCCGAATTCATATCGGTTTTTCTGCGCGTACTTCTTCTGCGGCCTTTGTCCCCCTTTCTCGGATTTCTTTGAAGCGATGATGATGGTGTACGGATTCCACCTTCTGGACTTCACGCTAAATGCGATGGCGTGCATGGTGATTTTCGTCCACTTGTGCGAGAACTTTGTCGGGGTCGCCCCCAATGTGGATCTGTTTTGACACTTCTTCATCCCGCGGGTGGAGAACAAAGCCCACCGTTCCGGGAATATAAGCTGGATCCCACGGGTGGCGAAGGAAACCTGGGATTATCTGCCAAGGCAACAGCGCGGCAGGTGGGAAGAATGGAGGGCAAACTGGTGCTGGATCCAGGATGAGGAGGCCCCAGAATTTTGCCAGGCGCGAACGGAGTGTATTGAGCGTGGCAACGACTGGAGGGAATTCGGCCTTACCGATGACAGGCTTCGCTCGGCACTGAATAGGATCATCCGCCTTAAAGCCGCCGGGTTAACCATCGAGCAGGTGGGGGCCGATTTCCTCCGATGCCGCATCGCGCCTCTGCAGAAAAGGGACAGGTTTGCCTGGCTGTATGGGGAGGCCGAGGACAGGATGCGACTGTACCCGGGTCTGTCCAACAACTTGTCGGTCTACAGCCATGGTTGGTTGTGCGAATAGCTATTCGGCAGCCTTGGGCCGTTCAAGTTGCCGGTAGGTGTCATCCCGCTGAACGTCAACTGCGCCCGAGATCAGAGTCTGAAATGGATGCCAGATTGCAACGCTCATGGGGTTGCAGGTGATTGGCAATTGCCTGAACTTGATGATGAGATCAAGTGGTTCTCTGGCTTGGAGGAAATGGCTACCAGGGTGGAGACCAACATGTTCAAGCGCACCTCCAAGGCGAAGGCGGCGTTCATCAAGAAGCGGATTGAGGAGGATAGAGCGCTCCGGGCCGCCGGAAAAGCAAGGCCCAGAAGAGGGGAGGAGGAAGAGAAGGAGGAAGCAGAAAGCGAAAGGGTTACCCACGGCAGGAGCGAAGGGCGAGCCAAGGAAGGGGCTTCCGAGGATGATCCTGTCGGGGATGAACCTGCTAGGATTGTGGCTCTGTACGTTGCGGCAGCGGGAGCTCAGCAAGAGGACGACGCCGTGGAGGTGGCGCAGCCCGGGGAGGAGTGGCTTGCCGCGGGTCCCGAGGCCCCTGAACTGGATCTGGAACCCCGTCTGCGTAGGCGGCCTGGCCGAGGAGCAGCCACCCCAGCCCCCAGGCCCGCCAAGAAGGTAAAAAAGATTGCCTCCAAAAGCGGCGGGGCGGAGGTGGAGCGCCAGTATTCCTCTCGCCTTTCCAAGGCCAAGACCCCTCCTGCCAAGCGACCAGTAGTCGCAGGGGGCAATTCCAGCTCCCAGTCAGATTCGAGCTCTTCGAGCAGCTCGTCTTTGCTGGAGATCCCTCCACCCAAGCAGGACTTGAAGTTGCTGGGGAGTACTATTCCCCCGGTCCTGAAGAGAGGCAGAGCGCCTCCGCCACCCATGGAGTTCGAGCTGGGCTCCATGCTCATGGACTCGGAGTAAGGACAATATTCTTCGTTCTCATCCGAGTCTAGCATACTTGTTGGTTTGCTGAGTCAACCTCGCTTGCTGCCTTTTACAGGGAAGAGGAGGAGGAGGAGACCCTCATCCACCGAGCCAAGCGGCTCAGGCATGCGGAGCCGCCGAGGTCCCCAGGAGGCACGGGTCAGGCGGGGAGCAGCACGAATGATCCAGTGGTAAGCCCCCAGCCCAGCCCTCACCGTGAAGACATGGGATTGATCGCCCCCGCCAAAGACGATGCAGAAGAGCACCCCCCATCTTCAATCAAAGAAGAGGGGGAGTCTGCCCAGGATGGGGCCTCCCAGGAGGGGCCCACTCCGCCTGTTGGTTGAGGCAAAGGGACCTTGACAGAGACTCCCACGGAAGGCTCTGCCCAAGTCGACACCATAGTTACCAGGGAAGGGGGTGGTGTCCATGTCCCGGCAATTGACGTTGCCGGGGAAAATGAAGATCCTCCACGACAGACAACTCCCGGTAACTTATTTTATTTTCCTTTATAATCTTGTTCCAAGTTCTTGGTCTTCCAATGTTTCTTCCCCCTCATGATTGCTCGTTTGCTCTTGCTTGCAGCACCATTGGCCGAGGAGCCCGAGTTGTTGGAGGAGGTGGCTAGCATCGGGAAAGACGCTGCCGAGGAAGCCACCAAAATTGCTGCTGCAGAGGGGAAAGAACACGCTATCGGGGACATCCAGGAGCCCCCGCAGGAGGCAGGGCAGGCCACTGGCAGTGCGTCAGGATCGGTGATGCTAGTTGAAGAGAAAACCCCCCTTCAAACCATGAGCCCTCCTCATCATTTGGCACCTCGGCTAGGATCCCGTAGCCAATCTCAAGCCAACTGGCATTAGTGCTGGCCCAACCTGGTCTCGGAGCTGCCGACTCTTCGGCAGCAGCGAGCGCAGAACTAGACGAAGAGATCCAGCGTATCATGGCGCCCCTGTCTCAGCAAATAGGAGAGACTGAAGGCTCTATCGATGTAGCCTTGGACCTGTCCTTCCTGGAGTCCGTGGCGGCGGGCATCAAGGAAATGCAGAACCGGTACGGCCAGAAGTGGCAGGCACTCAAGGAGCAGCGTAAATCCGCCAACAGCGTCGACCAGAAGCTGAGGGACAAAGGCAACGAGCTGCGTGAGTGGCACGACAAGCATTTCCGAGTCCTCTTGCGGCAACAGGAGACGATCTCCATGGCGAAAGAGGATGTCACCGCCCGAGAAGCCTGCCTAGCGTAACACATATCGCTTCTGGACGCCAAGGAGCAGAGCATCTCTTCCCGGGAGGAGAACCTCGAGGCCACTCTCCGCGCCAAAGACGATGAACTGGAAGCCCTCGTCCAGCAGCATACCAGGGAGTAGGAGGACAAGCATAAGGCAGCCCTGGATGCTCTTACTGCTGACTCTGCCGCCCAACTAAAGAAGCTTGCTGATGATCTTGCTGCTGCATCTACTGCCATGGCTGATCTCAACCAACAGGTGGCCAAACTAACAGAAGAGCTTGCCGAGAGTTCCAAGGAAGTCGTGACCCTCAAGGAGGAGACGCAGAAAGCAGAGATCCTTCTGAAGGAGGTGCAATTGCAGCTCTCCTCCAAGAGCCAAGACCTTGAGACTGCCAACGGCACCATTGAAGACATGAAGGCTAGGGTTGGCACCCTGGAGAGCTCTATCGAATCTAGCGAGGTCCGCGAGAAGCAACTGATGAAGGATCTGGACAACGCGAGACTCCTTCGAAAGGATGTGGAGGACAAGCTGGCAAACCAGTCCGAGCAGGTCAACCTTTGGATCAAGGTCCTGATTGACATTGCCGAGCGCCTCACTGCCCAGATTGCAGCGATGGGCATGGATGGGCCAGTCTTCTCGGTGGACAGACATGAGGTCCCGAGCGTCAAGTTAGGGCTCTTCTTCAATGAGTTGATTGAAAGGTTGAAGACTCATTGATACGTCTCCAACGTATCTACTTTTCCTAATGCTTTTCCTCTTGTTTTGGACTCTAATTTGCATGCTTTGAATGAAACTAATCCCGGACTGACGCTGTTTTCAGCAGAACTACCATGGTGTTGTTTTTGTGCGAAATAAAAGTTCTCGGAATGGAACGAAACTTTGCGATGAATTTTTATACAAAATAAGAGAATTTTCGGAGCCAAGAGCCACCTGAGTGGGGCACCTGGGTGGGCACAACCCACCAGGGCGCGCCTGCCCCCCCAGGCGCGCCCAGGTGGGTTGTCCCCACCTGGTGGCCCCGCAGACCCTGAAACTGACGCTATAAAATCCTATTTTTCCAAAAAAAAACCAGAGAGAAAGAATTATCACGTTTCGCAAGACGGAACCGCCGCCGTCTCCTGTTCTTCATCGGGAGGCCAGATCTGGAGTCCGTTTGGGGCTCCGGAGAGGGGGATCTTCGATCTTCGTCATCAACAACCATTCTCCATCGCCAATTCCATGATGCTCCCCACCGGGAGTGAGTAATTCCTTCGTAGGCTCGCTGGTCGGTGAGGAGTTGGATGAGATTCATCATGTAATCAAGTTAGTTTGTTAGGGCTTGATCCCTAGTATCCATTATGTTCTGAGATTGATGTTGCTATGACTTTGCCATGCTTAATGCTTGTCACTTTGGGCCTGGGTGCCATGATTTCAGATCTGAACCATTTATGTTATCACCATTATATCTATGTTCTAGATTCAATCTTGCAAGTTATAGTCACCTACTACGTGTTATTATCCGGCAACCCCGGAGTGACAATAGTCGGGACCACTCCCGATGATGACCGTAGTTTGAAGAGTTCATGTATTCACCGTGTGTTAATGCTTTGTTCCAGTTCTCTATTAAAAGGAGGCCTTAATATCCCTTAGTTTCCAATATGGACCCCGCTGCCACGGGAGGGTAGGACAAAAGATGTCATGCAAGTTCTTTCCATAAGCATGTATGACTATTTACGGAATACATGCCTACATTATATTTATGAACTAGAGCTAGTGCTGTATCGCCCTAGGTTATAACTGTCTCATGATGAATATCATCCAACAAATTACCGATCCAATGCCTATGATTTTCCTACATATTGATCTTGCTAAGTTACTACTACTGCTGTTACTATTGCACTTGCTACAATATCACTGCTATCACTGTTACCGTTACTATTGCTGCTGCTACTATTATCAAAACTATCATACTACTTTGCTACTGATCACTTTGCTGTAGATAATTAATCTCCAGGTGTGGTTGAATTGACAACTCAGCTACTAATACTTACAAATATTCTTTGGCTCCCCTTGTGTCAAATCTATAAATTTGGGTTGAATACTCTACCCTTGAAAACTGTTGCGATCCCCTATACTTGTGGGTTATCAAGACCTTTTTCTGGCGCCGTTGCTGGGGAGCATAGCTATATTTGTTGAGTCACTTGGGATTATTATCAATTATTCACTATGAAGAATCTGAAGGATGCTAAGACTAAGATTTTTCCCTCTAAGACGAGGGGAGGTAAGGAACTGCCATCCAGCTCCGCTTTAGATTCACCTTCTGTTATAAGTAAACTTGCAACACCAGCACATGCTACTAATCCTGATATGTCGCAAGTTATTGATGATGCTACTTTTGCTATGAATGATGCTTATGATGATGCTAGTATCTTGCTTGATGATGATGTGCCATTAGGTGAATTTCTTGATGAACAAATTGCTAGAGTAAGACAACATGATGTTGTTGAATCTGATGATGAGCTTGAAACTGAAAATCTTGAAACACCCACTAGAACTAGCCCTCCTAGATATGAATTGCCTAAGGTACCGAAAGGTTATGTTATGAATGAGGAGACAACTAGAGATATTCTTGCTTGTAAGGATAGAGATGATCTAGAGAAATTATTATGCAAGTATAAAGAAAAGTCTCTGAATGCTAGAATGCAATATGATCCTAAGTTTGCTACCTCACCTATCTTTATTGATGATAAGGATTATGAATTCTCTGTTGACCCAGAGTTAATTACTTTGGTTGAATCTGATCCTTTCCATGGTTATGAAACTAAGACTGTTGTGGCACATCTTACTAAGTTGAATGACATAGCCACCCTTTTTACTCATGATGAGAAAACTCGCTATTACTATATTCTCAAATTATTTCCGTTCTCATTAAAGGGTGATGCTAAAGCTTGGTACAATACTCTTGCTCCTGGTTGTGTGCGTAGTCCCCAGGATATGATTTATTACTTCTCTGAAAAATATTTTCCTGCTCATAAGAAACAAGCTGCCTTACAGGAAATATTTAACTTTGTGCAAATTGAAGAAGAGAGTCTCCCACAAGCTTGGGGGAGGCTTTGCCAGTTACTTAATGCTTTGCCTGATCATCCTCTTAAGAAAAATGAAATACTTGATATCTTCTATAATGGACTAACCGATGCTTCTAGGGATTTCCTAGATAGTTGTGCTGGTTGTGTTTTGAGGGAACGAACTATTGGACAAGCTTAAGAATTATTGAATAACATATTGAAAAACTATGATGATTGGACTCTTCCTGAACCACCATCTAAACCCACTCCGAAGAATAGGGGTATTTTATATCTCAGTCCCGAAGATATGCAAGAGGCAAAGAAATCTATGAAGGAAAAAGGTATTAAAGCTGAGGATGTCAAAAATTTACCTCCTATTGAAGAAATACATGGGCTTGATACACCACCACCACCTGCGGTGGTAGAGGTAAATTCTCTAATGAAATTCAATGATAATGATAATCCTCACAATATGCACCCTAGCCAACGCCTTTATGAGTTTGAAAACTATATTAGAAAACAAGATCACTTCAATGCAAATGTTATGAAACAATTGAAATACAATTCTGATATGATTACTCGCTTGAGTGACTTGTTATTTAGAATCTCAAATGATGTTAGAGGTGTAGGGAAGCATGCTTCTATGGTTCAAACTCAACTAGAACAAGTTGCTAAATCTCAAAGAGAATTGCTTGATGAAATGAATAACAACATACATGACTTTGCTATTAGAGTTGCAACTAGAGGAGGTAAAATGACTCACGAACCACTTTATCCTGAGGGACACCCAAAAAGAATTGAACAAGATTCACAAAGGAACAACACCACTGCACCTGGTCCTTCTAAAAAGAAAAAGAAAAAGAAAAATGATAGGACTTTGCATGCCTCTAGTGAACCTGAAGTAGAGAAACCTCCTGATAATGATAATGATGTTTCTATCTCTGATGCTGAAACTCAATCAGGTAGTGAACACTCACCTTCTAATAATGAAAAAGATAATGATGAGGTTCATGAAGAAACTCAAACAAATAATAAAGAACCAGACAATGATGTTGAGATAGAACCAGCTGTTGATCTTGATAACCCACAACCCAAAAATGCAAGATATGATAAAAGAGACTTTGTTGCTAGAAAACACGATAAGGAAAGAGAACCGCGGGTTCAAAAACCTATGCCCTTTCCACCTAAGTCAACTAAAAAGAAAGATGATGAAGAATTTGAACGCTTTGCTGAAATGCTGAGGCTAGTCTTTTTGCGTACTCGCTTGACTGATATCTTCAAAATGCCTCCTTATGCAAAGTACATGAAGGACATCATCACTAATAAGAGAAAAATACCGGAAGCTGAAATCTCCACCATGCTTGCTAATTACACTTTTAAGGATGGAGTACCTAAAAAACTTGGAGATCCGGGAATACCAACTATACCTTGCTCCATCAAAAAGAATTATGTGAAAACTACTTTATGTGATTTGGGAGCTGGTGTTAGTGTTATGCCTTTCTCTTTATATAAAAGACTTGACTTGAATAAACTCACACCTACTGAAATATCTTTGCAAATGGCTGACAAATCAACTGCCATACCTATCGGTATTTGTGAGGATGTGCCCGTTGTTGTTTCTAATGTTACTATTTTGACTGACTTTGTTATACTTGAGATGCCCGAGGACGACAACATGTCGATTATCCTTGGTAGACCCTTCTTGAATACTGCAGGGGCTGTTATTGATTGCAATAAAAGTAAGGTCACTTTTCATATCAATGGTAATGAGCATACGGTGCACTTTCCGAAGAAACAATTCCAAGTGAATGGTATTAATGTTATTGAAAAATCTCCGACAATCACTATTGGAAGTTTTCAACTACCTCTACCTACTGACAAAAAGAAATATGAAATGCTTATTGTTGGGGACATTCATATCCCCGTTGAGGTAACTTAGTGATTTACGAAAGTTCTTCGGTTTCATGCTAATCGAAAGTGGTTGTTAATAAGACTTGATCAACCTTATTAATGGATCATTTTTGAGAGGTAGGAAGTTGATGAATTTAGTGAGCACTACCTTCTGTCCCTACCTTTTATTTTCTGTTCCTATTAGTTAAATAAAATAAAATGCCATGCTTTGTCTGTTTTCTGATTTTTCCCGTGCAATAAAAAAATTGACCCAAAAATAAAAGTTCTCAGAATGCCCTGAAAATCTAATACAATTTTTTTTCTGAATATTTAAGAATTTCTAGTGCAAATAATATCAGAGGGAGGTGCACCAGGTGGGCACAACCCACCTGGGCGCGCCAGGACCCCCAGGCACACCCTGGTGGGTTGTGGTCCCCACGTGGGCCCCCTTACTTATCTCTTCATCCCACATCTTCACTTACCTCCAGAAAAAAATCTCCATTGCTCTTGCTCTCGTGTTCTTGCTCTCAAACCCGCGGATTTCGATCTCTTTGCTCGAAGCTCCATTTCCGAAACTGTTTCGGGGGATTGTTGCTTGGTATGTGATTCCTCCGTGTGTCCAATTAGTTTTTGCTTTAGTTGTTTATATTTTGAATAATTAGCTACTCTTGGTGCTGCTGTAGATGAGCTTGCATGTTGAATTCTTAGAGTTCTAAGTAGTTTGAATGCTTGCTATGGCCTCTATGCATCCCTATGAGTAGTTGTTACCAATATTGTGAAGTTTTGTTGGCAAAATTTTTGTCACCCAATAAATTTTCAGAAAATTGTATGCTAATATGATGAACCTCTTTGGAAGGAGTTCTTCGAGGAGGAGATCCTCGGGGGCATCTTCTAGTGACAGCTCCGCTCGTCGGTCTTATGTTGAACCAAGTGAAAGTTCCATACGAGATGCCGCCACCAAAACATGCTTATGGCCATGCGATGATTATATGGTGAGTGTGGGCATTAAGGATGAATTTGAGCAATATGTTCACAATGCCGACCTCGGTCCCTACATATTAGATAAGTGCACTCAATACCACACTCTCACTGAATCATTTGTCAAAGGATTTAAATTCCATCCCCGTGAGTCTAGGGTGTCATTTAAACTGTATGAAAATTCATTTACCTTATCACTAGAAAGGTTTGCTCATCACTGCAAAATTCCATTCTGGAGTTCGCTTGATGAACCACCAAGAGCTGAGTTCGAATCATTTTTGTCTAGCCTTTGCTACGGCGAGAATAGGGGAGTGACGCAAGGTAGAATAAAAAGCATTCATTTTCCCGCAATTCAATACTTTGCCTTATTCAATGGGAAATGTATTGTTGGCAAACAAGATTGTAGTACACTTTGTGCTCCAGACTTGAGCCTCTTACGCGCCGCTCTCACCGGTGACAAAAGCTATAATCTTGGAGCGATTATTGCATGTAGGTTGCAGCACAACGCTAATAGTGGTTATTTTTATGGTGGAATTTATGCCACACGCTTAGCGAGAGGGCTAGGTGTTTCACCTTTACCATATGACCCTATTTTACCCATGCAATATTTAGACTTCGATGCTGTGAAGCGTCATAAGATCCTTAAGGGTAAACCTGATAATTTCACCTACAAGTTGTTGTTTAACCAAGAGTCCATCGTATACACATATTTGCCTGTGCCTGCTCTCTTTGATTATTGCAGCAGGGGAAGATATTTTGTTCTTGAGAGCGAGGCCCGAGCCCACAACGCGGCGGTTGTGGCTGCACGGCAGGCTGAGACATCTGAACCAAGAGCCTCCGTGAGCTACCACTCCGACTACTATCCAGGCTATTGAGTGATTACCAAGTTAGGCCAAAAGCCTAAGCTTGGGGGAGTACGTGTTTCTCACCGACTTTACATTCATGTTCACACATTTCAGTTGTTGGTGTCCACACTTTTTCATTGTATTATCCATGTTAGAATTATTTTATTGCTTTCTTCTTATGTGTTTGAAAAACTTTGAGAAAATCCAAAAATATATTTCTTGCTTCTTTTTTATTTTTCTTCCTAGTTTAAATTGTTGTAGTACTAAAAAGAAAACTCAAAAAGATTTCCTTGTTCTTCTTTTGCTTGTTGGGAGTTTTCCCGTGTAAATAGTTTTCTCGTTTTTATTTTTTATTTTTTATTTGGTTTCTTTCAGAAAACCAAAAACTCCAAAAATATATTTCAGTGTGTTTTTCTGAACTTCTTTTCTTTTATTGAGTCATACTGAGGAGAAGACCACGATGAAAATGTTGAGTGGCTCTCATATGCATAATTGTTGATTTAACAAAGAGCCCATTTTACCTTGTCTTCTCCTGTTGAATAAAATGTTTGCAGATTCCAACTTAGTCCACGGCACTCTTGCACTATTATCATTTTCATATCGTTTGGTCATGCAAGTGAAAGGCAATAATGACGATATTCGATGAACTGGCCGTGGCAGAGAGAAACGGGTATGAACTCGACTTGTTCTGTTTTTGTAAATATGTTTAACCTATTATCCATGATTCAGCCCATTATGATTAAACATGTTTGCAATGACAATTAGAGATTATAGTTTCTCATGCCATGCATAAGTAGCTGGGAGTGAATAATGATTTATCTTGGATATCAACATTGCGTTAAGATGATTGTGATGTAGTATGATGATATGGTATCCTCTTCTGAATGTTCGAGTGGCTTGACTTGGCACATGTTCATGCATGTAGTTGAATCAAAACCAACATAGCCTCTATGATATTTATGTTCATGGTGTTCATATCCTACTCATGCTAGTGTCCAATGTTACTTATGCATAATGCATGTTCAGGACCGTTGTTGCTCTCTAGCTGGCCGCTTCTCAACCTATTTGCTAGCCTTCACCTGTACTAAGTGGGAATTCTGCTTGTACATCCAAAACCTGAAACCCAAGTTATTCCAGATGAGTCCACCATACCTACCTATATGCGGTATTACCCTGCCGCCCTAAGTAAATTTGCATGTGCCATCTCTAATTTTCAAAATAAATTTCTCTTTTGTGTGCTCGTACCACTCACGAGGCGGTGAGGGGTGGCCGATATTTTTCCGTGATAGGTGTGTTATTCTCACGATGAGTGTTTATTCACTTGTCATTGCACGAGAGTACGTCAAAGGTATTAGGGATGCCCAGTCCCGAAATGAAAAATGAATTTACTTTATGTTGTCAAATAATAAATTCCTTGGAAAGTGTTGGTACGGAGGGCACCCGTGGATACGGCTAGCCATGGAAAGTGAAAGAAATGGTGGAAAAAGGAATAAACTTTAATTTCTGTTTGGGAACCGCCTATGATATATCTAGCATGGAAAGTATTGGAAACTCTAAGTCGTTTTCATTGGTGGGAAAAGTATGCCTCTCAAAATATTTTTATCTCTCAATTTAAGCTTTGAGCTCTGGCACCTCTGCAAATCACTGCTTCCCTCTGCCAAGGGACTATCTATTTACTTTTATGTTGTGTCATCACCTTCTCAAATAAGTGCCAGAACCTGAGAGCACTGCTGTCATGCTTATGCATTGTGTATAGTTAATGTTGGGTGCATCATGACTGGATCTTTTCTACCATGAATTACAATATTTAGTCGCTGCTTGAACTTTGGAGGTGCTCTGCATTTATGTTTTGCTGTCTCAGAAAGGGCTAGCGACATACCACTATTGTCATATTACATCGTGGTTGTTTTAATAACGTGTTGCAATTTGAGATATCTTATTATTGCTCGCTAGCTGATTATGTCATTGATATGAGTTAATATAATTTTTAAGAGTTATTGTCGACATGGTTATTTATAATTTTGGCTGAAAACCTGGGTGTTGTTTAAGCTTATTTATGCAAACAAGAGCAAAAGAGTTCGTAAAGTTTTTTTTTCACTTTCAGTTTATCAACTGAATTGCTTGAGGACAAGCAAACGTTTAAGCTTGGGGGAGTTGATACGTCTCCAACGTATCTACTTTTCCTAATGCTTTTCCTCTTGTTTTGGACTCTAATTTGCATGTTTTGAATCAAACTAACCCCGGACTGATGCTGTTTTCAGCAGAACTACCATGGTGTTGTTTTTGTGCAGAAATAAAAGTCCTCGGAATGGAACGAAATTTTGCGAGGAATTTTTATACAAAATAAGAGAATTTCCGAAGCCAAGAGCCACCTGAGGGGGGCACCTGGGTGGGCACAACCCACCAGGGCACGCCTGCCCCCCCAGGCGCGCCCAGGTGGGTTGTCCCCACCTGGTGGCCCCGTAGACCCTGAAACCGACGCTATAAAATCCTATTTTTCCAGAAAAAACCAGAGAGAAAGAATTATCACGTTTCGCGAGACGGAGCCGCCGCCGTCTCTTGTTCTTCATCGGGAGGCCAGATCTGGAGTCCGTTTGGGGCTCCGGAGAGGGGGATCTTCGATCTTCGTCATCACCAACCCTTCTCCATCGCCAATTCCATGATGCTCCCCACCGGGAGTGAGTAATTCCTTCGTAGGCTCGCTGGTCGGTGAGGAGTTCGATGAGATTCATCATGTAATCGAGTTAGTTTTGTTAGGGCTTGATCCCTAGTATCCATTATGTTTTGAGATTGATGTTGCTATGACTTTGCCATGCTTAATGCTTGTCACTTTGGGCCTGGGTGCCATGATTTCAGATCTGAACCGTTTATGTTATCACCATTATATCTATGTTCTAGATCCGATCTTGCAAGTTATAGTCACCTACTACATGTTATGATCCGGCAACCCCGGAGTGACAATAGTTGGGACCACTCCCGGTGATGACGTAGTTTGAGGAGTTCATGTATTCACCATGTGTTAATGCTTTGTTCCGGTTCTCTATTAAAAGGAGGCCTTAATATCCCTTAGTTTCCAATATGGACCCCGCTGCCACGGGAGGGTAGGACAAAAGATGTCATGCAAGTTCTTTCCATAAGCACGTATGACTATTTACGGAATACATGCCTACATTATATTTATGAACTGGGGCTAGTGTCGTATCGCCCTAGGTTAAAACTGTCTCATGATGAATATCATCCAACAAATTACTGATCCAATGCCTATGATTTTCCTACATATTGATCTTGCTAAGTTACTACTGCTGCTGTTACTATTGCACTTGCTACAATATCACTGTTATCACTGTTACCATTACTATTGCTACTGCTACTATTATCAAAACTATCATACTACTTTGCTACTGATCACTTTGCTGTAGATAATTAATCTCCGGGTGTGGTTGAATTGACAACTCAGCTGCTAATACTTACAAATATTCTTTGGCTCCCCTTGTGTCGAATCTATAAATTTGGGTTGAATACTCTACCCTCGAAAACTATTGCGACCCCCTATACTTGTGGGTTATCACTCATGAAGAAGGAAGGGACACCCTTTTTGAAAGCGAGTCTCGAAAGCTCGCTCGCAACGCCGTCTTCATGGTCTTGAGCAACCTCGCCTACTGCCACCCCGAGCTCAACCTTGCTGATGGCTTCAGGAAGCTCCCGGCAGGTGTTGATGTTTTCGCTACTGAAGAGAATGCTGCCCCCAACGCCGATAAGGTGCTCTCCGTTCCCAGGGCTCTATAAGGCCGCCAAGCACAGCCTTGAACCATTCACGTCGTTGTGGTGCCCTGTAACAAAACATTATGCATGCCCTGTGTTTAGACACCGTACTTCTTTTTATTCGTGCTGAACTGATGTTTAATTAATTCCGAACGCATGCTATCCCCTTTGCGTTTTATCCATGGATGTTCGCATGGTTAGTTTCTTTTTACATGTTTTGGTTGCCTGCCAGTAACATGCCGCCGCAATTGCTGTGAGGAGCGGGTCCTTAGCATCGGCTGGTGAGGACATGTCCCGGCAAGTTTTTCCCTTAGGAGTCTTTGATGCAGCCACCCGCTCCGTGAGCAGGCTCGGAACAGAGCGGGGGCGCAGACGATCCGTCAAGGTGCCATTACTCGAAAAAGATTTCTTCATACGAAACCCATTGGTATCTGGGGGATAAGCAAATGCAGACTCTGGATCTATAAAGGAGCAATGATCACATGGACTTAGCTTCCATCCATGCTTCCTCCCCCCTCCAGCCTCATCTGCTCGTCACGTCCGCGTATCTTGGGAGGACGGTGCCTCGCATGTTGCTCCCAGATTCCTGGCAAGGGCCGGAAGGAATCATAGATATCTTGTGAGCGACAGAACGCGATGCAAGGCTGGATCGGTCTCTCTCTCTCTCCTCCTCTTTACACTTTTAACGATCTTACTGCCACTGGCACAAAAGTCACGCTGGCACGGACGGCCTTGCCGGAGCATGCTTGCCGCGGCGTCAATAAATGAATTCGCACCGGCGCTCTACTCGGGATTTCCCTTAGCAGGGCAAATACTAGACTGAGTTTCGCGCGGGCTCATCTACGTTGACGATGCTAAACCCAGTGTAGCTCGATCATCGACAAGTGAAAGTGGCGGAGAGAGGAACCATGTACCTTACCACCTTGCCCCCTTTTCCCGCACGGGGCTCGCATGGTGACCATGCCGCCCGAGCCGTTCGGGGTTGTTGTGCCGCTGTCATTTCTTTCCCCCGCCGCCGCTGCAGCCGCGACAGAGAATGATGATGGGAACTAGACGGGGCGGGCGAGGGAACGAGCTCGCTCCCTTCCCGATCCACTGCGCCGTGTTCTTCCTTGGCGTCATGGATGATGAAGCCGTCGATGAAGAAAACGATGATGAAGATGACGTGTTGTTTACACCCTTGGGTTCGCGCAAGCGCTTCCCCCTACCTGGTGCGCCAAAGATGTCGTGGTATAACAGGGCCACCTATGGGGCCATCGGCCCCTTGTGGTTCGGCAGGGGGGAAGAGCACATTGCACAAAGCGCGGAGAGCGTAGAGCTGCACGACAGCGATGACACGAGCAGTTTTTACCCAGGTTCGGGCCGCCGCGAGGCGTAAAACCCTACTCCTGCTTTGGTGGATTGGTGAGAGGACCGTGGTGGAGACGCAGCGCTCTAGCCCGGCAAGGTCGCCTTGGGACGGGAGCAGCTGCGCGCGTATGAGGGTACATGGGTCCGAATCCTTTCTAAGGTAGCCATGACCCTCCTTTTATAGGTCAAGGGGTTACCACAATGGCAAAACGGTCATTATCCAGTGATTAGATAGCCACAGTGCTATCATACCTAACTCTGGCAGTTAGGACAAAGTGCATTAAATGCACTGCTTAACGTCACGTCGCAGATGCGGCCCGGCAAGCCTTGCCGCACCATCTTGGTCATCTCCTGCCTGCCTGTGCGACACGCGTTCGGACGGGTGTCACACAGGGGTAATCTTCTCTCCAAACAGCTGCCACGCATTAAATGGCAGCCACTTAACCACCTCGGGGCTCGACACCACACTGATAGGTGACTTGCGTTGCTCTAAGGTGGAGTGGTGGTGCCTTGGCGGGGTAGCCCGCCCTTGGCGTCCCTGGCAAGCCTACCGGGGGAGTCTTGAGACTTGTATCTTGGGGTAACCTCGACCCCGCCAGGCTCGCCTGCCCAGCATGGGAGGTTTTTCCTCAATTGGTTGGGCTTGGTCTTCTTGATCCACCCTTTGATTTCTCAAAGAGCTGTCTCTTCTGCTTGGCCTCGTCCTAGAAACTTGGCGCTGTCGTGGTGGAGGCCTGCCATCCGTGCACAAGTCAGGGGAAACACACACCCCTGTTTGTGTACCCCGACAACCCTCTTCGGGAGAAACACAACATTGGAACACGCATGTGACACTGCATCGGTGTAACTCGCCATTGATGATAGTCATGGGTTTAGACCTCCTGGTTATTTGCCTTGCCAAAGTTTCATCCTCGGGTAACTCGCCCTGGGTCATATAAGCCAAATAAGGCAAAGTCCAATCTGGAATAGCATGAAGGGCCGCCACTAGCTGCGCCTCTGGGTCAGGGACAACAAGGTCTTCTTCAGGCGGTAACTTGACGGAAGGATTGTGTAAGACATCAAGGAACACATTAGGAGGCACCGGCTTATGTTGAGAGCCAAGCCGGCTTAAGGCATCAGCCACCTCGTTCTTCCGTCGATCAAGGTGATCCACCTGATAACCCTTGAAGTGACCAGCAATATTGTCAACCGCCCGGCGATAAGCCGCCATGAGTGGGTCTTTAGAGTCCCACTTGCCTAAGACTTGCTGAGCCACACGGTCTGAGTCGCCCAGACACCTGACCTGGCTTAAATTCATCTCTTTGGCCATACGAAGGCCATGGAGTAAAGCCTCATATTCAGCTGCATTATTAGTACAAGGAAACATTAGCCTTAAAACATATCAAAATTTATCACCTCGTGGGGAAGTCAAAATAACTCCAGCCCCCGAGCCTTCCAACTACCTGGACCCATCAAAGTGAATTGTCCAATATGTGTTGTCGGGTTTTTCCTCAGGTGTCTGCAACTCTGTCCAATCATTTATGAAATCCACCAGAGCCTAAGACTTGATGGCTGTTCTTGGCATATACTTCAAATTATGAGGTCCAACTTCAATTGGCCACTTAGCAACCTGGCCTGTGGCTTCTCTGTTTTGAAGAATATCTCTTAAAGGAGCAGAACTGACCACAGTAATAGGATGACCAAGAAAATAATGCTTCAGTTTGCGACTCGCCATGAATACCCCATACACCAGTTTTTGCCAATGTGGATATCGTTGCTTGGACTCAATTAACACCTCACTGACATAATAAGCCGACCGTTGAACCGGGTACTCCTTACCCGCCTCCTTGCGCTCCACAACAACTGCCACACTGACAGCCTTACTATTAGCTGCCACGTACATGAGCAAAGGCTCTTTCTCAATAGGAGCAGCAAGGATGGGCGGCTCAGCTAACTGCTTCTTGAGCGCCTCAAACGCTTCATTGGCAACATCACTCCAGACAAAATGACCTGTCATCCTCATCATCTGGTATAAGGGAATTGCCTTCTCTCACAGGCGACTTATAAAACGGCTCAGAGCTGCAATACGACCCGCCAAACGCTGGACATCATTGACACACGCCGGCTTAGAAAGGAAGGTGATGGCCTTGATCTTCTCCGGGTTAGCTTCAATGCCCCTTTCTGAGACCAGAAAACCCAATAGTTTACCAGTAGGCACACCAAAAACACACTTGGCCAGGTTAAGCATCATTTTATAGACCCGGAGATTGTCAAAAGTTTCCTTCAGATCATCCAGGAGAGTCTCCTGCTTTCTAGACTTGACCACAATATCATCCACATAAGCATGCACATTGCGCCCAATCTGACTATGAAAACAATTCTGAACACAGCGTTGATAAGTCGCCTGAGCACTCTTAAGCCCAAAAGGCATAGAAACATAGCAGAGAGCTCCAAAAGGGGTGATAAAAGACGTCTTCTCTTGGTCTTTAACTGCCATCTTGATCTGATGATAACCAGAATAAGC
Organism: Thinopyrum elongatum; assembly: GCA_011799875.1. Lineage (NCBI taxonomy): Eukaryota > Viridiplantae > Streptophyta > Magnoliopsida > Poales > Poaceae > Thinopyrum > Thinopyrum elongatum. The sequence continues at coordinate 436,058,468 of CM022300.1, forward strand.
ATCCATGAAACATAAACTCCCACTACCCGCCGTGGCATCAATAATCTGGTCGATACGAGCAAGAGCAAACTGATCAGCTGGACAAGCCTTGTTAAGATCTGTGTAATCAACACACATACACCATGTGCCATTCTTCTTGAGTACAAGCGCAAGGTGAGCCAACCACTCAGGGTGAAAGACTTCCACAATAAACCCAGCTGCTAAGAGCCGGGCTACCTCCTCTCCAATAGCCTTACGTCGCTCTTCATTGAAACGATGAAGGAATTTCTTAACCGGCTTAAACTTAGGATCCACATTAAGAGTGTGCTCAGCAAATTCTCTCAGTACACCCGACATGTCAGAAGGTTTCCATGCAAAGATGTCCCGATTCACACGGATGAACTCGATGAGAGTGCTTTCCTATTTAGGATCCATATTAGCCCCCACTGTGAACTGTTGAGATGAGTCGCCAGGGACAAAGTCAACCTGCTTAGTATCATCAGCCGACTTAAACTTCAACAAAGGGTCTTGCTCAGTGGTGGGATTCTTCAAAGGGGTCATATCAGCCGGGTCAACATTATCTTTATAAAATTTAAGCTCCTCAGTGGCACAAGCCGACTCTGCATAAGCCGCATCTCCTTCCTCACACTCCAAAGCGATTTTCTGATCACCATGGACCGTAATAGTGCCCTTACACCCTGGCATCTTAAGCTGTAAATAAACATAACAAGGTCGAGCCATAAATTTGGCATAAGCCGACCGCCCAAACAAGGCATGATACGGACTCTTGATCTTGACCACTTCAAACCATAGTGTCTCTGCTCTGTAGTCATAGTCATCACCAAAAGCAACTCCCAGGGCAATCTTTCTGACAGGATACGCTGACTTACCAGGCACCACTCCATGGAAAACTGTAGAAGACAGCTTAAGATCCTTGTCAGTTAAGTTCATCCGGCGAAAGGTGTCATAATACAGGATGTTGATACTGCTGCCACCATCCATGAGAACTTTAGTGAATTTATAACCCCCGACCTGAGGGGCTACCACCAATGCCAGATGACCCGGATTCTCAACCCGGGGCGGGTGATCCTCCCGACTCCATGTGATTGGATACTCTGACCACCACAAGTATTGAGGCACTGCCGGCTCAATTGTATTGACCGCGCGCTTATGAACCTTCTGATCTCGCTTGCAAAGACTTGTGGTGAAAATATGATACTGGCCACTATTGAGCTGTTTTGGATTACTCTGATATCATGACTGATTACCTTGCTGCTGGTTACCCTCACCAGATTGTTGGTTATAACCACCCTGACTGCCCTGTCCTTGATAACCAGAATTTGAAGCGCCGCCACCAAAGCCGGGCTCCTGTGAACTGGATCCTGACCCGTCGGGCGGGCCATTATTGTTACCATGATTCTGATTAAAATTGTAATTCCTGTACTCTCGCATGATAAAGCAGTCCTTGCAGGCATGAGTCGCCGGCTTATTAGGCAGACTGTGTTTTGGGCAAGGTTCATTCATCATTGCCTCAATATTAAAGTTTTTCCCTCCAAAGGATGGCTTACCGTTACCGTTACGGCGCTGGTTTTTATATCCAGTGTTGGTATTAGCTACGAGATCTGACCCGCCCTCGGGTTGTCTGCGCTTACCACCATTACCCTGGTTGTTTCCATTGTGTCCTGCCATATTCTGCTGCTGACCCTTACCATTACCACCTTTCTTGCCCTTGTTGGGTTTCTCATCATCAGATCTAGGGTCCTTGGTGGTATCAGAGTCGGCATACTTAATGAGAGCCGCCATAAGCTCACCCATATCATTACAATGACGTTTAAGTCACCCAAGCTTCTACTTTAGGGGGGTAAAGTGACAGTTCTTTTCCAAAACCAGAACCGCCTAACCTGCCGCAATACTGTCTGAAGAGTGCATAATAGCCGAGACCCGCCGGACCCAATGATGAGCCGACTCATCTTCACACTGCACATAGTTATCAAGATCGATAATCCTCAAAGGCTGCTTGCACGTTCCTTTAAAATTCTGAATGAACCGTGCTTCTAACTCTACCCATGAATTGATGGAGTTGGCAGGCAATCCTTTTAACCAGGTTCGAGCTGGTCCATCCAACATCATAGTAAAATATTTGGCACATACAACATCATTAACATCCAGCATCTCCATGGCTAACTCATAACTCTCAATCCAGGCCTCAGGGGGGAGATCAACTATATAGTTAGCCACCTGACGAGGACCCTTGAAATCCTTATGCAGATGTTTAATACATAAAGCTGGTACTAAACAAGGCACCCCAACAGACCTGGAAATTACACCAGCCCCTACTGACGCCGAAAGGGTCACCGGAGGCTGCTGATAAGCCCCTAGTTGAGCCGCCGCTACAGCCTCCGCCTCTCGGCGAGCTCTGGCATTGTCCACAATCGCCTAAGCATGAGTAAGGGGCGGGTTATTCCCATGGGGCGGGTCATCCTGGTTCAGTCGACGACGTCGTTCGCTACTGGAAACCGCCGGCGACTCAATGCGCTGGCTGTAACTACGGCTTGGGAGGGGGTTGAGTGCACCCTCTCACGACTGTGTGAATATTTCTCTTGCTCCACGACCGCCATCTGTAAGAGCTCAATTGCGTTCCGCGCCTCAGCTGCAAAAGGCGTCTCACCCATAATAGGGATTGCATTGAGCCGGGTAGCCGCCGCTATCATGTTATCCACCGGGTTAGAATAATGACCTGATGGTGTTGAAAAACGTCGAGGCGGGGTCTGATCCCTGCGGGGCGGGTCTGGTAATCGAGGCTGAGCCGCCGCCCCACTCCCTGGAACTTCAGCCGCCCGGGCTATACCTGGCGGGTTACTTGGCACTGCACCAGGCGTGTTGAAAAGGTTCTGCGCCTCATACTGCAAAGGCAGGCGGGTCTGGTATCTTCTTCGAAGAACATCATTGGATGCATTCTGATCTAGACTCAGGCGAAAAGCCTCCGCCGTTATACGTTGTGACTCGGCGTCCATCAGAGCTTGTTCCGTTGCCATCCTGGCGTTCTCCGCATTAAGCTCCTCCTGAGCCTTGGCTACCTCATCTCGCACTTTTGCAACCTCTGCATTATGCTGTGCTTGATTCGCCTTAGTGACCTCTGTTGTTAACAGGGTCGTCAAAGTACCCAAGAGTTCCGATAAGACCTGAGCCGGCGGCCGAGCTGACCCACCGGTCCCAGCCGTCGCAGCAGCAGTCGATCCAGACGTCATAGCCGCCGCTGTTGATGAGTCGAGAGCCGGCCCTGTACTAGCCATAAAGATAACAGCCCGACACGATGGCTCATAGGGATCCGGAATACTGTCAACATCGGAATAGCCCCCAAGCCCGCCGTCTTGAAGCTGGTAGATTGACTCCGTTTCTCCAGTCGAGGACTCATCACCTGAGTAGATGAGAGTTTCTCCTCCGGACGCAGAATCCTTTGCAAGGTCCGTGCCATGCGCAAATCCAACGAAGACACGCTTCCGACCAGGTTGAACCCTGGTGGGTTGTGCACGCCGAGCTGACTCGACGATGTCGGTGCAGATGTCTGGCTCAGGCTCCAATCTGCCAATCTTGCCAATGAAGACGTGAATCCCGCCGAAGGGGACCTGGTACCCGTACTCAATTGAGTCGGCCTCAGGGCCCCAGCCAGCATCGTCGATGTAGAGCTTGCCGCGAGGACTCTTAGTCATCCTGCCAACGGCGTATCCTCGATCCCTGGGAAAGAGCCCTTCAAGAACGCGAAACCACCGTGCGCTGGCCCCATGGTGGGGGGCTCCGAGGGGAGCACAACCGACCAGGGCGCGCCTGGGGGCCCAGGCGTGCCCAGGTGGGTTGTGCCCACCTCAGTGGCCTCCCACACCGCCTCTTCGCCCTATAAATTCCCAAATATTCCAGAAACCCTAGAGGAGTCAACGAAACACAATTACAGCCGCCGCAAGTTCTAGAACCATGAGATCCAATCTAGACACCATCACGGAGGGGTTCATCATCCTCATTGGTGCCTCTCCGATGATGCGTGAGTAGTTCATTGTAGACCTATGGGTCTGTAGGCAGTAGCTAGATGGCTTCTTCTCTCTTTTTGATTCTCAATACAATGGTCTCTTGGAGATCTATTTGATGTAACTCTTTTTGCGGTGTGTTTGTTGGGATCCGATGAACTTTGAGTTTATGATCAGATCTATATCCATGCAAGTTATTTGAGTTCTTTGATCTCTTTTATGCATGATTACTTATAGCCTCGTATTTCTTCTTCGAATCTTTGGTTTAGTTAGGCCGACTAGATCGATTTTTCTTGCCATGGGAAGAGGTGCTTTGTGATGGGTTCGATCGTGCGGTGTTCTTTCCCAGTGACAGAAGGGGCAGCAAGACACGCATGTATCATTGCTATTACAGATAACAAGATGGGGGCTATTCCTACATGAATAGATCTCGTCTACATCATGTCATCGTTCTTCTTGCATTACTCTGTTTTTCCATGAACTTAATACACTAGATGCATGCTGGATAGCAGTTGCTGTGTGGAGTAATAGTAGTAGATGCAGGCAGGAGTCGGTCTACTAATCTTGGACGTGATGCCTATATAATGATCATTGCCTGGATATCGTCATAATTATTTGATGTTCTATCAATTGCCCAACAGTAATTTGTTTACCCACCGTATGCTATTTTCTTGAGAGAAGCCACTAGTGAAACCTACGGCCCCGGGGTCTATTCTTTATCATATTTGCTTCGAGATATATTTTTATTTGCTTTTATTTTCAGATCTATTATTCCAAAAACCCAAAAATACCTTGCTGCACTTTTTTGCTATTTATTTTATTTCGTGTTTTATCGAGATCTATTTATCCAATCTATCACAAATTTATCTATCTTTTTACCCGTAGAGGGATTGACAACCCCTCCTGATCGTCGGGTTGCAAGTATTTGTTATTTGTGTGCAGGTACCGTTTACATAGTGTTGCTTGGTTCTCCTACTGGATTAATACCTTGGTTTCATAACTGAGGGAAATACCTATCGTAGCTGTACTGCATCATCCCTTCCTCTTTGGGGAAATACCGACGTAGTTCAAGCGACATCAGCGAGCGCCTTTTGTGTGTTAAAAAAACATACTTCTAATAATCCCTCCTTTCTGGTTTAAAGGGCTCATCTAAAAAAATAGATTTCCATTATACTCAGACTTACAGGGCTTTGACTCTCACGCCACATTTATTTCATCGAGATAAGAGAAAGGAAATTTTAGTGGTCATGCATGCATCTTTTTGTGCTAGTACTATATTACGGTTGACCGGTCGCTTCCAGCGGACGTGCCCGGGCGGTAGAAGAGGAAGGAGAAGGGAAGTGGGCTGTGGAGTATGCCAGCTGCAGTATGAGCTTCAAGGAACATTCATGCCAAACAATGCATAGTACAGTATAGGTCGTACGTACACCAGCGGAGTATGACCTGGCCTTTAGGTTGCGTGTGGATGACATGGCTACAACATGCAGGCTGTAGTTCGACAGCCTACTGCTCTGCCTCGCATGGTTTGGTCACGCAAGATTTGCATGCATGCATGTCACGCATGTAGTTGTCAAAGTCGTGCTCGAAAAAGGGCGGTGAGGTCCGCTAGTCCGCGTTGGTCCATGCGCCTGGAAAACAAACTAATCCCAATCGTTGTAAATGTTGTGCGTGCTTTAATTCCGGGGTAGTGGATGGATGTGAACATGTCATACAACAAACTACCCGCCAGCTCCCTAATCTCAAATATAAACTGCACTAGTGCACGCCCGCAGAACATCCTTTCCGAAGGGACGAAGCCCTGCAGTTACCATCTCCCCTCGTGTAAACTAGCTCTCCAAGGGACAAGGCAGTTCGTCACCATTGCCATGGATTCGCAAGGTGGTGGTGCTTCTTGTCCTCATCGAGGTTGGGAGACCTTGGACGATGATCATTTGGGAGAAATCATAAGTCGCTCTGACTTCCTCACATCCGCAAGACTCAGCGGTACTTGCACCAAATATTTTAAGAGGGTGCGTAAATATGCGTGGGAGAAGGCCATGCTAGTTGGTCTGCCATGTGTCTTCGAGGACGAGGATGTTTCCTGGGGGGTCTCTCCAGTGCGGCATGGCCGTAGTTGCAAGTTGATGCCCCTTGAGATGCCGACGTTGAGGGGCACTCGGATTTTTTCTAATGAGCAGGTGAGTGATGAGTTTGATCACGTAAATGCATTCTAAAGACTACTTTCGTGTCCATTTCATAATTCCCCCGCTGCCACTGTTTCACATGTTAGGCTTGGTGCCAATGTAGATTGGCTTGCATATGTACGGGAGGGTACCAACATCAATTTGCACAACATCTACAATGGTGACACCGTTCCCGTAGAACCTTTGTCCAACATTGGGATCGGACATGCAATGGGCCATTGCCTGAATTGGTACGATGGAACCACAGTGAGATTGAAGAATATAGAAATCTCGGAAGCCCCGTTAAGGTCATGCGCCAACAAAAATTACAGTCTCATCGCGATGTTCGACAATGCGATCGCTTTTACGATCCATCCTGCATGTGGCGGTCAAAGGTGGACCATGCTGTCTGCGGCCGATTTGTTGCCATATGAGTATGAAGACGTTGTGCTCCTTTTTAACCGCATCTTCACGGTGACAAACCAGGGGACTTGTTTCATATGGGGCACATCCTACGGTATACTCCCTCTCTTCCAGTTTATTTGTTTAGTTTTTCCGTTTTATAAGTTTCAAATTCAAATTTAGAGCTCCCCATCACATGTTGAGATTACAATGTGCATTAAATCGTTGCATGCTTGTAGCTTTTTATTGGTCATTTATATTGGTCACGCATGCATGCATTGCAATTAACGTTTTTAACCGTAATATTTTAGGAAACTGAGTGCAATAATTGAGTAGTTTTGCAAACTAGTACTACACTTGAAACAGTACAAAATCAATACCACCACCACGCCCGCGTCTGACCGCCCTGGCCCACCCAAACCCTCTCCTATGCCGGCGCCCACGTCTGTAGCACAGTAAGTGAAGTAGCCAGGCACAAATAGTATGAACCTGCGTGGCATATAGGCATTTGTCTTACTACCACTAAATGTTACGTGCAATGCATGCTGATATTATGATGTACGTGCCTAAGTACTCTACTATATTAATTGCAGGCACATATTAGGTTGGATATTTGTTTACATGTATGGTTCGAGACCTTCCAACTAGGCGCGTTTGTCTCTCCAGGTCGCACTTTGTATCGTTATATACTAGTACTACGTGTGGTCTCCGACAGAAGTGGAGACGCTCTACCACACTGTTCATGTCCCCCTCCTTTCAGTGACGTGTGGGCCATCCAGCACGTGCCGTGTTTCGCGCTTCTCCATCATAACAGTTGAAACACTAGCTTTCATCAAAAACAAAAAAAATATATAAATCAGCAGTGACACTATACCGCGTGGTTTCCTTGCTCATCCTCGATGTCGGGAAGAATACTTTCCTTCGCCAACATGTGGGACGTCGACCATCCTGGTCCACTTGCCATGCACCAAAATTAGAGTGCATCACACAGAACTCCAGGGAGAGTCACCCCGGTTGTCGTGCCGCATTAATAATGACTATAATCCCTAACAGTGCTCCATTATTTTGCAGGGAACAGTTATCCCTCGATCAAAATCATATTGCTGGTCGTGGATGTGCATGGGGCATTCGGTTTCACGTGGAACCTTGTAACTGACGACTCCCACTTGGGACGTATGTACGTACTATCTTAGCAGTCAGTACGCATGGTACCATTGAAGGGCAACAAGGTGCCATGATCTATCATGATCGGACCCAGATCATGTATCCAAGTTTGAGATGCCATGTATACCAGATGGACGGAGGCGTGTTCGACCCCCGTGATGCTACCTGGGTGCACATGAATACACTTGGGGAGTGCTCGGTTTTCATTGGGGACAGCTACTCGGACGGTCATATCACGTGGCTACTGTGTTTCACACTCCTCCATCGTAAGAGTGGAGACACTTGCTTACATAAAAATGGAAGATGTGGAGATGCTCTACCACGTTGTTCATGTCCTCGTCCATCCGCAGGAGGCGTGGTGAGCAATCTTCAAGTCATCACCTTGTTTCAAAAAATCTTCAAGTCATCAAGCCAAGAAAAAAAATAGTATGAACCAGTGTCCAGTGCACATGCCAAGTTCACTGGGCTACCGTGTTTCGCACTCCTCCGTCGTAAGAATGCAGGCGCTAGCTTTCGTCAAAAATAAAAAATGAATCTCTACTTACTTGAAAAGCACGCAAGGTTCCCATTTCACCTTTCTTCCCAACACCCCTTTGTCCAACCTTCCATGTATATGATAATCAATCACCTTAATTTACTTACCTTCTGAACCAATTCCTATTTAATTTACTTACCAAACTTCTAATCAAAATATAAGCTAATTTACGGTCGAAATTTGATGAACATTTATTTACACAATCGCATTATTATTGACAGGTAAATCACAAGCTAACGTACTACTCCAGAGGTAATAGAATATTTATATCCCGTTGCAATGCGCGGGCATTGTTCTAGTGACACTATACCGCTCGGTTTCCTTGCTCGTCCTTGATATTGGAAAGAATACTTTCGTTCGCCGACATGTGGGACGTCGACCATCCTGGTCCACTTACCATGCACTAAAATTAGAGTGCATCTCGCAGAACTGCAGGGGAGACTCACCCCGGTCGTCGTGCTGCAGTAATAATGACTAATGAGCCATCAAATCACAGGCCCAACCTTTCCCACTATAAGTTGCTCAGATGAAGGAACCATCATGACTTCGTTGAATCCGCTTCTTCAAGAAAACTTACTGCACCAGCAATACTGCTACCACACACGAAGACTGGACGACACTGTAGCACGTCATATCACTCAAACCCACTAGGCCAAACTAGCCCACTTAACGCGCGGGAAAGCCCCTCCCTCGTCATTTTGTTCTGGATTTCTATCGATCAATCACATGAACAAGCGAAAGAAAAGAGTAGAAAATATTACACTTTGTAAGTTCAAAAGGAAAAGGCGGCACACTTAAAGCACGCCTGTCACGTTCGCGTCGCACCCCCGACAGTTGGTCTGGCACGCCGCTCACCAAAGGGGACACGCGTTGTCTTGCATTTTCACTGACATGTGGGACTGCAATTGAATAAACCGACGATTGCTGAAATCTAATCGCCCGCCGAGCATCGGCTGAGAAGAGAGAGATGGGGAGGGAGAAGAGATCGGCCGCTCCCAAGCCCGCTTCTGACCACCCTGGCCTACCAAAAAAAAAACTCCCCCTCCCACGCGCGCTCTCGCCCGGCGCTAGCTGCCCGCATTTAGAGCAAGTACAATGGTGGGCTATAAGGTTGGCCATAGTGGTGCACTTGGGAATAGCAAACATGCTGATGTGGCGAAGAATTAAAGAAGAGAGAGAGGGGGGATTAGAGTAACATAGGTAGATACTGTATCATATTAAATGTCATGCTACTTTGTGTCATGCATGGCAATAAATAAGATAATCTATGATACTACTCTATGATACTATGCACTATGAAGGTAGTATCATACACTAGTATCATATGCATGATACTAGTATATGATACTCCCCACTATGGGTAGCCTAAGCCCGCTTACATGGCATTTTTGCTTATGTGGAGGAGAGAGACATTGAAAAAGTGAAGGAGCGGGCTCTACACGTGCAAGAGCCCGTCTCTACACGTGCTCCTAGGTAAAAACATTTAATGAGAGGAAAGAGATAGAGAGAAAGTGAGAAAAAGTTGTAACCTTATAGCCAACCTTATAGTCAACACTATTGTATGAGTAATTAATATGGCTAACTCTTCATTATATGACATGCTCATATAGCCAGCACCTGGCTATACTATAAAAGATCACTGACATTATACCGCCCGGTTTCCTTGCTTGTCCTCGATATTGGAAAGAATACTTTCATTCGCCGACATGTGGGAGATCGACCATCCTTGTCCACTTGCCATGCACCAAAATTAAAGTGCATCACACATAACTGTAGGGGAGACTCACCCAGGTCGTAGTGCCGCAGTAATAATGACTAATGACCCGTCAAATCGCATGTCCAACCTTTCCCACTGTAAGTTGCTCGGACGAAGGAACCATCATGACTTTATTGAATTCGCTTCTTCAAGAAAACTTACTGTACCAGCAATACTACTACCACATGTGAAGACTGGACGGCGCTGTAGCACGTCATATCACTCAAACCCACTAGCCAAACTAGCCTGCGTAATGCCAATGTTCTAGGATTTGTACGTCTCTGTACTACTATGGTTTTGTGGATGACTAAAAAGAAATGGAGGGCCTTTCTCTCTATATATATATATCTCTCTCCATCCCACAACCCCTCTCTAGCACACATACACACTCTCTGTAGCCACTCCGAAAGTATGACGTCACTACACATTCACGCTTCCAGCAAAAAAATTACACATTCACGCATGTTACAAGCATGTGCCAATTTTGTTCCGAATACTTTCTATTGATGTGAATGTATCCGTGAACCAACTCTTTGAGTTTGATGTGAATTAATGTATAATTGTGGACTATTGTCTGATCAATCTCTAAGCCTACAATTTTAGGAGCTTGGGCTATTGGTCGATCGACGACCAGACCTATAAGCGTACAACAAGCTGATCAGCCCCAATGTTTCTCTTTGGTGAGTGTTTGCAAGTACTATAGCTCGCACAGTAGCTAGCCTACTAACACATCGCGGAATCAGTCGAGGTTTGACACCAAGAATCATCAAACAAGCCCGGCTTATATGATAAACAGTTCAAACTTACGTCTAAGCATGTCATATATTACATCAAAAGCTGGTGAGGATACATCTGTTTCCATAACTCGGAGAGGGTTTGCATGATTCACTATCAAACAAAAGTAGCAAGTACCGACCACACAAGACAATGTACTAGCCCTAAGATGGTTTGATAACACGCATCATTCTGGTAATTAAACACAATGCAAACTACGTTGAAAGATTAGCGCGACAAACTATTTCTTGTCATCGATCTCCTGGGCAATGTCCACAGGACGGACAGCGGCATGGGAATCGATCTCTAGGGTAATGTCCACAGAATGAACATCGGCATGGGAATCGATCTCTGGGGCGATGTCCACAGGACAAAAAGTGGCATGGGAATCGATCTCTGGGGCAATGTCCACAGGAAGGACCGTGACATCGGAATCATCAAGGACGTCCACTGGCACCTACACAACCCTAACATATTAGCAAGCACATTGCAAATAATCAAAAACCCTAACATATTAGCAAGCACATTGCAAATAATCAAAAACCACAACTATGGTAAGCCATTTTTTTACCTTGTGCAGCTCATCGGGGGATCCCATCCCTCCGGGGGCCATCTCTCGAAGGGGGCCATCGCCTTGCCAGGGAAATACTGCTTCTCAACGATGACTATCTCCTCAAACCCGGCCTTGAGCCTCTCATAGGTGGCCATTAGAGTTTCTGGGGTAGGCACGATGGGGCCCTTGCAGTTCTTCCAGCTTTCTTTGTTTAGGAGTTTGTCCGCCAACATCGTCAACTCTTTGGCCAGTGCTTGTTTCTTGGAGTTCTTCGTCTCCATGGGTTGGCCCGCCAACATCGCCAACTCATTGGCCGGTGCTCGCTTCCTGGAGATCTTTGTCTCGAGTGGGTTGTCCGTTGGCAACTCTTTGCCTAGTGCTCCAGGATCCATCAATAAACTAACAAACAAAAAGCAATCGAAAGGAAACCACAATCGCAATGAAAATGGGAAAAGAATTGGCAGCGAGAATCGGTCGGTGCTTCGCAAAAAGAAGATTCTTGGAATGAAAATACAGTAGCATCACTGATTTGCCAACCTTTCCATCGTCGGTGCAGAAGAAAAGTGGCAGAAGTGAGTAGCCTGGAGTGAGGTTTTCTTCAAGATAGGGGAGAGAGGGCTTCAATGAGCATTCTAGTGAAATGATGTTTGCTTCGTCCCGTCCAACTTACGAGGCCACTTTACCACTGCTGGTAAAGGTGTGGGTTTTGTGATATGACGGGTCATGATGGCCACACCAGGGTGACTGGTGAGTCTCGACTGTAGCACTTCACTATGATTTGGTGGATAGCACGCGGGCCCGGATGCTTGATGTCCCGCATGTCCGTTAAACATTGTAATGGAGTGGCTAGTCATAGAGTTTGGATGACAGAGGAGGAGCTGGCAATAGTAGTACTCCATAAAAACTGTACTCTCACATTTTGTTTTGAGGATTAGCTGTACTCTCACATAGAAAATATAAATAATATTGCATGTTGGTGCAGCCCACGTTTCCGATCATTTGAGCAGTGGGCTTGTTCACAAAATTTATGAGGCGGTGGTTGTTAACTTAATGAAGGGTCTAGTACCAGACATGAACGATACAAAGTCCGACCTGGCACACCGTTAGGGCTGGAGCAAAAGCTTGTAGCTCGCGAGCTTAATGAGCGCTCGATAGTTCGGCTTGTTATGCTCGTGGGTCGCTTCTTAATGAACAAAGCCAATCATCAATTTCTTAACGAGCTTAACGAATGAGCTAACAAGTTTCACGAGTAGCTTTCTAAGTTCGTTAGTAACAACACAACACATGTTTCATCTTACGTGACAAAATTGTTAACGAGCGCTCACGGGCTTAACGAGCTTCAAACGAACCGAGTCGAGCAGGGTTTTTTGCTTGTTAATCTTTCCGAGCTTATCGAGCACGAGCTTAACGAGCATGAACTTAATGAGCCAAGCAGCTCATTAATCCACCCCTGCACACCGCTTGGAATAAGCGGGTAGCTATCTCAAAAAAAAGTCAACAACTCAAAAAAATGGTGACCTGACACGTACACAATTTTTTCTAAACATAGTACAGACGCAAGCGCTCATATATACGCGCATACACTCACCCCTATGAATACACACACGCACACTCTACCCCTCTGAGCACCTTCGAGAGACAAAAAGAAAACTACCCCACTATACGTATATATATATAGGTAGGAGCCTCTGTGCTTGCTTGCTAGGGTTGCTCTATTCACACACTCTCATCCTCTCCAGATCTAAACAAGATAGCGGTGGTCACACTGTCTTTCTATCCTCACCGCTGGTTACAGATCCGGACGCATCCCCTCTGCCGGGGAAGGGAAGGAGGAGTAGCATTTAGGCCATCGTCAATGGCGAGGGAGGAGACCACTGTCGACTGCACCATTATCTCTGGCCGAGCGCTGGCGCGGGAGGTCCTCTGATCCCTTGGTCACTGCCGTAGTGTCAGCGGATCCGGCCTCCCACCCCCCACTTAGCCACACCCCAACGACCTTCAGGTATAAATCGGCCTAGCTCTACTTCCCCAGCTCGCTACGTCACTGCATGTGCATCATTTTCTACCTCTCAGCCCCCACGTAGCTAGGCCTGATCGGATTGTCCAACGCCACCTTTTTTTTTCTATTGTTAGAGGTAAAGCTACTTCACGGAGTCGAATCTTGTAGTACTTCAATCAAATAGGAAAGATAGGGGGAAAAGATGTAGTATGTACATAGGACTTGGTATAAACAAGAAAGAAATGGGGGTGAAAGTAGTACAGACTGGCCATCCAACCGGTCTCTTGGTCGAAAATGAAAATAAAGGGGAAATGTTGTACACACTGGTATGATCAGGACTAGATTTTCTATCCACACATATGAATAGGTGGCTAAAGTGAACAAAAATGAGACCAACCCAGATATGTTGCTTGGATGTTTGTTTCTCGGGGCAACAAAATCCGAATCACCACTTTATGCCCCGATTTAGGTACATGGTGCTGGACTGCTGGTGCACCCACTGTCCCATGTCCTTAGAGCAACTATTTAGCTATTCTTAATCTAATGCCCCTGGTAAAATGAAGCCATGCCACTGTTACAAGTCATCACAAGTTTAACCAATTGTATTTGCCAGTAATTGTTTGAGACTCTGATTGTTTCCTTTATACCTTTTTGTGCAAACAGGAATATCCATTTCACCTCGTCGCTATTGCGACCTTTTGGTGCACTGCACAAAACACTTCTTAAAATAAGTGATTTTTGTGCAGTTTAACTGGAATGTCACACCGAAACCGTTGGTTGATTTCAGTGGAACTGCACAAACGGAGATCTGTGTTCCAATCTTCATCCTCCATATTGGCACCCTAACCTTCCCTTAGGTAAGAATGATATTTAATGCATGTGTTCACCTCTATTTTGCAACTGCCACGAGACAATAATATTATTGTTTACTAGTAGACTTGTACTCCCTCACTAACAAAACCAAATCTAACATTGAAGGCCAATCATGTACTTGGTTTCACCAATTGGTGAGGAGAAAGAGAAACAGAGCAAGAAGAGGAAGATAAAGAAGAAGAAGGAAATGAAGAAGGATCACACGCTGGTACTGTCCTATTTTATCCTGACATCTTGCTAGTGGTATTGTATTGCTGTGTTGCTACCAGTATTAATTTACTTGAAGAAATGCACTTGTAGTACGTAGCAGTGTAGTACTTGGCTTGACGACACATCATACTAATTAGCTAGATTCTGGATGCATGTGTGACCCAGCCCTACATGATCAACAGTGCCAAGGTGATCTTCCTAAAGCCGAGGCCTCAGTCGAGGCCATTCAAGGGCTCCGACAATGTCTGCCTCACATGTGAGATGATCCTCCAGGAGCCCTTCCAGTTTTGTTGCCTCTCCTGCAAGGTCGTTAATCAATTAGGAGTACTTAATCAGCACTAATTACTCGCTACCTAATTGTCCTGTCGGAATTAAACAAATCTTTAGTAGCACCCCATGCTGAATCATATACGTGTGTGTGTGTGTTTGTGTGTGTGTGTGTCTCTGTGCAGGTGGACCATGTGGTGGAGCCGGGAGCGGATCTTGGCAGTGTCATGAGATAGTAATGCTATTGTTTTGCATGTCAATTGATTGCCACTGGTTCAATGAGCCAATGTTTTGCTACTGTATTGTCATCATGATTTGATGCTATTGTTAAAGTAATATGCTACTCGTATTGTCTTTTTATCCTTCCTCACTAAGCTAATGAAGGTTTCACCTTGTTCCTACTTGTGCAAACATGGATCATGTTGTGTCAATCGTACATTTTAGTGGAACTACACAACATGATACAATGAACTGTATCCCAGCCAGTGCTTTAACTCCGCTGGAGGTTCTTGATAATCTCTCGATATAATCTCACCACTGGTAAACAAGAGTGATGTCAACCGTCCATTAAAAGTGCACAAAAATATATACTATTGAATGATTCCAGTCAGTGTTTTATCTTCTCTTCTGGGACTACTTGAATAAGCTTCCTTGCTCAGGTTGGTACCGGCCTAAGGCCTTCATCCATATTAGTGTGCTGTCATCTCTATTTGTATCGTGCTACTGTTTTGCTACTGTCATGAGAAAGTCCTTTATCTTTGCATGTTAAATCTTTACAAGCTATGATACATGGCAGTGCTTTGAGTGTTGAGCTAATTGGCACTGATAAAATAAACTAATACCTCTCTTTAAGCAAGGCTACTATGTTGCTAACTTTACACATTAAGATAATGAGGATGCTTCTATTTGTTAGTGTATGTTTCATCAACTAGTGCCACTATTACAGTAATCTCACTTTCTCAATATATGTGCCAATAGGGATGCTCGATTTCAGTTGAACTGCACAAAAACTTTGGGTGGTTCATTGCCTCGACTGCTTCCTTCCTTTCCTGTCAGTCGCTGTCGGATTCAAGGCTCCGCAGACCCAAGAAGGTTCAAACTCTGGGGCGTGTGCAAAGATCTCAACCTCTCAAGCTTAGAGCCCGTCGCCCCACAGACTAGCCTAGCCGGATTCGCGTGAGCAAGGAAGAAGATAAACACGGCAGTTTACCCAGGTTCGGGCCACCTTGCGGTGTAAAACCCTACTCCTGCTTTGTGGTGGATTGGCCTCACGAGGGGCTGAGGATGAACTAGTACAGAGGATGAACAACCTCGCGAGAGCTCGGGGGTGAGAATGAGTCGAACCCCTCTATGGTGGTGGCTAACCTATATTTATAGTGGCCTTTGTCATCTTCCCTCGAAACTTAGGCAGGAAGGGATACCACAACGGCCAATTTGAAAGGAGACAAGTAGTACATCTAATCCTGACGAAAGGTGGTCTTCGCCTGCAAAGCTTCTAGTCGTGACGCAGTGGTGGGCTCGGTGATGACCTCCACCTTGCCAAGCCTGTGGTCTTGGTCTTGTAGCACCGGAATGGAAACCTTTGGGGGATTCCTTGGGAACCCATGCTTGTCCTTGACTCCTTAGCACCAAAGAGGAAACTGCCTCCTCTGCGCCCGCTGCCGCCCGCCTGGCCTTGGTCGTCATGGCTCACGTCATCACAGCCTCGTGAGGCTGGGTACCTTCATAGAAATCTCTGCTTCTCGGGAGGCCGCCTGGGGAGGCCGCTCCCTCGGGAGGTCTTGGTGTCGTCTGTCTCGCGAGGCCAGGCCCCTCGCGAGGGTCTTGTCTTGGTGGTCTTGGAGATGGGCCGTACCAGGCCACCAAGGGAGCCACACCGTGGGCCGCAGGCAGGCAAGTCTGGGTACCTTGGTTCCCAGAACACTGACAGTAGCCCCCGGGCCCAAGGCACACTCGGGCTGGCTTCTAGGCGAAGCCAAGGGGCAAGGGTGAAGCACCACATGCCCCAATCGCCTGCGGGCCAGGCTGACGCGTGGCGCTTGACAGGACGCGGACGCCTCCGCTTCCCCACGCCGCCTCGGCAACTACCCCGACTTGACAACTGCCTGGCGCATGCAGTAGCGCCATCATCGCTCGAAACGTGGAAGGGCGCCGGTTAGCCTTCGACCACCTATAAGAGGTTGAGGGAGGCAGAGCCCCCAGCCTGTCCTCATCCTCTCATCTGCAATCTCCTCTTCTCCTATCCCTGTCATGCCGCCACCTTGCCAAAGCGACCATGGCGCCACCAAGGAGGTTCTCGGCCGAAGAGAAGGGCAAGGCCCCTCAAGCCGGGCCGAAGGCGCCGCCGCCTAAGAGAGGGCGCGGCCATCCCAGCAAATCTACGGCCGCACCGGCGACATCTTCACGGGGGTGTGCGTGTCTGTCTCTGGCGGTTCGCAACGACTTCAGCAGCCGGGAGATGGCCCTCCCCCGCGAGGGTGGCCACGGGGGCACTAGCAGCCATGGCCAAGGGGGAAGGCGTGCCATGGCCAGCCGACCGCCGCGCCCGCGCACCCGCTCGAGCGACTCGGCGCGCGGGTGGAGGGCCCTCCAGGCACTTGGCTTCTGCTTCCGAGCTCCTTCGTGGAGGAGCTGCCGGTGGCAGGACCCGTTGGGCTGCGACTGCAGCCCGACGACTACTACAACGGGTCCTCGTGGGTGGAGGTTGAGGTCAACTCCATCAGCCATGTGTTTCTGACCTGTGGATGGCAGTCATTTGCCCGCGCCCGCGGTCTGAAGGGTCTTTGGGGAGGATGGCAGCCGCCTGGGGTGCTGCCCGGAGGGCAACGGCGACGACGACCACCCTTCAGACGACGACGGCCGGCGCGACGGCGGCGTTCTCAGCGGTGAACTAGCCCTTGGCCGCCACACCTCCAGCAGCAGCGGCGACATCTCTTCCGGGGGGAGCCAAAGCGATGACAACTATGGCGAGCCACCTCATCGCCGCGCCCGGACCCAGGAGGGCGGCAGGCCGCCACGCCGTCTTGTTCCCGCTCAGGGGGATGCCGAGCTGCCTGATCACCACGCCCCCGTCAAGCTGGAGGAGGACTCCGACTAAGCGTGGGTGGTGATGGAGCCACGCCTCAGGAGCAGCGACCCTCGGGAGGCCGCTTCTTTTGCTTCACCGCCTTTTTTAAATTTCCTGCATCAAGAGTTTGCAAACAGCCCTGCGGGGCGTGTAATGAACTATGGCACTTGCACCTTCATATTAGTGTTTCATGCTCGTATTCTGACATCATATTACCATCAATCGAAAGACTGTTGCCTCGCGTAATTAGAATAACTTAGCTTAGTGCGCTCGTGACCCTTGGCAGGTCCCCTTGTCATGGTGGCGCACTCCTTTGGAGCCTCTCCTGGTGATGACCTAGGGAGGCCCCTTGACAAGCTCCTGAGCCTTGAATGGCATGCCCCCGTGAGGGTCGTGGGGGCAATTTGCGTAGGCCTCTAGAGCCCTTGGGCGAGGGCCATCCGTTAATAGCGTGCCAGAGCGTGATGCTCGGCAGGGCAGGGAGGCGAGCACTCCTGAGGCCGAGGGGCCGTAATCGGTGCGTGCCTGCTAACTCGCTCGAGAGCGCCGCACGAGGATCGGATGCTAAGGCCTTGGCAAGGTGTGCGCACGAGCGGCCTAAGCCAACTCAAGCATACCGTGCCCAGCCTCCGCTCGCGGGGCGCGATGGAGTGAGCCTTGGGCAACCACCACACCGCTTAAGAATGAAAGTCAAGAGGGGAAGCACTGCAGGAAGCAACGAACAGAAAAATGAAGAAACCCCTCCCTTTTTGAACAAAGACGCGAAAAGCTCAAATTCATTCCAATAAGAGCAAATTTGGTTACAAGAGCAAAGCAAAAGAACAGCCGCGTCCGGCACCTATGCTAGTCTTCTGGTCTTCCCGCCAGCGCGGAGCATGGGGCTTCCACTAGGCGTGGGCATAGTCGCTGATTGACCGTGTCGTCCGCCAGCGCGGAGCATGGGGCTTCCACTTGGGCGTGGGTGGGAGCCCCCGTGGGCCCAGGGGCGGCACTCAGGAGACTCCGGGGTGTGTACTGCCCCACTCATTATTACGTGAGAGTGTCACGGGTAGAACCTCCGGAGGTGCTGGATGTTCCAAGCATTCTAGATGGGGACCCCGTCCTGCGTCTCCAAGTGTACGACGCCAGGCCTGGAGACACGGGCGACCCTGAACGGGCCCTCCCACATGGGTGAGAGCTTGTTAAGGCCCTCCCTAGAAAGGACCCGCCTCAGGACGAGGTCTCCCACCTCGAGGGTCCGGGAGCGGACGCTGCGGCAGTGGTAATGCCGCAGCGCCTGCTGGTACCTCGCTGCACGGAGCGAGGCTTGGCGGCGGGCTTCCTCCCTGAGCACGAGGTCTATCCCCCATGAGGCATCCTGGCGCGCCTCGTCGAATGACAGGACCGCAGGGAGCGAAGCCTGACCTCGTGAGGGAGGACTGCCTCAGCCCCATAGACGAGGAAGAACGGGGTCTCGCCGGTGGGCTTAGTCGCAGTGGTGCGGATAGACCACAACACAAACTGAAGCTCACCGAGCCAACCCCTGCCGCAAGCCTCAAGCTTCTTCTTGAAGCTTCTCGCCTTAAGGCCCCTCAGGACCTCCGCGTTGGCATGCTCGGCCTGGCCATTGCTCCGTGGGTGCGCCATCGAAGCGTAGCATATCTGCATTCCAAGGTTAGAGCAGTACGTCCTGAAGAGATTGCTCGTGAATTGTGAGCCATTGTCAGTAATGATAAGATTAGGGACACCGAAACGGCTCATGAGGCCCTTGATGAACTTGACGGCTGAGCCAGCGGGCATGGTGCGTACTGGCTCTACTTCCACCCACTTGGTGAACTTGTCGATGGTGACGTACAGGTAGCGGTATCCACCAGCCGCCCGAGGGAACGGGCCCAGGATATCTAATCCCCAGACTGTGAACGGCCACGAGAGCGGGATGATCTGGAGGCCTTGCGCGGGATGGTGAATCTGCTTGGCGTGGAACTGGCAGGCCTCGTAGGATCATACCAGCTCGGTGGCGTCGTTGAGCGCCGTCGGCCAGTAGAAGCCGCTACAGAACACCTTGCCCATGAGGGTGCGCGACGAGGAGTGGTGCCCGCAGTCCCCGCAGTGGATATCAGCCAGCAACTCGCGCCCTTGTTCATTGGATATGCACCGCAGCGAGATTTCGTTGGGGTGTCGCCGGTACAGCTCGCAGTCCTGCAAGCAATAAGCAGTGGCCCGGTGGACCACGCGCTCTACATCCTCCTCTTTCTCCGGAAAGGTGCCACGGATGAGGTACGCCTTGAACTCCTTGGTCCAGCAGCCTGCATGAGGTTCCAGCGCCAGGAGTAAATGAGCTCCTGAGGCCGGGCCACAGGCCGGGGCTCTTGAGGTCAGGGCTGGCGGTAGCTCCTCCCTGAGCAACGCCGTACCCGCAGCTGGGGGAGCCGCGGACGGCTTGTGAAGCCTTTCTTCGAAGAAGCCAGGCCTCTAGGGCTCGCGGCGGGACGCCCTCTTGGCGATGTCGTCGGCTTCCTTGTTCGCACCCCACGGGATGTGCTGCAATTCCAAGCCCAGGAATCGTTTTTCGATTTTACGTACCTCCTCCAAGTAAGCTTCCATGTGTTCGTCCTTCGGCTTGTACTCTTTGTTGGAGAAGTTGACAAGGAGTTGGGAGTCGCCCTTGATGGTAAGGCGTTTGATTCCCAGGCCAGCTGCGGCCCTGAGGCCGGCAATCAAGCCCTCGTACTCTACGATGTTGTTGGAGACCTTCTCGCCGCGCTGGAAGCAGAGTTGCACGGCGTAGTACAGCTTTTCCTTGGTTGGCGAGATGAGCACGACTCCAGCCCCCGCGCCTTGCCGCGCAAAGGCACCATCAAGGTGCATGACCCATCTGTCGGGTGCTTCATCGCCGGGCGCGAGGGATTGTCCCTCATCCAGTCCCTGATCAGGGGTGTCGGTCCACTCCGCCACGAAGTTGGCCAGGGCTGCCCCCTTGATGACCCTGGTCGTGCTGAACTCCAGCTGGAAGGCCTGCAGCTCGATGTTCCATTCTACAACCCTCCCGACGGCGTTGGGGCTGTGCAGCACCTTCTCCAGGGGATATGCTGATACGACCTTGATGGGGTGGCCTTGGAAGTAGTGACGCAGCTTCCTAGAGGTGACGAGGAGTGCGAACAAGAGTTTCTGTTACATGGGGTAGCGCGCGTGTGCATCGCGCAACACCATGCTGACGAAGTACACCGAGTGCTCGATGAGTGGTGAGGAGTCGGGGGTGCCTTGCTCAGGGGTCGATGAAGCAATGGGGTCCTCAGGAGCATCACCCTGGGATGGCGAAGGTTGCACGGCCTCCTGCTGGCTGCTCTGCTTCAAGCCTGCGCCGGCGGGGCCCTCTTTGACCGCCACGAGCGCCGCACTGGCCGAGTGGGGAGTGGCTGCCAAGTAGAGCACCAGAGGTTCACGCGGGCGGGGCACCACCATGACAGTTGGGCTCGTGAGGTATCGCTTGAGGTCTTCGAAGGCCACCTTAGCTTCCGAGGTCCACTCGAACGGGCCCTTCTTCTTCATCAGCTGGAAGAAAGGGAGGGCGTGCTCACCAAGCTTGGAAATGAAGCGCCCCAAAGAGGTTACGCACCCTGCGAGCTTCTGGATCTCCTTCAGGGTCTAAGGCGGGCTCATCCGCTCTATTGCCTTGACCTTCTTGGGGTTGGCTTCGATCCCTCTGTGTGACACCAGGAAACCCAACAGCTTGCCGGACAGGACCCCGAACACACACTTCTCCGGATTGAGCTTCAGGTTTATGCTGCGAGGTTAGCGAACATTTCTTCCAGGTCTTTGATCAGGGTCCTCGCTTCCCGTGACTTGACCACAATGTCATCGACGTATGCCTCCGCGTTCCTCCCCAACCGCGACCCGAGCGCTATGTGCATCAGTCGCTGGACAGTGGCGCCAGCGTTCCGCAGCCCGAAGGGCATGCAAGTGTAGCAGTACACATCGCACGGAGAGATGAAGGCTGTCTTCTCGACGTCCTCTGCCGCCATCTTGATTTGATGATATCCCGAGAAGGCATCCAAGAAGCATAGCAAATCACACTCAGCGGTGGAGTCCACGATCTGGTTGATACGTGGGAGCGGGAAAGGATCCTAAGGGCAAGCCTTGTTGAGGCTGGTGAAGTCGACGCACATGCGCTCCTTCCCGCCTTTCTTGGGGACAATCATAGGATTCGCCAACCAGTCCGGGTGCCGCACCTCCCGGACGACGTCGGCCTCTTGGAGCTTGCCGACCTCCTGGATGCTGAACGCCTGCTTCTCTTGTGCCTGGCGCCGCGCTTTTTGCTTCATCGGGCGCGCGCCAGGGCACACCATCAGGTGATGCTCAATTACCTTCCTCGGGACACCGACCAAGTCTGACGCTTCCCACGCAAATACGTCTTTGTTGGCCCTCAGGAATGCCACCAGTGCCTCCTCCTGATCCAGAGGAAGGCCCGCACCAATGGTGAAGGTGGGGCCCAAGCCCCCGGTGTCGATAGGCACCTACTTCGTCTCGGCCCGGTCCTGAGAGAACATTTGCTTTTTCTTCGTGGGCGTGGCCTCCTGAGCCACCGCTGCACCTGCGGTGGTAGGGCGCGAAGCGGCCCTGTAGACAAGCTTGAGGGTCCGGACCGCATCCTTCGTATCCCAGACCACCGTGATGATGCTGCTGCTACCCGGCATCTTGACGATGTTGTAACCCGGATGGGTAGCCGCCGTGAACATGGCGAGGGCCGGATACCCCAGGATGGCGTTGTATGGGAGGCCGATATGGGCGACGTCGAAGTCGATGAGCTCGGTGTGGTAGTTGTCGCGCGTGCCGAAGGTGATGAGGAGGCGTATCTGCCCGAGGAGAGTGGTTGCGCCCTTGACCACTGATACATCTCCAATGTATCTATAATTTTTGATTGTTCCATGCTATTATATTATCTATTTTGGATGTTTTATATGCATTATGATGCTATTTTATATTTTTTTTGGGACTAACCTATTAACCTAGAGCCCAGTGCCAGTTTATGTTTTTTCCTTGTTTTTGAGTTTTACAGAAAAGGAATATCAAACGGAGTCCAAACGGAATAAAACTTTCGCGATGATTTTTCTTGGACCAGAAGACACCGAGCAGACTTGGAGATGAAGTCACAGGAGTCCCAAGGAGGCCACAAGCCAGGGGGCGCGCCCTAGGGGGTGGCGCCCTGAGGGCTTGTGGGCCCCTCGGAGCTCCCCCAACCCTAATTCTTCCTCTGTATATTCCCAAATATTCCCTAACGACCAGAAGCGTCCACAAAAATACTTTTCCGCCGTCGTAACCTTTTGTACCTGTGAGATCCCATCTTGGGGCCTTTTTCGGCACCCTGCTAGAGGGGGATTCGATCACGGAGGGCTTCTACATCAACTCTATTGCCCTTCCGATGAAGCGTGAGTAGTTTACCTCAGACCTACGGGTCCATAGCTAGTAGCTAGATGGCTTCTTCTCTCTCTTTGATTCTCAATACCATGTTCTTGGAGATCTATCTGATGTAATATTCTTTTGCGGTGTGTTTGTCGAGATCCGATGAATTGTGGATTTATGATCAGTTTATCTATGAATATTATTTGAATCTTGTCTGAATTCTTATATGCATGATTTGATATCTTTGTATTTCTCTTCAAATTATCGGTTTGGTTTGGCCAACTAGATTGGTTCTTCTTGCAATGGGAGAGGTGCTTAGTTTTGTGTTCAATCTTGCGGTGTCCTCACCCAGTGACAAAGTAGGGGTAGCGAGGCACGTATTGTATTGTTGCCATCAAGGGTAAAAAGATGGGGTTTTCATCATATTGCTTGAGTTTATCCCTCTACATCATGTCATCTTACTTAAAGCGTTACTCCGTTCTTTATGAACTTAATACTCTAGATGCATGCTGGATATTGGTCGATGTGTGGAGTAATAGTAGTAGATGCAGAATCGTTTCGGTCTACTTGACACGGACGTGATGCCTGTATGCATAATCATTGCCTTGGATATCGTCATAACTTTGCGCTTTTCTATCAATTGCTCAACAGTAATTTGTTAACCCACCGTATTATTTGCCTTCAAGAGAGAAGCCTCTAGTGAAACATATGGCCCCCGGGTCTATTTTCCATCATATATTTTCAGATCTATAAACCAAAAAACCCAAAAATACCTTGCTGCAATTTATTTACTTTTATTTTGTTTTACGTCTTAGTAAGCTTTTATATCTATCTCTATCAGATCTCACCTTTGCAAGTGACCGTGAAGGGATTGACAACCCCTTTATCACGTTGGGTGCAAGTGTTTGATTGTTTGTGCAGGTGCATAGATTAGAGACTTGCGTGTATCTCCTACTGGATTGATACCTTGGTTCTTAACTGAGGGAAATACTTATCTCTAATTTGCTGCATCACCCTTTCCTCTTCAAGGGAAAAACCAACGCAAGCTCAAGAAGTAGCAGGAAGAATTTCTGGCGCCGTTGCCGGGGAGATCTACATCAAGCCTACCAAGTACCCACCATAAACTCTCATCTCTTGCATTACATTATTTGCCATTTGCCTCTCATTTTCCTCTCCCCCACTTCTAAAACGATTTTCATAAAAACACAAAAAGATTTGCCTTTTTATTCGTCCTTCTTCCGTTCGTCTTTTTGTTTGCTTTTTGGTTGCTCGTTTGGTAGATTGTTTGCTTTGTTACGATGTCTCAAGAAAATACCAAGTTGTGCGACTTTTCCAATACTAATAATAATGATTTTATTAGTACTCCGATTGCTCCCGCCACTAGTGCGGAATCTTATGAAATTAATGCCGCTTTGCTGAATCTTGTTATGAAAGATCAATTTTCTGGCCTTCCTAGTGAAGATACCGCATCCCATCTAAATAATTTCGTTGAATTGTGTGATATGTAAAATAAGAAAGATGTGGATAATGATATTGTTAAATTGAAGCTATTTCCGTT
Source organism: Thinopyrum elongatum (assembly GCA_011799875.1). NCBI lineage: Eukaryota > Viridiplantae > Streptophyta > Magnoliopsida > Poales > Poaceae > Thinopyrum > Thinopyrum elongatum. The sequence goes on from CM022300.1 coordinate 436,083,165, forward strand.
CTCACTACGAGATCATGCTAAAACTTGGTTTTCATCTTTGCCTAAAAATAGTATTGATTCATGGAATAAGTGTAAAGATGCTTTTATTTCCAAGTACTTTCCTCCCACTAAGATCATCTCCCTTAGGAACGATATAATGAATTTTAAGCAACTTGATCATGAACATGTTGCACAATCTTGGGAGAGGATGAAATTGATGATAAGAAATTGCCCTACTCATGGTTTAAGTTTATGGATGATCATACAAAAAAATTATGCCGGATTGAATTTTGCATCTAGAAATCTTTTAGATTCGGCCGTGGGAGGTACTTTTATGGAAATCACATTAGGAGAAGCTACTAAACTCCTAGATAATATTATGGCTAATTACTCTCAATGGCATACCGAAAGATCTTCTACTAGTAAAAAAGTGCGTGCGATTGAAGAAATTAAAACTTTGAGTGGAAAGATGGATGAACTTATGAAATTGTTTGCTAGTAAGAGTGCTCCGATTGATCCTAATGATATGCCTTTGTCCACTTTGATTGAGAACAATAATGAATCTATGGATGTGAATTTTATTGGTAGGAACAATTTTGGTAATAACGCGTATAGAGGTAATTTCAACCCTAGGCCGTTTCCTAGTAATTCCTCTAATAATTATGGTAATTCCTACAACAATTCTTATGGAAATTATAATAATATGCCCTCTGATCTTGTGAACAATATTAAAGAATTTATTAATTCGCAAAAGGTTTTCAATGCTATGGTTGAAGAAAAATTGCTCAAGATTGATGATTTGGCTAGGATCATTGATAGAATTTATCTTGAGATTGATTCTTTGAAAATTAGATCAATGCCACCCAAGCATGATAATAATGAATCTCTTAAAGCTATTAAAATTTCTATTGATGAGTGCAAAGAAAGAACCGCCAGGATGCGTGCTAAGCGAGATTGGTTTGTTAAAGCGTGTTCTTCAATATCTTGTGATAATAATGATGAAGATCTTAAAGTGATTGGTGTGACTCCTATTGAATCTTTGTTTTCTAATATAAATCTTGATAAATATGGGACTGGAGATGAGTCAACTTTAGCTAGAAGGCGTCCCAATGATTCGGAGTTTATAGATCTTAATGCAAAAATTGATAAAAGTGGGATTGGAGAGGTCAAAACTTTAAGTAGCAATGAACCCACTCTTTTGGATTTCAAGGATTTTAATTATGATAATTGTTCTTTGATAGATTGTATTTCCTTGTTGCAATCCATGTTGAATTCTCCTCATGCTTATAATCAAAATATAGCTTTTACCAAACATATCGTTGATGCTATGATGAAATCTTTTGAAGAAAAACTTGATTTGGAAGTTTCTATCCCTAGAAACCTTTATGATGAGTGGGAACCTACTATTAGGATTAAAATTAAAGATTATGAGTGACATGCTTTGTGTGATTTGGGTGCTAGCGTTTCCACGATTCCAAAAACTTTATGTGATGTGCTAGGTTTCCGTGAATTTGATGATTGTTCTTTAAATTTGCATCTCGCGGATTCCACTATTAAGAAACCTATGGGAAGAATTAATGATGTTCTTATTGTTGCAAATAGGAATTATGCAACCGTAGATTTCATTGTGCTTGATATAGATTGCAATCCTACATGTCCTATTATTCTTGGTAGACCTTTCCTTAGAACGATTGGTGCAATTATTGATATGAAAGAAGGAAACATTAGATTTCAATTTTCATTAAGGAAAGGCATGGAACACTTTCCAAGAAATAAAATTAAGTTGACATATGAATCTATTATGAGAGCTACTTATGGATTGCATACCAAAGATGACAATACCTAGATCTATGTTTTATGCCTAGCTAGGGGCGTTAAACAATAGCGCTTGTTGGGAGGCAACCCAATTTTATTTTTATGTTTTTTGTTTTTGGTTCTGTTCTTCAATAATTACAGATTATTACCTCTGTAGTAATTGTGTTTTGGTGTTTTAATTAGCCTTTGAGCCAAGTAAGATCTTTGGGATGACTTACGGTGATAGTTGATTTGATCTTGCTGAAAAACAGAAACTTTTGCGTCCAGTAACAGAATTGTTGAAATTCACTGGAGAGTGGAAAAACCCTGAATGTTTTAAGAAAGATAGATATACAAATTGGATCTGTTTTCCTAATTTTCCAGCATTTTTGGAGTTATAGAAGTATTAGAACAATTCAGATCTTCCCAGACTGTTCTGTTTTTGACAGATTCTGTTTTCTATGTGTTGTTTGCTTATTTTGATGAATCTATGGGTAATATCGGGGGGTATGAACCATGGAGAAGTTGGAATACAGTAGGTATTACACAAATATAAATAAATAATGAGTTCACAACAGTACCAAAAAGTGGTGATTTATTTTCTTATACTAACGGATCTCATGAGTTTTCTGTTGAGTTTTGTGTTGTGAAGTTTTCAAGTTTTGGATAAAGATTTGATGGACTATGGAATAAGGAGTGACAAGAGCCTAAGCTTGGGGATGCCCAAGGCACCCCAAGGTAATATTCAAGTACAACCAAGCATGTAAGCTTGGGGATGCCCCGGATGGCATCCCCTCTTTCGTCTTCGTCTATCGGTAAATTTACTTGAGGCTATATTTTTATTCACCACATGATATGTGTTTTGCTTGGAGCGTTGATATGAGTATTTGCTTTTTAGTTTGCCACAGTCATCCTTGCTGTACACACCTTTTGATAGGGACACACATGACTCATGAATTTATTAGAATACTCTATGTGCTCCACTTATATCTTTTGAGCTAGGCAATTTTGCTCTAGTGCTTCACTTATATCTTTTTAGAGCACGGCGGTGGCTTTATTTTATAGAAATAGTTGAACTCTCATGCTTTACTTATATTATTTTGAGAGTCTCTCTAAACAGCATGGTAATTTGCATAGGTTATGAATTTAGTCCCAATATGATGGGCATCCAAGAGGGATATAATAAAAACTTTTATATAAAGAGCATTGAATACTATGAGACGTTTGATTCCTTGTGATTGTTTTGAGATATAAAGATGGTGATATTAGAGTCATGCTAGTGAGTAATTGTGGATTGGTAGAAATACTTGTGTTAAAGTTTGTGATTCCCGTAGCATGCACGTATGGTGAACCGTTATGTGATGAAGTCGGAGCATGATTTATTTATTGATTGTCTTCCTTATGAGTGGCGGCCGGGGACGAGCGATGGTCCTTTCCTACCAATCTACCCCCCTAGGAGCATGCATGTAGTACTTTGTTTTGATAACTAATAGACTTTTGCAATAAGTATGTGAGTTCTTTATGACTAATGTTGAGTCCATGGATTATACGCACTCTCACCCTTCCACCATTGCTAGCCTCTCTAGTACAACGCAACTTTCGCCGGTGCACTACACCCACCATATACCCTTCCTCAAAACAGCCACCATACCTACCTATTATGGCATTTCCATAGCCATTCCGAGATATATTGCCATGCAACTTTCACCGTTCCGTTTATTATGACACGTACCATCATTGTCATATTGCTTTGCATGATCGTAAGATAGCTAGCATGATGTTTTCGTGGTTTGTCCGTTTTTTGATGTCATTGCTATGCTAGATCGTTGCACATCCTGGTACACCACCAGAGGCATTCATATAGAGTCATATTTTTGTTCTAAGTATCGAGTTGTAATTCTTGAGTTGGAAGTAAATAAAAGTGTGATGCATCATTATTAGGGCATTGTCCCATGTGAGGAAAGGATGATGGAAGCTATGATTCCATCAAAAGTTGGGATGAGTCTCCGAACTTTATAAAAAAGTAAAAGAGGCTAAAGAAGCCCACAAATAAATAAATTAAAGAGGCCAAAGAAGCCCAAATAAAAAAAATAAAAAAAATGAGAGAAAAGAGAGAAGGGGCAATGCTACTATCCTTTTACCACACTTGCGCTTCAAAGTAGCACCATGATCTTCATGATAGAGAGTCTCCTATTTTGTCACTTTCATATACTAGTGCGAATTTTTCATTATAGAACTTGGCTTGTATATTCCAATGATTGGCTTTCTCAAATTTCCCTAGGTCTTCGTGAGCAAGCGAGTTGGATGCACACCCACTTAGTTTCTTTTTGAGCTTTCATAAACTTATAGCTCTAGTGCATCCGTTGCATGGCAATCCCTACTCACTCACATTGATATCTATTAATGGGCATCTCCATAGCTCGTTGATACGCCTAGTTGATGTGAGACTATCTCCATCTTTTTGTCTTCTCCACAACCACCATATTCTATTCAACCTATAGTGCTATATCCATGGCTCACGCTCATGTATTGCATGAAAGTTGAAAAAGTTTGAGAACATCAAAAGTATGAAACAATTGCTTGGCTTGTCATCGGGGTTGTGCATGATTTAATACTTTGTGTGATGAAGATGGAGCATAGCCAGACTATATGATTTTGTAGGGATAACTTTCTTTGGCCATGTTATTTTGAGAAGACATGGTTGCTTTGTTAGTATGCTTGAAGTATTATTATTTTTATGTCAATATTAAACTTTTGTTTTGAATCTTATGGATCTGAATATTCATGCCACAATAAAGAAAATTACATGGATAAATATTTTAGGTAGCATTCCACATCAAAAATTCTGTTTTTATCATTTACCTACTCGAGGACGAGCAGGAATTAAGCTTGGGGATGCTTGATACTTCTCCAATGTATCTATAATTTTTTATTGTTCCATGCTATTATATTATCTGTTTTGGATGTTTTATATGCATTATTATGCTATTTTATATTATTTTTGGGACTAACCTATTAACCTAGAGCCCAGTACCAGTTTTTGTTTTTTCCTTGTTTTTGAGTTTTACAGAAAAGGAATATCAAACGGAATAAAACTTTCATGATGATTTTTCTTGGACCAGAAGACACCCAGCAGACTTGGAGATGAAGTCAGAGGAGTCCCGAGGAGGCCACAAGCCAGGGGGCGCGCCCTAGGGGTGGGGGCACCCTAAGGGCTTGTGGGCCCCTCGGAGCTCCCCTAACCCTAATTCTTCCTCTATATATTCCCAAATATTCCCAAACGACCAGAAGCGTCCACAAAAATACTTTTCCGCCGCCGTAACCTGCTGTACCCATGAGATCCCATCTTGGGGCCTTTTCCGGCACCCTATTGGAGAGGTATTCAATCATGGAGGGCTTCTACATCAACACTATTGCCCTTCCGATGAAGCGTGAGTAGTTTACCTCAGATCTACGGGTCCATAGCTAGTAGCTAGATGGCTTCTTCTCTCTCTTTGATTCTCAATACCATGTTCTCCTCGATGTTCTTGGAGATCTATCCGATGTAATATTCTTTTGCGGTGTGTTTGTCGAGATCCGATGAATTATGGATTTATGATCAGTTTATCTATGAATATTATTTGAATCTTCTCTGAGTTCTTATATGCATGATTTGATATCTTTGTATTTCTATTCGAATTATCGAGTTGGTTTGGTCAACTAGATTGGTTCTTCTTGCAATAGGAGAGGTGCTTAGTTTTGGGTTCAATCTTGCGGTGTCCTCACCCAGTGACAAAGTAGGGGTAGCGAGGCACGTATTGTATTGTTGCCATCAAGGGTAGAAAGATGGGGGTTTCACCATATTGCTTGAGTTTGTCCCTCTACATCATGTCATCTTACTTAAGGCGTTACTCCGTTCTTTATGAACTTAATACTCTAGATGCATGCTGGATAGCGGTCGATGTGTGGAGTAATAGTAGTAGATGCAGAATCGTTTCGGTCTAGTTGACACGGACGTGATGCCTATATGCATAATCATTGCCTTGGATATCGTCATAACTTTGCACTTTTCTATCAATTGCTCGACAATAATTTGTTCACCCACCGTATTATTTGCCTTCAAGAGAGAAGCGTCTAGTGAAACCTATGGCCCCCGGGTCTATTTTCCATCATATATTTTCAGATCTATAAACCAAAAAACCCAAAAATACCTTGCTGCAATTTATTTACTTTTTTTTGTTTTACGTTTTAGTAATCTTTTATATCTATCTCTATCAGATCTCACCTTTGCAAGTGACCATGAAGGGATTGACAACCCCTTTATCGCGTTGGGTGCAAGTGTTTGATTGTTTGTGCAGGTGCATAGAGTGGAGACTTGCGTGTATCTCCTACTGGATTGATACCTTGGTTCTTAACTGAGGGAAATACTTATCTCTACTTTGCTGCATCACCCTTTCCTCTTCAAGGGAAAAACCAATGCAAGCTCAAGAAGTAGCAGGAAGAATTTCTGGCGCCGTTGCCAGGGAGATCTACATCAAGCCTACCAAGTACCCACCATAAACTCTCATATCTTGCATTACATTATTTGCCATTTGCCTCTCATTTTCCTTTCCCCCACTTCTACCTTGCGCTGTAAAACCCTACTCCTGCTTTGTGGTGGATTGGCCTCACGAGGGGCTGAGGATGAACTAGTATAGAGGATGAACAACCTCGCGAGAGCTCGGGGGTGAGAGTGAGTCGACCCCCTCTATGGTGGTGGCTAACCTATATTTATAGTGGCCTTGGTCCTCTGACCTCAAAACTTAGGCGGGAAGGGATACCACAACGGCCAATTTAAAAGGGGACAAGTAGTACATCTAATCCTGACGAAAGGTGGTCTTCGCCTGCAAAGCTTCTGGTCGTGACGTAGTGGTGGGCTCGGTGATGACCTCCACCTTGTCGAGCCTGTGGTCATGGTCTTGTAGCACCGGAATGGAAACCTTTGGGGGATTCCTTGGGAACCCACGCCTGACCTTGCCTCCTTAGCACCAAAGAGGAAACTGCCTCCTCTGCGCCCGCTGGCGCCCGCCTGGCCTTGGTCGTCATGGCTCACGTCATCGTAGCCTCATGAGGCTGGGTACCTGCATAGATATCTCCGCTCCTCGGGAGGCCGCCTGGGGAGGCCGCTCCCTCAGGAGGTCTTGGTGTCATTCGCCTCGCGAGCCTAGGCCCCTGCGAGGGTCTTGTCTTGGTGGTCTTGGAGATGGGCCGTACCAGGCCGTCGAGGGAGCCACGCCATAGGCCGCAGGCAGGCAAGTCTGGGTACCCTGGTTCCCAGAACGCCGACGGTCGCTTATCTCGGCTTCCAGCCAAAGGAAGCATTAATTGATATGCTTCCTCACACAGGTTGGTACTGGTCTTCATCCTGATTATTGTGCTTGTCATATCTAATGGTAATTTTGTATTGTGCTACTATTAGCCGATTTCATAAAGGAATAACTTGTGAGCCTAAACTCGCAGGCAAATCATTACATTGGCCGATTTGTGTAAAACTGCACAAAAATATCAGATGGACTGATACTTATGCTGCTGCTATGTACTCCCAAGTTCACTCAGACAAGCATCGATGTTGACAAGAAGAAGTGCCACAGTGAATGCCGACAATATTGCTTGGCGCATAGCCCTGAAAAACGCAGTCAAGTCTTTGGTCCCAACTTGCGCTTTTTGGTTATTGGCTCGTATGCTGGTAGAGAACTGTATGCCATGGAGTCTAAAGATTCCAGACAAGTTGGTAGACGCATATATTCATATGGCACTTGACCAGTCTGCATGCCTGGGATGCTCCATTTCAGTTGAACTGCACAAAAACTTTGGGTGGTTCATTTTGTCGACCACCTCGTTTGTTGTCTGCAATGTAGAATTTTGGCGAGATACAGAACAAAGATGGGCCATTAAAATAGTTGGATGAAAGTAGTGGCCACGTTTCTCAAACCTCTTGCGGCATCAAGGCCACTATCATGAGGATAAACCTACAAGCAAAGTTCAGATGGTCTCTGCTGCCTCTTACGTACTCAAAGTTTGCTCAGACAAGCATTAATTTTAGTAAGAAGTACCACCAAGTGAACATCACTTACCAGTATGTACCCTAGGTAATTAAAGTGTGTCGATGGATGATATTGGTTGTGTTCTCTCAATCATTTGGATGCATAAACATGTTGAACTTGTGTATATCTGAATCATTTTGTGAATGTTAGCTATGAATATTATCTTGTGATCTATGAATCATTTGGATGCATAGACATGCTGAACTTGTCTATACATGAATCTTTTGAGTTGTTGATTGCCAATGTTGGCTATGAATATGAACGTATCCTGTGAACCTGAGTTTGATCTGAATGTTTACCTTTTCTGTTGAACTTGTGTGTGAACTAGTTAGAATGTATACTGTGGGATTGTGACGTGTGAGTGTCACATGGCACACCTTCGTCCCGAGAAGAATGGCACCTGCTTGTTAGGGTAGCAATGATGCATCAACTCTTTTTTTTATCTTTTTGCTCAGTCTCCCCCCTCCCCGCTCAACCCTTGCCATAATGTTTTCGGCCTAAAAAACATACTACTGTATTGTTTTTCGGCCTTGATCAAAAATCAAGTGCTGCTTTCTGTAGGTTGGCCCGCCCAGCAAATGGGCTGCTGGTCCGCTACAGACCGGGCGGCTATAAATACAAGTTGTATCATGTAGAGGCAAGTAAAAAAACACAATCGAGAGCCATCCACTGAAAAAAATAATCCGCGTATGATGTGCTTCTTCAGTCTTCCCTCCGCTTGTTCTCCCACCGCCCAAACCAGTAGCGCGGCCGGACTGCCTGCTGCCGCTCAGGGGCCGGCGGCGCTACCTCGCGCCATGCCCCCCCCCTCTTAAATCCAGTTTGCTCCATTCCCCAACCGCCAGCACGGGACGGAATCTTCTTCGCCCTCGCCCTACCGGGGGATTGAAGAAGTGTGATAGTGGATCCACCATCGGTGTTGGCTGCCTGTCCAAGTGATTTTCAGAGAAGAAACTGCAAGTTTCAATTTCAGATAAGAAACTGCATGTTTAGAGGCAGAGCATTTAAATCAACACGCACTTTTCAAACATGGATAACAGAATGTTGGAAATTTTATTCATGGTCGAAAATGGAACTAACAACAAGTTAACATCATGCTAATCAACATTCATGTATAGCACATCCTCATATGATGCACAGTCAAAAAGATATGCTATTTTCAAAATGCCAAGACAATGTTGAGTGTGCGAAAAACTGGGTAAACTAGGGACATAATTTTGGCAAGTGGTGGAGGTGGTGTGTGTAGATGACATCGCAAGACCCACATGTCAGTACTAGTTGAGGCAAAAAATTAGATATTTTTCAACTGCACCAGTTGGAATTGGACCTGGACAACACATTGATACGTCTCCAATGTATCTATAATTTTTGATTGTTCCATGCTATTAAAGTATCATTCTTGGATGTTTTATATTCAATTACTAGCAACTTTATATCATTTTTTGGCACTAACCTATTGACATAGTGCCCAGTGTCAGTTGCATTTTTTTGCTTGTTTTTTACTTCGCAGAAAATCAATACCAAACGGGGTCCAAATGCCACAAAACTTTTTGGAGATTTTTTTCTGCCCAGAAGACACCTAGGAGGCCCAAGAAGTGCACCAGAGGGGCCATGTGGGGCTCACTAGGCACCAGGGCGCGCCAGAGGCCCCAGGCGCGCCCTGCTGGGTAGTCGAGCCCACATGCACCCCTCCACCGACCTTCAGCTCTATAAATACTCTAAAATCAAAAAACCCTAGGGGAGTCGAGAGAAAACAGTTTCCGCTGCCGCAAGTTCCAGAACCACGAGATCCAATCTAGAGGCCTTTTCTCGCACTCTGCCGGAGGGGTCAACGATCACGGAGGGGTTCTTCATCATCACCCTTGCCCCTCCGATGATGCGTGAGTAGTTTACTATAGACCTACGAGTCCGTAGGTAGTATCTAGATGGCTTCTTTTCTCTTTTTGATCTTCAATACAATGTTCTCCTCGATGTTCTTGGAGATCTATTTGATGTAATGACTTTTTGCGGTGTGTTTGTTGGGATCCGGTGAATTGTTAGTTTATGATCAGTTCTATTCATGAATATTATTTGAGTCTTTGCTAAACTCTTTTATGCATGATTGTTATAGCCTCGTATTTCTTCTCCAAAATTTTGGTTTGGTTTGGCCAACTAGATTGATTTTTCTTGCCATGGGAAGAGGTGCTTTGTGATGGGTTCGATCTTGCGGTGCTCAATATCAGTGACAGAAAGAGACATGACACGCATGTATCATTGCTATTAAGGATAAAAAGATGGGGTCTATTCCTACATGAATAAATCTTGTCTACATCATGTCATCGTTCTTATTGCATTACTCCGTTTTTCCATAATACACTATATGCATGCTGGATAGCGGTCGATGTGTGGAGTAATAGTAGTAGATGCAGGCAGGAGTCGGTCTACTAATCTTGTACGTGATGCCTATATACAAGATCTTGCCTTGGATATCGTCATGATTATTCGCTTTTCTATCAATTGCCCAACAATAATTTTCTTACCCACCTTATGCTATTTTCTCAAGAGAAGCCTCTAGTGAAGTCTACGGCCCCCGGGTCTATTTTCCTATCATATAAAACCAAAAATACCTTGCTGCATTTTTCCTTATTTATTTTATTATTTTGTGTTTTAGTTAGATCTATTTATCAAATCTCATACAATTTAATCTATCTCAATACCGAGGAGGGAATGACAACCCCTCTTACGCGTTGGGTTGCAAGTTTTTGTGGTTTGTGCGCAGGTGTTGTTTACATAGTGTTGCTTGGTTCTCCTACTGGATTGATAACCTTTGTTTTATAACTTAGGGAAACACTTACCATTGCTGTGTGCTGCATCATCCTCTCCTCTTCGGGGAAATACCAACGCAGATACAAGCAATCAGGAAGAATTTCTGGCGCCGTTGCCGGGGAGACATCATCAACATCTATCAGGTTCCTACGCACAAACTCTCATCTCCTTGCAATTACTTTATTTGCCATTTGCCTCTCATTTTCATCTCCACCACTTCTAAAACGTTTTTGCAAAAATACAAAAATATTTTTTCTTTGCCTTTTTCTCGTTCAATCTTTTGTTTGCTTGTGTTCTTGTTTGCGTAGTCACGATGTCTCAAGAAAATACCAAATTGTGTAATTTTTCCAATACTAATAATAATGATTTTATTAGTACTCTGATTGCTCCTCTCGCTGCTAGTGCGGAGTCTTATGATATTAATGCCGCTTTGTTGAATCTTGTTATGAAAGAGCAATTTTCCGGTAATCTTAATGAGGATGTCGCGTCCCATCTAAACACTTTCGTAGAATTGTGTGATATACAAAAGAAAAAAGATGTGTGCAATGATATTGTGAAATTGAAATTATTTCCTTTTTCTTTGAGAGATCGTGCAAAAATTTGGTTTTCATCTTTGCCACGAAATAGTATTGATTCTTGGGACAAGTGCAAAGATGTTTTTATCACTAATTATTTTCCTCCCGTGAAAAATATTTTGCTTAGAAATCAAATAATGAACTTTAAGCAACTTGAGCATGAACATGTTGCCCAATCTTGGGAAAGAATGAAGTTGATGATAAGAAATTGCCCTACTCATGGTTTACATCTGTGGATGATCATACAATTTTTTTATGCGGGATTGAATTTTGTTTCTAGAAATCTTTTAGATTCCGCCACGGGTGGTACTTTTATGGAAATTACTTTGGGTGAAGCCACTAAATTACTTGATAATATTATGGCTAATTATTCATAATGACATACCGAAAGAGCTTCTACTAGTAAAAAGATCAATTATGTTGGTTGCTAGTAAAAATTCTCCTATTGATCTTAATGACGTGCCTTTGTATACTTTCATTGAGCAAAATAGTGATCCTGTATATGTGAATTTTGTCTCGCGAAACAAGTTTAATAACAATGCTTATAGACATAATTTTAATCCTAGGCCTTTTCCTGAAATTCCTCTAATAATTATGGCAATTCCTATGGTAATTCTTCTTCTAATAATAATAGGAAGCCTTCTGATCTTGAGAGTAATATTAAAGAATTTATCAATGCTCAAAAAGTTTTCAATACTACGATAGAAGAAAAATTGAATAGCATTGATGATATGTCTGGAAGCATTGATAGAATTACACATGATGTGGAAAATTTCAAGATTAAAATTTTCCCACCTAAGGTTGATATTAATGAATCAATTAAAGCTTTATATGTTTCTATGGATGAAAGTAAGAAAAGAACCGCTATGCTTAGAGCTAAAAGAGAAATTTTAGAAAGAGCGTTTTCGCCCGATTGCTTTCATAGTAATGATGAAGATGTTAAGATGATTGGTGTTTCTTCTATTGATTCCTTGTTTAATAATATTAAACTTGATGATAAGAGGACTGAAGAAGAGTCAACTTTAGTTAGAAGGCGTCCTCATAATTCAGAGGGTGAAAATCTTGTTGAAAATTTTGATAAAAGTGGGTTTGGAGAGGTAAAAACTTTAGCCAGTGATGTGCCCACTCTTTTGGATTACAAAGACTTTAATTATTATAGTTTCTCTTTGATTGAGTGTATTTCTTTGTTGCAATCCATGATAAATTCACCCAATGCCTATGAACAAAATAAAGCTTTTACTAAACATATTGTTGAAGCGATGATGAAAGCTTTAGAAGAAAAAAATAGAATTAGAGATTTCTATTCCTAGAAAATTATATGATGAATGGGAACCCACCATTAAAGACAAGATAAAAAATTATGAGTGCAATGCTTTATGTGATTTGGGTGCTAGTGTTTCCACAATTCTGAAATCCCTGTGTGATGTGTTTGGTTTTGCCAATATTGAAGTGTTCTCTTAATTTGCACTTGGCGGATTCTACTATTAAAAAGCCTTTGGGAAGGATTAATGATGTTCTTATTCTTGCAAGTAGGAATTATGTTTCCATAGACTTTATTGTTCTTGATATTGATTGCAATCCGTCTTGTCCCATAATACTTGGTAGACCATTTTTACGAACTATAGGTGCCGTGATTGATATGAAAGAAGGGGATATAAAATTTAAGTTTCCATTAAGAAAGGTTATGGAACACTTCCCTAGGACTATAATTAAGACACCATATGAATCAATCATGAGGGCAACCTATGGAGCAAAAACTAAAGATGATAATACTTGAATCTATGCATTATGTCTAGCTAGGGGCGTAAAACAATAGCGCTTGTTGGGAGGCAACCCAATGTTTATCCTTTAAATTTTTTGTTTTCTTTCTGTTTTTCAATAAATACACAATTATACCTCTGTTATGATTGTGCTTTTTAGGTTTTAATTAGTGTTTGTGCCAAGTAATGCCTTTAGGATGGCTTGGGTGATAGTTGACTTGATCCTGTTGGAAAACAGAAACTTTTACGTCCAGTAGCAGAATTGTTAAAAATGACTGTTATGTTTTTACACAAGATTGATATACGAATTTACTCTGTTCTCCTAAGTTTTCAGAATTTTTGGAGTTACAGAAGTATGAGAAAAATTCGAGTCTTTACAGACTGTTATGTTTTTGACAGATTCTATTTTCGTTGCATTGTGTGCTTATTTTGATGAATCTATGGATTGTATCGGCGGGTATAAGCCATGGTAAAGTTAGAACACAGTAGGTATAATACAATAACAAAATAAGAATGGGTTTGCAATAGTACTTAAAGTAAAGATTGGTTTTCTTATACTAACGGATCTCACGATGGTTTTTGTTAAGTTTTGTGTTATTGAAGTTTTCAAGTTTTGGGTGAGATCACGATGGATGAAGGAATAAGGAGTGAAAAGAGCCTAAGCTTGGGGATGCCCATGGCACCCTAAGGTAATATTCAAGGATAACTGAGCAACTAAGCTTGGGGGTGCCCCGGAAGGCATCCCCTCTTTCTTCTAACGACCATCGGCAATTTTACTTGGAGCTATATTTTTATTCGTCACATAGCATGAGTTTTGCTTGGAGTGTCTTGTATTATATGAGTCTTTGCTTTTTTTTCTTTTTATTTTGCCACAATCATCCTTGCTGGACACACCTATTTGAGAGAGCCATAATGATACTATGATTTGTTAGAATTGCTCTATGTGTTTCACTTAAATTTTTTGAGCTATGGAATTGCTCTAGTTCTTCACTTATATATTTTTGAGCACGATGGTGCTTTTATTTTGAAGAAATATGCTCTCATGCTTCATTTAGATTATTTTGAGAGTTAGTAAATTTTGAAAAAATCCTCTCATGCTTCACTTATATTATTTTGAGAGATGGAAATTTTGAAGAAATATTTATGCTCTCGTTCTTCACTTAAATTTGTTTGAGAGTTTGTTATAAGCAATGGTAATATATGAAACTAGTCCCAAAGTGATAGATATTCAAGAGGGATAATAAAAACTATCATGAAGATCATTGGACAATATAAACTTGATTCCTTTCAATAGTTTTGCGATATGGAGATAGTAATATGTGAGTCATGTTGATGAGTAATTATGCTTTAGTAAGAATATTGGTGTTAAGGTTTGTGATTACCTATGCAAGCACAAAAGTCAATAGTTATGCAATGAAGTTACATCCTACTTGTGGTGCATTATTCGGTGTTAGTTATGCTTAATGCTCGTTTATGATTGTTTTTGTTTTTTTGGTTGGTTGCTTCTCAATCTATTTGCTAGCCTTTCCTTGTACTAAGTGGGAATACTGCTTGTGCATCCAAAATCCTTAAACCCAAGTTGTGCCAAAAGAGTCCACCATACCTACCTATATGTAGTATTTCCATGCCGTTCCAAGTAAATTTGTATGTGCCAACTCTAATTTTCAAAATGAATTTATTTTTTGTGTGCCCGTACCACTCATGAAGCGGCAGGGGGTGGCCAATATTTTTCCATGCTAGATATTATATTCTCATGATGAGTGTTTATTCACTTGTCATTGCACGAGAGTGTGGCAAGGTAATAGGGATGCCCATTCCCGAAATGAGAAAAGAAATTTACTTTATGTTGTCAAATAATAAATTCCTTGGAAAGTGTTTGTATGGAAGGCACCCGTGGATACGGCTAGCCGTGGATTGTGAAAGAATGGTGGAAAATGGAATAAACTTTATTTTATGTTTGGGAAGCGCCTATGATTTATCTAGCATGGAAAGTATTGGGAATTCTTAGTCGTTTTCGTTAACGGGAAAAGCATGCCTCTCAAAACAATTTTATCTCTCAATTTAAGTTTTGAGCTCTGGCACCTCTACAAATCTCTGCTTCCCTTTGCGAAGGGCCTATCTATTTACTTTATGCAATTTTTATTTTTATTGAGTCTCCATCTTCTCTTATAAAGCACCAACTAGGGAACACTATTTTCATACTTGTGCATTGGATGTAGCTAATATTTGAGTGTGTTTCATGAATGGATCAATGATTGACCATAATGGGCTAGGGATAGCTTTCTTTAGTGTTGATATTTTCAAAGACATGGTTGCTTGTTGATATGCTTGAGTATTGAGGTCTTCATGTCAAATTATAGACTATTGCTTTGAATCATCTAAAGTCCAAATGTCCATGCTACAAAAGAAAAGAATATGTGGTAAATACGATGGGTAGCATTCCACATCAAAAATTCTGTTTTTATCATTTACCTACTCGAGGATGAGCAAGAATTAAGCTTGGGGATGCTGATACGTCTCCAACGTATCTACAATTTTTGATTGTTCTATGCTATTAAAGTACCATTCTTGGATATTTTATACTCATTTACTAGCAACTTTATATCATTTTTTGGGACTAACCTATTGAAATAGTGCCCAGTGCTAGTTGTTGTTTTTTACTTCACAGAAAATCAATACCAAACGGGGTCCAAATGCCACAAAACTTTTTGGAGATTTTTTTTTGCCCAGAAGACACCCAGGAGGCCCAAGAAGTGCACCAGAGGGGGCCTATGGGGCCCACTAGGCACTAGGGCGCGCTCTAGTGGGTAGTGGAGCCCACAGGCACTCCCTCCACTAACCTTCAGCTCTATAAATACTCTAAAATCCCAAAAACCCTTGGGGAGTCGAGAGAAAACAGTTTTTGCCGCCGCAAGTTCCAGAACCACGAGATCCAATCTAGAGGCCTTTTCCGGCACTCTGCCAAAGGGGTCAATGATCACGGAGGGGTTCTTCATCATCACCCTTGCCCCTTCGATGAGGCATGAGTAGTTTACTACAGACCTATGTGTCCATAGGTAGTAGCTAGATGGCTTCTTCTCTCTTTTTGATCTTCAATACAATGTTCTCCTCGATGTTCTTGGAGATCTATCTGATGCAATGACTTTTTGCTGTGTGTTTGCTGGGATCCGATGAATTGTGAGTTTATGATCAGTTCTATCCATGAATATTATTTGACTCTTTGCTGAACTCTTTTATGCATGATTGTTATAGCCTCGTATTTCTTCTCCAAAATTTTGTTTTGGTTTGGCCAACTAGATTGATTTTTCTTGCCATGGGAAGAGGTGCTTTGTGATGGGTTTGATCTTGCGGTGCTCAATCTCAGTGACAGAAAGAGACATGGCACGCATGTATCGTTGCTATTAAGGATAAAAAGATGGGGTCTATTCCTACATGAATAGATCTTGTCTACATCATGTCATCGTTCTTATTGCATTACTCTGTTTTTCCATGAACTTAATACACTAGATGCATGCTGCATAGCGGTCAATGTGTGGAGTAATAGTAGTAGATGCAGGCATGAGTCCGTCTACTAATATTGGACGTCATGCCTATATACATGATCATTGCCTTGGATATCGTCATGATTATTCGCTTTTCTATCAATTGCCAAACAATAATTTGTTTACCCACCGTATTCTATTTTCTCGAGAGAAGCCTCTAGTGAAATCAATGGCCCCTGGTCTATTTTCCTATCATAGAAAACCAAAAATACCTTGCTGTATTTTTCCTTTATTTATTTTATTATTTTGTGTTTTAGTTAGGTCTATTTATAAAATCTCATACAATTTAATCTATCTCAATACCGAGGAGGGATTGACAACCCCTCTTACGCGTTGGGTTGCAAGTTTTTGTGGTTTGTGTGCAGGTGCTGTTTACATAGTGTTGCTTGGTTCTCCTACTGGATTGATAACCTTGGTTTCATAACTCAGGGAAATACTTATCATTGTTGTGCTGCATCATCCTCTCCTCTTCGGGGAAATACCAACGCAGATACAAGCAATCACACATCTTTTGGGTGAGAGGACTGTATGCACCAGGCTACTGGGGTATGTTCGAAAGAATGAAGGCGCGCTTTTTCACTACTCTAAGGCATCTTCGCCGGCTCCGGTTTGTTCCCATCCGTGTCCATGACGTCGTCCTCCGGTTTGTGCATTTTGCCGTGGTGCCGCCGTTTGCCGTTGTCAACATGCTCAACGAACAAGAGGAATCTAGAGAGGATTGTACATCAAGAGGCTGACAGTCGGGACCCACCAGGTCCATGGCCGTACGGAAGCAAATGCCTCATTGGAAAAAAGCTTCCTCCTAATTGTATACTGATGTTGGGGCCCACGGGTTTGTCAACCTAGTCAATAAATGAATTTTTTTACAACGAAGACTGTCATCGGGGAGCTGGTTTTTAGGGGTATCAGGGATCTAGTAGGTATCATATTTTTCAAAGGGCGAACAAGTATCAGCTCGCCTAGGTTATGTTTTTTTAACATGCGCAGCCCACGACATACACTACAAAAAAAATACACTTCCGTGATGATACGTGTTTGTCATAATAGGTCACGTTTTCTGTCATGCATATACATCCATGACGATTTTATGACAGAATCAAGATAGTCATACCTGTGCTGCCGTACAAGTGTTCCATGACAATACCAAAATTATCATCACGAATTGTTCACGTCCATGACGATAAATGACGCATCATGGAAGTGCTTTCGTCAAGGGTAACCGACATGTGGCATCCACCGTAACGGGTCGCCGTTTATCTATCGGGTCCATTTTTGGATCCGATAACCCGTTAACAGCAACGACCAATGGCGATTTTCCACGTGTAAAATTCTCATTGGCCGGAGGAAACACGTGTCAGCTCGTCATTGGGCCAGATACGCACCTATGATATGTCGACACGTGCGATGGCCCAACACTGGCCCATTTAGCTTACAAAGGCCGGCCCGTTTGACTTGGTCAAAAGATAGCGGGCCGGCCCATGAAAAGTCTGTTAACGGTCTGTTCACATATAGCCCATTTTACGGCCCGGTAACTCACGGCCCGTTATGGCGTTCCCGAAATCGGCCCAACAGCGTCATGTGGGCCGTCCAGTATAATACCAGCCCGTTTCATTTTCGGCCTATGTATGGCCCACGACGTCTTTTAGCCCATACGAGGCCTTTCGTATCTTCGGGCCCTTTAACGGGCCACGGTGACTCTGGCCCATAATAATAAACAGTAAATTTCTTTATGCCCAGTAACGGTCCATGATTCACATGGGCCGTTTCCAGCCCGTGTTAGCTTTTGGCCTACTCACGGCCCATACATTCTTGGGCTCCTTTCCGGCCCTCAATTACTTCATGCCCGTTACTGGCCTGTTCCCTTAATGGGCCAAATTCGGCCCGTGGTTAGAATCGGCCCGTTTGTGGCCTGTTAACCCGTTGCGCCGTTTCCAGCCCGTCCTATATTCTGGCCCATTAACGACCCGTTATGCCTGTGACCGAATTAAGCCTTTGCTGTCTTCCGGCCTGTTAATGGCCCGTTACCGTGTTGGCCCGATACCAATTACGCCCGTTTACGGCCCATGTGGGCCCATTTATCCGACAGCCCAAGGCCCACTAAATCTACGGGCCGTTGGAGGCCCATTTATCCGACGGCCCGTAGGAGGCCCATGGGTCCTATGGTACGTAGCAGGCTCAAGGTTACCATGGTCCGTATATGGCCCATGGTTGTTGCGGCCACTAGCAAACCAAGGAAAAAGAAGACTAGGGAAATAAATAAGCCAGAAACTAATGCTAGGCTATTAAGGCAATTGCACAGATTACATCCACTGGGCATCAAAGTTCGCCACCAGTGCACATATAGGGAACACCCTACACTATACAAAAATGGCTTGCTGTTTTCTTCAGCCGATCACTGCACGTTAAGAACAAATTTTGTATCGCAACAAAACAAATTACAACCATAAAACAAAAGGAAGGTTGGCATAAAAGTTAACAGTCCGGTAGATAAATGCACCACCAGAAGTTCAGAAGCTCAGTTCATTTGACCTGACTGTTACGTTTTCATGCTGTACTGTCCGATGGAGCACCATAACCTTCGCCTTCATTTCTCCTAGGCTCCTGAACAACATAGCAAATGTCTGATAGTCTGGTTTCAAAACCATGCATATCTTGACGACATCAAACAATGGCTGTCCTTGTTTCACAAAGGGTCTCTGTTAGGGAATGGACTTGTGTCTGGAGCACAGATATAACATTGTTTTGAGCTTGCATATCTTGATCATGAGGCTGTTTGGACGAGATTGCCTTAACAACCAACCCAGTATTACGCAGGAACGTGCTTTTGGCACTGATAGTGGACAGGTACTGACCCACTGTAGCAAGAGGTGACATTGCAGTTATAGTTGCCTCGTCACCTTCAGAAGGTGGCGGTTCCACAATTTGTTCCATAGCTTGCTGAAAAGTTGAGTTTTTACATTAGTAGTACCAGAACAGAAGATATTAAGGTGGCAGCAAAACCAAACAAAATAGCTTTGGTCTATATACAGAACTTATTCTGGTGAACCCGTGTAAAATATTAGTTGTATTTTACTGCAAAGTACATAATAAAACCAGGTTCCAAACATATGACCATGTACCATGGCTAATGTATTGTCGATTTCTTCACATTGTATTGACAGCTAAGGATAAAGAGACAAAGTTTATAATATGGTAAGCATAGTATGACATCATTCATATCACAAAACAACTGAGAATAGACAAATAGGCATTTGTAACATTGTGTAGACAAGTCCAGCACGGAACTAGATTACAGATCAAGATCAAAGGAACATCACTCCTCTCTTTTAAACTTTGTAAGGTGCAATGATACGCTAAGACAATTGTGTTTAAAATTGAAAAGAGTAATAGACATTGGCTGCAAACTATGCAGTTCAATGCACAAGTCAGAGTAAGTAGTAGTTAAAAGGCATGAGGATTAAGAACTTACAACAGCGGCTTTGACTGGTGTAGTCATGCCCTTCGTCTTGCTGGTGTGACAGTCCTTGAAGATTTCCACAGAATTTGGTTCAGGTACTTTTTGCTCCTTGCGGGCTTTCTCTGCATTTGGAACAAGTCAATATAGATCTGATAATATGGCACAACAAAAAAGAGTGAAACAACAGCTAATTACAAGAGCCTCGTAGTGTGCAATATAGCTACGAGATCCTGTCGTCTGTTGGAATTTCACTTTCGTACAGTTGGCCTTGTTCTTTGAACAGTTCACCTACAAGAAGATAGATTTGTCAGGCACATGCGTAAATAGGAGTTCAACATGTGATATGATCACATATATAACGTACTTGATACTTTGGATCAGAATAGTGTTTAACGAGGCCTCTCCAGTCTTCATCCGATATATTTTCCACTGGAGATGTTTGGGCAAGTTCACTGTTAGCCTTGCCTTCAAAGTGAGTTTTCCTCAAGTTATACCGATACTTTCGCAGAGCAGACTTGAAAACATGGGTGCATGCTTGTCTGGTTGCATCATCTTGGCTATCCAACTTGAACCTCATCTGTTGAAAATTATGGGAGTCTCATTACCAGCAACCTAGAAAGTATGGGACAGACCAAGATGATATTACTAATTTCCATACATAACCATACTTATAGATAAATGGTCGAGGAAGGTGTTGAACTGGGTTTCGTCTTTGTCATTCCTGTACTGAATCCATGTTGGGAGGATATGTGCATGACACCTAACGACAACCGCTGCCTCTGATACTAACTTGGCTAACTCTGTAGCATCATGTGGCCTTTTTAAACCTGCCTCAAAACGGATCTCCACTCTTCCTCCTCTAGATTTAGTTAACCTATCGAGCATTATCCCCGATGTCTGTTTCCTCTTGCGCATAGGTGCTAGTCCAACAACGAACATAGGAAGTGTTAGTGTACATCAAATTGTGAGACTACATATAAAGAAGCATGCAACTGTAACTTGACTCCAGCAACTACCTTCTTGCTGTTGAAGCTCACAAGGTTCATCTGATCTTGCCAACTCGTCTTGTGTCAAGAGTGCTTTGGAAGTAGTGTCAGGTGGCAAGGGAGCTTGGTAACGTGCTGCTAGCTGAGTTGACAAACGAGTAACTTGTGCAGCTGGTGGTACTGTGGAAGGTGTTGCAACAACTAGGGCTGTCACTGCTTGTTTGGTGGCAGCTATTAGTTTCTGTTTGGATTGTTTTGCAGCTGGTGTAGATGGGGATACCGTGTTTGTACAATTTTTCGGTGGACTTTGACCTTCTATTGCACCATCAGTACCAGCAGAATCAGCATAATTCTTCCGCTTCCGTTTTCGTGCGTCCTGAGTACTAACACCATCCCCTGCCATTCTGTGTTCCTTCCTCTTTCTCTGTGCCATGTCAAGTCAAGCCGACAAGAAAAAGGAATAAAAATTTAGTTCTTCAGAAAAAACTGATGCAAGATACAGATGAACTGAACTTTGATGTTAGACAACCGCATGATAGGAGGATGTAATATGTACGAAAAACAGGACGACATGAGATAATCAGAACTATGATGTGTAAACTAAGCAGAAGGCATTTCAATAATTTAGAAGCAATGTAATGGAAGGTAGACACCATATGAAAGATGCTACAAATATCGCTCTGCCAAGTTAAGAGTGTCTCGTCATAACTGGCATTTAAACAAATGTGAAGCAGTACAAGAAATAAATCATATGCAAGATGCAAATAACATCACACTACCAAGTTAAAGGTCTCTTGTCATTAGTGCCATTGCATATTCACAGCTATGATGTGTAAACTAAGCAGAAGTAATTTAATCAAATTACAAGCAATACAAGCTAGACACCGTATGCAACATGCAAGACAATATCACACTGCCAAGCTAGAGAAAGCACCTGGGATGCCAGTTTCGCCGGAAGACCGCCATCAGTCCCTGCCTTAATTTTTTCCTTCCTCTTTCTTAATTTTATTGCCTTGTCAAGTCAAACCCACAAGAAAAATGAAAAAAAAATCACCTTTCAGAACTCATTGATGCAGGATGCTGACGAGCACTATTTTAATGTAAGGCGACCGCATGATATGATGATTGAATGTGTAAGAAAAAAGGACATCATTGCATATTCACAGCTATGATTTGTAAGCTAAGCAGAAGGCATTTCAACAAATTAGAAGCAATGAAAGCTAGACACCATATGAAAGATGCAACGGATATCACTCTACCAAGTTAAAACGGTCTCGTCATAAGTGCCATTTCAACAAATTAGAAGTAGTAAAAGCTAGAAAAGAATGCGAGATGTAACCTATATCACACTGCCTAGTTAAACGTGTCTTATGATAAGTGATTGTTGCAGGTTACACAATAGTAGTACTTTGATGTAAGAACATGGTGTGATAGACAGATATTGTATGTTCTAGAAACAGGAACTCGTGTCTTATTCACAAGTATAATGTGTAAAGTAAGCAGATGGAATTCAACAAAATTAGAAGCAATACAAGCTACTCCCTCCTTCCATCTATATAGGGCCTAATGCATTTTTCAAGACCATTTTTGACTATTGACAAGATTAATAGTACATAAGATGTATAATGTGAAAATTATATCATTGGGAGCTCCTTTCACATACGAATTTGATGGTATGCTTTGTGTAAGTTGCATGTCATATATTATTGCTCTAACATTTGGTCAAAGTTAGCCTCGAAAAACACATTAGGCCCTATATAGATGGAAGGAGGGAGTAGACATCATACATAACATGCAACCACATATAACAGTGCCAAGTTAGAGGGAGCACCTGTGATGGTGGACTAGGGGAGACATGCTCATCATCAACACAACTACGTTGAGTGTCTATGCATGTGTTGTCTTGCAAATCTTCTTGGGGGGGGGGGGTGGCGGAGTAGAATATGTAGAGGACCTCCATTTCAGTTGTTTGGAAGGAGCACCTTTATCCACTGCCTTGCTAATTTCCTTCGGCTTTATTGATTTTGCATTGTCAAGTAAAACCGACAAGAAAAAGCAATAAAATTCTCTCTTCAGAACTCATTTATGCATGATACTGACAATCACTACTTTGATGTAAGGCAAACACATGATACGAGGATGGAATATGTACGAAAAACAGGACATCATGGCATATTCACAACTATTTGTGTAAACTAAGCAGAAGCCATTTCAACAAATTAGAAGCAATGCAAGCTAGACACCACATGAAAGGTGTAACCAATATGACTGCCAAGTTAAAAGCATCCCATCATAAATGGCGTTTCAACAAATTAGAAGTAGTGCATGCTATAAATCATATGAAAGATGCAACCAATATCACTCTGCATATACTAAAGGTGTCTCGTCATAATTGATTGATGCAAGATACAAAAAAACAGTAGTTTTATGTAAGGACATGCTTAATAGATAGATGTACTATGTACCAAAAACAGGAAGGCATGTCACATTAACAGGTATAATGTATAAACTAAGCAGAATAGCACATGCAATTTAACCAGATTGGAAGAATTACAATCTAGACACTATATGCAACATGCAACCACATATCACGCTGCCAAGTTAGAGCAAGCACCTGCAATGGTGGTGTAGGGGAAATGCGGTCATCAACTACAGAGCTACGTTGACTATCTTCATCTAGCATTGTTGTTTCTTGAGAATCATGTGGGGAGGATGACACTGCATTCTTTAAAAGAGGATCTTTTCTTACAGCAGTCCATTGGCCTGACTGTCACATCATAAGTGATTGATGAGGGGTACACAAGAACATTAGTTTGATGTCAGAACATGGTTAATAGACAGATGTAGTAGTATGTACCAAAAACAGGAAGGCATGTCATATTCAAAGGTATAATGTGTAAGCTAAGCAGATGCAATTTAACCAAATTGGAAGTAATACAAGCTAGAGACCCGGCTGGAGTGGTGAGCATGATCATCGAGGACCTGAGAGCCTAGTGGGAGGCGGGCTGCTTCGCCACCACCGTGGCTTTTTAGTTGGCTTGCAGGTTATGCCTGTCTGTGTTGGGCTTGTCACTGGCTCGACCAGTGCCCTGACTAGCTATTTGGCTTCTGGTGCTCCCCAGATGGTAGTTCATGTAAAAAATATCTTTCCTTATCTTAATAAAGACCGACTTCGGCCTTTCGAATACAAGCTAGACACGATATGCAACATGCAACCACATATGACACCGCGAAGTTAAAGCAAGCACCTGGGATGGTGGTTCATGGTGAGCGAGATCATCAACTCCAGAGCTACGTTTACCGTCTCCATCTGTTTAACATGCAACCTTTAAAGTGCCGAGACGTGTCTTGCCTGCCAACAAAGAAAGCAGGAGCGACTTCTCTCTTTTATTTCGTGCTTCTGTCAACAGTTTGGCAGAGTCTGAAATACCCATGCATAAAAAAACAATAGTGAGAGTATGGGTGAAGTGTGTGCAGAACTAGTGCACTGTAAAAGTAGCAGATAGCAGGTGGCTGAAAAATAAATGACAGGAGACATATGATAGCTCTACAACATTGCATGGCAAACAAAATTAGATTCTACTCCGTATGATTTTGTAATATATGAGCATAGGGATAACTGGGAAATGCAGGTACTCCTCCAGCACACTACCACATGTGGTCCTATCAAAATAACAGTCGACTGAAAATAAATAGGTCAGTCAATTTTTTTATGAACCGTCCGATCTACAAGGAACGGGCAGATGGTCTTCGTCTACCTCCCGCTAGTCACTGTTGACGATCTTTCTCGAATCGCAAGTGACCACCGGCCCAGACCCCTGCCTCCGCCGCCCCGCCATCCCCTCGACCTCACACCACCGCCGTGCTTGGCAGCACCCCTCGGCCATCCCTTTAAGCCCGGCCGACCTCCAGATCGGGCGCCAGCAGCTCCTAGGCCCCACACACCCCTAAGATAAACACCGAGGCACTGCTTCCCCGGCGTAATAGGAGGACTAGCGCCTGTTACGCTGGGGAATGCTTCCTTTAATTGGGAATCAACTGACCAGGAATTGAAATCCAGGGGCGACGGACCTCTAGCTAAGGTGAATTAGTATATGAGGAGAAACCTTGTGCATCGCGAGTTACTAGGAACATCTAGTATCAGGAAGAAGGTGTAGGAAGAAGCGGTCAACTAGTGTCTTCCGTGGGATGAATACCGTGCAAGCAGACATGTATGATTTGCACAAATAAGGGAAGAGGAGTACCAGATCCGGTTGCCAGTGATGTGTCCTCCTGATATTGCGGCGAAGTTCTTCTTTTTACTGGGGGAACCGATGTTTTGGAGGAGGGTGGAGCCTTGGACGAACCCATGGCCAAATTGTTGACTGTGTTGTGGTGGCCGTCTGTGGGCGGAGGGGAAGCAGATCCGAGGCGGCGAAGGACGGCGTAGCGGGAACAGCTCCGGTGCGGTGGACGGTGGCAACGTTGGAGCAGCAGTGGTGAGGCGTAGGACGGCGTGGTTGAACTGGCTCGGGTATGGCACATGTCGGCGTCTTGGAGGCAGCTCGGCCTCGGCTTCAACTACTAGCCGTGGAGGGCATTGCGGTTGCGGTTGCGGTGGACGACGACGTCGCGGTATCGGCTCCGGCGTGATGGACGAGGGCGGTGGTTGATGGGTGGGATGGGGTGGCGGATGGAGGGCGCCGGGGTTTCGCGGCTGGTGGAGAGGTAGTTTTGGTGCCCATGGAGTACGAATGGGGAATCAGACGGGGGGCGGGGGGAGCTAAGGGGGAACCATGTTTTGGTCTGGGACGCGCTTGTAATTTTTTTTAACAGATGGGACGCACTTGTTTGAAATTTGGGGAAAGTACAAACTTTGCCCCCCTCTTAAATTTCAGACCTACTGCGGGTCGGGGGTAGGACGGTAATCCCAGGTGTCCCAAATAGTGGGCGGGAGCGATTTCGGCCGAGCGAATGTGTGTTTAGGCGGCCACGGTGTATGAATGTTTTTCGGAGGCGGTTGCGTGGCGTCTAGATGAAGTTACAAACCTACCCCGGTTTATACCTATAGACGTCGGGGCGGTAGGCTTCACGGGTCGGAGTTAGAAAAGTAATTTCCTTCTACCAAACATTGGTCTCACGCGGTTTCGGGCGAGTAGAGGCTCTTTTGGCGCTTCGTTCAAAATTTTGAAACAGAAGAATTCACGTTTAGAGTGCTCTTGAACTTTGAGGATTGACCTTGTCGGGGACGAATCCGCGATCACCCATGGGACCCAGGGAAGGACCCCTTTACGTTCGGCAGGGAGAGACGGTCGCACGAAGAGCAAATCTAGCGAAGAACACGACAGTGCACGAGAGAGATTTACCCAGGTTCGGGCCGCACGGATGCGTAAAACCCTACTCCTGCTTTTTGGTTTATTATCTGTATGATTGTTCTAGCTCCAGGAGCGCTACAGTACCGAGTAGCTGCGTACAATACTGGAGTTCTCCATCTCCCAGTTCCTCTTCCTTTTTTCCATGTTGCCTATGGGCCTCCTTTTACGTGCACAAAGGGGTCACCAACAGGTGGCAAACAGTAAAGGTAGAGGTGGAAAGTTGCTACAGTAAGGCCACTATTACCAGGATGACATGTCCTACCTACCACTGACGGCAGGGGACAAGGGCATTAAATGCCCATGCCTTTGCTGTCCACATACATGTACCCGGACGTCTTGGACGTGGGAAAAGCCTATCCCACCTGCTCCTGCACCGCTAGCTACAGTGTACCGCCATCTACACAGTGCCCTGCCACACACGCTTGGAAGGACCCAGAGCGCCACACTGGTAGAGGCACCGGAGCAGCACAGTAGCACAGTGGTACAGTAACGCTTGCCGCGGCAAGACCTTGCCGCACCTGACAGCTTGCCGCAGCCCATAGTTTGCCGCGCAAGGTAACTTGCCGGGGCAAGTACCTTGCCACAGCCGCTATCTTGCCGCAGCCAATACCTTGTCATAGCCAATGACTTGCCGGGGCAAGTACCTTGCCGCGGCAAGTACTCTGCTACAGCATTTACATGCTTATCACTGACGGGTCAGGACAAGCGCATTAAATGCTCTGTCTAGGTGTCCCTTAGCTTCTTGGGGATGGGAAAAGGGGCCATCCTATTAGCGCCGCTTGGCACAGTGCTCTGCCACGCATGCCTGGAGAAGGGTCCAGAGTGCCATGCTGGCGGCCGCACTGGAGCAGCAGCATAGTGGCATAACCTTGCCGGGCAGGAACCTTGCCGGGCTCAGCTGGTCATCCCGGCAAGAACCTTGCCGGGGCCTTGTCTCCAGTCTAGCTGTCCCCCGGCAAGCCTTGCCGGGTTCAGCTGGTCATCCCGGCAAGAACCTTGCCGGGGCCTTATCTTTAGTCTTGTCGAGTCCTGAGCTTGCCGGCCCTGATCTCGCTGGCAGTAGTAGACTTGATCTTCTGGTCGATCCGCCTGGAGTCTTGTCTTGCCAGCTCTGCCTTGCCGGCGTTGCGTGGACCCATTCCCGGCAAGTAGACCTTGCCGGGAACCGGGCTTCGAATGTACTCTTGGGTGGATTCCTCCTCTGCCATGTCCTTCCCGCCTGGAGGCTGCGACTTGCCGGTGCGTGTCCAGGGGTAGTGAACACCCCCCTATTTATTACACCGACAGGAGCCCCCGGGCCTGGGCCGGACAGGCGTGCACAGTGG
Organism: Thinopyrum elongatum; assembly: GCA_011799875.1. Taxonomy (NCBI): domain Eukaryota; kingdom Viridiplantae; phylum Streptophyta; class Magnoliopsida; order Poales; family Poaceae; genus Thinopyrum; species Thinopyrum elongatum. The sequence continues at coordinate 436,110,804 of CM022300.1, forward strand.
TTGTCCGGGCTAGGCCCAACTACGCACACCGGCAACATGTAGATCTGTTCCCTGCCGTTCCTCCTGCCTGGAGGTCGCAACCCTGTTGCTGCAATGGCACGCATAAAGAAACAATTTACCTTGATTAGGCCAAGCTTTATGGCACAAGAGATATTCCTTCATGCTAAATGAATGCATGCTTCCACCTTGATTGATTCCGTCCTTGCACGTATCTTGTACCCTACGCTGTCTGGAAACCCTGCCGGTGCGCACGCTTGCCGCGAGCGCTAGGTGCGGGTCTTTAGCAGCCTGCTGGAAACGCCGCCGCCGCCAAGGCGACTTGCCGGGCCAGAACGCAGCTGCTAAGTTTGCCGAGCGGACTCGAGGCGAAACCAGAGCGCGGACTAACCACGGCAAGGTCCTTTCGCATGCAGGTCGATATACGAGAACGAGAAATCAATCAAGACGACCCACGCTTGCTGGAAAGCTTTCCGGTGCGCACGCTCCAGGAAGCGGCGCTTGGGGATCGGGTCCTTAGCAGCTCGCCGGGAACACCGCCTCCCGGAAAGGTTTACCTTCCCGGTTCTGGTGCAGCTGCTCACATTGCCGAGCGGACTCGAGGCGACTAGGAGCGCAACTAGCCCCGAGAAGGCTCCTTCGCGTGTAGGTGTAAGAAGCGCGTGAGGACAGTAAAATGATTGCAATTGCCAAAAAAATCTGTGCAACTTAGCTTTTTCTGCTAGGGCGCCGCTAGCCCCCGAGCTTGTTTCTTGCTCAAAGAGTGGTTGTCGGAGCCCCCGGCAAGGGAGGCTCTTAACTCTGGCGGAGAACTTTGATGTTCTCGACGCCAGCTTCCGGCAAGGGGTTGCCGGGAAGGCTCTTGACTCTGGCGGAGAACCTTGACGTTCTCAACGCCAGCTTCCGGCAAGCTTGTTGCCGGGGAGGCTCTTGACTCTGGCGGAGAACCTTGACGTTCTCAACGCCAGCTTCCGGCAAGCTTGTTGCCGGGGAGGCTCTTGACTCTGGCAGAGAACCTTGACTTTCTCAACGCCAGCTTCCGGCAAGCTTGTTGCCGGGGAGGCTCTTCAGGGGGTTACTCTCTGGGGCGTTGCCAGCCCCCGAGCTCGCCTTCCATGCGTGTTCCTGCAACACTGACTGGGCATGAAATGCCACAACAGCGTTTGAGCACAACAAGTTGATTAGCTTCTGGTTAATGTCGGATTCGCTGCAATCTTGACTCCTGCTGAATATTCCCTTGCTTGCCGGAACACTTTCCGGTGCGCACGATCCAGTCAGCAGCGCTTTGAGGAACGGATCCTTAGCAGCATGCCAGGAACGCCGCCTCTCGAAAAGGTTTACCTTCCCGGCTCTGGCGCAGCTGCTCAGGTTGCCGAGCGGACTCGAGGCAACTAGGAGCGCGACTAGCCCCGGGAAGGCTCCTCAGCATACGGGTTTACGCAGGAACCTTAGAATAAAACTCGCTAAGTCCTTCTCCTTAAACGACTGCATTTTTGCACAGTGAGGCCCCCACGCTTGCCGGAATACTCCCCGAATGCGCATGTTCCGGTCGATGGCGCTTAGGATCGGGTCCTGTTCAGCAGCCTATCGAGAACGCCGCCTCTTCGGGAGCTTAACGCCTTAGAAACAATCGCAGCTGCGTCTGCATTGTTGGGCGGACCCAAAACAACCAGGAGTGCAGAATGTTTCAGGAGCGCTCCTTCGCGCATAGGTTATGCACAAAAATATCGTCCAGGATAAGACTTAACAGCAGAAAGTAATTAAAGCTTTAAAACTTAGCTTTTTGCGAAGGTTCAGGCCCTTCTTCTTGGACGCTATGGCGGTGAAGATGATGAAGAAACTGCCGCGCTGATCGCCAGATCAGGTTCGCGCAGCCCCTCACCCCCTACCTGGCGCGCCAAATATGTCGGGGACGAATCCGCGATCACCCATGGGACCCAGGGAAGGACCCCTTTACGTTCGGCAGGGAGAGACGGTCGCACGAAGAGCAAATCTAGCGAAGAACACGACAGTGCACGAGAGAGATTTACCCAGGTTCGGGCCGCACGGATGCGTAAAACCCTACTCCTGCTTTTTGGTTTATTATCTGTATGATTGTTCTAGCTCCAGGAGCGCTACAGTACCGAGTAGCTGCGTACAATACTGGAGTTCTCCATCTCCCAGTTCCTCTTCCTTTTTTCCACGTTGCCTATGGGCCTCCTTTTACGTGCACAAAGGGGTCACCAACAGGTGGCAAACAGTAAAGGTAGAGGTGGAAAGTTGCTACAGTAAGGCCACTACTACCAGGATGACATGTCCTACCTACCACTGACGGCAGGGGACAAGGGCATTAAATGCCCATGCCTTTGCTGTCCACATACATGTACCCGAACGTCTTGGACGTGGGAAAAGCCTATCCCACCTGCTCCTGCACCGCTAGCTACAGTGTACCGCCGTCTACACAGTGCCCTGCCACACACGCTTGGAAGGACCCAGAGCGCCACGCTGGTAGAGGCACCGGAGCAGCACAGTAGCACAGTGGTACAGTAACGCTTGCCGCGGCAAGACCTTGCCGCACCTGACAGCTTGCCGCAGCCCATAGTTTGCCGCGCAAGGTAACTTGCCAGGGCAAGTACCTTGCCACAGCCGCTATCTTGCCGCAGCCAATACCTTGTCGCAGCTAATGACTTGCCGGGGCAAGTACCTTGCCACGGCAAGTACTCTGCTACAGCATTTACATGCTTATCACTGACGGGTCAGGACAAGCGCATTAAATGCTCTGTCAAGGTGTCCCTTAGCTTCTTGGGGATGGGAAAAGGGGCCATCCTATCAGCGCCGCTTGGCACAGTGCTCTGCCACGCATGCCTGGAGAAGGGTCCAGAGTGCCATGCTGGCGGCCGCACTGGAGCAGCAGCATAGTGGCATAACCTTGCCGGGCAGGAACCTTGCCGGGCTCAGCTGGTCATCCCGGCAAGAACCTTGCCGGGGCCTTGTCTCCAGTCTAGCTGTCCCCCGGCAAGCCTTGCCGGGTTCAGCTGGTCATCCCGGCAAGAACCTTGCCGGGGCCTTATCTTTAGTCTTGTCGAGTCCTGAGCTTGCCGGCCCTGATCTCGCCGGCAGTAGTAGACTTGATCTTCTGGTCGATCCGCCTGGAGTCTTGTCTTGCCAGCTCTGCCTTGCCGGCGTTGCGTGGACCCATTCCCGGCAAGTAGACCTTGCCGGGAACCGGGCTTCGAATGTACTCTTGGGTGGATTCCTCCTCTGCCATGTCCTTCCCGCCTGGAGGCTGCGACTTGCCGGTGCGTGTCCAGGGGTAGTGAACACCCCCCTGTTTATTACACCGACAGGCCTAAATAGACAAACTTTAATTTGACCTTGGATGTTTAAAACCCTCATTAAATTATGCGCTTCTTTTTGAAATTTTGACACTTGAAAATCCTATAACTACGATTATTTTGGAATGGAGGAGGTAAATTTGAATCTATTTTGTACACGACTATATATGCTATTATGTACAAAAGCAGAGCAAAGATTGGTGCCACCATAATTTAGGTATGATTTACAAATGCCATGATCTCGAATTCAAATAATTGAACGGGCTTCATGTTGAATTCGAAGTTTTTAAACCACCTTAAGTTGAATTCAAATGTATGCTAGTTCATAGCTAGCTATTTATAATGTTCATTGTGTAACTTTTGTATGTATAATGTGCTTTACACACACAACATGAACTATACTCACGTTTATATTCGAATTGCTAAAGCGATGTATTGTCTGGAGTTCAAAATACTGACTTTGTGGATCAATTATGTCGAATAATAACATAGACATGCTCAAATTCGATAGAATATAGATGTCTGATGGATCAATGACCGTTCGTTACTCGAATTACAAATATCATGATCCCATCCTAATATTTGGATACAATTTATATTTTTAATCAATGTGTACATCAGTCTTTTACGTGTAGTTTCACTCTCCATAGGCCCCTCCTCACACACGCGCTGACTTTCTCTCTCACACATACGCGCACACGGTGTATATCCATCGGTGGTCTCTCACACATGCTCACACACTCTCTCCCGAGGTGTCTTTCTCGCAGACATGCTCTCGATATCACCCTCCCTCCCTCTCGCAACCATTTATGACTGTTTTCACTAACCTTTATCACAAGCACTCTTCCTCTCACACGCATAATCCCCATCGACCCTTTCTATATACATAGACCTGCCTATGTGTCTCCCGCATGCACATTATCTTTAGGCCTATCTCGCACGCATTGTCTCCACCTCTCTTCCTAATTGACAAGTATGATTCTAGCAGAGCATTCTGTAGGATGCCCCTTAAAGTTAGGTTGGATGAATGGTAATATCAGAGATAAGGGGTTACCTTAGTCCGAGGACCTAGGGTTACAAATCCTAGCTGGCTTTGTCAGTGGACATAGAGTCCTTCACGACTCTGGTATCTTTGTCTTGTATGACTAGTCCTCCATGGGTCTCCCTGAATGCGTCACGGGCCGACCAATGTGGTGCAGGACGGAACCGAACCAAGGGCCTCACCTCGGCCCACCGGACCTCACATGGTGACACACCCTCTGCCCCTAGGTCTCGTTATCTTCTCACACCCACACATACCAACACAGACACCACACAAAATATTTTCTCCTCATGCCTCTATCCCCTCCCCCCTTGCATATACACACTCAAGGGCATCTTTCGCTGTGACATCCTATTCATCTCTCTCTCTCTCTCTCTCTAGACCTCTCTCATTTCTCGTGCTATCTCTCCCACGTCGCCCCCCTGCCGGCCCCTCTATCCATGCCTCTCTCGAATACGTAATACATACACATACCCTCTCTAGGCCCTGCCAAATACATCAACTACACATTCACACATGTTACATCACGTACCCCATTGATCTAAAAAGCCCTCTCTTCACGTTTATTTCGCATACAACATTCCTTTTGAATAAAACCACACAAAGTGTGGCCAAAAAAATATTTTAGAATTTCTACATATATACAACATTATAAAGTTATATGGAGGAGTATGAACGTTAATTTGCATTGCATGGTGCACCCAATGATATTTATTCCGCACTGTGAATTTTTTATTTTTATACTATATATAAACTTAGTCATAATAAAGAGAAACGAAGAGCATCTCTCTCCATCGCATACACCCCCTCTACGCCCCTTTCACGTACGCACACAAACTATCTCCAGGTCCTCTAAAAGTACACCCCAGCACATTCACGCATGTTTCATCTTTCTCTCGCGATGTATACAGTGACGATCATTGTATTTGAAGCGAAAGCACGATACGTACATTGGACTTCAGAATCCACTCATTACGGTCACCATTTATGTTTTCTGGTTATTATACAGTCACAGGCTCACCGTACAGCTCTGTATTTGCTCAAGACACGACTAGTTGACCAGTTAAACGCTCCACGTGGCACCTCTAGTGTTGCATCACATTATCTCACTACCATTGGGTCCACCTGTCGGCTTGTAAAAGAATGAAAATAAACAATAAAAAAATATTGGACGGTGGTTCGAAGTCATGACCGCGGGCACAACGGACAAGGTGGCCTTGTATTGGTATGCTGAGCCGTCTGTTTTAACACACAGGAGCAGGTGTGGTGATTATACACACATGCACGCATGCACATGAACTGCATGCACGCAACACTCACACGTACACACGTAGCCACGCACGCACACAACACTCACACGTACACACAGCCACGCACGCACGCAACACACACACGCACACACGCACGCATGCATGCACACACCACACGACCAACACACACGCTCATGCTCAAGTGCTCAACCTACACGTGCATGCGCACACATCAGGCCCTGACAGACACATACACAACCAGGTGGTTCCCGCGCACGGGTTGGAGTCTTGTCGCATCTGCATAAATTTGTGTTTATCTTACTTTTTTCCTATGCGAACTGACAGGTGGGACCCACAAGGAGCATGGTCAATTTAACGAGTCAACATAGTGTCACGCAGACTATTTGGCCGGTCAACAGAGTGCAATCCGATGTTGAACGGTGAGCAAGTGACCGTATAATCACCGCAAAATGTATATAGTGACCGTAATGAGCGTATTCTAAAGTCCGGTGACCGTATTACGCTTTTTGCTTGAAATACACTGACCACCAGTGTATTTATCTCTTCTACCGCTCTCTCTGTGGAGCCGAGGAGGCCAACGTGCCAGTGCATAAATTGGCGCACGCCACCCCATTATTGTTGTACTGGTTTCGTAAGAGCGAACAAGTATTCACGTCTGATGTACAAACTGTAGATATGAGTTACAAATGCTATGAAGACGAATACAAATATTTGAATCCACTTTATGCCCAATTTCTCTCTGTAGGCCCTCCAAAAGTACATCTCTACACGTTCTCGCATGTTACATCTAACAACTATGCAATACAGTACTACTACTACACTCTAACACAATAAATCATATGTGTTTTTAGTTTTACTAGATCTCATATTGTTACTTAATTATTTAGTTTGCATACATTAAAATTGCATTTGAAATGTATGGCTAGTATCATCTACCGCGCGGGAAAAATCCCGCCCTTGCCTGTTTAATCGGGTTTGTATCGATGGATCGTGCAAAACAGCAAAACTATAGTAGTACTACAGTACAAGTAACAGTTCACTGGGCCGCCGTGTCGTGTACTCCTCCGTCATAAGAGTGGAGCGCTCGCTTTCATAAATGTTCTAGTCCCTTTCGCCGACATGCAATCGGGTCCACGTGCCATACCGAAATAAAAGTGCAGAGCAGTAGGGGTGAAGCACCCCAGTCATGGCGCCGACGTAGTAATGAGCAATGAGGCATCAAATCACAAAGCTGCACCTTTCCTGCAGTTAAGTTGGAGGGACGAAGTAATGCTAAAAAAAGAAGTTGGAGGGACGAAGTAACCATCATTTCACTCGTTGTTGAATCCGCTTCTCCCTCATCTTCTTCAAGTTAACCACGTGTTGCTTCTACCATTGTTCTGCCTCATGTGGGATGCGGATCGGCTTGGTAAAGCACTGACACGTGGGACCGCATGTTAGCAAACCGCCAGGCCAACGTCCTCTAAAAATAAGAAACCTCCCTCGCCTTCCGTGCGGCAAAATCACCTCCTTTTTACTAATCTTGATACTATAATTTTTTAGATCAATATAATCGAGATTTGTATAGATAGCACACAGGAGCAAAACCAAGTGGTACGGTTAAGGGCATCCAGAATGTGTAGCTAAATGTGAAAATAGCTTTTGGCATCGATGGGAACCATTGTGGAGGGTGCTGCCAAAGCCAAAAAGATGGAACCGAAGCTCCCTAATTGATTGATTGAAGGAATAGAAAAATGCAACCTCTCTCCTCTTTCTCCCGTGCTTGGACGCATGTACAGTATAGAGCACAGAGTCTACTCCCCTGTCCCTTCTATTACAAATCACAAAGCAGTGAGGCGTCAAATCACAAAGCACGGACAAAGCAACCATCATTTCACTCTTCGCTGACTCCGCTTCTCCATCGTCTTCTTCGAGAAACCACCTTATCGCACTAAGCTGGACAGACGACGCTATTGTGTAGTACTAGTACATTTATGCCTCCTTTGGTTCAACGGACTTCTTGGATGCAAAGAAGGCGGTTGTCTCGGCTTGCATGCGGCACTTGCGAACGACTTACCGTGGTCTCCCTCAATGGTGTGCTCCATCGAACGCACTTCGCCAAAGCCACAACGTTCGAGATATCGTCGACATGACCACAATGGGGAAGGAAGTCAAATAGTTACTACCTCCATTTTTTTGTATACAAGGCCAGTATCAAAATTACAATTTGCAGAAGGCCACTAACACTAATCAAGGCAAAATTGATGGGGTTTTCCTCGTACTAGCAACCAAGGACATTAGTTGTGGCACCCCGGCTCAGAGCGACCGGTTTACCTTGCATTGCCAGCCCAGAGATCAAGTCTTCTGGCAACACACAACAACTTGGTACAGAAAGACAACCGCTTTATTGAAGCATAGGGTCAATATTACATCAAGTAGCGAGGCCAAGCGGCACACACGGTGCTGCTGAACATATGTACATTATTTAGTGAACATGAGCAGGGGCCTCGACATCACGACAAAGCTACCCGGTAGCGGAAAGACGACATAGAAGGACTCCATCTCACAGGGACACTGATGTGGACACGGTCTAGACTACGATGCAACGACGCAACTCCAACTCCGGTATGATTTCTCCTGAAACTGGCATGACACGCCAGGTGAGTACTTTGAATGTACTCGCAAGCTCACACAAATAAAGCAACAATGGCAAACAACAACATGATATTTAAGCAGATTAAATGCAAGGACTTAGCATGCTACCCATGAAGTGACAGTGCTCATAACAGGGCCTATCACACCCGCTTACCATCTTGGTTACCCCGTAACCACAATCATCATGTTGTCACGGTGATCGCCTCCGGATCACAAACGAAACCATCTCGATGGTCTCAACAATTCCACCAGCATAACAAGTGCCATAAGTATTCAATTAGTGTGCAAGTTCAATATTTCTGTTGATCCATGGTGTGACCTACTACGAACTTGTCTCCACGACCGAGGACGCGGCTATCGATAGATTAACACACTCTGCAGAGGTTAGTACACTATACCCACACCACGGAACCCATGGCCTCGAACTCCCATTCGGGTGGACCAATGGTGTTCCGACAGAACCAATCTATTGCCATGACACTCTCCCGGCCACTCCGACCAACTCCCCTTTGGGCTAAGTCATGGGTGGCCCCGATGCCACTCCGGACATCCAACGGCCACCATCATGGCAAAACAAATGGTCCCAAATGGGGACATGGTACCAAAACAACTACGGGCACACAAAGCTATACCTGCCTACCGGGCCAGGGTAGCGCAAGCGCATAACCTTCCCTAGTTGGGGGCACCAGCGAGAGGCATAACAATAGACCGAGAAAGGGCCTCCCCATAAAAGGCAAATGTGGTTGCACTTGGGAAGCTCGATTCGGTGGCACCATGACTCGATCAACAGCATGTTCAAGTTGGATTATAATCAGGTTTCAACTTGCAAATAAATATTACCGAGTCATAATATGCCATGAAAATTCAATGAACTATATATGCACCATTTCAACATAATACCGATATGAACTAGTCATGCTCACTATCAAGTTACTCTACTGCATACTTTAGTTATTCAACTAAAATACCACTGATGATATAGCAAGCATAGCATGAACATGAAAATAATATCAAGTGATATTATATGAATTTTCTATATGCATTAAAAATAATCATGTTCAAGTGAAAATCATAGTTATTGAAATGACACTCTTGCAAATATTTGTGATGGCTTGCCTTAGTGCAGAGGAGGGTCAGACTCCTCCTGGTTATCCTCAAGGCAGCAAGTTCCTTCTGAAAACATTTAAAAATAACAAAAGAAAATGTCACATAACACATTTAAATGCAACAGAAAAGATCTACAGCAAGCAAAAATCTTATCTTTTGCATGCTGATAGAGGAGATCAAGACAAAACTAGTGCAAAAAGAATCAATTCATTTGGATTTACAGAATAGAAACTAGGACTGGTCAAAGTTTGGCAAAATTTATGAATTTAAATTGATTTTTAGAAAAATCAGAGAGAGGGGGGTGACGTCGATGGCGTAAACCAGAAAGGCGCCACTACTTATACCGCTTCGGGGGCAGCTGAGTGGCTGACCAGTGGGTCCCCTTGGCAGGTTTAGAGGGAGAGAGAGAGGAGGCGGCGTGGTCGCCGGCGGTTCTCCGGCGAGGAGGCCACGGCTGCCGTTGGAGATTGGACGGATGGATGCGCAAGACTACGGCGGACCTGCACATACCCGTAGCTCGGCGAGAGGTGGACGGACGTCGTCACGGTGGTCGTCTCCAGAGGCGTTGGCGGAGGGGGCTCGTCGGAGTTGATGAATCCGGCGAGGCAGGGCCGGTCCAGCAGCTCCAGCAGCACCAGCACGGCCAAGGGAGCACCATGAGCACGCCGGAGAGGTCGAAAGGAGACGAGGGGCCCCGGCGGAAGCAGAATGCCAAGAGGGGGTCGGCGGCGATCTCCGGAGCAGAACGGCGGCCGGAGGCCCGCCTGGCCTAGCCGCGGCCTTCTACTAGCTTGGTTGAGGTCAGAGGAGATGGATGGTGCGGTGGAACAAGCCCGGGAGTGTCCTATTTATAGCCGCGGGCGAGAGGGGGATCGAGGGCGCCGGCGAGCTCTCTAGAAGCGGCGCACGGCGACGAGAGGGGTCAGAGAGAGGGGGGAAATGGCCAAGAGCTCACACGGCCACTGTCGAGGCTCACAGCCAAGCACAGGGCGCGGAGACGGACGAAAACAGAGACACCGGGTCACTGTGCTCTCTGCTCCGCCGTGCCCGTGCTCGCTGCGGCTGTCACCGGCATCGGGGAGTGCCAGGGAGGGGTCAAGGTGATGAGTCGGGGCAGAGAGGGGCTCCGGGACTCGCTAGCTTGGGTGGAGGCGAGCGCACGGGCGAAACAGAGCGGCTGCCGGTGCGCAGAGCGCGTCGAACACCTGCCTGGCACCATGTCCACACGCGGTCACCGCATGCAATAGAACTACACGTCGCGTCCGAGAGGTAAAATCGTGTCTGGGAGCTTGTCCCTGCAGTGTAAGGTCTAACTGAGCTGATGGATCGAAGCCAGGTCGACAAGAACTGACTTGAGCTTCACAGCAAGTTTCTGGAAAAAACTTGTGAGCTTAGTAGAGAGAATTCTAGAGAGAGTTAGGAGCTGATTTTTGGTAGCTAAGGGTTACTTAGGAAGGTAATGATGACATAAAAGTTTCAGCTCAAGAGGATCAAGGAAAAATACACTTCCTTCACAAAGTGCATTTTCTGCCCAGAATGGAAAAGATTTTCTATGGCAAAAATATTCCAAATAACCATGAAATATTTTTGCACAGGAAGTTGTGCCAAGGTTCAAGGAATATTTGGAAATTTTCTCAGATTTTTGTGGGCAAGAAAATTGAAGGTTGCTTTGGAGCAGAAGTGAATGTAGGGCTTTATCAGAGGGAAAATGAATATTTTTCATTTAAGAAAAATATTCCCAAGGCAATATTAAGATATAACAGAGGGCAAGAGATGTGTTTGAGGGTGAGATGAGTCACTTGGGTGAAAATCAAAGTAATGCCCAAGTGCTTAAGTCCGAATGAGTTGACTCAAAACTCAAATTCAAATAAAAATGCAATAAAACCCAGAAAAGAAAAAGGGCAAAAACCAGGGTGTCACATTAATATACCCTTGCATGCATGCGGAAGTGAGAAGATTGGTTTGCATGGCGCTGCATTAATCAAGCAATGAGGAGTGAGATGGTTAGCTCTTTGGGCGTTGGAGAAAAAATACGCATTAATTGACACGTCAAACAAGGATTTGTATCGATCAATCCCGCGAAGGAAAACCCCGCCTTTCTTTTTTAACACAAGTAGTACGTACGTACTTGTATCCTGTTTGGGTCTAGGCCTTGCATTGCCATACTTCGCCACACATTTTTGCCAAGCTTGCCTAAAGTTTTTCAAAATGAAAAGGAGGTACACTTGCGCACGGCCGTCGCAGTCGCACCGCACCCTCTCACAGTCGCTCCTACATGCCGCAAACCCAACCAAGGGAACACACCCTCACTGACACGTGCTACCGCATGTGATCAAACCAAACTCAGCCATCCAACCGCTGACACATAATTTTCGTTCATACAATATGTTTATCCAACCGCATGTTGGGGAAGATCCGTGCGGCCCGTGCGGTGGTCTGTTGGGGAAGAAAAAAAGGTGAGGAAGAAAAAGGGTTAGGAGACGTAGGATATTCATCCAACCGGCTGAAATGGCTGACTGACCCAAATGATGAAAGTCAGGCGACTTGCATAAATATATGTTTTTACACAACAAAAGATCCCTAAAAACAACAACATAAAAAAAACTATCACTGCTCGCGGAACGAGACGGCCTCGTCGTCTTTGGCTGCCGGCGCGAACCAGCCGTAGCTGCCGACGTGTGTCTCCGCACTGTAGCTCCGTGTCAAGTTGAGCCTCCACCGCCCGGTTCAAGTCCAGGACGTCTGGTTCCGCCTGCAGGAGGGCCTCGATGGCAGCGGCATCCATGCGCTCCACGTCGAGTTGAGTCTCCGCCGCCCGGTTCACATCCATGACGTCCGGTTCCGCCTACAGGAGGGCCTCGATGGCAGCGGCATCCATGCGCTCCACGTCGAGTTGAGCCTCCTCCTCCTGGTCCTCCTTTAGGATCGCCAGGTTGAACCGCTGGTCCGCTGCACCATGGGGGACCCGGACGCCGGCACGAAGTCGATGTCCATCGTCTCATACGCATCAAGGGCCTTCTGCTCCGCGATCTCCGCCATGAACATTGGATCGGCTTCCTCCTCCTTGGAGCTTGGCTCCAGAGAACTCGGGGATTGGCCCGCCGCAAAGCGAGCTTGGGAACGGAGGTCTGTGGCACCGACCACCGCTGTGATATCTGCGCGGCGCTCCGGCGTCAGCATCTTGTAGTACGTGATCTTGCGGCACACCATGGCTTTCCGGCAACTAGGGGACGGCTGATGCGGGCTAGGGGATCGAAAGGTGGGGGAATGGGCTGGAGAGGAGGTGTGATGTTGGGGCAGTGGTGACCGGCCGGCAAGTAGCTGGCGTAGGCCGAGCAGCGAAGGTTCTGGTGTGAATAGTGGTTCCGATGACTACCGGTCAATCGGTTTTGACTGTGCGGAGTTTGCAAAGCCGGATGGCTGGAGCCTGGAGAGTTGTGGGGTGGGATGGGACCAAAGTTTCAGAGTTTCACGTGGCAGACGTACGGCCTCCCCATCATTCCTGTCGACGACAAGGCGGTGACTTCGTAAATCTCAAGATGACTAGCAAGATGCCCGTGCATTGCACGGAACATCAGGATGCATTTTTTTACAAAACACCTGTTGTGATTGACCCGTGAAGGAGTAATCCCATGTGTAAAAACTAATAATATCTCGAGAATTTCATCGAAAAATGGTATCTCGAGAATTTCATCAAAAAATGATATCTCGAGAAAGATGAGAGATAATGTGAGGAGGAGTGGGGCGCGGTGGTGATTGGTGGTCGGACTTAGCGGAGGCATGGGGATGGATGACGCCGGCAGCGGCCACCATGCCAGATTGTTCCAGAGGCTTCCTTTTTTAATTACTCAACAATGAAGTTGTGGATGAACGAGAGAGGTGCGGGTATCCTTTTGCAAAATTGCCATAGTTTGCTTTCTATCCGTCAGATGTAGATCCGACGGTCTATATTGCAAGATGGCAGGCACACCATCATCACCGAGAGTAGAGATAAGAGTAGAGATATAGTATTATAGATATGACGGCTCAGTCTCTCAAAGGTGCTTATTGGGGAAGGGTGTGGGTGTGTGCGTTCATAGGGGTGAGTGTATGCGCGCATGTATGAGCGCTTGCATCTGTACTGTGTTCAAAAAAGGAGTACTCGAAGTATGCAAGTTCATAACGAACGGACGGTGTACATCACTCTTGTCGTGTTCGTGTTGCACCCCGGCACGCTGGACCCTGCACGTCGCTCACCAAATGGAGCGCGCTTCGTCTTGCGTTTTCGCTCGCTTGTGGGACCGCAGTTGAGAGCAAACCGACGTCCGTCCCCCTTCGCCGCCCGCGTCATTTACGGATACTACTAGACTAGAAGAGAGAGAGAGGTCGGCCGAGTGTTAATGAGGCCATACTGACGCTCGAATTTGGCCGGGAAAACAGGGAAACCGACATGTGGGGCACACCTGTCGGGATGACGTGGCATAAACTAGTCCAATGGAGGAGCTGGCCCAAGACCTCCTCACCACCCGCAACCGTTCATGTGGGTCGTGGGGGCCAGCAACGTGGCGCAGCTCCCGCACCGCCTCTGGGCACGGCGACCGCGGTGAGCGGCACGCTCATCGCCGCTGGTCACGCTCGGCTTCAGGGTGCCGAGGGTGGCGCTGCCGCTGTGGCACGACCAGCAGATCAACACCCGGCTCGTCGAGGATGCACGGGGCGCCGAAGTGCGCGCGCGCCGCGCCGCGTCCGCGGAGTGTTCTAGCGTGGCCAACTGCATCCCCAGGACCTGAGACCATGCCGGGTCATCTTTCAATGACATGTGGGATCGCATGTGAGCAAAGGGCATGTCCAACATTGCCACGCCCGCAGCTGACTACCCTGTTACACAAAAAACCCTCGTCCCTCACGCCATCACGCACGTGCGTTCCCAGCCGGCGCCAGCTACCCGCATTCATCCCATCCGTCCGTATGCCGTCATTAAGCAGGCTCGCTGCCCGAGGAACCAACTCCGGTGACTTATTGACGCACCCGGACGCTTGGCCTCACCGAAATGCGCTACTTAAAGCGGCAACGCCCAGCTAAACTCCACACCATAGCGCATCCTCCTACCTGGCACCACATCCAGCTTGACCGCGAGTGGGAACGCTCTGCGGGAGAGCTTGTCTTCGGGGATGAAGCTCGAGGTCGCCGCCCTTGCTCAACTTGCCGCTCGCAATGCAATACCGGCGTAGCCGGACACGGACGCGACCGCACAAGCGGTGGCCGCCCTGGCGGCCGATCATAGGAGCAGCGCCAGCCACGCGTCCTACTTGCCGCCGTCCAACGTTTGGTGGTGCAAGTGGCAGGTGAAGCGACGGACCATCCACGTCCATCATCATCGACCTCACGTCCACCGGCACCGCCGAGGTCAGGGACTCCTCTGAGGATGAGTAGGGCATGGGAGGCGGCAGGGCATGGTGTGCCAACTGGCCGGTCCATCTCCCGTGTTCTACTCTTCCTCGCCAGAGACCGCACCTTCACTTCATGGGTCTTGAACCCCACCATCGTTCATGGAGATGGCAGATGGAGGACGTCATCGCCGACGCGGAAGTACAAAGGAAAATGGACGTCGGTCGCCGCCGTAGAATAGGTTTAGGGTCGGGTTTCTTTTTTTTTCTGTCCTATAAAAGTTCGAAATGTAATGAAAATCTACCGTGTTTGCATGAATCTTGTCCGGTGTATATGAACTTTCACAATAATAGTAAGATATATTGTATGAAAATATATTGAATGATGATTCATTTTTGTGTGTATAAACTTGGTCTAAGTTTAGAAGGTCTGACCCGAGACAAAGCTAACATGCGAAGTAAATAAACACATAGGTAGTATACATACTCAATTTATCTTAGGCACTCCAATAGTACGTCCACTACACATTCACGCTTCTCACATCTTTCTCTCGCTCTCTGTCAAACCAAGTAAGCCTTGTCCTAATAAAAAATAAAGTCCTAAAAAAACCAACTAAGCCAACCTCCCAGCATATCGCGCGGGAAAAGACCCGGCCGCGCCGTTTTAGTCGGGATTACCGGATTACTAGTAGTAGTATTGATGGATCGCGCGAAGCACCAAGTTTAAAACAAAAAATGCGGTACACTCACAGCACGCCTGTCGCGGTCGCATTGCACCCCTCACATGGTCGGTCCTGCACACGGCTCACGCAAACGGAACCCGCTTCGGCTTTCCTCTTCACTGACATGTGGGACCGCATTTGGAGAAACCGACCATGCGCCAAACTCCCCCGCCCACCGCGCGAAAATTCCCCCCAAATCCCAAATTCAACTGCCCTTCGGCCAACTAGCCAATAATATTCCCCAAACCCCCCTCCCCCCGGCCCCCTCCACTCCATTCGCTTAGCCAAAGCCGCCCTCCCGCCGCGTCGATACGTCGGCGCCGCGGTTCGTTGAGGGGACGCACTGCGATCCTCTCGCTCCCATAGTACGCTCTTGTAGACTGCCGTCCTCCAGTCGTGCCGCCACCGCTGGCGATGTTCTTGTGGAGACGCACGATGGTCAGCTTCTCCCATGCTACGCGCATTCTAGACTGAGGCTCTGTGCATGTCGGAGTAGTGCTGAATGTTAGCTGATAGACGCTGTTAATCTCACTATTTGCCGAAATAGTTTACAGTCAATATGCTCTGCTTAAGAAGCTTCCTTGCCCTGTTCTGCACTCAATCTACTTTGCTGAGATGGCATGCCACGCCCGATTAGTTGCTAAAATATCCTGCCATATATTTATTGTGAAGTAGATTGCCATGGTCTAGTAGCCAATCTGTTAGGTGAAATAGCTCGACACCGTTTTATACTCGATCTTTGTTGCTCAGATGGCCTTCGATGGCTGTGTGCTTGGCCTCATTGACTGCTGAAATAGCCTGCCATAATTTAGCACTCAAATCTGTTTGCTGAATTAGCTTTACATATATTTCGTTACTTAGATCTGCTTGTCCAAATATCTTGCCATAGCTTTAGACATCGACCTAGGTATTTTTTCTGGACTTTATAAAAAAGCATATATGTTTTTCCTGTAATATCTAGTAGAAGAACTAATTTGTATGTCTAACAGATGGACATGACTTGGATAACTTCTGCTCGAAGATTCTCCGCTGCATATGTCGAGGGGGTTGAAAACCTCATGAACTTTATCAGAGCTGAGTACGGTGGTCCGAAATCAGACGTGCTCTACCCGTGTAGCAGTTGTATGAATTCAGTTACAAGACCCCAGTCAACTGTGCAAAATCATCTACACTTGTATGGGATGTCAGTCACATATACTAGGTGGGTTCATCATGGTGAAGCTGTGAACGTCAATGTTACTGACTATGTGGAAGCAGCAGATCACCATCTTGATCTGCCTGATGCTCAGGTGGAAGAGGAGGAGGAGGAGGTGGTGGCGGCGGAGCTAGCGAGTTTGACTAACATTGAAACAATGCTATGAAATGCTCGCGCATTTCGTGAACTTTCACCTGCGGAAGAAAAACGGTGGGCCCGCATGTTGGAACAATGCAACGTGGTAGTCACCCCAGGAAATAAGTTGTCAGTATTCTCAACTATGGTCACCTTTCTTCAGGTGAAGACATCTAAGGAAATGACCAACAAATCATTTGATGCGATGTTGGCTGCTTTCCGCAAATCTTTCCCAGATGCGTCTGAGCTGCCACACACCTACAGTAAAATGAAGAATTTCCTTCGTGTAGTTGGAATTGGATATGATATGATCCATGTATGTAAGAATAATTGTGTTCTGTTCTGGAAGGATTATGCCAACTTAAGTGAATGCCCAAAATGCAAATCATCAAGATGGAAAGATGGCGATGTTGTGAAGAGGATTCCTCATAATGTTCTGAGATATTTTCCAATTATACCAAGATTGCAGAGGTTGTTTCATGATGCTGAAACAAGAGAGGATGTACTGTGGCATTCTAGGAACCAGGTGTACAGAGATCAAAATGTAATGAGCCATCCATCTCATGATAGTGACTGGAAAAGCTTCAATCAGAAACACAAAAAGTTTGCTGCTGACCCAAGAAACATTAGACATGGCTTAGCTACAAATGGATTTAACCCATTTGGCCACCAGAGCACCACATATAGCATGTGGCCAGTGCTTGTTATCCCTTACAACATGCCACCAAATGGCTGCACCAAAGAATCAAACTACATGATGGCCTTGCTCATCCCAGGTCCAAAAAGTCCTGGAAAGGATTTCGATTTATTCATGGAGCCTCTTGTGGAGGAACTTAAATAGCTATGGAGGGGTGTTCTCACTCGAGACCTATATAGCAGCCCACCAGCTGATTTCTTTCTGCGTGCTGTTATAATTTGGTGCATCCATGATTATCCTGCTTTGGGCACTATGTCAGGGCGAACGACACATGGTTACAATGCATGTGTTCATTGTGACAAGAATCCGCTGTCATACGCAATACTTAGCAAGATCTGTTACATTGGACACCGCCATTTCCTTGCCAAGGACAAGCCGTGTCCTACAAAATACCGAAGACATGTGTTCAATGCAAAGCATGAAAACCGTGATGCGCCAAAGAGGCTCACCGGCGATGAGTTGCAAGTGGAATTAGAGAAGGCCAGGCATATTACACCAGGAAACCATCCTGATAATGGTAGCGGGAAAAGGAAGCATGGCAGGACAGAAGAGAGATTATTGTTTACCCGCAAGTCCACTTTGTGGGACTTGAAGTATTGGAAAGATTTGGATTTGCGACATAATCTTGATGTGATGCACATCGAGAAAAAATATATGTGACAGCATTATCGGCACACTTCTTAATATTGAAGGCAAGACAAAAGATACCTTAAAATCTAGGATTGATTTGGCACACCTGGGTATCAGAAGGGATTTGCAGGTGGACGATGATGGTGCATGAAGGGATATGGCACCAGCTGTGTACGTCTTGGACAAGGTAAAAAGAAAAGAATTCTGCAAGGTCCTGTCACGTGTGAGATTCCCACATGGATTTGCTTCCAACCCTGAAAGGAGAGTCAGTGCAGATGGAAACAAGGTACAAGGGTTGAAAACTCATGACTGCCACATCCTACTTCAAAGGGTTTTACCTATTATCCTTAGAGGATTGGGCCGCCTTGACTTATACAGAGCAGTTGCAGAGTTGGGACAATTCTTCAGGGAACTCTGCAGTAGAAATATCAGGATAGATGCTTTGGAGCGTCTTAGAGACAAGATACCAACTATCCTATGCGACCTTGAGAAGATATATCCTCCAGCCTTCTTTGATGTGATGGTGCATTTGGCTGTTCATCTACCTGATGAGGCACTACTTAGAGGTCCAGTACAGTATGGCTGGATGTACCCTATTGAAAGGTGGCTAGCCACTTTCAAGGGCTATGTTAGGAATAGAGATAGACCTGAGGGTTCCATTGCAGAGGCCTACATTGCTACAGAAGCGTTGACATTCTGCTCAAAATACATTGAAACAGCTGATCAGCTTAGCAAAGAGGTGGGTGAAGACAATCCCAAGCTCAATGTTTTCGATTGTTCTGTTCGAGTTACATGGAAGAGTCGACAAGACGACAAACCTAAAGATTTGGACAAAATAGTTTGGTATGTGTTCAATAACTGTCCTGAGATTCTACCTTATATCGAGTAAGTGCTAAGTACTGCAGCTTATACATCGTAATCTACTAAACTTGCAGCACATTCTTATATATTTAGATGTTTGACGCGATCACTATGTTGTGCAGAATCTACAAAAAGGAGTTACTACCACAAAATCCAAGAAACATTGACAAACTGGTTATGGCAGGATTTGCGAAATGGTTCAAGAGCCATGTAAGCTTTTGAATTGCATTGTCAGTTTTTTTAATATATTGAGTACATAAGATGATCAGCTTGTCTATTTTCTAACCATAGGTTAAGAAGATGCGGGAGGATGGGCAGGCAGTTGATGATGCCCTTTATGCACTAGCAATTGGTCATGATACTCGGGTAAGACATTATGAATCTTGCGTTGTTGGAGATGTGCGCTACAACACCCTTGCACGCGACAAAGGCAGGAAGACACAAAATAGTGCCATCATGAGCACGGATACGTACGGCAAAGAGACAGCTGAAATGTATGCTAACATAACAGACATTGTTCAGTTGCAGTATATCTCCAGTTTCGAGGTTCATTGGTGTGTGGTTCTGTTGTGCTGTTGTTGGTATAACCTGTTTTCCAGGATCGCAAAACCCAAAGCTGATGATTATTTCAAATCCATCAATGTCAAGGTGGCATACCAGACCGACGAGCCTTTTATTTTGGCAAATCAAGCAACACCAATATTTTTCTTGGAAGACACATATGCATGTAGCAATGAGTGGAGAGTATTGCAAAGGTTTGAGCAGAGGAATTCGTTTAATGAAGTTGCACAACAAGATGATGCTTACACTTCTCCTGATGTAGAAGATTCCACAGATGTTCCTAATATCTTTGAGAACCATCACGTCAATGACGCTGGCAAAAAGATTGCCTGTCGGGCTGTGGACATACGAGAGTTGAGCAATAAGACGCCAACGTTCGAGGACATTGAGGATGAAGAAGAAGATGACACTGGGGGGAATTATGATTCAGACTGATACACATGGCGAAGATGTTGACGCAGCTGCTACGGATGATGATTAGATTGCTTTTGTCGTATTTGCCTATGAGAAGATGACTTTTTATCTACTATGTGAAATTGTGTTTGCTATGACAACTGAAACCTGATGAAGTTGTTGTTTAGTATTTTGCTGTGAGAACATCACTTATTATGTATGTTGATTTGTGTTTGGTGATTGTATGACGACTAAAACATGATGAGATTGGTGTTTATGAAAGTGCAACTAATCTAACAACATATAGCTCATTGAACTAGATTTTGTGTGGAGGCTATATATACCCCTCCACCCCCTTCTCCATTAGAGAGAGAGCCATCAGAATGTGCCTACACTTCCACTACTCATTTTCTGAGAGAGAACCACCTACTCATGTGTTGAGACCAAGACATTCCAATCCAACCACAAGAATCTTGATCTCTAGCCTTCCCCTAGTTGCTTTCCACTCAAATCATCTTTCCACCATATCCAAATCTGTGAGAGGGAGCTGAGTGTTAGGGAGACTATCATTTGAAGCACAAGAGCAAGGAGTTCATCATCAACACACCATCTATTACCTTTTGGAGAGTGGTGTCTCCTAGATTGGTTAGGTGTCACTTGGGAGCCTCCGTCAAGATTGTGGAGTTGAACCAAGGAGTTTGTAAGGGCAAGGAGATCGCCTACTTCGTGAAGATCTACCCAAGTGAGGCAAGTCCTTCATGGGCGATGGCCATGGTGGTATAGACAAGGTTGCTTCTTCATGGACCCTTCGTGGGTGGAGCCCTCAGTGGACTCGCGCAACCGTTACCCTTCGTGGGTTGAAGTCTCCATCAACGTGGACGTACGATAGCACCACCTATCGGAACCACGCCAAAAATCTCCGTGTCTACATTGCGTTTGCTCCCTCCAAATTCCTCCCCTTTACCTTCATATGCAATGATTTACATTCTGCTGCTATACTCTTAGAATTGCATGTGTAGGTTGATTGCTTGACTTGTGTTAAGTTGCTAAAATCTGCCAAGACATAAAATTGGGAAAAGGCTAGATTTTTATTTGGTCAAGTAGTCTAATCACCCCCTCTAGACATACTTTTGATCCTACAAGTGGTATTAGAGCTTTGGTCTCCATTTGTCTTGATTTCCATAGCTTTGGTGATCATAGCCTTGGTTTCACAACCTAGGAGAGTATGGCGTCTAGCGAGGGAAATTACCACCGTAGATGTCCTTACTTTGATGGTACTAATTTTGCTAGTTGGAAGCATAAGATGAAAATGCATATTCTTGGACATAACCCCGCCGTTTGGGCTATTGTGTGTATTGGTTTGCAAGGTGAATTCTTCGATGGGAGAGAACCAAATTGCGAAGCAACTGCGGAAGAGTTGAAAATGCTGCAATACAACGCTCAAGCTTGCGATATCCTCTTCAATGGATTGTGCCCCGAAGAATTTAACAAAATCAGCCGTCTTGAGAATGCAAAGGAAATTTGGGATACTTTGATTGATATGCACGAAGGTACCGAGTCCGTCAAGGAATACAAGTTGGATGTGCTTCAAAGTCAACTTGACAAGTTCAAAATGAAGGATGGTGAAGGTGTCGCTGAAATGTACTCTAGGCTTGCTCTCATCACAAATGAGATTGCCGGCTTAGGAAGTGAAGAGATGACTGACAGATTCATCATCATAAAGATCCTAAGAGCCTTGGATGGAAAATATGATACCGTGTGCACATTGATCCAAATGATGCCCAATTACAAAGATCTCAAGCCAACGAAAGTCATTGGAAGAATTGTTGCTCATGAGATGTTACTCAAGGACAAAGAAGAGCTTCACAACAAGTCTAGTGGTACTTATAAAGCCTCATGTGATGCTCCTGCCACATCAAGTGAAAAACAAGTCTTCAATGAGGAATTGAGCTTAATGGTGAAGAACTTCAACAAATTCTACAAGAGTAGAAGCAAAGAGAGAAGTTCCAAATCAAGATCCTACCATGACAAAAGATCTTCTAGTCGTGAACGTAATTGCTACAATTGTGGAAGACCCGGACACTACTCCAATGAGTGTATGACCCCATACAAAAGAAAAGAAGACTCACCTAAAAGAAGAAGTAGAAGAAAAGAATCACCTCCAAGAGATAGAAGGAGTAGAGATGACCGTTATGAACGAAGAACCTCTCGCAGAAGCAAGGATTCGGAAAGAAAGGACAAGTCATCAAGGAGCTATACAAAACGAAGACATCAAGCTCATGTTCGTGAATGGGTATCCGGTTCTGACTCTGACCATCACTCCGAGAGAAGTTATCACTCCGACTCCGAATATACTCAAGATGAAGGTGTTGCCGGTCTTGCACTTGTGTCAACTAACTCCTATGACATATTTGACTCACCAAATGAAGGAATTGGAAGATGCTTCATGGCTAAAGGCCCCAAGGTATCACACCCCGAGTATATTTATTTCAATAGTGATGAAGATGATTTGCTAGGTGATGATGAGTGACTTGTTGACAATGCTAGTGATGAAAACTATGATGAAACTACTATTAATCATGCTAATCGAGATGAAATGAATGAAAATAATAAGAAGGAGATTGAGCGTCTAATAAAGAACTAAACACTCTTAAGTTAGCTCATGAAACTACTTTAGAAGATCATCGAGAACTTTTAAAAACTCATGAGAAGCTACGCTTCGAGAAGCTCAACCTAGAGCAAGAACATGGGTTCTTAAAAGCTATGAATGATGATCTTCAGAAGAAAAGTTCTTCTTACATTGCCAAGCGTTTACTCTTGTCGACTTACATGCCACAAGTAAAATCTAGCAACAAGAGTAAGAAAGATTCTTCTTCTAGTAGTAACAATAATCATGCCAAATCCAATATTGTTGCTTCTAGTAGTTCTCTTGATTCCACTAATGATTCTCTTAGCCAAGTTACACTTGAGCAAGAAAATTGCTTATTGAAGGGAATTATAGAGAAAGGTGTTTACAAGAGCCTTGCCGGAAGTAAGCAATTTGAGGAAATTGTACGCAAGCAAGGGAGGCACCGGAAGAATCAAGGTGTTGGTTTTGAACGAAAGTTCAATGCCAATGGAGTTGAGTGGGAAGAAGATCAATACCCCAAGACGAAGTTTGTTCCTCAACAAGAGAATTATGATCCTACTTCCTTCAAGGGGACACAAGCTCAAGATGATCTTTCACCACAAGACCACAAGCTAAAAGGCAAGGACAAGCTTCAAGAGGAGATTGATGCATTTGAAGAAGCTCCAAAGGCCTTGGTCAAGTGGGTTCCCAAGACTACGTCAAGTTCTACTTCTTCAAGTACATCTACAACCCCAAGGATTCCCATCAAGATGATGTGGGTCCCTAAGAAGAAGAACTAGAGAGCTCATGAGGGTGACTCCGCCAACATACTTCACTCATATTCATATTGGCAAGGACAAGTGCAATCAACTTCCACATCTTGCATTAGTTCATGGAGTCACAAACCCTCTTTATGGTAAGTCAAGGGACAAGGTAACCTAATGCTTTCATGGACATCATCTTGTGTATACTTCACTCTATGTATATGGATATCCTTGTTTGTTCCTTGTGGGACTAACCCATGTAGGTATTGAAAGTACAACTCACTCAAATGGATTGCTCCAAATAATCTACATCAACATTGAGCATCCACATCTTCAACATCTGCATGAAGTCATCATCGACAATACCCAAGGTTAGTTCATCCCTCTAAAAAGGGGATATCACATACAGGGGGAGCTTTACTCTAAGAATTGAGCTAAAGCAACTCTAATGGTGTGAACACAACAACGCTTTATGTAAAAATGGTAACCCCACTTGTGCTTAAACGATGAGTATGACCTATGATCAAATGTTCTCATTTGACTCCTAAGTTAATATACTCATATATAGATGACCTAGTCATCGCCAATTGCTTGATAGATGCTAGAGTGTTTGTGCATGCTTTGCCACATATTTCATTTGCCATCTTATTGTGTGAGCATGCTGGATGCATAATTTTCTTCATTCAAGGACATCCATTTGTTGCTTTGATTGTTTGGTCTTTTCTTTTGCCAAATGGATGGACAAGAATGCCTAAGTACTCCCTCTAGCTATCTATGTTTTTCTCGTCTCAAACTCTATTCATACTACATCACAAAGTTTGATCAAGTCAGATTTGAACCCTCTGGGTGAGGAGCACTCGGAGCCATCGATTCGTCATAGACTTAAACTTCCAAAACCTCTCGATGTATTTTGGTCTGACCGATTAATTCCTTTCGGTCATACCGAGTTCATTGATTTGATCTAGGTTTCAATCTCGGTGCAACCGATTTGAACAGTTCAGTCTCACCGAGTTGCAGTAACCGCTTGCGATTCTGCATCTCGGTGCCACTGAGTTGCTCAACTCGGTCACACCGACAGGGTCTGGATATATATACCCACGGGTCGAATTTTGGAAATTTCTCCGAAACCCTTCGCCCGCGCCTGTCCAGCTCTACCGACTCGAGGTCTCCGGATTGTCTCCTCCGTCGCCAGTGACCTCCTGCCGCTGGTCTCCGCCGCCGTCAACGGAATCTTCGCCGCCGTTGTCGCCGTAGCGAGTTCACCACCGAGTTAGGGTATGAACTCGACCCCTTTGTGCAATCTTTACCTCTGATTCCTGCACTTAGGTCAATGCCATGAATCTTACCACATTTGAGATACTTCTATCCAATCAAAAACTCCTTTAGATTAGTTTTGATTCGAAAACTTAGGGTTAGGTTTCCGCCGAATTCATCTCGGACCAACCGAGTTATAGAAATCGGTCTCACCGATTTGGCTCAGGCCATTGCACTTGTGATTTTTGGTCTGACCGAAACTTAAAATTGGTGTGACCGAGTTCGATTCTCAGTGAAACCCTAGCAATCTCGGAGTCACCGAACTGTGTCTCGGTCTGACCAATTTCACTAGTTTAGACTCTAATATTGCTTCGGTGTCACCGAGTTTAACAAATCGGTAGCTCCGAAATGACTTCTGTAGAAAATTAAAACTAAGTTTTTGACTCATTTGTTTTGCAAAATCTCTGCACTTTGTGATGCTCATCCACTCTGTCTCAACTATATCTATTCACAGGGTCAGCTTTCAGCCATGTCAGACAACAGTGACAGCCAAAACAGGTCTGAGGAACAGGTTCACATAAGTGAGGGCACTAGTCCCTCTAACAGCTATGATGATGGGAGCAGAAGTACTCCTAGCAACCTTCCTAAGGCTGCTACTAGGCAGAGGAGGAAAAGGAATTCAGAAGATGAAGATGAAGATTTTGTAGCTGATGAGGAAGTCACTTCAAGGAAAAAGGTTGTCAAGAAAGAGTTTGGCACATCAGATTCAACCAAGCCAGGTATGAAGAAGAAGGAACCAGCCAGAAGGATCCCAATGTTCAAAGCCAGAGCCTCAACACGGGAAACCATTGAGGTCTCTCTTGAACCAAAGGAGGCTGGTGAAGGCAAGAAGAGGAAGGAAAGGGTCAAGAAGACCATGGCCAGAGTAATTGGCAGACCATCCATGGTCAAGGATTTAGATGAGGATGAAGAAGATGATGCACCAGTTCCCAAAGCTTAGAAGTTGATGGGGGATGCCATCAAGTCAGGGGCTGCTCCATCAAAGTCCAAGACTGCCCCCAAGGCTGCTACTGCTGCTCAAGCTTCTAATCCTGCAGCACCCAAGAGATCAACTAGGAACATACCAGTTGCTGAGAAGAACAAGGCCCCAGTGCCTGAAGTGGAAGAAGAAGAAGAAGCCCAAGTGCTTAGAAAATTGAAGCCCAAGATCCCAGATCATGATGATACACATCCTGTGGCTGAGAACATGAAGCTAAGAAAGGATGCAGGTCTCAGGCTATGGAGGCAGACAGACCCATATGCCACCAGAAGGAGGATTGCTGTAGACTACAGGTTCCACACAAAGGAACAACAAGATTTCTATGAGACTGTGCTCCTGGACAAGAAGCCCATAGTCAGTGATATGAGATGGGTTGACTGGACTTACATTGACAACAATGTAGATCACTTCCCAGGAGTTGATGATAGCTTCAGACTGACTGGAGTTGACAAATTTGTTGGCTAGAAACTCACCAAGTGGAATGATGAGATGGTGATGCAGTTCTACTCCATAGCACATTTTTACCCAGATGGTAAAATTGCTTGGATGACTGAGGGTACTAGGTACCAGTCTACAGTTGTTGAGTGGGCCAAGCTTATCAATGCCCCTGAAGAGCAAGAGGATGACACAGATGTGTATGCCAAGCCAAGGAAAGGACACAACTCCATGACACACATGTACAAGGAGATTCCTGATGCTGCCCTGGATACTCACAAGTTTGGCTCTATGTACTATCTACTGTCTGGACTGCCCACAATCAACACTATCCTCAGGCACACATTGTTGCCCAAGTCTGGAGATGACAGGATGATAAGAGGACATTCCATCAATTTGCTGCACATGTTTGACATACCAGAGAAGGTCAAAGTGATGACATTGATTGTAGAGACAATCAAGAGGACTGCTGCTGATCAAAAGAGATCATGTGGATATGCTCCACACATTCAGATGCTCATCAACTCCAAGATGGGCAAAGGCACATATCTCTTGGACAAGGAGCACCTTCCCTTGTTGCCTGAATTTGAAGACAATGAAGTTGTCATGGATGCTACACATCCTACCTCAGTAGAGGCTCAGGAGAAGAGGGAGAAAGCAAAAGCAGAGAAGGCAGCACAATCTTCACAAGTTCCAGATGCTTCAACTGCTCACCTCAAGACCAAGCAGGATCAGCTAAGCTATCTGCTTGAGGCCACTGTGAGAATTGAGAAAGGATTAACAACCCTGACTCAAAATCAAGAGAGTCTTGAGAGTATCATCGAGACAAAGTTTTATGATCTAGACTTGAAGGTCACAGAGATCCAGACTGCAGTTGAGCAACTCCAGGATGAAGCTGAAGAGAGAAGAGGGAGAGCTACCACTGAAGCTTTTCAGAGAGTGCCTAGGGCACAAAGGTCTGTAGCTATGCCAGCCAGTGACACAAGGGCTACTACATCAGCACCAGCAGCTACAACCTTTGTTGTCCCTCCAGTTGCTACTCCACCAGCTCCACATACCTCTTCGGATGCATTCGTTGCAGGACTCCTCTCCACGCCACCTTCGCACTCCAGAGCTCCCGGCGATCGTTCTTAGAGAGCCGCATAGCACTATGCATTTTCAAGCTTTTTAGTAACTTGTTGCCAAAGGGGGAGAAAGTGTATAGATCATAGGCTTCGAGAGAGAGTGTTTTGCTTCTTTTGCCTCTCTTGCTACTTTATTTGCTTGCTCGTTTGGTTGATACTCTACTTATGTGTGTGTGAGATACTTATATGATCATGTGCTTGATCATATCATACTTTAATGTTTGTGCTTGAATGATGATATTCTATCTCTCATATATGATCATTCATATCTTGTCTTTGTAATGAGTGCATATTTTATATTCTATCATTTTGAGTGCTCCAGCAAGATGTGTGTGACATGAAAGAGTAACCCATGATCCTAATCGATTGTGCATTTGCATTCAAAAGCAATTTTTAAATAATGCACAAATTTAGGGGGAGATCTTGCTTATCACATACTTCTCAAAGCGACGATGTACTTCATTTATATTATCATTTGTCGAAGCTTTGATCTATATGTTGTCATCAATTACCAAAAAGGGGAAGATTGAAAGTGCAACTAATCCCCGGGTGGTTTTGGTAATTCATAACAACATATAGCTCATTGAACTAATAACCATTCAAGATTAATGTTTCAGAAAGTTCAATGATTGGTATGGCATGGACTAGAGATGTGGACCCCTCAAAATGCTAAGGACACATATTGGCAAAAGCTCAAGACTCTACATTTTCATTTTAGTGATCCAAGATCACATTGAGTCCATAGGAAAAGCCAATACTATTAAAAGGGCATGAGTTGTTGCTTAATGGCTTGCTTGCTCCAAATGCTTAGTGATATGCTCCAAAAGCCCTCAACCACTTTCTCATTTCCACATATGTCCTAAACCTAAAGTCAAACTCGGCCCCACCGATTTGATTCATCCGGTGCCACCGAGTTCACTTGACATAGCCATTGCCAGAAACCCTAATCAGTTCGGTCTCACCGATAGGGATCTCGGTCTCACCGAGATGGGATTGCAAACCCTCTGTTTCCCTTCGTAACATTTTGGTCTAACCGAGATGAGCGATCGTTCCCACCGAGTTGGCAATGCGAACTCTCTGTTTCCTTTTCGTAACGTTTCGGTCTCACCGAAATGAGCGATCGGTCCCACCGAGTTTGCTTGACCAAGTCTCTGTTTGCTTATTACTGAAATCGGTCTCACTGAGTTCATGTGATCGGTCTCACCGAGATGAGGTTTCGCCCTAAACCTAGCGCATCGGTCTCACCGAGTTGACCTTGTCGGTCCCACTGAAAAGCCTAACGTTCACATTTTGAACCAGGTCGGTCTCACCGAGTTTCACTATTTAGTCCCACCGAGTTTGGTAAATTGTGTGTAATGGTTAGATTTTGTGTGGAGGCTATAAATACCCCTCCACCCCCTTCTCCATTAGAGAGAGAGCCATCAGAACGTGCCTACACTTCCACTACTCATTTTCTGAGAGAGAACCACCTACTCATGTGTTGAGACCAAGACATTCCAATCCAACCACAAGAATCTTGATCTCTAGCCTTCCCCAAGTTGCTTTCCACTTAAATCATCTTTCCACCATATCCAAATCTGTGAGAGGGAGCTGAGTGTTGGGGAGACTATCATTTGAAGCACAAGAGCAAGGAGTTCATCATCAACACACCATCTATTACCTTTTGGAGAGCGGTGTCTCCTAGATTGGTTAGGTGTCACTTGGGAGCCTCCGTCAAGATTGTGGAGTTGAACCAAGGAGTTTGTAAGGGCAAGGAGATCGCCTACTTCGTGAAGATCTACCCAAGTGAGGCAAGTCTGTCGTGGGCGATGGCCATGGTGGGATAGACAAGGTTGCTTCTTTGTGGACCCTTCATGGGTGGAGCCCTCCGTGGACTCGCGCAACCGTTACCCTTCGTGGGTTGAAGTCTCCATCAACATGGACGTACGATAGCACCACCTATCGGAACCATGCCAAAAATCTCCGTGTCTACATTGCGTTTGCTCCCTCAAAACTCCTCCCCTTTACCATCATATGCAATGATTTACATTCCGCTGCTATACTCTTAGAATTGCATGTGTATGTTGATTGCTTGACTTGTGTTAAGTTGCTAAAATATGCCAAGACATAAAATTGGGAAAAGGCTAGATTTTTATTTGGTCAAGTAGTCTAATCACCCCCCCTCTAGACATACTTTCGATCCTATAGTTTAGTTGTACTCATATTTGGCTGTGAAACTTGTATTTGATGACATAGTTTGCTGTTGGACTGCATTTTGCTCGACGTCTTCGAATGGGAACAAAGCTGACCCGACAGGGCCTCCGCTAATTTATTTATTAGCAAAAGGGCCTCTGCTATTTATTTATTTATGAGCAAAAGGGGATACCCCCCGATTTTCGTTAATAGAAATCATTAAATGTTCACAACACTACGCCCAGCCTGCTAAACAGGTTTAATTCATTACTAGTTTCAGCAAAGTGCTCATGTCATAGCCACTAAATACATCACGAGTGCTACATACACTGCAAATAAAGAGACAATCATCCTACAGAGCACAACGATCTTGCCCATTATCTTCACAAGCTCTTTCATCTCCTCATTGTTGTCAAGGCCGTTCAGCAGCTATTGCTTGGCCATGCTCAGATATACTAAGTCTTTAACCTTCTGCTCTGCATCTTCCTCTTCTGCCGTTCCTTGAGTTACTTGTCCAACACCCCAACCTGCTGGTATTAGGATTCCTCGGCTAACCAAATAATCAGCGTAGTTTCATTCCCCCACATCAGCAACTTCCCAGAAATACAAATCACACGAATCTTCCCTTTTATGCATGAATCAAATTGGAAGATCATCAACGAAACTATTTAAAAAATCAGCAACTGAAAGCAGGCGAAAAACACTTAAACATATCATTACCCCATGATTCGGGCATTTGTGGAAGACTCGGCCAGGGTTGAGGATTGTAGTTGAGACGCGACGGATGACTCTGCGTGATTTGCAGCAGTGGCACCACACCAATGGCAGCGGGTTGCGATGAGCAACCGGCTATGGTGAGTGTGCCAGCGGGGGTGTGATGAGACCCACAGGGGATGGTACGAGTGGCGACTTGGCGCATATCTGGTTGTTGCCTGCTGATGACCAGGTGGACGAGCCACCAACAGACATGGTTGTTGCGGCCGAAGCTTCTGATGCTAAGCAGAGTAACTAGAGAAGAGGAGAAGTGAACATTGGATTTGTCAGTTTCATTACTTGCAGAGTAGCATAGCACCATATATAGTCATAGTCTAGGTTTGGATTCGAACCAGCTATAGGAGCACGTCTCTCTTTTTTCTAAAACTCTGCAACGTCTCTTTACTGGTACACTAGCTTGTTCTGTACGCCTTCTCAAGTCTTTGATTTTCGGTAATGTTATGTGGCGAACATTTCCTGGGAGGAGGACGGCAAACGAACGCATTTTCCTGGCAGTTTTAGTTGCGACGCGAGATCAAACGGTGGCAGTTTTGGGAATGTTATCTGGCGAACGAGCCCAGTTTTTCTTTTCTTCCTATAAAAAAGTATGCTACGTGGTGTCGGCTTAGTCAACAAACGATTGTGCCAACCTTGACCGGTGGATTGACATTCAATGTCTATCGTGTTTCTTCAGTCTCTTCTTCCTCCAGCCGCCAAAGCCAAACCAGCGCCAGCAGGACCGCCTGCTCCCGTCTCCCACGGCTGGCTGTGCTGCTGCGCACGCATTGCGGCCACATCGCACCCTAAAACTCTGCGCATCTTCCCTGGCTCCTGTTCGTTCCTGTCTGAGGCCTCACCATCGTCCTCCGCCTTGGTTCGCTCGCCGCGGTGCCGCCCTCCGGTGTTGTCAACATGGTCAACAACCAAGAGGAATAAGGAGATAACTGTACATGGTGAGGATGATAGTAGGGACCCACCAGGATTATGGCAGTAGGCAAGCAAGTGCCTCCTTTATTACAAGAAAAAAAGGTTCCTCCTGATGGTTTCCTGACATCTGGGTCGCACGCCACTGTCAATGTAGTCAATAAGCGAGATAACTGCACAAGGAGCGGCTGACACCCATGACCCAGCAGCTCGCGCAGTATTTTTTTTCTCGGGAAGGAGCAGGGTATCAACTGTGGCCCGTCTAGCCCAGACTTTTATTTCATATATGTTTACCACATGACCAGCCCAGTTTTGTTTTTTCTTTCTGAAAATGGCTAACCCAGCTATTTTGTTTTTTTGCAGAATAACCAACAGAGGCCTACTTGCTTTTCTATGCCCTGCTGGGCCTGAAATCTTTCAAGACGAGGAGGGATGCATTCGGCTTGCACAGAAAATGGGCTATAAGTAATAAGAAATGGGCTGTAAAATGAAAAATACAGCAAACAGGCAATTAGTTCCAAATTACTTTTTTCTTTCCGATTTTGATATTTTAAATTTCATTGTTTTTGTGCGGGTAAAATTTCATTGGATTTTACATTAAGGTATGTTTATTTTTTAAATTAATTTGAATCTGGCTAGAAATTTCGGGCTGTATGCTGTTTGGGATAGATTTGGAGGCTGACTTGTGGGTCTATAAGGTTGATGTGTACGAAAGGTTTTGTCAACTTAGTCAACAAAGGATTCTAGCAGCAGTGACCGTTGGATTGTTAATCCAACGGCCGTGCTGCTTCTTCAACCTCTGGTCTTCTTGCTCCAGCCGCCCAAACCAGCGCCGGCCGTACTGCCTGCTCATGCCTCCCGTGGCCGGCTGTGCTGCCGCGCAGGCCTAACCACCCCACACCACTCCCATCGCTGGCCTGGCCATCCCTGTACTCACCTAGACCTCCTGTTATTCTCCGGCGACGGCAAACAAACCAGTAAACCCTCGTACTCCCCTCCGTGTGGGAAACAACTGCCGAGTCTTCTCCGGCTTCGGGTCGTTACCTTCCTAGGCCTCGCCGTCGTCCACCGCCCTGGTGCTCTCGGCACGGTGTGGTCAAACGTGGAGAGGATGACAGCTGGGTCCACGACCGCACGCAAGGAAGTGCCTCCATATTACACGTAAAATAATGATTCCTCCACCTTACAGCAGGGACCCACCGGAAGCGCCTCTGTATTTCACGAAAAAAAGTTCCTCCCGCTGACAGCTCGGACCCACTAGCTATATCTTCGCACGCAAGGAAGTGCCTCCTTATTACGCACAAAAAAAAATGAATAGCCCCGCTGCTAGGTGGGACCCACCATATTTGGAGGCTGACTTGTGGGCCTACTAAGTTGACGCGGACACAGGGTTTTGTCAACTTAGTCAATATGAATGATTCTAGCTGCGGTGACCGTACGATGTCCATCCAACGGCTGTTGTGCTTCTTCAACCTCTGGTCTTCTTGCTCCAGCTGCCCAAACCATCGCGGGCCGTGCCGCCTGCTCCTGCCTCCCGTGGCCGGCTGTGCTGCCGCGCAGGCCTCACCGCCCCCTCCTACTCCAACCGCTAGCCAGGCCATCCCTCTACTCACCCACAACCCCTGTCATTCTGTGGCGACGGCAGCCTCACACCGGAGCCGAGCCAGTCAACCCTCGTACTCCCCTCCGCGTGGGCATGCACTGCAGCGTCTTCCCCGGCTCCGCGTCGTCCCCTTCCTACGCCTCACCGTCGTCCACCACCTTGGTGCTCTCGGCGCGGTGTGGTCAACGTGGTCAAGGAATGACTTCCATCGGAAGAGGATTGTACGTGGAGAGGCTGACAGCTGGGTCCACGGCCACAGCAAGTAAGTGCCTCCTTATTACGCGTAAAATAATTATTCCTCCACCTGATAGCGGGGACCCACCGGAAGGGCCTCTATCTTTTGCGAAAAAAACGTTTCCCCCTGACAACTGGGACCCACCAGTTATATCTTTGCATGCAAGGAAGTGCCTCCTTATCCTCCCTGACAGCTGGCACCCACCCGGTCAAACCGTACGTAGGGTTGTCTATCTGGTCGCGAACGTGTATGTACATACTAGTCAATCGGTCTCTCTGCAACGATGAACCGTGGCCGAGAAAGCAGCAGCACGTGTAGTAGTAGAGCCCCCAACGTAGCAGTTCAGGCAGTCCAGTCAAAACCATGTACACGTACGTACAGCCAGATGCCAAAAAATACGGCCACGTACGTACATACGGGCGGGGTCTCGAACGCCTACTCGGGCATACGTACAGCCAGGGCTCGTGTACATGGAGAGGCAAATGGACGGCAGCAACGGCGTCCTGTTCATCGGCAGCCAACCGGCTGGGTCGGAACTGAGAAATAGCATCCTATTCATCAGGAGGCAACAGACTGGGTCAGAATGCGTCGTGTTCAACGGGAGCCAACTGGCTTGGACGGAACAGCCGGAACGGGGTCTGGCGTACTGCAAAACGGAGGAAAACGGCCTTCTGTTTGACCGCGTACGGTCGAAACGGGGTCCTATTCATCGGGAAGGGTCTGGCGTACCGCAAAACGGAGAAAATAGACTTCTATTCAAGTGCCTACGGTCGAAACAGGGTCCTGCTGATCTGGAGGGGTGTGGCGTACTGCAAAACAGAGGAAACAGACTTCTGTTGGAGCGCCTACAGTCGAAACAGGGTCCTATTCATCCACCGTCTACTGCCTCGCTCCAGCCTCCACGGGCTACTGTTCATCCACCGTCGACCTCCTCCAGCCTCCACCAGCTATTGTTCATCCACGGGCTACTGTTCATCCAGCCTCCACCGGATACTGTTCATAGAGCCTCCACGGGGTCCTGTTCATCCACCCCCAATCGGCTAGGGTGCGGCGGCCTCCTCGGGGTCCTGTTCATCTAGCAGCAACGGCCTACTACCACGGGGTCTTGTTCATCCAACCCCCACCGGGAACTGTTCATCCACAGCCAACCAACCGGTTCGACTCACCACGTCTCGACTCGTTCTACGTACCACGCGCACGGTAGCAATGATAACTGTTCATCGAGAGGCAACCCAACACCGGCTGGCTACGTCTCGCATGGGGGCTCGATCGGCTTCAGTAAGCAGCAGCAGTGATCGATCGCTCGGTTCAGTTAGCAGCAGCAGCGAAGGAATCGCTCGGGTTCAGTCAGCAGCGAATGAATCGCTCGGGTTCAGTTAACAGCCAAGGGATCGATCGCTCGGGTTCAGTAACGTGCGATCGCTCGGGTTCAGTGAGCCAACGCCTCACACACACGCGCGTACACGAGAGAAACGCGCAAACCACAGTGCATCGCTCGGCCCCGACCACCCAACGTAACCGGGAACTCCCCGATATTTTCCTCGCCCTCGCTTCTACCACGATTTTTTCCATCATGGACTGCCCAAAGAATGTCATGCAGCTGAGTCTCCGGCCCGCCCAGGACGAAAAGCCCATTTTCTGTCATGATTTTTTGTCATAGAAGTAGGAGCCCACCACATCTATGATGATACGTGCTTTTGTCACAATTATCATCATAGAAGTGTCATAAGCATGACAGAAAAAAATTTCGTTCGGCCCAAAATGTCACGGATGTGTTTTTTTTGTAGTGATACCGAGACCGTGGTTTCAACTTAATTTTTTGAGGTCCATCATGTATGTACCGGCCTATGGGCCTCCCAGCCTAGGTTTTATTTTTTCTTAAACATCGGCAACCCAATTTATTATTTTTTAACAAAACAAAGATCTCTGTTCTATTTTTCTATATATAAGAATAAGAATGCCGGGTCCAATTTATGTTTTCCCTTCGAACCATATTTTATATATATTTATATCATTATTATTATTATTATTATTATTATTATTATCAACGTATATTTAATAGAAACTTATATATACATTATAAAAACTTCCCACATCTTATCAACTTATAAAAATAAATGTTTAACAGAAGTTCGCAAGGAAAATAGTGGTTAAGGTAACGAAAATCCTGGTGATTGTGCACAAAAGTTGCGAAGATTTAAGGACCAATGTAATAATAATGCGCTCATTTTTCTTTTGAGCAATAACTCACTAATTAGCTAATTTTATATATAATAAAATGTCCAGCTCCCGTTTATTTTTTGATACTAACTGCACCATCTAACCTATCATTATATTTACAACAAGCCCAGCAAATTCGTGTATTTCAAGAAAGTGCAATTCTGCTATGATTTCTTAGAAAAAAATTTAAATGGGCCACATTGACACTACATTATTTGTTCACCCAGCCCAGCAAATTGACTGTAAATTCTAGAAAACATGGGTTAAATATGTTTCTCTCTCTAAAAAAAGGGTTAAATATGTTTCGCATTTTTGCAGGCTAACATGTGGGCCAATAGGTCGAAGCCAACGCAAGGTGTTGTCAACTTAGTCAACAAATGATTCTGACGTCAACAGCCATTGGATTTATATCCAACGGCCGGCTGATACGTCTCCAACGTATCTATAATTTTTTATTGTTCCATGCTGTTATATTATCATTCTTGGATGTTTTACAATCATTTTATAGTTATTTTATATCATTTTTTGGTACTAACCTATTGACATAGTGCACAGTGCCAGTTGCTGTTTTCTGCATGTTTTTTACATCGCAGGAAATCAATACCAAACGGAGTCCAAACGCAACGAAACTTTTTGTGGATTTTTTTTGGACCAGAAGACATCCAGTGGGCCGAAGAAGCACCTGGGGGGGGGGGGTGCTCCGAGGGGAGCACAATCCACCAGGGCGCGCCTGGAGACCCAGGCGTGCCCAGGTGGGTTGTGCCCACCTCGGCTGCCTCCCGCACCGCCTCTTTGCTCTATAAATACCCCAATATTCCAGAAACCCTAGGGGAGTCGACGAAAATCAATTTCAGCCACCGCAAGTTCCAGAAACACCAGATCCAATCTAGACACCATCTCGGAGGGGTTCAACATGTCCATTGGTGCCTCTCCGATGATGTGTGAGTAGTTCTTTGTAGACCTACGGGTCCGTAGTAAGTAGCTAGATGGCTTTCTCTCTCTCGTTTGATTCTCAATACAATGGTCTCTTGGAGATCCATATGATGTAACTCTTTTTGCGGTGTGTTTGTTGAGATCCGATGAACTTTGAGTTTATGATCAGATCTATGTTTTTATCCATGAAAGTTATTTGAGTCTTCTTTGATCTCTTATATGCATGATTGCTTATAGCCCCGTATTTCTTCTCTGATATTTGGGTTTTGTTTGGCCAACTTGATCTATTTATCTTGCAATGGGAAGAGGTGCTTTGTAATGGGTTCGATCTTACGGTGCTTGATCCCAGTGACAGAAAGGGAAACGACACGTATGTATCGTTGCTATTAAGGATAACAAGATGGGGTCTATTTCTACATAAATAGATCTTGTCTACATCATGTCATCGTTCTTATTGCATTACTCCGTTTTTTCATGAACTTAATACAATAGATGCATGCTGGATAGCGGTCGATGTGTGGAGTAATAGTAGTAGATGCAGGCAGGAGTCGGTCTACTAATCTTGGACGTGATGCCTATATAATGATCATTGCCTGGATATCGTCATGAGTATTTGAAGTTCTATCAATTTCTCAATAGTAATTGTTTTCCCACCGTTTGCTATTTTTCTCGAGAGAAGCCACTAGTGAAACCTACGGCCCCCGGGTCTCTTCTTTAATATATTTGCCTTTGCGATATATTTTTATTTGCTTTTGTTTTCAGATCTATATTTCCAAAAACCCAAAAATACCTTTCTGCACTTTATTTTATTTTGCATTTATTCGAGATCTATTTATCCAATCTATTACAACTTACTCCCATCCACTAGCCATCTCTTGCGCCATTGCCCAAAAGGGATTGACAACCCCTTTAATACGTCAGGTTGCGAGTATTTGTTATTTGTGTGCAGGTGCCGTTCATGTAGTGTTGCGTGGTTCTCCTACTGGTTCGATAACCTTGGTCTCATCACTGAGGGAAATACCTACCGTCGCTGTGCTGCATCATCCCTTTCTCTTTGGGGAAATACCGACGTAGTTCTAGCAGACATCAAAAGGAATTTCTGGCGCCGTTGCCGGGGAGACATCATCAACATCTACCAGGTTCCCAATCACAAATCTCATCTCGTCGCAATTTACATAATTTGCAATTTGCCTCTCATTTTTCTCTCCCCACTTCACAAAAATTTGCCGTTTTATTCGCCCTCTTTTTCGTCCGCCGTTTTCTCGTCAGATCTATTTTGTGTGCAACTTTATCGTTATGGATAGTTCTTCCTCTATTGCGTACACCCCCGAGAACGAGGTTCTTAACTTTAAACAAAGGGGAGGGGAGAATTGAAAAGATGCTTGGTATAGGATTTGCAATTCTCATAATAGATATATCCGTAAGCAATCTACCGTTGTTCTTCTTCGCTGTTTTTATGTGGGCATCACCACTTGGTATAGATTCGTCTTTGATATGATTACCGGTGGAAATTTTTTGATGTGTCCCTCTCTTGATGCTTTTAATGCTATGGGAAATTTAGTGGGTTCACCACCGCTTATGATTAATGAAACAACTTTGACTCTCGAGCATGTTATGGAAAGACTAGATGCTATTGAAAAGAAAATGCTTACCGAAGAACATATTGAAAACTCAGAAAAAAGATGCATAATTTTGCTACTAAATTTGGGTCAAAAGCGGGGGAAGTTTTTAAGTTGTTAAAAGAAAAGGGGACCGTGATTCATGAAAGAATTGAAGAAAGCCCGTCTCGGATTGATAAACTAGAAGAAATCTTTAGTAATCTAAGAACGGCTTTTGCTTCCGCCAAAACTCCCGTAAAATTTGGCAAGACTACCCAAGTTACTAAAAACAAGGGTGCAACTTCTAGCAATGATAAAGGAGATCTTAAGATGATTAATATCCATCCCAATTTTATTGAAGTGATAAGAGACCCTTTTTGCAAGAATGAATTTTTCAATCTCGTGCCTAGAAGTATTGTCGTTGAGAATTTATATGCTAAATCCTTGAAGAATTCTAAGTGTTTGATTGAGGAGTTGGAGGACAAAGATGACAATACGTAGATCTTTTGCGTTATGCCTAGCTAGGGGCGTAAAACGATAGCGCTCGTTGGGAGGCAACCCAACTTGTATCTTTTTGCTTTTTGGTTTTCTTACTGTTTTTAATAAAATACCCAATTATGCCTCTGATTAGATGAGTTTTTTGTGTTTTAATTAGTGTTTGTGCCAAGTAAAGCCTTTAGGATTGATTTGGGTGATAGTTGATTTGATCTTGTTGGAAAACAGAAACTTTTGCGTCCAGGAAAACAATTTTGAAAATTCGCATCAGGGACGAAAAATTCTGAATTTTTTACACAAGATTTATATTGAAATTTTCTATGTTTACCTAATATTTCAGAATTTTTGGAGTTACAGAAGTATTCGGAATATTCAGATTGCTACAGACTGTTCTGTTTTAGATAGATTCTGTTTTCTTAGCATTGTGTGCTTGTTTTAATGATTCTAAGTTTTTCTTTGAAGACTTTTTGCCATAGAAAAGTTGGAATACAGTAGATATAATGCAAGAATAAAATTTGAATTTGTTTGCTACAGTACTTATAGTAGTGATTTGTTTTCTTATACTAACGGATCTCACAAAGGTTTTGTTGAGTTTTGTGTGATTGAAGTTTTCAAGTTTTGGGTGATCTTACGATGGATGAAGGAATAAGGAGTAAGAAGAGCCTAAGCTTGGGGATGCCCATGGCATCCCAAGCTAATATCCAAAGAGAAGCAAGCAATTAAGCTTGGGGATGCCCGAGTGGCATCCCCTCTTTCTTCTAACGACCATCGGTATTTTACTCGGAACTATATTTTTATTCGTCACATACTATGAGTTTTGCTTGGAGCGTCCTGTATGATATGCGTCTGTACTTTTTTTGGTTTTTGTTTTAATTCTTGAATCCTTGCTGGACACACCTATTTGAGAGAGCCAAAATTATGCCATGACTTGTTAGAATTTCTCTCTATGCTTCACTTAAATCTTTATGAGCTATGGAACTGCTCTCATGCTTCACTTAGATTTATTTGGGAGTTAGTAAATTTTTTAAGAAATTCTCTCTTGCTTCACCTAAATTAATTTGAGAGAAAGAAATATTATGCTCATGATCTTCACTTATATTTGTTTGAGCTTATCAAAGGCAACACATGAAAATTAGTCCCAAAGTGATAGATATCCAAGAAGGATATAATAAAAACTTTCATGAAGATCATTGGACAAAATAAACTTGATTCCTTGTAATAGTTTTGAGATATGATGATGTGATATGTGAGTTATGTTGATGAGTAATTATGCTTTAGTAAGAATATTGGTGTTAAGGTTTGTGATTCCCTATGCATACACGAAAGTCAATAGTTATGCAATGAAATTATATCCTACTTATGGTGCATTATTCGGTGTTAATTATGCTTAATGCTCGCTTATGAGATTTTTCGTTTCTTGGTTGGTCGCTTCTCAATCTTTTGCTAGCCTTCATTTTGCACTAAGTATGATCACTACTTGTGCATCCAAAACCCTTTAAACCAGTTTTGCCATATGAGTCCACTATATCTACCTATATGCAGTATTCTTTTGCCGTTCTAAGCAAATTTGCATGTGCCATCTCTAATTTTCAAAATAATTTTCTCTTTTGTGTGCTCGTACCGCTCGCGAGGCGGTGAGGGGTGGCCGATATTTTCCATGCTAGATGTGTTATTCTCACGATGAGTGTTTATTCACTTGTCATTGCACGAGAGTAAGGCAAAGGTATTAGGGATGCCCAGTCCCAAAATGAATAAATGAATTTACTTTATGTTGTCAAATAATAAATTCCTTGGAAAGTGTTGGTATGGAGGGCACCCGTGGATACGGCTAGCCATGGAAAGTGAAAGAAATGGTGGAAAAAGGAATAAACTTTATTTTCTGTTTGGGAACCGCCTATGATATATCTAGCATGGAAAGTGTGGGGAACTCTAAGTCATTTTGGTTGGTGGGAAAAGTATGCCTCTCAAAATGTTTTTTATCTCTTAATTTAAGCTTTGAGCTCTGGCACCTCTACAAATCCCTACTTCCCTCCGTGAAGGGCCTTTCTTTTACTTTATGCAATTTTTATTTTGAGTCTCCATCTTCTCTTATAAAGCACCAACTAAGGGGCACTATGATCGTACTTGAGCATTGGGTGTAGCTAATATGCGAGTGTGTTTCAAGAATGGATCAATGATTGAGCATAATGGGCTAGGGATAACTTATTTTAGCGTTGATATTTTGAAAGACATGGTTGCTTGTTGATATGCTTGAGTATTTAAGTTATCATGTCAAAACTAGACTATTGCTTTGAACCATATAAAAGTCCAAATGTCCATGCTATAAAGAAAAGAATATGTGATGAACATGTTAGGCAGCATTCCACATCAAAAATTCTATTTTTATCATTTACCTACTCGAGGACAAGCAGGAATTAAGCTCTGGGATGCTGATACGTCTCCAACGTATCTATAATTTTTTATTGTTCCATGCTGTTATATTATCATTCTTGGATGTTTTACAATCATTTTATAGTCATTTTATATCATTTTTTGGTACTAACCTATTGACATAGTGCACAGTGCCAGTTGCTGTTTTCTGCATGTTTTTTACATCGCAGGAAATCAATACCAAACGGAGTCCAAACGCAGCGAAACTTTTTGTGGATTTTTTTGGACCCGAAGACATCCAGTGGGCCGGAGAAGCACCTGGGGGGTGCTCCGAGGGGAGCACAACCCACCAGGGCGCGCCTGGAGGCCCAGGCGCGCCCAGGTGGGTTGTGCCCACCTCGGCCGCCTCCCACACCGCCTCTTTGCTCTATAAATACCCCAATATTCCAGAAACCCTAGGGGAGTCGACGAAAATCAATTCCAGCCACCGCAAGTTCCAGAAACACCAGATCCAATCTAGACACCATCTCGGAGGGGTTCATCATGTCCATTGGTGCCTCTCTGATGATGCATGAGTAGTTCTTTGTAGACCTACAGGTCCGTAGTTAGTATCTAGATGGCTTTCTCTCTCTTGTTTGATTCTCAATACAATGGTCTCTTGGAGATCCATATGATGTAACTCTTTTTGCGGTGTGTTTGTTGAGATCCGACGAACTTTGAGCTTATGATCAAATCTATGTTTTTATCCATGAAAGTTATTTGAGTCTTCTTTGATCTCTTATATGCATGATTGCTTATAGCCTTATATTTCTTCTCCGATATTTGGGTTTTGTTTGGCCAACTTGATCTATTTATCATGCAATGGGAAGAGGTGCTTTGTAATGGGTTCGATCTTACGGTGCTTGATCCCAGTGACAGAAAGGGAAACGACACGTATGTATCATTGCTATTAAGGATAACAAGATGGGGTCTATTTCTACATAAATAGATCTTGTCTACATCATGTCATCGTTCTTATTGCATTACTCCATTTTTTCCATGAACTTAATACACTAGATGCATGCTGGATAGCGGTCGATGTGTGGAGTAATAGTAGTAGATGCAGGCAGGAGTCGGTCTACTAATCTTGGACGTGATGCCTATATAATGATCATTGCCTGGATATCGTCATGAGTATTTGAAGTTCTATCAATTGTCCAACAGTAATTGTTTTCCCACCGTTTGCTATTTTTCTCGAGAGAAGCCACTAGTGAAACCTACGGCCCCCAGGTCTCTTCTTTAATATATTTGCCTTTGCGATCTATTTTTATTTGCTTTTGTTTTCATATCTATATTTCCAAAAACCCAAAAATACCTTGCTGCACTTTATTTTATTTTGCATTTATTCGAGATCTATTTATCCAATCTATTACAACTTACTCCCGTTCACTAGCCATCTCTGGCGCCGTTGCCCGAAAGGGATTGACAACCCCTTTAATACGTCGGGTTGCGAGTATTTGTTATTTGTGTACAGGTGCCGTTCACGTAGTGTTGTGTGGTTCTCCTACTGGTTCGATAACCTTGGTCTCATCACTGAGGGACATACCTACCATCGCTGTGCTACATCATCCCTTCCTCTTTGGGGAAATACCGACG
This sequence comes from Thinopyrum elongatum, assembly GCA_011799875.1. NCBI lineage: Eukaryota > Viridiplantae > Streptophyta > Magnoliopsida > Poales > Poaceae > Thinopyrum > Thinopyrum elongatum. Next base: position 436,152,891 of record CM022300.1, read on the forward strand.
TAGTTCTAGCAGACATCACCGGCATGCATCTTCAACCTCTCGTCTTCTTCGTCCGGCGCCGCCAGGACCGCTTACTCCGGCCTCCGACGGCTAGCGGCTCTGCTTAACATACATCGTTGCGAAGCGCTACCCCACCATCGGCCAGGCTATCCCTCCACCCCTCCACACCTCCTGTTATTCTCCACCGACTGCAGCCCCACGCAGCACCAGAACCAGTTAACCCTCGTACTCCTCTCCGTCTGTGACTCCACTGCCGCGTCTTCCCATCTCCGACTCATTCCCGCCTAGGGCCTCACCATCATCCACCTCCTTGGCGCGCTCGGCGCTGCGTAGTCAACGTGGTAAAAAAACGAGAGTCATCGGAGGAAGACAGTACGTGGAGAGGCTGGCAGTGGGGATGCACCTGTTCATGGACGCACGCATGCAACTGGATCATTATTACGTGGGAAAAATATTATTCCTCTCCCTGACAGCTTGGACCCACCAGCTACATCTTCACACGCAAGGAAGTGCGTCTTTATTATGCGGAAAAAATGTTTCCTCTCCCAGATAGCTGGGACTCATTAGCTACATCTTCGCACACAAGAAAGTGCCTCCTTATTATGGGCAAAAAAATTTATTCCTCCCCCTGACAGCTAGAACCCACCAGCTAGATCTTCTCACGCAAGGAGCCTGACATGTGGGCCATTAGGTCGCCTACAGAAGGCGTTGTCAAATTAGTCAACAAAGTGGTACTGACATCCGTAGTTGTTGGATGTACATCCAATGGCCGCCTACATGCATCTTCAATCTCTCGTCTTCCTCCTCTAGCGCCGGTGGGACCTCTTGCTCCCGCCTCTGGCGGCCCGCGGCGCTGCTTCGCACGCCTCACTGCGATGCGCTGCTCCACCGCCGGCTAGGCCATCCCTCTACCCCTCCTGGTATTATCCGCCGACTGCAGCCCCAGGCCGCATTGAACCAGTCAATCCTCGTATGTTGTACTCCTGTCCGGCCGAGACTCCACTGCTGCATCTTCCCCATCTCTGGGTCCTTCCCGTCCAGGGCCTCGCCGTCATCCACTGCCTTGCTGCGCTTGGCGCGGCGTGGTCAACAAACGAGAGTCATCGGAAGAGGAGTGTACGTGGAGAGGCTGATAGCTGGGACCCACAAGGTCCATGGTTGCACGTCAATGAGTCACACACAAGGAAAGTCCCTTCTTATTAAGCAGAAAAAAATGTTTCCTCCCCTTGAAAGCTGGGACCCACCAGCTACATCTTCGGATGCAAGGAAGTGCCTCCTTATTACGCTAAAAATGTGATTCCTCCTCATGACAGCTGGGATCCACCAGCTATAACTTCGCACGCAAGGATGTGCGTACTTATCCCCCTGACAGTTGGGACCTACCAGGTCAATGTGCACGTACGGTTATCTGTCTGGTCGCAAACATGTACGTACATACTGGTCGATTGGTCTCTCTATAACGACGAACCGTGGCCGAGTAAGTAGCGACACGTGCCATAGTAGAGCCCCCGACATAGCAGTTCAGGCAGTCCCGTCTAAATCGTGTACACGTATGTGCAGCCACATGCCAAAAAATATGGCCACGTACGTACATACGGGCGGGGTCTCGAAAGCGTACTCGCGCATACGGACGGCAGCAACGGCGTCGTGTTCATCCGGAGCCAACCGGCTTGGTCAGACGAAGGAAACAATGTCGTGTTCATCGGGAGGCAACCGACTGGGTTGAAATGTGTCGTGTTCAACGGGAGCTAACCGGGTTGGATGGAACAGCCGAAACAGGGTCTAACGTACCGCAGAACATAGGAAACAGACATCTGTTCGACCGGCTACGGTCGAAATGGGATCCTATTCATCGGGAGGGGTCTGGCGTATTGCAAAACGGAGCAAACAAACTTCTGTTCGAGCTCCTATGGTTGAAACGGGGTCCTGTTCATCGGGAGGGGTCTGGCGTACCACAAAATGGAGGAAACGGACTTCTGTTCAAGCGCCTAAGGTCGAAACGGGGTCCTGCTCATCTGGAGGGGTGTGGCATACCGCAAAACGGGACTCCACAGGCTACTGTTCATCCACTGTTGACTACCTCCAGCCTCCATGGGCTACTTTTCATCCACCGTTGACTTCCTCCAGCCTCCATCTGCTACTGTTCATCCACCGTCGACCTCCTCCAGCCTCCACCAGCCACTGTTGATCCACGGTCTTCTGTTCATCCAGCCTCCACCAGCTACTGTTCAACCAGCCTCCATGGGGTCCTGTTCATCCACCCCCAACCGGCTGGGGTGTGTGGCGGCCTTCTCGGGGTCCTGTTCATCCAGCGGTAACCGCCTACTACCATGGGGTCCTGTTCATCCAACGACAACCGCCTACACACGACCGGGGTCATGTTCATCAAACCCCCACCGGGAACTGTTCATCGACAGCCAACCAACCGGCTGGACTCACCACGTCTCGACTCATTCTACGATGATACGTGTTTTTGTCACAATTATAATCATAGAAGTGTCATAACCATGACATAAAAAAATTCGTTCGGGCCATAATGTCACGGATGTGTCTTTTTTTGTAGTGATGTCTGTGAGTTACCGAACCTATGGGGTAACAAGCTTAAGGCAATCACGATCTGTTGAGTGTTAGTAGGATGGGAGTCATGAGAATATATTTGTGGAACTATTTCATGAATATTCAGAATAGATCCGAGAGGATCCAGAAGCGTTTCGAGGTCACCGGAAGGGTTTCAGTGAGTATCAAGTAATACCGGGTATTACCGACAAATTATATATAGGTGGAATTTTTTTTCGGAGATGTTAATATATATATATATATAATTTTTTAGAAGTATTTAGAACATTTTATATTTAATTTAAATATCAACGGGCCTAAAAAGGCCAAGAGGTGGAAGGCAACTTGGGCCAAAAAGGCCCAAGTGGGAAAGTGCCTTCCTTCCCTATGGAAGGGGGGAGAATTGGAGCAACTCCTCCCCCTTGGCCGTCCCTCCCCTTGTGGCGCCCCTCCTCTCCCCTCCAACCTATATATACTAGAGGATTGCCACCCTTTGGACATACAAGTTTCGGAGCCTCCCCTAGTTCTTCTAGTTCTAGTTCTAGTTGGTCCTAGTTGACTAATTAGAGCTAGGCTAATCCTCTTGTTCTCATAATTAGAAGCCTTGTGTGGTCCTAATCTCCTCCCTCTAATTCTTAGACGATGATTAGCTCTGGGCGGCGAAGCGCTGCCTGATCCTGAAGGATGCACGATTGAAACCAAGTAGAGAGGTTGTGCTTTCGGTCTTCGGTTCGAGGGGCTATTCATGGGCGGTATGAGGGATCATCCATTGACGGTTTGAGGGACTGCAAGTACGATCTACTAAAACACAATCTTCTTTCGCTGCAACTCGATGACGGTAACAATCGTGATCCCAACCCATTATGCATCTTCATATTGATCTTGGGTGATTGTAGGCACGATTTTTTTTGTTTTCAACTATGTTTCCCAACAGGTTGTATCGCTGCAAAGATAGCAGCCGAGACAACTGGGTGACTACCGCCAAGTACCGCCTAGCCACCCAAAGGAATCACCCTTTTGTGGTGGTTGGGGCGGTACTTCAGCCGGAACAACCGCCCGACAGTGCCCTATGGGGTCACTAACTAGCTGGCGGTACAACAACGAAAGAGCAGTGGCACAACCACACCACTACCACCTGGGACACTACCTGAGCCAAGGGATTCACCCCTCGGGTGGTAGTTGCTCCGGAAGCACCGGACAGCCGGTACAACCGCACCCACTAGCGTTACAACCTCCAGTGATGGAAATCCTGCACTTAGTTGAATTTGAGGCTCTCTCCTCGAATAGAAGGCTATATGTGGGTGTAATATGAGTGTGTACATGTTTGATTCACCCAGTACCTTTCGACGCGGAACCCGTCTTAATAGTATAGATTTCCTATGACTAAAGAAATAAATGCGTCAAAAAGAAATTGAAGACCTACACAGGAGAAGGCATCATTCTAAATGCCAGAAGGTATGGTCTTGGTGTTCTAGCACCACCTTGATCACCACTATGGTTGAGCTATCCGATTGAAAACAAGCGCTTCGTGGGAGGCAGCCCACGTGAATAAAGTAGACAAGTAAGTTTTTGTTTTGTTTTAAAATAAAAGAGTGATTGATGTTCCATGTGAAGAAGTGAGTTTGGAAGAGTTGTTCTAATGAAGGCTTAGCCTTGTGCAAGATAATATGCTAGATTGATGTTTGAATGCCTGGATATATGTCTATGTATTGCTATGGAACTAACACCGCAGGAAAACAAAGAAAAATGCAAGTTTTGGAAGAAACGTACTAGAAGACGGCACTTCCTGCGACCGCAACTGTCGTATGGGGGGTCGTTTGACCTGCAGGAGGTTCCAGCGCAAAACAAACAGAGTCCGGAGCATTCGACGGCGTTCCAAATGGGCGCACGCACCCGTTCGAGCGGTCGTTTGACATCTTCGACCAGAAGCACAAGAAGAACAGAACGAACGATGGTGTTCAAAATGGACGCCAACGCCTGTTTCAGCAATCGTTTCATCTGCACGCAGGCAAAGGTGAGTTTAATCGAGTTGAAGACGGCATTCCATGCGGGCGCTTGCGCTCGTATGAGTGGTCGTTTTGCACGTCGGTGGCTCCAATAAGCCCGAGGAAGGAGATATTTTGCCCCATCTCTCTCTTTTCTTCTTCTTCTTCCTCCAAACCTCTCCAAACCCTAGAAAAACTTCGCCCGATCTCTTTGCTCATTCGTTTTCAGTTCGAATCCTTCTGTGTGATCGATCTACAATATGTTTCTCCTCCGACCCCCAACTTATTTTTTGTGAATCCGTGTTCTACATGCCTAGCATTGCCATGACTAGGAGATGAATTTTTTGGTTCAAACTTGAGTTTGGCATGGATTTGTTGATGTTTTTTAGAGGAGTATGATGATGTGAGTACCGTAGGATCATTATTGTTTTGTTATGTTGGACTGAAAAATTGTTTTGTAGATGTTTACATGGAGGTCTTCTCTCGCATACACGGTGATTCGAGTTCATCCACCATGCAACCACAACAAGTTTTCACTCAGGGGATCGTCTTCACCGACCATGGAGCAAGGAATAAGTTCCAAAAGCTCACTATAAGGCAGATCAAAGCAATGAAATGGGCTTGTGCGAATACTCTCGCCAAGCAAGGTATCACTCATGATTTTAATTTGCTTTGTCATAATACCAGGTTGCACCATTTTGTTTATCAGGGATGTGAACGTATCAACGGTTGACGCTTGGGTTTCTTAGTACTCTCGCGCACAATGTTGGATTAATGCCAAATGCATATGAGGAGGAGAGGATCACTTTCCGTCTCCTTGACTAAGACTTTAACATCACTTTTGTTGAGTGGTGTAACTATTTTGGCTTCCCCAATAATGATGTTGATATTAGATATGTTTATGATTTCACTGACCCGCACCCGAGGCAATCCTTTCTTAGGATGAGTCATCATGGCTCTAAGCAAAGAGCCAGTTGCATTGAAAATCCTGCTCTATGTTATTTCTACTATGTTATCACTAACTCGTCCCAGGCACGAGGAGAAGTTTCTAAGGTGCATGATGAGAACATGCTAGTTCTCGGGAAAGAAGCAAACCTAGACGTCAGCTATTCGCCCAACTTAGGGGCAATACTTTTGCTACACCTCGCGCATTAAGCAAATCATGCACAAGGAGATATCGTGTGTGGAGGAGTGATCACCATGTTGGCCAACTCCCTTGGCCTTGACTACAGTCATCTCTGCCCCATTGCCGGTAACATCCTTGTTAACATTCATGTTCTTACTAGCGCTGGTATGGTAGTAGTTCGTAATGTCCGTCATTGTATCAAAATTCCTGGAGTGGCGTACTTGCTACCCACACCTATGCCTAACCATTTCTCCATCGAGAATGAACAATTGCATTATGTTGCACAGGAAGGAGATGTAGCTTTTGACCAAGAAGGGCCAGAACCTGAACAAGTAGATGAAGAACTCGCCACCGACGAAGAGGAAGAGCAGCCCAAGCAAGACTACACCACCTACGCGGACCTCAACAACCTTCAGGGCTCTATTGATGATATGAGCAACCTCACGTCGTCCCTAAGGAGCACGTCTGCCTACATGAACATGAACTTCTCCAACTGGAGCCAAGAGTGGGCTCCTGACCAACCACCGCAATGATCTCGCCGGTTTGGGCTTGCAAGAGCCTAAGCTTGGGGGAGGTTATCATCACTTCTACATCAAGATGTCGCGGTATTTGAATAAATTGTAATGACGTTGTACTTAAGCTCAAGGAGCTTGAAAACACTCATGTTGGTCTGTTCCAACACTTTGCTTTTGTTTTTATTTGCTCTTTTACTTTGTTTTTGCCTTTGCAATTTTTTTGGTTGCAAGTTAGTTTTCGAAAACCCAAAAGCCAAAAAAATAGAATAAGCTTTGTTTTGCTCTTGTTCTTGTTCTTATTTAGCCCCTCGGAGTTCATTTGCATTTTGTTTTCAGAGGAGTTGATCTATGCCAGGACAACGAGGAATGCAAGAGTAAGGAAGAGAAGTGTGTATATTCGCAACCGTGAAGGTTTGTCCTACGACCCCCATCTTTTGCACTTGGATACTTAGCGTAGATGTAGTAGTCGTATGTGTAATATGTGTGGATGGGAGTGAGTCTTGATAGTTGATACAAAGGTTTTGCTCTAGTAGCTGAAATTATTTTGTAGCCTTTGTTTTCTTTAGTTTAGACAACTAAGACTTGCCGTGGGACAATTTTGAAAATGAAATGAAATTAACCAAGTATAATTTTGCACAAGAGAAAGTCTTTCAAGACTTGGGAGTTGAGAAATTTTTGGGAAGTGATGTTTAAACATGCTCAACCCCATGTTGTTAATTTTAATGGACTTGATAGCACTTGTGGACTAAATTGTTTAGAGGAATCTATTCTATATAAAAAGTAATTTACGGGTTGATCAAAAATAGAGAATTAGTTAAGAAATTACCACAAAAATCACAATCATCCGTCCGTTTATTTAATATTCTAATATTTTATAGCCATTAGATAAGATTTTAGTTAAATAATTATCCACGATTGCCATTATAAGAAAAAAACGATTCATACCTGTTATTTAGAACTTTGGTTCACCCAAAAAGTTTTGTATTTAATCCAAAACAACACAAAACAAAATCTCACGTCTCTCTCTTCCTCCAACCCTAGGTAATTTTTTCCTCACGTCTCTTTCTACTCGGCAGCGAAGCTCCTCGCTGAAGATCCTCGCTGAAGCCTCCTCAAGCCTCCCTAAGAAGATATACCACCACTGCCATTAGAGCTCAATCTCCTTCAAAGCCTCATCGAGCCGCCCCAAACCTTCCCCTCAGGCTCCCAACCGACTTCACGTGGACGGGCATCAATCATGCGTGCAGATTGGCAGCATGAAGACAGATTGGATCATACCTCTTTTTAGAACATTATAAAGGCGCCGTTGGCCTGAAGAAAAGACGACGCGACACGGCGGAGGATGAGGAAAACCAATAACCAAGGAAATTGATGAGCCCAACTGGCTGTAGCATGTAAGTGTGTTTCCGGTCGATCAAAAGCTAGCTAGCCTCGCACATAATCAATCAGGCAGCCTGACTCCAAACCTAGACCGTGTACTTGTGCCAAGTTGTGTGCTCGATCCGTCGCAGCCACTCGCGCAGTTCAGTTTTATGGCCACCTAATCCGACAAGATCATGTAGCCACGCTTGCTCACATTGGGAGAGGCCGGCGTTCTGTCCCACGTGGGAGTCCGTTCAGTCGAGGCTGCACGTCCGCCCCATGGAGCTTCAAAGATGAGGATGGTATGGACAAGAACAACGCTAGGGTTTCTCGGGGACCCTTTCATGTCGTGGAACCAATCTTCAAAGAAGATGTTTTTTTCATCTGGCCAGAACACACGATGCTGCAAGCACACGAGATTCATCATCAGCAGGTTACACAAGTACTAGCTCAAATCTTTGTACTGGTAAGATGTTTTTCAAGGGACCATTGAGATCCATTGCGTCATGGGGTGTCCAGGTGCTGGGTAAGGGCCACAAATTTTGTCATGTCCTTCGTGCATGTAACTCAGCTTAGTTGATGAGAGATGCGCCCTAGAGGATCTGTTCCGTTCAATCTACAACACATGTACGCACACAACAGCCAGCCCAAGCTAATTGATTCTCACGGCCGTCCGGAAATGCAAACAATCGATTCACTCCTGATTTATTTCCAACGTGTGTACGTACACAGCAGCCAGGAGCCACAATGCTAATTGACTCTCACGGCCGGCCGGTAAAGGTCCCTAAGCGTGCCGTGGTGGCGTACGTGTTTTTTAGAACGAAGGCTCGCAAAGAGCCCGGCTTTAAATTAACAAAGCCATCAACCGGCAGGATTACAAACCCTCGATTACAACCTTAAAACAAACCAAATAGAAACAAGAGAAAAAAATGGCAAGATACAATGGCGCCGGGAGTAGCTCACATGCCAGACATACAACAAACTAAAAAAAGATCAACAGGAGGCACCTAGCTTGAAGATGACAAGGCCTCTTGCTCGCGGGAAGCCTAGGAGAAGGGAAATGCCGGCGAAGGAGAGGAAGATCAGATGACCGAAAGGGCAACCGTTGCCACAACACCTGGGACCCTAACGGAAACACCACCATCTAGATCCATCGTCGAAGAAGGCCCCTGCCTCCTCGCCTGGCTCGAAAGGCACCGCACCGTCGACGAATGGACACGTTCACCCTAGAACCTGGATGAGTGGCACCGATGGCAGCCACATTATTGGGACCAGGCGGACCTGACCTGCCGTCGACTTCTCACCTAGAGCAGAACATCACCGAAAACCAAGGACATAGGCATGCAAGAGGAGAGCTGCCAGAATGAACTAAGGAACAGCAGCCAGGCCAAGAACAAATTGAGGAGCTTCTGCACATCCGGCTCGCTGGAGTGACACTGCCGGAGGGAATCCCTATCCCCTCCTCTCCAGTAGCCATGGGCACCGGAGTAGGATCACTACAGCAACACAATGAGCACTCAAACATGGCCCGAACCAGGGGGGACACCATCACCGCTGGAGTTATGCTGCTGCCGCTGACACCCACCGCACACATCACAACGAAGTCCAACTTCCCACCTTGCTCCCTAAGCAGCGCCTTCAAGAAGGATACGGCACCAAGGGCATTGCCGCCGCCCAACAGCGCTGGGGTTTTCACCCGGGAGGCACAAGGGGGAAGGGGCGGGGAAGATATACCTAACAGACGCCTCCAGGGAGGTGCGCGGCGCCCGCGGGTGTCACCGCCGTCACAGCCAGCAGGGCTGGCTAGGGATTTCTCCTGTCTATATTCCCGTCACTGCTCCCACCCGGTGGAGAACCGGCGTCTAGGACGGAGCAGGCCAGAGCTGGGGGTAGGGACTTGCCGAATCCGCAGCAGAGGGTGGAAGGCGGCCAGATCTGAAGCCGCGAAGCCGCCGCCGCCGCCGCCACGCCCTGGCCCGCATCCATCGGATAGCTCGCCATCCACACGGCCGAGGGCACCGGCCCGCACCTGCGCCACCATGCGCCGAGGATCCGGTGGCGCCAATCCAGCCGGGGCCGCCGCCCCGGGTCCCAAGGCCCCCCACGAGCGATGCGGGGCAGCAGGAGAGGCCCCGCCGCCACCTTCATCAGCAGCGCCCCGGCCAAGGCCGGCGGTTGCCTCAGGCGGCGGCGAGGGGAGGTCGAGAGGGGGAGGAGATGGCGACGGGGCTAGGGTTTCGGCCCTCCTGTCGCCCGAGAGGGGCGGTGGCGTACGTGTTGCTGGCTCCGCTAGCAGAGCAATCTTTTCTTTCAAAAGGCAAGAGCTAGAAGTTAGTATGCCCCTCATGTTAATTGAAATAAAGTTCGGTGCTGATATATTTCCATGGTAGACATATTTTCGTTAAGAAATTCTGATCGAGCTAACCGCCATATAACTTTACTACTACTGATTTTATCCTGATCTACAGTTCCATCGAGCTTTGTATGAACCTATACAAGTGATCAAATTTTGTGGCGCAACTCTATCCAATTCCTTCTTTCTTGATCCATTATGTTAATTCCACTTCCATACTACTACTATCTAGACACGTGAGCTACAAATATAAGCTTTCATCTTGCAAAGAGATACTAGGACATCGGCCTCTTGCATTTATTACTTTCTGAACTTTTAAGCGATAGAGTTTTAATGTGTCTGATGGTTTTTTTTTCTCAGTATCACATTTCACATATATTGCAGCTATAGGTTCGACAACAATGCACATGCACTAAATGGGGCTCAACCTGCAAAGGTAATGTTGCTTCAGTTCTTCGTTCCAATAGCTACTGACATATGTAGCACATCATAGCTATGTACATTCAGAAAACAAAAAAATGGAATGTATCGCTTTTAAATGTATGAAGAGAGGACATTTTTCAAATAAAAGAAGTGCAAGTCCAAAGACCATTACCATTCAATTAAGAATGATAGTGCAAGTGATAGTCAATAGTTGTAGTATATGATTCCCTATATATTTAGTAAGTTACAGTCTGTGGATTTTGGTACGATCAGTTTGTATACGATTCCCTATATATTTAGTAACTTACAAAGACATAATCAATAATTGTAGTATAGTTCAACCACATTAGTGAATACTCTACTTTTTTTGTAACACGTGCAAAGTTTCATTTTAACGTGTCTTATTTGCTTTTGCCCCACAGTATGTGAAACGTGCGCAACATCTTGAAATATAATATTTTATCACCTTCCTTAGATTTTCTATTTTGTAAACATCTTACAAAGTTCCATTTTGATGTCTCCCATTTGTTTTTGGTCCTTAGTTTTCGAGTTATACAAGCCATCTTGGAATGCATTAACAGTGACTGTTTTATCCTAGACACTTATAGAAATTAAAAGAATTTAACTAAACATTGACATAAAAAACTTAGAGAATAGAGAAGAACAATATCTATTCAATAACACAAGTGTTTCAACAAGTTGTGTATGATCCAACGAGTGGAGTACCAAAAGTAGTGCTACTAGAGAAAAATCAAGATTTCCAGAACTAGAATTGTCTTTTCTTATTGACATTTGGTATTTTTTTTACTGAACTCTCAATTTCAAGTCAGTTTTCAAGCCCTATTCATAGAAAACATCCCTTTGTTGTGTCCTTCTGCTTCTCCGACATATTGTATTTTGGATTCATTGCTCTTAACTAGAAGGTGATGAATGTATTGTTCTTTTTATAACATTAATATGCATTAAAGGATGATAAATGCAATCACTTATTACAAGGTGATTTAGATGCAAAGTTGTGCTAACAATTAAATTAATAGTGCAATAATTTTAGGTATGTTTGTTAATTTATCTCTTTCTCTATATACCGTTCTCCTATATCATCTTGCCGATTTTTACTTTTCATGTAAGAATTACAGAGTTAAAAGAGATTCCGCAACACTTTATTAGATCACCGAATTATCTTTGATAACCTAATAGAACTAATTCAATTTAAAGGTATTGTCGTAACAATTCATTTATAAAACAAACTATTTCCAATCCAACTCATTATAGTTTGTATTAAGTGTTGAGTTGGATTCATATTACGATATATGGTTTACCATATAATGCATTTGCTTTTAAGTTCATAAAAAATGCGCTTGATATGAAACCTTTGACATTTCAAAAGTTAATGGTCCAAATAATTGCACTTCTTGGTGTGCATTGGTTTTCCTGATATAGGCAACTAAAACACAACTCATACTTCAGAGAATAAATATAATATTAATATATATATATATATATATATATATATATATATATATATATATATTACAATCAAAAGCAACTTACTACCTAATGTGTGACACTAAACTTATGCACTGTCGTTCTGTAGAGAATAGTGTGGACAATGTTACAACAAAATCGATTTAGATGAAAACATGAGGCAACATTCATCCTTCACTGTACATATCTTATCTTAACTAATAAAACAATTAAGCATGAAAACAGATAGATACAATCACAGTTTATATGTTTATGTAAATCTTACATCAGGTTATCAAATATACATATGCCTACATAGAAATAATAAGAACTATCGAACTTGTATTGAAAGAAAAGCATAAAAAATGAACATGGTAAAAATGGCAAAAAGTATATGAAATATAAAGTTCCCAACATGATTCATCAAAAAATGCATTTAGTATGACATGCATAATAAGCACGTAACTGATAAATGGATAAAATATATATTTATATGTTAATGAGTAAAAAAATATACCTAAGAAAAAACTATGTTCGCAAAAGTCTTATATTTGCAAATGTTAAGACATTTGGTCCCAATATTTCGTTAGACAATTCAAATAATATGGTCACATTATTAAACTTGCTAAAGTTCTAGCCCGCGCATCGAGCGGGCCACTTTACTAGTTAGTTGAAAGGTGGGTGAGATTATGCCAAAAATCTGTGTTGTATATCTCAACATGGTGTTACAGCCTCCGGCTGGTACCATGGCCTTTGCTACTATATGCGCGTTTACGTGTGTAAATGTGGCTTTGTCACCGTTCTTGATGTTATGCTGAGGACTCCGTTGGCCAATGAACGATCCACCAAGAGCGATAGCACGGATTTCGGCTACGAGTTTGTTACCGTACGTAGTGGCAACACTACAAACGAATATTATTCGGCTTTCTCTGGAATGGGTGTGTATGTGGTAAATAAAGGGGACTGATCAAAAGAGCTCGAAAGAGACATTATTGCTAAAGGTCCATAGTTCCCAAACATTAAGCCACAGCAAAAACCTATACATAATCAGTTATTTGGCATAATCTCCTTCACGTGACAATCAAAGTTCCAGCAAACAATGATTGAAACAAAGTGTTTAAGAGCCTAGAGGAGGAAACAATTTGGGTGTGTTCAAGAGCACTTGCGCACCATGCTTCACTACATGCTTGCTACTCCCTAACTTATGTTTTCATGGCTCTATCTTAAGAAACTCTTCCGTGCATTCCTGGCAAGGAAGTGTTGTCTAGATTAAATGAAATAAAGTGTTGCAAAGTTGTTTTATCTAGTAGATCAAAAAATTTCTGTTGATTATGTTTACTTCACTAACACTTGCACTATAACCATGCCACTGCTATATCTATGATAAGTTTTCAGGTCAAGAAGCGGAGGGCTATCTAGGCATACCAATCGTAAGTGAACCAAAACCTTCTCGTTATTTCGGTTTAAACAACTGAGTTCCTTATGATTCGGATTTCTCTCTATGTTGCTCGAGGACGATCAAGTTTAAGCTTGGGGGATTTGATGAGTGATATTTTTACACTCATTTCAACCTTGTTTAAACCGAGATATTTCATTAAAAGAGAGATATTCGCTTTGATATTGCTACTAAGCACTAATGAATGCAAAGGACTCCACAAATCCTCTCTTTAATATTTTTTCCACAGGAAATGGGCTAAACAGGGAAGGTATCACGTGGGAGAAAGGAAAGGAAAGAAAATGGAGAAGAAATAAATCATCAGGAGGTGTCAGAAGGCCTCCAGAGCGAAAGACGGCGATCCATGCGACCGCGCGCGCTCGCCTGAGCGGTTATTTGGCATGGAAACCGAGGCAGGTCTTCCCCCTGAACAACTTTTATTAAGGGGACCCCGTCGAAATGTCAACAAAACAAGCAGAGGAGGAGCGTCGAGCACAACCACAACCCATTCATCATCATCTTCATCCACAAACCCTAGCCGCCACCATTTTCACCTCCATAGCCATCTTCACCACCATAACCCTCTCTCATCTAGTTCATACTTGTAATCGTGCATCGCACAAGGCATCCACTATACAACATATTGGAATCAATCAATCTCAAGATAAGTTCTTCAACGATTTCTTCTCGCGATCTGATATCCATGTGTGAGTAGTCCAGTAAGGTTTGGGGTAAGGCATGAGCCTGGCAGCCCTAGGTATTTGGTGAAGGGATCAATGGAAGTCTTTGACACAACGTCTTGTATTTGCATCATGAAGTAACTCTTTTCTTGTCCGCGATCTTCATCCCTGCAGGTACCCACGATCATGGAGATCGAGCACCGGTGAGGTTAGGAGCAAGGGGACCGTTAAGTGTTATACCGAACACTGGTGACAGTAAGGTTTAGTAGGGTAACATGGATCATATCCTTGCGGATTCATGAGGTGTAGTCATTGAACGCCCAAACCTTTTGTCTGATATTATTATCTTAATTATCGGGGCAACCCCGCGAGACGGATAGGGCCTTCGGTAGGAAAACTGATTCTTGATGCAAGACTCGTGCCGGTCAGGATGTTATTAGCACACACGCCCTATTCCAAATGAAGCAAGCACCTCTTGATGGGTGACTTCCCGAGCACAAACTAATATCATTTTTGATCCCAACACCAATACATGGTTGTAAGCATTAAGACCTCGTCCCCGTACCTTCTTTTTATTACAAGTGTTTGAATCACTATTTGCTTGTTGATCCGGTCAAAAGCTGGATTTGACACTTTGACAAAAGCTTGCTAGAGACCATCGCTTCAAGGGAGTCTTCCTCTCATGGGTTCGATACCTAGGGTCACCTCTGGGGAAATAGGTGCGGAATACCCTTTTTTGTTCCAATACCGGATCAATAAGAAGGAAATATCAAGTATATCGACCAGAGGGGGGTGAATGGGAGATTCAAAAATTCTTTTGAATGTTTTGCATTCGTCCCAAACGCAACAGCGAAAAAAGCTTGAACGAAATGAAACTTAGGCAGGTAGCTTACTGAGGAACAAATCCTTCGATATAGGAAGTGATGATAGCACGAGTGTAGTAGACAACGGGCTTGACTATCATGATAGTAATGCAGTATGCAAGCAATTGCAACAACATGAATGAAAACCAGATGCAGACAGCGAGATAAAAACAGCCAGATGTGAATGCACTAGAATATGGCTCAAAAGATACACAACAAATTACATACGAAGGATAAGATAGCAAATCATAAGCAAATAAATGATCATCGCAGAGCACGAAAGATAACTCCTGAAAGGAATACTGAGTGAATAGAAATGACCAGTTGTGCTTGATGGCGATAAGTGTATTTGGTAGACCAGTTCATCCTTCTGCCAAAGGACTACATCTGGTTGGAGGGACTTGTGATTGAACACAGGAGCAAACCTCACTCCGTCCTATTCTCCTTCAACCTAGAGCTGATCAGACTCCAGTTGATTTCACTCGTGGTAGATGCTTATCGGCGATCTCCAAACCTTCGATAGACTTCCTTCGCAAACCATGATTACTCATGGTTTCTGAAGATCTTGCTCGATGAAGACAATAACTCTTCAACACTCAAGCAGACACCTATCCGTCTAGAGATTGCACAACTCTCAAGAGTAATAGGTACAGGAACTCTAACTCAGAACTACTGTGATGCTCAACCACTGTCTAAGTTTTGGTTCTTGCTTTTCTCTCGGTGGATTTTAAACTCAAATTGCTCGGAGAGGGGATGCTCAACCAATCTTCAAAGAAATCTTAAGCGGAGCAGCCAACGGACAACGTTGGAGCCGGGTGGCTATTTATAGTCACTACAAAAAAAACACTTCCGTGATGATACGTGTTTGTCATAGTAGGTCACGTTTTCTGTCATGCATGTACATCCATGACGATTTTATGACAGAATCAAGATAGTCATACCTGTGCTGTCGTAGAAGTGTTCCATGACAATACTCAAATTATCATCACGGAAGTGTCCACTTCAATGAGATAAATGACACATCGTGGAAGTGCTTTCGTCAAGGGTAGCTGACACATGGCATCCACCGTAACGGGTCGCCGTTAAGCTATCGGGTTCCGGTTTGGATTCGATAACCCGTTAACTGGCCGGACCAATGGGGATTTTCCACGTGTAAAATTCTCATTGGGCGTAGCAACCACGTGTCAGCTCCGCGTTGGGACAGATGTCAACCGCCCATGGAAGGCGCTGCCTATGATACGACGACATGTGGCAAGGCCTAACAGCGGCCCATTTAGGTTAAAAAGGCCGACCCAGTCAAAATTAGCGGGCTGGCCCATTAACTGCCTGCTTGTAGATGGCTGATACGTCTCCGTCGTATCTACTTTTCCTAACGCTTTTCCTCTTGTTTTGGACTCTAATTTGCATGATTTGAATGAAACTAACCCGGACTGACACTGTTTTCAGCAGAACTACCATGGTGTTGTTTTTGTGCAGAAATAAAAGTTCTCGAAATGGAACGAAACTTTGCGAGGATTTTTTATACAATAAAAGATAATTTCTGGAACCAAGAACCACCGGAGGGGGGCACCTGGGTGGGCACAACACACCAGGGCGCGCCACCCCCTCCAGGTGCGCCCAGGTGGGTTGTCCCCACCTGGTAGCCCCGCAGACCCTGAAACCGACGCTATAAAATCACATATTTCTAGAAAAAATCAGGGAGAAAGAATTATCGCGTTCCGCGAGATGGAGCCGCCGCCACCTCCTGTTCTTCATCGGGAGGCCAGATCTGGAGTCCGTTTGGGGCTCCGGAGAGGGGGATCTTCGGTATTCGTCATCACCAACCCTTCTCCATCGCCAATTCCATGATGCTCCCCACCGGGAGTGAGTAATTCCTTCGTAGGCTCGCTGGTCGGTGAGGAGTTGGATGAGATTCATCATGTAATCGAGTTAGTTTTGTTAGGGCTTGATCCCTAGTATCCATTATGTTCTGAGATTGATGTTGCTATGACTTTGCCATGCTTAATGCTTGTCACCTTGGGCCCGGGTGCCATGATTTCAGATCTGAACCGTTTATGTTATCACCATTATATCTATGTTCTAGATCCGATCTTGCAAGTTATAGTCACCTACTATGTGTTATGATCCGGCAACCCCGGAGTGACAATAGTCGGGACACTTCCCGGTGATGACCGTAGTTTGAGGAGTTCATGTATTCACCGTGTGTTAATGCTTTGTTCCAGTTCTCTATTAAAAGGAGGCCTTAATATCCCTTAGTATTCAATAGGACCCCGCTGCCACGGGAGGGTAGGACAAAAGATGTCATGCAAGTTCTTTCCATAAGCACGTATGACTATTTACGGAATACATGCCTACATTATATTTATGAACTGGAGCTAGTGCCGTATCGCCCTAGGTTATAACTGTCACATGATGAATATCATCCAACGAATTACCGATCCAATGCCTACGATTTTCCTACATATTGATCTTGCTAAGTTACTATTGCTATTGTTACTGTTGCACTTGCTACAAAATCACTGCTATCACTGTTACCGTTACTATTGCTATTGCTACTACTATCAAAATTATCATACTACTTTGCTACTAATCACTTTGCTACAGATAATTAATCTCCAGGTGTGGTTGAATTGACAACTCAGCTGCTAATACTTACAAATATTCTTTGGCTCCCCTTGTGTCGAATCTATAAATTTGGGTTGAATACTCTACCCTCAAAAACTATTGCGATCCCCTATACTTGTGGGTTATCAAGACCTTTTTCTGGCGCCGTTGCCGGGGAGCATAGCTATATTTGTTGAGTCACTTGGGATTATTATCAAATTATCACTATGAAGAATCTGAAGGATGCTAAGACTAAGATTTTTCCCTCTAAGATGAGGGGAGGTAAGGAACTGCCATCCAGCTCCGCTTTAGATTCACCTTCTGTTATAAGTAAACTTGCAACACCACCACATGCTATTAATTCTGATATGTCGCAAGTTATTGATGATGCTACTTCTGCTATGAATGCTTATGATGATGCCAGTACCTTGCTTGATGATGATGTGCCACTAGGTGAATTTCTTGATGAACAAATTGCTAGAGTAAGACAACATGATATTATTGAAACTGATGATGAGCTTGAAACTGAAAATCTTGAAACACCCGCTAGAACTAGCCCTCCGAGATATGAATTGCCAAAGGTACCGGAAGGCTATGTTATGGGTGAGGAGGCAACTAGAGCTATTCTTGCTTGTAAGGATAGAGATGATCTAGAGAAATTATTATGCAAGTACAAAGAAAAATCTCTGAATGCTATAATGAAATATGATCCTAAGTTTGCTACTTCACCTATCTTTGTTGATGATAAGGATTATGAATTCTCTGTCGACCCAGAGTTAATTACTCTGGTTGAATCTGATCCTTTCCATGGTTATGAAACTGAAACTGTTGTGGCACATCTTACTAAGTTAAACGACATAGCCACCCTTTTTGCTCATGATGAGAAAATTCGCTATTACTATATTCTCAAATTATTTCCGTTCTCATTAAAGGGTGATGCTAAAGCTTGGTACAATACTCTTGCTCCTGGTTGTGTGCGTAGTCCCCAGGATATGATTTATTACTTCTCTGAAAAATATTTTCCTGCTCATAAGAAACAAGCTGCCTTACAGGAAATATTTAACTTTGCGCAATTGAAGAAGAGAGTCTCCCACAAGCTTGGGGGAGGCTTCTCCAATTGCTTAATGCTTTGCTTGATCATCCTCTTAAGAAAAATGAAATGCTTGATATCTTCTATAATGGACTAATCGATGCTTCTAGGGACTTCCTAGATAGTTGTGCTGGTTGTGTTTTCAGGGAACGAACTATTGGACAAGCCGAAGAACTATTGAATGACATATTGAAAAATTATGATGATTGGACTCCTCCTGAAACACCGCCTAAACCCACTCCGAAGAAGAGGGGTATCCTATATCTCAGTCCTGAAGATATGCAAGAGGTAAAGAAATCTATGAAGGAAAAGGGTATTAAAGCTGAGGATGTTAAATTTTACCTCCTATTGAAGAAATACATGGGCTTGATACACCACCACCACCTGCGATGGTAGAGGTAAATTCTGTAATGAAATTCAATGACAATGATTAACCTCACAATATGCACCCTAGCCAATGCCTTTATGTGTTTGAAAACTATATTAGAAAACAAGATCACTTCAATGCAAATGTTATGAAACAATTGAAATACAATTCTGATATGATTGCTCGCTTAAGTGACTTGTTATTTAAAATCTCAAATGATGTTAGAGGTATAGGGAAGCATGCTTCTATGGTTCAAACTCAGCTAGAACAAGTTGCTAAATCTCAAAGAGAACTGCTTGATGAAATGAATAATAATATCAATGATCATGCTGTTAGAGTAACGACTAGAGGAGGTAGAATGACGCAGGAACCACTTTATCCTGAGGGACACCTAAAAAGAATTGAACAAGACTCTCAAAGAGTTGACACTGATGCACGTAGTCCTCCTAAAAAGAAAAAGAAAAAGAAAAACAATAGGACTTTGCATGCCTCTAGTGAACCTGAAGTAGAAAAACCTCCTGATAATGATAATGAAGTCTCTATCTCTGATGCTGAAACTCAATATGGTAGTGAACACTCACCTTCTGATAATGAAAAAGATAATGATGAGGTTCATGAAGACACTCAAACAAATAATAAAGAACCAGACAATGATGTTGAGATAGAACCAGCAGTTGATCTTGATAACCCACAACCTAAGAATAAAAGATATGATAAAAGAGACTTTGTTGCCAGAAAACATGGAAAGGAAAGAGAACCATGGGTTCAAAAACCTATGCCATTTCCACCTAAGTCAACTAAAAAGAAAGATGATGAAGAATTTGAACGCTTTGTTGAAATGCTGAGGCCAGTCTTTCTGCGTACTCGCTTGACTGATATCCTTAAAATGCCTCCTTATACAAAGTACATGAAAGACATCATCACCAATAAGAGAAAAATACCGGAAGCTGAAATCTCCACTATGCTTGCTAATTATACCTTTAAAGATGGAGTACCTAAAAAGCTTGGAGATCCGGGAATACCAACTATACCTTGCTCCATCAAAAGAAATTATGTGAAAACTGCTTTATGTGATTTGGGAGCTGGTGTTAGTGTTATGCTTTCTCTTTATATAAAAGACTTGATTTGAATAAACTCACACCTACTGAAATATCTTTGCAAATGGCTGACAAATCAACTGCCATACATATCGGTATTTGTGAGGATGTGCCCGTTGTTGTTGCTAATGTTACTATTTTGACTGACTTTGTTATACTTGAGATGCCCGAGGACGACAACATGTCGATTATCCTTGGTAGACCCTTCTTGAATACTGTAGGGGCTGTTATTGATTGCAATAAAAGCAAGGTCACTTTTCATATCAATGGTAATGAGCATACGATGCACTTTCCGAAGAAACAATTCCAAGTGAATGGTATTAATGTTATTGAAAAATCTCCGACAATCACTATTGGAAGTTTTCAACTACCTCTACCTACTGTTAAAAAGAAATATGAAATGCTTATTGTTGGGGATATTCATATCCCCGTTGAGGTAACTTAGTGATTTACGAAAGTTCTTCGGTTTCATGCCAATCGAAAGTGGTTGTTAATAAGACTTGATCAACCTTATTAATGGATCATTTTAGAGAGGTATGAAGTTGATGAATTTAGTAAGCACTACCTTCTGTCCCAACTTTTTGTTTTCTGTTTCTATTAGCTAAATAAAATAAAATGCCATGTTTTGTCTGTTTTCTGATTTTCGTGTGCAATAAAAAATGACCCTAAAATAAAAGTTATTAGATTGCTCTGAAAATTTAATACGATTTTTTTCTGAATATTTAAGAATTTTTGGTGCAAATAATATCTGAGGGAGGTGCACCAGGTGGGCACAACCCACCTGGGCGCGCCAGGACCCCCAGGTGCGCCCTGGTGGGTTGTGGTCCCCACGTGGGCCCCCTCTCTTATCTCTGCATCCCACATCATCACCTACCTCTAGAAAAAATTCACCATTGCTCTTGCCCTCGTGTTCTTGCTCTCAAACCTGTGGATTTCGATCTCTTTGCTCGAAGCTCCGTTTCCAAAACTGTTTTGGGGGATTGTTGTTTGGTATGTGACACACCATGTGTCCAATTAGTTTTTGCTTTAGTTGTTTATATTTTGAATAATTAGCTACTCTTGGTGCTGCTGTAGATGAGCTTGCATGTTGAATTCTTAGAGTTTTAAGTAGTTTGAATGCTTGCTATGGCCTCTATGCTTCCCTATGAGTAGTTGCTATCAATCTTGTTAAGTTTTGTTGAGAAAAATTTTGTGGACTAAATGTTTTAGAATTTTGCTCATAGGAAAAACATGAGTATATTTAGGAAGTTTGCTTCCAAGAAGAACTCCAAGGGAGTAATTGGGGAGTCATCTGACAGTGATCTCCGCATCCAGAGGTTGGAGGAGTTACGGCCGTGCGAATGGCCGCACACCCCGTTCATGGAAGGGGCCGGAATCCTCCAAGAGTTTGCACAATATGCTGCTAATGCCAGCCTCACCGACTTCATCACAGCTGAATACGAACAGTATCATCTCCTCACAAATTCCTTTGTGCAAAGTTTTACTTTCCTTCCTAAGAATAATCCCCTTGAAGTGCAGTTTAATTTATACGCTGAACCCCATCAGATACCGCTTACTGAATTTTGTGAAATATGCTTGCTTCCTTCTGATGGTGGGTTGGTAGAGCCTAGGCCTGCAGAGTTTGAAGGTTTTTGTGGGGGACGAGAGAGGAGTGTCGAGTGTCACCGCCACTGGCTTGCAATTTCCTGTTGTTCATTATTTTGCTCTTTTCATTGCAAAGTGCATGCTTGCTAGAGAGAAGGTGGGTGCACTCAGTGCCCCAGACCTTGCTGTTTTATGTCGTGCACTGGAAGGCGACAACACTTATAGCTTGGGAGCAATTGTGGCACGCCGCCTCCACATTAATAAATCCAAGGGTAAAATACATGGTGGTATTTACGCTACTCGCCTGGCAGCTCACTTTAATGTTCAAATACGCCAGCATGATTACCCTTTGCCCAAGGTTCACCTAGATCGCGCTGCTATGGAATACCATCAGTTTATTGCTGCCGATTATCCTGACATTCCTCTTCCTTATAATCTGGATTTTAGTGTGAAAACTCATGATATTATTCCACTGCCTGCACCTGCTTTGTTTGATCCCATTGACAGGGGTGGATACAGGATTATGCCTGCGAACATCATCGCTTACCGGAACAACCGGGCTGCGGCACAGGAGGAGCCTCAGCAGTGGGACCCTCAGGTGCGCGCACCTCAGCACTTCAACATAGGACCTCATGGCTTCTATGACTGGTGATTACCAAGTTAGGCCAAAAGCCTAAGTTTGGGGGGTACGTATTTCCACCGACATTACATTCATGTTTACACATTTCATTTCAGTTGTCGGTGTCCACACTTTTTCATTGTATTATGCATGTTAGAATTATTTTCTTGCTTTCTTCTTGTGTGTTTTAAAAACTTTGAGAAAATCCAAAAATATATTTCTTGTTTCTTTTTGATTTTTCTTCCTAGTTGAAATTGTTGTAGTACTAAAAAGAAAACTCAAAAAGATTTCCTTGTTCTTCTTTTGCTTGTTGGGAGCTTTCCCTTGTAAATAGTTTTCTCGTTTTTGTTTTTCCCTTTTTATTTGCTTGTTTACGAAAAACCAAAAACTCCATAAATATTTCACTGTGTTTTCTGAACTTCTTTTCTTTTATTGAGTCATACCGAGGAGAAGACGACGATGAAAATGTTGAGTGGCTCTCATATGCATTATTGTTAATCTAACAAAGAGCCCAATTTACCTTGTCTTCTCCTTTTGAATAAAATGTTTGCAGATTCCAACTTACTCCACGGCACTCTTGCACTATTATCATTTTCATACCGTTCGGTCATGCAAGTGAAAGGCAATAATGACGATATTCGATGAACTGGTCGTGGCAGAGAGAAACGGGTATGAACTCGAATTGTTCTGTTTTTGTAAATATGTTTAACCGAGTATCCATGATTCAACCCATTATGATTAAACATATTTGCAATGACAATTAGAGATTATAGTTTCTCATGCCATGCATAAGTAGCTAGGAGTGGATAATGATTTATCTTGGATGTCAACATTGTGTTAAAATGATTGTGATGTAGTATGATGATATGGTTTTCCTCCTCTGAATGTTCGAGTGGCTTGACTTGGCACATGTTCATGCATGTAGTTGAATCAAAACCAACATAGCCTCTATGATATTTATGTTCATGGTGTTCATATCCTACTCATGCTAGTATCCAATGTTACTTATGCATAATGCATGTTCATGACCGTTGTTGCTCTCTAGCCGGCCGCTTCTCAGCCTAATTGCTAGCCTTCGCCTGTACTAAGTGGGAATTCTGCTTGTACATCAAAAACCTTGAACCCAAGTTATTCCAGATGAGTCCACCATACCTACCTATATGCGGTATTACCCTGCCGTCCTAAGTAAATTTGCATGTGCCACCTCTAAAAACTTCAAATAAGTATCCTTTTTGTTTGCCTGGATTGTTCATAGAGCGACAGGAGGTAGTCGGTATCTTCCATGCTAAGCGGGTTATTCTCAGGATGAGTGTTTATTCACTCACCATTGCATGAGAAAGGGGCGGTAATAGGGATTCCCAGTCCCGGATTCAAAAATTGCAAATAATTAAATAAAACTCCCCCAGGACTGATGTTGGTATGGACGGTACCCGTGGATTCGGCTAGCCGTGGAGTGTGTTTGTTGGTGGAGGGGGAGTAAATATTTACTTTTATCGCTTGGGAACCGCCACTAATGTGTTTAGCATGGAAGATACTGATAACTGATGGTCGCAAAGTAAGCAAGAAGGGTGCATGCCTCAAAATCTTATTTAACCTCTATTTTAAAAACTTGAGCTCTGGCACCTCTGCAAATCACTGCTTCCCTCTGCGAAGGGACTATCTATTTACTTTTATGCTGTGTCATCACTCTCTCAAATAAGCGCCAGAACTTTGGAGGTGCTCTGCATTTATGTTTTGCGGTCTCAGAAAGGGCTAGCGAGATACCACTATTGTCATATTGTATCATGGTTGTTTTGACAACGTGTTGTTGTTTGAGATATCTTATTATTGCTCGCTAGTTGATTATGTCATTGGTATGAGTTAATATAATTTTTAAGAGTTATTGTCGACATGGTTAGTTATAATATTGGCTGAAAACCTGGGTGTTATTTAAGCCTATTTATGCAAACAAGAACAAAAGAGTTCGTAAAAGTTTTTATTTTTCACTTTCAGTTTATCAACTGAATTGCTTGAGGACAAGCAAAGGTTTAAGCTTGGGGGAGTTGATACGTCTCCATCGTATCTACTTTTCCTAACGCTTTTCCTCTTGTTTTGGACTCTAATTTGCATGATTTGAATGAAACTAACCCGGACTGACGCTGTTTTCAGCAGAACTACCATGGTGTTGTTTTTGTGCAGAAATAAAAGTTCTCGAAATGGAACGAAACTTTGCGAGGATTTTTTATACAATAAAAGATAATTTCTGGAGCCAAGAACCACCGGAGGGGGCACCTGGGTGGGCACAACCCACCAGGGCATGCCACCCCCTCCAGCCGCGCCCAGGTGTGTTGTCCCCACCTGGTGGCCCCGCAGACCCTGAAACCGACGCTATAAAATCACATATTTCCAAAAAAATCAGGGAGAAACAATTATCGTGTTCCGCGAGACGGAGCCGCCGCCACCTCCTGTTCTTCATCGGGCGGCCAGATCTGGAGTCCGTTTGGGGCTCCGGAGAGGGGGATCTTCGGTATTCGTCATCACCAACCCTTCTCCATCGCCAATTCCATGATGCTCCCCACCGGGAGTGAGAAATTCCTTCGTAGGCTCGCTGATTAGTGAGGAGTTGGATGAGATTCATCATGTAATCGAGTTAGTTTTGTTAGGGCTTGATCCCTAGTATCCATTATGTTCTGAGATTGATGTTGCTATGACTTTGCCATGCTTAATTCTTGTCACCTTGGGCCCGGGTGCCATGATTTCAGATCTGAACCGTTTATGTTATCACCATTATATCTATGTTCTAGATCCGATCTTGCAAGTTATAGTCACCTACTACGTGTTATGATCCGGCAACCCCGGAGTGACAATAGTCGGGACACTTCCTGGTGATGACCGTAGTTTGAGGAGTTCATGTATTCATCGTGTGTTAATGCTTTGTTCCGGTTCACTATTAAAAGGAGGCCTTAATATCCCTTAGTTTCCAATAGGACCCCGCTGCCACGGGAGGGTAGGACAAAAGATGTCATGCAAGTTCTTTCCATAAGCAATTATGACTATTTACGGAATACATGCCTACATTATATTTATGAACCGGAGCTAGTGTTGTATCGCCCTAGGTTATAACTGTCACATGATGAATATCATCCAACGAATTACCGATCCAATGCCTACGATTTTCCTACATATTGATCTTGCTAAGTTACTACTACTACTATTACTGTTGCACTTGCTACAAAATCACTGCTATCACTGTTACCATTACTATTGTTGTTGCTACTACTATCAAAATTATCATACTACTTTGCTACTAATCACTTTGCTGTAGATAATTAATCTCCAGGTGTGGTTGAATTGACAACTCAGCTGCTAATACTTACAAATATTCTTTGGCTCCCCTTGTGTCGAATCTATAAATTTAGGTTGAATACTCTACCCTCGAAAACTGTTGCGATCCCCTATACTTGTGGGTTATCAATGGCCCATTCACAGTTAAGGCCCATAGAAATAGTGTCAAATCGGCCCGTTCTAGATTTCTCATCATTGCGGCCCATGGTCACTTCTGTCCCGTTAACAGTCTGCTAAGTATTTGGGCCGAATTACGACCCGGTGTGTTTTTTGGCCTGTTTAAGGTCTTGCTACATTTGGGCCCATTTATTACCCAATGAAACTTTTGGCCCATAAAAGACTGTGAAGAAATTGGGTCATATTCGGCCATGTCTGACATTCGGCCTGTTAGCTGCCCATTGTAGATTTGGGCCACTTCCAGCCTGTTGTGTTTTCTGGCCTGTTAATGTCAGACGAAATCCATGGGTCATATGTGGCCCAACGTCACATCGGGCCTATTAATGGGCCATCTAATCACTAATACAAATCAAGCCCAACCACACTTCCGGCCTGATAATGGCCCGTGTAGTAGGTCGACACATTTACGGCCCGTCTGACTTTCGGCGTGTGAATGATTCGCATTGTAAATGGGCCACCATGAGCTGAGATACATTTCGGCCTCCTAATGACCAGCGGGTTATTTGGCACATGTCAGGCCCAATCATCTTTCGGCCTCCTAAAAGCAATGGGCATAATCTGGCCCAATTAGGGCCCAATCTGACTTTTGGCCTATTAAAGGCCCATGTTATTTTTGGGCCATATTAGGCCTGCGAGATATTTACACATGTTAACGGCCTGTTGTTACTAAGGGCCCAAATCATGTTTAGACCTGTTAAAGGCCTACTATGGGCACAATCCTATCAAAAATAAGAAAGCTTATGCTGATTTAGGCCCAAATATTTTTAGTGGGCTACATGCCGATTACGGACAATAATCATTTTTAACCCAATTAGAATTGTGGGCCCGAGGAATGTTGGCCCGTTGGGCTCCTATGAAGCTTTCGGCCGAAAGGAGATCAATGATGCCGAATACATTACTAAGATAAACCTACACTATACAAAAATAGCGTCGTAATTTCTACGGCCTTTGGCAGCACGATAAATGTTGTATCACAACAGAATAAATTACAGCCATACAACAAAAGGCCTGTTGGCATAAAAGTTTACAGTCCTTGCAGATAAATGCACCATCAGATGTATAGAAGCACATATCATTTGATATGAGTGCTAATGTTTCAGGCTGTAGAATCTAATGGAGCAGCATGACCTTCCCCTTTTTCCGCCATTGCTCTTGAACAACGAAGCAAATGTCTGATAGTCTGGTTTCAAAACCATTCATATCTGGACGACATTTGTCAACCACTATTCTTGTTTCAGAAACGACCTCCATTAGGGATTGGACTTGTGTCTGGAGCACATATGTATCACTCTGTCTAGCCAGAAGATTTTGTTGAGTAGGCGATTTGGATGAGGTTACCTTGACAACCAAACCATAATTACGCAGGAAGGTGCTTTTTGCACTGTTAGTGGAGAGATACTGACGCACTGCAGCAAGAGGTGACATTGTGTCTATGGTAGCCTCATCGCCTTCAGGTGGTTGTGGCTGTTCAATCATTTGTTCCATAGCTTGCTGAAAGTTTGAATTTGTAGATTAGTGTACCAGATAAGTTACTAATGAGACAAAAACAAACAAAATAGGTTTGATGTTTATACATAACTTATTTTGGTGAACTACTGTAATACATTAGCATGTATTGTAGTGCCAACTACATAACAAAATCACTTTCGGAACATATGTCCACGTAGCATGCCTACTGTATTGTCTATTTCCTCACATTCATTGACATCTAAGGATAAATAGACATGGTTTAAAGTAGGATGAACATAGTATGACATCATTCATATCACGGGCAAACAAATATCAAACAAACATGCTATTGTATCATTGTGTGGGAACGTGAACATCACAACTAGATTGCAGATCAAGACCAAAACAATATCCTTCCTCTCTTTTAAATCGTGTAAGGTGAAATGATACGTTAAGACAATTGTGTATAAAAGAGAATAGAGTAACTGACATTGGCTGCAAACCAAGCAGTTAAATGAACACATCACAGTAACAAGTAGTTCAAAGGCATGAGGGGCAAGGACTTACAACAGTGGCTTGAACATGTCTGATCATGCCCTTCATCTTGCTGGTGTGGCAATCCTTGAAGATTTGCACTGCATTCGGTTCAGGTTCTTTTTGGTCCGCACGGGCTTTCCTTTGTATTTGAAACAAGTCAATATAGATACGATAACATGACACATCAAAAAGAAGGAACTAGCAGCTATTTACAAGAGCCTCGCAGTGTGCAATATAGCTACGAGATCCTGTTGTCTATTGGAATTTCACTTTAGAATGGTTGGTCTTGTTCTTCAAACAGTTAGCCTAGAATAAGATAGACTTGTAAGGCACATACGTAAATACGAGTTCAATATGTGATTTGATCACATACATATACCCTACCTGATACTTTGGATCAGACCAGTGTTTAACAAGGGCTGCCCAGTCTTCATCTGTAATATATTCCACTGGAGATGTTTGGGCGATTTCATTTTTAGCCTTACCTTCAAAGTGAGTTTTTCTAAGGTGATACCGATACTATCGCGGAGCGGACTGAAAAACATGCGTGCATGCTTGTTTAGTTGCATCATCTTTCAGATCCAACTTGAACCTCATCTGTTGAAAAAAGAATGTGAGTCTCATTAGGAGGAAGCTAGAAAGTATGGGACAGAGCAAGACAATAATACAATTTGCGACGAATAACATTACTTACGAATAAATGGTCAAGGAAGGTGTTAAACTGGGTATCGTCTTTCTCACTCCTGTATTGGATCCACATTGGGAGGATACATGCATGACACCTAACGGCAACGGCTACCTCTGATACTAACTTGGCTGACTCTATAGCATCACGTGGCCTTTTTAAACCTGCCTCAAAATGGATCTCCATTCTTCCTCCTTTATATTTTGTTAATCTGTCAAGCATTTTCCCTTATATCTGTTTCCTCTTGCACCATGGTGCTAGTTCAACAACGAATATGGAAAATGTTAGTGCACATCAAACTGTGAGAGTACATATAAAGGAGCATGCAACTTGACTCGGTCAGGTACCATCTTGGTGTTGATGCTCATGAGGTCTATCTGATCTTGCCAAGTCCTGTTGTGTCAGCAGTGCTTCGGAAGTAGTGTTAGGTGTGAAGGCAGCTTGGGAACATGCTGTAACACCCCCAGTGGTTAACTACAGTAACCACCCTTTTGATTATGCCATGTCATCATGATCAACAGTGCTTAATCAACATTAGTATCATATCTCTTTTCAAATTTAAATTCAAATGGAAATTAAACGGAAAGTGAAAATAAAGTTGTTCAAATTTGAAAACTAAATTGTTCATAATATTGTAAATAATCCAGAGACTATTCTAAAATTGAAACCAACAATAAATAAATTAATTAGGTGGCTCAAACTTTACCAAAACAGCAAGGTTTAATACATTCTATTTATTATGAAATTTGTGTGAGGTCCAGTTGACTCCAAACTAATTTTTGACAGTAGTAGAGGATGCCTATTATTTATTGGAACAATTGCCATGTTCTACAAAAATCATTTTGAGGCCTAACAATTTACTAAACAGGAGATATGAATAAATAAAAAGAACAAGACAAAAGGAAACAAAACAGAAAAAGAAAAAGAGAAAACCCCGGCCCAACTGGGCCAAGGCCCAGCCGGCCGGCCCAGCTTCCCCCCCCCCCACCTATATGGCCTCCCCCAGGCCGAACCCTAAACCCCACCGACACTTCCCCCCCCTCGCTCCCCCTCCCCGATCCATTTCGGAAGGGATGAGAACGGGGCCGAGCTGCCACGTGCGGGCCACCTCGCCGCCGCCCACCTCCTAACCTTCCCCCCCCCCCCCCCCGCGTGGATCCGTTCGGGGGCAATCGACGCCTTGCGCCCGCGCCGACGCCGGACCCCGCCGTCACCATCCTCGCCCGTCGTCGGCGTTCGCCTCCCCGACCTCCTCGAGCCCCGCTGCCTCTTCCCTCCATCGCCGGTGAGGCCCGTGGCCTCCACTCCCCTCCTCTCTGCCCGCGGTCACCGCGCCCGCGCTGTCCCCGCCGCGCTCCCGCACGCCCTGAAGCGCCCTCGCCGCGCCCTTCTCTCGCTCGCGCAGGCGCCCCGCGACGACTGCTCCGCCTCTCACCACGCTCGCCCCGCTCTCCCTGGTGCGTCGCTCGCCAGCCACTGCCGCCCCGCACGCGCCCGCACCGGCTACGGCCACCGCTGCTCCCCGCTGGCCTCGTCGAGGCCATGGCCTCGCATGGCCACGAGCGCCCGCGCGCTCGCGGGCTCCGACGGACGCCCACGCGCCCTCGCGCCCGCTTTGGCCCCTGGGCCACTGACGGACGGCCCCCACCCCCCTATGCCAATGACAGAACGGGCCCACGCCCTAAAAAAACGAAAATAAAAATAAAAACAAAAACAATTAATTAATTAATTAGTTAATTAATTAAGTTAATTAATCCTGATTAGGTTAATCTAATTTAGTTAATTAGTTTAATTAAGTATTAATTAATTAGTTAACCACTAATTAGCCAACAGCCTATGACAGGTGGGACCCACTGGTCCTGACGTCATGCTGACGTCAGCAATCACAGTTTCGGATAATTCTAGTTTAAATAATTAAATAAATTCCAGAAATTAATAAAAACTTTAGAAAATCATATTAAATAATCCGTAACTCCGATGGAAAAACTTTGTACATGAAAGTTGCTCAGAACGACGAGACGAATTCGGATACGCTGTCCGTTCGTCCGTCACGCGTCCCTATCTATCCGAACATGGAACCGTCCCCCTCCGGATCGTCTCTCCGATAATTCCAAAGACCCAGGAAATATCGTCAGATATTCTCCCGCTCCGTCTGATACGTGTAGTACTGCATTAGACTACCCCTAGCACCGTGTATCGTATTTGTCATGCTCATGTTTGCTGTGTATTTATACCGTTTCCTCCCCCTCTTCTCTCTCGTTAGACCCCGACACCGACGTCGTCCCTGAGACCGACGCAGCTCAGGAGCCCGACGCCACCATTGACGACCTTGCCCTTGCCGCCGAGCAACCAGGAAAGCCCCCCCCCCCTTGAGCATACCGATATCGCCCATTCTATTTTCTCATGCTTGCATTAGAATTGCTGCTGCTACTGCTTTACCTATTCTGATGCATAGCCTGTTTATTGTAACCTGCTGTTGATAATTACCTGCATATCCTAAACTGCTTAGTATAGGCTGGGTAGAGACCTATCAGTGACCCCGCTAGTCCTGACTGCCCCGCTGGATTATCAGAAGACCCGATCAACGTGATTGAAGACCAGGCCCCGACACCGCATATCACCCCCCCCCCCTTAGTTGTAATGACACTGCAGCGTTACTATCAAGTGCCGAGGGTGAAACCACTTGTAGCACTTCTGATGTTAACTCTGTAGAGTAGCTATTCGGTCGTGGTCATCGAGGGTGATTCCTCCTTCACCACTTCCGGTAATGACGCTGTCGTGCAACACCTCAAGTGTGAACCCAGCGAGGGTGATTCCTCCGAGTTCACCTTGACGGATACATCGAGTAGGAATCCAACAAGGGTGATACCTCGGATTCCCCTAATGTTATGGACACACAGATACTTGGACTGTACTGTTGTTACTTGGAAAGGCGTGTCGACCCTGAGGGGTACCCGCGTGCGCCTAAGTGGCGAGTGTTGTGAAGACGGGTGCCTGTATGGTGCCCGAGTGATGAATACGAGGCGCGGCCGGGCATTCTTAACCCTTGCAGCAAGTCCTCGAGACGGGGCGACGGGGTCACATCTTTCGTGAGTCTCTGCTCGTTACCGCAAGCCCAAGGTACTAATGATTTGGATATTTGATCCGAGCAGGCCTCTGGCCTGATAGCACTAACCATCACGTGGGCATAGTATGGGCGTTCTGCATCGTATGCATCAGCCGAAAGCTCTGTCAGACGTCTAGTTCAGCATGGCGGCACGAACGGACCGGCGCCTTCCTGTAGTGTTGGTGCCTGGCTTCACCGTGTGCGCAACGACCCGGAGGGCGAGGGGCGATGGCCAAGACCCCCTTGCACTTAGGATGTAGACCGGCGGGGACCTCTCTGCTGAGCTGTAGGTAGGGTTGCGGTGTGTCGTTTGGCCGAGGCCGGGCATGACCCAGGAAAGTGTGTCCGGCCGGAGTTAATCGAGCATGTTGGGTAAGTTGGTGCACCCCTGCAGGGAAGAAAACTTCTATCGATAGCCTGTCCTACGGTAACGGACACACGGAGTTGTATCCTGATTGATACAATTTTAGAATTGGATACTATGGCTCTGGGATTGCTTCTCGTAGGGAGTCGAGAAGGGATCTCCGGACGAGGTTGATGACTGTATGGCTCTGGGATTGCTTTCTCGCAGGGAGTCGAGAAAGGATCTCTGGGTGAGGATGAGACTTAATGATACTGCTACCTTATATTGTACTGTTCTACTCTCTTCTATTGCTGCAAGACCTCTGAAGATGCTAGTCTTCGATAGGACTAGGCCTCCTCTCTATTCTGGCATTTCTGCAGCCCAGTCCACATATACAGCCTTCCTTTGAAAATGTTGCATATGTAGTGTAGATCCTTGCTTGCTGAGTACTTCTGAGTACTCATGGTTGCTTTGTTTTCCTTTTCTCCCCATATCAGTTTGTCGTGACCAAGATGACGGAGCCCCTGAGACAGATGCCCCGTCGATCGACTACTACTACTACCCAGAGGATGGATACTACTACGAGTTGACTGACGACCAGGAGTAGGATCGGAGGGTCCCAGGCAGGAGGCCTGCGCCTTTCGATCGTAGTGTTTTCCTTTTGCCCCACCTTTCTAAAGGCCTTTTTGTTTCTGTTTCATATCTGTACTCAGATATCTGATGCTTCCGCTGACGCTTGTACGCAAGTTTATGTATTCGAGCCCTCGAGGCCCCTGGCTTGTAATATAAAGCTTGTATGACTTTATTTATGTTTTAGAGTTGTGTTGTGATATCTTCTCGTGAGTCCTTAGGCTTGATCGTGTGCATTTGCGTGTATGATTAGTGCACGATTAAGCCGGGGGCGTCACAAGTTGGTATCAGAGCCGATTGCCTCTAGGAATCCCCCTTTCCAATTCCTTGGGCGAAGTTGAGTCTAGTAACCGAAAACTGTTTTACTAACTTGGCTGTGTGGTTTACGGGCCCACGTCGCCAATTGGGTGGTATTAGTATCTTTTACTCCTCGACCTTTACTCTGGGACTCTGATATCTCTCCTATTCGGGTTAATTTTTTTACTAACTTCAACATTAGGTTCTCGTGATCACATCCACTCGGTGTTCTGAAAATTTCCCCCCTTCCTTCAAGATTGTGGGCCAGGTTCTGCTTGCAGGATCCTCTTATTGAGGGCACCCTGTGTTTCACTTGCAGATTCCTCGCCCCAATAGTTTTCTCCGACGTTGATGTAGCCTTTGCTATGTCTCGTTGTGTACTTCCCTACCGCGTGCCTGCGCGCCGCCTAGTTGTCTAGCCTTCCCCTTTTCAGCTGTCGTATTGCCGGATTGTAATCGAGGCTATGTGTGGTTTTGAATGTCTGGTGCGAATATGCTGAAGTATCTATTGCACTTCCTTCTATTGTGCGTGTTACTTCATGAATCATTCCTTACACCTGCAGTTTTTCTTGCTAAGCTGCCCCTATTGATTTGGCAGGATGGCTGATGATCCTCCACCTCCACCTTACATTGCCGCAATGATGCAGCAATTCGAACTGAACCGTCAGGTTATGACCGGGATATTGGCTCAGTTCCCAAACCAGAATGCTCATCAGCAGCCTACACCAATAACACTGCTAGAATTTGTGCGCCTCAACCCGTCCGTTTTCCGCAACTCCACCAATCCTATGGATGCTGATGATTGGCTTCGTGACATCCTGTTTGAGATGGAGTCAGCTAATGTTGCCCCTGACAGTCACGTCACCTTTGCGACATTCCACCTGAAGGGCCTAGCTGCTCAATGGTGGGAAAGCCACAAGGCTATGTTGCCTGCAGAGACTGTAACCACTTGGCAGGAATTTCAGTCAGCCTTTCGTGCACGGTACATTCCTCAAGGTCTGATGGACCAGAAGAAGCAGGAGTTTCGCAAACTCTCACAGGGCACAATGACTGTGGATGAATATTAGAGGAAATTCCTTGAACTGTCCCGCTATGCTGAAGATGACGTCGACACTGACACTCGTAAGCAGGAGAAATTCCATGAAGGACTACGTACTGATATAAAACTTGCACTTGCTGTCCATGATTTCACAGATTTCGCAATGCTTGTCAGCAAATCTTTTGAAGTTGAAATAGCTCTGACTGAGTACCAGGAGTCGCTCAAGCGTACTCGAGATGTCGGCTCGTCTTCCGGTCGACCTACTCAGAAATGTCGAGTCTGGATCCCACACAATATTCATCATCGACCCGCTCCAACACCAAGGCCGTCATATGCTGCACCTCGTCTGCCTCCACCACCAAGGCAACTGAACATTTCAAGTGGACAGCCCAATGTTGGTGTTTCTCCCCATAATGATGGTATGTGCCACCAGTGTGGACAGCCAGGGCACCGTGCTTTCAACTGTCATCAGGGTCAGCCTCCGAATGCATCGCGTCATCCTGTTGTTCGTAGGAAGGGCCATCGGACCCATCATTCCAGGAATCGTAATGCCAGACTACCTGCTAGTCAGCTTGTTCATGTCAACCAAGTCAACATTGAAGAAGCTCGACATGACCCCAAAATTGTGATGGGCACCCTTCTAGTGAATTCAATCCCAGCTTCAGTCCTCTTTGATTCTGGAGCATCGCACTCCTTCATGTCCGAAAGTTTTGCGCGAAGCCATGATATACCTTTCGAGGAGATGTCCACCCCATTAGTAATCCACTCACCTGGGGCTAATTGGCAAACTACCATGGTAAGCCACGGTAACCACATTGTGATCGGAGGATTGATGTTCCCCGTTTCACTCATTGCTCTCAAGACCTCCAACATAGACATTATTCTGGGTATGGACTGGTTGAAGCCTCATAAAGCTTTGATTGACTGTGCCACTGAAACAGTCCGCCTCACACACCATTCCGGTCAGACTGTCAGATACTCAGCTCGTACAGTGCAGGACGCCGAAACTCAAATATATGTTCTGAATGCATTGAATGCCTCACCTCTTGAAGGCATCGAGAATGTTCCAGTTGTTCATGATTTTCAAGATGTATTTCTAGAAGAACTTCCAGGAATACCCCCTGCTAGAGCTGTCGAGTTTGTCATCGACTTGAAACCAGGCACAACTCCTATTGCGAAGCGTCCTTATAAGATGCCTCTGCATCACCTTCTTGAACTTAAGGAGGAAATCGACACGTCACTTAAGAAAGGTTTCATCCGCCCCAGTTCCTCTGCTTGGGGAGCGCCTTCACTCTTCGTCAAGAAGAAGGATGGAACTAACCGATTGGTTCAGGATTATCGGCCCATTAACCAAGCCACAATCCAGAACAAATATCCGCTTCCTCGGATCAATGATTTGTATGATCAACTTGCCGGTTCCTCAGTATTCTCTAAGCTTGATTTGAGATTGGGATACCATCAGATCCGTGTTCGTGAAGAGGATATTCCGAAGACTGCATTTGTTACTCGCTATGGCTCTTATGAGTACACTGTCATGTCATTTGGCTTAACAAATGCTCCAGCCACATTCTCCCGTCTGATGAATTATATCTTCATGGATTACCTCGACAAGTTCGTCGTGGTATATCTAGATGATATTCTGGTCTATTCAAAGAATAAGGAAGAACATGCTGAACACCTCCGTCTTGTACTGGAAAGACTCCGAGAACACCAGCTATATGCCAAGTACTCCAAATGTGAATTCTGGCTTTCTGAAGTAACGTATCTTGGTCATGTGATTTCCAAGGATGGAATTGCTGTTAACCCAGAACGAGTTCAGGCTATTCTTGACTGGACTCCTCCGAAGAACGTCAAGCAAGTGAGAAGTTTTCTCGGCCTTGCAAGCTATTGCCGACGGTTTGTTGAGAATTTTTCTAAGATTGCTAAGCCCCTGACTGATCTGCTTCACAAGGGCATTAAGTTTGAATGGACAGAAAAATGTCAGGAAAGTTTCCAGACACTCAAAGACAAGCTAACATCTGCCCCAATACTATCTCCTCCAGATACCCGCAAAGACTTTGTGATCTATTGTGACGCATCCCGTGAAGGATTAGGCTGTGTCCTAATGCAAGAGCGTAAAGTGATTGCTTATGGCTCTCGTTAGTTGCGCCCACATGAAGAGAATTATCTGGTACATGATCTAGAACTAGCTGCTGTGATCTATGCATTGCAGTTGTGGCGACATTACCTTCTCGGTAATCGTTGCGAGATCTACACGGATCATAAAAGTCTGAAGTACTTGTTCACTCAACCATCTCTAAACCTCCGTCAGCAAAGATGGATGGAGACCATTGCGGACTATGATTTGGGTATTTCTTATACCCCTGGCAAGGCTAACGTGATGGCTGATGCCTTAAGCCGCAAGACCTATTGCGACAACCTCATGGTTAGGCAAACTCAACCTCGTCTTTTTGAAGAATTGTGCAAGCTGAATCTGCGTATTGTTCCACAGGGTTCTCTTAATAACCTTGTGATACAACCAGATCTTGAGAAAGCTGTTAAGAATGCGCAAGCTAAAGATGCTGAAATTGATCTGATGAAGAAAGACCTTCACCTTGTAAAGTACAGGGATTTCTCGCTGTCTGAAGATGGAACCTTGTATTTCAGAAACCGCATTGTTGTACCTCGCTTCGAGCTTATGACCGACAAGGTCATGAAGGAGGCACTTGATACCCCGCTGTCTATTCATCTGGGTAGCACCAAGATGTATCGTGATCTCCGTCAAAGGTACTGGTGGTCTAGAATGAAGCAAGACATTGCTTGTTATGTTGCTGAATGTGATGTCTGTCGTCGCGTTAAAGCAGAACATCAGAAACCAGCTGGAATTCTGCAACCGCTTCCTATTCCTCTATGGAAATGGGATAAGGTTCAGATGGATTTCGTTACAGGACTTCCCAGGTCACAGAAGGGTCACGATGCTATTCTTGTAGTCGTCGACCAACTCTCTAAAGTTGCACACTTTCTGCCCGTCAAGGAAACTATCACTGCTAGTCAGTTAGCAGAGTTGTATATCTCCAGAATTGTATCACTCCACGGTATTCCGAAGGAGATCAGCTCGGACCGTGGCGGTCTTTTCACTTCCAAATTCTGGGAAAGTTTCCAAACAGCTATGGGAACTCATATTACCTGGAGTTCAGCTTACCACCCCCAATCCCATGGCCAAGTCGAGCGAGTCAACCAAGTGCTTGAAGACATGCTTCGAGCTTGTGTTATTTCTTTCGGTAAGAAGTGGGAAGAATCTCTCCCGTATGCCAAATTCTCTTACAACAACAGCTATCAAGCCAGCTTGAAAATGGCTCCCTTCGAGGTACTCTATGGACGTAAGTGTCGAACCCCTCTGAATTGGTCAGAAACTGGGGAACGACCGCTCGTGGTTCCGGATATTATTCAACACGCCGAAGAACAAGTTCGTATTGTCCGAGAAAATCTCAAGGCGGCTAAGGACCGCCCGAAGAGCAACTATGATCGCAAACGATGGGGTTTGACTTATCAACCTGGTGATCAAGCTTATCTTCGTGTCACTCCAATGAAGGGCAGTCACCGTTTTGGAATCAAGGGCAAGCTAGCTCCACGCTATATTGGTCCTTTCCGCATAATTGCTAGACGTGGTCAAGTGGCTTATAAATTGGAGTTACCGCCGCAGTTCTCTCATATCCACGACGTCTTCCATGTGTCGCAACTTCGTCAATGCTTCAAAGAATCTCCGCACCGAGCTGTGGATCACGAAATGCTCGAATTGCATGATGATCTTTCATATAAGGAGCATCCGATCCGCATTCTCGATGAAGCTGAACGTCGGACCCGTCAGAAGGTTACCAAGTTCCTCAAAGTGCAGTGGTCAAATCATACTGAAGATGAAGCCACTTGGGAACGCGAGGATAATCTTCGTGCGGAATACCCCGAACTTTTTCCTTCTACTTCTTAATTCTCGGGACGAGAATTCTTGTTAGTAGAGGAGATTTGTAACACCCCCAGTGGTTAACTACAGTAACCACCCTTTTGATTATGCCATGTCATCATGATCAACAGTGCTTAATCAACATTAGTATCATATCTCTTTTCAAATTTAAATTCAAATGGAAATTAAACGGAAAGTGAAAATAAAAGTTGTTCAAATTTGAAAACTAAATTGTTTATAATATTGTAAATAATCCAGAGACTATTCTAAAATTGAAACCAACAATAAATAAATTAATTAGGTGGCTCAAACTTTACCAAAACAGCAAGGTTTAATACATTCTATTTATTATGAAATTTGTGTGAGGTCCAGTTGACTGCAAACTAATTTTTGACAGTGGTAGAGGATGCCTAGTATTTATTGGAACAATTGCCATGTTCTACAAAAATCATTTTGAGGCCTAACAATTTACTAAACAGGAGATATGAATAAATAAAAAGAAAAAGAAAAAGAAAACAAAACAGAAAAAGAAAAAGAGAAAACCCCGGCCCAACTGGGCCAAGGCCCAGCCGGCCGACCCAGCTTCCCCCCCACCTATATGGCCTCCCCCAGGCCGAACCCTAACCCCCCACCGACACTTTCCCCCCTCCCCCCCTCGCTCCCCCCTCCCCGATCCATTTCTGGATCGGGCCATCGACGCCCGACGCCGCCGAGCCCTGCCGCGCTCGCCGCCGGCCACCTCGCCGCCGCCCGCCTCCTCAACCCTTCCCCCCCCACGTGGATCCGTTCGGGGGCAATCGACGCCTTGCGCCCGCGCCGACGCCGAACCCTGCCGTCACCATCCTCACCCGTCGTCGGCGTTCGCCTCCCCGACCTCCTCCCCAGCGGGCTCCTCGAGCCCCGCTGCCTCTTCCCTCCATCGCCGGTGAGGCCCGTGGCCTCCACTCCCCTCCTCTCTGCCCGCGGTCACCGCGCCCGCGCTGTCCCCGCCGCGCTCCCGCATGCCCTGAAGCGCCCTCGCCGCGCCCTTCTGTCGCTCGCGCAGGCGCCCCGCGACGACCGCTCCGCCTCTCACCGCGCTCGCCCCGCTCTCCTTGCTGCGTCGCTCGCCAGCCACTGCCGCCCCGCACGCGCCCGCACCGGCTACGGCCGCCGCTGCTCCTCTCTGCTCCACCACCCCCGACGCCCTGCATCGCGCCGCGCCGACGTCCCCGCTGGCCTCGTCGAGGCCATGGCCTCGCACGGGCACGAGCGCCCGCGCGCTCACAGGCTCCGGCCAACGCCCACACGCCCTCGCGCCCGCTTTGGCCCCTGGGCCACTGACGGCCGGCCCCCACCCCCCCTGTGCCAATGACAGAACGGGCCCACGCCATAAAAAAACGAAAATTGAAAATAAAAATAAAAACAATTAATTAATTAATTAATTAATTAATTAGTTAGTTAATTAAGTTAATTAATCCTGATTAGGTTAATCTAATTTAGTTAATTAGTTTAATTAATTAGTTAACTACTAATTAGCCAACAGCCTATGACAGGTGGGACCCACTGGTCCTGACATCATGCTAACGGCAGCAATCACTGTTTCGGATAATCCTAGTTTAAATAATTAAATAAATTCCAAAAATTAATAAAAACTTTAGAAAATCATATTAAATAATCCGTAACTCCGATGGAAAAACTTTGTACATGAAAGTTGCTCAGAACGACGAGACGAATTCGGATATGCTGTCCGTTCGTCCGTCACGCGTCCCTATCTATCCGAACATGGAACCGTCCCCCTCCGGATCGTCTGTCCGATAATTCCAAAGGCCCAGGAAATATCGTCAGATATTCTCCCGCTCCGTCTGATACGTGTAGTACTGCATTAGACTACCCCTAGCACCGTGTATCGTATTTGTCATGCTCATGTTTGCTATGTATTTATACCGTTTCCTCCCCCTCTTCTCTCTCGTTAGACCCCGACACCGACGTCGTCCCCGAGACCGACGCAGCTCAGGAGCCCGACGCCACCATTGACGACCTTGCCCTTGCCGCCGAGCAACCAGGCAAGCCCCCCCCCTTGAGCATACCGATATCGCCCATTCTATTTTCTCATGCTTGCATTAGAATTGCTGCTGCTACTGCTTTACCTATTCTATTGCATAGCCTGTTTATTGTAACCTGCTGTTGATAATTACCTGCATATCCTAAACTGCTTAGTATAGGCTGGGTAGAGACCTATCAGTGACCCCGCTAGTCCCGACTGCCCCGCTGGATTATCAGAAGACCCGATCAACGGGATTGAAGACCAGGCCCCGACACCGCACATCACCCCCCCCTTAGTTGTAACGACACTGCAGCGTTACTATCAAGTGCCGAGGGTGAAACCTCTTGTAGCACTTCTGATGTTAACTCTGTAGAGTAGCTATTCGGTCGTGGTCATCGAGGGTGATTCCTCCTTCGCCACTTCCGGTAACGACGCTGTTGTGCAACACCTCAAGTGTGAACCCAGCGAGGGTGATTCCTCCGAGTTCACCTTGACGGATACATCGAGTAGGAATCCAACGAGGGTGATACCTCGGATTCCCCTGATGTTATGGACACACAGATACTTGGGCTGTACTGTTGTTACTTGGAAAGGCGGGTCGACCCTGAGGGGTACCCGCGTGCGCCTAAGTGGCGAGTGTTGTGAAGACGGGTGCCTGTATGGTGCCCGAGTGATGAATACGAGGCGCGGCCGGGCATTCTTAACCCTTGTAGCAAGTCCTCGAGACAGGGCGAAGGGGTCACATCTTTCGTGAGTCTCTGCTCGTTACCGCAAGCCCAAGGTACTAACGATTTGGATATTTGATCCAAGCAGGCCTCTGGCCTGATAGCACTAACCATCACGTGGGCATAGTATGGGCGTTCTGCATCGTATGCATCAGCCGAAAGCTCTGTCAGACATCTAGTTTAGCATGGCGGCACGGACGGACCGGCGCCTTCCTATAGTGTTGGTGCCTGGCTTCACCGTGTGCGCAACGACCCGGAGGGCGAGGGGCGATGGCCAAGACCCCCTTGCGCTTAGGATGTAGACCGGCGGGGACCTCTCTGCTGAGCTGTAGGTAGGGTTGGGGTGTGTCGTTTGGCCGAGGCCGGGCATGACCCAGGAAAGTGT
Source organism: Thinopyrum elongatum (assembly GCA_011799875.1). NCBI lineage: Eukaryota > Viridiplantae > Streptophyta > Magnoliopsida > Poales > Poaceae > Thinopyrum > Thinopyrum elongatum. The sequence goes on from CM022300.1 coordinate 436,193,674, forward strand.
GTCCGGCCAGAGTTAATCGAGCGTGTTGGGTAAGTTGGTGCACCCCTGCAGGGAAGAAAACTTCTATCGATAGCCTGTCCTACGGTAACAGACACTCAGAGTTGTATCTTGATTGATACAATTTTAGAACTGGATACTTGGATACTATGGCTCTGGGATTGCTTCTCGCAGGGAGTCGAGAAGGGATCTCCGGACGAGGTTGATGACTGTATGGCTCTGGGATTGCTTTCTCGCAGGGAGTCGAGAAAGGATCTCTGGGTGAGGATGAGACTTAATGATACTGCTACCTTATATTGTACTGTTCTACTCTCTTCTATTGCTGCAAGACCTCTGAAGATGCTAGTCTTCGATAGGACTAGGCCTCCTCTCTATTCTGGCATTTCTGCAGCCCAGTCCACATATACAGCCTTCCTTTGAAAATGTTGCATATGTAGTGTAGATCCTTGCTTGCTGAGTACTTCTGAGTACTCACGGTTGCTTTGTTTTCCTTTTCTCCCCATATCAGTTTGTCGTGACCAAGATGACGGAGCCCCTGAGACAGATGCCCCGTCGATCGACTACTACTACTACCCAGAGGATGGATACTACTACGAGTTGACTGACGACCAGGAGTAGGATCGGAGGGTCCCAGGCAGGAGGCCTGCGCCTTTCGATCGTAGTGTTTTCCTTTTGCCCCGCCTTTCTAAAGGCCTTTCTGTTTCTGTTTCATATCTGTACTCAGATATCTGATGCTTCCGCTGACGCTTGTACGCAAGTTTATGTATTCGAGCCCTCGAGGCCCCTGGCTTGTAATATAAGGCTTGTATGACTTTATTTATGTTTTAGAGTTGTGTTGTGATATCTTCCCGTGAGTCTTTAGGCTTGATCGTGTGCATTTGCGTGTATGATTAGTGCACGATTAAGCTGGGGGTGTCACACATGCCACTTGCAGAGCAAATGAACGAGTAACTCGCTGAGATGTTGGTACAGTTGAAGGAGGTGCTGGAGCTGGTGGAGCAGGTGATACTGTGTTTGTAGATTTAGCCGATGGACTTGGACCTTCTATTGCACTATAAGTACCGGCAGAATCTCGAGCGAAGATCCTGTTCCATTGCACCCGACGAGTAATACCATTCCCTACTATATTCTTTTCCTTGCTCTTTTTTGACTTTGCCATGTCAATCTGTACCCACAACACAAAAGAATAAAATCGCTCTTCAGAACTCATTGATGCATGATATAGACGAGCAATACTTTGAAGTAAGACAACCATATGAGGAGGATGGAATATGTAAGAAAAACAGGACGACATGATGTATTCACACCTATGATGTGTAAACTAAGCAGAAGGATTTTCAAGAAATTAGAAGTAGTGCAAGCTAGACATCATATGAAAGATGCAACCAATATCACCCTGCCAAATTAAAAGTGTCTTGTCATAAGTGGCATTTCAAAAAATTACAAGCAGTACAACCTAGAAATCAATGCAAGATGTAACCACTATCACACTGCCAAGTTAAAAGCATCCAATCATAAGTGATTGATGCGGGATACACAACAACAATACTTTGATGTAAGAACATGGTACGATAGATAGATGCAGTGTATTCTAGACATAGAAAGGCATGTCATATGCACATGTATAACGTATAAACTCAGCAGGTACAATTTAATCAAATCAGAAGAAATACAAACTAGACAACATATGCAACATGAAACCAATTATCACACTGTCCACTTAGAGCAAGCACTTGCGATGGTGGAGTAGGGGAGATGAACTCATCATATAGACTTGGGACTTCAACTGTAGTAGCAGTGGCAAATCTAGAGAGCCTCCGTTTGCGTCGGTCCTGAGGATAACCAACATCCCCTAACTTACTCTTTTCCTTCCTCTTTTTTGTAATTGCCTTCTCAAGTCAAAACCACAAGAAAAGGAATAAAATTAGCTATGCATAACTAGTTGATGCATGATACAGATGAACACTACTTTGATGTAAGGCAAGCGCATGATAGGAGGATGTAATATATACAAAAAATGACAGCATTGCATGTTCACACCTATGATAGGAGGATGGAATATGTATGAAAAATAGTAAGCAGAAGGCATTTCAACAAAATTAGAAGAAATGAAAGCTAGTCACCATATGAACATGCAACCAATATCACTCTACCAGGTAAAAAGTGTCTCGTCATAAGTGTCATTTCAACAAATTAGAAGCAGTACAAGCTAGAAGACAATGCAAGATGCAACCTACATCACACTCCCAAGTTAAATGTGTCGTATGGGTAAGTGATTGTTGCAGGATACACAACAGTACTTTAATGTAAGAACATGGTGTGATAGACAGATTTATTATGTTCTGAAACAGGAACACGTGTCATATTGACAGGTATAAGTTGTAAGCTACGCAGATGCAATTCAACAAAATTAGAAGCAATACAAACTAGACATCATATGGAACACACAACCACATATAACAGTGCCAAGTTAGAGCAAGCACCTGTGATGGTGGAGTAGGGGAGATGTGCTCATCATCTACACAGCTACATTGACTGTCCAGCCTTGTGTTGTCTTGTGAATCTTGTTGGGAGGATGGCGGAGTAGAATCTGTAGAGACCCTCTATTTGAGTTGCTCCGAAGGACCACCATCATCCACTGCCTTACTAATTTCCTTCTGCTGTATTGATTTTGCATTGTGAAGTTAAACAAATAAGAATAAAGAATAAAATCACTCTTCAGAACTCATTCATGCATTATACTGACGAACACTACTCGGATGAAAGGCAAACACATGATACGAGGATGGAATATGTACAAAAAACAGGACGGCATGACATATTCACACCTATGATGTGTGATAACCCACAAGTATAGGGGATCGTTTGTAGCCTTTTTCGATAAATAAGAGTGTCAAACCCAATGAGGAGCTAAAGGTAGAACAAATATTCCCTCAAGTTCTATCGACCACCGATACAACTCTACGCACACTTAACATTTGCTTTACCTAGAACAAGAATAAAACTAGAAGTACTTTGTAGGTGTGGATAGGTTTGCAAGATAATAAAGAACGTGAAAATAAAAGTTAGGTGATGTTTAAATAAAGAAACAATTAAGTTTAGTAAAACGAGTGTGTATTAGTGGTGGTAGGATTTGCGAAATCGTCCCTTAGCAATGGACTACGTTACTAGACCGATAGCAAGTTTTTATGTGGGAGAGGTCACTGCTAGCATGCCGTCCCTTACTTGGAATTCTGTGCACTTATGATTGGAACTATTAGCAAGCATCCGCAGCTACTAACGTTCATTAAGGTAAAACCCAACCATAGAATTAGGATATATATTGGTCCCCCTTCAATCCTGTATGCATCAATTTCTATGGTAGGCTGAAGCTGCTGTCAGCCTTGCCCTCTAATGCATAGTCCTATCAACATACAAGTAACCCTATGGTGTGATCCATGCGCACGCTCATATGATGGGCACCAAAGGACAACAACATAACCACAAGCAAATTAAACCAACCATAGCAATTCACCAATTACCCGTAGGACAACAAAAATCTACTCAGACATCATAGGATGGCAACATATCATTGGATAATAGTATGAAGCATAAAGCACCATGTTCAAGTAGAGGGTACAGCGGGTTGCGGGAGAGTGGACCGCTGAATTTAGATGGGGGAAGGTGATGAAGATGTTGGTGAAGATGATGAAGTTGTTGGAGTAGATCGCCGTCACACATTGATTGCCCCGGCGGCGTTCCGGCGCCACCGGGGGAGAGGGGGAGAGAGCCCCCCTCCTTCTTCTTCTTCCTTGGCCTCCCCCTAGATGGGAGGAGAGTTCCCCCTCTGGTCCATCGCCTCCATGGTGGCGAAGGGGCGAGAGCCCCTCCGAGATTGGATCTGTCTCTCTGTTCTCTTCTGTTTCACGTTCCTGTTTTCTGGCCGAAAACCGTTTCTTATATTCCTGGAGATCCGTAACTCCGATTGCGCTGAGATTTTAACACGATTTTTTTTGGATATAAGCTTCCTTGTGCCTGAAGTAGAGCTCCAACCGACTTACGAGGAGGGCACAACCCACCACCATGCGCCTGGGCTGCCTGGCGTGCCCAGGTGTCTTGTGGTGGCTGTGGGCCCTCGTTTGCGATGATCCCACCTCCCAAAAATCACAAATATTCCACAATAATTCTCCATAAAAAAATTTCGCGTTTGGACTTAATTTGATATGGATATTCCACAGAACAAAAAACATGCAACAAACAGGAACTAGCACTGGATCAATAGGGTAGTCCAATAAATCATATAAATTATTGCCAAAAGTATGTAAAAGTTATATAATATTGGCATGGAACAATAAAAAATTATAGATACGACGGAGACATATCAATGTGGTAACTAAGCAGAAGGCATTTCAACAAATTAGAGGCACTGCAAACTAGGCACCATATGAAAGATGCAACCAATATCACTCTACCAAGTTAAAACTGTGTGGCGTTTCAACAAATTAGAAGCAGTACATGCTAGAAATCCTATGCAAGACGCAACCAATATCACAGTGGCCACTTAAAGGTGCCTCATCATAAGTGACTGATGCGGGATACACAAGAACAGTAGTCTGATATAAGAACATGGTGTGATCAGATATAATATGTTCTAGAAACACTAACACGTGTCATATTCACAGGTATGATGTGTAAAGTAAGCAGATGCAATACAACAAAGTTAGAAGCAATACAAGCTAGACATCATACGCAACAAGCAACCACATATAATATTGCCAAGTTAGAGCAAACACCTGTGATGGTGGAGTAGGGGAGATGTGCTCATCATCTACACAACTACGTTGACTGTCTAGCCTTGTGTTGTCTTGCGAATCTTGTTGGGAGGATGGCCGAGTAGAATCTGTAGAGACCCTCCATTTTAGTTGCTCGGAAGGACCACCACCATCCAATGCATTACAAATTTCCTTCCGCTTTATTGATATTGCATTGTGAGGTTAAACCGACAAGAAAAAGGAATAAAATTCGCTCTTCAGAACTCATTCATGCATGATACTGATGAACACTACTCTGATGAAAGGTAAACTCATGATACGAGGATGGAATATGTATGAAAAACATGACGGCATGACATATTCACGCCTATGATGTGGAAGCTAAGCAGAAGGCACTTCAACAAATTAGAAGCACTGCAAGCTAGACACCATATGGAAGGTGCAACCAATATCACTCTGCCAAGTTAAAACAGTCTCATCATAGGCGGCGTTCAACAAATTAGAAGCAGTACATGCTAGAAAGCATATTCAAGATGCAACCAATATCACACTGCCAACTTAAAGGTGTCTCACCATAAGTGACTGGTGCAAGATACACAAGAACATTAGTTTCATGTAACAACATGGTGTGATAGACAGATATAGTATGTACCAAAAACAGGAAGGTGTGTCATATTCACACATATAATGTGTAAGCTAAGCAGATGCAGTTTACACTAATTAGAAGCAATACAAGTTAGACACCATATGCAACGTGCAACCAGATATCACACTGCCAAGTTGGAGCAAGCACCTGGGATGGTGGAGTAGGAGAGCGAAGACTTGGAACTTGTATTGCACTAGCAGTACGAGCAGAATCTGTACAGATGCTCCGTTTACGTTGCTGCAGAGGACTACCATCATTGCCTTCCTTACTCTTTTCCTTCCTCTTGCCTTGTCAAGTCAAACCCACAAGAAAAAGCAATAAAATTTGCTCTTCATAACTCATTGATGCATGATACTGACGAACACTACTTTCATGTAAGGCAACCACATGATAGGAGGATGGAATATATATGAAAAACAGGACGGCATGTCATATTTACATGTATGATGTGTAAAGTATAAACTAAGCACAAGGTGTTTGAACTAATTAGAAGCAATGCAAGCTAGACACCATATGAAAGATGAAACCAATATAACTCTGCCAAATTAAAAGGGTGGCCTCATAAATGTATTTTAACAAATTAGAAGCAATACATGGCAACAGGCTAGAAATCATATGCAATATGCAACGAATAAAGGTGTCTCATCGTAAGTGATTGATGCAGGATACACAAGAGCGGTAGTTTCATGTAAGAACATGGTTAATAGATAGATGTAGTATGTACCAAAAATAGGAAGGCATGTCATATTCACAGGTATAATGTGTAAACTGAGCAGATGCAATTTACCCTAATTAGAAGCATTACAAGCTAGACACCATATGCAACATGCAACCACATATCACACTGCGAAGTTAGAGCAAGCACCTGCGATGGTGGTGTAGAGGAAATGCGGTCTTCAACCATAGAGCTATGTTGAATATCTTCATTTAGACTTGCTGTTTCTTGAGAATCATGTGGGGAGGATGAAACTGCACTCTTTATAAGAGTAGCACGTCTCATAGTAACCCACGGGCGTGACTGTCTCATCAGAAGTGATAGTTGCAGGATACACCAGAATAGTAGTTTGATGTAAGAACATGGTGTGATAAGCAGATGTAGTATGTACCAAAAACAGGAAGGCGTGTCATATTCACATGTATAATGTATAAGCTAAGGAGATGCAATTTAACAAATTATAAGCAATACAAGCTAGGCACCATATGCAAAATGCAACCAGATATCACACTGCCATGTTAGAGCAATCACCTGGGGTTGTGGAGTAGGGGAGATGAGATTTGGAACTTGCATTGCAGGAGAAGTAGCAGGAGAATCTGCAAATATCATCATTTTGGTTGCTCCAGAGGACCACCATCTTCCCGTGCATTCATCCTTTTAGATTTTGCCTTGTCAAGTCAAACACACAAGAAAATGGAATGAAATTCGCTCTTCCAAATTTGTTGATGCATTATACTAATGAACACAACTTTTATGTAAGGCAACCACGGTGTAGGAGGATGGAATATGTATGAAAAACACTAAGCAGAAGGCATTTCAACAAATTGGAAGCAATGCAAGCTAGACACCATATGAAAGATCCAACCAAAATCACTCTACCAAGTTAAAAGTGTCGCATCATAAGTGGCATTTCAACAAATTAGAGGTAGTACATGCTTGAAATGATATGCAAGATGCAACCAATTCACACTGTCATTTTGAAGGTGTCTTGTCAGAAGTGATTGATGCGGGATACACAAGAAAAGTAGTTTGATGTAAGAACATGGTTAATAGAAAGACGTAGTATGCACCAAAAATAGGAAGGCATGTCATATTCACAGGTATAATGTGTTAACTAAGCAGATGCAACTTACCCTAATTAGAAGCAATACAAGGTAAACACCATATGCAACATGCAACCACATATCACATTGCCAAGTAAGAGCAAGCACCTGCAATGGTGGTGTAGGGGAATTGCAGTCATCAACTACAGAGCTACGTTGACTATCTTCATCTAGCCTTGTTGTTTCTTGAGAATCATGTGGGGAGGATGACACTGCACTCTTTAAAAGAGTAGTGTGTCTCACAGTAACCCACTAGCGTGACTGTCTCATTATAAGTGATTGATGAGGGATACACAAGACCATTAGTTTGATGTAAGAACATGGTTAATAGACAGATGTAGTATATATCAAAAACAGGAAGGCATGTCATTATCAAAGGTATAATGTGTAATGTAAGCAGATGCAATTTAACCAAATTGGAAGCAATACAAGCTAGACACCATATGCAACATGCAACCACATTTGACAGCGCAAAGCTAAAGCAAGCACCTGGGATGGTTGTGTGTGGCAATTGAGATCATCAACTGCAGAGCTACGTTTACTCTCTCCATCTGCTGACACTGCACCCTTTAGAGCGTTGAAACACTTAGTGCTTATCCTCGAATTAGACTGGAGCGTCTTCCGTCTTTTCTTTTGTGTATTTATCAAAAGTGCGTCAGAGTCTGAAATACCGATGCATAAAAAAACAATAGTGTATGTATGGGTGAAGTGTGTGCACAAGTAGTACACTGTAAAAGTAGCAGATAGCAGGTGGGAGAGAAATAAATGACAGGAGACATATGATAGCTCTACAACATGCATGGCACACGAAATTAGATTCTAGGATTTTGAAATATGAGCACAGGGATGGCTAGGAAATGCAGATACTCCTCCAGCACACCACAAGGTTGGTCCTATGAAAATAACAGTCGACTCAAAACAAATAGGCCAGTCCATTTTTTCTGCACCGTCTGATGTACAAAGAACGGGTAGAACGCCTTCATCTACCTCCAGCCAGTCAGTGTGGACGATCTTCCTCGAAACACCAGCGACCACTGGCCCAGTCCCCTGCCTCCTCCCTCCCCTCGACCTCACCGCACCGCCGTGCTTGGCGCCGCCCCCGGCCATCCCTTTAAGCCCCGCCGACCTCCAGATCAGGCGCAAGCAGCTCCTGCGCCCCACACCCCTATGATAGACACCGATGTGCCGCTTCCCCGGCAAACAGGTGGACTAGGTGCTCCGAGCGCATAAGCGGGTGCAGCTTCTTTTAATCGCGAATCAACTAACCTTGAACTGAAATCCAGGCAGGTAACTGACCTCTAGCTAAGGTGAAATAGTAAATGGGGCGAAACCTTATGCATTTAGTATCACGAAAAAGGTGCAGTAAGAAGTGATCAACTAGTTTCTTTCGTGGGATGAATACGGTGTGAGCAGAGACATAAGATTTGCACGAGCAAGGGAAGAGGAGTACCTCTTTCTGCTGGCAGTGCTGTGTCCTCCTTCTATTTTTCCAACGATCTTCTTATGGTTCGCTGGAAACAAGATGTTGTAGAAGACGGTGGAGCCTTGGACGAACCCATGGCCAAGTTGTTGAATGTGGTGCGGTGGCCGTTTGTCGGCGGCGGGAAAGCAGATCTGAGGCGGCGAACAACGACGTAGAGGGAACAGCTCCGGTGCGGTGGACGGTTGCGATAGTGGAGTGGCAGCGGTAAGTTGCAGGACGGCGTGGTCAAAGTGGTTCGGGTACGGCGCATGTCGGTGTTGGCATCATGGAGGCAGCTCTGCCTCGGCTTCGGCTGCTAAGTCCTTGAGGGTGTTGCGGTTGTGGTTGCGGTGGATGATGACATCGGGGTAGTGGCTCCGGCGTGATGGAGGAGGGTGGTGGTGGATTGGGTGCGATGGGGTGGAGGACGAAGGAGACTGGGGTTTCGCGGCTAGTGGAGAGGGCGTTTTGGCGCCCACGGAGTATGAATGGGGAAACAGAGGGAGTGGGGAGCTAAGGGGGAACAATGTTTCGGTTTGGGACGGCTTTTTTGAAATTTGGGGAAAGTTACAAACTTTGCTCCCATCTAAAATTTCAGACATATTGCGGGTCGGGGGTAGGACGGTAATCTCAGGTGTCCCAAATAGTGGGCTGGATAGATTTCGGCCGAGCGCATGGGTGTTTAGGCGCCCACGCTGTATGAATGCTTCTCGGAGGCGGTTGACTCGCGTCTTGGTGAAGTTACAAACCTACCCCGCCTCAGACCTTTGGACATCGGGCCGATATGGTACACGGGTCAGAGTCAGGACAGTAATTTCCTACCACCAAACATTTGTCTCGCGCGGTTTCGGGTGACCAGAGGCTTATTTGGCGCTTCGTTCAATATTTGGGAGCAGAAGCATTAATGTTTACAGTTCTCTTGAATTGAACTTTCAGGATTTGTCAAACTTCAAAAATCTTGACTCTTGAAAATCCTAAAACTACGATTATTTTGGAATGGAGGGGGTACATTTGAATCTACATTGTACACGAGTATATATTAAAAAAATGCAGCTTAGCTCAATTCATGCATGGTTCCAGATATAATCTCCTTGGTTGCAAAAAAATAGTTAGACATGCGTATGAATATATAGCATGTTCAAATGCACAACAAAGATTGATGCTCCCTTTTAGATCTGATTTACAAATGCCATTATCTCAAATTCAAATAGTTGAATGCACTTCCTATGAATTCGAATCTTTGAAACCACTTTTATGTTGAATTCAACTTGTATTCTATTTCGTAGCTAGCAATTTGGAATGTATCCATGTATGTGACAAATGTATAAAGGGCTTGACACTGACAACACGGAGTGTACTCATGTTTATATATAAATTGCAAAAGCCATGCATTGTCTGGATTTCAAATCACTCCCACTCTATGGATCAATAATGTGAAATAAACCCATACACATGCTCGAATTCAATAGAGTATGGGTGTTTGATAGAACAATGTTCGTTCATATGCAAATTGCAAAATTCATGATCCCATCCAAAAAATTTAACGCAGTTTATATTTTAATTTAATACGTAGAACCGCCTTTTACGCGTAGATGCACTATGCCTCTACCCCTCCTCACACATGCGCTATATATCTCTCTATCTGATGCATAGGTGCACACACTTTTATATACATCAGCATTTCTCTCTCACACATGCTCACAGTCCCTCCCGGGGTGTCTCACGCACACACTCTATATATATCTCCCTCTCTCTCTCTTGCTACTATCTACGACTCCTTTCACTAATCTCAGTCGAAAAACACTATTTCTCTCACATGCATATATACACACGCATGGTCTCTGCTGGCCCTCTATATGCACATATATCTGATTACGTGTATCCCACATGCACACTATCTTTAGGCCTCTCTTGCACACATTGCCCCTCCACCTCTCTCTTACTAGTTGGCGGATATGATTCCATCAGATGATCCAGTAGGATATCACTGACAGTTAGGCTGGATGGTAATAAGAGGCAAAGTTTTACCCAAATCTGGGCCCTTGCAGTTGAGGAAAAAAGCCTACTCCTGGTACTATATATTTGTGATTGGGGTGTGTGGCTACACTCTACTGCTACCCAGAAAAACAATTACTACTAGTACAATGGATACAGTACCACTTCTGGCTCCTCCTCGATCATCGAAAGGTCTCCCACTACTGACTGCCGTTTTAATTTGGTTCACCGACATGCGGGGCATGCAGCGCGCAGGCCCAAATGGCATCCACCAAATTAGAAGGTGGTATGCAGGCAGAGAGTCACGCTGGTCATAGCGCGACAGTAACGAGCCGTCATATCACAAAATCCCACCTCCCCGTAGTCTAAGTTGGATGGACGAAGCAACCATCATTTCACTCTTCGCTGAATCCCCTTCTCCCTCACCATCTTCAAGAAAGCCAACACTCATTTCTGCCATTGTTCTTCTCTCCCAACGAAGGGAATGTAAGGGGATCCATGATGTTGGTATATTTTCTTTCCTAAAAAAACTTTTGCAAAGCAGTAACCGATCCTCACTCTCTTTTTTGTTTCATTGTCATTGTGATTGTGTTTTCCTTTCAGTTGTCTCCTATTCGTCAGTTTCATGATGGACCAAGGAGAACCAGGCAAAGATCTGCCGATGTTGGAGTAGACGCGGGAGGCTAATCCCCACCAGACAGAGAGCTCCAAGAAGATGAAGGCCACCATCCAGTCGACCCTAGATACGCTCACGGCCACTACTGAGATGGTCAACGCCATGTTTGAAGTTACAACCACCATGGCCCTGCAGGAGCAGTTTTCCCCCTTCGAGGGTGTGCCCCCCCCCCCCCCCCCCCCCCCCCCCCGCTGAGCTGCCCAAGGTGATTTTCTTCTTTGCCGATCTTGATTGTGGTTTTTCATCTAAGTATGTGGTGATACATAATACAAGATTTATTAGCTCCGATGCCGTGCTACCTTCCCTGTCATGCATACTTTTGACTCTACATAGTGGTTTAAATAACTTGTGTTTTTATATTGGAAAGTAATTCAGAATTTGTTTCTATTTCAATTAGAGCCCTGATACAGACAAGGATTGTGTGGTTGTACATGTCACTCACTATGAGGCGGATGACCTAAATATACGCACTGGGTAAACAAAGTTCTTAGGCCGTTCGATCATGGAAGCTAGTTGCACTTATACCAAATACGAGATGTATTCCAGCCACACTGTTGTCAGGCGTGTTGTCCAGGGTGTACTGACGCACAAGAAGTTCAAAGCTACTCCTTCGTTTATGAGGCATACTGTTCTTGTCAAGCTTACGCAGGAAGATGACGTGGCATGCCTCGACAAACAAGTTTATGAGTGGCAAGGCCACAAGGTTATCTTCAAGAAGGTTGACAGGATTGAGCTGCTGCCGGACGTCCTCGATGATGTTCATGGCAAGGTTCGTCTTGTGTCCATCCCAAATTTGATCGATGGCATGAAATAGTTGGCCGAACTAGTGTTTCAAAGTAGTTTGGATTGTGTTTAATTATCCGAACCTTGCCTATCATCGAGCCCTCTGGGGGGTAGTACTCTGTTTGAATCCGTCTATGGGAACTGCTGCTACTTTTGTGTGCTCGTGAATCATGTGAGAACCGTTGTAATTGTTGCCAAAACAGATGCATCCTCACTAGTTTTTTCATGTAATATGGCATGGTAAGACATAAGTTGCCATGGTTTATCATATGAGCAGTGTGTGTTTGATGAAATAGAGTACTTGTTCGACAATTGTGCACCGACATATACATAGGGTACGTAAGGCTGGTTAAGTACTTGTAAACACTGTTGGTGCTACCCAACTTGTAAGCAGTTGTGCAAAACACGGCACATTGGCTCAGCTCACTTCAACACTAGAAAAGCCAGCTATCGACCAGCTCACAATCAATACTCTGCAATCTGACATATGAGCAACTATGTATCTTGTTATAGTGGTTCATGCAGTTAACTGAGGCCACAATGTAAATTCCAAATGTTCACACCCTAGTCCAGCATTCATGTGGAACATTCACATTAAACTCAGCTTCATAAAATACTTTAAAAGCATAAGTTCAGCAATTTTATACATCTCAATGATTCATAGAACATAACAAACATTTACTAGTTCACAACAAAAGACAAAGTTGTGAGAAGGTTTACAAATCAGTAAAAATCAAGTAAGGCTTCTCAGAGCAAAGGGCCTCCCTAGGCACGCTTTAATTTCCTAGAGTTCACTCTGGTTTTTCTTGTTGCCACCATCCAAGGTTAGGTTCTCTCATTCCAAAATAACCAATTATAATTGTGTTCTCAGTTGGAATACTGAACTGAACCATGTAGTGGACTAACCACCTGAACTTCCTGTGTAGTTCCACTAAATTTAAGCACCACTATTTGCAGAAATAAGCAGACCACAATGCCTCTTGTCCATGCACATGTCCCAAAAACCGTCGTGCAGCCGTGCCAGCTAGTCCTCTGGTCATCCTTGATCTGGGAAAAAGTGCATTCCTGACTAGGACGCAGTGCTTGTTTTCTCTGCGACACATGACAGGCTCGTCCCTGCACTGCAATCAGGAAGTAAACATACGAATCAATTTCTTTTAGATTGTGTTGGTCATTCTACCTAGTTACTACCAATGTAGGAATACCTGGAACACGGGTGATTAGACGAAGGCAGCTAGGAATAGCCATCTGATTTTGTGTAGTTCTACTAAAATTGAGGCGTGTACTTCTGATTGCACAAATAGAAACGATAGGGAGACAGACATCCCTGTTTGCGCAAATATGAAGTATGGTTATTTAAGCAATGACGGTTATTTGCAGTGGCACATGATTAACAACATCATCTATTGTGTTATAATTGGCACTACATTGACAGTATGAAAAACTGCAATTAAGTAAGAAGTAGCATCACATCACATCAACACTACCACTAGAGTAACATGCAGAACAATAGCATTAGTATTACTGTCATGAGAGTAGCACATGGTCAGTAAATGTGCAATCAAATTTGTGCAGTTCCACTGGGATGAGGCAATGTTACCGGTTTGATATTTAAGTGCAACTGCAAAAACACAATTCATGGGAAATAAAGCAAGACTGAAGCACTTCATAAAATGGTGGTGTCATTGCTTCAAATTATCAATGGCACTAGACTGACAGCAGCATTACTTAATAGTGACATTAGGTGGCATTGCTTCATGTTTCATGTGATTTTACATTAACGGTAGCAATAAGAACATAGGGACAGCAGGGGCATAAAGTGGTGAGGCAGATGTGGTTGCCGAGAGCGGCAAACATTCAGGCAACATGTCTGCATTTGTCCCATTTTTTATCTCCTCGGCGACATTTTCCTATGTAAGCACAGGAAATCTAGACCTACTCGTTCTCATTTGCGTTGTCCCCCCAACACCCCTCACTTTCTTTCCTTTTTCGACCAAGTGATGGGTCCAATTCCCCGGCCTTTCCCCCCACCCTTCGCCATCCACCCCGCTTTCTTCCCCTTTTCAACCAAGAGATCGGTTGGGTAGCCAATCTCTACTACTTTCCCCCGTTTCCTCTTGGAACCAAGTCCAGATTCATGCTACAGCTTCCCACTTTCTTCCATGTTTGAACCAAGTCTTAGATTCGACTATGTGAACTAGCTTTACCGTAAAAGTCTAGGTGGCTTTGGAACAGCCGATGAAAGTAGAAAAAGATCCACATGCAGCCACGTGGGGAGCTGGGGCAGTAGAGCAAGGCCTGTTTCAAAGGAAGATATGCTTGAGGGTCGTCGGGATGTGGCAAAGAAGATGTCGGGAGGCCGCATCTTGGCCACAATACCGCAGGGAGGAAGAAGGGGTCGGAGGCCCTCCCGAGCCGGTGCTATGTCGGAGAGAATGGCATGACCGCCGATCGGGACGCGCGGGCAGCTGTTAGTCTCCTCCCTCACCACCGATGACCGCGTGAACAATGCACCTACACCCCTGCCCTGGCTGAGGTGGTCTGGCCGGATCTATGACCAGCGGTGAGCAGAGAGAGTGTGTGGCCACCTATATCTTGTTTAGATCTGGAGAGCATGAGAGAGTGAAAGAGAGGAACCCTAGTAAAGTAAGCGCCGAGGCTCATGCTTATATATATAGTGGAGTGATTTTGTTGTACCAATCGTTATTAAATTGAATATGCGTGAACCACTATTTTCATTTAAAGTTCAAGTAAAAATAAGACTTGATCAATAACGTGCCACCGCTTCCAGGTCGCACTATCAAATCACCGCGTCCAGGACGCACTATGTACTGTATCATTCACGTGTGGTTCCCCGACCCTCCATGAAGTTGAAAACTAGATGAGTCAAAATGTTAATTGGGATGCCTCTTTGTAAATAAATGTGCTCCTAGCTTAAAAAAATGCACTCCTACGTGTACTCACGCATGGGTGCGAGAGAACTAGTGTGTGCGTGCACCGCTTCTCTTTGTGAGAGTACAATGTACTACGCCCAAAGAACGTTCGCCACAAGAGTAGTAGTATAAGTGTGTGACGTGTGAGTTAAAAAAAGGTTTGTGACATCTTTTATTTTTTAGAAGTTCTGAGGGTAGGGTGTGAAGAGCACATATGTGTGTGACCTCTACCTACAGATAGACGGTGGGTGTGAGAGGACGCGGAAGAGTCAAGACTCATGAAGGTGCGTGCGTGCGTGAGAGAGAGGGGGCACATATCAATGCAATGCACGTGTCCATAAATCATATCTGACAAACGTTTGCCACAAGCCGTTTCCTGGCGAGCACCGAAAGAACCATCAGATCGGCATCTAACAGTGTCAGTTTTGCCATGGCATTTGACAGAACAGCCACTCCTCCGACACACAAATCTTCCACGTGAGTATTAGCAACTGCCGTATGCTCCTCCCTCCGTTCCAAAATGTAGTGCATACACTGGTACAGTGAGGTGCTATACAAACGATTTTTAACCCCTTTCTGCGACAGCGTTTCCAACCGTCGCCAAGTGAGGGACTGTGATAGGGGGGTCCTTCCCACACGACCCAGAAACCGTCGGGAATAGGCCCTCCTGGCACACACGCTTGGCAAAATGAGGTCGTGTGCGACGGGCGAGTGATCAAATACGGTTATATGTACAGTTTTGCTAAAAAAATACAATTATACAGGCCAAATCGTTTCCGATCGTAAGTACATCCCACACAGTCAGTTTCGGCTAAACGTTTCCGTTCATATGTACATTCCACATAGTTAATCCAAGGAATACGTTTCCGTTAGTATGTACATCCCACACAGTTAATCCAAGAAGTACATTTTCGTTCGTATATACATCCCACACAGTCACTCCAAGGAAAACGTTTCCGTTCGCAGGTACATCACACATAATTTTCCCCATTAAATCATTTGTGATAACATTGCCATTGCACACGATATTAATAATTTTATCGTTTGTGTTATTGAATGCATCACACATGGTGCGTAGAAGAAACTGTGTGGCAAAGGCTGTCCATCACACACACTTTTTATGTGGTAAACGTTTGCACAAGGTGGCCTAACGCAAACAGTTTTCAAGAGGATGTCGTGTGTGATTGTTCATTGATCCAACACGGTTTACTCCTAGAAACTGTGTGCGTTGCCTGAGGTCATCGCCCACGGTGTTTTCTCAATAACCCTTTGCAATAGAAAAACCCAATTAGCAGGCTAATTGCCCTTTTATTAATAATCCATTTATTAATCTAATTGACATTTCATATTAAGCACACAATATATTTCATTTTCATATTAAGGAAGCAGGATTTCATCATTGAAATACATCAGAGTACAACATCATATAGCTTCAGCACTCAGCTACCCCATTACACAACTGCACCAGCACCAAGTTTCACATGCAACATCTATAACCTTTCGAAATTAGCATCATAGACGGTACATAGACAGATGGATCTCATCTGGAAAACTGCTGAAGCGGAATGCGAATATTGAGCCTTCATTGATGTTGAAGGTCTTTTTCAGGAACACTTCAATATTGAACCTTGGGTGTTGTATGAATACCTTCCTCGCCTCCTGACCATACAGGTGGTTTGAGAGGTAATCATCAGTGGACTGCTTTGAAAAGGCCTGAAAACAAGGATATGCATAAATATCTTCTCTAGATTTGAAATGGCGCAAAGGAATTAAAAAGACAAGGTATAACAGTTAGTACCATCCTGTAGTGAACTGATGTCTTCTTCATTGTGCAGACAAAGATCTTGTTATTTTTTGTCGCTAATTTCTTTATCGTAACAATCTTTCTGAGTTTCTTGACTTGACTGATATTCATGGATAACTCATTTCCACATATGCAAAAAGGGTCAAACTGTGGGTCAAAACCTCTGATAGCAGGACCTCCATGTGCAAGACCAAATTGTTAAAAACCTAATATTTAAAAACAAGAAGTGGAAAGGTGTGTTATTAATTGCAACATGCCTAATATTTAAAAACAAGCAAACATAGTCATTCAAACTTGTATTGTGCAGGTCTATGTACACTGGTTATTGGCCCTATTTGGATCCATGGGTTAGAGTTAGTTTGAGCTAGTTTGGACTCAAATAGCGCTAAAGTATCCAAACATGAGGGCTAGTTTGAGCTAGTTGCGTATAACCCACCCAAAACAACTATCGCACCCAAGAGGTGTTGATTGGGGCTAGTTCTCCTAGTGCATTTATTGTCAATCTAACACTATCATCCAAAGACCTCTTTGGCTAGAGTTAGTTCAGGGTTAGTCATTGTTGAGTATCATTGTTATTTAGGAAACATAGGATAGCGTAGGATTTATTCTAACTTGACTTGTACTCCATGATGACCATGTACTCCTATATATATGCCCACGAGGCTCAAGCAATACAACCAACTATTCCACCAATCTCTCTCTCTCTCCCTTTTAACAGTCATGAGCTAGAAACTAACTCTAACCTCTAGCTAAGTTAGAGTATCCAAACAGTGCCATTGTTAAATCAAATGGAAAGGCGTGGTAAATACTCCCTCCAGTCCTTTTTACTCTGCATATAAGAATTGTCTGAGGTCAAACGTCATAAAGTTTGACCTTATTTATATGAACAAATATCAACATCTACCATGCTACAGTTATACAATATGAAAATTTAAGTCATGACACATTTACTGATATTGATTTCATATTGTGAATGTTGGTATTTTTTTCTATAAAGTTGGTCAAACTTTACGAGGCTTGACTTTAGACAAATCTTATATGCGAACTAAAAAGATTCGGAGGGAGTTCAACATGCTTAACAACAACCAAATATAGTCATTCATAGAGCTATTGTTAAAATTAGTATTGTTGAAATTGAACTGCACAGTTCATACTAGCACATATAGAACATCACATTGTTAATTGCTGAAATAAACAAGGCATACTACGAACAACCAAAGATGACAATTGAAATTGGACATATGCTAACTACAAAGAACCGAACAACCATAAACCGTAGAAATAAACAAGGCGTAATGCAAACAACCAAATATAGCAATAAATATTGAACAAGTTCTCACTACAAAAGGGGTTCAAGAAAACAAATCATGGATTTCCTCACTTGTCACAGATTGGCTCCTCCTCGTGGTCACCATCGATGAGGTCTGACTTGCCAGCTGAGGATCCCAAGCTAGCGTCGCAGAACGTGTCCTTCAGAAATGACAAAAGGGGCTCCATGGCGATGAATGATGGCAAATTGTTCATAACGAGCCGCAGGAGATCAGCGGCAGGGCCATCGATGAGATCGACGGCTGTCAAACCTGAAGGGTTGGGGGTGGGCAACTTAACCTGTGACATAGCCCGCGTCAAGACGTCGGTGTCGAAGACCTCGATGTCATAGCCGGAGTCCGCGACATGCAAGAATACTCTAGCCCGCTGATTGAAAGGTTCAATCCAGGTCCAGTCATCGTCGTCAGCTTCCTCGGCGGCCACCTCACCGACGTCGAGCGAAGAGACCGCGGTAAATCTCTTTTGGGCCATTCGCTCCTTGAGATCCCGAGAAGCGTAGCCGGGCTTAGGCTGCGATGCTCTGGAGTGGGGGAGGGGGGTCTCTGGGAAAGTGGGCATTTCACAGGCGTCATCTAAGAAACTCAGGGTGGCGAGGGTATGTATATCGGTGGGTAAACTGCACGGGCAGACCAGCAGAGGTTGACGATGGAGGTGGCGCGGCGGCGCCGGTGACCTAGCTAGGTTTGGAGCGAGGGAGGGGTGGTGTGTATGTGTGTGAGCGGGGGATTTGGGGTGAGCGAAGGATTTGGGGTGTGTGTGTGGAGGGGGTCCAAGGTGGTGTTTGAGGAAATGTCGCGGGTACTGAAAATTTTACTAGGCGGGAGTAAAATGGCGAGGCTACCGAAAATTTGGATCAAGGGGTCGAAGCAGAGCGAGGCAGGAGTAACGAACATAACACACGGTTAAAACATAATAGTCGTGTGGTATCAAACAGAAAACCACTGCAGCCGAGCAGATATTTGTGAGATTGCGAGGGATGCAGGCAGGAGTAAAATGCCGGGGCTCCAGTTAAAAAAAATCTGGGGCTACTGAAAATTTGGATCAGCTGATTGAAGCAGAGCGGGAGTAACAGACATCGCACACGATCCACACATACGAATCATGTGCTATCAAACAGAAAAACCCTCTACGTGGGTAGATATTTTCTAGATTATGAGGCAGTAGATATTTTCAAGAGCGGGAGACAAGCCTCATGGAGCCTAATCTACTGTGCTGATGTGCGTGACTGCAGGGGCACGGGTGTGCCACACGGGTAGTCTGACCGAACCGTGTCTGTTGCGAACCCAATCACAGACGGTTTCTGCATCCAACTCATGTGATGTTTATAAAATTGGCAAAAAGAATAATGCAGGAAAGGGTCAGAACATGAACACACTTGCATGTGGACCAAATATATGTATGAAAAGGGTGGTTTGATGTTCGAATACCCAATGCATAACATTGATGTGGCACCTGTCACACAAAGTGCATAGTATTGCTAGTTAGCCACCCCCTATGAACCCCACTTCATGTCGGCGGTAAGGGAATCCTATCTACGAATGCATGCCCCCAGATAGTTAGGTTTGAAATCTCACCCCTACCATAACACAAAACCTATAGGAGTCCATCATATATATGGTCAAACTTCCCCTTTCGCTTCCGGACAAAGGTGGACCGTGTCCCGACCCACAAAAGTGTGCTTGTGGCGGGAGATGGGTGAGACCACATACGAACCACCTGCGGGCGGCCCTATACTATATGTATGAAAAGGGTGTGGTGTGATATTTAACTATACCATTCACAACTTTGATGTGGCACGTGTGCCTCGCAAAATAACCGGACTTCCCCGACACCACAGAGGTTGCGAGTAGTGCGAAGTACCCCCCCCCCCCACACACACACATGTGTCGGGGGGAGGGCATCTCACTAAGACGTACTGTAACATGGACCAAACAGAATCCAACTTGATCATACAACCTCTCTCGCTCGTTGTTGGTCAAAGTGATGGACGTCCACACGGCCCTGCAAAATGGGCTAGCTTGTCGCCGATAAACTCGCAAGGGAGTACTGTCTGAAGACAAAACCCACTTTGTACATGTGGCCCAATTATGTATGGAAGTGGTGTGTGTGGTGTTTGAATATGCAATGCGCAAGTTTGATGTGGCACCATGCTTTGGAACCATAAAATCCCCACACTGATCGAGGGTTCACGATGCGTAGCATGCATGCGCTCAAACTTAATTAGGCCTAGAATGATCGACCTACTACTATATGGTAACATGAACCAAAGAAGAAGAATCCACCCTGGTAACCTTTCTCATCGTCGGTCGAAATGATGGACGTCCACGGGGGCCCACAAATATATATAGGCTTGCCGCCCATATATAACCAAGCGAGTGAGAGTGTGCAAAGATAACCATTGCATGCATGTGTCCCAAACATATTTATGGAGGTGCGTGATGCATGCATATGTGTTGAATTAATACCTAATGCACAACATTGATGTGGTGCATGTGTTCAAAATTGCACAGGTCCCCACACAGAGCAAGAGGTTCATGACATGTCGTGTGCTCGCCCCCCCCCCCTCGATCCAGCGGGATGGATTCATGTATACACATGTGCTATTATATATGTAATCTTGCCTATATCACGAGACAAGCAAAAAATTAATCCCCTCCTAAGTCAAAATAATTAACCTCTCTCGTTGTCGGTGAAAGTGATGGACCAAGCGGGCCGACAGATGGAAGCATCGCCGATAACCACGTGAGTTAGTGCCACAGGACAACCACCATCGCTTGCATGTGTGCCAAACATATATATGGAGAGGTGTATGGTTGTGATGTTTTGAATACCTAATGCACAACCTTTGATGTGGCATTTTCCTCAAAAACCGCAAAGTCCCCACACAGAGTGAGGTTCATGTGTGACACCTAGTATATGTTGGTGCCATCTCCCCTTCGACACGTACTATATATATATATACTCCTACCCTAACACAACCCTAAAAGAATTAATCCTCCGTGTTCGTCAAATATGCCTCTCTCTTGTTGGGTCAAAGTGATGGAGGACGACCTCTTACGGGCCCATAGATGGAAGCGACGCACGCGAGTGATTTCCTATAGGGCAACCACCGCCTGCATGGTATTACGTGGTGTTTGAATATACCAATGCACAACTTTGATGTGGCACCTGCCTCGAGAACCGGAAAGTCCCCACATGGAGCGAGGTTATGACACACACACACACATATCCTGCACCACCACCTCCACTATGAGGCATGTCAAAAATTTTCTGCAGTGAACATGTGACCAAAGGAGTGTCGTGTTAAAGTTTGAAAAAAAAGCAGAGATCATTCGATCAGTTTTATACATTGATTGATTTCCTAGGATTTAATGTGCAAAAATCAAATTTCAGCTAAATGTGCACCAAAATGGATTGTAAAATCATATGTGTGTCCCTTGGTGCATGTTTCCCCGTGAAAGAGATTTCAAAACATTGAGAAAATTGATTTTTAAAATTTAGTAAATCCAAAACTTAGTTGAAATTCAAGAAACTTATCGTGGTGTAATATATGGACACCAGTAGACTGTGATATTGTATTTTTTTGGGTCAAATTTGAGACAAGTTTTGATATAATCTACTTACAAATGGAAGTTTGGTTAATAACTGGCAACCAATATCTCATACGGAATATTTATTCGGACCGTGTGCATTAGACCGTGCCATGCTTCGGTTAAGCAGTAAAGCGGCAGAATGAATCATCAAAAAACAAAAAAAATATACGTGCCATGCGCCCCGTGTGGCGTGCGAGCACGCGTGAGTTGACGAGATGCATGCGAGCAGTCCGCCGCGTAGGCAGATCGGGAGGCATGCATGCAGGCATGTGAATTGACGGGAGGCGTTTTCACTGCATAGGGTCACCAGGAGGCGTGCGAGTAGCTGTGTGAAATGATGGTATAGGAATGCCAGAAGTCCACCGCGCAGGCTCACCGGGAAGCGAGATAGCCTTTGACCGCCGCCCGCCTCACTCCCACTAGTCCGTATGAACGGCGCACCTGAGCGGCCGCACACCCCCATCCTCGCCACACACACAATCCTCTCTCTCCGCCCGCATCCTCGATGCCGCTCTCAGTCCTCAAAGTCGTCAGTGTATGAGGATGCCGCCAAAGCTCCCAATCAGAGGGAGTGGCTACGCCGGGGCAGCTGAAGCACCGGAGCACGGCATGAATATGGAGACAGAGGTTTCCGTCGCCGCCGACGAGGTGGAGAACGAGGCTGCCAACAAGTGGAGGCGGGTCGAGAAAGAACCGCAACGACTCCAGCAGGCCTAGACTTCATCAGCAGCCTCCCCGATGATATGTTGACTATCATCATATCCCTCCTCCCAATCAAATATGGGGCAAGGACAACCGCCCTTTCCCGGCGGTGGCGCCCCCTATGGCTCTCCACCCCTCTCGACCTCCTTGATGCCCACGAGCTCTGCCATGGCTGTCGCAAAAGCTTGGATGCGTTCTCCCAGATCCTCGGCAGTCACCATGGGCCAATCAGAGGCCTTATCACGAGCAAGTTCCGTTCCAACGGCAAGGACCGAGCCAAGCTTGACGAGTGGTTCCGATCCCCCGCCCTAGATCAGCTCGAGGAGCTCAGTTTTA
Organism: Thinopyrum elongatum; assembly: GCA_011799875.1. Classification (NCBI taxonomy): domain Eukaryota; kingdom Viridiplantae; phylum Streptophyta; class Magnoliopsida; order Poales; family Poaceae; genus Thinopyrum; species Thinopyrum elongatum. Next base: position 436,216,499 of record CM022300.1, read on the forward strand.
ATGATGGGCATATGCGCTCGCTGCCAACGTCCGCGCTCCGCTTCGTGCCCACGCTGCGCCTCGCCAAGTTCATGAACTGCCATTCCCACCCCCTTAATGACGCGCCCGCTCTTTTTCTACCATGACTGAAGCACCTCGAGCTCATCGCCGTCTGCATCCCAAAGGATGACATGGAGCGCCTGCTACGCGGCTGTACTGCACTCGAGTTCCGTCGTCTTCAGGCGATGAATTGGTCGAGTAGCTTCCACATCACCTCCATGACTCTCTGGACTATTTATGTGTGTTGTTGGTGCTGCAACGAGAGATCACAAAAGGTGGACCACAATATGGTCATTGAGGACACACCTTCACTTGAGAGATTACTTGTAGTTGATCAACAAGGTCCAACAAGAATCAATGTCGTTTTTGCGCCGAAATTGACAGTGGTGGGCTACTCGTCTGTCCAATACTCCTACTTTTAGGTACAACAGTCGCCTTCTACCTCTCGTTCTTGATATCAACATTATTTCTAATTTTGAAGATGTATGTTCATCTGTCATCCAGAAAAGCTTCACCCAGATTCTACGCACAGTGAAGGTCTTGGTACTAGAATCTATCGGCCCCAACCTGGACGAAGTTGTTAGTTTCCTGAGATGCTTTCCGTGCCTGAAGAAGCTGTATATCGAGGTGATGTTCCTTTCCTGTTAAATGTTAACCATTAGGGAGTTCAATTTTCGGCACCTTTTCCCAAGTTTACAATGACAATGTACTATGATTTCTGAAGGAATTTTGGAGGATTTTAGGACATACACCCCCACCCCCACTAATATTTGTTGCTTGATTCATATGGTTACAATCCATAAGCATTTCTCCTTTGGATTCATCTGTACTAGTTTTCTTAGGGCATTTTCCATCCACTCCAACCTCTTGTGAAGAAGGCTACATTTTTCTAGATTGTAATCAAATGCCCATGTTAATCATGTCAGATCAAAGATGCGTGGCACGTTGGTGCATTTTACAAATCCTGCAAACCAAATAGGCCTGTAGTAGTGTTCAAACTGCATGTAGGCACTAACACGTTCTCTTCTTTTGCAGATAATAATAGGCCCGGTGGTGGATAATGTTTATAACGACAATCACATTGAATGCCTGGATTTGCATCTCTCAAAAATTACTTTGAACTCCTACCGAGGGACCTTACTGGAGATTATATTCACCAGGTTCTTTGTTGCCAAAGCAAGGGTGCTAAAGGTAATGAGGTTGAACATGCATTTAAATAGGAAATATGAATGGTTTGTTGATCAGAGCCGGCAGCTACTGCAGAATGGAAGAGGCTCCAAAAAAGCTAAACTTCGTATTGAAACTGCATATGACAGAGTAATTGGAATACATTGTGTCAACCCCATACATGACTTGTCAGCGGCTGATCCCTTTGCAGAAATGACGAGGTTTTGAAACCGGCCTTACGATTTTTATTTTTAGTTTGAACCTCTCTTATATCCATGTTTAGCTGATCAGCACGGGCGTTTGCAGTTGAATGAGCTGAATTTCATTTCTACTATCAGTTTGAACCTTGTAATCTTCGAATTTGAGCCATGTAACTCTGGAATTTGAACCTTGTAATATTTTGGGCTTTTGTGGTACAGTCGTTGAAATGGCATCGTATGAGACTCGTATATTGGTAGTACTATTTTGACCTTAATATGCAATAGACTTGGATTTTATTACCATTCACGACGAGGGATCCAGCCGGAAGCAGAGCAATGGCAAACGTCGTTGCAACAACATGTAGATATGCTCGTTTCTCCTAGTTTACTATGCATGTAATTGCTTACTTTGGTGTGTGGAAATGTTATGTGTGTAGTCACTTATGTAATTGTATGCTTAACTTGGTTATGCAATGATGTTCTTATAACTATATATGTTGATGTTCTGTAGATAGAGCATATCACATCACACACGGACCACACTAGGGAACTCGTCGATCATGAATTCGTCAATCACAGAAGGTTGTATACCAGCAAGCATTTGCCCACAACACACACGGCTTATTCCATCACTGTCGTGGTTATCTTGCGGGTGGGTTCGCGAGACGACAGATGCCACGGGGTGGCTTGAGGTGAGGGCAAGGTTGCAGTGGATATCAAGGGACGGGATTGGGCAAGCAGCACGCGGTGGTTTACCTAGGTTCGGGGCCCTCGCGTGTAGGTAACACCCCTACTCCTGCATGTCTGATGATATATGCAGTGTATATGTAGCAGTACAGAGTTGCTCCTAGAGCTGTATTACAGAACGCAGCTATGGGCGTCTGGCCTTATGTACGTATGTGTGGCGTGAGTTCCTACGGCCGAGTGGCCGTGGGCATGTGGGCGTGAGTGCCTGACAGTGTGGCGTGATGGAATGGCCTCCCTCCCTTGGATGGATGGATGGATGGATGGAATATATATGTGTAGTGGGCATGGGTGTGTGTGGCGTGAGATGTAAGCTACAGTGAGTAGCTTACATCTCAAGCCGTGTGTAGCTTGTGAGCTAGGCTATGTTTGTCCCTGAGGAATTTTATAAATCAATGCCGAGGGGACAAGGTAGACTGTAGATGATGTCGCGTGTGACGAATGAACAGTGTATGCTTTATCAGCAACAGTGGTCGTGGTATGGCCGTCTTGTCGGTGCCGGGTCGATGCAGCGGTTGACTTCGCGTAGCAGGCCGGCTGGAGCTGCCGGCCGGGGAGCCGGCCGGGCAGCCGGGTGGCAAGCCAGCCGGGCAGCCGTACCGAGGGATGTTAGTCACCCCGATGTTTTTCAAGAGTCGTTTGCCGTCTTGGGCCTACCCGGGGGTCATCCCCCTGACAGTAGCCTCCGAGCCTCCGGGCAACTTGGAAAAGTTGCGCGGAGGGTTTTAGCGTGCGTTGATGAAGCAGAAGATGTCGATGACAGCCGGCTGCGGACCGCAGCCGGCGCGGCTTGCTTCCAGTGGGGGTGCGCAAGCGCACCCACTGGGTGTAGCCTCCGAGCCTCCGGGCAACTTGGAAAAGTTGGGCGGAGGGTTTTAGCGGTTGTCGATGAAGCCAACGGCGGCGTCGAGGATGCCGGGCGCGGACACGGAGTCCGCCGGCTGGTGAGCATGGGGCCCTGCCGGGCGCGGACACGGAGTCTGCAGGCTGATGGGCGCGGGGCCCTCCCAGGGTGCGAACGCAGAGTCCACCGGCTGAGTGGGGGCACACGAGCGCACCCACTGGGTGTAGCCTCCGAGCCTCCGTGCAACTTGGAAAAGTTGGGCGGAGGGTCTTGCTGTTGATGATGAAGCCGATGGCGACGTCGAGGGTGCTGGGCGTGGACACGGAGTCCGCCGGCTGGTGGGCGCGGGGCCCTGCTGGGCACGGACGCGAAGCCTGCCGGCTGAGTGGGGTGCGTGAGCGCGCCCACTAGGTGTAGCCTCTGAGCCTTCGGGTAACTTGGAAAAGTTGGGCGGAGGGTCTTGCTGTTGATGATAAAGCCGACGGTGACGTCGAAAATGCTAGTTGCAGCCGGCGTCGGGCCTGCAACCCGCGTGTAGCCTCCGAGCTTCCGGGCGAGGGGGGGTTCCCCACAGAGATGATCGTGCAAAAGACAAGCTTAGTCCGCGAAGATATATCAAATGTTTGCTTTTGGCATTGCAAGTTTTATGCGGAGGGTGCCAAGTCAGTTTCGTCCAAGCCCCCTTCAATCATTTTCATGTCCCCTCTGCTCTTTGGTGTTGCATCTTGTTAGCTAGACAGCCGGGAGCCGGTCTATAGCTGTTACGAAGAGTGGCCGCAGAGTGGAGTGTACAATACTCGGAATACAGGAGCAGATTTGACCGAGTAGATACTCATAAAGGAAACGACCGGGTTGCCCAAGCCGTCTTCTCCCGGGCATTTTTCGCGTGGTGAGACCTCCAGCTTTTGCTCTCGCTTTGCTGTACAGCCGCGTGGCGGTCTGTGGCTGAGAGGTGGGCCTTCGGTACCGTATGCGCTACTAATCCGTCTGCGGGAACGAACGTATCGGGCCGAGAGGCCAGCCTCCGGGCCGAGACTAGCTGGCGTCGGGGCGAACAGTAGTGCAACTGTAAAAAATGCGGAGATGGCCCCCGAGGGTCGCTCGGGGTTATCCGTGTTTGCGCAGTGCAAAATTATACGAGTCAGGAGCTCTCATTGCTTTGGTGCAGACGAGGCGGAGGTTGTCGATGACAGCCGGCTGCTGGCTTGCAGCCGGCACGGGTTGCTGCTCGCAGAGCATGCCGGCGCACCCAATGGGGGTAGCCTTCGAGCCTCTGGGCACTCGAAGGGGGTCCAGCCGGTCGAACCCGACCAACCAGACATCGAGGCGGACGGGCAGTCGGGCGGGCTCTCCAGCCAGCCCGGTGTCGAAGTAGGCGGGCAGGCCAGCAGGCCAAGCGGGCGTAGCTCGTGGTCTTTTTCTTCTTCTATCCGGCAGTATATTTTTTCCTCAGCCGGCTTGGGCACTTCTTCTTTTTTTCTGAAGCCGGCCAGACTCTATTCTTTTCAACAAGCAACCGGCCTTGGGCGGGCGCCTGGAGGCGGAGGGAGCCGGACCCGGCCATGTGCGGGGCGACGTCGGGGAGCCGGCATGGGGCCGGACCCGGCTGAGCTGAGTGGCGAAGCCGGTGGGCCAACGGGAGGCGGCCGAGCACGGCAGGGACGGCCAAGGCGGAGCAAGGGACGGGGAGGGTCGTGCGCGGGCGCGGACGGAGGTGCGGCCGGCATGGGCGCGCAGGCGTGGCCGGGCGCGAGGCGACCACAAGAGCCGGCGGGAGGCCGCTGGCGTGGGAGCCGACAGGGGCGCGACCCGGCGGGCGCGACTCGGCCACAGCGGGGTGACCCGGCAGGCGCGGGAGCCGGAAGGGGTGCGGGGTGAGGCGGAGGTAGGGGCCGCCGAGCCAGCCTGGGCGAGCGGGCGCGGGAGGCCAATGCGGCAGGCGGCCGGGGCGGGGGATGCCTGCTTGAGCGGCGAGCTGGCAGGCGGACGCGGCTGCCGCGAAGCCGGCGGCAGGAGCAGGGGCGGAGCTGGGGCCGGCCAGCGCGGGAGGCGGCCAGGCGCGGGAGCCAGCTGGACGGGCGGATTGCGCGTGAGGCCGGGACGGGAGGCGATACGAGGCGGCGGGCCGGCGTGCGCGCGAGCCGGCCAGCGCAGGTAGGCAAGCCGGCGAGGTGGCTGGCAAGCCGGTAGGTCAGAGGATAGCAGCGCCGCAACTCAGGTGGCCGGGGTGCGGGCAAAGCCGGCGGGACCGGCGCGGGAGGAGCTGGATCCGGTGCTACGGCGCGGGAGGAGCCGGACCCGACGCCGCGGACGGAGATGGCGCAACGGCGTGGGAGGCCAGGCCGCGGCCGGTGGAGCCGGACCCGGCGCTGGCGTGGATGAGATGGAGGCGGCCGTACGCAATGACGAGGAGGGAGAGAACCAGGCACGGGCGGCAGAGCAGCGACTGAAGGACGTGGTCGGCTGGAGCAGCACGGTGAGGTGGAGATGGTGAGGAGTCGCGGGAGGACGGAGCCGGAGCGGCGACGGTGAGGCGAGCAGGCTGGCAGCAGCTTGGGCAGGGCCTGCAGCAGCGCATGGCCATGGGGACGAGTGAAGGAGGACACCAGCATGGCTGCCCGCCTGCGTGAACACGAGCCAAGGTAGCTACTAGCTGGGCATGAGTGCTTGCACGCACAAGGGCGGAGGAGCTCGGGACAGCCGCGGAGTAGGGCGGAGCTGCGTGCGCGCAGACCGAAGGCAGACGACAACACGCCGGACCACACGGTCGCGTCGGGGGCATGCTGATGTCGAGCCCCCGACCGGTGCCGGAGAGACGGCGGCGACGTCGCGGTGGTGATGACGAAGAGGGCGAGGCCGACGACTAGGGCGTGCCGCCCCGCACGGTCGCCCTGGGGGCGTGTCGATGTCAGGCCCCCGAGCGCTACCGGAGAGACGACGGAGACATTGCGGTGATGATGACGAAAAGGGTCCCGCCCGGAGCATGGTTCCAGTAGCAGCTTGCCCCACAGTGGGCGCCAACTGTCGTGGTTATCTCGCGGGTGGGTTCGCGAGATGATAGATGCCACGGGGTGGCTTGAGGTGAGGGTAAGGCTGCAGTGGAGATCAAGGGACGGGATTGGGCAAGCAGCACACGGTGGTTTACCCAGGTTCGGGGCCCTCGCGTGTTGGTAACACCACTAGTCCTGCATGTCTGATGGTATATGCAGTGTATATGTAGCAGTACAGAGTTGCTCCTGGAGCTGTATTACAGAACGCAGCTATGGGCGTCCGGCCTTATGTATGTATGTGTGGCGTGAGTGCCTGTGGCCGAGTGGCCGTGGGCATGTGGGCGTGAGTGCGTGAGAGTGTGGCGTGGTGGAATGACCTCCCTCCCTTGGATGGATGGATGGATGGAATATATATGTGTAGTGGGCATGGGTGTGTGTGGTGTGAGATGTAAGCTATAGTGAGTAGCTTACATCTCAAGCCGTGTGTAGCTTATGAGCTAGGCTATGTTTGCCCCTTAGGCATTTTATAAATCAATGCCCAGGGGACAAGGTACACTGTAGATGATGTCGCGTGTGACGAGTGAACAGTGCATGCTTTATTAGCAACAGTGGTCGTGGTATGGCCGTCTTGTCGGTGTCGGGTCGATGCAGCGGTTGACTTCGCGTAGCATGCCGGCTGGAGCAGCCGGACGGGGAGCCGACTGGGCAGCCAGGTGGCGAGCCGGCCGGGCAGCCGGACAGAGGGACGTTAGCCGCCCCGATGTTTTTGAAGAGTCGTCTGCCTTCTTGGGCCTACCCGGGGGTCATTCCCCCGACAATCACAAACAGCTCGGGTGGATCTACTGTATAACTCATATCGCACACGCAACTCTAATCTGATTCATGCTTGATGTCTCCGCCATCGCTCGCACAGTTCGTCTTATTTGCCAGGTATCACTGTGCTGGCCTCTGCTCGCGTCCCTCAGCGTGCTCTGCTCGCCGTTAGGCGCCGCAGCGCGCTGTGCTCACCGTTAGGCGCCGCGGCGCGCTCTGCTCGCGTACCTCCACGCGCTCTGCTTGTGGACGGCTTTTCCTTGCATGTTCAACTGTTATATGTATATATATGGTTGCTCGCCATTGAGGCGCCACAGAGCGCTCTGCTCGCGTCCCTGCGCGTGCGCTCTGCCAGCGGTTGGGGCCTGTGCACGATCACGTTGGGGGCCCATATGCATGCGGTTGCGCCGCGCGTGTCGCCACGATGTAGTTACGTGCGGCACGATGGAGTTACGCGCTGCAAATTAGAACTGCCATCCGGCCGTGCGGATATTCCAGTCCGTCCGGCTTCCCCATTAATTCCCGCGGCCATTATAACCTTAGTCTCTTCAACCTTTCGATCTCGCCCCACAACACAACAAGCACACCCACGACGACACATACAAAGAGGATATCTAGCAGCGCTCCAATCGAGTTCGGCGAGCAAAAATTCAAGACCCACATGAGGAAGACAGATCTCTCGGTGGTGTACACATCGACCCGACTGTGGTGGAGGACTACATCAACACCGTGGAGCAGTTGCTTGCTGGAGACAACTACAAGGTGGTCGGCATCGACCTCCAGTACAACGCCGGTCTTCCCGGCAAAGATCAGAAGGTTGTCGTCGCCCAGTTGTGCGTGCGCCATCATGTCCTCATCTACCACTACTCCATGGCCATAGAGCCTTGCGACCGTTTTGCCAGGTTTGTCAACAGCACCGACTACAAGTTCACTACGGTGGAAACCACCGACGATGTAAAAGCACTCAGGGTTACGGGCTTGGCCTGCAAGAACCTTGTCGAAATCCGTGAGCACTACAGGGTCTGGGGCAGCACGAAGAAGGACTCCCTAGTTGAACTCGCCTCGGCCATCATCGACACCTACTACGAAAAGATGAAGGAGGATGACAAGAGAACAAGTCCCGTATCCTGGCACGTAGCCTGGATGCGGCAACTGGATGAATCTCACCTCAGGTTCGCGGCCAAGGGCATGTACACATGCTACGAGATGCACAGGCGGATCATTGACATGAGGAAGTGCCTCGTTACCGAAATCGACGAGGCCGGATCGAGCCACAAGCAGAGCAGTAGCGGCAAGCGTCACAAGAAGTAGATGATGATCAGATGATCGTTTATCCTAGTTAATTATGCATGTAATATATAGTTGACTTTGGTGTGTGGAAATGTCATGTGTGTAGTAGCCACCTATGTAATTGGATATTTAATTTGGTTATGCAACCATGTCCTTATAAGTGTATATATATATATGTTGTTGTTCTGTATGCAATCCCAACGCACAACACACACGTCTTATTAGTAGCAATCATCTGTGTTATTATCGGTCTTCGCACACATTTTTTATTACAGACCTGTTTGCTACGTATTACACACATCTTGTTAAATTGAACCATTTCTGTTATCTTGGCTCAACGCAAACAGTTCATCCGAGTGAACTGTATGCCGTATATCGCACACACCTTCATCTGGCTGCCCGTTTCTGTTGTTCCGCCTCATCACAAACAGTTTATCTGAGTGAACTGTATGCCGTATACCGCACACTACTCCTCTGGCTACCCGTTTCTTTTGTTCTGCCTCATCGCAAACAGTTCATTGAACTGAACCGTATGCCCCGCAACGCACACGCAACTAAAATCTGAACCGTGTTTGATGTATCCGCCATCACAAATGTTTTGCATCTTTTTTGACGGTTTTTTACATCACCGTTTGCGATTAAAGCATCGCACACAGTTTCGTCGAAGGGTCTCTGATTGTAGTATCGCGTTAGCAGCATCTTGCAGTAGTGATATAGCTTTATTGAAAATTCGAACCTCGCAAACTTTTACCGAGTTTTCGTAGAACAAAATGCACATATAGAATACCCAATATATATCATTTCATTCATCATCGAGAGGTACCTATAGAGATGGGGAGGAGTGTACAAAGAAAGACCGTCGTATCACCTACGGCAATTTCAACCATCCTTGGGTGTGGAGGAATATCATAGGAATTCTATATGATATGATTTTTATAGGAATTTTTCCTTTAGAGCCAATTGGTTCATAGGAATGGATTCCTGTACTCCACACTTCAAAGGAAAATAAACATGATATGATTTTTATAGCTTTAGAGCCACTTGGTTCATATGAATGGATTCCTATACTCCCACAATTTCAAAGGAAAATAAACATTAGCCTAGATTCAATAGAAAAGTTTCGATGATGTGAACCAAATGACATCTCTTTTCCAATCCCTACTCATAGGAATTGAGATACATGTCATCTCTAGATTCAATAGAAAATTTCCAATGATGTGAACCAAATGACATCTCTTTTCCAATCCCTACTCATAGGAATTGAGATACATGTCATCTCTTTCCCTACAACTTCCATATACATCTTATTCCTAAATAGCTAGTACAACCCACTAGCTTTTTTCCTGGACATGCAACTATGGCACATGAACACGTCATGCATGCAAGTCATAAATTACATTGTTTTTGTACTCTATGCATGCAAGCACCACATCATCAATTCGTGCATGTCACTCATAAGTTAGTTTTTGCATTAGATTTTGTATTGACAATATATGTGTTGGTCACGTGCACACCTATGTAGTTCACATTCACATTTTTGTTAGAAATGTCATTCTTTTAACTGCAATTCATTTTTTCTCTTTTTATAACCTTTTTATTTTATTTTCATTTTAAGCTTACATTCTCTTCCCATTAGTTGTAGATGTTTTTGGAGGAAATTTTATGCATTATTTTGAGTAGCAAATTTCACGCGGCCACGGGTATATCAAAATGTGGGGCCCATGCGTCATTGCCTTTCGGTCCACAATTTTTTGTACGTATACCTCCACTGCTCCCCGGACAAAAAATTCTGCCTTGTTCCTGTAAAACCGAGCAGCCCACGCCGTATTAAGGCGTCGACTCGAACTCAATCCCTCTCCCATTTACTACGGCGTGGGCCCCGCACGCCGTAGTAGAAACCCTACCCGCCGCACGCATCATCGGGTTTCTTCAAGAAGACGAGGACGAAGCGGATTTGTAGTGGAGGCTCCTACCCTAGGGCGCCCTAGGTAGCTGTCGCATGCATCATTGGTTTTCTTTTTCTTTATGCTCTTGCGCCCTAGAGTGAAATGATGGTTGCTTCATTCGTCCAGCTTAATGCGGGAAAGGTGGGGCTTTGTGATTTGACCCCTCATTGCTCAATTACTACTACTGCGGCGCTACGAGCGGGGTGCCTCCAAGTCAAACCACTGCTCCGAACTATAATTTGGTGCATTGCATGCGAAACATGATGGTGGATGACCCACATGTCGGCGAAAGGGGTCCTATAAGTGTTTCGCCATTTCGTGCGCGGACTGACCCTGCTGAGTTGCTACACCAATGCGACAGGAGCAATTCATCTTAAAAGATAGTATCCAGATTAGTAAAAATGAGGTGATTTTACCGAGCGGTGGGCGGGGGACCATGGCCTGTCATGCGGTCCCACGTGTCATGATGTACCAAGCCGATGCGCGTCCCTCTTGAGGCAGAACAATAGCAGAAGGAATACGTGGTTTTCTTGGAGATGATGGAGAAGCGAATTCAGCGAAGTGTGAAATAATGGTTGCTTCATTCGTCTACAGGACATGTGCAGCTTTGTGATTTGATGTCTCATTGCTCATTACTACTACTACGTTGCTACGACTGGGGTGAGTGTCGGAACCCGGGCTCCGCGGACCCAAACAAGGTTCGAACTCTGGGGCGTGTGCGAAGGATCTTGCCTAGCTATAGCTTGATGCTCACCGCCCTACGGCCTGGCTTCGTCGTGTTTGAGCGAGCGGGAAGAAGAGGTGGACACGGTGATTTACCTAGGTTTGGGCCACCTTGCGGTGTAAAACCCTACTCCTGCTTTGTGGTGGATTGCCTCGCGAGGAGGATGAGGATGAACTAGTACAAGTGTGAGCTGCCTCGGGGGAGCTCAATGGCGGAAGGATTCTCCCCTCTATGGTGGAGACTAGCCTATATTTATAGTGGCCTCGGTCCTCTTCCCTCATAGCTTAGGCGGGAAGGGATACCGCAACGGCCAATTTGAAGGGGGACAAGAGTACACCCTATCCTGACTAAAGGTGGTCTTCGTCTGCAAAGCTTCTGGTCATGACGCAACGGTGGGCTCGGTGATGACCTCCGTCCTACCGAGCCCGTGGTCTTGGTATTATTGCATTGGAATGGAAACCTTTGGGGATTCCGTGAGAACCCGCGTACGTCCTTGCCTCCTTAGCACCAAAGAGGAAATTGTCCTAGACTACGCCCACTGGTGCCCTGCTGGCCTTGGTCGTCATGGCTCACTTCACCACGTGCCTCGTGATGTGGTGTGCTTGCCTAGAGATATCCGCTCCTCGAGAGGCAGCCCGGGGGGCTGCTCCTCGGGAGGACTTGATGTCGTTTGCCTCGCGAGGCTGGAGGGGGGGGGGCTCGTGAGGGTCCTACTCGTGAAGCCTTGGAGTTGGGCCGTACTGGGCCCTTGGCGGAGCCACGCGCTTGGCCGCAGGCAGACGGGTCTGGGTACCCCCGGTCCCAGGACGCCGACAATAGCTCCTGGGCCCACAGCGCTTTCGGCCTGGCTTCGAGGCAAAGGCAAAGAAGAGAGGGCGAAGCGACGCGGGCCTTAACTGCCTGCGGGCCAGGCTTGACGCGTGGCGCACGACGGGACGTGGATGCCCCCACTTCCCCATGTCGCCTCGGCAACTGCCCAGGCTGACAAAAGCCTGGCACGCGCCATAGGGCCATTATTACTCTCCTTCCTTGCGTCTCTTTCCTCCTGCTGCGATCCCCTTTCTCTCGCGTGAGGCTTCTCCAGATCCAAACAGAGCGCCACCTTTCTTTCTCCCCCACCAGCGCGAGCGATCCCTGAATGGCACCCACTGAGAAGGCGAAGCCCGTGGCTCCGGCTGTGAACTCCTCCTCCTCCGCACCAGTGCTCCCAGCTTTCTCTGTTGTTAAAGAGGAGGACCTCAATCTGGTGATTCCGCTGATGGCCGGCGACAGAAACAAGTGGGGCGAGACCTAGATCTGGCCCAGCTCCATGGCACAGAGCAGCTTGGCGGGGTCCGTCTACCCCTTCTTCTTCAACCGCGTCTTCACTGGGCTGGTCCCACCCTTCTCCTTGTTCTTCCTCTCCATCCTTGAACACTACAAGATCCATGCCCTTCACCTCCAGCCCAACTCCATTCCGCTCTTATCCATCTTCGCCTTCTATTACGAGGCCTTCGTGGGCGTGAAGCCCTCGGTGGCGCTCTTCCGCTACTTCTTCAGCCCGCGGTTCACCTCCAAGACCAATCTATCCGCGACCGTCTCCTTTGTCGCTGTGTCCCCCGGGAACTTGCTCCTGAAGTCAGGCAAGAAGGCGGAAGGCTACTGGCAGCGCTGGGTACTCATGGACGCCTGCGGCACCAACCCGCGCCTCGAGCCTCCGACGGAGCTGCCCGAGCAAATACCAGAATGGGGCTCCGCGAAGCTCACTGACTCCCGAGCGAGGCCCGTCCTGAAGAAGATAGCCTTGGACATGAAGGCAAAGCTGCTGACGGGGCCGATGATCGTGAAGGAGTTCTTGGCCCACCGCATCGCTCCGCTCCAGTCACATACAAAACCGCTGTGGGAGTATGCGGGCGCGGAAGACACGGTGAGGTTGCGCGCCCCCGGCCTGACCGACGAGGAGCTGGACGCGGCCTTGTTCTCCTTGCTTGGCGTGATCTCAGGGGACATCCCTGAGGCTGCCGCCCCACTGTACAGCCGCGATGACAGGGAGGAGTTGCTCGAGGCCATGCCCATCTTCGACGAATGGGGGCTCGAGCTGAGCGACCACCCTGAGTCGCCCGTGGTGCTATCATCCGGCGAGACTGGTGGCGACAAGGATTCGGAGGGAACGGAGGATGATGACCTCGGGGAGGCGTCCCCATTGTCATGGCGCCGGCTCCTTCTCGGCTACGAGGATGATGACGCTGACGCTAAAGAGCTCCCGGCCGCGGATTCCCCGCGCTCCATCAGGGCGCCCGAGAGGAGGTCGGAGTCTGCATCCCCGGCCATGCGAGCGTCAGGTCGGGCGGCCCCAGGCGAGGGGGCGGTCGAGCCCCCTTCAGAAGGCCCTCCGCTCCTTGCCGGGGCGGCCGAGGAGAAGGGCTCGTCCCTGCAGGGTGCACAGCCGACGATCACGATGGCCTCCACCGGGGCGGCCATGGTTTCGCTGGCCAAGACCCCTTAGGGGATCCCCCTTGCCCCTCCTATCAGCGGCGCCGCAACGGGGCCCGTTGGGGGCCACTCCGCTAGCCCCCAGGGCGAGATCGGGGCCACATCAAAGAAGAAAGTGGGCGCATCGGCCTCCGAGGAGGAGAAGAAAAGGAAGTGGGCTGCGCCAGACGAGTGAGTATCCTTGTCTTACCTCCTGACCGCACATTCGTAATCCATACGCTCATGCTGCCCCACGTTGCGCCGAACAGGGGCAACGGCGCGGAGAAGAAGAAGAAGAAGCCGACCGCCAACGCGAAGGTACCCATCGCCCTGAGGGCGGCCTCGGCGGGCGCGGAGGCGTGCAACGCCGACTCGGTGCAACCCTTGGGCGTACGGGCAGCAACGCACCAGGGCGTACAGGCGTGCCGCCCCCTCCCAGTGCTTCGCCGGCGCCACCCGGAGGGCTGGCTAACAAGGACGCCGGGGCTAACCGAGCCGCGCTCCCTGCCGCGGCCGCAGCAGCCCTGGTCCTGGGCGAGAATAAGGAATTATAAAATAACAACTTTATTATTGCCTCTAGGGCATATTTCCTTCAAGCTCACGCGAGGATGAGGCACCAAGGACATCAGGAGGTGACGTGCATAGGAGCTGGCCCGCGAGATAGAGCTCGGTCGCTTGGATTTAACAACGCTGCAGGGACAGACCCGAGCACAGACGCCGTGCCTGCCCTTAATCATGAGGCGGTCGGGAGTGGGTTCGTGAGGGCGTGACAACATTCATGGTGACGAAGCATATGACACGCAGGTTACAACACCAAGGAAATCTCATCAAGGCATAGCTAGTTCTGATACAAGAGCAAAAGCGATACCACTGCAGGGGCGTACCCTTACAGCCTAAGGATAATGCAGCCCGTGGGGCGCCCTCAATTGAACAAACCAAAAAGTCACCTGGCAGTGATGCTGCAGAGGCGTCGAAGTAGTCGATGAAGCGTGTCGTGGAGGCTCGCTCCTCACGAGCCGGATGGCTCCAGAGGCTCGCGAGGGTCCGGGGCCTCCTGAGACGCCACCACCGAGCATCAGGCCTCGTGAGACGCCATCGCGCACTGCGCCAGGCATTGGTACGAGGCGCCAACGTTCAGCAGGCCAAACGGCATGCAGACATAGTTGCAGGGAAAGTCCCCACTTCGGCCAACGCGAGACAGCCAAAAGAGGTCCTGGGAGGCGGCCTGGTTGAGGCTCGGGATGTTAACGCAGACGCGCAGCCCGTCCCCCGCATCAGGGGCGACGACTGCACTGGTGGGGCGCACGGGGCGGTGCTCGCTGCGTATGGCTTGCGCTTCCTGAAGTTCCATGATCGCCTTGGTGATGAACTCTCGTGCTCCTGGTGCCGCGCGCCTTGTTCCTTGCTTGTGGGGGCGCACGTCTAGGCACACCTCCAAGTGGTGCCCGAGCACCTCCCTCGTTGCACTGGTCAGGTCAGAGGCTCTCCCGATGGAAGCCCTCGAGACCGTCCCGCGGGAGGCGCCGGGCGCGCCTTCCTATGCAGAAGGAAGGGGTGCTCCGACAGCAGGTGCGGAGCCTGAGGCGTCGCCGGCGGACTTCTTGGCCTCCAGACGGCTCTTGGGGAGGAGCTGCTTCTTCTTCGCAGGGGTGGCCTCAGGGGGCGCGGCGTCACCTTCGCCATATGAGTTCTCGGCCGCCGCCCGGTAGGCATGCCTGAGGGAGCAGACTACATCCTACTCATCACACACGACGGTGATGACGCCGCTACACCCTGGCATCTTGAGGACGTTGTAGCCATGATGAGTAGCTGCCATGAACTTGGTGAGCGCTAGGTATCCCAGGATGGCGTTGTACGGGAGACCGATGTGGGCCATGTCAAAGTCGATGAGCTCAGTGTGGTAGTTGTCGCACTTGCCGAAGGTGATGGGGAGGCGCACCTACCCTGGGGGGTGGAGCCGTCGGTCACTCCAGAGAACGGCTTGGTAGGCATGAGTTGGTCGTAAGGCACTTGAAGTGTTTCGAAGGTCTCGGCAGTGAGCACATTGAGGCCAGCGCCACCATTCATGAGGGTCTTGGTGACGGAGACGTTGCTGATTGTGGGTGTGCACAGCATGGGAAGCGCACCAGCAGTAGCCGAACACTTGAGGTGGTCCTTGGAGTCAAAGGTGATGGCGTACTGTGACCACTTGAGGGGACACGCAGCTCCAATCCTCGGGAAGGCAACATTCACCTCGCGAGAGAACTGCTTGAAGATGCGGTTCGAGGCGGGTGCCGGAGCTCCGCCAAGGATGCACGCAATCGCGCGAGGCTCCTGGTAGCCCCCGGCCCCTTCATCTTGCTGGTTGTCATCATTTCTCCTGGGTGGCGGAGGTAGAGGCAGAAGGCTAGTGTTGCCCTGAGGACTGGCCGCACGAGGCTGATCACACCAAGCGTCGTCGTGAGGCTGGTCACGCCAGCCGCCCTCATGAGGCTAGTTGCGCCAGGCCTGACGAGGGTTGCGGTTGTCCCAGTGGCCGAAGCCACGATCGTTGCGGTCGGGGCGGCGACACAGGCGCTTGTCCCGGAGCACCCTGAGCTCCTGATAGTCATCGGTGTTGTCGGTATGCACGTTGTGGACGACGCAGAACGGGCGAATGTCCTTGGGGGGCTCATCGCGATCATGACCGCGCTTCGTCTCGAGCTCTGCTGCTAGCACGGTGGGGCCCTTGCACTTTGCTTCCTTGGCCTTCTTGTCTTTAGGGTCGATGTCTGGGTGCTTGAGGAGGGAGAGGTGACCTTCTTCGGCCTTGGTGCATTTGTCGGCCAGGTTGAACAACTCATATGCTAAACACAGGTCATAGTTGATGGCAAGCTCCTCGCTCATCCTGATGTCTGTGATGCCCTCTATGAATGCGGAGATGATGGCCTCGTCCGAAGCCTTCGGGATCTTGAGGCGAACTTGGGTGAAGCGCTGGATGTACTTGTGGAGGGTCTCACCTGGCTCCTGCTTCACGCGCCGCAAGTCGCTGACGGTGAGGGCGCGGTCACGAGTCCCTTGGAAGTTGGCAATGAACCGCTCACAGAGCTCATCCCATGAGGAGATCGACCCCTCCAGGAGGTGCATGAGCCTGGAGCGCGCACCGTCCTTGATGGCTATGAGAAACCAGTTTGCCATGACCTTGTCATCGCCATTTGCCGCCTTGATGCTCAGTGAGTAGAGCTGGAGGAACTCCATAGGGTCAGGGATGCCGTCGCAGCGCGGGAGCAGAGCCGGCTTGAACTTAACCGGCCAGACAACACGGCGCAGCTCACGAGTGAAGGCGCGCAGCCCACCGGGCTCACGGGCGTGGCTCGCGTGAGGGGGGCATGGTCTTGACGCCCATGCATGGTGGCCTCCAAAGCGGCCCGGTCTTGGTTATGGCGTGGCAGCGCCGGGAGCGCACGCGCGCCATACTGCGGCTGCTGCATGACCTGGCAGTTGGCCTCGTCCCGGGCCAGCGCCGGCGCCCCACGCGGTGGGTTGCGTGGACGGGCGTCGCGCCTTGGCTCGACATCAGCACTACGCACAGGAGGAGGTGGAGGCGCGCCATGAGCCATGTCGCCCGCACGAGACGGCGGGGGATGGAGCGAGTGGGAAGGCTCCGGGGCCTCTCCGGCGGCGTTGACGAGCTCGGTGAAGCGGCCCAGCCAAGCGTCGTAGCATTCGTTGGCAGGACAGTAGCGCAGCAGCTCACACACAATGAGCAGCGCAGCCTGCGCGTTCGCCGGCCCGCGACGAGCGTGGGAGGACGAGGCCGTGGCGGGAGTGAGGAAAGGCGTGGCGATGCGGCCATCGCGCTGCATGGAGGGCGGCAACAAAGAGTCATTCTGCTCATGAGCGGCAGGGTCGATGGCGGCGTTGGCCGCGGGAGACGTGGAGCGGCGGGGGGCGCCATGGCCCACTAGTGCCGTCTGGGCGACACGAGCAGCCCGACGCTCAGTGCGAACTCGACGAGCGTCGGCCATGGGAACGGCGAAGCAAGGACCGTGCAGAGTGGCAGGAAGAACTTCGACACGCCCCTACCTGGCACGCCAAATGTTGGAACCCAAGCTCTGCGGACCCAAACAAGGTTCGAACTCTCGGGCGTGTGCGAAGGATCTTGGCTAGCTATAGCTTAAAGCTCACCGCCCTACGGCCTGGCTTCATCGTGTTCGAACGAGCGGGAAGAAGAGGTGGACACGGTGATTTACCCAAGTTCGGGCCACCTTGCGGTGTAAAACCCTTCTCTTGTTTTGTGGTGGATTGCCTCGCGAGGAGGATGAGGATGAACTAGTACAAGTGTGAGCTACCTCGAGGGAGCTCAATGGCGGAAGGATTCTCCCCTCTACGGTGGAGACTAGCCTATATTTATAGTGTCCTTGATCCTCTTCCCTCATAGCTTAGGTGCGAAGGGATACCACAACGGCCAATTTGAAGGGGGACAGGAGTACACCCTATCCTGACTAAAGGTGGTCTTCTTCTGCGAAGCTTCTGGTCGTGACGCAATGGTGGTCTCGGTGATGACCTCCGTCCTGCCGAGCCCATGGTCTTGGTCTTGTTGCACTGGAATGGAAACCTTTGAGGGATTCCTCAGGAACCCGCGTACATCCTTGCCTCCTTAGCACCAAAGAGGAAACTGTCCTGGACTGCACCCGCTGGCGCCCTGCTGGCCTTGGTCGTCATGGCTCACGTCACCACGCGCCTCGTGAGGTGGGTTGCTTGCCTAGAGATATCCGCTCCTCAGGAGGCAGCCCCGGGGCCGCTCCTCGGGAGGACTTGATGTCGTTCGCCTTGCGAGGCGGGGGGGCCCTCGCGAGGGTCCTGCTTGTGAAGCATTGGAGTTGGGCCATACTGGGCCCTTGGTGGAGCCACGCGCTGGGCCACAGGCAGAAGGGTCTGGGTACCCCCGGTCCCAGGACGCCGACAGTTCGTCCCCCCCGCTGTTCTGCACTGTTATTTGGTGCATGACATGTGGACCCGGTTGCTATATGTCCGACATGTCGGCAAGAGGAAGTAGAACATTTATGAAAGCGAGTGTCTTCACTCTTAGTACGACGAAGGAGTACAAGGCACGACTTTGTTTTTGTTGCTTCGCGCGATCCATCGATACAAACCCTAACTAAAAAAGGCGAGGGCGGGTCTTTTCCCGCGCGGTAGGCAGGGGAGTTTGGCATAGTCTATTCGATGGATAGAGCGAGAGAAAGATGTGATGAAATGCTTGTATGTGTATTGGGCCCTTTCTTTCTTTGTTTGTTTTTTGAAGTGGGCCCTTCCAGATCACTATGACTACTAGCGCGCATGGTGTTGAGTACTGGTTTATTGGTCCGCTTTGTAATTTGTGCTAAATGTTGACCAATGATTTAATTGACAAAATGTTAGTGCATGTCAACAAAAATTATATCGTTGGATTCGTATTTGAACATAGTTTTCAATGATATAATTTTTTGTGACATGCATTAACATTTTGTTAGTTAAATACATGGTCAAAATTGGCACAAAATATGATGTGGAACAATAAATCAGGACGGAGGTACCCCCACAAGGTCGGTCCGGCACGCTATAGTAGTACCCCCTCCTTTTTTCTGCTCGGATTGCCCAACAAGCACCAAGCAAAAAGTGCATGCATTGGCCTAGACACATGAAACCATCAACACGAGTAATCGATTGCTATTAACATGACCTCGTTTTTTCTGGCTGCATGGGGAAGAACAACGAGGCAGGAAGGGAAACAAGCAAATAATTAAGGTTGGGCGACTTAGTTTTGGGAAAATCTGATTTTACGGAGTACTACGTACCCACTATGGAGGTACTAGTACTACTACTACTAGTAACATAGCCTAGGGTAGCTTGCTGTAGCACGGACTCCAAGGAAATTGGTGTCAGATGAGACTCGTACTACTACTCTCCACTGTACTACTACTACTCTGCACTACTACTATGAGGCCATCCAACCGTGTCCCGGCAGAAGACCGCGGACACCAATTATTCATTCATATTTAAATTTGTTTTCACACAACAAAATATCCCTGAAAACAACAACACATGGCAAAAATTCAGGGTGAACGAGGGATTTGAATGTGCTGGGAGGGGTGGAGCTGAAAGGGGCTGTTTGGATCTTGCCGGGGTAGCCAAAACATTGGCGAGCCTTTTGTCCACCCGTGCCTTTGCCACTGATGAACGAGGTAGACCTCAGGTGCTCCTCCTCCAGCACGCGCGTCGGAGACGAGCTCGCATGAGCTGGTTTTTATTTGTCCCACCTCGCCGCCCGAGTCGGCCACAGACCGACTTAGGGCACATCTCCAACGGCGACCCGCAAATTACGCCATCCAACCGTAGCCGCACACATTTTGACAACAACTCAACCAACCGGATGAAATTCATGTAAACACGGCAATATTTCATATAAACAATGACAAAATTCATATAAAATACCGGATTTTCATATAAACATGAAAGATTTCATTACATTTATAAATCAACTAAGCGGTGCTACACCCGAACTGCACAGGTATAATAATACCTAGTCTAAATGGTCGCCCGCTGATCTCTTTGTCTTCCTCATGTCCGGCAGCACAATCATCAGACTGCCCGGAGCCCCGGAGGTATATGCTTCAGCGCAAAGGACGGCTCGCTTCCCCACCTCTCAACTGAGTGAAATTCTTTGCTGATGCCTAAGATGGAGTGGAAGGGGGCTTCTCCACTTTCGTGGAGCCCATGCGGGGTCGACGAAGGTCCTTGCAACAGAAGGACCCAGCAAGACACCTACTGTGTACGCCGGAGTCGCCTCGGCGGTGGCCTTCATGGGACCCAAGCGGCGGCGGCCTCCCATGTTCTACTTCTCCTCGATGATGGCAGTGGACGCGGAGGCGCTGGCCACTGACTCATCGCTCTCCGCGCACCCAGATTCTGTCTCAGCCTGCATGGTATGATCGCAGGCACGGGAGTCGCGGCCACAAACACGGGAGGCGCGGTACGAGGTGGCGTCGTGGACGGCAGCGACGACGCCTGTGCTCCTTGATGTGCCGGCGTGGAGCAACTCGACGCTCCTTGTCGAGCTGGCCTAGAGCGGCGAGTTGCTGAACCACGCGTTGGCTTGGGGCGGCAACTGGCTCCGTCGGGCAAGGCGAGGGAGGTGGATTAGCGAGCTGCATAGCTCGTATCCGCCGGGCTCGGCGGGCCACCCAGCCGGCTTGTATGTCGGATAACTACTCTTCGTAAGCCATTGTAAGAGTGGAGAAAATGGAGAAGGAGGAGATAGAGGAGCGGCGGAGGTGTGCAATTCTTGGCCGGCGTGGGGCCTCATTTAAATAGGAGATTAAAGAGAGGGCGGACGGGAGGAGCTTGGCCGGCGTTGCGTTTAGTGTCGGCCCAGTCATGAATGGACATGTGGTCGGAGTGGGTTTCTCGGCTTCCACATGTGTTTCATGGAGGCGTTTGAATGCGGCAAGGAGGTGTGTTCAGCCGGGCGTGCAGCGGGCAGCGCCCTTGATGAGATCGTTTGACGTACGACACGATGCCATTCTTCCACTGACGTGCGGGCCCATTGGGTACCTGGCCTGCATGTCAGTGACCTAATGCAGGCAGTGCACGACAGAGGAGCCGGTTTCGCGTGAATGCGGGCAGCTGGCGTTGGGCGGGAATCAAGCGCGGGAGGGGGGAGGGGTTTTTGGTGGGCCAGGGCGGTGAGAAAGCGGGCATTTCATAAACCGATGATTGTTCATTGAGTGTGACATCATCTAATTCATGTAGGTTGATAGGCCTACTATATAATGTAAGAGATTTTTAAATTTTTCATATATACATTGATAGCCCGTTCGATACGTTGTGATTCATAAAGAGCATTGCAAACATCAATGTTCTGCTTATCACAGATAAGATTGATTAATACTCGTAACATTCCATGTCCTTAACAAAGGGTGCATGCACATATAGGTTGAGCGTCTATCTTGTGTTGTGTGCTATGTGCATGCAGGCATGCGAGTGTTGCGTGTGTGCATGTGTACGAGTGAGTGTTGCGTGCATGTGTACGTTTCAGTGTTGCATGCATGCGTGCATGCGTGTGTTCGTATGCGCATGTGTATGTGTCATTGTTTCATGCCTGCATGCGCGCATTTTATCGTGCGAGTGTTGTGTGCGTGCATGTGTATGTGTGAGTATTGCATGCATGCATGCGGGCGTTGCGGGCATGTTTGTGCGCATGTGTGATGTGTTTATATTCACCACAGTAGCTCGTATGTGTGTGCGTGTGTGTAATTAAAACAGCTGGCTGAGCATATCATCACAAGGCAACCTTGTCCGCTGTGGTTAGGGAGCGCGGGCTGCCAACCTGAGGTCACGACTTCGAATCCCCATTGACCACTAATTTATTACATTTTTTGTCTTTCATATACACGCTGATAGGTGGGCCCTATGATAATGTGCATTGATGAACGTGGACCGTTTGACTGGTCAATTGATCGTGTCATCAACAAATTACGGAGCTGTATGGTGAGTCAGTGACTGTATGATCACCAGAAAATGTATTTTTTAACACAGTACAGACGCAAGTTACCGTTTCTTTCTTTCATATACGCGCTGACAGGTGGGCCCCATGGCAACGTGCGCTGATGGTGCAACACTAGTTGTGCCACGTGGACCGTTTGACTAGTCAGTTGATCGTGTCATCAACAAATTATGGAGCTATAGGGTGAGCCAGTGACCGTACAATCACCATATGTATTTTTTTAACACAGTACAGACACAAAGCGCTCATATATACGCGCATACACTCACCTCTATGAACGCACACACGCATACCCTACCCTTATGAGCACCTTCGAGAGAGTGAGCCGGCATATCATCTTGAGATTTTACGAAGTCACCGTAGGCGCCTCGTAGTCGAGGGGATGTCTCCTCCCACTGAACGCACATCGCCAAAAATACTGAAATTAATCCAGGATAAATGCGAGCACCAGGACTTTAACCCTGGTGGGCTGGGGATACCATTGTCCTCCTAAACATCCATCCACAGGTTGGTTCGCACCACAAAATGTATATGGTGACCGTAATGAGCTTATTCTGAAGTCGAGTGACCATATCATGCTTTCGCTTCAAATACAATGACCGTAAGTGTCATCAACAAAATACGGAGCACGCTTCAAATACAATGACCGTCAGTGTCATCAACAAAATACGAAGACGTACGGTGAGCTAGAGACCGTATGATCACCATAGGAATGTATACAGTGACTGTAATGAGCACATTCTGAAGTCCAGTGACCGTATAGTGCTTTCTCTTGAAATACAGTGACCGTCACGCGTGAATGTGTCAGGGGCATACTTTTAGAGGGCCGAGAGATAGTTTGTGTGTGTACGTGAAAGTGGTGTAGAGGGGGTGTGCGGTGGAGACAAAGAGAGATATGCCCTTCGTTTCTCTTTACCGTGACTAATTTTGTAGGAGAAAATATAAACATTCACAATACGGAACAAATATCATTGGATGCACCATGCAATGAACTTTCATGTACAACTTTGCACTATTGTATATGCTTATTTTCTTAGTGGTCGATGGTGTGTGGGGTGTGGCGGGCATATGATTTCTAGTTGTGGTGGGTCGACGTGAGGACTCAAGGTCAGTTCCGTCCTGCGCCACATAGGTCAGATCGAGACGCATTATACGAAGACCCATGCAGGACTCGGCGTACAAGGCGAAGCTACCAGAGTCGTGGAGGACTCTATCCCCACTGACGATAAGCCGACTATGATTTGTAACCCTAGGCCCCAGGTATGTTATATATGCCCGGGCTAGTTCGTCGATAGTATATACACACACACATACAATGGCTGGTATTCACATGTACTTTGTACTGTACTAATAGTAATTGTTTCTCTGGGCCCAAGACAAAAGAGCCCATCCACCCTAAATATTAAAATCAATTCAAAATCCCATATATTTACTTAATGGGAGGCACTCCCCAGCACACCGCCCCCAAATAAACTTGGGTGCTCTTCTTCCTCCTCACTCCCACCCACCTCACGTCAGCTCGCTCCACTTGTACCCACAAATTCCTCGCCTCACTCCTACAGAAAACCCCAGCTCCCCTTCTTCCTCAATACTATAGAAAAACCCAGCTCCCCTTCCTCTTCACTCGCACTACAACTAGGCTCGTCATTCGTTACTTTGCTCAAATCCATGAGCTCGATGCGATGCCCGCAAGGAAAATGGAGTTGGCTGACCCCAACACCAAGAAGATGAGGCTCCCGCCAGCGGCTACGCCTGTTGTAGATCACACACTCGGCAGCGCGGGGAGAAGCAGTGAGGGTCACCCCCTAGATCTAAGGAACCCGAAGAATCTCGGGCGAACCTCATCAGTGAACTCCAAGACGCCATCCTTAGGGATATCATCTCCCTTCGCCCCACCAAGGATGGCTGTTGCACCCAAGTACTCGCATGTCGGTGGCGCTCTATGGCGCGCCGCGCCTCTTAATCTTGATTGTCATGGCCTATCTCTCTTTAATGATTTTGAACTCCCCGGAGCCATCATCTCCTCCCACCAGGGCTCCGTTCAAGGCCTCTGCATCCCAGCATGCTACCCGTGCATGCCCTGCACGGTGACGCCTACCTGAAATCCCCTGATTTCAGAAAACTACACCTGCTTGAGTTTTACAATTCCCCAAGAAATCACATACTACATAACGAATGCCATGTACTTGTGCCCTCAGCGCCGATGTCCATCTCACGGTTTTCCTCCTCTCTCCACACCGCCACCTTTGCGCTGTGCAACCTACTAGACAATCTGGTAACAAAAGCTTCGACTCCCACTTCCCAAAAAACTTTCACTTGTGCGGGTTCGTTTGTCAGAGGCCTCATTGCACAACATCATCCAATCGAGTTGCCCTACCCTTGATTGATTGGTGCTTGTTTTGACAGTTTGAATCAGTTGTCTCCAAATAAAGTCGCCTAACCTTGTAAGAATTGGAATTTCTTTTGACGGAAGGGAGCTCATCTTCGAAGATGCCCCTTCACTTCAAAGGTTGATCCTTGATTCTCGTTATTCATCATTGCAAATAACTGCCGTCTCTGTGCCTAAACTAGAGACCTTGGGTGTAATACATGATCTCTGTGCTCATTTCAAGATGGTGTTTGGCTCCACAGTTCTTCAGGTATCATCTTGGAGTACACTTTTTGTACCAATATTATGTACACTTGTAATCATAAGCTGCATTTTAAATTTTTGCGCATAAGTTCTATATCATCTTGGAGTACACTTTTTGTACCAATATTATGTTCTATGCTCAATGAAGAGTTTGTCCATGAATAGCCTATCAATGGTGCTGGATTCTGTCAAGATCTTATATATCGATATGAATAGTTTTGATCTGAACAAGATTATTGGCTTGCTGCAATGCTTTCCATGTCTGGAGAAGTTGTACATAAAGGTGAAAATTTCACGCACATTGGAAGCCCGCATATTGTGTACTAGAATTAACCGTTCAACTGTTGCTCTTTCGACACTCTTTTTTTAGACCTTAACTATTTTCAATCTTCATGTCTATTTAGGCAAATGGACGGGGTGAGAAAGGTATAACCAATCGGTGGTTTCGTAAGAACCGGGATTTTCTCACTTCTCATGACATTCGGTTGAATACAATAACGCTGGAATGATATGTAGCAAACCATGCAAACACTAGATTTGTCACATTCTTCCTGCTGAATGCGAGGTTACTATTATCCATAAGGCTTAAGTTTATCAGCGACATGGTTTTGACGGATGGGTATGTCGAAGAGCAAAAAAAAAGGAGTTTCAGGTGGACAAAAGGGCTTCTGAACGTGTCGGGCTTCTATTTACAACATCTTGTGGTCATTATCCAGTCAATTTTACGACCCAGGATGTTCATTCTATGGACCTGACCGATCCATTTGATTATGACTGCTGAAAACAGTGCTGGAGTTAGATGTTGTTGCCCTTTTCAATATTGGTTTTGTGTAAACCTGGTGAACAATTAACCCTCGTGCTTTTGTACAGTTTGTAAGCTGGAGTTAGATGTTGTTGCCCTTTTCAACTCGGCTGTGCTGTCATATTTTCTTTGAAACAAGGCAAATGGCTTGCCATTTGTTTAATTAAGAGAGAAATATTGTAACAAATACCAACCAAGGGAAATAACATCACTCACGCCGGCTGCTTCAGCTCACTGTGCATTACAGAACCCAAGTGATTAGCCCCCGCAGCACCCACAAACTTATTTTGAACTAGCACACCAAATGGGCTGTAATTTTTCATAAGAAAGGCCGCATGGCCGTGATAGATTTGGATTCTGACATTTGGGACCCACGAGGAAAAGGCCTATCCAAGGTGGTGTCGACTTAGTCAATAAACGATTTTGCCTACCAGCCGTTTGATTGACATCCAACATCTGTCATGTATCTTCTATCTCTTGTCTTCTTCCTCCAGCCGCCCAAACTAAACCACCCCGTCGGTCAAGCCTGCTCCCGCTTCCCACGGCTGGCTGCGCCTCCACCTCCGCCACCCTACCGTACCCTCAAACATTGGCCAGTCCATCCCTCTATTCCCCCACATGTCCTGTTATTCTCCGGCGATGTCGGCCCCAACCCGCACCCGCACTCGAACCAGTTGCTCATACTCCCCTCTGCATGTGACTACACTACCGCATCTTCCACAGCTCCTGCTCATTCCTGTCTGAGGCCTCGTTGTTATCCTCTAACTTGGTTCGCTTGCCATGTGCGGTGTGCCGCCGTCTGGCGTTGTCAATGTGGTCAACAACCGAGAGGAATAAGGAGATGATTGTATGTGTAGAGGATGACAGCAGGGACCCACCAGGGTCATGGCAGTACGCAAGCAAGTGCCTCGTTATTACAAGCCAAAAAATGGTTCCTCCTAATGGTTTGACATCTAGGCCGCACGCCATTGTAAATGTAGTCAATAAACAAGAGAATTACACAACGAGCAGCTGACACCAGGGACCCAGCAGGTCGTGCAGTTGTTATTTACTAGTTTTAGAGATGGAGCAGGGTAACAATGGGGCTATGCTTGGCAGTCGCCCGTCTAGACCAGGCTTTTATTTTATGTTTACCACATGATGAGCCCAGTTGTGTTTTTTTCTTTCTGAAAATGGCTAGCTCAGCTCTGCTTTTTTTAAAGAATACCTAACGGAGGCCTACTTGCTTTTCTCAGCCCTGCTGGGCTGCAAATCTTTCAAGACAAGAGTGATGTATTCGCTTGCCCAGAAAATGGGCTATAAGTAGTAAGAAATGGGATGTAAATTTTAAAAACACAGCAAACCAGCAATTAGTTTCAAATATCTTTTTCTAGGATTTCGAGATTTTGAATGTAATTGTATTTTTGCGGGGAAAATTATGTTGGATTTTAAATTGATATAAATTTATTTTTTAAAATTAGTTTGAACGTGATTCAAAATTTTAGGATTAAAAACAGTTCGGACCGCACCGAAATATGAATTTTTCGTTGAATATTTTAACAATGGCCAGAATATGGGTTGTAATGCTAACAAAAAGAATATGGGCTTCAAAAAAATCCTTAAGAATTAGCCAATGGGCTGTAAATTTATTAGAAATAATGGCAGATGGGTTGTATGCTGTTTTCCACATATTTGAGGCTGACTTGTGGGCCTATTAGGTTGACACGTGTACGCAAGGCCATGTCAACTTTGTCAACACACGAGAGCAATGACTTTTGGATGTCCATCCAGCGGCCGTCGTGCTTCTTCAATCTCTGATCTTCCTGCTCCAGCCGCCCAAACCAGCGCCGGCGGGAATGCCTGCTCCCGCCTCCCATGGCCGGCTATGCTGCCGTGTAGGCCTCACCGCCCCACCCTACTCCCATCGCTGGCCTGGCCATCCTTCTACTCACCCACACCTGCTATTATTATTCGGCAACGGCGGATGAACCAGTAAACCCTTGTACTCCCCTCCGCGTGGGAAACAACTGCCGAGTCTTACCCGGCTCCGTGTCATTCCCATCCTAGGCCTCATCGTCGTCCACCGCCTTGGTGCTCTCGGCGCAGCGTGGTCAACATGGTCACCAAACGACATCCATCGAAAGAGGACTAGACGTGGCGAGGCTGACAGCTGGGTCCACGGCTGCACGCAAGGTGAAAGTGCTGGTTATCGACTATGGGGGGGATAGGCGATTTTTATGAAAGTCTTCAAAAGATGCAAGATCTTCAAAGACAGATTGTCAAACAACACCTATACGATATGCAGCAGAAGATAAGCTACGCTAGACATGCATCAGGCAAGTAAACAGTACAATGAAAGCATGAAGACTAATAGCAGCTAGGTAGAACAGATCGGAATGGGAAGACGGTACGAAGCCAAATACAAGAAAGTCTTCACACTATGAAGTCAAACAGATCATGCAAGTAAGCAATGACTTCACGAAGACAAACTAGAATGTAAAGCTCGTAGGGGATAGAACCAGTTGCTTGGTGAAGACAAGGATTTGGTAGACCAGTTCCAGTTGCTGTGACAATTGTACGTCTGGTTAGGGAGGCTGAGATTGAACTTAGAAGACCATGTCTTCACCTTATTCCCCTTGAGCTAAGGACACTTAGTCCTCGCCCAATCACTCAGGTAAGTCTTCAAGGTAGACTTCCAAACCTTCACAGACTCCTTTCACCGGCGATCCACAATGACTCTTGGATCCTCAGAACGTGATGCCTAACCGGCTGGAGGATACACAATCCTCAAGTGTAATAAGTCTTCAGATCACGCAGACAGAAAGACTTCAGTGATGCCTAACACTCTTTGGCTCTGGGTGTTTTGGGCTTTGTCCTCGCAAGGATTTCTCTCTCAAAGGCTTTGGAGGTGGGTTGCTCTCAAACGACAAAAGCCGTGCACTAACTCTGAGCAGCCACCAATTTATGGTGTAGGGGATGGGATATTTATAACCAGGAGGCAACCCGATATGATATGTCCGAAATGACCCTTGGTCACTAAGGAACCGACACGTGTCCAACGGTCGGATTTCAAACACACGCGGCAGCTTGATTTGGGCTACAAGCAAAGCTGACTCATCCAACTCTGGATAAGATTTTCTCCCATTGTCTTCACTCGAAGACATAGGATTTGGGTTGAGCATCATGTCAATTTTTTGACTTTGTTCACTGGGACCCCACTTAACAGTTCGATGGTTCCTATGACTCAAGAAGGAAGAAAATGAAACTACGAAAGAAACTATGTCTTCGCACTCCATAGTCTTCAAGTGAATGTCTTCACACGTCATTATCTTTGACGTGAATGTCTTCACGAACCACCATTGTCTTCAATGTCTTCATAAATTTTAGGGGTCATCTCTGGTAGGAAAACCTAATCAATGAGGGACTTCTACCTGTGTTATTCTGCAATTCTCAAAAACACATTAGTCCCTCAACCATGTTTGTCGTCAATACTCCAAAACCAACTAGGGGTGTCACTAGATGCACTTACAATCTCCCCCTTTTTGGTGATTGATGACAAACTGGTTGAAGTTTTCAACGGGGACAAAAATATGTGTAAGTTACAGAACGCGGTTATTGGCTTCATGAAGTTGAAAGGGCTCCCCATGAAGATGTGCATATCAATGATTTGCTTTTGAATGCAAATGCACATGGCAGGTTCTGCTTTGTGGAGATCTCCTTCAATTCATGAAGACAATTCATAGTGCATACAAAAATGTAGTGAAGATAATGACATGCACAATGAAAAATGGACGTCTACGGAATGACTTCATGCGGAATTTATCATCGCAATAAGAGGTAGCAGTAAAAATGGCAGACGACCATCGAGGTTTAAGTGTTACAACTCAAAACCAACAGTTCAAGAATGAGAGTTGTAAAAACTTAGGAAAAATAAGCACCTGACCCATATAAAATGTAGACCCTCTTGAAGACTATCAACTCATGTGCTTCTCCCCCTTTTGTCAGGAATGACCAAAAAGGAGTGAAGGCATAGAGTGCCTAAGCATTCCCATGAGGTGCTGGTGAAGATGTTGGGGCAGCTGGGTCGACGGTGGAGTTGGGCGGTGCAGAGGGGCCTGATGTAGAGTCATGATGCAGTGAAGCCATAGCTGGTGAAGTGGCGTCGTCCTCTTCATCAATGACTCGAGCAGCAATAGTTGGAGCCGAAGATGAGTATTCAGAATCTTCAATTGAAGGTGTTTGACGCCAACTTGCTGCCTGTGGAGGCCTGGAGTCAAACTTGAAATGTTTGGTGAAGCCATCTGCTTGAAGGTCATCTTCAGAGCATAGCAGAGTGAAGCTCTTCCAGGCACGCCGACAGGCTTCATGAGCAACAAAAGAATTCTTAGTGGAGAGGTTGCGTATGTGATTGACATCCACAAGAAGACTTTGCATCTGTTGCTTCATCCAGTCATGATGCCTATCCTGCTTCTTATGAAGAGAAACAAGAAGCTCTCAGTCATTTAGCACACGAGCACGCTTCTGAGGCCTTTGAGCTACTGTGCTGGCTGTTGCGTCAGTGTTGGCACGATGTGGCAGCCTGAGCTGACCGGCAAGAGGACCAGTAGCAGTAGGTGGATTGGATACAACATGGTTGCGCAATGAAGCTTGATAATTGATGGTGGAGTGAAGCTTTATTAGCCGCATAACCCATGGAGCATAGGCAAAATAAATCAATGCCTGAAGCTGCCAACCAACGGATGAAGAAATCTTGAGTATTGAACCTGATGCCATTGATGAAGTAGAAGACTAATGTCATCATAGTGCCTTCAATCTTGGCGTGAGGAGAATGCCTTTTGATTGGCCATAGAGTATGCCTCAGTATATGATATATGGTGTGGGGCAGGTACTCGAGGTCATTTACAAAGAATTCCTTGGGGTATTCATCATCCACTGGCAAAGGCTTCATCATGCTTAACATTTGGCTCATGTTGGGCTCTGGCTTCTGGAAGATGCTCTGAAGTTCTTGTTCATATCGCTCACAACCTGGTTCATAGAGATCACCAGGAGTGGGCAGGGAAGTGATCTCGATGATATCCTGAGCTTTAGCTTCATGGTGTACATCACCTGACATCCACTCAAGGACCCATGTCTTCGGATCCCTGTTGTAGCCTGAGATATGGAGAGTAGCGTAAAATTTAAGCATGAGCTCTTCATTCCAGTGCTCCTTGTTGATGATAAATGGGAGTAGGCCAACTTCACGAAAGCAGTCAAGAGCTTCTTCAAGGCACGGCAGTCCAGCAATGGCATCACAACACAGGCGCTTATGAGGGAAGATCCGGTCCTGGTTGTACAAGATGCACGAGTAATAGCTTCGTTGCTGATGACTCCAAAACCAATCAGAAGATATCTTGGGCTTCTTGTAGGGATTCTTGGCACTATCAAAGAATGTGTTGTGCTCTCTGAAGCTGAGGACACTAAATGAGGCCTGAGTGGTAGCAGGACTGGGAAGCCTTGGCAGCTTGGGCTTTGGCTTCTGCGTCTGAGGCCTTTGCTCCACATGGTAATCATATTGGGGACCAGGAGCAACAGGAGGTGTCATGATAGGCCACTTGACGGTGACAAGCTCACCATGATAGAATGCCCGTTCCATAGTGAGAGGTACAGGCAGAGCGGCAGCCACATCTGAGGTGGATGGTGGAATGTCTACTGTGGCATCATGGGCGTCAGACAGAAGAGTGGCTTCGGGCTGCGTATTGTCTTCAGCCATGACTATGTCATTGGCTTCAGTAGCAGTGGCATCAGCAGCCTCATTTGCAGTGGCTTCAAGACCTGGTGGGTCAGGCACGATCACATCTTGATTCTCACTTGGTTCAGTGGTAGGGGGTATAACAACTTGATCTTCTTCTTCTCTTTCCTCGGCTGATGCAGCCAGAATATCTTCAGCCTCTTTGGCTTCAGACTCTTGAGCAGTTTCTGTAAGGATGGCTTCAGGGAACACTTGACGTGCTACTGAGCTTGTGGCTTGCACATCCTCTTCAGGAATGCTCGACATGGATACCGGTGGCCTTGGGCCTCGGCGAAGCCTTCGGAAGGAGGGCGACGACTGTGGTGAGGGAGTGGTCTTCTCCATGTCTTCGGGGGTGTCTTGGGGAGTCTCCATCACTGGAGTGGTGACTTGAGCTGGTGGAGTGCGCGGAATGACTTCATGGAGGGGAGTGTTGGGGTGTTGCTCTTCCTAGAAATCATCATGAGTGATTGGCGTTGTAGGACCGCAAATCCTGATCTGTTCACTGCTCGAGGGAGCAGGCGATGATACCGGCTTGGGCATGATCTGGGGGAATTGGGGAAGGACTTCATCATCAACAACATTGTCTTCATGACCAATGTCTTCAGCTCCGGTGGTGTCAACAGCTGGAATCTCTTCGGACTCATGAGCCTCTGTGGTAGCAGGCTCATGTACAACTAGACGGCGCTCGCGGTTGGAGGAGGCAGGTAGGACAACAGATATAGGTTCAACGAGCAGCGGCTCTTGAGGTGCGGCTTGATCTTTTCTTGAAGACTTTGAAGATTTTGTCTTCAGCTTCTTCTTTGACGGTGCGACATCAGAGGCTTCATGATGCTTTCGCTTCTTGGCCTCAGCCTCAGCCTGCTTTGTCTTCTTCTTTTTAGAAGCAGCTGATGGGACCTTTGGCTTCGAGCCAGTCATGCTGGCAGGGAAGACAATACTTGGTCTTCCCTGCCTTGGAGCTTCAGCTTGCATTGGCTTCTTCTTCTTTTTAGCAGCCAACTGGGGGTCAATGCCTGGACGCCCAAGTGATTTCCTCTTCAAGGCTTCATTGTGAGCCTGAACATGTTTCTCAACATAATGCTTGAGGCGCTCTCATGAGCCTTTGGCTTCATCACGACGCTTGACAAATTCAGCCTTGAGATCAGCCATCATCTTCTAGAATTTCTGCATATCGGTGACGCTGAGCTTGGCCATGTGCTTCTTGAAGACAGCCTTCTCATGATCAATCTTGTTTTTCTGCTCAATGACCTTTTGAGCGATTGCAAGCTCTTTGGCAATAAAGCTTTGAAATGTGACGCTGATGTCAATGGGCAGCTGCAGATCATCAATGGTAAGAGACGTGTCTTCAAACCATTCATCAATGAAATTGTTCAGAATATCAGCGTCAAACAGAGGCAAATCATTGAATATTTTGGCCTCATGTTTGCTCTTGATCAGCATCTCTAGGGCATCATCAGCAAGATCCTCATCATTTCGAAGAATGCTTGCTGGAGTAAGGCCTTGCCCAGACATTTTCTTCTTAGGCTTCATAGAGGTACGAGACATGTCTTCAGACTGCACACTGGATTCAGGAGGTGTAGATTTCAGTGGCTTCGCTCATGAAGCTTTTGGTGCAGTAGAAGACTTTGAAGCCTTAACCTTCTTCACAAGCTTCGGGCGCTCAGGAGCTGCAGCATGTTCTTCATCCTCAGCAGCATCTTCAATGATGGCCCTTTGATTGGCGCAATGCGCTAGAAATGAGTTGAAGTCATCAAAGGGACCAACAAGATTTTTTTCAGCCTCGCGACTGCCATCTGGCCTTGGAGCAGCTGGACCTGGGTTGAAGTCAATCCCAAAGTCCTTCTTGTTCTGAACTGCTGAGTTCTTGGCAAACTTATAATTTTATTCAAAGAGCTTATCCTCACGACACCATCTGAGGCTGGATGGGTCGGCATCCTCAGGCATAGGGCCTCTAACCATGCAAGGAAAGAAGCCTTTCGCAATGGCTTCAGCCTTGGTCTTGGGTTGAAGCTTCTTGTATATTATATCAGCCCATGGTGGCCTCACAGTGTTCTTGTCCGCATACTCAGGAGTCACAAAATGATACAGAAACCGTTCCTCTGCCCAATGTCTGCGAATCCATTGCACCCTAGACTTGCGTTGTGTGTAGGTTTCATCTGGATCTGACTTGTACAGTTCATAGAGATTAGGGGGCAGATCCAATGCAGTGTTATCACGATGCTAGCGGCCACATTTCTTTGCAGATTTCCACCTACCATTGGCTTTAGACTAATAGGCTTCACAACTGTGTTAGGCTTTAGGTGATTCAATATGATGTTGTAAAAACTCTGCAAATGAATGCAGACTATGAGAACCAAGGGACTCTCCCACGGACATGTACCTGTGACAGCATTAGAGATGCGAGGGAACGGGAAGAGGTCATATGCATTCTCAGAGGATTTTGAAGATAAATCAGTTTGAAGACATTGACCTGATAGCGCGAAGACATTCACTTATAGATGTGAGTTGGTTCCAGATTTGTACGAATCCATGAACAAGTACAAGTGAGGAATCTAACTAGTAGTGAAGTATAAGTGAAAGTACTTGCGAGTCATGAGATGCATAGAAGTAAAGATCCAGATTTGGAAGTGAAGAGACAACTTTTCGAAGATATAGAAAGTTTTAATGGATCAAACGTACGGTAAAAATAGACTTTTAATTACCGCTCAAGAACAGATGTGACAGCTAGACAAGTCGTGGACGGAGGCCGAGCAGTCCAATATTCCGCGCCCTAACTTGGCGGCGGAAGACACCTACGGCGGCGGAGGATGGAAGAAGATCCGCGACCGGCGTGACGACGATGGAGATGTTGCGGCAGCGAAGCGCTTCATCTCCGACGACGACGGAAGCTAGCGACGGCGCTAGGGTTTGAGCGAGACAGCGATACGAGTAGATTTTAATGACCGTGGGGGTGTGTATTTATAAGGAAGGGGGACGGTGTAGTGTAATTACTCAGGTACCCCTGGTGGTTCACATCTGAGCACCACGTGGCATGCATGCAACAGCTTAAATGTTGTGCCACTACCCCACGTGCTCCTGGTTTGTCGGGTGGTTGTTCCGGCTTCTCCGGGTTCAGGCAAACGGGATAAAGATATTAAAAGCATTTTAAATGTTTGTCTCTATATCTTCAACTGACAAGGACGCAGTGAAGACAGTCGACACATGTCAATAGAATGCATATGAAGAGACAGAGAGAGTTGGAGAGATAAGCACAGATGGGGTTAGGGTCCGATCACATTCACTTAGTGCAGAAAATGGCAACTTGAAGACATATCTATAAGTGAATGTTGTAGAGGACAGAACATATATATATATATATATATATATATATATATATATATATATATAGAGAGAGAGAGAGAGAGAGAGAGAGAGAGAGAGAGATAGAGAGCAATGAAGACCAAATCAAACATTGTGAAGATAAATCATGAAGACAAAACAATGTTGAAGACAAACCAACTTTGAAGATAATGCAACATGACGCCAAACAAAAATCTTCAAGAAAGGTTGGTGGTGGCGTTACCCACCGTATAGGAAGTATTAGACCCAGACACGACGCACAATTATCGTGGTGCTCCAAAGTCAATTTCCACATTAATGTATTCACACTTAGAGTGTACGTCTTCATGAGTTGAAGACATACATTACTTTGTGTGTTGTGCACCCAAGTCATCAAAATGCATAAGCGTTAGGATGTGTGTCCATTCACAGGACATTTGAGGATTCTAAGATATTTAGCTCACACCGCAGCTTGCAAAACCTTTTCTCATCCAAGGGCTTCGTGAAGATATCTGCCAATTGCTCTTCAGTGTTGACGTGAATGATATCAATGTCTTCCTTCAACACATGGTCTCTGAGAAAGTGATGATGGATCTGAATGTGCTTTGTCTTCGAGTGTTGAACTGGATTATGAGCGATCTTGATGGCTGTTTCATTGTCACAATAGAGAGGCACCTTCTTCTTGTTGATGCCATAGTCCTTGAGGGTTTGCTTCATCCAGAGAAGCTGAGCGCAACAAGATCCAGCAACAATGTATTCAGATTCAGCAGTGGAGAGCGATACATAGTTCTGCTTCTTTGAAGACCAACAGACAAGAGATCGTCCAAGAAAATGACAAGTGCGTGATGTGGACTTGCGATCAACCTTATCACCAGCATAATCAGCATCTGAGAATCCAACTAGATCAAACTCTGAGCCCTTTGGATACCATAATCCTAGCGTTGGGGTGTGAGCCAAATATCAAAGTATTTGCTTCATAGCGAGGTGATGCGACTCCTTTGGTGCCGCTTGGAATCGGGCACACATGCAAACGCTAAGCATTATATCTGGCCTAGATGCGCATAAGTACAATAAAGAACCAATCATGGGGCGGTATACCTTTTGATCGAACTCTTTACCATTGTCGTCGGGGCCCAATTGACCTTTGGTTGGCATTGGCGTCGTGTACCCTTTGCAGTCTTGCATTCCAAACTTCTTCAGGCAATCTTTGAGGTACTTTTATTGAGATATAAAGATGCCATTTCTCTGTTGACGGATTTGAAGACCAAGGAAGAATTTCAGCTCCCCCATCATAGACATCTGATATTGCTCTTGCATCATATGCCCAAACTCATCGCTGTGTCTTTTGTCAGTGCAGTCGATGATAATGTCATCCACATAGATTTGGCATACAAACAGTTCTCCATCATGTGTCTTCGTGAAGAGAGTAGGATCTAGAGAACCAGGTCTGAAGCCTTTACTCTTCAGGAAGTCTTTGAGTGTGTCATACCAAGCACGTGGCGCTTGTTTGAGGCCATACAGTGCCTTGTTGAGCTTGTAGACCATATCAGGATGCTTTGGATCTTCAAAACCATGTGGTTGAGCTACATATACCTCTTCTTCAATTTTGCCATTAAGAAAGGCACTCTTCACATCCATTTGATATAGGAGGATGTTGTTGTGATTAGCGTAGGCTAGCAGTATGGGGATGGCTTCAAGCCTAGCCACAGGAGCAAAGGTTTCATCAAAGTCAATCCCCTCTACTTGTGGGTAACCTTGAGCAACGAGACGAGCTTTGTTTCTGACAACTTGTCCATGTTCATCTTGCTTGTTGCGATAGATCCATTTGGTGCCAATGATGTTGTGCTTGCGAGGATCAGGACGCTTGACTAGCTCCCAGACATTGTTGAGCTCAAATTGTTGAAGCTCTTCCTGCATAGCTTGAATCCATTCTGGTTCCATAAAGGCTTCATCAACTTTCTTGGGTTCGGATATGGAGACGAAAGCAAAATGCCCACAGAAGTTTGCTAGTTGCATAGCTCTTGACCGAGTAAGTGGACCAGGTGCATTGACACTGTTAAGAATCTTCGCAATCTGAACTTCATTGGCCACACGAGGATGAACAGGGCGAAGACTTTGGTTTTGCTGATCATTGTCTTCGTCTTCAGCATTTTCTATAGGTTCAACATTGTCTTCATGTTGAGCAGGAGCTGGAATGACAATTTCCTCTTCAGCCTGTTCCTTGGTGGGTATGATTTCTCCGGTTCCCATTAGCTTGATAGATTCACTAGGAGAAGCTTCATCTAGCACATTTGGCAGGTGCTCTCTTTGTGAGCTGTTAGTCTCATCGAACCGCACATCTATAGTTTCAACCACTTTATAGTGAAAGAGGTTGAAGACCCTGTAGGTGTGCGAATCCTTTCCGCAGCCAAGCATAAAACCTTCATGTGCTTTCGGTGCAAATTTGGAAGTGTGATGTGGATCCTTGATCCAGCACCTGGCACCAAAAACTTTGAAAT
The DNA here is from genome assembly GCA_011799875.1 of Thinopyrum elongatum. Taxonomy (NCBI): domain Eukaryota; kingdom Viridiplantae; phylum Streptophyta; class Magnoliopsida; order Poales; family Poaceae; genus Thinopyrum; species Thinopyrum elongatum. The sequence continues at coordinate 436,253,209 of CM022300.1, forward strand.
AGCTAGCGTTTGGCTTCTTACCAGTGAGTAGTTCATAGGATGTCTTCTTGAAGAACTTGTGAAGATAAACTCGGTTGATGATATGGCATGCAGTGTCAATGGCATCAGGCCAGAACTTTCTTGTAGTCTTGTACTCATCAAGCATCGTACGAGCCATCTCAATAAGAGTCCTGTTGTTGCGTTCCACGACGCCATTCTGCTGAGGTGTGTATGGAGCAGAGAGCTCATGAGTGATGCCTAGTGTATCAAGATAAGTGTCGAGGCATGTGTTCTTGAATTCCGTGCCATTGTCACTTCTGATGTGCTTGATCTTCATGCCATAGTTAGTCATGGCTTGATTGGAGAATTGTCTGAAGACAGCCTACACTTCATTCTTGTAGAGAATTATGTGTACCCAGGTGTATCTTGAATAATCATCAACAATAATGAAGCCATAAAGATGTGCAATCATAGTAAGGGTAGAGTAGTGAGTAGGGCCAAATAAGTCCATGTGCAACAGCTCGAAGGGACGTGAAGTCATTATGATTGTCTTCGAGGGGTGCTTTGCCCTAGTCATCTTCCTGGCTTCACAAGCACCACATAGATGATCCTTCTTGATATTGACGCCCTTGATGCCAATGATATGCTTCTTCTTCATGAGAGTGTGCAAGTTCCTCATGCCCGCATGTCCTAACCTTCGATACCAAAGCCAGCACTCTGAAGCTTTTCGACAACCTTCGAAGATTAGAGATTTGTCAGAATCCATAAGCACAAGGCATCGAAATTTTCCAAATATCATGATCATATTAAGATCACAAAGCATTGAGACAGACATTAAGTTGTATCCAAGGGATTCAACAAGCATCACTTTATCCATGTGTTGATCCTTTGAGATAGCAACTCTACCTAGGCCCAATACCTTGCTTTTACTAGTGTCACCAAATGTGATATGGCTTTTAGTAGATGGACGAAGAGTTGAATCCATTAGAAGACTTTGATCACCGGTCATGTGGTTAGTGCATCCGCTGTGCATGATCCATTCAGTAGCTTTCGGAGTTGTACCCTATAGTGCAGTTAGAAGGATAGGCTTCACCAAGAGTATTGTGAAGCATAAACATTTGGCGAACAAGCATACTATCAAAGTTAAGATTCTTGGATGGTAGGATGGGATTTTCATCAAGAAATCCAAGGATGAAATAAATGGTAAGACCATTTTGGCATTTTATCTTGCGTCCCACAAGATGTTTTAGGTCTCCAGCATTGTCTTCAGAAGTCAATGATTTCCGGCTGGAGACCTTTCCCTGCAAGAGAAGTTAATTCTTTTTAACCACCCACATCTGAAGGGGTGGCTTAGAAGCAATGAGTCTAAGTGCAGCATTTGAGAACTTTGGCTTTGGAGCCCTAGCAAATAGTTTTGCAGGAGGTGAATAGTACTCAAAAGAATATGTTTGATTTGTGAACATAGCGGTTTGATGAAACCCGCTCATATTCATGAGTCTGATGATAGTTTCCCTGCAAAACATTGGCGTTAGGGTGACCATATGAGGTCCTTTGTCTGTATGAAGCCTTTGGGCCATGTGAAGCCTTTTGTCTGGGGTTTGTCTTCTTCCCTGGTGGTGTCATGAAGACATTCACAGGAAGATTCTCAAGACAACTTTTAGGAACCCAGATCTTCATAGGTGACCCATTCCTGCAGTTAGTTCCAATAAACCTGGCAAACACTTCACCATTCTGATTCTTGAACAGTTTATAGTTTGAGTCAAATGACTCATTAATGATAATAAGGTTAGCACATGTAAAGCCAGATAAAGTGGATGGATCCACTGAAGGGCCCTGTGCAGCAACCCATGTGGTTTTGGGGTACAGCTCAGGCTTCCAGTAAGAACCATCAGCATTCATTTTCCTCTCGAAACCAACACCCTCTTTCCTAGGGTTTCGGTTTAGAATCTATTTCTTGAGGACATCACATAGTGTCTGATGCCCTTTGAGGCTTTTGTACATGCCAGTTTCAAGCAATGTCTTCAACCTGGCATTCTCATCAACAATAATAGTGGCATCCTCAGAAGAGGGGTTAGTTACCACATCAGTAGTTGAAGATATTGCAGCTTCAGAAGCAGTCACTACTAGGAAAGACCTTATACACAGAAAATTAGCAGTAGCGCTGGATAAAAAGAGGCGCTACTGCTAGGTAGCCGTAGCGCGTGTCAGGACAACGCGCTACTGCTATCGTCTTAGAAGTAGCATGGCACGATAAAAGAACGCTACTACTAAAATTGCCCCACGTTCCTGCCACGCTAGGTTTAGCAGTAGCGCGCCTCCTATAACCGCGCTACTGCAACATTAATAGTGGTAGCGCATTTCTTGTGCAGGGCGCTACTGCTAAGTTTGAACCTGGCCACATGGTGGGCCCTGCTTAGCAGTAGCGCGTCTCCCAGGGGCGCGCTACTGCTATATTCTTAGCAGCAGCGCGTTTTATGCCCAGCGCTACTGCTATATTCTTAGCAGCAGCGCGTTTTATGCCCAGCGCTACTGCTAAACCACAGCCACCACCTTTTTCCTCCCCTCCTCCCCCATCCTCTCTTCCTTCACTTTCCCCTAGCTCCCACCTCCTCTCTCCCTCACTTTGCTTCTTCCTCACTACTTCTCCCCCCCCATTACTCTCCTTCTTCTACCTCTCTTTCTCTTTCTTTATTGCTCCTAGCTAACTAGACCTCCTCCATTAATGCATCTCCTTTCTCTTTTTCCCTCCCCCTCCACTAGTTGAACTTATCTCTCCTTCCCAAACTAGCTAGGTAGATCTAGCATTTAGTGAAGTGGCCTATGTACCTCCCTAACTAGATCTAGCCTTGTCAATAAGTAAGTTTTTTCCACTTTTGATCATTTCATAGGTGTGTGGCGACACCGATCGACATCATCATCACTGTGCTCTCGATCTCGAGATAGGTGATTAAAAATTTGTGCTTTTACAAGAATGGAAATAAGTGTATGTGTGCGATATGACATAATCAGGCGATATGATGGAAATTGTGTGTGTGGCACGAGTTCCCGCCGAATTGTGCTTGTGAGTTGCCTATGTTTTGCTGAAATGTCGATTTATTTCCGTTTCAGCGAATTTCGGGCAAACTCTATATGTCCTATTTTTAGGGAAGGTCTTGCCGAATTTTTGTATGACTTTGATGCATGCATGCATTTTTATAATCAATTTGTTTATTATTACCGTGCAGGCGTTCATGATGGTCAGTGGAACGATGGTGGAAAGGTGGTTGCGGTCGGCGGTGCAGGACATGAAAGAAAATAACCGGACAGAGATTTTATGTCCGTGTTGAAGATGCAAAGGAGGAGTTTGGCTCGACCCCTATGAGGATGGTCGTGTGATGGCGCACCTGCTCATGGCTGGTTTCATGGATGGCTATACTCGGTGGATAATTGAAGATGATGATGATGATGATGAGGACGCCGATGAGGCAGGCAATGATGACACGGGGCAAGACGAAGAGATGACCGATAATGGCGGCGGAGAAGGGGCCAGACATGGCGGCAGAGAAAACGTGGACTCCACGCTGCAGACTTTGTTGGTACTAAGTTCAATCGTGCGGGACCCTCATGTTCAAGAACTACTTCGCAAGGAGACGAGTACTGACAGAGCTGCTTCTAGAGAGGAGGCCAAGCTGCAACAACTGGTGGTAGACTCGAACACTCCATTGTATGATGGTTGCGATCCCGAGGTGACCCGCTTGAGTTTCATGCTCGAACTTCTGAAGATGAAGGCTAAAAACAAATGGACCGACACTAGCCTCGATGAGCTTTTCAAGTACCTAAAGGATGTTCTTCCCGCAGGGAATCTATGTCCTACTAGTGTGGATGAGGCCAAGAAGATCATGTGCCCTCTTGATCTGCCGCACGTTAGATACCATGCATGCATCAATGATTGCATAATTTATCGGAAGGAGCACATGGAAAAAAATAGCTGTCCGGTGTGCAATGCTTCTCGATACAAGAAGGCCGGGAAGAAATCTCCCCAGAAAGTTGTATGGTACTTACCGATCACTCCCCGTCTGCAACGTTATTTTGTAGATCCCAAGGAAGCAAAGCTCATGCATTGGCATGCGGAGAGGAAAAAGCCCGACGATGGAGATGATCCGAAGCTGAGACACCTCATGGATGGAAGCCAGTGGAAAGCGTTCAACGGCGATCGGTATTTCGCATGTGATGCAAGGAACATTGTGGTCGGCGCATGTACCGATGGCATGAATTTGTTTGGCAACCAGAACACCAACAATAGCACATGGCCCGTGTTTGTATGGATGTACTACATCCCCCCTGGTTGTGCATGAAGTCGAAGTACATACATATGAGCATGCTGATTCAAGGGCCGAAACAACCGGGAAATAATATTAATCTGTATCTAGGGCTACTTCAAGAGGAGTTAGACACGTTATGGAAAACACCGGCCAAGACATGGGACGCCAGCAAAGGCGAGTATTTCTATATGAGAGCCACGCTAATCATGACGGTGCACGACTATCTTGGTTACAGATATGTCACAGGCCAGGTGTGCCATGGATATTGCGGATGCAAGCGGTGCATGGATGATACGATGTCTCAGCAGCTAACATCAACGAAAGATGGCGGGTCTGGGAAAATCGTGTACATGGGGCATCGAAGATGGCTCGAGAAGGACGACCCGTGGAGGAACCGTGGAGATCTATTCAATGGTGAGGCTGAGCATCGAGGACCTCCACGTAAGCGGAGCGGCGCCAAAATTTATGAGCTTCTGAAAAACTGGGAACAATGCCCCGCGTCGGGAAAGACGATGAAAAAGGCGCCGGAGCCGCTGCTGAAGGTATGGAAGACGAGGTCTGTTTTCTGGGACTAGGAGTACTGGCAGAAACTCGACACGCCTCATTGCCTTGATCAAATGCATATATGTAAGAATGTCCTTGAGAGCTTGCTTGCAACGCTGATGAACATGCCGGATAAGACCAAGGATGGGCCGAAGGCAAGAAAAGACTTGGAAGATTTGAAAATCAGGGCAGATCTGCACATGCCGCCCCGTAAAAAGTCAGAGGAGACAGAGACGGAGACGGAGGCATGGGAGAAGAAGGGAAAAAAAGTAAAGGAAGAGGATTATTTCCCCCCTTCTTGCTTCACCTTAAGTCCGGCTGAGATCGATCAATTCTTCAAGTGCCTTACCGGAATCAAAGTTAGTTCCGGTTACTGTGGGAAGATAAGCAGATTTCTAGACACGAAGAAGAAAAGGTTCAGCGGGATGAAGTCCCATGACTGTCATGTGATGATGACGCAGATACTACCTGTTGCCCTTGGAGGGATAATGGACAAGCACGTCCGTGACACGCTTATTGGTCTCTGCAACTTTTTTGACGTCATCTCTCGAAAGTTGATCAGTGTGAAGCAGCTCCGAAGGCTACAGGAAGAGATCATTGTGATACTAAATGAGCTTGAGATGTACTTCCCGCCCGCGTTCTTTGACGTCATGGTGCATCTATGTGTCCATATTGTGGACGACACAATAGACCTGGGGCCGTCATTCCTGCACAACATGATGCCGTTCGAGAGGATGAATGGGATCATCAAAGGATTCGTTCGTAACATGTCCCGTCCAGATGGAAGCATCGTCCAGGGCTCTCTAACACAAGAGTGCATCTCTTTCTGCGAGAATTTTCTATATGGCGGAGACCGGCCGCCTGGTGTTGGTTTGCCTGTTAAGAAGCACGTTGGGAGGCTCGAAGGAGAAGGTCACTCCAACGGTCACAGGGAATTGCATGTGGCCTACTCAGATCGACGCAACGACTTTGACAGAGCAAACTTGGTAGTGCTACAACACCTAGACCAGGTAGATCCTTTCATGACACTGCACAAAGAAACCATCGCAAAGAAGTATCGTGACCGGGGGGTATGCAGGACGGACGCCGAAGTTACTAGAGAGCATAACTCCACTTTCCTGCATTGGTTCAAAGAGCATATTCTTGCTAATCCCTCGGAAGAGGGCTCTAAGGATGGATTGCTCATGCACGCCTTAGCACATGGCCCCTCGCCCAACCTCGTGACCTATCAGGCATACGATATCAACAGATACACGTTCTACACGGAGGCCAAAGATATGAACAGTGATTTTCAGAACTCAGGGGTGACGATGGAATGCATGACCGGCAGCGACAACGGCGCAACTGAGAGATTTTACGGAAGGGTCGAGGAGATCTGGGAGCTTGACGACTCTGGACTGCACAGCGCGACGATGTTCTGTGTCAGATGGGCTAAGAAATGTCGAAAGAGAAAACCGGTATTCCACTACCATGACTATGCCCGACGCCAAGAGCGCTACCGTGAATGCCATCGCAAAAAACAAGCCATGGGTACACGCTAAGCACATGACACAATGCTTCTTCATAACCGACCCGAGCAATCCCAGCCGTGTTGTCGTGAGGAAAGGCAAAAGGAACATCATTGGAATGGATGAAGTCGCCAACGAGGAAGACTACGACCAGTACGGCAACCCAATGAGGGAAGATGACGATGATGATGAAGTATACGTCAAAAGAAGAATCAATACTACATTACCTAAGAAAGATCGTACTCCATGGAAAAGGAAAAGTCACAATGAGGGGCTCAATTATTCGTCAATGAAAAAGAAGGGAAAGAAGCTCACTCAAAAACGAAAACATCGACGCTGAGAAACCGTTATCGGTCAAATGATGTAATATATATGTTCCTATTTTGTGTACACACTTAACCGTTATGCATGGGTCAAATGATGTAATATATATATGTTCCTATTTTGTATACATACTTAACCGTTAAATGATGCAATTAATATATATTTCCCTAGTTATATACATTGTATCACCTTCCCTTCGTTCCTGCTCTCGGAAAAAAAGGAAAAGAAAAGAAAAAGAAGAAAAGAAAAGGAAAAGAAAATAGAAGAAACAAACAGGAAAACTGCTATAGCTACTGGTGATAGCAGTAGCGCTTTTTGCTGAAACGCGCTATAGCTACCTTAGCTACAGCGCGTTTTGTAGAAAGGTGCTACTGCTATGTTGACTTAACCCTCCCGCGGGCTTCCCGCCTCTACTTCTTCCCCCAAGTCCCCACTCTCTCTTCTCCCCCCTCGTCGCGGCCAGAGCCCATGCCCACGCCGTGCTCCTGCCTCGAGAGCCGCCGGAGCCCTGCCCTCGCCCTCGCCGGAGTCTCTGCCTCCTCGACCTCGCCGGAGCCCTGCCCTCGCCCTCGCCGCACCCCTGCCTTGAGCGCCACCGGAGCCCTGCCCTCGCCCTCGCCGGAGTCTCTGCCTCCACCTCGACCTCGCGCGGAGCCCTACCCTCGCCCTCGACCTCGACCTCGCCGGAGCCCTGCCCTTGCCCTCCCCCAACCCCATCTCTTTCTCTGCCCTCTGTAAGCCCTCTCCCCTCCCCTCTTCTCTGCTCTCTGCTCTCTCTCTCTCTGTTAGTGGTAGTTAGTTAATTAGAATTAGGTTGAACCCTAGGCTATTTTTTAGTGGTAGTTAGTTAATTAGAATTAGTATGAACCCTTGTTAATTACGTAGTATGAACCCTATTTAAAAAAAACCTAGGACAAATTAGTGGTAGTTAGTATGAATCCTGGGTTTCAAACTATTGCTATTTTTTGTTAAAGCAATTGTTGCTATTTAAAAAAACAGAATTAGTATGATCTCTATAGTTAATTAGTTGGTATGAACCCTAGTTAAAAAACAGAATTAGTATGGGTTAAATGAATTCTAGGTATTTTAGGTGTTTTAGGTGTAGCTAATAGAATTCTAGGTATTTAATTTTTTTTGTTAAAGCAATTGTTGCTATTTAAATATAAAATAGAATTGATTAACCCTAGGTGAATTAGTATTTACCCTAGGACAGAAATTTAGGTAGGCTGAATTTAGTTTCAAATATTGTGAAGAAAAAGGACTTCTTGCATTTTCTTCAAGTTCTATATTTTTCTTGCTGTTATATGCAAATTTGAAATGGACATCTGATATGTGGACATGTGATTTGGACATGTGATGTTTGGAATTTGGACATGTGATATTTTGGACATGTGATATTTGGGAAATCATGGTTATGTGCAGGGTAAATGATCCGCGTGGCCTATGTTTCACCGGAATGTTGATTCATTTCCGTTCCGGTGAATTTTAGGCGCTCGATATGTCCACTTTTTAGCAAAGGTCATGCCGAAATTTCCCGTGAATTTTGGCATGACTTGTGCTAGAAAGTAGGCATATCGAGTGCCGGGATTTGCTGCGACGGGAATGAAATGGCATTCCGGCAAACAATAGACCTTTTTTATGTCATTTCTCATTTTATTATAGTTTTAGAATTAAACGAGGAGACTTAATCATAGAAAACATGTCGAACAATGAAGAAACCGGGCCTTCTGACCACGATGCAGACGAGATGGATTATGAGGGTGAACAACAATACCTCAACTTTTTGTCTGCTAAGCACATTCAAGGTTTGCAGGGCGGCTGCGATGATGGTACTAACGCCAACATCGACACCGATGGCGCTGGAACCGATGGCGGCATCGAGACCAGCGGGGAAGGTACCGGCGGGGAAGATACCGGCGAGGAAGGTACCGGCGCCGAAGCCGCTACTGAAAAGAAGAAGCAGAAGAAGCAGAGGATACGAAAACCTAACAAACTCGGCATCGGATGACTGGTGATCACAAAGATAGCCCCTAGCAAGTTTGAGCCATTAGAGCTAGAAGAACCTCGCAAGTGCTATGGGAACCAAGTCGGATGCATCCTACGGGAATGCGCGAGCATCAACGACGATGACTTAAGGGGTAAAGAACATTTGAGGCAGTTGCTCCTGATGAAGTTGCACAAGAGATTCAAGTTCCCCGAATGGGATGACAGCATAGGACTACCGTGGGATGATCCGAAGATGGAAAAGATTAACAATCACGCCATGGGCATGTTCAGCAATGATTTGGCCTCCTGGAAAGGGAGGGTGAAATGAGCTATTGAGGCTGAGGAACCCCTGTCCAAGATTCTGGAGGAAAATCAGACACTTACGGAAGAGGAGTTCCAAAAGTTCAAGGACACTTGCACTACCGAGGCAGCCAAGGCTGCGAAATTCAAGAGCCTTCAGCAAAGGAACATGGGGAACCAACGCCTCGGAAGCCGTGGCTACCTTGGCAAAAGGCCCATATGGGATAAGGAGGACGCGGAACATGAAGCTGCGGGTCTCCCAGACCCCTTCGCGAAGTTCACCAACCCCTTGGAGCGTGACTTCATCAGGGCCTGCTACAAGTGGGACAAGGAAAAGAAGGTTTTTTACACGGACCCGATCACGAGGAAATTGATTAGAATACTGGTAATTATTCTTTTACCACCTTACATTTAGCTTCTGATCAAGTCGACTACACATTCGTAAACGGTTCACATTCCTTCTGCAGGAGAAGCAACATGAGCTTGCAGCCGAAAGCCAGTCTTCGTTGATGAGGCCCAAGTGGGACACCCCTCTCAACTAGGCCTTGAACGAACTTAGGGGACTCCCTTTGGACCAGCAGCCGCAATATGGACGTGTGCACGGCGCCGGAGACGGCGCCACATGGAAGGTCTTTTACAACAAGGGCCCAGAGGCCAAGAAGCAGAAAAAGAAGTTTAGTCAGGCGGACATCGACGAGAAGGTGAAGCTTGCGTTCGAGAAAAAAGCAGCTGAGGACGCGAAAAAAGCAGCTGAGGAGAAAAATGAATTGCTACAGCAGGTAGTCGCTGCAGCTGTAGATGCCTGTAGAAATGATTTCGCTACTAACTTGATCCTGGCTATCATCAACTGGACGAAGGAAAATCCAGACAAGACGGTACATGATTTCCCCATGCCTAGTTTCGTCGGGAGCAACTCGGTGAACAACACAACCGCACCATCACCTGCTCACGCAACCGCGCCTGCTCCCGCACCCGCACCCGCACCCGCTCATAGCAGCCCGTCCTCAGTCTCTGGCGCACTAGGCGGGCCTTCGTCTTTGGCTGAGCTCGACGCCCTCACGGTAATTACATGTCGCACCAACATATATCTAGAATATTTTGTTTTCGTTGCCTTTCAAATGTTTTACACCGCAGGCATGTGTTTGCCGGCCGACGAAACCCCGTGCACCGTACTCTACTTGATCAAAGGTCAGATGGTGGATGTGGGAAAGGCGGTGATAACGAAGCCCTTGGAACTCATGTTCCATGGCCAGCCGATGCCCGGTGGGCACTTCAGGGTTACCTTGTCGAGTGTGAAATCGGGGCATGAGGATTTGGATCCTCCAGTATGGCTAGGGGGAGAGGACGATGAGACCCTGCCGCGGCTTGGAAACTGCAAGGGTTGGGTGCTGCTATGGCCGAAGAATCTTCTTCGTCTGGAGCCGGCCGAGAGCACACCAAGAACAACACATCAACAAGCAGGTATGAACACCACCACCCCGCCTATGCAATTACCAGTGCCTATAGTGCCGGGTGAGAGCGGCGGACGACGTGAGGAAGGGGGTCCAATAGTGGATGATGTAATCGCCCCCGTAGAATAAAGAATGGATGATGAGATGGACGAGGATGACCCTCTTCGATTCCTCAATACAGGCGCCTATGACGGTGACTTAGATATGATGAGTCAGCCATATGACGACTCGGGCTATCAGCATGCTGATGAGGAGATGGATGATCTGCCCGGGCAGGAACGTCCTAGCAGGGTTGATTGCAAGAAGTCTCTCTTCATGCAATCCTCATAGGACACACCTGAAGATGCCGCCTCAACACAGGCTCAACTAGCCGAGGGTCGTACAGTGCTTAGCCCGACAACACTGGGGCAGGGGTTAAGGAAGGGTGTGGAAGGTCAGCCCAAGAAAAAGGAGAGGAGCAGACCGGCGAAGAAAGACTCTGATGCCTACAAACAAGCCAAAGCACATAGCAGCCAGACGGCGGATTTTGAAGAGCATGTACCCGTCAAAGGTGCCGCCATGTTCCATGTCACGGGTGAGCCGATGCTACCATCGAAACCGCTGGAGGCAATATCAGGGGATGTTAGGAGACTGCATGACCATGTGCTATTGACTGAGAAAAGCCTACTAGCCTTGAAGGATCCAGGATATCTAACATACATGGCTCGTGTGCCTAAGGGGAAGTGCTACGTCGACACACAGCCCGCGGAGGTGTTCTTCCTGCGGTTTGAGCATATCTTCGAGATGTTTCTGAGAAGGCGGCTCGATTTTACAATCGTCCGCCTTTTTGCACTACATATGAGCTCCGTCATGAAGACAGAAGAAGTCTCGCAAATCTGTGTGGCGGATCCATACTACATGCACGAGTCCTTCTTGAGTCTCGGCGACTTTGAGCGTAAAACTGCTAGGGAGTACCTCAAAAACTTCATGGTATAGAATAAGGACCAAGAAATTGTCCTCCTGCCTTATCATCCAAAGTAAGGCAGTGACGGACAACCCTTTCATACATTTCAATCATTCCTTCTTGCTCATATGGAGAATAATTTGAGGTGTTTTTTTCCCCGCAGCAACGGGCGCGCCATCCTTATCGTTCTTTACCCGCGAGTCTCCCACGCCGTGTATTTCGACCCTACTAGAAACTACGAGAAGAAGGACTACACCCACATAATGAATATTCTAGATTATGCTCTCCAAGGCTTCAGCTTGAGGGGTGGCTACCTGCAGATCAGGAAACAAAGGAACAAGAAGACGGGTTTCTCGCATAAAACTAACTTCTGCTGCATCCCTGTCCCAAAACCAAGCAAGAACGATGGATTCGACCTCCTCCATCTCATGATGGAGTTCAAAAGGGATCACCAAAAGCTTCGCATGACAAGCAGAAACGATGATCATATCCGCAAGTGGGTAGAATCTCATGGAGAAGCGGATTATAAACTTAGAGATGACTTCTTTCGCATCCAGAGGGACATTGCAACGATCATCATGAAAGAAGTCGTCGAAGAGAAGGGGATGTTCCACCACGGCCCTATATCACGAGCTGACGTCCAAAGTTGCATAGGCATGCAACGTCAGGACCTCACACCGTTCAAGAAGCTAGGGTGCATCCTCGATGATATGGAAGGATGGAAGGTCTAGTGATTTACGATGCCGATGATGATGATATGTGTCGGTTGAACTTGTATACTTTCTGTAGCGATGAAACTTTGCGATGTCCACAGTCCCTGCCAAACTTGCGTAACGCTACTTTGTTAGTTTGGGTACGATGACCTGCGTACCTCTAGTTAATTAGTTTGAGTACGATGAAACTGCGTTGATTATTTATATGTTTACTATATGTTGCATCTAGTTGCTAACCCTTTCTTTTTCATGTTGCTCAAGTATATTTTGTTGCATATGATTGTACATTCTCTTGATGAAGATGCATCTCTAATAGGTACCTAGATTCTTGATGGCGAAGAAGCAGTGCTATGTCGTGTACAAAGGGAAGGTTCCGGGAGTGTACGATGAGTGGCCTGAGTGTCAGGCGCAAGTGAAGGGGGTCTCGGGCGCCAGCCATAAAGGCTTCAAAAGCAGACAAGAACCAGAAGCTAGTTACTTGAGGTTCACGCTAGCGCAGGAGAGGACTCATAACCGCCGCCTCATGTACTGCATAGTTCCGCTCTCACTCATAGTGATAGCTCTTCTCGCGTATATCATTGTTTAGATGGATGACGATGTAGTTGCAAGTATTCGAGACTTGTATCACTATTTTCGAGATGATGACGAGAGACCACTTTGTGTTGGATGATGATTATGATGATGACATGATTTGATGAGACTATTTGTATGTGTATGCTATGATTACATTTGTATGTGTATCATATGCTAGAGATTATTGTATAAAGCCTGTTCAAATACAAAACAAATATGCAGAAAAAAAATCAGAAACTAATAAAACTAGCAGTAGCGAGGGGAGAAAAGTTAGCAGCAGTGCGCTCTTACCATTAGCGTGTCTTACTTCAAAGCGCTGCAGCTATTAGCAGTAGCGCGTTCCTGAAAAGCTCGCTACTGCTAACCATGTGTAGCAGTAGCGTGGGTCGACACGCGCTACTGCTACAAGTTAGCTATAGCGCCGTATCAGTAGCGCCGGCGCCCGCGCTACTGATACACCTAATACCCGCGCTACTACTAGGATTTTCCCTAGTAGTGAGTAGAACATTCAGCAATAGAGACAACATTGTTATGCTCAAGACATTTTAAACAAGGTGGCACAAAATCTTCCTGAGCGAAACTGATCTGTTGGGCGAGTAGTGAATCGTTTTCCTTTTGAAGATCTTCATGAGATGCTCTCAGTTTCTCTAGATCTTGCTTCCTTTGAAAATAATCATAGGAAAGCTTATCATGAGTAGCTGAGAGGGTTTCATGATGACTTTCAAGTTCCTCGTACTTAACACGAAGATTTTTTATGTCTTCGATTAAGGACTAGGTTCGATTCATTTCCTCGTCCAATAGGTCATCGCTTTTGTATAGCAAAATTTTTGAATCTTTTCCATGGCTGTTTGTTGTTCAGTTGCAATTTGAGCAAGAGTCTTATAGATGGGTTTGGATTCACATTCAGAGTCATCTTCACTGGAGGTCTGAAAGTAAGCATCACGTGAGTTTACCTTAGTACCTCTTGCCATGAAGCAGTAGGTGGGAGCAGAATCGTCGTCATCATTGGCTTCGGCATCGGCATCGTGACCATTGTCTTCAGGGTTGAAGACGGACTTGGTGACGAACGCTGAAGCCAGAGCCAGGCTTGCCACACCTGAATCAGACTCTTCCTCAGACTCCACCTCCGCCTCCTCAGAAGCAGACTCTTCCTCTGAATCCAACTCCTTGCCAATGAATGCACGAGCCTTGCCAGATGAGCTCTTCTTGTATGATGAAGAATTTGAAGAAGACTTTGAGGATTTCTTCTTCTTCTTGTCGTCGGAGTCATATTCCTTGCTGTTCTTCTTCTTTTTGCTTCCTTGTCCCATTGAGGACATTCAGATATGTAGTGGCCTAGCTTCTTGCATTTGTGGCATGTTCTCTTCTTGTAGTCACGAGTGGAAGCCTCATCATTCTTGGAACTGGATCTTGAAGACTTTCCGAAGTGATTCTTCTTGGAGAACTTCTGGAACTTTCTCACAAGCATTGCTAGCTCTTTGCCGATGTCTTCAGGATCTTCAGAACTGCAGTCAGATTCTTCTTCAGATGAGGAAATAGCTTTTTCCTTCAAAGCACAGGATCGGCCATAGTTGGGGCCATAGATATCTCTCTTCTCGGATAGCTGGAACTCATGTGTGTTGAGCCTCTCAAGTATGTCAGATGGATCGAGATCTTTGAAGTCAAGGCATTCTTGGATCATCAGTGCTAGAATGTCAAATGAGCTGTCAAGTGATTTGAGTAGCTTCTTCATGACTTCATGCTTGGTGATTTTAGTGGCGCCAAGAGCACGAAGTTCATTTGTGATATCAGTGAGGCGGTCGAAAGTGAGCTGGATATTCTAATTGTCATTCCTCTTGAATCTATTGAAGAGGTTGCGAAGCACATCGATTCTGGAATCTCTTTGAGTTGAGACACCTTCGTTGACCTTGGACAGCCAGTCCCAGACTAGCTTCGCAGATTCCAGAGCACTCACATGGCCATACTGCCCTTTAGTCAGATGACCACAGATGATGTTCTTGGCGGTTGAGTCTAGTTGCGCGAACCTCTTGACATCAGCAGCGGTGATGCCTTCACCGACTTTGGGAACGCCTGTCCTGACGACATACAAGAGGTCGTTGTCAATGGCTTCAAGATGCATGCGCATCTTATTCTTCTAGTAGGGGTAATCAGTGCCATCAAAGACGGGGCACGCAGCAGAGACCTTGATTATCCCTGTAGTCGACATAGCTAAAACTCCAGGTGGTTAAACCGAATCACACAGAACAAGGGAGCACCTTGCTCTGATACCAATTGAAAGTGCTAGTTATCGACAATGGGGGGGAATAGGCAATTTTTATGGAAGTCTTCAAAAGATGCAAGATCTTCAAAGACAGACTGTCAAACAACACCTATATGATATGAAGTGGAAGATAAGCTACGCTAGACATGCATTAGGCAAGTAAACAGTACAATGAAAGCACGAAGACTAATAGCAGCTAGGTAGAACAGATCGGAATGGGAAGACAGTACGAAGCCAAATACAAGAAAATCTTCACACTATGAAGTCAAACAGATCATGCAAGTAAGCAATGATTTCACGAAGACAAACTAAAATGTAAAGCTGGTAGGGGATAGAACCAGTTGCTTGGTGAAGACAAGGATTTGGTAGACCAGTTCCAGTTGCTGTGACAACTGTATGTCTGGTTAGGGAGGCTGAGATTGAACTCAGAAGACCACGTCTTCACCTTATTCCCCTTGAGCTAAGGACACTTAGTCCTCGCCCAATCACTCAGGTAAGTCTTCAAGGTAGACTTCCAAACCTTCACAGACTCCTTTCACCGGCGATCCACAATGATTCTTGGATCCTCAGAACGTGACGCCTAACCGGCTGGAGGATACACAGTCCTCAAGTGTAATAAGTCTTCAGATCACGCAGACAGAAAGACTTGAGTGATGCCTAACACTCTTTGGCTCTGGGTGTTTTGGGCTTTGTCCTCGCAAGGATTTCTCTCTCAAAGGCTTCGAAGGTGGGTTGCTCTCAAACGACAAAAGTCGTGCACTAACTCTGAGCAGCCACCAATTTATGGTGTAGGGGGTGGGCTATTTATAGCCAGGAGGCAACCCGACATGATCTGTCCGAAATGACCCTTGGTCACTAAGGAACTGACACGTGTCCAATGGTCAGATTGCAAACACACGCGGCAGCTTGACTTGGGCTACAAGCAAAGCTGACTCATCCAACTCTGGATAAGATTTTGTCTCATTGTCTTCACTTGAAGACATAGGATTTGGGTTGAGCATCACGTCAATTTTCTGACTTTGTTCACTGGGGCCCCACTTAACAGTTCGGTGGTTCCTATGACTCAAGAAGGAAGAAAATGAAACTACGAAAGAAATTATGTCTTCGCACTCCATAGTCTTCAAGTGAATGTATTCACACATCATTATCTTCGACGTGAATGTCTTCACGAACCACCATTGTCTTCAATGCCTTCATACATTTTTAGGGGTCATCTCTAGTAGGAAAACCGAATCAATGAGGGACTTCTACCTGTGTTATTCTGCAATTCTCACAAACACATTAGTCCCTCAACCATGTTTGTCGTCAATACTCCAAAACCAACTAGGGGTGGCACTAGATGCACTTACACATGGAAGTGTCTCCTTATTACGCGCAAAATAATGATTCCTCCACCTGACAGTGGGGACCCACTGGAAGGGCCTCTATATTTCATGAAAAAAAAACATTCCTCCCGCTGACACCTCGGACCCACCAGCTATATCTTCGCATGCAAGGAAGTGCCTCCTTATTAACAAAAAAATGATTACTCCCCCTGCTAGCTGGGACCCACCATATTTGGAGGCTGACTTGTGGGCCTACTAAGTTGACGCGGACGCAGAGCTTTGTCAACATAGTCAATATAAACGATTCTAGATGCAGTGACCGTACGATGTTAATCTAACGGTCGTGATGCTTCTTCAACCTCTGGTCTTCTTGCTCTAGCCGCCCAAACCAGCGCCGGCTGTGCCGCCTGCTCCTGCCTCCTATGGTCGGTTGTGCAACCATGCAGGCCTCACCGCCCCACCCTACTCCCATCGCTGGCCTGGCCATCCATCTACTATCCACACCTGCTATTATTTTCCGGCGACAGCAGACGAACCAGTAAACCCTCGTACTCCCCTAAGCATGGGAAACAACTGCCGAGTCTTCCGTGGCTCCGTGTCGTTCCCTTCCTAGGCCTCGTCGTCGTCCACCGACTTGGTGCTCTCGATGCGGCGTGGTCAACGAACGAAATCCATCGAAAGAGGAATGTACGTGGAGACGCTGACAGCTGGGTCCACGGCCGCACGCAAGGAAGTGCCTCCTTATTATGCGCAAAATAACAATTCCTCCACCTAACAGCGGGGACCCACCGGAAGGGCCTCTGTATTTCGCAAAAAACAATGTTCCCCCAACAGCTGGGACCCACTAGCTACATCTTCGCACGAAAGGAAGTGCCTTCTTAACCCCTGACAGCTGGGACCCACCAGGTCAAAGCATAGGTAGCGTTACTTGTCTGGTCATGAACGTGTACATACATAGCAGTCGATCAGTCTCTCTGCAGTGATGAACCGTGGCCGAGTAAGGAGCGGCACATGTTGAAGTAGAGGCGCCGACGTAGCATGTCACGCAGTCCTGTCTATATCGTGTACACGTACGTACAGCCACATTGCAAGAAAGTAAATACGGCTACGGATGTACATACAGGCGGGGTCTCTAATGCGTGTTCATCTGCAGCCAACCGACTGGGTCGGAATGGAGGAAATAGTGTCGTGTTCATCGGGAGGCAACCGACTGGGTCAGAATATGTCATGTTCATCGGGAGCCAACCGGCTTGGACGAAACAGCCGAAACAAGGTCTGGCGAATCGCAGAACGGAGGAAACAGCCTTCTGTTTGACCGTGTACAGTTGAAATGGGGTCCTGTTCATCGGGAAGGGTCCGACGTACTACAAAATGGAGGAAACAGACTTCTATTTGAGTGCCTACAGTCGAAATGGGGTCAAGTTGATTGGGAGGGGTGTGGCGAACCACAAAACGGAGGAAACAGACTTCTGTTTGAGCGGCTACGGTCTAAACGGGGTCATATTCATCCACCGTCTACTACCTCGCTCCAGCCTCCACGGGCTGTTGTTCATCCACCGTCTACTTTCTCCAGCCTCCACCAACTACTGTTGATCCATGGGATACTATTCATCCAGACTCCACCGACTACTGTTCATCCAGCCTACATGGGGTCCTGTTCATCCACCCCCAACCAGCTGGGGTGCGGCGGCCTCCTCGGGGTCATGTTCATCCAGCGGCAACCGCCTACTACAACGGGGTCCTGTTCATCCAACCCCCACAAGGAACTGTTCATCCATAGCCAACCAACTGGCTCGACTCACCACGTCTCGACATCACGCATGCGGTAGCAACAATCACTGTTCATCGCGAGCCAACCCAACACACCGGCTGGTTGCATCTCGCATGGGGGCTTGATCGGCTTCAGTAAGCAGCAGTAGCGATCGATTGCTCGGGTTCAGTTAGCAGCAGTAGCGAAGGAATCGCTCGGGTTCAGTCAACAGCGAAGTAATCGCTCGGGTTCAGTTAACAGCGAAGGGATCGATCGCTACGGTTC
Organism: Thinopyrum elongatum; assembly: GCA_011799875.1. Lineage (NCBI taxonomy): Eukaryota > Viridiplantae > Streptophyta > Magnoliopsida > Poales > Poaceae > Thinopyrum > Thinopyrum elongatum. The sequence goes on from CM022300.1 coordinate 436,271,450, forward strand.
AGTAATGTAGCTAGTGCAATTGCTCGGGTTCAGTACGAACGCCTCCCTCGGGTTCAGTTAGAGCCAACACCTCGCACACACATGCGCCTATGTACGAGAGAAACGCGCAAACCACAGTGCATCGCTCAGCCCCGACCACCCACCGTAACCGGGAACTCCGCGAAAATTTCCTCGCCCTCACTTCTACCATGATTTTTTTATGTCATGGACGGCCCAAAGAATGTCATGCAGGTGCGCCCCATTTTCTGTCATGATTTTTTGTCATAGAAGTAGGAGCCCACCACATCTATGATGATACGTGTTTTTATCACAATTGTCATCATAGAAGTGTCATAACCATGACAAAATAAATCCGTTCGGGCCATAATGTCACGGATGTGTCTTTTTTTTGTAGTGAGTCGTAGCCTTCCCTGAAGGGAAATGACCAAAATGGAAAAAGTGAGTCTGTCAGAATTTGAGCACAATGGTAACATTCCTTGTGGAGCAAGAAATGCTAACTCCTCAGTCCGAAAGATATCTCCTGCAGCACCGAAGAACTACATCGTCTGTTGACAGGTAGTCATTTGGAGCAGAGAGAGATTTCTCTCAGTCTTGCTTAGGTTTGGGCTAAGCATCACAGCGGATCTAAGAATTGAGAACTTATACCCCTCTTAATAGTACGGAGGTCCTAAGACTTAAGAAAAAGAAGAAGAAGAACAAAAGAAATTCTACGTCTTCGCTTCGCCTTCAGTCTTCTCAGTCAATTTTCTTCGGACGGTCTCTGAACCAATTGCTTCACCATAGCAATAGATTTTAAGGGGTCAACTTCTTTGCATCAATCATCTTGCTAGAATGGCCTTGAGAGATATGACGAATCTCCTCTGTTTATCAAATATCCTTCGGTGAAGTTCCTTGAACTTGACACCAAATATGTCATTCTTCTTTGGTTCTGTATGGACTATTTCTCTCTATGTGCACTAGCAAACAAATAAGTCCACGCCTGTTTCTGTCAACAATCTCCAAAACACAAGAGGGCAATAATTACACGAACACCCTCAAAATGCTAAGGACAATAATTGGCAAAGCTCCATGACTCTTAATTTTTGGTTAAGTGATCCAAGATCACATTGAGTCCATAGGAAAGCCAATACTATTAAAAGTGGATGAGGTTTTGATCATGACTCAATTGCTCAAACACTTCTCCACATAACAACTGTCCAAAACCCTAAAAGTCCATCTAGGTCTCACCGAAACCTTCCCATCCGGACCCCTAAGATGAACCCATACCTTGCCACATGCCAAACCCTAACGTTTCGGTAAAGCCAATATGGATCTCGGTCTCACCTAGATTGCCTGAGCAAGTTTCTGTAATGAAGTTGCTTCATTTTGGAATTACCGAGATGAAACTATTGAAACTACCGAAACGAGGTCTTGCCCTAGCCATTGCATATCGGTCTCACCGAGATGTTCTGATCAGTCTCACCGAAACCGCCAACGTTCGAATCTTTTGCACTAGTCGTTCTCACCGAGAATTCAGTCCGGTGTCACCGAGTTGGGTCAAAGACTTGTAACGGTTGGATCTTTGGGTGTAGGCTATATGTACCCATCCACCCCACCTACTCTCTAAGAGAGCCATCAGAACGAACCACCACTCCTACTATTAATTTTCTAAGAGAGAACCACCTACTCATGTGTTGAGATTAAGAGATTCTAATCCTACCATTTGAACCTTGATTTCTAGCCTGTCCCAAGTTGCTTTCTATTCAATCCCCTCTTCCACCAAAGCCAAATCTATGTGAGAGTGATTGAGTGTTGGGGAGACTATCATTTGAAGCACAAGAGCAAGGAGTTCATCATCAACAACACCATCTAATACCTTTTGGAGAGTGGTGTATCCTAGATTGGTTAGGTGTCACTTGGGAGCCTCCAAGATTGTGGAGTTGAACCAAGAAGTTTGTAAGGGCAAGGAGATCGCCTACTTCATGAAGATCTACCCGAGTGAGGCTAGTCCTTCATGGACGTAAGCCATGATGGAATATGCAAGGTTGCTTCTTCATGGACCCTTCATGGGTGGAGCCCTCCATGGACTCATGTAACCGTTACCCTCCGTGGGTTGAAGTCTCCATCAACGTGGACGTACGATTGCACCACCTATCAGAACCACGCCAAAATCATTGTGTCTTCATTGCGTTTGATTTCTCTGAACTCCCCTTTACGTTCATATGCAAAGTCTTACTTTCCGCTGCTCGACTCTTAGACCTGCATGTGTAGGGTGTATTTGACTTGCTAGAATCGCTAAAACTTTCCTACAACTAAAATTGGGAAAAGGATAAGTTTTATTTGGTCAATTAGTCTAATCACCCCCCCCCCCTCTAGACATACTTTCGATCCTACACGGCAGTGATGGCTCGTATCCGCGTCAGTTTTCCCCGAAGAGGAAGGGATGATACAGCACAGCTTCGGTAGGTATTTCCCTCAGTTATGAAACCAAGGTTATCGAACCAATAGGAGAACCAAGCAACACTATGTAAACGGTACCTGCACACAAAGAACAAATACTTGCAACCCGACGCGTAAGAGGGGTTGTCAATCCCTCTCGAGTAAAAGATAGATTGGTTTGTATGATTTTGGGTAAATAGATCTCGCAATAAAACAAAATAAAATAAAGAAAGAAAAAGTGCAGCAAGGTATTTTTGGGTTTTTAGAATAATAGATCTGAAAACAAAAGCAAATAAAAATAGATCTCAAAGCGAATATGATAAAGAATAGACCCGCGGGCCGTAGATTTCACTAGTGGCTTCTCTCGAGAAAAATAGCATACGGTGGGTAAACAAATTACTGTTGGGCAATTGATAGAACTTCAAATAATTATGATGATATCTAGGCAATGATCATTATATAGGCATCACGTCCAAGATTAGTAGACCGACTCCAGCCTGCATCTACTACTATTACTCCACACATCGCCCGCTATCCAGCATGCATCTAGTGTATTAAGTTCATGGAAAAATGGAGTAATGCAATAAGAATGATGACATGATACAGACAAGATCTATTCATGTAGGAATAGACCCCATCTTGTTATCCTTAATGGCAATGATCAATACGTGTCTTGCTGCCCCTTCTGTCATTGGGAAAGAACACCGCACGACCGAACCCATCAGAAAGCACCTCTTCCCATGGCAAGAAAAATCAATCTAGTCGGCCTAACTAAACCAAAGATTCGAAGAAGAAATACGAGGCTATAAGTAATCATGCATATAAGAGATCAAAGAAACCCAATTTGGTAAAGGTAGCAATGAGAGGCCATGTAGGAGTACATGGTGGGTTATCTCATTGGGACCGTCCTTAAGAACTAGGTTCTGTGTATGTTATCCAAGAACAGTTACTACCACACATTGGGCTCCGGGTACTCCAAGCTATCTCGACTTATTAATCTCCTTGATCTCTGTCTAGGAGTTGCAACTAGTTTCTGGTGTTTATAGGATGTCTACTGGACATACCAAGCGCACTATTACCTTACAGGGTGGACTTGGGACGGCTAGGCACATGGCATGGTGTACAAAGCATAGTACCATCCGTCGAGGTGGACTTGGGAATCCTGCTCACATCGTTTGGGGTCGTGATGGAAACTTCGGCCGAACTTCCCTTCCGGGTTCAACCTCATATAGGCGATAAATCTGGACTAGATTCTTGTGTGGTTAGTCAGGTTGTGGCTGACACCTAAAAGGATCGAGAAGAGGGGTCTAGAGGGGGGCTGATTAGACCCTCAACAAGTAAAAGTGGCAGTTTTTAAGTTCTTCAAGTTGAGGTAGAGTTTTAGCACAAGTTTAAGCATTCACAATACATTTCAAGCAAGCACGACAAGAGTTTATACAGCAGAAAGAGTAAAGCATGCAGATTGCAAGAAAGTAAAAGGATGGGATTGGAGTGTGCAAACGCAAGGAAGACACATATATTTTTGGTGTGGTTCCGATAGGTGGTGCTATCGTACATCCACGTTGATGGAGACTTCAACCCATGAAGGGTAACAGCTGCGCGAGTCCACGGAGGGCTCCACCCACGAAGGGTCCACGAAGAAGCAACCTTGTCTATCCCACCATGGCCATCGCCCACGAAGGACTTGCCTCACTCGGGTAGATCTTCACAAAGTAGGCGATCTTCTTGCCCTTACAAACTTCTTGGTTCAACTCCACATCTTGACAGAGGCTCCCAAGCGACACCTAACCAATCTAGGACACACCACTCTCCAAAAGGTAATAGACGGTGTGTTGATGATGAACTCCTTGCTATTGTGCTTCAAATGATAGTCTCCCCAACACTCAACTCTCTCTCACAGATTTGGATATGGTGGAAATATGATTTGAGTGGAAAGCAACTTGGGGAGGACTAGAAATCAAGATTCTTGTGGTAGGATTGGTATATCTTGATCTCAACACATGAGTAGGTGGTTCTCTCTCAGAAAATGTATGGTGGAAGTGTAGGCACGTTCTGATGGCTCTCTTACATATGGAGAAGGGGGTGGAGGGGTATATATAGCCTCCACACAAAATCCAACCGTTACACACATTTGACCAATCTCTGTGAGACCGAATGGGTAAACTCAGTGGGACCGATTAGTTCAAAATGTGAACATTACGAATCTCGGTGGGACCAACTGGAACAACTCGGTGGGAACGATGTGCTAGGGCTTAGGGAAAACCGCATCTCGGTGGCACCGATTGCATCAACTCGGTGAGACCGAAGTGAAGCAATAAGGCAACAGAGACTTGGTCAAACCATATCTGTGAGACCAATCGCAATTTCGGTGAGACCGAAATAATTGCAACAGATACCAGGGAGTTGGCAAGGCCATCTCGGCGAGACCGAGATCCGTATCGGTGTGACCGAACTGTTAGGGTTTGTGGCTGTGGCTATTTCATATGAACTCGGTGGCGCCGGATAGAAAGAATCGGTGGGGCCGAGATGGAGTTTTAGGGTTTTGACATATTTGGATGGAGAAAGTGGTTGAGGGTTTTGGAGCAATATCACTAAGCATTTGAGCAAGCAAGCCATTAAGCAACATGTCATCCCCTTTTAATAGTATTGGCTTTCCTATGGACTCAATGTGATCTTGGATCACTAAAACAAAGATGAAGAGTCTTGAGCTTTTGCCAATATATGTCCTTAGTACCTTGAAGGGGTTCCACATCCACTTGTCCTTTCCACACCATTTGTTGAACTTGTCTGAAATACACAAGATAAAAGTATTAGTCCAACAAGAGATATGTTGTATTAATTACCAAAATCACCCAGGCTGCGGCGGTCGAGAACCCAGGCGCGTCTACCCTCCTGAGGCTGTCCCCAAGAAGAAGAAGCAGCTGCTCCACCAAGGACCTCAGGAGAGCAGGGTGTCCAGCGGCACCACCTCAGGCCCTGCACCCACTGACGGGGCGCCTGCCTCTCTCACATAGGAAGGCGCGCCCGGTGCCCTTCTCAGGCTGGGCTCGGGGGCTCTCCTCTGGAGGGCCTCTGACCTGGCCAACTTCACGAGGGAGGCGCTCAGGCACCATGTGGAGGCGTGCTTCAGCGCGCGCTTTCGCTAGGAGGGTACAAGGCATGAGGTGCCAGGTGCTCAGGAGTTCATCACCAAGGCAATCGAGGAGCTTTAGGAGGCAAGAGCTATGCGAGGCGACCATCGCCCACCACCCGGCACGGCTCCTTGTCCCGGCGAGGACAGCGAGCTGCGTGTCTGTGTCAACATCCCAAGGCTCAACAGGGCCGCATCTCAGGAGCGCTTCTGGCCGTCCCACGTTGGCCGGTGCGAGGGCCCCCTCACAGCTATGTTTGCATTCCTTTGGGCTTGTCGAGCGCGGCTGCTACATTCCAGCGCCACATGCGGGGCATCCTGGCGGCTCATGAGGCCTAAAGCCAGGCGATCCTATCAGAGGGGGAGATGGATCCTCGTGAGCCCCCCGCCCTCCCAGAGCCTCCCGAGGTTCAGGGCCTTGGCGGCTCATGAGGAGCGACTTCTGCGGCACGCGTCTTCAGTTACTCCAACATCTCTTCAGCAACGGTGCCAGGTGACATTTTCTGGTTTGTTCAGTTGGGGGCGCCCCTCGGGCTGCATGATCCCCAAGCCGCATGGGTCCGTCCATGTGGCATGTATCATTTTGCATCTATCAGAACTAGCTCTATCCTATCCATGAGTTTATTTATGATTATCACTTGACTGTCCGGTGCTTCGTCACCATGAACATCGTACGCCCTTGCAAGCTCACCCACGACTGCCTCATGATTAAGGATTGGCACGGCGTCTGTGCTCGGGTCCGTCCCTGCAGCGTCGCTAAACCCAAGTGGTTGAGCTCTGGCTCGCGGGCCAGCTCCCGTGCACGTCACCTCCCATGGTCCTTGGTGCCTTGTTCTCGCATGAGCTAATTGGGGGCGGGTAAGTTAGGGCACGCGACCCGGTGCCTCGCCACCGCGGGAGCCGCGCGCCGGTTGTCTTTCTTCAGGACATTCACATGAGAAGACTGGGCATGGCGTTTGTGCTCGGGTCCTTCCCTACAGCGTCGACAAACCCAATGGCTGAGCTCTATCTGGCGGGCCGGACCCGTTTCACGTCACCTCCTGGGGTCGTTGGTGTTTGGCCTTCTCATGCGATAACCTCAGGAGATTCACTCGGCGTAGGTTGCCTAACCATCTCGCAGGACTATCACAAGTGCTACGAATCAAATTCAGGCGCAACCTGCCTTGAGGTAGGGCCTCATGAGTCCCGCACTGGCTCACGAGTGCCCATACACACCTCCTCTAGCCCTGTCGTGCAAGCCACGTGTTAGGGCGGGGCTGTACACGCCCCGGGGTCTCCCCTCAGAGGGAGCCCCCACCCACGTACCTGTGGAAGCACCATGCTCCACGCTGGCAGTTGACACGGTCGAGGAGCGGCTATGCTCGTGCAAGAGCGGAAGCGCCATGCTCTGCGCTGGTGATAAACAACTGGGGGCAGCCTAGCGGCTGCACTAACCTCAGGAGAGTAGCGCGAGGGGGCTAGGCACGGGGGCTATGCTCAGGTCATGCCTGGCGTACGCCACCATGCCAGGTCCCTCGGACCTGGTCTTCGCGCATCCCTCCCGAGCGAAAGCCCGGCGAGGACAGGTATGGGGGTTTTCGTTCGCACGTCAAGGGAGACTCCTGAGCATCGCGACTCAGGAGCCTAACTGGTCACGTAGCCCCTCACCCCTTGGTCTCGTCCTGGCGATCCAGATGCCCCAACGACAGCTGAGGTACACGCGGGGCGAGGCCCTGCCGACGCAGAACGCAAAGACCCACTATCGCATCTCCTTCCCGAGGGCTGTTCGTACGTCAAGGGGGACTCCTGAGCATCGCGACTCAGGAGCCTAACTGGCCACATAGCCCCTCACCACTTGGTCTCATCCTGGTGATTCGGACGGCCCAACGGTGGCTGAGGTATTCACGGGGCCGGGCCCTGCCGACGCAAAACATCAAAGCAAACGGAAAGGAAACCGCAGAACCCTAGCAAATTATTACAAAACATACTGTCTCTTAAAGTTCCAAAGCATAAGTTCTTACGCCTCCACGAGGCACGATACATGTTGCAGGAATAGAACAAGGGGAAAGCGCCGCCATCTCCTTTAGCCTTGGACGCCATCATTGCCTGCTTGGGGAGTCCCGTCACCGACGACGTCGCCGCGGTCCTTGCCATCAGCCGTAGGCACGGGATCAACGGCGAGGAACTTCCGCAGCAGGGCCTCCACTTGACCCTTCATGGCCTCGGCATCAGCATCTTGGAGCTCAGGGTCCACGGGCTCGAGCAGGGCACCAAAGTCGAAGCTGGAGTCCCGAAGATGGAGGTGGCTGAAGACACGCGTTACGTCCGAGGCCGAAAGCGCAAGGGCTTCTCCCTCCACTATGGGGCCCACTCCTACGACGATGCCCTCGAGCACCACGACAAGCTTGGAGAGCAGCCCGGCGGGGCCTTCCTCCGGAGTCACCAGCGGCTCCTTGTACCCGCTCCCGTAGAGATCCTGCAGTGCCTTGCGGGACCTCTGCTCGAGGGAGTCGAAGACGGCACACCCCGCGGTGGCCGCCTCCTCAGCCTTGGCAAGGAGTTTCTCCCTGGCCTCCAGCGGAGCTTTCTCGTCGGAGACAAGCTGGGCATGGGACGCCTTGGCCGCCTCCACCTCCTCCTTCAGCTTCTCCAGGCGGCCGCACTCCGTGGCCTGCTCCCGAGATGCCTGCTCCAGCTCGGCGTCACGACCGGCGACCGTAGACTCCCGCTCCTTCAGCTTTTCCTCCTGCTCCTCGAGTTGGCGGGCACGGGTGGCCTGCTCGTCGCGGAGGGCTTTCAGCTCGGCCTTCACCGTGCGGCAGCGCTCCTCAGCGTCCTTCGCGTCCTTCAATGCCATGTCACGGGCAGCGGCGGCCACGCCGGTCACCTTCTGGCCCTCCTCTTCAGCAGCGTCGGCCTGGTCCCAGGCCACCCTGACAGACGAGTCAGCCTGGAGCCACCCCGAGACCAGCTCCAGGCGCCCCGATGCCCGACGCCGGTCGGGGCCCCGAAGATCGTTTTGGAGTTGATCCAATGCGGAGAAGGCCTACTCCAGAGCACCGGGCGTGGTATAAGAGCCGCGGCCCGCCGGTGTGGCGGCTGAAAGAGGAGACGATGACGGCATTAAGACCGGCGAAGCAGCAGTAGCAAGGATGGCCGGGGGCTCCGGAGCCCTCGGGTCGTCAGCAGGCGCGCTGAAGGCAAGCGTCTCTGAAGCCGACGCGGCCGCAGGGGCATCCTTCTCCTGCGGCTGGGCCCCTGAGCCTCGCGAGGGCAACCCTGCGGCAGGAGGTCGCGAGCTAGCCTTGTCCGTCTGCCCCAGAACCTCCGGGGCCGAGGTGGGCTACTTGGCCTTAGGAGCCCTCGCCTCCTCCTTCTTCCTTTTCGCCGCCGGCATTGGCCTGGCCGCAGAGAGGAAAATGTCAGAGCACTACGTCAAGAGCAGGAAGCAAAGACAAGATGGTGCACTTACTGATCCATGGCGACATACTCCCTCGTCCTCTTCAGGAGCGCGATGCCCACAGGCTTCGTGGGCACGAGCCCCGCCGCGCTCTCAGGAGCGGATGAGCGCGCGGCGGCCGGATATACGGCAGCGGCGGCCGACGGCGGGGCGGGGGCGCCACCTCGGGGAAGCAACGACGACCTGTCCTTCTTCAGGACACCCTGCTTTAGCTTCTTCGGAGGGGTGCCCCTGGACCTCGTGGTGACCCCGGCGGAGCGCGGCGACTCTCTGACTGGGTGCTCGCCGGCGTTGTCGTGAGAGAAGGTGCGGAGGAGCTCGCTCCGCCGTGGGGGAGAAGTCTCCCCCACCTCCTCCAAGGTCGCCTCCGAGCTCTCGTTCTCCTCCTCCCCGGAGGGATCGTCGGAGGACACCGGCACCGGAGAGCCCGCGGGCAGGGAAGGCTCCAGCGGCACTAGCCCCCGCTCGTTGAAGACAGGCATGGCGGCGGCTATCTTCTCCCCGTCGGCGCGACGGTACAATGGGAGATGGGCGTCCGAGGGGCCTCCCTGGTCCTTCCCGAGCAAGGTGCGGACGACCTTGCTCAGATCCTCATCAGACAAGTTGTCCGGGCACAACCGGAGGTCGTCTTCCGCGCCCTTGAAGCTCCACAAGGGGCGTGAGTGCGCCTGGAGCGGAGCCAGGCACTGCGTCAAGAACTCCTTGACGATCATGGCCCCTGTCAGCTTCTCCGCCTTCGGGTCCTCAGCCTTCAGGTCGGCCGTCATCCTCTCCAGCAACTGCTCCGCCCTGGGGTCGGTGAGCTTCTCGTGAGCCCATCGATCCAGGGGCGTCGGCAGCGCGGTCGGCAGCTCCAGCCGAGCGTGGGAGCGCTTGGCGTCCATGAAGATCCACTTGTTCCGGAAGTCCTCCACCTTCTTCCTGGCCCGCGAGATCGCGTAGCTGCCGTTGGCCGCGATGAAGCTGGCGCACCCAGAGCACTGGCCGCTGCTTATCCGAATGTAGAAGAAGTGGCGGAACAGCGCGACGGAGGGCGTCACCCCCACGAACGCTTCGCAGTAGAAGGCAAAGATTGGCAGGAGGAGGATGGAGTTGGGATGAAGATGGAGGGCGTGGAGACCATAGTGGTTGAGGAAGGCATAGAAGAAACGGGAGAAAGGGGGAACCAGCCCAGCGAAGACGCTGTGCAGGAAGAAGGGGTAGAAGGTGTCACCCAAGGCTTTCAGCTGGGCGAAGCCTACCCGGAGCGCCGTCAGCGGGAGCACGGCGGCAAGTTGCTTCTCCTCGGTGATGGAGGATGCACTCAAGGCCGGCTCAAACCAGGGAGCCGAGCGCGCGGCAGAGGCCAACGACTTTGCCTTGTCGGTGGCCATCGATGGCGAGTCCGGGTAAAGGATTCAGCAGATCTGGAGGCGCACTAAGCAGAAGGAGAAGGGGATCTGGAGCAAGATGGAAGAAAGGAAATGAAGGCTCAGCGGCAAGCGCCAGCCTTTTTGTCAGCCAGGGACAGTTGCCAAGGCGGCGTGGGGAAGTGGAGACGCCCACGTCCCATCAATCGCCACGCGTCGACCAAGGCCGTAGGCGGTTAGGGCCTGCGGCACTCCTCACTTGCCCCTTGGCTTCGCCTCGAAGCCAAGTTCGAGCGCGCCTTGGGCCCGGGGGCTACTGTTGGCGTTCTGGGAACGGGGGTACCCAGACTTGCCTGCCTGCGGCCCATGGCATGGCTCCATCGAAGGCCTGGTATGGCCCAGCTTCAGCAACAACAACTCAAGACCCACGCGAGGTGGACGACACCAAGACCTCCACGAGGAGCGGCCTCCTCAGGCTGGCTCCCGAGGAGCGGAGATCTCTATGCAAACCCTCACCTCATGAGGTTCGGGTGACGCAAGCCATGACGATCAAGGCCAGGCGAGCGCCAGCGGGCGTAGTGTACCAGTTTCCTCTTTGGTGCTAAAGAGGCAAGCGCAGGCGCGGAGTCCCAAGGAATCAGCCAAAGGTTTCCATTCCCGTGCAACAAGACCAAGACCGCCAGGACGGCAGGACGAAGGTCATCACCGAGCCCACCACGGCATCACAACCAGAGGCTTTTGCAGGCAAAGACTACTTTTGTCAGGATAGCATGTACTAGTTGGCTCCCTTCGAATTTGGCCGTTGTGGGATCCCTTCCTGCCTTTCATTTGGGAAGAGGACCAAGGCCACTATAAATAGGACTTAGCCACCACCGTAGAGAGGGATCGGACCCCCGGACGGATCATTCAGATCACCCTCGCTCCCACCAGCTCACTCGAGCACAAGAACACCTCTCCTCCTGAGGCTGTTCGCCACTGTACTAGTTCATCCTTAGCCCCTCGAGGCCAATCCACCACAAAGCAGGAGTAGGGTTTTACACCACAAGGTGGCCCGAACCTGGGTAAACTGCTGAGTCTCTTTTCCTTATAGTTCGTCGAGCTAGGCTGTGAGATTAGCGAGTAGGCAGACTGGGGCAATATCACTAAGCATTTGAGCAAGCAAGCCATTAAGCAACACCTCATCCCCTTTTAATATTATTGGCTTTCCTATGGACTCGATGTGATCTTGGATCACTAAAACAAAGATGAAGAGTCTTGAGCTTTTGCCAATATATGTCCTTAGCACCTTGAAGGGGTTCCACATCCTCTTGTCCTTTCCATGCCATTTGTTGAACTTGTCTGAAATACACTAGATAAAAGTATTAATCCAACAAGAGATATATTGACATTAATTACCAAAATCACCCAAGGAGCACTTGTGCTTTCAACACCCTCGCCAGGCCTTCGCTTGAAGGTTGCCGAGATACATGATGTGTATATGGTGGTAAGTGGTGAGAGCGTGTATGAAGAAGTACACCCCTAGAGGGTTAATGATCTGTTCGAATAGCCGCGTCCTCGAATATGGACTGCTTGGAGACTTATATTGTTCATAGACAAGTTGAAATGGATACTCTAAAATGCGCAATATAAGTGTGAGTGCTATGGATGGCCTTCTCGCAGGGAGACGAGAGAGGATCCATAGTGGTGTATTGATGTGGTGAATATGTGGACTCATGTGCGCTTTCTTACCCCAAACAAAATAATGGTAGTCGTAGTACAAGATAGCCACTGAGTTAAAGCTGGTTTGTTGCAGATAAACTCCACAACCCCTTGTTGATACCGATGCATATGTAGATAGTTCTGATGTAAGTCTTGCTGAGTACCTTTGTACTCACGGTTGGTTAATTTATGTTTTTGAAGAGGGGACTTCAGTATGACTTTTGATTTCTGCTATGAGTTCGACGTTGACCGATTAGCTTGGGAATCCCAGAAAGAGGTCTGGTTCCTTTGGAGGGTCTTGTAGATACACATGATTTCTAGCCTTCTTTCTTTTCAGTTGTCTGTACTCAGACAGGTTTATGCTTCCGTTGCTTGTATGACTTTGTATGTTGGGTCATGAGACCCATGATTGTAATATCATGTTGTGTATGGCTCTTCAGAGCCTCTTAAATAAATACTTTGAGTCGTAGAGTTATGTTGTGATGCCATGTTGTATCTATACGTATTGTGCATATTGTGTGTATGTTTTGAAATGCATTGGTACATGTGGGATTCGACACCTAGTTATCTTCTTTGGTAGTCCATACAGGAAAATGCCTCCTAGTGCTTCCATTGAGCCCTGGTAGTTCGCTACTGCCCCGAAACACATGGATTGACCGGCATGTATCCTTCTTTTCTCTCGTGTCTGTCCCTGTGGGGAAATGTCACGCGGTGTTTACTATAGTCCTTTTGGCTTTGCTACAACTTGGTTACACTCGCTGCTGACCAACACATGCATTGCTGGGTTACGTATGCATGTCCCTATACGTTTGTGCGACCTTGTGAAAGGATCGATATGGTTGACTAGAGGGGGGTGAATAGGCAACTACCAATTTTTAGCTTTTCTTAACAAATTAGGTTTAACAACAAATAGGTTGTCTAGATATGCAAATAGGTGGACAACCTATATGAAGCAAAAAACAACAAGTTCAAGCAAAGGATAAACTTCAATACAAACTTGCACAAAGTAAAGATAAGAGATAACCACAAGTAGAGCCGGTGAATACGAGGATGTGTTACCAAAGTTTCTTCCCTTTAGGGGGAAGTACGTCTCATTTGGAGCGGTGTGGAGGCACAATGCTCCCAAAGAAGCCACTAGGGCCACCGTATTCTCCTCACACCCTCGCATAATGCAAGATATCGTGATTCCACTAGTGGTGCCCTTGAAGGCCGCAATTGAACCTTTACAAACAAGGTTGGGGCAATCTCCACAACTTAATTGGAGGCTTCCAACACCACCACGAAGCTTCACCACAATGGATTGTGGCTCCGAGGTGACCTATTTCATCTAGGGTGCTCAAACACCCAAGAGTAACAAGATCCGCAAGGGATTAGTGGGGGGAATCGAATATCTCTTGGTGGAAGTGTAGATCGGGGCCGTCTAAACCAAACCTTAGAAAATCAACAATATTGGTTGGCTAGGGAGAGTGATCAAGAGAAAATGGAGCTTTGAGCAACAATGGAGTTTGGGGAAGAAAGACATAGGTCTTCTTGGAGAAGAAGACCCGCTATATATAGTGAGGACAAATCCAACTGTATTCCTGGCCACAGCCCACACACAAGTGGTAATGCCGCTCCAGGAGCGGTACTACCGCCCTGGCGGTAGTTCCATAGACAGACTACACGGGCAGAGCACCCCGAGGCGGTAGTGCCGCCGGAGCAGTACTACCGCTTAGGGTGCACTGTAAAGGAACAAGCAGTGGTAGTCAGGAGCACGGCGGCAGTACCGCAGCTGCGGTCCTACCGCTGTCCTACTGTCGTCCGACTGCCGCGATGTGGCAAAGATGTCCAGAAGCAAAATTGCTAAGCGGTAGTGGCAGCAGTAGTGACTGGGCGGAAGTATCGCTTATGAGCGGTACTACCGCTCTACTTCCGCCTACAGTCCTGGGCTACAGCGAGATTAGCGGAGGTGGGGTGGTAGTAGGCACGGTAGTACCGCAAGCAGGACTACCGCTCAACTGCCGCTGACCGTGGGTAGACAATAGAACGCAGGGAATAAGCGGTAGTAGGCACGAAGATAGATCAGCGGCAGTACCGCACAAGCGGTACTACCGCTGCCTCGGGACACGTTAATAAAAGAACACAGGATGAACTTCAGAGATGCGGGAATGCAGGTGGGTGCAAATGAATATGTGTACATGATGATTCCACCCAAACCTTTTCGATGCGGACCCCCTCTTAATAGTACGGTTTTCCTACGACTCAAGTCCACCAAAAAAGAAATGCAGGAAAAATAACCGTCTTCACTCTGAGTCTCTGAGGGGCTCGAATCGTCTTGTGCCATATGATAGATTATATGAAATGCTCAATGCACACGATTAGTCTGCAAAAGCATTATCATCAATCACTAAAACCACTAAGGGTGAAATATGCCCTAAGAATCTCCCTCTTTTTTGTGGATTGATGACAACATGGGTTTGATTTGAGGAAATTCAAGTTGATAGCACAGAGCGGTAGTACCACTTCCCTACAATGGTAGTACCACTCCCAGGGGAGTGGTAGTACCGCTCGAGGTGGAAGTCGCTGGGGCAACTACTACTGCGGCATGATCCGGCACTACTGGTGGTGCCAAATTCAAATTTTCTCCAGTAAAACTTTATTGTCCTACTCTAGCAGTCTTCCACATCCTACGCATGCCCCGATTTGGCCAAAAATCGATGAATGCAACACCTATTGCCCTAGAACCTAGATTCACAAGATAGAACAGTGGGAGAGGAAAATAGGGGCAATGCCAGCATCCATGGCAAGAGGAGAGGGTGGGGATCGATCCCACCTGTTGGAATCGCAGAAGACGACACGGAATTGGAGATCCGGCGGCGGCCACCGGAGCGAGTTCGTCGCTTGGAGAGAGGAGAGCGTGGGGAGAGAGAGAGAGAGATGAATGGGTATGGGGGAGTTAGAACTCCCTTGCCCGAATCATAACCCTCCCCCACGAATCTGCAGTGCAGTAGTACCACTTGGAGGAGCAGTAGTACCGCCCCAGTACTACTGCGCAGCAGGAGGCCGGGTAGTACCGCTCCAGTGGTAGTACCGCTCCAGACCCAGCGGTAGTACCGCTGTAGGGTCAGAACTTGCTACAAGTGTAACAAGGAAGGTGGCTTATGCAACTAAGAGAGGCTTTTGGTGAGAAGGCTTGGGTGATAGATACAAACACCAGCACAAGGGAAGAGACACTCCAAGTCCAAAAAGACAAACAAAGGAGAGCAAACTTGGAGTAACTCAAAACTCAAACAAAGTCGTGAAGACTAGATAAGAACAAATAAAACCAACTCGAGCAAACCACTCTCAAGGAGAGGACGATGGCCGAAGCCACCTATGTTTGAGTCAGTTGGTATGGCACCGCGAAGATTTAACCATGAGCCCATGACCAATACTCATCTTTGAAGCACAAGTACCATAAAAAATGGCTAACGTGAAATATTATGATCAATTTATACATAATGGGGGGAGAGTTCATTGAGAGAACAACACTCACCCTATGTCCATGCCTACATCTAGAGCAAGATACCATGATGAATGCGGTGGGGTGTGCCTAGATTCAAGCCACATTGCTCGAATCAATGATATTTAGCTCATGCCTTAACTCATGAAATCTTGCTTCATCCAGAGGCTTCGTGAAAATATCCGCTAGTTGCTCTTGAGTATTGACGTAGATAATATCAATCTCTCCACACTTGATTTGATGCCGTATGAAATGATGATGAATCTCAATATGCCTTGTCTTTCTATGTTGCACTGGATTGTAGGAGATCTTGATAGCACTTTCGTTGTCACATAGAAGGGGCACCATGTCACAAGTGACATCGTAATCCTTTAAAGTTTGCCTCATCCATAACAATTGTGCACAACAACTTGTTGTGGCTACATACTCGGCCTTGGTGGTGGAGAGATAGACACACAACTTTGCTTCTTCGAAGACCAACTTACCAAAGAGCGACCAAGGAATTGGCACCCTCCGGAAGCTGACTTCCTATCCACATGGACTCCCGCCCAATCCGAGTCCGAATATCTCATGAGTTCAAAGCTTGCTCCTTTGGGGTACCATAAGCCAAAGTTTGGGGTATGAGCCAAATATCAAAAGATTCGCTTGACCGCCACATAGTGACTTTGTCGGGTTCAGGGCTCCGCAGACCCAAGAAAGGTTTGAACTCTGGGGTGCGTGCGAAGAACTCAATCTCCCCAGTCTGCCAACTCGTCGATCTCATGGCCTAGCTCGATGAAGTGGAAAGGAAAGGGACACATCGATTTACCCAGGTTCGGGCCACCTTGCGGTGTAAAACCCTACTCCTGCTTTGTGGTGGATTGGCCTCGAGGTTGGCTGAGGATGAACTAGTACAGAGGGGGAACAACCTCAGGAGGTGTGTTCTTGTGTAGGTGTGAGCTGGTGGGGATGATCTGGTTGATCCGTCCCCTTCTATGGTGGTGGCCTAGCTATATTTATAGTGGCCTTGGTCCTCTTCCCCCAAAACGAAGGCGGGAAGGGATCCCACAATGGCCAAGTTTGAAGGGAGACAAGTAGTACATCTTATCCTAACGAAAGGTGGACTTCGCCTGCAAAGCTTCTGGTTGTGATGTCGTGGTGGGCTCGGCGATGACCTCCGTCCTGCCATCCTGGTCTTGTAGCATGGGAATGGAAACCTTTGGCGGATTCCTCGGGACTCTGCGTCTGCACCTGCTTCCTTAGCACCAAAGAGGAAACCTGCTGTACTGCGCCCGCTGGTGCCTGCCTGGCCTTGGTCATCAGAGCTTGCGTCATCTGAACCTCATGAGGTGGGGCTTGCATAGAAATCTCCGCTCCTCAGGAGCCAGCCTAAGGAGGCCGCTTCCTCTGGAGGTCTTGACGTCGTCCGCCTCGCGAGGCTTGGCCCCTCGCGAGGGTCTGGTGTTGTTGATGCTGAAGATGGGTCGTACCAGGCCGCAGATGGAGCCACACTGTGGGCCGCAAGCAGGCAAGTCTGGGTACCCTGGTTCCCAGAACGCCGACAGTAGCCCCCGGGCCCAAGGCGCGCTCGGACTTGGCTTCGGGGCGAAGCTAAAGGGCAAGGGCGAAGCGCCGCGGGCCCCAACCGCCTGCGGGCCCGGTCGACGCGTGGTGCTTGATGGGACGTGAGAGTCTCCACTTCCCCATGCAGCCTCAGCAACCACCAGACTTGACGGCTGCCTGTTGCGAGCGCGGCTCTGCCTTCATTGCCCGCCGTTCTCGTCCTTGGCTTCCCCCCTTCCCTGTGAACTCGCGGCTCCTCTTCCAGATTTGGCGCCGGCACCAATCCACCCTTGACGCCATGGCCCCGAGGTCAAAGAAGAAGGGGAAGGCCTGTGTGCCTGCCGAGTCCTAGTCGGGTTTGGAGCCCGCGCTTGATCGGTCGACGGTGATCAACCAGGAGGGGTTGTACAAGGTCCGATTGGCCCTCGCCGCTGATTCCAAAGAGTGGAAGGCGACGACGGTCTGGCCCGCCTCCCGGGACTTGGTCGACATGGAGGCCACCGAGATCCCCATCCACCTTCACGCACTCTTGGCTGGCTTGTTCCCTCCTTTTTCTGATTTCTTCAATACCACAATCTCGCATTACCAGATCCAAGCGCTGCATCAGGACCCCAGGTCCATCATCCTCCTCACCACCTTCGCCTTCCTGTATGAGGCTATGGTGGGTGTTGCTCCGTCAGTCGCCTTGTTTCGCCATTTCTTCTCGCTCCACCTGGTCGACGGTCGACAGCGCTCGGGATGCGTGGCATTCCAGGCTGTGACGGCGATAGCTGGCTCTGGCATCGACTTCATGCTCCGCCCGGATGTGAGGGGATTCCGGAAGCAGTGGGTGTATGTGGACGCCGCCACACACAACCCCCTGCTCCTGCTCCCGGGAGCGCCAGTGGAACCCAGCTCCGGCTAGGGGCACGTGAAGCTCGTCGACCGTCGGCTTGCCCGTGTCTGGTCCAGGCATGCCAAGTTGAAGGGGGCAGGGGTGACGGCGTCGATGGACATGAGGGAGTTCGTCCGGTGGCGCATCTCCCCGCTTCAGCGCCATTCTCGCCCAATGTGGGCCTTCACTGGCCCCAACGACCCCATGAGGCTCCAGGTGCCCTCGCTCCCTTCCAAGATGCTACACACGGCGCTCGAGCTCCTGACTGGTGACCCAGCGTCTGCCGTGCTCCCGGCGGGGGGATGCTTCTTGTATCACTGCTCGAACACGGAGGACTTTGTGAAGCAGATGCCCTTCTTCGACGAGTGGGGGCTACGCCCAGAAGGTCTCGAGGGGCCTCACGAGAAACCTGTGGTCGCGCTGCTGGGGAAGTTCACCTGCAACCTTGACGATAGTTCTGCCACGACCGAGGCAGGCGGCGGTGGCGACGGCGGTGATGGCGATGTTGAAGACTAGCCTGTCATGGTCGAGGCGAGCGACGGTGGTGATGACAATGGCGGTGATGGCCCTTCCCTTTAGAGTTTACCCTGCAACAACCGGCCGTGCCTCGTGGAGGTGTAAGACTTTGCTTGAATTTGTGGTACACTTGGTGCCTGTAACACTGTTTGCACTCCGTAATTTCCTTTTCGTGCTTGATTTCCTTCCAGCTTGCCTTTGTGCTCTACGTCGGCAAGGCCCAGCCCCGCGCATACCTCGGCCTCTGTTGGAATGTCAGGTCGTGATGCCTGGACAAAGCCAAGGGGCGAGGGCCTACGTGACTAGTGAGGTCCCTGAGTCATGATTCTCAGGGCCTCCCCTTCACGTGCAAGCGGCCCGCATGAAAGAAATGTGGGCGACGGCAAGGTTAACCCGGGGTTCTTCCTACCTTTCTCTCATCAGCCTGCACCTGGGGTTTACGCGAGGAGACCAGATACCAAGGACCTTGGTGGGGTGACATGTGCGGGAGCAGGCCCGCGAGCCAGAGCCCGGTTCCGTAGGTTCTCTGGCGCTGCTGGTACTGACCCGATCACAGGCACTGTGTCCAGCCCCCGCTTGAGTGAGGCCTAGGGGAAGGGTACGAGCGGCATTACCGAAGATCCGAAAGGTCCTCCTGAGGATGATGCGACTGTTGGGCGCCCCCAGTTGTTTATCCACCAGCACGGAGCATGGGGCTTCCACTTGGCGTGGGCATGGTCGTATTGCGACCGCATCCACCAGCGCTGAGCATGGGGCTTCCACTGGGCATGGGCATGGTCGTATTGCAACCGCATCCGCTAGCAATGAGCACGGGCTTCCACTGGGCGTGGGTAGGGAGCTCTGTGCTAGAGTCTTCGGGCATGTACAACCCTGTTCCGTTCGTACACGTGGCTGGCACGGCAGAACTTGGATGAGGTGTATCCGGACACTCGTGAGCCAGCGTGGGGCTCAGGAGGTCCTACCTCAAGGCGGGTTGCGCCTGGATTTTTGGTGCAGAGCGTGCTCATGAGACCTGAGTTGGGAGGGTGGCCTGCACCGAACGAGCGTCCATAAGTCATCGCATGAGAAGGCCAGACACCAAGGACCCATAGGAGGTGAATGTATGGGGCCGACCTGCCAGACAGAGCTCGGTCGCTTGGGTTTATCAAAGATGCACGGACGGACCCGAGCACAGACGTCGTGGAAAGTCTTCTCATGCAACAAACTAAGGAAGAACACTCGACGCACGGCTCCCACAGTGGCGAAGCACCAAAACCGCGGTTGTACGAACTGAGCCGCGCGCCCTTACTCACCTACCCTCAATGAGCTCTGTTGGGAAACATTGCATGGAAAACAAAAAAGTTTCTACGCACATGAAATGATCTATCCATGGAGATGCATAGCAACGAGGGGGAGAGTGTGTCTATGTACGCTCGTAGATCGTAAGCAGAAGCGTTTCACAACGCGATTGATGTAGTCAAACTTCTTCGCGCTTCAACCGATCAAGTACCGAACGCACGGCACCTCCGCGTTCTGCACACGTTCAGCTCGGTGATGTCCCTCGCCTTCTTGATCCAGCAAGATGTCGAGGTAGTAGATGAGTTCCATCAGCACGACGGCATGGTGACGATGATGGTGAAGTGATCTCCGCAGAGCTTCGCCTAAGCACTACGAAAATATACCGGGGGTGTAAACGGTGGAGCGGGGCGCCGCACACGGCTAGGCAACACACGGCTAGGCAATTGTCTGGGGTGTGCTAGGCGCCCCCTCCTCATATATATAGGTGGGAGGGAGAGGGGAGAGGCCAAAGGGCGCCCCAAGTAGGTCCGAATCCTACTTGGGCTCCTGCCCTTGGCCGCGCCCACCTGCCATGTTTGTCGGAGGGGGAAGGAAAGAGGGGGGGGAGAGGGAAGGAAGTGGGAATCCTAATCCACACTTACCTTTCCCTTCTCCCCTTTCCTTCTCCTCCTTAGGCCGGCCCATATGGGGGGCACACCAGCCCCTTGTGGCTAGTGCGTTTCCCCTCTTGGCCCATATCTTTTGCCGGGGGTGCCCGGAACCCCTTCTGGTGACCCGATAAGTACCCGGTACCCCCCGAAACACTTCCGGTGTCCGAATACCGTCGTCCTATATATCAATATTTACCTCTCGACCATTTCGAGACTCTTCGTCATGTCCGTGATCTCATCCAGGACTCCAAACAAAATTCGGTCACCAAATCACATAACTCATATAATACTATATCGTCATCGAACGTTAAGCATGCGGACCCTACGGGTTCGAGAACTATGTAGACATGACCGAGACACCTCTCCGGTCAATAACCAATAGCGGAACCTGGATGCCCATATTGGCTCCTACATATTCTACGAAGATCTTTACCGGTCGAACCGTTATGACAACATACGTAATTCCCTTTGTCCATCGGTATGTTACTTGCCCGAGATTCGATCGTCGGTATCTTCATACCTAGTTCAATCTCGTTACCGGCAAGTCTCTTTACTTGTTCCGTAATACATCACCTCGTGACTAACTCTTTAGTCATTTGCTTACAAGCTTATGATGTGTATTACCGAGAGGGCCGAGAGATACCTCTCTGAAACTCGGAGTGACAAATCCTAATATTGATCTATGCCAACTCAACAAACACGTTTGGAGATACCTGTAGAGCATCTTTATAATCACCTAGTTACGTTGTGACATTTGATAGCACACAAGGCATTCCTCTGGTATCCAGGAGTTGCATAATCTCATAGTCGAAGGAGTATGTATTTGACATGAAGAAAGCAATAGCAATAAAACTGAACGATCATTATGCTAAGCTAACAGATGGGTCTTGTCCATCACATCATTCTCCTAATGATGTGATCCTGTTATCAAATGACAACTCATGTCCATGGTTAGGAAACCATAACCATCTTTGATCAATGAGCTAGTCAAGTAGAGGCTCACTAGGGACACGGTGTTTGTTTATGTATTCACACATGTATTTAGGTTTCCGATCAATACAATTCTAGCATGAATAATAAACCTTTATCATGAATAAGGAAATATAAAATAACAACTTTATTATTACCTCTAGGGCATATTTCCTTCAGTCTCCCACTTGCACTAGAGTCAATAATCTAGTTCACATCGCCATGTGATTAACGCCCATAGTTCACATCGCCATGTGACTAATACCCAAAAAGTTTACTAGAGTCAATAATCTAGTTCACATCGCCATGTGATTAATACTCATAGTTCACATTGCCATGTAACTAATACCCAAAGATTTTACTAGAGTTAATAATCTAGTTCACATCGCCATGTGATTAATACCCAAAGAGCACTAAGGTGTGATCATGTTTTGCTTGTGTGAGAAGTTTAGTCAACGGGTCTGCCACATTCAGATCCGTATGTATTTTGCAAATTTCTATGTCTACAATGCTCCGCATGGAGCTGCTCTAGCTAATTGCTCCCACTTTCAATACGTATCTAGATTGAGACTCAGAGTCATCCGGATAGATGTTAAAGCTTGCATCGACGTAACCCTTTACGACGAACTCTTTATCACTTCCATAACCGAGAAACATTTCCTTAGTCCTCTTAGGTAACTAAGGATAATTTTGACCGCTGTCCAGTGATCTACTACTGGATCACCATTGCACCCCCTTGCCAAACTCATGGCAAGGCACACAACAGGTCTGGTACACAGCATGGCATACTTTATAGAACCTATGGCTGATGCATAGGGAATGACTTTCATTCTCTCTCTATCTTCTGCAGTGGTCGGGCATTGAGTCTGACTCAACTTCACACCTTGTAACACAGGCAAGAACCCTTTCTTTGAGTGATCCATTTTGAACTTCTTCAAAACTTTATCAAGGTATGTGCTTTGTGAAAGTCCTATTAAGCATCTCAATCTATCCCTATATATAAGCATCTTGATGCCCAATATATAAGCAGCTTTACCGAGGTATTTCATTGAAAAATTCTTATTCAAGTATCCTTTCATGCTATCCAGAAATTCTATATCATTTCCAATCAAAAATATGTCATCCACATATAATATCAGAAATGCTACAGAGCTCCCACTCACTTTCTTGTAAATACAGGCTTCACCGTACGTCTATATAAAACCATATGCTTTGATCACCTCATCAAAGCATATATTCCAACTCCGAGATGCTTGCACCAGTCCATAGATGGATCGCTGGAGCTTGCACACTTTGTTAGAACCTTTAGGATTGACAAAAACCTTCTGGTTGCATCATATACAACTCTTCTTTAAGATATCCATTAAGGAATGCAGTTTTGACGTCCATTCGCCAGATTTCATAATCATAAAATGTGGCAATTGCTAACATGATTTTGATGGACTTAAGCATTGCTACGGGTGAGAAAGTCTCATCGTAGTCAACCCCTTGAACTTGTCGAAAACCTTTCGCAACAAGTCGAGCTTTGTAGACAGTAACATTACCATCAGTGTCAGTCTTCTTCTTGAAGATCCATTTAACATCTATGACTTGCCGATCATCGGGCAAATCCACTAAAGTCCATACTTTGTTCTCATACATGGATCCTATCTCAGATTTCATGGCCTCAAGCCATCTGTCGGAATCTGGGCTCATCATAGCTTCTTCATAGTTCGTAGGTTCGCCTTAGTCTAATAACATGACTTCCATGACAGGATTACCGTACCACTCTGGTGCAGATCGTGTTTTGGTCGACCTACGAAGTTCAGTAGTAACTTGATCTGAAGTTTCATGATCATCATCATTAACTTCCTCTCTAGTTGGTGTAGGCATCACGGGAACGGTTTTCTGTGATGAGCTACTTTCCAATTCGAGAGAAGGTACAATTACCTCATCAAGTTCTACTTTACTCCCACTCACTTCTTTCGAGAGAAACTCCTTCTCTAGAAAGGACCCAAACTTAGCAACAAAGACCTTGCCTTCGGATCTGTGGTAGAAGGTGTACCCAATAGTTTCTTTTAGGGTATCCTATGAAGACGCACTTGTCCGATTTGGGTTCGAGCTTATCAGGTTGAAGCCTTTTGACATAAGCGTCGCATCCCCAAACTTTTAAGAACTGACAGCTTAGGTTTCTTGCCAAACCACAGTTCATACAGTGTCATCTCAACGGATTTAGACAGTGCCCTATTTAATGTGAATGCAGCTGTCTCTAATGCATAACCCCAAAACGATAGTGATAAAACGGTAAGAGACATCATAGATCGCACCATATCTAATAAAGTATGGTTACCACGTTTGGACAGACCATTACGCTGTGGTGTTCCAGGTGGCGTGAGTTGTGAAACAATTCCACATTGTTTTAAATGAAGGCCAAACTCGTAACTCAAATATTCGCCGCCACGATCGGATCATAGAAACTTTATTTTTTTGTAAGGATGATTCTCCACTTCACTCTGAAATTCTTTGAACTTTTCAAATGTTTTAGACTTGTGTTTCATCAAGTAGATATACCCATACCTACTCAAATCATCTGTGAAGGTCAGAAAATAATGATACCCGCCGCGTGCTTCAATACTCATCGGACTGCATACATCGGCATGTATTATTTCCAATAAGTCATTAGCTCGCTCCATTGTTCTGGAGAAAGGAGTTTTAGTCATCTTGCCCATGAGGCATGGTTCGCAAGTATCAAATGATTCATAATCAAGTGATTCCAAAAGCCCATCTGCATGGAGTTTCTTTATGCGCTTTACACCAATATGACCTAAACGGCAGTGCCACAAGTATGTTGCACTATCATTATCAGCTTTGCATCTTTTGGCATCAATATTATGAATATGTGTATCAGTACGATCGAGATTCAATAAACCATTTATATTGAGTGTATAACCATAGAAGGTTTTATTCATGTAAACAGAACAACAATTATTCTTTGACTTAAATGAATAACCGTATTGCAATAAACATGATCCAATCATACTCATGCTCAACGCAAACACCAAATAACATTTATTTAGGTTCAACACTAAGCCCGAAGGTAAAGGGAGTGTGCGATGGTGATCTTATCAACCTTGGAATCACTTCCAACACACATCATCAACTCGCCCTTAACTAGTCTTTGTTCATTTTGCAACTCCTGTTTCGAGTTACTAATCTTAGCAACTGAACCAGTATCAAATACCCAGGGGCTACTATGAACACTAGTAAAGTACACATCAATAACATGTATATCAAATATACCTTTGTTCACTTTGCCATCCTTCTTATCCGCCAAGTTTTTGGGGCAGTTCCGCTTCCATTGACCATTTCCTTTGTAGTAGAAGCACTCAGTTTCAGGTCTGGGTCTAGCTTTGGGCTTCTTCATGGGAGCGGCAACTTGTTTGCTGTTCTTCTTGAAGTTCCCTTTCTATCCCTTGCCCTTTTTCTTCAAACTAGTGGTTTTGTTAACCATCAACATTTGATGCTCTTTCTTGATTTCTACCTTCGTCGATTTCAGCATCGCGAAAAGCTTGGGAATCATTTTTCGTCATCCCTTGCACATTATAGTTCATCAAAAAGTTCTAGCAGCTTGGTGATAGTGACTAGAGAACTCTTGTCAATCACTATCTTATCTGGAAGATTAACTCCCACTTGATTCAAGCGATTGTAGAACCCAGACATTCTGAGCACATGCTCACTGGCTGAGCTATTCTCCTCCATCTTGTACGCAAAGTATTTGTCAGAGGTCTCATACCTCTTGACACGGGCATGAGTCTCAAATACCAATTTCAGCTCTTGGAACATCTCATATGCTCCGTGGCGTTCAAAATGTTTTTGAAGTCCCGGTTCTAAGCCGTAAAGCATGGTGCACTAAACTTTTCAGTAGTCATCATATCGAGCTTGCCAAACATTCATAACGTCTACATCTACTCCTGTAATAGGTCTGTCACCTAGCGGTGCATCAAGGACATAATTCTTCTGTGCAGCAATGAGGATAATCCTCAGATCATGGACCCAGTCCGCATCATTGCTACTATCATCTTTCAACTTAGTTTTCTCTAGGAACATATCAAAAAATAGGAGAACTACATCGCGAGCTATTGATCTACAACATAGATTTGCAAATACTATCAGGACTAAGTTCATGATAAATTAAGTTCAATTAATCAAATTACTAATGAACTCCCACTTAAATAAACATCCCTCAAGTTATCTAAGTGATACATGATCCAAATCAACTAACCCATGTCCGATCATCACGTGAGATGGGGTAGTCATCAATGGTGAACATCTCTATGTTGATCATATCTACTATATGACTCATGTTCGACCTTTCGGTCTCCAGTGTTCTGAGACCATGTCTGTACATGCTAGGCTCGTCAAGTTTAACCCAAGTATTCTACATGTGCAAAACTGTCTTACACCCATTGTATGTGAACGTAGAGTCTATCACACCCGATCATCACGTGGTGTCTCGAAACAATGAACTTTCGCAATGGTGCATACTCGGGGAGAACACTTATATCTTGAAATTTAGTGAAGGGATCATCTTATAATGCTACCGTCGTTCTAAGCAAAATAAGATGCATAAAAGATAAACATCACATGCAATCAAAATATGTGACATGATATGGCCATCATCATCTTGTGCTTTTGATCTCCATCTCCAAAGCATCGTCATGATCTCCATCGTCACCGGTTTGACACCTTGATCTCCATCGTAGCGTCATTGCGTCGAGGTTGTCACGCCAACTATTGCTTCTATAACTATCGCTAACGCATAGTGATAAAGTAAAGCAATTACATGGCGCTTGCACTTCATACAATAAAGAGACAACCCTAAGGCTCCTGCTGGTTGTCGATATTACAAAACATGATCATCTCATACATCAACATATATCACATCATATCTTGACCATATAACATCACAACATGCCCTGCAAAAACAAGTTAGACGTCCTCTACTTTGTTGTTGTAAGTTTTACGTGGCTGCTATGGGCTTCTAGCAAGAACCGTTCTTACCTACGGCAAAAAACCACAACGGTGATTCATCAACTTTGCTGTTTTAACCTTCTTCAAGGACCGACCGCAGTCAAATTCGATTCAACTAAAGTAGGAGAAACAGACACCCGCCAGCCACCTTTATGCAAAACTAGTTGCATGTCTGTCGGTGGAACCGGTCTCATGTGCATGGACATGTAAGGTTGGTCTGGGCCGCTTCATCCCACTATACCACTGAATCAAAATAAGACATTGGTGGTAAGCAGTATGACTATCACCGCCCACAACTCTTTGTGTTCTACTCATGCATATCATATACGCATAGACCTGGCTCTGATGCCACTGTTGGGAAACGTTGCATGGAAAACAAAAAAAATTCTACGCACATGCAATGATCTATCCATGGAGATGCATAGCAACAAGGGGGAGAGTGTGTCTACGTACCCTCATAGAACGTAAGAGGAAGCGTTGCACTACGCGGTTGATGTAGTCAAACTTCTTCGCGCTTCAATCGATCAAGTACCGAACGCACGGCACCTCCGCGTTCTGCACACGTTCAGCTCGGTGATGTCCCTCGCCTTCTTGATCCAGCAAGACGTCGAGGTAGTAGATGAGTTCCGTCAGCACGATGGTGTGGTGACGGTGATGGTGAAGTGATCTCCGCAGAGCTTCGCCTAAGCACTACGAAAATATACCGGGGGTGTAAACGGTGGAGGGGGGGCGCCGCACACGGCTAGGCAATTGTCTGGGGTGTACTAGGCGCCCCCTCCTCATATATATAGGTGGGAGGGAGAGGGGAGAGGCCAAAGGGTGCCCCAAGTAGGTCTGAATCCTACTTGGGCTCCTGCCCTTGGCCGCGCCCCCCTGCCATGTTTGTCGTAGGGGGAAGGAAAGAGGGGGGGAGAGGGAAGGAAGTGGGAATCCTAATCCACACTTACCTTTCCCTTCTCCCCTTTCCTTCTCCTCCTTAGGCCGGCCCATATGGGGGGCGCACCAGCCCCTTGTGGCTGGTGCGTTTCCCCTCTTGGCCCATATCTTTTGCCGGGGGTGCCCGGAACCCCTTCCGGTGACCCGATAAGTACCCGGTACCCCCCGAAACACTTCTGGTGTCCGAATACCATCGTCCTATATATCAATATTTACCTCTCGACCATTTCGAGACTCCTCGTCATGTCCGTGATCTCATCCGGGACTTCGAACAACATTCGGTCACCAAATCACATAACTCATATAATACTATATCGTCATCGAACGTTAAGCGTGCGGACCCTACGGGTTCGAGAACTATGTAGACATGACCGAGACACCTCTTCGGTCAATAACCAATAGTGGAACCTGGATGCCCATATTGGCTCCTACATATTCTACGAAGATCTTTATCGGTCGAACCGTTATGACAACATACGTAATTCATTTTGTCCATCGGTATGTTACTTGCCCGAGATTCGATCATCGGTATCTTCATACCTAGTTCAATCTCGTTACCAGCAAGTCTCTTTACTTGTTCTGTAATACATCACCTCGTGGCTAACTCCTTAGTCATTTGCTTACAAGCTTATGATGTGTATTACCGAGAGGGCCCAGAGATACCTCTCCGAAACTCGGAGTGACAAATCCTAATCTTGATCTATGCCAACTCAACAAACACCTTCGGAGATACCTGTAGAGCATCTTTATAATCACCCAGTTACGTTGTGATGTTTGATGGCATACAAGGCATTCCTCCGGTATCTGGGAGTTGCATAATCTCATAGTTGAAGGAATATGTATTTGACATGAAGAAAGCAATAGCAATAAAACTGAACGATCATTATGCTAAGCTAACGGATGGGTCTTGTCCATCACATCATTCTCCTAATGATGTGATCCAGTTATCAAATGACAACTCATGTCCATGGTTAGGAAACCATAACCATCTTTGATCAACGAGCTAGTCAAGTAGAGGCTCACTAGGGACACGGTGTTTGTTTATGTGTTCACACATGTATTTAGGTTTCCGATCAATACAATTCTAGCATGAATAATAAACCTTTATCATGAATAAGGAAAAATAAAATAACAACTTTATTATTGCCTCTAGGGCATATTTCCTTCAAGCTCACGCGAGGATGAGGCACCAAGGACATCAGGAGGTGACGTGCATAGGAGCTGGCCCGCGAGACAGAGCTCGGTCGCTTGGATTTAACAACGCTGCAGGGACAAACCCGAGCACAGACGTCGTGCCTGCCCTAAATCATGAGGCGGTCGGGAGTGGGTTCGTGAGGGCGCGACAACATTCATGGTGACGAAGCATAGGACACGCAGGTTAAAACACCAAGGAAATCTCATCAAGGCATAGCTAGTTCTGATACAAGAGCAAAAGCGATACCACTGCAGGGGCGTACCCTTACAGCCTAAGGATAATGCAGCCTGTGGGGCGCCCTCAATTGAACAAACCAAAAAGTCACCTGGCAGTGATGCTGCAGAGGCATCGAAGTAGTCGATGAAGCGTGTCGTGGAGGCTCGCTCCTCACGAGCCGGATGGCTCCAGAGGCTCGCGAGGGTCCGGGGCCTCCTGAGACGCCACCACCGAGCATCAGGCCTCGTGAGACGCCATCGCGCACTGCGCCAGGCATTGGTACAAGGCGCCAATGTTCAGCAGGCCGAACGGCATGCAGACATAGTTGCAGGGGAAGTCCCCACTTCGGCCAACGCGAGACAGCCAAAAGAGGTCCTGGGAGGCGGCCTGGTTGAGGCTCGGGATGTTAACGCAGACGCGCAGCCCGTCCCCCGCGTCAGGGGCGATGGCTGCACTGGTGGGGCGCGCAGGGCGGCGCTCGCTGCATATGGCTTGCGCTTCCTGAAGTTCCATGATCGCCTTGGTGATGAACTCTCGTGCTCCTGGTGCCGCGCACCTTGTTCCTTGCTTGTGGGGGCCCACGTCTAGGCACACCTCCAAGTGGTGCCCGAGCACCTCCCTCGTCGCACTGGTCAGGTCAGAGGCTCTCCCGATGGAAGCCCCCGAGACCGTCCCGCGGGAGGCGCCGGGCGCGCCTTCCTATGCAGAAGGAAGGGGTGCTCCGACAGCAGGTGCGGAGCCTGAGGCATCGTCGGCGGACTTCTTGGCCTCCAGACGGCTCTTGGGGAGGAGCTGCTTCTTCTTCGCAGGGGTGGCCTCAGGGGGCGCGGCGTCACCTTCGCCATATGAGTTCTCGGCCGCCGCCCAGTAGGCATGCCTGAGGGAGCAGACTGCATCCTACTCATCACACGCGATGGTGATGACGCCGCTACACCCTGGCATCTTGAGGACGTTGTAGCCATGATTGTTGGGGAACGTAGCAGAATTTTAAAATTTTCTACGCATCACCAAGATCAATCTATGGAGTCATCTAGCAATGAGTGAGAGGGGAGTGTATCTACATACCCTTGTAGATCGCGAGCGGAAGCGTTCAAGAGAACGGGGTTGATGGAGTCGTACTCGTCGTGATCCAAATCACCGATGACCGAGCGCCGAACGGACGGCACCTCCGCGTTCAACACACGTACGGAGCAGAGACGTCTCCTCCTTCTTGATCCAGCAAGGGGGGAGGAGAGGTTGATGGAGATCCAGCAGCACGACGGTGTGGTGGTGGAAGCAGCGGGATTTCAGCAGGGCTTCGCCAAGCGCTACTGGAGGAGGAAGAGGTGTCACGGGAGGGAGAGGGAGGCGCCAGGGGCTGAGCTGTTTCTCCCATGCACCTCCCCACTATATATAGGGGTGGAGGGGGCTGGTTTCTTCCCCTCCAAGTCCATTGGGGCGTTGGCAAAGGTGGAAGGAAAGAAATCCCATCCTTTCCCTTCCCCACCGATTGTTATCCCCCTTTTTTAGGGATCTTGATCTTATCCCTTCGGGATATGATCTTATTCCTTCTAAGGGGGAATCTTGGTGCGCCTTGACTAGGGGTGTGGGGCCTTGCCCCCACTACCCACGTTCATGTGGGTCCCCCCATGCAGGTGGGCCCCACTCCGGAACCTTCTAGAACCTTCTCGGTACAATACCGAAAAATCCCGAACATTTTCCGGTGGCCAAAATAGGACTTCCCATATATAAATCTTTACCTCCGGACCATTCCGGAACTCCTCGTGACGTCCAGGATCTCATCCGAGACTCCGAACAACCTTCGGGTTACCGCATGCTAATATCTCTATAACCCTAGCGTCACCGAACCTTAAGTGTGTAGACCCTACGGGTTCGGGAGACACGCAGACATGACCGAGACGACTCTCCGGTCAATAACCAACAGCGGGATCTGGATACCCATGTTGGCTCCCACATGCTCCTCGATGATCTCATCGGATGAACCACGATGTCGAGGATTCAATCAATCCCGTACGCAATTCCCTTTGTCTATCGGTACGATACTTGCCCGAGATTCGATCGTCGGTATCTCGATACCTTGTTCAATCTCGTTACCGGCAAGTCTCTTTACTCGTTTCCGTAACACATCATCCCGTGAACAACTCCTTGATCACATTGAGCTCATTATGATGATGTCCTACCGAGTGGGCCCAGAGGTACCTCTCCGTTACATGGAGTGACAAATCCCAGTCTCGATTCGTGCCAACCCAACAGATACTTTTGAAGATACCCGTAGTGCACCTTTATAGCCACCCAGTTACGTTGTGACGTTTGGTGCACCCAAAGCACTCCTACGGTATCCGGGAGTTGCACAATCTCATGGTCTAAGGAAAAGTTACTTGACATTGGAAAAGCTTTAGCAAACGAACTACACGATCTAGTGCTAGGCTTAGGATTGGGTCTTGTCCATCACATCATTCTCCTAATGATGTGATCCCGTTATCAATGACATCCAATGTCCATGGTCAGGAAACCGTAACCATCTATTGATCAACGAGCTAGTCAACTAGAGGCTTACTAGGGACATGTTGTGGTCTATGTATTCACACATGTATTACGATTTCCGGATAACACAATTATAGCATGAATAACAGACAATTATCATGAACAAGGAAATATAATAATAACCATTTTATTATTGCCTCTAGGGCATATTTCCAACAGTCTCCCACTTGCACTAGAGTCAATAATCTAGTTACATTGTGATGAATCGAACACCCATAGAGTACTGGTGTTGATCATGCTTTGCTCGTGAAAGAGGTTTAGTCAACGGATCTGCTACATTCAAATCCGTGTGCACTTTACAAATATCTATGTCTCCATCTTGAACATGTTCACGTATGGAGTTGAAGCGACGCTTGATATGCCTGGTCCTTTTGTGAAACCTGGGCTCCTTGGCAAGGGCAATAGCTCCAGTGTTGTCACAGAAGAGAGCCATTGGACCCGACGCATTTGGAATGACTCCTAGGTCGGTGATGAACTCCTTCATCCATACTGCTTCGTGTGCTGCCTCCGAGGCTGCTATGTACTCCGCTTCACATGTAGAACCCGCCACGACGCTTTGCTTGCAACTGCACCAGCTTACCGCTCCACCATTCAAAATATACACGTATCCGGTTTGTGACTTGGAGTCATCCGGATCTGTGTCGAAGCTAGCGTCGACGTAACCCTTTACGACGAGCTCTTCGTCACCTCCATATACAAGAAACATATCCTTAGTCCTTTTCAGGTACTTCAGGATGTTCTTGACCGCTGTCCAGTGTTCCTTGCCGGGATTACTTTGGTACCTACCTACCAAACTTACAGCAAGGTTTACATCAGGTCTGGTACACAGCATGGCATACATAATAGACCCTATGGCTGAGGCATAGGGGATGACACTCATCTCTTCTATATCTTTTGCCGTGGTCGGGCATTGAGCCGAGCTCAATTTCACACCTTGCAATACAGGCAAGAACCCCTTCTTGGACTGATCCATATTGAACTTCTTCAATATCTTATCAAGGTATGTGCTTTGCGAAAGACCTATGAGGCGTCTCGATCTATCTCTATAGATCTTGATGCCTAATATATAAGCAGCTTCTCCAAGGTCCTTAATTGAAAAACACTTATTCAAGTAGGCCTTTATACTTTCCAAGAATTCTATATCATTTCCCATCAGCAGTATGTCATCCACATATAATATGAGAAATGCTACAGAGCTCCCACTCACTTTCTTGTAAACACAGGCTTCTCCATAAGTCTGTGTGAACCCAAACGCTTTGATCATCTCGTCAAAGCGAATGTTCCAACTCCGAGATGCTTGCACCAGCCCATAGATTGAGCGCTGGAGCTTGCATACCTTGTCAGCATTCTCAGGGTCGACAAAACCTTCCGGTTGTATCATATACAACTCTTCCTTAAGAAAACCATTAAGGAATGACGTTTTGACGTCCATTTGCCATATCTCATAATCATAGTATGCGGCAATTGCTAACATGATTCTGACGGATTTCAGCTTCGCTACGGGTGAGAAAGTCTCATCGTAGTCAACCCCTTGAACTTGTCGATAACCCTTAGCGACAAGCCGAGCCTTATAGATGGTCACATTACCATCCGCGTCAGTCTTCTTCTTAAAGATCCATTTATTTTCTATGGCTTGCCGATCATCGGGCAAGTCAGTCAAAGTCCATACTTCGTTTTCATACATGGATCCTATCTCGGATTTCATGGCTTCAAGCCATTTGTCGGAATCCGGGCCCGCCATCGCTTCTTCATAGTTCGAAGGTTCACTGTTGTCTAACAACATGATTTCCAGGACAGGATTGCCATACCACTCTGGTGCGGAACGTGTCCTCGTGGACCTTCGAAGTTCAGTGGTAGCTTGATCATGATCATTATCAATAACTTCCTCTCTCGCCGGTGTAGGCTCCACAGAAACATTTTCCTGTGCTGCGCTACTCTCCGGTTCGAGGGTCATCTCATCAAGCTCCACTTTCCTCCCACTTACTTCTTTCGAGAGAAACTCTTTCTCTAGAAAGGATCCATTCCTGGCAACAAAGATCTTGCCCTCGGATCTTAGGTAGAAGGTATACCCAATAGTTTCCTTAGGGTATCCTATGAATACGCATTTTTCCGACTTGGGTTCGAGCTTCTCTGGTTGAAGTTTCTTCACATAAGCATCGCATCCCCAAACTTTCAGAAACGACAGCTTAGGTTTCTTCCCAAACCATAATTCATATGGTGTCGTCTCAACGGATTTTGACGGTGCCCTATTTAAAGTGAATGCGGTAGTCTCTAAAGCATAACCCCAAAAGGATAGCGGTAAATCGGTAAGAGACATCATAGATCGCACCATATCCAATAGAGTGCGATTACGACGTTCGGACACACCATTACGCTGAGGTGTTCCAGGCGGCGTGAGTTGTGAAACAATTCCACATTTCCTTAAGTGCGTGCCAAATTCATGACTCAAATATTCTCCTCCACGATCTGATCGTAAGAACTTTATTTTCTTGTCACGTTGATTCTCAACCTCACTCTGAAATTCCTTGAACTTTTCAAAGGTCTCAGACTTGTGCTTCATCAAGTAGACATACCCATATCTACTCAAATCATCGGTGAGGGTGAGAACATAACGATAACCACCGCGAGCCTCAACACTCATTGGACCACACACATCAGTATGTATGATCTCCAATAAGTTGGTTGCTCGCTCCATTGTTCCGGAGAACGGAGTCTTGGTCATCTTGCCCAAGAGGCATGGTTCGAATCTGTCAAATGATTCATAATCAAGAGACTCCAAAAGTCCATCTGCATGGAGTTTCTTCATGCGTTTAACACCGATATGACCAAGGCGGCAGTGCCACAAGTATGTGGGACTATCGTTATCAACCTTGCATTTCTTGGCATTCACATTATAAACATGTGTAACATCACGTTCGAGATTCAATAAAAATAAACCATTCACCAGCGGGGCATGACCATAAAACATATCTCTCATATAAATAGAACAACCATTATTCTCAGATTTAAATGAGTAGCCATCTCGCATTAAGCGAGATCCAGATACAATGTTCATGCTCAAAGCTGGTACTAAATAACAATTATTGAGGTTTAAAACTAATCCCGTAGGTAGATGCAGAGGTAGCGTGCCGACGGCGATCACATCGACCTTGGAACCATTCTCGACGCGCATCGTCACCTCGTCCTTTGCCAGTCTACGCTGATTCCGCAGTTCCTGCTTTGAGTTACAAATATGAGCAACCGCACCGGTATCAAATACCCAGGAACTACTACGAGTGCTGGTAAGGTACACATCAATTACATGTATATCATATATACCTTTGGTATTGCCGGCCTTCTTGTCCGCCAAGTACTTGGTGCAGTTTCGCTTCCAGTGACCGTTTCCCTTGCAATAAAAGCACTCAGTCTCAGGCTTGGGTCCATTCTTCGACTTCTTCCCGGCAGCTGGCTTACCGGGCGCGGCAACTCCCTTGCCGTCCTTCTTGAAGTTCTTCTTACCCTTGCCCTTCTTGAACTTAGTGGTTTTATTCACCATCAACACTTGATGTTCCTTTCTGATCTCTGCCTCCGCTGACTTCAGCATCGCATATACCTCATGAATGGTCTTTTCCATCCCCTGCATGTTGAAGTTCATCACGAAGCTCTTGTAGCTAGGTGGAAGCGACTGAAGGATTCTGTCAACGACCGCGTCATCCGGGAGATTAACTCCCAGCTGAGACAAGCGGCTGTGCAACCCAGACATTTTGAGTATGTGCTCGCTGACAGAACTATTTTCCTCCATCTTACAGCTGTAGAACTTATCGGAGACTTCATATCTCTCGATCCGGGCATGAGCTTGGAAAACCATTTTCAGCTCTTCGAACATCTCATATGCTCCGTGATGCTCAAAACGCTTTTGGAGCCCCGGTTCTAAGCTGAAGAGCATGCCGCACTGAACGAAGGAGTAATCATCGGTGCGTGTCTGCCAAACGTTCAAATCGTCTGGCAGTGCTCGGAGAGCAGGTGGGTCACCTAACGGTGCTTCAAGGACATATGATTTCTTGGCAGCTATGAGGATAATCCTCAGGTTACGGACCCAGTCCGCATAGTTGCTACCATCGTCTTTCAGCTTGTTTTTCTCTAGGAACGCGTTGAAGTTGAGGGTAACATTAGCGTTGGCCATTTGATCTACAAGATAGATATGTAACATTTAGACTAAGTTCATGACAATTAAGTTCATCTAATCAAATTATGTAATGAACTCCCACTCAGATAGACATCCCTCTCGTCATCTCAGTGATTACATGATCCGAATCGACTAGGCCGTGTCCGATCATCACGTGAGACGGACTAGTCATCAACGGTGAACATCCCCATGTTGATCGTATCTTCTATACGACTCATGCTCGACCTTTCGGTCTCTTGTGTTCCGAGGCCATGTCTGTACATGCTAGGCTCGTCAAGTCAACCTAAGTGTATTGCTGTGTAAATCTGGCTTACACCCATTGTATTCGAACGTTAGAATCTATCACACCCGATCAACACGTAGTGCTTCGAAACAACGAACCTTCGCAACGGTGCACAGTTAGGGGGAACACTTTCTTGAAATTTTAGTAAGGGATCATCTTATATATGCTACCGTCGTTCTAAGCAAATAAGATGCAAAAACATGATAAACATCTCATGCAATCAAAATAGTGACATGATATGGCCATTATCACTTTGCTCCTTTTGATCTCCATCTTCGGGGCTCCATGATCATCATCGTCACCGGCATGACACCATGATCTCCATCGTCATGATCTCCATCATCGTGTCTTCATGAAGTTGTCTCGCCAACTATTACTTCTACTACTACGGCTAACGGTTAGCAATAAAGTAAAGTAATTACATGGCGAATTTCAATGACACGCAGGTCATATAATAAATTAAGACAACTCCTATGGCTCCTGCCGGTTGTCATACTCATCGACATGCAAGTCGTGATTCCTATTACAAGAACATGATCATCTCATACATCACATATATCATTCATCACATCCTTTGGCCATATCACATCACAAAGCACTTGCTGCAAAAACAAGTTAGACGTCCTCTAATTGTTGTTGCAAGTTTTTACGTGGCTGCTATAGGTTTCTAGCAAGAACGTTTCTTACCTACGCCAAAACCACAACGTGATATGCCAATTTCTATTTACCCTTCATAAGGACCCTGTTCATCGAATCCGATCCGACTAAAGTGGGAGAGACAGACACCCGCTAGCCACCTTATGCAACTAGTGCATGTCACTCGGTGGAACCTGTCTCACGTAAGCGTACGTGTAAGGTCGGTCCGGGCCGCTTCATCCCACAGTGCCGCCGAATCAAGATAAGACTAGTAACGGCAAGAAGATTGACAAATCGACGCCCACAACTACTTTGTGTTCTACTCGTGCAAGATACTACGCATAGACCTAGCTCTGATACCACTGTTGGGGAACGTAGCAGAATTTTAAAATTTTCTACGCATCACCAAGATCAATCTATGGAGTCATCTAGCAACGAGTGAGAGGGGAGTGTATCTACATACCCTTGTAGATCGCGAGCGGAAGCGTTCAAGAGAACGGGGTTGATGGAGTCGTACTCGTCGTGATCCAAATCACCGATGACCGAGCGCCGAACGGACGGCACCTCCGCGTTCAACACACGTACGGAGCAGAGACGTCGCCTCCTTCTTGATCCAGCAAGGGGGGAGGAGAGGTTGATGGAGATCCAGCAGCACGACGGTGTGGTGGTGGAAGCAGCGGGATTTCAGCAGGGCTTCGCCAAGCGCTACTGGAGGAGGAAGAGGTGTCACGGGAGGGAGAGGGAGGCGCCAGGGGCTGAGCTGTTTCTCCCATGCACCTCCCCACTATATATAGGGGTGGAGGGGGCTGGTTTCTTGCCCTCCAAGTCCATTGGGGCGTTGGCAAAGGTGGAAGGAAAGAAATCCCATCCTTTCCCTTCCCCACCGATTGTTACCCCCCTTTTTTAGGGATCTTGATCTTATCCCTTCGGGATATGATCTTATTCCTTCTAAGG
Organism: Thinopyrum elongatum; assembly: GCA_011799875.1. Taxonomy (NCBI): domain Eukaryota; kingdom Viridiplantae; phylum Streptophyta; class Magnoliopsida; order Poales; family Poaceae; genus Thinopyrum; species Thinopyrum elongatum. The sequence goes on from CM022300.1 coordinate 436,308,733, forward strand.
GGGAATCTTGGTGCGCCTTGACTAGGGGTGTGGGGCCTTGCCCCCACTACCCACGTTCATGTGGGTCCCCCCATGCAGGTGGGCCCCACTCCGGAACCTTCTAGAACCTTCTCGGTACAATACCGAAAAATCCCGAACATTTTCCGGTGGCCAAAATAGGACTTCCCATATATAAATCTTTACCTCCGGACCATTCCGGAACTCCTCGTGACGTCCAGGATCTCCTCCGAGACTCCGAACAACCTTCGGGTTACCGCATACTAATATCTCTATAACCCTAGCGTCACCGAACCTTAAGTGTGTAGACCCTACGGGTTCGGGAGACACGCAGACATGACCGAGACGACTCTCCGGTCAATAACCAACAGCGGGATCTGGATACCCATGTTGGCTCCCACATGCTCCTCGATGATCTCATCGGATGAACCACGATGTCGAGGATTCAATCAATCCCGTACGCAATTCCCTTTGTCTATCGGTACGATACTTGCCCGAGATTCGATCGTCGGTATCTCGATACCTTGTTCAATCTCGTTACCGGCAAGTCTCTTTACTCGTTTTCGTAACACATCATCCCGTGAACAACTCCTTGATCACATTGAGCTCATTATGATGATGTCCTACCGAGTGGGCCCAGAGGTACCTCTCCGTTACATGGAGTGACAAATCCCAGTCTCAATTCGTGCCAACCCAACAGATACTTTCGGAGATACCCGTAGTGCACCTTTATAGCCACCCAGTTACGTTGTGACGTTTGGTGCACCCAAAGCACTCCTACGGTATCCGGGAGTTGCACAATCTCATGGTCTAAGGAAAAGTTACTTGACATTGGAAAAGCTTTAGCAAACGAACTACACGATCTAGTGCTAGGCTTAGGATTGGGTCTTGTCCATCACATCATTCTCCTAATGATGTGATCCCGTTATCAATGACATCCAATGTCCATGGTCAGGAAACCGCAACCATCTATTGATCAACGAGCTAGTCAACTAGAGGCTTACTAGGGACATGTTGTGGTCTATGTATTCACACATGTATTACGATTTCCGGATAACACAATTATAGCATGAATAACAGACAATTATCATGAACAAGGAAATATAATAATAACCATTTTATTATTGCCTCTAGGGCATATTTCCAACAATGATGAGTAGCTGCCATGAACTTGGCGAGCGCTGGGTATCCCAGGATGGCGTTGTACGGGAGACCGATGTGGGCCATGTCAAAGTCGATGAGCTCAGTGTGGTAGTTGTCGCACTTGCCGAAGGTGACGGGGAGGCGCACCTGCCCTGGGGGGTGGAGCCATCGGTCACTCCAGAGAACGGCTTGGTAGGCATGAGTTGGTTGTAAGGCACTTGAAGTGTTTCAAAGGTCTTGACAGAGAGCACATTGAGGCCAGCGCCACCATTCATGAGGGTCTTGGTGACGGAGACGTTGCTGATGGTGGGTGTGCACAGCATGGGAAGTGCACCAGCAGTAGCCGAACACTTGAGGTGGTCCTTGGAGTCAAAGGTGATGGCGTACTGTGACCACTTGAGGGGACACGCAGCTCCAATCCTCGGGAAGGCAACATTCACCTCGCGAGAGAACTGCTTGAAGATGCGGTTCGAGGCGGGTGCCGGAGCTCCGCCAAGGATGCACGCAATCGCGCGAGGCTCCTGGAAGCCCCCGGCCCCTTCATCTTGCTGGTTGTCGTCGTTTCTCCTGGGCGGCGGAGGCAGAGGCAGAAGGCCAGTGTTGCCTTGAGGACTGGCCACACGAGGCTGATCACGCCAAGCGTCATCGTGAGGCTGGTCACGCCAGCCGCCCTCATGAGGCTGGTTGCGCCAGGCCTGATGAGGGTTGCGGTTGTCCCAGTGGCCGAAGCCACGATCATTGCGGTCGGGGCGGCGACACAGGCGCTCGTCCCGGAGCACCCTGAGCTCCTGACAGTCGTCGGTGTTGTGGGTATGCATGTTGTGGACGACGCTGAACGGACGAATGTCCTTGGGGGGCTCGTCGCGATAATGACCGCGCTTCGTCTCGAGCTCTGCTGCTAGCACGGTGGGGCCCTTGCACTTTGCTTCCTTGGCCTTCTTGTCTTTAGGGTCGATGTCTGGGTGCTTGAGGAGGGAGAGGTGACCTTCTTCGGCCTTGGTGCATTTGTCGGCCAGGTTGAACAACTCATATGCTAAACACAGGTCATCGTTGATGGCAAGCTCCTCGCTCATCCTGACGTCTGTGATGCCCTCTGTGAATGCGAAGATGATGGCCTCGTCCGAAGCCTTCGGGATCTTGAGGCGAACTTGGGTGAAGCACTGGATGTACTTGTGGAGGGTCTCACCTGGCTGCTGCTTCACGCGCCGCAGGTCGTTGACGGTGAGGGCGCGGTCACGAGTCCCTTGGAAGTTGGCAATGAACCGCTCACGGAGCTCATCCCATGAGGAGATCGACCCCTCCAGGAGGTGCATGAGCCAGGAGCGCGCACCGTCCTTGATGGCTATGAGAAACCAGTTTGCCATGACCTTGTCTTCGCCATTTACCGCCTTGATGCTCAGTGAGTAGAGCTGGAGGAACTCCGTAGGGTCAGGGATGCCGTCGCAGCACGGGAGCAGAGCCGTCTTGAACTTAACCAGCCAGACAACACGGCGCAGCTCACGAGTGAAGGCGCGGCAGCCCGCCACGCTCACGGGCGTGGCTCGCGTGAGGGGGGCATGGTCTTGACGCCCATGCATGGTGGCCTCCAAAGTGGCCCGGTCTTGGTTATGGCGTGGCAGCGCCGGGAGCGCACGCGCGCCATACTGCGGCTGCTGCATGACCTGGCAGCTGGCCTTGTCCCGGGCCAGCGCCAGCACCCCATGCGGTGGGTTGCGTGGATGGGCGTCGCGCCTTGGCTCGACGTCAGCACTACGCAGAGGAGGAGGCGGAGGCGCGCCATGAGCCACGTCGCCCGCACGAGACGGCGGGGGATGGAGCGAGTGGGAAGGCTCCAGGGCCTCTCCGGCGGCGTTGACGAGTTCGGTGATGCGGCCCAGCCAAGCGTCATAGCATTCATTGGCAGGACAGTAGCGCAACAGCTCACACGCAATGAGCAGCGCAGCATGCACGTTCGCCGGCCCGCGACCAGCGTGGGAGGACGAGGCCGTGGCGGGAGTGAGGAAAGGCGTGGCGATGCGGCCATCGCGCTGCATGGAGGGCGGCAACAAAGAGTCATTCTGCTCGTGAGCGGCAGGGTCGATGGCGGCGTTGGCCGCGAGAGACATGGAGCGGCTGGGGGCGCCGTGGCCCACTGGTGCCGTCTGGGCGACACGAGCAGCCCGACGCTTAGTGCGAACTCGACGAGCGTGGGCCATGGGAACGGCGAAGCAAGGACCGAGCGGAGTGGCAGGAAGAACTTCGACACGCCCCTACCTTGGCACGCCAAATGTTGGAACCCAAGCTCTGCGGACCCAAACAAGGTTCGAACTCTCGGGCGTGTGCGAAGGATCTTGGCTAGCTATAGCTCAAAGCTCACCGCCCTACGGCCTGGCTTCATTGTGTTCGAGCGAGCGGGAAGAAGAGGTGGACATGGTGATTTACCCAAGTTCGGGCCACCTTGCGGTGTAAAACCCTTCTCTTGTTTTGTGGTGGATTGCCTCGCGAGGAGGATGAGGATGAACTAGTACAAGTGTGAGCTACCTCGGGGGAGCTCAATGGCGGAAGGATTCTCCCCTCTACGGTGGAGACTAGCCTATATTTATAGTGTCCTTGATCCTCTTCCCTCATAGCTTAGGTGCGAAGGGATACCACAACGGCCAATTTGAAGGGGGACAGGAGTACACCCTATCCTGACTAAAGGTGGTCTTCTTCTGCAAAGCTTCTGGTCGTGACGCAACGGTGGTCTCGGTGATGACCTCCGTCCTGCCGAGCCCATGGTCTTGGTCTTGTTGCACTGGAATGGAAACCTTTGAGGGATTCCTCAGGAACCCGCGTACATCCTTGCCTCCTTAGCACCAAAGAGGAAACTGTCCTGGACTGCACCCGCTGGCGCCCTGCTGGCCTTGGTCGTCATGGCTCACGTCACCACGCGCCTCGTGAGGTGGGTTGCTTGCCTAGAGATAGCCGCTCCTCAGGAGGCAGCCCCGGGGCCGCTCCTCGGGAGGACTTGATGTCGTTCGCCTTGCGAGGCGGGGGGGCCCTCGCGAGGGTCCTGCTTGTGAAGCATTGGAGTTGGGCCATACTGGGCCCTTGGTGGAGCCACGCGTTGGGCCACAGGCAGAAGGGTCTGGGTACCCCCGGTCCCAGGACACCGACAGTTCATCCCCCCCGCTGTTCTGCACTGTTATTTGGTGCATGACATGTGGACCCGGTTGCTATATGTCCCACATGTCGGCGAGAGGAAGTAGAACATTTATGAAAGTGAGTGTCTTCACTCTTAGTATGACAAAGGAGTACAAGGCACGATTTTGTTTTTGTTGCTTCGCGCGATCCATCGATACAAACCCTGACTAAAAAAGGCGAGGGCGGGTCTTTTCCCGCGCGGTAGGCAGGGGAGTTTGGCATAGTCTATTCGACGGATAGAGCGAGAGAAAGATGTGATGAAATGCTTGTATGTGTATTGCGCCCTTTCTTTCTTTGTTTGTTTTTTGAAGTGGGCCCTTCCAGATCACTACGACTACTAGCGCGCATGGTGTTGAGTACTGGTTTATTGGTCCGCTTTGTAATTTGTGCTAAATGTTGACCAATGATTTAATTGACAAAATGTTAGTGCATGTCAACAAAAATTATATCGTTGGATTCGTATTTGAACATAGTTTTCAATGATATAATTTTTTGTGACATGCATTAACATTTTGTTAGTTAAATACATGGTCAAAATTGGCACAAAATACGATGTGGAACAATAAATCAGGACGGAGGTACCCCCACATGGTAGGTCCGGCACGCTATAGTAGTACCCCCTCCTTTTTTCTGCTCGGATTGCCCAACAAGCACCAAGCAAAAAGTGCATGCATTGGCCTAGACACCTGAAACCATCAACACGAGTAATCGATTGCTATTAACATGACCTCGTTTTTTCTGGCTGCATGGGGAAGAACAACGAGGCAGGAAGGGAAACAAGCAAATAATTAAGGTTGGGCGACTTAGTTTTGGGAAAATCTGATTTTACGGAGTACTACGTACCCACTATGGAGGTACTAGTACTACTACTACTAGTAACATAGCCTAGGGTAGCTTGCTGTAGCACGGACTCCAAGGAAATTGGTGTTAGATGAGACTCGTACTACTACTCTCCACTGTACTACTCCTACCACTGTACTACTACTACTCTGCACTACTACTATGAGGCCATCCAACCGTGTCCCGGCAGAAGACCGCGGACACCGATTATTCATTCATATTTAAATTTGTTTTCACACAACAAAATATCCCTGAAAACAACAACACATGGCAAAAATTCAGGGTGAACGAGGGATTTGAATGTGCTGGGAGGGGTGGAGCTGAAAGGGGCTGTTTGGATCTTGCCGGGGTAGCCAAAACATTGGCAAGCCTTTTGTCCACCCGTGCCTTTGCCACTGATGAACGAGGTAGACCTCGGGTGCTCCTCCTCCAGCACGCGCGTCGGAGACGAGCTCGCATGAGCTGGTTTTTATTTGTCCCACCTCGCCGCCCGAGTCGGCCACAGACCGACTTAGGGCACATCTCCAACGGTGACCCGCAAATTACGCCATCCAACCGTAGCCGCACACATTTTCACAACAACTCAACCAACCGGACGAAATTCATGTAAACACGGCAATATTTCATATAAACAATGACAAAATTCATATAAAATACCGGATTTTCATATAAACATGACAGATTTCATTACATTTATAAATCAACTAAGCGGTGCTACACCCGAACTGCACAGGTATAATAATACCTAGTCTAAATGGTCGCCCACTGATCTCTTTGTCTTCCTCATGTCCGGCAGCACGATCATCGGACTGCCCGGAGCCCCAGAGGTATATGCTTCAGCGCAAAGGACGGCTCGCTTCCCCACCTCTCAACTGAGTGAAATTCTTTGCTGATGCCTAAGATGGAGTGGAAGGGGGCTTCTCCACTTTCGTGGAGCCCATGCGGGGTCGACGAAGGTCCTTGCAACAGAAGGACCCAGCAAGACACCTACTGTGTACGCCGGAGTCGCCTCGGCGGTGGCCTTCATGGGACCCAAGCGGCGGCGGCCTCCCATGTTCTACTTCTCCTCGATGATGGCAGTGGACGCGGAGGCGCTGGCCACTGACTCATCGCTCTCCGTGCACCCAGATTCTATCTCAGCCAGCATGGCATGATCGCAGGCATGGGAGTCGCGGCCACAAACGCGGGAGGCGCGGTACGAGGTGGCGTCGTGGACGGCAGCGACGACGCCTGTGCTCCTTGACGTGCCGGTGTGGAGCAACTCGACGCTCCTCGTCGAGCTGGCCTAGAGCGGCGAGTTGCTGAACCACACGTTGGCTTGGGTCGGCAACTGGCTCCGTCGGGCAAGGCGAGGGAGGTGGATTAGCGAGCTGCATAGCTCATATCCGCCGGGCTCGGCGGGCCACCCAGCCGGCTTGTATGCCGGATAACTACTCTTCGTAAGCCATTGTAAGAGTGGAGAAAATGGAGAAGGAGGAGATAGAGGAGCGGCGGAGGTGTGCAATTCTTGGCCGGCGTGGGGCCTCATTTAAATAGGAGATTAAATAGAGGGCGGACGGGAGGAGCTTGGCCGGCGTTGCATTTAGTGCCGGCCCAGTCATGAATGGACATGTGGTCGGAGTGGGTTTCTCGGCTTCCACATGGGTTTCATGGAGGAGTTTGAATGCGGCAAGGAGGTGTGTTCAGCCGGGCGTGCAGCGGGCGGCGCCCTTGATGAGATCGTTTGACGTACGACACCGTGCCATTCTTCCACTGACGTGCGGGCCCATTGGGTACCTGGCCTGCATGTCAGTGACCTAATGCAGGCAGCGCACGACAGAGGAGCCGGTTTCGCGTGAATGCGGGCAGCTGGCGTTGGGCGGGAATCAAGCGCGGGAGGGGGGAGGGGTTTTTGGTGGGCCAGGGTGGTGAGAAAGCGGGCATTTCATAAACCGATGATTGTTCATTGAGTGTGACGTCATCTAATTCATGTAGGTTGATAGGCCTACTATATAATGTAAGAGATTTTTAAATTTTTCATATATACATTGATAGCCCGTTCGATACATTGTGATTCATAAAGAGCATTGCAAACATCAATGTTCTGCTTATCACAGATAAGATTGATTAATACTCGTAACAATCCATGTCCTTAACAAAGGGTGCATGCACGTATAGGTTGAGCGTCTGTCTTGTGTTGTGTGCTATGTGCATGCAGGCATGCGAGTGTTGCGTGTGTGCATGTGTACGAGTGAGTGTTGCGTGCATGTGTACGTTTCAGTGTTGCATGCATGCGTGCGTGCGTGTGTTCGTATGTGCATGTGTATGTGTCATTGTTTCATGCTTGCATGCGCGCATTTTATCGTGCGAGTGTTGTGTGCGTGCATGTGTATGTGTGAGTATTGCATGCATGCATGCGGGCGTTGCGGGCATGTTTGTGCGCATGTGTGATGTGTTTATATTCACCACAGTAGCTCGTATGTGTGTGCGTGCGTGTAATTAAAACAGCTGGCTGAGCATATCATCACAAGGCAACCTTGTCCGGTGTGGTTAGGGCGCGCGGGCTGCCAACCTGAGGTCACGACTTCGAATCCCCATCGACCACTAATTTATTACAATTTTTGTCTTTCATATACACGCTGATAGGTGGGCCCTATGATAATGTGCATTGATGAACGTGGACCGTTTGACTGGTCAATTGATCGTGTCATCAACAAATTACGGAGCTGTACGGTGAGTCAGTGACCGTATGATCACCACAAAATGTATTTTTTTAACACAGTACAGACGCAAGCTACCGTTTCTTTCTTTCATATATGCGCTGACAGGTGGGCCCCATGGCAACGTGCGCTGATGGTGCAACACTAGTTGTGCCACGTGGACCGTTTGATTGGTCAGTTGATCGTGTCATCAACAAATTACGGAGCTATAGGGTGAGCCAGTGACCGTATAATCACCATATGTATTTTTTTAACACAGTACAGACACAAAGCGCTCATATATACGCGCATACACTCACCTCTATGAACGCACACACGCATACCCTACCCTTATGAGCACCTTCGAGAGAGTGAGCCGGCATATCATCTTGAGATTTTACGAAGTCACCGTAGGCGCCTCGTAGTCGAGGGGATGTCTCCTCCCACTGAACGCACATCGCCAAAAATACTGAAATTAATCCAGGATAAATGCGAGCACCAGAACTTTAACCCTGGTGGGCTGGGGATACCATTGTCCTCCTAAACATCCATCCACAGGTTGGTTCGCACCACAAAATGTATATGGTGACCGTAATGAGCTTATTCTGAAGTCAAGTGACCATATCATGCTTTCGCTTCAAATACAATGACCGTAAGTGTCATCAACAAAATACGGAGCACGCTTCAAATACAATGACCGTCAGTGTCATCAACAAAATACGAAGATGTACGGTGAGCTAGAGACCGTATGATCACCATAGGAATGTATACAGTGACTGTAATGAGCACATTCTGAAGTCCAGTGACCGTATAGTGCTTTCTCTTGAAATACAGTGACCGTCACGCGTGAATGTGTCAGGGGCATACTTTTAGAGGGCCGAGAGATAGTTTGTGTGTGTACGTGAAAGTGGTGTAGAGGGGGTGTGCGGTGGAGACAAAGAGAGATATGCCCTTCGTTTCTCTTTACCGTGACTAATTTTGTAGGAGAAAATATAAACATTCACAATACGGAACAAATATCATTGGATGCACCATGCAACGAACTTTCATGTACAACTTTGCACTATTGTATATGCTTATTTTCTTAGTGGTCGATGGTGTGTGGGGTGTGGTGGGCATATGATTTCTAGTTGTGGTGGGTCGACGTGAGGACTCAAGGTCAGTTCCGTCCTGTGCCACATAGGTCAGATCGAGACGTGTTATACGAAGACCCATGCAGGACTCGGCGTACAAGGCGAAGCTACCAGAGTCGTGGAGGACTCTATCCCCACTGATGATAAGACGACTATGATTTGTAACCCTAGGCCCCAGGTATGTTATATATGCCCGGGCTAGTTCGTCAATAGTATATACACACACACATACAATGGCTGGTATTCACATGTACTTTGTACTGTACTAATAGTAACTGTTTCTCTGGGCCCAAGACAAAAGAGCCCATCCACCCTAAATATTAAAATCAATTCAAAATCCCATATATTTACTTAATGGGAGGCGCTCCCCAGCACACCGCCCCAAAAAAACCTGGGTGCTCTTCTTCCTCCTCACTCCCACCCACCTCACGTCAGCTTGCTCCACTTGTACCCACAAATTCCTCGCCTCACTCCTACAGAAAACCCCAGCTCCCCTTCTTCCTCACTACTATAGAAAAACCCAGCTCCCCTTCCTCTTCACTCGCACTACAACTAGGCTCGTCATTCGTTACTTTGCTCAAATCCATGAGCTCGACGCGATGCCCGCAAGGAAAATGGGGTCGGCTGACCCCAACACCAAGAAGATGAGGCTCCCGCCAGCGGCTACGCCTGTTGTAGATCACACACTTGGCAGCGCGGGGAGAAGCAGTGTGGGTCACCCCCTGGATCTGAGGAACCCGAAGAATCTCGGGCGAACCTCATCAGTGAACTCCAAGACGCCATCCTTAGGGATATCATCTCCCTTCTCCCCACCAAGGATGGCTGTTGCACCCAAGTACTCGCATGTCGGTGGCGCTCTATGGCGCGCCGCGCCTCTTAATCTTGATTGTCATGGCCTATCTCTCTTTAATGATTTTGAACTCCCTGGAGCCATCATCTCCTCCCACCAGGGCTCTGTTCAAGGCCTCTGCATCCCAGCATGCTACCCGTGCATGCCCTGCACGGTGACGCCTAGCTGAAATCCCCTGATTTTAGAAAACTACATCTGCTTGAGTTTACTATTCCCCAAGAAATCACATACTACATAACGAATGCCATGTACTTGTGCCCTCAGCGCCGATGTCCATCTCACGGTTTTCCTCCTCTCTCCACACCGCCACCTTTGCGCTGTGCAACCTACTAGACAATCTGGTAACAAAAGCTTCGACTCCCACTTCCCAAAAAACTTTCACTTGTGCGGGTTCGTTTGTCAGAGGCCTCATTGCACAACATCATCCAATCGAGTTGCCCTACCCTTGAGTAATTGGTGCTTGTTTTGACAGTTTGAATCAGTTGTCTCCAAATAAAGTCGCCTAACCTTGTAAGAATTGGAATTTCTTTTGACGGAAGGGAGCTCATCTTCAAAGATGCCCCTTCACTTCAAAGGTTGATCCTTGATTCTCGTTATTCACCGTCGCAAATAACTACCGTCTCTGCGCCTAAACTAGAGACCTTGGGTGTAATACATGATCTCTGTGCTCATTTCAAGATGGTGTTTGGCTCCACAGTTCTTCAGGTATCATCTTGGAGTACACTTTTTGTACCAATATTATGTACACTTGTAATCATAAGCTGCATTTTAAATTTTTGCGCATAAGTTCTATATCATCTTGGAGTACACTTTTTGTACCAATATTATGTTCTATGCTCAATGAAGAGTTTGTCCATGGATAGCCTATCAATGGTGCTGGATTCTGTCAAGATCTTATATATCGATATGAATAGTTTTGATTTGAACAAGATTATTGGCTTGCTACAATGCTTTCCATGTCTGGAGAAGTTGTACATAAAGGTGAAAATTTCACGCACATTGGAAGCCCGCATATTGTGTACTAGAATTAACCGTTCAACTGTTGCTCTTTCGACACTCTTTTTTTAGACCTTAACTGTTTTCAATCTTCATGTCTATTTAGGCAAATGGACGGGGTGAGAAAGGTATAACCAATCGGTGGTTTCGTAAGAACCGGGATTTTCTCACTTCTCATGACATTCGGTTGAAGACAATAACGCTGGAATGATATGTAGCCAACCATGCAAACACTAGATTTGTCACATTCTTCCTGCTGAATGCGAGGTTACTATTATCCATAAGGCTTAAGTTTATCAGCGACATGGTTTTGACGGATGGGTATGTCGAAGAGCAAAAAAAGGAGTTTCACGTGGACAAAAGGGCTTCTGAACGTGTCGGGCTTCTATTTACAACATCTTGTGGTCATTATCCAGTCAATTTTACGACCCAGGATGTTCATTTTATGGACCTGACCGATCCATTTGATTATGACTGCTGAAAACAGTGCTGGAGTTAGATGTTGTTGCCCTTTTCAATATTGGTTTTGTGTAAACCTGGTGAACAATTAACCCTCGTGCTTTTGTACAGTTTGTAAGCTGGAGTTAGATGTTGTTGCCCTTTTCAACTCGGCTATGCTGTCATATTTTCTTTGAAACAAGGCAAATGGCTTCCCATTTTTTTAATTAAGAGAGAAATATTGTAACAAATACCAACCAAGGGAAATAACATCACTCACGCCGGCTACTTCAGCTCACTGTGCATTACAGAACCCAAGTGATTAGCCCCCGCAGCACCCACAAACTTATTTTGAACTAGCACACCAAATGGGCTGTAATTTTTCATAAGAAAGGCCGCATGGCCGTGATAGATTTGGATTCTGACATTTGGGACCCACGAGGAAAAGGCCTATCCAAGGTGGTGTCGACTTAGTCAACAAACGATTTTGCCTACCAGCCGTTTGATTGACATCCAACATCTGTCATGTATCTTCTATCTCTTGTCTTCTTCCTCCAGCCGCCCAAACTAAACCACCCCGTCGGTCAAGCCTGCTCCTGCCTCCCACGGCTGGCTGCGCCTCCGCCTCCGCAACCCTACCGTACCCTCAAACATTGGCCAGTCCATCCCTCTATTCCCCCACATGTCCTGTTATTCTCCGGCGACGTTGGCCCCAACCCGCACCCGCACTCGAACCAGTTGCTCGTACTCCCCTCTGCATGTGACTACACTACCGCATCTTCCACAGCTCCTGCTCATTCCTGTCTGAGGCCTCGTTGTTATCCTCTAACTTGGTTCGCTTGCCATGTGCGGTGCGCCGCCGTCTGGCGTTGTCAATGTGGTCAACAACCTAGAGGAATAAGGAGATGATTGTATGTGTAGAGGATGACAGCAGGGACCCACCAGGGTCATGGCAATACGCAAGCAAGTGCCTCATTATTACAAGCCAAAAAATGGTTCCTCCTAATGGTTTGACATCTAGGCCGCATGCCATTGTAAATGTAGTCAATAAACAAGAAAATTACACAACGAGCAGCTGACACCAGGGACCCAGCAGGTCGCGCAGTTGTTATTTACTAGTTTTAGAGACGGAGCAGGGTAACAATGGGGCTATGCTTGGCAGTGGCCCGTCTAGACCAGGCTTTTATTTTATGTTTACCACATGATGAGCCCAGTTGTGTTTTTTTCTTTCTAAAAATGGCTAGCTCAGCTCTGCTTTTTTTAAAGAATACCTAACGGAGGCCTACTTGCTTTTCTCAGCCCTGCTGGGCTGCAAATCTTTCAAGACGAGAGTGATGTATTCGCTTGCCCAGAAAATGGGCTATAAGTAGTAAGAAATGGGATGTAAATTTTAAAAACACAGCAAACCAGCAATTAGTTTCAAATATATTTTTCTAGGATTTCGAGATTTTGAATGTAATTGTATTTTTGCGGGGAAAATTATGTTGGATTTTAAATTGATATAAATTTATTTTTTTAAATTAGTTTGAACATGATTCAAAATTTTAGGATTAAAAACAGTTCGGACCGCACCGAAATATGAATTTTTCGTTGAATATTTTAACAATGGCCAGAATATGGGTTGTAATGCTAACAAAAAGAATATGGGCTTCAAAAAAATCCTGAAGAATTAGCCAATGGGCTGTAAATTTATTAGAAATAATGACAGATGGGTTGTATGCTGTTTTCCACATATTTGAGGCTGACTTGTGGGCCTATTAGGTTGACACGTGTACGCAAGGCCATGTCAACTTTGTCAACACACGAGAGCAATGACTTTTGGATGTCCATCCAGCGGCCGTCGTGCTTCTTCAATCTCTGATCTTCCTGCTCCAGCCGCCCAAACCAGCGCCGGCGGGAATGCCTGCTCCCGCCTCCCATGGCCGGCTATGCTGCCGTGTAGGCCTCACCACCCCACCCTACTCCCATCGCTGGCCTGGCCATCCTTCTACTCACCCACACCTGCTATTATTCTCCGGCAACGGCGGATGAACCAGTAAACCCTTGTACTCCCCTTCGCGTGGGAAACAACTGCCGAGTCTTACCTGGCTCCGTGTCATTCCCTTCCTAGGCCTCATCGTCGCCCACCGCCTTGGTGCTCTCGGCGCAGCGTGGTCAACATGGTCACCGAACGACATCCATCGGAAGAGGACTATACATGGCGAGGCTGACAGCTGGGTCCACGGCTGCACGCAAGGTGAAAGTGCTAGTTATCGACTATGGGGGGGATAGGCGATTTTTATGAAAGTCTTCAAAAGATGCAAGATCTTCAAAGACAGATTGTCAAACAACACCTATACGATATGCAGCAGAAGATAAGCTACGCTAGACATGCATCAGGCAAGTAAACAGTACAATGAAAGCATGAAGACTAATAGCAGCTAGGTAGAACAGATCGGAATGGGAAGACGGTACGAAGCCAAATACAAGAAAGTCTTCACACTATGAAGTCAAACAGATCATGCAAGTAAGCAATGACTTCATGAAGACAAACTGGAATGTAAAGCTGGTAGGGGATAGAACCAGTTGCTTGGTGAAGACAAGGATTTGGTAGACCAGTTCCAGTTGCTGTGACAACTGTACGTCTGGTTAGGGAGGCTGAGATTGAACTTAGAAGACCATGTCTTCACCTTATTCCCCTTGAGCTAAGGACACTTAGTCCTCGCCCAATCACTCAGGTAAGTCTTCAAGGTAGACTTCCAAACCTTCATAGACTCCTTTCACCGGCAATCCACAATGACTCTTGGATCCTCAGAACATGATGCCTAACCGGCTGGAGGATACACAATCCTCAAGTGTAATAAGTCTTCAGATCACGCAGACAGAAAGACTTCAGTGATGCTTAACACTCTTTGGCTCTGGGTGTTTTGGGCTTTGTCCTCGCAAGGATTTCTCTCTCAAAGGCTTTGGAGGTGGGTTGCTCTCAAACGACAAAAGCCGTGCACTAACTCTGAGCAGCCACCAATTTATGGTGTAGGGGGTGGGATATTTATAACCAGGAGGCAACCCGATATGATATGCCCGAAATGACCCTTGGTCACTAAGGAACCGACACGTGTCCAACGGTCGGATTTCAAACACACGCGGCAGCTTGATTTGGGCTACAAGCAAAGCTGACTCATCCAACTCTGGATAAGAATTTCTCCCATTGTCTTCACTCGAAGACATAGGATTTGGGTTGAGCATCACGTCAATTTTTTGACTTTGTTCACTGGGACCCCACTTAACAGTTCGGTGGTTCCTATGACTCAAGAAGGAAGAAAATGAAACTACGAAAGAAACTATGTCTTCGCACTCCATAGTCTTGAAGTGAATGTCTTCACACGTCATTATCTTTGACGTGAATGTCTTCACGAACCACCATTGTCTTCAATGTCTTCATAAATTTTAGGGGTCATCTCTGGTAGGAAAACCTAATCAATGAGGGACTTCTACCTGTGTTATTCTGCAATTCTCAAAAACACATTAGTCCCTCAACCATGTTTGTCGTCAATACTCCAAAACCAACTAGGGGTGGCACTAGATGCACTTACAATCTCCCCCTTTTTGGTGATTGATGACAAACTGGTTGAAGTTTTCAACGGGGACAAAAATATGTGTAAGTTACAGAACGCGGTTATTGGCTTCATGAAGTTGAAAGGGCTCCCCATGAAGATGTGCATATCAATGATTTGCTTTTGAATGCAAATGCACATGGCAGGTTCTGCTTTGTGGAGATCTCCTTCAATTCATGAAGACAATTCATCGTGCATACAAAAATGTAGTGAAGATAATGACATGCACAATGAAAAATGGACGTCTACGGAATGACTTCATGCGGAATTTATCATCGCAATAAGAGGTAGCAGTAAAAATGGCAGACGACCATCGAGGTTTAAGTGTTACAACTCAAAACCAACAGTTCAAGAATGAGAGTTGTAAAAACTTAGCAAAAATAAGCACCTGACCCATATAAAATGTAGACCCTCTTGAAGACTATCAACTCATGTGCTTCTCCCCCTTTTGTCAGGAATGACCAAAAAGGAGTGAAGGCATAGAGTGCCTAAGCATTCCCATGAGGTGCTGGTGAAGATGTTGGGGCAGCTGGGTCGACGGTGGAGTTGGGCGGTGCAGAGGGGCCTGACGTAGAGTCATGATGCAGTGAAGCCATAGCTGGTGAAGTGGCGTCGTCCTCTTCATCAATGACTCGAGCAGCAATAGTTGGAGCCGAAGATGAGTATTCAGAATCTTCAATTGAAGGTGTTTGACACCAACTTGCTGCCTGTGGAGGCCTGGAGTTAAACTTGAAATGTTCGGTGAAGCCATCTGCTTGAAGGTCATCTTCAGAGCATAGCAGAGTGAAGCTCTTCCAGGCACGCCGACAGGCTTCATGAGCAACAAAAGAATTCTTAGTGGAGAGGTTGCGTATGTGATTGACATCCACAAGAAGACTTTGCATCTGATGCTTCATCCAGTCATGATGCCTATCCTACTTCTTATGAAGAGAAACAAGAAGCTCTCAGTCATTTAGCACACGAGCACGCTTCTGAGGCCTTTGAGCTACTGTGCTGGTTGTTGAATCAGTGTTGGCATGATGCGGCAGCCTGAGCTGACCGGCAAGAGGACCAGTAGCAGTAGGTGGATTGGGCACAACATGGTTGCGCACTGAAGCTTGATAATTGATGGTGGAGTGAAGCTTGATCAGCCGCATAACCCATGGAGCATAGGCAAAATAAATCAATGCCTAAAGCTGCCAACTAACGGATGAAGAAATCTTGAGTATTGAACCTGATGCCATTGATGAAGTAGAAGACCAATGTCATCATAGTGCCTTCAATCTTGGCATGAGGAGAATGCCTTTTGATTGGCCATAGAGTATGCCTCAGTATATGATATATGGTGTGGGGCAGGTACTCGAGGTCATTTACAAAGAATTCCTTGGGGTATTCATCATCCACTGGCAAAGGCTTCATCATGCTTAACATTTGGCTCATGTTGGGCTCTGGCTTCTGGAAGATGCTCTGAAGTTCTTGTTCATATCGCTCACAACCTGGTTCATAGAGATCACCAGGAGTGGGCAGGGAAGTGATCTCGATGATATCCTGAGCTTTAGCTTCATGGTGTACATCACCTGACATCCACTCAAGGACCCATGTCTTCGGATCCCTGTTGTAGCCTGAGATATGGAGAGTAGCGTAAAATTTAAGCATGAGCTCTTCATTCCAGTGCTCCTTGTCGATGATAAATGGGAGCAGGCCAACTTCACGAAAGCAGTCAAGAGCTTCTTCAAGGCACGGCAGTCCAGCAATGGCATCACAACACAGGCGCTTATGAGGGAAGATCCGGTCCTGGTTGTACAAGATGCACGAGTAATAGCTTCGTTGCTGATGACTCCAAAACCTATCAGAAGATATCTTGGGCTTTTTGTAGGGATTCTTGGCACTATCAAAGAATGTGTTGTGCTCTCTGAAGCTGAGGACACTAAATGAGGCCTGAGTGGTAGCAGGACTGGGAAGCCTTGGTAGCTTGGGCTTTGGCTTATGCGTCTGAGGCCTTTGCTCCACATGGTAATCATATTGGGGACCAGGAGCAACAGGAGGTGTCAGGATAGGCCACTTGACGGTGACATGCTCACCATGATAGAATGCCCGTTCCATAGTGTGAGGTACAGGCAGAGCGGCAGCCACATCTGAGGTGGATGGTGGAATGTCTACTGTGGCATCATGGGCGTCAGACAGAAGAGTGGCTTCGGGCTGCGTATTGTCTTCAGCCATGACTATGTCATTGGCTTCAGTAGCAGTGGCATCAACAGCCTCATTTGCAGTGGCTTCAAGACCTGGTGGGTCAGGCACAATCACATCTGGATTCTCACTTGGTTCAGTGGTAGGGGTTATAACAACTTGATCTTCTTCTTCTCTTTCCTCGGCTGATGCAGCCGGAATATCTTCAGCCTCTTTGGCTTCAGACTCTTGAGCAGTTTCTGTAAGGATGGCTTCAGGGAACACTTGACGTGCTACTGAGCTTGTGGCTTGCACATCCTCTTCAGGAATGCTCGACATGGATACCGGTGGCCTTGGGCCTCGGCGAAGCCTTCGGAAGGAGGGCGATGCCTGTGGTGAGGGAGTGGTCTTCTCCATGTCTTCGGGGGTGTCTTGGGGAGTCTCCATCACTGGAGTGGTGACTTGAGCTGGTGGAGTGCGCGGAATGACTTCATGGAGGGGAGTGTTGGGGTGTTGCTCTTCCTAGAAATCATCATGAGTGATTGGCGTTGTAGGACCGCCAATCCTGATCTGTTCACTGCTCGAGGGAGCAGGCGACGATACCGGCATGGGCATGATCTGGGGGAATTGAGGAAGGACTTCATCATCAACAACATTGTCTTCATGACCAATGTCTTCAGCTCCGGTGGTGTCAACAGCTGGAATCTCTTCGGACTCATGAGCCTCTGTGGTAGCACGCTCATGTACAACTAGACGGCGCTCGCGGTTGGAGGAGGCAGGTAGGGCAACAGATATAGGTTCAACGAGCAGCGACTCTTGAGGTGCGGCTTGATCTTTTCTTGAAGACTTTGAAGATTTTGTCTTCTGCTTCTTCTTTGACGGTGCGACATCGGAGGCTTCATGATGCTTTCGCTTCTTGGCCTCAGCCTCAGCCTGCTTTGTCTTCTTCTTTTCAGAAGCAGCTGATGGGACCTTTGGCTTCGAGCCAGTCATGCTGGCAGGGAAGACAATACTTGGTCTTCCTTGCCTTGGAGCTTCAGCTTGCATTGGCTTCTTCTTCTTTTTAGCAGCCAACTTGGGGTCAATGCCTGGACGCCCAAGTGATTTCCTCTTCAAGGCTTCATTGTGAGCCTGAACATGTTTCTCAACATAATGCTTGAGGCGCTCTCATGAGCCTTTGGCTTCATCACGACGCTTGACAAATTCAGCCTTGAGATCAGCCATCATCTTCTAGAATTTCTGCATATCGGTGACGCTGAGCTTGGCCATGTGCTTCTTGAAGACAGCCTTCTCATGATCAATCTTGTTTTTCTGCTCAATGACCTTTTGAGCGATTGCAAGCTCTTTGGCAATAAAGCTTTGAAATGTGACGCTGATGTCAATGGGCAGCTGCAGATCATCAATGGTAAGAGACGTGTCTTCAAACCATTCATCAATGAAATTGTTCAGAATATCAGCGTCAAACAGAGGCAAATCATTGAATATTTTGGCCTCATGTTTGCTCTTGATCAGCATCTCTAGGGCATCATCAGCAAGATCCTCATCATTTCGAAGAATGCTTGCTGGAGTAAGGCCTTGCCCAAACATTTTCTTCTTAGGCTTCATAGAGGTACGAGACATGTCTTCAGACTGCACACTGGATTCAGGAGGTGTAGATTTCAGTGGCTTCGCTCGTGAAGCTTTTGGTGCGGCAGAAGACTTTGAAGCCTTAACCTTCTTCACAAGCTTCGTGGGCTCAGGAGCTGCAGCATGTTCTTCATCCTCAGCAGCATCTTCAATGATGGCCCTTTGATCGGCACAATGCGCTAGAAATGAGTTGAAGTCATCAAAGGGACCAACAAGATTTTTTCCAGCCTTGCGACTGCCATTTGGCCTTGGAGCAGCTGGACCTGGGTTGAAGTCAATCCCAAAGTCCTTGTTCTGAACTGCTGAGTTCTTGGCAAACTTATAATTTTCTTCAAAGAGCTTATCCTCACGACACCATCTGAGGCTGCATGGGTCGGCATCCTCAGGCATAGGGCCTCTGACCATGCAAGGAAAGAAGCCTTTCGCAATGGCTTCAGCCTTGGTCTTGGGTTGAAGCTTCTTGTATATTATATCAGCCCATGGTGGCCTCACAGTGTTCTTATCCGCATACTCAGGAGTCACAAAATGATACAGAAACCATTCCTCTGCCCAATGTCTGCGAATCCATTGCACCCTAGACTTGCGTTGTGTGTAGGTTTCATCTGGATCTGACTTGTACAGTTCATAGAGATCAGGGGGCAGATCCAATGCAGTGTTATCACGATGCTAGCGGCCACATTTCTTTGCAGATTTCCACCTACCATTGGCTTTAGACTAATAGGCTTCACAACTGTGTTAGGCTTTAGGTGATTCAATATGATGCTGTAAAAACTCTGCAAATGAATGCAGACTATGAGAACCAAGGGACTCTCCCACGGACATGTACCTGTGACAGCATTAGAGATGCGAGGGAACGGGAAGAGGTCATATGCATTCTCAGAGGATTTTGAAGATAAATCAGTTTGAAGACATTGACCTAATAGCGCGAAGACATTCACTTATAGATGTGAGTTGGTTCCAGATTTGTACGAATCCATGAACAAGTACAAGTGAGGAATCTAACTAGTAGTGAAGTATAAGTGAAAGTACTTGCGAGTCATGAGATGCATAGAAGTAAAGATCCAGATTTGGAAGTGAAGAGACAACTTTTCAAAGATATATAAAGTTTTAATGGATCAAACGTATGATAAAAATAGACTTTTAATTACCGCTCAAGAACAGATGTGACAGCTAGACAAGTCGTGGATGGAGGCCGAGCAGTCCAATATTCCGCGCCCTAACTTGGCGGCGGAAGACACCTACGGCGGCGTAGGATGGAAGAAGATCCGCGACCGGCATGACAACGACGGAGATGTTGCGGCAGCGAAGCGCTTCGTCTCCGACGATGACGGAAGCTAGCGACGGCGCTAGGGTTTGAGCGAGACAGCGAGACGAGTAGATTTTAATGACCGTGGGGGTGTGTATTTATAAGGAAGGGGGACGATGTAGTGTAATTACTCAGGTACCCCTGGTGGTTCACATCTGAGCACCACGTGGCATGCATGCAACATCTTAAATGTTGTGCCATGACCCCACGCGCTCCTGGTTTGTCGGGTGGTCGTTCCGGCTTCTCCGGGTTCAGGCAAACGGGATAAAGATATTAAAAGCATTTTAAATGTTTGTCTCTATATCTTCAACTGACAAGGACGCAGTGAAGATAGTCGACACATGTCAATAGAATGCATATGAAGAGACAGAGAGAGTTGGAGAGATAAGCACAGATGGGGTTAGGGTCCGATCACATTCACTTAGTGCAGAAAATGGCAACTTGAAGACATATCTATAAGTGAATGCTGTAGAGGACAGAACATATATATATATATATATATATATAGAGAGAGAGAGAGAGAGAGAGAGAGAGATAGAGAGCAATGAAGACCAAATCAAACATTGTGAAGATAAATCATGAAGACAAAACAATGTTGAAGACAAACCAACTTTGAAGATAATGCAACATGACGCCAAACAAAAATCTTCAAGAAAGGTTGGTGGTGGCGTTACCCACCGTATAGGAAGTATTAGACCCAGACACGGCGCACAATTATCATGGTGCTCCGAAGTCAATTTCCACATTAATGTATTCACACTTAGAGTGTACGTCTTCATGAGTTGAAGACATACGTTACTTTGTGTGTTGTGCACCTAAGTCATCAAAATGCATAAGCGTTAGGATGTGTGTCCATTCACAGGACATTTGAGGATTCTAAGATATTTAGCTCACACCGCAGCTTGCAAAACCTTTTCTCATCCAAGGGCTTCGTGAAGATATCTGCCAATTGCTCTTCAGTGTTGACGTGAATGATATCAATGTCTTCCTTCAACACATGGTCTCTGAGAAAGTGATGATGGATCTGAATGTGCTTTGTCTTCGAGTGTTGAACTGGATTATGAGCGATCTTGATGGATGTTTCATTGTCACAGTAGAGAGGCACCTTCTTCTTGTTGATGCCATAGTCCTTGAGGGTTTGCTTCATCTAGAGAAGCTGAGCGCAACAAGATCCAGCAACAATGTATTCAGATTCAGCAGTGGAGAGCGATACACAGTTCTGCTTCTTTGAAGACCAACAGACAAGAGATCGTCCAAGAAAATGACAAGTGTCTGATGTGGACTTGCGATCAACCTTATCACCAGCATAATCAGCATCTGAGAATCCAACTAGATCAAACTCTGAGCCCTTTGGATACCACAATCCTAGCGTTGGGGTGTGAGCCAAATATCAAAGTATTCGCTTCACAGCGAGGTGATGCTACTCCTTTGGTGCCGCTTGGAATCGGGCACACATGCAAACGCTAAGCATTATATCTGGCCTAGATGCGCATAAGTACAATAAAGAACCAATCATGGGGCAGTATACCTTTTGATCGAACTCTTTACCATTGTCGTCGGGGCCCAATTGACCTTTGGTTGGCATTGGCGTCGTGTACCCTTTGCAGTCTTGCATTCCAAACTTCTTCAGGCAATCTTTGAGGTACTTTTCTTGAGATATAAAGATGCCATTTCTCTGTTGACAGATTTGAAGACCAAGGAAGAATTTCAGCTCCCCCATCATAGACATCTGATATTGCTCTTGCATCATATGCCCAAACTCATCGCTGTATCTTTTGTCAGTGCAGTCGATGATAATGTCATCCACATAGATTTGGCATACAAACAGTTCTCCATCATATGTCTTCGTGAAGAGAGTAGGATCTAGAGAACCAGGTCTGAAGCCTTTGCTCTTGATGAAGTCTTTGAGTGTGTCATACCAAGCATGTGGCGCTTGTTTGAGGCCATACAGTGCCTTGTTGAGCTTGTAGACCATATCAGGACGCTTTGGATCTTCAAAACCATGTGGTTGAGCTACATATACCTCTTCTTCAATTTTGCCATTAAGAAAGGCACTCTTCACATCCATTTGATATAGGAGGATGTTGTTGTGATTAGCGTAGGCTAGCAGTATGCGGATGGCTTCAAGCCTAGCCACAGGAGCAAAGGTTTCATCAAAGTCAATCCCCTCTACTTGTGTGTAACCTTGAGCAACGAGACGAGCTTTGTTTCTGACAACTTGTCCATGTTCATCTTGCTTGTTGCGATAGATCCATTTGGTGCCAATGATGTTGTGCTTGCGAGGATCAGGACGCTTGGCTAGCTCCCAGACATTGTTGAGCTCAAATTGTTGAAGCTCTTCCTGCATAGCTTGAATCCATTCTGGTTCCATAAAGGCTTCATCAACTTTCTTGGGTTCAGATATGGAGACGAAAGCAAAATGCCCACAGAAGTTTGCTAGTTGCATAGCTCTTGACCGAGTAAGTGGACCAGGTGCATTGACACTGCCAAGAATCTTCACAATCTGAACTTCATTGGCCACACGAGGATGAACAGGGCGAAGACTTTGGTTTTGCTGATCATTGTCTTCATCTTCAGCATTTTCTTTAGGTTCAACATTGTCTTCACGTTGAGCAGGAGCTGGAATGACAATTTCCTCTTCAACTTGTTCCTCGGTGGGTATGATTTCTCCGGTTCCCATTAGCTTGATAGATTCACTAGGAGAAGCTTCATCTAGCACATTTGGCAGGTGCTCTCTTTGTGAGCCGTTAGTCTCATCGAACCGCACATCTATAGTTTCAACCACTTTATAGTGAAAGAGGTTGAAGACCCTGTAGGTGTGTGAATCCTTTCCGTAGCCAAGCATAAAACCTTCATGTGCTTTCGGTGCAAATTTGGAAGTGTGATGTGGATCCTTGATCCAGCACCTGGCACCAAAAACTTTGAAATAGCTAGCGTTTGGCTTCTTACCAGTGAGTAGTTCATAGGATGTCTTCTTGAAGAACTTGTGAAGATAAACTCGGTTGATGATATGGCATGCAGTGTCAATGGCATCAGGCCAGAACTTTCTTGTAGTCTTGTACTCATCAAGCATCGTACGAGCCATCTCAATAAGAGTCCTGTTTTTGCGTTCCACGACGCCATTCTGCTGAGGTGTGTATGGAGCAGAGAGCTCATGAGTGATGCCTAGTGTATCAAGATAAGTGTCGAGGCATGTGTTCTTGAATTCCGTGCCATTGTCACTTCTGATGTGCTTGATCTTCATGCCATAGTTAGTCATGGCTTGATTGGAGAATTGTCTGAAGACAGCCTACACTTCATTCTTGTAGAGAATTATGTGTACCCAGGTGTATCTTGAATAATCATCAACAATAATGAAGCCATAAAGATGTGCAATCATAGTAAGGGTAGAGTAGTGAGTAGGGCCAAATAAGTCCATGTGCAACAGCTCGAAGGGACGTGAAGTCATTATGATTGTCTTCGAGGGGTGCTTTGCCCTAGTCATCTTCCTGGCTTCACAAGCACCACATAGATGATCCTTCTTGATATTGACGCCCTTGATGCCAATGATATGCTTCTTCTTCATGAGAGTGTGCAAGTTCCTCATGCCCGCATGTCCTAACCTTCAATACCAAAGCCAATACTCTGAAGCTTTTGCTAGAAGACATATGGCAAGCTATGGTCCTGCGGAGAAATCTACCATATACAGATCACCTCTTCGACAACCTTCGAAGACTAGAGATTTGTCAGAATCCATAAGCACAAGGCATCGAAATTTTCCAAATATCATGATCATATTAAGATCACAAAGCATTGAGACAGACATTAAGTTGTATCCAAGCGATTCAACAAGTATCACTTTATCCATGTGTTGATCCTTTGAGATAGCAACTCTACCTAGGCCCAATACCTTGCTTTTACCAGTGTCACCAAATGTGATATGGCTTTTAGTAGATCGACGAAGAGTTGAATCCATTAGAAGACTTTGATCACCGGTCATGTGGTTAGTGCATCCGCTGTCCATGATCCATTCAGTAGCTTTCAGAGTTGTACCCTATAGTGCAGTTAGTAGGATAGGCTTCACCAAGAGTATTGTGAAGCATAAACATTTGGCGAACAAGCATACTATCAAAGTTAAGATTCTTGGATGGTAGGATGGGATTTTCATCAAGAAATCCAAGGATGAAATAAATGGTAAGACCATTTTGGCATTTTATCTTGCGTCCCACAAGATGTTTTAGGTCTCCAGCATTGTCTTCAGAAGTCAATGATTTCCGGCTGGAGACCTTTCCCTGCAAGAGAAGTTAATTCTTCTTAACCACCCACATCTGAAGGGGTGGCTTAGAAGCAATGAGTCTAGGTGCAGCATTTGAGAACTTTGGCTTTGGAGCCCTAGCAAATAGTTTTGCAGGAGGTGAATAGTACTCAAAAGAATATGTTTGATTTGTGAACATAGCGGTTTGATGAAACCCGCTCATATTCATGAGTCTGATGATAGTTTCCCTGCAAAACATTGGTGTTAGGGTGACCATATGAGGTCCTTTGTCTGTATGAAGCCTTTGGGCCATGTGAAGCCTTTTGTCTGGGGTTTGTCTTCTTCCCTGGTGGTGTCATGAAGACATTCACAGGAAGATTCTCAAGACAACTTTTAGGAACCCAGATCTTCTTCATAGGTGACCCATTCCTGCAGTTAGTTCCAATAAACCTGGCAAACACTTCACCATTCTGATTCTTGAACAGTTTATAGTTTGAGTCAAATGACTCATTAATAATAATAAGGTTAGCACATGTAAAGCCAGATAAAGTGGATGGATCCACTGAAGGGCCCTGTGCAGCAACCCATGTGGTTTTGGGGTACAGCTCAGGCTTCCAGTAAGAACCATCAGCATTCATTTTCCTCTCGAAACCAACACCCTCTTTCCTAGGGTTTCGGTTTAGAATCTATTTCTTGAGGACATCACATAGTGTCTGATGCCCTTTGAGGCTTTTGTACATGCCAGTTTCAAGCAATGTCTTCAACCTGGCATTCTCATCAACAATAATAGTGGCATCCTCAGAAGAGGGGTTAGTTACCACATCAGTAGTTGAAGATATTGCAGCTTCAGAAGCAGTCACTACTAGGAAAGACCTTATACACAGAACATTAGCAGTAGCGCTGGATAAAAAGAGGCGCTATTGCTAGGTAGCCGTAGCGCGTGTCAGGACAACGCGCTACTGCTATCGTCTTAGAAGTAGCATGGCTAAAAACAAATGGACCGACACTAGCCTCGATGAGCTTTTCAAGTACCTAAAGGATGTTCTTCCCGCGGGGAATCTATGTCCTACTAGTGTGGATGAGGCCAAGAAAATCATGTGCCCTCTTGATCTGCCACACGTTAGGTACCATGCATGCATCAATGATTGCATAATTTATCGGAAGGAGCACGCGGAAAAAACCAGCTGTCCGGTGTGCAATGCTTCTCGATACAAGAAGGCCGGGAAGAAATCTCCCCAGAAAGTTGTATGGTACTTACCGATCACTCCCCGTCTGCTACGTTATTTTGTAGATCCCAAGGAAGCAAAGCTCATGCATTGGCATGCGGAGAGGAAAAAGCCCGACGATGGAGATGATCCGAAGCTGAGACACCTCGTGGATGGAAGCTAGTGGAAAGCGTTCAACGGCGATCGGTATTTCGCATGTGATGCAAGGAACATTGTGGTCGGCGCGTGTATCGATGGCATGAATCTGTTTGGCAACCAGAACACCAACCATAGCACATGGCCCGTGTTTGTATGGATGTACTACATCCCCCCTGGTTGTGCATGAAGTCGAAGTACATACACATGAGCATGTTGATTCAAGGGCCGAAACAACCGGGAAATAATATTAATCTGTATCTAGGGCTACTTCAAGAGGAGTTAGACACGTTATGGAAAACACCAGCCAAGACATGGGACGCCAGCAAAGGCGAGTATTTCTATATGAGAGCCGCGCTAATCATGACGGTGCACGACTATCTTGGTTACAGATATGTCACAGGCCAGGTGTGCCATGGATATTGCGGATGCAAGCGGTGCATGGATGATACGATGTCTCAGCAGCTAACGTCAACGAAAGATGGCGGGTCTGGGAAAATCGTGTACATGGGGCATCGAAGATGGCTCGAGAAGGACGACCCGTGGAGGAACTATGGAGATCTATTCAATGGTGAGGCTGAGCATCGAGGACCTCCACGTAAGCGGAGCGGCGCCAAAATTGATGAGCTTCTGAAAAACTGGGAACAATGCCCCGCATCGGGAAAGATGATGAAAAAGGCGCCGGAGCCACTGCTGAAGGTATGGAAGACGAGGTCTGTTTTCTGGGACTAGGAGTACTGGCAGAAACTCGACACGCCTCATTGCCTTGATCAAATGCATATATGTAAGAATGTCCTTGAGAGCTTGCTTGCGACACTGATGAACATGCCGGATAAGACCAAGGATGGGCCGAAGGCAAGAAAAGACTTGGAAGATTTGAAAATCAGGCAGATCTGCACA
Source organism: Thinopyrum elongatum (assembly GCA_011799875.1). NCBI lineage: Eukaryota > Viridiplantae > Streptophyta > Magnoliopsida > Poales > Poaceae > Thinopyrum > Thinopyrum elongatum. The sequence goes on from CM022300.1 coordinate 436,335,135, forward strand.
TGCCGCCCCGTAAAAAGTCAGAGGAGACAGAGACGGAGACGGGGGCGTGGGAGAAGAAGGGAAAAAAAGTAAAGAAAGAGGATTATTGCCCCCCTTCTTGCTTCACCTTAAGTCCGGCTGAGATCGATCAATTCTTCAAGTGCCTTACCGGAATCAAAGTTAGTTCCGGTTACTGTGGGAAGATAAGCAGATTTCTAGGCACGAAGAAGAAAAGGTTCAGCGGGATGAAGTCCCATGACTGTCATGTGATGATGACGCAGATACTACCTGTTGCCCTTGGAGGGATAATGGACAAGCACGTCTGTGACACGCTTATTGGTCTCTGCAACTTTTTTGACGCCATCTCTCGAAAGTCGATCAGTGTGAAGCAGCTCCGAAGGCTACAGGAAGAGATCATTGTGATACTAAATGAGCTTGAGATGTACTTCCCGCCCGCGTTCTTTGACGTCATGGTGCATCTATGTGTCCATATTGTGGACGACATAATAGACCTGGGGCCGTCATTCCTGCACAACATGATGTCGTTCGAGAGGATGAATGGGATCATCAAAGGATTCGTTCGTAACATGTCCCGTCCAGATGGAAGCATCGTCCAGGGCTATCTAACACAAGAGTGCATCTCTTTCTACGAGAATTTTCTATATGGCGGAGACCGGCCGCCTGGTGTTGGTTTGCCTGTTAAGAAGCACGTTGGGAGGATCGAAGGAGAAGGTCACTCCAACGGTCACAACGAACTGCATGTGGCCTACTCAGATCGACGCAACGACTTTGACAGAGCAAACTTGGTAGTGCTACAACACCTAGACCAGGTAGATCCTTTCATGACACTGCACAAAGAAACCATCGCAAAGAGGTATCGTGACCGGGGGGTATGCAGGACGGACGCCGAAGTTACTAGAGAGCACAACTCCACTTTCCTGCATTGGTTCAAAGAGCATATTCTTGCTAATCCCTCGGAAGAGGGCTCTAAGGATGGATTGCTCATGTACGCCTTAGCACATGGCCCCTCACCCAACCTTGTGACCTATCAGGCATACGATATCAACAGATACACGTTCTACACGGAGGCCAAAGATATGAACAGTGATTTTCAGAACTCAGGGGTGACGATGGAATGCATGACCGGCAGCGACAACGGAGCAACTGAGAGATTTTACGGAAGGGTCGAGGAGATCTGGGAGCTTGACGACTCTGGACTGCACAGCGCGACGATGTTTCGTGTCAGATGGGCTAAGAAATGTCGAAAGAGAAAACCGGTATTCCACTACCATGACTATGCCCAACGCCAAGAGCGCTACCGTGAACGCCATCGCAAAAAACAAGCCATGGGTACACGCTAAGCACATGACACAATGCTACTTCATAACCGACCCGAGCAATCCTAGCCGTGTTGTCGTGAGGAAAGGCAAAAGGAACATCATTGGAATGGATGAAGTCACCAACGAGGAAGACTACGACCAGTACGGCAACCCAATGAGGGAAGATGACGATGATGATGAAGTATACGTCAAAAGAAGAATCAATACTACATTACCTAAGAAAGATCGTACTCCATGGAAAAGGAAAAGTCACAATGAGGGGCTCAATTATTCGTCAACGAACAAGAAGGGAAAGAAGCTCACTCAAAAACGAAAACATCGACGCTGAGAAACTGTTATCGGTCAAATGATGTAATATATATGTTCCTATTTTGTGTACACACTTAACCGTTATGCATGGGTCAAATGATGTAATATATATGTTCCAATTTTGTATACATACTTAACCGTCAAATGATGCAATTAATATATATCGCCCTAGTTATATACATTGTATCACCTTCCCTTCGTTCCTGCTCTCGGAAAAAAAAGGAAAAGAAAAGAAAAAGAAGAAAAGAAAAGGAAAAGAAAATAAAGGAAAAGAAAATAGAAGAAACAAACAGGAAAACTGCTATAGCTACTGGTGATAGCAGTAGCGCTTTTTGCTGAAACGCGCTATAGCTACCTTAGCTACAGCGCGTTTTGTAGAAACGCGCTACTGCTATGTTGACTTAACCCTCCCACGGGCTTCCCGCCTCTACTTCTTCCCCCAAGTCCCCACTCTCTCTTCTCCCCCCTCATCGCGGCCAGAGCCCGTGCCCACGCCGTGCTCCTGCCTCGAGCGCCGCCGGAGCCCTGCCCTCGCCCTCGCCGGAGTCTCTGCCTCCTCGACCTCGCCGGAGCCCTGCCCTCGCCCTTGCCGCGCCCCTGCCTTGAGCGCCACCGGAGCCCTGCCCTCGCCCTCGCCAGAGTCTCTGCCTCCGCCTCGACCTCGCGCAGAGCCCTACCCTCGCCCTCGACCTCGCCGGAGCCCTGCCCTTGCCCTCCCCCGACCCCATCTCTCTCTCTGCCCTCTGTAAGCCCTCTCCCCTCCCCTCTTCTCTGCTCTCTGCTCTCTCTCTCTGTTAGTGGTAGTTAGTCAATTAGAATTAGGTTGAACCCTAGGCTATTTTTTAGTGGTAGTTAGTTAATTAGAATTAGTATTAACCCTTGTTAATTACGTAGTATGAACCCTATTTAAAAAAACCTAGGACAAATTAGTGGTAGTTAGTATGAATCCTGGGTTTCAAACTATTGCTATTTTTTGCTAAAGCAATTGTTGCTATTTAAAAAAAACAGAATTAGTATGATCCCTATAGTTAATTAGTTGGTATGAACCCTAGTTAAAAAAACAGAATTAGTATGGGTTAAATGAATTCTAGATATTTTAGGTGTTTTAGGTGTAGTTAACAGAATTCTAGGTATTTAATTTTTTTAGTTAAAGCAATTGTTGCTATTTAAATATAAAATAGAATTGATTAACCCTAGGTGAATTAGTATTTACCCTAGGACAGAAATTTAGGTAGGCTGAATTTAGTTTCAAATATTGTGAAGAAAAAGGACTTCTTGCATTTTCTTCAAGTTCTATATTTTTCTTGCTGTTATATGCAAATTTGAAATGGACATCTGATATGTGGACATGTGATTTGGACATGTGATGTTTGGAATTTGGACATGTGATATTTTGGACATGTGATATTTGGGAAATCATGGTTATGTGCAGGGTAAATGATCCGCGTGGCCTATGTTTCACCGGAATGTTGATTCATTTCCGTTCCGGTGAATTTTAGGCGCTCGATATGTCCACTTTTTAGCAAAGGTCATGCCGAAATTTCCCGTGAATTTTGGCATGACTTGTGCTAGAAAGTAGGCATATCGAGTGCCGGGATTTGCTGCGACGGGAATGAAACGGTATTCCGGCAAACAATAGACCTTTTTTATGTCATTTCTCATTTTATTATAGTTTTAGAATTAAAAGAGGAGACTTAATCATAGAAAACATGTCGAACAACGAAGAAACCGGGCCTTCTGACCATGATGCAGACGAGATGGATTATGAGGGTGAACAACAATACCTCGACTTTTTGTCTGCTAAGCACAGTCAAGGTTTGCAGGGCGGCTGCGATGATGGTACTAACGCCAACATCGACACCGACGGTGCTGGAACTGATGGCGGCGTCGAGACCAGCGGGGAAGGTACCAGCGGGGAAGATACCGGCGGGGAAGGTACTGGCGCCGAAGCCGCTACTGAAAAGAAGAAGCAAAAGAAGCAGAGGATACGAAAACCTAACAAATTCGGCATCAGACGACTGGTGATCACAAAGAAGGCCCCTAGCAAGTTTGAGCCATTAGAGCCAGAAGAACCTCGCAAGTGCTATGGGAACCAAGTCGGATGCATCCTATGGGAATGCGCGAGCATCAACGACGATGACTTAAGGGGTAAAGAACATTTGAGGCAGTTGCTCCTGATGAAGTTTCACAAGAGATTCAAGTTCCTCGAATGGGATGACAGCATAGGACTACCGTGGGATGATCCGAAGATGGAAAAGATTAACAATCACGCCATGGGCATGTTCAGCAATGATTTGGCCTCCTGGAAAGGGAGGGTGAAATGAGCTATTGAGGCTGAGGAACCCCTGTCCAAGATTCTGGAGGAAAATCCGACACTTACGGAAGAGGAGTTCCAAAAGTTCAAGGACACTTGCACTACCGAGGCAGCCAAGGCTGCGAAATTCAAGAGCCTTCAGCAAAGGAACATGGGGAACCAACGCCTCGGAAGCCGTGGCTACCTTGGCAAAAGGCCCATATGGGATAAGGAGGACGCGGAACGTGAAGCTGCGGGTCTCCCAGACCCCTTCGCGAAGTTCACCAACCCCTTGGAGCGTGACTTCATCAGGGCCTGCTACAAGTGGGACAAGGAAAAGAAGGTTTTTTACACGGACCCGATCACGAGGAAATTGATTAGAAGACTGGTAATTATTCTTTTACCACCTTACATTTAGCTTCTGATCAAGTCGACTACACATTCGTAAACGGTTCACATTCCTTCTGCAGGAGAAGCAACATGAGCTTGCAGCCAAAAGCCAGTCTTCATTGATGAGGCCCAAGTGGGACACCCCTCTCAACTGGGCCTTGAACGAACTTAGGGGACTCCCTTTGGACCAGCAGCCGCAATATGGACGTGTGCACGGCGCCGGAGACGGCGCCACATGGAAGGTCTTTTACAACAAGGGCCCAGAGGCCAAGAAGCAGAAAAAGAAGTTTAGTCAGGCGGACATCAACGAGAAGGTGAAGCTTGCGTTCGAGAAAAAAGCAGCTGAGGACGCGAAAAAAGCAGCTGAGGAGAAAAATGAATTGCTACAGCAGGCAGTCGCTGTAGCTGTAGATGCCTGCAGAAATGATTTTGCTACTAACTTGATCCCGGCTATCATCAACTGGATGAAGGAAAATCCAGACAAGACGGTACATGATGTCCTCATGCCTAGTTTCGTCGGGAGCAACTCGGTGAACAACACAACCGCACCATCACCTGCTCACGCAACCGCGCCTGCTCCCGCACCCGCACCCGCTCATAGCAGCCAGTCCTTAGTCTCTGGCGCGCTAGGCGGGCCTTCGTCTTTGGCTGAGCTCGACGCCCTCACGGTAATTACATGTCGCACCAACATATATCTAGAATAATTTGTTTTCGTTGCCTTTCAGATGTTTTACACCGCAGGCATGTGTTTGCCGGCCGACGAAACCCCGTGCACCGTACTCTACTTGATCAAAGGTCAGATGGTGGATGTGGGAAAGGCGGTGATAACGAAGCCCTTGGAACTCATGTTCCACGGCCAGCCGATGCCCGGTGGGCACTTCAGGGTTACCTTGTCGAGTGTGAAATCGGGGCATGAGGATTTGCCTCCTCCAGTATGGCTAGGGGGAGAGGACGATGAGACCCCGCCGCGGCTTGGAAACTGCAAGGGTTGGGTGCTGCTATGGCCGAATAATCTTCTTCGTCTGGAGCCGGCCGAGAGCACACCAAGAACAACACATCAACAAGTAGGTATGAACACCACCACCCCGCCTATGCAATTACCAGTGCCTGTAGTGCCGGGTGAGAGCGGCGGACGACGTGAGGAAGGGGGTCCAATAGTGGATGATGTAATCGCCCCCGTAGAATAAAGAATGGATGATGAGATGGACGAGGATGACCCTCTTCGATTCCTCAATACAGGCGCCTATGACGGTGACTTAGATATGATGAGTCAGCCATATGATGACTCGGGCTATCAGCATGCTGATGAGGAGATGGATGATCTGCCCGGGCAGGAACGTCCTAGCAGGTTTGATTGCAAGAAGTCTCTCTTCATGCAATCCTCACAGGACACACCTGAAGATGCCGCCTCAACACAGGCTCAACTAGCCGAGGGTCGTACAGTGCTTAGCCCGACAACACTGGGGCAGGGGTTAAGGAAGGGTCTGGAAGGTCAGCCCAAGAAAAAGGAGAGGAGCAGACCGGCGAAGAAAGACTCTGATGCCTACAAACAAGCCAAAGCACATAGCAGCCAGACGGCGGATTTTTAAGAGCATGTACCCGTCAAAGGTGCCGCCATGTTCCATGTCACGGGTGAGCCGATGCTACCATCGAAACCGCTGGAGGCAATATCAGGGGATCTCAGGAGACTGCATGACCATGTGCTGTTGACTGAGAAAAGCCTACTAGCCTTGAAGGATCCAGGATATCCGACATACATGGCTCGTGTGCCTAAGGGGAAGTGCTACGTCGACACACAGCCCGCGGAGGTGTTCTTCCTGCGGTTTGAGCATATCTTCGAGATGTTTCTAAGAAGGCGGCTCGATTTTACAATCGTCTGCCTTTTTGCACTACATATGAGCTCCGTCATGAAGAGAGAAGAAGTCTCGCAAATCTGTGTGGCGGATCCATACTACATGCACGAGTCCTTCTTGAGTCTCGGCGACTTTGAGCGTAAAACTGCTAGGGAGTACCTCAAAAACTTCATGGTATAGAATAAGGACCAAGAAATTGTCCTCCTGCCTTATCATCCAAAGTAAGTCAGTGACGGACAACCCTTTCATACATTTCAATCATTCCTTCTCGCTCATATGGAGAATAATTTGAGGTGTTTTTTTCCCCGCAGCAACGGGCGCGCCATCCTTATCTTTCTTTACCCGCGAGTCTCCCACGCCGTGTATTTCGACCCTACCAAAAACTACGAGAAGAAGGACTACACCCACATAATGAATATTCTAGATGATGCTCTCCAAGGCTTCATCTTGAGGGGTGGCTACCTGCAGATCAGGAAACAAAGGAACAAGAAGACGGGTTTCTCGCATAAAACTAACTTCTGCTGCATCCATGTCCCAAAACCAAGCAAGAACGATGGATTTGACCTCCTCCATCTCATGATGGAGTTCAGAAGGGATCACCAAAAGCTTCGCATGACAAGTAGAAACGATGATCATATCCGCAAGTGGGTAGAATCTCATGGAGAAGCGGATTATAAACTTAGAGATGACTTCTTTCGCATCCAGAGGGACATTGCAACGATCATCATGAAAGAAGTCGTCGAAGAGAAGGGGATGTTCCACCACGGCCCTATATCGCGAGCTGACGTCCGAACTCGCATAGGCATGCAACATCAGGACCTCACACCGTTCAAGAAGCTAGGGTGCATCCTCGATGATATGGAAGGATGAAAGGTCTAGTGATTTACGATGCCGATGATGATGATATGTGTTGGTTGAACTTGTATACTTTCTGTAGCGATGAAACTTTGTGATGTCCACGGTCCCTGCCAAACTTGCGTAACGCTACTTTGTTAGTTTGGGTACGATGACCTGCGTACCTCTAGTTAATTAGTTTGAGTACGATGAAACTGCGTTGATTATTTATATGTTACATATGTTGCATCTAGTTGCTAACCCTTTCTTTTTCATGTTGCTCAAGTATATTTTGTTGCATATGATTGTACATTCTCTTGATGAAGATGCATCTCTAATAGGTACCTAGATTTTTTATGGCGAAGAAGTAGTGCTATGTCGTGTATAAAGGGAAGGTTCCAGGAGTGTACGATGAGTGGCCTGAGTGTCAGGCGCAAGTGGAGGGGGTCTCGGGCGCCAGCCATAAAGGCTTCAATAGCAGACAAGAAGCAGAAGCTAGTTACTTGAGGTTCACGCTAGCGCGAGAGAGGACTCATAACCGCCGCCTCATGTACTGCTTAGTTCCGCTCTCACTCATAGTGATAGCTCTGCTCGCGTATATCATTGTTTAGATGGATGACGATGTAGTTGCAAGTATTCGAGACTTGTATCCCTATTTTCGAGATGATGACGAGAGACCACTTTGTGTTGGATGATGATTATGATGATGACATGATTTGATGAGACTATTTGTATGTGTATGCTATGATTACATTTGTATGTGTATCATATGCTAGAGATTATTGTATAAAGCCTGTTCAAATACAAAACAAATATGCAAAAAAAAATTAGAAACTAATAAAACTAGCAGTAGCGATGGGAAAAAAGTTAGCAGCAGCGCGCTCTTACCATTAGCGTGTCTTACTTCAAAGCGCTGCAGCTATTAGCAGTAGCGCGTTCCTGTAAAGCTTGCTACTGCTAACCATGTGTAGCAGTAGCGTGGGTCGACACGCGCTACTGCTATAAGTTAGCTGTAGCGCCGTATCAGTAGCGCCGGCGCCCGCGCTACTGATACACCTAATACCCGCGCTACTGCTAGGCTTTTCCCTAGTAGTGAGTAGAACATTCAGCAATAGAGACAACATTGTTACGCTCAAGACATTTTAAACAAGGTGGCACAAAATCTTCCTGAGCGGAACTGATCTATTGGGCGAGTAGTGAATCGTTTTCCTTTTGAAGATCTTCATGAGATGCTCTCAGTTTCTCTAGATCTTGCTTCCTTTGAAAATAATCATAGGAAAGCTTATCATGAGTAGCTGAGAGGGTTTCATGACGACTTTCAAGTTCCTCGTACTTAACACAAAGATTTTTTATGTCTTCGATTAAGGACTAGGTTCGATTCATTTCCTCGTCCAATAGGTCATCGCTTTTGTCTAGCAATTTTTGAATCTTTTCCATGCCTGTTTGTTGTTCAGTTGCAATTTGAGCAAGAGTCTTATAGCTGGGTTTGGATTCACATTCAGAGTCATCTTCACTGGAGGTCTGAAAGTAAGCATCACGTGAGTTTACCTTAGTACCTCTTGCCATGAAGCAGTAGGTGGGAGCAGAATCGTCGTCATCATTGGCTTCGGCATCGGCATCGTGACCATTGTCTTCAGGGTTGAACACGGACTTGGCGACGAACGCTGAAGCCAGAGCCAGGCTTGCCACACCTGAATCAGACTCTTCCTCAGACTCCACCTCCGCCTCCTCAGAAGTAGACTCTTCCTCTGAATCCAACTCCTTGCCAATGAATGCACGAGCCTTGCCAGATGAGCTCTTCTTGTATGATGAAGAATTTGAAGAAGACTTTGAGGATTTCTTCTTCTTCTTGTCGTCGGAGTCATATTCCTTGCTGTTCTTCTTCTTTTTGCTTCCTTGTCCCATTGAGGACATTCAGATATGTAGTGGCCTAGCTTCTTGCATTTGTGTCATGTTCTCTTCTTGTAGTCACGAGTGGAAGCCTCATCATTCTTGGAACTGGATCTTGAAGACTTTCCGAAGTGATTCTTCTTGGAGAACTTCTGGAACTTTCTCACAAGCATTGCTAGCTCTTTGCCAATGTCCTCAGGATCTTCAGAACTGCAGTCAGATTCTTCTTCAGATGAGGAAACAACTTTTTCCTTCAAAGCACAGGATCAGCCATAGTTGGGGCCATAGATATCTCTCTTCTCGGATAGCTGGAACTCATGTGTATTGAGCCTCTCAAGTATGTCAGATGGATCGAGATCTTTGAAGTTAAGGCATTCTTGGATCATCAGTGCTAGAATGTCAAATGAGCTGTCAAGTGATTTGAGTAGCTTCTTCATGACTTCATGCTTGGTGATTTTAGTGGCGCCAAGAGCACGAAGTTCATTTGTGATATCAGTGAGGCGGTCGAAAGTGAGCTGGACATTCTCATTGTCATTCCTCTTGAATATATTGAAGAGGTTGCGAAGCACATCGATTCTGGAATCTCTTTGAGTTGAGACACCTTCGTTGACCTTGGACAGCCAGTCCCAGACTAGCTTCACAGATTCCAGAGCACTCACACGGCCATACTGCCCTTTAGTCAGATGACCACAGATGATGTTCTTGGCGGTTGAGTCTAGTTGCGTGAACCTCTTGACATCAGCAGCGGTGATGCCTTCACCGACTTTGGGAACACCTGTCCTGACGACATACAAGAGGTCGTTGTCAATGGCTTCAAGATGCATGCGCATCTTATTCTTCTAGTAGGGGTAATCAGTGCCATCAAAGATGGGGCACGCAGCGGAGACCTTGATTATCCCTGCAGTCGACATAGCTAAAACTCCAGGTGGTTAAACCGAATCACACAGAACAAGGGAGCACCTTGCTCTGATACCAATTGAAAGTGCTAGTTATCGACAATGGGGGGGAATAGGCGATTTTTATGGAAGTCTTCAAAAGATGCAAGATCTTCAAACATAGACTGTCAAACAACACCTATATGATATGCAACGGAAGATAAGCTACGCTAGACATGCATTAGGCAAGTAAACAGTACAATGAAAGCACGAAGACTAATAGCAGCTAGGTAGAACAGATCGGAATGGGATGACAGTACAAAGCCAAATACAAGAAAATCTTCACACTATGAAGTCAAACAGATCATGCAAGTAAGCAATGACTTCACGAAGACAAACTGAAATGTAAAGCTGGTAGGGGATAGAACCAGTTGCTTGGTGAAGACAAGGATTTGGTAGACCAGTTCCAGTTGTTGTGACAACTGTACGTCTGGTTAGGGAGGCTGAGATTGAACTCAGAAGACCACGTCTTCACCTTATTCCCCTTGAGCTAAGGACACTTAGTCCTCGCCCAATCACTCAGGTAAGTCTTCAAGGTAGACTTCCAAACCTTCACAGACTCCTTTCACCGGCGATCCACAATGATTCTTGGATCCTCAGAACGTGACGCCTAACCGGCTGGAGGATACACAGTCCTCAAGTGTAATAAGTCTTCAGATCATGCAGACAGAAAGACTTGAGTGATGCCTAACACTCTTTGGCTCTGCGTGTTCTGGGCTTTGTCCTCGCAAGGATTTCTCTCTCAAAGGCTTCGAAGGTGGGTTGCTCTCAAACAACAAAAGTCGTGCACTAACTCTGAGCAGCCACCAATTTATGGTGTAGGGGGTGGGCTATTTATAGCCAGGAGGCAACCCGGCATGATCTGTCCGAAATGACCCTAGGTCACTAAGGAACTGACACGTGTCCAATGGTCGGATTGCAAACACACACGGCAGCTTGACTTGGGCTACAAGCAAAGCTGACTCATCCAACTCTGGATAAGATTTTGTCTCATTGTCTTCACTCGAAGACATAGGATTTGGGTTGAGCATCACGTCAATTTTCTGACTTTGTTCACTGGGGCCCCACTTAACAGTTCGGTGGTTCCTATGACTCAAGAAGGAAGAAAATGAAACTACGAAAGAAATTATGTCTTCGCACTCCATAGTCTTCAAGTGAATGTATTCACACGTCATTATCTTCGACGTGAATGTCTTCACGAACCACCATTGTCTTCAATGCCTTCATACATTTTTAGGGGTCATCTCTGGTAGGAAAACCGAATCAATGAGGGACTTCTACCTGTGTTATTCTGCAATTCTCACAAACACATTAGTCCCTCAACCATGTTTGTCATCAATACTCCAAAACCAACTAGGGGTGGCACTAGATGCACTTACACATGGAAGTGTCTCCTTATTACGCGCAAAATAATGATTCCTCCACCTGACAGTGGGGACCCACTGGAAGGGCCTCTGTATTTCATGAAAAAAAAACATTCCTCCCGCTGATACCTCGGACCCACCAGCTATATCTTCGCATGCAAGGAAGTGCCTCCTTATTAACAAAAAAATGATTACTCCCCCTGCTAGCTGGGACCCACCATATTTGGAGGCTGACTTGTGGGCCTACTAAGTTGACGCGGACGTAGAGCTTTGTCAACATAGTCAATATAAACGATTCTAGATGCAGTGACCGTACGATGTTAATCTAATGGTCGTGATGCTTCTTCAACCTCTGGTCTTCTTGCTCTAGCCGCCCAAACCAGCGCCGGCTGTGCCGCCTGCTCCTGCCTCCTATGGTCGGTTGTGCAACCATGCAGGCCTCACCGCCCCACCCTACTGCCATCGCTGGCCTGGCCATCCCTCTACTATCCACACCTGCTATTATTCTCTGGCGACAACAAACGAACCAGTAAACCCTCATACTCCCCTCCGCGTGGGAAACAACTGCCGAGTCTTCCGTGGCTCCGTGTCGTTCCCTTCCTAGGCCTCGTCGTCGTCCACCGACTTGGTGCTCTCGATGCGGCGTGGTCAACGAACGAAATCCATCGAAAGAGGAATGTACATGGAGACGCTGACAGCTGGGTCCACGGCCGCACGCAAGGAAGTGCCTCCTTATTATGCGCAAAATAACAATTCCTCCACCTAACAGCGGGGACCCACCGAAAGGGCCTTTGTATTTCGCAAAAAAAATGTTCCCCCAACAGCTGGGACCCACTAGCTACATCTTCGCACGGAAGGAAGTGCCTTCTTAACCCCTGACAGCTGGGACCCACCAGGTCGAAGCATAGGTAGCGTTATTTGTCTTGTCGCGAACGTGTACATACATAGCAGTCGATCAGTCTCTCTGAAGTGATGAACCGTGGCCGAGTAAGGAGCAGCACATGTTGAAGTAGAGGCGCCGACGTAGCATGTCACGCAGTCCTGTCTATATCGTGTACACGTACGTACAGCCACATTGCAAGAAAGTAAATACGGCTACGGATGTACATACAGGCGGGGTCTCTAATGCGTGTTCATATGCAGCCAACCGACTGGGTCGGAATGGAGGAAATAGTGTCATGTTCATCGGGAGGCAACCGACTGGGTCGGAATATGTCATGTTCATCGGGAGCCAACCGGCTTGGACGAAACAGCCGAAACGAGGTCTGGCGAACCGCAGAACGGAGGAAACAGCCTTCTGTTTGACCGTGTACAGTCGAAATGGGGTCCTGTTCATCGAGAAGGGTCCGACGTACTGCAAAATAGAGGAAACAGACTTCTGTTTGAGTGCCTACAGTCGAAATGGGGTCATGTTGATCGGGAGGGGTGTGGCGTACCGCAAAACGGAGGAAACAGACTTCTGTTCGAGCGGCTATGGTCTAAACGGGTCATATTCATCCACCGTCTACTACCTTGCTCCAGCCTCCACGGGCTATTGTTCATCCACCGTCTACTTCCTCCAGCCTCCACCAGCTACTGTTGATCCATGGGCTACTATTCATCCAGACTCCATCGGCTACTGTTCATCCAGCCTACACGGGGTCTTGTTCATCCACCCCCAACCAGCTGGGGTGCGGCGGCCTCCTCGGGGTCATGTTCATCCAGCGGCAACCGCCTACTACAACGGGGTCCTGTTCATCCAACCCCCACCAGGAACTGTTCATCCATAGCGAACCAACTGGCTCGACTCACCACGTCTCGACATCACGCATGCGGTAGCAATGATCACTGTTCATCGCGAGCCAACCCAATACACAGGCTGGTTGCATCTCGCATGGGGGCTTGATCGGCTTCAGTAAGCAGCAGTAGCGATCGATTGCTCGGGTTCAGTTAGCAGCAGTAGCGAAGGAATCGCTCGGGTTCAGTCAACAGCGAAGTAATCGCTCGGGTTCAGTTAACAGCCAAGGGATCGATCGCTACGGTTCAGTAATGTAGCTAGTGCAATTGCTCGGGTTCAGTACGAACGCCTCCCTCGGGTTCAGTTAGAGCCAACACCTCGCACACACATGCGCCTACGTACGAGAGAAACGCGCAAACCACAGTGCATCGCTCGGCCCCGACCACCCACCGTAACCGGGAACTCCGCGAAAATTTCCTCGCCCTCACTTCTACCATGATTTTTTTATGTCATGGACGGCCCAAAGAATGTCATGCAGGTGCGCCCCATTTTCTGTCATGATTTTTTGTCATAGAAGTAGGAGCCCACCACATCTATGATGATACGTGTTTTTATCACAATTGTCATCATAGAAGTGTCATAACCATGACAAAATAAATTCGTTCGGGCCATAATGTCATGGATGTGTCTTTTTTTTGTAGTGAGTCGTAGCCTTCCCTGAAGGGAAATGACCAAAATGGAAAAAGTGAGTCTGTCGGAATTTGAGCACAATGGTAACATTCCTTGTGGAGCAAGAAATGCTAACTCCTCAGTCCGAAAGATATCTCCTGCAGCACCGAAGAACTACATCGTCTGTTGACAGGTAGTCATTTGGAGCAGAAAGAGATTTCTCTCAGTCTTGCTTAGGTTTGGGCTAAGCATCACAGCGGATCTAAGAATCAAGAACTTATACCCCTCTTAATAGTACGGAGGTCCTAAGACTTAAGAAAAAGAAGAAGAAGAACGAAAGAAATTCTACGTCTTCGCTTCGCCTTCGGTCTTCTCGGTCAATTTTCTTCGGACGGTCTCCGAACCAATTGCTTCACCATAGCAATAGATTTTAAGGGGTCAACTTCTTTGCATCAATCATCTCGCTAGAACAGCCTTGAGAGATATGACGAATCTCCTCTGTTTATCAAATATCCTTCGGTGAAGTTCCTTGAACTTGACACCAAATATGTCATTCTTCTTTGGTTCTGTATGGACTATTTCTCTCTATGTGCACTAGCAAACAAATAAGTCCACGCCTTTTTCTGTCAACAATCTCCAAAACACAAGAGGGCAATAATTACACCAACACCCTCAAAATGCTAAGGACAATAATTGGCAAAGCTCCATGACTCTTAATTTTTGGTTAAGTGATCCAAGATCACATTGAGTCCATAGGAAAGCCAATACTATTAAAAGTGGATGAGGTTTTGATTATGACTCAATTGCTCAAACACTTCTCCACATAACAACTGTCCAAAACCCTAAAAGTCCATCTAGGTCTCACCGAAACCTTCCCATCCGGACCCCTAAGATGAACCCATACATTGCCACATGCCAAACCCTAACGTTTCGGTGAAGTTGCTTCATTTTGGAATTACCGAGATGAAACTATTGAAACTACCGAAACGAGGTCTTGCCCTAGCCATTGCTTATCGGTCTCACCGAGATGTTCTGATCAGTCTCATCGAAACCGCCAACGTTCGAATCTTTTGCACTAGTCGGTCTCACCGAGAATTCAATCCGGTGTCACCGAGTTGGGTCAAAGACTTGTAACGGTTGGATCTTTGGGTGTAGGCTATATTTACCCATCCACCCCACCTACTCTCTAAGAGAGCCATCAGAACGAACCACCACTCCTACTATTAATTTTCTAAGAGCGAACCACCTACTCATGTGTTGAGATCAAGAGATTCTAATCCTACCATTTGAACCTTGATTTCTAGCTTGTCCCAAGTTGCTTTCTATTCAATCCCCTCTTCCACCAAAGCCAAATCTATGTGAGAGTGATTGAGTGTTGGGGAGACTATCATTTGAAGCACAAGAGCAAGGAGTTCATCATCAACAACACCATCTATTACCTTTTGGAGAGTGGTGTCTCCTAGATTGGTTAGGTGTCACTTGGGAGCTTCCAAGATTGTGGAGTTGAACCAAGAAGTTTGTAAGGGCAAGGAGATCGCCTACTTCATGAAGATCTACCCGAGTGAGGCTAGTCCTTCATGGACGTAAGCCATGATGGAATACGCAAGGTTGCTTCTTCATGGACCCTTCATGGGTGGAGCCCTCCATGGACTCATGTAACCGTTACCCTCCGTGGGTTGAAGTCTCCATCAACGTGGACGTACGATTGCACCACCTATCAGAACCACGCCAAAATCATTGTGTCTTCATTGCGTTTGATTTCTCTGAACTCCCCTTTACGTTCATATGCAAAGTCTTACTTTCCGCTGCTCGACTCTTAGACCTGCATGTGTAGGGTGTATTTGACTTGCTAGAATCGCTAAAACTTGCCTACAACTAAAATTGGGAAAAGGATAAGTTTTATTTGGTCAATTAGTCTAATCAACCCCCCTCTAGACATACTTTCGATCCTACACGGCAGTGATGGCTCGTATCCGCGTCAGTTTTTCCCTGAAGAGGAAGGGATGCTGCAGCACAGCTTCGGTAGGTATTTCCCTCAGTTATGAAACCAAGGTTATCGAACCAGTAGGAGAACCAAGCAACACTATGTAAACGGTACCTGCACAAAAAGAACAAATACTTGCAACCCGACGCGTAAGAGGGGTTGTCAATCCCTCTCGAGTAAAAGATAGATTGGTTTGTATGATTTTGGGTAAATAGATCTCGCAATAAAACAAAATAAAATAAAGAAAGAAAAAGTGCGGCAAGGTATTTTTGGGTTTTTAGAATAATAGATCTGAAAACAAAAGCAAATAAAAATAGATCTCAAAGCGAATATGATAAAGAATAGACCCGGGGGCCGTAGATTTCACTAGTGGCTTCTCTCAAGAAAAATAGCATACGACGGGTAAACAAATTACTGTTGGGCAATTGATAGAACTTCAAATAATTATGATGATATCTAGGCAATGATCATTATATAGGCATCACGTCCAAGATTAGTAGACCGACTCTAGCCTGCATCTACTACTATTACTCCACACATCGCCCGCTATCCAGCATGCATCTAGTGTATTAAGTTCGTGGAAAAATGGAGTAATGCAATAAGAACGATGACATGATACAAACAAGGTCTATTCATGTAGGAATAGACCCCATCTTGTTATCCTTAATGGCAATGATCAATACGTGTCTTGCTGCCCCTTCTGTCACTGGGAAAGAACACCGCACGACCGAACCCATCAGAAAGCACCTCTTCCCATGGCAAGAAAAATCAATCTAGTCGGCCTAACTAAACCAAAGATTCGAAGAAGAAATACGAGGCTATAAGTAATCATGCATATAAGAGATCAAAGAAACTCAATTTGGTAAAGGTAGCAATGAGAGGCCATGTAGGAGTACATGGTGGGTTGTCTCATTGGGACCGTCCTTAAGAACTAGGTTCTGTGTATGTTATCCAAGAACAGTTACTACCACACATTGGGCTCCGGGTATTCCAAGCTATCTCGACTTATTAATCGCCTTGATCTCTGCCTAGGAGTTGCAACTAGTTTCTGGTGTTTATAGGATGTCTACTGGACATACCAAGCACACTATTAGCTGACGGGGTGGACTTGGGACGGCTAGGCACATGGCATGGTGTACCAAGCATAGTACCATCCATCGAGGTGGACTTGGGAATCCTGCTCACATCATTTGGGGTCGTGATGGAAACTTCGGCCGAACTTTCCTTGCGGGTTCAACCTCATATAGGCGATAAATCTGGACTAGAGTCTTGTGTGGTTAGTCAGGTTGTGCTGACACCTGAAAGGATCGAGAAGAGGGGTCTAGAGGGGGGCTGATTAGACCCTCAACAAGTAAAAGTGGCAGTTTTTAAGTTCTTCAAGTTGAGGTAGAGTTTTAGCACAAGTTTAAGCATTCACAATACATTTCAAGCAAGCATGACAAGAGTATATACAGCAGAAAGAGTAAAGCATGCAGATTGCAAGAAAGTAAAAGGATGGGATTGGAGTGTGCAAACGCAAGGAAGACACAGAGATTTTTGGTGTGGTTCCGATAGGTGGTGCTATCGTACATCCACGTTGATGGAGACTTCAACCCACGAAGGGTAACAGCTGCGCGAGTCCACAGAGGGCTCCACCCATGAAGGGTCCATGAAGAAGCAGCCTTGTCTATCCCACCATGGCCATCGCCCACGAAGGACTTGCCTCACTCGGGTAGATCTTCACGAAGTAGGCGATCTCCTTGCCCTTACAAACTTCTTGGTTCAACTCCACATCTTGACAGAGGCTCCCAAGCGACACCTAACCAATCTAGGACACACCACTCTCCAAAAGGTAATAGACGGTGTGTTGATGATGAACTCCTTGCTATTGTGCTTCAAATGATAGTCTCCCCAACACTCAACTCTCTCTCACAGATTTGGATATGGTGGAAATATGATTTGAGTGGAAAGCAACTTGGGGAGGACTAGAAATCAAGATTCTTGTGGTAGGATTGGTATATCTTGATCTCAACACATGAGTAGGTGGTTCTCTCTCAGCAAATGTACGGTGGAAGTGTAGGCACGTTCTGATGGCTCTCTTACATATGGAGAAGGGGGTGGAGGGGTATATATAGCCTCCACACAAAATCCAACCGTTACACACATTTGACCAATCTCGGTGAGACCGAATGGGTAAACTCAGTGGGACCGATTAGTTCAAAATGTGAACATTACGAATCTCGGTGGGACCAACTGGAACAACTCGGTGGGAACGATGTGCTAGGGCTTAGGGAAAACCGCATCTCGGTGGCACCGATTGCATCAACTCGGTGAGACCGAAGTGAAGCAATAAGGCAACAGAGACTTGGTCAAACCATATCTGTGAGATCGATCGCAATTTCGGTGAGACTGAAATAATTGCAACAGATACCAGGGAGTTGGCAAGGCCATCTCAGCGAGACCGAGATCCGTATCGGTGTGACCGAACTGTTAGGATTTGTGGCTGTGGCTATTTCATATGAACTCGATGGCGCCGGATAGAAAGAATCGGTGGGGCCGAGATGGAGTTTTAGGGTTTTGACATATTTGGATGGAGAAAGTGGTTGAGGGTTTTGGAGCAATATCACTAAGCATTTGAGCAAGCAAGCCATTAAGCAACATGTCATCCCCTTTTAATAGTATTGGCTTTCCTATGGACTCAATGTGATCTTGGATCACTAAAACAAAGATGAAGAGTCTTGAGCTTTTGCCAATATATGTCCTTAGCACCTTGAAGGGGTTCCACATCCTCTTGTCCTTTCCACGCCATTTGTTGAACTTGTGTGAAATACACTAGATAAAAGTATTAGTCCAACAAGAGATATGTTGTATTAATTACCAAAATCACCCAGGCTGCGGCGGTCGAGAACCCAGGCGCGTCTACCCTCCTGAGGCTATCCCCAAGAAGAAGAAGCAGCTGCTCCGCCAAGGACCTCAGGAGAGCGGGGTGTCCAGCGGCACCACCTCAGGCCCTGCGCCCACTGACGGGGCGCCTCCCTCTCTCGCATAGGAAGGCGCGCCCGGTGCCCCTCTCAGGCTGGGCTCAGGGGCTCTCCTCTGGAGGGCCTCTGACCTGGCCAACTTCATGAGGGAGGCGCTCGGACACCATGTGGAGGCGTGCTTCAGCGCGCGCTTTCGCTAGGAGGGTACAAGGCATGAGGTGCCAGGTGCTCAGGAGTTCATCACCAAGGCAATCGAGGAGCTTCAGGAGGCAAGAGCTATGCGAGGCGACCATCGCCCACCACCCGGCGCGGCTCCTTGTCCCGGCAAGGACAGTGAGCTGCGCGTCTGCGTCAACATCCCAAGGCTCAACAGGGCCGCATCTCAGGAGCGCTTCTGGCCGTCCCGCGTTGGCCGGTGCGAGGGTCCCCCTCACAGCTATGTTTGCATGCCTTTGGGCTTGTCGAGCGCGGCTGCTACATTCCAGCGCCACATGCGGGGCATCCTGGCGGCTCATGAGGCTTGAAGCCAGGCGATCCTGTCAGAGGGGGAGATGGATCCTCGCGAGCCCCCCGCCCTCCCAGAGCCTCCCGAGGTTCACGGCCTTGGTGGCTCATGAGGAGCGACTTCTGCGGCACGCTTCTTCAGCTACTCCAACATCTCTTCAGCAACGGTGCCAGGTGACATTTTTTGGTTTGTTCAGTTGGGGGCGCCCCTCGGGCTGCATGATCCCCAAGCCGCGTGGGTCCGTCCATGTGGCATGTATCGTTTTGCATCTATCAGAACTAGCTCTACCCTATCCATGAGTTTATTTATGATTATCACTTGACTGTCCGGTGCTTCGTCGCCACGAACGTCGTACGCCCTTGCAAGCCCACCCACGACTGCCTCATGATTAAGGACTGGCACGGCGTCTGTGCTCGGGTCCGTCCCTGCAGCGTCGCTAAACCCAAGTGGCTGAGCTCTGGCTCGCGGGCCAGCTCCCGTGCACGTCACCTCCCATGGTCCTTGGTGCCTTGTTCTCGCATGAGCTAATCGAGGGCGGGTAAGTTAGGGCGCGCGACCCGGTGCCTCGCCACCATGGGAGCCGTGCGCCGGTTGTCTTTCTTCAGGACATTCACATGAGAAGACTGGGCATGGCGTTTGTGCTCGGGTCCTTCCCTACAGCGTCGACAAACCCAATGGCTGAGCTCTGTTTGGCGGGCCGGACCCGTTCACGTCACCTCCTGGGGTCGTTGGTGTTTGGCCTTCTCATGCGATAACCTCAGGAGATTCACTCGGCGCAGGTTGCCTAACCATCTCGCAGGACTATCACAAGTGCTATGAATCAAATTCAGGCACAACCTGCCTTGAGGTAGGGCCTCGTGAGTCCCGCACTGGCTCACGAGTGCCCATACACACCTCCACTAGCCCTGTCGTGCAAGCCACGTGTCAGGGCGGGGCTGTACACGCCCCGAGGTCTCCCCTCAGAGGGAGCCCCCACCCACGTACTAGTGGAAGCACCATGCTCCGCGCTGGGAGTCGACACGGTCGAGGAGCGGCTATGCTCGTGCAAGAGCAGAAGCGCCATGCTCCGCACTGGTGATAAACTACTGGGGACAGCCTAGCGGCTGCACTAACCTCAGGAGAGCCACCAGGCTCGGTGTTCAGCCTCACCGCGCTGCTTTCCCCTCGGGAGAGTAGCGCGAGGGGGCTAGGCACGGGGGCTATGCTCAGGTCATGCCTGGCGTACGCCACCATGCCAGGTCCCTCGGACCTGGTCTTCGCGCATCCCTCCCGAGCGAAAGCCCGGTGAGGACAGGTATGGGGGTTTTCGTTCGCACGTCAAGGAGGACTCCTGAGCATCGCGACTCAGGAGCCTAACTGGTCACGTAGCCCCTCACCCCTTGGTCTCGTCCTAGCGATCCAGATGCCCCAACGACAGCTGAGGTACACGCGGGGCGAGGCCCTGCCGATGCAGAACGCCAAGACCCACTCTCGCATCTCCTTCCCGAGGGTTGTTCGTACGTCAAGGGGGACTCCTGAGCATCGCGACTCAGGAGCCTAACTGGCCATGTAGCCCCTCACCACTTGGTCTCATCCTGGTGATCCGGACGGCCCAACGATGGCTGAGGTATTCACGGGGCCGGGCCCTGCCGACGCAAAACATCAAAGCAAACGGAAAGGAAACCGCAGAACCCTAGCAAATTATTACAAAACATACTGTCTCTTAAAGTTCCAAAGCATAAGTTCTTACGCCTCCACAAGGCACGATACATGTTGCAGGAATAGAACAAGGGGAAATCGCTGCCATCTCCTTTAGCCTTGGACGCCATCATTGCCCGCTCGGGGAGTCCCATCACCGACGATGTCGCCGCGGTCCTTGCCGTCAGCCGTAGGCACGGGATCAACGGCGAGGAACTTCCGCAGCAGGGCCTCCACTTGACCCTTCACGGCCTCGGCATCAGCGTCTTGGAGCTCAGGGTCCACGGGTTCGAGCAGGGCACCAAAGTCGAAGCTGGAGTCCCGAAGATGGAGGTGGCTGAAGACACGCGTTGCGGCCGAGGCCGAAAGCGCAAGCGCTTCTCCCTCCACCATGGGGCCCACTCCTACGACGTTGCCCTCGAGCGCCGCGACGAGCTTGGAGAGCAGCCCGGCGGGGCCTTCCTCCGGAGTCACCAGCGGCTCCTTGTACCCGCTCCCATAGAGATCCTGCAGTGCCTTGCGGGACCTCTGCTCGAGGGAGTCGAAGACGGCACGCCCCGCGGTGGCCGCCTCCTCAGCCTTGGCAAGGAGTTTCTCCCTGGCCTCCAGCGGAGCTTTCTCGTCGGAGACAAGCTGGGCATGGGACGCCTGGGCCGCCTCCACCTCCTCCTTCAGCTTCTCCAGGCGGCCGCGCTCCGTGGCCTGCTCCCGAGATGCCTGCTCCAGCTCGGCGTCACGACCAGCGACCGTAGACTCCCGCTCCTTCAGCTTTTCCTCCTGCTCCTCGAGTTGGCGGGCACGGGTGGCTTGCTCGTCGCGGAGGGCTTTCAGCTCGGCCTTCGCCGTGCGGCAGCGCTCCTCAGTGTCCTTCGCGTCCTTCAACGCCATGTCACGGGCAGCGGCGGCCATGCCGGCCACCTTCTGGCCCTCCTCTTCAGCAGTGTCGGCCTGGTCCCAGGCCACCCTGACGGATGAGTCGGCCTGGAGCCACCCCGAGACCAGCTCCAGGCGCCCCGACGCCCGGCGCCGGTCGGGGCCCCGAAGATCGTTTTGGAGTTGATCCAATGCGGAGAAGGCCTGCTCCAGAGCACCGGGCGTGGTATAAGAGCCGCGGCACGCCGGCGTGGTGGCTGGAAGAGGAGACGGCGACGGCATCAAGACCGGCGAAGCAGCAGTAGCAAGGATAGCCGGGGGCTCCGGAGCCCTCGGGTCGTCAGCAGGCGCGCTGAAGGCAAGCGTCTCTGAAGCCGACGCGGCCGCAAGGGCATCCTTCTCCTAAGGCTGGGCCCCTGAGCCTCTCGAGGGCAACCCTGCGGCAGGAGGACGCGAGCTAGCCTTGTTCGTCTGCCCCAGAACCTCCGGGGCCGCGGTGGGCTGCTTGGCCTTAGGAGCCCTCGCCTCCTCCTTCTTCCTTTTCGCCGCCGGCATTGGCCTGGCCGCAGAGAGGAAAATGTCAGAGCACTACGTCAAGAGCAGGAAGCAAAGACAAGATGGTGCACTTACTGATCCATGGCGACATACTCCCTCGTCCTCTTCAGGAGCGCGATGCCCACAGGCTTTGTGGGCGCGAGCCCCGCCGCGCTCTCGGGAGCGGATGAGCGCGCGGCGGCCGGATCTACGGCAGCGGCGGCCGACGGCGGGGCGGGGGCGCCACCTCGGGGAAGCAACGATGACCTGTCCTTCTTCGGGACACCCTGCTTTAGCTTCTTCGGAGGGGTGCCCCTGGACCTCATGGTGACCCCGGCGGAGCGCGGCGACTCTCTGACTGGGTGCTCGCCGGCGTTGTCGTCAGAGAAGGTGCGGAGGAGCTCGCTCCGCCGTGGGGGAGAAGTCTCCCCCACCTCCTCCAAGGTCGCCTCCGAGCTCTCGTTCTCCTCCTCCCCGGAGGGATCGTCGGAGGACACCGGCACCGGGGAGCCCGCGGGCAGGGAAGGCTCCAGCGGCACGAGCCCCCGCTCGTTGAAGACAGGCATGGCGGCGGCTATGTTCTCCCCGTCGGCGCGATGGTACAATGGGAGATGGGCGTCCGAGGGGCCACCCTGGTCCTTCCCGAGCAAGGTGCGGACGACCTTGCTCAGATCCTCATCAGACAAGTTGTCCGGGCGCAACCGGAGGTCGTCTTCCGCGCCCTTGAAGCTCCACAAGGGGCGTGAGTGCGCCTGGAGCGGAGCCAGGCGCTGCGTCAGGAACTCCTTGACGATCATGGCCCCTGTCAGCTTCTCCGCCTTCGGGTCCTCAGCCTTCAGGTCGGCCGTCATCCTCTCCAGCAACTGCTCCGCCCTGGGGTCGGTGAGCTTCTCGTGAACCCATCGATCCAGGGGCGTCGGCAGCGCAGCTCCAGCCGAGCATGGGAGCGCTTGGCGTCCATGAAGATCCACTTGTTCCGGAAGTCCTCCATCTTCTTCCCGGACCGCGAGATCGCGTAGCTGCCGTTGGCCGCGATGAAGCTGGCGCACCCAGAGCACTGGCCGCTGCTTATCCGGATGTAGAAGAAGTGGCGGAACAGCGCGACGGAGGGCGTCACCCCCACGAACGCTTCGTAGTAGAAGGCAAAGATCGACAGGAGGAGGATGGAGTTGGGATGAAGATGGAGGGCGTGGAGACCATAGTGGTTGAGGAAGGCATAGAAGAAACGGGAGAAAGGGGGAACCAGCCCAGCGAAGACGCTGTGCAGGAAGAAGGGGTAGAAGGTGTCACCCAAGGCTTTCGGCTTGGCGAAGCCTACCCGGAGCGCCGTCAGCAGGAGCACGGCGTCAAGGTGCTTCTCCTCGGCGATGGAGGACGCGCTCAAGGCCGGCTCAAACCAGGGAGCCGAGCGCGCGGCAGAGGCCAACGATCGGTCGTGAGTCTGGGGAAAGGATTCAGCAGATCTGGAGGCGCACTAAGCAGAAGGAGAAGGGGATCTGGAGCAAGATGGAAGAAAGGCAATGAAGGTTCAGCGGCAAGTGCCAGCCTTTTCGTCAGCCAGGGACAGTTGCCAAGGCGGCGTGGGGAACTGGAGACGCCCACGTCCCATCAATCGCCACGCGTCGACCAAGGCTGTAGGCGGTTAGGGCCCGCGGCACTCCTCACTTGCCCCTTGGCTTCGCCTCGAAGCCAAGTTCGAGCGCGCCTTGGGCCCGGGGGCTACTGTCGGCATTCTGGGAACAGGGGTACCCAGACTTGCCTGCCTGCGGCCCACGGCGTGGCTCCATCGAAGGCCTGGTACGGCCCAGCTTCAGCAACAACAACTCAAGACCCTCGCGAGGTGGACGACACCAAGACCTCCACGAGGAGCGGCCTCCTCAGGCTGGCTCCCGAGGAGCAGAGATCTCTATGCAAACCCTCACCTCGTGAGGTTCGGGTGACGCAAGTCATGACGATCAAGGCCAGGCGAGCGCCAGCGGGCACAGTGTACCAGTTTCGTCTTTGGTGCTAAAGAGGCAAGCACAGGCGCGGAGTCCCAAGGAATCAGCCAAAGGTTTCCATTCCCGTACAACAAGACCAAGACTGCCAGGATGGCAGGACGGAGGTCATCACCGAGCCCACCACGGCGTCACAACCAGAGGCTTTTGCAGGTGAAGACTACTTTTGTCAGGATAGCATGTACTAGTTGGCTCCCTTCGAATTTGGCCGTTGTGGGATCCCTTCCCGCCTTTCATTTGGGCAGAGGACCAAGGCCACTATAAATAGGACTTAGCCACCACCGTAGAGAGGGATCGGACCCCCGGACGGATCATTCAGATCACCCTCGCTCCCACCAGCTCACTCGAGCACAAGAACACCTCTCTTCCTGAGGCTGTTCGCCACTGTACTAGTTCATCCTTAGCCCCTCGAGGCCAATCCACCACAAAGAAGGAGTAGGGTTTTACACCACAAGGTGGCCCAAACCTGGGTAAACTGCTGTGTCTCTTTTCCTTACAGTTCGTCGAGCTAGGCTGTGAGATTAGCGAGTAGGCAGACTGGGGAGGATGAGTTCTTCGCACGCACCCCAGAGTTCGAACCTCTCAAGGGTTTGCGGAACACGAAATCCGACATCTAAGATTGTGAACCATGTCAAGATACTCATCAGGGGTAGGATGCAAAGGAT
This sequence comes from Thinopyrum elongatum, assembly GCA_011799875.1. Taxonomy (NCBI): domain Eukaryota; kingdom Viridiplantae; phylum Streptophyta; class Magnoliopsida; order Poales; family Poaceae; genus Thinopyrum; species Thinopyrum elongatum. The sequence goes on from CM022300.1 coordinate 436,359,903, forward strand.
CAATAGGAGGCACATAAGGGCTAGTAATATACTTGTTCAAATCATATTCATTGAAAATCTCAAGCATCTCATTCTTCCAGGAACTATAGAACTCCCCATCAAGAATAGGCACTCTACGACTAATACTCCCGATCATAGACTCATCCATCTTCCTCCAATGGTGACTAAACCAAAGCAATGGAGACCAAAGCTCTGATACCAATTGAAAGGATCAAGAAGAGGGGTCTAGAGGGGGTGATTAGACCCTCAACAAGTAAAAGTGGTAGTTTTTAAGTTCTTCAAGTTGAGGTAGAGTTTTAGCACAAGTTTAAGCATTCACAATACATTTCAAGAAAGCATGACAAGAGTATATGCAGCGGAAAGAGTAAAGCACGCAAATTGCAAGAAAGTAAAGGGATGGGATTGGAGTGTGCAAACGCAATGAAGACATGGAGATTTTTGGCGTGGTTCTGATAGGTGGTGCTATCGTACATCCACGTTGATGGAGACTTCAACCCACGAAGGGTAACGGCTACGCGAGTCCACGGAGGGCTCCACCCACTAAGGGTCCACGAAGAAGCAACCTTGTCTATCCCACCATGGCCATCGCCCACGAAGGACTTGCCTCACTCGAGTAGATCTTCACGAAGTAGGCAATCTCCTTGCCCTTACAAACTTCTTGGTTCAACTCCACATCTTGACGAAGGCTCCCAAGCGACACCTAACCAATCTAGGAGACACCACTCTCCAAAAGGTAATAGACGGTGTGTTGATGATGAACTCCTTGCTCTTGTGCTTCAAATGATAGTCTCCCCAACACTCAACTCTCTCTCATCGATTTGGATATGGTGGAAAGATGATTTGAGTGGAAAGCAACTTGGGGAGGGCTAGAAATCAAGATTCTTGTGGTAGGATTGGTATATCTTGATCTCAACACATGAGTAGGTGGTTCTCTCTCAGAAAATGTATGGTGGAAGTGTAGGCACGTTCTGATGGCTCTCTCACATATGGAGAAGGGGGTGGATGGGTATATATAGCCTCCACACAAAATCCAACCGTTACACACATTTGACCAATCTCGGTGAGACCGAATGGGTAAACTTGGTGGGACCGATTAGTTCAAAATGTGAACGATAGGAATCTCGGTCGGACCGACTGGAACAACTCGGTGGGACCGATGTGCTAGGGCTTAGGGAAAACCGCATATCGGTGGCACCGATTGCATCAACTCGGTGAGACCGAAGTGAAGCAATAAGGCAACAGAGACTTGGTCAAGCCATCTCGGTGAGACCGATCGCAATTTCGGTGAGACCAAAATAATTGCAACAGATACCAGGGAGTTGGCAAGGCCATCTCGGTGAGACCGAGATCCATATCGGTGTGACCGAACTGTTAGGGTTTCTCGCTATGGCTATGTCTTATGAACTCAGTGGCGCCGGATAGAAAGAATCGGTGGGGCCAAGATGGAGTTTTAGGGTTTTGACATATTTGGATGGAGAAAGTGGTTGAGGGTTTTGGAGCAATATCACTAAGCATTTGAGCAAGCAAGCCATTAAGCAACACCTCATCCCCTTTTAATATTATTGGCTTTCCTATGGACTCGATGTGATCTTGGATCACTAAAACAAAGATGAAGAGTCTTGAGCTTTTGCCAATATATGTCCTTAGCACCTTGAAGGGGTTCCACATCCTCTTGTCCTTTCCATGCCATTTGTTGAACTTGTCTGAAATACACTAGATAAAAGTATTAGTCCAACAAGAGATATATTGACATTAATTACCGAAATCACCCAAGGAGCACTTGTGCTTTCAACACCCTCATCAGGCCTCCGCTTGAAGGTTGCCGAGATACATGATGTGTATATGGTGGTAAGTGGTGAGAGCGTGTATGAAGAAGTACACCCGTACAGGGTTAATGATCTGTTCGAATAGCCGCGTCCTCGAATATGGACTGCTTGGAGACTTATATTGTTCATAGACAAGTTGAAATGGATACTCTAAAATGCGCAATACAAGTGTGAGTGCTATGGATGGCCTTCTCGCAGGAAGACGGGAGAGGATCCATAGTGGTGTATTGATGTGGTGAATATGTGGACTCATGTGCGCTCTCTTACCCCAAACAAAATAATGGTAGTCGTAGTACAAGATAGCCACTGAGTTAAAGCTGGTTTGCTGCAGATAAACTCCACAACCCCTTGTTGATACCGATGCATATGTAGATAGTTCTGAGGTAAGTCTTGCTGAGTACCTTTGTACTCACGGTTGGTTAATTTATGTTTTTGAAGAGGGGACTTCAGTATCACTTTTGATTTCTGCTATGAGTTCGACGTTGACCGATTAGCTTGGGAATCCTAGAAAGAGGTCTGGTTCCTCTGGAGGGTCTTGTAGATACACATGATTTCTAGCCTTCTTTCTTTTCAGTTGTCTGTACTCAGACAGGTTTATGCTTCCGTTGCTTGTATGACTTTGTATGTTGGGTCATGAGACCCATGATTGTAATATCATGTTGTGTATGGCTCTTCAGAGCCTCTTAAATAAATACTTTGAGTCGTAGAGTTATGTTGTGATGCCATGTTGTATCTATACGTATTGTGCATATTGTGTGTATGTTTTGAAATGCATTGGTACGTGTGGGATTCGACACCTAGTTATCTTCTTTGGTAGTCCATACAGGAAAATGCCTCCTAGTGCTTCCATTGAGCCCTGGTAGTTCGCTACTGCCCCAAAACACATGGATTGACCGGCATGTATCCTTCTTTTCTCTCGTGTCTGTCCCTGTGGGGAAATGTCATGCGGTGTTTACTATAGTCCTTTTGGCTTTGCTACGACTTGGTTACACTTGCTGCTGACCAACACATGCATTGCTGGGTTACGTATGCATGTCCCTGTACGTTTGTGCCACCTTGTGAAAGGATCGATATGGTTGACTAGAGGGGGGTGAATAGGCAACTACCAATTTTTAGCTTTTCTTAACAAATTAGGTTTAGCAACAAATAGGTTGTCTAGATATGCAAATAGGTGGACAACCTATATGAAGCAAAAAACAACAAGTTCAAGCAAAGGTTAAACCTCAATACAAACTTGCACAAAGTAAAGATAAGAGATAACCACAAGTAGAACCGGTGAATACGAGGATGTGTTACCGAAGCTCCTTCCCTTTAGGGGGAAGTACGTCTCATTTGGAGCGGTGTGGAGGCACAATGCTCCCAAAGAAGCCACTAGGGCCACCGTATTCTCCTCACACCCTCGCACAATGCAAGATGTCGTGATTCCACTAGTGGTGCCCTTGAAGGCCGCAATTGAACCTTTACAAACAAGGTTGGGGCAATCTCCACAACTTAATTGGAGGCTTCCAACACCACCACGAAGCTTCACCACAATGGATTGTGGCTCCGAGGTGACCTATTCTATCTAGGGTGCTCAAACACCCAAGAGTAACAAGATCTGCAAGGGATTAGTGGGGGCAATCGAATATCTCTTGGTGGAAGTGTAGATCGGGGCCATCTAAACCAAACCTTAGAAAATCAACAATATTAGTTGGCTAGGGAGAGTGATCAGGAGAAAATGGAGCTTTGAGCAACAATGGAGTTTGGGGAAGAAAGACGTAGGTCTTCTTGGAGAAGAAGACCCGCTATATCTAGTGAGGACAAATCCAACTGTATTCCTGGCCACAGCCCACACATAAGTGGTAATGCCGCTCCAGGAGCGGTACTACCGCCCTGGCGGTAGTTCCATAGACAGAATACATGGGCAGAGCACCCCGAGGCGGTAGTGCCGCCGGAGCAGTACTACCGCTTAGGGTGCACTGTAAAGGAACAAGCAGTGGTAGTCAGGAGCACGGCGGCAGTACCGCAGCTGCGGTCCTACCGCTGTCCTACTGTCATCCGACTGCCGCGATGTGGCAAAGATGTCCAGAAGCAAAATTGCTAAGCGGTAGTGGCAGCAGTAGTGACTGGGCAGAAGTATCGCTTATGAGCGGTACTACCGCTCTACTGCCGCTCTACTTCCGCCTACAGTCCTGGGCTACAGCGAGATTAGCGGAGGTGGGCGGTAGTAGGCACGGTAGTACCGCAAGCAGGACTACCGCTCAACTGCCGCTGATCGTGGGTAAACAATAGAACGCAGGGAATAAGCGGTAGTAGGCGCGAAGATAGATCAGCGGCAGTACCGCACAAGCGATACTCCCGCTGCCTCGGGGACACGTTAACCAAAGAACAGAGGATGAACTTCAGAGATGCGGGAATGCAGGTGGGTGCAAATGAATATGTGTACGTGATGATTCCACCCAAACCTTTTCGATGCGGACCCCCTCTTAATAGTATGGTTTTCCTACGACTCAAGTCCACCAAAAAATAAATGCAGGAAAAATAACCGTCTTCACTCTGAGTCTCTGAGGGGCTCGATCGTCTTGTGCCATGTGATAGATTATATGAAATGCTCAATGCACATGATTAGTCTGCAAAAGCATTATCATCAATCACTAAAACCACTAAGGGTGAAATATGCCCTAAGAATCTCCCTCTTTTTTGTGGATTGATGACAACATGGGTTTAATTTGAGGAAATTCAAGTTGATAGCACAGAGCGGTAGTACCACTTCCCTACAATGGTAGTACCACTCCCAGGGGAGTGGTAGTACCGCTCGAGGTGGAAGTCGCTGGGGCAACTACTACTGCGGCATGATCCGGCACTACTGGTGGTGCCAAATTCAAATTTTCTCCAGTAAAACTTTATTGTCCTACTCTAGCAGTCTTCCACATCCTACGCATGCCCTGATTTGGCCAAAAATCGATGAATGCAACACCTATTGCCCTAGAACCTAGATTCACAAGATAGAACAGTGGGAGAGGAAAATAAGGGCAATGCCAGCATCCATGGCAAGAGGAGAGGGTGGGGATCGATCCCACCTGTTGGAATCGCAGAAGACGACACGGAATTGGAGATCCGGCGGCGGCCACCGGAGCGAGTTCGTCGCTTGGAGAGAGGAGAGCGTGGGGGGAGAGAGAGAGATGAATGGGTATGGGGGAGTTAGAACTCCCTTGCCTGAATCATAACCCTCCCCCACGAATCTGCAGTGCAGTAGTACCACTTGGAGGAGCAATAGTACCACCCCAGTACTACTGCGCAGCAGGAGGCCGGGTAGTAACGCTCCAGACCCAGCGGTAGTACCGCTGTCGGGTCAGAACTTGCTACAAGTGTAACAAGGAAGGTGGCTTATGCAACTAAGAGAGGCTTTTGGTGAGAAGGCTTGGGTGATAGATACAAACACCAGCACGAGGGAAGAGACACTCCAAGTCCAAAAAGACAAACAAAGGAGAGCAAACTTGGAGTAACTCAAAACTCAAACAAAGTCGTGAAGACTAGATAAGAACAAATAAAACCAACTCGAGCAAACCACTCTCAAGGAGAGGACGATGGCCGAAGCCACCTATGTTTGAGTCAGTTGGTATGGCACCACGAAGATTTAACCATGAGCCCATGACCAAAACTCATCTTTGAAGCACAAGTACCATAAAAATGGCTAACGTGAAATATTATGATCAATTTATGCATAATGGGGGAAGAGTTCATTGAGAGAACAACACTCACCCTATGTCCATGCCTACATCTAGAGCAAGATACCATGACGAATGCGGTGGGGTGTGCCTAGATTCAAGCCACATTGCTCGAATCAATGATATTTAGCTCATGCCTTAACTCATGAAATCTTGCTTCATCCAGAGGCTTCGTGAAAATATCCGCTAGTTGCTCTTGAGTATTGACGTAGATAATATCAATCTCTCCACGCTTGATTTGATCCCGTATGAAATGATGATGAATCTCAATATGCCTTGTCTTTCTATGTTGCACTGGATTGTAGGAGATCTTGATAGCACTTTCGTTGTCACATAGAAGGGGCACCATGTCACAAGTGACATCGTAATCCTTTAAAGTTTGCCTCATCCATAACAATTGTGCACAACAACTTGTTGTGGCTACATACTCGGCCTCGGTGGTGGAGAGAAAGACACACAATTTTGCTTCTTCGAAGACCAACTTACCAAAGAACGACCAAGGAATTGGCACCCTCCGGAAGCTGACTTCCTATCCACATGGACTCCCGCCCAATACGAGTCCGAATATCTCATGAGTTCAAAGCTTGCTCCTTTGGGGTACCATAAGCCAAAGTTTGGGGTATGAGCCAAATATCAAAAGATTCGCTTGACCGCCACATAGTGACTTTGTCGGGTTCAGGGCTCCGCAGACCCAAGAAAGGTTCGAACTCTGGGGTGCGTGCGAAGAACTCAATCTCCCCAGTCTGCCAACTCGTCGATCTCATGGCCTAGCTCGATGAACTGGAAAGGAAAGGGACACATCGATTTACCCAGGTTCGGGCCACCTTGCGGTGTAAAACCCTACTCCTGCTTTGTGGTGGATTGGCCTCGAGGTGGGCTGAGGATGAACTAGTACAGGGTGGGAACAACCTCAGGAGGTGTGTTCTTGTGTAGGTGTGAGCTTGTGGGGATGATCTAGTTGATCCGTCCCCTTCTACGGTGGTGGCCTAGCTATATTTATAGTGGCCTTGGTCCTCTTCCCCCAAAACGAAGGCGGGAAGGGATCCCACAATGGCCAAGTTTGAAGGGAGACAAGTAGTACATCTTATCCTAACGAAAGGTGGTCTTCACCTACAAAGCTTCTGGTTGTGATGTCATGGTGGGCTCGGCGATGACCTCCGTCCTGCCGTCCTGGTCTTGTAGCACGGGAATGGAAACCTTTGGCTGATTCCTCGGGACTCTGCATCTGCACCTGCTTCCTTAGCTCCAAAGAGGAAACCTGTTGTACTGCGCCCGCTGGCGCCTGCCTGGCCTTGGTCGTCAGAGCTTGCATCATCTGAACCTCATGAGGTGGGGCTTGCATAGAAATCTCCGCTCCTCAGGAGCCAGCCTAAGGAGGCCGCTTCCTCTGGAGGCCTTCACGTTGTCCGCCTCGCGAGGCTTGGCCCCTCGCGAGGGTCTGGTGTTGTTGATGCTGAAGATGGGTCATACCAGGCCGCAGATGGAGCCACGCTGTGGGCCACAAGCAGGCAAGTCTGGGTACCCTGGTTCCCAGAACGCCGACAGTAGCCCCCGGGCCCAAGGCATGCTCGGACTTTGCTTCGGGGCGAAGCCAAAGGGCAAGGGCGAAGCGCTGCGGGCCCGGTCGACGCGTGGTGCTTGATGGGATGTGAGAGTCTCCACTTTCCCATGCAGCCTCGGCAACCACCAGATTTGACGGCTGCCTGTTGCGAGCGCGGCTCTGCCTTCATTGCCCGCCGTGCTCGTCCTTGGCTTCCCCCCTTCCCTGTGAACTCGCGGCTCCTCTTCCAGATTTGGCGCCGGCACCAATCCACCCTTAACGCCATGGCCCCGAGGTCAAAGAAGAAGGGGAAGGCATGTGCGCCCGCCGAATCCTAGTCGGGTTTGGAGCCCGCGCTTGATCGGTCGATGGTGATCAACCAGGAGGGGTTGTACAAGGTCTGGTCGGCCCTCGCCGCTGATTCCAAAGAGAGGAAGGCGACGACGGTCTGGCCCGCCTCCCGGGCCTTGGTCGACATGGAGGCCACCGAGATCCCCATCCACCTTCACGCTCTCCTGGCTGGCTTGTTCCCTCCTTTTTCTGATTTCTTCAATACCACAATCTCGCATTACCAGATCCAAGCGCTGCATCTGGACCCCAGGTCCATCATCCTCCTCGCCACCTTCGCCTTCCTGTGTGAGGCTATGGTGGGTGTTGCTCCGTAAGTCGCCTTGTTTCGCCATTTCTTCTCGCTCCACCTGGTCGACGGTCGACAGCGCTCGGGATGCGTGGCATTCTAGGCTCTGACAGCGATAGCTGGCTCTGGCATCGACTTCATGCTCCGCGCGGATGTGAGGGGATTCCGGAAGCAGTGGGTGTATGTGGACGCCGCCACACACAACCCCCTACTCCTGCTCCCGGGAGCGTCGGTGGAACCCAGCTCCGGCTAGGGGCACGTGAAGCTCGTCGACCGTCGGCTTGCCCATGTCTGGTCCAGGCATGCCAAGTTGAAGGGGGCAGGGGTGACGGCATCGATAGACATGAGGGAGTTCGTTCGGCGGCGCATCGCCCCGCTTCAGCGCCATTCTTGCCCAATGTGGGCCTTCACTGGCCCCAACGACCCCATGAGGCTCCAGGTGCCCTCGCTCCCTTCCAAGATGCTACACGCGGCGCTCGAGCTCCTGACTGGTGACCCAGCATCTGCCGCGCTCCCGGCGGGGGGATGCTTCTTGTATCACTGCTCGAACACGAAGGACTTTGTGAAGCAGATGCCCCTCTTCGACGAGTGGGGGCTACGCCCAGAAGGTCTCGAGGGGCCTCACGAGAACCCTGGCTTGGTGGCTCTCGTGCTTGCCGATCCCGTGGCGCGCGCCCCTAAGGTGGTTGCAGGGGGGCGAGCATCGTCGAGTGCTCTCGAGGCGACCGCTGGAGAGGGGGTGCCACCGGGTACTCCTGAGGCGACTATTGGAGAGCGGGTGCCGTCAGGTGCTCCTGAGGCGACCGCTGGAGAGCGGGTGCCGTCAGGTGCTCCTGAGGTGGCGGCCCGTAGCCCAACCGCGAAGGGCGGCGCACCGGCCCCCGGCGTACCTTGTCTGGACCTCAGGGCACTCCGCAAGAGGAAAGGGCTCTGGAGCTGCAGTGATGGCGCTCCCCGGGCCCGGAAGCAAAGGAAGTGGTAGCCGTGGATGAGTAAGTACCTTATCTTTGTGGATCTTCGCGTGTCACGCCCTTTTCTGACTTTGGCTCTTCAGGATTCCCTCGGTTGCTGCGGTGAAGCCTCCCGGGGTGCGACCCCTGGATGCCCTTGGCCCGCTTGCGATTCCAGGCCCCTCGCGTCAGGCGCCCGCGAAGGGCACGGAGCCGGCCCGCGAGGCGAAGGCGCCGCCGGAAGGCCGCGAGCCCGTGCTCCCCGCTTCCTTCCTCCACGGCCATCTCTGGGGTGCAGGGGGCGTGCCGAGGGCTCCTCCACTAGTGCTCGCTGGTAGCTGGGCAAGCCCATCGCCGGCTTCGTCTTCAAGCAGCGGGGCTCAGTCGCACAACGATTCCGTCGAGGCCCGGGGAACAGATGAAGGAGCGCCGGTTACCAGCCCCCAGCCCAAGACGGGCGAGTCATTTCGTGCCTCTCCGGCAGCCCCTGGTGCGGAAGAAGGGCTCGGCCGTGCGCTGGAGCTTGCTCGCGGGCGCAGCGTCGTCCGTCATGACCTTTTCCAGGAGGCAATGGGTGCGCTGGGTCGACTTGGGGGAGAACTTGTTGATGTCGACGCATGCCTCGAGGCGGAAGGCCTCCGCCTGGCGCGCGAGTGGCACCAGCGGAAGGTCGCCATCAACCTCGGGCATCTGTAGCATGAGCGTGCTCATACAGACGCCACGGCATCCCTCGCAGCTTCTCGTGAGGCCTGCACCCGCGCTCTGGAGGAGGCCAGGGCTGCTGACCGCCGTCGCGAGGCGGCCGAGGAGCAGGAGAAGGAGCTTCGAGCTTCGAACACCACCCTTGAGCGGCAGGTCCAGGCACGCAGGGCCACCCTGGCGGCACCGCCGAGCAAGGACCCCTCATATGAGAAAGGAGGCCAGGCGCATGAGGATGCACTGGCGCTTGAGATCTCGGAACATAATCTGGAGCTCGAGCGGCTGGAGGTGAGGGAGCGCCAAGTGGCAGCGGCTGAAGACGCCGTTGCCGCCCGGGAGGCCAAGATCCAACAGGAGATTGACCGAAGGGTGGCGGAGATTCGCGGGGCTCTTGTTGGCGAATACCGCCGGAAGCTGAGGATCTAGGAGACCCGCTTCCAACAGCGGCAGGTTGAGTTGCAGGGCAGGACCGACGCCCTCAGGGCGAAGCTTGCCACGGCAGAGCAGCGCGAGATGACCGCCAAGGAGGCTCGGCCCTCCGCCCAAGCAGACTTGTCCTCTCTTCAGTAGCAGGTCGCGGGCATCATGTCTCTTGTGGAGAAAGCCACAAACGAAGCGAACCACCGCCGGATGATGCAGCGCGAGCGCTCCTCGATGCTTGAGGACCTCAGGGTCCGGGCCAACCGGGCCTTGGATACCATCTGTGAATAGAGCGTCTCCCGCCCTCACAAGGCTGATGATGCTGGCTACCTCCACTTCTTTACCCAAGTCGTCACCCGTCTGGAAGACCGGGCCACGAGGGCGCGCCAGCTCGTCGAGGAAAGAAGCAGGGGACTTCTCGGGCGCGCCTTCTCGCGTGTCTTCAGCTACCTTCTTAGCCTTGATCCTGACTTCAACTTCAACGCTGCGATAGCCCCCGTGCCCAGGGTCACGCAGGGCGACCTGGCGAGCTGGGTGGATGACCATGTGGACGACCTGGTCGCGGAGTTCGCCCGTGAAGATGGCGTGCACATGCCCACAGCTGAAGAGGGTGGTGCCGACGATGGTGATGATGAAGATGGCGACGCCGATGGCAGCGCGTCTTGCTAGGCTTACGTTTCCTTTCCGATCCTGGCCTGCATACCAAAATTTCGGGCTCGGCCCCGCGGGGCGTGAAAAGCATTTTCTTGGTGGGGGTTTCCCCGTTATGTATGAAACGATGATATGCCTTCTAAATTGATTCTGAAACGTGCTGCCGAGGGCATAAAGGCCCCCTACTAGAGTAGTTTGTTATGACTTATCTTTGGTGCCGGCGGTCTTGGACGGGTTCTTGTGTCATGAGGGTGCTCCCTTCCCGAGGCGGGCCCCGCGGGGGCTCCCGAGGGCTTGAACCTCCTGAGGAGCCTGCAGGCCCGCCCGAGAGCGCCGCGCGAGGAGCCGATTGCCAAGTCACGGCAAGGCGTGCGTGCAGTGGTCCTGCGGCAGATGCGCTTTTGGCCATGTGGGGGCCTCGGCGCGCACGCTACGCCCAGCCCCCGCTCGCGGGGTGCTCACGGGGGGAGGGGGCAGCAGGCATGAGCCCTGCTTTTTAACATAAACCAAAAGCCAAGAAAACACCACGAATCGAAAAATCTCCCCCCCCCCCTTTTCCTTTTGATAAGCTCACGAAACTCCAAATCTCATTTCAAAAGATGGCAAATCGGGTTACAGAAAGAGGGCAAAACAAACAGCCGTGTCCGGCACCTAGACTAGTCTTCTCACCAGCGCCGAGCTAAGTGCTTCCATTGGGCGTGGGCATAGTCATTGGGGGACAGTGTCGACGGCCAGTGCGGAGCATGGTGCTTCCACTTGGACGTGGGTGGGAGCCCCCGTGAGGCCCGAGGGCGGCGCTCAAGAGACTTCGGGGCGTGTACAGCCCCAACTCATTATTACGTGAGAGTGTCACGAGCGGAGATCTTCAGGGGCATCCCTGACGCCTGGCGAGGGCCCCACCCTGCGCCTCCCCTGACCACCGTTGGGGCATCCGGAAACCAGGACGAGACCAAGGGGTGAGGGGGACGCTAGCGGTGCCCCGGCGATCGCAGGCCCCCTACCTGGGGGAAGGGCTCACCGGCGCCTTCCCTGGCGGAGGACCTACCTCCGAGCAGCGTGCGCCGCCGTCGTGGCGGCGCCTTGATCCATGCGGCGCGGGGGAGGCCCTCGCGCCGGGCTCCCCCCGTGTAGATCCCAGTGCACTCTGTCCGCTTGCGGCGGGGCCATCATCCTGAGGTCCACGGCTGTTGTCATGGCTTGGTTCACCTGTGGTCCATGGTTAGCATAATCGTGCTCCTGTGATATCGGCTGTACCCGGTGGTTGTTGTTGTCGAAGACGCCGGTGAAGCTCTGGAGCAGCCCGCGTAGAGCTTTGGTCTCACGTGGTCCTGCCGCCCAAGCTGGCGAGGGGAACGAGCAGGGGCTTCCTATTGGCGCATACATCAAGCTCGTCAGTGGAGGTACAGGGGTGCCCGAAGCCGCCATCCTCGGGTCTGCGCCTGGCCGCCCGACGCCGTTGCTTGTCATGCCTGGCGCCAGGTCACGACGACCGTAGGGTGGCATCCTGTTGCGGTCCCAGGAGGGGCCGCCTGGTCCCGTCACGCTCGGGTGTGACGTATCCTAGGTAGGGTAAGCGGCGTCGCGGGCCAGGTTGGCGTCGCGAGATCCTCCGGGTTCCCCGAGGAAGGGCGCGCGGGTGTGACGAGAGCTGGCGCATGCCCCCGGCAGCGCTTGTGATGTAGGCAAGGTGCAGAAGGGCGCCGCGCCCTCGCAGGCGGCATCGATTAGCTCGGCGACGCGCTCCAACAGGGCGTCGTGGCCACCTTCCGCTAGCCTACACCGCAGCAGCTCCCATGCCACAATGAGCGAGGCTCGCGTGTGCGCCTGCTGCCGGCGCGTGTGTAGGGTTGTCACCGCAGCGTAGCCCGAAGACCGCACGGTGGCACGGTTGCGACGCGGCGTGGAAGCGAGCGGAGGTGGTCCGTGTCGCCTGATGCCGACGGCGCTTGCCGCCGTGCGGGCTGCAAGGAGTGTAGAGTGGAGGGCTTCTTGGGTAGGGGGCGTTGCTCGGACGGGCTGAGCGGCCCAGTGCTCAGCGTGAGCTCGAGGATCTCTCGCCATGGTGACGATGGGGCAAACGGCGGGGGAGAGACTTTGATGCACCCCTACCTGGCGCGCCAAATGTCGGGTTCAGGGCTCCGCAGACCCAAGAAAGGTTTGAACTCTGGGGTGCGTGCGAAGAACTCAATCTCCCCAGTCTGCCAACTCGTCGATCTCACGGCCTAGCTCGATGAACTGGAAAGGAAAGGGACACAGCGATTTACCCAGGTTCGGGCCACCTTGCGGTGTAAAACCCTACTCTTGCTTTGTGGTGGATTGGCCTCGAGGTGGGCTGAGGATGAACTAGTATAGATGGGGAACAACCTCAGAAGGTGTGTTCTTGTGTTGGTCTGAGCTGGTGGGGATGATCTGGTTGATCCATCCCCTTCTACGGTGGTGGCCTAGCTATATTTATAGTGGCCTTGGTCCTCTTCCCCCAAAACGAAGGCGGGAAGGGATCCCACAACGGCCAAGTTTGAAGGGAGACAAGTAGTACATCTTATCCTGACGAAAGTTGGTCTTCGCCTGCAAAGCTTCTGGTTGTGACGTCGTGGTGGGCTCGGCGATTACCTCCGTCCTGCTGTCCTGGTCTTGTAGCACGGGAATGGAAACCTTTGGCTGATTCCTCGGGACTCTGCGTCTGCACCTGCTTCCTTAGCACCAAAGAGGAAACCTGTTGTACTGCGCCCGCTGGTGCCCGCCTGGCCTTGGTCATCAGAGTTTGTGTCATTTGAACCTCACGAGGTGGGGCTTGCATAGAAACCTCCGCTCCTCAGGAGCCGGCCTAAGGAGGCCACTTCCTCTGGAGGTCTTGACATCGTCCGCCTCGCGAGGCTTGGCCCCTCGCGAGGGTCTGGTGTTGTTGATGCTGAAGATGGGTCGTACCAGGCCACAAATGGAGCCACGCTATGGGCCACAGGCAGGCAAGTCTGGGTACCCTGGTTCCCAGAATGCCGACAGACTTTCCTTAGGTGCAGCTTGGAACCTTGCACACATTCCCACACTCAACATGCGATATCCAGCCTAGATGCACAAATGTAAAGCAAGTATCCAATCATGGAGCGATATATCTTTTGATCCACCGCTTTACCATTGGGATCAATGTCAAGTTGGCACTTGGTTGGTATTGGAGTCTTGGACGGCTTGGCATCATCAAGCTTGAATCTCTTGAGCTTGTCTTGGGTATACTTGGCTTGGCTAATGAAAGTTCCTTCTCTTCTTTGCTTGACTTCGAACCCGAGAAAGAACTTCAACTCTCCCATCATAGACATCTCAAATTTCTAGGTCATTAGTGCGACAAACTCATCATTGAACGATTTGTTAGGAGAACCAAATATAATGTCATCAACATATAGTTGGCATATGAACAAATCCCCTTTGATCCTCTTAGTAAAAAGAGTGGGATCGATTTTCCCAATTTCAAACCCACGATCTTCCAACAACTCGGTAAGGTGCTCATACCACGCACGTGGGGCATGTTTAAGGGCATAGAGCGCCTTATTGAGTTTATATACATGATTGGGGAACTTGGGGTCCTCGAACCCCCGGGGTTATTTGACATATACCAACTCATTCAAAGGACCATTAAGAAATGAACTCTTTCACATCCATTTGTTGCAACTTGAAATCATGATGAGATGCATATGCAAGCAACTTGCGAATAGATTCAAGACGAGCAACAGGAGCAAAGGTTTCACCGTAGTCGATACCCTCGACTTGGGAGTAGCCTTGTGCTACCAATCTTGCCTTGCTACGAACAACCACACCTTTCGCATCTTGCTTGTTCTTGAAGATCCACTTGGTTCCAATGACATTGTGGTTCTCCTTTGGCCTTGGCACCAATTCCCACACATTGTTCCACTCGAAATTATTGAGTTCATCATGCATGGCTTCAAGCCAATCCGAGTCTTCGAGCGCCACATGTACCTTTTGGGGTTCAATACAAGAAACAAACGCGTGATGCTCACAAAAGTTTGTTAATTGTTTACGAGTCGTTACCCCTCTCCTTAACACTACTGCAGGATGCTGCTAACGCGACACTACAATTAGAGACCCTTCAAAGAAATTGTGTGCGATGCATTAATCGCAAACGGTGATGTAAAAACCCGTCAAAAAAGATGCAAAACGTTTGTGATGGCGGATATCAAACACGGTTTAGATTTTAGTTGCGTGTGCGTTGCGGGGCATATGGTTCAGTTCAATGAACTGTTTGTGATCAGGCAGAACAAAAGAAATGGGCAGCCAGATGGAGGCGTGTGCGGTATACGGCATACAGTTCACTCGGATAAACTGTTTGTGATGAGGCGGAACAACAGAAACGGGCAGCCAGATGAAGGTGTGTGCGATATACAGCATACAGTTCACTCGGATGAACTGTTTGTGATTAGGCAACACAAAAGAAACGGTCATCCCGATGAATGTGTGTGCGATATATGGCATACAGTTCACTCGGATGAACAGAATAGTATTCTTTACTGTGAATAGTGTGCTCTGTTGGGCACACAAGTATATGGATCATAGCCTTGGGCGAGCAATGTGCCCGCACGCGTCGTGCTAGCTCGATGTTCCTTCTATGCTAAGTTTCCATTAAGTGATGGCATTTTATGAACAAGCCACTGTTTCCCGCCATTTTCTCACCGGTTTCCCGCCGCCACCCAGTGATATTGCGCGCGGCGCGCGACGCACGGAGGCAACAAGTGCAGCCTGTAGCACATCCACCTTTTCCAAGCATACCAACCCACCAAAGCGCCGCCTCTGCCATCAACCTCCTCGACGAGGAAAACGAGAAGGCGCCATGTCCCGTCAAGGCCGAGGCCCTCCCCGGCAACGCGATGGACGATGCCATGATGCGCGTCATCACCAGGGTTGAGCAGACCCTTGGCGCATGGTGCTTCAGCGCCTTGGATCAAGATAGGCATGTCAGCGCTGAGAGGCTGTAGCTCGCCGCACAACATGATCGATGGCGCGCCGCAGAGCAAGCTAGGCACGTCCGTGCCGATAGGCTACGGCTCGCCGCACAGCGAGACCGTTGGAGCGCCACAGAGCGAGAGGCGTGGTGCGCCGCACAACAAGAGCGGATCCATCGGCGCTTGCCTACTGTCGACAGGGTGTCACAGCTGGGTACACATCCCGTCAGTACCCCCATTCCTCGCCAGGAGTGGGCAGAGGCCGTCTGTGCCGTACTTGCGCCAGAGGTCGGCCGCGCCGTACTTGCACCGGATGCCCGCCACGCCGTTCGCATGGGTTGCGTCGTTTGCCTTGTCTGCGGCTCGCTCGATGCCAACGCGCTGGTCGCTAGGCTCGACCGCCTCCTTGGCCCAGGTGTCCACCTGGGCGCAGTAGAGGAACATGGCCGTCGCATCCTCGAGCTGGTGATCTCCGATGAAATAGCCAACTTGGAGCTCGAGATCGCGCTCCATATGTACCGCGAGCGTGTCGACCACTTGGATGAACGCCTGCACGAGTTTAGGCAGAGCCAAGAGCTACCGTAGGCAAGGGCTACTGGTCATGGTCTCATGGACGCATTTTATTTCGTTGAGTCGTTTCGATGTGGATCGCCATATATTCACAGCAATCATAATATTGCTCTGTTTATTGCTCTGTTTCAATGTGTGTACTCTGTTTTCCGTTCTTATATGTTCTGTTTCAATGTGTGTGTATATGCTTTCCATTCTGTATATGTGGATGATAACAGCTAGATACAAATTAGTATACGAAAACAGATAGAAAATGGAATTCAAAATATATATTAATTGTTCATTAGTTCATCACAGAATATATATAATATCATCACATATACGTGATGATGCTTAACTACTAGGTACAATGCATAAAATCAAAAACGAACAATACTAAAACTAATAATCCCTCCTAGGGGCATTATTCCGGCAGCCCCTCGCCAGCAGCTCCCTGGTGCGCGGCGTCTTCCTAGCGCGGAGGCAGTACTCCGCCTCCTCCGCCTCGCAGCGCTTGATGTACCGATCTGCCACTTGCTGGCGGATGAGCGCGAATGATCTTGCCATTTCATTGGGCGTCCACCGGAGCTCCTCGTCGGTGGCACACTGGAGCTTATCAGCCCACCTCCACCCAGCGATGAGGCGCCTAGCGCCTTTGACCTTCCTCGCGAAGTACCCGTCTTCATACACCTCCTTCGCACGACGACGAGCCCGCCCCCAAAGCTCCACCGCCTCATTTTTTCAGGCGGCATCACGGGCTTCACAGGCCGCCTGGTACCTGGCTTCCTCCTCCGCCATCTCCTTCTTGAACGCCACTTGTCTGGCTTTCCCAGCCGGTGGCAGCGACTTCCACAGACAAATATTGTACTGGCCCCAAAACCACTCCAAAGTTGGGGGGGTCCGGTGCAACCTCGTCCGGCGGCGCGTAGGGGTCCTCTTCGTCGCTCCTCTTCGACTGAGCGTCCTCGGGGGGGGCACCTCCTCGTCGGCGCGTGGGCAGATCGGTGGCGCCATGGCAGAGATTTGAGAGAGAGAGAGGACGAGCGAGGGGAGGATGTAGATGAGAATGCAGGCGGGACGACGTAAGGAAGGTAGTATTTATTGGTGGTCGGAATCTAGATCGACGGGAATAGTACACACGCCGGTCGTCGGAATTTATGAGTACTGTAGTTTGAATTACACACGATTCCCGCAGCAAAATCCGTGTGTGAACTTAATAGCTGACAGTTTCCAATATCGAACCGTGTCTAATTAATAACCCGTGCCACTCACCTTCCAAACCTCGAGGTGCGAAATAGAGTGCCAATCGTGTGGGGCCGGTTGTCTTGCCAGATCTTTACATTTTCTTTTTTGAACACCAGATATTTACATCGTCTGATCATTTTTTAATTTTTTGGAATTTAAATGCCATGGCACTCCATGCATGTGTCCAAGCTGTGACACCAATATGTTTGAAAATTCGTTCCAATTTACTGCACATGGAATTAACTCACACACAAGTACCCAAATATGATTTTTCAAACCATTATGGTTAGCTGCTGCATGTAGATGTAGTTCAAATTTGGATTACGGTCATTAAATGGCTAGGAAATCACTTAAATGTCTTAAAAAGGTCAAATGACCCCTAAAATTTTCCAAATTTTTACATGACAGTTGTATTAGTGCATGTTAACTGTAGAATTTTTTTGAAGCCCATAAGAAGAAGCTATCGTCGATTCATCATCAAACATGCATTGTTCCCCCTCGAAAGCATGAGCCTTCTAGTGAGTTGCTCCGGTTTGTGAGGGATGTCTGTCCAAACTTTCGTCAAACAGGCCAATTTTTTTACCACATCATCTTGGTGGCATGACATTACGTCAAGCATGGTTTCATGTGTTTCTGATCATTTTCTAATATTTTGGAATTTAAATGGCATGGCACTCCATGCATGTGTCCTGGCCATGACACCAATATGTTTGAAAATTCCTTCCAATTTACTGCACATGGAATTAACTCACACACAAGTACACAAAAATATGATTTTTCAAACCGTTATGGTTAGCCGTTGCATGTAGATGTAGTTCAAATTTGAATTATGGTCATTAAATGGCTAGAAAATCACTTAAATGTCTTAAAAAGGTCAAATGACCCCTAGAATTTTCCAATTTTTCACATGACAGTTGTATTAGTGCACATTAAATGTAGAAAAAAAATTGAAGGCCGTAAGAGGAAGCTATCTCCCGTTCGTCATCAAACATGCATTGTTCCCTCTTGGAACCATGAGCCTTCTAGTGAGTTGCTCCGGTTTGTGAGGGGTGTGTGTCCAAACTTTCATCAAACATGCCAAAAAAATTTACCACATCATCTTGGTGGCATGACATTACATCAAGCAAGGTTTCATGTGTTTCTGATCATTTTTTAATTTTTTTGAATTTAAATGGCATGGCACTCCATGCATGTGTCCAGGCCGTGACACCAATATGTTTGAAATTCCTTCCAATTTACTGCACATGGAATTAACTCACATACAAGTACACAAATATGATTTTTTTTAAACCGTTATGGTTAGCCGTTGCATGTAGATGTAGTTCAAATTTGAATTACGGTCATTAAATGACAAGAAAATCACTTAAATGTCTTAAAAAGGTCAAATGACCCCTAGAATTTTCCAATTTTTCACATGACAGTTGTATTAGTGCATGTTAAATATAGAAAAAAATTGAAGGCCGTAAGAGGAAGCTATCTCCCATTCGTCATCAAACATGCATTGTTCCCTCTCGGAACCACAAGCCTTCTAGTGAGTTGCTCCGGTTTGTGACGGTTGTGTGTCCAAACTTTCGTCAAACATGCCAAATTTTTTACCACATCATTTTGGTGGCATGACATTACATCAAGCAAGGTTTCATGTGTTTCTGATCATTTTTTAATTTTTTGGAATTTAAATGACATGGCACTCCATGCATGTGTCCAGGCCGTCACACCAATATGTTTGAAAATTCCTTCCAACTTACTGCTTATGGAATTAACTCGCACACAAGTACACAAATATGATTTTTCAAACCGTTATGGTTAGCCGTTGCATGTAGATGTAGTTCAAATTTTAATTACGGTCATTAAATGGCTAGAAAATCACTTAAAATGTCTTAAAAGGTCAAATGACCCCTGAAATTTTACAATTTTTGACATGACAGTTGTATTAGTACTACAAATTTTCTTGTACATTTAAAACACCATCCGTTGCCACTTTACTCCAAATTCGTCTTTCACAACTAATAAAAAATATCAACAACATCGCACACAATTTTTTTGTAGGAACCATTTGCGATGAAAATTTGTGGGTCTATTTAAGTCTTCCTCCTTAAGCTTCGCCGGCTCGTCTGCTCCAGTGCTAGCAACCCCTGAATCCACGAATCCTGATCCCCATTCCCGCAACCCCTTCTTGCAAAGATGACGTCGTGGAAACGCTTCATGAGGGCCCGTATGGTGGCCGCGTCCTACCCGAGCGCCGCCGCCTGCGCCGAGAGTGCCACCGCATCCGCATTGAGAACAGCCGCATCCGTCGAGAGGGCGTCTGCGGCAGCCGACAAGGCAGCTACTGCGACCGCGGCTGCAAACGCCGAGAGCGCTCGAGCTGCCGTCCGTGCCACCGATGTCGCCTTGGCCCGGGTCGAGGCCATCCATGCCAAGATAGAGGACGCACACGCCAAGATATTCCAGGCCACCTCGGAATCCAGCATGCAACCCATGTCCGAAAAGGTGGCGGTGGCCATGGAGCACCTGCTTCCTCTTGAGATCGCCGAGCGGGAGCTAGAGATGCAGGAGGCGGCGGAGATCGAGGAGCGCCGGGATGAGGAGTTGCACGTTGCTGAGGTCGAGGTAGAGAAGAGTCTGTCCATCGAGGAATCAGCGGTGGAGTACCAACGCGAGCTCTGGCGGAGCCACTAGTATGAGTAGTACAACCTTGAGGGCGGCGCCGAGGACGAGGACGCAGTCGAGTTCAGCAGGGGGGACACGGAGTTCACCAACGGCGGCATGTCACCAGGACAAGTCATCGACGTCTCATCTCACACCGGTGATGCATAGGCCGGCGCAGCGGCGGCTTTGTTAAAATTATGCGTACTTAGGCTTTGTTTTTAATGCTGGTCTTTTGTTAGAGCAATGTTCAGGTCAACTAGCTTTGTTTAATTACTAAAATTGCTCAATTCAGTAAGTGTGGTCTGTGTGCTGTACGCTCTTTTGTGTGCCCAAATTAGCAAGCGATGTTAAATTACGCAATGATGTGGATGAGGATAGTACCCAGGGAAATTTCCACCAAAATTTGAATTATCAAACTCATCTCATGCGCATAAAGCAGAAGAATCATTTGTGATGCACACAATCGTTCAAAGTGAATGGTGTCCGGCGGCACCGCGCGCAAAGTTTCCCTCCACATTTCAAAATTTTTGGCATACCACCGAAATATCTACCGCCCCTGCCCACCCCCTTTTCTCCCCGACCACAAGTCACATTTCCCCTGTTTCCTCCTTCCTTCCTTCCGAATCTATAGCCGCTTCCTCGCTTGCTTCCCCGCTCTGGCCGTCTCGCATCCTACCGCCGGGGTTGCCATGGTCTTCTTCAATGACCTCTCCAGCGGTTCCTCCTCCGACGATGAATTTTTCAGCACCCGGGTATGCCTCTCTTCTCTCTCTCTCGGGTTATGACTTGGAATGAAGGATTTTAACTTGGCGGTCGATATGAGTCATTTCTTCCTCTTGTAGCTCCCTAGGACCATCAGCTGCAATGAATGGAGCGGGGTGGCTGAAGATCTGCCTACTCGTTGTCACCATCAATCTTCATGCGTGAAGCTAGTTGCGTTTGAATCTGTGGACAGTGGGAGGAAGTTTCTGGCATGTGCAGAGAAGGTGAGCCCCACTTTCGTTGTTACAAATCATTTGTTAGATGTAGTTCAGGCACTGTCACTGTGCTTTGTTATTCTGGATGTTAAGATAGTGTCACAGTTTGTACCTAGTATCTAAAAATGTTTCCATCTCATTAGCAGTGCCATTAGAAAATTATTTGGCACCACTTTAGCAGTTTGTGCAGCCAACTTTGGTCCACACATCCGAGCAGCCAAGCAGTAAAATACAAAATCTTCATGGCACGAAGGAACTGGGCATCGGAGCAACTAGGTGCTCCGGAGTCCGGGTCCCTGATTTTTTCCCACTGCATCGGCTCGCCAGTGCAAGGCACCAGTGCCAAATGTAGCAACAGTTGTCTTTGCACCGGTTTTGGCATACATAGTGGACGGCCTTAGTGCTATTAGTTCTATGTTGCTAAATTTGTGCATGTACACACCTATTAGTATCAATTTGCTGTCATCCAAACACTGTCGCTATGCTGTTGCAGTTATATTTAGCTTCCTCATAAAATGTTCAATTTGTTATTTATAGTACATGACTAAGAACTGTTAATTATAGCATCTGATGTTTCAAAATTTGGTTGTTGTCTCAGTAGCAATTAATTCATTTGCACATTGATCTTTTTGAGAAGATATGTCATAATTAACCTGTTTCTTCAATTTTTCAAAATATGTATTTGGTGATTTTCTATGTTGCTAGAAACCCATTTCCCCTACAATTGTTACTGATATAGTTTTAAATATTATAGGATGAACGGAAGTGTTCTTACCTGGAGTGGGTTGATCAAGAGTGGCCACAGTCTTTGAAGATGCGCCTAGCAAAGCTCTGGAGCATGTATGAGGAAGAGAACAGAGGTAGGCTTAGAGAAAGTGTTGTCAACGCTGAAGAATATTTGAAGATGCGGGATAAGAAGAGGAAGATGGAGAATGAGCTCAGATTTTTTAAATTAGACTTTGCTAAGATGGTGTTGGCAAAGGAGGAGGCACTTTCCTAGTTGGCCAGTGCAAAACAGGTTCTTACTGGACTGAAAGCAGAGGTGGATAAGACAAGCCTGCATGATCTCAATTAGGGAAATGAATATATTGTTCTAATATTGTTCTTATGAAGGTGAACTAGCTATATGTTGTATTGTTCTGTTTTCAGGTAGCTATCGTACTGTGATGTTAAATTATATTTATGTGCCTGATATGAAATTGGCAAACAACTGTTCGATATGAAATGTGAACTTGCGTAATACTGGAATTATTAATTGTAAACTAATAAACCTGCTAAATGGGTCATGGAACTTTGCAAACGGTTCTAGCAGTAAAAGCGCTTGTGATGGATAGCCCAATGACATACAGTTTTCTTCATCAAATCTTGTGTGATGTAGTTGAATAAAATCAAACGGTTAACCGAGGCAGAGCGTGTGTGATAGTTACACCTATCACACACGAGGCTATACATAAAACTATGTGGGATGTATATACGAACGGAAATGTTTTCCCTGGATTGACTGTGTGGGATGTACATAAGAACGAAAATGTATTCCTTGGATTGACTGTGTGGAATGTACATAACAAATGGAAACGTTTGTTTGGGACTGACTGTGTGGGATGTACTTACGACCGGAACCGATTGGACCTGTATAACCGTATTTGATCGCTCACCGGTCACACACGACCTCATTTTGCCGAGCATGTGTGACCGGAGGGCCTATCCCCAATGGTTTATAGTTCGTGTGGTAAGGACCCCCCCCCCCTATCGCAGTCACTCACTAGGCGATATTTCAAAACTCCGTGGCGGAAAGGGGTTACAGACCTTTTGTATAGCACCTTGTTGTACCAGTGTAAGCTTCCAAGGACATTCTCCATGACATGTTTTTGACATTTGAGTGTAGAAGAAATCTTGGCGGCACGGCTCTTCAATAGGCATTTGAGGAGCACCATCGTGATCAACTTGAGCACCGTCTTGAGCTTGCTCGGAGTCATGAACTTTATCTTGGGCATCACTTGGTGAATCACCATCATCATGAGGTTGATCTTGCCCTTGATCATGTTCACTTGGTTGAGGGCCTTCACTTTGTTCTTCGAAAGCGTATGGGTCTAGCGTTGGTGATGGTTCCACATGCGTAGAACATTGTCCTTCTCCTTCGACCACAAGGGGTTCCTCAATGGGGAGGATTTCACCAACTCCCATTCTTCTTATGGCTTGGGGAGTAATTTCATCACCTACATCACAAAGACCACTTTGCTCCACTTGGGAGCCATTATTTTCGTAAAACTCCATGTTACACATCTCCTCAATGAGTCCATTGGACTTGTTGAGGACACGATAAGCATGAGAGTTTGTAGCATAACCAACAAATATGCCCTCTTGAGCTCTGTGTTCAAATTTAGACAAACGAACACCTTTCTTGAGAATGAAACACTTACACCCGAACACCCGGAAGTACTCACTACTGGAAACAGAGAATTTGCCATCAGTCAGTTCTTTGCCATCTGCTAGCGGACGGCAAAGACCTTCTTTGCCATCTTCTTATAAAAAACAGACGGCAAAGACCTGGCTGACGGCAAAGATCCTATTTGCCATCAGCCAATTATTTGCCGTCTACCAGCAGACGGCAAAGAATCTTTGCCGTCTGCTAGCGGACGGCAAAGAATCTTTGTTAGCAGACGGCAAAGAGGTGGGTGGGGTCCAGTGGAAGCCAGCGCTGTAACGGCCCACCAGCCCCACCTCTTTGTCGTCTGCTGGCAGACGGCAAAGAATTGACAATCTAACGGCCGTTGCCCCCACCTCCTCTCTCTCTCTCTCTTCTCTCTCTCTCCCTAACCCCCGACCCGACCCCCCGCACCCGACCCCAACTGTCGGCGGCCACCGCGCCCCCGCCGCCCCAGCCACGTCGCCCCGCCGCCCTGCCCTGCCCAGACCTCCCCGCCCCCCCTCCCCTGCGGCGGCCACCCGAGCGCCGCCATGAGGCAGGCCACGGCACCGCCCCCTCCCCTGCGGTGGACCTGCTCCACCGGGTCGCCCCCCTCCTCCATCGGCCGCCCCCTCCCCTACGGTGAGCTCCTCACCATTTTTTCTTTTTTCTATTTTTTTTACTTTTAGGTTTATGTTTATTTTAGTTTAGTTTTAGGTTTATGTTTAGTTTAGCTTAGTTTAGTTTAGTTTAGTTTAGTGTAGTTTAGTTTGAAGAAGAAGAAGAAGAAGAAGAAGAAGAAGAAGAAGAAGAAGAAGAAGAAGAAGAAGAAGAAGAAGAAGAAGAAGAAGAAGAAGAAAATAGGAAAAGTATAAAAAGAAAGAAAAGAAGGAAAAGAAGGTCAAGGGTCGAGGGGTCGATGGTCGAGGATCTCCGAGGGGTCGAGGGTCGAGGGTCGCTGAGGGGTCAAGGATCGAGGATCGACGAGGGGTCGGGGGTCGAGGGTCGAGGATTACCGAGGGGTCGAGGGGTCAAGGATCGCCGAGGGGTCGAGGTTCGAGGATCGCCGAGGATTACTAAGAAGTATGACTGACTCGTCAAAACCAAATTTGCAGTCTGTGTGCGAGAAGGCCGGTCAGACCCCTCCGCCGATGCCAGAGATTGCTCCAAGGACCACGGTGAGTTTAATTTGAATGGTCATTAGTTACTAGACTTAACATTTGAGTGTCATCATGCTAACGAGACATTGCAAATATCTTTTGTGCAGCGTAACTCCAGAAAGCATCGCACGATCCTTCTCTAGGTGGTACCGGCACGAGCCACCCCGGTGCTTCACCTCCATGATGACGGTAAGTTTTATCTAGTGTTTTGCTTAACAAATGCATAATGACCTAGACTTAGCTTTATTTCCTCCAATATGCTTACCATAATGACCTAGACTTAGCTTATTTTCCTCCAAAATGACATAATAAGCTTACTTAGCTTCAAAATGATCCATTTTACCTAAGTTAGCTCTAAAACGATCTATACTCAGCTTTGTTTCCTCCAAAATGACCTAAGTTAGCTCTAATATGCTAAGTTAGCTCTAATATGCTTAGTTACCTAGGTTTGCTCAATAATGACATACACTTAGCTTACTTATGTCAAAAATGGCATAATTAGCTTACTTAGGTTTGAAATGGCATAACAACCTTGGTAACCTCATAAATGTCATATAGTTAGCGTATTTTCCTCCAGAATGACATAATAAGCTTAATTAGCTCCAAAATGATCAATTTTACCTAAGTTAGCTCCAAAATGATCAATTTTACCTAAGTTAGCTCCAAAATGATCTAAGTTAGCTCTAATATGCTTAGTTAACTCAAAAATGGCATAATTACCTAGGTTAGCTCCAAAATTATCCATTTTACCTAAGTTAGCTAAAAAATGATCCATTTTACCTAGGTTAGCTCCAAAATGATCCATTTTACCTAGGTTAGCTCCATAATGATCCATTTTACCTAGGTTAGCTCCAAAATGATCCATTTTACCTAGGTTAGTTCCAAAATGATCCATTTTAGCTAAGTTAGCTCCAAAATGATCCATTTTAGCTAAGTTAGCTCATAAATGATCAATTTTACGTAGGTTAGCTCATAAATGTCATTTTTACCTACGTTATCTCCAAAATGACCCATTTTAGCTAAGTTAGCTCCAAAATGATCCATTTTACCTAAATTAGCTCATAAATGTCTTTTTACCTAAGTTAGCTCATAAATGTCATTTTTACCTAAGTTAGCTCATAAATGTCATATACTTCTTCTTCTTCTTCTTCATTTTCTTCTTCTTCTTCTAATCTTCTTCTTCTAACTTTCTTATTTCCCATTTTGCTGATTTCATTCACTTCACGGAAGCTTGCATTGATGGAGTGTGTAAGTGCATCTAGTGCCCCTTAGTGATTTTGGTGTATTGAAGACTTATAGGTTAAGGGACTAATGTGTTTGTGAGTTTACACAGGTCTATAAGTCTATGAGGAGTTTGTTATTTACGATGAATGTCGACCCCTAAAAATGAATGTCTTCAACTGAAGACTTTGGTTTTCTTGAAGACTTTGAAAGTGAAGAAATTGGTGTGACCCAGATAAGCTTAGCTGTCTCCAAAGCACTCACTCTGCCATACTGTCCTTTGCTCAGATGGCCACATATGATATTCTTCGCTTGAGAATCGAGTTGCTTGAATCTCTTCACATCAGCAGCGTTTACGGAAGGAGTGACAGAGGGAACGCCATTTTCCACAATGTACCAGAGATCGTTGTCAATTGCCTCAAGATGCATGCGCATCTTGTTCTTCCAGTAGGGGTAGTCCGTCCCATCGAAGGTAGGACAACCCAGCTGAGACCTTGATCATGCCTGCAGTCGACATAACTAAAACTCCAGGTGGTTAAACCAAAATCACACAGAACAAGGGAGTCTCAACTCAACGTGACTCTCGAGTTAACGTTCTTCGCAATCTCTTCAACCGCTTCAAAAGACTCGACAACGAAAATGTTCAGCAAACCTTTGATCGCCTCACTGACATTTCAAACGAGCTTCAAGCACTGGGTGCCACTGACATCACCGACCATGAAGTGGTGAAGAAATTGCTGAGGTCACTCGATTCTTCATTCGATACACTGGCACTGATGATTCAAGAACGTGGAGACTACAAGTCACTTGATCCTGCTGATATCCTCGAGAGGCTAAATACTCATGAGTTCCAACTTGCTGAGAAGAGAGATCTCTACGGACCGAGCTATGGCAGATCTCGTGCACTGAAAGCCAAGGCAGTCTCTGAATCTGAAGATGAAGATTCTGGTAGCAGCCTTGGTGATCCTGAAGAACTGAGTCAGGAGCTAGCAATGCTCGTGAGGAAATTCCAGAAGTTCTCTAGACATGGACGATTTGGAAAATCCTCAAGAGGTGATGACATGAAATCAGATTCCTCATCCCGTGACTACAAGAAGAGAACTTGCCATAAATGCAAGAAACCTGGTCACTACATTACTGATTGTCCTCAGTGGGAGAAGGAATCAAAGAAGAAGAAATACAAGGATGATAGTTCAGATGACTCTAAGAAGAAGAAGAAATCTTCAAAGTCCTCATCCTCAAAATCTTCAAAGTCTTCATCTCACAAGAAGAGCAGCTCCAAGAAAGCTCGGGCATTTATTGGCAAGGAAATGGACTCTGAAGCTGAATCTGAGGAACATGAGGAAGAGGAGGCATCTGAGGAGTCAGACTCTGGTGTGGCGAGCCTAGCCCTCGCTACTGCTTATGTTAGCAAGTCCATCTTCAACACTGAGGAAAATGGCTTCCCCAACACTGCTGATGACGGCAACGATGACTATGCTCCCACCTATTGCTTCATGGCAAAAGGTGCCAAGGTACTCAAATATCCCTCCTATGAATCAAGTGAGGATGAATCTGATGATAACCTCAAACCCAGCTATTCCAAACTTGCTAATATTGCTGTTAAACAACAAAAGGCTTTGGAAAAGGTTCAAAATATGTTAGACAAAAGCGATGATCTGTTAGGTGAGGAAATGGATCGAACTCAAACACTGACTGATAATCTTCAGCAACTACAGTCTAAGTTTGACAACCTTCAAGGTCGTCATGAAACTCTCTTAGCCGATCATGAGAAGCTTTCTTATGAATTTCTTCAAAGAAAGCAAGATCTTGAGAAGCTAAGGGTGAGTCATGAAGATCTTCAGAAGGAAAATGATTCTTTGCTTGCTCAACAGATCAGTTCCGCTCAGGAAGAATTTATTCCACCATGCTTGAAATGCATTGAACGTGAAACTACTAATTCTTCACCTGAATGTTCAAATGCTTCTATTGCTGCAAATTCTTCAACTATCTCTGTGGTCACAAATTCCTCATCTGAGGATACCACTAGTATCACTGACGAAAATGCAGGGTTGAAGGAATTGTATGTGACAGGCATGTACAAAAGCCTCAAAGGGCATCAGACTCTTTGTGATGTGCTCAAAAAGCAGATCTTGAACAGGAACCCTAGGAAAGAGGGTATTGCCTTTGAGAGGAAACTCAATGCTGATGGAACCTACTGGAAACCTGAGCAGTATCCCAAAACCTCATGGGTTGCTGCGAAGGGACCTCCCGTAGATCCATCCACTTTATTTGGCTTTACTTGTGAATCCTCATATTCATCTGATGAGTCATTTGACTCCAACTATAAACTGTTCAAAAATCAGAATGGTGAAGTATTTGCTAGATATGTTGGCACTAACTGTAGGAATGGTCCGCCTATGAAGAAAATCTGGGTTCCCAAAAAGTGCCTTGAAAGTCTTCAGGTGAATGTACTCATGACACCACCTGTGAAGAATAAGAACCCCAGATCAAATTCTTCATATGGACCAAAGTCTTCATATGGATCCAAGTCCTCTTATGGATCAAATTCCTCACATGGATCCAAGTCCTCACATGATCATCATCATGCTAACGCTTCTGTTTCACAGGGAAAATCTAAGAGTTCTGATTATGTGCATTATTCTTCAAATCATTATGTTCATAAGTCCTCGAAGAATTTCTCTGCTTACTCATATGTCTATGCTAATCCCTCTCCTGTGAAATGAAGCACTCTGGCTTCAATGCCACCTTTCTCTTATGGAGTTCGCAGAATGATGAACTCTTTGCCACCCCTCCAGATGTGGGTGGTGAAGAAAAAGAACTAATCTCTTATGCAGGGTTAGGTCTCCAGACGAACTAAATCGTCAGAAGAATTTGCTGGAGACCTGAAATGCTTGAAAGGATGCAAGCTAATCATGAAGAAATGATTTATTCATTTCTCACGTCCTCACATTGCTATATATACATATGTTGCTTTAATTGATGAAATATGTCTGATGAATTTGATGTCATATTCTTCACTCTGAAGTATATGAGTTTGTAAGATGCACTAATTCATCTGCAGGATGATTTACCCAAAGCTACTGAGTGGGTCCTCGATAGTGGATGTACAAATCACATGACCGGTGACAAGAGCTTACTGATGAACACTCCTTTATCTCCATCACACTTGAAGCATATCACCTACGCTGACAAAGGCAAAAGCAAGGTATTGGGTCTAGGTAGGGTTGCAATCTCAAAGGATCGACACATGGATAAAGTCATGCTTGTCGAGTCCCTCGGATTCAACCTCATGTCTGTCTCAATGCTTTGTGATCTTGATATGGTTTTTGTCTTTGGCAAATATCGTTGCTTAGTGCTCATGGAATCTGACAATTCCAAAGTCTTCGAAGGCTTTAGGAGAGGAGACTTGTATATTGTTGATTTCTCTGCAGGACCACAGCCTGCCACTTGTCTACTTGCTAAAGCTTCAGAAGGCTGGCTATGGCATCGACGACTGGGTCATGCTGGCATGAGGAACTTACACACGCTCGTGAAGAAAAAGCACGTCATTGGCATCGAGGGTGTCAAATTCCTCAAAGATCATCTTTGTGGGGCTTGTGAGGCTGGAAAGATGACCAGAGCCAAGCACCCCTCGAAGACTATCATGACTACTTCTCATCCTTTTGAATTGCTTCATATGGATCTCTTTGGCCCTACTCATTATGCCACACTAACAAATGCAGCATCTCTATATGGCTTTGTCATTGTTGATGACTATTCTCGTTACACATGGGTGCATGTCATTACTTACAAAACTGAAGTGCAGGAAGTCTTCAGACGTTTTTCCTCAAGGGCTTCGACGAATTTCGGTGTGAAGATCAAGCATATACGTAGTGATAATGGGACCGAGTTCAAGAATACTGGTCTTGATGACTATCTCGATGAACTTGGTATTACTCATGAGCTATCTGCCCCATACATTCCTCAGCAGAATGGCATTGTGGAGCGCAAGAACAGGACTCTTGTTGAGATGGCTCGCACCATGCTTGATGAATACAAGACACCTCGTCACTTCTAGCCTGAGGCAATTGATACTGCATGCGACATCATCAACAGGGTATATCTTCACAAATTCTTCAAGAAGACCTCATATGAACTCCTCACTGACAAGAAACCCAATGTGAGTTATTTCAAAGTCTTCGGTGCTAAATGCTGGATTAGAGATCCTCACCACAATTCTAAATTTGCACCGAAAGCACATGAAGGTTTTATGCTTGGCTACGGAAAGGACTCACACACCTACAGGGTCTTCAACACCTATCACAACAAGGTTGTTGAAACTGTAGATGTGCGGTTCGATGAAACTAACGGCTCGCAAAGAGAGCACCTACCTCCTGTGCTAGATGAAAAGACGCCTGAGGAAACCATCAAGTTCAAAGCTACTGAGGATATCATTCCTACTGAAGAATCTGCTGAAGAAATCATTCCAGAACATGAAGAACAGCATGCTAGCGCACCTGAAGAAAATGCTGAGCCAAATCAAAGCCGTCAACCTGCTCATCCTCGCGTTGCAAATGAAGTACAGATTGAGAGAATCATCAACGACATCAACGCACCAGGTCCTCTGACTTGCTCAAAAGCTTCACATTTGTCTAACTTTTGTGGGCATTTTTCTTTCGTCTCTATCACAGAGCCCACCAAAGTTGATGAGGCATTTCTGGAGCCTGAATGGATTCAAGCAATGCAAGAGGAATTACATCAATTCAAGCTGAACAATGTGTGGGAGCTTGTCAAGCGACCGGACCCATGCAAGCACAATATCATCGGTACAAAATGGATCTACCACAACAAGCAAGATGAAAATGGCCTAGTGGTGAGGAACAAGGCTCGTCTTGTGGCTCAAGGCTTCACACAGGTTGAAGGAATTGATTTCGATGAAACTTTTGCACCTGTTGCTAGACTTGAGGCCATTCGCATATTGCTTGCTTATGCTAACCATCATAATATCATCTTATATCAAATGGATGTGAAAAGTGCATTCCTCAATGGTAAGCTTGAGGAAGAAGTATATGTTGCTCAACCCCCAGGTTTTGAAGATCCTAAGCATCCTGACAAAGTCTTCAGACTCAATAAGGCCCTCTATGGCCTCAAGCAGGACCCTCGGGCGTGGTATGATACTTTGAAGGAATTCCTCATGAAGAAAGGCTTCAAACCCAGTTCACTCGACCCAACTCTTTTCACCAAAACCTATGATGATGAATTATTCGTGTGCCAAATATATGTTGATGATATTATCTTTGGCTGTACTAACCAACAATACAGTGACGAATTTGCTTACATGATGAGTGAGGAATATCAAATGTCCATGATGGGGGAATTGAAATTCTTCTTAGGTCTTCAAATTCGTCAACAACGCAATGGCATCTTCATTTCTCAAGAGAAATACCTCAAGGACGTTCTGAGGAAATTCGGTATGCAAGAATGCAAAGGCGTCAAAATCCCTATGCCCACAAATGGCCATCTATGCACTGATGAAAATGGAATAGACTTCGATCAAAAGGTATACCGCTCCATGATTGGCTCTTTATTGTACCTATGTGCATCTAGGCCGGATATTATGCTTAGTGTTTGCATGTGTGCCCGTTTTCAAGCTACACCGAAGGAATCACACCATAAGGCTGTGAAACATATTCTTCGATATCTAGCTCACACTCCAACACTTGGATTATGGTATCCCAAGGGCTCGGCTTTTGATCTCATTGGATATTCTGACTCTGACTATGCTGGTGATCGTGTGGACCGCAAGTCAACATCAGGCACATGCCATTTCCTCGGACGATCCTTAGTATGTTGGTCCTCGAAGAAGCAGAACTGCGTATCACTCTCTACTGCTGAAGCTGAGTATATTGCTGCTGGTTCTTGGTGTGCTCAATTGCTATGGATGAAGCAAACCCTCAAGGACTACGGCATCAATGTGAAGAATGTGCCACTCTACTGCGACAACGAGAGTGCCATCAAAATTGCTCATAACCCAGTTCAGCACTCGAAGACAAAGCACATCGAGATTCGTCATCATTTTCTTTGAGATCATGTGTTGAAGGGTGACATCTCTATTGATCCCGTGAAGTCTGAAGAACAGCTAGCAGATATCTTCACAAAGCCCTTGGATGAGAAGAGATTTAGCAAGTTGTGGTGTGAGCTAAATATCTTAGAATCTTCGAATGTCCTTTGAAAAGGACACACATCCTAACACTTATGCAAATTGATGACTTAGATGTGCAACACACGAAGAAACGTTTTTCTTCAATCAATGAAGACTAACCCTCTAAGTGTGAAGAAATTAATGAAGAATTTGATTCTCAGAGCCCTACGACAATTGTACGCGGTGTCTGAAATCATCATTTCTACACGGTGGGTCACGCCACCACAAAAAGTTGAAAATCTTCAAAATTTGAGTTTTTCATCATTGTGCACATTCTTCAAATTTTCAAATTCTTCTACTTTGCAAAATCTTCACTCTTTCCGTTTGTGTTCTTTATTGACTATATATATATTTGAGTTTTTTGTCCTCTACAGCATTCACTTATTGCTAATTCTTCAAGTTGTTTTTCTTCTAAGTGAATGTGATCGGACCCGTTCCCCCTCTGTGCTAAACTCAATCCAGTCCGTTCACAAATTCTTCATGTGCGTTCTATTTGAAACCCGTTCAAAGTCTTCACTGTGTCCTTGATAGCTGAAGAATTTGCGAACGAAACATTAAAATATTCTTATCTGAATTTTCGGCTTTTGCTGCTCAAACCGTTCCATATCCCTCGATAAGATTTATCTATTCACCCATGATCCAACACGATCTCCACTTCACAGTACGTGGGTGACACATGTCGTTAGGATAAGAAGGGTCAGGGGCACGTTCGTCCATTTTCTTCGGACGAGCGGTTTTTTTCACCTCTACTATAAATACCCCTCGCCCTCCTCAGATCTCATTTACCCCGCTCGATCTTACTCCCTCGCTCGAGCTCTCAGACCTAGCGCCGCCGCTACACTTCATCGTCGTTGGTGAGGAAGAGCTTCACTGCCTCGACCTCGTCGCCGTCGTACTCACGCCGGCCGCGGAAATCTTCACTCCGCCGCTGCCGTAGCTGTTTTCCATCGCCAAGTTAGGGCGTGGAAGATCTGAACGGACGAACATCTCCACTGCTACTCTCAGTTCGTCGTGTTCTTCGTCAAGGGTAAATAAAATTTATTTTTACTGCCCTTGTTGATTCTGATGATTTCCACAAAATCTTCAAAAGGTGTTTATTCTTCAACTTTCATGTTCTTAAACACCAACTTGCTTCTGTTCTTGATCTGTTTCTCTAAGCAACGTTTTTCTTCAAGATTCCTCAATTGTGTGGATTTTTCAATCTATACAACTCTGGAACCTAAGTCAAAGAACGCTTAGTGAAATTCCTCAAGACACCCCTGGTCAAATTCCTCAAACTTGATACTTTTGAAAAACTTCTGAGAATGCATATGACCTCTCCAAATTCTTCGCACCTATATTCTGTTCACAGGTACACATGTCTGCTGCTGAATCACTAGGTTCTCATCAACTTAACTCATTTGCAGCATTTCTCGAAGATAAGTTACACACTTCCTCAGAAACATCCATTGTTCAAAATCCTCTAGTGAAGAAAATGGCTGATGGTAAAAGACCTCAGAAGGGAGGAAAGAGGCCAGAAACAAATACTGCTTTTGAGATCCCTGATGACATCTATGATGAATATTGTACTCCTGATGAAGCAACTCATGGCAAGGAGAACAAAAATCAGCGCAAAGTGCGCATTCAGAAGATTGAGAGGAGATGGGCAAGAGAATGGAGGGAATATCGCTATGTCATTCCCAAGTACATGAAGAAATTCGCTGTTAACCCTCCGTGTCCAAGACCTCCATTGGCTCCTGGCCAAGAAGCTGATCCCACTAGCATCAGAAGAGGTGAGGAATTTCCCAAGGAGTGGGCTAAGCGACAAGCCAAGCTGGCCAAAGTGGCTAAAGAGGCAGTGAAGAAATTCAATGAAGATTCTGTTGCTGCCGCCGCTGAGGCCTCTGCTATCAAGCCTAAGAAGGCTATGCTGAAGAAATCAGCTATCAAGACAAGTTCCTCAGCTGCAATGCCCTCACGGCCAAGCTCTTCAAAGCCCTCTCGGCCTAATCCTCAAGCAAATTCCTCAAAAGCAGCTCCAACTCTCTCAGTTGCAAAATCCTCAGCTGCTCCTGCAAAGTCCTCAGCACCTGTGCATCTGGCCACATGCCAAAGGACTACTGGAATCTCAATTGCTTCAGGAGTCTCTGCAAGTTCTTCAGCTCCACCTCAGTCTTCAACAACTCCGACCTTGCTGAAGAAAAAGGCCACTACTGGACGAGGCACAAGGCCAAGTCCTCACAAGAAGCAGGTCGCCTTTCAGGTTCCGTCAAGCGAAGACGAAACTGATGTTGAAGAATTAGCTGAGATCATCAGAGATCGACAACAAAGGGCCTCTAGTGCAAAAGGCAGTGCTGTGCCCCTCATGCTGGATCCAAGGAAGATCCTTGATTTCATCGATCTATGGCACAAGGATCCAAATACACCTTTGCCTGAATTAAACCTCACTCCTGGTCAAAGTCACATGTTGACGGCCTTCATTAATGAAGAGAAATGGAAATTTGAAAAGGCTAGGCAGGTGAAGAAGGCTCAGTACAAGAAGGAGTGTTTTCTGAAGAACAATGTTGTGAAAATGTCTCCTGAAGAACTTGTGACTATGCAGGCTGAGATCAAAGCACTCAGTGATGAATTTCATGCATACCGTGCGGATTGGCTAGGTGCCAAAGTCAGATTCGTCAGAATGGCAAAAGGATTTACTCCAAGTGTTGCAGCTTCATCGCAACCCAAATTTCCTCAGACTGGAACATCTGTTCAGTCTGCTGAAGAAAATGAAAGCGCCAGAGCTGATGAAGAAATTCCAGTCTCTAAAGAAAATGCCAGGGCAACCTCCAATATTGCGCCTGAAGAGCAATCCAGGCCAGTTGAAGCATCTGCTACTGTGCCTGAGGAATCTGAACAAGCCAGGGCAACTGCATCAGTTGTGCCTGAAGAAATTCAACCAATTTCCTCTGCTCCTCCTGCACCGATGACAAGCATCAACCTTCCTTCTGCAACAGAAGCGAAGAAAACCAAGGCTGCGGAGCGAGCAGCTGTGAAGAAAAGGAAAGCATCTGCATCTTCAGAGTCTTCAGCTCCCAAGAAAGTGAAGACTTTGACGAGTTCATCTGAAAACCCAATTGATGCTATTCCAATATCAAGCATGCCATCAAAGGAGATCATTCCCTTTGGTGAGGAATATGAAATTCCAAGTAAATCTGTTGAAGAAGATCCTTCTGCTGCTTCGACAGAGCAGTTGGATGAAGAAATTGAAGTGGATACTATCCCTTCAACCCCACTGGTATCATCGTCCATGCCTCAGTTCACAGCTGAAGAGGCAGGTGTTGAAGAAATTGAAGAAGATGAGGATGTGGATATTGGGTCTACAACACCTATTCTGAATGATGACTTTTGGGAAAGTCATCACCCCAATTCACCTCTGACTACCCCGCTACATCATGTTCCTCAGCCCCCTGTGCCAACTGAAGAAATTCATACGGGCTCTGATGAACATCAAGCTTCACTTCATTCTATTCCTGAAGAAGTTCCAGCCACTAGCGCTGATGTACATATGTCTGAAGAAATGGAGGCCAAGGCTGCTGCTGAAATTCCTCAGCCTGTGGCTCCAGTGGCTATACCTCAAGAGGCTATGAAAACTTCAACTGTTAATCTTCAGCCCAAGCCACAGAACCCTCACTCCAAGAAGCAGAAGTTTGATGCTGAGGATTTCTTCAATGAGCACATATTCTTCACTAACTACAATCCCTATGACTCTGCTCGACTTCGTCGCAAGCGCTTCTGGACTGCAAGCCAGATGAACGTCTATTCCTCATTATTGTTTGATAAGGATAAGATCTTTGAACATGAGCAAATTCCTCATGTAGATATGGAATCGCTGCCCTGCTTCACCCCAGTCCTCAGTGTTCTTCATGACGCTGGGTTACTCAATTTCTGCACCGACATTTGCGATTGGAATGAAGAACTCATTCTTCAATTCTTCGCCACGCTGCACATTACTGGAAATGTTGATGATGTCAATTCATGGGTATTGGACTGGATGACCGATAATACTCATTTCAAAGCACCGGCCTCTGAATTGCTTCATGCCGTCCCAGTCAGTCCTTCCACTGAAGGTGCAAGGCTTCTCTATGTTGAACCTGAACTGTCTGATCATCTGATGCAAGTGCTGATGAAGCCTTTGAAGCCAGGCCAAGCTCCAAGGACCAAATTCCTCGTCAAAGAATTGCTCTATGTGCCAAGGATAGTTTATCGCATATTGACCAAAACCCTCAGTCCAATCAAGGGCCACAACTCCGATGATGAAGACGTTGTTGGCATCATGAAGAATCTATTGTTCAATATCATTCATGGTATACCTATCAACTACCATGATTTCTTCATGAGGACCTTGGCCAATGCTGCTCTGTCACCTTTTGAGTTGAAGCCTTATGCTCCCTGGATCATGAAGTTCATCAGATCAAGGTCTTCAATTCATTATAAGGCTGACTTTCAAAATCATCTTAGCTATTTGCCCCCTATCGAAGTCCTCTAACGGACTATTTCCTCAGCTGACGAGAAGGGCAAGGCTGCTGTTATTGATGAAGGTACTCATCCATTGGATGGACAGTTTCGCAAAGCTACTTCATATTCCACCAATGATTACTCTGCAACTCAAGATTCTGCCGCCAAAGCTTCAGAACATCATCCTCAAGCCACAGCTCCACGTGTGATAACTGATCGTGAACTTCTCCTTAGTCTTCATCAGAAAGTTGATCGAAATCACAAGTGGGTCAAGCGTCAGTTTGGTGCAATACTTCAGAACATGACAGTCACTCAAAATACTGTGAAGAAGAATCACTACTACTTGCATGAAGTCTTTAACCGCACTTGGGCGATTCTGTCTAATCTTCATAGTGCTGAAAAACTCAAGGAGATGGGCTTCCAACAGGACTTTGACTGGTCTCAGCCACCTTCGAAGAAATTCAAGAAAGTCAAAGTTCCTCAGCTTGTTGCCAGTTCATATTCTTCATCGCGCGAGACGGATGAAGCTGAAGACTTGAACGACACTGCGACAGGCCCTACCTCACCGGACGACCCCAACAATGCTGGCGCTCCTCCATCGACATCATGATGATATTCTTCAGGGGTGTTAGTCCTCATTTTTCATCCCTTTTGGTCATTCGATGACAAAGGGGGAGAAATTTGAGTTAGTCTTCAAGCGGGTCTTATATATGGGCTACATTTCTGTTAAGTTACAACTCTTGCTTTTCTGAGGTGTTTGCTCTGATGAGTTGTAAACTTAAGTCCTATGGTGGTCTGATACTTTTGCTCTGTTTTTCTGCATGCTATTTCCTCAATACCATAATGCACGCATGCTGAATTTCGTCAGACACCATATCTCATCATGCATTTCAAATTCTTCATATCATATGTTAAATGCGTGTATGAATTTCAAGATATAGGAGGAGATCTCCATGATATTACTCAACAATGTGCATTTGCTATTTCAAAGCAAATTCCTCAAATATGCACATCTTCAGGGGGAGTTCTTCTATATCTTGCAATCAAATTCCTCAATATCAGTATTTACACTTCATATGTTTATCCCCGTTGAAAACTTAACCTATATTGTCATCAATCACCAAAAAGGGGGAGATTGTAAGTGCATCTAGCGCCCCTTAGTGATTTTGGTGTATTGAAGACTTATAGGTTAAGGGACGAATGCGTTTGTGAGTGTACACAGGTCTATAAGTCTATGAGGAGTTTGTTATTTACGATGAATGTCGACCCCTAAAAATGAATGTCTTCAACTGAAGACTTTGGTTTTCTTGAAGACTTTGAAAGTGAAGAAATTGGTGTGACCCTGAAGACTTGATATTCATGCGAGGATTATGAAGCGTGAAGACTTTTGTTTTTGTAGTTTCATTTTCTTCTTCTTGAGTCATAGGAAACACCGTACTGTTAAAGGGGGTCGAGGTAAAACTAAGGAAAAGTTTCCAAGTGATGCTCAACTCAAAATCCTACACCTACCCAATCCTTTCGAGTGAAGCCATTGGAAATCTCATTCAGTTTAGTCAAGTTCTTTAGTGACAGAGACGAAGTTCTTCTGTTCCCTGAGGAATTTGTTCTGACTGAGGAGTTAGGAATTCGCCAGTGCGGATTGCCTACAAGTGAGGAACATGATAGCCCTGAGGAATTTGATACTCAAATATCCGACCGTTGCTGTGCTGTGTGCCAGCTGTCCAAATATCCTACCCACCTAACGGTCATATCATTGAAGGGCATTTATGTCTTATCATGTTGGGCTGCTCCCTAGGCTATAAATAGCCGCCCCCCTTCAACCACTAGCTGGTTGGCTGCTCCGAGAGATAGATTGACACTTGTCATTTAGAGCATCCCATCCTCCGAGGACTTTGAGCGAAAATCATCAAGTGAGGAAAAACCCAAAAAACCCAAACACTTACAAACCCAAAGTGATTGAGCATCACTGAAGAGATTGTTCCTGTGTGGAACCGACGCTTGTTACCTTTGAGGACTGTGCATCCTCCAGACGGTTAGGCGTCATGGTCTAGAGCATCCAAGAGGAAATTGTGGATTGCCGAGTGACCGAGTATGTGAAGGTTTGGAAGTCACCTCAAGACTTACCACAAGTGATTGGGCGAGGTCTGTGTGACCTTAGCTCAAGGAGAATATGGTGAGGACTGTGTGTCCGGGACTGTGTGTCCTCAGGTTTAAATACCTAGCCGCTCTAACCAGACGTACAACTGTCACAGCAGTTGGAACTGGTCTACCAAATCATTGTCTTCACCGAGCTACTGGTTCTATTTCCTCAACCCTTTCAATTCCTCGCATACTTGCTATGTATTTGATCATTACTGTTTGAAGACTTTGACTTTGACTTTCTCAATTTCCTCAGTTCAATTTCTTCAGTCAATTTGTCTTCTGCCTGCTTATCCTGTGTTTACGCTACTTGTACTCTGTGCTTGTTTTCATTTCATCATGATGACAGTGCTACTGCTCTGTTATGTTTGCATCTGAGTACTTATTCTGCTGCTAAGTAGTTCGTCGCTTAGGAATTTCCTCACCTTGAAATTCCTAAGTGACGAATTTGTAAAAATCGCCTATTCACCCCCACTCTAGTCGATACAACGCACTTTCAGAGTGCTTGTTATCCCTTTCTCTGTTTCTTTTCTATCGATGAACTATGCATGTATGGTTGGATGAAACTATTGTAATATGTATGGTTGGATGCCTGTATGTGGAACTTGCTATGTATGGTTGGATGGAACTATGCATGTATGATGAAATTATATGTGTTGGATATCTCATATGTTTGCTGTGAAATTGCCCTGGGAAAAAAATATATATATATCATCTATTTGCTGTGAAAATGCTTGGATAAAAGAAAAATAGAAAGAAAAAAGAGGCAATGTAGCCTCTTTGCCATCTGCCACCGACGGCAAAGGGCTCTTTGTCGTCTGCCACAGACGGCACAAAGGCCACGTGGCAGCAACCTGTGCAACCTGGAAGCTGACCCACGTGGTAGACGGCAAAGAGCGGGGAGGGCATGACGCATCTGCTAACGTCAGATGGCTGACGGCAAAGGGGAGGGCATGTTTGTCGTCTGCTGGCAGACGGCAAAGCCTCCCGTTAGCCACCTAACGTGGCTAACGTCCCCTATTTTCCGTCCACCTTCTTTGTCATCTGCCACCGACGGCAAAGGGCTCTTTGCCGTCCGCTGGCAGAAACAGACGGCAAATAAGCTGTTTACCGTAACTTCCTTTGCCGGGAATGTTTGCCGTCTGCGGCTGACGGCAAAGACCTTTGCCATCCGCAGCTGACGGCAAAGACCTTTGCCGTCAGCTTTCTGGTCCTTTGCCGTCTGCCATGGCAGACGGCAAATAAGCTGATTCCTGTAGTGAATTGAGATTGGGCTTGTTACCGGTAAGTATCACATATGGAGTCTTGTTCAAGCCTTTGTGGAGGTAGAGCCGATTGGATGCATGACAAGCGGTGTTGATGGATTTCTCCCAAAAGTTGTACGGAGATTTGAATTCCGCCATCATGGTCCTTGCCGTGTCCATCAACGTCTTGTTCTTCCTCTTCGCAACACCATTTTGTTGAGGGGTATATGGTGCGGAGTATTGGTGCTTGATCCCCTCATCACTAAGGAACTCATCCAAGGTGTAGTTCTTGAACTCGGTGCCGTTGTCGCTTCTAATCATCAATATCTTTGCATCAAGTTGACATTCAGCTTCATTTGCAAAGTCGATGACGGTTTGTTGGGTCTCACTCTTCCTCTTGAAGAAGTATACCCGTGTGTATCTTGAATAATCATGCACAATCACCAAGCAATATTTTCTTCCCCCAAGACTATCAAAATATGGAGGTCCAAAGAGATCCATGTGAAGGAGCTCCAAGGGCCTCTTTGAGTAGATGATAGTCGTGGGTCGGTGAGCCGTCTCATGTAGTTTTGCTTCGATACAAGCACCGCAAGCACGGTCTTTGGCAAAACTCACATTTGTTAGTCCACGAACGTGATCCCCTTTGAGGAGACTTTGGAAATACCTCATATTAACGTGGGCTAAACGGCGATGCCAAAGCCACCCCACGTTAACTTTAGCCATTAGGCAAGTCGTGGTCTTAGCGGGTTGAT
This sequence comes from Thinopyrum elongatum, assembly GCA_011799875.1. NCBI lineage: Eukaryota > Viridiplantae > Streptophyta > Magnoliopsida > Poales > Poaceae > Thinopyrum > Thinopyrum elongatum. The sequence goes on from CM022300.1 coordinate 436,400,282, forward strand.
CCGAGAAGTTAACCACATAAAGACCGTTCTCGACATGCAAAACAAAAGCTACTTTAAGAGTCTTGATCCACAAAAGTGCCACGGTATCAAGATCAAAGAATGTTGCACAACCCATAAGTGCAAGTTGACGAACGGAAAGTAAATTATATGCAAGGGTCTCAACAAGCATGACTTTCTCAATAGTTAAGTCTTGAGAAATGACCACCTTGCCAAGACCCAATACCTTAGACGTTGAAGCATCACTGAATTGGACATGGGTGGGCATAGATGGGCTTGGTTGTACGTCCTCCACCAAGTCCTTGCTCCCGGTCATATGATTTGTTGCTCCACTATCGAGCAACCATGACACTCCACCGGAAGCAAACTCCTACAAGAGATCAATGCTTGGATTTAGGTACCAATTTTTTAATGGGTCCTTTGATGTTAGTAACAAGGGTCTTAGGAACCCAAATAGACCATTCAATGTACTCATAAGAAGAACCAACAAATTTAGCATAAACATGTCCATCACTAGCACGGCATAAAACATAAGAAGGATTAAAGTCACCGGCTTTGTTGGGAGGAGTGGTCTTGCCCTTCTTGGCATTACCACCCACAACCTTGTCCTTCTTCTTCTCATGAACACCCTCTCCCTCCTTGACAAATACCTCCTTAAGAGGGAGAGATTGCTTGGTCTTGTTCTTCTTTTTCTTCTTTGACTTGGGTGCAAACCCAAGTTCCTCCTTTGCCACAACTTCCTTTCGATTACTCAAAAGGTCATTGAAGTTCTTCTCACCTTGTATACATGTCACAAGGCCCTTCTCGAGCTGCTCTTTCAACTTAGCATTCTCCTCAACAACGTGCACATGCTCACAACAAGGGTTAGTAGCATAGGTGTTAGGACCGAGAGTATATCGACCAGAGGGGGGTAAATGGGAGATTCAAACTTTCTTTCGAAAGCTTTGAAACTTAACCCAAACACAGTAGCGGAATAGAGTATTGAGAGAAATGCACTAAATCAGTTTTCTTCGTCAGAGGCATATTCATCGAGGAAAGCATTTACAACAGAATGATCTTGATAGATGATAGGTTTAACTACAACAAGGGTTATGCAGCAAGCAAACAGATGTAACAGAATGAGACACAGCATAGCTGAAGCTGAGAGAAAAGCAATTGAAGGGTTACACAAGTAAGACAAAGGTACAGACTGGCTACAAAGAAATATAGACGAGGATAATGATAGAAGTAATCACAGATGCACATGATGAGGGCCACAGAACAAGATATAAGATCAGGTAATCTATTGGCACGGAGCACGAATGAAAACTGCTGAATAAAATGCAGTAGAGTCGATTTAACCAGTGGTCCTCGATGGCGACAAGAGATTTGGCAGACCAATTCACCCTTCTGCCAAAGGGCTACATTTGGTTGGAGGGGTTGTGACTTAACACGGAAGATAATCTCTCTTCACCCTATTCTCCTTCAATGCAAAGCTGATCAGACTCAGGTTGATTTCACTCGTGGTAGATCCTTGACGGCGATCTCCAAACCTTCGGTCAACCTTCACGAACCACAATCACTCTTGGTTGCTGAAGATCAGGCTCGGTGAAGACAACAACTCTTCAACACTCGAAGCCAAACCTATCCGTCTAGAGAGTGCGCAGCTCTCAAGAGTAATAGGTACAAGAACTCTTACTCAGAACTACTGTGATGCTAAACCACTGTCTAAGTTTGGGCTCTTGGTTTTCTCTCGGTGGATCTTAAACTCAAATCACTCGGAGAGGGGTAGCTCAAATCAATCTTCTCAGAAATCTCAAGCAGAGCAGCCAACGGATAACATTGCAGCGGGGTGGCTATTTATAGCCGCAGCCTTCCCAGATGGGAAAAGACCAAATTGGACATCGGCCTCAGCCAATGGCCGAACGACACGATTCCAACGGTCGGATTTGAGCTCAACGGTAACATTTCTTGCGGGGCAAGAAATGCTAACTCCTTGGTCCGAGGCAAATCTCTCGCAGCGAAGAATATCACAGTCTCTTGCTGGCAAGTATTTGCTCGGAGCACAAAGAGATTTCTCTCACAGCTTTCACAGGTTGTGGCTAAGCATCACAGCTGATCTAAGCATCGAGAACCTATACCCCTCTTAATAGTATGGATGTCCTATGACTCGAAAGACTGAAAGAGGAAAAACAAAATGAATGCTACGTCTTCACTTTGTCTTCGACTTCAATCGTTGTAGTCAATTTCTTCGGACGACAGTACCGAAACAAAAGCTTCACTTCAGCAGTAAACTTTCGAGGGGACGATTTCTTCACATTAATCTTCTCGACTCTATCACTTCAACAAATATAGCTCGTTCTTCTCTGCAGCGCAGAAACGCTTCGGTGAAGTTCCTCGAACTTAGCAGTGGACACAGCATTCTCTTCGGTTGTGTATGGACTTTTCTCTCTGTATGCACTCGCAAACAAATTAGTCCATAACTGTTTCTGTCAACAATCTCCAAAACACAAGGTAGGTACCTATTGCACCAACAATCTCCCCCTTTTTGGACGATTGTTCACAAAATAGATCACATCAAATGATAGATAATGAGTGGACTGTAATGCAAAGAATAATGAAGGACGAGAGATAATTACAAAGATAAGATATTCTCCCCCTTAAGATATGCTTCAGTTTGGGAAAAAGTATTTTTCTTCGTATGAGTGTCATTGACAACAGATTTCATACTGGAGTTCTTTCAATGCACTTGATGGTGTCTGAGGTAGTTCCTGTCACAAAAACTCCGACAAGAATTAGATGTGAAACAACCATTGAGAGGTTTGTGACATGGATAAGTCACGGAGGTTTTCTCAGAACACAATTTGAATCCACACGAGACATAGTTTTCCTGCAGGTCAGTCATTTAAGATCAGAGCAGGATAGACTAGGAATATATTGCTTGGAGTGGATATGATTCGGAGGTGATTTTCCTGCAATAAAGATGAAGAATATGATATCTTTGAGGAAAAACACTTTGTCAGTCATATAGATAGCCTTTATGAGGCAATTGTGCATAGGCTGACTTTATCTTCCTGCAAGATTAGATAATGAGAGATAGCAATAAGAGCATATCCAACCACAACAGTTATAGATCATATAGTGCTCCAATATAGTATCATCATTAGATGAATCATTGTACTTCTTTGAGGAGGAGTTATGTGTCCTTGTAAGATAAAATATTTCTGATAATAATCAATCAAGGGAAAAACAATCGAAGGCACCTGCAGACAAAGATTGCGAAGCAAATGATATTGGCCAACTTCTTTGGATCAACATCGATGCATTCGTCGCCCACCAAGGTGGGATCCACCAGGATGTGGAGTTGTTCATAGGACACTTCCCAGAAATGCAGTCTGTGTTCTCTATCGTTCTCAAATTCACATCAAGGCAAATTTATCAGGGCCAGAAAGTGATCAGCCATGCATTTGATTCTTTCCCTCCCAGTCATCCATTCCAGCATCCATGTTGAAGTATTTTCCATTTGCCCTGTGATGTACAGCGTGGCGTTGAACTGAAGAATAATCTCTTTGTTCCAGCCATGATTGAATCGCATAAAACCCTTCAGAAGAGCACGTTCAATATGGTCAAGTGCATTGTGGAAGCAGGGCATATCTTGGAGCTTGGCGAAGTTCAACATCTTATGATTGAAAATCCTGTGTTTGCCAAACAAGATCCGAGCATAATAGATTGTCTGTTCCTCTGTCCAAAACCTTGGAGACAAAGAAGTTCTTTCTCCTTCATAGGGGCTCACCCCAAAGAATGTAAGCTTCGATGAGTGAAGTTGTTCATTGAATGTTGGGCCATTGGGGCCATACTCAGATGAAAATAGCGGAAATGACTCCTGATGATTTTTTCGATACTCTTCCTCGCTAATTTCCATCGGCTGAATATCATCAGAGGCTAGTGCATTCTCATCAGAGGGCTGCACTGGAGCATGAGGTATCATAACCTTCTCTGAAGCAGATGGCATGGGATCACTGGACTGACGGTCATTTTCCTTCGCTGGAATTCCTTCAGCGGCGTTTATAGATTCAGGCACAAGGGCCTTTTCTTTCGGTGACACACCAACTGAGGGTGGTACGATAGCTTCTCGAGACTCACGTGTCTCAACTTGCTCTCCTTTAGTTTGCTGTGGCAGCACTGGTGGTACAGCTTGGTGTGGCAAAACTAGGGTTGTAACTTCTTCATCTTTCTCTTCGGGAGCCATGGGCTCTTCAAGTTTCTTTTCTTCCTGCTCTGGATGTGAAGCCAAAGAGCCAAGAGCAGGGTCAACCTCCATTGGGGCAGGAGCACCAGATGAGGAGACCGTAGGGGTAGTACCTTGGGCAGCAACTTGCTCCCCCTCAACCTTTTCTCCCTCCTTTGTGGATCCGGAGGGTTCAGCTTGAATATCCTTCAAAGGTGATGGGACTTCCTTTTCCATCTCAATTTCTTTGTCAAACTTTTCTTCTGAAGCATTTTGCTCGGACATGACGTTCACTTCATCAGGATTGACAAGATACATGTCCACAACACCAAATTCATGTTCGACTGAGATAGGAACTACCACAGCCTTAGCTTGTTGCTCGGCTACTTCCTCGGGATGAGGGGATGGTGGAATCTATTGCAGTGGGACACTTGCATCGACAGGCGCATCAGAAGATACAGATTGGATACAACGATCCTTAATCTCTTTCGGCTTATTGGCTCTAGTCTGAGCTCTTTGACGTTTCTCTTCTTTCTCTCTGCGGCGAGCAAGATCTGCTTGACGCTTTATCTCATCATTTCTACGATCAAACAGCTGAGAGACATCCATCTTCATCCTGGAGTGCCAATTAATCTTGTTATTTCTCATGGTGGTGAGGGCTTTAGTGATCTCAAGAATGGCCTTGTTCACATCTTTTCTTTCAGACTCAGATTTAGCTTCCCTTCTCATCTTCTCCAGAAGCTTCTTATCATTGACAGCTTGATTAAGTTCTTTGGTGATTTCTTTCAGATCAGTGAAGTGCTTAGCTACCATCTTGGTAACATCTTCTGGCAGACCCAAATTACTCAAATCAGCTGGATTGGCATCATAAGAGGCACCTTCAATGATGTCAAATGTAAGATCAAAATCATATTCCTCTGTGGGAGCAGGAATGATTTTCTTCACCTTCTTGGTAGACGCAACAACTTTTTCATCAGTGATCAACTTTCTCTTCGCCACTGGGGCAGCAAAACCCGAAGGTTTTTCTGAGGGTACAGGAGCAAGTCTTGGTGAAGATCTCACTGGTGGCAAAATCTTTGCAGGAGATGGGGTTTGGTATGGCTTGTCGAGCAACGCTTTCTGATCATACATGGGAATTTCTTCACCAGCATTATCATCAGAAGAATCCTCATCAGACGAGGCAGATGCAACCTTTCTGGATTTTCTTGCAACGGACTTCTTCTTAGGAGCTCGAGGAGAAACAGACTTCCTCTTCTTTTTCTCTTTTCGGGCATTCTTTCAGTGCACTCGACGGTGTCTGAGGTAGTTCCTGTCACAAAAACTCCGACAAGGGTTAGATGTGAAACAACCATTGAGAGGTTTGTGACATGGATAAGTCACGAAGGTTTTCTCAGAACACAATTTGAATCCACACGAGAAGTAGTTTTCCTATAGGTCAGTCATTTAAGATCAGAGCAGGATAGACTAGGAATATATTGCTCGGAGTGGATATGATTCGGAGGTGATTTTCCTGCAATAAAGATGAAGAATGCGATATCTTTGAGGAAAAACACTTTTTCAGTCATATAGATAGCCTTTATGAGGCAATTGTGCATAGGCTGACTTTATCTTCCTACAAGGTTAGATAATGAGAGATAGCAATAAGAGCATATCCAACCACAGCAGTTATAGATCATATAGTGCTCCAATATAGTATCATCATTTGATGATTCTTTGTACTTCTTCGAGGAGGAGTTATGTGTGCCTGTAAGATAAAAGATTTCCGATAATAATCATTCAAGGGATAAACAATCGAAGGCACCTGCAGAAAAAGATTGCGAAGCAAATGATATTGGCAAACTTCTTTGGATCAACATCGATGCATTCCTCGCCCACCAAGGTGGGATCCATCAGGATGTGGAGTTGTTCGTCGGACACTTCCCAGAAATGCAGTCTGTGTTCTCTGTCGTTCTCAAATTCACATCGAGGCAAATTTATTAGGGCCAGAAAGTGATCTACCATGCATTTGATTCTTTCCCTCCCAGTCATCCATTCCATCGTCCATGTTGAAGTATTTTCCATTTGCCCTGTGCTGTACAACGTGGCGTAGAACTGAAGAATAATCTCTTTGTTCAAGCCATGATTGAATCGCATAAAACCCTTCAGAAGAGCATGTTCAATATGGTCAAGTGCATTGTGGAAGCAGGGCATATCTTCGAGCTTGGTGAAGTTCAACATCTTATGATTGAAAATCCTGTGTTTGCCAAACAAGATCCGAGCATAGTAGATTGCCTGTTCCTCTGTCCAAAACCTTGGAGACAAAGAAGTTCTTTCTCCTTTATAGGGGCTCACCCCAAAGAATGTAAGCTTCGATGAGTGAAGCTGTTCATTGAATGCTGGGCCATTGGGGCCATACTCAGATGAAAATAGCGGAAATGACTCCTGAGGATTTTTCCGATACTCTTCCTCGCTAATTTCCATCAGCTGAATATCATCAGAGCTTGGTGCATTCTCGTCAGAGGACTGCACTGGAGCATGAGGTATCATAACCTTCTCTGAAGCAGATGGCATGGGATCATTGGACTAACGGTCATTTTTATTCGCTGGAACTCCTTCAGTGGCTTTTACAGATTCAGGCACAAGGGCCTTTTCTTTCGGTGACACACCAACTAAGGGTGGTATGGTAGCTTCTCGAGACTCACGTGTCTCAACTTGTTCTCCTTCAGTCTGCTGTGGCAGCACTGGTGGTACAGCTTGGTGTGGCAAAATTGGGGTTGTAACTTCTTCATCTTTCTCTTCGGGAGCCATGGGCTCTTCAAGTTTCTTTTCTTCCTGCTCTGGCTGTGAAGCCAAAGAGCCAGGAGCAGGGTCAATCTCCAGCGGGGCAGGAGCACCAGATGAGGAGACCGTAGGGGTAGTACCTTGGGTAGCAACTTGCTCCCCCTCAACCTTTTCTCCCTCCTTTGTGGATCCAGAGGGTTCAGCTTGAATATCCTTCAAAGGTGATGGGACTTCCTTTTCCATCTCAATTTCTTCGTCAATCTTTTCTTCTAAAGCATTTGCTCGGACATGACGTTCACTTCATCAGGATTGACAAGATACATGTCCACAACATCAGATTCTTGTTCGATTGAGATAGGAACTACCACAGCCTCAGCTTGTTGCTCGGTTACTTCCTCGGGACGAGGGGATGGTGGAATCTGTTGCAGTGGGACACTTACATCGACAGGCGCATCAAAATATACAGATTGGATACGACGATCCTTAATCTCTTTCGGCTTATTGGCTCTAGCATGAGCTCTTTGACGTTTCTCTTCTTTCTCTCTGCGGCGAGCAAGATCTGCTTGCCGCTTTATCTCATTGTTTCTACGATCACACAGCTGAGAGACATATATCTTCATCGTGGAGTGCCAATTAATCTTGTTATTTCTCATGGTGGTGAGGGCTTTAGTGATCTCAAGAATGGCCTTGTTCACATCTTTTCTTTCAGACTCAGATTTAGCTCCCCTTCTCATCTTCTCCAGAAGCTTCTTATCATCGACAGCTTGATTAAGTTCTTTGGTGATTTCTTTTAGATTAATGAAGTGCTTAGCTACCATCTTGGTAACATCTTCTGGTAGATCCAAATTACTCAAATCAGCTAGATTGGCATCATAAGAGGCACCTTCAATGATGTCAAATATAAGATCAAAATCATATTCCTCTGTGGGAGCAGGAATGATTTTCTTCTCCTTCTTGGCAGACGCAGCAGCTTTTTCATCAGTGATCAACTTTCTCTTCGCCACTGGGCCAGCAGAACCCGAACGTTTTTCTGAGGGGACAGGAGCAAGTCTTGGTGAAGATCTCACTGGTGGCGAAATCTTTGCAGGAGATGGGTTTTGGTATGGCTTGTCGAGCAACGCTTTCTGATCATACATGGGAATTTCTTCACCAGCATTATCATCAGAAGAATCCTCATCAGACGAGGCAGATGCAACCTTTCTGGATTTTCTTGCAACGGACTTCTTCTTAGGAGCTCGAGGAGAAGCAGACTTCCTCTTCTTCTTCTCTTTTCGGGCAGATGCCCTTTCCTTCTTGTCTTGAACATCCTGTTGAGTTAACTCAACATTCTGCTGTTCTACCTGATTTTTCTTCGCAAGTCTAGCCTCACGCTGGGCCTTTGCCTTTTCCCTCTTTGCAACTTCTTCGGGAAAATCAGCTATGGTTTTCTAGGAATCGGCATAAGCGTTGGGAGGAGGTGCTGGCCTTACTTTTTCATCATCTTGCCCTAGGCAGCCTTCTGCAATGCAATCATTCCAGGGTGGAGTGAATGCGAACAAGATCTGGTATTTCCTTCGAACCTTCTAATAATTAAACCATTTCTTCGCCCAATGATGGCAAATCTTTTGCAACCTGTTGTTCCTTTCCTGAGCAGTTTCCACTCCAGGTGGAGTTCTGTATGTTTCCTGATCAGACATCTCGGCCGCAGTATTCCTTTCTCTTCCTCGGCCACCCTTTTTGGGATTTCCATCAGAGAACATGGTTTTGGAGTCAGTGACCAGCTCGTCTTTTGGCTGACTATGAGCTGAGGGAATATCGTCCTCTACTTCTTCAGCAGATTCTGATTCAGCCTTTTTCTTCGGTGCTCTTGGTGGCTTAGCTGATTTTCTTTCGACCACTTTTGCCTTGTCAGCCACCATTGGCTGCTGAGGGATTTCTTCTCTGAACCAGAATGCTCATCCGAACTATTTGCCATGACCACTCCTGAGAGAAAAACACAAATTCGAAAGAAAGCACGGAAGAAGTCATAAACATGCACAGAGAAAATTTGACTCAAAACAGATGGTTTTTCAGGAAGAAGCATGGGATTCAAGACATGCACTCGCAAGATATCGTTGAGTAAATTGCAGTATGCCCAAAGAAGACATAACCAATCCTCTAATCTTTCGAAGAGCATACAGTGAACCCTAGATCTAGAGTCTAGTACGAGGAACAACTACAAACCGTACAAGACAAATCTTAGAGAAGCTTAAAGATCTACCGCAAGAGAAATAGCACATCATAAATGGCGTCGGGAAGAACTGCCCTAGAACAGGAAGGGAATAGAGCAAGTTCTAGATCTGAGTGCCCTAACTCAGCGAAACAGATCAACTACGGCAGCACGGATGAGGAGATTTACCACACTGGCACGACCAACGATGACGGAGCTCCGCCGGAGTTGCACGGCAAGGCTTGACGTTGACACTGCATCAAGCTTGGGCTCGGTCGGAGTGCGAGCAGAGAGGTCGAACAGATAGGAAACTGAGGAAGAAGAGACCTAGAGAGGGGGTATAAATAGCCTGAGGGAGAAACCACCCACTCTGAAATCTACGGACGAAAAACTCGGGACGTTCCACATTCAATGGACGAGATCACGATAGAGAGATCATGGGCACGTGTCAACCGTTTCCTGCGAAAATCTCGGTAACTGAACTGGATGCCGAAAGGTTTGAAGAAGCGCAAGCGCCAAAACAGATAAAATATTGAAGATGATTTGATTCATGACCAAGGACGTCGGGAAGAAATCTTCTTCAGATCAAGGTGCACGTTTATGACACGATGAACCAAGAACAACACAGAAAGAGAACAGACTTGAAACACAAAACCATCAAAACAGAATAAAAACACTACGAGAGAAAACTCAGAAAGATAAGCACCAACAATAATTGATCTCAGGGTTTGAGATAAACAAGAGATATCCCTGAGAAGGTTTCCTGCAAGAGGTGATTAGTTTTTCTTCACTACCCACACTTGTGTGGGAGGTGAGAATCTCATCTGCTTTGCCTTGCTTGGAATATTTCTTCGGTGCGTTCTGCAAGACACTTGTGCACTATGATGATAATCATATGAGTAGGCATTGAAGTTGTTTCCAGATGCGTGAATATAGTGATTTGAAGATGTACGCATGTACTCCTTCTGACGCAGTTCAGAGTGATAATCATTCGAGTATGATATTCGAGTAGCCTGAGAATGATAGCTGTTTCCTTGTCGAGAGTTATCATGCACAGTCAGATTAGCCGTAATAGATAGATTTTCAACAGCACATTTCTTTACCCAAATTTGCTTTTTGGGTGAACCTGCCCTGCAGTTAGTTCCAACATATCGAGCGAAAACCTTACCATTCTGTTGTTTGAAGAGTTTGTAGTTTGAGTCAATTGACTCCTCAATATCAACAGGAATGGGCGAAAGATAACCAGATAGAGTTTCAGGTTCAAGGGTTTTACTCTTTGCTCGAATCAAAGTCGTGCGCGGATATTTTTCGGGAGTCTAGTATGATCCATCCACATTAAGTTTCTTTCCAAAACCTAATCCTTCCTTCTGAGGATTTTTGTGGAGTATGGACTTCTTGAGTACATCACATAAGGTTTGATGCCCTTTCAGGCTCCTTAGTAATCCAGTCTCAAGTAAGCCTTTTAACCTGCAATTTTCTTCAGTAATAGCAGCAATATCCTCAGAAGAGGGGTTAGTTGTATCATCTTTAGTAGTGGCAGTATTCTCTTTCATAGCATTAGAAGTTTCAGCATGAGAATATGCATTGCCTCGTTCTAGACAAGTTAGACATGGGGGAACAAAACCATCAGGGAGTTGAACAGATTGCTCGGCGAAGAGAGAAGCTTTCTCTAATACTAGCTCGTTATGAGACTCTTTCAGTGACACGAGTTCTTGATTCCTATTAAGGAGTTCATTTGATAAACTCTCGTAGTCAGCTGTAAGTGAGTCACATCGAATGGTTAGATTGTCAATAGTTGATGAAAAAGCATCTTGCTCTTCAATCAACTTTTGATTCTTCTCCATCTCTTCGACCAGTAATCCATCAGTTTTCCTGAGATTTCTTTCAAGCATTTCAAGTTCATCATGTTGAGATTTAGCAATCTTGACTAGCTTGGCATAAGATATGTATTCAGGAGAATATTCATTCATGGATCTTAGGTGTTTGGCAGATACCTAATCCTTTGAGGATTTTGCCATGAGACAAAAGGTGATTGGTTCATCATCGCTTGAATCATCATCACTTGAAGCATCATCATCAGTATCTGATTCGCTGAAGTTCTTCGATGATTCAATAGCAACATATGCATTACTTCTCCCAATCCTTTTGTAGATTCTTCTTCATCTGATTCAGTATCTGTGGCTTCTTCTTCAGAGTCTACTGTCAAATCTGCATATGCTCTGTTTAGCCATGACATTCTCTTCATATTTGATTCGATGACTCCTCTGGCTTTTATGTTAGTGACTGGTCTTTTCGAAGAAGATGATGAGGTAGCTATTTCCTTCGAGAGCTTAGTATGACAATTCATTCGAGTAAAACCACTGCAGTGAGGATATTTCCATCTGCTGCTGGGTTTTCCTTCCCAACCAGTGCAATCAGCAATGACATGGCCGTATAATTTGCATTTGAAGCACTTCATATCTTTCGGAGACAGTCGTCTTCTTGATGATTCTGGTGCATGAAACTCTTCCTCATTGACGAGATAAAGATTGTGTCTCTTTAGATCACTCAGTCTTTGTGTCAGCATTTCAAGTTCTTGAGTGAAGGTGTGTTGATTTTCAGCATCTTCTTCTTCTTCAGAACTGCCATAATGTGAGAGAATTTCTCTTTCACTCTCCGAAGAGGATTCTTGATTGGCATTTTCCAGCTCCATCTTTTCTTCGTAAATCGACAACAGTGTCATGACCTCAACATAGTGAAGCTCTTCATAGTCAGGTCTTTGTTTGATTTCAGACACAATAAGATCGAAGGATTCATCAAGTGCACTCAGAAGCTTGTTAACTACATCTCTATTAGTGATAGCAGTTACTCCTAACTAATGTAGTCTTTCAACAATGTTTGCCAATCGATCAGTGAGTTCCATAACACTTTCCTTGCGTAGGCTTCGGAAGCCAGTGAACATAGCTCAAAGCATTTTGGTGTGAGGATCTGATCGGGCGACAAATTCTTCATGAGCACTGTTGAGAGCATCCCAAATTTGCTTTGCAGTGTTGAGCCTGTGAAACCGAAAGAATATGTCTTTTGATAGACTGCCACAGATGATATCTTTCGCTTGAGCATCCAACTGCAGATTTGCCTTATCATCGAAGATCAAATTGTTTTGTTGCTGAATGGTGTAGCCTTCTTCCATAATCTGCCATAGATCATAGTTGATAGCTTGAATTCTGATTCTCATTCGTTCCTTCCAGTACATATAGTCATTTCCAACGAAGATGGGAAACCTTTCGGAGTGCGAGGATCTACCTGCAAGCGACATACTCAAAACTTCAAGGACGTTAGACCTTTAATAAATAGAGACAGGGAGTACCTGCTCTGATACCAATTGTTAGGACCGAGAGTATATCGACCAAAGGGGGGTGAATGGGAGATTCAAAATTTCTTTCGAAAGCTTTGAAACTTAACCCAAACATAGCAGCGGAATAGAGTATTGAGAGAAATGCACTGAATCAGTTTTCTTCGTCAGAGGCAAATTCATCGAGGAAAGCATTTACAACAGAATGAGCTTGATAGATGATAGGTTTACCTACAATGAGGGTTATGCAGCAAGCAAACAGATGTAACAGAATGAGACACAGCATAGCTGAAGCTGAGAGAAAAGCAACTGAAAGGTTACACAAGTAAGACAAAGGTATAGACTAGCTACGAAGAAATATAGACAAGGATAATGATAGAAGTCATCACGGATGCACAGGATGAGGGCCACAGAACAAGATATAAGATCAGGTAATCTATTGGCACAGAGCACGAATGAAAACTATTGAATGAAATGCAGTAGAGTAGATTTAACCAATGGTCCTCGATGGCGACAAGAGATTTGGTAGACCAGTTCACCCTTCTGCCAAAGGGCTATGTCTGGTTGGAGGGGTTGTGACTTAACACGGAAGATAAACTCTCTTCACCCTATTCTCCTTCAATGTAGAGCTGATCAGACTCAGGTTGATTTCACTCGTGGTAGATCCTTGTCGGCGATCTCCAAACCTTCGGTCGACCTTCGCGAACCACAATCACTCTTGGTTGCTGAAGATCAGGCTCAGTGAAGACAACAACTCTTCAACACTCGAAGCCAAACCTATCCGTCTAGAGAGTGCGCAGCTCTCAAGAGTAATAGGTACAAGAACTCTCACTCAGAACTACTATGATGCTAAACCACTGTCTAAGTTTGGGCTCTTGGTTTTCTCTCGGTGGATCTTAAACTCAAATCACTCGAAGAGGGGTTGCTCAAATCAATCTTCTCAGAAATCTCAAGCGGAGCAGCCAACGGATAACGTTGCAGCGGGGTGGCTATTTATAGCCTAGCCTTCCCAGATGGGAAAACACCAAATTGGACATCGGCCTTAGCCAATGGCCGAACAACACGATTCCAACGGTCGGATTTGAGCTCAACGGTAACATTTCTTGCGGAGCAAGAAATGTTAACTCCTCGGTCCGAGGCAAATCTCGCAGCGAAGAATATCACAGTCTCTTGCTGGCAAGTATTTGCTCGGAGCACAAAGAGATTTCTCTCATAGCTTACATAGGTGGTGGCTAAGCATCACAGCTGATCTAAGCATCGAGAACCTATACCCCTCTTAATAGTATGGAGGTCCTATGACTCGAAAGACTGAAAGAGGAAAAACAAAATGAATGCTATGTCTTCACTTTGTCTTCGACTTCAATCGTTGTAGTCAATTTCTTCGAACGACAGTACCGAAACAAAAGCTTCGCTTCAGCAGTAAACTTTCGAGGGGACGATTTCTTCACATTAATCTTCTCGACTCTATCACTTCAACAAATATAGCTCGTTCTTCTCTACAGCGCAGATATGCTTCGGTGAGGTTCCTTGGACTCAGCACCGGAGACAGCATTCTCTTTGGTTGTGTATGGACTTTTCTCTCTGTATGCACTCGCAAACAAATTAGTCCATACCTGTTTCTATCAACAATCTCCAAAACACAAAGGTAGGTAGGTATTGCACCAATAATAGGCAGGCATTATCAATAAGTACAAAAGGAGGGAAAATGGCTATCTCCTTGGTTAGATTCACTTGGAGTTGATCATGAGAGTCCTTGAGAGAGGCATGAGCACTCTTCGAGGCCTTGTGGGCCTTGTCAAGTGTGTCAAACTCTTCCTTGAGTCTAGCATGACCAACCCCAAGTTTAACCTTCTCAGATTTAAGCACATGAGCAAGAACAAGAGCATGATCATGATCTTTCCTTAATTTAGCAATATCAACATTGTGTGACTCCTCAAGAGCCAAACGAAGACCCCACTCTTCCTCAAGAGCAATGGAAAGCTCCGCTATCTCATTGGCATAGTCACGGCTATGCCCCTCCATCTTAGTGATGGTTTCCTCATGAGACTCAATGATGTCATTGGCCTCACCTAGTTATTCCAAGAGAGCAATAAAGTGCTTCTTGGTCTCACCTTTAAGCTTACCCAAGAACTTGTCAAACTCGTTCTCATCCACCTTTACCTCCTCATGTTCATCCACACAATCCAACAAGGAAGGATTAGTAGTGATGGAAGTTTTAATGTTGGAGGTTACCTTGTTGATGACTTTAGCCATGAGGCACTTGGGGATGAGGTTCTCATTGGGGGCGTCGAAGAGTGACACCGGAGTTGGAGAAGAACTGGTAATGGCCACGAAGGCCGTCGCCATCACTTCACCACTTGCATCATCATCCTCATCATCGGAGATGTACTCTTTATGCGCCACCAACCCCTTTTGTGGCACCTTCTTCGTGAAGTTGTTCTTGTTGGGGAAGGACTTGGCCTTGTATTTGCGAATGAGCTTGCCACCATTGTCTTCCCTCTTCTCGTATGGGCAATCCACCACAAAGTGACTGTCGTGGTAAAATCTCGACAGATGCCAGGGGGTGGCTTATCATGGTTGGGGCCATGAGATCGTCGTCGGGTCCTGGAAGCGGGATTGGGCACAAGCTCGGATGGACACGAGATCTAACCAGGTTCAGGGCTCTCCTAAGAGATGAAACCCCTACTCCTGCTCTGCGGGGTCTCCGCATGATCACTATGAAGCAAAGAGTACAATGGTGCTCCTAGAGCTGTTCGGCCAGAGGAGGAAGAAGGGCGAGGCTAGCTCTCTCGTTTCCCTGGCTATGGTGTGTGTAGAACTGAGGTGGAACATTAGAGGAACCCTTTGCATGGGTGTGGCCTGGGGGGTTTTATAGGCTAACCCCCCAGGGGTACAATGGTAATATGGCCGGATGGTAGGCCCCGGCCGCCAGTGTCTATGGGGGCCGGGTTCTTCGCCGGCTGCTGGGGCCCGCTTCTGCTGGGCCCTGCCGGCTGCCGACGAACCGGCCGACAGGTGGGGCCCACTGCCTGTGGGCCCCGCTGACGGCTCTTCACTGTGGCGCCGCCCGCACTGACAGAGGCCGTGTCGGGCGCGCCAGTGCTACAGCGCCGCGCCGGACGGGTCGGCGACCGCCTGGCGGCGCCCACTGTAGCCATGCGGCCGTGGTTCGGGGGAGGCATGGCGCACTGTAGCCATGCCCCAGCTTGTCTCCTGGTCGGGCTCAAACTTCCAGGGAGGGGACGAGCTGGCGGCCAGGAGCCGGCCCGTACCCTCGCCGTCTTCTGGAGTGCGCCGTCTTCTAGGAGGCGGCCGTCTAGCTTCAGCCGCTTTCTTGGGGGCCCGCCGTCTTTTAGGAGACGGCCCTCCGGTCACGAAGGCCGGTCTTACGACCAGTCGGACTGAGGGGCTTGGCCAGCCCCGATGTCTTGAAATGGGGTTAAGTGCTGATGAGGCTACCCGGGGTCTATCTCCCCGACAGTAGTCCCTGAAGCTAGTGCGGCTCTACAGCTGACTGGCGAAGTGCCTCAGCAGTTTCCCCTTCGAGAGATCTTCCGCCTTCCGCTCCGTCCGGCTGGGATGAGCCGGACGCCAGTAGCCGGCCGCGGTGGTGGCCGCCTGCCAGATTCGAATCGATGAGGCGGGAGCTGGGGTGGCGCCGCCCGCCACGCGACGCCAGTGGGTCAAGCCGGCCTGCCAGCCCACGCGTGCGACGAGACATCGCCGCAGGCCGGGGCCTGCCACTACAGGGCCTCGGCCCGCGCGTGGATCCGCTGTGGCCGGAGGGGGCGGTTGCCCTTCTGTGGCGCGATTAATGCGCCTTTACAGCGCGGGATACACGGGGGCGTGCGGGGCATGGGGCGCAGTTAATCCCACGCCCCCACGTCGCCTCGGCTTCGCCCCCGCCGGCTATAAATAGGGGGGAGGAGGAGCGGCGGGGCGCACGCGCACCCCCTCCTACTCCCTCTTCTTCCTCTCGCCGCCGCCGCTGCTGCTCTTCTGCTATCACTCCGCCGCAGCCACCGCTCCGCTGCGGCCACCACGCCGCCCCCGCTGCCCAGCGCCGCTGCGGTGTCGCCTGTCGTTCTCGTCCCTGAGCTTCTCCTTGCCGTCCTCAAGCCATGGCGAAGAGCGGCTGGCTGGGCTCCAATGTACATGAAGACCACAACGACTTCCTCCGCGCGACGCGGAGGCTTCCCCACGCCGACAACGTGGGTGTGCGTCTCCCCCCCGAGCGGGAGATCTCGCCGCGGCCGGAGCCCGGTGAGTTCGTTGTTTTCCGCACGCATTTCCTTCGCGGCTTCGGGCTCCTGGTTAGCAACTTCTTACGGACCTTCCTTGACTTCTACCGCCTGCAACCGCATCACCTCACCCCCAACACGGTGGTGCTCATGGCGGCCTTCGTCACGCTCTGCGAAGGGTACCTCGATGTCCTGCCCACGCTTGAGCTCTGGGGTAGATTCTTCTACCTCAAGCTGGGCACGTCAACGAAGGACGAGCCGACCCAGTGCGGGGCATGCGTCGCCGTGAGGCGCTCAGGAGGCGGCACCCGCTTCCCGGCCATCCCTCTGCACAAGTCGACCAAGCTCTGGCAGAGGTCCTATTTTTACGTCCGAAATCTCCATCAGGTCAACGACTACATCAACCTGCCGGCTTTCATGCCCGGGCCGCTTGCTGGGCCGCGGGACAACTGGCAACAGTAGCCGCCCAAACGCCTGCCGGCCCTCATCGTCAGCGTCCTCGCCCGGCTTCAAGAGATGACTAATCAGGAGGGGCTCAAGTCGGCCGACCTGTTGGCCGGCTTCGTCATGCGCCGGGTGTCGCCCCTCCAACTTCGGCCGCATCTCATCAGTGAGATGAGCGGCCGCCGGGACCCATGCCGGATGTCCACTAAGGAGATGCCGGAGGTGGAGGTGGTCCGCCATGTGAACTCATTTTCCAACTGCAAGCTTAGCGAGGAGTGGCACATCGGCAAGGAGCCATACAGTCGGGCCAACCCGTCCCCAGCGGTAAGTGCCAGGTCCGGCTGCTTTACTTATAATGCTTTCCTTTCCTTCGTTCTGACCAGCCGGCCTTGAGGCAGCACTTCCCGGGCCAAGGTGGGCCGGCTGCAAACCGACCGTGGATGCCGGACCGCGAAAACAGCGATGTGGGTGACCCCGAGCTGGGGGCGGCCGCCATGGAGGAAGGTGGCGACGACGAGGCCACCGGAGGAGGCAGCGCCGGAGCAGGCAGCTCCTTGGGAGGTGGAGGAGTCGGTGACGTCCGGTCTTGGCCGGACGATGATGAGGATGACGTGGAGCGGCGCCGACCTGGCGGAGGCGCGGGGGCGGGAGCCAGCCCTTCTGCGCCGCGGCCGGCTGCTTCAGCCGTCGGGCAGAAACGCCGCCTCCTTTTGGGGAGGTTTGGCAGCCACCAGGCGAAGAAGGCCAAGCAGGCGGACGCGACCAGGCGGCAAGAGGCCCTGAAGGTGGCCGCCGCCCGGAAGGGGCCCAAGCCCATGCCGTACACGTCCGGGTAGGCGCGCTTGCTGCCCTGACTTCACATTTTTCTTCTCCCCTGGGGGTTTCCTCATCCTTTGCTTTCTTGTTGAGCAGGACGACCTGTGTCATTACGCAGGCTCCGTCCCCCTCATTGATGGACGCAGCGGGCGGCTTCGAGGAGGCCAGGCGCGTGGATCTGGCTGCCGCTCTTCGAGAGGCGATGGCGAGGAACGCGCGGGAGGCGCGGGAGGAGCAGGAGGCCGCGGAAAAGGCGCGGGCCGACGCCCGGGCGGAGCAAGCGGCGCAGGCGGAGGCCCAGGCGGTGGAGAGGGCGGAGGCGGAGGCCGCGGCCAAGGCGTAGGCGGAGGCCGACGCCAGGGCTACGGTGGATCCGGCTGGTGGTGAGGTCCCGGAGACCATCATTCTTGAGCAGCCGGAAGTGCAGGTGGCGGAGAACCGAATGCCGCCGGGGGCAGCCGGAGCCGACCAGTCGGTGCCGGGGCTGGCGGTCGCCAACGCCGCCATCCCGGAGGTGGAGGAGGTTCAGCGTGTGCCGGACGCTGGCGGTCGAGGAGGTGGCGGGCCCGGCCAGTCGGAGGCGCTGCAAGCCGGCGCTGGGCAGGCGGCGGGCTGGGTCTTGGCGGCCCGCATTCCTGCGCGGGCGCGCCCGCGTGTGACGCGGGCGACCTCAGAGCCAAGGCGGGTGGAGGCCGCGGCCTCGAGCTCGTGGGGGGTCAGCACCGGGGCTACGAGCGCCGCTCCATCAGGTTGGGTGGCAAGGGTCGGCCCAGCCGCCCTGAACTTGGCGGTGCGGGACGTGGAGGACCAGTTCCTCGCCCACAACGCGACTCTCCTGAAGGCGAGGGGAGAGCTGCTGGCGCTGCGGTCGTCCGTCCGGGTAGGCGCATCGTGCTTTTGCTTTTTCGTCTTGTAACCTTCCGTGGGGGCGCGCCAGCGCACCCACTGGGTGTAGCCCCCGAGTTCCGAGCAGGCTGCTGAGCAGGCGGGTTGGAACTCAAAGGTATTATTTTTGTTTGCTGAAATGCTTGTTTTTGTTGCAGGACTACGACAACATGCGGGCGGCCGCCTACAACACGCAGAATCGGACGCTCACCACCCGGACCACTGAGCTGACTCAGAGCCGAGGTACGTAAGCCGGCTTCCAGTGGGGGGCACGCCAGCGCACCCACTGGGTGTAGCCCTCGAGATTCGGGTCGACTGCTGCGCAGTCGGGCCGGATCTTCTCAGGCAGCTTGTTCTTGTTTTTGTTGGAGTAGACGGTGATGTCTCTTGCTTGTTTCAGCAGCTGCCACCTAGCTGAGGGAGCGCGTGGCCGAGCTCGAGGGTCAGCTCCGGGTTGTGGTGCAGGAGCGTGACCAGGCGGCCTCAGCGCGCGACCGGTTGGAGAAGGAGCTGGCGGACCAGGCCGAGCGGCACGCGGAGCGGGTCTGGCAGCTGAAGGCGGACGAGGAAAACCTCACGGCCGAGTTCGAGATCCAGCGCTCGGACTGGTCCGAGAAGGAGAAGATCCTTCGGGACGGCTACACCATGGTCGAGGATCTGGTCGACGGTGCGTCCCTTTCTTTTTTTGCCGACTACTGGCTGCCAGCTGTTACTGGAAGCCGTCTTCTCACACTTTTGTCTTTTTTGAACAGAGTTCCTCCTGGGCCACTCTGTCGCTGTTTGCATGGCTATCGAGGCCCAGCGCGAGGAGTGCAGGCGGCGGGGCAAGGAGATCGCGCAGGACCGGCCTCGAACCTTGCGCGAACAGCTCATGGCCGTTCGGATGCGCCTCGAGCCGACATGCCGCCTACTCCGCCGGCTTCAGCGGGCCGGGTCGCAGGTCTTGGAGGGCTTGTGGCCTGGTGCTCGGATCTCGCGGACTCCCAGTCAGACAGTCGATTGGCTGGAGGTGGCGGCCGACCGGCTCGAAGCCTGGAAGAGCTCCGCGGCGCGGTCTGGGGCTGCGAAGGCGCTGGAGTTCGTCAAGGCCTGGTACCCCGAGATGCGCCTGGCGCAGCTGGCCACCTTCCGCTAGGAGGCGCTGCCGGAGCTGGCGGCGGAGCGCGACGCCATTGCCATCCGAGCATCGGCTCTTGCCGACTATGCTGATGTCAGCGCCTTCGTCCCGGAGCGGGAAGACAACGGCACCGAAGTGCCCCCGTCTTGGTTCGGCATGAACCCGTCGGACGGGCAGGACTCGACGGAGGAGATTGCCTCCAGTGACGAAGGCTATGAGGACGATGAGGACGAGGGCGGCAGCTACGCCGCACCAGGTGGCGGAGCAACCAGCCAGACTTGGCCCGACCCGGCGCCGACTGACGACCAGCCGGAGACCACGTCACCCGCCGCCGATCGCCAGGCCGAGACTCCGCAGTCGGCAGCCCCACCAGCCGGAGCTACGCCTGCTGCCGAGCAGTCCGTGCAGCCCGAGGGGGCGTCCGCCTAGATGGCATGTTATCTTTTTTCGAGTTTCTCTATCTCATGCTTGAAAACAATGTCAGTTATGCGCAGTTCCACCCACTGGGGGTGTATTTTTAAACTTGATGAATGCTGGCCTTGGGCCCTTTTGCAATGTACAAAGTTTAAATCCCCACATTTTGCATGTGTTGTCGGGTTCTAGCTTGAGTTTGCTTTTGCCCTCTTTGGCTTTTTCCTTCGCCGCGTTCCCTTGGCTGCCTCCCTGCCAGCCGGACAGCCGCGCCGCGGTCTGTGGCTGGGTCAGGGACTTGGTCGTTTTAGAACGGGCAAGTTACTTCAGCCGCTTAGAGCGTAGCTTAGTCGATCGAGAAGCCGGACTGCCGGCTGCTGAGCAGCCGAACGAGGGAGGCAAGAGGCCGGCTTGGCCGTAGTCAGCGTTTTCCTTAGTCGTTTTTCGTGTGGACAGCGTTTCCGGCCTTTGATTCTTGCCAGTCGGACAGCCGCGCTGCGAGCTGTGACATGGAGCGAAGAGAGGGCTTTGGCGTCGGCACACTACTAGTCGGCTCCGGCTGGTGCGGACTTAGGCCAAGACGGCGAGCCCCCGGGTCGGCTGACCGGAACCCGGACGGGGCAAGAATATACAAAAAAAAACTCAATTCATGGTAAAAGCTTATCTCGTGGATAAAAAGGTAGCCCCCGAGTACGTCTCGGGGGACCTGAGGTCTTTACTTTAATACAAAAGTTGGCGTGGTACATACACTCGCTTTAACTGTGAAACGGACGGAGTAGGTTCACGTTCCACGGCCGCTCCGTCTCTTCGCCAGCTGTGCTTCGCTTGCGTGCCCTGGGCTTTTGGGCGTCGATGAGGTAGTACGAGTCGTTGCCAAGGGCCTTGCTGACGATGAAGGGGCCTTCCCAAGGTGCTGCGAGCTTGTGCTGGCCGGCTGATTGCTGGATCAAGCGGAGCACAAGGTCGCCTTCGCGGAAGGTACGCGGCTTGACCTTCTTGTTGTGGTAGTGGCGCAGGCTCTGCTGGTAGATGGCGGACCGGCTGCACGCTAGAAGCCGGGCCTCTTCCAGCAGGTCAACGCCGTCTTCTCGCGCCTCCTTTGCTTCCGCCTCCGTGTACATAGTGACACGAGGCGAGTCAAACTCGATATCCGTGGGGATGATAGCCTCGGCGCCGTACACAAGGAAGAAGGGCGTAAAGCCGGTTGATCTGTTGGGCGTGGTCCGAAGACTCCAGAGGACGGCCGGCAGCTCGTCGATCCAGCAGCCGGCCGATCGCTCCAGCGGTTCGATTAGGCGGGGCTTGATGCCGGACAGGATGAGGCCATTTGCTCGCTCCACCTGGCCGTTTGACTGCGAATGGGCGACGGACACTAGGTCCAGTCGGATACCCTGGTTTGCGCAGAAACGGGCCAAGGCGCCTTTGGCGAAGTTGGTGCCGTTGTCAGTGATGATGCTGTGGGGGACGCCGTATCGGACGGTGATGTCGGCGATGAACGTGACGGCAGTCGGACCGTTCAGCCTCTTGATTGGCTTGGCCTCTATCCACTTGGTGAATTTGTCCACGGCGACCAGCAAATGAGTCATGCCGCTGCGTGCTGTCTTGAAAGGACCCACCATGTCCAAACCCCACACGGCAAACGGCCAGGTGATAGGGATGGTCTTGAGGACAGAGGCCGGCTGGTGTTGCTTGGTGCTGAACTTCTAGCACCCTTTGCACTTCTCGACCAACTCCTTGGCGTCGTCCAATGCAGTCGGCCAGAAGAAACCATGGCGGAAGGTTTTGGCTACGAGGGACCGAAAGGCGGCATGGTGCCCACATTCGCCTTGGTGGATGTCTCTGAGGATCTCCATGCTCTTCTCCGGCTCCACGCAGCGCTGATAAACGTCGGTCACGCTCCGCCTGGCGAGCTCTCTGTTGATGATGGTGTAGGTGCCTGCCCGGCGCTGGATCTGCCGGGCTAGCACTTTGTCTGCTGGTAGCACGCGGCTTACCAGATAGTCGCGAATGGGCTGCGCCCAAGATGGGGCCGCCACCACAGTGAAGACGGCAACTGGCACGAGGGTGGCCGGGTTGGGAGGCGGCGTCTGGAGCTGGCCACTCCTGGTGGTGTCGATGAAGTCCCCGGGCCGACTGCTGCAGTCCCCGAGCCGCCTGCTAAAGTCCCCGGACCGCCTGCTGGAGTCCCCGAGCCGGATCCGACTGCTCCGGGGTCAGCCGGCATGAAGATGGAGTCGGACTCTAGCGACGGCTTGATAGACGGCTTGCGCACACACTCGAGGGAGACGCCGGTTGGTATGGCCTGCCGGGTGGAGCCGATGCGGGCGAGGGCGTTCGCTGCGTCGTTGTCGGCTCTTGGCACGTGGAGGAACTCGCACCCATCAAAGTGCCCGCTCATCTGCTGGACGAGGAAGCGGTAGCTTGCCATGTTGGCGTCCTTGGCGTCCCAGTCGCCAGACGACTGCTGGACCACCAAGTCCGAGTCACCGTAGCAGAGGATGCGGCGGATGCCGATCTCCTTGGCCAGTCGGAGCCCAAAGATGAGTGCCTCATACTCGGCTACGTTGTTGGAGGCGGCGAAGAGGATCTGCAGTGTGTACTTTAGCTTGTCGCCCTTGGGAGAGGTGAGGACGATGCCGGCCCCCAAGTCGGTGCGCATCTTTGAGCCGTCAAAGTGCATCCGCCAATGCGTAAAATCCGGCGCTGGCGGCAGGTACTGGGACTCGGCCCAGTCGACTAAGAAGTCGGCGAGCGCTTGGGACTTGATGGCGGTGCGGGGCTGGTAGAGGATGGTATGGGGAGCCAGCTCGATGGCCCATTTGGCCACCCGGCCTGAGTCATCTCTGTTGCCCATGATCTCGGCAAGGGGGGAGGTGCAAACAACCGTGATGGAGTGCTCTTGGAAGTATTGCTTCAGCTTCTTGGTGGCAAAGTACACGCCATAGCACATCTTCTGGTAGTGGGGGTAGTTTTGCTTGGAGGCAGACAAGACCTCGCTCAGATAATACATTGGCCTCTGGACCGGCTGCACCTTGCCGGCCTCTGGGCGCTCGACCACAATCACCGTGCTGATGACTCAGCTGGTGGCGGCGATGCAGAGGAGCATCGGTTCCTTGGCAGCCGGAGCCGCCAGGATGGGCGGCGTGGACATCATGCGCTTGAGTTGATAAAAAGCTTCGTCCGCCTGGTCGTTCCACTCGAAGCAAGTGGTTTTCTTCATTAGCTGGTACAGGGGGAGCGCCTTCTCGCCCAGCCGACTGATGAAGCGGCTGAGGGATGCCAGGCACCCGGTGAACTTCTGGATGTCACGCAGCTTGGTGGGTCTCTCCATCTGCTCGATGGCCTTGATCTTCACGGGGTTGCACTCGATGCCGCGTTCAGAGACAAGGAAGCCGAGGAGCTGGCCGGCTGGTACTCCGAAGATGCACTTCTCCGAGTTGAGCTTGATTTGAAAACGGCACAGATTTTCAAAAGTCTCCTTGAGATCCTCTAGGAGGGTGCCGCATTTCTCCGTCTTCACCACAATGTCGTCTACATAGACGTGGGCGTTTCTGCCGAGCTGCTTGAGGAGGCACTTCTACATGCAATGCTGAAACGTGGCGCCAGCATTTCTCAAGCCGAACGTCATGGTCAGGTAACAGAAGGCTCCGAATCGTGTGATGAAGGCAGTCTTCAGCCGATCGGCCGAGTTCAACTTGATCTGGTGGTAGCCGAAGTAGGCGTCCAGGAAAGACAGCAGCTCGCACCTGGCCGTGGAGTCGATCACTTGATCTATCTGGGGCAAGGCAAAAGGATCCTTGGGGCAGGCCTTGTTGAGGCTCGTGTAGTCGATACACATGCGCAACTTGTTATTCTTCTTCAAGACGAGGACTGGGTTGGCAAGCCAGTCCGGGTAGAACGCTTCCATGATGAAGCCGGCTGCCAGAAGCCGGGCAATTTCTTCACCAACGATCCTTCTCTTCTCTTCTGATAGGCAGCGGAGGGGTTGCTTGACCGGCTTAGCACCCGGTCTCACATGTAGTTTGTGCTCGGCGAAATCCGTCGGGACACCCGGCATGTCTTTGGGGGACCATGCGAAGATGTCTCGATTCTCACAGAGGAAATCGACGAGCTCGCCTTCCTATTTGCTGTCGAGGTTGGTCCCTACGACAGCAAACCTCTCCGGGTGCGCCGGGTCCAAGGCGATCTTCTTGGTTTCCTTGGCCGGCTGGAAGGAGGCCCCTGCTTCCGTCTCCTTGGGATCAGTCGGCATGGCTGGCTTCTCGCTGGCCATGGCTACCATCCGGGCAAGGAGACGCTTCTCTTGAGCGATGACGAGGGACTCGGCCAGCTGGCTGCTGGCGGCGGCGCAGTCTAGCGACTTCTGGTAGTCGCCGGCGACAGTGATGATGCCCTTGGTGCCCAGCATCTTGGCCTTCAGGTAGGCGTAGTGCGGGACCATCATGAATTTGGCCAGTGCTGGGCGGCCCAAGAGCGCGTGGTAGGGGCTGTCCAGGTCGACCACCTCGAACCAGATTGGCTCGCGGCGGAAGTGGTTCTTGTTGCCGAACAGGACATCGATCTTGATCTTGCCGATTGGAGAGCAGGAAAGGCCAGGAACTATGCCGTGGAAGACAGTCCGGCTGGGCTGAAGCTGCTTGACCTTGATGTCCAACCACTCCATGGTCTCGCGGTACAGGATGTTGATGTTGCTGCCGCCATCTATCAGAACTCGGCTGAAGCGGCAAGTCCACCTCTCCGTTGAGAAGGTTGAGTCCAGCACCAAGGCGTATGCACCCGGCAAGGGCATCATGGCCGGGTGGTCGGTTTGGCTCCAGGTGATGGGCCTCTCGGACCAGTGCATGAAGGTGGGGACCTCTGAGCTGACGGCATTCACCTCGTGGCGCTGCTGCTGTCGGCTGTGCTTGTCGTCGGCTTCGCTCGTGAAGACGACGTAGGTGGCGTTCTCTTCGGGGAACTCATCTTGAAGCATGCCGGCAGCTTGGGCTGGTTGTTGAACAGCCGGGGCTATCTGGCCGGCCGGTGGAGGAGGCTGCAGGACCTCGCCCTTGGCAATCCGGGCGAGCCAGTTGTACTTCCGGGTGGTGTGGTTGGACGGCTTCGCGCCGCTATGGAACTTGCACGGGGCATCGAGAGCTTGCTCAAAGGAGAAGGCAGGCTGCCAGGCACCCTTGCCGCCCCGCGGACGCTTGGGGCCGGGCTGCCCGGCCGGCTGCTGACCCTCGACAGTGGCCACCTGCCGGCTCTTGGAAGCTGGCTGCGGGGCCTTGCGCTTGTTGTCGTTTGGTGGTTGGCGTCGGTTGGCGTCACCAGCCGGAGTTTGGGAACCCGGCTGGACCACCCTGCCGGTTGTGTCAACCTGGATCTCCGACCCCATGGAGGAGTCAACGGTGGCATACTTGTCAGCCACGACCAGGAGCTCGTCCAAGGTAGCCGGCTTGTCGCACAAGAGCTTGTGCTTGAGCAGAGTTCCCTCACGGCACTCGGTGGTGAAGTACTCGATGGCCTGCACCTCATGGAACCCCTCGCAGGAGTTACGCAGCTCGCCCCAACGCGTCAGATAGTCGCGAGTGGACTCGGCCGGGCCCTGAACGCACATGGAGAGCTGGCGTGGCTTGGGGGGCCACTTGTACGTGCTGGTGAAGTTGCGGATGAAGGCGTCACTGAAATCTACCCAACTGTTGATGCTATTGGGCTTGAGGCTGTTCAGCCACGTCCGGGCCGTGCCCTGAAGCATGAGCGGGACGTACTTGACGGCCACGCACTTGTTGCCGTTGGCGATGCCGACTGCTGTGGAGTAGTCGATCAGCCAGTCTTCCGGCTTCACGACGCCGTTGTACTTGGGCGTGTCTCTGGGGAGCGTGAACCCTCTGGGAAAGGGCTCATCGCGGATACGGGGGCCGAAGTAGGCCGGCCCGACTGTGCGCTCCTCTTCCAACAATTGGGACCGAGCCAGCCGCTCGATCCGATGGCGTGCGTAGTTCACGCCGACTGCTTCGCGGGGGCCAAGCCGGCCGCTGAGCGTAGGGTGATCGAGCGGCGGCGCGGGATTGGCCGCCCTCTCTCTCCGAGGAGGTAAGCGCTCTTCCGGCCGGCACCGAGGCTCCAGGTTCTGGAGCTCTTGGTGGCCGTCCACTGGCGTGCGGGGCGTACGCTGGCTGCTGCTAGCAACCGGCTCTGGGTCTCGCGACTGCCCGCGGCCTCCGCTGCTAGGGGACCGAGAGGTTGCGCCATTCTCGCGACGGGGCACGTGGGTGTCGACCCACCGGCCCAATCCCACCACGCGGTTGCCCGCGTCCTGCTGCGCGTTTGCAGCATCGATGAGTTGCTGGAGGTGCTCCAGTTGCTCGCGTAGCTCGTCGCCCCGCAAGTGCTTGAGCTCGCCTGCGGCCGCCTGGGCGGCACGCATGTTCTGCGCTGGGGTCTCGTAGACCGGGCGTTCGACCCCCAGCATGCTGGCAATCGCAGTGCCACGTTGCCGGATGGTGCCGGCCCGGCTAGGCTCGGCCGCAGCCGGCGCCCCACCGACCACGCGATCGATCTCGCGCTGAGTGGCTTCAGCACCGCCATCTTGGAGGCGCTGTCGAAAAGCTTGACGCGGAACTCCTCCAGCTCCTCCTGGCTGGCACCAGGGGGAGGAGGCGTCGCCAAGGCGTGTATGGTCGTGTCCAGCGGATCCTGGCCGGATCCGCCAGCGCCCAGGCCGTCGCCGATGACCATCACCTCCACGAGGGTGCTGGCGTCGAGCGCGCCGATAGGAGCGTCACGGGCGGCAGGAGGGAGGGGATCGTCGATGATCTCCACGTAGCTGGGGAAGTCATCGGCGGAGGCCGTGTCGATGAGAGCGAGCTTGCCGAAGAGCTCGGTGAGGGAGTCAGCTGCTCGTGCGTCGGCGGCGGGCTCGTCGAAGAGGCTGAGCTCGCCGAAGAGGCCGGCGAGGCGACCCGCGGGGAAGGCGGTTCCCGCGTTAGGCGATGCGCCAAGGACGGCGTGGGCGGGTGCATCGGGCCGGCTGATCTCGCCAGCCGCGGCACACTCGCCGGAGAGGAACAAGGTTCCCGTCCAGAACGTGTCTCCGGTCGACGTCGCTGCTGGTCCCATGGTGGACGCCAACTGTCGTGGTAAAATCTCGACAGATGCCAGGGGGTGGCTTATCATGGGTGGGGCCATGAGATCGTCGTCGGGTCCTGGAAGCGGGATTGGGCACAAGCTCGGATGGACACGAGATCTAACCAGGTTCAGGGCTCTCCTAAGAGATGAAACCCCTACTCCTGCTCTGCGGGGTCCCCGCATGATCACTATGAAGCAAAGAGTACAATGGTGCTCCTAGAGCTGTTCGGCCAGAGGAGGAAGAAGGGCGAGGCTAGCTCTCTCCTTTCCCTGGCTATGGTGTGTGTAGAACTGAGGTGGAACATGAGAGGAACCCTTTGCATGGGTGTGGCCTGGGGGGTTTTATAGGCTAACCCCCCAGGGGTACAATGGTAATATGGCCGGGTGGTAGGCCCCAGCCGCCAGTGTCTATGGGGGCCGGGTTCTCCGCCGGCTGCTGGGGCCCGCTTCTGCTGGGCCCTGTCGGCTGCCGAGGAACCGGCCGACAGGTGGGGCCCGCCGCCTGCGGGCCCCGCTGACGGCTCTTCACTGTGGCGCCGCCCACACTGACGGAGGCCGTGTTGGGCGCGCCAGGGCTACAGCGCCGCGCCGGACGGGTCGGCGACCGCCTGGCGGCGCCCACTGTAGCCATGCGGCCGTGGTTCGGGGGAGGCATGGCGCACTGTAGCCATGCCCCAGCTTGTCACCTGGTCGGGCTCAAACTTCCAGGGAGGGGACGGGCTGCGGGCCAGGAGCCAGCCCGTACCCTCGCCGTCTTCTGGAGTGCGCCGTCTTCTAGGAGGCGGCCGTCTAGCTTCAGCCGCTTTCTTGGGGGCCCGCCGTCTTTTAGGAGACGGCCCTCCGGTCCCGGAGGCCGGTCTTACTACCAGTCGGACTGAGGGGCTTGGCCAACCCCGATGTCTTGAAATGTGGTTAAGTGCTGATGAGGCTACCCGGGGTCTATCTCCCCGACAGTGACTCACATTGCCACAATTGTAGCAAGTTCTCACACGTTGCTTGTGAAGGAGATATGCCCTAGAGGCAATAATAAAGTTGTTATTTTATATTTCCTTATTCATGATAAATGTTTATTACTCATGCTAGAATTGTATTGATCGGAAACTTAAATACATGTGTGAATACATAAATAAATACCGTGTCCCTAGTAAGCCTCTACTAGACTAGCTCGTTGATCAAAGATGGTTAAGGTTTCCTAACCATAGACATGTGTTGTCATTTGATAACGGAATCACATCATTAGAAGAATGATGTGATGGACAAGACCCATCCGTTAGCTTAGCATATTGATCGTTCAGTTTATTGCTATTGCTTTCTTCATGTCAAATACATATTCCTTCGACTATGAGATTATGCAACTCCCGGATACCGAAAGAATACCTTGTGTGCTATCAAACGTCACAACATAACTGGGTGATCATAAAGATGCTCTACAGGTATCTCTGTAGGTGTTTGTTGAGTTGGCATAGATCGAGATTAGGATTTGTCACTCCGAGTATCGGAGAGGTATCTCTGGGCCCTCTTGGTAATACACATCATAAGCTTGCAAGCAAATGACTAAGGAGTTAGTTACAAGGTGATGTATTACGGAACGAGTAAAGAGACTTGTCGGTAACGAGATTGAACTAGGTATGAAGATACCGACGATCGAATCTTGGGCAAGTAACACACCGACGGACAAAGGGAATTACGTATGTTGTCATAACGGTTCGACCGATAAAGATCTTCATAGAATATGTAGGAACCAATATGGGCATCCATGTTCCGCTATTGGTTATTAACCGGAGAGGTGCCTCGGTCATGTCTACATAGTTCTCGAACCCGTAGGGTCCGCACGCTTAACGTTCATTGACGATATAATGTTATATGAGTTATACGATTTGGTGAGCGAATGTTGTTCGGAGTCCCAGATGAGATCACGGACATGATGAGGAGTCTCTAAATGGTCGAGAGGTAAAGATTGACATATAGGACGATGGTATTCGGACACCGGAATAGTTTCGGAGCGCACCGGGTAGTCATCGGGTCACCGGAAGGGGTTCCGGACACCCTCGGTAAGTGTATGGGCTTAATGGGCCAAAGGAGGGGACATCCAGCCCACTAGGGGGCTGGTGCGCCCCTCTACATGGCTGGCCGGCCCTAGGGGAAGGAAAGGGGAGGGTGGCACCTCCTGCCTTTCCCTCCTCGTGAGAGAAAGGAAAGGGGGGGGGGGGCGCCTCCTCCTCCTGCCTTCCTCCCGCACTCATATATGGAAGGGGGGCGCGGCTTGGGGAAGTCCCCATGTAGGATTCGGCCCTACTTGGGGCGCCCCTTGGCCTCTTCCCTCTCCCCCCACCTATATATATGTGGGAGGGGGCGCCACACATAACCACGACAATTGCTTAGCCGTGTGCGGCGCCCCCCTCCACCGTTTACACCCTCAGTCATATTTTCGTAGTGCTTAGCCGAAGCCCTGCGGAGATAGCTTCACCATCACCGTCACCACATCGTCGTGCTGCCGAAATTCATCCACTACCTCGCCGTCTTGCTGGATCAAGAAGGCGGAGGACGTCACCGAGCTGAACGTGTGCTGAACGCGGAGGTGCCATACGTTCGGTACTTGATCGGTTGGAGCGCGAAGAAGTTCGACTACATCAACCGCATTACTAAACGCTTCCGCTTACGGTCTACGAGGGTATGTAGACACACTCTCCCCTCTCGTTGCTATGCATCTCCTTGATAGATCTTGCGTGTGCGTAGAATTTTTTTTTGTTTTCCATGCAACGTTTCCCAACAGTGGTATCTGAGCCAGGTCTATGCGTAGATGATATGCACGAGTAGAACACAAAGAGTTGTGGGCGGTGATAGTCATACTGCTTACCACCAACGTCTTATTTTGATTCGGCGGTATTGTGGGATGAAGCGGCCCGGACCAACCTTACATGTCCACGCACATAAGACCGGTTCCACCGACAGACATGCAACTAGTTTTGCATAAAGGTGGCTGGCGGGTGTCTGTTTCTCCTACTTTAGTTGAATCGAATTTGACTACGACCGGTCCTTGAAGAAGGTTAAAACAACAAACTTGATGAAACACCGTTGTGGTTTTTGCCGTAGGTAAGAACGGTTCTTGCTAGAAGCCCGTAGCAGCCACGTAAAACTTGCAACAACAAAGTAGAGGACTTCTAACTTGTTTTTGCAGGGCATGTTGTGATGTGATATGGTCAAGACATGATGTGATACACGTTATTGTATGAGATGATCATGTTTTGTAAATTATCGGCAACCGACAGGAGCCTCATGGTTGTCTCTTTATTGTATGAAATGCAAACGCCATGTAATTGCTTTACTTTATCACTATGCTTTAGCAATAGTTGTAGAAGCAATAGTTGGCGAGACGACCACGACGCAACGATGGAGATCAAGGTGTCGAGCCGGTGACGATGGAGATCATGACAATGCTTTGGAGATGGAGATCAAAAGCACAAGATGATGATGGCCATATCATGTCACATATTTTGATTGCATGTGATGTTTATCCTTTATGCATCTTATTTTGCTTAGAACGGCGGTAGCATTATAAGATGATCCCTTCACTAAATTTCAAGATAAAAGTGTTCTCCCCGATTATGCACCGTTGCCAAAGTTTGTCGTTTCGAAGCACCTCGTGATGATCTGGTGTGATAGACTCTACGTTCACATACAACGGGTGTAAGACAGTTTCGCACATGCAGAATACTTGGGTTAAACTTGACGAGCCTAGCATGTACAGACATGGTCTCGGAACACTGGAGACCGAAAGGTCGAACTTGAGTCATATAGTAGATATGATCAACATAGAGATGTTCACCATTGATGACTACCGCATCTCACGTGATGATCGGACATGGGTTAGTTGATTTGGATCATGTATCACCTAGATAACTTGAGGGATGTTTATTTAAGTGGGAGTTCATTAGTAATTTGATTAATTGAACTTAATTTATCATGAACTTAGTCTTATTAGTTTTGCATATCTATGTTGTAGATCAATAGCTCGCAATATAGCTCCCCTATTTTGATATGTTCCTAGAGAAAACTAAGTTCAAAGATGATAGTAGCAATGATGCGGACTGGGTCCATGATCTGAGGATTATCCTCATTGCTGCACAGAAGAATTATGTCCTTGATGCACTGCTAGGTGACAAACCTATTGCAGGAGAAGATGCAGACATTATGAACGTTTGGCAAGCTCGATATGATGACTACTTAATAGTTTAGTGCGCCATGCTTTACGGCTTAGAACCGGGACTTCAAAAACGTTTTGAATGCCATGGAGCATATGAGATGTTCCAAGAGCTTAAATTGGTAT
This sequence comes from Thinopyrum elongatum, assembly GCA_011799875.1. Taxonomy (NCBI): domain Eukaryota; kingdom Viridiplantae; phylum Streptophyta; class Magnoliopsida; order Poales; family Poaceae; genus Thinopyrum; species Thinopyrum elongatum. The sequence continues at coordinate 436,432,116 of CM022300.1, forward strand.
TTCAGACTCATGCCCGTGTCGAGAGGTATGAGACCTCTACTTTGCCTACAAGATGGAGGAGAATAGCTCAGCCAGTGAGCATGTGCTCAGAATGTTTGGGTACTACAATTGCTTGAATCAAGTGGGAGTTAATCTTCCAGATAAGATAGTGATTGACAGAGTTCTCTAGTAACTGTCACCAAGCTACTAGAACTTTGTGATGAACTATAATATGCAAGGGATGACGAAAATGATTCCCGAGCTCTTCACGATGCTGAAATCGGCGAAGGTAGAAATCAAGAAAGAGCATCAAGTGTTGATGGTTAAACAAGACCACTAGTTTCAAGAAAAAGGGCAACGGAAAGAAAGGGAATTTCAAGAAGAATGTCAAGCAAGTTGCCACTCCCGTGAAGAAGCCCAAAGCTGGACCTAAGCCTGAAACTAAGTGCTTCTACTGCAAAGGGAATGGTCACTGGAAGCGGAACTACCCCAAATACTTGGCGGATAAGAAGGATGGCAAAGTGAACAAAGGTATATTCGATATACATGTTATTGATGTGTACTTTACTAGTGTTTGTAGCAACCCCTGGGTATTTGATACCGGTTCAGTTGCTAAGATTAGTAACTTGAAACAGGAATTGCAGAATAAACAGAGACTAGTTAAGGACGAGGTGACGATGTGTGTTGGAAGTGATTCCAATGTTGATACGATCACCATCGCACACTCCCTCTACCTTCGGGATTAGTGTTGAACCTAAATAAATGTTATTTGGTGTTTGCGTTGAGCATAAATATGACTGGTTCATGTTTATTGCAATACGATTATTCATTTAAGCCAGAGAATAATTGTTGTTCTGTTTACATGAATAAAACCTTCTATGGTCATACACCCAATGTAATGGTTTATTGAATCTCGATCGTAGTGATACACATATTCATAATATTGATGCCAAAAGATACAAAGTTGATAATGATAGTGCAACATACTTGTGGCACTGCCGTTTAGGTCATATTGGTGTAAAGCGCATGAAGAAACTCCATGTGGATGGACTTTTGGAATCACTTGATTATGAATCATTTGATACTTGCGAACCATGCCTCATGGGCAAGATGACTAAAACTCCGTTCTCCGGAACAATGGAGAGAGCAAATGACTTATTGGAAATAATACATACCGATGTATGCGGTCCGATGAGTGTTGAGGCACGCAGTGGGTATCGTTATTTTCTGACCTTCACAGATGATTTGAGTAGGTATGGGTATATCTACTTGATGAAACACAAGTCTAAAACATTTGAAAAGTTCAAAGAATTTCAGAGTGAAGTGGAGAATCATCATAACAAGAAAATAAAGTTTCTACAATCTGATCGCGGAGGCGAATATTTGAGTTACGAGTTTGGCCTTCATTTAAAACAATGTGGAATTGTTTCACAACTCACGCCACCTAGAACACCACAGCGTAATGGTGTGTCCGAACGTCATAGCCGTACTTTATTGGATATGGTGCGTTCTATGATGTCTCTTACTGATTTACCACTATCGTTTTGGGGTTATGCATTAGAGACAGCCGCATTCACGTTAAATAGGGCACCGTCTAAATCCGTTGAGACGACACCGTATGAACTGTGGTTTGGCAAGAAACCTAAGCTGTCGTTTCTTAAAGTTTGGGGTTGCAACACTTATGTCAAAAGGCTTCAGCCTGATAAGCTCGAACCCAAATTGGAGAAGTGCGTCTTCATAGGATACCCTAAGGAAACAATTGGGTACAGCTTCTACCACAGATCCAAAGGCAAGATCTTTGTTGCCAAGAATGGATCCTTTCTAGAGAAGGAGTTTCTCTCGAAAGAAGTGAGTGGGAGGAAAGTAGAACTTGATGAGGTAATTGTACCTTCTCTCGAATTGGAAAGTAGCACATCACAGAAAACCGTTCCCGTGATGCCTACACCAACTAGAGAGGAAGCAAATGATAATGATCATGAAACTTCAGATCCAGTTGCTACTGAACCTCGCAGGTCAACCAGAGCATGATCCGCACCAGAGTGGTACGGTAATCCTGTTCTGGAAGTCATGTTACTAGACCAAGGCGAACCTATGAACTATGAAGAAGCTATGATGAGCCCAGATTCCGATAAATGGCTTGAGGCCATGAAATCTGAGATAGGATCCATGTATGAGAACAAAGTGTGGACTTTGGTGGACTTGCCCGATGATCGGCAAGCCATTGAGAATAAATGGATCTTCAAGAAGAAGACTGACGCTGATGGTAATGTTACTGTCTACAAAGCTCGACTTGTCACGAAAGGTTTTTGATAAGTTCAAGGAGTTGACTACGATGAGACTTTCTCACCCGTAGCGATGCTTATGTCTGTCCGAATCATGTTAGCAATTGCCGCATTTTATAATTATGAAATCTGGCAAATGGATGTCAAAACTGCATTCCTTAATGGATATCTTAAAGAAGAGTTGCATATGATGCAACCAGCAGGTTTTGTCAATCCTAAAGGTGCTAACAAAGTGTGCAAGTTCCAGCGATCCATCTATGGACTAGTGCAAGCATCTCGGAGTTGGAATATACGCTTTGATGAGGTGATCAAAGCATATGTTTTTATACAGACTTACGGTGAAGCCTGTATTTACAAGAAAGTGAGTGGGAGCTCTGTAGAATTTCTAATATTATATGTGGATGACATATTGTTGATTGGAAATGATATAGAATTTTTGGATAGCATAAAAGGATACTTGAATAAGAATTTTTCAATGAAAGACCTCGGTGAAGCTGCTTACATATTAGGCATCAAGATCAATAGAGATAGATCAAGACGCTTGATAAGATTTTCAATGAGTACATACCTTGACAAGATTTTGAAGGAGTTCAAAATGGATCAGTCAAAGAAGGAGTTCTAGCATGTATTGTAAGGTGTGAAGTTGAGTAAAGACTCAAAGTCCGACCACGGTAGAAGATAGAGAGAGAATGAAAGTCATTTCCTATGCCTCAGTCATAGGTTCTATAAAGTATGTCATGTTGTGTACCATACCTTTTGTGTGTCTTGCCATGAGTTTGGCAAGGGGGTAAAATAGTGATCCAGGTGTAGATCACTGGACAGCGGTCAAAAAATTATCCTTAGTTACCTAAGAGGACTAAGGAAATATTTCTCGGTTATGGAGGTGATAAAGAGTTCGTCGTAAAGGGTTACGTCGATGAAAGCTTTGACACCGATCCAGATGACTCTAAGTCTCAATCTGGATACGTATTGAAAGTGGGAGCAATTAGCTAGAGTAGCTCCATGCAGAGCATTGTAGACATAGAAATTTGCAAAATACATATGGATCTGAATATGGCAGGCCCGTTGACTAAACTTCTCTCACAAGCAAAACATGATCACACTTTAGTACTCTTTGGGTGTTAATCACATGGCGATGTGAGCTAGCTTATTAACTCTAGTAAACTCTTTGGGTGTTGGTCACATAGCGATGTGAACTATGGGTGTTAATCACATGGCGATGTGAACTAGATTATTGACTCTAGTGCAAGTGGGAGACTGAAGGAAATATGCCCTAGAGGCAATAATAAAATTGTTATTTTATATTTCCTTATTCATGATAAAGGTTTATTATTCATGCTAGAATTGTATTGATCGGAAACTTAAGTACATGTGTGAATACATAAACAAATATCGTGTCCCTAGTAAGCCTCTACTAGACTAGCTCGTTGATCAAATATGGTTAAGGTTTCCTAACCATAGACATGTGTTGTCATTTGATAACGGGATCACATCATTAGAAGAATGATGTGATGGACAAGACCCATCCGTTAGCTTTGCATATTGATCGTTTAGTTTATTGCTATTGCTTTCTTCATGTCAAATACATATTCCTTCGACTATGAGATTATGCAACTCCCGGATACCGAAGGAATACCTTGTGTGCTATCAAACATCACAACATAACTAGGTGATCATAAAGATGCTCTACAGGTATCTCCGTAGGTGTTTGTTGAGTTGGCATAGATCGAGATTAGGATTTATCACTCCGAGTATCAGAGAGGTATCTCTGGGCCCTCTCGGTAATACACATCATAAGCTTGCAAGCAAATGACTAAGGAGTTAGTTACGGGGTGATGTATTATGGAACGAGTAAAGAGACTTGCGGGTAACGAGATTAAACTAGGTATGAAGATACCGACGATCGAATCTCGGGCAAGTAACATACCGACGGACAAAGGGAATTACGTATGTTGTCATAACGGTTCGACCGATAAAGATCTTCGTAGAATATGTAGGAACCAATATGGGCATCCAGGTTCCACTATTGGTTATTGACCGGAGAGGTGTCTCGGTCATGTCTACATAGTTCTCGAACCCGTAGGGTCCGCACGCTTAACGTTCGTTGACGATATAGTGTTATATGAGTTATATTATTTTGTGAGCGAATGTTGTTCGGAGTCCCGGATGAGATCACGAATATGACGAGGAGTCTCGAAATGGCCGAGTGGTAAAGATTGATATATAGGACGATGTTATTCAGACACCGGAATAGTTTCGGAGCGCACCGGGTAGTCATCGGGTCACCGAAAGGGGTTCCGGACACCCCCGGTAAGTGTATGGGCTTAGTGGGCCAAAGGAGGGGACATCCAGCCCACTAGGGGGCTGGTGCGCCCCTCTACATGGCTGGCCGGCCCTAGGGGAAGGAAAGGGGAGGGGTGGCACCTCCTGCCTTTCCCTCCTCGTGAGAGAAAGGAAAGGGGGGCGCCTCCTCCTCGTGCCTTCCTCCCGCACTCATATATGGAAGGGGGGCGCGGCTTGGGGAAGTCGCCAAGTAGGATTCGGCCCTACTTGGGGCGCCCCTTGGCCTCCCCCCTCTCCCCCCACCTATATATATGTGGGAGGGGGCGCCACACATAACCCCGACAATTGCTTAGCCGTGTGCGGCGCCCTCTCCATCGTTTACACCCTCGGTCATATTTTCGTAGTGCTTAGGCGAAGCCCTGCGGAGATAGCTTCACCATCACCGTCACCATGCCGTCGTGCTACCGGAATTCATCCACTACCTCACCATCTTGCTGGATCAAGAAGGCGGAGGACGTCACCGAGCTGAACGTGTGCTGAACGCGGAGGTGCCGTACGTTCGGTACTTGATCGGTTGGAGCGCGAAGAAGTTTGACTACATCAACCGCGTTACTAAACGCTTCCGCTTACGGTCTACGAGGGTACGTAGACACACTCTCCCCTATTGTTGCTATGCATCTCCTTGATAGATCTTGCGTGTGCGTAGAATTTTTTTGTTTTCCATGCAACGTTTCCCAACAGCTTGCCCTTGGAGCCACTTGAATTGTTCTTGGAGAAGTTGGGCCTTGAGTTTCGCTTGTTGCCCCAAAATTGCCTTGAAGCAAGAGCCATGTGCTCATGGTAAGCATATTTGGTGTCTTCGGGGCAACTCTCTTCTTCTTCTTCCTCTTCTTTCGAAATAGCCTTGGCCTTCAAGGCAAGGTTGGGCTTCTTTGACCGTTGAGCTCGTGCAAGGGCATTGTTGGCAGTCTTGTTCAAGATATTCATAGCAATGAATTCATCCAACACATCGCTTGAGGACAAGGTGTGGAATTACGGTCTTTGACGAATCACAGAGGACATGGCCTTGTTGTGAGGCATGATGGCCTTGAGGAACTTCCTCTTGATCCAACTATCATTCGTGTCCTTGCTCCCATGATCTCGGAGTGAGACCGCGAGAGTGGTCAATCTCCAGTAAAGCTCACGAGGATCTTCATCATCATTCATCAAACTCATCTGCCTCATCAAGCACCACTTCAAAGTTGGAGTGTTGAATGCTCGAGCTTCCCTTGTACAAAGAGACAATGTGTTCCCAAGCATCTTTTGCAAGAGTGAATGGGGCGCAAGTGAGCTAGCTCTTTAGAAGGCATTGCGGCTTGAAGAATGAACAATGCGGAGTGGTTGTAATGATTGTCCACTCCTCTTGGAGTGAAATTGTTTGGATCATGCGGGTAGAACCCATTCTCAATGATTCTCCATAGATGTGTTGAGCTGAGATTCAAATGAGACTTGATACGAAAAAACCCAATTAGGAAAATCATTTAACACAAGCTTAGGAGGAGGACCAAGATGGTTGATAAGGTGCATGGACCGACCCTCCATAGGTCAGGGGAGGAGCAACCGCGGCATGGATGCCCATCCCATTCTTTCCTTGAGGCAAAGGATTCTTCTCACTACTAGCCCCCTCCTTACCGGAGTTGGCATCCGACTCCGTGGTGGTGGGTTTAACCACTTGAAGCGGGTCGGTAGAAAGTTTTAGACCCTCAAGGAAATCTTTAAATAAAGATTTGACCTCGGTCACCATAGAGGTCCTAAGTGAAGCAATAGCTTCATTTAGGTCCTCTCAAGTGACCGTGGCCACCGCATCGGCCGTGGGAAGACCCTCCCCACTTGACCTGTCGTCAACCATACTCTTTAGACGGTTAAGCCTTAAAACGAGACGAGGCTCTGATAACAATTGAAAGGATCGATATGGTTGACTAGAGGGGTGAATAGGCAACTACAAATTTTTAGCTTTTCTTAACAAATTAGGTTTAGCAACAAATAGGTTGTCTAGATATGCAACTAGGTGGACAACCTATATGAAGCAAACAACAACAAGTGCAAGCAAAGAATAAACCACAATACAAACTTGCACAAAGTAAAGGTAAGAGATAACCACAAGTGGAGCCGGTGAAGACGAGGATGTGTTACCAAAGTTCTTCCCTTTAGGGGGAAGTACATCTCCGTTGGAGCGATGTGGAGGCACAATGCTCCCCAAGAAGCCACTAGGGCCACCGTATTCTCCTCATGCCCTCCCATAATGCAAGATGCCGTGATTCCACTAGTGGTGCCCTTGAAGGCGACAGCCGAACCTTTACAAACAAGGTTGGGGAAATCTCCATAACTTAATTGGAGGCTCCCAACACCACCATGAAGCTTCACCATAATGGATTGTGGCTCCAAGGTGACCTCTTCCGTCTAGGGTGCTCAAACACCCAAGAGTAATAAGATCCGCAAGGGATTAGTGGGGGGTGATTGAATATCTCTTGGTGGAAGTGTAGATCGAGGCCCTCTCAACCAAACCTTAGAAAAACAACAAGATTGGTTGGCTAGGGAGAGAGACAGGCGCTTCAGGAGCGGTACTACCGCCCTGACGGTAGTTCCATAGACAGAGTGCACGGGCAGAGCACCCTGAGGCGGTAGTGCTGCCGGAGCGGTACTACCGCTTAGGGTGCACTGTAAAGGAACAAGCAGTGGTAGTCAGGAGCACGGCGGCAGTACCGCATCAGTGGTACTACTGTTGTCCTACTGCCGTCCGACTGCCGCGATGTGGCAAACATGTCCAGAAGCAAATTGCTAAGCGGTAGTGACTGGGTGGTAGTAACGCTTATGAGCGTTACTACCGCTCTACTGCCGCTCCACTTTCGCTTATAGTCCTGGGCTACAGCGAGATTAGCGAAGGTGGGCGGTAGTAGGCACGAAAGTACCGCAAGCGGTACAACCGCTCAACTGCCGCTGACCGTGGGTAGACAACAAAACGCAAGGAATAAGAGGTAGTAGGCGCAAAGCTGGATCAGCGGCAGTACCGCACAAGTGGTACTACCGCTGCCCAAAGCGGTACTACCGCTGCCTCAGGACAAGTTAACAAAAGAACAGAGGATGAACTCCAGAGATGCGGGAATGGAAGTGGGTGCAAATGAAGATGTGTATGTGATGATTCCACCCAAACCTTTCCGATGTGGACCCCCTCTTAATAGTACGGTTTTCATACGACTCAAGTCCACCGAAAAAGAAATGCAGGAAAAATAATCGTCTTCACTCTGAGTCTCCGAGGGGCTCGAATCGTCTTGTGCCATATGATAGATTATCTGAAATGCTTAATGCACACGATTAGTCCGAAAAGCGTTGTCATCAATCACCAAAACCACTAAGGGAGAAATATGCCCTAACACCTTGGTTTATGACTACTCATGTCGACCCGGATTCTCTGTCATATGGATGCTAGCAACACAATCATATACGTGAACCAAAAGACGCAAACGGTCCCTGCCAAGGTAAAGGCGGCAGCCGTGGGTTACCGTGGGTGAGGCCGTAAAGTGATATGATTTGTTATATGCTAGATCGGTGTGACTTAGGATCGGGGTCCCGACAATATGCAAGCATCCTGAGAGCAGTCATGCATTTCTACAGAGGAGAGAAAGAATGTTTTTCGTAACAATCATTCCTCATCTTGAAATTGTCATCAACCTTCTCCACTGCAGTCACTACACGCAAGAACAAATCTTTGCTCATCCGGAAGCGGCGTCGAAAGAAACCTTCATGGTATGTAGGGTCCAGTGTGAGGTAGTCCGTGTACAGAAACCGTGCGTTGACAATCCTATCCCGGGGAATAACTCTCTGGCCCTTTATGGAACCCTTGAAATTTATTACGTGCTCCTCTGCCTTCTCCATTTCTCTTGAATGCTCATCATCATCATCATCATCATTTCAGCATCTTCGTAGTTCGAATTCGACGAATCGACGAACTCGTTGAGTGTGAATAATTCCATGACGAATCCAACGGTGACCATCAAATGACCAAAAGAATAAAGAAATTGCTCGGACATTTCATCGAACACAAAGAGCGTGAGGTGTATATCTCAAGGAGTTGGACGTATCGGGGCGGCGTCCAATGGCGGTGACCTTGTCCGGTGGTGGCACGGTCAACGACGTTAGGGTTGGGGCCCTCCAGTGGCGAAGCTGTGAGTTGGGAACGATGGCAACAGAACTATGGTGACAGTGAAACTACGGTGGCGACTGTGTGGACAAGGTAAAAAGGAACATGGCATGTTAGGCAAGGAGGGAGACATGTTCAAGCGAATTGGTGCGGGCCAATGCGGCTAGTCTTACGTGGCGTTCGGACATCTTATATCCGTCCCACATATGAGGTGGCTACATGATTGCCGGTCAGCCCAAATGTTTGGGTTGGATTTACCCCCATATTCTTGGATGACGTTTTTCTGTTCGGACAGTGATTGAGTGGCCGGCCCAGAGTTTGGGGCGGTTATAGGGAGCTTCAACAGATACACGTACAAATCCTAGTGATTAGGCTGGGAGGATGTCCTTTAAGTGGGTCCGGCGCTCTGGCCGACGAGGGCGCCGGAGGTTGCTGAGCTGTGGTGTCTCGGTGTCTCATAGCCGATGTCCTCTCCTGTGATCCGACGTGACCCCTTCACCCTCGCCGTCCGCCTGCCAAAGCCAGCCGTCATTTTTTACCCTGCCTCATCCGATCCAGCCTAGTAAAAACACGTCTCAACAAAGGGCAATGCCTGCTGGCGCTGGACTCTCTCTCTCGCTTGTGGGGTTGTGGCAAAGTACCAGCGGCTCGTAAATGCGTGGGTCCATGGAGTACTTTCACCCAAAAATAAACGTTTTGTACCAGAGTGCTTGTCGCTAGGAAAACCGAGCAGAAAAGGCCTCGGCCTTGGCTAGCTAGATTCCTGTAATCCGACGTCCCTTTCCGGCGCCAGTGAACTCTGGCTCTGCTAGGGTTAGGTGGCCAATGGTTAGCGAGAAGCGATTCTCCTAGAGCGATCCATCATCCATGACTTTTCTGCGCGGCTGGATCGGAAACGGAAACGGAAACGGCAGCGACGGACGAGGAGAGGCGAGCAGGAGGGAGCACGCCGTCATAACTGAACTGCCGGAGGCCTCAGCGGCGGCCTCGGCCTGGGAAGATCGGTGAGCTAGGAGCCAATCAATCCATTCATCCGTGGACACCACAAACGGCCACTTGCGCTTTCAACCATGTCGCCAGCACTGTCGGTCTCTTCCTCGCTGAGTTTAGTTTTTTCTTTTCACTCGTGATGAAACGGTGGCTGAGGCTGCGAGCTTTCCGAGCTCCATGTGCGTGCAGGCGCGAGAAATAGCTATGCGATGGTGGCCTAGAGTAGAGCTACGCAATGGCCGGACCAGCAGCAAAAGAGATAGATAAAAAACATGGGAGGGAGGGCCAATAAATCCAGAGCCCAAGGAAACTGTCTCTGTTGCAGCCGGTGAGTCAGTGAGGGAAAAGAAAGCAACTGTTCCTGTTGCAGTTAAGGTTCACCAGACTTGAAGAGAAAGATGGACCCAAGAAGAATCCAGCCAACGCCCAACCCTCTTTTGCCCAATCGGATACACCGGATGGCTCCAGTCGCGTCGGTTTCCTTTACTCTTTCAGTTTTGACAAGAATAGCAATAAGGAATCTCGATCCAGCAGAGAAATAAACAAGCCTTCATCAGAAGAAAAAAAATGCTATAGAGAAAAACAAGAGTGGTGACAATATATATCACTCTTCTGAAATCGATAACACTAATTCGGCAGGAAGCACGCTTTCCACATAACAGGGGGAAGGATACATCATCCCATGACCAAGTAAATAGCTCTTCTATACATTCGTGTCGAATCGAAGAAAGGAGAAAAACAGAAGAGAGATCCTAACAGGCAAAATGCTATCACTATGTCTTTTACATAAGCACAAGAATCTGCACAGAAAGGTATAAAGAAGTTCTACAAAATGCTAAGCAGTCCTGAGCAAGTACCTCATATCATGTACAGGGGAGAAAGCAGGACGATGAACAGCAGTTGAGCCATTTAGCACAAGAAGAAAGAGGGATCACGCAGTCAGACGTCCAGGCTCTATCACCTTGCTTGCCGGGGCCTTGTCCCTCTGCTCTACGTACGCAGATGGGAACCAGCCTGCCTTTCCTTTGCACTCCCCTTCCGACCACCCGTTTGGAGACACCTGTCGAGACAGACACACAAAGATTGCTTGCTTAGCACTGCCGGCCCCATGTGTTCTCTCTTCTTATAAACGGACAATTATGTGTTGCCTTGCATCTCATCATGTTCATGCAGCAGCAGTTACCCAACTTACTGCCGGTATGAATTAAGGTGTGATTCATTACTTCAGAAGCTTGGCCATGAGGTGTCACACGAATGGATGGATGAAATCTATAACAGTGAGTTAACGCAAATCTGCAAACCGAGTGTACCTGGCGGACCACAACGAAATCACCCACGGAGATACTGAGCTCACCATCAGCCTGACCATCAAACGGATGGATTACCTGCACGTCATCAAGTGTTAAGCTTCTGGAGTGATGAAATGCTATGTTCAGTGCAGAAATTGTGCTGCAGTTGCCAAAATTACTGAACAACTAATCTTGCCAAATACTCCTTGCCATCCTTTTATTGCATATATTTGTTGTTTGCGTGTGGATTAACCCACATGGAATATCCACTCCAGCATTTCTATGTGGTATTACTATATTTAGCAGGTGTAAAAAAAGAATAACATGAAATGCAAGGTAGGCGAGGAGCTTTGTTGAAAGAATGGCAGCACGGGATATTCATTGATCATATTAAGCACTGTCTAAGCTGCAGTTCTGATTCAACAAAATGGAGACACATGATTTTGGATAATCATGCTACTAACAGCATATTTTATGGCTTTCTTATGCTACCAAACAATTTAGTTTCTCGATTTCTTTGATTGCTGGAGAATCAGATGAACATATTTTTTTATGAATCAATCAAATGAACTTGACATCGTAAAAATCAGCCATGAGAAAGCACATGTTTATAATCTACTTATAAATAAATATATGGAGCAATTCCAGAGATAGCTTTCTGGGGCTTCCAAAAAACCTACCATCAGTCTGTCTAAAATAGCATGCCAGTACGGAACTAAGGTCTAACATGATATAGAGTACACAGCAACAATATAACAGAGTGAAGAACAGTAGAGATGACACACTACAAACTGATCTGCCAAATACGCGGTGCAAAAGGCGTACGTACCTCCCCAACATAATGCACTTCCTGACCATTCCTTGTAGGTTCGCTAGTTTCAGTTAATGCTGGATCTTCTGATATGCTATTTGAGTGTACATGTGTCGGTGATACTTTAGGTGATGATACTTTAGGCTCCGATGATAGATCTGATGATGGCACATCATCATTGTTGTCTGACTCTTCATGGGGTCTTGCATTGAGCATCTGTGCAAATCAGCAGAAAAATGGCAATAACCTTCAGCAGAAAATACTCACATCTGTTTTCAACGTTTAGGGCATTAAAAATGCACAATACAGGTCATATAATCCATTATTTAGAAATAGTTATGCACCTCATCATGAAGTTTGTTCAGAATATCAGCAACGTTCTGATGGTAAGTTCTCTCGGCATCAACCTGCAAGTGGGGCACACCATAAGATAACGCTCATTAATGTTTAATGCTCAATTCTGTTCAATCAAAGTTATCGAATTTCACATACGGTAGTGAGGCGTATGCATATTTGGTTGGAGCTCATGAGTGTCAAATCCAGGAGTGGGAAACTTGAAGTAGGAAAAATAACAAAAAAAGCTACCTGACTTTTTTTAGGGGCAAGTGAAAAAAAAACATACCCATGTTCAACATCTAAAGCACACATATCACCAATCACATCAAACGGACAGAAACTCCAAACTATGTTTTAAAAAGACACCTGATAATTAGAAGACATATTTAATTTCCAGGATACTTTCAAGGGGATTGGGCCAAACTATAAGAATTGTTTATATGCCAAAACTTACATGACACTGTGTTTTACTTCTAATCAGTAAGTACAGTTTTCGTAAAAAAAAATACTCCCTCTGTATAAAAATATAAGACGTTTTGGTAAAAAAAAAATACTCCCTCTGACTATTTTGATACGGAGGGAGTAGATCAGTAACTAGGCACCCGCACATCGGGGTTGAGAACAAAAGCAACGTACCCATATGACCACACGCGCACATGCACACAGGCAGAACAGAATAAAAAGATAAGTCATTGAAATGAAGTTCTATCCTAGAAATGAAGTTCTAATCAACAAAACCAAAAGGCAATTTATGACTGTTCTGTTTATAGCATAAGTGGCCATGTACAGGAATCTCAACCGTCAACAAAAGTACATATTCTGAAATAACAGTGAGGCGTACCATACCATTGCAAGAAGACGGTCGAAGGTAATCTGTTGCTGCTGAGCCTCTACAGCCTCCATAGCTGCCGTTGCTTCTTTTCCTAATGCTGCCAGCGTAGTTCGGAGCTCTGATAATTTCGACTCTGCATGTTGCAGTTTCACTGAATCTGTATTACCACTACTCTCCTTGGACTTCAGTTGCCTTCTAACCACATCAGCTATCTAATAAGAGAAACATTGTCTTTTTAGTATCAGGCAGGGATCTCTGAAGTAGTTACAGTGCTAGGCGAGTAGCTCTGTGATCAGCTGATCACACAGATTTTTCCAAATGCCACTTTGTTTTGTTATAATTTCTAATTTTATGTATTAGTCCATGGAAGCTAAAGGAGTGAAATCACAGGTACTAACTCCTGGCATAACCACTGCTCAGAAGATAATTTTTTATCTGCTATTCATTACCTGAGACTCCATATCTTGTCTGATCCGTTGATAGCGGTAAGTTAACAAGCGAGCATCTTCAAGAGGAGCACTCATTATCATTTCTCGAAGAGGCTCAAAAACCTGTGGGTAGGAAAAACCAAATGGTTAAACAGTAGCAATACAGCTGAATCAGAAAATGTGATGTCATCAGTTAGATGTAATCATAAAGAAGTTATATGTGCATTTTAGAATGCACAAATCATCATATCACATTTGGCATTCACTACTTGCTTTGATACTATTTTGTAAATTTCAACAGAATAAACCACATCTAGCTTCGGATGACATTCCTCTCAAGGGTAAAAAGGAAAATATATCACAACCTAGATGTTTCGGACTAATAAACATAACACCATGAAGGCAACATTTGTGATGTTGAGAAACTTATGAAATAGTGAAACTGAGGATGGGAATAGCCATCACCTGCTCTCCAAGAACTCTAAGAAGTTTCTCCCGCTCTATCTCCATTTGGGTGTGGGATTTACCAAACTCAACTGAAGCCTTTCCAAGAACAAAACCAAGATTTTGATTGTTGTTTCCATATTTGCAACAATCCTCAGCTAGCTTTTTCACTACAGGAAGAAACATTATAGCTTGACAACATCTCAAAATAGAAGCATATGCACATACAACAACAACAACAACAAAAACAATGTGAAGTTACCTATCTCCATCTGTTTGGTGCTAACAGCAACAAAACCCTCCAGTCCTCGTACAATGGATCGTTGGAAATGCTACAAAATGAGACACAACCAATTCACTTTACAACAATCGGCTAGACTAGTTATCTGTGAGTCCTTTTACAGTACATTAAATTATTCTATGCCGTTTATTTTTATGATGCAACGGCTAAGATATAATAACAATACCAATTAGAATTCTTGTAGTATATTCAAGCATGGAGGGCACTTTGGGCAGTCCAGCATCCAGCTTCTGCTGGTAATCCACGAGCTGGGCAACGGCTGGAGGGATGCCGCCGGAGCTGCCATTCATGCTGTTGGTGGAGTGGTGGTGGCCCACATCGGGTTGGGGATGAATCGTAGTGGGTGCGGGGTACGCGGGTCTGGGCGCGAGAGCACGCTGCTCTCCATCGCCTGGCCGCCAAGCACATCGCCATTGCCTTCCGTCGAGTTCGACGTCCAAGCTTGTTTAGGCTTGGATTTGGAATTGGCGTCGAGCGAAACAGTTTTTTGTGCTACTTGGAAGTAGTAATTATATGGTTGGATCAGGACATGGATTGAATGTGTCATACGCACTGTTTCTCTCTGAAGTTACAAAACAGTAGTGGAACTGATTCATTTGTGTCCCAAATTCGCTATGTAATATGTGATGACGTTATTTTATAGCCTGTAAGCTCTTTGTGGTAGCCTACATGTAACACGCATCATCCAGCTACTGCTAAGATCAATGACCAGACTAGTGCTAAAGTTTTGCATGAGCTCTTGGATTCCATGCTTCATCATTGTTGGTGTTGACAAGGGAGACGACGAGCAGCGATTGGCGGCATCGCCCTCCTCGTCGACCTTCCGTGCAGCAGCGTCTCACCTGACAGTGGCGGCGCAAGGGAGGAGGGGGCGTACAGCTGCGCTCGTCACGTGTGGCGGTGATCGTCACATACGGCGGAGCTATATTGGGATCATTCGCAGGGAGGCGAGGTCATGTGGTTGTGATCAGTTAATTTTCCTGTTCCTTCTGGATTAATTGGAGGCATTGAATAGATCGGGCGAGAGCCGAACCCAAAGCTGAGAATGTTAGCCTAGTCGGAAATTACCAAGCTATCCTCAAGCTGAGCTTTTAGGCGAACCATATCAATCGTTGGATTAACTTAATACTACACCTAAAACTCAGTAGTACGATGTACCGTAAATAATCTCTTATCTATCACAGGTAACAAACTGAAGGAAGACATACTTTAGCTGCTCTTGTGGTATTATAAAGCTTCTGGAGATTCTGGTGGCACTCAAGTTCAGCTTCATCGACAAGCGAAGTGTCTTGATTATGGCGTGCGCTGAACGTCTTGCGAACCGCCTGCAACGTAAATGTAACTCTCTCAAGAATGAAACAGGCAAAGAAGCATGGCATATGATGCTGGAACCCATTCATTCTATTGGACCAAGTAAAATTAGGCTCAGCATCCGAATAAGTGGGTATCCACAGTCAAACGTACTCCCTTCCAAGAAATGAGTAAGTCCAGATTAGTGTCAGAAACCTAAAGAACACACACGCAATTCACTCCCTCCCTTCCAATGGCTGCCGTTCTGTTCTCTCAATACAGTGGTCACTACCCATGATAACCTCAGAATTCTCAAACTAACTCTGTGTGGAACTAACTGGGTGGAAGCAATTGCCGGGGGAAGAACCCTATATCTACTTCCGGGCGAAATTCCGGCGACCCGGTGATCGGCGGGAGGCTGAATTTGTGGAATTTAGGAGGGGAACCCGTACCTGTTGCTGCTTGGCGACGTGCTCCCGGAGCTTGCTGGCCTGCTTTTTGAGCGCCTCCATCCGCGCCGTCCGACCAATACGATCGATCAAAAGCGAACGGCGCCTCTCCGGCGGTAGATAGGATTTGGGGCCACCGCAAGTCACAAAATAACGAACCCCGGAGGGGGAAAGCAGGGTGGAGCCCTCTCCTGACTGCTACAAGACACGACGCGAAGCGCTAGAAGGGGAGGGGCGGCGGCGGCGGCTGTTGGGATCAGCACCGCGGCAGCGGTACAGCGGTAGGAGGGAGCAGCAGTAGAGCAACCGCCCCTCGCCTCTCCGCGGTTTGTTGGGTTGCTGTGGTGGCGGTGACACGGTGGTGGTGGTGGTGGTGGTGGTGGTGGTGGTGGGGTTGGTGCGGAAGCGGAAGGCAGTAGCTGCTGCTGTGGTCGCTCGGGCGGTAAGGTAAGTAACTGCCGGGCAACCGCAACCGAGGCGAGCGCGAGGCGGGGGAGGTCAAAACCGCCCGCGGCGGCGGCGGGCACGGAGCGCGCCGGCCGACGACGGTGACGGCTGCCGACCAAAGTGTAGAGCGAACCGCTAAGCTGGACCGTAGAAATGGCCAAATGGGGGTGTTTCGGTTTCCAGAGAGAGCAAGAACGATGGACGTGTGACGGGATTGACCCGGACCGTCGAGCCGAGCCGAGCCGCGCGTTACTCCCACGCCATTGCCATTGGGGGTGCGCCGTGGGGGTGCGCGCGTGGAGAGCGACCCGACGCGACGGGGAGCGTAGGGGCGAATGAACCGAAAGCGGCCGAGAGAGACGTGGACTTGGTGCCGTACGTCTCGCCTGTCGCCAGCCGACGGTGGAAGGAGCGGCGGCCATCCTCGCGACTTGTCTAAACTGCATCGGACAAAATCTTTGCATTTTGTACTCGCCGGCCATTCTCTGCCCTGCTGATGCCGCCACGAGAGACGGTGGCGTCCGGCTTGCTTTTGACTGCTGCCAGCCACGCGTGTTGTGCTCGGTCGCTCTCGCGTCGGCGTCAAGCCAACCTCGTCATCTAATCTCATCCCACCAGTAAAATAAAATATTTGAGATGGTCCTGTCATCTCAACCGAATGCTTCCTGAGGTAAGCTCTCAGTTGCTTAACTCGCCACGTTGCAATCCATACCGGTCATGACAGACTCAGCAAAGCGCTGGCCAAACAGAAAAATGATGATAGGCCCAACTGTAAACAAGGGAAAGTATTAGGTGCTCCCGCGCGATGTCGCCCGATCCGACGGTGAACATCAATGTTACGGGACCTGCGCGTATATATGGTATTCCTCGGGGGGTTTTCTGCAAACATGGAAACATTGATGTTGACCGTTGGATGTCGAGATCGACGGCCGAGATCGCACGGGAGCACCCCGGAGCACCTGATACTTTTCCCTGTAAACAATGCGGCCCAGCAAAGTGTCGCCCTCAGGTGAGCTGCCCCAAATGGGCACCTGTGAGCTGCATGCCATCATCACAGCAACCAAATGAAACTAGCATTAGAAGCACCAACCAGACAAGGGCAAGGGAGGAAAGACCCCTGCCGGTGACATGCCAGCACATTTCTATCATGATGATTCACATCTGCGTCGTCTTAATGGCGGTTCATACTACCTGATTAATGTCCAAATTCTGGCAATGTAAGAAATAACAATGTCACGGTACACACCAAAACGGTTTCACCGTCACCGGACATAAACCACATCAACACATGAATGATGCAAGACTGCAGATAATGTTGTCTGTCATAGACGACACCAAAGTTTTCACTTCACTCTCTTTCCAATTCGCCGAGAGCCCAAGACAAGCTTCCTTTCTCCAACATGTCGGAAGATAAATCATGGAGAGAGGCCACCACAGGTCAGCTCATATTTTTCGCAACAGCAACACTTCCCTTGTTCCCACCCTCAACACTTTGATTTTCAGCCGCACCTTTAGGTTTTTCTTCTCGAAACTTAATATGGTTCCTCTTTGCACTTCTGAGATCTTCTACCATCTCATGATCCCTGCAGAGATTTTGCACCTGTCACAAACTCTGAAAGTAGAACAGACAGAGGACACAGAGAATGACAAAAGGACAACGGCAAAAGCTACCTGCAATAGAACACAGTCCCACCCGCAGTCTCCCATATCCTCTGTATTTCACCTTCACCACCAGAGATTTTCCTACAATACAAGCACAAAGGGTCAACAAAAGAAGATACATCAAAGCAGACAATATCAACACGAGCTATCCGATACATAAATCACACCTTGGCAAGCACTTCCGATGAAATGCTTTGGGGCAGCGCCTGCATAGCACCAAGTCCATTTCCCACGTTCCCCTTCCCTTTGATTTTCCTCTTGTTTTATTACCCTCCGACGTTGCATGTTTTTTCCTGCACGTTTCTTTTCCCTTTGTTTTTCCTGTTGTTTTGTTACCCTCTGATGTTGCATGTTTTTTCTTGCACGAGTAGCATTCATGCATAGGGCATGAATCCCCAGGCAATTTATTGATGTCCAGTGGAAGACATTCAGGGTGGTAAAAGCGCTTACAGCCCCTTTTATCGCACTGCATACCATCCACACGTTATTCGGGACGTGGCTGGATGGAGTTGAGTCAGAAACCGCGAAACTTATTCGTGTAGGAGTATGTGCTTTATTATGAGCTATTTGGAACTGCAGGAACGATTTGGTTTTTAACAGAACAACACATATTCATTTCTTGCAGGTTATTTTTCGGGCCACTACACTGATCCGTATGTGGTCGTTACTCACTCCGACGGATGCCAGGGAGCGTATGGTTACTGGGTCTATCCGTTGGGAGACGGTAGCACGGGATATCTTCAACCGGTTTGGATGGCGGTCATGTAATAGGATAGGTGTTTAGTTTCCTATCTATCTTTATTCCGCCAGTTGTGGCTATCCGTTTTCATGCTTTTAGCTCTTTGTGAGCCTTTTTGTTTTTCGAGACTTGGAGACTTTGTTGAACTATTTGCATTTTAATAAGATGGCCGCATGCATCATTCTGATGCAGAGGTCGGGGGATAACCTCCTTTTCGAAAAAAAAAATCGCACTGTATGATGACCTGACAAAAATGCAAACAAAAAGTTGGAGAATTAAAGGAATCTGATCTATCCTGACGAGCAACTGCATATGCAAAAAGATCTTGAATATTTTAGAGCCTATATGCAATCAAAATCAAGTATCATTAGTAGTTGTTCCCTTGGCTCCTACATCTACAGAATCACAATACTTTAGCTTCAAAGAACTCTACTGTTTTTTCTCATTATTCTCAATGACATAGAGAATTAAGAAATCAGTAAATCAAGTAACAGTTCCATCACAAACAGAATATAATATATCTCAGAAAATACAAAGTACAAATACATGTTTTTTCAGACACACCTGTCCGTCTCCTCCTTGGTCTGAAGATCCCAACTCTCCGCAAACAAAGCACTGGTGCTTCTTAGACGCACAATTTTCGCACAGAAACTCAGGTAGTTCCTATATAATATGATATGCATGAAAAGTTAGATGCCAATACCGGACATACTGAAACAAGAATAAAACTGAATAATTTGGTAAAGAATTAGCACCAGTTGTTCTTCACTCAGACCAAGAGTGTCACAATGAGAAGCTTCACCAGTAGGTTTGGTTGGGTGGAATGACCTCCCACAGTCACCATCACAACTACAATGAATTAAGTTAAGAATATGTGTCAACCCTTCTTCAGTCAGGGAGCACGCAGGCCCCGCTGGATACAAAACTTCTTTCGAGAACAATAGCCTTGCAGAGTTCATGCAATGCAAGCTACAATGTTACGCAATCAGGCTACTCAAATAGTATACAGAATGACGAATGGCAATCTAGAGCCGCGATGGCAACTCTGAACATGGAGGAAATATTTAGGGGCTGTTTGGTTTTTGACAGAGCCAGACCCGCCAACGGAGGGCACGCCAATAACTGGCGAGCGATTTCGGCGCCCGAGCTTCACCAAAAAGTTGGCGCAGATATACACTAGTAGCGCTGCGGTGGGCTGGGCGAGCCAAAATATCGGCGTTCATCCAAACGACCTCACCAGCCTGGTCAACGACCAATATTTTGGACGGGCGGCTGTGGGCAGCAATCCAAACAGCCCCTTACACATGACATGAGCAAATAGCTCCATTCAAAATAAATGAACTACAATAATCAATCATTTTACATGATACCGAAAAAACACTAAATTTTTTTTCAACCGATCTATGTATTTTTATGTGAACTAGTGGCATATAACTCTCCAAAATACCATAGATTAACCTGAGAAGAACAAAAAATAAAAGATACCCTACATTATGAAAAAGATTAGACAAATAGAGTAGGCCTACCATATCAAGTCGCCACCCTCATCACAAATAGCACAAATATAATCATCCTGCACAAGCATGTCATTTTAGTTATACATATTGAAACAAGAAGAATTGTAGTGGTACAAGTATGAAACAAAACAAAAATCTGAGCGGCTAAACTAAACAAATCAACATTGCCGTCAATATCTTTCAAAATCTAGTAAGTACTGAACCTTTCCTTTTGAAATTGTTTCATTCGAATAATAATCAGTTAACATTTACTCATGCAAAGTTTGAGCTGAGATGATACATTACAATGTAAGTTTAGGGAAACACAAGGGAAAAGGCAGAAGATTATCTTTCTAGCATGTACCCAATAAATTCATAATCTATAATGTGAAAGAGCTATTTACGAGAAGAGGTATTTTTACCACAAAACCCATCCTCACACTATAGTCCTCCATGGCAGCTTTGGTTCCTGCTTAGAACAAAGGAATAAAGACGAGAGAAAATTGGAATTTATATGAACGACATAAAATTGCAAACTATAAGAAAACTGAAGTGTTGATGTTTGGATCATGGTACGAAAACACAGTAGCAAAGGATAGACAATTTTGGAGAGAGAGAGTGTGTGTGCGTAATAATCTTGTTGTACAGAGACTAAAGCGAAAAGAGTTAATAAAAAGAAGAGGGTGTCCAGGGGGAGACACACGACAGAAAATTCCTCCAAATCTTAATATGGTCGGAGCTAGGCATTACGAGAGAGGCGGCAGCGGCCGGCAGCTGTGGAGCAGTGCTGTTTTTTGGTGGCCTGAGGTGAGGGGGGGGGGGGGGGGGGGGGGTCCAGCTGCGTGTGGAGGTGGAGAACTGCTGCTGTGCGGCTCGTGCAGCTGGCATGGCTGCTGGGATCGAGCCCAGCTGGTGGGGAGACGGCTGGCGGCACAACCGGCTGTGCAGGATTTGAATGCTGCTCGCGGTGGTGATCTAGGGGAGGAAGACGACAGCTGCGGGGTGGAAAAGAAAGGGGGTGGAGAAAGGAGTCTCGTTGCTGCTGAGCAGCTGGGGAGTTCTTGTTTTGTGTTCAGCAGAAATGGGTATCGTTGGGGCTGACGCCGAGGCTGTAAGGAAGGCAGCACAAGATAAGCTGGAGAAGGAGGGTCAGGGTGAATCCACACTGGTTACGAAAGGCGATATAAGAAGTTTGCTGCAGAATCTTATGGCAATGGGGATAATAGGTTCAAAAGCACCACTGGGAACACGCAAGTTTGAAGCTAGAGCTCATGCCAAATGAACTGACGTTAGAAGAGAGCAAGAACTATCTGAGTTGGTCAAGGAGGGCAAAGTTAACCTTGAGTACAAAGAGCGTAGAGCATTTTGTGCAGGAAATATTCATAGAACCTGCGGATAAAACAAGTGCTGATTGGCGAGTGTGGAACACCACCAACCCTGTGGTTGCAGCAATGGTTGATGAACTCCGTCTCTCCATCAATTGCTAGGATGATAGAAGCAATTGCAAATGCAGCAACGATTTGGAAGAAACTGAGTAATATGTACTCTGGGGCTGGCAATGTGATGATGATGGAGGTCCAGAGTAAGGTGGATGAACTCAATCAAGGGGAGAAAATGGTCCAAGAGTACGCCAGCAAGCTGCAGCAACTATGGTCTGATTTGGACCACTATGATCCATTGCAACTGACATGTTCCAGTGATATTGAGGCCGGTGAGGCTTGGCAGCAACATAGAAGGGTTACACACGGTTCGGACTTTTGGTTGCGTTGGCTAGTGCATGAAGCTTAACATGGTATCAGGGCCTAAGGTCTTGAGTTCAAGTCATGTCTTTCGCAATTTATCCAAAAAGTGTTGCTGCCCCCCTCTGTGTCCACGTATAGGCCTCTTGAGCCTATGTTCCTACAGCGGAAACCTCACAAATCATGCTCACGGGTGAACAGGCAGCACAATGGGAGAAATGGCAGAAGAGCCATACATATAAAAGCACACAGGGATCTGGCACAAGACCTCAGTGTCACGCCTACGCCACCTATGCAAGCAGAGATGACAGTGCGGGATAAACTTTCAGAGATCAGTTCTGAGCAGCTGACCAAATGGCTATCTGACAATGATGTGTGGGCAATGGAGATTGTTGAGTCCTTTCTGACAGTGATCAGTTGTCAACTAAATTACACCTGTCCCGTGATCTGAAAGCGCTGTTGCAGGATTTCTCTGATGTGTTTGAGGAGCCCCAGGAGCTACCACCCCAGCAATCGCTGGATGATGCCATTATACTTGAGCCTGCGGCTAGACCTATCAACTCAACCTTATCGCTATTCGCCTTTGCAGAAGGATGAGATAGAGCGTCAAGTGACTGCAATGATCAAGTCTGGAGTTGTAACTGCTAGTATGAGCCCATTTGTGTCTCCTGTCCTCGTCAAAAAGAAAGACGATACTTGGCGTTTCTGCATAGACTACAGGCGTCTCAACTCTGTAACAGTGGTGGATGAATTACTCGATGAGCTCGCAGGCACCAGGTTTTTCTTTGAAACCTAGATCTTTTTGCAGGCTATCATCAGATTCGAATATGCCCTGAAGATGAACCAAAGACAGCTTTCAAAACGCACCACAGGCATTTTCAATTCCGTGTGATGCCCTTCGGTCTTGCGAATGTACCAGCAACGTTGGGCATCATGAACTCAGTCTTTTCTTGCGAATGTACCAGCAACTTTCTAGGGCGTCATGAACTCAGTCTTTGCTGCTTTCCCTCGCAAATTTGTGATAGTGTTCTTGGACGACATCCTGGTGTACAGCCCATCATGGGAAACTCATCTGGAACACCTACGCCTTGTGCCCGAGCAGCTCCGTGCAAACAAGTTCTTTGCAAAACTGTCCAAGTGCTCCATCAGGGCATCATTCAGGATCTTGTCCATATTATTTCAGACAATGGTGTGGCTACGGATCCAGAGGAAACAGCCATAATGAAGAAATGGCCCATATCAACCAATGCTACAGAATTGCGAGGGTTTCTCAGATTAACAGGGTACTATCACAAGTTTGTTCAGAATTATGGTATCATCACGAAACCCCTGACACATCTGCTGACTGACCCGTACCCCAGTCTTGGCCTTGCCAAATTTCAAGCTGCCATTCGCCATTGAAACAGACGCTTGCGCAACAGGGGTGGGCGCCATGCTGATGCAGAATGGGCACCCCATCGCTTATAAATTATCCATCTACGAGAAGAAATTTCTCACAGTAATTATGACTGCGATAAGTGGAGGCAATGTTTACAAAGAGGGCCGTTCCGTTTGTCATCTATACAGATCATAGGAGCTTGTGTAGTCTGACTGAACAGCAGATGGGTTCAGATCTTCAGTGCAAAGCCATGGCAAAACATGTGGGGCTGCAGTTCAGTTTCAAATACAAATGAGGGGTGGACAACAGTGCCGCGGATCCGTTGTCAAGAGTGGGACATTTGTTAATCCTGGATGGCCTCTCAACTTGTCGCCCAGATTGGCTACAGGAAGTGTTATTGCCATATGACAATGACCAGGACAGTACTGAATTGCTGCAAGAATTGACTGTGAAATCTTCCAATGATCGTTGGTTCAGTTTGGAACAGGGTATCATCAAGTACAAAGGGCGTCTGATGGTTGGTGCTAATTTAGCTCTGCAGACCAAGCTGATCGCATCACTAAAATGACAGCGCAGTTGGTGGCCACTCAGGCACTAATGCAACCTATCAACGAGTTCGTAGGCTATTCTACTGGCCGGGTCTGAACTGGCAGTTGAAAATTTTGTCAAGCAATGCCAGACTTGTCTACAATCAAAGCATGAGCACACTAAGCCAGCTGGCCTGCTACAACCACTGCCACCACCCAAAGGAACTTGGCAAGACCTCACGATGGATTTTATTGAAGGTCTGCCAATGTCAGATGGCTACAATGTCATACTGGTCGTCGTGGACCACCTGACAAAGTACGCGCATTTCATTCCGTTAAAGCATCCCTTCACTGCTGCATCTGTTGCCAAAACCTTCCTGGAGATGGTGGTTCGTTTGCATGGTGTGCCATTATCCATTCTGTCTGACCGTGATCGCATCTTCACCAGTAATTTTTGGAGGGCTCTGCTCACAGCCGTTGGCAGCAAACTGAACTACATTTCCCCGTACCACCCGCAGACAGATGGACAAAGTGAATGGGTGAATCAATGTGTGGAACATTACTTACATTGTGATGTGCAAGATCGTCGAGAACACTGGCATTGTTGGCTAGCAATGGCCAAGTTTTGGTACAACTCTTGTTACCACTCTGCCATTGGGCGTTCACCATTCAAGGCACTATATGGGATGGAACCAAATTTTGGAGCATTGCCAAATATTACCGTTGCAGAGGACTCGTCAGCGCATGAACTGGTGATGGATCAGCAGGACCATACTGAGTTGCTACGAGAACATCTTCAGGCATACGCTGACAAGAACAGGACTGACCGCGAATTCTCCGCGGGTGACCAGGTGCTCCTAAAACTGCAACCTTATGCACAGAAATCTGTGGTTAATCGTCCATGCCCTAAGCTCTCCTTCAAGTTCTTTGGTCCCTACAGATTGTGCAACACATTAGCGCTGCGGCATACAAATTGGAACTTCCTGAGGCAGCCCAGGTGCATCCTGTATTCCACGTCTCTCAACTGAAGCCTTTTACACCAAACTACACTCCGGTTTTCACTGATCTGTCAGTTCACCTGCAGGTTCCTTCCTCGGGCTCTACTCCGTTCGCCATCCTTCAACGCCGGTTGGTTAGAAAGGAAATTCTGGTACAATGGTCACATTTGCCAGCAGATTGCTCTACCTGGGAGGATTACTGCACCCTCAAGCAATGGTTTCCAGAGGCACCAATTTGGGATGATGATCTTGCTCAAGCAAGGGCTAGTGTCACGCCTACACCACCTATGCATGCAGAGATGACAGTGACGAAGGCAGACCAAGAGATACCAGTACAGGATGTCGAAGACGACTGGGATACAGAATCGAAGGGGACCACCTGCCAGAGATGAACTACAGGAGTGACCCGCAAGAAGGTGCCCAGTGTGGACTGGGTGTATGGACCAGAGGTCCCGCTGTGAGTGTGCGCGTGTGACTTATTTGGGCTGAGTCGCTGTACCTGTATGGCTATGACCGAAACACTCACCTGCTCTCTGTTCTCTCGCTTGTTCTCTGTTCTTCTCATCCCTTGCTGCAATTTATCCTGCCAATATGTGATTTCCCCTTCCTCTCTTAGTGGGATATCACACTCAGGCTGATCACTTCGGTAATTATGCCAACTATGTCCAAATGGGCAAACTTCCCCCAAATCATAATACACAATTACTAGAGAAAAAATGCCATGTATGGCAGCACCGCAACGGGAATGTACAGAACTAACATGGAAGTAATTAAACAAAAATGCATACCTGCCATCAGAGATATCGGGCTAAAGGGGCGGACGGAGGGGAGAGAAGATGGAGAGGTAGGGAGAGACGCGCAGGTGGATGAAGATGGGAGAGAGAGGTACGGGAAGGGATTGCGGCAGAAGGGGTAACCCTAGGACCAGGGCTTGGTCCTTGTATATCGGAGGCTGTCAGGTGTCACACCTATTCACTCAGTTATCCGATGGCTAGGAGGCAACGCCAGGAAAGGATCCAACGGCTCGCGGTGCTCGCCTTATTTTCACCGAGTCACTAGTGTTTAAGTTACTGTATCACTTCACTAGTTGTCATGGCTATATAAGAGCCAGATGAGCCCCTGCGTGGGTATGCTATTATCATTTTGATCAACACTTTATACTTTACAGCTATACTGCTACAGTACACTTTAATGGAGAATTCCTCTCGGCTTGGCTGATTCGATCCCCAATTCCTCTCAAACCCTAGTTCTTACCCTGATCTACTTTCCCAATCCCATCCAGGGCCTGACAAATTGGTATATGAGCCAGGCGTTTCCTCGGCGGCGAGATCGCGCGGTGACGCGCTGAATTTTTTCCCCCTCCCTCTCCCACCCTGGTTTCCGGCGGCGGCAGTGATTGTGGGCGTTGGGGGCGTTGGAGGCGGTGCTTGGTGGCGGTAGAAATTCGACGGCAGCTCGTGAGGCGAAACTGGTTGCCGGGACACACTGTCTAGGTGGTGAAATCCCAGGTTTTCACGTACCGGTGGTGCTGTAGGGTGGCGTTCATGTCGGCGGCGGCAGGATCTGTCCGTGTGGCTCAGGTTGCCGAAATGTGCGGTCGTAAAATTCCTCTCCACTCCGGCCAGTTATGGGGCGTTCGAAGCAAAGCGTGGACGAGACGGATCTGGCAGAACTGCTGCATCTCAAGGAGGATGTTGCGGCCAATCGAGAAGAGACCACAGGGTTGCGAGAGGAGGTGGATTTGCTGCGGAAGGACATCCAGGCTACCAACTTCAAGCAGGATGTGATGACAAAGGTGATTTCCGGGGTGCAAGCAGCAGTAGCAGCACTTGGGGGACAGCTCACAATGATCACAGAAGTGCTCAAAACTCTCAGTGCAGCAGCCCCATCCACATCGGTGGTTCCTCCTTCAATGGCACACGCGCAAGAGCCACATCAGGAAAAATCCCCAGAAGTTGAGGAAATTCAGAAGGAAGGGGGGGACGAACAGCAGCGTCCTCTCACTGAAGAACTTAAGAGGAGATTGTTGATGGAGCAAGAGAAAACTAGGCAGTTTGGACCGCTACAATTTCAAGATAGACCCTCTGTTCAGGGCTCACCAATAGCGCCCACAAGGACTACTAGGATGCCTGCTTTCAATCAAATACAGCAGCAAGGGAACCGTCTCCGGTGGCAAGACTATCCCAAAGCATTTGAAAGCGATATGCGAGCTCAGTTCCTCAAATCCATGACCAAGAGCCCTAGGATGGAATTCCCTCAGTTCGATGGCACTAATCCAGCAGGGTAGATTAGGCAAACAGAAAAGTACTTTCAAATGGCTGGGGCACCTCCAGAATATAAGATATCATTAGCACAGATGTACTTTGTGGGGAGAGCTGATGTTTGGTTAAGGAGAGCGGGCATTTTGAAGAAGCAGTATACCTGGGGCCAGAGCCACCCCACGCCCTGGATTTTCCCGTCCTAAATCCTCCTCTGTAATTTGAATTTCGCGATGAATGGAGCTCGATCCGTGAACTAGTCCTCACAATCTGGTATCAGAGCCACCCCACGCCCTGGATTTTCCCGTCCACCACCGCCATACCAGGTTCGCTGCTCGCCGCCGCGCCGAAGCCATCGATAAAATTTCCCCAAAGACCAAGGCGATCTACGAGCTTCTCCGTGCCGATTTCGATGCCGCCTTCCCCAAGAGCACGCCGGAGCGTTCCGAGGAGATGGTCACGGCCCTCGCCAAGCTCAACAGCAAGCTGGATCAGCTTTCGGGCCGCATCGACGACGTCAAGCTCGCCATCGGCGTCGACTTGGACGAGCTCCGCGGCGAGTTCGGGGCGGATCAAAGCAACGCGACGTTCCCCACCGCGCCATCGTCTCCACGAGCACCACCTGCATCGACCAAGAGCGTGCCAGCAAGCAATGGATCAGGAGGATCAGAGGGGTTCCATGGCAAGGTGGAGCACCAAAGCGCTGCTCCCAAGTACGTGCCTCCACCAGCTAGAGGTATGCAGTCGGATTCCAATTTGTTACGGCAGCTGATTCAGGCACCAGAATTTTTGCGACCACACCCATCTGATGCTCTGGGGTACGGTCCTCGAATCGAGCTGCCGCGATTTGATGGATCCAACCCAAAGCTATGGTAGACGCGTGCGAAGATTACTTCAAGCTTTGGAACACAGGGCAGAACCAATGGATTTCATTCGCCTCAGCTCAGTTCAAGGGCACATCAGCACGTTGGTTGGAGTCTGTCCAGCATCGGGCTCCTCAAGTAAACTGGACAGAATTCTGCACTCTTCTGCAATCCAGGTTTGGCAGAAACAAACACCAGAATCTCTTGCACCAGATGTTCAAGATTCGTCAGACCAGTTCAGTTCAGGAATATGTTGAACGTTTCTCTGAACTATATGATCAGCTTACTGCCTATGAGACAAATCCAAATACAGTCCATTATGCAACCAGGTTTATGGAAGGATTGATACCGTCAGTGCGTTTGCTGGTAGGAATTCAACAACCCGAGGACCTCTGCTTATGCATTAGCTCTGCTGTCAGAAGAACTTGGTGAGAATGCAGTACATCCGGGCAGTGCATTTCAGGGGGGCAAGCGTTCTGTTCCCTCCAGCTCCAGATCATCAGTTAGCAAAGCTCTAGAGGAAAGGAAAACGACAGACCAGCCTCGGGCTGCCCAGGGCAGACGGTCGATGGGCTGCCTTGCGTGCTTACAAAAAATCTAAAGGGTTGTGTTTCATATGTGGAGAGAGATGGGCTCGTGATCACCATTGCAAGCAGGAGGTCCAACTACATGTAGTGCAAGAGATGCTTGATTATGTTCAGAGCATGCCCAACGAAAATAGTGACACTGAAGAGACAGTTGCTGTCGAAGCTAATGCTATCTGTATTTCTGCAGCGGCCATGGGTGACATCTTCGATCCGGCAGCAACCACCATGAAACTGAGAGTTCGTCTGCAAGGTCAGTCACTGGTTTTCCTGGTAGATTCAGGCAGCACACACTCGTTTTTGGACTGCACTGTAGCAGTTGCTCTCCAGGGTGTTACCCAAATGCCAGTAAAGTATGGTTAAGGTAGCCAATGGCAGTTTGGTCCCTTGCACTCAGCAGTTGCTGGATGGACTTTGGTCTTGTGCTGGACATGAGTTTACCAGCAGTTTCAGAGTTTTTCCTTTGGGATCCTATGATGGCATCTTAGGCCTGGATTGGTTAGCTGCCCACAGTCCAATGCGGGTTGACTGGGCTGAAAACTGGCTGTCATTTCAGTAAGAGGCAACTTAACATTGTTGGGCCAGGATGCTGTTCCTCAAGTGTATGCACTAGTAGAGCTGTCAGCATTGTTGGTGACTGAAAATACAACCATGTCTGAACTACCTTCTAAAATTCAAGAGTTACTGGCCAAATTTGCTCCTGTCTTTGAAGCTCCCACTGGCCTTCCTCCAAGAAGAAAGTATGACCATACAATTCCCCTGGTCCCTGGAGCCCAACCTGTTTCCAGCAGACCCTATAGAATTGCCCCTGCTCTGAAAGATGAAATGGAGAAGCAAGTCCAAGAAATGCTTGCATCTGGAGTGATCAGGCCAAGCAACAGTGCTTTTGCTTCTCCTATGATCCTTGTGCAGAAGAAGGACAAGACTTAGAGGCATGTATTTGATTACAGAAAACTGAATGCTATTACAGTTAAGAGCAAATATCCTATTCCTGTTATTGATGAGTTACTAGATGAGTTGGCAGGCTCCAGTTGGTTTTCAAAGTTGGATCTTAGAGCTGGCTACCACCAGATCAGACTGGCCCCAGGAGAAGAACACAAAACTGCATTCCAAGCTCACATTGGTCATTTTGAATTCCTGGTACTATCATTTGGCCTCACTGGAGGACCCAATACCTTCAATTTTGCTATGAATGATACTTTGGCACCCTGCCTCAGGAAATATGCTTTTGGTCTTCTTTGACGATATCTTAGTTTTTAGTGCTTCTTACGCACAACATTTGCAGTATTTGGCAGAAGTGTTGCAGTTATTGCTCAAACATTAATGGCAAGTTAAACTATCTAAATGTGCTTTTGCACAAACTCAAATTGGCTATCTGGGACACATAATCAGTGGACAAGGAGTGGCTACTGACCCCTCTAAGATATCTGCTATCAAGGAATAGCCAGTACCTGTGTCTGCCAAGGAAGTGAGAGGATTTTTGGGCCTTGCTGATTATTATAGGAAATTTATTTCCAATTATGGCATGTTGAGCAAACCGTTGACAAATCTTTTGAAGAAGGGGGTACCATTTCATTGGACACACAATGAACAACAAGCATTTGTGCTACTGAAGCAAGCTTTGGTTTCAGCTCCTGTTCTGGCACTGCCAGATTTCTCCAAGAAATTTATTATGGAAACTGATGCCGGTGATGTAGGAATTGGAGCAGTGCTTATGCGGGAGGGATGTCAGTAAAGCCCTTGGGCCCAGGAATCAGACTGTCAGTTTATGAAAAAGAATACTTAGCAATTCTTTTAGCAGTTGAACATTGGCGTCAGTACTTACAACTATCTGCATTTGTCATCAGAGCTGACCAACGCAGTTTAGCTTGTCTGTCTGAGCAAAGATTACATACCAGGTGGCAGCAAAAAGCACTAACTAAACTGTTGGGGCTGCAGTATTCCATTGAATATAAGAAAGGTGTGGAAAATAGTGCTGCTGACTCTCTGTCCAGGAGACCCTCTAGTGCCAGTGACACATTGCCATAACTACAGCACATCTCTTCTGCACAACCTGCTTGGCTCGAGGAAGTTCTTCAGAGTTATGTGCATGACCCATTTGCTTCTGACTTACTGCAACGCCTGTTAGTGTCTCCTGTATCCAGTGACAAATTTTCTCTTGAAGCTGGGGTTCTCAGGCAAGGAAATTGTGTCTGGCTTGGCTGTGATCCAACTCTCCACAGCAAGGTTTGCGCTGCTTTCCATGACAGTCCCTTGGGTGGCCATTCTGGCTTCACTGTAACTTACAGACACATCAGGCAGCTGTTTCGTTGGAAGGGATGAGAGGATTCATCAAATCCTACGTGCAGCGTTGTCTAACTTGCCAACAGGCCAAACCCGAACGGATTCCATACCCAGCTTTGCTTCAACCCTCCTTACCTTGGGAGATGGTCACGATGGACTTTGTTGAGGGCCTGCCTCCATCTGATCGTTACAACTGTTTGTTGGTGATCATTGACAAGCTCTCCAAGTACGGGCATTTTATTCCTCTGCATCACCCATTTTCGGCTGAGACTGTGGCTGATGCATTTCTGAACTCTGTCTACAAACTGCATGGTATGCCCCTCTCCATTGTTTCAGACCGTTATCGGATTTTTACAAGCAAGTTCTGGAGTGAGCTGTTCCAAAAATCTGGCATACTGCTTCGAATGAGTTCTGCTCGCCATCCCCAGTCCGAGGGGCAAACTGAACGCGTCAATCAGCAAGTGGAGTGCTTCTTGCGCTGTTTTGTCAGTGGGCATCCGTCTCGTTGGGCAAAATGGATTCCACTGTGTTAATTCTGGTATAACACCAATTGGCACTCAGCTACGGGTAAAACACCATTTGAGATCATGTATGGGCATTGCCCGCGTCATTTTGGTCTGTCAGTTGACGATGCTATTCAGTCCGCTGATCTGCAACAGTGGCTTATTGACCGCACTGTGGTCATGGATTCAGCTAAACAACATTTGTTCCGTGCACAACAACGTATGAAGATCCAAGCTGATAAACATCGTTCTGATCGCGTCTTTGAAGTGGGCGACAAGGTATTCCTCAAGCTTCAACCCTACCTCCAGTCGTCAGTGGCACCAAGAGCAAACCATAAGCTGGCGTTCAAGTTTTATGGGCCGTTCGAGATTGTTGAGCGCGTTGGTGAAGTGGCTTACCGATTGGACCTGTCGCCAGCAAGCAAAGTACACCCCGTGTTTCATGTGTCGCTGCTCAAGAGGGTGCTTGCACCTGACGATCAGTTCCAGTTTCCAGAGCAAGTTTTGCAGCAACGGGTGGTTCGAGGTTCGTCGAGGCTCCGATTCCATCGTCCAAGTCCTAGTTAAATGGAATGCTTCGCCAGTGGATATGGCAACGTGGGAAGACAAGATTACACTACAGCAAAAGTTTCCCCGGGCACCGGCTTGGGGTCAAGCCGTATCTAAGGGAGGAGGGATTGTCAGCGACCAGGGCGAGCACCAAGGAGTTCAAACAGAAGCACGGCCCAAGAGGCAGCCTCGCTTACCCGCTCGGCTTGCTGGGCCGGAGTGGGCCTAAATCTGCGTGTGTAGTTATACCTGGGAATAGATAGGATTCGGTGGCGGCTGGCAAAACGGCTAGTGGGTGTGTGGCGTGCGTGACTTATAAGAGAAGACCTCCCTCCTCCTCCGAAATCCTCCTCTGTAATTCGAATTTCGCCATGAACGGAGCTCGATCCGTAAACTAGTCCTCACAGACGTATTCTTGGACAACACCTGACTTCTCTACATCTGAAGCGTATTCAGTTTTATGGGCCAAGAGACCGTGTTACCCTATGCAGCACCGATACGGATACGTGTAGTATCATTATCAGGCTGATACTGATACGTAAATTCGGCATGTTGAAAATGCACCAATGTGGGGGTACCTTTTACTATTTCTTTAGTAACTAACAAATATCTGTGGTTGCTAGGACAGTAGATTACCTTGCTGCCCTCTTTCCCTGATCATACCGAAGCAGCTCCAAACCTCCAAGTCGCCAACTTCTAATGCTGAATTGCTGATGCCCTATTCAAACTCAAAACTCCAAAATGTTAATAAGCGTACAGTGTGAATACCGTTAAATTAATAATGAAGCAACACATCAGTACATCACCTTTGCAGGTTTGAAGCATTGATCTGGACCCCAAGCTCCATTTTCCATGTAGCAACAGCCAACAACAAACAAGTGTCAAACTTGCAAAAAATTGCCAAGGCAGGGCAGCAACAAGACAACAATTGAACATTATGAAGTTCAATATTAGAGAATACATAGCACAGGTGGCAGTTCAGTATTTAGATAGCAGATAGCTTAAGTTTCCGAGGCATTACTAGCATTTGAGTGATTGGAAATCATGTTGCCAAAAGAAGCTTAAGGTTTTCTTCTTGCTGCTTTTACATTACAGGCTGAACACAAGAGAGATTATTCAACTTTTCCTACCTGACTATTCGTGTGTTCTATGTGGAGCAAGCACAACTGAAACCAGAGATCACCTTTCCTTCCACTGTCAATTTGCCAATGAATGCTGGAAATATGTAACATGCTTCACAGAAATACATAAATATACGCAGTAGGAATTCCTACTGCTGGTCATTAAAAAATCATAGCTATAGGGTTAATAGCATTGTCCAACAGAAAAATTGAAGATATACAATACTCCCTCTGTATCAAAATATAAGATGTTTTTTGATACTTACCTTGTATCAAAAAACGTCTTATATTTTGATAAAGAGGAGTAGAAAAGCTCAGTAGCTCAAATTACACACTTTCTATTGAAGGAACCCCTGCCGGCTGCCTCTACCTTGACGCCGCCAACTTCCCTGGGCAAGGTGCTCAAGCGCAACTCATTCTGGAGGCAAAGGGGGTTGTTCCTTCAACCTGTCCATTGCGGAACGAGAGAAGATGTGCAGGAACGATGCTGCACCCACACCCAAAGTGGGCAAGTCACGCGAGGTCGCTCTTGCCGCTCAAAGATGGTTACACATAGTAGACAATGATTCTGCTGAGGTGGGTTGTAGTAGTTGGTGCCGCATTGTCTCCTTGATGCAGATGAAGGCAGGGAGAGTAACTGTCATATTCTAAGTTGGGGATTAGGTTTGTCCAGTGGACCGTTAATGCTTAGGGAATATTTGGTTCATAGCCACACCTAGCCAAACTTTGCACATGCTGACTTTGCCACGCTTTATCTACTAAACTATGACAAGTATAAAAGGTGTTGATGGGTAGTCCTAAACTATGAGGAGGTATACCATACAAACGTATGATGACCACATCGACCTATGAGTAACTAGGGTTCCCGGGGCCCCCGCACATAGCCACGATAGGTAGGTACTCGGAAGAGATTATAACAAGTGAGGTATGCTGCAAAGGAAGTGTGGCATACCACAGTTGTAGCAGTAAAAATAAACAGTACCCTTCCGAACTGCCATACCTCTGGCAAAGTTCGACAAGGTGTGGCTATGAAAACATGCCCTAAGCATCAACAGTGAGTGCTAGACCATTGGAACCTGGAAATTTGGGTTGGCAATGCAGATTGGGCTAGCATGAGATTGCAAGCTCTAAAGAACGTACCAAGAACACATGGGTGAAGTTCTCATTTTTTGTAGCCCACGTATACATATACATGCAGCATACCTACTAAATACCAGGTTCCACATAAAAATTGTTATCAAGTGTCTTGCACACCCATGGTTATTCTAGCCCATGTCGCTCCACCACTGGGCCCAACTAGTCCACCCAGTTCAGTTGATGAAGCCAGTTGGTGGTGGCTGGGTGACTGAAAAACCAGTGATCAATAAGACTGTCTCTATAAAAACGATTTTAAGTTCTCAATGTAGAGCAGCACCGGTTCTTCATAGAAGTCTTTCTTTGCAGTAGTAGCTTTGCATATCTTGAACATGCAAAATGCGAAGATCATGAACGATATTTCTTGTACAGTTAGATAATTGAAGCATCTTTTCAGGAGAGATTACAACTGAAGGAGGAGTCTAGACCCCTCTTCTTAGTTGGGACAATCCTACCACCTAATTCTCACTCTGACCAGATCTCTTTTCGATCTGAAAACTGTAGGGGAGGCCGGTGAGTCCCAGACAGTAAACTTGACCAGTTCTTGTGCACATAGTGAATTGCTGACTAGTTGGTAGTCCTATGTGGCAAGATTTAACTACCCTATCAACCTGTTAATAGTCAAAATCAGACCATTATAAGGGCCTGATTTAAGAAATAAGATAGTTCGAGGATTGAACTCAACTAAGTATAAATAGTTATGCTAGATTGCACGAAAATATATTTGTATACAAGCCTATACAGGGGGGGGGGGGGGGGGGGCTCTGTAATACAAAATTTTACCTGAAGAAAATCACTCATAAATAGTCCACTTTCTTTTTGTCATGAAGCATGCACCAGGAAAAGGATTTCTCTTTGAAACTAAATAATTGAAGCATTGCCATTCTTATGTAAGCGAGATATATGAGTTTTGGTTGACTTCTACCCCTTTCATCGTTTTAGTATTCCATGTGTCTCTATTTACATCGCACCCTCGTCGCGATTAAACTTTGACCATCATTTTTTTTATCTATGATATGCTAATTAAATATCATAAAAATTATACCATTGGAAATTATTCTTTAATATGGATTGAATGGTATAAATGTTGTAACACAGAGCCCAAGTTTTGTTAGTCAATTAATGGTCAAAGTTGGACCTCGGAACATGTGTGCACCATGTAAATGGGGTCAGAGGGAGTACACCTTAAGATGTACCTGAAACATAATCGAATTTATTAGACATGCACAAATATGGTAGTTAACTCCTATTATGAGATTTATGGTTGACTTCTACCCCTTTCATAGTTTTAGTACATCTTGAGATGTACCTGGAATGGAATCGAATTTATTAGACATGCACATATAAATAAAGTTAAGCACAAACACATTTTAATTAAGAAACAAGTTGAACATAACTTAGTTTACATGGCATGTGCTTGTCAGTGAACAAAGGTCTAATTCTTAGTGTGTGAAGTTCGGTACATTTGGTGCCACATGAGCACATGCATGTACCAAACACCATCTTGTGAAGATATCTTAGATATTTTGTGAAGATGATTTTGGAGACAAAATTATAGTAAGATTAATATCAAATGCACCCAACTGTCATGTTGTCGACATGTACATGGACATAAGAGTCCAAAATAAATGTAGGAGATAGAAGAACCTCATAAAAAGCGGTTACTTCAAGCTAAAAAGTTACAGCATTAACTCTCCCATTTTACAATTTGTTTTACCATCTTATTTAAACGATCGATGATGCATAGAACTCAAACTAAGTGATTCATATAACAACTCCAGTCTAAACTAGATGTCTTGCAGATACATGAAAATTCAGTTTCCCAAGTTCATATGCTCATGTTAATCTTTAAAAAAAAACATGTTTTTTTGCCGGACATGGTGCAAAGTGCAATATTACTGAGCAGAACATGATGCGGAGTGAAAACTCTTGCATAACCTACTATAGTGACACAAGTTGCAAACTACCTGGTGTAAGGTGCTATTTGCTCTGAAGTTGCATCAGTAGCAAAGTAAAGGCTCTACAACTGTGTGTTCATGGAGCTAGAATGGAATTTATGTTAATGAGATGAAGAGAATAACATGTATGAAAGAAATGTTATAGCCAATTCATCCTTTCCTCCCAAGTTCTAAAAGCAAAAGCAACAGTGGGAAAAGTGAATCGCAGTCTTGGTTACATCAATGGATAGCTACCATGAGATGAAAATTGTCACCGTGAAACAGATGGAGTACATTCAAAATCAAAACATTTAGGTACGAAACTAGACATGGGAGGACTAAGCTGGATGAACGCAGGAAGAGATCCTCTGTGTGGCTTCCAGCTGCTTCATCTGCATCCCAACAAGACAATTAACCACTGCATCAGGTTCATACACGCATTAGAGAGAAGCAAGTAGAGAGGAGGGGCTCTGCCTGTATCTGCCTCCACCTATTGGAACATTCTTCCGGATTCATCAGCTTCTGAAATTCCCGTCCCTGGTAAATGCACAAGGAACAAGTAGACATGATTAGCTGAATCACACGTGTTCATGAGTGCGCTGACGCCAGTGGGCTCTCGTCGAGGGTGCGGTCGCGCAATGCGCCGAACACCTTGCGGACGCGGTGGGCATGCCAACGCCCACCGCCCGGTTGCATCGCGACTGAGGAAACGGAGCCGAGATCTCCTCGGCGACCTCGTCTCGCGGTTCCTCGCATATGCAGCTGACGGCGACAAGGCGGGAGATGTATGATGTGGCCATGTATGATGTGGCCAAACAGGGGAGGCCGGCGGCGGTCTGGGACGGTGGGAGCACGACGAGAAATGTCGCTAGCCCAACCAGCCAGCGGTGGCAATGGAACCGTCACCCAATGCCTGTAAGGTGCATACCGTACGCGGGGTGCCCGGCGCCTGACGCGGATGGGGCCGCGGCGCACGGTGACGGCGGTGGCACGAGCGAACTTGGGCCTAGCTAGCTGCTGGACCGGAAGTCCGCGGCCCTTTTGACGATACGGAGCGCTGGCGCAAAACATAGCTCGGGCAAGACATGGCTGACAAGACACCGAGGCGCACGGCTCGAGCTCCTCGTCCCCTCCTCCACGTATTCCTCACGCCTGACGAGCGACCGGGAAGACAAGGGACCACTGGCTGCTCGTCGACCGCCTCCGCTCGCCGTGCTCCTCCTACCGCCAGCATCCGGGAGGCGCCTAAGCTCCGACTAAAATCAGCGTCACTGTAATGTTCAGTGTTCATTCCGAGTTCAATTGTGAGAGTCAGGAACATTCTACGATCCGCACGGCCATTCACAAATTAGCAGAGAAGGTAATGAATTTACTCGGTTGCCGATGGAGTACAGAGCCAGTACACTACAGACTGATGAACAAACAACAAACCGGACTCAAACACTGACACGAGAGACTCAAAACACTGACTGCAACGTTGGACCATTCGCACGCGCAGACGGCCGGACTTCTTGCTTTTATTCCATCACGACGACCGGGGCGAGACTCCACACCACTGCTCTGCACTCCACTTCATCACTCTAGCCGGAGATCTGGATGGACTTGACCTCGGGCTTCTTGGCCTCCTCCTTGGGCACGGTGACGGTGAGCACGCCGTTCTCCATGGACGCCTTCACCTGCTCCGCCTTGGCGTTCTCCGGGAGCCTGAACCTGCGGAGGAACTTGCCACTGCTGCGCTCCACGCGGTGCCAGGTGTCCGTCTTCTCCTCCTGCTCCTTGTTCCGCTCGCCGCTGATCTGGAGGATGTTGCCGTCCTCCACCTCCACCTTCACCTCCTCCTTCTTCAGCCCCGGCACGTCCGCCTTGAACACGTGCGCCTCGGGCGTCTCCTTCCAGTCGATGCGCGCGCCCGCGAAGGCCGCCGTGTCGGAGGAGGTGCGCGGGACGAGGCTGCCGCTGCTGTTGCTGCCGGAGCCGAAGGGGAAGCCGTCGAAGGGGTCGAAGAAGTCGAGGGAGAAGGGGTCAAACACGTTGCTGCGGCGGGTCAGCGACATTGTCGGTCGTATCGGTGGGGATTCGAGACGCTGGTGGAAGGAATCGAC
The DNA here is from genome assembly GCA_011799875.1 of Thinopyrum elongatum. NCBI lineage: Eukaryota > Viridiplantae > Streptophyta > Magnoliopsida > Poales > Poaceae > Thinopyrum > Thinopyrum elongatum. The sequence goes on from CM022300.1 coordinate 436,470,327, forward strand.
GATCGACGATTTGGCTTGTGTTGGAAGCGGAAGGGTGAGCGATTGATTTCTGGCAGCTCTTTGATCGGTGCTTTCTTCAGATATTCTTGGGTTTGTGTCGATCGGCACGGCGGAGAATTTATAGAGAGCTGGGGATGATACGGTGGAGAAGGAGAAAGCACGCTTCTGGACAATTCTCGTCTTCCCGTGAAGACGCGTGGTCACTGGACTGTGTTCGTTGGTTGGGCCCGTATCGTGGAGAAGACACCACCAGCTTCTGGACTCTACATTAGATTTGCGCTGATCCTTTTTCTTTTTTCAGGATAAATGCACTGATCCTTATTTTTAAAAGTGAGACTAGCTCTCATCTAGATAAGAATAAGAGCTCCAACGTGCCGACTCATTTCGTCCGCGCGTGTCGTTTGGATCGCTGCAGACAGAAAAGTCGGCCCAACGCGCCGACCCAAACGGACGCCCGTCCATTTTTTGTCCTTCTGCCGACCCATTCATGGCCCATTTTTTAGGCTGATTTGCGTCGGCGCGGACACGAGACGATCACGCGCGGCAACTACTCCCCCTGGCCCGCCAGTCGGTGACAAAGCAGCCACCATTCCCTCCACTTTCCCAAACCTCCCGCCCGCGCGCGCTCCCGGCCGCTCGCCATGGACGACGCCCTCGATGCCGCCACCGGCATCGTCTCCCTCGCCTCGTCCGGCCTCGCCTCCGCCCCCTCCGGCAAAGGCAAGCCCCGCGCCCCTCGCAAGACCGCAGCGCTGCCCAAGAAGAAGCTGACGCCGGAGGAGCGGGCCATGCAGTCAGCCAAGAGGAAGGGCCGGAGGCACGCGGCGGACACGCAAGGGAAGAAGCAGCGGTCGCCGCCGCGCAGCAGGAGGACACCAACGCCCGCGTCGTGACGGCAACGAAGGAGGCCCTGTTCTACCTAGGGTTAAACCCTAGCCAGCACGGGCTCGTCAACGCCATCGTGGCCGCAGCTAGCACCGGCTCGTCCGCGTTTCCTCGGATGGTGCTGCCGGAGTCGCCGCGCGCGTCGGCGACGCACCCGATCCCCGGCTGCCACGTCTACCCGCAAGCCTCCCGACTCTTCGGGGAATGCTTGCCGGAGGTGAGCGTGGTGGCTCCTTCTGTTGCGGAACGTTGCATGAAAAAAAAATCTACGCACACGCAAGATCTATCCATGGAGATGCATAGCTACGAGAGGGGAGAGTGTGTCTACGTACCCTCGTAGACCGTTAAGTGAAAGCGTTTATCAACGCGGTTGATGTAGTCGTACACCTTCATGATCCGCCCGATCAAGTACCGAACGTACGCCACCTCCGCGTTCAGCACACGTTCAGCTCGATGACGTCCTCGCCTTCTTGATCCAGCAAGACGGGCGAAGTAGTAGATGAGTTCCGGCAGCACGACGGTGGTGATGCAACTATCTCCGCAGGGCTTCGCCGAGCACTACGAAAATATGACCGAAGATGAACTAGAGGGAGAGGGGCGCCGCACACGGCTAGGGAATCGTGGTGTGTGTTGCCCCTCTCCCTTCTCACACATATATAGGTGGTGGGAGGAGGGGTGGCAGCCTAGGGCGCCCCAAGGGGGCCGGCGGCCAGCCCTAGGGCGCCTGCCCTAGGCACCCCCCTTTCCTTCCTAGGGGGTGGAGGAGAAGGCAGGAGGGGGGCCGGCGGCTCCCTTGCCTTAGACGCCCCCCATTTCCTTCCCTATAGGGCCGACGGCCAGGGAGAGGGCGCGCCCGCCCCTTGTGGGCTGGTGTGTTCCTCCCCTTGGCCCATTAGGCCCATATACTCCCCGTAGGTCTCCCGGAACCCCTTCAGGTGATCCGATGATTACCCGGTATATTCCGAAACCTTTCTGGTGACCAAATAGCATCGTCCTATATATCAATCTGTACATCCGGACCATTCCGAAGCTCCTCGTCATGTCCATGATCTCATCCGGGACTCCGAACAACATTCGGTCACCAACTCATATAGTACTATATCGTCAACGAACGTTAAGCGTGCGGACCCTACAGGTTCGAGAATGATGTAGACATGACTGAAACGCTTCTCCGGTCAATAACCAATAGCGGGACCTGGATGCCCATATTGGTTCCTACATATTCTACGAAGATCTTTATCGGTCAAACCTTTATGACAACATACGTAGTTCCCTTTGTCTGTCGGTATGTTACTTGCCCGAGATTCGATCGTCGGTATCTTCATACCTAGTTCAATCTCGTTACCAGCAAGTCTCTTTACTCGTTCCGTAATACATCATCTCGTAACTAACTCCTTAGTCACCTTGCTTGCAAGCTTCTTGTGATGTGTATTACCGAGAGGGCCCAGAGATACCTCTCCGATACACGGAGTGACAAATCCCAATTTCGATCCATGCCAACTCGATAGACACCTTCGGAGATACCTGTAGAGCATCTTTATGATCACCCAGTTACGTTGTGACGTTTGATAGCACACAAGGCATTCCTCCGGTATCCGGGAGTTGCATGATCTCATGGTCGAAGGAATATGTATTTGACATTAAGAAAGCAGTAGCAATAAACTAAACGATCATATGCTAAGCTAATGGATGGGTCTTTTCCATCACATCATTCTCCTAATGATGTGATCTCATTATCAAGTGACAACACATGTCCGTGGTTAGGAAACCTTAACCATCTTTGATCAACGAGCTAGTCCAGTAGAGGCTCACTAGGGACATATGGTATTTCTTTATGTATCCACACATGTATTTAAGTTTCCGATCAATACAATTCTAGCATGAATAATAAACCTTTATCATGAATAAGGAAATATAATAATAACAACTTTATTATTGCCTCTAGGGCATACTTCCATCAGTCTTCCACTTGCACAAGAGTCAATAATCTAGTTCACATCGCCATGTGATTAATACCCATAGTTCACATTGTAACATTCCCAGATCTTAACCATGAGATCAAGCTAATTAAATTGTTATGTCATCATATTTCACTAAGTCAAAATGCCACTTGTCCCAAGCCAAACTCAAATTCAAATTTAAAATGCAAGTCAAAATAAAAATCATCCAAACCGCAAAACAAAATGTTCATATTATTGCAAATATTCCCAAAGCAACTATAAAAATAAGATCAACATTAATTGGATTATTCAAACGACTCTATCATCATGAAACAGTACCAAAACAGGAGTATTTAACCCCTTATCATTTAAATAAAATCCAAATGAAAAGATCTGGACTCCAAATCATTTTGTGGCAGTGCTATATATTGCACTGTATTTTAATTGGCTAGATCACCTATTTTACAAACTTAAATGGTGGCCTAACTAATTGCAAAACAGAAACAAAACAGAAAAAGAAGAAATAGAAAAGGCCTAATGACTACTGTGCGGCTGGGCCTTAGTGAAACAGTAGCCGGCCCAGCCCGTTTGGAGGTCGTCGTCCACCTCATCGCGCGGTGTCGCGCGCCCGCGCTGACACGGCGATGGTCGTCGCGGTGTCGACCATCCACGCCGTCCCCGACGCCGATAAGTGCCTTCCCGAGCTGCCCTCACTCCCCCGCAAACCCTAGCTGCCCCACTCGCCCCCCATTCACCCTCTCTCTCTCAGATCCCCACCTCACCCGAGACGTCGCCACCGACCACCGGTCGATTCCACGGCCACCGAGCCTCCCCGGCCCCGTCGATCTGCCCGGGAGCTCCAGCGCCGTCGACCTCTTCGCCTGGTGCCATTGGACCACGCTGGGGGCCACCGAAGCGCCCGCCTCGACTTCTTCTTCCTCCTTCGGCCATCGCAGCTCCGGCAATGATTTCGGCTACCTCGAGCCTCCCCCGAGCCCGCTTTGCACCACTACAGAACCGCGGTGAGCACCGCGCCATAACCCCCCTCTTTCCCCTCTCCTTCCGCGCCCGTAGCCACCCTCGCCACCATGGCCGAGCTCATCGCCGTCGTTCTGCTCCGCCATCGCGGCCACCGCATGCGCCACCCTCGCCCGAGCAGCGTGCCGAGCTCCTGGAGCTCCCAACAGCCGAACCCGCGCACGTCTACAGTCCTGCGGCGCCCGTAGCACCTTTTTCGCCCGAACCCGTACTCCGGCCACCGCGTTCGTGCTCGCCGCCGTTGGCTTAGGCCACCCTACGGCCAGCCACCGCTACCGATCGACGTGCCTCATTGCGCTCGTTCGAATGCCGCAAGTCCCGCTGCAAACCGCGCACCGTAGCCGAAATCCGAGCATCTCCCGTGCGCGCCGCCGTCGTTTTGGTCGCCGACGGCTAAACGCCGGCGCGCCACCGCAATTACGCCGGCCGGGCCCACTCGCCAGGCCATTAGCTCCTAAACTAGCCTTTAATTACTCACTGATAGATGGGCCCCACTGTAGCTGATTAGGATTAGTTTAAATAATCTGTTAACTAAGGGCTGTCACTGACATTTGGGCCCCACCCCGCTAATTAGCTTAATTTAAAACCCTGTTAAACTAACAGAGACTGACCACTGGGTCCCACTGGAGCCAGTTGACCAGTCAACCAGCTGACCGGGATGGCCCCAGACAATGACATGTGGGCCCCGTTGACCCTGTTGACCAGTCAACGCTGACTGGGTCAACTGCTGACTGTGCACAGCTGACTCAGCCTCTGGCCCCACCTGTCAGCCCCTCTGGTGCACTCTGGGTGCAGTGCACCGGGTGCACCCAGTATTTTCCTGCGCATATTCGAATTAATTTAAATCCAGAAATTCTAGAAAATGTTTTAACCTCCAGAAAATCATATAAATTAAACCGTAGCTCGGATCAAAAAACTTTCTACATGAAAGTTGCTTAGAACGACGAGACGAATCCAACCGTGCCATCTGTTTCCGTGTCGGGACCCTCTACGGAGGTGAACCCGCAACTTTTAGCCTGTTTCTGGTAGATAAATAGTGCATAGGTACCGGTTAATAATTCCAACTTAAATCCTAAAATAACTAATATGACTTAGACATGCTTTTAGGCAACCCTGCACTGCACGATAGCATAGCATGCTCTGTGTTGCATATGATTGATGTGCATTTATTTGTTTCCTCCCCTTCTTCTCTTTTGGTAGACCCCGACACCGACGCTGCTCCGGAGACCGACGACACCACTAACGACCTTGCCTTTGCCGCCGAGCAACCAGGCAAACCCCCCATTTGATCATCCCGATATCACCCATTCTATTCTCTCATGCTTGCATTAGATTTTTGCTATTGTAATTGATTGCTCCTATTCTGTTGCATAGCCTGTTTTTGTAACTACTGTTGATACCTGCCTGATATCCAAACTGCTTAGTATAGGCTGGTTAGTGACCCATTAGAGACCTCACTTTGACCCAACTGCCCCGCTGGATTATCAGAAGACCCGATCAACGGGATCGAAGACAGGCCCCGGCACCGCACATCACCCCCTTAGTTGTACGATACTACTGGGTTACTATCGAGTGCCGAGGGTAATACCTCGTTAGCACTTCTGATGTTAACCTTGTAGGTTAGTTCATCGGTTGTGGTCATCGAGGTTGATTCCTCTTTCACCACTTCCGATAACGACGCTGTCGTGCAACACCTCAAGTGTGAACCCATCGAGGGTGATTCCTCCGAGTTCACCTTGACGGATACATCGAGTAAGAATCCAACGAGGGTGATACCTCGGATTCTTCAGATGTTATGGACACACGGATACTTGGACTTTACAACTGATACTTGGAAAGGCGGGTCGACCCTGAGGGGTACCCGCGAATGATGGGATGTCGGGTTGACCTGGAGGTTACCCGTGAGATAAATACGAGGCGCGGCCGGGTATTCTTAGCCCTTGCAGCAAGTCCCAGAGATGGGGCGACGGGGTCACATCGATCGTGAGTCTCTGCTCATTTTCGCAAGCCCCTAATCCACTAACGATTTGGATATTTGATCCGAGCAGGCCTCTGCCCTGATAGCACTAACCATCACGTGGGAAAAGTTATGGGCACTCTGCATCATAGCATCAGCCGAAAGCTCTGTCAGGCGTCCAGTTCAGCATCGCGGCACGGACAGACCGGCGCCATCTAGGCAGAGGTGGTGCCTGGCTTCACCTTGTGCGCAATGACCCGGAGGGCGAGGGGCGATGGACCAAGACCCCCTTGCGCTTAGGATGTAGACCGACGGGGACCTCTCTGCTGAGCTGTAGGTAGGGTTGCGGTGTATCATTTGACCGAGGCCGGGCATGACCCAGGAAAGTGTGTCCGGCCGGAGTTAAGCGAGCGTGGTGGGTAAGTTGGTGCACCCCTGCAGGGAAGAAAACATCTATCGATAGCCGGTCCCATGGTAAAGGACACTCGGAGTTGTATCCCGATCGATACAACTAGAACATATTGATGAGAAATGGATACTAGGGCTCTGGGATTGCTTTCCCGCAGGGAGTCAAGAAAGGATCTCTGGCCGAGGTGGATACTTAATGTTACTACTACTTTATGTTGTACTAATCTACACTCTTCTAATGCTGCAAGACCGCTGAAGATGCTAGTCTTCGATAAAACTAGGCCTTCTCTCTATTCTAGCATCTCTGCAGCCTAGTCCACATATACAACCCTTCTTTGATAATGTTGCATATGTAGTGTAGATCCTTGCTTGCTGAGTACTTCGGATGAGTACTCACGGTTGCTTTGCTTCCTCTTTTTCCCCATTTATCCTTTTGATGCAACCAGACGATGGAGCCCCGGAGCCAGCTGCCCCCGTCGACGACTACTACTACCACCCCAAGGGTGGCTACTACTACGAGCTTGCCGACGACCAGGAGTAGGATCGGAGGGTCCCAGGCAGGAGGCCTGCGCCTTTCGATCTTAGTGTTTTCTTTTGCCCTGCCTTTCTAAAGGCTTATCTGTTTCTGTTTCATATCTGTACTCAGATATCTGATGCTTCCGCTGATGCTTGTATGCGAGCTTATGTATTCGAGCCCTCGAGGCCCCTGGCTTGTAATATAAAGCTTGTATGACTTTATTATGTTTTAGAGTTGTGTTGTGATATATTCAAGTGAGTCCTTAGGCTTGATCGTGTGCATTTTCGTGTATGGTTAGTGCACGATTAAGCCGGGGGCGTCACACACATCGCCATGTGACTAACACCCAAAGAGTTTACTAGAGTCAATAATCTAGTTCACATCGCCATGTGATTAATACCCAAAGAGTACTAAGGTGTGATCATGTTTTGCTTGTGAGAGAGGTTTAGCCAACGGGTCTGCCATATTCAGATCCATATGTATTTTGCAAATTTCTATGTCTACAATGCTCTTCATGGAGCTACTCTAGCTAATTGCTCCCACTTTCAATACGTATCCAGATTGAGACTCAGAGTCATCCGAATCGGTGTCAAAGCTTGCATCGACGTAACCCTTTACAACGAACTTTTTATCACCTCCATAACCGAGAAACATTTCCTTAGTCCTCTCAGATAACTAAGGATAATTTGGACCGTTGTCCAGTGATCCACTCCTGGATCACTATTGTACCCCCTTGCCAAACTCATGGCAAGGCACACAATAGGTCTGATACACAGCATGGCATATTTTATAGACCCTATGGCTGAGGCATAGGGAATGACTTTCATTCTCTCACTATCTTCTGTCGTGGTCGGGCTTTGAGTCTTACTCAATTTCATGTTGGGTAACGTAGTATTTCAAAAAAATTCCTACGATCACGCAAGATCTATCTAGGAGAAGCATAGCAACGAGCGGGGAGGGTGTGTCTACGTACCCTCGTAGACCGAAAGCGGAAGCGTTTAGTAACGCGGTTGATGTAGTCGAACGTCTTCGCGATCCAACCGATCAAGTACCGAACACACGGCACCTCCGCGATCTGCACACGCTCAGCTCGGTGACGTCCCTCGTACTCTTGATCCAGCTGAGGCCGAGGGAGAGTTTCGTCAGCACGACGGCGCGGTGACGGTGATGATGAAGTGATTCCGGCAGGGCTTCGCCTAAGCTCTCCGAAAATATGACCGAGGTGGAAATCTATGGAGGGGGGCACCGCACACGGCTAAGACAAATCTTGGTGTGCCTTTGGGGTGCCCCCCGCCACCGTATATAAAGGAGGGAGGGAGGAGGTGGCCGGCCTAAGGGGGAGGCGCACCAAGGGGGAGTCCTATTAGGATTCCCAATCCTAGTAGGACTCCCCTTCCTTTTCCAAGAGGGGGAGAGAGGGAAGGAGAGAGAGGGAGAAGGAAAGAGGGGGGCGCCACCCCCTCCCTAGTCCAATTAAGACTTGCCATGGGGGGGGGGGGGCGCAGCCACCCCTTGGACTACCTCCTCTTTTCCCGTATGGCCCAATAAGGCCCATTACTTCTCCCGGTGAATTCCCGTAACTCCCCGGTATTTCGAAAAATACCCGAATCACTCGGAACCTTTCCGATGTCCGAATATAGCCTTCCAATATATGAATCTTTACCTCTCAACCATTTCGAGACTCCTCGTCATGTCCCCGATCTCATCCGGGACTGCGAACAAACTTCGGTCATCAAATCAAATAACTCATAATACAAATCGTCATCGAACGTTAAGCGTGCGGACCCTACGGGTTCGAGAACTATGTAGACATGACCGAGACACATCTCCGGTCAATAACCAATAGCGAAACCTGGATGCTCATATTGGCTCCTACATATTCGACGAAGATCTTTATCAGTCAAAACCGCATGACAACATACGTTGTTACCTTTGTCATCGGTATGTTACTTGCCCGAGATTCGATCGTCGGTATCATCATACCTAGTTCAATCTCGTTACTGGCAAGTCTCTTTACTCTTTCCGTAATGCATCATCCCGTAACTAACTCATTAGTCACATTGCTTGCAAGGCTTCATATGATGTGCATTACCGAGAGGGCCCAGAGATACCTCTCCGACAATCGGAGTGACAAATCCTAATCTCGATCTATGCCAACTCAACAAACAACATCGGAGACACCTGTAGAGCATCTTTATAATCACCCAGTTACGTTGTGACGTTTGATAGCACACTAAGTGTTCCTCCGGTATTCGGGAGTTGCATAATCTCATAGTCAGAGGAACATGTATAAGTCATGAAGAAAGCTATAGCAATAAACTTAACGATCATTATGCTAAGCTAACGGATGGGTCTTGTCCATCACATCATTCTCCTAATGATGTGATCCCATTCATCAAATGACAACACATGTTTATGGTTAGGAAACTTAACCATCTTTGATTAACGAGCTAGTCTAGTAGAGGCTTACTAGGGACTCGGTGTTTTGTCTATGTATTCACACATGTATTAAGTTTCCGGTTAATACAATTCTAGCATGAATAATAAACATTTATCATGATATAAGAAAATATAAATAACAACTTTATTATTGCCTCTAGGGCATATTTCCTTCAGTCTCCCACTTGCACTAGAGTCAATAATCTAGTTCACATCGCCATGTGATTTAACACCAATAGTTCACATCTTTATGTGATTAACACCCATAGTTCACATCGCCATGTGATCAACACCCAAAGGGTTTACTAGAGTCAATAATCTAGTTCACATCGCTATGTGATTAGCACCCAAAGAGTACTAAGGTGTGATCATGTTTTGCTTGTGAGAGAGGTTTAGTCAACGGGTCTGCCATATTCAGATCCGTATGTATTTTGCAAATTTCTATGTCTACAATGCTCTGCATTGAGCTACTCTAGCTAATTGCTCCCACTATCAATATGTATCCAGATTGAGACTCAGAGTCATCCAGATCAGTGTTAAAGTTTGCATCGACGTAACTCTTTACGATGAACTCTTTATCACCTCCATAACTGAGAAATATTTCCTTAGTCCTCTTAGGTAACTAAGGATAACTTTGACCGCTATCCAGTGATCCACTCCTGGATCACTATCGTACCTCCTTGCTAAACTCATAGCAAGGCACACAACTGGTCTGGTACATAGCATGGCATACTTTATAGAACCTATGACTGAGGCATAGGGAATGACTTTCATTCTCTTTCTATATTCTGCCATGGTCGGGTTTTGAGTCTTACTCAATTTTACACCTTGTAACACAGGCAAGAACTCCTTCTTTGACTAATCCATTTTGAACTTCTTCAAAAACTTGTCAAGGTATGTGCTTTGTGAAAGTCCTATTAAGCGTCTCGATCTATCCCTATAGATCTTGATGCTCAATACTTAAGCAGCTTCACCGAGGCCTTTTTATTGAAAAATTCTTATTCAAGTATCCTTTTATGCTATCCAGAAATTCTATATCATTTCCAATCAACAATATGTCATCCACATATAATATCAGAAATGCTACAAAGCTCCCACTCACTTTCTTGTAAATACAGGCTTCACTGTAAGTCTGTATAAAACCATATGCTTTGATCACTTCATCAAAGCGTATATTCCAACTCCGACATGCTTGCACCAGTCCATAGATGGATCGCTGGAGCTTGCACATTTTGTTAGCACCTTTAGGATTGACAAAACCTTCTGGTTGCATCATATACAACTTCTTCTTTAAAAATTCCATTAAGGAATGTAGTTTTGACATCCATTTGCCAGATTTCATAAAATGCGGCAATTGCTAACATGATTCGGACGGACTTTAAGCATCGATACGAGTGAGAAAATCTCATCGTAGTCAACACCTTGAACTTGTCGAAAAACTTTTGCGACAATTCGAGCTTTGTAGATAGTAACACTACCATCAGCGTCTATCTTCCTCTTGAAGATTCATTTATTCTCAATGGCTTGCCGATCATCGGGCAAGTCAACCAAAGTCCACACTTTGTTCTCATACATGGATCCCATCTCAGATTTCATAGCCTCAAGCCATTTCGCGGAATCTGGGCTCATCATCGCTTCCTCATAGTTCGTAGGTTTCGTCATGGTCTAGTAACATGATTTCCAGATCAAGATTACCGTACCACTCTGGTGCGGAACGTACTCTGGTTTACCTACGAGGTTCGGTAGCAACTTGATCCGAAGTTTCATGATCATCATCATTAACTTCCTCACTAATTGGTGTAGGCATCACTGGAACTGATTTCTGTGGTGAACTACTTTCCAATTCGGGAGAAGGTACAATTACCTCATCAAGTTCTACTTTCCTCCCACTCACTTCTTTCGAGAGAAACTCCTTCTCTAGAAAGGATCCATTCTTAGCAACGAATATCTTGCCTTCGGATCTGTGATAGAAGGTGTACCCAACAGTCTCCTTTGGGTATCCTATGAAGACGCATTTCTCCGATTTGGGTTTGAGCTTATCAGGTTGAAACTTTTCACATAAGCATTGCAACCCCAAACTTTAAGAAACGACAGCTTAGGTTTCTTGCCAAACCACAGTTCATATGGTGTCATCTCAACGGATTTAGATGGTGCCCTATTTAACGTGAATGCAGTTGTCTCTAATGCATAACCCCAAAACAATAGTGGTAAATCGGTAAGAGACATCATAGATTGCACTATATCCAATAAAGTACGGTTATGACATTCAGACACACCATTATGCTGTGGTGTTCCAGGTGGCATGAGTTTGTGAAACTATTCCACATTGTTTTAATTGAAGACCAAACTCGTAACTCAAATATTCTCCTCCACGATCGGATCGCAGAAACTTTATTTTCTTGTTACGATGATTTTCCACTTCACTCTGAAATTCTTTGAACTTTTCAAATGTTTCAGACTTATGTTTCATCAAGTAGATATACCCATATCTGCTCAAATCATCTGTGAAGGTCAGAAAATAACGATACCCACCGCGAGCCTCAATATTCATCGGACCGCATACATCGGTATGTATTATTTCCAATAAATCTGTTGCTCGCTCCATTGTTCCGGAGAATGGAGTTTTAGTCATCTTGCCTATGAGGCATGGTTCGCAAGTACCAAGTGATTCATAATCAAGTGATTCCAAAAGTCCATCAGTATGGAGTTTCTTCATGCGCTTTACACCAATATGACCAAAATGGCAGTGCCACAAATAAGTTGCACTATCATTATCAACTCTGCATCTTTTGGTTTCAATATTATGAATATGTGTATCACTACGATTGAGATTCAATAAACCATTTACATTGGGTGTATGACCATAGAAGGTTTTTATTCATGTAAACAGAACAACAATTATTCTCTGACTTAAATGAATAACCGTATTGCAATAAACATGATCCAATCATATTCATGCTCAACGCAAACACCAAGTAACATTTATTTTGCAATAAACATGATCCAATCATATTCATGCTCAACGCAAACACCAAATAACATTTATTTAGGTTCAACACTAATCCCGAAAATAGAGGGAGTGTGCGATGGTGATCTTATCAACCTTGGAATCTCTTCCAACACACATCGTCACCTCGTCCTCAACTAGTCTCTGTTCATTTTGTAACACCTGTTTCGAGTTACTAATCATAGCAACTGAACCGGTATCAAATACCTTGGGGTTACTATGAACACTAGTAAAGTACACATCAATAACATGTATATCACATATACCTTTGTTCACTTTGCCATCCTTCTTATCCGCCAAGTATTTGGGGTAGTTCCGCTTCCAGTGACCAGTCCCTTTGCAGTAGAAGCACTCAGTTTCAGGCTTAGGTCCAGACTTGGGCTTCTTCCCGGGAGTAGCAACTTGCTTGCTATTCTTCTTGAAGTTCCCCTTCTTCCCTTTGCCCTTTTTCTTGAAACTAGTGGTCTTGTTAACCATCAACACTTGATGCTCTTTCTTGATTTCTACCTTCGTTGATTTCAGCATCACGAAGAGCTCGGGAATCATTTTTGTCATCCCTTGCATATTATAGTTCATCACGAAGTTCCAGTAACTTGGTGATAGTGACTAGAGAATTCTGTCAATTACTATCTTATCCGGAAGATTAACTCCCACTTGATTCAAGCAACTGTAGTACTCAGACATTCTGAGCACATGCTCACTGGTTGAGCTATTCTCCTCCATCTTGTAGGTGAAGTACTTGTCAGAGGTCTCATACCTCTCAACACGGGCATGAGTCTGAAATACCGATTTCAGCTCTTGGAACATCTCATATGCTCCATGTCATTCAAAAACGTTTTTGAAGTCCCAGTTCTAAGCCGTAAAGCATGGTGCACTAAACTATCAAGTAGTCATCATACCAAGCTTGTCAAATGTTCATAACGTCTGCATCTGCTCCTGCAATAGTTCTGTCACCTAGCGGTGCATCAAGGACATAATTCTTCTGTGCAGCAATGAGGATAAACCTCAGATCACGGAACCAGTCCGCATCATTGCTACTATCATCTTTCAACTTAGTTTTCTCTAGGAACATATCAAAAATAAAACAGGGGAGCTATACGCGAGCTATTGATCTACAACATAATTTGCAAATACTACCAGGACTAAGTTCATGATAAATTAAAGTTCAATTAATCATATTACTTAAGAACTCCCACTTAGATAGACATCCCTCTAGTCATCTAAATGATCACGTGATCCATATCAACTAAACCATGTCCGATCATCACGTGAGATGGAGTAGTTTTCAATGGTGAACATCTCTATGTTGATCATATCTACTATATGATTCATGTTCAACCTTTCGGTCTCAGTGTTCCGAGGCCATATATGCATATGCTAGGCTCGTCAAGTTTAACCCGAGTATTCCGCATGTGCAAAACTGTCTTGCACCCATTGTATTTGAACGTAGAGCCTATCACACCCGATCATCACATGGTGTCTCAGCACGAAGAACTTTCGCAATGGTGCATACTCAGGGAGAACACTTGTACCTTGAAATTTAGTGAGAGATCATCTTATAATGCTACCGCCGTACTAAGCAAAATAAGATGCATAAAAGAATTAACATCACATGCAATTCAATATGTGACATGATATGGCCATCATCATCTTGTGCTCTTGATCTCCATCATCGAAGCACCGTCATGATCTCCATCGTCACCGGCGCCCCAGCTCGATCTCCATCGTAGCATCGTTGTCGTCTCGCCAACTTATTGTTTCTACGACTATCGCTACCGCTTAGTGATAAAGTAAAACAATTACATGGCGATTGCATTGCATACAATAAAGCGACGACCATATGGCTCCTGCCGGTTGCCGATAACTTTGTTACAAAACATGATCATCTCATACAACAAATTATATCACATCATGTCTTGACCATATCACATCACAGCAAGCCCTGCAAAAACAAGTTAGACGTCCTCTACTTTGTTGTTGCAAGTTTTACGTGGCTGCTACGGGCTTCTAGCAAGAACCGTTCTTACCTACGCATCAAAACCACAACGTGGTGTAGTGATTGCTTTTTGATCTTCTAAAAGAACCCTCTTCATTGAAACCGATTCAACTAAAGTGAGAGAGACAGACACCCGCTAGTCACCTTTAAGCAACGAGTGCCCGCAGCGGTGAAACCAGTCTCGCGTAAGCGTACGCGTAATGTCGGTCCGGGCCGCTTCATCTCACAATACCGCTGAACCAAGTAACAACTAGTAACGGCAAGCAATATGTATACACCCACGCCCACAACTCCTTTGTGTTCTACTCATGCAAATAACATCTACGCATAGACCTGGCTCGGATGCCACTGTTGGGTAACGTAGTATTTCAAAAATTTCCTACGATCACGCAAGATCTATCTAGGAGAAGCATAGCAACGAGCGGGGAGAGTGTGTCTACGTACCCTCATAGACCGAAAGCGGAAGCGTTTAGTAACGCGGTTGATGTAGTCGAACGTCTTCGCGATCCAACCGATCAAGTACCGAACGCACGGCACCTCCGTGATCTGCACACATTCAGCTCGATGACGTCCCTCGTACTCTTGATCCAGCTGAGGCCGAGGGAGAGTTTCATCAGCACGACGGCATGGTGACGGTGATGATGAAGTGATTCCGGCAGGGCTTCGCCTAAGCTCTCCGAAAATATGACCGAGGTGGAAATCTGTGGAGTGGGGCACCGCACACGGCTAAGACAAATCTTGGTGTGCCTTTGGGGTGCCCCCCGCCCCCGTATATAAAGGAGGGAGGGAGGAGGTGGCCGGCCTAAGGGGGAGGCGCACCAAGGGGGAGTCCTATTAGGATTCCCAATCCTAGTAGGACTCCCCTTCCTTTTCCAAGAGGGGGAGAGAGGGAAGGAGAGAGAGGGAGAAGGAAAGAGGGGGGCGCCGCCCCCTCCCTAGTCCAATTCGGACTTGCCATGGGGGGGGGGGGGCGTGCAGCCACCCCTTGGACTGCCTCCTCTTTTCCCGTATGGCCCAATAAGGCCCATTACTTCTCCCGGTGAATTCCCGTAACTCCCCGATATTCTGAAAAATACCCGAATTACTCGGAACCTTTCCGATGTCTGAATATAGCCTTCCAATATATGAATCTTTACCTCTCGACCATTTCGAGACTCCTCGTCATGTCCCCGATCTCATCCGGGACTCCGAACATACTTCGGTCATCAAATCACATAACTCATAATACAAATCGTCATTGAACGTTAAGCGTGCGGACCCTACGGGTTCGAGAACTATGTAGACATGACCGAGACACATCTCCGGTCAATAACCAATAGCGGAACCTGGATGCTCATATTGGCTCCTACATATTCTACGAAGATCTTTATCGGTCAAAACCGCATAACAACATACGTTGTTCCCTTTGTCATTGGTATGTTACTTGCCCGAAATTCGATCGTCGGTATCATCATACCTAGTTCAATCTCGTTACTGGAAAGTCTCTTTACTCGTTCCGTAATGCATCATCCCGTAACTAACCCATTAGTCACATTGCTTGCAAGGCTTCATATGATGTGCATTACCGAGAGGGCCCAGAGATACCTCTCCGACAATCGGAGTGACAAATCCTAATCTCGATCTATGCCAACTCAACAAACACCATCGGATACACCTGTAGAGCATCTTTATAATCACCCAGTTACATTGTGACGTTTGATAGCACACTAAGTGTTCCTCCGGTATTCGGGAGTTGCATAATCTCATAGTCAGAGGAACATGTATAAGTCATGAAGAAAGCTATAGCAATAAACTTAACGATCATTATGCTAAGCTAACGGATGGGTCTTGTCCATCACATCATTCTCCTAATGATGTGATCCCATTCATCAAATGACAACACATGTCTATGGTTAGGAAACTTAACCATCTTTGATTAACGAGCTAGTCTAGTAGAGGCTTACTAGGGACTCGGTGTTTTGTCTATGTATTCACACATGTATTAAGTTTCCGGTTAATACAATTTTAGCATGAATAATAAACATTTATCATGATATAAGGAAATATAAATAACAACTTTATTATTGCCTCTAGGGCATATTTCCTTCATTTCACACCTTGCAACACAGGCAAGAACCCTTTCTTTGACTGATCCATTTTGAACTTCTTCAAAACTTTGCCAAGGTATGTGCTTTGTGAAAGTCCTATTAGGCGTCTCGATCTATCCCTATAGATCTTGATGCCCAATATGTAAGTAGCTTCACCGAGGTCTTTCATTGAAAAATTCTTATTCAAGTATCCTTTTATGCTATCCAGAAATTCTATATCATTTCCAATCAGCAATATGTCATCCACATATAATATCAGAAATGCTACAGAGCTCCCACTCACCTTTTTGTAAATACAGGCTTCACCGTAAGTCTGTATAAAACCATATGCTTTGATCACCTCATCAAAGCTTATATTCCAACTCTGAGATGCTTGCACCATTCCATAGATGGATCGCTGGAGCTTGCACACTTTGTTAGCACCTTTAGGATCGACAAAACCTTCTGGTTGCATCATAAACAACTCTTCTTTAAGAAACCCGTTAAGGAATGCAGTTTTGACATCCATTTGCCAGATTTCATAATCATAAAATGCGGCAATTGCTAACATGATTCGGACAGACTTAAGCATCGCTACGGGTGAGAAAGTCTCATCGTAGTCAACCCCTTGAACTTGTCGAAAACCTTTTGTGACAAGTCGAGCTTTGTAGACAGTGACATTACCATCAGCGTCTGTCTTCTTCTTGAAGATCCATTTATTCTCAATGGCTTGGCGATCATTGGGCAAGTCCACCAAAGTCCATACTTTGTTGTCATACACGGATCATATCTCAGATTTCATGGCCTCAAGCCATTTATTGGAATCTGGGCTCATCATAGCTTCTTCATAGTCCGTAGGTTCGCCGTTGTCTAACAACATGACTTCCAGGACATGATTACCGTACCACTCTGGTGCGGAACGTGTTCTGGTCGACGTACGAAGTTCAGTAGTAACTTGACCTGAAGTTTCATGATCATAATCATTAGCTTCCTCTCTAGTTGGTGTAGGCATCACGGGAACGTTTTTCTCTGATGTGCTACTTTCCAATTCGAGAGAAGGTACAATTACCTCATCAAGTTCTACTTTCCTACCACTCACTTCTTTCGAGAGAAACTCCTTCTCTAGAAAAGACCCATTCTTGGCAACAAAGATCATGCCTTCGGATCTGTGGTAGAAGGTGTACCCCAATAGTTTCCTTAGGGTATCCTATGAAGACGCACTTCTCCGATTTGAGTTCGAGCTTATCGGGCTGAAGCCTTTTGACATAAGTGTCGCATCCCCAAACTTTAAGAAATGATAGCTTAGGTTTCTTGCCAAACCATAGTTCATACGGTGTCGTCTCAATGGATTTAGATGGTGCCCTATTTAACGTGAATGCGACTGTCTCTAATGCATAACCCCAAAATGATAAAGGCAAATCGGTAAGAGACATCATAGAATGCACCATATCTAATAAAGTACGGTTACGACGTTCGAACACACCATTATGCTATGGTGTTCCAGGTGGCGTGAGTTGTGAAACAATTCCACATTGTTTTAAATGAAGGCCAAACTTGTAACTCAAATATTCACCTCCACGATGAGATCGTAGAAACTTTATTTTCTTGTTACGATGATTTTCTACTTCACTCTGAAATTTTTTGAACTTTTCAAATGTTTCAGATTTGTGTTTTATCAAGTAGATATACTGATACGCCCATTTTGCATCATGTTTTCCTACTTTTATTTATATTGTTTTTATGTATAATAATACTTTTTGGAGTAATTATAATGCCTTTTCTCTCATAATATGCAAGGTTCACACAAAAAGGGAGAATACCGGCAGCTGGAATTCGGGACCTGAAAAAGCTACGTCAGGCCACCTATTCTGCACAACTCCAAATGAGCTGAAACTTCACGGAGAATTTTTATGGACTATATAAGAATTATTGGAGCCAATAAGTACCAGAGGGGGCCCACCAGGTGGGCACAACCCACCTGGACGCGTCAGGGAGCCCAGGCGCGCCCTGGTGGGTTGTGCTCCCCTCGGCCCACCTCCGGTGCCCATCTTCTGGTATATAAGTCATTTTGACCTAGAAAAATTAGGAGTGGACTTTCGGGACGAAGCGCCACCATCTCGAGGCGGAACTTGGGCAGGAGCACTTTTGCCCTCCGGCGGAGCGATTCCGCCGGGGGAACTTCCATCCCGGAGGGGGAAATCATCGTCATCATCTTCACCAACAACTCTCCCATCTTGGGGACGGCAATCTCCATCAACATCTTCAACAGCACCATCCTCTCTCAAACCCTAGTTCATCTCTTGCATTCAATCTTTGTACCGGAGCCTTAGATTGGTGCTTGTGGGTGACTAGTAGTGTTGATTACATCTTGTAGTTGATTACTATATGGTTTATTTGGTGGAAGATTATATGTTCAGATCCATTATGCTATTTAATACCCCTCTGATCTTGAGCATGATTTTCATTTGTGAGTAGTTACTTTTGTTCTTGAGGTCACGGGAGAAATCTTGTTGCAAGTAATCATGTGAACTTGATATGTGTTCGATATTTTGATGATATATATGTTGTGATTCCCTTAGTGGTGTCATGTGAACGTCGACTACATGGCACTTCACCTTATTAGGGCCTAAGGGAATGCATTGTGGAGTAGTTATTAGATGATGGGTTGCGAGAGTGACAGAAGCTTAAACCCTAGTTTATGCGCTATTCCGTAAGGGGCCGATTTGGACCCAAAAGTTTAATGCTATGGTTAGATTTACTCTTAATACTTTTCTCGTAGTTGTGGATGCTTACGAGGGGGTTAATCATAACTAGGAGGTTTGTTCAAGTAAGAACAGCACATAAGCACCGGTCCACCCACATATCAAATTATCAAAATAGCGAACACAAATCAAACCAACATGATGAAAGTGACTAGATGAAATTACCGTATACCCTCAAGAATGCTTTGCTTATCATAAGAAACCATTTTGGCCTGTCCTTTGCCTCAAAAGGATTGGGCTACCTTGCTACACCTTTGTTATCGTTACCGTTTGATGTTGGCTTGAACTACGTCGGTATTTCCCCAAAGAGGAAGGGATGATGCAGCACAACAACGGTAGGTATTTCCCTCAGTGATGAGACCAAGGTTATCGAACCAGTAGGAGAACCAAGCAACACTACGTAAACAGCACCTGCACACAAAGAACAAATACTTGCAACCCGACATGTTAAAGGGGTTGTCAATCCCTTTCGGGTAACGGCGCCAGAAATTGGCAAACGGACGTGAGATAAATTGTAGTACATTTGATAAATAGATCGCGAATAAAATAAAGTGAAGCAAAATATTTTTGGGTTTTTAGATCTGAAAATAAAAGTGGCAAATAAATAAAAAGGAAATGGCAAAATAGATCTGAAAATATATGATGAGAAAATAGACCCGGGGGCCGTAGATTTCACTAGTGGCTTCTCTCGAGAAAAATAGCATACGGTGGGTAAACAAATTACTGTTGGGCAATTGATAGAACTTCAAATAATTATGACGATATCCAGGCAATGATCATTATATAGGCATCATGTCCAAGATTAGTAGACTGACTCCTGCCTGCATCTACTACTATTACTCCACACATCGACCGCTATCCAGCATGCATCTAGTGTATTAAGTTCATGGAGAAACGGAGTAATGCAATAAGAATGATGACATGATGTAGACAAGATCTATTTATGTAGAAATAGACCCATCTTGTTATCCTTAATAGCAATGATACATACGTGTCAGTTCCCCTTCTGTCACTGGGATCAAGCACCGTAAGATCGAACCCATCACAAAGCACCTCTTCCCATGGCAAGAAAATTCGATCTAGTTGGCCTAACTAAACCAAAGATTCGAAGAAGAAATGCGAGGCTATAAGTAATCATGCGTATAAGAGATCAAAAGACTCAAATAACTTTCATGGATAAAAACATAGATCTGATCATAAACCCAAAGTTCATCGGATCCCAACAAACACACCGCAAAAAGAGTTACATCAAATAGATCTCCAAGAGACCATTCTATTGAGAATCAAAAGAGAAAGAGGAAGCCATCTAGCTACTGCCTACGGACCCGTAGGTCTACAATGAACTACTCACGCATCATCAGAGAGGCACCAATGAGGATGATGAACCCCTCCGTGATGGTGTCTAGTTTGGATCTGTAGTTTCTGGAATTTGCGGCGGCTGGAATTGATTTTCGTCGACTCCCCTAGGGTTTCTGGAATATTGGGGTATTTATAGAGCAAAGATGCGGTGCGGGAGGTGGCCGAGGTGGGCACAACCCACCTGGGCGCGCCTGGCCCCCAGGCGCGCCCTGGTGGGTTGTGCTCCCCTCGGAGCCCCCCCAAAGGTACTTTCTTGGCCCAAATTGTGTCTTCTGGTCCAGAAAAAATCACCAAAAAGTTTCGCTGCGTTTGGACTCCGTTTGGTATTGATTTCCTGCGAAGTAAAAAACAAGCAAAAAACAACAACTGGCACTGGGCACTATGTCAATAGGTTAGTCCCAAAAAATGATATAAAGTTGCTATAAAATGATTGTAAAACATCCAAGAATGATAATATAACAGCATGGAACAATCAAAAATTATAGATACGTTGGAGACGTATCAGCATCCCCAAGCTTAATTCCTGCTCGTCCTCGAGTAGGTAAATGATAAAAACAGAATTTTTGATGTGGAATGCTGCCTAACATGTTCATCACATATTCTTTTCTTTGTAGCATGGACATTTGGACTTTTATATGATTCAAAGTAATAGTCTAGTTTTGACATGAAGATTTCAATACTCAATTATATCAACAAGCAACCATGTC
The DNA here is from genome assembly GCA_011799875.1 of Thinopyrum elongatum. NCBI lineage: Eukaryota > Viridiplantae > Streptophyta > Magnoliopsida > Poales > Poaceae > Thinopyrum > Thinopyrum elongatum. Next base: position 436,491,408 of record CM022300.1, read on the forward strand.
TTTCAAAATATCAACACTAAAGCAAGTTATCCCTAGCCCATTATGCTCAATCATTGATCCATTCATGAAACACACTCGCATATTAGCTACACCCAATGCTCAAGTATGATCATAGTGCCCCTTAGTTGGTGATTTATAAGAGAAGATGGAGACTCAAAATAAAAATTGCATAAAGTAAAAGAAAGGCCCTTCACAGAGGGAAGTAGGGATTTGTAGAGGTGCCAGAGCTCAAAGCAGAAAAAAGTAGAGATAAAACATTTTGGGTGGCATGCTTTTCCTGTCAACGAAAATGACCGAGTAGTTCCCAATACTTTCCATGCCAGATATATCATAGGTGGTTCCCAAATAGAAAATAAAATTTATTCCCTTTTCCACCATTCTATCACATTCCACGGCTGCCGTCCATACCAACACTTTCCAAGGAATTTATTATTTGACAACATAAAGTAAATTTATTTTTCATTTCGGACTGGGCATCCCTAATACCTTTGCCGTACTCTCGTGCAATGACAAGTGAATAAACACTCATCTTGAGAATAACACATCTAGCATGGAAATATATCAGCCACCCCCTACCGTTTCATGAGCGGTACGAGCACACAAAAGAGAGATTTATTTTGAAATTAGAGATGGCACATACAAATTTGCTTAGAACGGCACAGAAATACCGCATATAGGTAGGTATAGTGGACTCATATGGCAAAACTGGTTTAAGGATTTTGGATGCACAAGTAGTGATCATACTTAGTGCAAATGAAGGCTAGTAAAAGATTGAGAAGCATCCAACCAAGAAACGAAAAAATCTCATAAGCGAGCATTAAGCATAACTAACACCGAATAATGCACCACAAGTATGATGTGATTTCATTGCATAACTATTGACTTTCGTGCTTGCATAGGGAATCACAAACCTTAACACCAATATTCTTACTAAGCCATAATTACTCATTAACATGACTCACATATTATATCATCATATCGCAAAACTATTACAAAGAATCAAGTTTATTTTGTCCAATGATCTTCATGAAAGTTTTTATTATATCCCTCTTGGATACCTATCACTTTGGGACTAATTTTATATGTTGCTTTTGATAGCTCAAACAAATCTAAGTGAAGAACATGAGCATAAAATTTTCTTCTCTCAAAATAAGTTAAGTGAAGCAAGAGAGAATTTCAAAAAAAAATTACTAACTCTCAAATAAATCTAAGTGAAGCATGAGAGCATTTCTTAAAAAATACTAAAGCACACCGTGCTCAAAAATATGTAAGTGAAGCACTAGAGCAATTCCATAGCTCATAAAGATTTAAGTGAAGCATAGAGAGCAATTCTATCAAGTCATAGCATAATTTAGGCTCCCTCAAATAGGTGTGTCCAGCAAGGATTCATGACTTAAAATAAAAAGCAAAACAAGCAAAGACTCTTATCATACAAGACGCTCCAAGCGAAACTCATGATATGTGACGAATAAAAATATAGCTCCGAGTAAAATACCGATGGTCGTTAGAAGAAAGAGGGGATGCCACTCGGGCATCCCCAAGCTTAGTTGCTTGCTTCTCTTTGGATAATGTCTTGGGGTGCCATGGGGAATCCCCAAGCTTAGGCTCTTCTTACTCCTTATTCCTTCATCCATCATAATCTCACCCAAAACTTGAAAACTTCAATCACACAAAACTCAACAAAACCTTTGTGAGATCCGTTAGTATAAGAAAACCAATCTTTACTTTAAGTACTGTAGAAAACCCATTCAAATTTTGTTCTTTCATTATATCTACTGTATTCTAACTTTAGCATGGCTTATAACCTCCAATACAAACCATAGATTCATCAAAATAAGCACACAATGCAAAGAAAACAGAATCTGTCAAAAACAGAACAGTCTGCAAAGATACGAATTGTTCTCATACTTATGTAACTCCAAAAATTATGAAAAATTAGGAAAACAGAGGAAATTTCTATATAAATCTTGTGTAAAAAATTCAGAATTTTTAGTTGCTTCTGTGATTTAAACAATTATTTTACTGACGCAAAAGTTTCTGTTTTCCAATAAGATCAAATCAACTATCACCAAAGCTATCCCAAAGGCTTTACTTGGCACAAACACTAATTAAAACACAAAAAACACAATCATAACAGTAGAATAATTGTGCAAATGCTCAAGAACAGAAAGAAAAAGACAAAATAAATTTTATTCATTGGGTTGCCTCCCAACAAGCGATATCGTTTTACGCCCTTAGCTAGGCATAATGTAAAGATCTAAGTATTGTCATCTTTGGTTTCCAATTCTTCAATCAAACACTTGGAATTTTTCAGAGATTTGGCATACAAATTTTCAATAACAATACTTCTAGGAACAAGATTGAAAAATTCATTTTTGCAAGTAGGATCTCTTATTACTTCAATAAAATCCGGGTGAATACTAATCATCTTAAGATCTTCTTTGTTACTATTAGAAGTTGCACCATTGTTTTTAGTGGCTTGAGTAATCTTGCCTATTTTTACGGGGGATTTTTCAAAAGTTTTAGCAGAAGCAAAGGCCGTGCTTAAATTGCTAAAAATTTCTTCCAACTTATCGATCTGAGAAGGGCTTTCTTCAATTCTTTCGTGAATTACGGTTCCCTTTTCTTTCAACAACTTAAAGACTTGTCCCGTTTTTTACCCAAATTTAGTAGAAAATTATGCATCTTTTTATCCAATTTTTCAAAGTGTTCTTCGATAAGCATTTTCTTTTCGATAGCATCCAGTCTTTCCATAACGTGCTCAAGAGTCAAAGTTGTTTCATTAATTATAAGAGGCGGTGAACCCACTAAATTTCCCATAGCATTAAAAGCATCAAGAGAGGGACACATCAAGAAATTTCCACCGGTAATCGTATCAAGGACGAATCTATACCAAGTGGTAATGCCCACATAAAAACATCGAAGAAGAACAACGGTAGATTGCTTTCAGATAGATCTATTATGAGCATTGCAAATCCTATACCAAGCATCTTTTAAATTCTCCCCTCCCCTTTGTTTAAAGTTAAGAACCTCATTCTCGGGGGTGCACGCGATAGAGGAAGAACTATCCATAACGGCAAAAACTGATCAACAAGATTGCACACAAAACAGATCTGACGAGAAAATGGCGAACGAAAAAGAGGGCGAATAAAACAGCAAATTTTTGTGAAGTGGGGGAGAGGAAAACGAGAGGCAAATGGCAAATAATGTAAATTGCAAGGAGATGAGATTTGTGATTAGGAACCTGGTAGATCCTGATGATGTCTCCCCGGCAACGGCGCCAGAAATTGGCACGTGGTCGGGAGACTATCTTGACTTGATCCTCCCTGGCAACGGCGCCAGAAATTCCTTTTGATGTTGGCTTGAACTACGTCGGTATTTCCCCAAAGATTAAGGGATGATGCAGCACAACAACGGTAGGTATTTCCCTCAGTGATGAGACCAAGGTTATCGAACCAGTAGGAGAACCAAGCAACACTACGTAAACAGCACCTGCACACAAAGAACAAATACTTGCAACCCGACGTGTTAAAGGGGTTGTCAATCCCTTTCGGGTAATGGCGCCAGAAATTGGCAAACGGACATGAGATAAATTGTAGTAGATTAGATAAATAGATCGCGAATAAAATAAAGTGAAGCAAAATATTTTTGGGTTTTTAGATCTGAAAATAAAAGTGGCAAATAAATAAAAAGGAAAATGGCAAAATAGATCTGAAAATATATGATGAGAAAATAGACCCGGGGGCCGTAGATTTCACTAGTGGCTTCTCTCGAGAAAAATAGCATACGGTGGGTAAACAAATTACTGTTGGGCAATTGATAGAACTTCAAATAATTATGACGATATCCAGGCAATGATCATTATATAGGCATCACGTCCAAGATTAGTAGACCGACTCCTGCCTGCATCTACTACTATTACTCCACACATCGACCGCTATCCAGCACGCATCTAGTGTATTAAGTTCATGGAGAAACGGAGTAATGCAATAAGAATGATGACATGATGTAGACAAGATCTATTTATGTAGAAATAGACCCATCTTGTTATCCTTAATAGCAATGATACATACGTGTCGGTTCCCCTTCTGTCACTGGGATCAAGCACCATAAGATCGAACCCATCACAAAGCACCTCTTCCCATGGCAAGAAAAATTGATCTAGTTGGCCTAACTAAACCAAAGATTCAATGAACAAATACGAGGCTATAAGTAATCATGCGTATAAGAGATCAAAAGACTCAAATAACTTTCATGGATAAAAACATAGATCTGATCATAAACTCAAAGTTCATCGGATCCCAACAAACACACCGCAAAAAGAGTTACATCAAATAGATCTCCAAGAGACCATTCTATTGAGAATCAAAAGAGAGAGAGGAAGCCATCTAGCTACTGCCTACGGACCCGTAGGTCTACAATGAACTACTCATGCATCATCAGAGAGGCACCAATGAGGATGATGAACCCCTCCGTGATGTTGTTTAGATTGGATCTATGGTTTCTGGAACTTGCGGCGGCTGGAATTGATTTTCGTCGACTCCCCTAGGGTTTCTGGAATATTGGGGTATTTATAGAGCAAAGAGGCGGTGCGGGAGGTGGCCGAGGTGGGCACAACCCACCTAGGCGTGCCTGGGCCCCTAGGCACGCCCTGATTGGTTGTTCTCCCCTCGGAGCCCCCCTCAGGTACTTTCTTGGCCCATTGTGTGTCTTCTGGTCCAAAAAAAATCACCAAAAAGTTTCGCTTCGTTTGGACTCCGTTTGGTATTGATTTCCTGCGAAGTAAAAAACAAGCAAAAAACAGCAACTGGCACTGGGCACTATGTCAATAGGTTAGTCCCAAAAAATGATATAAAGTTGCTATAAAATGATTGTAAAACATCCTAGAATGATAATATAACAGCATGGAATAATAAAAAATTATAGATACGTTGGAGACGTATCACCGTTACTTACTCGTTACAAATTATCTTGCTATCAAACTACTCGTTACTTAATTTCAGTGCCTGCAGAGAATACCTTGCTGAAAACTACTTATCATTTCCTTCTGCTCCTCGTTGGGTTCGACACTCTTACTTATCGAAAGGACTACGATTGATCCCCTATACTTGTGGGTCATCAAGGCTCTTTTCTGGCGCCGTTGCCGGGGAGCGAAGCGCTCTTGGTAAGTGGAAATTGGTAAGGAAAAATTATTACTACGTGCTGAAATTTATTGTCACTTGTTACTATGGAGAACAATCCTTTGAGGGGTTTGTTCGGGGTATCTTCACCTCGACCGGAACCACAATTAGTTACCCCTCAACCTACTGCACCTACTGAAAATATCGGTTATGAAATTCCTTCGGGTATGATTGAGCAACTGCTAGCTAATCCTTATGCAGGAGATGGAACTGAACATCCTGATATGCACTTAATATATGTGGATGAAATTTGTGGATTATTTAAGCTTGTAGGTTTACCCGGAGATGAAGCTTAGAAGAAGGTTTTACCTTTATCTTTGAAGGGAAAAGCATTGGCATGGTATAGACTATGCGATGATATTGGATCTTGGACTTGGAATCGATTGAAATTGGAATTTCACCAAAAAATTTATCCTATGCATCTAGTTCATCGTGATCGGAATTATATATATAATTTTTGGCCTCGTGAAGGATAAAGTATCGCTCTATCTTGGGGGAGGCTTAAGTCAATGTTATATTCATGCCCCAATCATGAGCTCTCAAGAGAAATTATCATTCAAATTTTTTATGCTCGGCTTTCTCGTGATGATCAATCCTTGCTTGATACTTCTTGTACTGGTTCCTTTATGAAGAAGACTATTGAATTCAGGTGGGATCTTTTAGAAATAATTAAATGCAACTCTGAAGATTGGGAGCTCGACGAAGGTAAAGAGTCGGGTATTAAGCTTAAGTATGATTGTGTTAAATCTTTTATGAATATCGATGCTTTTCAAAAGTTTAGCACTAAATATGGACTTGACTCTGAGATAGTAGCCTCCTTTTGTGAATCATTTGCTACTCATGTTGATCTCCCTAAGGAGAAGTGGTTTAAATATCACCCACCTATAAAGAAGAAATTAAAGAACCGGTAATAGCTAAAGATGAAACTATTATTTACAACGTTGATCCAGTTGTTCCTACTGCTTACATTGAAAAACCACCTTTCCCTGTTAGGATAAAGGAGCATGCTAAAGTTTCAACTATGGTCAATAAGAGTTATATTAGAGCACCCAAGCCTACTGAACAAATCAAATTAGAACCTAGTGTTGCTATGGTTAAAGATCCCCTGGTAGAAAATTTAGATGGGCATGTTATCTACTTCTGTGATGAAGCTGCTAGAATTGCCAAACCCGATGAAAAAGATAAACATAGACCTGTTGTTGGCATGCCTGTTGTCTCAGTTAAAATAGGAGATCACTGTTATCATGGTTTATGTGACATAGGTGCTAGCGTGAGTGCTATTCCTTTTACCTTATATCAAGAAATTATGAATGATATAGCACCAGCCGAAATAGAAGACATAGATGTTACTATTAAACTTGCTAATAGAGACACCATCACACCACTTGGGATTGTTAGAGATGTTGAAGTCTTGTGTGGGAAAGTAAAATATCCTACTAATTTTCTCGTTCTTGGTTCCCCACAAGATGACTTTTGTCCTATTATCTTTGGTAGACCTTTCTTGAACACCGTCAATGCTAAAATAGATTGTGAGAAACAAATCGTCAGTGTTAGTTTTGGTGATGAGTCTCATGAGTTTAATTTTTCTAAGTTTAGTAGAAAACATCATAAGAAAGAATTGCCTAGTAAGGATGAAATAATTGGCCTTGCTTCTATTGCTGTGACTCCTACTGATCCACTAGAACAATATTTGTTAGACCATGAAAATGATATGCATATGCATGAAAGGAATGAGATAGACAAAATTTTCTTTGAACAACGACCTCTGCTTAAACACAAATTGCCTATTGAAACTCTAGGAGGTCCTCCTCCACCTAAAGGTGATCTTGTGTTTGAATTAAAACAATTACCAGACACTTTGAAATATGCTTATCTTGATGAGAAAAAGATATATCCTGTTATTATTAGTGCCAACCTTTCAGAACATGAAGAATAAAGATTATTGAAGGTTCTGAAGAAGCACCGAGCTGCTATTGGATATACTCTTGATGATTTAAAGGGCATTAGTCCCACTCTCTGTCAGCATAAAATTAATATGGAAACTGATGCTAAACCCATTGTTGATCACCAACGATGATTGAATCCCAAAATGAAACAAGTGGTAAGAACTGAAATATTGAAGCTTCTTGAAGCAGGTATAATCTATCCTATAGCTGGTAGTAGATGGGTAAGTCCTGTTCATTGTGTCCCTAAGAAGGGAGGTATTACTGTTGTTCCTAATGATAAAAATGAACTTATTCTACAAAGAATTGTCACTGGCTACAGAATGGTAATTGATTTTAGAAAATTAAATAAAGCTACTAGAAAAGATCATTACCCTCTACCTTTTATTGATCAAATGCTTGAAAGACTATCTAAGCACACACACTTTTGTTTCCTTGATGGATACTCTGGATTTTCTCAAATACCTGTTTCACAACCTAATCATGAGAAAACCACCTTCACTTGTCCTTTCGGAACTTATGCTTATAGATGTATGCCTTTTGGTTTATGTAATGCACCTGCTACCTTTCAAAGATGTATGACTACTATATTCTTTGATTTTTGTGAAAAGATTGTTGAGGTTTTCATGGATGATTTTTCCGTTTACGGAACTTCTTTTGATGATTGCTTAAGCAACCTTGATCGAGTTTTGCAGAGATGCGAGCAAACTAATCTTGTCTTGAATTGGGAGAGGTGCCACTTTATGGTTAATGAAGGTATTGTCTTGGGACATAAAATTTCTGAACGAGGTATTGAGGTGGATAAAGCTAAAGTTGATGCAATCGAGAAAATGCCATGTTCTAAAGATATCAAAGGTATTCGTAGTTTCCTCGGTCATGCTGGTTTCTATAGGAGATTTTTTAAAGACTTCTCTAAAATTTCTAGGCCTCTTACAAATCTTTTGCAAAAGGATGTTCCATTTTTTTTATGATGATTGTCTAGAAGCCTTTGAAACGCTTAAGAAAGCCTTAATCTCTGCACCTATTGTTCAACCACCTGATTGGAACTTGCCCTTTGAGATTATGTGTGACGCTAGTGATTATGGTGTTGGTGCTGTTCTAGGACAAAGAGTTGATAAGAAGTTAAATGTTATTCATTATGCTAGTAAAACTCTAGACAGTGCTCAACGCAATTATGCTACTACTGAAAAGGAATTCTTAGCAGTTGTGTTTGCTTGTGACAAATTTAGATCTTACATTGTTGATTCTAAAGTTACTGTTCACACCGATCATGCTGCTATAAAATATCTTATGAAAAAGAAAGATGCTAAACCTAGACTCATTAGGTGGGTTCTTTTGCTACAAGAATTTGACTTGCATATCACTGATAGAAAAGGAGCTGAGAACCCCGTTGCTGATAACTTGTCTAGGTTAGAAAATAGTCTTGATGACCCACAACCTATTAATGATAGTTTTCCTGATGAACAATTAGCTGCAATAAATGTTTCTCATAACACTCCTTGGTATGCTGACTCTGCTAATTACATTGTTGCTAAATACATACCACCTAGCTTCACATACCAACAAAAGAAAAAATTCTTCTATGATTTAAGACATTACTTTTGGGATGACCCACATCTTTATAAAGAAGGAGTAGATGGTATTATTAGACGTTGTGTACCTGAGCATGAACAGGGACAAATCCTACGAAAATGTCACTCCGAAGCTTATGGAGGGCATCATGCGGGAGATAGAACTGCTCACAAGGTATTGCAATCTGGTTTTTATTGGCCTACTCTCTTCAAGGATGCCCGTAAGTTTGTTTTATCTTATGATGAATGTCAATGAATTGGTAATATTGGTAAGCGTCAGGAAATGCCTATGAATTATTCACTTGCTGTTGAACCATTTGATGTTTGGGGTTTTGATTACATGGGAACTTTTCCTTCCTCTAATGCGTATACTCATATTTTGGTTGCTGTTGATTATGTTACTAAGTGGGTAGAAGCTATTCCAACTAGTAGAGCTGATCACAACACCTCTGTTAAAATGCTTACGGAAGTTATTTTCCCAAGGTTTGGAGTCCCTAGATATTTAATGACTGATGGTGGTTCACACTTTATTCATGGTGCTTTCCGTAAAATGCTTGCTAAATATGATGTTAACCATAGAATTGCTTCACCCTATCACCCTCAATCTAGTGGTCAAGTTGAACTTAGCAACAGAGAAATAAAGTTGATATTGCAGAAAACTGTCAATAGGTCTAGAAAGAATTGGTCTAAGAAATTAGATGATGCACTTTGGGCTTATAGAACAACATATAAAAATCCTATGGGTATGTCTCCTTATAAAATGGTTTATGGAAAAGCTTGTCATTTGCCTCTTGAGTTAGAACATAAAGCATATTGGGCAATTAAAGAACTCAACTATGATTTCAAACTTGCCGGTGAAAAGAGGTTATTTGATATTAGCTCACTAGATGAATGGAGAACCCAAGCTTATGAAAATGCCAAGTTATTTAAAGAAAAAGTTAAAATATGGCATGACAAAAGAATCCAAAAGCGTGAGTTCAAAGTTGGAGAATATGATCTTTTGTACAACTCTCATTTCAGATTCTTTGCAGGAAAACTCCTCTCCAAATGGGAAGGACCCTATGTTATCGAGGAGGTTTATCGATTTGGAGCCATCAAAATAAATAATGTCGAGGGTACTAACCCGAAGGTTGTCAATGGGCAAAGAATAAAACATTATATCTCAAGTACGCCCATTAATGTTGAAAGCAATATTATCCAAACTATGACATCGGAAGAACACATAAAGGAAACCTTTCGGAACACTCCAGAATAACTGAAAAAGAGGAGGTACGTGATACAGTAAGTAAACGGACTCAGAAAAATCCGCAAAAATATTTTCTGTCAGTTTTAGAATATATAAAAAATTAGGAAAATAAGAAACAACCAGGAAGGCACCCCTGGTGGGCACAAGACACCAGGGCGCGCCTGGCTTGCCAGGCGCGCCCAGGTGGGTTGTGCCCACCTCGGGTACCTTCCGGACTCCGTTTTTCTTCCGTTTGCTTGTTTCCCAAGATAAAAAATCTTTATATACCTCCCGAACCTATTGACCGCCGTATCACGGAGAAATCTCTTGTCTTCTTTTTCTCGCTGTTTTCTGTCAGATATGTCAAGCTAGGCACCATGTCTTCTCCCTCCTCCAACAACGTGGAAGAGGATGCTTGGTTGATGAAGATGGAGTTGAAGAAAGAAGAACTTAAAGAAGCCTGCAAGGAGGACGAGGGCAAGGAAGTTGTAGGAAATCAAGCTCCAGTGGTAGGGCAGGGCTTGCCTGCGGAGGAAGAGGAAGAAGATATCCTTCAGCCGTACTATGAATATCTCACTCCCACTGAGATTGAAGCTTTTAGGATCATTGAAATGGTTCGTGTTCAGAACAAATATCTCACTCGTGAAAATACTTTATTGCAAGAACATATCATCACCCTTCGGAGCATCATCCGGAGAATGGAGTATCTTTTGAGCTTGAAGGCCGAGATCTCTACTACTTCATCACCACCACCTCCTTCTTCATCGCCAAAGGAATTTTGAGTATTGGGTATGGGCACTCCCCTTGGCTTGCGCCAAGCTTGGGGGAGGTGCCCTGGTATCATATCACCTCCACTATCTTTTGCCTTTACTTATCTTAATTCGATCCATAGTTATCTTTTGCTTTAGATGAATAAAAAATTAGTTCGATCCTTTCTTTTTGAGTGTTTGCTTAGTGATCTATCCTTGTAATCGTGTGCAAGATATATATAATAAAGTTTAGTTTGAAGTTTTGTTCTCTTTATTTTCATGTTCAATAAAAAGAAAGAAAATAAATGAAAAAGATCATATGCTAATCTTATGGTAAGTAATGACATCACATAAGGAAGAGTATAAGTAGAAAATTTTATTGGAGATTTACAAACATAGCATTGGTCAATAATGCAATTCATGAAAGAATTAATAAGGGAAGAGAAGATTCACATGCAAATACAATATCCTGGACATCTTTTGTGATTGTGAGCCCCCATCAAAATATTATATGCCAAAATTGTTGACGTTGGACAAGGAAGACAACATAATGATTTATGTTTGTTCATATTCACATAGAAGTTATATTGTCATAGATCCTTTAACATGTGGTGCTGTAGGATCGAAAGTAGGTCTAGAGGGGGGGGGGTGATTATACTACTTGACCAAATAAAAATCTAGCCTTTTCCCAATTTTAAGTCTTGGCAGATTTTAGCAACTTAGCACAAGTCAAGCAATCAACCTACACATGCAATTCTAAGAGTGTAGCAGCGGAAAGTAAAACATTGCATATGAAGGTAAAGGGAAGGGTTTGGAGAAGGCAAACACAACGTAGACACGAAGATTTTTGGCGTGGTTCCGATAGGTGGTGCTATCGTACATCCACGTTGATGGAGACTTCAACCCACGAAGGGTAACGGTTGCGCGAGTCCACGAAGGGTCCACGAAGAAGCAACCTTGTCTATCCCACCATGGCCATCGCCCACGAAGGACTTGCCTCACTCGGGTAGATCTTCACGAAGTAGGCGATCTCCTTGCCCTTACAAACTCCTTGGTTCAACTCCACAATCTTGTCGGAGGCTCCCAAGTGACACCTAACCAATCTAGGAGACACCACTCTCCGAAAGGTAATAAATGGTGTGTTGATGATGAACTCCTTGCTCTTGTGCTTCAAATGATAGTCTCCCCAACACTCAACTCTCTCTCACAGATTTGGATATGGTGGAAAGATTATTTGAGTGGAAAGCAACTTGGGGAAGGCTAGAGATCAAGATTCTTGTGGTTGGATTGGAATGTCTTGGTCTCAACACATGAGTAGGTGGTTCTCTCAGAAAATGAGTAGTGGAAGTGTAGGTACGTTCTGATGGCTCTCTCTTGAATAGAGAAGGGGTGGAGGGGTATATATAGCCTCCACACAAAATCCAACCGTTACACACATTTGACTCAACTCGGTCAGACCGAATGGAAGAACTCGGTGAGACCGATTCAATTCAAAATGTGAACGTTAGGAATTTCGGTGGGACCGACATGATCAACTCGGTGGGACCGATGTGCTAGGGTTAGGGCAAAACCTCATCTCGGTGTGACCGATTGCATGAACTCGGTGAGACCGATTTTAGCAATGAGCAAACAGAGAATTGGTCAGGCAAACTCGGTGGGACCGATCGCTCCTTTCGGTAAGACCGAAACATTACGAAAGGGAAACAGAGAGTTTGCATTGTGAACTCGGTGGGACTGATCGCTCATTTCGGTGAGACCGAAACGTTACGAAGGGAAACAGAGAGTTTGCAATCCCATCTCGGTGAGACCGAAATCCCTATCGGTGAGACCGAACTGATTAGGGTTTCTGGCAGTGGCTATGTCAAAGGAACTCGGTGGCGCCGGATAGATCAAATCGGTGGGGCTGAGTTTGACTTTAGGTTTAGGACATATATGGATTTGAGAAAGTGGTTGAGGGCTTTGGAGCATATCACTAAGCACTTTGAGCAAGTAGACCATTAAGCAACACCTCATCCCCTTTTAATAGTATTGGCTTTTCCTATGGACTCAATGTGATCTTGGATCACTAAAATAGAAATGTAGAGTCTTGAGCTTTTGCCAATATTTGTCCTTAGCATTTTGAGGGGTCCACATCTCTAGTCCATGTGCCATGCCAATCATTGAACTTTCTGAAATATTTAACTTGAAAGGATATTAGTTCAATGAGCCATATGTTGTTATGAATTACCAAAACCACCCGGGGATTAGTTGCACTTTCAATCTCCCCCTTTTTGGTAATTGATGACAACATATAGATCAAAGCTTCGACAAATGATAATATGAATGAAATATATCATCACTTTGAGAAGTATGTGATAAGCAAGAGCTCCCCCTAAATTTGTGCATTATTTAAAATTTGCTTTTGAATGCAAATGCACAATCGATTAGGATCATGGGTTACTCTTCCATGTCACATACATCTTGGTGGAGCGCTCAAGATGATAGAATGTAAAGCACATGCACTCATCACCAAGGGAAACATGATTGATCATACACAAGTGTTATAGATAGCATCATTCAAGCACACATTAAAGCATAATGATCAACCGCATGATCATAAGTGTACACAAGCACAAATAATGTAGCAACCAAACGAACAAATATCAAGTAGCAAGAGAGGCAAACAAAAGCAAAACACTCTCTCTCTCGAAGCCTAAGATCTATACACTTTCTCCCCCTTTGGCAACAAGTTACCAAAAAGCTCGAAAATGCATAGTGCTATTCGGCACTCTAGGCACGATCTCCGGGAGTTCCTGAAGTGGTCTTCGGGCTGGTGGCTCCGGTGTGCGTAGATTGCGTTGAGAGGAGTCCGTCTGCAAAGGCTTCTGCTGATGTCTGAGGAGCTGGAGGAGTTGTTACTGAAGGTGCAACAGTGGCAGTTGCTGCAGGTGCTGAAGCTATAGCTCTGGAATCTGTGACAACTGGCTCTGCTGCAGACCTCTGTGCTCTTGGCACTCTGTGAAATGCATCTGTGGTGACTCTTCCTCTCCTTTCCTCTGCCTCTTCTTGAAGTTGCTCAACTGTGGTTTGGATCTCTGTGACCTTCAAGTCTAGATCATAAAATTTTGTTTCAATGATCCTCTCAAGACTTTCTTGGTTCTGAGTTAGGGTGGCTAGTCCTTTCTCAATACTCCATTGTAGACTCAAGCAGATAAGTGAGCTGATCTTGCTTTGTCTTGAGATTCGCAGCTGATACATCTGGCATCTTGAAAGTCTTTGCTGCCTTAGCTTGCTCTCGCTTCTCCTGAGCCTCTACAGATGTAGGATGTGATGCATCCATGACAACAACATTGTCCTCAAAGTCTGGCCTCAGGGGAAGGTGTTCTCTGTCCAGTAGATATGTGCATGTACCCATCTTGGAGTTGATGAGCATCTGAATGTGTGGGGCATATCCACATGACCTCTTCTGATCAGCAACAGTTCTCTTGATGGTTTCAATAATCAAAGTCATCACCTTGAACTTCTCTGGCACATCAAACATATGTAGCAGGTTTATTGAGTGACCTCTGATCATCCTGTCATCTCCTGACTTGGGTAACAAAGTGTACCTCAGTATGGTGTTGATAGTGGGTAGCCCTGACAGCAGATAGTAGATTGATCCAAACTTGTGAGACGCCAATGCAGCATCTGGAATTTCCTTGTACATGTGAGCCATGGAGTTATGATCTTTCCTGGGCTTGGCATAGACATCTGTGTCATCTTCACCTTCTTCAGGGGCATTGATCAACTTGGCCCATTCTGCAACTGACGATTGATATCTTGTGCCTTCAGTCATCCACACTATCTTGCCATCCGGATAGAAGTGTGCAGTTGAATAAAATTGCATGACCATCTCATCATTCCATTTAGTCAGCTTCTGACCAACAAACTTGTCAACTCCGTTCATCCTGAAACTCTCATGAACTCCAGGGAAGTAATCTTCATTGTCATTAATGAATTTCTAGTCAACCCATCTCATGTCACTGACTATGGGCTTCTTGTCCAAAAGAACTGTCTCATAGAAATCTTGCTGCTCCTTGGTGTGAAATCTGTAGTCCACAGCTGTCCTTCTCCTCACAGCATATGGGTCTGTCTGTCTCCACAGTCTGAGACCTGCATCCTTCCTCAACTTCATGTTCTCAGCTATGGGATGATTGTCATCATGATCTGGAATTTTTGGTTTGAGCTTCCTGAGCACTTGCTGCTCCTCATCCTCTTGAACTTCAGGCATTGGGGCCTTGTTCTTTTCAGTAGCTGGGATGTTTCTGGTGGATCTCTTGGATGCTGTAGGCTTTGGGACTTGAGCTTGGGCAGATGGCTTTGGAGCTGTCTTGGGCTTAGATGAAGCAGCCCCAGACTTGATTGCATCTCCCAAAATCTTCTGAGACTTTGGTGCTGGCTCAACAGCTTCTTCCTCATCATCTTCTCCTGGATCTTTCATCATTGATGATCTGCCAATAACTCTGGCCATGGTCTTCTTGACCCTTTCCTTCCTTTTCTTGCCTCCAGCAGCCTCTTCTTCTCTTGGTTTAGCAGAGAACTCCATAGTTTCCTGAGTGGAGGCTCTGGCTTTTGACATAGGCACTCTCTTGGCAGGAACTTTCTTCTTCATGCCAGGCTTGATGGCAGCAGCAGCAGCATACTCCTTCTTGACTACCTTCTTCTTTGAGGTGACCTCCTCATCAACCACAAAATCCTCATCTTCAGAATCTAAGGTTCTCTTCTTCCTTTGCCTAGTTGCAGCCTTAGGCAAGTTGCTTGGGGTGCTTCTACTACCCTCATCATAACTGCTATTGGAGGGACTAGTGCCCTCACTGAGATTTGCTTGCTCCTCTAACCTATTCTGGCTATCACTGTTGTCTGACATGGCTGATACTGACCCTGTGAATAGATAGGTATAGGCAGATGTGGCACCCCGGCTCAGAGGAAACCAAAACGCCCCGTATTCCAGCCCAGAGACAAGTCTTCTGGAATACGGCACTGTTGGCATAGAACAAATCAGCTCTTTATTACTATGGATAAGGATTACAATGGTACAGGGATTACATCAGCACAGCGATACTATGCCTGCCCAGGGTAGCTCTATGCTAACAGCGGAACAACCCGAGGAAACGGAGTATCCTCGGCAGCGGAACAACGATAGCGGTGATGGACTCCACTCCGCAGGGACTCTGGCTGGAACGCTTATCCTAGCTCGCAAACTCGAAATCCTCGACAAGCAAGCGATCATGGCATGACCTGCAAACTGGCATGACACGCCAGGTGAGTACTTTGAATGTACTTGCAAGCTCACAGCAACCAAAGCAGTCAAGACAGGCAATAGCATGGCACTTACAGGTTAAGCAGGTGTAAACATGATGATGCTAGAACAATATAAGCATGGCATTGCATATACTACATGCAACAGGTTGCAATTTACTCTGTCATGAGGTTACCTTGCAACCATCACCTGTAAGAACTTACCTTCGAGTGTGCCACATAATAACCTCGGGACCAACCAAACTTGGTATTACAATACTGTAGTGATAACATGATCACAAGGAGCTTGGTATTTACCGAGATCACCACATAACACCAAACCACGGTGATCCTCTCGTGATCACGATCAACCAACATCGGTATCCTCGATACCACGGTGATCCTCTTGCGATCACATAAAAGATCAACCAACTTCTTTCTCATCGAATCGGGTTGTTATAAGCAAGATTATTATATTGTTGACCCATAGTGTGTCCTACTACGAACTGTGCCCATGACCGAGGACGTGGCTATCGATAGATTATACACTCTGCAGAGGTTAGTACACTGTACCCATACCACAGAACTCATGGCCTCGTGCTCCCATTCGGGTGGACCAACGACGTTCTGACAAAACCCAATCCATTGCATGGCACTCTCCCGGCCACTCCGACAAACTCCCCTTTGGGCTATGTCATGGGTGACCCATGTGTCCTTCCGACACCTGCCATCGTCATGGCCAAACAAAACTGTCCCAAACGGGGACGTGCGCATAATACCAAAACTGGGTTCACAAGGTTATGGCCGCCTACCTGATCAGGGTAGCACGCACCCATAACCTTCCCTAGTTGGAGGTACCGGCGAGAGGCATGACAATAGACCAAGTTAGGGCTGCCCCATCCCAGCAAGTGTGGTTGCACTGGTGGGCTCGATTCGGTCCGCACTATGACTCAGCCAACAGGGGTTCAAGTTCGATTAACATCCGGTTAAATTTGAATGATGATGTCCTGAGCCATAATAACAGGATGAACCATAACAACAGATAAAGAAACATGTAGACATGTCATCATCTTAGCATGAACTACTGCCAGTGTTAACCATGAGCATAATGCTACCAACGAGTACATGATAACCACCAAAATGCATATGAACAGAATATAAGGATGAGCACAAAACATGAGCATATATAGTGGTTTCAGACAGAATAACATGCACACATTAAATAACTATTCAAGTAGGAAACTGTAGCTACTGCAAATCCATCATGCAAGTGGCTATCGTGGCTTGCCTGGGTACGAAGAAACCACCGAGGACAAGTGCGGAGAGCCCGCGGAAACGATTGCCGAAAACAGTTCTCTCTTGGAGGGGCTGTTTATGGACAAGGGCAAAATGGTCATTTCCACTGTGAAAATACATGATGAAGATGGTACCAACAGAATGGGCTCGACGAGACAAAGAAGTGGGCTTTGGATTCACCTCGATTGGAGTTGAGAGCGAAAAGATATTGATGGTCATTTTTGCTCGGCGTCCCAGAGCTTCGGGAGCACGCCTTGAGGGGGGAGAGGCATCCACGAGCTTCACAGAGGATAGGAGAGGGCTCAGGCGAGGTCGGGAAGGCTCGGGAGCTGACGGCGACCGGACGCTGCGGCGGCAGGGACGGACACGACGCGGGCACGACTGCCGCACCACGTAGGAGGGGATGTGAGAGGGGGAGAGGGGTCCAAGGAGAAGAGGATGGCGAGGGGGAGCTGTTGGACACGACGAGGCGCGTGGAAATGATGAGCAGAGGAGGGGCCCGAGCAAACGACATCCAGCTCACGTCCATGGTGTGCCAGGGCGGTGGTCATCGCGTGGACACGGCAATGCCACGTGTTCTGGTCAACCCCACCATGTCAACTCGATCAGTCATTCAAAGGATGAGGTCAAGGAGGAAAGAAACAAGCATAGTGGTACTTGAGGTGACCGCAGCTAGCAGTTTCTCTCAGGAACAGCAAGGTGTTTGTGCCTTGGTGAGGAAGACTTGTCTGTTGATTGACTCTGATCTTTGGCTGAGGGTGATCATATACTAAGATGAGTATTGTGGCCAAGTTTGAGGTCAAATGAAGAATTTTAGCTAGCACTTGCAGTTCAAACGACCTCACTGACCAGAATTGCCAATCTTGAAGTGGCACTCACCTCAAGTGTTGCCTTTGGCTGCAAATGGGCATAGGATGATGATTTAGTCATATGAGAATGCCATAAAAATTTCATGCCATTTGGACAGGCCAAAATGGTACTTCCTTCACACAGCATCCCACTGGACAGAATCTTAGAAACAATCTAGGGAATTATTGGATAGATAAAATGAGCCCAAATTGTGTATAGGGAGGTTATATAGGTAGAAGCATGTTCTGGAAATTAGTCATGAATTATGGAGCAATAAAAATTATAGTTGCTTCACAACCCAAAATAATTACCAGAAACAAAGATTTGATGCTGTGATCACATAGATAGTGGAATGATGCTCAAATCTGGTGAAGAGCTATTATTTGAGCATATGAATATGCTTGCAAAATTTTAAATCATTTGGATATGCCTAGCTTGCACTTCCTTCACAAGGCCTCTGTTTGAACAGAAACTTCTAAAAATTGCTCAGGAATATCCACTAGGCAAATGAAGTTGAAATTTAGCATGTGGCAATGATATGGATAGGAAAGAGTGTCCAAAAAGTTTGAGAGCAAGCAAGCAAAGATAAAGGGTACTTGCTTCACAAACTGCCAGCTAGGGCAGAATCAGAAAAGGAATATTGGTGGAATATTTTTTATCATGGCAAGGAAGGATTTTGACATATCTGAGGAATATTTGATCTAAACAATTTATGGGAATTATTTGGGAATCTTTGGAATGACATAGATGTGGGTTGCTTCACAACCCAGAGCAGACAGGGTTATTCCTTTAATAGAAAAAGGAATATTCCCGAGAAAAAGAATATTGGGATTGGTCCAGGATGGGAATGACAGGGTCTTGGGATGGTTTTGAGGTTGACAATCCACTGGGGAGAGGAATCAAAGGTGATTTCTCCAGGTTTCAAGACCACGAAGCCACAGAAAAGCAAATCCAGACTAAAATTGAAAGAAAAAGAAAATGGGCAAAATCCAGTGTGTTACAAACCTACCCCCCTTAAAGAAATCTCATCCTCGAGATTTTGTTGCTCAGGGGTTAAGCATGAATATTCCCACTTGAGGAAACCGTTTCCAACTCGGGTTCCCTTTTTGCCTTTGTATTATATCCCCACTGTATATTATCTGTCTCACTGCCTGGCTTCGGGGTGGTTTGTTTCACTGGATCCTCATTCTGACAGATCCTACCTCATATATTACTCTGACTTTGATCCTTTTATGCTTGCCAACTTATCTGAATGAGATGAGCTATCCTGACTGAAATACCTGTCCTTCTCGCAAGTCCGAGAGTTGTTCCTTATGGACGTGTTGTGATAGAGTCCCATACGGACGACCGTCCAAGGAGTTGTGAACAAATTCTCTCGGTGGACACGGAATCCTTTACTCATTGCAGTGGGTAGCTTCAAATGGCTATGTGTCCTCCAGGTTCCAAACAGTACTGTGAATCATAACATTCTCCTGGCGGAACCTGGCTTCTCACACAATTTACTGAATCATCTTGGGTATCTCCACTGTCTTGGGTATGAAATCTGTACCAAAGAGGTGACTGTCACCTATCGTGACCAGCATAAAGGTGTACGGCCTTATAATGATATTATCCCCAGACTTGACTGACAGTGATTCTGGCAGCAGAATCTTGCTCATGGCAGGTTATTCTTTAACTGATTTCCCTAGGTGAGGACACATGCTTCGAGACAGTTGTCAACCTTCTGATCATTCCATCCGTTGGCACCTGACGGACTTGGATGCCTTCTTCTGACAATTTCGAGCAAATATAGTTGACTAAATGGGGTACCTTGATAGGAGGTCGTTGCAAATGGGATATACCCCATGGGTGTGCACCCATGGTGATTGGCACCAAACCAGACTGTCCGGAGTATCTGTACCATGCAACCATTACCATACCTGTATGGATGATCTTGCTCTTTCATTATGGTTCTCTTTGCCTGGATCCTTAGCTGAAAGAGCTTGGCTTGATGTGTTCTTGATTCTTCAGATGGCCATGGGTACTGCTAGGTACAATATTCCGGCAGGCATATCACTTTACAAGTTGTAGCTGTAGGGTAACGACCGTCTGAACCCTTGGATGAAACCGGCAAATAAACCAGTAGCCACCATAACGGTCTTTACAACTCAGATCTGGGACATTACTAGAGTAACTCAACCCCGACTCAAGACGGCTGAAAAGCAGCTCAGAGCATGAGACGGTGTCGATAAGAAGAAAGTAGCAGTTCCCTAAGACGGCCGAGAAACAGCTCAGAGCATAGGGTCACTGCTACGGAAAGAAATTCAACAGCTACCCAAGACGGCCAAAAAGCAGCTCAGAACACGGGCCAGTTGCTGGTAAGAGAAATAAAATTCGGCATCCACCCCGGACGGCTGAAAATAGCTCAGAGCACAGGCGTGGTGCCGTTACTAAAAAAACGGGCAAGGGTTCATCCATGTCCCATACAGCTCACTACTATGCATTCAAGCATAAGCATATTAATTTGGGCATGCAGGCATATCATGGAGCAATACTTTAAGGCATATATCGGATGGTCGGCTTGCTCCATAGGTTGTTGGTCATCATACTGAAGTGTATAACTGGCGTTCTTCTTCTTCTTCTTACATAGCTCATGCCATAGTCGGATTCTCACTGGGCTGGCAGCATTGTATGAGTAACTCATATGACTTTGGCAGCTTGTCCACCATATCTATTGAGTATGTGCAGCTTAGCGCTTGGTTCCTGCGGCAGGCTTGTATCCTGACAGATTTTTGCCTTCTGACCAACGGTTGCGGATCTGACTCGGGGAAATGCATGGTCATATGTTGCCAACTATCGGTGGAATAGCTTGTACTGGCGAGGATGTGATGCCTTACTGGCGAAGGTTACTTAGCTTGGGTTGGAAGCCATCGGAAGTATCTTGCTAAGGAAGACTGGATAGCTTGCGCCTGAAGCTTTTGCCGAGATAGCTTGCTTGCATCGGAAAATATCCATGTGTCGTATCGAGGAAGACACAGGAATCCTTGCGTCGTACGCTTCTCAGGTAACCTTTTACGCGAAATGTACTGTTGATCATGCACACATCTTTGCCTTCTTGCTGATTCGATGCTTACTGCTGTGAAGGTTGCACTGGTATATACTTGATGCTGATAGCCAATCCAGCCAGGATTATATTCAGGCCCGATATTCCCGATATAATGCAGTCTGCTGTAAATTCCATATCGTTGAACTGAGCTTCCAAATGACCGTCTCTTCACTGATTCCTTGAGTCCGGTGTCGGTGAGCAACTTCCATAAGGGAAATAGTGTAACACCAAGGGCCCAAAGAAAGAAGCAAGAGAGACGACTAAAACAAAAACACACAAAGCAACAAGATCATACACAAGCAATATCATACTCTACAGCTATTCACAGCAATAATATGCATGCCTACTTAAGCACATAAATCTCGTAAGAACTCCGGTGTTACGATCAAACATGCGGTGGCGGTGTGCACGAAAGTGAATCAATGTGTGGAAGAAAGTTGGTGTAAACAAGGCTACACCAAACACGAGCTTATACCGGTTATAGCTGGATAGATACGGAGGCGGGGACGGACTTGGTGATCATGGATCGGAACACGGAGGTCACGACCACATCATCATCAAGCATACGGAAGAAACCGTACTCGTCCAGGGAATGGATGGCAGGGTAGGATAACGATGAAAAGAAAGGTTTGCGGACATGGCCCTTTTTCTGATAACTAGGATCAGTAAGGGTTGCCAACGCGGCTAGAAGAATGGCATGATCCGGGATAGAATCATGTCTATCACCGAAACTATAGGGATGGCTGAATAGGATAATTGGTGTGGTACCGGTGCATCAATCCTGCAAGTGATCGACAACACCAAGTACCTTGGCATCACTCCGCTGGGACGAAGATGACACCACACCAAGGAACAAGAATGCAACTGGAGGGTGAAGGTAATAGGTCGAAACCGATACCACCTACACTCACCAGCTCCATCGTTAGTGACAAAATAAATATTCTACATGCATGCTATGCACAAACAAATGCAACAAACAAGTGCAGCAAACCGACTAGACTCTATACTACCGGTTATTAACTTTCGCGCGGTCTAGGGCGTCCTACAGCCAAACCTGGCTCTGATACCAACGCTTGTGGCACCCCGGCTCAGAGGAAATCGGAACGCCCTGTATTCCATCCCAGAGACAAGTCTTCTAGAATATGGCACTGTTGGCATAGAACAAATCAGCTCTTTATTACTATGGATAAGGATTACAAGGGTACAGGGATTACATCGGCACAGCGATACTACGCCTGCCTAGGGTAGCTCTATGCTAACAGCGGAACAACCCGAGGAAACAGAGTATCCTCGGCAGCGGAACAACGACAGCGGTGATGGACTCCACTCTGCAGGGACTCTGGCTGGAACGCTTATCCTAGCTCGCAAACTCAAAATCCTTGACAAGCAAGCAATCATGGCATGACCTGCAAACTGGCATGACACGCCAGGTGAGTACTTTGAATGTACTCGCAAGATCACAACAACCAAAGCAGTCAAGACAAGCAACAGCATGGCACTTACAGGTTAAGCAGGTGTAAACATGATGATGCTAGAACAATATAAGCATGGCATGGCATATACTACATGCAACAGGTTGCAATTTACTCTGTCGTGAGGTTACCTCGTAACCATCACCTGTAAGAACTTACCTTCGAGTGTGCCACATAATAACCTTGGGACCAACCAAACTTGGTATTACAATACCGTAGTGATAACATGATCACAAGGAGCTTGGTCTTTACCGAGATCACCACATAACACCAAACCACGGTGATCCTCTCGTGATCACGATCAACCAACATCGGTATCCTCGATAACACGGTGATCCTCTCGCGATCACATAAAACCAACTTCTTTCTCATCGAATCGAGTTGTTATAAGCAAGATTATTATACTGTTGACCCATAGTGTGTCCTACTACGAAATGTGCCCATGACCGAGGACGCGGCTATCGATAGATTATACACTCTGTAGAGGTTAGTACACTATACCCACACCACGGAACTCATGGCCTCGTGCTCCCATTTGGGTGGACTAACGATGTTCCTACAAAACCCAATCCATTGCATGGCACTCTCCCGGCCACTGCGACAAACTCCCCTTTGGGCTATGTCATGGGTGACCCCTGTGTCCTTCCGACACCTGCCATCGTCATGGCCAAACAAAACTGTCCCAAATGGGGACGTGCGCACAATACCAAAACTGGGTTCACAAGGTTATGGCCGCCTACCTGATCAGGTAGCACGCACCCATAACCTTCCCTAGTTGGAGGTACCGGTGAGAGGCATGACAGTAGACCGAGTTAGGGCTGCCCCATCCCAGCAAGTGTGGTTGCACTGGTGGGCTCGATTCGGTCCGCACTATGACTCAGCCAACAGCGGTTCAAGTTCGATTAACATCTGGTTAAATTTGAATGATGATGTGCTGAGCCATAATAACAGGATGAACCATAACAACAGATAAAGAAACATGTAGACATGTCATCATCTTAGCATGAACTACTGCCAGTGTTAACCATGAGCATAATGCTACCAACGAGTACGTGATAACCAGCAAAATGCATATGAACAGAATATAAGGATGAGCACAGAACATGAGCATATATAGTGGTTTCAGACAGAATAACATGCGCACACTAAATAACTATTCAAGTAGGAAACCATAGCTACTGCAAATCCATCATGCAAGTGGCTATCGTGGCTTGCCTGGGTACGAAGAAACCACCGAGGAGAAGTGCGGAGAGCCCGCGGAAATGATTGCCGAAAACAGTTCTCTCTCGGAGGGGCTGTTTACGAACAAGGGCAAAATGGTCATTTCCACTGTGAAAATACATGATGAAGATGGTACCAACAGAACGGGCTCGACGAGACAAAGAAGTGGGCTTTGGATTCACCTCGATTGGAGTTGAGAGCGAAAAGATATTGATGTTGGAAGGGCAGGGACCTCTCTGTAAAATAAATATTCACTGATAGGTCCCTGGCTGATTTTCTCTGGAAAAGAATAAATGGCACTGTGCATTTGGGCGGCACAGGCCAAAACTGGCTGCTGCCACTGCTGCTATTGGGCCGGCTCGTAGCGCTGCTGCCCATGTCGTTTAAAAAAAACGACGGGCCACTGTTGGGCTAGGCCCACCTTATCTCCCCCACCAGCTCCTTCTTGCTCTTCCTCCATTCGCGCGCTTGGCCGGAGAGAGGAGCTCACCCCGACGATGACTGCCGGTGACCCCAGCCATCCCTCGTGGCGTGCGGCCTATCGAACTGCTCAGGAGATCGGGCCGCTTCGATGGAAGGGGGTCTCCGCCGCCGGCGAGCTAGGAGAGAAGCGCGACACCCACCGTGGCGGACGACAGCTCCGGCCAGAGATGGGCATGGCGCTTCGGTGGCGGGGAGACGGAGAAAAGGCTCGGGAGGGCTTTGCCGGGCTACGGTGGTTCCTCTGGTGGTGAAAGGGAGGAGGGAGGGGGTCGGGGTAGCTCTAATTTGAGCGATGCCCGACAGTGGCCATGGCTTCAATGGGCGGCAGAGAGGGCTTCTCCAGCTTGGGGAAGAGGCTAGGCGGGACCAGAGGAGGGTGGAGAGGAGAATGGTGTGCTCGGGGGCCTTTAAATAGCCGGGCGACGAGGATGGACGAGCGCGGCCGCGGTGACACGTGCGCCGGCGTCCCGGAGCTTCGGGAGCACGCCTGGAGGGGGGGAGAGGCGTCCACGAGCTTCACAGAGGATAGGAGAGGGCTCAGGCGAGGTCGGGAAATCTCGGGAGCTGACGGCGACCGGACGCTGCGGCGGCAGGGACGGACACGACGCGGGCGCGATTGCCGCACCGCGTAGGAGGGGACGTGAGAGGGGGAGAGGGGTCCAGGAAGAAGAGGACGGCGAGGGGGAGCTGTTGGACACGACGAGGCGCGTGGAAATGACGAGCAGAGGAGGGGCCCGAGCAAACGACATCCAGCTCGCGTCCATGGTGTGCCAGGGCGGTGGTCACCGCGTGGACACGGCAATGCCACGTGTTCTGGTCAACCCCACCATGTCAACTCGATCAGTCATTCAAAGGATGAGGTCAAGGAGGAAAGAAACAGGCATAGTGGTACTTGAGGTGACCGCAGCTAGCAGTTTCTCTCAGGAATTGCAAGGTGTTTGTGCCTTGGTGAGGAAGACTTGTCTGTTGATTGACTCTGATCTTTGGCTGAGGGTGATCATATACTAAGATGAGTATTGTGGCCAAGTTTGAGGTCAAATGAAGAAGTTTAGCTAGCACTTGCAGTTCAAACGACCTCACTGACCAGAATTACCAATCTTGAAGTGGCACTCACCTCAAGTGTTGCCTTTGGCTGCAAATGGGCATAGGATGATGATTTAGTCATATGAGAATGCCATAAAAATTTCATGCCATTTGGACAGGCCAAAATGGTACTTCCTTCACACAGCATCCCACTGGACAGAATCTTAGAAACAATCTAGGGAATTATTGGATAGATAAAATGAGCCCAAATTGTGTATAGGGAGGTTATATAGGTAGAAGCATGTTCTGGAAATTAGTCATGAATTATGGAGCAATAAAAATTATAGTTGCTTCACAACCCAAAATAATTACCAGAAACAAAGATTTGATGCTGTGATCACATAGATAATGGAATGATGCTCAAATTTGGTGAAGAGCTATTATTTGAGCATATGAAGATGCTTGCAAAATTTCAAATCATTTGGATATGCCTAGCTTGCACTTCCTTCACAAGGCCTCTGTTTGAATAGAAACTTCTAAAAATTGCTCAGGAATATCCACTAGGCAAATGAAGTTGAAATTTAGCATGTGGCAATGATATGGGTAGGAAAGAGTGTCCAAAAAGTTTGAGAGCAAGCAAGCAAAGATAAAGGGTACTTGCTTCACAAACTGCCAGCTAGGGCAGAATCAGAAAAGGAATATTGGTGGAATATTTTTGATCATGGCAAGGAAGGATTTTGACATATCTGAGGAATATTTGATCCAAACAATTTATGGGAATTATTTGGGAATCTTTGGAATGACATAGATATGGGTTGCTTTACAACCCAGAGCAGACAGGGTTATTCCTTTAATAGAAAAAGGAATATTCCCGAGAAAAAGAATATTGGGATTGGTCCAAGATGGGAATGACAGGGTCTTGGGATGGTTTTGAGGTTGACAATCCACTGGGGAGAGGAATCAAAGGTGATTTCTCCAGGTTTCAAGACCACGAAGCCACATAAAAGCAAATCCAGACTGAAATTGAAAGAAAAAGAAAATGGGCAAAATCCAGGGTGTTACAGCAGAGTAGATGAGCATCACAAAGTACTGCTATTTTGGCAAAAAGTTTGACTGAAAAACTTAATTTTAGTTTTCTGCAGAAAGCATTTTGGAGCTACCGGTATGACTAACTCGGTGACACCGTAGCAGCTTTGGAGTCTAAACTGGCAGTTTCGGTCAGACCGAGACAGAGTTCAGTGACTCCGAGATGCTAGGGTTTCACAGAGAAACTAAACTCGGTCACACCGATTCGTACACTTTGGTCAGACCGAGTAGTACACGTGCAATGGCCTGGGACAAATCGGTGAGACCGAATACTTCAAATCGGTCAGTCCGAGATGAGTTCGGCGGAAACCTAACCCTAAGTTTTTGTATCAAAACTAATCTAGAGGAAGTTTTGGTTGGATAGGATGATCTCAATCGTGGCTAGAAGCATGGCATTAACCTTTGTGCAGGAATCAGAGTTAAGGAATACACAAAGGGATCGAGTCCGTACCCTAACTTGGCGGCGGACTCGCTACGGCGACAACGGCGGCGAAGAATCCCGTTGACGGCGGCGGAGACCAGCAGCAGGAGGGCACTAGCGATGATGGCAACGATCCGGAGACCAAGGGGGCGGCAGAGCTGGGCAGGCGCGGTTGGGAGTTTGAAGAAATTTCCAAATTTCAACCCGCGGATATATATACCCAGTCACTGTCGATGTGACTGAATGGAACGACTCGGTGGCACCGAGATGTAGAATCTCAAGCGGTTACTGCAACTCGGTGTGACCGAACTGTTCTAATTGGTTGCACCAAGGTGAAAACCTAGATCAACCCAATGATTTCGGTGAGACCGAGATGGATGAATCGGTCAGACCGAAAGCCATTAAGAGGTTTTGGAAGTTTAAGCCCTTGACGGATCGGTGGCTCCGAGTGCTCCTCACCCGGAGGGTCCGAATTCGACTTGATCAAACTTTGTGATGTAGCATGAATAGAGTTTGAGACGAGAAAAGCATAGATAGCTAGAGGGAGTACTTAGGCATTCTTGTCCATCCATTTGGCAAAAAAAAAATCCAATCAATCAAAACAACAATTGGATGTCCTCGAATGGAGAAAATTATGCAACCAACATGCTCACATAATAAGATGGCAAATGAAATATGTGGCAAAGCATGCACAAACACTCTAGCATCTATCAAGCAATTGGCGATGACTAGGTCATCTATATATGAGTATATTGACTTAGGAGTCAAATGAGAACATTTGATCATAGGTCATACTCATCATTTAAGCACAAGTGGGGTTACCATTTTTACATAAAGCATTGTTGTGTTCACACCATTAGAGTTGCTTTAGCTCAATTCTTAGAGTAAAGCTCCCCCTAGATGTGATATGCCCCCTAAGAGGGATGAACTAACCTTGGGTTTTGTCGATGATGACTTCATGTAGATGTTGAAGATGTGGATGCTCAATGTTGATGTAGATCATTTGGAGCAATCAATTGGAGTGAGTTGCACTTTCAATACCTACATGGGTTAGTCCCACAAGGAACACACAAGGATATCCATAGACATAGAGTGAAATACACATATGATGTTGTCCATGAAAGCATTAGGTTACCTTGTCCCTTGTATTACCAACAAGAGGGTTTGTGACTCCTTGAACTAGTGCAAGATATGGAAGTTGATTGCACTTGTCCTTGCCAAAATGAATATGAGTGAAGTATGTTGGCGGAGTCACCCTCAAGAACTCTCTAGTTCTTCTTCTTTGGGACCCACATCAACTTGATGGGGATCCTTGGAGTTGTAGTCGTACTTGATGAAGTGGAACTTGATGTAGTATGGGGAACCCACTTGACCAAGGCCTTTGGAGCTTCTTCAAATGAATCAATCTCCTCTTGAAGCTTGTCCTTGCCTTTTAGCTTGTGGTCTTGTGGTGGAAGATCATCTTGAGCTTGTGTTCCATCAAAAGAAGTGGGGTCATACTTCCTTGTTGAGGAACAAACTTCGTCTTGGGGTATTGATCTTCTTCCCACTCAACTCCATTGGCATTGAACTTGCGTTCAAAACCAACACCTTAATTCTTCCGGTGCCTTCCTTGCTTGCGTACAATCTCCTCAAATTGCTTACTTCCGGCAAGGCTCTTGTAAACACCTTTCTCTATAATTCCCTTCAATAAGTTGTTTTCTTGCTCAAGTGTAACTTGGTTAAGATAATCATTAGTGGAATCAAGAGAACTACTAGAAGCAACAATATTGGATTTAGCATGATTATTGTTACTACCAGAAGAAGAATCTTTCTTGTTCTTGTTGCTAGATTTTACTTGTGGCATGTAAGTAGACAAGAGTAAATGCTTGGCAATGTAAGAAGAACTTTTCTTACGAAGATCATCATTGATTGCTTTTAAGAACCCATGCTCTTGCTCTAGATTGAGCTTTTCAAAGCGTAGCTTCTCATGAGTCTTTAAAAGCTCTCGATGATCCTCTAAGGTAGTTTCATGAGCTAACTTAAGAGTGTTTAATTCTTTAGTTAGACGCTCAATCTCCTTCTTATCATTGTCATTCGTTTCATCTTGATTAGCATGATTACTAGCAATTTCATCATAGTTTTCATCACTAGAGTTGTCAACAAGTAAATCATCATCACCTAGCAAATCATCTTCATCACTATTGAAATCAACGTACTCGGGGTGTGATACCTTGGGGCCTTTAGCCATGAAGCATATTCCAATCCCTTCATTTGGTGAGTCAAATATGTCGTAGGAGTTGGATGACACAAGTGCAAGACCGGCAACACCTTCATCTTGAGTATGTTCGGAGTCGGAGTGATAACTTCTCTCGGAGTAGTGTTCAGAGTCGGAACCGGATACCCATTCACCAACATGAGCTTGATGTCTTCGTCTTGTGTAGCTCTTTGATGACTTGTCCTTCCTTTCCGAATCCTTGCTTCTGCGAGAGGGTCTTCGTTCATAACGATCATCTCTAATCCTTCTCTCTCTTGGAGGTGATTCCTCTCTTTTACTTCTCATCTTAGGTGAGTCTTCTCTTCTTTTGTAGGGAGCCGTACACTCGTTGGAGTAGTGTCCGGGTCTTCCACAATTGTAGCAATTTCGTTCACGACTAGAAGATCTCTTGTCATAGTAGGATCTTGACTTGGAACTTCTCTCTTTGCTTCTACTCTTGTAGAACTTGTTGAAGTTCTTCACCATTAGGCTCAATTCTTCATTGAAGGCTTGTTTCTCACTTGATGTTGTGGGAGCATCACATGACGCTTTGTAAGCACCATTAGACTTGTTGTGAAGCTCTTCCTTATCATTAAGTGACATCTCATGAGCAACAATTCTACCAATGACTTCCATTGGCTTGAGATCTTTGTAATTGGGCATCATTTGGATCAAAGTGCACACAGTATCATATTTTCCATCCAAGGCTCTTAGGATCTTCTTGATGATGAATCTATCGGTGATCTCTTCACTTCCTAAGCCGGCAATCTCATTTGTGATGAGAGCAAGCCTAGAATACATTTCAGCGACTCCTTCACCATCCTTCATTCTGAACTTGTCAAGTTGACTTTGAAGCACATCCAATTTGGATTCCTTCCTTCGTGCATATCAACCAAAGTATCCCAAATTTCCTTTGCATTCTCAAGACGGCTGATTTTGTTGAATTCTTCGGGGCACAATCCGTTGAAGAGGATATCGCAAGGTTGAGCGTTGTATTGCAACATCTTCAATTCTTCCGCGGTTGCTTCACGATTTGGTTCTCTTCCATCTTCAAAGAATTCACCTTGCAAACCAATACACACAATGGCCCAAACGACGGGGTTATGTCCAAGAATATGCATTTTCATCTTATGCTTCCAACTAGCAAAATTTGTACCATCAAAGTAAGGACCTCTACGGTGGTAATTTCCCTCGCTAGACGCCATACTCTCCTAGGTTGTGAAACCAAGGCTATGATCACCAAAGCTATGGAAATCAAGGCAATTGGAGACCAAAGCTCTGATACCACTTGTAGGATCGAAAGTAGGTCTAGAGGGGGGGTGATTAGACTACTTGACCAAATAAAAATCTAGCCTTTTCCCAATTTTAAGTCTTGGCAGATTTTAGCAACTTAGCACAAGTCAAGCAATAAACCTACACATGCAATTCTAAGAGTGTAGCAGCGGAAAGTAAAACATTGCATATGAAGGTAAAGGGAAGGGTTTGGAGAATGCAAACGCAATGTAGACACGAAGATTTTTGGCGTGGTTCCGATAGGTGGTGCTATCGTACATCTACGTTGATGGATACTTCAACCCATGAAGGGTAACGGTTGCGCGAGTCCACGGAGGGCTCCACCCACGAAGGGTCCACGAAGAAGCAACCTTGTCTATCCCACCATGGCCATCATCCATGAAGGACTTGCCTCACTCGGGTAGATCTTCACGAAGTAGGCGATCTCCTTGCCCTTACAAACTCCTTGGTTCAACTCCACAATCTTGTCGGAGGCTCCCAAGTGACACCTAACCAATCTAGGAGACACCACTCTCCAAAAGCTAATAAATGGTGTGTTGATGATGAACTCCTTGCTCTTGTGCTTCAAATGACAGTCTCCCCAACACTCAACTCTCTCTCACAGATTTGGATATGGTGGAAAGATGATTTGAGTGAAAAGCAACTTGGGGAAGGCTAGAGATCAAGATTCTTGTGGTTGGATTGGAATTTCTTGGTCTCAACACATGAGTAGATGGTTCTCTCTCAGAAAATGAGTAGTGGAAGTGTAGGTACGTTCTGATGGCTCTCTCTTGAATAGAGAAAGGGGTGGAGGGGTATATATAGCCTCCACACAAAATCCAATCGTTACACACATTTGACTCAACTCGGTCAGACCGAATGGAAGAACTCGGTGAGACCGATTCAATTCAAAATGTGAACGTTAGGAATTTCGGTGGGACCGACATGATCAACTCGGTGGGACCGATGTGCTAGGGTTAGGGCAAAACCTCATCTCGGTGTGACCGATTGCATGAACTCGGTGAGACCGATTTCAGCAATGAGCAAACAGAGAATTGGTCAGGCAAACTCGGTGGGACCGATCGCTCCTTTCGGTAAGACCGAAACGTTACGAAAGGGAAATAGAGAGTTTGCATTGCGAACTCGGTGGGACCGATCGCTCATTTCGGTGAGACCGAAATGTTACGAAGGGAAACAGAGAGTTTGCAATCCCATCTCGGTAAGACCAAAATCCCTATCGGTGAGACCGAACTAATTAGGGTTTCTGGCAGTGGCTATGTCAAAGGAACTCGGTGGCGCCGGATAGATCAAATTGGTGGGGCCGAGTTTGACTTTAGGTTTAGGACATATATGGATTTGAGAAAGTGGTTGAGGGCTTTGGAGCATATCACTAAGCACTTTGAGCAAGTAGACCATTAAGCAACACCTCATCCCCTTTTAATAGTATTGGCTTTTCCTATGGACTCAATGTGATCTTGGATCACTAAAATAGAAATGTAGTGTCTTGAGCTTTTGCCAATATTTTTCCTTAGCATTTTGAGGGGTCCAGTTCTCTAGTCCATGTGCCATGCCAATCATTGAACTTTCTGAAATATTTAACTTGAAAGGATATTAGTTCAATGAGCTATATGTTGTTATGAATTACCAAAACCACCCGGGGATTAGTTGCACTTTCAGGTGCTTGCCCCCATCTTTCCTAGCAAAAAAAATCCGCACTAAGTAGAGATACTACTTGTGCATCCAAAACCCTTAAACCCAAATCTTGTTTTGAGAGTCCACCATACCTACCTATGGATTGAGTAAGATCCTTCAAGTAAGTTGTCATCGGTGCAAAAAGGCAATAAAAATTGCTTCTAAAAGTGTTGGATCACTTAGTGTAAGAGAAAATTGAGCGTTGTACGAACTTGTGATGGCAAAGAATAAAAGCGACAGACTGCATAATAAAGGTTGCTATCATAAGGGGCAATATAACGTGACGTTCTTTTGCACTAAGAGATTGAGCATACAAACAAATAAGCGCATGGCAACCTCTGCTTCCCTCTGCGAAGGGCCTATCTTTTACTTTTATGCAAGAGTCAAAGTATTTCTCTCTATTCCTTTTTATTTTTTCTCTTTTGGCAAGCATCATGTGGTGAGGAAAGATCTAGGCACATATATCCAGTTGGATATGAGTAGCATGAGTTATTATTGTTGACATCACCCTCGAGGTGAGCATGTTGGGAGGCGAAACTATAAGCCCCTATCTTTCTATGTGTCCGGTTGAAACTTTTTGCTCGTGTGTATGCGGTGAGTGTTAGCAAACATAGAAGACTATATGATGGTTGAGTATGTGGACTTGCCAAAAAGGCTCCGATATGTGACCCTTCCTGAAAAGATGATGAATTGTAGTTGCAAAGTTGACTTAGAACATAGTTTGTTGGTTTTCAATAGAGTTTATGCTTTATACTTTGATGTTGTGATGAATTGTTACTTGTTCAAGAGAAGTTTATGACAGAAGTTATGTGATAAAAGTTCTATGATAAAGTTCTATGTTAAAGTTTGTTGCTGTTACAGTAATGTACATGATGCTTCAATGTTCGTATTTTGTTTTTATCGACACCTCTCTCTCTAAGCATTTGGACATGTTTTTCGATTTCGGTTTTTCGCTTGAGGACAAGCGAGGTCTAAGCTTGGGGGAGTTGATACGTCCATTTTGCATCATGTTTTCGTACTGCTATTTATTTTGTTTTTATGTATAATAATGCTTTTTGGAGTAATTCTAATGCCTTTTCTCTCATAATATGCAAGGTTCACACAAAAAGGGAGAATACCGGCAGCTAAAATTCTGGACCTGAAAAAGCTACGTCAGGCCACCTATTCTGCACAACTCCAAATGAGCTGAAACTTCACGGAGAATTTTTATGTAATATATAAGAGTTATTGGAGCCAATAAGTACCAGAGGGGGCCCACCAGGTGGGCACAACCCACCTGGGCGCGCTAGGGAGCCCAGGCGCGCCCTGGTGGTTTGTGCTTCCCTCGACCCACCTCTGGTGCCCATCTTCTGGTATATGAGTCATTTTGACCTAGAAAAATTAGGAGAGGACTTTTGGGACGAAGCGCCGCCGTCTCGAGGCGGAACTTGGGCAGGATAACTTTTGCCCTCCGGCGGAGCGATACCGCCGGGGGAACTTCCCTCCCGGAGGGGGAAATCATCGTCATCATCTTCACCAACAACTCTCCCATCTTGGGGAGGGCAATCTCCATCAACATCTTCAACAGCACCATCCTCTCTCAAAACCTAGTTCATCTCTTATGTTCAATCTTTGTACCGGAACCTTAGGTTGGTGCTTGTGGGTGACTAGTAGTGTTGATTACATCTTGTAGTTGATTACTATTTGGTTTATTTGGTGGAAGATTATATGTTCAGATCCATTATGCTATTTAATACCCCTCTGATCTTGAGCATGATTATCATTTGTGAGTAGTTACTTTTGTTCTTGAGGTCACGGGAGAAATCTTGTTGCAAGTAATCATGTGAACTTGATATGTGTTCGATATTTTGATGATATGTATGTTGTGATTCCCTTAGTGGTGTCATGTGAATGTCGACTACATGGCACTTCATCTTATTAGGGCCTAAGGGAATGCATTGTGGAGTAGTTATTAGATGATGGGTTGCGAGAGTGACAGAAGCTTAATGCTATGGTTAGATTTATTCTTAAAACTTTTCTCGTAGTTGTGGATGCTTGCGAGGGGGTTAATCATAAGTAGGAGGTTTGTTCAACTAAGAACAGCACCTAAGCACCGGTCCACCCACATATCAAATTATCAAAATAGCGAACACAAATCAAACCAACATGATGAAAGTGACTAGATGAAATTCCCGTGTACCCTCAAGAACGCTTTGCTTATCATAAGAGACTGTTTTGGCCCGTCCTTTGCCTCAAAAGGATTGGGCTACCTTGCTGCACTTTTGTTATCGTTACCGTTATTTACTCGTTACAAATTATCTTGCTATCAAACTACTCATTACTTAATTTTAGTGCTTGCAGAGAATACCTTGCTGAAAACTACTTATCATTTCCTTCTGCTCCTCGTTGGGTTCGACACTCTTACTTATAGAAAGGACTAAGATTGATCCCCTATACTTGTGGGTCATCATATACCCATACCTACTCAAATCATCTGTGAAGGTCAGAAAATAACGATACCCGCCGCGTGCCTCAACACTCATCGGACCGCATACATCGGTATGTATTATTTCCAATAAGTCATTAGCTCATTCCATTGTCCCGGAGTACGGAGTTTTAGTCATCTTACCCATGAGGCATGGTTCGCAAGTATCAAATGATTCATAATCAAGTGATTCCAAAAGTTCATCTGCATGGAGTTTCTTCATGCGCTTTACACCAATATGACCTAAACGGCAGTGCCACAAGTATGTTGCACTAGCATTATCAACTTTGTATTTTTGGCATCAATATTATGAATATGTGTATCACTACGATCGAGATTCAACAAGCATAGACCATTCATCAAAGGTGCATGACCATAAAAGATATTACTCATATAAATAGAACAACCATTATTCTCTGACTTAAAAGAATAACCGTCACGCAATGAACAAGATCTAGATATAATGTTCATGCTCAACGCTGGCACCAAATAACAATTATTGAGATCTAAAACTAATCCTGAAGGTAGATGTAGAGGTAGCATGCCGACGACGATCACATCGACCTTGGAACCATTCCCGACGCGCATCGTCACCTCGTCCTTAGCCAATCTTCGTTTATTCCGCAGCTCTTATTTCGAGTTACAAATATGAGCAACCGAACCGGTATCAAATACCCACGCGCTACTACGAGTATTATTAAGGAACACATCAATAACATGTATATCAAATATACCTTTGTTCACTTTGCCATCCTTCTTATCTGCCATGTATTTGGGGCAGTTCCGCTTCCAGTGACCATTTCCTTTGCAGTAGAAGCACTCCGTTTCAGGCTTGGGTCCAGCTTTGGGCTTCTTCACGGGAGCGGCAACTTGCTTGCCATTCTTCTTGAAGTTCCCTTTCTTTCCCTTGCCCTTTTTCTTGAAACTAGTGGTCTTGTTAACCATCAACACTTGATGCTCCTTCTTGATTTCTACCTTCATCGATTTCAGCATCGCGAAGAGCTCAGGAATCGTTTTCTTCATCCCTTGCATATTATAGTTCATCACGAAGCCTTTGTAGCTTGGTGGCAGTGACTGAAGAACTCTGTCACTAACACTCTAAACTGGAAGATCAATTCCCAGCTGAGTCAAGTGGTTATGATACCCAGACATTTTGAGTATGTGTTCACTGACAGAACTGTTCTCCTCCATCTTGCAGCTATAGAACTTGTTGGAGACTTCATATCTCTCAACCCGAGCATTAGCTTGAAATATCAACTTCAGCTCTTGGAACATCTCATATGCTCCGTGGCATTCAAAATGTCTTTGAATTCATGGTTCTAAGCCGTAAAGCATGGCACACTGAACTATTGAGTAGTCATCAGATTGAGTCTGCCAGACATTCATAACATCTGCAGTAGCTCCTGCAGCAGGTCTGTCACCTAGCGGTGCATCAAGGACATAATTCTTCTGTGCGGCAATGAGGATAATCCTCAAGTTATGGACCCAGTCCGTGTAGTTGCTACCATTATCTTTCAACTTAGCTTTCTCTAGGAACGCACTAAAATTCAAGGGAACGGTAGCACGGGCCATTGATCTACAACATAGATATGCAAAACCTATTAAGACTGAGTTCTTGATAAATTTTATTTCAAATAATCAAATTACTAATGAACTCCCACTTAAATCAACATCCCTCAAGTTGTCTAAGTGATACATGATCCAAATCAACTAACCCATGTCCGATCATCACGTGAGATGGTGTAGTCATCAATAGTGAACATCTCTATGTTGATCATATCTACTATATCACTCACGTTCGACCTTTCGGTGTCCAGTGTTCTGAGACCATGTCTGTACATGCTAGGCTCGTCAAGGTTAACCCAAGTATTCTGCATGTGCAAAACTGGCTTACACCCGTTGTATGTGAACGTAGAGTCTATCACACCCGATCATCACGAGGTGCTTCAAAACGATGAACTTTAGCAACGGTGCATACTCAGGGAGAACACTTTTATCTTGAAATTAAGTGAAGGGATCATCTTATAATGCTACCGTTGTTCTAAGCAAAATAAGACGCATAAAAGATAAACATCACATGCAATCAAAATATGTGACATGATATGGCCATCATCATCTTGTGCTTTTGATCTCTATCTCCAAAGCATCGGCATGATCTCCATCGTCACCGGCTCGACACCTTGATCACCATCATTGTGTCGGGGTCGTCTCGCCAACTATTGCTTCTACAACTATTGCTAACGCATAGCGCTAAAGTAAAGCAATTACATGGCGCTTGCATTTCATACAATAATTAAGAGACAACCCTAAGGCTCCTGCCGGTTGTCGATATTACAAAACATGATCATCTCATAAAACAACATATATCACATTACATCTTGACCATATCACTGAAGAAAATATGCCCTAGAGGCAATAATAAAGTTGTTATTTATATTTCCTTATATCATGATAAATGTTTATTATTCATGCTAGAATTGTATTAACCAAAAACTTAATACATGTGTGAATACATAGACAAACAGAGTGTCAATAGTATGCCTCTACTTGACTAGCTCGTTAATCAATGATGGTTAAGTTTCCTAGCCATAGACATGAGTTGTCATTTGATGAACGGGATCACATCATTAGAGAATGATGTGATTGACAAGACCCATCCGTTAGCTTAGCACGATGATCGTTTAGTTTGTTGCTATTGCTTTCTTCATGACTTATACAAGTTCCTATGACTATGAGATTATGCAACTCCCGAATACCGGAGCAACACTTAGTGTGCTATCAAACGTCACAACGTAACTGGGTGATTATAAAGATGCTCTACAGGTGTCTCCGAAGGTGTTTGTTGAGTGGGCATAGATCGAGATTAGGATTTGTCACTCCGATTGTCGGAGAGGTATCTCTGGGCCCTCTCGGTAATGCACATCATATGAAGCCTTGCAAGCAATGTGACTAATGAGTTAGTTATGGGATGATGCATTACGAAACAAGTAAAGAGACTTGCCGGTAATGAGATTGAACTAGGTATGATGATACCGACGATCGAATCTCGGGCAAGTAACATACCGATGACAAAGGGAACAACGTATGTTGTTATGCGGTTTAACCGATAAAGATCTTCGTAGAATATGTGGGAGCCAATATGAGCATCCAGGTTCCGCTATTGGTTATTGACCGGAGATGAGTCTCGGTCATGTCTACATAGTTCTCGAACCCGTAGGGTCCGCACGCTTAACGTTCGATGACGATCGGTATTATGAGTTTATGTGTTTTGATGTACCGAAGGTAGTTCGGAATCCCGGATGTGATCACGGACATGACGAAGAGTCTCGAAATGGTCGAGACATAAAGATTGATATATTGGACCATGTTATTCGGACACCGGAAGTGTTCCGGAAGGTTTCGGATAAAACCGGAGTGCCGGAGGGTTACCGGAACCCCCCCGGGAAGTTATGGGCCCTTAGTGGGCTTTAGGGGAGAGAGGGGGCAGCAGCGAGGAGGTGGCGCGCCCCCCCCCCCAAGGGGAGTCCGAATTGGACTAGGGGAGGGGGGCGCAGCCCCTCTTTCCCTCTCCCTCTCCCTCCCTTTCCTTCTCCTCCTAGTTGGACTAGGAAAGGGGGAAACCTACTCCTACTAGGAGTAGGATTCCTCCCCCCTTGGCGCGCCCTATGAGGGCCGGCCGGCCTCCCCCTTGCTCCTTTATATACGGGGGCAGGGGGGCACTCTAGAACACACAAGTTGATTGTTTTTAGCCGTGTGCGGTGCCCCCCTCCATAGATTTCCACCTCGGT
Source organism: Thinopyrum elongatum (assembly GCA_011799875.1). NCBI lineage: Eukaryota > Viridiplantae > Streptophyta > Magnoliopsida > Poales > Poaceae > Thinopyrum > Thinopyrum elongatum. The sequence goes on from CM022300.1 coordinate 436,529,720, forward strand.
CATATTTTCGGAGAGCTTAGGCGAAGCCTTGCCGGAATCACTTCATCATCAACGTCACCACGCCGTCGTGCTGACGGAACTCTCCCTCGGCCTCAGCTGGATCGAGAGTTCGAGGGACGTCACCGAGCTGAACGTGTGCAGATCGCGGAGGTGCCGTGCGTTCGGTACTTGATCGGTTGGATCACGAAGATGTTCGACTACATCAACCGCGTTACTAAACGCTTCTGCTTTCGGTCTACGAGGGTACATGGACACACTCTCCCGCTCGTTGCTATGCATCACCTAGATAGATCTTGCGTGTTCGTAGGATTTTTTTTGAAATTGCTGCGTTCCCCAACAGTGGCATCCGAGCCAGGTCTATGCGTATATGTTATATGCACGAGTAGAACATAAAGAGTTGTGGGCGATAATAGTCATACTGCTTACCAGCATGTCATACTTTGATTCGGCGGTATTGTTGGATGAAGCGGCTCAGACCGACATTACGCGTACGCTTACGCGAGACTGGTTCTACTGACGTGCTTCGCACACAGGTGGCTGGTGGGTGTCAGTTTCTCCAACTTTAGTTGAATCGAGTGTGACTACGCCCGGTCCTTGTTGAAGGTTAAAACAGCACACTTGACGAAAAATCGTTGTAGTTTTGATGCGTAGGTAAGAACGGTTCTTGCTCAGCCCGTAGCAGCCACGTAAAACTTGCAACAACAAAGTAGAGGATGTCTAACTTGTTTTTGCAGGGCTTGCTGTGATGTGATATGGTCAAGACATGATGTGATATAATTTGTTGTATGAGATGATCATGTTTTGTAACAGAATTATCGGCAACCGGCAGGAGCCATATGGTTGTCGCTTTATTGTATGCAATGCAATCGCCATGTAATTGCTTTACTTTATCACTAAGCGGTAGCGATAGTCGTAGAAGCAATAAGTTGGCGAGACGACAACGATGCTTCGATGGAGATCATGCTGGGGCGCCGGTGACGATGGAGATCAAGCTGGGGCGCCGGTGACGATGAAGATCATGACGGTGCTTCGATGATGGAGATCAAGAGCACAAGATGATGATGGCCATATCATATCACATATTGAATTGCATGTGATGTTAATCCTTTTATGCATCTTATTTTGCTTAGTACGGCGGTAGCATTATAAGATGATCTCTCACTAAATTTCAAGGTACAAATGTTCTCCCTGAGTATGCACCGTTGCTACAGTTCATCGTGCCGAGACACCACGTGATGATCGGGTGTGATAAGCTCTACGTTCACATACAACGGGTGCAAGCCAGTTTTGCACACGCAGAATACTCGGGTTAAACTTGACGAGCCTAGCATATGCAGATATGGCCTCGGAGCACTGAGACCGAAAGGTCGAGCGTGAATCATATAGTAGATATGATCAACATAGTGATGTTCACCATTGAAAACTACTCCATCTCACGTGATGATCGGACATGGTTTAGTTGATTTGGATCACGTGATCACTTAGATGATTAGAGGGATGTCTATCTAAGTGGGAGTTCTTAAGTAATATGATTAATTGAACTTTAATTTATCATGAACTTAGTACCTGATAGTATTTTGCATGTCTATGTTGTTGTAGATCAATGGCCCGTGCTACTGTTCCTTTGAATTTTAATGCGTTCCTAGAGAAAGCTAAGTTGAAAGATGATGGTAGTAACTACACGGACTGGGTCCGTAACTTGAGGATTATCGTCATTGCTGCACAGAAGAATTACGTCCTGGAAGCACCGCTAGGTGTTAGGCCTGCTGCAGACGCTACTAATGACGTTAAGAACGTCTGGCAGAGCAAAGCTGATGACTACTCGATAGTTCAGTGTGCCATGCTTTACGGCTTAGAACCGGGACTTCAACGACGTTTTGAACGTCATGGAGCATATGAGATGTTCCAGGAGTTGAAGTTAATATTTCAAGCAAATGCCCGGATTGAGAGATATGAAGTCTCCAATAAGTTCTATAGCTGCAAAATGGAGGAGAATAGTTCTGTCAGTGAGCATATACTCAAAATGTCTGGGTATCATAATCACTTGACTCAACTGGGAGTTAATCTTCCGGTTGATAGTGTCATTGACAGAGTTCTTCAATCATTGCCACCAAGCTACAAGAGCTTCGTGATGAACTATAATATGCAAGGGATGGATAAGACAATTCCCGAGCTCTTCGCAATGCTAAAGGCTGCGGAGGTAGAAATCAAAAAGGAGCATCAAGTGTTGATGGTCAACAAGACCACCAGTTTCAAGAAAAAGGGTAAAGAGAAGAAGGGGAACTTCAAGAAGAATGGCAAGCAAGTTGCTGCTCAAGTGAAGAAGCCCAAATCTGGACCTAAGCCTGAGACTGAGTGCTTCTACTGCAAAGGGACTGGTCACTGGAAGCGAAATTGCCCCAAGTATTTGGCGGATAAGAAGGATGGCAAGGTGAACAAAGGTATATGTGATATACATGTTATTGATGTGTACCTTACTAATGCTCGCAGTAGTACCTGGGTATTTGATACTGGTTCTGTTGCTAATATTTGCAACTCGAAATAGGGATTACGGATTAAGCGAAGATTGGCTAAGGACGAGGTGACGATGCATGTGGGAAATGGTTCCAAAGTCGATGTGATCGCCGTCGGCACGCTACCTCTACATCTACCTTCGGGATTAGTTTTAGACCTGAATAATTGTTATTTGGTGCCAGCGTTAAGCATGAACATTATATCTGGATCTTGTTTGATGCGAGACGGTTATTCATTTAAATCTGAGAATAATGGTTGTTCTATTTATATGAGTAATATCTTTTATGGTCATGCACCCTTGAAGAGTGGTCTATTTTTGTTAAATCTCGATAGTAGTGATACACATATTCATAATATTGAAACCAAAAGATGTAGAGTTGATAATGATAGTGCAACTTATTTGTGGCACTGCCGTTTGGGTCATATTGGTGTAAAGCGCATGAAGAAACTCCATACTGATGGACTTTTGGAATCACTTGATTATGAATCACTTGGTACTTGCGAATCATGCCTCAAAGGCAAGATGACTAAAACTCCGTTCTCTGGAACAATGGAGCGAGCAACGGATTTATTGGAAATAATACATACGGATGTATGCGGTCCGATGAATATTGAGGCTTGCGGCGGGTATCGTTATTTTCTGACCTTCACAGATGATTTGAGCAGATATGGGTATATCTACTTGATGAAACATAAGTCTGAAACATTTGAAAAGTTCAAAGAATTTCAGAGTGAAGTGGAAAATCATCGTAACAAGAAAATAAAGTTTCTGCGATCCGATCGTGGAGGAGAATATTTGAGTTACGAGTTTGGTCTTCATTTGAAACAATGCGGAATAGTTTCGCAACTCACGCCACCCGGAACACCACAGCGCAATGGTGTATCTGAACGTCGTAACCGCACTTTATTAGATATGGTGCGCTCTATGATGTCTCTTACTGATTTACCGCTATCGTTTTGGGGTTATGCTTTAGAGACGGCTGCATTCACGTTAAATAGGGCACCATCTAAATCCGTTGAGACGACACCTTATGAACTGTGGTTTGGCAAGAAACCCAAGTTGTCGTTTCTTAAAGTTTGGGGCTGCGATGCTTATGTGAAAAAGCTTCAACCTGATAAGCTCGAACCCAAATCGGAGAAATGTGTCTTCATAGGATACCCAAAGGAAACTATTGGGTAAACCTTCTATCACAGATCCGAAGGCAAGACATTCGTTGCTAAGAATGGATCCTTTCTAGAGAAGGAGTTTCTCTCGAAAGAAGTGAGTGGGAGGAAAGTAGAACTTGATGAGGTAACTGTACCTGCTCCCTTATTGGAAAGTAGTTCATCACAGAAATCAGTTCCTGTGACTCCTACACCAATTAGTGAGGAAGCTAATGATGATGATCATGTAACTTCAGATCAAGTTACTATCGAACCTCGTAGGTCAACCAGAGTAAGATCCGCACCAGAGTGGTACGGTAATCCGGTTCTGGAGGTCATGTTACTTGACCATGATGAACCTACAAACTATGAGGAAGCGATGATGAGCGCAGATTCCTCGAAATGGCTTGAGGCCATGAAATCTGAGATGGGATCCATGTATGAGAACAAAGTGTGGACTTTGGTTGACTTGCCCGATGATCGGCAAGCCATAGAGAATAAATGGATTTTCAAGAAGAAGACTGACACTGACGGTAATGTTACTGTCTACAAAGCTCGACTTGTTGCAAAAGGTTTTCGACAAGTTCAAGGAGTTGACTACGATGAGACCTTCTCACCTGTAGTGATGCTTAAGCCTGTCTGAATCATGTTAGCAATTGCCGCATTTTATGATTATGAAATTTGGCAAATGGATGTAAAAACTGCATTCCTGAATGGATTTCTGGAAGAAGAGTTGTATATGATACAACCCGAAGGTTTTATCGATCCAAAGGATGCTAACAAAGTGTGCAAGCTCCAGCGATCCATTTATGGACTGGTGCAAGCATCTCGGAGTTGGAATATACGTTTTGATTGTGTGATCAAAGCATATGGTTTTATACAGACTTTTGGAGAAGCCTGTATTTACAAGAAAGTGAGTGGGAGCTCTGTAGCATTTCTAATATTATATGTGGATGACATATTGTTGATTGGAAATGATATAGAATTTCTGGATAGCATAAAAGGATACTTGAATAAAAAAATTTCAATGAAAGACCTCGGTGAAGCTGCTTATATATTGGGCATCAAGATCTATAGAGATAGATCAAGACGCTTAATTGGACTTTCACAAAGCACATACCTTGATAAAGTTTTGAAGAAGTTCAAAATGGATCAAGCAAAGAAAGGGTTCTTGCCTGTGTTGCAAGGTGTGAAGTTGAGTAAGACTCAATGCCCGACCACTGCAGAAGATAGAGAGAAAATGAAAGTCATTCCCTATGCCTCAGCCATAGGTTCTATCATGTATGCAATGCTGTGTACCAGACCTGATGTGTGCCTTGCTATAAGTTTAGCAGGGAGGTACCAAAGTAATCCAGGAGTGGATCACGGGATAGCGGTCAAGAACATCCTGAAATACTTGAAAAGGACTAAGGATATGTTTCTCGTTTATGGAGGTGACAAAGAGCTCGTCGTAAGTGGTTACGTCGATGCAAGTTTTGACACTGATCCGGATGACTCTAAGTCACAAACCGGATACGTATTTATATTGAATGGTGGAGCTGTCAGTTGGTGCAGTTCTAAGCAAAGCGTCGTGGCGGGATCTACGTGTGAAGCGGAGTACATAGCTGCTTCGGAAGCAGCGAATGAAGGAGTCTGGATGAAGGAGTTCATATCCGATCTAGGTGTCATACCTAGTGCATCGGGTCCAATGAAAATCTTTTGTGACAATACTGGTGCAATTGCCTTGGCAAAGGAATCCAGATTTCACAAGAGAACCAAGCACATCAAGAGACGCTTCAATTCCATCCATGATCAAGTCAAGGAGGGAGACATAGAGATTTGCAAAATACATACGGATCTGAATGTTGCAGATCCGTTGACTAAGCCTCTCTCACGAGCAAAACATGATCAGCACCAAGACTCCATGGGTGTTAGAATCATTACTGTGTAATCTAGATTATTGACTCTAGTGCAAGTGGGAGACTGAAGGAAATATGCCCTAGAGGCAATAATAAAGTTATTATTTATATTTCCTTATATCATGATAAATGTTTATTATTCATGCTAGAATTGTATTAACCGGAAACTTAATACATGTGTGAATACATAGATAAACAGAGTGTCACTAGTATGCCTCTACTTGACTAGCTCGTTAATCAAAGATGGTTAAGTTTCCTAGCCATAGACATGAGTTGTCATTTGATGAACGGGATCACATCATTAGAGAATGATGTGATTGACAAGACCCATCCGTTAGCTTAGCACGATGATCGTTTAGTTTGTTGCTATTGCTTTCTTCATGGCTTATACAAGTTCCTATGACTATGAGATTATGCAACTCCCGAATACCGGGGGAACACTTAGTGTGCTATCAAACATCACAACGTAACTGGGTGATTATAAAGATGCTCTACAGGTGTCTCCGAAGGTGTTTGTTGAGTTGGCATAGATCGAGATTAGGATTTGTCACTCCGATTGTCGGAGAGGTATCTCTGGGCCCTCTCGGTAATGCACATCATATGAAGCCTTGCAAGCAATGTGACTAATGAGTTAGTTATGGGATGATGAATTACGGAACGAGTAAAGAGACTTGCCGGTAACGAGATTGAACTAGGTATGATGATACCGACGATCGAATCTCGGGCAAGTAACATACCGATGACAAAGGGAACAACGTATGTTGTTATGCGGTTTGACCGACAAAGATCTTCGTAGAATATGTGGGAGCCAATATGAGCATCCAGGTTCCGCTATTGGTTATTGACCGGAGATGAGTCTCGGTCATGTCTACATAGTTCTCGAACCCGTAGGGTCCGCACGCTTAACGTTCGATGACGATCGGTATTATGAGTTTATGTGTTTTGATGTACCGAAGGTAGTTAGGAATCCCGGATGTTATCACGGAAATTACGAGGAGTCTCGAAATGGTCGAGACATAAAGATTGATATATTGGACCATGTTATTCGGACACCGGAAGTGTTCCGGAAGGTTTCGGATAAAACCGGAGTGCCGGAGGGTTACCGGAACCCCCCCCGGGAAGTTATGGGCCCTTAGTGGGCTTTAGGGGAGAGAGAGGGCAGCAGCCAGGAGGTGGCGCACCCCCCAAGGGGAGTCCGAATTGGACTAGGGGAGGGGGCGCAACCCCTCTTTCCCTCTCCCTCTCCCTCCCTTTCCTTCTCCTCCTAGTTGGACTAGGAAAGGGGGAAACCTACTCCTACTAGGAGTTGGATTCCTCCCCCCTTGGCGCGCCCTATGAGGGCCAGCCGGCCTCCCCCTTGCTCCTTTATATACGGGGGCAGGGGGCACCCTAGAACACACAAGTTGATTGTTTTTAGCCGTGTGCGGTGCCCCCCTCCACAGATTTCCACCTCGGTCATATTTTCGGAGAGCTTAGGCGAAGCCCTGCAGGAATCACTTCATCATCAACGTCACCACGCCATCGTGCTGACGGAACTCTCCCTCGGCCTCAGCTGGATCAAGAGTTCGAGGGACGTCACCGAGCTGAACGTGTGCAGATCGCGGAGGTGCCGTGCGTTCGGTACTTGATCAGTTGGATCGCGAAGACGTTTGACTACATCAACCGCATTACTAAACGCTTCCGCTTTCGGTCTACGAGGGTACGTGGACACACTCTCCCGCTCATTGCTATGCATCACCTAGATTGATCTTGCGTGTTCGTAGGAATTTTTTTGAAATTACTGCATTCCCCAACAATCACATCACAACATACCCTACAAAAACAAGTTAGATGTCCTCTACTTTGTTGTTGCAAGTTTTACGTGGCTGCTACGGGCAACTAGCAAGAACCATTCTTACCTACGCAAAACCACAACGGTGATTATCAAGTTTGCTGTTTTAACCTTCTTCAAGGACTAGCCGTAGTCAAATTCGATTCAACTAAAGTAGGAGAAACAGACACCCGCCAGCCACCTTTATGCAAAACAAGTTGCATTTTAGTCGGTGGAACCGGTCTCATGTGCGTGGACATATAAGGTTGGTCCAGGCCGCTTCATCCCACAATACCGCCGAATCGAAATAAGATGTTGGTGGTAAGCAGTATGACCATCACCGCCCACAACTTCTTTGTGTTCTACCCGTGCATATCATCTATGCATAGACCTGGATCATGATGCCACTGTTGGGGAACTGACATGAAAAACAAAAAAAATTATATGCACATGCAAGATCTATCCATGGAGATCCATAGCTACGAGAGGGGAGAGTGTGTCTACGTACCCTCGTAGACCGTTAAGCGGAAGCGTTTATCAACGCGGTTGATGTAGTCATACACCTTCATGATCCGCCCGATCAAGTACCGAACGTACGACACCTCTGCGTTCAGCACATGTTCAACTCGATGACGTCCTGGCCTTCTTGATCTAGCAAGACGGGCGAAGTAGTAGATGAGTTCCGGCAGCACGACGACGTGGTAATGGTGGTGATGCAACTATCTCCGCAGGGCTTCGCCGAGCACTACGAAAATATGACCGAGGATGAACTAGAGGGAGAGGGGCGCCGCACATGGCAAGGGAATCGTGGTGTGTGTTGCCCCTCTTCCTCCTCACATATATATAGGTGGGGGGAGGAGGGAAGGCAGCCTAGTGCGCCCCAAGGGGGCCGGCGGCCAGCCCTAGGCGCCCCCTTTCCTTCCCAGGGGGGTGGAGGAGAAGGCAGGAGGGGGGCCGGTGGCTCCCTTGCCTTAGGTGCCCCCTATCCTTCCCTATAGGGTTGGCGGCCAGGGAGAGGGCGTGCCAGCCCCTTGTGGGCTGGTGTGTTCCTCCCCTTGGCCCATTAGGCCCATATACTCCCCGTAGGTCTCCCGGAACCCCTTCCAGTGATCCGATGATTACCCGGTATATTCTGGAACCTTTCCAGTGGCTAAATAGCATCGTCCTATATATCAATCTTTACCTCCGGACCATTCTAGAGCTCCTCGTCATGTCCATGATCTCATCTGGGACTCCGAACAACATTCGGTCACCAACTCACATAACTCATATAGTACTATATCGTCAACGAACGTTAAGCGTGCGGACCCTACGGGTTCGAGAATGATGTAGACATGACCGAGACGCTTCTCCGATCAATAACCAATAGCGGGACCTGGATGCCCATATTGGTTCCTACATATTCTACAAAGATCTTTATCGGTCGAACCTTTATGACAACATACTTAGTTCCCTTTGTTTGCCGGTATGTTACTTGCCCGAGATTCGATCGTCGGTATCTTCATACCTAGTTCAATCTCATTACCGGCAAGTCTCTTTACTCATTCTGTAATACATCATCTCGTAACTAACTCCTTAGTCACTTTGCTTGCAAGCTTCTTATGATGTGTATTACCAAGAGGGCCCAGAGATACCTCTCCGATACACGGAGTGACAAATCCCAATCTCGATCCATGCCAACTCAACAGACACCTTCAGAGATACCTGTAGAGCATCTTTATGATCACCCATTTACATTGTGATGTTGGATAGCACACAAGCCATTCCTCCGGTATCCGGGAGTTGCATGATCTCATGGTTGAAGGAATATGTATTTGAAATTAAGAAAGCAGTAGCAATAAACTGAACGATCATATGCTAAGCTAACGGATGGGTCTTGTCCATCACATAATTCTCCTAATGATGTGATCTCATTATCAAGTGGCAACACATGTCCATGGTTAGGAAACCTTAACCATCTTTGATCAACGAGCTAGTCCAGTAGAGGCTCACTAGGGACACGGTATTTGTTTATGTATCCACACATGTATTTAAGTTTTCGATCAATACAATTCTAGCGTGAATAATAAACCTTTATCATGAATAAGGAAATATAATAATAACAACTTTATTATTGCCTCTAGGGCATATTTCCATCACCTTCCACGCCCTCCGGGAGCTATTCTGCCGGGGAAACTTCCCTCCGGGAGGGGGAAATCGAAACCATCATCATCACCAACGATCCTCTCATCGAGAGGGGGTCAATCTCCATCAACATCTTCCCCAGCACCATCTCCTCTCAAACCCTAGTTCATCTCTTGTATCCGATCTTTATCTCAATACCTCAGATTGGTACCTGTGGGTTGCTAGTAGTGTTGATTACTCCTTGTAGTTGATGCTAGTTGGTTTATTTGGTGGAAGATCATATGTTGAGATCCTTAATGATATTCAATACCCCTTTGATTATGAACATGAATATGCTTTGTGAGTAGTTACGTTTGTTCCTGAGGACATGGGAGAAGTCTTGTTATAAGTAATCATGTGAATTTGGTATTCGTTCGATATTTTGATGAGATGTATGTTGTCTTTCCTCTAGTGGTGTTATGTGAACGTCGAGTACATGACACTTCACCATGATTTGGGCCTAGAGGAAGGCATTGGGAAGTAATAAGTAGACGATGGGTTGCTAGAGTGACAGAAGCTTAAACCCTAGTTTATGCGTTGCTTCGTAAGGGGCTGATTTGGATCCATATGTTTCATGCTATGGTTAGATTTATCTTAATTCTTCTTTCGTAGTTGCGGATGCTTGCGAGAGGGGCTAATCATAAGTAGGAGGCTTGTCCAAGTAAGGACAGCACCCAAGCACCGGTCCACCCACATATCAAATTATCAAAGTAACGAACGCGAATCATATGAGCATGATGAAAACTAGCTTGACAATAATTCCCATGTGTCCTTGGGAGCGCTTTGCTTTATATAAGAGTTTGTCCAGGCTTGTCCTTTGCTACAAAAAGGATTGGGCCACCTTGCTGCACCTTTGTTACACTTGTTGCTTGTTACCCGTTATGAATTATCTTATCACAAAACTATCTGTTACCGATAATTTCAGTGCTTGCAGAGAATACCTTGCTGAAAACCGCTTGTCATTTCCTTCTGCTCCTCGTTGGGTTCAACACTCTTACTTATCGAAAGGACTATGATAGATCCCCTATACTTGTGGGTCATCAAGACTCTTTTCTGGCGCCATTGCCGGGGAGTGAAGCGCCTTTGGTAAGGAAAAATTTATATAGTGTGCTGAAATTTACTGTCACTTGTTGCTATGGAAAATAATCCTTTGAGGGGCTTGTTCGGGGTATCTTCACCCTGAACGGAAGAACAAAGAGTTTCCCCTTAACCTACTGAACCTACTGCAAATATTTATTATGAAATTCCTTTGGGTATGATAGAGAAATTTCTAGCTAATCCTTATGCAAGGAGATGGAACATTACATCTTGATATGCATCTAATCTATATCGATGAAGTTTGTGGATTATTTAAGCTTGCAGGTTTGCCTGAGGATGAAGTCAAGAAGAAGTTCTTCCCTCTATCTTTGAAGGAGAAGGAATTGACATGTTATAGGCTATGCGATGATATTGGGACTTGGAATTACAACTGATTGAAATTGGAATTTCATCAGAAGTTTTATCCTATGCATCTAGTTCCTCGTGATCGGAATTATATTTATAATTTTTGGCCTCGTGAAGGAGAAATTATCGCTCAAGCTTGGGGGAGGCTTAATTCAATGTTATATTCATGCCCCAATCATGAGCTCTCAAGAGAAATTATTATTTAGAATTTTTATGCTCGGCTTTCTCGTAATGATCAATCCATCTCGATACTACTTGTACTGGTTCTTTTATGAAGAAGACTATAGAATTCAAATGGTATTTATTGGAAAGAATTAAACGCAAATCTGAAGATTGGGAACTCGACGAACATAAGGAGTCAGGTATAAACCTCAAGTTTGATTGTGTTAAATCTTTTATGGATACCGATGCTTTTCGTGAATTTATCACTAAATATGGACTTGACTCTGAGATAGTAGCTTCTTACTGTGAATCATTTGCTACTCATGTTGATCTCCCTAAGGAGAAGTGGTTTAAATATCATCCTCCCATTGAAGTAAAAATAGTAGAACCTATTAAAGCTGAAGAGGAAACTATTACTGATAATGTTGACCATATTGTTCCTACTGCTTATATTGAGAAACCACCTTTCCCTGTTAGGATAAAGGAACATGCTAAAGCTTCAGCTGTGGTTCGTAAGAGTTATACTAGAACACCTACACCCCCTGAACAATTTAAAGTTGAATCTAGTATTGCTATGGTTAAAGATCTCTTGGTCGATAATATTGATGGGCATGCTATTTATTTCTGTGATGAAGCTGCTAGAATTGCTAGACCCGATGATAAAGATAAACATAGACCTGTTGTTGGCATGCCTGCTATTTCTGTTAAAATAGGAGATCATTGTTATCATGGCTTATGTGATTTGGGTTCTAGTGCGAGTTCAATTCCCTTTACTTTATATCAAAAAATTATGAATGATATTGCACCTACTGAAATAGAAGATATTGATGTCACTATTAAGCTTGCCAATAGAGATACTATATCACCAATTGGGATTGTTAGAGATGTTGAAGTCTTGTGTGGGAAAATAAAATACCCTACTAATTTTATAGTTCTTGGCTCCCCACAAGATGATTTTTGTCCCATTATATTTGGTATACCTTTCTTGAACACTGTTAATGCCAAAATAGATTGTGAGAAAGAAACTGATACTGTAAGTTTTGGGGATGTGTCTCATGCGTTTAATTTCTCCAAATTTCGTAGGCAACCCCATGATAAAGAATTGCCTAGTAAAGATAAAATTATTGGTCTTGCTTCTATTGCAGTGCCTCCTACTGATCCTTTAGAATAATATTTGCTAGACCATGAAAATGATATGTTCATGAATGAAAGAAAGGAATTAGACGAGATTTTCTTTAAACAGATGCCTGTTTTGAAACACAATTTGCCTGTTGAGACTCTTGGAGATCCTCTACCATCCAACAGTGATCCTGTATTTGATCTTAAACAATTACCTGATACTTTGAAATATGCTTATCTTGATGAGAAGAAGACATATCCTGTTATTATTAGTGCTAACCTTTCAGAGCATGAAGAAAAGAAATTATTGAAAACTCTGAAGAAGCACCGTGCAGCTATTGGATATACTCTGGATGATCTTAAGGGCATTAGTCCCACTCTATGTCAGCACAAAATTAATATGGAACTCGATGCTAAACCAGTTGTTGATCACCAGCGACGGTTGAGTCCTAAAATGAAAGAAGTGGTAAGAAATGAAATATTAAAGCTTCTGGAAGCAAGTATAATTTATCCTGTTGCTGATAGTAGATGGGTAAGTCCTGTTCATTGTGTCCCCAAGAAGGGAGGTATTACCTTTGTTCCTAATGATAAAAATGAATTGATTCCACAAAGAATTGTCACAGGTTATAGGATGGTTATTGATTTTAGAAAGTTGAACAAAGCTACTAGGAAAGATCATTATCCTCTACCTTTTATTGATCAAATGCTAGAAAGACTATCAAAACATACACACTTTTGCTTTCTAGATGGTTATTCTAGTATTTCCCTAATACCTATGTCACAAGAGGATCAAGAAAAAACTACTTTAACTTGCCCGTTCGGTACCTTTGCTTGACGTATGCCTTTTGGTTTATGTAATGCACCTGCTACCTTTCAAAGATGTATGACTACTATATTCTCTGACTTTTGTGAAAAGATTGTTGAGGTTTTCATGGATGATTTCTCCGTTTACGGAACTTCTTTTGATGATTGCTTAAGCAACCTTGATCGAGTTTTGCAGAGATGTGAAGACACTAATCTTGTCTTGAATTGGGAGAAGTGCCACTTTATGGATAATGAAGGTATTGTCTTGGGGCATAAAATCTTCGAAAGAGGTATTGAAGTTGATAAAGCTAAAGTTGATGCTATTGAAAAGATGCCGTGTCCTAAAGATATCAAAGGTATAAGAAGTTTCCTTGGTCATGTTGGTTTCTATAGGAGGTTTATTAAAGACTTCTCTAAAATTTCTAGGCCTCTCACTAATCTCTTGCAAAAAGATGTTCCATTTGTTTTTGATGATGATTGTGTAGAAGCATTTGAAATACTTAAGAAGGCTTTGAATTCTGCACCTATTGTTCAACCACCTGATTGGAACCTACCCTTTGAAATTATGTGTGATGCTAGTGATTATGTTGTTGGTGCTGTTCTAGGACAAAGAGTTGATAAGAAATTAAATGTTATCCATTATGCTAGTAAAACTCTAGACAATGCCCAAAGAAATTATGCTACTACTGAAAAAGAATTTTTAGCAGTTGTATTTGTTTGTGATAAGTTCAGATCTTATATTGTTGATTCCAAAGTAACCGTTCACACCGATCATGCTGTTATTAAATACCTTATGGAAAGAAGGATGCTAAACCTATACTTATTAGATGGGTTCTCTTGCTATAAGAATTTGATTTGCATATTATTGATAGAAAGGGAGCTGAGAACCCCGTAGCAGACAACTTGTCTAGGTTAGAAAATATTCTTGATGACCCACTACCTATTGATGATAGCTTTCCTGATGAACAATTAGCTGTCATAAATGTTTCTCGTAGTGCTCCTTGGTATGCTGATTATGCCAATTATATTGTTGCCAAATTTATACCACTTAGCTTCACATACCAACAAAAGAAAAGGTTTTTCTATGATTTAAGACATTACTTCTGGGATGACCCACACATTTATAAAGAAGGAGTAGATGGTGTTATTAGACGTTGTGTACCTGAGCATGAACAGGAACAGATTCTACGCAAGTGTCACTCCAAGGCCTACGGAGGACACCATGCTGGAGATAGAACTGCACACAAGGTATTACAATCTGGTTTTTATTGGCCTACTCTTTTTAAGGATGCTCGTAAGTTTGTCTTGGCTTGTGATGAATGTCAAAGAATTGGTAATATTAGTAGATGTCAGGAAATGCTTGCTAAGTATGATGTTAACCATAGAATTGCATCTCCATATCATCCTCAGTCTTGTGGTCAAGTAGAATTGAGTAATTGAGAAATAAAGTTGATTTTGTAAAAGACTGTTAATAGATCCAGAAAGAATTGGTCTAAGAAACTTGAGGATGCATTATGGGCTTATAGAACTGCTTATAAAAACCCTATGGGTATGTCTCCTTATAAAATGGTTTATGGAAAGGCATGTCACTTACCTCTCAAACTAGAACATAAAGCTTTTTGGGCAATTAAAGAACTCAACTATGATTTCAAACTTGCCGGTGAGAAGAGGTTATTTGACATTAGCTCACTTGATGAATGGAGAACCCAGGCCTATGAGAATGCCAAATTGTTTAAAGAGAAAGTTAAGAGATGGCATGATAAAAGGATACAAAAGCATGAATTTAATGTAGGTGACCATGTCTTGCTATACAATTCTCATTTAAGATTTTTTGCAGGAAAGCTTCTCTCTAAATGGGAGGGCCCTTACATTATCGAGGAAGTTTATCGTTCCGGTGCCATCAAAATCAACAACGCCGAAGGCACTAACCCGAAGGTGGTAAATGGGCAAAGAATCAAACATTATATCTTAGGTACTCCCATAAATGTTGAGACCAATATTATTAATACCATAACACCGGAGGAGTACATAAGAGAGACCTACCAGAATGTTTCAGACTCCGAAAAGGAATAGGTATGTGGTACGGTAAGTAAACCGACTCCAAAACTTTTCCAATGGCAATTTTACTCTGTTTTGGAATTTTTAAAAAATTAGGAAAATAAAAGGTAGTCCAAAAAGCGCACGAGGATGCGACAAGCCCTGGGGGCGCGCCCTACCCCCTGAGCGCGCCTACCAGGCTTGTGGCCACCTTGTGTGCCCTCTGGACTCCGTTTTCTTGTAGTACACTTCTTTTGGTCGGTAAAAATTCATTATATAATCTCCCGAAGGTTTTGACCACCGTACCACGGCAAAATCCTCTATTCTTGTGTTTAGTTAATTCTGCAGCAGAATTGGAGCAAGATGTCTTTGCAAGAGTCGGTCGGGGAGAGTCGGGTCTCTCACCCGATACCGGGCCCAAGAGCATACAGCGAAGCTGACCACCTTGGGTGGTCAACGGAGGAAGAGATGGAGGCTGACCTGAAAAGAGTGGATGCCATGGAGGAGGATAAAGAAGCTACCTCTCGCCTTCAACCTAGAGCTATGCTTGAGGAACTCCAGAGCTCAGCAATACCGGATTCGGTCATACCTCCCAATGCTAGATTTCTCTCTTATGATAACATGAAAAAGAGTGTTGCTTTTTCCCCCGCAGCCAGGAAGCATCCATTGGTGATCGGAGCTCTAGCTGTCACAGGCAAACTCCGCAAGGAAATAATGGATCTTAAGCAGCAAAATAATAAGCTTGAGGAGGAGAATCGCATTCTAAGGGGCATCATCGCCAAGAATATCACATCACCACCTCCGAAGGAGACATAAATACATGGGTATGGGCACTCCCCTTGGCAACTGCCAAGCTTGGGGGAGGTTCCCCGGTATCGTATCACCATCACATCTTTACCTTTATCGTTTTTCTTAGTTTGATCCTTTTGGTTATATCTCGGTTTAGTAGAATAAAGTTTTAGTATGATCTAGCTTTGAGTTTTGCTTTGTATTCCCTCTATGTAATCGAGTCCGAGAGTTATATAATAAAGATTAGTTTTGAGTTGAGGGCTTTGCTTTCTTAAAGAAAGAGAGGTCTCACATATAAATATACTATCTTGGACATCTTTTGTGATTGTGAGCACTCATTAAAATATTATATGCTAAAAGGTTGATGTTGGACAAGGAAGACAACATAATGGGTTATGTTTCTTTATATCCAAATAGAAGTTATATTGTCATGGATCCTCCAACATGCTGAGCTTGCTTCTCATACCATGCTAGCCAAATCTTTTGCACCAAGTAGAGATACTACTTGTGCATCCAAAATCCCTAAACCCAGTTTTGCCATGAGAGTCCACCATACCTACCTATGGATTGAGTAAGATCCTTCAAGTAAGTTGACATCGGTGCAAGCAATAAAAATTGCTCTCTAAAATATGTATGATCTTTTAGTGTGAGGAAAATAAGCTTTATACGAACTTGTGATATGGAAGAAATAAAAGCGACAGACTGCATAATATAGTTCTTTATCACAAGCGGCAATATAAAGTGATGTTCTTTTGCATTAAGATTTTGTGCATCCAACCATAAAAGCACATGACAACCTCTACTTCCCTCTGCGAAGGGCCTATCTTTTATTTGCTTTCTACCTTAATGCAAGAATCATGGTGATCATCACCTATTCTTTTTACACTTTTTCTTTTTGGCAAGCACTATATGTTGGGGAAGATCCAGATATATATATCCACTCGGATGTAGATATTCATAAACTATTATTGTTGACATTATCCTTGAGGTAAAAGGTTGGGAGGTGAAACCATAAAGCCCATATCTTTCTCTGTGACCGATTGAAATTTTGATCTCATAGATGTTGCGTGAGTGTTAGCAATTATGAAAGAATAAATGATAGTTGAGTATGTGAACTTGCTAAAAAGCTCTTATATTGACTCTTTCCTATGTTATGATAAATTGCAATTGCTCCAATGACTGAAATAATAGTTTGTTAGTTTTCAATAAAGTTCTTGTTCCATACTTTACCTTGTGAATGAATTGTTACTTTGGCATAAGAAATTATATGACAAAATATGTTGCTGTTCTAAAGATGATCATGATGCCTTCATGTCCGTATTTTATTTTATAGAAACCTCTATCTCTAAACATGTGGACCTGATTATCGATTTTGGCTTCCGCTTGAGGACAAGCAAGGTGTAAGCTTGGGGGAGTTGATACGTCCATTTTGCATCATGCTTTTATATTGATATTTATTGCGTTATGGGCTGTTATTACACATTATGGTACAATACTTATGCCTTTTCTCTCTTATTTTACAAGGTTTACACAAAGAGGGAGAACGCCGGCAGCTGGAATTCTGGACTGGAAAGGAGCAAATCTGAGAGACCTATTCTGCACAACTCCAAAAGTCCTAAAAATTTACGGAGAACTATTTTGGAATATATAAAAATATTGGGTGAAGAAAATACCAGAGGGGACGCACCAGGTGGCCACAAGCCTGGGGGGCGTGCCCCTAGGGCTTGTGGGCCCCCTGGCAGGTCTCCGGTGCCCATCTTCTGCTATATGGAGGGTTTTGACCTGAAAAAATCATAAGGAAGCTTTCGGGATGAAGCGCCGCCGTCTCGAGGCGGAACCTGGGCAGAAGCAATCTAGGGCTCCAGCGGAGCTATTCTGCCGGGGAAACTTGCCTCCGGGAGGGGGAAATCGAAGCCATCGTCATCACCAACGATCCTCTCATCGAGAGGGGGTCAATCTCCATCAACATATTCACCAGCACCATCTCCTCTCAAACCCTTGTTCATCTCTTGTATCCGATCTTTGTCTCAACACCTCAGATTGGTACCTGTGGGTTGCTAGTAGTGTTGATTACTCCTTGTAGTTGATGCTAGTTGGTTTATTCGGTGGAAGATCATATGTTCAGATCCTTAATGATATTCAATACCCCTCTGATTATGAACATGAATATGCTTTGTGAGTAGTTACATTTGTTCCTGAGGACATGGGAGAAGTCTTGTTATAAGTAATCATGTGAATTTGGTATTCATTCGATATTTTGATGAGATGTATGTTATCTTTCCTCTAGTGGTGTTATGTGAACGTCGAGTACATGACACTTCACCATGATTTGGGACTAGGGGAAGGCATTGGGAAGTAATAAGTAGATGATGGGTTGCTAGAGTGACAGAAGCTTAAACCCTAGTTTATGCGTTGCTTTGTAAGGGGCTGATTTGGATCCATATGTTTCATGCTATGGTTAGATTTATCTTAATTCTTCTTTCGTAGTTGCGGATGCTTGCGAGAGGGGTTAATCATAAGTGGGAGGCTTGTCCAAGTAAGGACAGCACCCAAGCACCGGTCCACCCACATATCAAATTATCAAAGTAACGAACGCGAATCATATGAGCATGATGAAAACTAGATTGACAATAATTCCCATGTGTCCTCGGGAGCGCTTTGCTTTATATAAGAGTTTGTCCAGGCTTGTCCTTTGCTACAAAAGGATTGGGCCACCTTGCTGCACCTTTGTTATACTTGTTGCTTGTTACCCGTTACGAATTATCTTATCACAAAACTATCTGTTACCGATAATTTCAGTGCTTGCAGAGAATACCTTGCTGAAAACCGCTTGTCATTTCCTTCTGCTCCTCGTTGGGTTCGACACTCTTACTTATCGAAAGGACTATGATAGATCCCCTAAACTTGTGGGTCATCAAGACTCTCTTCTGGCGCCGTTGCCGGGGAGTGAAGCGCCTTTGGTAAGGAAAAATTTATATAGTGTGCTGAAATTTACTGTCACTTGTTGCTATGGAAAATAATCCTTTGAGAGGCTTGTGCGGGGTATCTTCACCCCGACTGGAAGAACAAAGAGTTGCCCCTCAACCTACTGAACCTACTAAAAATATTTATTATGAAATTCCTTCGGGTATGATAGAGAAATTGCTAGCTAATCCTTATGCAGGAGATGGAACATTACATCCTGATATGCATCTAATCTATGTGGATGAAGTTTGTGGATTATTTAAGCTTGCAGGTTTGCCTAGGGATGAAGTCAAGAAGAAGCTCTTCCCTTTATCTTTGAAGGAGAAGGCATTGACATGGTATAGGCTATGCGATGATATTGGTACTTGGAATTACAACCAATTGAAGTTGGAATTTCTTCAGAAGTTTTATCCTATGCATCTAGTTCATCGTGATCGGAATTATATTTATAATTTGGGCCATTTGCATTTCTATCCCTAACTCGAACCACCTACTCAGATTTTCCCCTAACTTCGAAGCCTGCTCAAATTTGCCCCTCTGCCGTTAGATACTCTTACCGAAATGTCCTCCGTGCCATTACCGTCCTGTCAATGGGCTTTGACCATCCTGAAATAAATAGCAAAAAAAATCTAAAAAATCTAAAATTTTGTGGGGTTGAAGATACTCATGTACGCAAGGTGCGTGCAAATATTCGTGCTATTTGGACATTCTAGGAGCTCGTGGCAAGGAAAAACAGTTAATCTGTATACTTGTGAACAGTAAATTTGGAATAAATAGCAAGAAAATAAAAAAAAAATATTAAATTTTTTGGCATCAAAGAGGCTTGGGTGCACAAGGTGCTTGCAAGTTTTTGTGATCAAATGACATGCGAGGAGCTCTAGCAAAAAAACAAAATAGTCATTTTTTCCAAAGTTTTTTCCCAAGCCAAATTTTGTTTTTTTCTCCACGAGCTCCTACAGTGTCCAAACACAACAAAATTTTGCACGCACCTTGTGAACCCGAGCCTCTTTGATGCCAAATTTTTTTCATATTTTTTTCAATTTTCTTGCTATTTTTTTAAATTTACTATTCACAGGCGTACATATTTACTGTTTTTTCTTTGCCACGAGCTCCTGGAATGTCCAAACAGCACGAAAATTTGCACGCGTCTTGCGAACCTGAGTATCTTTGATCCCACAAAATTTCAGATTTTTAATATTTTTTGCTATTTTTTTCAGGATGGTCAAAGCCCTTTGACCGACTTTGACTGAACGGTAACGACACACAAGGGCATTTCTATAAGTGCACATAACGGCAGAGGGGCAAATTTGAGCAGGCTTCAAAATTAGGGGCAAATATGAGTAGTAGGTTCCAGTTAGGGACACAGATGTAAAAGACCCTTATAATTTTTGGCCTCGTGAAAGAGAAAGTATCGCTCAAGCTTGGGGGAGGCTTAAGTCAATGTTATATTCATGCCCCAATCATGAGCTCTCAAGAGAAATTATTATTTAGAATTTTTATGCTCGGCTTTCTCGTAATGATCAATCCATGCTCGATACTTCTTGTACTTGTTCTTTTATGAAGAAGACTATTGAATTCAAATAAGATTTATTGGAAAGAATTAAACGCAATTCGGAAGATTGGGAACTCGACGAAGGTAAGGAGTCAGGTATAAATCTCAAGTTTGATTGTGTTAAATCTTTTATGGATACCGATGCTTTTCGTGAATTTAGCATTTAATATGGACTTGACTCTGAGATAGTAGCTTCTTTCTGTGAATCATTTGCTACTCATGTTGATCTCCCTAAGGAGAAGTGGTTTAAATATCATCCTCCCATTGAAGTAAAAATAGTAGAACCTATTAAAGCCGAAGAGGAAACTATTACTGATAATGTTGACCCTATTGTTCCTACTACTTATATTGAGAAACCACCTTTCCCTGTTAGGATAAAGGAACATGCTAAAGTTTCAGCTGTGGTTCGTAAGAGTTATCCTAGAACACCTACACCCCCTGAACAAATTAAAGTTGAATCTACTATTGCTATGGTTAAAGATCTCTTGGTCGAAAATATTGATGGGCATGTTATTTATTTCTGTTATGAAGCTGCTAGAATTGCTAGACCTGATGATAAAGATAAACATAGACCTATTGTTGGCATGCCTGTTGTTTCTGTTAAAATAGGAGATCATTGTTATCATGGCTTATGTGATTTGGGTGCTAGTATGAGTGCAATTCCCTTTACTTTATATCAAGAAATTATGAATGATATTGCACCTGCTGAAATAGAAGATATTGATGTCACTATTAAGCTCGCCAATAGAGATACTATATCACCAATTGGGATTGTTAGAGATGTTGAAGTCTTGTGTGGGAAAATAAAATACCCTACTGATTTTATAGTTCTTGGCTCCCCACAAGATGATTTTTGTCCCATTATATTTGGTAGACCTTTCTTGAACACTGTTAATGCCAAAATAGATTGTGAGAAAGAAACTGATACTGTAAGTTTTGGGGATGTGTCTCATGAGTTTAATTTCTCCAAATTTCGTAGACAACCGCATGATAAAGAATTGCCTAGTAAATATGAAATTATTGGTCTTGCTTCTATTGTCGTGCCTCCTACTGATCCTTTAGAACAATATTTGCTAGACCATGAAAATGATATGTTCATGAATGACAGAAAGGAATTAGATGAGATTTTCTTTAAACAGATGCCTGTTTTGAAACATAATTTGCCTGTTGAGACTCTTGGAGATCCTCTACCATCCAACAGTGATCCTGTATTTGATCTTAAACAATTACCTGATACTTTGAAATATGCTTATCTTGATGAGAAGAAGATATATCCTGTTAATATTAGTGCTAACCTTTCAGAGCATGAAGAAAAGAAATTATTGAAAACTCTGAAGAAGCACCGTGCAGCTATTGGATATACTCTGGATGATCTTAAGGGCATTAGTCCCACTCTATGTCAGCACAAAATTAATATGGAACCCGATGATAAACCAGTTGTTGATCACCAGCGACGGTTGAATCCTAAAATGAAAGAAGTGGTAAGAAATGAAATACTAAAGCTTCTGGAAGCAGGTATAATTTATCATGTTGCTGATAGTAGATGGGTAAGTCATGTTCATTGTGTCCCCAAGAAGGGAGGTATTACCGTTGTTCCTAATGATAAAAATGAATTGATTCCACAAAGAATTGTCACAGGTTATAGGATGGTTATTGATTTTAGAAAGTTGAACAAACCTACTAGGAAAGATCATTATCCTCTACCTTTTATTGATCAAATGCTAGAAAGACTATCAAAACATACACACTTTTGCTTTCTAGATGGTTATTCTGATTTTTCCCAAATACTTGTGTCACAAGAGGATCAAGAAAAAACTACTTTTACTTGCCCTTTCGGTACCTTTGCTTATAGACGTATGCCTTTTGGTTTATGTAATGCACCTGCTACCTTTCAAAGATGTACGACTGCTATATTCTCTGCTTTTTGTGAAAAGATGGTTGAGGTTTTCATGGATGATTTCTCCATTTACGGAACTTATTTTGATGATTACTTAAGCAACCTTGATCGAGCTTTGCAGAGATGTGAAGACACTAATCTTGTCTTGAATTGGGAGAAGTGCCACTTTATGGTTAATGAAGGTATTGTCTTGGGGCATAAAATCTCCGAAAGAGGTATTGAAGTTGATAAAGCTAAAGTTGATTCTATTGAAAAGATGCCATGTCCTAAAGATATCAAAGGTATAAGATGTTTCCTTGGTCATGCTGGTTTCTATAGGAGGTTTATTAAAGACTTCTCTAAAATTTCTGGGCCTCTCACTAATCTCTTGCAAAAATATGTTCCATTTGTTTTTGATGATGATTGTGTAGAAGCATTTGAAATACTTAAGAAGGCTTTGATTTCTGCACCTATTGTTCAACCACCTAATTGGAACCTACCCTTTGAAATTATGTGTGATGCTAGTGATTATGCTGTTGGTGCTGTTTTAGGACAAAGTGTTGATAAGAAATTAAATGTTATCCATTATGCTAGTAAAACTCTAAACAATGCCCAAAGAAATTATGCTACTACTGAAAAAGAATTTTTAGCAGTTGTATTTGCTTGTGATAAGTTCAGATCTTATATTGTTGATTCCAAAGTAACCGTTCACACCGATCATGCTGCTATTAAATACGTTATGGAAAAGAAGGATGCTAAACCTAGACTTATTAGATGGGTTCTCTTGCTGCAAGAATTTGATTTGCATATTATTGATAGAAAGGGAGCTGAGAACCCCGTAGCAGACAACTTGTCTAGGTTAGAAAATATTCTTGATGACCCACTACCTATTGATGATAGCTTTCCTGATGAACAATTAGCTGTCATAAATGCTTCTCGTAGTGCTCCTTGGTATGCTGATTTTGCCAATTATATTGGCGCGTCCCTAGGGCTTGTGGGCCCCCTGGCAGGTCTCCGGTGCCCATCTTCTGATATATGGAGGGTTTTGACCTGAAAAAAATCATAAGGAAGCTTTCGGGACGAAGCGCCGCCGTCTCGAGGCGGAACCTGGGCAGAAGCAATCTAGGGCTCCGGCGGAGTTATTCTGCCGGGGAAACTTCCCTCCGGGAGGGGGAAATCGAAGCCATCTTCATCACCAACGATCCTCTCATCGAGAGGGGGTCAATCTCCATCAACACCTTCACCAGCACCATCTCCTCTCAAACCCTAGTTCATCTCTTGTCTCCGATCTTTGTCTCAACACCTCAGATTGGTACCTGTGGGTTGCTAGTAGTGTTGATTACTCCTTGTAGTTGATGCTAGTTGGTTTATTCGGTGAAAGATCATATGTTCAGATCCTTAATGATATTCAATACCCCTCTGATTATGAACATGAATATGCTTTGTGAGTAGCTACGTTTGTTCCTGAGGACATGGGAGAAGTCTTGTTATAAGTAATCATGTGAATTTGGTATTCGTTCGATATTTTGATGAGATGTATGTTGTCTTTCCTCTAGTGGTGTTATGTGAACGTCGACTACATGACACTTCACCATGATTTGGGCCTAGGGGAAGGCATTGGGAAGTAATAAGTAGATGATGGGTTGCTAGACTGACAGAAGCTTAAACCCTAGTTTATGCGTTGCTTCGTAATGGGCTGATTTGGATCCATATGTTTCACGCTATGGTTAGATTTATCTTAATTTTTCTTTCGTAGTTGTGGATGCTTGCGAGAGGGGTTAATCATAAGTGGGAGGATTGTCCAAGTAAGGACAGCACCCAAGCACCGGTCCAGCCACATATCAAATTATCAAAATAATGAGCGCGAATCATATGAGCATGATGAAATCTAGCTCGACAATAATTGCCCTGTGTCCTCGGGAGCGCTTTGCTTTATATAAGAGTTTGTCCAGGCTTGTCCTTTGCTACAAAAAGGATTGGGCCACCTTGCTGCACCTTTGTTACACATGTTGTTTGTTACCCGTTACGAATTATCTTATCACAAAACTATCTGTTACCGATAATTTCAGTGCTTGCAGAGAATACCTTGCTGAAAACTGCTTGTAATTTCCTTCTGCTCCTCGTTGGGTTCGACACTCTTACTTATCGAAAGGACTACGATAGATCCCCTATACTTGTGGGTCATCAAATAGCATCACCACCACCGTCACCACGCCGTCGTACTGCCGGAACTCATCCACTACTTCGCCGTCTTGCTGGATCAAGAAGGCGAGGACGTCACCGAGCTGAACGTGGAGGTGTCGTACGTTCGGTACTCAATCGGTTGGATCGCGAAGAAGTTTGACTACATCAACCGCGTTAACAAATGCTTCCGCTTACGGTCTACGAGGGTACATAGACACACTCTCCCCTCTTGTTGCTATGCATCTCCATGGATAGATCTTGCATGTGTGTAGAAATTTTTATTGTTTTCCATGCAACGTTCCCCAACAGGCCGTTCACGCCGGCTACCTATGATCAAGCTGGCATGCATGGCGCCTTCATGCAAGATCAAGTTGGCCTGGACCTGGATGGCTTCCCGCTGGACCACGAGTTCCCGGAGGACTATGGGCTCGAGGAAGAAGATGAGTTGGACATCAACATGGAGCCTTTGTTCGAGGACGAGCTCGCCAACCAAGCCACCGGGGTGAAGCCGAAGCGCAAGAGCAAGCGGACGAAGGCATACACATCGGCCGAGGACAACTCCTTTGTGAGTGTTGGAGGGACATTGGGCAAGACCCCAAGGTCGGCGCCGAACAAAAAGCATCGACCTTTTGGATTCGTGTCCACCGTGAGTACCATGAGCGCAAGAAGTTTGCGCGGTACCAAATGCAAAGCACGCACGGGTGGGTGTCCATTTCGAAGCGATGGAGGGTGATCCAACAAGAGTGCAACAAGTTTTGTGCCACTCTTGAGAGCATCAAGGCATGCCCGTGAGCGGCATCGACATACAAGACATGGTATGCATGCGGCCATCTTTGTTTTCATTTCGTTTTGCATGTCTATTTTGCCCATATGCTTGCATGCTATCCATTTGTAGGCGTTCCAAGCTTTGGAGGCTTTTAAGGTCCAACATGACGGCAAGTCCTTTAACCTATCCCATTGTTGGAGGGTTATCAACAGGGAGGAGAAGTTCAAGGCGCAATATGCCGCCCTCATGGCGCGTGGGGGGAAGAAAGCTATGGAGGTGGTTGGGGAGGGCGAGAAGCCACGACTGCGGAGGAAGACCAACTCCAAGAAGGAGGACAAGCGGGATGCGGTGTCCAACGCCTTGATCGTTACCGTGGAGGGCATGATGACCAAGAAGGACTCAAGGGAGGAGAAGCGCCGGCAAGACAAGGAAGAGCAAATGAACGCCTTCATGAAGATCCAAAGGAGGAGGCTTGAGATGGAGGCGGAGAAGCAAGCGAGGATGCTCGAGATCGAGGCCGCCAATGCCAAGACCAAGGCGTAAGAAGTAGCTCTCGCTAGCATGATGACGGGGATAGAGATCATGAAGGTAGACCTCAACACCGTGTCGCCGAGGAAAAGGCCATGGTTCGAGAAGATGCAGGCCGACATGCTCAAGTTCGACGACGAGTGATCTATGGCGGCAGGCGCCATCCTTTTTTGTACGCCAGCAAGTGTGCTGGCATGACCATGGCCGAGATGGCGTGGTCGAACTCCCGACCTCTTTTGTGTGCCGGCCGCTGGCAAGCGCATCAGCAAGACTGTGCGATGGTCTTTTTGGAGGCTGGCATTGTATGTCGGCCGCTAGCATGGTGCCGGCATGAACTTTTGGCGGCAGCATGGCCGCTGGCAATGATCTATGGCCGTGGTCCTTTTATATTTGCACGCGGACATGAAATGGGTCGCTTGCATTGGACGCACGAGCGACCCAAAAAGAAAACTGAGCGGACACCGAGCGGGTGGTCGACCCAAACGGACGAAAAGCGGACAAAATCTCCATCCGTTTGGGACGGCGCGTTGGAGTTGCTCTAACTATGTCTCATCTAACTCATACACCGTTAGATTTTACACGAAGATTTGTAGGGATTTTTCTTGGTTAATCAAGTAGTGTAGGAGGCCTTTTTTTTAGTGAAGTGGTGTAGCAGTTAGATTAGACTTTATTAGCTTGCAAAAACGTTTTATATTATGAGAGAGAGGAAATAGATGAGAATTACTCCCTCCGTCTTATAATATAAGAACGTTTTTAACACTACACTAGTATAAAAAACGCTTTTATATTATGATATGGAGGAAGTAATAAATATGTTAGAAAAAGTATTTAATACACATATTGAAATCTTGTATAACATACACATTTTGGGTATACTTTTTTTTACCTGCAAATCACATTCCATTACTTAATGTTGCTTAGCTCAGTCGCTATTGACCAACCAAAAACAAAGTCAGGAGAATATTCATGCCACAATCAATGAACGTCCGCTCGATAACCATTCTCAGCTAGCTTATAGGCCACCTTATTACGATTTCTCTCTTTTCTTTTTACATGGATATTATTATGATATCTCTTACAGCTCGTTTGGCACCCGGATTTCATGGATTTCATTTTTGAATTTCGGGTTCAACTCGTTTCGCTGCCAGGGAATTGACCATTAAAATTGAGTTGACATTTTCACCTAAATCCCTCACCCTTCAGCCGTACTATACCCAAATCCCTGCCCCATCCTGTCAATCCTTTGGATTCATCGCTGCTCTCGTCCTCCCCGACACCACTCCCTCCTAGATCCCGATCCTCCACATCCATGGCGCTCTGGTCCACTGCCACCAGCGAGCCTTCCCTCTGATCAGCACGGCCCATCTATTCCCCTTCTCCCATTTCCTATTCCTCCCCTCCCCCTTTCCTTCACCATGACTCCCTGTTGCTCCGCACCAACCCCCTGTCCTCCGTGACTCCGTCCTACCCCCGATGAGCGTCGTAGTCCACCTAACATCGTCGCCCTAGTAAGTATCCTCCTCCACCTCTTCTCTCTCCCCTCTTCCACATACATACTTTTGTTTTTCTTGAACCTTGACCCAAAACTCGCCAAATCAGCAGGTTTCGCCCCAAGTACACCGAGTGCCAGGACCAGTCACCACAATAACGGTCGGGTCGAGACGTGAGGTCCGACTCCTGCGCTTCCTAGCGCGTCCCGGTGAGAACCACGCGCGTTCCTTCTTGGCCAGGCCCGGGTGCTTTAGGTTTCGAGGGAAACTTGAGATTGAAGAATTCCAGCATACTAAAAGTTTTTATTTGCAAGTTCTAAATCTTTTTGGAGTTCCACATATATTATATAAGTGTTGCATTTTATAAATAAAAAAATCTCAGTCTCTATTAAATACAACACAGATGTGCGCACAATCTAACCACAATCATTGGCACTGTGCTCTGCAAATGATTCAAAAATTATACTTCAAATGGTTCATCTAAATTAATACTTCAAATAGTTCATCTAAATTAATGGTGCTCTGCATTTGGTCTTTGTGTCAATGGCGCAACGTCCATTTATATAAGGTACCTACGTCTGGACTAGACCACGACATATAACACCCTATGGACTAGACCACGACATATAACACTGGACAAGAAAAACAAACCTGTTGCTAAAAGATCGTGGATGTTGTCTAAAAGGGATAAATAGATGCTATAAAATAATTACGATTTAGACTTGAACGAATACGAAATAAAACTAGCGCTTAATATGTCAAACACAAAATCTAAATAAACTAGGCTCGCCAATGTGCACCAATAACTTATGCTGAGTAAGTAAACAACTAACTAATAGCAAAATATAACATGAGATGTTATGGCTATTACAAAGAAAAGTGTATAAGTCAAGGGCTCGGATAAAAAAAAAAAAGCTCAGATAAGAGATAACCGAGACAGAGAAGGTAATGGATTTACTCAGTTGCTGATGAATTAAAGACCGACGAACAAACTTGACTCAAAACACAGACGCGAGACTCAAAACACTGGCTGCAACATTGGACCATTCTCACAACGCTGAGTACCAACACACCGCGCACAACCAAACTCTGATTTTATTTCATCACGACGACCGGGGCGAAACTCCACACCTCTGCCCAGCAGGCCACCTCATCGCGCAGCGAGCACGCGGAAGCCTAGCCGGAGATCTGGATGGACTTGACCTCGGGCTTCTCGGCCTTCTCCTCCTTGGGCACGGTGCCGGTTTTTTTTTTTAAAAAGAGGATGACCCCCGGCCTCTGCATCTGAACGGTGCATACGGCCACTTTATTAATTATTATCACAAGACCTTACAAAACCATACAACAGCAAGACTAAAGCCATCGTCTAAGCAACAACTGTCGCTACACCTATCCAATTGATGAAGGGGCGCAGATAGTCTGGGCCTAATACCAAACAGACATCGCAGCCAAAGCTAAACATCTAAGACCTGAGGTCCCAACCAGGACGCCTGCCGTGTATGGGACACCTACCAGTCCGGCGCCTCCTCAACCAGGACGCCTGCCGGGTATGAGGCCGCCGCAATCACCTGCCACCAAACCATCTTCAGAGCTGAACTGTTGACTGTTGCATGTACCGTGCCAGGTCTCTCTGCCATCGACGCCACCACGACGCCCGACAACATCGTCCTCCTGCGCGAGTCCATCCTCCCACAGCGAACTCCGAATCTGCACTGCGCCACGCCGTCAAGATCCGTCGCCATCAGTGTGTAGGATGAAGCACCGCTCCACCAAAGAATCCGTCCTCTGGTCCCTCGATCACGTGTGTACCTCCAAGAATGACGCCCCCAAGGGAGGAACGACACCAGAGCGCCGCCGTCATCCGATCTAGGGTTTCCCCCGGAGGTAGCAAAGAGTGGCCTTGAACTTCTCCACGGCGATGCCTTCAAGGAGGGAACGACGCAGATAGCGCCGCCACCGCCGGCCTTAGCAGAAGCCGAAGGCAAGTTTTCACCCAGATCAGTTCGAAAGGATCCAACTCTCGTGCACGGGCCGCCATCACCGCCAGGCAGACCCTGAAGTACCGGCAGATCAACGAGCCGCCGGCACCACCGCATCCAGATCGCCGGCCACGCCGGGCCGCCGCCATCCCCCGCGTCGTCCGGGTCAGAGACGGAGCCGCCGACCGCGCACAGGGACCGCCGCCGCCTGCACACGCCGGAGCGCCGCCGAGAGCCCAGCGCCCGCCACCGCTTGCCGAAGCCAACCGCCGCCCGAGCACTGGCGCCACCGTGGAGCCATCACATCGGGGAGGAAGACGTCGCGCGCCGACCACCCTCGCGGACCCCGCCGCACGCCCGAGCGCCGGCGCCACCGCGGGGCCATCAGATCGGGAGGAGGAGGAGCCCGCGCCTCGCCGCCCCGCGCAGACCACGCCGCCGCCATCGCCGCAGCGCCACCAAGGGGAGCCCCGCAGATCCGCCGGCGGCCCGACCTGCCGCCGAGCCGAGCGCCGCCGCGAGGGCTGGCCGTCCCGCGCCGCCCAGGAGCCTCGCGAGGAGGGAGGGAGCCCCGCCGCCGCCGACGCACGCGCGGGCTTTGCCCGGCGGCGTCCCCTGGCGGCGGCGAGGGAGAAGGAAGGCGAGAAAGGGGAGCGGCGGCGGCGATCTAGGGTTCCGCCCGGGCCGCTCGCGGGAGCGGCACGGGGGCAGGAAAATGTCTATTGGTCGTCAGTCGTACGTAGCAGATGGGCACGGTGACGGTGAGCACGCCGTTCTCCATGGACGCCTTCACCTGCTCCGCCTTGGCGTTCTCCGGGAGCCGGAACCTGCGCAGGAACTTGCCGCTGCTGCGCTCCACCCTGTGCCAGGTGTCCGTCTTCTCCTCCTGCTCCTTGTTCCGCTCGCCGCTGATCTGGAGGATGTTGCCATCCTCCACCTCCACCTTCACCTCCTCCTTCTTCAGCCCCGGCACGTCCGCCTTGAACACGTGCGCCTCGGGCGTCTCCTTCCAGTCGATGCGCGCGCTCGCGAAGGCCGCCGTGTCGGAGGAGGTGCGCGGGACGAGGCTGCCGCTGCTGTTGCTGCCGGAGCCGAAGGGGAAGCCGTAGAAGGGGTCGAAGAAGTCGAGGGAGAAGGGGTCAAACACGTTGTTGCGGCGGATCAGCGACATTGTCGGTCGTATCGGTGGGGATTCGAGACGCTGGTGGAAGGAATCGACGTTTGGCTGGTGTTGGAAGCGGAAGGGTGAGCGGATTTGTTGTAATACTGGCTCTTTGATCGGTGCTTTGTTCAGGCTTTCTTGGGGTCGCTGGACGGTGTTCGTCGGTCGGGCCGGAATTGGTTTGGTCCGGTGTCGTGGAGAAGACACCAGCAGCTTCTGCACTCTGCAGTAGATTTGCTAAAAAAAAGTAGATTTGCGCTGATGCTTTTTCTTTTTTGCGAAAAATGCACCGACCCTTATTTTAAAAATAGCTCTTGTCTAGAATAAGAATAACTATGTCTCATCTAGCTCCTACACGGTTGAATTTTACATGAAGATTTGTAGGGATTTTTTTATTAATCAAGTAGTGTAGAAGTTAGACGAGACTTTGTTAATTCTCGTCTGCTCCCTCTATCCCATAATATACAATATTTTTATAAGCTAACATAGCTTACAAAAATGTCTTATATTAAGGGACGGAGAAAGTAAATGAGAATTAGTAAATTGTTAAAAAAACTATTCAGTAAACATATCAAATTTTTGTATATTTACATACACATTATGGGCATAAATATTTTTACCTGCAAATTGCATTCATTACTTATGTCGCTTAGCTCAGTCGGTACTAACCTACCAAAAACAAACTCAGGAGCATATTCATGCCACAATCAATAAACGTCCGTTTGATAGTCATTGAGTAAAATGCAAGCGCGGTCCTAATTCTTTCCCAAAAGTGTTGGTTGGATCCTAATTCATTCAAAATGCATATATGGGTCCTAAATCTTTCTACGTTTTTCATGCGAGGTCCTTTTCTCGTCTGACCGCTGCTGACCAGCTCGCGTGGCGCTTTGACCGCCGCCACGTCGACTAGAGGGCCCACGCGGGAGATTTCCCGCGGCTGGCGGTTGGGAATTTAAGCAATGTGACCTCTGGAGTTTATGCTTTCCTCATTCCCTAGTCCCTAGGTCTTCTGCTCGCTCTCTCCCTCCCTCTGTCGCCGTCGCCGTCGCCGTCGCCGTCGCCGTCGCCGCCATGTCCGCCGCCGCTAGCTCGTCTGCCGTGAAGCGCCGCGGGAAGACGGCTGCCCAAGCGCCTCTTCCACCTCCGGCATTAGCCCTTTTCTCGCCGCCCATCTCATCGCCAGCACCAGCGGGTCTGCTGCCGTTGGTACCATGCCCTAGTTGCCGCATTCGATCTACAATTCGTCTTGCGTCAAAATCGGAGGCAAATCCTGGCAGGATTTTCTACAAGTGCCTCAATCACCATGTAAGATTTTCTACAAGTGCCCCAATCGATTTGATGTTTCTGTGTTTCTTTTTTACTGAATTTTGTTACTCAATTTCTGTTAGATCCCACCAAATCCTTGCCAACATTTTTACTGGGAAGATGGACCAGACAACTATTTTGATTTTTTGGTGAGAGGTGGGTACGTCAGCCGTGGATTGAGCAGTTTTGATTCGGCTGGTGTCATTGCAAGTGAATAAACAGAGGTGCAAGAGGAATGTGCAGGAGCAATGCAGAGCACTGTTGAGACTGTGGTGTATGCAGATGTACTGAAGAAGATGAATGAGCTCATTTTTCTCTGTAGGAGTATTCTCAGTGCACTTGTTGTACTGATTGCAGTAGTGGTGTATGTAGGCTTTAAGAAGTGATGTGATAGTATGATGTATCCAGTGTTCAATGCTTGTTGATGTATCCAGATCTTGATCATGTACTGTGGCAATGAAATTGAACTAAAATTTGGCAGCATTTTGTTTGTTTTTCTGTACTTTGGCAGCATTTTTTTACTAGCATTGACATCACAAATAAACAGTAATATTCTTTTACTAGTAATTGAACTTAAAAGCAGTCTGAAAGATAGATAGATGGGTTCAACATTACAAGGTCTTGAAGTTGTGCAACATAAGTAGGAAATAGCATTACATTTCCATGGTTTGTGTGAAACCCAAAGCCACATCCCAGCATGAGGTTTCATTACAAACCATCTTGTTTCCTAACCAAAAAAATAAAACATCCTACACTGCTTCTTTCCAGAATATGTCCAAGTTTGCTTCTATCCAAAAATATGTCCAAAATGTGCCACCTTTGTAGCTCTTCACTTCTGAGTTGTTGGGGCTTTGTTCTCCTTTGTTTTTTTTCACTTTCTTCCTTCTCTTCAAACCTAGTGTAGCAGTAGTTAGGATCAACTCCAACAGCTGTCAGCATCACTCCACCATACTTGTTCTTAATGTGACACCCATCATTGCATATAATGGGCCTACAAGCTAGCAGAAAACCCCTTTTGCATGCATCTAAGGACATGTAGCAGTTCTCAAACTTTCCATTGTTTGCATTCACAAACATAGTACTGCCAGGGTTTGATCTTCTGATTTCAGCTGCAAAGTCCCATAGTAAATTATACTGCTCAAGTTCATCTCCATTAATTTTCTTTAGTGCAATCCTCCTTGCTCTAGCTAGCTTACTTCTAGTAGGTAGCATGTTGTAGTCCAACTGAACAAGTCTGGCAAAGTTCTACAGTGACATCTTCTCATCTGCTCTAAATGTTTCCATATACTTGCCAGCCAAATATCTTGCTGTAAATTGCTTGAGTGCTCACTCTCTTTCACATGTATGCTCACCCACATACTTCTTCACAACCCATGCTTTGGTCCTACTGTCAGGTGCAGCAAACAAGAACCAGGGACAATCTCCAACACAACCTGCCCTTATCCTCTGCCTATCATTCTTTATGTACTGAATTTGCACTTTTTGCTTCACAATGTACTCTTGAATTGTTGCTCTCAGTTCAATGACAGACAAGAACACCATGCCTATGTGAAAAGTAACTTCTTTCATGTTCTCAGACCTCCACCTTTTCAACTTCACTTTCTTTTTCATTTTTTTTCCTTCCTTGTGCATCAACTACTTCCACTTCCTCTGCTGAATCACTATCTTCAAGCTCTGAATCTTGTAGCTCCTGCAATTCATCTGTATCATAGTCATTGTCCTGCTCCATTCAGATTTCTTCTTTTTCTTCTTCTCAAATTTTTCATCAACCCATTCTTCATATAGATCATCATCATCTTTGCCTACTTCATTGTTAGAGTCAACCCAGTCTGAATCACATTCACTGTCATCACTGTCACTGTCATTTTCATTGGCGATTTCTTCTTCTACCACAAGTTTCCTACTGCTTCTTCTAAGCTCATGTCCAACATTTTGTCCCACTGGTGGAGCATTGCTACTCCCTTCATTGTTGCTGCCTGCACTAAATTGAGTCAGTCTGCCTTTCTGAGCTTTCACCTTAAACCTGGGACTTCCCCTTATTGCACTGCTAAACCCAGGAGATTTAGGGCTTAGTACAAGAGGCAACTCAGGTGTACCACTAACATGAATATCATCAATTACATTGTCAAAGGTCATGTCTTTGTGATCAACAAACAACTGAAAGTACTGGAATTTTGGAACAACTGATGTCATGTGCAAAGTGTCAGTGTCACAGTCCACAATCCGCAGTCCATCACCTAAATTCTTTCCATACAGTAACCAGTAAATAACATGCTTAGATTGGTCACTATATCGCAGTTGTTGCATAAAATCATTGAGCCAGAGAGGAGACCATGTATCTACTTCGCAACCATCGAACAGAGCAACTTTCCCATCGACATACGTCTTCGACCGGCCAAATCCGCAAAAAATCCAGCATAGTTGATTTCTACGGTAAAAACCTCCTCTTGTGGTCCTAGATATCGAGGGATTCAGTCAAATACTACCATCGATTCGAGCTAAATCGGAATCCACAGAAAAAGAGGATCGAGGGTTAGGGTTACGGGCATGACACTGACCGTATTGCGGAGGAGGATCTCTGGGTCGCCGTAGCACGGGCGCCATCCTAGCGGTGCCGCCGCCAAACAAGCGCCTGCGATGGCCGCCTCTTCTTACCAGACCAGGGCCGTCGCCATTAATCGCCCCTGTTTCGCCAGAGTAGAGAGAAGTGGGAAAGAGGAAAGGACTACGGTTGCGGAGAGATTAGGGTTGGGGACTCTTTTGCAAAAAACGCGCGGCTGGTCGTTATCCCGCGTGGGCCCTCGAGTCGTCATGGCGGCGGTCAAAGCACCACGCGAGCTGGTCAGCGGCGGTCAGACGAAATTAGGACCTCAAGTGAACAACTTAGAGAGAATTAGGACCCATATGTGCATTTTGAAAGAATTGGGACCCAATCGACACTTTTGGGAAAGAATTAGGACCGCAATTGCATTTTACTCATAGTCATTCTCAACTAGTAGCTTATATGTTACCTTATTACCATATCTCTTACAGCTCGTTTAGCACCCATCATTTGAGGCGGATTTCATTTGTGAATTCTGGGTTCAACTCGTTTGGCTGCCACGAAATTGGCCATTAGAATTGAGTTCACGTTTCCACCCAACCCTCCCTCCCCCCTCAGACATACTAAACCCAAATCCCTGCCCCCGCCATGCATTCCTTTGGATTTGCCGCAACTCTCGTCCTCCCCGACACCATTCTCCCTCCCCGATCCTGATCCTCCACATCCTTGGCGCTGTGGTTCACCATCACCGGCAAGCCTTCCCTTTGATCAACATGACTCATCTCTTATTCCTCCCCTCCTATCTCCTATTCCTCCCCTCCCCCTCCTCTCCACCATGACTCCCTATTGCTCCGCCCGACCCCCTGTCCTCCGTGACTCCGTCCTGCCCCTTATGAGCGTCGTAGTCCACCTAACCTCATCGCCCTAGTAAGTATCCTCCTCCACCTCTTCTCTCTTCCCCTACCACATACACACTTTTTTTGTCTTTACCTTGACCCTAAACTCACCAAATCAGCACGTTTCACCAGAGCACACCAAGTGCAAGGACTAGACGCCACAGTAGCGGCTGGGCCGGGATGTGAGGTCTGACTCTTGCGCTTCCTAGCGCGTCCTAGGAAGAACTACGCATGCGTTCCTTCTCGGCCAGGCCCGGGTGCTTTGGGTTTTGAGGGAAACTGATGGCTAGAGAATCCCAGCCTACTAAGAGTTTTTTAATTGCAAGTTTTGAATCTTTTTGGAACTCCACATATATTATATAAGTGTCGCATTGTATACATAAAAATGCTTGGTCTTTATTAAATACTCCCTCTGTAAACAATCTTATATTTCTTTACAGGGTGAGTACAACACAGATACGTGCGCAATCTAACCACAGTCATTGGCACTGTGTTCTGCAAATGATTCAAAAAAAAATAGTTCACCTAACTTAATGGTGGTCTACAGTTGGTCTTTGCGCTACAGTGCAAGAGGTCATCTATTTATATAAGGTACCTATGTCTGGGTTAGACCATGATATATAACGCTAGACAAGAAAAATCAAACCTGCCTATGAGGTTGCTGATTGGAGGACTACCTTGACAACCGTCGCGTCGAAGGTGGACATGGGGTCTGAGTTTGAAAGCAAGCTTCCCAATTCCATGATTGGATATTGCCTTCCATGCGGTAGGAGGATCCACCCGGACACGACCTTCCAATAGTTCATCTAACTTCTCATTTGCATTTGTTTTTTGCCCTTTTGCAAATCATTCATAGAGCATTTGCTGCCCACTCGGAGATTGACCGTCCCATTTCACGGACGCTCGCGATGTACGGATGTGATATCCCAGGCGTAAACATCATCAACAGGCTCCAAACCATGCTGCGGAACATCGGTCGCATGTCATGGTTCAGCCGAGTATGCCCAGTTCATATGCGCTGGAGCGTAGGGTACATTTGCCTCGGCAAGGTGGAAGATGGCGCAAATGAAGTGAAAGGATGCGGTGCAAGGATCCTGGTTCGATGTCGTGGATGAGAGACGTCGATCTTTTGCAGTGGACGACGGCGTCGGGGTAGCGGCTTCGGCATGGTGGAGGAGGGTAGCGGTGGATCGGGTATGATGGGGTGGCAGACGGAGGAGGATGGGGTTTCATGGCTGGTGGAGAGGGTGTTTTTAGCCCACAGTATATGATTAGGGAAATAATGGGAGAGAGGTAGGCGGATCCATGTCTTTGGGATGCACTTATCTCAAATGTTGGGAAAGTTACAAACTTAGACCCTGTTTAAAATTTTGGACATCGGGGTGATATTTGGCGTTCGGGATACAATAATCTTGCATCTCCCAAATATTTGTCGAGAGCGATTTCGGCCGAGGAGAGGGTGTTTTGGCGCCCACTGTTGGCGTCCACGGTTGGTGCCCACGGTGTATGAATGTAGGTGAGAGGGAAGGGAAAGAGGGGGGGGGGGGGTCCATGTCTTACGGAGGCGGTTGTGTCGGGGGATTGATTCTGAGCCACGGGAAATCCTCCAAAACCCTGGTTCGAGCTCTGGGGGCTTGCCTTTGCGTCTACGAGGCTACGAGCTAGGCATGACAAGGACGCGGCGAGCTACCCAGGTTCGGGCCACCGTGCGGTGTAAAACCCTACTCCTGCTTGGTTGGATTGCTTGTGGACTGTGCTCTTGGAGCCACAAGGTGAGCTTGAGCTCTTTGGGGCTAGCAATGGCGCTAGGGTTTTGAGAAGGGGTCGATCCCTCTCTACGGTGACCGCTCTGTCCCTTTTATAGGTGCCTTGGGCCTCTTCCCCAAAAATATGAGTGGGAAAGTGCTACCACAAGGCGGCAATTTGAAAGGGGACACGCGTCGGTGCTATCCTGACAAAAGGTGGTCTTCGCCTGCAAAAGGTGTTATCCAATCACGCGCCAGGGGCTCCACGATGACCTCTGTCCTGCCGCGCCACCATCATGACCTTCTTTCACCAAAGGGGAAACCTTTAGGACTTGCTTTGGGTGCGGGCAAGCGCAGCTGCTCCCAGAGCACCAAAGGGGAAACTGCAATGGCTGCGCAGGCTGGCGCCTGATTCGATGACGTCGCCCATGTGACGGGCACACAACCCGCGCCGCAAGGGCTCCTCGTGAAGCCTCGCGGGAGGGCGCCTCGCGAGGGGGTCCTCGCAAGGAAGCTTGCTGTGGTGGTGATCTTGATGAAGTCCTTTGCCGGGGAAGTCCCTCGCGGGACAGGGCCCTCACGAGACTGCTGGCTTCATGGCGCCCGTTGGTGGACCGCCTCATGAGTTGGGCCAGGGACCCTTCATGGGCCGCAGGCAGATGGCCCATGGTACCCTGGTTCCCACTGGGCCAACAGTATCAACCTAGCCCGCGGCATGCACGTCCCGCCTGTTGAGGAGCGAAACGACACGGTGCCTAAGACTGCCGGGCCCAGGCAAGGATGCGTGGCAGCATGACAGGACGAGGACGCCCCACTCCCCACGACGCCTCGATAACCGCCATCCTGGCCATAAAGCCTGCCTACATAGGCGCATGCGCATCATTGCTCCCAATCTCGCTCTCCGCCTTCCTCGCGAACTGCTCCTCTGCTTCCTCTTCCTCCTGTGCCCTATCTCCATTTGCCGTCATGGCTCCCAAACACAAGAAGACTGCGATGAAGGCCCCCGCTGCCGGAAAGAGCGCGGCAAATGAGTACGGGTCGGCCCTGCTGCGCTCCTCCATCATCAACGGGA
This sequence comes from Thinopyrum elongatum, assembly GCA_011799875.1. NCBI lineage: Eukaryota > Viridiplantae > Streptophyta > Magnoliopsida > Poales > Poaceae > Thinopyrum > Thinopyrum elongatum. The sequence continues at coordinate 436,567,663 of CM022300.1, forward strand.
AGGGGTTGGCCAAGGTGCACCCTCTTCTGGCCGGGGAGCACAACGAGTGGGGTGCCACCCAGATCTGGCTGGGCACTTGCTCGCTGCGCGACTTGGAGTCCACGTTGGTGGAGTCTTCTTCCACTCATTCTTCGCCGGGCTGGTGCCGCCCTTCTCCGACTTCCTCCTCGTCATCTTGGAGCATTACCAGATCCGCCTGCTCCATCTCCATCCCAATTCCATCCTCGTCCTTACCGTATTCACCTATATCTGCGAGGCCTGCGTGGGGGTGATGTCGTCTGTGGAGCTCTTCCGGACCTTCTACAGCCTGCGAGTCTCCGTAGGGAACCAGTGTTCGTCATGTGTCTCCTTTCACATGGATGACAAGAGGGACAAGCTCATCATCGACATGTGGATCCACAAGAAGGTGGAGGGCTTCTGGTAGTGTTGGGTCTATATTGATGTCGGGCAGTTCAGCTTCCTCTAACTGGTCCTGACCGAGCCGACCGTGAAGACCTCCGGGTGGAAGCACAAGAAGCTCACCAGCGCCCGGCTGAGGCCGGTCCTGGAGAGAGGCTAACGGAACTGCGGGCGGCCGGGCTTACGACAGCGATGGTGGCCAAAGAATTCGTCCGTCGCCGCATCGCTCCCCTCCAGAAGCGCTTACGCCCTGTGTGGGAGATCACGAGCGCCGAAGATTGGATCCGGCTGCACAAGGGGAACCTTTCTGCCGAGGCAGTGACCGATGCCCTGAAGGTCCTGCTTACCGAACAGCCGGAGACCAGGCCAAAGGGGGCACGCCCACTGTACCGCCTGGCCGACAGGGATGACCTCGTCGCGGAGACGCCTCTGTGCGACTAATGGGGCCCGATCCCACCATGCCACAAGGGGCCTCGCGGGAACCCCCTGGAGGCAGGGCCCACCTCAGAAAGCAGCGACGATGCGGAGGCCTGGGCGACCTCGGACGAGGAGAGTAGTGCAAAGACGTCCCCGCCGGTCCACCGCCAGCTCCAGCCGGACACCTCTGATGATGACGGCGTCGGTGATGATGACGACAGTGCGTCCTGCGTCGTGCCGCCGCGGCTAACATCTGCGAGTCCCATTCCGCATCTACTAGAGGCAGCCCAGGCTGGCCTCACGAGGGAGGCAGCGACAGCAGTGGTGCCGGCAGGAAATAGAAGAGGCGGTGCTGGGTCCCGAATGATGAGTAAGTTCTGACGACCGCCTCTGGTCCCTTTCTTCGCGTTTTGCGTCCTCTGAGGCCTGGACTGAGTGCGCTTTTACATATAGATCCCGAGAGGGCAGCCAAGAAGATGAAGTGATGCGGAGCATCCCATGATCATCCCCATGGACACTACACCAACTACCCAAGCACCAAGTGGACCCATGACAAGAGCTCGCGCACGTAACATTCAATCCGAGGTGACATCTCTCCTTCTTGAGTCTTCCATGCACACGAACTAGATATGGTCGCTACCTCAAGCGGAAATGTTGTGCATGATCAGGTACACCGATCAGACCGAAGGAGGAGACACGGCAAACGTCAAGACTGGTGCAAAGTCTCTCACTAGCCCGGACCTTCCGGCCATAGCCCGGAACCTCTGGCGCCCAGAACCTTCGGCCAGCCCGGAACTTTCGGCCTTGGCGATCCAGACGAGGCCGGGTGTGCAAAGTCTCTGTTCAGCCCGGAACATTGCCCGGACCTTCCGGCCCCCGGAACTTCCGGCCGACCCAGACCTTCTGGCCCCCGAACTCTAGCCCAGCTCAAGCCATGACAACTCTCTGGGTAGCCCAGACCCTTCCCGGACCTTCTCCCAGAACCTCCGGCGCCCGGAATTTCCGGCCCTGCCTGCGTGCAGTGACTCGGGCCGAGGCCCATGTACCCCTTCGCCCCCTAGACTATATATACTCTTCTTCTACCTCTGTTTTAGGGTTAGCATTGTGATAGCTCATTTTGGAGATAGAGATTTGCTCATCCACTTGATACCTACTCCATTGGAGACCAAGGCCTCCTCGGAGAAGATCCCCCAAGTGGATTCAAGACCCCGTCTACGGAAGATCCTCCTCATGGATTCAAGACCCCATCTCCTCACGGATTGGGAAGAACTTGCTACCGTTTGTATCGTCCTTTGTTGGATTTGAATCATGTATCTCTCTTTGTGTTCATGAATCTAGCACATGTGTGACCGATTCTCGTTGATTTGAGTGTTTCCTCTCGTTTCCCCTCATGTTTTCCCTCGTGTGTTCATTGTGTTCTTCGGGAGTTCCCCTTCAAAACATGAAAGATCGTCCCCTAGGGTTCCACCCTACATCATCTTGGTATCAAGAGCCACGTTGATCACGATTTTGGAGTCTCCCCCATCGTTTTCTAGCCTAATTTTGTCCTCTTTTGTCCCAATTTTGAAAATCCCCACAAAAATAGCCATACCATTTTTTTTGTGATTTGTTGGTTTGATGAAGTTTTGTTGGATTTGATTCATGGATTTCGTGTGTAGCTCGTAGATCTAGCTTCCCCACCCTTCTCCACACCCAATTTTTTTCTTTTCCCCTTCTGATTTGGGGTTTTCTCCAAGTTTTTCTGCCCAAATCCCCGATCTGAAATTCCCCTGTTCATCTATTTTTGAGACCCCCGGAACTTCCGGCCCCCGGGCCTTCCGTCTTCCTCGGAACATCCGGCCTAGATAGAAAGTCTGCGCCTCCTCGACTGCTTCCGCAACTTTGACAACCTCGACTACGATGCAGCGGCATCTTCACCAACGTACTGGAGACCGTGCACTACATCATCGACCACTCATTCACGTCATCTGACTACGCATTCGACATCGACAATGATCACATAACCTTTGACACCATCAACCGTAAGCAAGGGCGGTAACTTCGACGACACTCTCGTATATTCTCCCTTGCCATTGCATTGATAACCCATGGCCCATTTTGCGTTACCTTCCTATCGAGACTAGCCTTTGAGTATTGCTGGCAACGTTACTCGTGCACATTAGTGATCCGCGTATCCCATTGCATACATACCATATCATCTTGGTACAAGCATCTTGGTATCATCTCTTGTGTCACAAGGTTGTCATTGCATATACAATAGCTATCTTGGTTCGTGAAGTTTTGCATAAGTGGACAAAGAAAGAGCTCAAAAGAGAAAGAGCCAACAATCTTTTAAGCAAAATAAAAAGATAAGCAAAGAGCTTTTAAGCAAGAGCCATATCATCATACTACATTACACTTAAGATTGTCATACTCGATCATCTTGGATCATATCACTGGAACATCATACATATAGCATATTTGGGATAGAAGTCGTTGCATTTTCGCTTTGTAGGTTGTGCACAAGTCTCGTATTCGCCTTTAAGCAATCGTGCTAGCATCTTGATGTCGCTTGAACTACGTCGGTATTTCCCCAAAGAGGAAGGGATGATGCAGCACAGCTACGGTAGGTATTTCCCTCAGTGATGAAACCAAGGTATCAATCCAGTAGGAGAACCAAGCAACACTATGTAAACGGTACCTGCACACAAATAACAAATACTTGCAACCCGATGATTAGGAGGGGTTGTCAATCCCTCTACAGGTAACAGTGCCAGAAATTGTCAAGTTGACGGGATAAAAATTGTATAGATTGGATAGATAGCTCTCGATAAAACGCAAAATAAAAGATCCAAATAAAAAGTGCAGCAAGGTATTTTTGGGTTTTTGGAATAATAGATCTGAAAATAAAAGTGGCAAATAATAGATAGGAAAGCAAATATGACAAAGAATAGACCCGGGGGTCGTAGATTTCACTTGTGGCTTCTCTCAAGAAATAGCACACGGTGGGTAAACAAATTACTGTCGGGCAATTGATAGAACATCAAATAATTATGACGATATCCAGGCAATGATCATTATATAGGCATCACGTCCAAGATTAGTAGACCGACTCCTGCCTGCATCTACTACTATTACTCCACACATCGACCGCTATCCAACATGCATCTAGTGTATTAAGTTCATGGAGAAACGGAGTAATGCAATAAGAACGATGACATGATGTAGACGAGATCTATTCATGTAGGAATAGCCCCCATCTTGTTATCCTTAATAGCAACAATACATGTGTGTCTTGCTGCCCCTTTTGTCACTGGGAAAGAACATCGCACGATCGAACCCATCACAAAGCACCTCTTCCCATGGCAAGAAAAATCGATCTAGCTGGCCTAACTAAACCAAAGATTCAAAGAATAAATACGAGGCTATAAGTAATCATGCATAAAAAGAGATCAAAGAACTCAAATAACTTTGATGGGTGTAGATCTGATCATAAACTCAAAGTTCATCGGATCCCAACAAACACACCGCAAAAAGATTTACATCAAATAGATCTCCAAGAGACCATTGTATTGAGAATAAAAAAGAGAGAAGAAGCCATCTAGCTACTGTCTACGGACCCGTAGGTCTACAATGAACTACTCACGCATCATCGGAGAGGCACGAAAGAGGATGATGAACCCCTCCGTGATGGTGTCTAGATTGGATCTCATGGTTCTGGAACTTGCGGCGGCTGGAATTGTGTTTCATTGACTCCCCTATGGTTTTTGGAATATTGGGGTATTTATAGGGCGAAGAGGCGGTGCGGGAGGCCACCTAGGTGGGCACAACCCACCAGGGCACGCCTGGGCCCCCATGCACGCCCAGGTGGGTTGTGCCCCCCTCGGGGCACCCCTTTGGTACTTCTTTGGCCCAAGTTGTTCCTTCTGGTCCATAAAAATTCTCTAAAAAGTTCCGCTATGTTTGGACTCCGTTTGCTACTGACATTCTGCGAAGTAAAAAACAAGCAAAAAATAGCAACTGGCACTGGGCACTATGTCAATAGGTTAGTCCCAAAAAATGATATAAAGTTGCTATAAAATGATTGTAAAACATCCAAGAATGATAATATAACAACATGGAACAAGCAAAAAGTATAGATACGTTGGAGATGTATCACATCTCTCTAGTGTTGTGCAACAATAGCATTTTCCGTGGATTCCACATTTTGAGCTCATTCCTTGGTTGCACGACCCCATTTATCTATCCATGCATGTGTTTTCGTGTGCCACATTTTGCTTTGGTCTACTTGTTGCATTTGTGAAATTTGCGAATCTTTTTCAACATTATTGAATCTTGCTAAGAATTGCAAAAAAATTTTGACACCATCCTCACCAAGCTCCTCCAAAAGCTTTATTTGTGTAGGTGTTAGAATCGACAAGATCCGGTACCAATTGTGCTATTTCCTTGTTACACTATTGAGTGATCATCGATCCATTTTCAACATCGGATAAGGTACATTTGGTATAGTTCTTTCCTTTCTTCCACTCACATACTTGCTTGAGATGATGGATAGGCCAACTACTTCTTCGAATCCACACTTCATCAAGCAAGATGAGGACCCGAACAACTACGTCACCAAGAACCACGTCTTCGGTGCGCAAAGAGCTTTGCATCAAGAGAATGAAGCGTTGAACGACCGCATCGACCTACTCACCACCGACTTGCGACAATCCGAGCAATGTACAAGAGACTACCTCGACCATCAGCTTTCCTCACAAATGGAGGAGATCGACGAAAGGTTGTCGACTCACAAGGCAGAGAATGATGCCAGGATGGAGGAGATTTGTTCCTTGTTGGTCAACCGTTCTTCTACATCTTCGTCATATTCAAGACAACACCATTCAAGCCGACATTCCTCGTACACGACTTCAAATGCAAGTCCACCACGAGCTTGTCCACAATGTCGCCTAGACCATGAAGATCATCAAGCTCCACAAAACCCATTTCATGGCAAAGGGTTGCAAGTCCACATCCGGGAACGTGAATGACTACGTCGCCAAGCTAATGATCCTCCGGTCCAAGAGTAAGCTCCAATACGCCAAGATCAACAAGAATATCAAGATGGCAATGACCTTCGACAAGAGCAACACCGTCGTGAGGAACAAGCCCTTGAAGCCCAACGTGCTCTACGTGAATCAACAAGAGCCGTCAATGAACGCAACCATCAAGTACATCTACAAGAATAGGCCCTCCGCCGAGAGCGACAAGAAGAAGCCGCGCGCCTTAAGGAGGGCCAAGAGATGAGGAACCGTGCAAGAATTCCACACCCTCAACATCAAGCTAATAAAGCGGAGCACGAGGAGCAAGTGGTTCAAGATCCTCCTCCACGGCAAGAGCATCATCGCAACCACAATCATCCCAACCACAATGACGAGCAACGCTACGGCAAGCTCAAGTTCACCATGCCCAAATTCTCCGGAAGCAACGATCCTTAAGACTACTATCGGATTCAGGGCTCCGCAGACCCAAAGGAGGTTCGAACTCTAGGGCATGTGCGAAGGACTCAACCTAACCAGCCAACCGAATGCTCCGCCCTATAGCCTAGCTCGAAGAACTAAGAAGAAGATGGACACGATAGTTACCCAGGTTCGGGCCACCTTGCGGTGCAATACCCTACTCCTGCCTGTGGTGGATTAGCCTCACGAGGGGCTGAGGATGAACTAGTACAGAGGATGAACAAGCTCGCATGGCTTGCTCTGGTGAGGGTGAGTTGCTCTGGGTCCGATCCCCCTCTATGGTGGTAGCTAACCTATTTATAGTGGCCTTGGGCCTCTTCCCCGAAAACGAAGGCGGGAAGGGATTCCACAACGGCCAATTTGAAAGGGGACAAGTAGTACATCTTATCCTGACGAAAGGTGGTCTTCTCCTGCAAAGCTTCTGGTCATGACGTTGCGGTGGGCTCAGCGATGACATCCGTCCTGCCGCCCTGGCGGTCTTGGTCTCATTGCACGGGAATGGAAACCTTTGGGTGATTCCTCGGGACCCCGCGCCTGCGCTTGCCTCCTTAGCACCAAACAGGAAACCTGCTGCTCTGCGCCCGCTGGCGCCCACCTGGCCTTGGTCGTCATGGCTTGTGTCACCTCAACCTCATGAGGTGGGCACCTGCATAGAAATCTCCGCTCCTCAGGAGCCAGCCTAAGGAGACCGCTCCCTTCGGAGGTCTTGATGTCGCCCGCCTCACGAGGCTTGGCCCCTCGTGAGGGTCTTGCCTTGAAGGTGGTGTAGATGGGCCGTACCAGGCCGTCGATGGAGCCACGCCGTGGGCCACAGGCAGGCAAGTCTGGGTACCCTGGTTCCCAGAATGCCGACAGTAGCCCCCGGGCCCAAGGCACGCTCGGACTTGGCTTCGAGGCGAAGCCAAAGGGCAAGGGCGAAGCGCCGCGGGCCCCAATCACCTGCGGACTAGGCTGATGTGTGGCGCTTGATGGGACATGGGCGTCTCCACTTCCCTAAGCTGCCTCGGCAACTGTTCGACTTGACAACTGCCTGGCGCACGCGGCCCAGCCATCATTGCCCGCTGCGCTTGCCTCCTACTCCCTTTGACTTCCGCACATCACGCCCTCTTCTAACTTTTGCTCCTCAGGATCCCTTCCGTCGTGGGGGTGAGCCCGCCTGTGGCGCGACCTCGGGAGGCTTCCGGCCCGGTTGGGACCCTGGGCCTCATGAGACTGGATGCAACGCGCGAGGTGGCGTATGCCCACGAGCCGAGGCCGCTCCTGGTGGACCACGGGCCTTCATTCCCCAGTGTTCTTGTTTCAGAGCAGCCTCTGGGGCACAGGGGCTATGCCGAGGGCTCCTCCATTGGTCCTCGCTGGCGACTGGGCGGCCCGTGCGATGGCCCTGTCCTCCGCCCGGGGGGCAGTTGCGGGAGCCCCAGCCCCTAGGCCCTCGCTGGAGGCCGGTGAGCCATCGCGCGTTCCTCAGGCTGACCGGAGCGCGGGGGAAGGGATCGGCTGAGCCTTGGAGTTCATGCATGGGCGTAGCGTTGTTCACCACGACCTCCTCCGGGAAGCGACAAGCGCGCTGGGCCGTCTTGGGGCGGAGCTTGCCGATGTCGACACATGCCTCGAGGCGGAGGGCCTTTGCCTGGCGTGTGAATGGCACCAGTTGAAAGTCGCCATCAACCTTGGCCGCTTGCAGCGCGAGCATGCCCACACGGAGGCAGAGGAGTTGCTTGTGGCATTGCAGGGGGCTCGCGATCGCACCCTGGAGGAGGCCCAAGCTGCGGACCACCGGCGCGACGCGGCGGAGGTGCGCGAGAGGGAGCTCCAGGCCTCCAACGCCCTACTCGAGCAACGAGTCCGGGCGCGCATGGCGGCGCTTGCTGCCCCGACAACCGGGCCATCCGCGAGCGCGGCGAAGCCCTGTACACCCGACGACTTGCTGACGCTAGAGGCGGTGGAGCTGAGCCTGGAACACGAGCGGCTGGAGGTGATGGAGCGCCAGGTGGTCACGGCCGAGGAGGCCCTTGACTCTCGGGAGGTGAGCATCCCGTGGAAGGTCGAGCAGAAGGTGGCGGAGATTCGCGCGACTCTTGTCGAGTAATATCGCCAGAAGCTGGGGCTCCAGCAGGCTCGCTTCCAGCGACGGCACGCCGAACTGCAGGGCGAAGTCGATGCCCTCAAAGCGAAGCTGGCCGCGGCTGACCGACGCGGGAAGCCACCGAGGCGGCCCGGGCCACTGCTGAGGCTGAGCTGTCCTCCCTTCTTCAGCAGGTCGATGGTGTTACATCCCTCGTGGAGAAGGCCTCGGATGAGGCTGGCCATCGCCGAACGCTGCAGCGCGAGCGCTCCTTGATGTTCAGGGACCTCAGGGTGCCAACCGGGCCCTAAGCACTATCTGCGACGAGAGCATCTCCCGTCCGTACGAGGCTTATGATGCCGGCTACCTCCGCTTCTTCACCCAGGTCGTGACCTGCCTCGAAGGTGGGGCCGCGAAGGCGCGCCAGCTCGTTGAAGAGAAGAGCCATGACCTTCTCGGGCGCGTGTTCTCACGCGTCTTCAGCCACCTTCTTAGCCTTGACCCCGACTTCGACTTCAGCACCGCGATAGCCCCCGTGCCCGGGGCAATTCAAGGCGACTTGGCGAGCTGGGTTGATGACCACGTCGACGACCTGATCGCAGAATTTGCCCTTGCCGACGATGTAGCCGTGCTCGCAGCCGAAGAGGACGAAGCTGAGGATGATGATGATGGCAGCGACGCTGACGGCAGCACGTCTCGCTAGGCTTGCATTTCCTTGTTTGCCTGCCAAGATTTCAGATATGGCCCCGCGGGGCATGAAAGAATTTGGGGGGGGGGGTTCCCTGTAACGCACGAAACAATGATGTGCTATCTAAATTATTTTTGAAAATATGCCGTCGTGAGCCGATGAGCTCCCGACTAGATTAGTTGGTGTGGCTTAGCTTTTGTGCTCGCGACCTTGGATGGGTTCTTGTACCGCATGGATGCGTTTCTCCTAAGATGGGTCCTCCGGAGCCCCCAATCTGCGGGATCGCGGGAGGGGCTCGTGAGGGCTTAGGGCCTCCTGGTGCGCCTCTGCCAGGCGTCAAGCTTTGCGGGAGCGTGGGGGGGGGGGGGGGGGGGGGGGGGAACCCCAACACTGAGTGCCCCTGAAGCCCGGGCTTAATACCGGGCATGGAGCACGCTTGCCGGCTCGCTCGAGAGCGCCGCGCGAGGAGCCAAACGCCAAAGCTTTGGCTAAGTGCGCGCACGGGTGGACCCGCGGCAGATGTGCTTGGCCCCAGGGGGCCCTGATGCCGCTCGGGCTAGCTCAGATGCGCACGCCACATCCAGCCCCCGCTCGCGGGGCGCTCGGTGGGAGAGCAACAAGCGGAAGCCGTGCCTCCCAACACAAATCGAAGGAAAAGGAAACATCGCGAGTCGAAAAGGCCACCCCCCTTTTTAGATAAGCGCAAGAAGCTTCAAATTTCATTCCAAAGGCAGTAAATCGGATTACAAAAGAGGGCAAAAAAGATAGCCGCGTCCGGCGTCTACATTGGTCTTCTAGTCTTCCCCCAGCACGGAGCATGGGGCCTCCACTGGACGTGGGCATAGCCATTGGGGGGCAGTGTCGACTGCCAGCGCGGAGCATGGTGCTTCCACTTGGACGTGGGTGGGAGCCCCCGTGAGGCTCAGGGGCAGCGCTTAGGAGACTCCGGGGCGTGTACAGCCCCACTCATTATTACGTGAGAGTGTCACGGGCGGAGATCTTGAGAGGCGCTCCTTGCCCCCTGGGCAGGTACCCCGCTCCGCGCATACCCCGGTCACTGTTGGGGCGTCCGGAAACCAGGACAGGACCAATGGGCAAGGGACTGCACGAGCGGTGGTGAGGGGGCCGTGGGCTTCTTCCTGGGGGGAGGGCTCGCCGGCGCCTCCCCCAGGAGGGGACCCGCTTCTGGGTGGCACACACCACCGTTGTGGTGGCGCCACACGCCCCACGACACGGGGGAGCCTTGGCGCCGGGCCCCCGCCGCGTACGGGGCGTGTCCCTGCGCGACCTCCTGGTGCACCCCGCCAGCCCAGGGCGAGGCCAGCTCCCGGAGGTGTGCCGTCTTGGCATGATCTACCTGCGATCCAAAGTTAGCATGGCATACCCTAAAGATATGGGTTGTAACTGACAGCTGTTGCTGCGGGCGGTGTCGTCGGGGCGTTGGGTCAGCTCATGGAGGGCCCCGGCTCTGCGTGGCTTTGGTGACTCCGTCGTCCAAGCTGGTGAGGGGAACGAGCACGGGCTTCTCCTCTGCCCGTACAGCGAGCTCATCGGAGGCGGCATGGAGGCTCTGGGGGCCGTCATCTCGAGGCCAACCCCCGGTCCCTCTGCTCCGCCGCCCATCATCCTTGGTGCCCGGCTATGCCGGCCAGGGGGCGGTCCTTTGACACGGCCCCAGGAGGCGTCGCCTACAATGACGCGCGCCAGGCCACCGTTGCGCGAACCTCCGAACCCCCTCCAGAGAGGCTAGTCGATGCAGCGGGGGCGAGCGCGAACCCCGGGCGTCGCCCGCGATGTGGGCAGGATACAGAAAGGCGCCGCGCCTTCGCAGGCGGCGTCAAGCAGCTCGGCGACCCGCTCAAGCAAGGCGTCGTGGCCGCCTTCCGCCAACCTGCATCGCAGTAACTCACGCGCCACGACGAGTGCGACTCGCGTGTTTGCTTGCTCCCGGTGAGCACGCAGGGTCGATGCCACAGCATAGCCAGAAGACCGCGCAGTGACACGATTGCGGCGCTGCACGGGAGAGGGCGGGGGTGGCCCGTGTCGCTGATGGTCGACGACGCCGGTGGCCGCGCTGGCCGCAAGGAGCACGGGGTGGCGAGCTCCGTGACCGGGGAATGCCGCCTGGGCGGGGCGAGTGGTCCAATGCTAAGTGCAAGCTCGGGGATCCTCCGCCATGGGCGCGATGAGGCGAGGACGGGCCGTGATTGACGAAGGGGCCGAGTTTCGACATGCCCCTACCTGGCACGCCAAATGTCGGATTCAGGGCTCCGCAGACCCAAAGGAGGTTCAAACTCTAGGGTGTGTGCGAAGGACTCAACCTAACCAGCCAACCGAACACGCCGCCCTATAGCCTAGCTCGAAGAACTGGGAAGAAGATGGACACAGCAGTTACCCAGGTTCGGGCCACCTTGCGGTGTAATACCCTACTCCTGCTTGTGGTGGATTAGCCTCACGAGGGGCTGAGGATGAACTAGTACAGAGGATGAACAAGCTCGCGAGGCTTGCTCTGGTGAGGGTGAGTTGCTCTGGGTCTGATCCCCCTCTATGGTGGTGGCTAACCTATTTATAGTGGCCTTGGTCCTCTTCCCCGAAAACAAAGGCGGGAAGGGATTCCACAACGGCCAATTTGAAAGGGGACAAGTAGTACATCTTATCCTGACGAAAGGTGGTCTTTGCCTGCAAAGCTTCTGGTCGTGACGTCGTGGTGGGCTCGGCGATGACATCCGTCCTGCCGCCCTGGCGGTCTTGGTCTCATTGCACGGGAATGGAAACCTTTGGGTGATTCCTCGGGACCCCGCGCCTGCGCTTGCCTCCTTAGCACCAAATAGGAAACCTGCTACTCTGCGCCCGCTGGTGCCCGCCTGGACTTGGTCGTCATGGCTTGCGTCACCTCAACCTCATGAGGTGGGCACCTGCATAGAAATCTCCGCTCCTCAGGAGCCAGCCTATGGAGACCGCTCCCTCTGGAGGTCTTGATGTCGCCCGCCTCGCGAGGCTTGGCCCCTCACGAGGGTCTTGCCTTGAAGGTGGTGTAGATGGGTCGTACCAGGCCGTCGATGGAGCCACGCCATGGGCCACAGGCAGGCAAGTCTGGGTACCCTGGTTCCCAGAACACCGACAACTACCTTTCATGGGCATTGAAAGTTGACAAGATCTTTCATTTGCACAACTATGAAGAAGAAAATAAGATCGCCATGGCATCTCTTGAGTTCCAAGACTATGTCCTCATTTGGTGGGAGCAAGTCATTGAGTGGTGAGAAGCAAAAGGTGACCCACAAATCACAACATGGGCTCAAATGAAGGATGTCATGAGAGCGCGCTTTGTACCCACGTACTATAGCCGTGACCTCTTCGAGAAATTGTAACTTCTCAAACAAGGCACAAAGTCCGTTGAAGAGTATTACAAGGAAATGGAAATTGCCATGATTCAAGCAAACATCACGGAAGATGAGGAACAAACCATGGCATGATTCTTGAATTGACTCAACTATCCTATCAAGAAGATTGCGGACTTCCAACCATACACGGACCTCATCGAGCTAGTGCACCAAGCTACCAAGGCGGAGCGACAAGTGCAAGATGATTACAAGTATGCCAAGTACTCTTCCAAGTCATATGGTTCATACACTCAAGCTTCAACGACTACAATGCCTTCTACCTCAACCAAGCCTTCTACTCCCTCCATTTTTATATACAAGGCCACAAACTCAAATTACAGGTACCAATGTAAAATTTAATTTCTGCTTTGAAAGTCAGCTTTTCTTTTTGTTTACTGGGATCATTAATACCCCACATGCATGCAAGAAAACTGTGTGGAGGAAGTAGCTGACTGTCATTATGGCTGCATGCTTCCAACTATTAAACAGGTTGCTAGTACGAGAAAATATCATTAATTTTGCCTCTATTACTATTGGTGGCCTTGTATAGATGCAAAACGTATATTTCATAGTGGCCTTGTATATAAAAATGGAGGGAGTATAAGCAACGGCGACAAGTCAAGTTACAAGAAGAATTTGACACCTTCAAGTCGTCCTCCTACTACAAGCAACTTCAAGCTGGGAGCTTCATCATCAACAACTCCACCAGATGAGACCGTCAAGACAAGTTCCATCAAATGCTTCACATGTCAAGGTCGAGACCACAAGACATTTGAGTGCCCCACTCAGCACACCATGATCGCCAACGACGACGGCACCTATGACTCAATGAGTGAGGAAGAAATGGAAGTGCTTGAGCACGTGGCCATTGATACGCCCATTTTGCATCATGCTTTTATATTGATATTTATTGCATTATGGGCTATTATTACACATTATGGTACAATACTTATGCCTTTTCTCTCTTATTTTACAAGGTTTACACAAAGAGGGAGAATGCCGGCAGCTAGAATTCTGGACCGGAAAGGAGCAAATCTGAGAGACCTATTATGCACAACTCCAAAAGTCCTGAAAATTTACGGAGAATTATGTTGGAATATATAAAAAATATTTGGCGAATAAATGCCAGAGGAGGACCCACCAGGTGGCCACAAGCCTGGGGGGCGCGCCCTGCCCCCCTAGGCGCGCCCCTAGGGCTTGTGGGCCCCCTGGTAGGTCTCCAGTGTCCATCTTCTGCTATATGAAGGGTTTTTACCTGAAAAAATCATTAGGAAGCTTTCAGGACGAAGCGCTGCCGCCTCGAGGCGGAACCTGGGCAGAAGCAATCTAGGGCTCCGGCAGAGCTGTTCTGCCGGGGAAACTTCCCTCCGGGAGGGGGAAATCGAAGCCATCGTCATCACCAATGATCCTCTCATCGAGAGGGGGTCAATCTCCATCAACATCTTCACCAGCACCATCTCCTCTCAAACCCTAGTTCATCTCTTGTATTCAATCTTTGTCTCAAAACCTCAGATTGGTACCTGTGGGTTGCTAGTAGTGTTGATTACTCCTTGTAGTTGATGCTAGTTGGTTTATTCGGTGGAAGATCATATGTTCAGATCCTTAATTATATTTATTACCCCTCTGATTATGAACATGAATATGCTTTGTGAGTAGTTTCATTTGTTCCCGAGGACACGGGAGAAGTCTTGTTATAAGTAATCATGTGAATTTGGTATTTGTTCGATATTTTGATGAGATGTATGTTGTCTTTCCTCTAGTGGTGTTATGTGAACGTCGACTACATGACACTTCACCATGATTTGGGCCTAGGGGAAGGCATTGGGAAGTAATAAGTAGATGATGGGTTGCTAGAGTGACAGAAGCTTAAACCCTAGTTTATGCGTTGCTTCGTAAGGGGCTGATTTGGATCCACATGTTTCATGCTATGGTTAGATTTATATTAATTCTTCTTTCGTAGTTGCGGATGCTTGCGAGAGGGGTTAATCATAAGTGGGAGGCTTGTCCAAGTAAGGACAGCACCCAAGCACCGGTCCACCCACATATCAAATTATCAAAGTAACGAACGCGAATCATATGAGCATGATGAAAACTAACTTGACAATAATTCCCATGTGTCCTCGGGAGCGCTTTGCTTTATATAAGAGTTCGTCCTGGCTTGTCCTTTGCTACAAAAAGGATTGGTCCACCTTGCTTCACCTTTGTTACACTTGTTACTTGTTACCCGTTACGAATTATCTTATCACAAAACTATCTGTTACCTATAATTTCAGTGTTTGCAGAAAATACCTTGCTGAAAACCGCTTGTCATTTCCTTCTGTTCCTCGTTGGGTTCGACACTCTTACTTATCAAAAGTACTATGATAGATCCCCTGTACTTCTGGGTCATCAAGACTCTTTTCTGGCGCCGTTGCCGGGCAATGAAGCGCCTTTGGTAAGGAAACATTTATATTAAGTGCTGAAATTTACTGTCACTTGTTACTATGGAACATCATCCTATGAGGGTTTTTTCGGGGTATCTTCACCCCGACCAGAAGAGCAAAGAGTTGCCCCTCAACCTACTGCACCTACTGAAAATATTTATTATGAAATCCCTTTGGGTATGATAGAGAAACTGCTAGCTAATCCTTATGCAGGAGATGGAACACTACATCCTGATTTGCATCTAATCTATGTGGATGAATTTTTGGATTATTTAAGCTTGCAGGTTTCCGCGAGGATGAAGTCAAGAAGAAGGACTTCCCTTTATCTTTTAAGGAGAAGGCATTGACATGGTATAGGCTATGCGATGATATTGGGACTTGGAATTACAACCGATTGAAATTGGAATTTCATCAGAAGTTTTATCCTATGCATTTGGTTTATCGTGATCAGAATTATATATATGATTTTTGGCCTCGTGAAGGAGAAAGTATCGCTCAAGCTTGGGGGAGGCTTAAGTCAATGTTATATTCATGCCCCAATCATGAGCTCTCAAGAGAAATTATTATTCAGAATTTTTATGCTCGGCTTTCTCGTAATGATCAGTCCATGCTCGATACTTCTTGTACTGGTTCTTTTATTAAGAAGACTATTGAATTCTAATGGGATCTCTTGGAAAGAATTAAATGCAACTCTGAAGATTGGGAACTCGACGAAGGTAAGGAGTCAGGTATAAACCTTAAGTTTGATTGTGTTTAATCTTTTATGGATACCGATGCTTTTCGTGAATTTAGCACTAAGTATGGACTTGACTCAGAGATAGTAGCTTCTTTCTATGAATCATTTGCTACTCTTGTTGATCTCCCTAAGTAGAAGTGGTTTAAATATCATCCTCCCATAGAAGTAAACATAGTACAACCTATTAATGCTGAAGAGGAAACTATTACTTATAATGTTGATCATGTTATTCCTACTGCTTATTGAGAAACCACCTTTCCCTGTTAGGATAAAGGAACATGCTAAAGCTTCAGCTGTGGTTTGTAAGAGTTATAATAGAACACCTACACCCCCTGAACAAATTAAAGTTGAACCTAGTATTGCTATGGTTAAAGATCTCTTAGTCGATAATATTGATGGGCATGTTATTTATTTCTGCAATGAAGCTGCTAGAATTGCTAGACCCGATAATAAGGATAAACATAGACCTGTTGTTGGCATGCCTGTTGTTTCTGTTAAAATAGGAGATCATTGTTATCATGGCTTATGTGATTTGGGTGCTAGTGTGAGTGCAATTCCCTTTACTTTATACCAAGAAATTATGAATGATATTGCACCTGCTGAAATAGAAGATATAGATGTCACTATTAAGCTTGCCAATAGAGATACTATATCACCAATTGGGATTGTTAGAAATGTTGAAGTCTTGTGTGGGAAAATAAAATATCCTACTAATTTTCTAGTTCTTGGTTCCCCACAAGATGATTTTTGTCCCATTATATTTGGTAGACGTTTCTTGAACACAGTTAATGCCAAAATAGATTGTGAGAAAGAAACTGTTAGTGTGAGTTTTGGGGATGTCTCTCATGAGTTTAATTTCTTCAAATTTCGTAGACAACCCCATGATAAAGAATTGCCTAATAAAGATGAAATTATTGGTCATGCTTCTATTGCCGTGCCTCCTACTGATCCTTTAGAACATTATTTGTTAGACCATGAAAATGATATGTTCATGAATGAAAGAATAGAATTAGATGAGATTTTCTTTAAACAAATGCCTGTTTTGAAACATAATTTGCCTGTTGACACTCTTGGAGATCCTCTACCACCCAAGAGTGATCCTGTATTTGATCTTCAACAATTACCTGATACTTTGAAATATGCTTCTCGCGATGAGAAAAAGATATATCCTGTTATTATTAGTGCTAACCTTTCAGAGCATGAGGAAAAGAAATTATTGAATACTCTGAAGAAGCACCGTTTAGCTATTGGATATACTCTGAATGATCTTAAGGGCATTAGTCCCACTCTATGTCAGCACAAATTAATATGGAACCTGATGCTAAACCTGTTGTTGATCATCAGCGACGGTTGAATCCTAAGATGAAAGAAGTGGTAAGAAATGAAATACTAAAGCTTCTAGAAGCAGGTATAATTTATCCTATTGCTGATAGTAGATGGGTAAGTCCTGTTCATTGTGTCCCTGAGAAGGGAGGTATTACCGTTGTTCCTAATGATAAAAATGAATTGATTCCGCAAAGAATTGTCACAGGTTATAGAATGGTAATTGATTTTTGAAAGTTAAACAAAGCTACTAGGAAAGATCATTACCCTCTACCTTTTATTGATCAAATGCTAGAAAGACTATCAAAACATACACACTTCTGCTTTCTAGATGGTTATTCTGGTTTCTCCCAAATACCTGTGTCACAAGAGGATCAAGAAAAAACTACTTTTGCTTGCCTTTTCAGTACCTTCGCTTATAGAAGTATGCCTTTTGGTTTATGTAATGCACCTGCTACCTTTCAAACATGTATGACTGCTATATTGTCAGACTTTTGTGAAAAGATTGTTGAGGTTTTCATGGATGATTTCTTCGTTTACGGAACTTCTTTTGATGATTGCTTAAGCAACCTTGATCGAGTTTTGCAGAGGTGTGAAGAAACTAATCTTGTCTTGATTTGGGAGAAGTGCCACTTTATGGTTAATGAAGGTATTGTCTTGGGGCATAATTTTTTTGAAAGAGGTATTGAAGTTGATAAAGCTAAAGTTGATGCTATTGAAAAAATGCCGTGTCCTAAAGATATTAAAGGTATAAGAAGTTTCCTTGGTCATGCTGGTTTCTATAGGAGGTTTATTAAAGACTTCTCTAAAATTTCTAGGCCTCTTACTAATCTCTTGCAAAAAGATGTTCCATTTGTTTTTTATGAGGATTGTGTAGAAGCATTTGAAATACTTAAGAAAGCCTTGATTTTTTCACCTATTGTTCAACCACCTAATTGGAACCTACCCTTTGAAATTATTTGTGATGCTAGTGATTATGCTGTTGGTGCTGTTCTAGGACAAAGAGTTGATAAGAAATTAAATGTTATCCATTATGCTAGTATAACTCTAGACAGTGCTCAAACAAATTATGCTACTACTGAAAAAGAATTTTTAGCAGTTGTATTTGCTTGTGATAAGTTCAGATATTATATTGTTGATTCCAAAGTAACTGTTCACACTGATCATGCTGCTATTAAATATCTTATGGAAAAGAAGGATGCTAAACCTAGACTTATTATATGGGTTCTCTTGTTGCAAGAATTTGATTTACATATTATTGATAGAAAGGGAGCTGAGAACCCCGTAGGAGACAACTTGTCTAGGTTAGAAAATATTCTTGATGACCCACTACCTATTGATGATAGCTTCCCTGATGAACAATTAGCTGTCATAAATGCTTCTCGTAGTACTCCATGGTATGCAGACTATGCTAATTATATTGTTGCTAAATTTATACCACCTAGTTTCACATACCAACAAAAGAAAAAGTTTTCTATGATTTAAGACATTACTTCTAGGATGACCCTGACCTTTATAAAGGAGTAGATGGTGTTATTAGATGTTGTGTACTTGAGCATGAACAGGAACAGATCCTATGCAAGTGTCACTCCGGGGCCTACGGAGGACGCCATGCTGGTGATAGAACTGCACACAAGGTATTACAATCTGGTTTTTATTGGCCTGCTCTTTTTAAGGATGCTCGTAAGTTTGTCTTGTCTTGTGATGAATGTCAAAGAATTGGTAATATTAGTAGACGTCAGGAAATGCCTATGAATTACTCACTTGTTATTGAACCGTTTGATGTTTGGGGATTTGATTATATGGGACCTTTTCCTTCCTCTAATGGGTACACACATATTTTGGTTGCTGTTGATTACGTTACTAAGTGTGTAGAAGCTATTCCAACTAGTAGTGCTAATCATAACACCTCCATTAAAATGCTTAAAGAAGTTATTTTCCCGAGGTTTGGAGTCCCTAGATATTTAATGACTGATGGTGGTTCACACTTTATTCATGGTGCTTTCCGTAAGGTTCTTGCTAAATATGATGTTAACCATAGAATTGCATCTCCATATCACCCTCAGTCTAGTGGTCAAGTAGAATTGAGTAACCGAGAAATAAGGTTGATTTTGCAGAAGACTGTTAATAGATCCAGAAAGAATTGGTCTAAGAAACTTCATGATGCCTTATGGGCTTATAGAACTGCTTATAAAAACCCTATGGGTATGTCTCCATATAAAATGGTTTATGGAAAAGCATGTCACTTACCTCTTGAATTAGAACATAAAGCTTATTGGGCGATTAAAGAGCTTAACTATGATTTCAAACTTGCCGGTGAGAAGAGGTCATTTGACATTAGCTCACTTGATGAATGGAGAATATGAAAGTGCCAAGTTATTGGAAGAGAAAGTTAAAAGATGGCATGATAAAAGGATACAAAAGCGTGAATTTAATGTAGGTGACCATGTCTTGCTATACAATTCTCGTTTAAGATTTTTTGCAGGAAAGCTTCTCTCTAAATGGGAAGGGCCTTACATTGTCGAGGAAGTTTATCGTTCCGGTGCCATCAAAATCAACAATGCCGAAGGCAATAACCCGAAGATGGTAAACATGCAAAGAATCAAACATTATATCTCAGGTACTCCCTTAAATGTTGAAACCAATATTATTAATACCATAACATCGGAGGAGTACATAAGGGATATCTACCAGAACGTTCCAGACTCCGAAAAGGAACAGGTATGTGGTACGGTAAGTAAACCGACTCCAAAACTTTTCCAAAAGCAATTTAACTCCATTTTGGAATATTTAAAAAATTAGGAAAATAAAAAGTAGTCCGAAAAGTACACGAGGAGGCGACAAGCCCTGGGGGCGCGCCCTACCCCCTGGGCGCGCCTCCCAGGCGGCCACCTCGTGTGCCCTCCGGACTCCGTTTTCTTGTAGTACACTCCTTTTGCTCGGTAAAAATTCATTATATAATCTCCCGAAGGTTTTGACCACCGTACCATGGCAATATCCTCTGTTGTTGTTCTGAGCTGTTTTCCTGACAGATCTAGATCGCGATGACATCTCCAAGCGCCCCCAAGGACAAGTTTTTTGAGAAGGTTATCAACCCTTACCTTGCGGAGGTGCTGCAACACCCTCAAGCCATTGAGATGCATGAGGGTGTGCTTCACATCTACGATGTTCAAGGACCAAGGAGGATCGGAAGCGTGGAGTCCAGGCTCGAAGTAGTGGAGCAAGAGGTGTTCAAGTGCAAAGGGATGGTGTAGCGCGGATTCAACGCCAATCACTCCATGATCACGGATTTTACCCGTGATCACAAGATGGATGCTAGTAAGATTGGGAAGGCCATCTTCAAGCTTCATGAGAAAACGAGCATCTCCAAGCCCAGATCAATGACCTGCAGAACCAAAACTATGAGTATGAATATAGATTTAAGAGGATGAGTTTGGCTGCAGATTTGAGGATCCCGGAGACTCGTTCATCTTTCTATGATGGTGAACCTATGCCCTAGAAGATGGAGGACAAGCCCACAATAGCATCAACTCCATCATCACCACCTCCGAAGAAAGAGACCTAAGTACATGGGTATGGGCACTCCCCTTGGCAACTACCAAGCTTGGGGGAGGTGCCCCGGTATCGTATCACCATCACATCTTTACCTTTATCGTTTTTCTTAGTTCGATCCTTTTGGTTATATCATAGTTTAGTAGAATAAAGTTTTAGTATGATCTAGCTTTGAGTTTTGCTTTGTGTTCCCTCTATGTAATCGAGTCCGAGAGTTATATAATAAAGATTAGTTTTTGAGTTGAGGGCTTTGCTTTCTTGCTATGATCTTGAGTAAAAGAAATAAAGAAAAAAAGAAAAAAGGGAGATTATATAATGATCTTATGGGAAGTGATGACTTCACATATAAAAAGTATGTCGCATGAAACTTGTTGTGAGTTGACAAACATAGTTTTGGTCATTATTGCAATTAATAGGAAGTAATAAAGAAAGAGAGGTCTCACATATAAATATACTATCTTGGACATCTTTTGTGATTGTGACCACTCATTAAAATATTATATGCTTAAAGGTTGATGTTGGACAAGGAAGACAATATAATGGGTTATGTTTCTTTATATCTGAATAGAAGTTATATTGTCGGATCCTCCAACATGTTGAGCTTGCTTCTCATCCTATGCTAGCCAAATCTTTTGCACCAAGTAGAGATACTACTTATGCACTCAAAATCCCTAAACCCAGTTTTGCCATGAGAGTCCACCATACCTACCTATGGATTGAGTAAGATCCTTCGAGTAAGTTGTCATCGGTGCAAGCAATAAAAATTGCTCTCTAAATATGTATGATCTTTTAGTGTGAGAAAAATAAGCTTTATACGAACTTGTGATATGGAAGAAATAAAAGCGACGGACTGCATAATAAAGTTCTTTATCACAAGCGGCAATATAAAGTGACATTCTGTCGCATTAAGATTTTGTGCATCCAACCATAAAAGCGCATGACAACCTCTGCTTCCCTCTACGAAGGGCCTATCTTTTATTTACGTCCTACCCTTATACAAGAGTCATGGTGATCATCACCTCTTCTTTTTGGCAAGCACTATATGTTGGGGGGAGACCCAGATATATATATATCCACTCGGATGTAGGTATTCATAAACTATTATTGTTGATGTTACCCTTGAGGTAAAAGGTTGGGAGGCGAAATTATAAGCCCCTATCTTTCTCTGTGTTCGATTGAAACTTTGATCTCATAAGTATCGCATGAGTGTTAGCAATTATGAAAGACTAAATGATAGTTGAGTATGTGAAACTTGCTAAATAAAAGCTCTTACATTGACTCTTTCCGACGTTATGGTAAATTGCAATTGTTTCAATGACCAAGATCATAGTTTGTTGGTTTTCAATTAAATTCTTGTTTCATACTTTACCTGGTGAACGAATTGTTACTTTAGCATAAGAAATTATATGGCAATATATGTTGCTGTTCTAAAGATGATCATGATGCCTTCATTTTTGTATTTTATTTTATCGACACCTCTATCTCTAAACATGTGGACATGATTATCGATTTCGGCTTCCGCTTGAGGACAAGCGAGGTCTAAGCTTGGGGAGTTGATACATCCATTTTACATCATGCTTTTATATTGATATTTATTTCATTATGGGTTGTTATTACACATTATGCACTAGTACAGCAAGGTGCTATACAAATGGTTTTTAAACCCTTTCCGCCACGGCATTCTGAACCGTCGCTGAGTGAGTGTGTGCGATAGGGGGGGATCCTTCCCACACGACCCAGAAACTGTCAGGGATAGGCCCTCCTAGCACACACGCTCGGCAAAATGAGGTCGTGTGCGACGGGCGAGCGATGAAATATGATTATACGTACAATTGTGCTAAAAAATACAATTATACAGGCCAAATCGTTTCCGGTCGTAAGTACATCCCACACAGTCTGTCCTGGCTAAATGTTTCCGTTCGTATGTACATTCCACACAGTTAATCCAAGGAATACGTTTTCGTTAGTATGTACATCCCACACAGTCAATCCAAGAACTACGTTTCCGTTCGTATATACATCCCACACAGTCACTCCAAGGAAAACGTTTCCGTTCGCAGGTACATCACACACAATTTTCCCCATTAAATCGTTTGTGATAGCGTTGCCATTGCGAACGATATTAACAATTTTACCATTTGCGTTATTGAATGCATCACACACGGTTCCTAGAAGAAACTGTGTGGCATAGGTTGTCCATCACACACACTTTTTATGTGGTAAACTTATACGCAATCCCGGGTCCGCTAACACCAGTGTTTCCGACCCACCTGCATCACCAGGCCCAACCGGAGAGCAACACTGACTTATGAGAGGCCTTGGGCCCTCTCCCCCCAAAAGACTAGCCTGTTAGGAGGGGACACCCCCGCCCTTATAAGTCGTGTCATGTCTCCCCCCACAACCGATGTGGGACTAAACCCAACAATCTCCCCCTCACACATCGGTCACCCATGGGCCCGCTAACACCAGCGTTTCTAGCCCACCAACCATGACCGACCAACCGTGAGTTCACCGAGATTTATTCCGGGCACCTGGGCTCTGATACCAATTGTTACGCAATCTTGGGTCCGCTAACGCCAGTGTTTCCGACCCACCTGCGTCACCAGGCCCAACCGGAGAGCAACACCGACTTACGAGAGGCCTTGGGCCCTCTCCCCCCAAAAGACTAGCCTGTTAGAAGGGGACACCCCCGCCCTTATAAGTCATGTCATGTCTCCCCCCACAACCGATGTGGGACTAAACCCAACATAAACGTTTGCGCAAGGTGGCCTAACGCAAGCAATTTTCAAGAGGAAGTCATGTGTGATTGTTCATTGATCCAACACGGTTTATTCCTAGAAACTATGTGCGTTGCCTGAGGTCATCGCCCACGGTGTTTTCTCAATAACTGTTTGCAATAGAAAAACCCAATTAGCAGGCTAATCGGCCATTAGTAGGCTAATTGTCCTATTATTAATAATCCATTTATTACTCTAATTGACATTTCATATTAAGCACACAATATATTTCATTTTTGTATTAAGGAAGCATCATTTCATAATTGAAATACATCAGAGTACAACATCATATAGCTTCAGCACTCAGCTACCCTATTACACAACTGCACCAGCACCAAGTTTCACATGGAACATCTATAACCTTTCGAAATTAGCATCATAGACGGTACATAGACAGATGAATCTCATCTGGAAAACTGCTGAAGCGGAAGGCGAATATTGAGCCTTCATTGATGTTGAAGGTCTTTGCAACTTTAGGCCAGTGCCTGTGGATGATTGACCGTCCATACTTCGTCCTCTTCAGGAACACTTCAATATTGAACCGTGGGTGTTGTATGAATACCTTCCTGGCCTCCTGACCATACAGGTGGTTTGAGAGGTAATCATCAGTGAACTGCTTTAGAAAGGCTTGAAAACAAGGATGTGCATAAATATCTTCTCTAGATTGGAAATGGGGCAAAGGAATAAAAAAGCCAAGTTATAATAGTTAGTACCATCCTGTAGTGAATTGATGTCTTCTTCATTGTGCAGACAAAAATCTTGTTGTTTTTTGTCGCTAATTTCTTTATCCTAGAAATCTTTCTGAGTTTCTTGACTTGACTGATATTCATGGACAACTCATTTCCCCATATGCAAAAAGGGTCGAACAGTGGGTCAAAACCTCTGACAGTAGGACCTACATGTGCAAGACCAAATTGTTAAAAACCTAAATATTAGATTGGTTCCTGCAATTGCACAATAATGTGCTATTAGACAAAGGATCAGTCATGTGCAAACCTCGATTGTAAACCTCAGTGCTTCCCATTGTTTCCCTGCAACACATATAAGGTAGTTAGTGATCAGGTTAAGTGAGGGTTCACATGCTATCAGTAAAATATGTTGATGAAAAATAAGAACATTGCAGATTCATCAGATTAATTTGAGCCACATGGAAAACCCATTTATTCAAACCAAGCATGATTAAGAACTAGGAAATATAGCAATTGCATATGTTTCTCATGTATTAAGTGTAGCCAAAATTCGATTTATTCTTCACATGCACAACAATACAAAATTCTGCCCACGACAATTGGACATTACATTGCAGAATTGAACCAAGCAGTTAACTAAACACCACAACAAATGAACCAAACATTAACTGAGCACCACATCTATACCAATATAAAAAGACACAAAGGGGCAGATCCAATTAATCTCGGCCATCAAATCATGTCAATCCAACGACCTAGACTGCTTCAATGTCGAGCGCTCAACACGTTTAGCGTGCAGTTAATTTCATGCCAAATATAGTGCTAATCACATAATAACACGCAAATAATATCCTACTTAATATCCGCATGCACTTAATATACTTCCAAATTAACGTGCATTGCACGTACACATTGACTAGTTGCATAATATAACATACTCCTAATAGAAGATCAGACAGTTAACCAAACCAAGCATGCTTAACAACTTGGAAATATAGCAATTGTATTTGTTTCTCATGTATTTAGTACAGCCAAATTCGATTTATTTGTCACATGGTATACAATAACAAAATGCACCCACAACAATTGAACATCGCATTGCAGAATTACACCAAACAGTTAACTAAACACCACAACAAATGAACCAAACGTTAACTGAGCACCGCATTGCACAATATATAACATACTAAAAGATCAGACAGTTAACCAAACCAAGCATGCTTGATAACTTGGAAATAAAGCAATTGTATTTATTTCTGATGTATTTTGTAAAGATAAATTTGATTTATTTCTTAGATGGAAGACAATACAAAATTGCCCCCTGAAGAATTGAATATCACATTTGCAGAATTGAACCAAACAGTTAACTGAAGATGACAACTAATTAACCAAACAGTTAATAAGTGAGCACCACATTGCACGACATATAGAACATATACACTAGAGCAACATATTGCGTGGTAAAAGTAGATAGGACAATTCACTAGAATTTGTTAAGGAAAGGCAAGAGCAGCACATGCAACGGGTAAACTGAGCATGCTTAACCGGCGTAGCTAGCAAACTGAACATAGGTCCTTATAGTGAGCTAATAAGACAAGCTACTCCTCATCGTTGGAGATATCGATGATGATTGGCTCCTTGGACATGGAAGAGGGCGAGGCCTCCACATTGTGGGTGCCCTCATTGTAGTGGTGAGTTGCCTGAGCCGTTCCGGGCACCAACCTACTGCCTCTCGAGTTGAGGTAAGCACGGGCACGCTGAGAAAACACCTCGTAGTCTTCGTCGAAGGCACCGATGGTGGCCTCGAGGAAATGCCACGAACTGTCATTTAAAGCAGCCAAACGCGTCATGGCGTCGGCGCGCGAGGCGTTGACGGTGGCCTCGACGGTGAGGTGCTCCTCCAAGATCTGGGGGTCGGCACGAATGGCAGCCATTGCGACCTCATCCGTGCGTGCGGCCGGGATTTGCTTCTCCGCTGCCAAATGCTCCTTGAGCTCCTGGCTATACTGCGTGCACCATGGCTTAGGGCGGCGCTTATTTGGGGGAGGGGTCGGTGATTTGGGTGGAAGGTGTCGCGCCGGCGATCGGGGCATGTGGGATGTGGAAAGAGGAGGAGGATGGGGGTCGGGTGTGGATTACCTGCCTGGATCGACGAGGCCGAGCAGCGTGAAGGAGGGTCACCGGCGAGGAGGCGGCGCTGCAAGCAAGGAGTGAAGGTTTCAACTTGGAAAGGAAGGCGGAAACAGGGGAAATGTGGCTTTTGGTAAGGGGGAGGGGGCGGGGAGGTAGATATTTCCGCGGAAGCCGAAAATTTTGAATTGGTGCAGCGAAAAAACTGGCGTGCAAAGTGTCATCAGACACGGTCCCTTATTTAGCACCGTGTACGATATGTGAACATCACAAACGATTCATATAGCTTAACCCGTGTGTGATGAGTTTGAACGTCAAAAATTTTGGTTCGAATTTCCCTGGTTACAGTGGTCATCCATGTCATTGCATAATTTGGGTACACAAAGGAGACTACAGCACACCCACACTTCTTAATCGAGCAAGTTCAGCAATTAAATAGAGCTAGCTGACCTAAACATTACTCTAACAAATTAAAGACCGGTGCTCTTAATTAAACAAAACAAAAAGTACTACTACGGCTGGTGCTCGTCGATCTCCGCCGCCTCCTCCATGTCTAGCTCGCGCCCGATGATCTCCTGGGGAAGGGGCTCCATGGCATCCATCACACCATACTCGGCAAGCATCTCACCATCCGCGTCCGCCATCTCTTTGGAAAAGGCTGCCACGAGCTGGGCGTGGGCGGCCGCGATCTGGGCTTGGATGGGCTCCGTCGTGGCAAGGTATGCCGCGGAGGAACGGACGGCTGCTCGAACACTCTCGTCTATTGCGAACACTTCGGCCGTGGGTTGCCGATCGTTGTCGGAGAAGCTTAATTCGATTTGTGCGGTGACCGCCATGAGCTGGGCATGGGCGGCCTGGACATGGTCGTGGGCGGCCTCCATCAGGGCTAAGGCCGCCGTTGTGGAACGGACAGCTGCTGTGCCGCTCTCGCCAGTTGCTATCCCCGAGGCAGATGTTGCTGCCGCCACCTGAGAAGCAACAACGGTCATTTGGGCTGCCTTGGCCGCCCGGTCACAGATTGCGGCCGCTCTCACGAACCTTGTTAGCACGTGCCTAGCGGCTGCGGTCGCGCTCTCGCCGAAGTGGGCCGCCTAAGTTGCCCTCATGAAGCGGGTCCACATCCCCATCTTTCACCGGCGACGATTGAACAGTGAAATGATATTTGGGGAGCGAGCTAGTGTGCTTGACACGCCGGCTGTGGACTGTAGCCGACGCACCTTCTTGCGTAAGCCATATGCGTACTATACTCCGACGGTGCTCCAAGATATTTTGTGCTGCATCGCACAGGGTTGGTGATAATTAAATGTGTACGATCTACTTGATTTTTTGTCTTGATGTGAATTATATAATGGGGTCACAGCGGCAAAGGAGGGTGTTTGAATTGCTAGAACTTGTATCTGCAGTGAACATGGCACTATAGGTGTGTCGTCAAAAAAATTGGAATTATTCAGGGTTCGTTTGGACATTTTTATACATTAACTTTGTTTTCTAGGCATTTCAGGTGCATAATTCAAAATTAAATTACATGCACATGCTCCGGTGCACCAAAATGGGTTGTAAAATCATATATGTGTCCATGGGTTGATGGTTATGTCCCATGCAAGAAATGGGGATGAATTTCAAACAGCACGGCACCGTGGCTCTCCGGCAAACATTGAGGTACTTGCTTTTGTAATTCTCGTAAATCCAAAACTCGTCTGAGATTCATGAACCTTGGAATGCTATCATGGAATGGCATTAACATGCTGGGGTAAAAAACATTGTCCCATTTGGGGTAGGTTATGGTATAAGCTTCTCACAAACCAGAGCTTCTCACAAGAGGCCTCATGGTTCCGGTAGGGAAACGTGTCACCTTTGTGGATGAAACGATATCCATTGCCTCTTCTTGCTTTCAAATTTTTCTAGTGTCAACGTAGAACAACAGGAGTATTGTGTCATTTTTTGGGATTTTTTGTGGTTCACTAGGACATCTTTATACATTAACTGAGTTTTCTATGCATTTATGTGCATAATTCAAATTTGAACTACATGCACATGCTCCAGTGCATATAAACGGGTTGAAAAATCAAATGTGTGTCCTTGGTTGCAAGCTTAGGTCCCATGCAAGAAATGGGAATGAATGTCAAACACCTTTGCCACCGTCGCTCGGCCGCTAACATTGAGATACATGGTTTTAAAATTCTAGTAAATCGAAAACTCGTCTGAAATTCATGAAACTTGACATGATATCATGGAACGACATCAACATGCCGTGGTAAAAATATTTTCCCATTTGGGGAAGGTTTGGGTATAAGCTTCTCACAAACCAGAGCTTCTCAGAACAAGCCGCATGGTTACATTAGGGAACGTTTCACCTTTCTGGACGAAACGATATCCGTTGCCTCTTCTTTATTTCAATTTTTTTCCTACTATCAACATAGAACAACAGGAGTGTTGTGTTAAATTTTGGAATTTTTCGGGGTTTGTTTGGACATTTTTATACATTAACTGAGTTTTCTATGCATTTATGTGCATAATTCAAATTTGAACTACAGGCACATGCTCCAGTGCATATAAATTGGTTGAAAAATCAAATCTGTGTCCTTGGTTGCATGCTTAGGTCACATGCAAGAAATGAGAATAAATGTCAAACACCTTGCCACCGTCGCTCGGCCGCAAACATTGAGATACATGGTTTTTAAATTCTAGTAAATCCAAAACTCGTCTGAAATTCATGAAACTTGGCATGCTATCATGGAGCGGCATCAACATGTCGTGGTAAAATTTTTGTCCCATTTGGGGCAGGTTTGGGTATAAGCTTCTCACAAACCAGAGCTTCTCACAACAAGCCTGGTGGTTTTGGTAGGGAACCTACCACCTGTGGGGACGAAAGGATATCCATTGCCTCTTCTTGCTTTCAAAATTTTTCTAGTGTCAACATAGAACAACAGGAGTGTTGTGTTAAATTTTGGAATTTTTCTGGTTTGTTTGGACATTTTTATACATTAACTGGGTTTTGTAGGCATTTTATGTGCATAATTCAAATTTGAATTACATGCACATGCTCCAGTGCATATAAATTGGTTGAAAAATCAGATCTGTGTCCTTGGGTGCATACTTAGGTCCCATGCAAGAAATGGGAATGAATGTCAAGCACCTTGCCACCGTCGCTCGGCCGCAAACATTGAGATACTTTGTTTTAAAATTCTAGTAAATCCAAAACTCATCTAAAATTCATGAAACTTGGCATGGTATCATGGAGTGGCATCAACATGCTATGGTAAAAAATTTGTCCCATTTGGGTATAAGCTTCTCGCAAAGCAGAGCTTCTCACAACAAGCCTGATGGTTTCGATAGGGAACGTGCCACCTTTGGGGACGAAACAATATCAGTTGCCTCTTCTTGCTTTCAAATTTTTTCTAGTGTCAACATAGAACAACAGGAGTGTTGTGTCAATTTTTGGGATTTTTCGGGGTTCGCTACGACATTTTTATACATTAACTGGGTTTTCTAGGCATTTTATGTGCATAATTCAAATTTGAACTACATGCACATGCTCCAGTGCAGAAAAATGGGTTGAAAAATCAAATGTGTGTCCTTGGGTGCTTGCTTAGGTCCCATGCAAGAAATGGGAATGAATTTCAAACACCAGGGCACCGTTGATTGCCGGCAAAATGTTGCGATACTTTGTTTTTAAATTCTAGTAAATCCAAAATTCATCTGAAATTCATGAAACTTGGCATGCTATCATGGAATGGCACCCAACATGCTGTGGTATTTTTCATGTCCATTTTGAGAGAAGGCGCACTCGAATAACAGCCAACAAAGGCATTTTGAAACAAATAGCTGCCACTTTAACATCTCAAACATTTTGTATAATTTAAATCATGTGCGTTCTGTTAACCATTCACGTGACGCCACGCCTCACTCTTTTAATGGCTAGGAGGTGCTGTGCGGATAGGTGCTTGACTGAACGGGAGGCGTGCGAGCTGTACTCCAATGCGCAGGCTCACTGGGAAGCGTGCGAGCTGTACGCCGCACAGGCTCACTGGGAAGTGAGCCCTTTGACTTCCATAGCCGCCTGCCTTGCTCGCATCCTCTCCATTAATGGCACCCAAGCCGCAGTTTAATACGGGCGGCCTTACAGTTCGCCTCCCATTTCCCTCCCGCGGACCTCCACCAACACCATGGTGCAGAAGGATCATCTTCCACTAGTCTTCCAATGGTTTTTAAATATAAAACACTCATCGCAAACATTTTAGTTAGAACACCCGTATGCAAACCAACAGCTTCTCCAGGAAGCCAAGGGAAAATGTGCCGAGCAGGATTTGTGCAGCTCTTGATCGCAAATGTTTTAGATAGAACACCCGTATGTAAACTGATAGCTTCCCCAGTAAGCCAAGGGAAAATGTGTCGAGCAGGATTTGTGTAGCTCTTGTTCGCAAACATTTTAGATAGAACACTCGTATGCAAAGTGAGAGCTATGGTCTTCCCCAGTAAGCCAAGGGAAAATTTGCCGTGCAGGATTTGTGCATCTCTTCAACGCAAATGGTTCAGATTGAATACGGTATGCAAAGCAAGACTTCGGTGCTAAGCCAAGAGAAAATCTGGCAAGCAGGATTTTGTCCCTCCCTTCAACGCAAACAGTTTTTTTGGATGACCCGTGTGCAACCACGTACAGACAATTTGGTAAGATTTACATCTGTCATATTGGGTGTATTGCCATTTGTCAAACTGGAAAGATTGACTTGTTGATCTAGTAACATTGCCATTTGTCAAGCTTGTAACACTGCCATTTGTCAAAATATGCAGCTAAAAATCACTAGCACTATCTATTTTTTGCAACTAAAATTCAGTAATTAAACATAGATTTCATTCATAGATTAAGCAGTCATTCTTTTTATACAAACAGTTCAACTCGACAGCTAAACCGACCAAACTTTTCCCCAATTGTTGCCAACCACGTACTGAAATAGCTAGTTCAACTATATATACTAGCTAATTTTAAGTATGTTGTACAGTTCCACCACATCTATAGTCAGATGAACAGAACAAAATAGCCCCTAAATACTACTACTACGGAGGGGCTTTGTACTGCTTCCGGCAGCCTCTCCTCAGCCGAGCACGCTCAGTAAGAGGCAGAGGAGGAGGAGCCTACCGACGAGTTGGACAACTGCAATATGGTGCCTGCCGCTGCTGCACCTTCAGCGACGCTCACCTCGAACGCTCTAGACGACCCCTCTCGAAGCGGCGGGACTCCTCGTAGATCTCCTGATTCCTCGCCTCTGTGTCGGCGTGTGCTGCGGCCATGGCGGTGGTAAGTCTCTTTGCGTGCTCGACGCGGCGCTCCTCCTCCTCCCGCAGGAACTCGATGTAGCGCGCAAGGTCGCTGACGCACGTGCGGGCCTCCACCTCCACCTCCCGCCTTTGGGCGGCTGTGGCGGAGCGGGTGATGACCCCGACGGTCGACGGTGGGCTGGCGGCCACGGCGGCCGACGATGGGGTGTTGGCCACGACCACCTCCTCCCGCCTTCGGGCCGCGGTGGTGGAGCGGGTGATGGCCA
This sequence comes from Thinopyrum elongatum, assembly GCA_011799875.1. Classification (NCBI taxonomy): domain Eukaryota; kingdom Viridiplantae; phylum Streptophyta; class Magnoliopsida; order Poales; family Poaceae; genus Thinopyrum; species Thinopyrum elongatum. The sequence goes on from CM022300.1 coordinate 436,599,262, forward strand.
CGGTGGCCAGCAGTGGGGCTGCGGCCATGACGACCACCTCCCACCTTCAGGCCGCGGCGGCGGAGCGGGCGATGGCCTTGGCTTTCGACGGTGGTGTGGCGGCCACTACGGCAGACAATGGGGTGGCGACAACGGCGTCCGGCAACAGCTGCCGACGGGCAGCGGTGGTGGAGCGTGTGGTGGGTGTTCTGCGCACACCCAACAGTGTCGCCACACGCAGTACACTATGCCCAGGACTGAGCCGCCGCCGCGGTGTAGCCTCCCAGCTGGAGCTGTCCTCTGATGACGGCGGAGTGGCTGAGCGACGATGATGGACCAATGCCATTGGCGATTGTGGGAGAAGCAGACGAGATACGCTATAGGGAGGGAGGGGAAAATGCGACGCAGGACTCGCCGGCCGTGAGGGTTTATATAGCAGGCTGGTAAGCATTGGGATTTTGGGGGATTTCACCGAGTCGGGCGGGAAGATTGCGCGTGAACCTGCGCGGTTGCGCGGGAACGGGCTCACCATTGTTTGGCCAAAAGAATGCCCCCGCGCGCTGCTCAAGCTTGCACTCGAAGCCGTCTGCGGCAGCGGGGTGACAAGACGTGTGAGAGGAGGACGAAAGGACACGTACACATATGATTAATAAAAAAACGTTTGCGATTTAATTACCTACTACCCCGTCCTGGTTTATAAATAGGATTTAACTAATAAAATATGAATGCATGTCGCCAAAGATTATATTGTTGGATTCATATTTGAACATAGTTTCCAATTATATAATTTTAATAACATGCATTAACATTTTGTTGATTAAATTTAAGGTTAAAATATGGCACAGAATATAAAGGGGACTAATAGACCAAGACGGAGGTAGTAGCACACGACCGCTCTCTACGCAGCGACGCAACTACCGGCCGGCTTGTAGGTGATCATTCCCTGCGTGTTCAACTGCTCTATGCGTGTGGTTGCTTGCGGTTGAGGCGGCCGCGGCGCGCTCTGCTCGCGTCCCGCCCGACTCGGTGTTAGCAGCAATCGTAGACAGAGCAAATCACACGGCTCATTAGCTGCAATCGTCTGTGTTATTATTGGTCTTCGCACACATTTCTGATTACGGACCTGTTTGCCGCGTGTTACACACATCTTGTTCAGTTGAACTGTTTCTGTTGTCTTGGCTCATCGCAAACAGTTCATCCGAGTGAACTGTATGCCCTCCATCGCACACACCTTGATTTGGCTGACCGTTTCTATTGTGTTGCCTAATCACACACAGTTCATCCTAGTGAACTGTATGCTGTATATCGCACACACCCTCATCTGGTTGCTCGTTTCTGTTGTTCTGCCTCATCGCAAATAGTTCTACTGGATCAACCGTTTTCCACGCATCACACACGTAACTCTAATCTGAACCGTGTTTGATGTCACCGCCATCGCAAATGTTTTGTATCTTTTTTGACGGTTTTATTACATCACCGTTTGTGATTAATGCATCGCACACAGTTTTGGCGAAGGGTCTCTGATTGGACTGTCGCGTTTGGACCAACCTGCAGTAGTGATGGTACAATACTTATGCCTTTTCTCTCTTATTTTACAAGGTTTACACAAAGAGGGAGAATGCCGGCAGCTGGAATTCTGGACCGGAAAGGAGCAAATCTGAGAGACCTATTATGCACAACTCCAAAAGTCCTAAAAATTTACGAAGAATTATTTTGGAATATATAAAAAATATTGGGCGAAGAAATACCAGAGGGGGACCCACCAGGTGGCCACAAGCCTGGGGGCGTGCCCTACCCGCCTGGGCGCGCCCCTAGGGCTTATGGGCCCCCTGGCAGGTCTCCGGTGTCCATCTTCTTCTATATGAAGGGTTTTTACCTGAAAAAATCATAAGGAAGCTTTCGGGATGAAGCGCCGCCGTCTCGAGGAGGAACCTGGGCAGAAGCAATCTAGGGCTCCGGCGGAGCTATTCGGCCGGGGAAACTTCCCTCCGGGAGGGGGAAATCAAAGCCATCGTCATCACCAGCAAACCTCTCATCGAGAGGAGGTCAATCTCCATCAACATCTTCACCAGCACCATCTCCTCTCAAACCCTAGTTCATCTCTTGTATTCAATCTTTGTCTCAAAACCTCAGATTGGTACCTATGGGTTGCTAGTAGTGTTGATTACTCCTTGTAGTTGATGCTAGTTGGTTTATTCGATGGAAGATCATATGTTCAGATCCTTAATGATATTTATTACCCCTCTGATTATGAACATGAATATGCTTTGTGAGTAGTTACGTTTGTTCCTGAGGACATGGGAGAAGTCTTGTTATAAGTAATCATGTGAATTTGGTATTCGTTCGATATTTTGATGAGATGTATGTTGTCTTTCCTCTATTGTTGTTATGTGAACATCGACTACATGACACTTCACCATGATTTGGGCCTAGGGGAAGGCATTGGGAAGTAATAAGTAGATGATGGGTTGCTAGAGTGATAGAAGCTTAAACCCTAGTTTATGCATTGCTTCGTAAGGGGCTGATTTGGATCCACATGTTTCATGTTATGGTTAGGTTTATCTTAATTCTTCTTTCATAGTTGCGGATGCTTGCGAGAGGGGTTAATCATAAGTGGGAGGCTTGTCCAAATAAGGACAGCACCCAAGCACCGGTCCACCCACATATCAAATTATCAAAGTAACGAATGCGAATCATATGAGCATGATGAAAACTAACTTGACAACAATTCCCATGTGTCCTCAGGAGTGCTTTGCTTTATATAAGAGTTCGTCCAGGCTTGTCCTTTGCTACAACAAGGATTGGGCCACCTTGCTGCACCTTTGTTACACTTGTTACTTGTTACCTGTTATGAATTATCTTATCACAAAACTATCTGTTACCTATAATTTCAGTGCTTGCAGAAAATACCTTGCTGAAAACCGCTTGTCATTTCCTTCTGCTCCTCGTTGGGTTCGACACTCTTACTTATCGAAAGGACTACGATAGATCCCCTATACTTGTGGGTCATCAGCCATGCACCGGCGCGTGAATGAAGATGAAGATGACCAAGTCTTTTGTGACAATGATTCGAGCCCCGCTCTCGTTGTCTTCAAGGTCTTGACACTTCAACATCAACAAGACGAAGATCAACATTGCCACATCTTCCACACCAAAGCGGGCATCAACGGGCGTTCTGTGAAGGTCATCATCGATGGAGGAAGTTGCCACAACTTGGCAAGCGAAGAGCTATGTTCCAAACTACAATTGGTCAAGATGAAGCATCCTCGCCCCTACAAGGTCCAATGGCTTAGCGACTCCGGCACCATTCAAGTGGAGCACACCGTTCAAGTCTCCTTCAAGATTGGAGCATACGAAGAAACCTTGGAGTGTGATGTGGTTCCCATGTCCGTTTGCCATTTGCTACGCGAACGACCTTGGCAATTCGACCACGGCGCCATCCATAACGGGCGAATCAATCACTATATATAGCTTCAAGATGGAGGGCAAGGAGTACGTGCTACGACCTATGTCACCAAGTCAAGTGATCGCTGACAAGCAAGCAACCACCCATCATGGAGAGAATAGTGAGAGAGCGAGCCACCCAAAAGAGAGCGAGTGCCACAAACCAAAATTGAGTGCCTCCACGATGAGCGACAAGAAAAACTTAGTGCTTTTAGCTACCAAAAGTGAGATGAGAGAAGTGTGTGAGAACCCATCTAGTGTTATGCACTATGACCTATTGTGCAAAGACGAGGCGGCAAGAACTAAAACTCTCACCATCTTCCTTCAGTGTTGTCTAATCTATTGCAGGAATTCGTGGATGTTTTCCCCGATGAGCTACCTCCGGGACTACCTCCACTTCGAGGCATCGAACACCGAATTGACCTCATCCCCGGCACACCGTTAACCAACAAGGCACCCTACCACGTCAACCCCGAAGAAACCAAGGAAATACAAAGGCAAGTACAACAACTCATTGACAATGGGCATGTATGCGAAAGCTTAAGTCCTTGTGCCGTTCCGGTAATTCTTGTGCCTAAGAAAGATGGTAGTTTTTGCATGTGTTCCGATTGTCGTCCCATTAATGCTATCACCGTTCTTTATCGTTACCCCATTCCACGCCTTGATGATATGTTAGATGAATTAAGTGGTGCCACCATTTTCTCTAAAACTGATCTTAAAAGTGGCTATTACCAAATACGCATCCAAGAAGGTGATGAATGGAAAACTGCTTTCAAAACCAAATTTAGCTTATATGAATGGCTAGTTATGCCTATGGGCTTATCCGAAGCACCAGGTACTTTCATGCGTGTCATGCATTATGTTCTTCGCCCCTACATTGGTGTATTTGTTGTGGTCTACTTTGACGATATACTTGTGTTTGTTTAGCATGTCTCTAGAAGATCATGTCACCCATCTTAGAACCATTTTGTAAACTCTTAGAAAAGAGCGACTTTATGCTAATATGGAGAAATGCACTTTTGGTGTTGACAAGCTTGTTTTCTTGGGTTTTGTTGTGTCCTCTAAGGGTGTTCATGTAGACGAAGCTAAAATTGATGCTATTAAAACTTGGCCACAACCAACCAACTTGCAACAAGTGCTTAGTTTCCTTGGCTTAGCCGGTTTCTATTATAGATTCGTTAAGGACTTTAGCAGTATTGCATCTCCTTTGCACGCCTTGAGTAAGAAAAATGCACCATTTGTTTGGGGACCATCCCAAGATACCGCATTTAATGAACTTAAGAATTTGCTTACACATGCTCCTTTGCTTGCCTTGCCCAATTTTGAAAAAAAAATTGAAGTTCATTGCGACGCTAGTGGCAACGGTATAGGAGGTGTGTTAATGCAAGAGAAGCGACCCATAGCTTACGTTAGTGAGAAACTATCCGGAGCACAACTTAACTACCCCATTTATGACAAGGAGCTATATGCCTTAGTGCGTGTTTTGCATGTGTGGGAACATTATCTTCGCCCTCATGAATTTGTTATCCATACGGATCATGAAACGCTTAAATATCTTAAGGGTCAAATGAAATTGAATAAGCGACATGCCAAATGGAGTGAGTTTATTGAGTCATTTCCTTATGTTATCAACTACATCAAAGGCAAGGAAAATGTTGTGGCAGACACTTTATCCCACAAATGCATGCTTGTTACTAAACTTGAATTGAATGTCATTGGCTTTGAGCACATAAAAGACTTGTATGCGCATGATCCTACTTTTGCTATTCCTTATACCAAATGTTTGACGCATACATCTTGGGAACGCTATTACATCAAGGATGATTATCTAATGAGAGCTAACAAACTTTGTATACCCGAGTATTCTCTTCATTTGTTACTTTTGCAAGAAGCTCATGGAGGAGGACTAATGGGTCACTTTGGATGTGCCAAGACATTCGCTATGCTCTCCAAGAACTACTTTTGGCCCAAGATGTTCCGCGACGTCTCTCGCTACACCAACCGATACTCTACATGTCACAAAGCTAAGTCTAAAGCTCAATCCCATGGTCTCTATATGCCACTTCCTATTCCGTATCACCCATGGGAAGATATTAGTATGAACTTTGTGCTTGGTTTGCCTAGAACTAGAAATGCCAAAGATTCCGTATTTGTCATTGTGGACCGTTTCTCCAAAATAGCACATTTTATTCCATGCAACAAGATAGATGATGCTTCACATGTTGCCAATCTTTTTTGTAGGGAAATCTTGCATCTACATGGAGTGCCAAAGACGGTTGTCTCGGACCGCGACGTCAAGTTCCTAAGCTACTTTTGGAAGACGCTATGCGCCAAGCTCAGAATCAAGCTCCTATTCTCTTTGGCCTACCATCCACAAACCGATGACCAAACGGAGGTCACAAACCGGACACTATCCACTCTCCTACACGTGTTGATCAAGAGGAACATCAAGGAGTGGGAGGAGTTCTTACCCATCGTTGAGTACGCCTACAATCACGCAAGACATTCGACTACCGGCAAGCCCCCCTTCAAGGTCGTCTACGGCTTCAATACTTTGTCACCATTGGACATTCTTCCACTACCTCTACAAGAGCACATCAACATGGACGCGAGTGCACGAGCGAGCTATCTCAAGAAGGTGCATGAAGATACAAAGCACACCATCGAGCGCCAAGTACAATGACTCGCGACCAAGATCAACTTCAATAAGCAACCCATGATATTCAATATTGGAGATCTAGTGTGGCTACACTTTCGGAAGGAACGCTTCCCCAATGAACGCAAGTCGAAGCTACTTCCACGAGTCGACGGACCCTTCAAGGTGCTAGAACGCTACAACAACAATGCCTACAATATCGACATCCCATGCGACAAGTACTCCGTTAGTGACATCTTCAACATCAATGATCTCTCTCCCTACCATGGTATTGAGGCTTTCGATCCGAGGTCGGATCTTTCCCAAGGGGGGGGGGGGGAGATGATGCGGAGCATCCCATGATCATCCCCATGGACACTACACCAACTGCCCAAGCACCAAGTGGACCCATGACAAGAGCTCGCGCACGTAACATTCAATCCGAGGTGACATCTATCCTTCTTGAGTCTTCCATGCATACGAACAGGATATGGTCGCTACCTCAAGCGGAAACGTTGTGCGTGATCAGGTACACCGATTAGACCAATGGAGGAGACACGGCGAACGTCAAGACTGGTGCAAAGTCTCTTACTAGCCCAGACCTTCTGGCCATAGCCCGGAACCTCCGGCACCCGGAACCTCCGGCCAGCCCAGAACTTCCGCCCCCTGGCGATCCAAATGAGCCCGGGCGTGCAAAGTCTCTGTTTAGCCCAGAACCAGCCCAAAACATTGCCCGGACCTTTCGGCCCCCAGAACTTCCGGCCCCCGGACTCTAGCCCATCTCAAGTTGTGCCAACTCTCTGGGTAGCCCGGACCCTGCCCGGAACTTCTGGCCCTGCCTGCGCGCAGTGACTCGGGCCGAGGCCCATGTACCTCTTCACCCCTAGACTATATATACTCTTTCTTCTACCTCCGTTTTAGTGTTAGCATTGTGATAGCTTATTTTGGAGATAGAGCTTTCCTCATCCACTTGATACCTACTCCATTGGAGACCAATACCTCCTCGGAGAAGATCCCCCAAGTGGATTCAACACCCCGTCTAGGGAAGATCCCCTCATGGATTCAAGACCCCACCTCCTCACAGATTGGGAAGAACATTCTACCGTTTGTATCGTCCTTTGTTGGATTTGAATCATGTATCTCTCTTTGTGTTCATGGATCTAGCACATGTGTGACCGATTCTCGTTGATTTGATTGTTTCCTCTCGTTTCCCCTCGTGTTTTCCCTCATGTGTTCATCGTGTTCTTCGGTAGTTCCCCTCCAAATCGTGAAAGATAGTCCCCTAGGGTTCCACCGTACATCACGAAGGAGGACGTGGTGGAGGAGGAGACCCCCTCCCCAAAAGGGGCTACGCCGCCCGCGGCGTCACCACGCCCACCGGCGGTCCAGGCTGAGGGCCGCCGGCTGTCCGAGCTCTACCTCGGGGCCGAGGCAGAGGACGGATGCGGGGCGCCGCCTGAGAAGCGCATGGACCTGCCGCCCCCCGCTGGAGAAACCGGGCTGCGCACGGAGGCCTCCGCCAGCGCGATGATGCCCCCCGAGGCTCTCGACGCTGGGGGTGGCCTGATGAAGGAGATGGCCGAGGCTCCACCTTCCTCGCAGCTCACTGCGCCCGCCACGGTGGTGGTCGTCGCCGCCACAGGGACAACGGCGAGCACTGGGCGCACGACAACGTAGCCCACGGAGGACCCCATAGGGCCCGGAGCGTGCGGCGACGCCGCCCGTCGTTGGGCAGGTCACCGAGAGCCCCCAACACCTGGCGTCGAAGCCGGCCATTGGAGGGGGTGCAGAGCTGCCAAAGGGACCCGAGCCCAGACCCTCTCACACCGCGGTGATGGAGGGCGGCAATGGAGTGGGTCGAGACCATGCCCTGGTGCTGGTGAGCGGTAGCACCACCCTTAAGGGCGGGGCCATCGACGGTGCCAGGGCGGCCCTGGACGCACTCAAGGATAGCCTCAAGGCTGAGCAGGCCCTCAAAGCTGGGGGGTGCCTGCGCCTTGCGGTGGGGTGGTGCCAGCTCCAGGAGCAGACCTCCCGCCATGAGCGCCTCCTCCAGGCGCGGGAGGAAGCCACGGAGGCCCGCCAGGCCCAACTCACCTCCCTCAAGGAGGAGCTTGTGAGGCGCGAGGAGAGAGTCACTGTGCGCAAGATGGACGCCGGGATCCAGGAGCGCGAGCTTTCGATGATCGCGTCTGGGCAAGAGACGGAGCGGGAGCGCCTGCTGGTGATGGCCCACGAGCTGGCGGAGCGGGAGGCCAAATACAAGGGGGAAATCAATAGCAAGGGCGAGGAGAAGCGCGAAGCACTCGTGAAGGAGCACCACGAAGCACTGAAGCTCCAAGAGGAGTGCTTTGTCAAGACGCAGGAAGAGCTTCAGGCTGAGGTCGACAGCCTCAAGAGACGACTGCAAGAGGCGGAGGCCGCGCGGGACCAGGCGCAGGCCGCCAAGGCGAGCGTCGAATCGGACCCGCCGCCTCCCCCGCCGCAGGTGGGCATCGCCTCCGACGCTGCAGCGTGGACCGGGGACGAGCATGCACGGGAGCTGGGGCAGCAGCTCTCTCGCGACCAGGCGTTCCATGCGCTCGCGGCACGTGTGGGCGAGGTCATCGCGCGGCTCACCAACCAGGCGACCTGGAGCCCCTCGATGCCGACGGTGCCGACTACCTCGACTTCTTCACCAAGCTGGTGGGGAAGATGGAGGAGGGTGCTGCGAGCGTGGATGCCACCGTGGAGGGAGAGTGTTGTGACCTGCTGACCCATGTGACAACGCGGCTCTTCAGCAACCTCCACCGTCTTGATGTTGGCTTTAACTTTGGGCTGGTCGTGAACCCCGTTCCGTTAGAGCTCCGCAAGGACCTTGGGAAGGTGGTGGAGGGCCACGTGGCTGACTTCGTCCAGCAGTTCGCGCCCATCGAGGATGGCAGCGATGAGGACGATGCGGCCTCCGTCGATGAGGATGAAGGCGGTGGCGACAATGACACTCCCGCCTAGATCCTCTCCTACTCCTTGTTTTATCTATCATACAGTAGAAGTGGCCCCGTGGGGGCGGGCATGAAGACATTTGCCTGGCGCTTTTGCTTTAAGTTATGCATTGTCGTGTTTCCATTCTCGCACGATCCTTTTCTTCCCCTTTTTACATTGCCTTTGTGCCCTTCGTCACTGGGACCCAACCCCCGAGCGGGCTATGGCCGTCGCTGATATGCTGGAGTGCACGCTCAACAAGGCCAGAGGGTGTAGGGCTCTTAAGGCTAGTGGGGGCTCCCGAGGCATGATGCTCAAGGATGCCCCCCTTGACGAGAAGGCGGCTCATGCCAAGGGAAACAAGGATGCTTCAAGAGAAAAGCGAAGAGAAGGACGAAAGAGGCTATTTAAGCCTCAGGAGGCATTTAGACTTAGCTTTTCGGCAGCGTGCAGCTTGGCGTGGTGTCACCCACAGGGCGCGGCCCGCCAGGGACACTCACTCGTGAAGGCCCCCTTTGTGAAGCCCCCATGCTCACGAGACGCTGCCCATGAGGCCTCCCGCGGAGGAGCCCCTGAGGCCTCCGGTGTCCTACATCAGCGAGATCACCAAGTCTTGCAAATAGAGAGGCAGTGCGCGCTCGCGAGGTTGCTTGTGGGTATCACGCTAGGAGACAAGTACCAAGGACCTTTGTGAGGTGACTTGTGCGGGAGCAGGTCCGCGAGCCAGAGCTCAGTCACTTGCGCTTGGTGGTGCTGTTGGGTCTGACCCGAGCCTAGGCACCATGTCTAGCCCCCGCTCGCATGACAACCAGGAGGAAGATCGCGAGCGTGCGCCTCCTGAGGGATACTTTACGACAGGCATTTGCAATACTTAGAAAATTAAGTTTTACCGATGCATGAAAAGATCATTACATAATAGAAGATACATGCTGCCGTGATGCACATGGGTCAGCTTGAGGATGTGAATGCCAGGCGGCCCCTCAGGTAAGTTGTTCCTCCATGAATGCGCATGGGGCTTCCAGTGGGTTGTGGGCGGGAGCTCTTGCGGCCAGCGGCAATGCAGAGGAGCCTCCGGAGCATGTACATCTCCACTTTGCTCGTATCCGTGAGGTCACGGATAGAACTTGCGGAGGTGTTGCATGTTCCATGTGTTTTGTATCAGAAGACCCTCCTCCGTTTCCAGACACGCCGCGCTAGGCCGGGAAACATGCAGCACCCTGAAGGGGCCTTCCCATGTTGGCGAAAGCTTGTGGAGTCCTTCTCTGGGGAGGATCCATCACAGGACAAGGTCGCCAACTTCAAGCGTGCGGGGGCATATGTTGCGGCTATGATAGCGACGCAGTGCCTACTGATATGATGCTGGTCGGACGGTAGCCTGGCGGCATGCCTCCTCGAGGAGGAGCAGATCAGCCTCCTGCAGGTCATCCTGCCGAGCCTCGTCGAAGGCAAGGACGCGCGTGGACCCGTGCTTGAGCTCAGTGAGGAGGACCGCTTCAGCCCCGTAAACAAGGAAGAACGGTGTTTCGCCGGTAGGCTTGGTGGCGGTCGTGCGGATTGACCACAACACGGACGGGAGCTCGTCAAGCCAACCCTTGCCGCAGGCCGTGAGCTTTTTCTTGAAGCTTCTTGTCTTGAAGCCCTTGAGGACCTCAGTGTTGGCATGCTTGGCCTAGACATTGCTCCTTGGATGCACCACTTAGGCGTAGCAGATTTGCGTGCCGATGATGGCGCAGTATGACTTGAAGAGGCCGCTGGTGAACTGCAAGCCGTTGTTAGTGATGATGCGGTTGGGGACGCCGAAGCGACAGATAAGGCCCTTGATGAACTTGACGGCTAAGCCCGCCGGGATGGTGTGGACGGGCTCCACTTCAGCCCACTTAGTGAATTTGTCGATAGCGACGTAGAGGAAGTGATAGCCGCCTGTGGCACGTGGAAAAGGGCCCAGGATGTCCAGCCCCTCGTCCGCAAAAGACCACGAGAGAGGGATGGTCTGGAGCCCTTGCGTCGGCTAGTGGATCTACTTGGCGTGGAACTGGCAGGCTTCATAGGATTGGGCCAGTTCCTCGGTGTCGCGAAGCACTGCGGGCCAGTAGAAGCCACTGCGGAAGACCTTGCCGGCGAGGGTGCGCGATGAAGAGTGGTGGCCGCAGTCCCCTCCATGAATATCAGCAAGCAGCTCTTGCCCTTGCTCCGCTGGGATGCAGCGCAGCGTGACACCATTGGGGCGCTGGCGGTAAAGGTTGCCATCCTTTATGCAGTAGAGTCCAGCCTGATAGGCCACACGCTCGGCCTCCGTGTCGTCTGCGGGGAGGGCACCGCTCTCTAGGTAGGCCTTGATCTCCGCGGCTCAGCTCTCAGTATGTGGCTCGAGGGCCATAAGCAGGCGAGCGCCTGACGATGGGCCGCAGTCTGGAGCACCTGAGGTGGGTGCGGGTGGGAGTTCCTCGTAAGGCCTTACGATGACGGCTTCGGAGGCGCGGCGGATGGGTGCATGAGCCGCTCCTCGAAGACGCCTGGAGCTTGTGGCTCGCAATGGGAGGCCCGCTTGGCGATGTCGTCCGCTTACTTATTTTCACCGCGAGGGATGTGCTTGAGCTCCATGCCTAGGAAGCACTTCTTGAGTTTGCACACCTCCACGAGGTAGGCAGCCACGTGTTCGTCCTTTGGCTTCTAGATCTTGTTGGAGAAGTTGACGAGGAGTTGGGAATCTACCTTGATGTTGACGCGCTTGATGACGAGGGCGGTGGCGGCCTTGAGGCCGACGATGAGGCCCTCATACTCGGCGATGTTGTTGGAGACCTTGTCACTGGGCATGAAGCAAAGCTGCACAACGTAGTAGAGCTTGTCCCTTGTTGGTGAAGCGAGCATGATGCCAGCCCCCGCGCCCTGTCGGGAGAACACGCCGTCGAAGTGCAGAGTCCAGCCTGCGGGAGCGATGTCTCCATGTAGCGTGGACATTCCCTCATGAGGCTCCTCCTGGTGTGAATTCGTCCACTCTGCCGCAAAGTCTGCCAGGGCTGCGCCCTTGATCGTCCTTGTAGTGAGGAACTACAGCTCAACTGCAGCTCGATGTTCCATTCGGTGACGCGGCCAGTGGCATTGGGGTTCCGCAAGACTTGCTCCAGTGGATATGATGTTACTACCTTGATGGGGTGGCCCTTGAAGTAATGGCGCAGCTTCCTGAAAGCGAGGAGGAGTGATAGGAGAAGCTTATGCGGCATGGGGTACCGCTCACGGGCATCTCGCAGCACCGTGCTGACAAAGTACAAAGGGTGCTCGACGAGGCGTGTGGGTGCCGGTGATGGGGAATGAAGCATGAAAATCAAAAAAATTCCTACGAACACCCAAGATCTATATAGGAGAAGCATAGCAACGAGAGGGGAGAGTGTGTCTACGTACCCTCGTAGACCGAAAGCGGAAGCGTATATAACGCGGTTGATGTAGTCGTACTCTTCGCGATCAACCGATCTAGTGCCGAACGGACGGTACCTCCGAGTTTAGCACACGTGCGGCTCGATGACATCTCCTCCTTCTTGATCCAGCAAGCGGGAGAGGAGAAGTAGATGGTATCACAACCAACATGATGGTGTGGTGGTGATGGTGGTGGTAGAGTCGGAATACCGGCAGGACTTCGCTAAGCGCAAAATCGTGGACGAGAACTATGCCGGGAGGGAGAGACGGGGCAGCAGCAAGGCCAATGTGTTGGGGTGCCTTGCTGTGCCCCTCCTCTATATTTATATGCGTGGGAGGGCTGGGAGTCCAACCCTACTCCAAATAGGAGTTGGCGCCAAGGGGGAGTGGGCTTGGACCCCAAATCCAATTATATTCCTACTAGGACTCCCCTTTTTTTCCCTTCCCTAGCCGCATGGGCTTTTCAGGACTTGGTGCGCCCGACCCAATAAGGCCAGGGCGCCTCCCCTCAGCCCATGCTAGACCTTGGGATGTGGTGGACCCACTTGTGGACTTCCGAACCCCTCCAGAATCCAACAGAACCTTCTGGAAGCTTCCCGATACAATACCGAAAAAACTGCAACTCTTTCTGGAACCCAAAATATGACTTCCCATATATAAATCTTTACCTCTCGACCATTCCGAGACTCCTCGTGATGTCCGGGATCTCATCCAGGACTCAAAACAACATTCGGTTACAAATCATCAAATATCCCAATACTACTCTAGCGTCAACGAACATTAAGCGTGCGACCTTGCGGGTTCGGGAATCATGTAGGCATGACCGAGACACCTCTCCGGTCAATAACCAATAGCGGGAGTTGGATACGCATATTGGTTCCTACATATTCCACGAAGATCTTTTATCAGTTGAACCACGATGTCAAGGATTTGGTTAATCCCGTATGCAATTCCCTTTGTCCGACGATATGTTACTTGCCCGAGATTCGATCGTCGGTATCTCCATACCTAGTTCAATCTCGTTTCCGGCAAGTCTCTTTACTCGTTCTATAATACAAGATCTCATGACTAACTCATTAGCCACATTGCCTGCAAGCACTTTATGATGTTGTATTAGCAAGAGGGCCCAGAGATATCTCTCCATCATACGGAGTGACAAATCCCAGTCTCGATCCGTGCCAACCCAACAAACACCTTTGGAGATACCTGTAGAGCACCTTTATGATCACCCAGTTACGAAAGTGACATTTGGATACACACTAAGTATTCCTCCGGTGTCAGGGAGTTACATGATCTCATGGTCTTAGGAATAGATACTTGACATGAAGAAAGCTATAGCAATAAACTGATATGATCAAATGCTAAACTTACGGTTAGGTCTGGTCCATCAAATCATTCTCCTAATGATGTGATCCCGTTATCAAATGACAACTCATGTCTATGGTTAGGAAACCTTAACCATCTTTGATCAATGAGCTAGTCTAGTAGAGGCTCACTAGGGACACGGTACTTGTTTATGTATCCACACATGTATTTAAGTTTCCGGTCAATACAATTCTAGCATGAATAATAAACCTTTATCATGAATAAGGAAATATGATAATAACCAATTTATTATTGCCTCTAGGGCATATTTCCAACAGTCTCCCACTTGCACTAGAGTCAATAATCTAGTTTACATAGTTATGAATCTAACACCCATGGAGTCTTGGTGCTGATCATGTTGTGCCCGTGGAAGACATTTTGTCAACGGGTCTATCATGTTCAGATCCGTATGTATTTTACAAAGTTCTATGTCTCCACCCTTAACATATTTACGAATGGAGTTGAATCGGCGCTTGATGTGCTTGGTTCTCTTGTGAAACTTGGGCTCCTTGGCAATGGCAATAGCTCCAGTGTTGTCACAAAAAATAGTCATTGGATCTGATGTACTAGGTATTACACCCAGATAGGATATGAACTCCTTCATCCAGACTCCTTCTTGCGCTACTTCCGAAGCAGCTATATACTCCGCTTCACATGTAGACCCGCCACGATGCTTTGTTTGGAACTGCACCAACTGATTGCTCCACCATTTAATATAAATACGTATCCAGTTTGAGAATTAGAGTCATCCAGATCTGTGTCAAAGCTAGCATCGACGTAACCCCTTACGATGAGCTTTTCGTCACCTCCATAAACGAGAAACATGTCCTTAGTCCTTTTCAGGTACTTCAGGATGTTCTTGATCGTTGTCTAGTGATATACTCCTGGATCACTTTGGTACCTTCCTGCCAAACTTATGGCAAGGCACACATCAGGTCTGGTGCACATCATGGCATACATTATAGAGCCTATGGCTGAGGCATAGGGAATGACTTTCATCCTTTCTCTTTCTTCTGCTGTGGTCGGGCTTTGAGTCTTACTCAACTTCACACCTTGCAATATAGGCAAGAACCCTTTCTTTGACTGATCCATTTTGAACTTCTTCAAAACTTTGTCAAGGTATGTGCTTTGTGAAATTCCTATTAAGCATCTTGATCTATCTCCATAGATTTTGATTCCCAATATGTAAGCAGCTTCACCGAGGTCTTTCATTAAAAAACTCTTGTTCAAATATCCTTTTATGCTTTCCAAAAATTCTATATCATTTCCAATCAACAATATGTCATCCACATATAATATTAGAAATGCTACAGAGCTCCCACTCACTTTCTTGTAAATACAAGCTTCTCTGTAAGTTTGTATAAAACCAAAAGCTTTGATCACCTCATCGAAGCGTATCTTCCAACTCCGAGATGCTTACACTAGTCCATAGATGGATCGCTGGAGCTTGCATACTTTGTTAGCATCCTTAGGATCGACAAAACCTTCTGGTTGCATCATATACAACTCTTCCTTAAGAAACCCGTTAAGGAATGCCATCTTGACGTCCATTTGCCAGATCTCATAATCATGAAATGCGGCAATTGCTAACATAATTCTAACAGGCTTAAGCATCGCTAAGAGTGAGAAAGTCTCATCATAGTCAACCCCTTGAACTTGTCGGAAACCATTTGGGGACAAGTCGAGCTTTATAGACGGACACATTACCATCAGCATCTGTCTTCTTCTTAAAGATCCATTTATTCTCAATGGCTTGCCGATCATTGGGAAGGTCCACCAAAGTTACTTTGTTCTCATACATGGATCCTATCTCGGATTTCATGGCCTGAAGCCATTTGTCAGAATCTGGGCTCATCATAGCTTCTTCATAGTTCGTAGGTTCGCCGTTGTCTAACAACATATTTTCCAGGACTGGATTACCATACCACTCTGGTGCGGAACGTACCCTGGTCGACCTACAAAGTTCAGTAGTAACTTGATCTGAAGTTTCATGATCATCATCATTAGCTTCCTCTTGGTTTGGTGTAGGCATCACGGGAACTGCTTTCTATGATGTGCTACCTTTCAATTCGAGAGAAGGTATGATTACCTCATCAAGTTCTACTTTCCTCCCACACACTTCTTTCGAGAGAAACTCCTTCTCTAGAAAGGACCCATTTTTGGCAACAAAGATCTTGCCCTCGGATATGTGGTAGAAGGTATACCCAATGGTCTCTTTAGGGTACCCTATGAAGACGCACTTCTCCGCTTTGGTTCAAGCTTATCAGGCTAAAGCCTCTTGACTTAAGCGTCGCATCCCCAAACTTTGAGAAATGACAGCTTAGGTTTCTTGCCAAACCATAACTCAGACAGTGTCGTCTCAACAGATTTGGACGGTGCCCTATTTAAAGTGAATGCGGTTGTCTCTAATGCATAACCCCAAAACGATAGTGGCAAATCACTAAGAGACATCATAGAACACACCATACCCAATAGAGTACGATTATGACATTCGGATACACCATTACGCTGTGGTGTTCCAGTTGGCGTGAGCTGTGAAACAATTCCACATTGTCTTAAATGCATACCAAACTCGTAACTCAAATATTCACCTCCATGATCACATCATAGAAACTTTATTTTCTTGTTATGATGATTCTCCACTTCACTCTAAAATTCCTTGAACATTTCAAATGTTTCAAATTTGTGTTTCGTTAATTAAATATACCCATATCTACTCACATCATCTGTGAAGGTAAGAAAATAACGATATCCACCGCGTGCTTTAACACTCATCGGACAGCATACATCGGTATGTATTATTTCCAATAAGTCACTAGCTCGCTCCATTGTTCCAGAGAACGAAGTTTTAGTCATCTTGCCCATGAGGCATGGTTCACATGTCTCAAAAGATTCATAATCAAGAGATTCCAAAAGTCCATCCGCATGGAGTTTCTTCATGCGCTTTACACCAATATGACCTAAGCTGTAGTGCCACAAATATGTGCTGCTATCATTATTAACTTTGCATCTTTTGGCATCAATATTATGAATATATGTATCACTATGATCAAGATCCAATAAGAATAAACCATTCACAAGCGGTGCATGACCTTAAAAGATATTACTCATATAAATAGAACAACCATTATTCTCTGACTTAAATGAATAATCGTCTCGCAATAAACAAGATTGAGATATAATGTTCATGCTCAACGCAGGCATCAAATAAAAATTATTTAGGTTTAAAACTAATCCTAAAGGTAGATGTAGAGGTAGCGTGTCGACGGCGATCACATCAACCTTGGAACCATTTCCGACGCGCATCATCACCTCGTCCTTAGCCAGTGTTTGTTTATTCCGCAGCTCCTATTTTGAGTTATAAATATTAGCAGCTGAACCAGTATCAAATACCCAGGCGCTACTACGAGCACTAGTAAGGTACACATCAATAACATGTATATCACATATACCTTTGTTGACGTTGCCAGCCTTCTTATCTGCCAAGTACTTGGGGCAGTTCCACTTCCAGTGACCATTCCCCTTGCAGTAGAAGCACTCAGTCTCAGGTTTGGGTCCAACCTTGGGTTTCTTCACAGGAGCAGCAACTATCTTCCCATTCTTCTTGAAGTTCCCTTTCTTTCCCTTGCCTTTCTTGAAACTAGTGGTCTTTTTAACCATCAACACTTGATGCTCCTTCTTGATTTCGACCTCCGCGGCCTTAAGCATCGCGAAGAGCTCGGGAATCGTTTTCTCCATCCCTTGCATATTATAGTTCATCACAAAGACCTTATCGCTTGTGACTGGAGAACTCTGTCAATGACCATGTCATATGGAAGATTAACTCCCAACTGAGTCAAGAAGTTGTGAAACCCAGACATTCTGAGTATATGTTCACTAACAGAACTGTTCTCCTCCATCTTGCATCTAAAGAACTTGTCGGAGGTGTCATACCTCTTGACCCGAGCATGAACTTGAAATACCAATTTCAGCTCCCGCAACATCTCATATGCTCTGTGGTGCTCAAAACTTCTTCGGAGCCCCAGTTCTATGCCGTAAAGCATGGTGCAATGAACTATCGAGTAGTCATTAGAACGTGTCTGCCAGATGTTCACAACATCCACAGACGATGCTGGAGGGGGTGCGCACCTAGCGGTGCATCAAGGACATAATCCTTCTGTGTAGCAATGAGGATAATCCTCAAGTTACGGACCCAGTCTGCATAGTTGCTTCCATCATATTTCAACTTAGCTTTCTCTAGGAACGCATTAAAATTCAGGGGAACTACAGGGTGGGCCAATGATCTACAAAATAAATCTTTCAAAGAAAATTAAGACTAAGTTCATGATAATTAGTCCAGTTAATCAAATTACTGATGAACTCTCACTTAAATCAACATCCCTCAAGTTGTCTAAGTGATACATGATCCAAATCAACTAACCCATGTCTGATCATCACGTGAGATGGGGTAGTCATCAATGGTGAACATATCCATGTTGATCATACCTACTATATGACTCATGTTCAACCTTTCGGTCTCCTGTGTTCCAAGGCCATGTCTGTACATGCTAGGCTCGTCAAGTTTAACCCAAGTATTCTGCATGTGTAAAACTAGCTTACATTCGTTGTATGCGAACGTAGAGTCTATCACACCCAATCATCATGAGGTGCTTCGAAACGATGAACTTTTGCAATGGTGCATACTTAGGGAGAACACAATTTCTTGAAATTAAGTGAATGCATCATCTTATAATGCTACCGTCATTCTAAGCAAAATAAGATGCATAAAAAGATAAACATCACATGCAATCAATATGTGACATGATATGGCCATTATCAACTCGTGCCTTTGATCTCCATCTCCAAAGCACCGGCATGATCTCCATTGTCACTAGCATAACACCATGATCTCCATCATCGTGTCATCACGTGGTCGTCTCGCCAACTATTGCTTCTACAACTCTTGCTAACGCATAGCGATAAAGTAAAGTAATTACATGACGAATAATTAATTAAAGACAACCCTATGGCTCTTGCCAGTTGCCGTACTCATTGACATGCAAGTCGTGAACCTATTATAAAACATGATCATCTCATACATCAACATATATCATATCACGTTTTGGCCATACCACATCACAACATGCCCTGCAAAAGCAAGTTAAACGTCCTCTACTTTGTTGTTGCAAATTTTACGTGGCTGCTATGGGCAACTAGCAAGAACCATTCTTACCTACGTAAAGCCACAACGGTGATAATCAAGTTGCTTTTTAGCCTTCTAGAAGGACCACTTCGTCAAATTAGATTCAACTAAAGTAGGAGAGACAGACACCCGCTAGCCACCTTATGCAAAATAAGTTGCATGTCTGTCGGTGGAACCGGTCTCTTGTGCATGGACAAGTAAGGTTGGTTCGGGCCACTTCATCCCACAATACCGCTGAATCCAAATAAGACAAGAGAGGTAAGCAATTTTAGCATCAACTCCCACAACTCTTTGTGTTCTACTCGTGCATATACATCTACGCATAGACCTAACTCGTGATGCCACTGATGGGGAACGAAGCGTGAAAATCAAAAAAAATCCTACAAACATCCAAGATCTATCTAGGATAAGCATAGCAACGAGATGGGAGAGTGTGTCTATGTACCCACATAGACCAAAAGCGGAAGCGTATATAACGCGGTTGATGTAGTCGTACTCTTTGCAATCCGATCACGATCCAACCGATCTAGTGCCGAACGGACGGCACCTCCGAGTTTAGCACACGTGCGGCTCGATGACGTCTCCTCCTTCTTGGTCCAACAAGAGGGAGAGGATAATTAGATGGGATCACAACCAGCATGACGGCATGGTGGTGATGGTGGTGGTGGAGTCGAAATACCGGCAGGGCTTCGCTAAGCGAAAAACCATGGACGAGAACTATGCCGGGAGGGAGAGACGGGGCAGGAGCCAAGGCCAATGTGTTGGGGTGCCTTGCTGCACCACCAACTCTATATTTATATGTGTGGGACGGCTGGGAGTCCAGACCTACTACTAATAGGTGTTGGCGCCAAGGGAGAGAGGACTTGGACTCCAAATCAAATCCTATTCCTACTCCCCTTTTTCCCTTCCCTAGCCGCATGGGCTTTTGAGGACTTGGTGCGCCTGGCCCAATAAGGCCAGGGCGCCTCCCTCAGCCCATGCCAGCCCTTGGGACATGGTGGACCCACTTGTGGACTTCCATACCCCTTCCGAAATCCACCGGAACCTTCTGGAAGCTTCCCGGTACAATACCAAAAAAACTGCACCTTTTTCCAGAACCCAAAATATGACTTCCCATATGTAAATATTTACCTCTCGACCATTCTGAGACTCCTCGTGACGTACGGGATCTCATCCGGGACTCCAAACAACATTCGGTTACCAATCATCAAATATCCCAATACTACTCTAGCGTCAACGAACGTTAAGCATGCGACCCTGTGGGTTCGGGAACCATGTAGTCATGACCGAGACACCTCTCCGGTCAATAACCAATAGTGGGACCTGGATGCCCATATTGGTTCCTACATATTCCATGAAGATCTTTTATCGGTTGAACCATGATGTCAAGAATTCGGTTAATCGTATGCAATTCCCTTTGTCCAGCGATGTGTTACTTACCCGAGATTCGATCGTCGGTGTCTCCATACCTAGTTCATTCTCGTTTCTGACAAGTCTCTTTACTCATTCCGTAATACAAGATCTCATGACTAACTCATTAGCCACATTGCTTGCAAGCTCTTTACGATGTTGTATTACCGAGAGGGCCCAGAGATATCTCTCCGTCATACGGAGTGACAAATCTGAGTCTCGATCCGTGCCAACCCAACAAACACCTTCGGAGATACCTGTAGAGCACCTTTATGATCACCCAGTTACGAAGTGATGTTTGGTTACACTCTAAGTATTCCTCCGGTGTCAGGGAGTTGCATGATCTCATGGTCTTAGGAATAGATACTTGACATGAAGAAAGCTATATCAGTAGACTGATACGATTAAATGCTAAGCTTATGGTTGGGTCTTGTCCATCACATCATTCTCCTAATGATGTGATCCCGTTATCAAATGTCAACTCAAGTCTATGGTTAGGAAACCTTAACCATCTTTGATCAACGAGCTAGTCTAGTAGAGGCTCACTAGGGACACGGTACTTGTTTATGTATCCACACATGTATTTAAGTTTCCGGTCAATACAATTCTAGCATGAATAATGAACCTTTATCATGAATAAGGAAATATGATAATAACCAATTTATTATTGACTCTTGGCCATATTTCCAACAGCCGGGTCCTTGGCATGAGGCTAGGGAGGCTCGTGAGACGACTCTCCAGGGGCCTCCGGAGGGGGGCCCTCGGCAGGCGCCGGAGTGGCGTCGGCTGGCGTGGGTGCGACCTCGGCAAGCGTAGGTGCTGCAGTCTTCCTGTTGGCATGGGCTTGCTCCTCTCGTACCGCAACCAGGGCCGCATTGACCGTCTGGGGGGGTGTCCGCCAAGTATAGGAGCAGGGGCTCGCAAGGGCGTGGGTCGACCAAGATGGGAGGGCTCGTGAGGTACTTCTTGAGGCCATCGAAGGCCGCGCCAGCCTCAGGAGTCCACTTGAAGGGGCCCGACCTCTTCATGAGCTTGAAGAAGGGTAGGGCCTTCTCGCCAAACTTGGAGATGAAACGCCCAAGTAAGGCCATGCATCTCGCCAAGCGCTGCATCTCCCTAAGGTTCCAGCATGGTCGCATCTCCTCAACGGCCTTGATCTTCTCAGGATTAGCCCCGATGCCATAATGGGAGACCAGGAAGCCAAGCAGCTTGCCTGAAGGGATGCACTTGGCGCGATTGAGCTTGAGGTTGATCTTGCGCAGGTTGGTGAATGTTTCCTCGAGGTCGGCGATGAGCGAGCTTGCCTCGCGAGTCTTGACAATGATGTCGTCAACGTATGCTTCCATGTTCCACCCCATCTAGGGCCCTAGGCCGATGTGCATCAGCCTCGTGAAGGTGGCTCCCGCACTCTTCAAGCCGAAGGGCATGCATATGTAGCAGAATACTCCGCAGGGGGTGGTGAAGGCGGTCTTCTCCTCGTCCCCCTCTACCATCTTGATATGGTGGTAGCCCGAGAAGGCGTCCATGAAGCATAGCAGGTCACACCCAGTGGTGGAATCCACAATCTGGTGATCCGTGGGAGGAGGAAGGGGTCCTTGGGGCAGGCCTTGTTGAGGTTGGTGAAGTCGACACACATGCGCTTGCTGCCATTTGCCTTGGTGACGACGACGGGGTTGGCGATCCACTCGGGTTGGAGCACTTTGCGGATGATCCCTGCCTCCTGAAGCTTCAAGACTTCTTGAATGATGAACTCTTGCTTCTCGATTGCCTGGCACCGTACCTTCTGCTTCACGGGCTGCGCGCCGGGGCACACTGCTAAGTGGTGCTCGATTACCTCCCTTGGTACACCGAACATGTCTGATGTTGTCCATACGATCATATCAGCATTTGCCCAAAGGAAGGTGACGAGCGCGTCTTCCTATTTGGGGGAGATGCCGGCCTCGATGGTGAGGGAGGGGCCAGAGCCGTTGCCGTCCAGTGACACCTTCTTGGTCTCCACATGGACCTTGGAGAATTGCGGCTTCTTCTTCATGGGGGTGGGCTCGGCAAACCCAGCCTCGTCTTCGTCTGCGGGGTAGGCGGTGGCGGCAGCCTTGTAGGCGTGCTCGAGGGTATGCATGGCATCCTTCTCTTCGCAGCGGACGGTGATGGTCCCGCTGTAGCGCGGCATCTTGACGGTGTTGTAGGCGTGATGGGTCACATCCATGAACTTGGCGACCGCTGGTAGCCCAAGATGGCATTGTAGGGCAGGCCAATGTGTACTACGTCGAAGTCTATGAGCTCAGTTTGGTAGTTCTTGCGAGAGCCGAAGGTGACTGGAAGGCGCACCTGCCCCAGGTGCACCGTGGAGCCATCAGTCACACCCGAGAAGGGCTTGGTAGGCATCATGCGCTCGTAGGGCACCTGGAGTTGCTCGAAGGTTTCCACGGAGATCACGTTAAGGCCGACGCCGCCATCTATGAGCGTCTTGGTGACAGCCATGTTGTTGATGGTGGGCGTGCATAGCAGATGGATGGTGCCCACGGACTTGGTTGACTTGGGGTGGTCGCCGTAGTCGATGCCGATAGGGTACTAAGACCACTTGAGGGGCTTAGCGCCTACAGGCTCCTAGAGGGTTGCGTTCACCTCGCGAGAGAACTGCTTGAAGTGGCGGTTGGACAGGGGAGCCTGAGCTCCGCCAAGGATGCCCGCAACCACACGAGGTTTTTGGTAGCCTCCGGCGTCCTCCTCAGGCAGGTTATCATTGTTCCTGTTGGGGCTCGGCAGGGTGATAACCCACAAGTATAGGGGATCGCAACAATTTTCGAGGGTAGAGTATTCAACCCAAATTTATTGATTCGACACAAGGGGAGCCAAAGAATATTCACGAGTATTAGCAGTTGAGTTGTCAATTCAGCCACACCTGAAAGACTTAATATCTACAGCAAAGTATTTAGTAGCAAAGTAGTATGGAAGTAACGGTAACGGTGGCAAAAGTAACAGTAGCAGTTTTGTAGTGATTGTAACATCAGTAGCAACGAAAGTAACTTAGCAACGATCAATATGTGAAAAGCTCGTAGGCATTGGATCGGCAATGATAATTGTGTTGGATAATATTCATCATGTAGCAGTCATAACCTAGGGTGACACAGAACTAGCTCCAATTCATCAATATAATGTAGTCATGTATTCCGTATATAGTCATACGTGCTTATGGAAAGAACTTGCATAACATCTTTTGTCCTACCCTCCCGTGGCAGTGGGGTCCTAATGGAAACTAAGGGATATTAAGGCCTCCTTTTAATAGATAACTGGACCAAAGCATTAGCACTTAGTGAATACATGAACTCCTCAAACTATGGTAATCACCGGAAAGAATCCCAATTATTGTCACCTTGGGGTATGCGGATCATAACACGTAATAGGTGTCTACAACTTGCAAGATAGGATCAAGAACTCACATGTATTCATGAAAACATAATAGGTTCAGATCTGAAATCATGGCACTCAGGCCCTAGTGACAAGCATTAAGCATAGCAAAGTCATAGCAACATCAATCTCAGAACATAGTGGATACTAGGGATCAAACCCTAACAAAACTAACTCGATTACATGATAAATCTCATCCAATCCATCACCGTCCAGCAAGCCTACGATGGAATTACTCACTCCCGGCGGTGAGCATCATGAAATTGGTAATGGAGGAAGGTTGATGATGAAGATGGCGACGGATTCCCCTCTCTGGAGCCCCGAACGGACTCCGGATCAGCCCTCCCGATGAAGAACACGAGGTGGTGGCGGCTCCGTATCGTAAAACGCGATGAATCCTTCTCTCTGATTTTTTTTCTCCATGAAAAGGTATATATAGAGTTGGATTTAGGGTCGGAGATGATCCAGGGGGCCTACAAGCCTGGGAGGCGCACCCTGGGGGGGGGGGGGGTGGTAGGCACGCCCCCAGGGGTTGTGGCCACTGGGTGGCCCCCCTCTAGTATCTTTTTACGCCAGTATTTTTTATATATTCCACAAAAATTCTCCGTAAATTTTCAGGTCAATCCGAGAACTTCGATTTCTGCACAAAAATAACACCATGGCAATTCTCCTGAAAACAGCGTCAGTCCGGGTTAGTTCCATTCAAATCATGCAAATTAGAGTCCAAAACAAGGGCAAAAGAGTTTGGAATAGTAGATACGATGGAGACGTATCAACTCCCCCAAGCTTAACCCATTGCTTGTCCTCAAGCAATTCAGTTGACAAACTAAAAGTGACAAAGAAAACTTTTACAAACTCTGTTTGATCTTGTTGTTGCAAATATGTTTAGCCAATATTCAGGTTTCAGCAAAAATTATGAACTAACCATATTCACAATAACACTTAGGTCTCACATTTACTCATATCAATGGCATAATCAACTAGCGAGCAATAATGATAAATCTCGGATAACAACACTTTTTCAAAACAATCATGATATAATATGTCAAAATGGTATCTCGCTAGCCCTTTTTGAGACCACAAAATATAAATGCAGAGCACCCCTGAAGATCAAGGACTGACTAGACATTATAATTCATGGCAAAAGAGATCCAGTCACACTCATACTCAACATCAATTAAAAACAAAGCATATAAATGATAGTGGTGTTCTCCAGCTGGTGCTTTTAATGAGAAGATGATGACTCAACAATAAAAGTAAATAGATAGGCCCTTCGCAGAGGGAAGCATGGATTTGCAGAGGTGCCAGAGCTCGAAGCTTTTAAAACAAAGATGAATATAATTTTGAGCGGTATGCTTTCATTGTCAACATAACAACCAAGAGATCTCACTATCTTTCATGCTAGACACATTATAGGCGGTTCCCAAACAGAATGGTAAAGTTCTTACTCCCCCTCCACCAACAATCACACTCCACGGCTAGCCGAATCCACGGGTACCGTCCATACCAACAACAGTCCTGGGGGAGTTTTGTTTAATTATTATATTTTGATTTGATTTTGAGCATGGAACTGGGCATCCCGATCACCAGCCACTTTCTCATGAATGACAAGTGAATAAACATTCATCCTGAGAATAACCCACCTAGCATGGAAGATACTAACAGCCCCCAGTCGCTACATGAGCGATTCGGGCATACAAAACAGATTATTATTTGAAGGTTTAGAGTTTGGCATGTGCAAATTTACTTGGAACGGCAGGTAAATACTGCATATAGGTAGGTATGGTGGACTCATATGGAACAACTTTGGTTTTAAGGAAGTGGATGCACAAGTAGTATTCCCGCTTAGTACAAGTGAAGGCTAGCAAAAGATTGAGGAGCGACCAACTAGAGAGCGACAACGGTCATAAACATCCATTGAAATTAATCAACATTGAATGCAAGCATGAGTAGGATATAAATCACCATGAACATAAATATCGTGGAGGCTATGTTGATTTTGATTCAACTACATGCGTGAACATGTGCCAAGTCAAGCCACTTGAATCATTCAAAGGAGGATACCATCCTATCATACTACATCACAACCATTTTAAATGAATGTTGGCACACAAGACAAACCATTATCCACTCCTAGCTAATTAAGCATGGCATGAGTAACTGTAATATCAAATTGTCATTGCAAACATGTTTCATTCATAATGGGCTGAATCAGGAACAATGAGCTAATCATATTTAAAAAAACAAAATAGGTCGAGTTCATACAAGCTTTGCTTCATCTCAATCATTTCATCATATATCGTCATTATTGCCTTTCACTTGCATGACTGAACGATGTGAATAATAATAAGCGTGCACGTGCATTGGACTAAGCTGGAATCTGCAAACATTTATTCAAAGGAGAAGACAAGGTAATATGGGGTCTTTGTTAGATCAACAATAATGCATATGAAAGCCAATCAACATTTTCATCGTGGTCTTCTCCTTACAACCCAAAGAAAAGAAAAAGAATTTCAAAGAAACACACTGAAATATTTTTGGAGTTTTTGTTTTTCTGAAGAAAGCAAATTAACGAAAACGAGTAAAATTATTTACACGGGAAAGCTCCCAACAAGCAAAAGAAGAACGAGAAATCTTTTTGGGTTTTCTTTTAATAATACTACTAATTAAAGAAAAACTAAAAAGAAACGAGAAATATTTTTGGATTTTATCAAAGTTTTTTCAAACACACAAGAAGAAAGCAAGAAAAATAAATTAACATGGATTATACAATGAAAAAGGATGAACACCGACAACTGGAATGAAAGTGTGAACATGAATGTAATGTCGGTGAGAAATACGTACGCCCCCAAGCTTAGGCTTTTGACCTAAGTTGGTCTATGGCCACAGCTCGAAATAACCCTCTCCTCGATACTACGGAGGGTCCTGAGGGTTCCACTGGTTGGCGAGCTCCTGTGGCTCCCACTGATAAACAGGCTCCTGATACAGATCAGGAACTGGTGATGGCTCTGGTGCTGGAGGTTGAGTTAAGCTCTAGTACGCATAAATGTCATCGGGCATAATAGTGTACCTGCCTGAATGAATATCGAACAAAGAACATGCAGGCAAAGTAATAATCTCACAAGTACCCTGACTGAATACCAAGTTATACTAGAGTCGCTTATGCTTATCATTTTTAATAAAATCGTGTGCTACCATGCTAGCATAATCTAAATATTTAGTGGGTAGCAACATCTCCTCCTTCTCATTGTCGGCGTTCTTGGATCGGGGGTACCCAGACTTGCCTACCTGCAGCCCAGCACGCGGCCTCATCGACGGCCTGGTACGGCCCGTGCTACAAGATCCCCAGGACAAGACCCTCGCGAGGGCCCCAGCCTCGCGAGGCGAGCGACGCCAAGATCTCTAGAGGAGCAGCTCTCTGAGCCTACCTCCCGAGGAGCGGAGAACTCTATGCAAGCCTCCCGCCTCATGAGGCTGCGATGACATGAGCCATGACGACCAAGGCTAGGCGGGCGCCAGCAGGCGCAGTGGGGACAGTTTCCTCTTCGGTGCTAAGGGAGCAAGGACAGGCGCAGGTTCCCGAGGAAGGCCCCCAAAGCTTTCTGTTCCGGTGCAATGAGACCAATACCACGAGCTCGGCAGGATGGATGTCATCGCCGAGCCCACCGCTGCGTCTTAGCCAGAAGCTTTGCAGGAGAAGACCACCTTTCGTCAGGATAAGATGTACTCCCTGTCCCCTTTCGAAATTGGCCACTGTGGGATCCCTTCCCGCCTAAGCTATGAGGGAAGAGGACCAAGGCCACTATAAATAGGGGCTAGCCATCATCGTAGAGGGGATCGGATCCTGGACCGATTCATCGTCACCACCCGAGCCCTCGCGAGGCCGCTCATCCTCTGTACTACTTCATCCTCTACCTCCTCGTGAGGCCAATCCACCAAAAGCAGGAGTAGGGTTTTATATCGCAAGGTGGCCCGAACCTGGGTAAATCTCTGCGTTCATCCCTTCCTTACGATCCCGCGCACTCGGTGTGATCAAGCCCTGGGTATAGCGAGCTAAGTGTTGTTGTGAAGCGAGATCCTTCGTTCACGCCCCTGAGTTTGAACCTTCTTGGGTCTACGGAGCCCTGAATCTGACATTTGGTGCGCCAGGTAGGGGTGTGTCGAAGCTTCGCCTCTTCACCAGCCACGCTTCACCCTCGCTTCGTTGTTCCCATGGCGGGCACCATCTCGCAGGCTTGGCCGCCCGAAGCCTATGGGAGCGCTGCGGGCTGCCCAGCCTTCACCCCCGGCTTGCGCCGGGTGCGGTGGCCCGTGAGGTTCAGGCCAGCGCTACCCCCGCGGTACGACGGCGCTACAGACCCCGAGGAGTTCCTCCAGCTGTACGCGCAAGCCATCCGAGCGGCGGGTGGCGACGACAAGGCCATGGCGAACTGGCTCCCCTTGGCCCTCATGGAGGCCCCTCGATCTTGGCTCAGCGGCCTCCCGGACGCCTCAATCTCCTCTTGGGAGGAGCTCAGCGACCAGTTCGTCACACACTTCGCGGCACCGACGCCCCGCATGGTCACTTGCATCGTCGGTGGGTCACAGGCGCCTGCTTCTAGCCGCCACATCAAGCAGTCTTTCCGTCGGGCAAGCACTACTCGGCCACAACATGAGGCCTCGCAGGGCCACGCAAGGCCTGAGGCCGACATCACATTCGACTTCAGGAATCATCCCAGGACTGCGGTCGCCGCGGGTGCACTCCCCATGCTGTGCACGCCCACTATCAGCAATGTTGCGGTCACCAAGACCCTCATCGATGGCGGCGCCAGCCTCAAAGTCCTCTCCATGGAAGCCTTCGACATGCTCCAGGTGCCTTACGACCAGCTCGTGCCCACCAAGCCCTTCTCGGGGGTGACCAAGGGCTCTGCCACCCCCTTGGGGCAGGTGCGCCTCCCCGTCACCTTTGGCAATTGCGACAATTACCGCACCGAGCTGATCGACTTCGACGTGCCCGTATCGGCCTCCCGTACAACGCCATCCTGGGGTATCCGGCCCTCGCCAAATTCATGGTGGCAACCCATCCGGGCGACAACGTCATCAAGATGCCAGGCAGCAGCGGCGTCATCACGGTGGCCGGAGATACAAAGGACATGGTCTAGGCCCTCAAGCTTGTCTACAAGGCTGCGGCTGCCTCACGCCCCGATGCCGGGGATGCCTCGGAGGTTCTGGAGGCCGCGCTCGCAAAGAAAAAGCTGATGTTCTCTTAGGACTATGCTGAGACGAAGCAGGTGCCTGTCGACAGCGGGGGCTCAGGCCCCACCTTCACCATCGGCGTCGGCCTTCCCCCAGAACAGGAGGAGGCGCTGATTGGCTTCCTTCAGTCAAACAAGGACGTATTTGCGTGGGAAGCGTCTGACTTGGTTGGTGTCCCGAGGGAGGTGATCGAGCACCACTTGGTGGTATGCCCCAGTGCGCGCCCGGTGAAGCAAAAGGCGCAACATCAAGCACAAGAGAAGCAAGCATTCATCGCCCAAGAGGTCCGCAAGTTGCAAGAAGCCGGTGTTATTCGAGAGGTACGACACCCGGATTGGCTGGCCAACCCCGTGGTTGTCCCCAAAAAGGGGGGAAGGAGCGCATGTGCGTCGATTTCACGAGCCTCAATAAGGCTTGCCCTCAGGACCCTCTCCCGCTCCCGCGCATTGACCAGATCGTGGACTCCACCACCGAGTGCGATATGCTGTGATTTTTGGATGCTTTCTTAGGATATCATCAAATCAAGATGGTGACAGAGGACGTCGAGAAGACGGCCTTCATTTCCCCGTGTGGCATGTACTGCTACACCTGCATGCCCTTCGGGCTGCGGAACACCGGTGCAACCTTCCAGCGGCTGATGCACATCACGGTAGGGCCACAGCTGGGGAGAAATGCGGAGGCGTATGTCGACGACATCGTGGTCAAGTCACGGGAGGCAAGGACCCTAATCGAGGACCTGGAGGAGACATTCACCAACCTATGCCAAGTGAACATGAGGCTCAACCCAGAAAAGTGCGTGTTCGGGGTTCCGTCCGGCAAGCTGCTGAGCTTCCTTGTGTCGCATCGAGGGATCGAGGCTAACCCCGAAAAGATCAAGGCAATTGAAAATATGCGCCCGCCTCAGACCCTCAAGGAGATGCAAAATCTCACGGGTTGTGTGACCTCCCTTGGGCGCTTCATCTCTAAGCTCGGCGAGCGTGTCCTCCCTTTCTTCAAGCTGACGAAGAGGAAGGGCCCCTTCGAGTGGACTCCGGAAGCTGAGGCGGCCTTCGAGGACCTCAAGAGGTACCTCACAATCCTACCTGTTATGGTGGTGCCTCGTCCTCGCGAGCCCCTCATGCTCTACTTGGCGGCCACCCCCCACTCTGCCAGCACAGCGCTCGTGGCGCTCCGGGAGGAGCGCGTCAGCGCAGGCGTGAGGCAAGGCGACCCGCGAGGGGTCGCGCAATTTTTGCCACCTCAGGGTTGCGCCCTTGAGGCCCTCGTCATTTCACCAGCCAACGGGGCTCCCGAGTCACTCACGCCCCAAGCGAAGCAGGGCGCCGTCGACACCTCGCCCTTCATCGAGCATCCGATGTACTTCGTCAGCACCGTGTTGCGGGATGCATGCGCGCTACCCTATGCAGCAGAAGCTCCTGCTCGCTCTCCTCGTCGCCTTAAGGAAGCTGCGCCATTATTTCCAGGGCCACCCCGTCAAGGTCGTCTCTGCATACCCCCTGGAGAAAGTGCTGTGCAGCCCCAACACTGCTAGGAGGGTTGCAGAGTCGAACATCGAGCTGCAAGCCTTCTAGCTGAAGTTCAGCACAACCAGGGTCATCAAGGGTGCGGCCCTTGATGATTTCATGGCGGAGTGGACGGACGCTCCCGGCCTGGGGCTGGACGAGGGCCAATCCCTCACGCCTGGCGATGAGGTGCCCGATGGCTGGGTCATGCATTTCGATGGTGCCTTTACGCAGCGGGGCGCGGGGGCTGGAGTCGTAATCATCTCACTGACCAAGGACAAGCTCTACTATGCCGTGCAACTCTGCTTCCAGCATGGCGAGAAGGTCTCCAACAACATCGCGAAATACGAGGGCTTGATCACCAGCCTCAGGGCCGCGGCCGCCCTAGGGGTTAAGCGCCTCACCATCAAGGGCGACTCCCAACTCCTCGTCAACTTTTCCAACAAGGAGTACAAACCGAAGGACGAGCACATGGAGGCATACCTGGAAGAGGTACATAAAATTGAAAAGCGCTTCCTGGGCTTGGAATTGCAGCACGTCCCGCGCGGCGCGAACAAGGAAGTAGATGACATTGCCAAGAGGGCATCTCGCCGCGAGCCTCAGAAGTCTGGCGTCTTTGAGGAGAGGGTCTTCAAGCCATCGGTGGAGCCCCTGGCCACAGGCCCGATGCTGCTCCGGGAAGAGCCGCCACCGGCCCCGTCCACGGGCGCCCCAGCATGCGGTCCGACCTCGGGACCTGTCTACTCCTGGTGTTGGAACCTCAGGCAGGCTGCTGGACCAAGGAGGTCAAGGCATACTTACTCCGCGGCGCCTTACCAGAGAAGGAGGAGGACGCAGAACGTGTGGCTCGCCAGGCCACTGCTTATTGCTTGCAGGACAGCGAGCTGTACCGCAGACGCCCCAACAACGTCTCGCTGCGGTGCATATCCGAGGAGTAGGGGCGCGAGCTGTTGGCCGACATCCACGGTGGATATTGCGGACACCACTCCTCATCGCGCACCCTCATGGGAAAGGTGTTCCGCAGCGGATTTTACTGGCCTACGGCGCTCCACGATACCACCGATCTGGTACGATCCTGCGAGGCCTGCCAGTTCCACGCCAAGTAGATTCATCAGCCCGCGCAAGGTTGATACGTCTCCAACGTATCTATAATTTATGAAGTATTCATGCCATGTTTACAACAATTTTATATGGTTTTGGTATGATTTGGATGGAACTAACCCGGACTGACGCTGTTTTCAGCAGAACTACCGTGGTGTTGTTTTTTGTGCAGAAATAAAAGTTCTCCAAATGCAACGAAACTTTTTGACGATTTTTTTTGGAACAAAAGGGGCACTAGAAGCTTCGTGGGAGGGCCAGAAGGGCCACGAGGTGGGCATAACCCTCTAGGGCGCGCCAGAGGGGCCTGGCTTGCCCCGGTGGGTTGTGGTCACCTTGAGGCCCATCTTCGCGTGAAACCGACGCCCAAAAATCCTATAAATACAGAAACCCCCAGAAATAACCCTAGATCAGAAGTTCCGCCATTGCAAGCCTCTGTAGCCACGAAAAAGCAATCTAGACCCCGTTCCGGCACCCTGCCGGAGGGGGAAATCATCACCGGTGGCCATCTTCATCATCCCGGCGGCCACCATGATGAGGAGGGAGTAGTCCACCCTCGGGGATAAGGGTTTGTACCAGTAGCTATGTGTTTAATCTCTCTCTCTCTCGTATTCTTGAGATGGCACGATCTTGATGTATTGCGGGCTTTGTTAATTTAGTTGGATCATATGGTGTTTTCCCCTCTCTATCTTGTTGTGATGAATTGAGTTTTCCCTTTGAGATTTCACTTTTATCAGATTGAATACTTTTATGGATTTGAGAGCACTTGATCTATGTCTTGGCACTCAACTCGCGGATTCCCGAGGTGACATTGGATAATCTATGCATAGGGGTTGATGCATGTTTTTGTCCTTGTTTCTCCGATAGAAATCTTGGGGCACTCTTTGAGGTTCTTTGTGTCGGGTTGAGTATTATGAATCTAAAATTGTTTGATGCATATTGCATAATCAACTCACGGATACTCGCGGTGACATTGGAATATCTAGGTGACATTAGAGTTGGTTGATGTGTATCATATGGTGTTATTTTGGTACGAACTCTTGGTTAGATCGATCAGAAAGAATAGCTTGGTGTTATTTTAGTATGAACTATAGGATAGATTGATCGGAAAGAATAGCTTTGAGGTTGTTTCGTACCCTACAAACAATTTCTTCTTATGTTCTCCGCTAGATAGGAACTTTGGAGTGATTCTTCATCGCATGTTGAAGGATGGTTATATGATCCAATTATATTAGCATTGTTGGTAGATTGCACTAGCAAAAGTACGGATCCTAGGCCTCGTTTTCAAGCATTGCAATACCGTTTATGCTCCATTTTATCAATTGCTACCTTGCTGTTTTTTATTGTTCCTATTACAAAAATCAATATCTACTATCATTACTACACTTTTATCACCATCTCTTTGCCGAACTAGTGTACCTATACAACTTATTATTATATTTGGTCTGTTGGGGACACAAGAGACTTTTTATTATTTGGTTGCAGGGTTGTTTGAGAGAGACCATCTTCATCCCACGCCTCCCACGGATTGATAAACCTTAGGTCATCCACTTGAGGGAAATTTGCTACTGTCCTACAAAACTCTGCGCTTGGAGGCCCAACACGAGTCTACAAGAACAAGTTGTGTAGTAGACATCAAGCTCTTTTCTGGCGCCGTTGCCGGGGGAGGTGAGTGCTTAAAGGTATATCTTTAGATCTTGCAATTGAATCTTTTAGTTTCTTGTTTTATCACTAGTTTGGTTCATAAAAGAAAACTACAAAAAAACTGGAATTGAGGTGGCCTCATATTATTCGTCTTTATAATGTCTTTCTTGAAAATGATGGAAAGGAAAATTGTGCTCAATTGATAGAAGAAGAATTCAATAAAACGTTTGGCATAAATGATGAGCATGATTGCAATGTTGTTAGTATGAATTCTATGAATATCCAAAATACTAATGATGATTGCACTAGTCGTGATAAAAATCTTTCTTATAAGCATGTCAATTTTTGTGGAGTGCATAAAGTTTGTGAAGACATGCCTTATAGGGAAGATAGATTTTGTAAGAAGCATAAACATGATAGAACCAATTTTTTGCTCAAAGTGATAGATGAATTTGCTACAAAATTATGTTCTCTTTGTCCTATTACTTGTGAACTTTGTAATAAGGTTGGTCAACTTAATTTCCAATGCAAACTTTTTCATGATCGAATCATGGCCAAATATTGTAATGATTTGACCACCCTTGAACTTTATAATGAGTTTTGTCTATTTTTGGGGAGTGAAGAATTGACACATAAAAATAGTTGGTTTGAAGTATTCATTCTCATGGACGACATTGAAACTAATCTAATATATATATATATATATATATATATGTTTTGCATGGTAAATTACAATGAGAATGCCTATATTGCCAACTATAGAAAGATGGGGAAACTAATAGAATATAAATGGAATACTAATGAAAGGGTAAAGATTTCCACTTTCCCTCCTATTGTCTCTCATGATGAAATAGGTGACGAGGAGGAGCTCTCATCAATAATAAGCTCGAAAAAATTAATTAAACCCACACATGATGTGGTGAAGAAGAAGAAAAGAAGAAAGAATAGAGGTAAAGAGGTATCTCGCCCAAATAATGTTGCTCCTATTATTGTCTCATGAAAATGAATCAAAAATAATCGTGGAAGATGATGCACTTGATGATGATATTGCTTTTTTGTCTTATGGCACAATGTCCGAGAGAACTATTGATGTTGATTTTGTTATGCCTATTGCTTGTTGTGATAATTATGATTGGGAAGATAATGATACTTCTTATAATCTTGGAAATCTCTTTGGCACCAACTTGGGAAATTATGATGATAGCAATTGTTATACCATTGGTGCTATTCATACTATTAATGATGAGAGTTATTATGCTTATGATATGCCAAGCCACAAGCTTGGGGATGTTATGTTTGATGAGAATGACATGTTTGAGAATTTATTTGCCGCAATTAATGTTTGTCCCAAGCTTGGGGATGCTATGCTTAATGAAGATGATCTTTTTAGTCCCCCTACTTTGAATGATCAAATTTGCTATGATGATTGCATGCCTCCTATTTATGATGATTGCAATATTTATGAAAGTGGGTTTGGAAGAGTGTCAACTTTAGATAATATTTATCCCACTATTTTGGAGGGTGTTGAATCCTATTATAATGATAGAAGTGGATTTGGAGAAGTCATGACTTTATTTAGTAATGATTCCACTATTCCGGAAGAGGTTTCAATTGACTATGATAAGAACAAAGTTACTACTTATGATGATTATTGTGATGATACTTATGTTATAAAAAGTAGTGATAATTATTGTCATAATTTTGAATATCCTTTTACTGAACATAACTCTTTTAATGTGGAAACAATTTATAGTATTCGAGTTTCATATGATACTCCCACTATTGTGAATGAGAATAAAATTGCTTATATGGAGAGTAATAAATTTTCTATGCTTTTGGATCATGAAAAGAACGCTTTGTGTGATGGTTATATTTATGAATCTATTCATTATGCTACTGAAAATTATTATGAGAGAGGAACTTATGATTCATGATGCTCTTGTTATGTGTCAATTCTTATCTTTTATGGGAGCATCATTGAAATCATCATGCCTAGCTAAAAAGGCATTAAAGAAAAGCGCTTGTTGGGAGACAACCCAACATTTACCCCTACTGTTTTTGTGTGTTCACATGATTAATCTATTGTAGTAATCATGTTTTATAGCTTTTGTTTAAATAAACTGCCAAGTAAAGCCTTTGGGATAGTGTGGATGATAGTTGACTTGATTCTGTGCAAAAACAGAAACTTTTGCGCCCAGTAACAGAATTTTTTAAATTCACTGGAGCGTTGAAAAACTCTGAATTTTTTATAGCTTTTGGGTATACAATTTTTTTACGTTTTCCTGATTTTTCATATTTTTGGAGTTAGAGAAGTATGACTAAAATTCAGATCTTTACGTACTGTTCTGTTTTTGACAGATTCTGTTTTCAATGCATAGTTTGATTGTTTTATGGTTTCTATGGCTTATATTGCTTAATATAAATTCTGGAAATTTTAGATTAAAGTAGGCATTATGTGTAAACAATTATGAATCTTATCTTGACAGTACCTAAGTGAATGATTTGTCTTTATCATACTAACCCATCTCACGAAGTTCCGTTAAGTTTTGTGTGACTGAAGTTTTCAAGTTTTGGGTGAGATATAGATATGAGGAGAATAAAGAGTGTCAAGACCCTAAGCTTGGGGATGCCCAAGGCAACCCAAGGTAATATTCAAGGAAGATCCAAGCAACTAAGCTTGGGGATGCCCCGGAAGGCATCCCCTCTTTTGTCTCCAACATTATCGGTAACCTTACTTGGAGCTATATTTTTATTCGTCACATGATGTGAGTTTTGCTTGGAGCATCATTTTATTTTATTGGTATTTGCTTGATGTTATTTAGAATAATGTTTGATATCTTTTATTTCAATAAAAGTTCATGAGTATCCTTCACCATGTTTAGTTTGCAAGCATTTGAGTTGCTGTTTCAAAACAGAAAGTTACACGCTATTGTGTGAATTCTTGAGGAAACTCAGAATGTGATGAAATGTTGAAATTTTCTGCACTCTTTAAAGACTGTACTGTTTACAGTGTGGTAAATTTTCAGAATTTTTGGAGTTAGGGAAGTGTGAGTAAAATTGCACTCTTTACAGACTGTACTGTTTAGACAGATTGCTGTTATGTTTGCATTGTTTGCATATGTTTGCTTGTTTAATGATTCTATTTGAGGATGGAAGTGTTAAATATGCAGAGGCATTTAGTATGAAATGTTAAATAATAATTTTAGTGATTTGTTACAGTAGAGAAAGATAAGGTGTTGCATTGATTCATACTAACTTATCTCACGAGTTCTTGTTGAGTTTTGTGTGGATGAAGTTTTTAAGATTTAGGGGAACTGTGATATAAAAGGAATTAAGGAGACACAAAAGATCAAGCTTGGGGATGCCCAAGGCATCCCAAGATAATATTCCAAGAAGTCTCAAGCATCTAAGCTTGGGGATGCCCCGGTAGGCATCCCACCTTTCTTCATCAACAATTATCGGTTAGCCTCGGTTGAGCCTAAGTTTTTGCTTCTTCACATGATGTGTGATATTCTTAGAATTTCATTTTATTTTATTTTGCTTGCTATTTTAATAAAATACTTAGATCTGAAACTTTTTAAAAAGAGAGAGTCCTCACATAGCTACCTATTTACTTAACTACTCATTTGATCTTCATCTATATCTTTTTGGAGTAGTTTGTCGAACACTCTCATGCTTCACTTATATTATTTTGAGAGTTGATAATAGTGACGACAATTTGCACAAGCTATGAAATTGGTACCAAAGTGATGGATGCTCAATAAGGATATAATAAAAACTTTCATGTAGATCATTGGATATGATAAGTTTGATTCCTTGCAATAGTTTTGC
Source organism: Thinopyrum elongatum (assembly GCA_011799875.1). Taxonomy (NCBI): domain Eukaryota; kingdom Viridiplantae; phylum Streptophyta; class Magnoliopsida; order Poales; family Poaceae; genus Thinopyrum; species Thinopyrum elongatum. The sequence continues at coordinate 436,636,367 of CM022300.1, forward strand.
GATATGGAGATAATAATATGTGAGTCATGTTGGTGAGTAATTGTGCTTTAGTAGGAATATTGGTGTTAAGGTTTGTGATTCCCTATGCAAGCACGAAAGTCAATAGTTATGCAATGAAGTTATATCCTACTTGTGGTGCATTATTCGATGTTAGTTATGTTTAATGCTCGTTTATGATCATTTTTGTTTCTTGGTTGGTCGCTTCTCAATCTATTTGCTAGCCTTCATTTGTACTAAGCGGGAATACTGCTTGTGCATCCAAACTCCTTAAACCAAGTTGTGCCAAATGAGTCCACCATACCTACCTATATGCGATATTTTCGTGTCGTTCTAAGTAAATTTGAATGTGCCATCTCTAATTTTCAAAATGAATTTCCTTTTTGTGTGCTCGTACCGCTCATGAAGCGGCAGGGGGTAGCCAATATTTTCCATGCTAGATGCATTATTTCTCAAGATGAGTGTTTATTCGCTTGTCATTGCACAAGAGTTTGGCAAAGGTAATAGGGATGCCCAGTCCCGAAATGCAAAAAAATATATATTTATGTTGTTCAATAATAAATTTCTTGGAAAGTGTTGGTATGGAAGGCACCCATGGATACGGCTAGCCATGGATTGTGAAAGAATGGTGGAAAAAGGAATAAACTTTATTTTCTGTTTGGGAACCGCCTATGATGTATCTAGCATGGAAAGTGTTGGGAATTCTCGGTCGTTTTCGTTGACAGGAAAAGTATGCCTCTCAAAATATTTTATCTCTCAATTTAAGCTTTGAGCTCTGGCACCTCTACAAATCTCTACTTCCCTCTGTGAAGGGCCTATCTATTTACTTTATGTATTTTTTTATTTGAGTCTCCATCTTCTCTTATAAAGCACCAACTAGGGAACACTATTGCCATACTTGTGCATTGGATGTAGCTAATATTTTAGTGTGTTTCATGAATGGATCAATGATTGAGCATAATTGGCTAGGGATAGCTTTCTTTAGTGTTGATATTTTGAAAGACATGGTTGCTTGTTGATATGCTTGAGTATTGATGTCTTCATGTCAAATTATAGACTATTGCTTTGAATCATTCAAGTCCAAATGTCCATGCTACAAAAGAAAGAGTATATGATGGATATGATAGGTAGCATTCCAGAACAAAAATTCCATTTTCAATTGCTACTTTATCATGATGAGTTTTATGAGAAAGAGTTGCTGTTATGATGCTAGGAAAAGTGATTGAAATTATCATTGATCAAACTTATGCACTATGCTAGCATTCACACTTCATAAATTATTTCTTTTATCATTCACCTACTCGAGGACGAGTAGGAATTAATCTTGGGGATGCTGATACGTCTCCAACGTATCTATAATTTATGAAGTATTCATGCCATGTTTACAATAATTTTATATGGTTTTGGTATGATTTGGATGGAACTAACCCGGACTGACGCTGTTTTCAGCAGAACTACTGTGGTGTTGTTTTTTGTGCAGAAATAAAAGTTCTCCAAATGCAACGAAACTTTTTGACGATTTTTTTGGAACAAAAGAGGCACTAGAATCTTCGTGGGAGGGCCAGAAGAGCCACGAGGTGGGCACAACCCACCAGGGCGCACCAGAGGGGCCTGGCTTGCCCCAGTGGGTTGTTGTCACCTCGAGGCCCATCTTCGCGTGAAACCGACGCCCAAAAATCCTATAAATACAAAAAACCCCATAAATAACCCTAGATCAGAAGTTCCGCCGCCGCAAGCCTCTGTAGCCACGAAAAACCAATCTAGACCCCGTTTGGACACCCTGCCGGAGGGGGAAATCATCACCGATGGCCATCTTCATCATCCCGGCAGCCACCATGATGAGGAGGGAGTAGTCCACCCTCGGGGCTGAGGGTTTGTACCAGTAGCTATGTGTTTAATCTCTCTCTCTCTCCTATTCTTGAGATGGCATGATTTTGATGTATCGCGGGCTTTGATAATATAGTTGGATCATATGGTGTTTTCCCCTCTCTATCTTGTTGTAATGAATTGAGTTTTCCCTTTGAGATTTTGTTTTATCGGATTGAATACTTTTATGGATTTGAGAGCACTTAATCTATGTCTTGGCACTCAACTCGCGGATTCCCGAGGTGACATTGGGGTAATCTATGCATAGGGGTTGATGCACGTTTTCGTCCTTGTTTCTCTGGTAGAAATCTTGGGGCACTCTTTGAGGTTCTTCTTGTTGGATTGAGTATTATGAATCTGAAATTGTTTGATGCATCACTACAAAAAAAATACACTTCCGTGATGATACGTGTTTGTCATAGTAGGTCATGTTTTCTGTCATGCATGTACATCCATGATGATTTTATGACACAATCAAGATAGTCATACATGTGCTGTCGTAGAAGTGTTCCATGACAATACCAAAATTATCATCACGGAAGTGTTCACTTCCATGACGATAAATGACGCGTCATGGAAGTGCTTTCGTCAAGGGTAACTGACACGTGGCATCCACCGTAACGGGTCGCCATTTATCTATCGGGTCCGGTTTTGGATCTGATAACCCATTAATAGCAACGACCAATGGCGATTTTCCACGTGTAAAATTCTCATTGGCCAGAGGAAACACGTGTCAGCTCGTCATTGGGTCAGATACGCGCCTATGATATGTCGACACGTGCGACGGGCCAACACTGGCCCATTTAGCTTACAAAGGTCGGCCCGTTTGACTTGGTCAAAAGATAGCGGGCCGGCCCATGAAAAGCCTGTTAACGGTCCGTTCGCATATAGCCCATTTTACGGCCCGGTAACTCACCGTGGTCCGTTCGCATATAGCGTTCCCGAAATCGACCCAACAGCATCATGTGGGCCGTCCAGTATAATACCAGCCCGTTTCATTTTCGGCCCATGTATGGCCCACGACGTCTTTCGGCCCATACGAGGCCTTTCGTATCTTTGGGCCCTTTAATGGGCCACGGTGACTCTGGCCCATAATAAAAAGTAAATTTCTTTATGCCCAGTAACGGCCCATGACTCACATGGGCCGTTTGCAGCCCGTGTTAGTTTTCGGCCTACTGACGGCCCATACATTCTTGGGCTCCTTTCCGGGCCTCGATTACTTCCGGCCCGTTACTGGCCTGTTCCCCTAATGGGCCAAATTCGGCCCGTGGTTAGAATCGGCCCGTTTATGGCCTGTTAACCCCGTCGTTTCCAGCCCGTCCTATATTCTGGCCCATTAACGACCCGTTATGCCTATGACATAATTAAGCCTTTGCTGTCTTCCGGCCTGTTAACGACCCGTTACCGTGCTGGCTCGATACCAATTACGCCCATTTACGACCCATGTGGGCCCATTTATCTGACGGCCTGAGGCCCACTGAATCTATGGGCCGTTGGAGGCCCATTTATCTGACGGCCCGTAGGAGGCCCATGGGTCCTACGGCCCGTAGCAGGCTCAAGGTTACCATGGTCCGTATATGGCCCATGGTTGTTGCGGCCACTAGAAAACCAAGGAAAAAGAAGACTAGGGAAATAAATAAGCTAGAAACTAACGCTAGGCTATTAAGGCGATTGCACAGATTACATCCACTGGGCATCAAAGTTCGCCACCAGTGAAAATATAGGGAACACCCTACACTATACAAAAATGGCTTGCTGTTTTCTTCAATCGGTCGCTACACGTTAAGAACAAATTTTGTATCGCAACAAAACAAATTACAACCATAAAACAAAAAGAAGGTTGGCATAAAAGTTAACAGTCCGACAGATAAATGCACCACCAGAAGTTCAGAAGCTCATTTCATTTGACCTGACTGTTACGTTTTCATGTTGTACTATCCGATGGAGCACCATAACCTTCACCTTCATTTCTCCTAGGCTCCTAAACAACATAGCAAATGTCTGATAGTCTGGTTTCAAAATCATGCATATCTTGACGACATCGAACAAAGGCAGTCCTTATTTCATAAAGGGTCTCTGTTAGGGAATGGACTTGTGTCTGGAGCGCAGATATAACATTGTTTTGAGCTTGCATATCTTGATCATGAGGCAGTTTGGACGAGATTGCCTTAACAACCAACCCAGTATTACGCAGGAATGTGCTTTTGGCACTGTTAGTGGACAGGTACTAACCCACGACAGCAAGAGGTGGCATTGCGGTTATAGTTGCCTCGTCACCTTCAGAAGGTGGTGGTTCCACCATTTGTTCCATAGCTTGCTGAAAAGTTGAGTTTTTACATTAGTAGTACCAGAACAGAAGATATTAAGGAGGTAGCAAAACCAAACAAAATAGCTTTGGTCTATATACAGAGCTTATTCTGGTGAACCCGTGTAAAATATTAGTTGTATTTTACTACGAAGTACATAATAAAACCAGGTTCCAAACATATGACCATGTACCATGGCTAATGTATTGTCTATTTCTTCACATTGTATTGACAGCTAAGGATAAAGAGACAAAGTTTATAATACGGTAAGCATAGTATGACATCATTCATATCACAAAACAACTGAGAACAGACAAACAGGCAATTGTAATGTTGTGTAGATAAGTCTAGCACGGAACTAGATTACAGATCAAGATCAAAGGAACATCACTCCTCTCTTTTAAACTTTGTAAGGTGCAATGATACGCTAAGACAATTGTGTATAAAATTGAAAAGAGTAATAGACATTGGCTGCAAACCGTGCAGTTCAATGCACAAGTCAGAGTAAGTAGTAGTTAAAAGGCATGAGGATTAAGGACTTACAACAGCGGCTTTGACTGGTGTAGTCATGCCCTTCGTCTTGCTGGTGTGACAGTCCTTGAAGATTTCCACAGCATTTGGTTCAGGTACTTTTTGGTCCTTGCGGGCTTTCCTCTGCATTTGTAACAAGTCAATATAGATCTGATAATATGGCACAACGAAAAGAGTGAAACACCAGCTAATTACAAGAGCCTCGCAGTGTGCAATATAGCTACAAGATCCTGTCGTCTGTTGGAATTTCACTTTCATATGGTTGGCCTTGTTCTTTGAACAGTTCACCTACAAGAAGATAGATTTGTGAGGCACATGCATAAATAGGAGTTCAACATGTGATCTGATCACATATATATATAATGTACTTGATACTTTGGATCAGACCAGTGTTTAATGAGGCCTCTCCAGTCTTCATCCGATATATTTTCCACTGGAGATGTTTGGGCAATTTCATTGTTAGCCTTGCCTTCAAAGTGAGTTTTCCTCAAGTTATACTGATACTGTCGCAGAGCAGACTTGAAAACATGGGTACATGCTTGTCTGGTTGCATCATCTTGTCTATCCAACTTGAACCTCATATGTTGAAAATTACGGGAGTCTCATTACCAGCAACCTAGAAAGTATGGGACAGACTAAGATGATATTAATAATTTCCATACATAACCATACTTACAGATAAATGGTCGAGGAAGGTGTTGAACTGGGTTTCATCTTTGTCATTCCTGTACTGAATCCATGTTGGGAGGATACGTCCATGACACCTAACGGCAACCGCTGCCTCTGATACTAACTTGGCTGACTCTGTAGCATCACGTGACCTTTTTAAACCTGCCTCAAAACGGATCTCCATTCTTCCTCCTCTAGATTTAGTTAACCTATTGAGCATTATCCCTGATGTCTGTTTCCTCTTGTGCCTAGGTGCTAGTCTAACAACGAACATAGGAAGTGCTATTGTACATCAAATTATGAGACTACATATAAAGAAGCATGCAACTGTAACTTGACTCCAGCAACTACCTTCTTGCTGTTGAAGCTCACAAGGTTCATCTGATCTTGCCAACTCGTCTTGTGTCAAGAGTGCTTCGGAAGTAGTGTCAGGTGGCAAGGGAGCTTAGGAACGTGCTGCTAACTGAGTTGACAAACGAGTAACTCGTGCAGCTGGTGGTACTATGGAAGGTGTTGCAACAACTAGGGCTGTCACTGCTTGTTTGGTGGCAGCTATTAGTTTCTGTTTGGATTGTTTTGCAGCTGGTGTAGCATGGGATACCGTGTTTGTACAATTTTCCGGTGGACTTTGACCTTCTATTGCACCATCAATACCAGCAGAATCAGCATAATTCTTCCGCTTCCGTTTCCGTGCGTCCTGAGTACTAACACCATCCCCTACCATTCTGTGTTCCTTCCTCTTTCTCTGTGCCATGTCAAGTCAAGCCGACAAGAAAAAGGAATAAAAATTTAGTTCTTCAGAACAAATTGATGCGTGATACAGACGAACTGAACTTTGATGTTAGACAACCGCATGATAGGAGGATGTAATATGTATGAAAAACAGGACGTCATGAGATAATCAGAACTATGATGTGTAAACTAAGTAGAAGGCATTTCAATAAATTAAAAGCAATGCAATGGAAGGTAGGCACCATATGAAAGATGCTACAAATATCGCTCTGCCAAGTTAACAGTGTCTTGTCATAACCGGCATTTAAACAAATGTGAAGCAGTACAAGAAATAAATCATATGCAAGATGCAAACAACATCACACTACCAAGTTAAAGGTCTCTCGTCATTAGTGCCATTGCATATTCACTGCTATGATGTGTAAACTAAGTAGAAGTAATTTAATCAAATTACAAGCAATACAAGCTAGACACCGTATGCAACATGCAAGACAATATCGCACTGCCAAGCTAGAGAAAGCACCTGGGATGCCGGTTTCACCGGAAGACCGCCATCAGTCCCTGCCTTAATTTTTTCCTTCCTCTTTCTTAATTTTATTGCCCTGTCAAGTCAAACCCACAGAAAATGAATAAAAATTTGCTTTTCAGAACTCATTGATGCAGGATGCTGATGAGCACTACTTTAATGTAAGGCGTCCGCATGATATGACGATTGAATGTGTAAGAAAAAAGTACATCATTGCATATTCACAGCTATGATGTGTAAGCTAAGCAGAAGGCATTTCAACAAATTAGAAGCAATGAAAACTAGACACCATATGAAAGATGCAACGAATATCACTCTACCAAGTTAAAACTGTCTCGTCATAAGTGCCATTTCAACAAATTAGAAGTAGTACAAGCTAGAAAAGAATGCGAGATGTAACCTATATCACATTCCCAAGTTAAACGTGTCTTATGATAAGTGATTGTTGCAGGTTACACAACAGTAGTACTTTGATGTAAGAACATGGTGTGATAGACAGATATTGTATGTTCTAGAAATAGGAACTCATGTCTTATTCACAAGTATAATGTGTAAAGTAAGCAGATAGAATTCAACAAAATTAGAAGCAATACAAGCTAGACATCATACATAACATGCAACCACATATAACAGTGCCAAGTTAGAGGGAGCACCTATGATGGTGGACTAGGGGAGACATGCTCATCATCAACACAGCTACGTTGAGTGTCTATGCATGTGTTGTCTTGCAAATCTTCTTCGAGGGTGGCGGAGTAGAATCTGTAGAGGCCCTCCATTTCAGTTGTTTGGAAGGAGCACCTTTATCCACTGCCTTGCTATTTTCCTTCCGCTTTATTGATTTTGCATTGTCAAGTAAAACCGACAAGAAAAAGCAATAAAATTCACTCTTCAGAACTCATTCATGCATGATATTGACAATCACTACTTTGATGTAAGGCAAACACATGATACGAGGATGGAATATGTACGAAAAACAGGACGGCATGGCATATTCACAACTATTTGTGTAAACTAAGCAGAAGCCATTTCAACAAATTAGAAGCAATGCAAGCTAGACACCACATGAAAGATGTAACCAATATGACTGCCAAGTTAAAAGCGTCCCATCATAAATGCCGTTTCAACAAATTAGAAGCAGTGCATGCTATAAATCATATGAAAGATGCAACCAATATCACTCTTCATATACTAAAGGTGTCTCGTCATAATTGATTGGTGCGGGATACAAAAAAATAGTAGTTTTATGTAAGGACATGCTTAATAGACAGATGTACTATGTACCAAAAACAGGAAGGCATGTCACATTAACAGGTATAATGTATAAACTAAGCAGAATAGCACATGCAATTTAACCAGATTGGAAGAATTACAATCTAGACACTATATGCAAAATGCAACCACATATCACGCTGCTAAGTTAGAGCAAGCACCTGCGATGGTGGCGTAGGGGAAATGCGGTCATCAACTACAGAGCTACATTGACTATCTTCATCTAGCATTGTTGTTTCTTGAGAATCATGTGGGGAGGCTGACACTGCATTCTTTAAAAGAGGATCTTTTCTTACAGCAGTCCATTGGCCTGACTGTCTCATCATAAGTGATTGATGAGGGATACACAAGAACATTAGTTTGATGTAAGAACATGGTTAATAGAAAGATGTAGTAGTATGTACCAAAAACAGGAAGGCATGTCATATTCAAAGGTATAATGTGTAAGCTAAGCAGATGCAATTTAACCAAATTGGAAGTAATACAAGCTAGAGACCTGACTGGAGTGGTGAGCATGATCATCGAGGACCTGAGAGCCTGGTGGGAGGCGGGCTGCTTCGCCACCACCGTGGCTTTTTAGTTGGCTTGCATGTGATGCCTGTCTGTGCTGGGCTTGTCACTGGCTCGGCCAGTGCCCTGACTAGCTATTTGGCTTCTGGTGCTCCCGGGATGGTTGTTCATGTAAAAAATATCTTTCCTTATCTTAATAAAGACCGACTTCGGCCTTTCGAATACAAGCTAGACACCATATGCAACATGCAACCACATATGACACCGTGAAGTTAAAGCAAGCACCTGGGATGGTGGTTCATGGCGAGCGAGATCATCAACTCCAGAGCTACGTTTACCGTCTCCATCCGTTGAACATGCAACCTTTAAAGTGCCGAGACGTGTCTTGCCTGCCAACGAAGAAAGCAGGAGCGACTTCTCTCTTTTATTTCGTGCTTCTGTCAACAGTTTGGCAGAGTCTGAAATACACATGCATAAAAAACAATAGTGAGAGTATGGGTGAAGTGTGTGTAGAACTAGTGCACTGTAAAAGTAGCAGATAGCAGGTGGCTGAAAAATAAATGACAGGAGACATATGGTAGCTCTACAACATTGCATGGCAAACAAAATTAGATTCTACTCCGTATGATTTTGTAATATATGAGTACAGGGATGGCTGGGAAATGCAGGTACTCCTCCAGCACACCACCACATGTGGTCCTATCAAAATAACAGTCGACTGAAAATAAATAGGTCAGTCAATTTTTTTATGAACCGTCCGATCTACAAGGAATGGGCAGATGGCCTTCGTCTACCTCCCGCCAGTCACTGTTGACGATCTTTCCCGAACCGCCAGCGACCACCGGCCCAGACCCCTGCCTCCGCTGCCCCACCCTCCCCTCGACCTCACACCACAGTCGTGCTTGGCAGCGCCCCCCGGCCATCCCTTTAAGCCCGGCCGACCTCCAGATCGGGCGCCAGCAGCTCCTAGGCCCCACACACCCCTAAGATAAACACCGAGGCACTGCTTCCCCGGCGTAATAGGCGGACTAGCGCCTGTTATGCCGGGGAATGCTTCCTTTAAGTGGGAATCAACTGACTAGGAATTGAAATCCAGGGGGGCGACGAACCTCTAGCTAAGGTGAAATAGTATATGAGGAGAAACCTTGTGCATCGCAAGTTACTAGGAACATTTAGTATTAGGAAGAAGGTGTAGGAAGAAGCGGTCAACTAGTGTCTTCTGTGGGATGAATACCGTGCAAGCAGACACATAAGATTTGCATGAATAAGGGAAGAGGAGTACCAGATCCGGTTGCCAGTGCTGTGTTCTCCTGATATTGTGGCGATGTTCTTCTTTTTACCGGGGGAACCAATGTTTCGGAGGAGGGTGGAGCCTTGGACGAACCCATGGCCAAATTGTTGACTGTGTTGCGGTGGCCGTCTGTCGGTGGAGGGGAAGCAGATCCGAGGCGGCGAAGGACGGTGTAGCGGGAACAGCTCCGGTGCGGTGGACGGTGGCGACGTTAGAGCAGCAGCGGTGAGGCGCAGGACAGCGTGGTTGAACTGGCTCGGTTACGGCGCACGTCGGCGTCCTGGAGGCAGCTCGGCCTCAGCTTCAACTACTAGCCATGGAGGGCGTTGCGGTTGCAGTTGCGGTGGACGACGACGTCGGGGTATCGGCTCCGGCGTGATGGAGGAGGGCGGCGGTTGATGGGTGGGATGGGGTGGTGGATGAAGGACGCTGGGGTTTCACGGCTGGTGGAGAGGTAGTTTTGGCGCCCACGTAGTATGAATGGGGAATCGGATGGGGGGCGGGGGGGGGAGCTAAGGGGGAACCATGTTTCGGTCTGGGACGCGCTTGTATTTGTTTTATTTTTTGAACATATGGGACGCACTTGTTTGAAATTTGGGGAAAGTACAAACTTTGCCCCCCTCTTAAATTTCGGACCTACTACGGGTCGGGGGTAGGACGGTAATCCCAGGTGTCCCAAATAGTGGGCGGGAGCGATTTCGGCCGAGCGAATGTGTGTTTAGGCAGCCACGGTGTATGAATGTTTTTCGGAGGCGGTTGCGTGGCGTCTAGATGAAGTTACAAACCTACCCCGGTTTAGACCTATAGACGTCGGGCCGGTAGGCTTCACGGGTCGGAGCTAGAAAAGTAATTTCCTTCTACCAAACATTGATCTCACACGGTTTTGGGCGAGTAGACGCTCTTTTGGCGCTTCGTTCGAAATTTTGAAACAGAAGCATTCACGTTTAGAGTACTCTTGAACTTTGAGGATTGACCTAAATAGACAACGTTAAATTTGACCTTGTATGTTTGAAAACCTCATTTAGTTATGCGCTTCTTTTTGAAATTTTGACACTTGAAAATCCTATAACTATGATTATTTTGGAATGTAGGAGGTAAATTTGAATCTATTTTGTACACGACTATATATGCTATTATGTACAAAAGCAGAGCAAATATTGGTGCCCCCATAATTTAGGTATGATTTACAAATGCCATGATCTCGAATTCAAATAATTGAATGGACTTCATGTTGAATTTGAATTTTTTTAAACCACCTTAAGTTGAATTCAAATGTATGCTAGTTCATAGCTTGCTATTTATAATGTTCATTGTGTAACTTTTGTATGTATAATGTGCTTTACACACACAACATGAACTATACTCACGTTTATATTCGAATTGCTAAAGCGATGCATTGTCTGGAGTTCAAAATACTGACTCTGTGGATCAATTATGTCGAATAATAACATAGACATGCTCAAATTCGATAGAATATAGATGTCTGATGGATCAATGACCGTTCCTTACGCGAATTGCAAATATAATGATCCCATCCTAATATTTGGATACAATTTATATTTTTAATCAATGTGTACATCAGTCTTTTACGTGTAGTTTCACTCTTCATAGCCCCCTCCTCACACACGCGCTGACTTTCTCTCGCACACATACGCGCACACGGTGTATATCCATTGGTGGTCTCACACACTTGCTCACACACTCTCTCCCGAGGTGTCTTTCTCGCAGACATGCTCTCGATATCACCCTCCCTCCCTCTCGCAACCATTTACGACTGTTTTCACTAACCTTTATCACAAGCACTCTTCCTCTCACACGCATACACACGCACAATCCCCATCGACCCTTTCTATATACATAGACCTGTCTACGTGTCTCCCGCACGCACATTATCTTTAGGCCTGTCTCGCACGCATTGTCTCCACCTCTCTTCCTAATTGACTAGTATAATTCTAGTAGAGCATTCTGTAGGATGCCCCTTAAAGTTAGGTTGGATGAATGGTAATATCAGAGATAAGGGGTTACCTTAGTCTGAGGACCTAGGGTTACATATCCTAGCCGGCTTTGTCAGTGGACACAGAGTCCTTCACGACTCTGGTATCTTTGTCTTGTACGACTAGTCCTTCATGGGTCTCCCTGAATGCGTCACGGGCCGACCAATGTGGCGCAGGATGGAACCGAACCAAGGGTGTCACCACGGCCCATCGGACCTCACGCAGTGACACACCCTCTGCCCCTAGGTCTCGTTATCTTCTCACACCCACACATACCAACACAGACACCACACAAAATATTTTCTCCTCGTGCCTCTATCCCCTCCCCCCTTGCATATACACACTCAAGGGCATCTCTCGCCGTGACATCATATTCGTCTCTCTCTCTCTCTAGACCTCTCTCATTTCTCGTGCTATCTCTCCCACGTCACCCTCCCCCCCCCCCCCCCCCCCCCCCGCCGGCCCCTCTATCCATGCCTCTCTCGAATACGTAATACATACACATACCCTCTCTAGGCCCTGCCAAATACGTCAACTACACATTCACACATGTTACATCACGTACCTCATTGATCTAAAAAGCCCTCTCTTCACGTTTATTTCGCATACAACATTCCTTTTGAATAAAACCACACAAAGTGTGGCCAAAAAATTATTTTAGAATTTCTACATATATACAACATTACAAAGTTATATGGAGGAGTATGAACGTTAATTTGCATTGCATGGTGCACCCAATGATATTTATTCCGCACTGTGAATTTTTATATTTTTACACTATATATAAAGTTAGTCATAATAAAGAGAAACGAAGAGCATCTCTCTCTCCATCGCATACACCCCCTCTACGCCCCCTTCACGTATGCACACAAACTATCTCCAGGTCCTCTAAAAGTACGCCCCCAGCACATTCACGCATGTTTCATCTTTCTCTCGTGATATATACTATGACGATCATTGTATTTGAAGCGAAAGCACGATACGTACATTGGACTTCAGAATCCACTCATTACGGTCACCATTTACGTTTTGTGGTTATTATACAGTCACGGGCTCACCGTACAGCTCTGTATTTGCTCAAGACACGACTAGTTGACTAGTTAAACGCTCCACGTGGCACCTCTAGTGTTGCATCACATTATCTCACTACCATTGGGCCCACCTGTCGGCGTGTATAAGAATGAAAACAAACGATAAAAAAATATTGGACAATGGTTCGAAGTCATGACCGCGGGCAGAGCGGACAAGGTGGCCTTGTATTGGTATGCTGAGCCGTCTGTTTTAACACACAGGAGCTGGTGTGGTGATTATACACACACACACACATGCACACGAATTGCATGCACGCAACACTCACACGTACACATGCAGCCATGCACGCACGCAACACTCACACGTACCCACGCAGCCACGCATGTACGCAACACTCACACGCACACACACACGCATGCATGCACACACCACACGACCAACACACACTCACGATCAAGTGCTCAACCTACACGTGCATGCACACACATCAGGCCCTGACAGACACATACACAACTAGGTGGTTCCCGCGCACGGGTTGGAGCCTTGTCGCGCCTACGTAAATTTGTGTTTATCTTACCTTTTTCCTATGCGAATTGACAGGTGGGACCCACAAGGAGCATGGTCAATTTAACCAGTCAACATAGTGCCACCCAGACTATTTGGCTGGTCAACAGAGTGCAACCCGATGCTGAACGGTGAGCAAGTGACCGTATAATCACCGCAAAACGTATATAGTGACCGTAATGAGCGTATTCTGAAGTCCGGTGACCGTATTACGCTTTTCGCTTGAAATACACTGACCGCCAGTGTATTTATCTCTTCTCTCGCTCTCTCTGTGGAGCCGAGTAGGCCAACGTGCCAGTGCCTAAATTGGCGCACACCACCCCATTATTGTTGTACTGGTTTCGTAAGAGCGAACAAGCATTCACGTCTACTGTACAAACTGTAGATATGAGTTACAAATGCTATGAAGACGAATACAAATATTTGAATCCACTTTATGCCCAATTTCTCTCTGTAGGCCCTCCAAAAGTACATATCTACATGTTCTCGCATGTTACATCTAACAACTATGCAATACAACACTACTACTACACTCTAACACAATAAATCATATGTGTTTTTAGTTTTACTAGATCTCATATTGTTACTTAATTATTCAGTTTGCATACATTAAAATTGCCTTTGAAATGTATGGCTAGTATCATCTACCGCGCGGGAAAAATCCCGCCCTTGCCTATTTAATCGGGTTTGTATCGATGGATCGTGCGAAACAGCAAAACTATAGTAGTACTATAGTACAAGTAACAGTTCACTAGGCCGCCGTGTCGTGTACTTCTCCATCATAAGAGTGGAGCGCTCGCTTTCATAAATGTTCTAGTCCCTTTCGCCGACATGTGGGACATCAAGCAACCGGGTCCACGTGCCATACCGAAATAATAGTGTAGAGCCACAATGTAACACCCCTGTGTACTAGTCACTGTGATCAACTGCTAATAATGCCAAGTCATATCATTTGCAGTGCTTAGTCATAGTGGTTAACCAAAACAATTCAAACTCTATTCTGGAAATCAACTCAAATTCAAAACTGAAATATGGAGTTGCTCTTGCATTGTTGGAAAAATGTTCACTAAATAGCAAATAATCCAGAAGCACTCATAAAAATATAAACAATGATGGTGGAGTTAGCTAAATGACTCAAACTACATGAAACAGCACCAAATCATCACTATTTAAATCCTTTATAATTAAATTAAATTCAAATGAAAACCAACTTTGCCCAAACCAATTTCTGGTGAAAGGTATTATTGCATTGTAATATTGGGACCAACTCTCACAATTTACAAAAGTGCAAAAGTGGCCTAACTATTTCAAAACAGAAAATAAATAAAGAAAATAGGAAAACAGATAATAAGAAAAATAAAACGAGGCACTGTGCACTGGGCCTAAGTGCACAGTGCCCCGACTGCCAGCCCATCCGGCCCACCTGGCCCATTCCCCCTCTCTCCATCAGCGTGTCGGCACCGCCGTGGCTGCGCGCGCGCGCGCGCCAGCGAGACGCCGACACGGCGGCAGCCACCGACAGGCGAGGGAGATAAGGCCGAAGCCGTTCCTCCCCATGGCCTCCTTCCCATCATTCTCCCTTCTGTCCCTCGCTCCGCCCCTTCTCCTCCCTCCCATCAGATCCATCTTCGTGCACCATCGCCACCGTCACTCGCCGTTGCCGCGGCCACCGGCCACCCTTCACCAAGCCGACGAGTCAGCGAGCTCCGCCCCGCTCCTCTCCGTCGCCTGGCGTCTTCCATTCGAGCCGAGGAGCACCGAGGCAGTGGATCGAGCCGCTCCCCTTTCTTCTCTACCTCCGGCGATCTTCGTCGTCTCCGGCGACCTCCTGCGCTACTAAGCTCCCAAGGGCCTCCGTGCGCCACTCGGTGAGCACCCGCACCTCCTCTCCTTTCCCTAGGTGCTCGCGTAGCTCCTAGCTAGCTAGCTATTGCATCATCGCCGCCATGGCCGAGCTCGGCTCCGCCAAAGAGCTCGCCGTCGCCGTGTTAGCCCTTGTCATGGCCTACCAAGATCCTCACCGAGTCCGCGACTTCGCGTAGACGCCATACGAGCCCAGCGCCGCTTGTTTTGCTCACTGCCTCGCCGTTTGCGAGTTCACCGGGTTCTAGCCTCCTCCAAACCTCGCCGTCCGGCCACTTTTGGTCGCCCCCGAGCCCTCGTTTTGGCTCAGCTCGATGCGGCGTCGTGCAACCGTTCGAACGCAGCAAAAATCACGCAAAACGGCCCACTGTGGCGAAGATCCGAGCTCCTCCGGCGAGTTCGCCGCCGCGAGAGGCTCGCCGGAGCTCTCTCCGGCGCCACTCTGACGAGGCAAGTGGTGGGGCCCGCCCAGAGATATTGACCGATGGGCCCCACGACGCGTTTGACTTCGTTGACTGGGTCAACGCCTATTACTGTTCACTCAGTGAAAATGACATGTGGGCCCCTTGTGCTTAAGTAGGCTAAATTAGCAAATTAGTTAATTCTGTTAACTACAGAGTCACTGACAGACTGGGCCCACTCCCTTAATTAATCTGTTAATTAGAATTAATCCACAGTTAGTCTAACAGAGGCTGACATGTGGGTCCCACTGGACCCACATGTCAGGTTTGACTCTGGTCAGCCGCAGTTGACCTGCTGACATCACAGTGACATCATGCTGATGTCATAATTCAATTTTGTTAATAAAAATAATTCTAGAAAATTGATTAAATCTTCAGAAATTAATAACTTTTAAACCGTAGCTCGGATTGAAAAACTTAAAACATGAAACTTGCTCAGCACGACGAGACAAATTTGATCATGTTTTCTGTTCCTTTGTCGGAACCCCCTACGTCGGAGAACCCGTAACTTTTAGTCTGATTCTGGTAGATGAATAGTGCATACCTACCGGTTAATAAATCCAACTTTAATCCTAAAATAACCAAAATGACTTAGACATATCTTTAGGCAACCCTGCACTGCATTGTAGCATAGCATGCCCCGTGTTGCATTTGATTGCATTATGTTTACTTGTTTCCTCCCCCTTTTCTCTCTCGATTAGACCCCGACGTTGACGTAGCTCCTGAGGCAGACGCCGCTCCAGAGTACGACTACGTCCCCGACGACCAGCCACTTGCCCCAGAGCTTGCAGGCAAGCACCCCCCTTTTAAGCATTCTGATATCGCCCATTCTCTTCTCTCTTATGCTTGCATTAGAAGTTACTGCTGCTACTGTTGTCCTATATCTGCTGCATAGCCTGTTTATTGTAACCTGCTTGTTACCTTCTGCTTATCCTAAACTGCTTAGTATAGGATGGGTAGAGACCTGACAGAGACCCCCACTTCATCCCGGCTGCCCCGCTGGATTATCAGAAGACCCGATCAACGGGATCGAAGACCAGACCCCGACACCGCACGTCACTTCCCCCTTATTTGCCGACACTACTAGGTTACTATCAAGTGCCGAGGGTGATACCTCGTCAGCACTTCTGATGAGAACCTTGTAGGTTAGTTAATCGGTCATGGTAAGCAAGGGTGATTCCTCCTACACCACCCCCGATAACGATGTCGTCGTGCAACGCTTCAAGTGTGGACCTCGAGGGTGATTCCTACTTCATTCACCTTAACGAAAACATCAAGTGGGATTCCATCGAGGGTGATTCCTCAGGGTCCCTTTTGGTGTCAGACACACGGATACTTGGTTACTATGACTGAACACTGTAACATGATACTAAAGACGGGTCGGCCCTGAGGGGTACCCGCGCGAGCTTATTAGCGAGTGATGTGGAGTCGGGTGCACCTGGATGGTGCCCGAGGGTTGAACACGAGGCGTGGTCGGGCATTCCTCGCCCCTGCCGTAAGTCCTTGAGACGGGGCGACGGGGTCACATCTTTCGTGAGTCTCTGCTCGTTTCCGCACTATCAACACACTAACGGTTTGGATATTTGATCCGAGGGGCCTCTGGCCCGATAGCACTAACCATCACATGGGCATAGTATGGGCATTCTGCGTCATATACATCAGTCGAAGCTCTATTGACGTCAGCGAGGAGTGGCCCGCTTTGGATTGGACTGGGAACGCAACCGCACTTGTATAAGGGGTTGCTAGGTCTGCTTCCGGAGCGTCCTCGCAACGTGCAGGGTTCCCAGGGTGAAGGCCCAAGACCCCTGGGGGCATAGGTTAGTCCGGCGTGCTGACCTCTCTTTAGGGCCTAGGTCGGGTTGCGGCGTGTTGCTTAGCCGAGGCCGGGCATGACCCAGAAAAGTGTGTCTGGCCGGAGTTAAGCGAGCGTGGTGGGTAACTTGGTGCACCCCTGCAGGGAAGAACTAATCTATCGATAGCCTGTCCTACGGTAACGGACACTTGGAGTTGTATCCTGATCGGTACAACTAGAACTTGAGTTGATAACTGGATAGTATGGCTCTGGGATTGCTTTCTCGCAGGGAGTCGAGAAAGGATCTCTAGGCGAGGTTGTTGACACTACTACTACTTTACTTTATGCTAATCTGCACTCTTCTAATGCTGCAAGACTGGTGAAGATGTTTGAAGATGCTAGTCTTCGATAGGACTAGGCTTTCCCCCTCTATTCTGGCATTTCTGCAGCCCAGTCCACATATACAGCCCCCTTTGAAAATGATGCATATGTAGTGTAGATCCTTGCTTGCTGAGTACATCGGATGAGTACTCATGTTTGCTTTATTTTGTTTTTCTCCCCATATCCATTTGCCGCCGCCAGATGATGGAGCCTCTGAGATAGCAGCCCCCGTCGACGACTACGGCTACTACTACTACCCTCCCGGCGAGTACTACTACGAGGAGCCGACTGACGACCAGGAGTAGGATTCGGAGGGTCCTAGGCAGGAGGCCTACGCCTTTCGATCGTAGAGTTTTATTTTGCCCCGCCTTCATAAAGGCTTGTCTCTATTTCTGTAATATATCTGTACCCAGATATCTGATGCTTCCGCTGACACTTGTTTTCCATCGAGCTATGTATTCGAGCCCTCGAGGCCCTGGCTTGTAATATAAAGCTTGTATGAATTTATTTATGTTTTAGAGTTGTGTTGTGATATCTTCAAGTGAGTCCTTAGGCTTGATCATGTGCATTTGCGTGTATGATTAGTGCACGATTAAGCCGGGGTCGTCACACGCAGGGGTGAAGCACCCCAGTCATGGCGCCGGCATAGTAATGAGCAATGAGGCATCAAATCACAAAGCTGCACCTTTCCCACAGTTAAGTTGGAGGAACGAAGTAATGCTAAAAAAGAAGTTGGAGGGACGAAGCAACCATCATTTCACTCGTTGCTGAATCCGCTTCTCCCTCATCTTCTTCAAGTTAACCACGTGTTGCTTATGCCGTTGTTCTGCCTCATGTGGGATGCAGATCGGCTTGGTAAAGCAGTGACACGTGGGACCGCATGTTAGCAAACCGCCAGGCCAATGTCCTCTAAAAATAAGAAACCTCCCCCGCCTTCCGCGTGGCAAAATCACCTCCTTTTTTACTAATCTTGATACTATAATTTTTTAGATCAATATAATCGAGATTTGTATAGATAGCACACAGGAGCAAAACCAAGTGGTACGGTTAAGGGCATCCACAATGTGTAGCCAAATGTGAAAATAGCTTTTGGCATCGATGGAAACCATTGTGGAGGGTGCTGCGAAAGCCAAAAAGATGGAACCGAAGCTCCCTAATTGATTGATTGAAGGAATAGAAAAATGCAACCTCTATCCTCTTTCTCCCGTGCTTTGACGCATGTACAGTATAGAGCACAGAGTCTACTCCCCTGTCCCTTCTATCAAAAATCACAAAGCAGTGAGGCGTCAAATCACAAAGCACGAATGAAGCAACCATCATTTCACTCTTCGCTGACTCCGCTTCTCCATCGTCTTCTTCGAGAAACCACCTTACCGCACTAAGCTGGACGGACGACGCTATTGTGTAGTACTAGTACATTTACGCCTCCTTTGGTTCAACGGACTTCCTGGATGCAAAGAAGGCGGTTGTCTCGGCTTGCAGGCGGCACTTGTGAACGACTTACCGTGGTCTCCCTCAATGGTGTGCTCCGTCGAATGCACTTCGCCAAAGCCACAACGTTCGAGATATCGTCGACGTCACCGCAATGGGGAAGGAAGTCAAATAGTTACTACCTTCATTTTTTTGTATACAAGGCCAGTATCAAAATTACAATTTGCAGAAGGCCAGTAACACTAATCGAGGCAAAATTGATGGGGTTTTCCTCGTACTAGCAACCAAGGACATTAATATACACTTGCATGCATGAAGTGAGAAGGTTGGTTTGCATGGCGCTGTATTAATCAAGCAATAAGGAGTGAGATGGTTAGCTCTTTGGGCGTTGGAGAAAAAATACGCATTAATTGACACGTCGAATGAGGATTTGTATCGATCAATCCCGCGAAGGAAAACCCCACCTTTCTTTTTTAACAAAGGTAGTACGTACGTACTTGTATCCTGTTTGGGTCTAGGCCTTGCATTGCCATACTTCGCCACACATTTTTACCAAGCTTGCCTAAAGTTTTTCAAAATGAAAAGGAGGTACACTTGCGCACGACTGTCACGGTCGCACCGCACCCTCTCATAGTCGCTCCTGCATGCCGCAAACCCAACCAAGGGAACGCACCCTCACTGACACGTGCTACCGCATGTGATCAAACCAAACTCAGCCATCCTACCACTAACACATAATTTTCATTCATACAATATGTTTATCCAACCGCATGTTGGGGAAGATCCGTGTGGCCTGTGAGGTGGTCTGTTGGGGAAGAAGAAGAGGTGAGGAAGAAAAAGGGTTAGGAGACGTAGGATATTCATCCAAGCGCATGAAATGGTTGACTGACCCAAATGATGAAAGTCAGGCGACTTGCATAAATATATGTTTTTACACAGCAAAAGACCCCTAAAAACAACAACATAAAGAAAAACTATCACTGCTCGTGGAACGAGACGGCCTCGTCGTCTTTGGCTGCCGGCGCGAACCAGCCGTAGCTGCCGACGTGTGTCTCCGCACCGTGGTTGTCCTCGGACTCCAGCTACTCATTCACGCGGAGCGTGCGAGCGCTCTACACGGACGCGAGCACCGCCCGGTTCATGTCCATGACGTTTGATTCCGCCTGCAGGAGGGCCTTGATGGCAGCGGCATCCGCGCGCTTCGCATCGTGTTGAGCCTCCGCCGCCCGATTCAAGTCCAGGACGTCCGGTTCCGCCTGCAGGAGGGCCTCGATGGCAACGGCATCCACGCGCTCCGTATCGAGTTGAGCCTCCGCCGCCCGGTTCAAGTCCAGGATGTCCGATTCCGCCTGCAGGAGGGCCTCGATGGCAGCGGCATCCGCGCGCTCCGTGTCAAGTTGAGCCTTCGCCGCCCGGTTCACATCCACGACATCCGGTTCCACCTGCAGGAGGGCCTCGATGGCAGCGGCGTCCGTGCCCTCTGCGTCGAGTTGAGCCTCCACCTCCCGATCCTCCTTTAGGATCACCAGGTTGAACCACTGGTCCGCCTGCACCATGGGGGACCCGGACACCGGCACGAAGTCGACGTCCATCGTCTCATATCCATCGGGGGCCTTCTGCACCGTTACCTCCGCCATGAACATTGGATCGGCTTCCTCCTCCTTGGAGCTTGGCTCCAGAGAACTCGGGGATTGGCCCACCGCAAAGCGAGCTTGGGAACGGAGGTCTGTGGCGCTGACCGCCGCCGCGATTTCTGCGCGGCCCTTCGGCATCATCATCTTGTAGTACGTGATCTTGCGACGCACCATGGCTTTCCGGTGAACTAGGGGACGGCTGATGCGGGCTAGGGGATCAAAAGGTGGGGGAATGGGTTGGAGAGGAGGTGTGGTTTTGGGGCAGTGGTGACCGGCTGGCAAGTAGCTGGCGTAGGCCGAACAACGAAGCTTCTGGTGTGAATAGTGGTTCTGGTGATGACCGGTCAATCGGTTTTGACTATGCGGAGTTTGCAAAGCCGGATGGCTGGAGCCTGGAGAGTTGTGGGGTGGGATGGGACCAAAGTTTCAGAGTTTCACATGGCAGACGTTCGGACCTCCCCACCATTCCTGTCGACGACGAGGCGGTGACTTCGTAAATCTCAAGATGACTAGCAAGATGCCCGTGCATTGCACGGAACATCAGGATGCATTTTTTTACAAAACACCTATTGTGATTGACCCATGAAGGAGTAATCCCATGTGTAAAAACTAATGATATCTCGAGAATTTCATCGAAAAAAATGGTATCTCGAGAATTTCATCAAAAAATGATATCTCGAGAAAGATGAGAGATAAGATGAGGAGGAGTGGGGCGTGGTGGTGATTGGTGGTCGGAT
The DNA here is from genome assembly GCA_011799875.1 of Thinopyrum elongatum. Lineage (NCBI taxonomy): Eukaryota > Viridiplantae > Streptophyta > Magnoliopsida > Poales > Poaceae > Thinopyrum > Thinopyrum elongatum. Next base: position 436,657,953 of record CM022300.1, read on the forward strand.
TGAGCGGAGGCATGGGGATGGATGATGCCGGCAGCAGCCACCATGCCAGATTGTTCCAGAGGCTTCCTTTTTTAATTACTCAATAATGAAGTTGTGGGAGATAAGGATGAACGAGAGAGGTGCGGGTATCCTTTTGCAAAATTGCCATAGTTTGTTTTCTATCCGTCAGATGTAGATTGGACGGTCTATATTGCAAGATGGTAGGCACACCATCATCACCGAGAGTAGAGATAAGAGTAGAGATATAATATTATAGATATGACGGCTCAGTCTCTCGAAGCTGCTCATAGGGGTAAGGTGTGCGTGTGTGCGTTCATAGGGGTGAGTGTATGTGCGCATGTATGAGCGCTTGCATCTGTACTGTGTTCAAAAAAAAGGAGTACTCGAAGTATGCAAGTTCATAACGAACGGACGTTGTACATCACTCTTGTCGCGTTCGCGTTGCACCCCAGCACGGTGGACCCTACACGTCGCTCACCAAATGGAACACGCTTCATCTTGCGTTTTCGCTCGCTTGTGGGACCGCAGTTGAGAGCAAACCGACGTCCGTCCCCGTCCCCCGCCCGTGTCATTTACGGATACTACTAGACTAGAAGAGAGAGAGAGAGGTCGAGTGTTAATGAGGCCATACAGATGCTCGAATTTGGCCGGGAAAACAGGGAAACCAACATGTGGGGCACACCTGTCGGGATGACGTGTCACAGACTAGTCCAATGGAGGAGCTGGCCCACGACCTCCTCGCCACCGGCAACCGTTCACGTGGGTCGTGGGGGCCAGCAACGTGGCGCAGCTCCCGCACCGCCTCTGGGCATGGCGACCGCGGTGAGCAACACGCTCATCGCCGCTGGACACGCTCGGCTTCAGGGTGCCGAGGGTGGCGCTGCTGCTGTGGCACGACCAGCAGATCAACACCCGGCTTGTCGAGGATGCACGGGGCGCCGAAGTGCGCGTGCGCCGCGACGCGTTCGCGGAGTGTTCTAGCGCAGCCAACTGCATCCCTAGGACCTAAGACCATGTCGAGTCATCTTTCAATGACATGTGGGATCGCATGTGAGCAAATGGCATGTCCAACGTTCCCACGCCCGCAGCTGACTACCCTGGCACACAAAAAACCCTCGTCCCTCGCGCTGTCGCGCGCGTGCGTTCCCAGCCGGCGCCAGCTCCCGCATTCATGCCGTCCATCGGTATGCCGTCATTAAGCAGGCTCGCTGCCCGAGGAACCAACTACGCCGACTTATTGACGCACCCAGATGCTTGGCCTCACCGAAATGCGCTACTTAAAGCGGCAACGCCCAGCTAAACTCCACACCATAGCGCATCCTCCTACCTGGCACCACATCCACCATGACCGCGAGCGGGAATGCTCTGCGGGAGAGCTTGTCTTCAGGGATGAAGCTCGAGGTTGCCGCCCTCGCTCAACTCGCCGCTCGCAACGCAATACCGGCATAGCCGGACACGGACGCGGACGCGACTGCACAAGCGGTGGCCATGCTGGCGGCTGATGACGGGAGCACTGCCAGCCATGCGTCCTACTTGCCGCCATCCAACATTCCGTGGCGCAAGTGGCAGGTGAAGTGACGGACCGTCCATGTCCATCATCATTGACCTCACGTCCACCGGCACCGCCGAGGTCGGGGACTCCTCCGAGGATGAGTAGGGCATGGGAGGCGGCAGGGCATGGTGTGCCAACTTGTCGGTCCGTCTCCCGTGTTCTACTCTTCCTCGCCGGAGACCGCACCTTCACTTCACGGGTCTTGAACCCCGTCGCCGTTCATGGAGACGGCAGATGGAGGACGTCGTCGCTGATGCGGAAGTACAAAGGAAAGTGGACGTCGGTCGCCGCCGTAGAATAGGTTTAGGGTCGGGTTTCTTTTCTTTTTCTGTCCTATAAAAGTTCGAAATGTAATAAAAATCTGCTGTGTTTGCATGAATCTTGTCCAGTGTATATGAAATTTCACAATAATAATATAAGATATATTGTATGAAAATATATTGAATGATGATTCTTTTTTGTGTGTATAAACTTGGTCTAAGTTTAGAAGGTTTGACCCGAGACAAAGCTAACATGCGAAGTAAATAAACACATAGGTAGTATACATACACAATTTATCTTAGGCACTCCAATAGTATGTCCACTACACATTCACACATCTCACATCTTTCTCTCGCTCTGTCTGTCAAACCAACTAAGCCATCTCCTAATAAAAAACAAAGTCCTAAAAAAACCAACTAAGCCAACCTCCCAGCATATCGCGCGGGAAAATACCCGGCCACGCCGTTTTAGTCGGGATTACCGGATTACTAGTAGTAGTATCGATGGATCGCGCGAAGCACCAAGTTTAAAAGGAAAAAGGCGGTACACTCACAGCATGCCTGTCGCAGTCGCATTGCACCACTCACACGGTCGGTCCTGCACACGGCTCACGCAAACGGAACGCGCTTCGGCTTGCCTCTTCACTGACACGTGGGACCGCATTTGGAGAAACCGACCATGCACCAAACTCCCCCGCCCACCGCGCGAAAATTCCCCCCAAAAATTCCTCCCAAATCCCAAATTCAACTGCCCTTCGGCCAACTAGCCAATAATATTCCCCAAACTCCCCTCCCCCCAGCCCCCTCCACTCCATTCGCTCCGCCAAAGCCGCCCTCCCCGCCGCGCCGATACGTCGGCGCCGCGGTTCATCGAGGGGACGCACGGAGATCCTCTTGCTCCCACAGTACGCTCTCATAGACTGCCGTCCTCCAGCCACGCCACCACCGCTGGCGACGTTCTTGTGGAGACGCATGGCGGTCAGCTTCACCCACGGTACGCGCATTCTAGACTGAGGCCCCATGCATGTCGGAGTAGCGCTGAATGTTAGCTGATAGACGCTGTTAATCTCACTGTTTGCCGAAATAGTTTACAGTCAATATGCTCTGCTTAAGAAGCTTCCTTGCCCTGTTCTGCACTCAATCTGCTTTGCTGAGATGGCATGCCACGCCCGATTAGTTGCTAAAATATCCTGCCATATATTTATTGTGAAGTAGATTGCCATGGTCTAGTAGCCGATCTGTTAGGTGAAATAGCTCGACACTGTTTTATACTCGATATTTGTTGCCCAGATGGCCTTCAATGGTTGTGTGCTCGGCCTCATTGACTACTGAAATAGCCTGCCATAATTTAGCACTCAAATCTGTTTGCTGAATTAGCTTTACATATATTTTGTTACATAGATCTGCTTGTCCAAATATCTTGCCATAGCTTTAGACATCGACCTAGGTATTTTTTTGGACTTTATAAAAAAGCATATATGTTTTTCCTGTAATATCTAGTAGAAGAACTAATTTGTATGTCTAACAGATGGACAAGACTTGGATAACTTCTGCTTGAAGATTCTCCGCTGCATATGTCGAGGGGGTTGAAAACTTCATGAACTTTATCAGAGCTGAGTACGGTGGTCTGAAATCAGATGTGCTCTGCCCGTGTAGCAGTTGTATGAATTCAGTTACAAGACCCCAGTCAACTGTGTAAAATCATCTACACTTGTATGGGATGTCGGTCACATATATTAGGTGGGTTCATCATGGTGAAGCTGTGAACATCAATGTTACTGACTATGTGGAAGCAGTAGATCACCATCTTGATCTGCCAGATGCTCAGGTGGAAGAGGAGGAGGAGGAGGTGGTGGCGGTGGAGCCAGCGAGTTTGACCAACATTGAAACAATGCTATGAAATGCTCGCGCATTTTGTGAACTTTCACCTGCAGAAGAAAAATGGTGGGCCCGCATGTTGGAACAATGCAACATGGCAGTCACCCCGGGAAATAAGCTGTCAGTATTCTCAGCTATGGTCACCTTTCTTCAGGTGAAGACATCTGAGCGGATGACCAACAAATCATTCGATGCGATGTTGGCTGCTTTCTGCAAATCTTTCCCAGATGCGTCTGAGCTGCCACACACCTACAGTAAAATGAAGAATTTCCTTCGTGCAATTGGAATTGGAAATGATATGATCCATGTTTGTAAGAATAATTGTGTTCTGCTCCGGAAGGATTATGCCAACTTAAGTGAATGCCCAAAATGCAAATCATCAAGATGGAAAGATGGCGATGCTATGAAGAGGATTCCTCATAATGTTCTGAGACATTTTCCAATTATACCAAGATTGCAGAGGTTGTTTCATGATGCTGAAACAAGAGAGGATGTACTGTGGCATTCTAGGAACCAGGAGTACAGAGATCAGAATGTAATGAGCCATCCATCTCATGGTAGTGACTGGAAAAGCTTCAATCAGAAACACAAAAAGTTTGCTGCTGACCCGAGAAACATTAGACTTGGCTTAGCTACAGATGGATTTAACCCATTTGGCCACCAGAGCGCCACATATAGCATGTGGCCAGTGCTTGTTATCCCTTACAACATGCCACCAAATGTCTGCACCAAAGAATCAAACTACATGATGGCCTTGCTCATCCCAGGTCCAAAAAGTCCTGGAAAGGATTTTGATTTATTCATGGAGCCTCTTGTGGAGGAACTTCAACAGCTATGGAGGGGTGTTCTCACTCGAGACCTATATAGCAGCCCACCAGCTGATTTCTTTCTGCGTGCTATTATAATTTGGTGCATCCATGATTATCCAGCTTTGGGCACTATGTCAGGGCGAACGATACATGGTTACAATGCATGTGTTCGCTGTGACAAGAATCCGCTGTCATACGCAATACTTAGCAAGATCTGTTACATTGAACACCGCCGTTTCCTTGCCAAGGACAAGCCGTGTCCTACAAAATTCCGAAGACATGTGTTCAATGCAAAGCATGAAAACCGTGATGCGCCAAAGAGGCTCACCGGCAATGAGTTGCAAGTGGAATTAGAGAAGGTCAGGCATATTACACCGGGAAACCATCCTTATAATGGTAGCAGGAAAAGGAAGCGTGGCAGGGTAGAAGAGAGATTATTGTTTACCCGCAGGTCCACTTTGTGCGACTTGGAGTATTGGAAAGATTTGGATCTGCGGCATAATCTTGATGTGATGCACATCGAGAAAAATATATGTGACATCATTATCGGCACACTTCTTAATATTGAAGGAAAGACGAAAGATACCTTAAAATCTAGGATTGATTTGACACACCTGGGTATCAGAAGGGAGTTGCAGGTGGACGATGATGGTGCATCACGGGATATGGCACCAGCTGTGTACGTCTTGGACAAGGTAAAAAGAAAAGAATTCTGCAAGGTCCGGTCACATGTGAGATTCCCACATGGATTTGCTTCCAACCCTAAAAGGAGAGTCAGTGTAGATGGAAACAAGGTACAAGGGTTGAAAACTCATGACTACCATGTCCTACTTCAAAGGGTTTTACCTGTTATCCTTAGAGGATTGGGCCGCCCTGACTTATACAGAGCAGTTGCAGAGTTGGGACAATTCTTCAGGGAACTCTGCAGTAGAAATATCAGGATAGATGCTTTGGAGCGCCTTAGAGACAAGATACCAACTATCCTATGTGACCTTGAGAAGATATATCCTCGAGCCTTCTTTGATGTGATGGTGCATTTGGCTGTTCATCTACCTGATGAGGCACTACTTAGAGGTCCAGTACAGTATGGCTGGATGTACCCTATTGAAAGGCGGCTAGGCACTTTCAAGGGCTATGTTAGGAACAGAGCTAGACCTGAGGGTTCCATTGCAGAGGCCTACATTGCTACAGAAGCGTTGACATTCTGCTCAAAATACATTGAAACGACTGATCAACTTAGCAAAGAGGTGGGTGAAGACAATCCCGAGCTCAATGTTTTCGATTGTTCTGTTCAAGTTACAGGGAAGAGTCGACAAGATGACAAACCTAAAGATTTGGACAAAATGGTTTGGTATGTGTTGAATAATTGTCCTGAGATTCTACCTTATATCGAGTAAGTGCTAAGTACTGCAGCTTATACATCATAATCTACTAAACTTGCAGCACATTCTTATATATTTAGATGTTTGATGCGATCACTATGTTGTGAAGAATCTACAAAAAGGAGTTACTGCCGCAAAATCCAAGAAACATTGACAAACTGGTTATGGCAAGATTTGCGAAATGGTTCAAGAGCCATGTAAGCTTTTGAATTGCACTGTCAGTTTTTTTAATATATCGAGTACATTAGATGATCAGCTTGTCTATTTTCTAACCATAGGTTAAGAAGATGAGGGAGGATGGGTAGGCAGTTGATGATGCCCTTTACGCACTAGCAATGGGTCCTGGTACTCGGGTAAGACATTATGAATCTTGCATTGTTGGAGATGTGTTCTACAACACCCTTGCATGCGACGAAGGCAGGAAGACACAAAACAGTGCCATCATTAGCACGGATACGTACGGCAAAGAGACAACTGAAATGTATGCTAACATAACAGACAATGTTCAATTGCAGTATATCTCCAGTTTCGAGGTTCATCGGTGTGTGGTTCTATTGTGCTGTCGTTGGTATAGCCTGTTTTCCAGGATCGCAAAACCCAGAGCTGATGATTATTTCAAATCCATCAATGTCAAGGCGGCGTACCAGACCGACGAACCTTTTATTTTGGCAAATCAAGCAACACAGATATTTTTCTTGGAAGACACATATGCATGTAGCGATGACTGGAGAGTATTGCAAAGGTTTGAGCAGAGGAATTCGTTTAATGAAGTTGCACAACAAGATGATGCTTCCACTGCTCCTGATGTAGAAGATTCCACAGATGTTCCTAATATCTTTGAGAACCATCACGTCAATGACGTTGGCAAAAAGATTGCCTGTTGGGCTATGGACATACAGGAGTTGATCAATAAGACGCCAACGTTCGAGGACATTGAGGATGAAGAACAAGATGACACTGGGGGGAATTACGCCTCAGACTAATACACATGGCGAAGATGTTGACGCTGCTGCTGTGGATGATGATTAGATTGCTTTTGTCGTATTTGCCTGTGAGAAGACGACTTTTTATCTATTATGTGAAATTGTGTTTGCTATGACAACTGAAACCTGATGAAGTTGTTGTTTAGTATTTTGCTGTGAGAACATCACTTATTATGTATGTTGATTTGTGTTTGGTGATTGTATGACGACTAAAACATGATGACATTGTTGTTTAGTTGTACTCATATTTGGCTGTGAAACTTGTATTTGATGACATAGTTTGCTGTTGGACAACATTTTGCTCGACGTCCTCGAATGGGAACAAAGCTGACCCGACAGGGCCACCGCTAATTTATTTATTTATTAGCAAAAGGGCCTCTGCTATTTATTTATTTATGAGCAAAAGGGGATACCCCCCAATTTCCGTTAATAGAAATCATTAAATGTTCACAACACTACGCCCAGCCTACTAAACAGGTTTCATTCATTACTAGTTTCAGCAAAGTGCTCATGTCATTGCCACTGAATACATCACGAGTGCTACATACACTGCAAATAAAGAGACAATCATCCTACAGAGCACAACGATCTTGCCAATTATCTTCACAAGCTCTTTCATCTCCTCATTGTTGTCAAGGCCGTTCAGCAGTTGTTGCTTGGCCATGCTCAGATGAACTACATCTTTAACCTTCTGCTCTGCATCTTCCTCTTCTGTCGTTCCTTCAGTTACTTGTCCAACACCCCAACCTGCTAGTATTGGGATTCCTCGGCTAACCAAATAATCAGCGTAGTTCCATTCACCCACATCAGCAACTTCCCAGAAATACAAATCACATGAATCTTCCCTTTTCTGCATGAATCAAATTGGAAGATCATCAACGAAACTATTTAAAAAATCAGCAACTGAAAGCAGGCGAAAAACACTTAAACATATTATTACCCCATGATTCGGGCATTTATAGAAGACTCCAGGGTTGAAGATTGTAGTTGAGACGCGACGGATGACTCTGCGTGATTTGCAGCAGTGGCACCACACCAACGGCAACGGGTTGCGATGAGCAACCTGCTGCGGTAAGTGTGCCGGCGGTGGTGTGATGAGGCCCACAGGGGATGGTACGGGTGGCGACTTGGCGCATATCCGGTTGTTGCCTACTGAAGAGCAGGTGGACGAGCCACCAGCGGACATGGTTGCTGCGGCCAGAGCTTCTGATGCTAGGCAGAGTAACCAGAGAAGAAGAGAAGCGAATGTTGGATATGTCAGTTTCATTACTTGCAGAGTAGCATAGCACTATATATAGTCATAGTCTAGGTTAGGATTCGAACCAGCTATAGGAGCACGTCTCTCTTTTTTCTAAAACTCTGCAACGTCTCTTTACTGGTACACTAGCTTGTTCTATACGCCTTCTCAAGTCTTTGATTTTCGGGAATGTTATGTGGCGAACGTTCCCTGGGAGGAGGACGGCAAACGAACACATTTTCCTGGCAGTTTTAGTTGTGACGCAAGATCAAACGGTGGCAGTTTCGGGAATGTTATCTGCCGAATGAGCCTAGTTTTTCTTTTCTTCCTATAAAAAAGTATGCTACGTGGTGTCGGCTTAGTCAACAAACGATTGTGTCAACCTTGACCGTTGGATTGACATTCAACGTCTATCGTGTTTCTTCAGTCTCTTCTTCCTCCAGCTGCCAAAGCCAAACCAGTGCCGGTGGGACCGCTTGCTCCTGTCTCCCACGGCTGGCTGTGCTGCCGCGAACGCATCACGGCCACATCGCACCCTAAAACTCTACGCATCTTCCCTGGCTCCTGTTTGTTCCCGTCTGAAGCCTCACCATCGTCCTCCGCCTTGGTTCACTCACCGCGGCGCCGCCCTCCGGTGTTGTCAACATGGTCAACAACCGAGAGGAATAAGGAGATAACTGTACATGGTGAGGATGATAGTAGGGACCCACCAGGATCATGGCAGTAGGCAAGCAAGTGCCTCCTTTATTACAAGAAAAAAATGGTTCCTCCTGGTGGTTTCCTGACATCTGGGTCACACGCCACTATCAACGTAGTCAATAAGCGAGATAACTGCACAAGGAGCGGCTGACACCCGGGACCCAGCAGCTCACGCAATATTATTTTTTTGTTTTCAGAACGGAGCAGGGTATCAACTGTGGCCCGTCTAGCCTAAACTTTTATTTCATATATGTTTACCACATGACCAGCCCAGTTTTGTTTTTTCTTTCTAAAAATGGCTAGCCCAACTTTTTTTTTTGCAGAATAACCAACGGAGGCCTACTTGCTTTTCTACGCCCTGCTGGGCCTGAAATCTTTCAAGACGAGGAGGGATGCATTCGGCTTGCCCATAAAATGGGCTATAAGTAATAAGAAATGGGATGTAAGATGAAAAATACAGCAAACAGGCAATTAGTTCCAAATTACTTTTTTCTTTCCGATTTTGATATTTTAAATTTCATTGTTTTTGTGCGTGTAAAATTTCATTGGATTTTACATTAAGGTATGTTTATTTTTTAAATTAATTTGAATCTGGCTAGAAATTTTGGGCTGTATGCTGTTTGGGACATATTTGGAGGCTGACTTGTGGGTCTACAAGGTTGATGTGTATGAAAGGCTTTGTCAAATTAGTCCACAAACGATTCTAGCAGCAGTGACCGTTGGATTGTTAATCCAACGGCCGTGCTGCTTCTTTAACCTCTGGTCTTCTTGCTCCAGCCGCCCAAACCAGCGCCGGCCGTACTGCCTGCTCATGCCTCCCGTGGCCGGCTGTGCTGCCGCGCAGGCCTAACCGCCCCACACCACTCCCATCGCTGGCCTGGCCATCCCTGTACTCACCCAGACCTCCTATTATTCTCCGGCGATGGCAGATGAACCAGTAAACCCTCGTACTCCCCTCCGTGTGGGAAACAACTGCCGAGTCTTCTCCCGCTCTGGGTTGTTCCCTTCCTAGGCCTCGCCGTCGTCCACCGCCCTGGTGCTCTCGCCGCGGCGTGGTCAAACATGGAGAGGATGACAGCTGGGTCCACGGCCGCACGCAAGGAAGTGCCTCCTTATTACACGCAAAATAATGATTCTTCCACCTGACAGCAGGGACCCACCGGAAGCGCCTCTGTATTTCACGAAAAAAAGTTCCTCCCGCTGACAGCTCGGACCCACCAGCTATATCTTTGCACGCAAGGAAGTGCCTCCTTATTACGCACAAAAGAAATGAATAGCCCCGCTGCTAGGTGGGACCCACCATATTTGGAGGCTGACTTGTGGGCCTACTAAGTTGACGCGGACGCAGGGTTAACAACTTAGTCAACATAAACGATTCTAGCTGCGGTGACCGTACGATGTCCATCCAACGGCCATCGTGCTTCTTCAACCTCTGGTCTTCTTGCTCCAGCCGCCCAAACCATCGTGGGCCGTGCCACCTGCTCCTGCCTCCCATGGCCGGCTGTGCTGCCACGCAGGCCTCACCGCCCCTCCTACTCCAACCGCTGGCCAGGCCATCCCTCTACTCACCCACAACCCCTGTTATTCTGCGGCGACGGCGGCCTCACACCGCAGCTGAACCAGTCAACCCTCATACGCCCCTCCGTGTGGGCATGCACTGCCGCGTCTTCCCTGGCTCCGCGTCGTCCCCTTCCTAGGCCTCGCCGTCGTCCACCGCCTTGGTGCTATCGGCATGGCGTGGTCAACATGGTCAAGGAACGACTTCCATCGAAAGAGGACTGTACGTGGAGACGCTGACAGCTGGGTCCACGACCGCAGCAAGTAAGTGCCTCCTTATTACGCGTAAAATAATTATCCCTCCACCTGACAGCGGGGACCCACCGGAAGGGCCTCTGTCTTTTGTGAAAAAAACATTCCCCCCTAACAGCTGGGACCCACCAGTTATATCTTCGCACGCAAGGAAGTGCCTCCTTATCCTCCCTGACAGCTGGGACCCACCCGGTCGAACCGTACGTAGGGTTGTCTGTCTGGTCGCGAACGTGTACATACTGGTCGATCGGTCTCTCTGCAACGATGAAACGTGGCCGAGCAAGCAGCAACACATGTAGTAGTAGAGCCCCCGACGTAGTAGTTCAGGCAGTCCAGTCAAAACCGTGTACACGTACGTACAATCAGATGCCAAAAAATACGGCCACATACGTACATACGGGCGGGGTCTCGAACGCTTACTCGCACATACGTACGGCCAGGGCTTGTGTACATGGAGAGGCAACGGACAGCAGCAACGGTGTCTTGTTCATCGGCAGCCAACCGGCTGGGTCGGAACGGAGAAACAGCGTCCTGTTCATCGGGAGGCAACAGACTAGGTCGGAATACGTCGTGTTCATCGGGAGCCAACCAGCTTGGACGGAACAGCCGAAACGAGGTCTGGCGTACCCCAGAACAGAGGAAACGGTCCTTCTGTCGACCTCGTACGGTCGAAACAGGGTCCTGTTCATCGGGAAGAGTCTAGCGTACCGCAAAACGGAGGAAACATACTTCTGTTCGAGTGCCTACGGTCGAAACGGGGTCCTGTTGATCGGGAGGGGTGTGGTGTACCACAAAACAAAGGAAACAGACTTCTGTTGGAGCGCCTACGGTCGAAACGGGGTCCTGTTCATCCACCGTCTACTACCTCGCTCCAGCCTCCATGTGCTACTGTTCATCCACCGTCGACCTCCTCCAGCCTCCACTAGATATTGTTCATCCACGGGGCTACTGTTCATCCAGCCGCCACCGGCTACTGTTCATAGAGCCTCCACGGGGGTCCTGTTCATCCACCACCAACCGGCTAGGGTGCGGCGGCCTCCTCGGGGTCCTGTTCATCTAGCAGCAACGGCCTACTACCATGGGGTCCTGTTCATCCAACCCCCACTGGGAACTGTTCATCCACAGCCAACCAACCGGCTCGACTCACCACGTCTCAACTCGTTCTACGTACCACACGCCGGTAGCAACAGTCACTGTTCATCGGGAGGCAACCAACACCGGCTGGCTACATCTCGCACGGGGGCTCGATCGGCTTCAGTAAACAACAGCAGTGATCGATCGATCGGTTCAGTTAGCAGCAGCAGCGAAGGAATCGCTCAGGTTCAGTCAGCAGCGAATGAATCGCTCGGGTTCAGTTAACAACCAAGGGATCGATCGCTTGGGTTCAGTAATGTAGCTAGCAGTGCGATCGCTCGGGTTCAGTTAGAGCCCAACGCCTCGCACACACGCGCGTACGTGTACGAGAGAAACACGCAAACCTCCGTGCATCGCTCGTCCCCGACCACCCACCGTAACCGCGAACTCCCCGAAATTTTCCTCGCCCTCGCTTCTACCACAATTTTTTCCGTCATGGATGGCCCAAAGAATGTCATGCAGATGCGTCCCCGGCCCGCCCAGGACGAAAAGCCCATTTTCTGTCATGATTTTTTGTCATAGAAGTAGGAGCCCACCACATCTATGATGATACATGCTTTTGTCACAATTATCATCATAGAAGTGACATAAGCATGACACACAAAAAATTCGTTCAACCCAAAATGTCACGGATGTGTCTTTTTTTTGTAGTGCATATCGCATAATCAACTCACGGATACTCGTAGTGACATTGGAGTATCTAGGTGACATTAGAGCTGGTTGATGTGTATCATATGGTGTTATTTTAGTACGAACTCTTGGTTAGATCGATCAGAAAGAATAGCTTGGTGTTATTTTAGTACGAACTCTAGGATAGATTGATCGAAAAGAATAGCTTTGAGGTGGTTTTGTACCCTACAAACAATTTCTTCTTATGTTCTCCGCTAGATAGGAACTTTGGAGTGATTCTTCATCGCACGTTGAAAGATGGTTATATGATCCAATTATATTAGCATTGTTGATAGATTGCACTAGCGAAAGTACGGACCCTAGGCCTCATTTTCAAGCATTGCAATACCGTTTGTGCTCTGTTTTATCAATTGCTACCTTGCTGTTTTTTATTGTTCCTATTACAAAAATCAATATCTACTACCATTACTACACTTTTATCACCATCTCTTCGCCGAACTAGTGCACCTATACAATTTATCATTGTATTTGGTGTGTTGGGGACACAAGAGACATTTTATTATTTGGTTGCAGGTTTGTTTGAGAGAGACCATCTTCATCCTACGCCTCCCCCGGATTGATAAACCTTAGGTCATCCACTTGAGGGTGTCGGCGTTCTGGGAACCAGGGTACCCAGACTTGGCTGCCTGCGGCCCACGGCGTGGCTCCATCAATGGCCTGGTACGGCCCAGTTTCAACACCAACAAGAGAAGACCCTCGCGAGGGGCCAAGCCTCACGAGGCAGACAGCGCCAAGACCTCCTGAGGGAATGGCCTCCCCAGGCTGCCTCCTGAGGAGCGGAGATTTCTATGCAGGTATCCAACTTCACGAGGTTGCGGTGACGCAAGCCATGATGACCAAGGCCAGGCGGGCGCCAGTAGGCGCAGAAGAGCAGGTTTCCTCTTTGATGCTAAGGAGGCACGCGCAGGCGTGGGTTCCCGAGGAATCAGGCAAATGTTTCCATTCTAGTGCAACGAGACCAAGACCGCCAGGACGGCAGGATGGATGTCATCGCCAAGCCCACCACAGCGTCACGACCAGAAGCTTTGCAGGCAAAGACCACCTTTCATCAGGATAACATGTACTACTTGTCCCCTTTCAAATTGGCCACTGTGGGATCCCTTCTCACCTTCGTTTCGGAGGAAGAGGACCGAGGCCACTATAAGTATAAGCTAGCCACCACCGTAGAGAGGAACCGGACCGGATCGGACCGAACCAAAGGACGACACACCCTCACCCCAGAGCAGACCACGCGAGGTTGTTCTTCCCTTGTACTAGTTCATCCCCAGCCCCTCGTAAGGAAAATCCACCACAAAGAAGGAGTAGGGTCTTACACCGCAAAGTGGCCTGAACCTGGGTAAACTGCCGTGTCCATCTCCTTCCTTGATCCATCGAGCTAGGCTGTAGGGCGACGGGTTGGTTGGTTGGATAGGTTGAGTTCTTCACACACACCCCAGAGTTCGAACCTTCTTTGGGTCTGCGGAGCCCTGAATTCGACATTTGGCGCGCCAGGTAGGGGCATGTTGAAGCTTCTCTCCCACCACTCGCTCCGCCGCCGTTCCACCGTTCCAATGGCCGACGCTCGCCGTGTTTGAGCCAAGCGCAAGGCCGCTCGTGTCGCCCAGACGGCACCCGCGGGCAACGGCACCCCTCGCCACTCTGCCTCCCCGGTGGCTAACGCCGCCACCGACCCTGCTGCCAGCGAGCAGCAGGACTCATCGCTGCCATTGTTTGTGCAGCGCGACGGCCGCACCGCGACTCCATCACCCACTCCAGCCACGACATCGTCTTCTCATGGCCATCGTGGGCCGGCAAACGTGTAGTTTGCGCTGCTCATGGCGCGCGAGCTTCTACACTATCGTTCGGCCAACGACCTCTACGACGACTGGCTCGTCCGCATTGCCGAACTCGTCAACGCCGTTGGTGAGGCCCCTGCACCGTCTCGTTCGCTTCACCCTCCGCTGTCCCTGGCGGGCGACGTGGCTCACGGCACGCCTCCTCCCCCTCCTCTGCATGGCGCTGGGCCCCGAGCCGAGGCGTGAAGCTCCCCAGCGCGACCCGCCGCGCAGAGCGCCGGCGCGTGATGAAGAAAGCTGCTAGGTGGTGCAGCGGCCCCAAGGAGAAGCGCGTGCGCTCCCAGCACTGCTACGTCAAGACCGCGTACCGCCAGAGGCAGTGGCGTGCGAGCATCGAGATCAGGCTCCTCCCCTGCGGCTGGCCCCTGTGAGTGCGGCAGGGTGCCGTGCTTTCAACCCGGAGGTGCGCCGCGTCATCTGGCCTGGCAAGTTCAAGTCGGATCTGCCTCCGCGCTATGACGGCAGCCCTGACTCTGCTGATTTCCTCTAGCTCTATGAGCTGAGCATCGAGGCGGCGAATGGCAATGAGAAGGTCATGGCGAACTGGTTCCCTATGGCCCTCTAGGACGGCGCGCGCTCTTGGCTCCTGAACCTTCCAGTGGGGTCAATCTCCTCCTGGGACGAGCTCCGCGAGCGCTTCATCGCCAACTTCCAAGGCACTCGCGACTGCGCTCCAGCGGCAGGCGACCTACGGCGCATCAAGCAGCAGCCAGGCGAAACCTTGCACAAGTACATACAGCGCTTCACCAACGTCCGCCTCAAGATCCCGAAGGTGTCGGACGAGGCCATCATTTCGGCATTCTCTGAGGGCGCCAGGGATGTCAAGATGAAGGAAGACCTCGCCATACACAAGGACTTGTGCTCGGCTCTGGAGATGTTTAACATGGCCGCCAGGTGCGCGAGGGCAGAGGAAGGTCGCCTCTCCCTCCTGGAGCTCCCGGAGGTCGATCCTGAAGACAAGAAGGCCAAGGCTAAGGACGTGAAGCGCAAGGGCCTAGCTGTGCTCCCGGCTAAACCTGAGATGAAGCGCGGTTGTGACCACCCCGAATCCTCCAAGGGCAGCCGTCCGTTCTGCGTCTTCCATAATGTCCACAGCCACAACACCAACGACTGCTAGGAGCTCAGGGCAATCCACGACGGGCGCATCGGCCGCCGTCCCGAGCACAACGATCGTGGCTACATCCGCGGAGGAGGCCGCGGAGGAGGCCGCTGGGACAACCGTGACCCCCACCAGGACTGGTGTGATCAGCCTCATGAGGACCGTGGGCAGGGCCAGCCTCACGACGGCCCCTGGCATGACCAGCCCCGCGAGGACCGTCCTCAGGGCAATGCCGGCCTTCCTCCGCTACCACCGCCGCCAAGGAGGAACGACGACCACCGCCAAGATGATGGGACCGGGGGCTTCCAAGAGACTCGTGCCATTGCCTGCATCCTGGGCGGTGCTCAGGCTCCCGCCTCTCATCGCATCTTCAAGCAGTTCGCTCGCGAGGTGAACGCGGCCCTTCCCAAGCTTGAGGCGTCGCGTCCCCTGAGGTGGTCCAAGTACGCCATCACCTTTGACTCCATGGACTAGCTCAAATGTTCAGCCGCTGTTGGTGCGCTCTCGATGCTCTGCTCGCTGACCATCAGCAACGTCCTCATCACCAAGACACTTATAGATGGCGACACGGGGCTCAACGTTCTCTCCGTCGAGACATTCGAGATGCTCCAGGTGCCATACGACCAGCTCCTCCCCACCAAGACTTTCTCAGGAGTGACCGATGGCTCCATCGTCCCCATAGGGCAGATCCGCTTCCCTGTCACCTTTGGCCAGCGTGACAACCACCACATCGAGCTCATCGACTTCGACGTCGCCCATATCCGCCTCCCATACAATGCCATCCTCGGGTATCCGGCCCTCGCCAAGTTCATGGCGGCAACGCACCACGGCTACAATGTCCTCAAGATGCCAGGGAGCGGCGGTACCATCACGATCGCCTGCGACGAGAAGGCTGCGGTGTGCTCCCTTGAGCGCACCTACCAGGCTGTGGCAGTCGAGAACTCAGACGATGAGGGTGCCATTCGACCTCCTGAGGCTATCCCCAAGAAGAAGAAGCAGCTCCACCCCAAGGGCCGTCAGGAGGCTGGCGCGCCCGACGGCCCCGTGCCCACTGCTGGGGCGCCCTTCCCTCTCGCCTAGGAAGGCACGCTCGGCGCCCCTCTCAGGATGGGCTCGGGGGCTCTTGTCTGGAGGGCCTCTGACTTGACCAGCGTCACGAGGGAGGCGTTCGGGCACCACATGGGGGCGTGCTTCAACGCGTGCCTCCATGAGCAAGGCGCAAGGCGAGAGGTGCCAAGCGTTTAGGAGTTCGTCACCAAGGCGATCGAGGAGCTTCAGGAGGCGCGAGCCATGCGTGGTGAGCGTCGCCCCGCATCATCCAGTGCAGCCGCCGCCCCTGACATGGGTAGCGAGCTGTGCGTCTGCGTCAACATCTCAGGTCTCAACAGGGTTGCTTCTCAGGAGCTCTTCTAGTCGTCCTGCATTGCACGGAGTGGGGGCTGCCCCCGCAGCTACGTCTGCATGCCGTTCGGCCTGCTGAACCTGGCTGCCTCGCACTAGCGCTACATGCAGGACGTCCTGGTGGCTTACGAGGCCCGGCGCCAGGCGGTCCTGACAGAGGAGGTGCCGGACCCTCACGAGCTTCCCGGGCCTCCAGAGCCTCCTGAGCCTCAGGAGCCAGCTGGCTCGTGAGGGGAAATCTCCGCAGCACGCGTCTTCAGCTACTCCAACGCTTCTACAACAACGATGCCAGGTGACTTTTTGGTTTGTTCAGTTGAGGGCGCCCCTCGGGCTGCATTATCCTCAAGCTGTCAAGGCCCGCCCCTGCAGCACGTATCGTTTTGCGCATGTATCAGAACTGGTTTCGCCCTTTTATGAATTGCTTGATATTGCAATCTGCATGTCTGGTGCTTCGTCACCATGAATGTCGTGCGCCCTCATAAACCCACCCGCGACCGCCTCATGATTAAGGACTGGCACGGCGTCTGTGCTCGGGTCCGTCCCTGCAGCGTCGCTAAACCCAAGTGGCTGAACTCTGTCTCGCGGGCTAGCTCCTGTGCACGTCACCTCCCGTGGTCCTTGGTGCCTTGTTCTCGCATGAGCTAATCGAGAGTGGACGAGTCAGGGCGCGTGACCCGGTGCCTCGCCACCGCGTGAGCCGCGTGTCGGTTGTCTTTCCTTGGGATTGTTGCATGAGAAGACTGGGCACGGCGTCTGTGCTCGGGTCCGTCCCTGCAGCGTCGATAAACCCAACGGCTGAGCTCTGTCTGTCAGGCCAACCCCGTTCACATCACCTCCTGGGGTCGTTGGTGTTTGGCCTTCTCATGCGATGTCCTCCGGAGATTCACTCGGCGTAGGCCACCCCAACATCTCGCAGGGTTCCTACAAATGCTTCGCACCAAAAATCCAGGCGCAACCCGCCTTGAGGTAGGGCCTCGTGAGTCCCGCGCTGGCTCACGGGTGCCCATATACACCTCCTCCAATCCTGTCGTGCTAGCCACGCGCACAGACGGGGTTGTACACGCCCCGGAGTCTCCCCCCGAGGGAACTCCCACCCACGCACCAGTGGAAGCCCCATGCTCCACGCTGGCGGACAGCACGGTCGAGGAGCGACTATGCCCACGTACCAGTGGAAGCCCCATGCTCCGCGCTGGCGGACGACACGATCGAGGAGCGGCTATGCCCACGGAAGAGTGGACGCACCATGCTCCACGCTGGTGAATAAACATTTGAGGGTGGCCCCCGTGGCCGCATCAACCTCAGGACAGCCTTTGGCTCTTCGCCCGGCAACACCTCACGGCTTTCCCCTAGAGAGGCCCGCACGAGGGGGCTGGGCACGGGGGCTACGCCCAGGCCACGCCTGGCTCACGCCACCCAACCTGGTTTTCTCGCGTCCCTCCTAGGCAAAAGCTGGCGAGCAAAGGTATGGAGGACTCCAGATTACCTTGTACGACTGCTCATCTTTCCTTCATGAGGGTCGTTCATACGTCAAGGGGGACCCCTGAGCATCGCGACTCAGGGCCTCACTGGTCACGTAGCCCCTCACCCCTTGGTCTCATCCTGGTGATCCGGACGCCCCAACGGCGGTCAAGGTATGCGCAGGGCTGGGCCCTGCCGACGCAGAACATCGAAGCTGTTTGTACGTCAAGGGGGACCCCTGAGCATCGCGCCTCAGGGGCCTCACTAGTCACGTAGCCCCTCGCCCCTTGGTCTCGTCCTGGTGATCCGGATGCCCCAACGCCGGACGAGGTACGCACGGGGCTGGGCCCTGCCGACGCAGAACGCTGAGGCAAACACAAAGGAAACCAAGCACGAAAGAGAAATCGCGGAGTTCTAGCAAGTTATTACAAAACGTAATGTTCCACAAACTCAAACAGAAGTTCTTACGCCTCCACGAGGCACGATAAATGTTGCAGGGTTAACCTAGGAAGAAGCGCCGCCATCGCCTTGGCCGCTGTCGCCGCTCGCCTGAAGCCCGTCGTCAATGACGCTGCCACCATCTTTGCCGGCCTCCGCTGCCGCAGCTGCGGGGTCGGGGATGCAGCGGAACTTCCCCAGCAGGTCTCCTACCTGCATCTTCACGGCTTCAGCGGCACCGGCACGGGACTCAAGGGCCACCGGCTCGATCAGTGCGCTGAGGTCGAAGCCTGGGTCCCGGAGGTGGAGGTGGCTGAAGACGCACGTTGCGGCCGAAGTGAAGAGCGCGCAGCACTCCTCCTCCATCGTGGAGTCCACTCTGGCAGCAACACCCTCAAGCACCTCGGCAAGCTTGGCGAGAAGCCAGGTAGGGCCGTCCTCCGGAGTCGCAAGCGGCTCCTCATACCCTCCTCCGTAGATGGAGCGCAGCGCCGCGCGAGACCTGAGTGTCGTGGTTCTAAGTCTGATAGTAGAATGGGGGGGTAGGTATGAGGAGGCAAGATCCTAGCTACGGTGAGGTTGTGCACGCAAGATTTATGAGTTCAGGCCCTTCTCGGAGGAAGTAACAGCCCTACGTCTCGGTGCCCGGAGGCTCGGTCGATTGGATTATGCGTGAAGTTACAGGGGGTGCCAACCCTTGTGCCTGAGGAGGGGGGTGGCTTATATAGAGTGCGCCAGGACCCCAACCGTCCCACGTTACAAGGGGTTCAATGTCTATAAAGACAGGACGTTACTGATAACGCCAGCAATAAAGGCAAATAAATGATCATTAAGACTACGGAGTGAATGCCTGACCCTTGCCATCCTGAGTGCCCTTAGATCTTCTGTCTTTCGAGTGGTTTCTGGTGTGGTCGAGTGAGTACACCCCGGTCGAATGGAATTGGGTTATCCGAGTGAACTGTTGGTCGAGTGGGTTGCACCCTGTGGCGATTTCAGTCGGTAGATGGTGCTATCCTTTGAATGTCCTTGGCCTTAGGGCAGTGTCCTCGGGTAAGGGTGTCTAGGTCAGTCCTATTACCCTACCCTAGGTACATGTCTTCGTCATTAGCCCCCGAATGGATCTGGGTCCGAGTGGAGAAGGGGTTGAAGAGGGTTCCGACCCGATTTATATGCTTCAGAGGCATCCTAACCGGGCCGGTGATCTTTGTAAAAACTTCAACTTCATTTTCAGTCGCCTGGGTCCATTCAGAGGTCGTCGAGTGATTTTTGCTGATAAGCTTCGAGTGTTGATATGGTATAAGATCCTTAGCGCGATTGGTCACGCTGCCACTTTCCGGATCTCACGGGATTCGAAATTTGGAGAAGCTCACGGGACGGAGAGTACCGCAGTAGACGGAGCGGGTTAGGCAGGGGCGCCTCGATTCTCACGCCACCTTTTTCGCCACGTATCCAGCGCGCGACTGTTGTGGGATTTGACTGGATTGCCTGGGCCCACTAGTCAGCCACTCGGGAGCGGGCCCATATAAGGTGTCGGGGTCGATGAGCCCGGTACTGTGCTCCCCATCTCCTTCCTCTTCTCCTATTTCACCACCACATTCGCCGCCACCTTCGACGCCGCCGCCCCGCCCGAGCACAGCCTGCCGTGATGGGGAAGGAGAAGACGGCGGCCTTGGAGCGTGCGAAGAAAGCGACGGCGGCAGCGAAGGGCAAGAAGACGAGTCGGGGTGGCTCGTCGTCGAGATCCGGCCTGCCGCCCGGCTGGATCCAGGGCGATTGGATTCGCTCCACGATTCAGCAAGAGGATATGGAGGATCTAGTCGAGGGGGGCTTGATCGCCCATGGGTCCTGGAGGCTGCCAGGTGATGAGGCCGAGCCGCAGCCGCAGGAGGGTGAGTGTGTCCTCCTCGCGACCCACGTCGACCGTGGTTTTTCTCTGCCTCCTCATCCTTTTTTCCGAGGTTTTCTGAACTTTTTCGGGGCCCAACTTCATCACTTTTCTCCGAACACCATCACATACCTTGCTGCATTTGTCTCCATGTGTGAGAATTTCCTGGGTTGTCGACCGCATTGGGGTCTCTTCAAACACATCTTCACCTGCCGCTCACAGTCTGTGAAAAAGGCCAATCCGAGTGATGAGAGGACGCACGTGATCCAGATGTGCGGAGGTCTAGGGATCCAGATGAGAGGAAAAAGCACTTTTCCACCTATGACTCTTCCCGATTCGGTCAGAGGGTGGCAGTCGACCTGGTTTTATTGTAAGGACAAACCAACTCCTGGCCAGTCGACTGGCCTTCCTCTCTTTACCATGGGGCGAATTGAAAAGCCCTCTTCCTTGAAAGTGACTCCAGAAGAAAAGGCGGAGGTGAACATGTTGGTTGACCGCGTAATCCAACTTGTCCGTGATGGCATGACCGGCATGGATTTGCTAGAGGTGTTTCTCACTCACCGCATCCAGCCGCTCCAGGCCCGCGATCATCCTATGTGGATGTATTCGGGCGCCGATGATTCTGCTCGGATCCACCCGGAGGAAGTTGCCGAGGAGACGGTGGCGCGGTGGCTGCAGAGCATTACCGGAAACAAAGACAACCCCAGGGGGTCTAGGAGAATTCTGCCACTCGGCGCTGATAACGAACCAGACAAGGTCAGACCTTCGATGTCGAGTGACTTTTACTCTAATTTGTAAACTGTCTTTGGAACCGACTGATGCTTGTTCGATTCTTTGCTTCGCAGATATATACTGAGATGTACTCGATGCCCAACGGGGAGCAGATCCAGGAAGGAGAAGAGAGCGGAGGCGACAGCGGCGACTGGAACTCCGATGGGGAGAGTGATGAAGAGCATGAAAACTCGAGCAGTGAGGAGGAGGTCGATTCTCCACCTCGCACGAAAAAGCGTTCCAAGCACAAGCACGACCCAGCAAGTATCCGGGGCCAGGTGGCAGCACCGACTGGACAGACTTCAAAGCGCACTCGGACATCTTCTCCGGTGCCGACTAAGAAGGCTCCGAAGCAGCTCAAGACCGCGCCGTCAAAGCCACGGAAGGCTTTGCCCAAGATCAAGGTTGACGTTCCCGTCGCCTCTGCGTAAGCGTTTTGTTTTCGCCCTTTGTTCGAAGAATCTTATATCAGTTGTCGACCCATTCACTTGCTTGACCGAGTGAACCCTGAGATTTGCAGCGCTGCTACCTCCGGGACTTCTGCTTACCAAGATGATGGTGATGAGGAGATGGAGGACGCGGTCACCTCCAAAGCGGGTATGACCCCTGTTATCTCATCTTTTCTTTGCTAGCCAATTCTACAGTCAACTAAACTCTTGTGGTCGATTCTTTTGCAGCTCCGCAAGATGTTATTGAACTTCAAGACGATGATGAAGATGAGCCACAAGAACTCGTGGGTAGGAGGAGCAGGACCTCAGTCAAGAAGGTACCAGCTAGCAAGACGCCTCAGTCGACGTCGGCGACGGAACCAGCTATCCAGCAATCCGGGGACTTCAACCATGCCTCCGTTACTTTTGCGAATCCCTTGTCGAGTGTTCGTCCTTCATCGTCGACTGTGCCAGCCCTTGCTTCATCTGTCCAACTTCATGCCTCAAGCTCTCAAGCTACTGCAACTGATACACTGACTGCACCTCCCACCGCCCATCACGTCCCAGAAGACCAAGTGAGTGCTGCCAAGGAGGCTATACGCCAGGCTGGCGTTATGATGGAGCAGATGAAGGTGGTGCGCGAGGCCAGTCAAGCTGCCTATAATGCCAGCTTAGCACTTCAGGCCAATGTCTAGGTTAGCTTACTTCCGACTGAACTCCATCTTGACGCTTGTTCTGTTAGGATATGATATTTAGAAACTGCTGCTTTATCTGCAAGATGTCCGTGGATGAGCGTTTTGGAACCTTAATTGCACACCCATTGTCAGTCTGCACACCCACTGGGTGTTTTAATTTCTGTTGAGTAGTTTTTCCACTTGAGTCGACTAGGTTGTGCTGATCGAATCTCTGAACCAGTGGGGGCACGCTGAGTGCACCCACTGGGTGTAGTCCCCGAGACCGCCGTCTAATGTTTGATTCGGCGGGGGTCTTTTAACAGATCTTTTCCACTCGGGCTGGGCAGATCATGCCAAGTGGAACCTTTACCAGTGGGGGCACGCTGAGTGCACCCACTGGGTGTAGTCCCCGAGACCGTAGTCGACTGCGGGCAGTCGGCTATGGTCTGAGTTTTTTTTTGACTGGACGGACCAAGTCGATTGAAAGAGTCAGACCAGTGGGGGCACGCTGAGTGCACCCACTGGGTGTAGTCCCCGAGACTATTGGCGAATGTTTGATTCGGCAGTAGTCTTTGTGTCTGCCGACTGACTATCTTCTTAACACAGAAATCTTGTGATCTTGGAGCCCGGTTTGCCGACTTGGAGAAGAAGCAAACCCAGCTCAATCTTGACCTGGAGTTGGCTCGAAACAACTTGCAGAAGGCTAAGGATGACGCTGCTGGTAAGGAAAGCTTGTCGACCGGTTCTCTTGCCACCTTTTCTCCTCCTTTTTCTGATTCGAATGTTATTCTTTCTAGAAACAATGAGACAAGCTTTGGAGAAGAAGGACCTTGACCTTGCGGTTGCGAAGAAAACCGCCGAAAACAAAACGGCGCTTGCCGACCAAAAGATGGCCTCAGTCGGACAGCTGGAGGGAGAGAATGCCAAGCTGAAGGCTGCTCTTGACGAAGCCAACAAAGAAGTGACTCGTCTGAAGAAGGACAAGCGAACCCTGACCGACAAAGTAGAAGACATCACCCGCAGGAGGGACGAGCTGGAGAACTACCTGGGAGGACTCGCCAAAAAATTATTCCTCATGCTTGAAGTTACTTTTCTCTGTGCGATTGGTTTGCTTTCGTCGACTCATCATACCGCTGTCGACTCATTATTTCTCTGCGAGTGCAGAATTCTGTCAAGACTTCGATGAAGAAACTGGGCGAGTCGAGACGAACTTGGACCCCATCAACTCCCCTGTCAAAGATGAAGCGGCCATGAATGTGCTCCGACTGGAGTCTCGCCTTGCCAGTGTCTTGGAATATCTTGCTAGACTCAAGGTTGCAGTTTCGCGGATCGACACAGCGCTCTAGCCAGGGGACACGCTCCGAAACGATCTCGAGTCTCTGATGACAAACACTCGGTCTAACTCCTCCCAGCTGAATATACTGCCTGGAGCCAACTGATTCAGCCATGCTCTGGCCGACCCTTCCAGCATGAGAGGAAGGTGTTTCATAGCTACCTCATCATTTCCACCACCGATCTGGACAGCCACTCGGTAATCTTCCAGCCAAGTGTCAGGCTTCGACTCACCGGTGAACGTACTAACCCCAGTCACCAACCTGAAGTTGGGGGGATCTCAGCGGCTCTGATAGCTCTACTAAAACACTCGGGACCCGAAACATGAATCCTGCTTCCACTCGGGCGATCCCTGCCTTGCCCCTCTCTGTGTGCTCGGTTCCTGTCGACCAAACCTTGCACTAAAATTGACCTCGCATCAAACCCTGGCTCTCTTGGGTCGACCGACGTCCTCCGCCCTCCGCTGTACGGGCGCCTGTCATCATAGTGCCGGGGCACATATGATCCGCTTCTCGGAGGGGGTGTAGGCGCTCGACGGCGGTCATCACGGCCGAGTCGATGATCGTACTGCTCGTGGGTCCGACCCAAGTGCTGATCCTAGCAATGCACGCGCCCCTCACGCCGCGGAGGCGATCTTGGGCTATGAGCCGACTAAACTGTGTCAGCCACCACAGATCTGCTATGGATTCTATTACGCGACTGTGATACTGCAGTGTTTTGGTCTCCTACCGCCCGGAGCAGAGCCCGGATCTGCATCAAACCTCGTCCAGCTTCTGACTGGGATGGCTGGATGGATTTTGCTATACGAGCTGCGGCTGCAAGATTCTGAATCGGAGTGCGGTATACCTGAGGTTCAGGAGGGAACAATTGCCGCCGTCGACTGGACTCAGGAATCTGCTGCCGAGCACGTTCGTCGAGTGCATGCTGAAGATTTTCCAGTCGAGCGCGTTCAGCCAAAGTGGCCAAGCGCGCTGCCTCCAAGGCCCGAGCCTCAGAGGTCTCTCCGAGGATGGGCGTGTGGAGTGCTTCCTCGTTACGGTGGTGAAGTTCCTCCCTCCGCTGTGAAGAGAGGGTTTCAGGGTGGTATTCCTCGTGAACACGTGACAGATCGCCACCGCCGTCGCCGCCTCCGTTGCGACACATGCCAGGTGGGCTACGCGGCATGTCGACCATGAGGACCTCCGCTGCAGGGTCGCTGCTGTCGCACTCGGACAGAGTCTCGATGGAGCCAGTCGACAGATCGAACAGGCCGTAGAGAGATTCATCGGGCTCGATTGCCGTGACTTGAGGGGTGGCCGATTGACGTGCCACTGCGTGCTTCACCCACCGCTGAAGCCGCGATCGACCGGATCGCTTGCAACGGCGAACAGCGGGGAACGAAGATGCCGTAGGAAGCGACCGATATTGGGTCGACGGCTGCCGCAGAAGGACGCCGGGGACACATGCGCGAAAGTGCGTTGCCCCGCGGACGGGGAATGTCTCGACGTCGAGGGGGACCTCCTGGAGCCAGGCGGAGTCGTCGGCGATGAAGACGAGCGCGCCGAGACGGATCTCGTGGCCCTCAGCCAAACCTCCACCCAAAACCATGATGATGGGAATCGGAAAAAATCGCAACCTCACCGGAAAGTCGCTAAGACACCAGCCCCAAGGTGGGCGCCAACTGTCGTGGTTCTAAGTCTGACAGTAGAATGGGGGGGTAGGTATGAGGAGGCAAGATCCTAGCTACGGTGAGGTTGTGCATGCAAGATTTAGGAGTTCAGGCCCTTCTCGGAGGAAGTAATAGCCCTACGTCTCGGTGCCCGGAGGCTCGGTCGATTGGATTATGCGTGAAGTTACAGGGGGTGCCAACCCTTGTGCCTGAGGAGGGGGGTGGCTTATATAGAGTGCACCAGGACCCCAACCGTCCCATGTTACAAGGGATTCAATGTCTATAAAGACAGGACGTTACTGATAACGCCAGCAATAAAGGCAAATAAATGATCATTAAGACTACGGAGTGAACGCCTGACCCATGCCATCCTGAGTGCCCTTAGATCTTCTGTCTTCCGAGTGGTTTCTGGTGTGGTTGAGTGAGTACACCCCGGTCGAATGGAATTGGGTTATCCGAGTGAACTGTTGGTCGAGTGGGTTGCACCTTGTGGCGATTTCAGTCGGTAGATGGTGCTATCCTTTGAATGTCCTTGGCCTTAGGGCAGTGTCCTCGGGTAAGGGTGTCTAGGTCAGGCCTATTACCCTACCCTAGGTACATGTCTTGCGGGCTAGCTCCTGTGCACGTCACCTCCCATGGTCCTTAGTGCCTTGTTCTCGCATGAGCTAATCGAGAGTGGACGAGTCAGGGCGTGTGACCCGGTGCCTCGCCACCGCGTGAGCCACGCGTCGGTTGTCTTTCCTTGGGATTGTTGCATGAGAAGACTGGGCATGGTGTCTGTGCTCGGGTCCGTCCCTGCAGCGTTGATAAACCCAACGGCTGAGCTCTGTCTGTCGGGCCAACCCCGTTCACATCACCTCTTGGGGTCGTTGGTGTTTGGCCTTCTCATGTGATGTCCTCCGGAGATTCACTCGGCACAGGCCACCCCAACATCTCACAGGGTTCCTACAAATGCTTCGCACCAAAAATCCAGGCGCAACCCGCCTTGAGGTAGGGCCTCGTGAGTCCCGCGCTGGCTCACGGGTGCCCATATACACCTCCTCCAATCCTGTCGTGCTAGCCACGCGCACAGACGGGGCTGTACACGCCCCGGAGTCTCCCCCCGAGGGAACTCCCACCCATGCACCAGTGGAAGCCCCATGCTCCGTGCTGGCGGACAGCACGGTCGAGGAGCGACTATGCCCACATACCAGTGGAAGCCCCATGCTCCGCGCTGGCGGACGACACGGTCGAGGAGCGGCTATGCCCACGGAAGAGTGGACGCACCATGCTCCGCGCTGGTGAATAAACAACTGAGGGTGGCCCCCGTGGCCGCATCAACCTCAGGACAGCCTTTGGCTCTTCGCCCGGCAACACCTCACGGCTTTCCCCTAGAGAGGCCCGCGCGAGGGGGCTGGGCACGGGGGCTACGCCCAGGCCACGCCTGGCTCACGCCACCCTACCTGGTTTTCTCGCGTCCCTCCTAGGCAAAAGTTGGCGAGCAAAGGTATGGAGGACTCCAGATTACCTTGTACGACTGCTCGTCTTTCCTTCATGAGGGCCGTTCGTACGTCAAGGGGGACCCCTGAGCATCGCGACTCAGGGCCTCACTGGTCACGTAGCCCCTCGCCCCTTGGTCTCATCCTGGTGATCCGGACGCCCCAATGGCGGTCAAGGTATGCGCGGGGCTGGGCCCTGCCGACGCAGAACATCGAAGTTGTTCGTACGTCAAGGGGGACCCCTGAGCATCGCGCCTCAGGGGCCTCACTAGTCACGTAGCCCCTCGCCCCTTGGTCTCGTCCTGGTGATCCGGATGCCCCAACGGCGGACGAGGTACGCACGGGGCTGGGCCCTGCCGACGCAGAAAGCTGAGGCAAACACAAAGGAAACCAAGCACGAAAGAGAAATCGCGGAGTTCTAGCAAGTTATTACAAAACGTAATGTTCCACAAACTCAAACAGAAGTTCTTACGCCTCCACGAGGCACGATAAATGTTGCAGGGTTAAACTAGGAAGAAGCGCCGCCATCGCCTTGGCCGCTGCCGCCGCTCGCCTGAAGCCCGTCGTCAATGATGCTGCCACCATCTTTGCCGGCCCCCGCCGCCGCAGCTGCGGGGTCGGGGACGCAGCGGAACTTCCCCAGCAGGCCTCCTACCTGCCTCTTCATGGCTTCAGCGGCATCGGCATGGGACTTAGGGGCCACCGGCTCGATCAGTGCGCTGAGGTCGAAGCCTGGGTCCCGAAGGTGGAGGTGGCTGAAGACGCACGTTGCGGCCGAAGTGAAGAGCGCGCGGCACTCCTCCTCCATCGCGGAGTCCACTCTGGCAGCAACACCCTCAAGCGCCTCGGCAAGCTTGGCGAGAAGCCTGGCAGGGCCATCCTCCGGAGTCGCAAGTGGCTCCTCATACCCTCCTCCGTAGATGGAGCGCAGCGCCGCGCGAGACCTGAGCTCAAGGGGGATAAAGGATTCGCGCTCCACGGCAGTCGTTTCCTCGGCGGCGGCGAGGGTCTTCTCCCTGGCCTCCAGCTTGGCGATCGTGTCGGAAACGAGCCGGGCGTGGGACGCCTGGGCCTTGTCCACCTCCTCCTTCAGCTTGCCCAGGTGGTCCCGCTCCGCGACTTGGTTAGCGGTGGCCTGGACCAGCTTGGCGTCGCGGTCGGCGAGCGTCGCCTCACAGGCCTTGAGGTCCTCTTCTAGCTGCTGGAGCCATTGGGCGCGGGCAGCCTGCCCCTCTTGGAGAGCCTTCAGCTTGGCCTCCGCCTTGTTCAGGCGATCCTTGGTAGACGCGGCATCGGCCAGAGCCATGTCGCAAGCTCCCGTGGCTTCGGCGGCCTCCCTCTTGCTC
Organism: Thinopyrum elongatum; assembly: GCA_011799875.1. Taxonomy (NCBI): domain Eukaryota; kingdom Viridiplantae; phylum Streptophyta; class Magnoliopsida; order Poales; family Poaceae; genus Thinopyrum; species Thinopyrum elongatum. The sequence continues at coordinate 436,686,179 of CM022300.1, forward strand.
TCCACAGCGGCGGCCTTGGCCCGGCCCCAGGCCATCCAAGCGGACATGTTGGCTTGAAGCCACCCCGAGACCAGCCCCATGCGCTCCCTCGCCAGGCACCTGTCGGCGTCTTGGAAGTCGGCCCGGAGCTGATCAAGAGCAGTGTAAGCTTCCTCTAGGGCCCCGGGCCTAACAAGGGGGCTGCGGTCCGCCAGCACGAGGGCCGAAGGAGCAAGCGGCGCCGGCGCGTGGGCTGGTGTCAACGCCAGGGAGGCAGCCGCAGGAGCAACTTGGGGCATTGGAGCCTCCGAATCCCCCGCGGGTGCAGCGAGGATAGGCGGCTCCGGAGCATGCTGGCCCGAGGAGGCAGATACCCCCTGAGTTTCCACCACGCCTTTGGGGGCCCGCTCCGAGGCGGCCTCTTCAGCTTGCGTCGGTGCCACCACGACCTTGGCAAGCGATGGTGCCTCGGGGGCCCGGGCATCCTCCTTCTTCTTCTTCACCATGACGCCCACCCTTGTCACTAGGAGGGGAGCGCTGTGAGTACTGTATCAAAAGGCGGCAAACGAAAACGAGGCAAGACGCTTACTCGTCAGGGGCGATGTACGCCCTCTTCCTGGCCAAGGCCGGGGCACCTTCAACCTTCTTGGGCGTGGTTTTGGCCACGTCCTGGGGGTTGATAGGGCGCACGACGGCCGGCTTCGGTGTGGAGCCGGCAGGCGGCAACACAAGGGTGCCGCCTCGAGGAGGGGGCGCTGCCCCGCTCTTCTTCGGGGTCACTCGTCCTGGCCTCCGCAAGGCCGGGGGAGTGGCCCCGGACCTCGTAAAGACCCCGGTGGGGCGTGGGGATTCCACGACAGGGGCTCGGCGGCGTCATCATCATCGGTGAGGCCGCGGAGAAGCTCGCTCTGGGACGGGGGAGAGATCTCCACCGCGTCATCCTCGGTTGCCTCCGAGTCCTCCTCGCCCTCCTCACCGACACTGTCGCCGGAGGACACTGGCACCGGGGGGTTGGGGAGCTCGGGCGGCACGAGCCCCAGCTCATTGAAGATGGGCATGGCGGCGACCAGTGCCGCCCTGTCAGCACGGCGGTATAGCGGGATGGAGGCTGCCGGTAGGTTGCCTGGGTCCCCCTCGAGCAAGGTGTTCAGGGCCTTGCCCAGCTCCTCGCTTGTCAAGCTCCCCGAGCGCAGCCGGATGTTGCCTCCTGCGTCCTCGGGCTCCCACATGGGGCGCGTGTGCGCTTGGAGCGGGGCCAGGCGCTGCGTCAGGAACTCCTTGACAAGCATGGCCCCCATCAGGGCCCCGGCCTTCAGGTCTGCCGTCATCTTCTTCAGGACCGGGGCCGGCCGGGGATCGGAGAGCTTCTCATGACCCCACCTCTCAAGCTTCTCTAGGAGCTCGGTTGGCAACTCTAGCCGCGCGTGGAGGCCCTTGGCATCCATGAAGACCCACTTGCGCTGGAAGTTCTCCACCTTCTTCTCGACCCTCATAAGCGCGTTGCCCTTGTGGACTGTGGCGAAGGATACGCAGCCGGAATGCTGGGTTGGATCGTGCATCCAAAGATAGAAGAAATGGCGGAGAAGTGCGACGGAGGGCCTCACGCCCTCGAACGCCTCGCAGTAAAATGCGAAGATGGACAGGAGGAGGATGGAGTTGGGCTGAAGATGTAGAGCATGGACCTGGTAGTGGTCGAGGACGGCGGTGAAGAACCCGGTGAAAGGCGGGACGAGCCCCGCGAAGATACTATGGAGGAAGAAGGGATGAACCGTCCGCGCCAAGGTCCCCTGGTTGGCGGAGCCGGCCAGGAGGATGGTCTCGCCCCATTCGTTGTCATCGCCCACCGTCAGCGGGATCGCGGCGGCAAGGTGCCTCCCCTCGGTAATGGTGGATGTGCCGAGGGCCGGCGCAGGAGAGGAGGAGGAGCTCGTGACCGGCGCGGCAGATTTTGCTTTCCCGGACGCCATTCGCGGGATCTCACAGGAAGATCTCAGCTAGATCTAGAGGTGTTCTCGGCAGGAAGAAAGGGGATCTAGAGCAATGCGAAGAGAAGGCAATGATGGCTGATCTGCATGCACCAGTCTTTTGTCAAGTCACACGGTTGCCGAGGCGACGTGGATAGGTGGAGATGCCCATGCTTAGGCTTGGTCCACAGGCAATTGGGGCCTGCGGCGCTTCGCCCTTGCCCTTTGTCTTCGCCTCGAAGTCGAGTCCGAGCGCGCCTTGGGCCCGGGGTCTACTGTCGGCGTTCTGGGAACCAGGGTACCCAGACTTGCCTGCCTGCGGCCCACGGCGTGGCTCCATCGACGGCCTGGTACGGCCCAGTTTCAACACCACCAAGAAAAGACCCTCGCGAGGGGCCAAGACTCGCGAGGCAGACAGCGCCAAGACCTCCTGAGGGAACGGCCTCCCCAGGCTGCCTCCTGAGGAGCGGAGATTTCTATGCAGGTATCCAACCTCATGAGGTTGTGGTGACGCAAGCCATGACGACCAAGGCCAGGCGGGCGCCAGCAGGCGCAGAAGAGCATTTTTACTCTTTGGTGCTAAGGAGGCAAGCGCAGGCATGGGTTCCCGAGGAATCAGGCAAAGGTTTCCATTCCAGTGCAACGAGACCAAGACCGCCAGGACAGCAGGACGGATGTCATGGCCGAGCCCACCGCGACATCACGGCCAGAAGCTTTGCAGGCGAAGACCGCCTTTCATCAGGATAAGATGTACTACTTGTCCCCTTTCAAATTGGCCATTGTGGGATCCCTTCCCGCCTTCGTTTTGGAGGAAGAGGACCGAGGCCGCTATAAGTATAAGCTAGCCACCACCGTAGAGAGGAACCGGACCGGACTGAACCGAAGGACGACTCACCCTCACCCCAGAGCAGACCTCGCGAGGTTGTTCTTCCCTTGTACAAGTTCATCCCTAGCCCCTCGTGAGGCAAATCCACCACAAAGCAGGAGTAGGGTCTTACACCGCAAGGTGGCCCGAACCTGGGTAAACTGCCGTGTCCATCTCCTTCCTTGATCCATCGAGCTAGGCTGTAGGGCGATGGGTTGGTTGGTTGGAGAGGTTGAGTTCTTCACACACGCCCCAGAGTTCGAACCTTCTTTGGGTCTGCGGAGCCCTGAATCCGACAAAGGGAAATTTGCTACTATCCTACAAAACTCTGCGCGTGGAGGCTGATGTCGCTTGAACTACGTCGGTATTTCCCCAAAGAGGAAGGGTTGATGTAGTACAGCTTCAGTAGGTATTTCCCTCAGTTATGAAACCAAGGTTATCGAACTAGTAGGAGAACCAAGCAACACTATGTAAACGGTACCTGCACACAAAGAACAAATACTTGCAACCCGACACGTAAGAGGGGTTGTCAATCCCTCTCGGGTAAAAGATAGATTGGTTTGTATAATTTTGGATAGATAGATCTCGGAATAAAACAAAATAAAATAAATAAATAAAAAGTGCAGCAAGGTATTTTTGGGTTTTAGAATAATAGATCTGAAAACAAAAGCAAATAAAAATAGATCCCAAAGCAAATATGATAAAGAATAGACCCGGGGGTCGTAGATTTCACTAGTGGCTTCTCTCAAGAAAAATAGCATATGGCGGGTAAACAAATTACTGTTGGGCAATTGATAGAACTTCAAATAATTATGATGATATCCAGGCAATGATCATTGTATAGGCATCACGTCCAAGATTAGTAGACCGACTCCTGCCTGCATCTACTACTATTACTCCACACATCGACCGCTATCCAGCATGCATCTAGTGTATTAAGTTCATGGAAAATGGAGTAATGCAACAAGAACGATGACATGATGTAGACAAGATCTATTCATGTAGGAATAGACCGCATCTTGTTATCCTTAATGGCAACAATCAATACGTGTCTTGCTGCCCCTTCTGTCACTGGGAAAGAACGCCGCACGACTGAACCCATCACAAAGCACCTCTTGCCATGGCAAGAAAAAACGATCTAGTTGGCCTAACTAAACCAAAGATTCGAAGAAGAAATACGAGGCTATAAGTAATCATGCATATAAGAGATCAAAGAAACTCAAGTAACTTTCATGGATAAATAGATCTGATCATAAACTCAAAGTTCATCGGATCCCAACAAACACAACGCAAAAAGAGTTACATCAAATAGATCTCCAAGAGACCATTGTATTGAGAATCAAAAGAGAGAGAGGAAGCCATCTAGCTACTAACTACAGACCCGTAGGTCTACAATGAACTACTCACGCATCATCGGAGAGGCACCAATGAGGATGATGAACCCCTCCGTGATGGTGTCTAGATTGGATCTGGTGTTTCTGGAACTTGCGGCGGCTGGAATTGTGTTTTGCTGACTCCCCTAGGGTTTTTGGATTTTTGGGGTATTTATAGAGCAAAGAGGTGGTGCGGGAGGCCGCCGAGGTGGGCACAACCCACCAGGGCACGCCTGGGCCCCCAGGCGCGCCCAGGTGGGTTGTGCTCCCCTCGGAGCCCCCCTCTGGTACTACTTTGGCCTAACAGGTGTCTTCTGGTCCAGAAAAAATCTCCAAAAAGTTTCGCTGCGTTTGGACTCCGTTTGGTATTGATTTTCTGCGAAGTAAAAACAAGCAAAAAACAGCAACTCGCACTGGGCACTATGTCAATAGGTTAGTCCCAAAAAATGATATAAAGTTGCTATAAAATGATTGTAAAACATCCAAGAATGATAATATAACATCATGGAACAAGCAAAAATTATAGATACGTTGGATACATATCAGCATCCCCAAGCTTAATTCCTACTCGTCCTCGAGTAGGCAAATGATAAAAACAGAATTTTTGATGTGGAATGCTACCTAACATGTTAATCACATATTCTTTTCTTTTGTAGCATGAACATATGGACTTTTATACGGTTCAAAGCAATAGTCTAGTTTTGACATGAAGATTTCAATACTCAAGCATATCAACAAGCAACCATGTCTTTCAAAATATCAACACTAAAGAAAGTTATCCCTAGTCCATCATGCTCAATCATTGATCCATTCATGAAACACACTCTTATATTAGCTACACCCAATGCTCAAGTACGATCATAGTGCCCCTTAGTTGGTGCTTTATAAGAGAAGATGGAGACTCAAATAAAAATAAAAATTGCATAAAGTAAATAGAAAGGCCCTTCGCAGAGGGTGATACGTCTCCGTCATATCTACTTTTCCAAACTCTTTTCCTCTTGTTTTGGACTCTAATTTGCATGATTTGAATGAAACTAACCCGGACTGATGTTGTTTTCAGCAGAACTACCATGGTGTTGTTTTTGTGTAGAAATAAAAGTTCTCGGATTGGAACGAAACTTTGCGAGGATTTTCTATTCAATAAATAAGAATTTCTGGAGCCAAGAACTACCGGAGGGGGGCACCTGGGTGGGCACAACCCACCAGGGCGCGCCCCCCTCCAGGCGCGCCCAGGTGGGTTGTCCCCACCTGGTGGCCCCGCAGACTTCAACCCTGATACTATAAAATCACATATTTGGAGAGAAAAATTAGGGAGAAAGAATTATCGTGTTTCACGATATGGAGCCGCCGCCACCTCCTGTTCTTCATCAGGAGGCCAGATCTGGAGTCCGTTCAGGGCTCCAGAGAGGGGGATCTTCGATCTTCGTCATCACCAACCCTTCTCCATCACCAATTCCATGATGCTCCCCACTGGGAGTGAGTAATTCCTTCGTAGGCTCGCTTGTCGGTGAGGAGTTGGATGAGATTCATCATGTAATCGAGTTAGTTTTGTTAGGGCTTGATCCCTAGTATCCATTATGTTCTGAGATTGATGTTGCTATGACTTTGCCATGCTTAATGCTTGTCACTTTGGCCCCGGGTGCCATGATTTCAGATCTGAACCATTTATGTTATCACCATTATATCTATGTTCTAGATCCAATCTTGCAAGTTATAGTCACCTACTACATGTTATGATCCGGCAACCCCGGAGTGACAATAGTCGGGACACTTCCCAGTGATGACCGTAGTTTGAGGAGTTCATGTATTCACTATGTGTTAATGCTTTGTTCTGGTTCTCTATTAAAAGGAGGCCTTAATATCCCGTAGTTTCCAATAGGACCCCGCTGGCACGGGAGGGTAGGACAAAAGATGTCATGCAAGTTCTTTCCATAAGCACGTATGACTATTTACGGAATACATGCCTACATTATATTTATGAACTGGAGCTAGTGCCGTATCGCCCTAGGTTATGACTGTTATATGATGAATATCATCCAACGAATTCACCGATCCAATGCCTACGAATTTCTCTCATATTGTTCTTGCTAAGTTACTACTGCTGCTGTTACTCTTGCACTTGCTACAAAATCATTGCTATTACTGTAACCGTTACTATTGATGTTGCTACTACTATCAAAACTATCAAACTACTTTGCTACTGATCACTTTGCTGCAGATAATTAATCTCTAGGTGTGGTTGATTTGACAACTCAGCTGCTAATACTTGCAAATATTCTTTGGCTCCCCTTGTGTCGAATCAATAAATTTGGGTTGAATACTCTACCCTCGAAAACTGTTGCGACCCCCTATACTTGTGGGTTATCAAGACCTTTTTCTGGCGCCGTTGTTGGGGAGCATAGCTATATTTGTTGAGTCACTTGGGATTATTATCAAATTATCACTATGAAGAATCTGAAGGATGCTAAGACTAAGACTTTTCCCTCTAAGACGAGGGGAGGTAAGGAACTGCCATCCAGCTCCACTTTAGATTCGCCTTCTGTTATAAGTAGACTTGCAACACCACCACATGCTATCAATTCTGATATGTCGCAAGTTATTGATGATGCTACTTCTGCTATGAATGCTACTCATGATGATGCTAGTACCTTGCTTGATGATGTGCCACTAGGTGAATTTCTTGATGAACAACTTGCTAGAACTAAAGCTTTTGAGAATGCTGAAACTGATGAAATTGTTGAAACTGATGAAGAGCTTGAAACTGAAAATCTTGAAACACTTATTAGACCTAGTTCTCCTAGATATGAATTGCCAAAGGTACCGGAAGGTTATGTTATGGATGAGGAGACAACTAGAGACATTCTTGCTTGTAAGGATAGAGATGATCTAGAAAAATCATTATGCAAGTATAAAGAAAAGACTTTGAATGCTAGAATGAAATGTGATCCTAAGTTTGCTACTTCACCTATCTTTGTTGATGATAAGGATTATGAATTATCTGTCGACCCAGAGTTGATTACTTTGGTTGAATCTGATCCTTTCCATGGTTATAAAACTGAAACTGTTGTGGCACATCTTACTAAGTTGAATGACATAGCCACCCTATTTGCTCATGATGAGAAAATTCGCTACTATTATATTCTCAAATTATTTCCGTTCTCATTAAAGGGTGATGCTAAGGCTTGGTATAATACTCTTTCTCCTGGTTGTGTGCGTAGTCCTCAGGATATGATTTATTACTTCTCTGAAAAATATTTTCCTGCTCATAAGAAACAAGCTGCCTTACAGGAAATATTTAACTTTGCACAAATTGAAGAAGAGAGTCTCCCACAAGCTTGGGGGAGGCTTCTCCAATTGATTAATGCTTTTCCTGATCATCCTCTTAAGAAAAGTGAAATACTTGATATCTTCTATAATGGACTAACCGATGCTTCTAGGGACTTCCTAGATAGTTGTGCTGGTTGTGTTTTCAGGGAGCGAACTGTTGAACAAGCTGAAGAATTATTGAATAACATATTGAAAAATTATGATGATTGGACTCTTCCCGAACCACCACTCAAACCTACTCCAAAGAAGAGGGGTATCTTATATCTCAGTCCTGAAGATATGCAAGAGGCAAAGAAATCTATGAAGGAAAAAGGTATTAAAGCTGAGGATGTCAAAAATTTACCACCTATCGAAGAAATACATGGGCTTGAAACACCACCACCACCTAAGGTGGTAGAGGTAAATTCTTTACTAAAGTTCGATGATGGTGATATTCCTTATAATAAACATCCTAGTCAATGCCTTTATGAGTTTGATAATTACATTAGAAAGCAAGATCACTTCAATGCAAATGTTATGAAACAATTGAAATACAATTCTGATATGATTGCTCGCTTGAGTGACTTGTTATTTAGAATCTCAAATGATGTTAGAGGTATAGGAAAACACGCTTCTATGGTTCAAACTCAATTAGAACAAGTTGCTAAATCCCAAAGAGAGTTGCTTGATGAAACGAATAATAATATCAATGATCATGCTGTTAGAGTAATGACTAGAGGATGTAGAATGACTCAGGAACCACTTTATCCTGAGGGACACCCAAAAAGAATTGAACAAGACTCTCAAAGAGTTAACACTGATGTACCTAGTCCTTCTAAAAAGAAAAAGAAGAAAAATGATAGGACTTTGCATGCCTCTAGTGAACCTGAAGTTGAAAAACCTCCTGATAATGATAATGAAGTCTCTATCTCTGATGCTGAAACTCAATCTGGTAGTGAACACTCACCTTCTGATAATGAAAAAGACAACGATGAGGTTCATGAAGACACTCAAACAAATAATAAAGAACCAGATAATGATGTTGAGATAGAACCAGCAGTTGATCTTGGTAACCCACAACCCAAGAATAAAAGATATGATAAAAGAGACTTTGTTTGCTAGAAAACATGGTAAGGAAAGAGAGCCGTGGGTTCAAAAACCTATGCCCTTTCCACCTAAGTCAACCAAAAAGAAAGATGATGAAGAATTTGAACGCTTCGCTGAAATGTTGAGGCCAGTCTTTTCGCATACTCGCTTGACTGATATCTTGAAAATGCCTCCTTATGCAAAGTACATGAAAGACATCATCACCAATAAGAGAAAAATACCGAAAGCAGAAATCTCCACCATGCTTGCTAATTATACTTTTAAGGATGGAGTACCTAAAAAACTTGGAGATCCTGGAATACCAACTATACCTTGCTCCATCAAAAGAAATTATGTGAAAACTGCTTTATGTGATCTAGGAGCTGGTGTTAGTGTTATGCCTTTCTCTTTGTATAAAAGACTTGATTTGAATAAAATCACACCTAATGAAATATCTTTACAAATGGCTGATAAATCAACTGCCATACCTATCGGCATTTGTGAGGATGTGCCCATTGCTATTGCTAATGTTACTATCTTAACTGACATTGTTATACTTGAGATGCCCGAGGACGACAACATGTCGATTATCCTCGGTAGACCCTTCTTGAATACTGCAGGGGCTGTTATTGATTGCAATAAAAGCAAGGTCACTTTTCATATCAATGGTAATGAACATACGGTGCACTTTCCAAAGAAACAATTCCAAGTGAATGGTATTAATGTTATTGAAAAATCTCCTACAATCACTATTGGAAGTTTTCAACTACCTCTACCTACTACCAAAAAGAAATATGAAATGCTTATTGTTGGGGACATCCATATCCCCATTGAGGTAACTTAGTGTTTTACGAAAGTTCTTCGGTTTCATGCTAATCGGAAGTGGTTGTTAATAAGACATGATCAACCTTATTAATAAATCATTTTTGAGAGGTATGAAGTTGATGAATTCAGTGAGCACTACCTTCTGTTCCTACCTTTTCGTTTTCTGTTTTTATTAGTTAAATAAAATAAAATAAAATGCCATGCCTTGCCTGTTTCCTGAGTTTTCCATGCAATAAGAAAATTACCCAAAAATAAAAGTTCTCAGAATGCTCTGAAAAATTTAATACGATTTTTTCTGAATATTTAAGAATTTTTGGTGCAAATAACATCAGAGGAAGGTGGTCCAGGTGGGCACAACCCACCTGGGCGCGCCAGCACCCCCAGGCGCGCCCTGGTGGGTTGTGGTCCTCACGTGGGCCCCCTCACTTATTTCTTCCTCCCACATCATCACCTACCTCCACAAAAAAATCACCATTGCTCTCTCTCTCGTGTTCTTGCTCTCAAACCCGCGGATTTCGATCTCTTTGCTCGAAGCTCCATTCTCGAAACTGTTTCGGGGGATTGTTGTTTGGTATGTGCCTCCTCCATTGGTCCAATTAGTTTTTGCTTTAGTGGTTTATATTTAGAATAATTAGTGACTCTTGGTGCTGCTGTAGATGGGCTTGCATGTTGAATTCTTAGAGTTCTAAGTAGTTTGAATGCTTGCTATGGCCTCTATGCATCCCTATGAGTAGTTGCTATCAATCTTGTAAAGTTTTGTTGATAAAAATTTATGACCCAAAAATTTTCAGAAAATTGTATGCGAATATGATGAACCTCTTTGGAAGGAGTTCTTCGAGGTGGAGGTCCTTGGAGGCATCTTCTAGTAGCAGCTCCGTTCGCCGGTCCTATGTTGAACCAAGTGAAAATTCCATTCGAGATGCCGCTACCAAATCATGTTTATGGCCATGCAACGATTATATGGCGCTTGTGGGCATTAAAGAGGAGTTTGAGAAATATGTTCACAATTCCGAGCTCGGTCCCTACATTGCGGATAAGTGCAACCAACACCTCAGCCTCACTGAATCATTTACCAAAGAATTTAAATTCCATCCTCGTGAGTCCAGACTATCATTTAAACTATATGACAATTCATTTACCATACCTCTAGAGACATTTTCTAATCACTGCAAAATTTCGTTTTGGGGTTCATTGGACGAGCCACCAAGGTCGGAGTTTGAGATATTCTTGACTAGCCTTTGCTATGGTGAGACTAGAGGAGTGACTCAAGGTAGAATAAAGAGCATTCATTTTCCCTCAATCCAATACTTTGCTTTATTTAATGGAAAATGCATTGTAGGCAAATAGGATTGTAGTACACTTTGTGCTCCAGACTTGAGCCTTATCCGTACCTCTCTCACCGGTGACAAAAGTTATAACCTTGGAGAGATAGCGGCACGTAGATTGCAACACAACGCTGGTAGTGGATATTTTTATGGTGGGATTTATGCCACACGCTTAGCAAGAGAGCTAGGTGTTTCACCTTGGCCTTATGACCCCATCTTACCCACGCAATACCTTGACTTTGATGCTATGAAACGTCATAAGATCCTTAGTGGTGAACCCCATAATTTTACTTATAACCTGTTATTTAATAAAAGTTCTGTTGTGGACACCTTTTTTCCTGCACCTGCTCCCTTTGATGTTCATAGCAAGGGAAGATATTATGTTCTTGAGAGCGAGGCCCGAGCACATAACGCGGCAGTTGTGGCTGCACAACGGGCTGAGACATCTGCACCTAGAGCCTCCGTGAGCTATCACTCCGACCATTATGCAGGCTACTGATGGAGATTACCAAGTTAGGCCAAAAGCCTAAGCTTGGGGGAGTACGTATTTCCACCGACATTACTTTCATGTTCACACATTTCATTCCAGTTGTTGGTGCCCACACTTTTCATTGTATTATCCATGCTAGATTTATTTTCTCGCCTTCTTCTTGTGTGTTTGAAAAACTTCGAGAAAATACAAAAATATTTCCTGCTTCTTTTTCTTTCTAGCATAATTAGCTGTAGTATTTAAAAGGAAAACCCAAAAAGATTTTCTTGTTCTTCTTTTGCTTGTTGGGAGCTCTCCCGTGTAAATAGTATTTCTCATTTTTGTTTTTCCTTTCTTAAATTTGCTTTCTTTCTGAAAACCAAAAAACTCCAAAAATATTTCAGTGTGTTTCTCTAAATTTCTTTTTATTGAGTCATACCGAGGAGAAGACCACGATGAAAATGTTGAGTGGCTCTCATATGCATTGTTGTTGATCTAACAGAGAGCCCATATTACCTTGTTTTCTTGTTTTTGAATAAATGCTTGCAGATTCCAGCTTACTCCACGGCACTCTTGCACTATTATTATTTTCATATCGTTTGGTCGTGCAAGTGAAAGGCAATAATGATGATATTTGATGAACTGGCTGTGGCAGAGAGAAACGGGTATGAACTCAACTTGTTCTGTCCTTGTAAATATGTTTAACCTAGTATCCATGATTCAGCTCATTATGATCAAACATGTTTGCAATGACCCTTAGAGATTATAGTTTCTCATGCCATGCTTAAGTAGCTAGGAGTGGATAATGTTTTATCTTGGATGTCAACATTGCGTTAAAATAATTGTGATGTAGTATGATGATATGGTATCCTCCTCTGAAAGTTCGAGTGGCTTGACTTGGCACATGTTCATGCATGTAGTTGAATCAAAACCAACATAGCCTCTATGATATTTATGTTCATGGTGTTCATATCCTACTCATGCTAGTATCCAATGTTACTTATGCATAATGCATGTTCATGACCATTTTTTATCTCTAGCTGGCCGCTTCTCAACCTAATTGCTAGCCTTCGCCTGTACCAAGTGCGAATTCTGCTTGTGCATCAAAACCCTGAAACCCAAGTTATTCCAGATGAGTCCACCATACCTACCTATATGCGGTATTACCCTGCCGTCCTAAGTAAATTTGCATGTGCCACCTCTAAAAACTTCAAATAAATATCCTTTTTTGTGTGCCTGGATTGTTCATAGAGCGACAGGAGGTAGTCAATATCTTCCATGCTAAGCGGGTTATTCTCATGATGAGTGTTTATTCACTCATCCTTGCACGAGAGGGGCGGTAATAGGGATTCCCAGTCCCGAATTCAAATTACAAATAATTAAAGAAAACTCCCCCAGGAATGTTGTTGGTATGGACGGCACCCGTTGTTTCGGACAAGCCGTGGAGAGTGATTGATGGTGGAGGGGGAGTAAATCTTTACTTTTATCGCTTGGGAACCGCCACTAATGTGTTTAGCATGGAAGATACCGATAACTAATGGTCGCAAAGTAAATAAGAAGGGTGCATTTCTCAAAATTTCATTTACCTCTATTTTAAAACTTGAGCTCTGGCACCTCTGCAAATCACTGCTTCCCTCTGCGAAGGGACTATCTGTTTACTTTTATGTTGTGTCATCACCTTCTCAAATAAGCGCTAGAACCTGAGAGCACTATTGTCATCCTCATGCATTGTGTAGCTAATGTTGGGTGCATCATGACTGGATCTTTTCTACCATGAATTACAATGTTTAGTCAATGCTCGGACATTGGAGGTGCTCTGCATTTATGTTTTGCGGTCTCAGAAAGGGCTAGCGAGATACCACTATTGTCATGATATATCATGGTTGTTTTGACAAAGTGTTGTTGTTTGAGATATCTTATTATTGCTCACTATTTGATTATGCCATTGTTATGAGTTAATATAATTTTTAAGTGTTATTATCGACGTGGTTAGTTATAATCCTTGCTGAAAACCTGGGTGCTACTTAAGCTTATTTATGTAAACAAGAGCAAAAGAGTTCGTAAAAGTTTTTCTTTTTCACTTTCAGTTTATCAACTGAATTGCTTGAGGACAAGCAAAGGTTTGAGCTTGGGGGAGTTGATACGTCTCCGTCATATCTACTTTTCCTAACGCTTTTCCTCTTGTTTTGGACTCTAATTTGCATGATTTGAATGAAACTAACCCGGGCTGACACTGTTTTCAGCAGAACTACCATGGTGTTGTTTTTGTGCAGAAATACAAGTTCTCAGATTGGAACGAAACTTTGCGAGGATTTTTTATTCAATAAATAAGAATTTCTGGAGCCAAGAACCACCGTAGGGGGGCACCTGGGTGGGCACAACCCACCAGGGCGCCCCCCCTCCAGGCGCGCCCAGGTGGGTTGTCCCCACCTGGTGGCCCCGCAGACTTCAACCCTGATACTATAAAATCACATATTTGGAGAAAAAAATCAGAGAGAAAGAATTATCACGTTTCACAAGACGGAGCCGCCGCCACCTCCTGTTCTTCATCGGGAGGCCAGATCTGGAGTCCCTTCAGGGCTCCAGAGTGGGGGATCTTCGATCTTCGTCATCACCAACCCTTCTCCATCGCCAATTCCATGATGCTCCCACCGGGAGTGAGTAATTCCTTCGTAGGCTCACTGGTCGGTGAGGAGTTGGATGAGATTCATCATGTAATCGAGTTAGTTTTGTTAGGGCTTGATCCCTAGTATCCATTATGTTCTGAGATTGATGTTGCTATGACTTTGCCATGCTTAATGCTTGTCACTTTGGGCCCGGGTGCCATGATTTCAGATCTGAACCGTTTATGTTATCACCATTATATCTATGTTCTAGATCCGATCTTGCAAGTTATAGTCACCTACTACGTGTTATGATCTGGCAACCCCGGAGTGACAATAGTCGGGACACTTCCCGGTGATGACCGTAGTTTGAGGAGTTCATGTATTCACTATGTGTTAATGCTTTGTTCTGGTTCTCTATTAAAAGGAGGCCTTAATATCCCTTAGTTTCCAATAGGACCCCACTGCCACGGGAGGGTAGGACAAAAGATGGCATGCAAGTTCTTTCCATAAGCACGTATGACTATTTACGGAATACATGCCTACATTATATTTATGAACTGGAGCTAGTGCCGTATCGCCCTAGGTTATGACTGTTATATGATGAATATCATCCAACGAATTCACCGATCCAATGCCAACGAATTTCTCTCATATTGTTCTTGCTAAGTTACTACCGCTACTGTTACTCTTGCACTTGCTACAAAATCCTTGCTATTACTGTTACCGTTACTATTGCTGTTGCTACTACTATCAAAACTATCATACTACTTTGCTACTGATCGCTTTGCTGCAGATAATTAATCTCCAGGTGTGGTTGAATTGACAACTCAGCTGCTAATACTTGCAAATATTCTTTGGCTCCCCTTGTGTTGAATCAATAAATTTGGGTTGAATACTCTACCCTCGAAAACTGTTGCAATCCCCTATACTTGTGGGTTATCAAGAGAGGGAAGTAGGGATTTGTAGAGGTGCCAGAGCTCAAAGCGAAAATATAGAGATAAAACATTTTAGGTGGCATGCTTTTCTTGTCAACGAAAATGATCGAGTAGTTCCCAATACTTTCCATGCTAGATATATCATAGGCGGTTCCCAAACAGAAAATAAAGTTTATTCCTTTTTCCACCATACTTTCACATTCCACGGCTAACCGTATCCACGGGTGCCGTCCATACCAACACTTTCCAAGGAATTTATTATTTGACAACATAAAGTAAATTAATTTTTCATTTCGGGACTGGGCATCCCTAATACCTTAGCCGTACTCTCATGCAATGACAAGTGAATAAACACTCATCTTGAGAATAACACATCTAGCATGGAAAAATATCAGCCACCCCCTACCATTTCATGAGCGGTATGAGCACACAAAAAGGAAAATTTATTTTGAAAATTAGAGATGGCACATACAAATTTGCTTAGAACGACACTGAAATACCGCATGTAGGTAGGTATAGTGGACTCATATGGCAAAACTGGGTTTAAGGATTTTGGATGCACAAGTAGTATTCATACTTAGTACAAGTGAAGGCTAGCAAAAAGATTGAGAAGCATCCAACCAAGAAACGAAAAATCTCATAAGCGAGCATTAAGCATAACTAACACCGAATAATGCACCACAAGTAGGATGTAATTTCATTGCATAACTATTGACTTTCGTGCTTGCATAGGGAATCACAAACCTTAACACCAATATTCTTACTAAAGCACAATTACTCATCAACATGACTCACATATCACTATCATCATATCGCAAAACTATTACAAAGAATCAAGTTTATTTTGTCCAATGATCTTCCTGAAAGTTTTTATTATATCCCTCTTGAATATCTATCACTTTGGGACTAGTTTCATATGTTGCTTTTGATAGCTCAAACAAATCTAAATGAAGAACATGAGCATAATTCTTTTCGTCTCTCAATATAATATAAGTGAAGCATGAGAGAATTTCTTCAAAAATTACTAACTCTCAAATAAATCTAAGTGAAGCATGAGAGCATTTCTTCAAAAATATTAAAGCACATCGTGCTAAAAAAGATATAAGTGAAGCACTAGAGCAATTCCATAGCTCAAAAAATTTAAGAGAAGCACATAGAGCAATTCTAACAAATCATAGTATAGTTTTGGCTCTCTCAAATAGGTGTGTTCAGCAAGGATACTTGACACAAAATGAAAAGCAAAACAAGCAAACACTCATATAATACAAGACGCTCCAAGCAAAACTCAAGATATGTGACAAATAAAAATATAGCTCCAAGTAAAATACCGATGGTCTTTAGAAGAAAGAGGGGATGCCACTCGGGGCATCCCCAAGCTTAGCTACTTGTTTATCCTTGAATATTACCTTGGGGTGCCATGGGCATCCCCAAGCTTAGGCTCTTCTTACTCCTTATTCCTTCATCCATCGTGATCTCACCAAAAACTTGAAAACTTCAATCACACAAAACTCAACAAAACCTTCGTGGGATCCGTTAGTATAAGAAAACCAATCTTTACTTTAAGTACTATAGAAAACCCATTCAAATTTTGTTATTGCATTATATCTACTATATTATAACTTTGCCATGGCTTATACCCACCGATACAACCCATAGATTCATCAAAATAAGCATACAATGCAAACAAAACATAATCTGTCAAAAACAGAACATTCTGTAAAGATGCGAATTGTTCTCATACTTCTGTAACTCCAAATTTTTTGAAAAATAACGCAACAGAGGAAATTTTTATATCAATCATGTGTAAAAAATTCAGGATTTTTCCTTGCTTCTGTGAATCTAGACAATTATTTGACTGGACGCAAAAGTTTCTGTTTTTCAACAAGATCAAATCAACTATCACCAAAGCTCTCCCACAGGCTTTACTTGGCACAAAAACTAATTAAAACATAAAAACACAATCATAACAGAGGCATAATTGTGCAAACACTCAAGAACAGAAAGAAAAAGGCAAAAATAAATTTCATTCATTGGGTTGCCTCCCAACAAGCGCTATCGTTTTACACCACTAGCTAGGCATAAAGCATAGATTCAAGTATTATCATCTCTAGTTCTACATCCATAAGATGCCCTCATGATTGATTCATATGGTGGCTTGATTCTTGTTCTAGGGAAGTGTTCCATTCCCTTTCTTAGTGGAAATTGAAATTTAATATTGCCTTCCTTCATATCAATCACGGCACCAATAGTACGTAAAAACGGTCTACCAAGTATAATTGGACAAGACGAATTGCAATCAATATCAAGAACAATAAAATCTATGGGCACATAATTCCTATTTGCAAGAATAAGAACATCATTAATTCTTCCCAAAGGCTTTTTAATAGTAGAATACGCCAAGTGCAAATTTAAAGAACACTCTTCAATATTAGTAAGACCAAGCACATCACATAAAGATATCGGAATTGTGGAAACACTAGCACCCAAATCACATAAAGCAAAACACTTATAATTTTTAATCTTGACTTTGATGGTAGGTTCCCATTCATCATTTAATTTTCTAGGAATTGAAATCTCTAATTCCAACTTTTCTTCCAAAGCTTTCATCATGGCATCTACAATATGTTTAGTAAAAGCTTTATTTTGTTCATAAGCATGGGGTGAATTAATCATGGAGTGTAACAAAGAGATACAATCAATCAAAGAGCAATTATCATAATTAAAGTCTTTGTAACCCAAAAGAGTGGGTACATCACTAGTTAAAGTTTTGACCTCTCCAAACCCACTTTTATCAATTTTTTCATCAAGATTTTCACCCTCCGAATTATCGGGATGCCTTCTAACTAAAGTTGACTCTTCTTCAGTCCCTTTATCATCAATTTTAATCTAACTAAACAAGGAATCAATAGAAGAAACACCAATCATTTTAAGATCTTCATCATTTTTATCTTCTAACGAGATTGGTTTAGCGGTCATTTGATTTATTAGGGTAGCTTGTGCATCGGATATTTTTCCTAACAAACTTTCAGCAAAAGCATACTTAGATTGGAGATTACAAACTTCTCTACTAATATCATCAAGTTGTTTTGTTATAGCATCTAGCACAACAGAGTGTTCCTTAAGTTCTTCAGTAAAATATTTATTGTGCTCAAATTGTGTAGTCATATATTCCTTAGTACTTTTCTCAATTTCAAGCAAAATATTGGGGTAAGGAACATCATAATATTTTCTTTGAGGCACCATGACTATGCAAACGATATTGCACACAAAAATAGATCTGCCAAGAAAACGGCGAACGAAAAAGAGGGCAAATAAAACGACAAATTTTTGTGAAGTGGGGGAGATGAAAACGAGAGGCAAATGGAAAATAATGTAAATTGCAAGGAGATGAGATTTGTGATTAGGAACCTGATAGATGTTGATGATATCTCCCCGGCAACGGCGCCAGAAAATCCTTTTGATGTCGCTTGAACTACGTCGGTATTTCCCCAAAGAGGAAGGGATGATGCAGTACAGCTTCAGTAGGTATTTCCCTCAGTTATGAAACCAAGGTTATCAAACCAGTAGGAGAACCAAGCAACACTATGTAAATGGTACCCGCACACAAAGAACAAATCCTTGCAACCCGACGCGTAAGAGGGGTTGTCAATCCCTCTCGGGTAAAATATAGATTGGTTTGTATAATTTTGGATAAATAGATCTCGCAATAAAACAAAATAAAATAAATAAAGAAAAAGTGCAGCAAGGTATTTTTGGGTTTTTAGAATAATAGATCTGAAAACAAAAGCAAAAAAAATATATCAGAAAGCAAATATGATAAAGAATAGACCGGGGGCCGTAGATTTCACTAGTGGCTTCTCTCGAGAAAAATAGCATACGGCGGGTAAACAAATTACTGTTGGGCAATTGATAGAACTTCAAATAATTATGACAATATCCAGGCAATGATCATTATATAAGCATCACGTCCAAGATTAGTAGACCGACTCCTGCCTGCATCTACTACTATTACTCCACACATCGACCGCTATCCAGCATGCATCTAGTGTATTAAGTTCATGGGAAAATGGAGTAATGGAATAAGA
Source organism: Thinopyrum elongatum (assembly GCA_011799875.1). Classification (NCBI taxonomy): domain Eukaryota; kingdom Viridiplantae; phylum Streptophyta; class Magnoliopsida; order Poales; family Poaceae; genus Thinopyrum; species Thinopyrum elongatum. Next base: position 436,704,997 of record CM022300.1, read on the forward strand.
ACAATGACATGATGTAGACAAGATCTATTCATTTAGGAATAGACCCCATCTTGTTATCCTTAATAGCAACGATCAATACGTGTCTTGCTGCCCCTTCTGTCACTGGGAAAGAACACCGCACGACCGAACCCATCACAAAGCACCTCTTCCCATGGCAAGAAAAATCGATCTAGTTGGCCTAACTAAACCAAAGATTCGAAGAAGAAATACGAGGCTATAAGTAATCATGCATATAAGAGATCAAAGAAACTCAAATAACTTTCATGGATAAATAGATCTGATCATAAACTCAAAGTTCATCGGATCCCAACAAACACACCTCAAAAAGAGTTACATCAAATAGATCTCCAAGAGACCATTGTGTTGAGAATCAAAAGAGAGAGAGGAAGCCATCTAGCTACTAACTACGGACCCGTTGGTCTACAATGAACTACTCACGCATCATCGGAGAGGCACTAATGAGGATGATGAACCCCTCCGTGATGGTGTCTAGATTGGATCTGGTGTTTCTGGAACTTGCGGCGGCTGGAATTGTGTTTCGTCGACTCCCCTAGGGTTTTTGGATTTTTGGGGTATTTACAGAGCAAAGAGGCGGTGCGGGAGGCGGCCGAGGTGGGCACAACCCACCAGGGCGCGCCTGGGCCCCCAGGCGCGCCCAGGTGGGTTGTGCTCCCCTTGGAGCCCCCTCTGGTACTTCTTTGGCCCAACAGGTGTCTTCTAGTCCAGAAAAAATCTCCAAAAAGTTTCGCTGCGTTTGGACTCCGTTTGGTATTGATTTTCTGCGAAGTAAAAAAGAAGCAAAAAACAGCAACTGGCACTGGGCACTATGTCAATAGGTTAGTCCCAAAAAATGATATAAAATTATTATAAAATGATTGTAAAACATCCAAGAATGATAATATAACAGCATGGAACAAGCAAAAATTATAGATACATTGGAGATGTATCAGAGGCCCAACATGAGTCTACAAGAACAAGTTGTGTAGTAGACATCAAAGGTCTCCATACCATCCCGCTCTCGTGGCCCTTCGCGGTCTGGGGGCTGGATATCCTGGGCCCGTTTGCTCAGGCGGCCGGCGGTTACCGCTACCTCTACGTCGCCATCGACAAGTTCACCAAGTGGGCGGAGGTGGAGCCCGTGCACACCATCCCCGTCGGCTCGGCCGTCAAGTTCATCAAGGGCCTCGTGAGCCGGTTCGGTGTCCCCAACCATATTATTACCGACAATGACTCCCAATTCACAAGCAACCTCTTCGGGACATATTGTGCTAACCTTGGAACGCAGATATGCTACGCTTTGGTGGCGCACCCCCGGAGCAACGGCCAGGCTGAGCGCGCCAACGCGGAGGTCCTGAGGGGCCTCAAGACAAGGAGCTTCAATAACAAGCTTGAGGCCTGCGGCAGGGGTTGGCTCGGTGAGCTTTAGTATGTGTTGTGGTCCATCCACACCACTGCGACTAAGCCCACCGGCGAGACCCCGTTCTTTCTCATCTACGGGGCTGAGGCGGTCCTCCCGCACGAGGTCAAGCATCACTCCCCGCGAGTCTTGGCATTCGACGAGGCGCGTCAGGATGCCTCGCGGGGAACAGATCTCGTGCTCGGGGAGGAGGCCCGTCGCCAAACCTCACTCCGCGCCGCGAGGTACCAGCAGGCACTGCAGTGCTACCATTACCGCAGCATCCGCCCCCGGACTCTCGAAGTCGGAGACCTCATCCTGAGGCGAGTCTTCTCCAGGGAGGGCCTCCACAAGCTCTCGCCCATGTGGGAGGGCCCGTTCAGGGTCGCCCATGTCTCCAGGCCCGGCGCCGCATGCCTGGAGACACAGGACGGGGTCCCCATCCAGAATGCTTGGAACATCCAGCATCTTCGCAAGTTTACCCATGAAACTCTCATGTAATAATGAGTGGGGCTGTACATGCCCCAGAGTCTCCCGGTGGGCCGCCCCACGGCCTCACGGGATCTCCCGCCCATGTCCAAGTGGAAGCCCCATGCTCCGCGCTAGCGGACGATATGGTCGAACAATGACTATGCCCACGCCAAGTGGAGGCCCCATGCTCCGCACTGGTGAGAAGACTAGCATAGGCGCCAGACGCGGCTTTTTATTTCGCTCACTCTTGTAACCAATTTGCCATATCTTGGAATGAAGTTTGAAGTTCTCGCATCTTTATTCCAAAAGGGGTGGGGACTTTTCTCCTTGCAGTGTTTTCCTTCTTGAATCTCGTTTTTAAAGGAAGTGGCGATTGCCCGTTGATCCCTCCCGCGCGTCCCGCGACCGAGGGTTGGGCACGGTGTTTATGCTTGGGCCAACCCCGGCAGCGTTGGAGGCCCAGGCCACAATGGCCGGGGGTCTGCCCGCACGCACACCTCGCCAAGGCCTTGGTGACCGAATCCTCGCGCAACGCTCTCGAGCGAGCCAATAGGCATGTATTGCTTTCAGCCCCTGGCCTCAGGAGCGTTCATCTCCTGGCCTTGCCGGGCATCGCGACCCGACATACCGGCGATGATCGACCCTCGCTCGGGGGCTCTGGACGCAAGGTGGGCGCCAAGGAAGGGTGGCTGAAGAAAAGCAGCCTTGGTCCGGCTAATTATTAAGGAATCCTACGTCAAGTGCTTTTTGCATCTCCGCGAGGCCCGATGCTTGGCGGAGGCGTCTCCAGAGGCCCTGAAACCTCGCAAGTCCCCCAGGGACCTTGCACACCGCGAGACCCCGGAGCAATCCGGTCCATAAGGAGGGAGCCTCCTCGGGACCCCAGGGGTGTACTTAGGATCAAGGCTCCGGAGGAGTGCGCCCCCACGACGCAGGAACCCGCCAAGGGCCACGAGCGCGCCAAGCTAAGTTATCCTAATCGCGCCAGGAAGGAACCTTTCAATTAGTAACGATGTAAATGCTGGAATATGAGCGGGAAACACTGATATAAAGGCGCAAGCGCCGCAGTTCATTACACGCACCGTGGGGCTCTTCATGACTCTTGATGCAGGAAACAAAAACAAACAAAAGGAGCGGCCTCCCGAGGGCCGCTGTCCCCGAAGCCCGGCTTTGGCACTGCCCACGCTCAGTCGGAGTCCTCCTCCTCCTTGACGGGGGCACGTCGGCGTGGCGGCTCAGCCTCCTCCTTGGTCCGGGCGCGGCGACATGGCGGCTCGTCGTAGTCGTCGTCGCTTGAGCTTTTCCCGGGGGAGGCGCCGCTGCTACCAGAGGTGTCGCGGTCGTTGCCAAGGGCAAGTTCACCACGAAGGACGCCGCCGCTGCGATGGACGTCGTCGTCGGAGAGGTGGTCGCTGTCGCTGCCGTCGCCGTCGCCCTCTGGGCAGCACCCCAAGCGCATGTCATCTTCCCCGAAGACCTTAACGAAGAGCGTCGCCGCCCCGTCATACTTGAAGTGGAGGGTATGCCTCCCCTACAAGCCGCGGGCACGGGCAAATGTTTGCCACCCACGGTTCAGGAACACATTGCCCGCGGTGGTAACCTCGACCTCCACCCATGAGGCCTTGTTGCAGTAGCCCTCGGCCTGCAGCCATAGGCCAGCGGGTCCTCCGGCCGTCAACTCCTCTGCAAAGAAGCGCGGGAGCTGGATCCAGGTGCCTGCCGGCCTCTCCACCCACACCACAAACTCTCGGGCCACGTCGACCGAGTGGGATCGCGGGCGCGGTGGCCGGGAGGCCACCGTGAGCATTCCACCTCGACCACGGCCGCCACAGCTTTCGCAGCCGCTTCTGCGGGAGGAACCCTTCCCACGGCCGTCGGAGGCAATGCGGACCCCTATGGGAGCGCACTCGCGCCCCTAGGGAACCGCCACCGGTGTCGCGGTGGACTTGCGGGGACGGCCACGTCCCCTCTTCGGCGCCGGCAACCCTGGTCCCTCCTGGGGGGCTTTCCCCTTTTCGGTGGCGGAGAACCTCCTCACTGGTGCCATGGCTGTCGAGGCGGCGGTTTGGAGCGGAGAAGCAGGAAGATGAAGACAGGCTGGGGGCTCCGCCCCCCTCGCCCTCTTATAGGCGATCGGAGGCTAACCGGCACCCTTTCGCATTCTGAGCAATGATGACTCTACAGCGTGCGCCAGGCCCTTGTCAAGACGGGGCGGTTGCCGAGGCAACGTGGGGAAGTGGAGGCGTCCACGCCCCGCCATGCGCCACGTGTCGAGCCTGGACCATAGGCGATTGGGGCCCGCGGCGCTTCGCCCTTGCTCCGTGTCTTCGCCTCGAAGCCAGCCTAGGCGCGCCTTGGGCCTGGGGGCTACTGTCGGTGTTCTGGGATCAGGGGTACACAAACTTGCCTGCCTGCGGCCTAGCACACGGCCTCATCGACGGCCCGGTACGGCCCGTGCTACAAGATCCCCAGGACAAGACCCTCGCGAGGGCCCCGACCTCGCGAGACGAGAGACGCCAAGACCTCCAGAGGAGCAGCTCTCCGAGCCTGCCTCCCGAGGAGCGGAGAACTCTATGCAAGCCTCCCGCCTCATGAGGCTGCGATGACGTGAGCCATGACGACCAAGGCCAGGCGGGCGCCAGCGTGCGCAGTGGGGACAGTTTCCTCTTCGGTGCTAAGGGAGCAAGGACAGGCGCAGGTTCCCGAGGAAGGCCCCCAAAGCTTTTCGTTCTGGTGCAACGAGACCAAGACCATGAGCTCGGCAGGACGGATATCATCGCCGAGCCCACCGCTGCGTCATAGCCAGAAGATTTGCAGGCGAAGACCACCTTTCGTCAGGATAAGATGTACTCCCTGTCCCCTTTCGAAATTGGCCACTGTGGGATCCCTTCCCGCCTAAGCTGTGAGGAAAGAGGACCAAGGCCACTATAAATAGGGGCTAGCCATCATCGTAGAGGGGATCGGATCCCGGACCGATTCATCCTCACCTCCCGAGCCCTCGCGAGGCCGCTCATCCTCTTTACTAGTTCATCCTCTACCTCCTTGTGAGGCCAATCCACCAAAAGCACGAGTAGGGTTTTACACCGCAAGGTGGCCCGAACCTGGGTAAATCTCCGCATTCATCCATTCCTTACGATCCCGCGCACTCGGTGAGATCAAGCCCTGGGTATGGCGAGCTGAGTGCTGTTGTGAAGTGAGATCCTTGATTCACGCCCCTGAGTTCGAACCTTGGGTCTGTGGAGCCCGGAATCCGACACTCATCATGCCTAATAGGTATCTCAAAATATTTAGCAAGGCGGGAGGCATAGATACCTCCAAAAATACAACCCTTCGTACGGTTTGTGTTTAACCGCCGAGCAACTATAGCGCCGAAACTGAAGGTTCTATCAGAATATACAGCATGGCGCAAAATATTAAGGTCAGGTGAACTGAGATTTCCACTCTCTCCTCGACCAGTCAGACATCTCACGGCAAATAATGCATAGTAACATAAAACGGGAAAATGTAAACTAGCAACTCTAGCTTCTAACACTCCTCTCTCTTCCCCCACAGTAGTGTCAGCGATGAAATCTGCCATGTCCCTATGATGTGGCTCACTGATGCGGCCATCATAAGGTATTTTGCAAACATTGCAAAAATCATATAGTGTCATTTCCTTAGTCTCATCATATAAGTGAAATTCTACCATGGGAGGATCCTTCCTAGAATGAAAGCGAAAATTTTGCACGAAGGTATTAGTGAGTAGGAGATATTGGTCACATTTATCTTGGAGGAAGGGGATAATGCCGGCATTGTCCGCCAAATAATAGAAGTCATCTTAAATTCCCGCCTCCTTCAAGAATGCATCACTTGGCCATTCACATGGCCGAACCTCCACCGCACGCAGAAGATTGTACTTGGGCTTCTTCTTCTCCTCATTTTCATTTCCTTCCAAATTCCGACTCGAAGAGCCTCTCAACCACCTCCTCATAGCTTTTTCTTTTCTCTGAAAATTTCTGAAATTTTTAGTGACTCAAAATAAAAGTGAACCAAACTCAACAAAATTGATAGCAACTACTCATAAAAGTGTCTAGAGGCTATATCATGCAACAAAACCACTTTGGACCATATAAATTTGACATGCAAGCTCAAGAACATGGTCACCACAACAGCAAAAATTTGCAATATATAAAGCACTATATCAAAAACTAATTGGACCAACGGAGGAGTCACATACCGATGAATAATCCCCCGAAACAGTTTAAAAAATGGAGATCCAAGCAAGGAGATCGAAAATGGCAGCAAAATGAGCAAGAACACGGGTTTGAGCAATGGTGTGATTTTTTCTGGAGGAAGACGAAGTGGATGGGTCGCTGGAATAAGTGAGGGGACCCACGTGGGACCCACAAGCCTCCTAGGAGTGCCTAGGGGGGTGGGCGCGCCCTGTGGGCTTGTGGCCCACTGGTGCATCCCCCTGAGGTGTGTTCAGTGCCAAAAATTCTTAAATATTATAGAAAAAATCATACTAAATTTTCAGGGCATTTGGAGAACTTTTATTTTCTGGTCATTTTTTATTGCACGGATAATTCAGAAAAATAGTAAAATAATGGCATTCTTGCTTTATTAATTCTAAATAACAGAAAGTAAAAAGTGGGTATAGAAGGTTGTGTTTACTAGATTCATCCATCTCATGCCCGTCAAAAGGAATCCATTAACAAGGTTGATCAAGTCTTATTAATAAACTTCTTTCGAATGACATGAAACCGGAGAATCTTCGTATAACACTAGGTTACCTCAACGGGAATATGCATGTCCCCAATAATAAGAATATCATATTTCTTTTTGACAGTAGGAATAGGGAATTCAAAACTGCCAATAGTAATTGTTGAAAATTTTCCAATAGAATTGATTCTATTCACTTGGGGTTGTTTCTTCGGAAAGTGTACCGTATGCTCATTACTATTAACATGAAAAGTGGCATTGCCTTTATTGCAATCAATAACAGCCCCTGAAGTATTCAAAAAGGGTCTACCAAGGATGATCGACATACTGTCATCCTCGGGAATATCAAGAATAACAAAGTCCGTTAAGATAGTAACATTTGCAACTACGACAGGTACATCCTCACAAATACCAATAGGTATAGCAGTTGATTTATCAGCCATTTGCAGAGAGATTTTAGTGGGTGTCAACTTATTCAAATCAAGTCTACGATATAAAGAGAGAGGCATAGCACTAACACCGTCTCCTAGATCACACAAAGCAGTTTTAACATAGTTTCTTTTAATGGAGCATGGTATAGTTGGTATTTCTGGATCTCCTAGTTTCTTTGGTATTCCACCTTTAAATGTATAATTAGCAAGCATAGTGGAAATTCTAGCTTCTGGTATCTTTCTTTTATTAGTGACAATATCTTTCATATACTTAGCATAAGGAGACATTTTCAGAATATCAGTCAAACGCATACGCAAAAACACAGGTCTAAGCATTTCAACAAAGCGCTCAAAGTCTTCATCATCCTTTTTCTTGGATGGTTTAGGGAGAAAGGGCATGGGTTTCTGAACCCATGGTTCTCTTTCTTTACCATGTTTCCTAGCAATGAAGTCTCTCTTATCATATCTTTTATTCTTAGGTTGTGGGTTATCAAGATCAACAGCATGTTCTATCTCCACATCATTGTCATTACTAGGTTGAGCATCATCATGAACATCATCATTATCATTATTAGGTTCATGTTCATCACCAGATTGTGTTTCAGCATCAGAAATAGAAATATCATTTGGATTCTCAGGTGTGTCTATAACAGGTTCACTAGAAGCATGCAAAGTCCTATCATCTTTCCTTTTATTTTTAGATGGACTAGGTGCATCAGTATTAATTCTCTGAGAATCTTGCTCAATTCTCTTAGGATGGCCCTCAGGATACAAAGGTTCCTGAGTCATTTTACCACCTCTAGTCATAACTCTAACAACATGATCATTCATCTTATTATTTATTTCATTAAGCAAATCATTTTTGCCTTAAGAACTTGTTCTACTTGAGTTTTTAACATGGAAGCATGTTTACTAACAAACTTGAGATCATTAACAGTTCTAAACATATAGTCACTCAAGTGTTCAGGCATATAAGCATTTCGTTTCAATTGTCTACTAACATATGCATTGAAGTTTTCTTGTTTAACAATAAAGTTATCAAATTCATCCAAGCATTGACTAGCAGATTTATTATAAGGAATATCACCTTCATCAAATCTATAGAGAGAATTTACCTCTACTACCCGTGTCAGCTTATCAAGACCATGTATTTCTTCAATAGGTGGTAAATTCTTAACATCTTCAGCTTTAATACCTTTTTCTTTCATAGATTTCTTTGCCTCTTGCATATCTTCGGGACTGAGAAATAGAATACCCCTCTTCTTGGGAGTTGGTTTAGGTGGTGGTTCAGGAAGAGTCCAGTCATTATCATTACTCAATACATTATTCAATAGTACTTCAGCTTGTTCAACAGTTCGTTCCCTGAAAACACAACCAGCACAACTATCTAAATGGTCCCTAGAAGCATCGGTTAGTCCATTATAAAAGATATCAAGTATTTCATTTTTCTTGAGAGGGTGATCAGACAAAGCATTAAGTAATTGGAGAAGCCTCCCCCAAGCTTGTGGGAGACTCTCTTCTTCAATTTGCACAAAGTTAAAAATTTCCTTCAAAGCAGCTTGTTTCTTATGAGCAGGAAAATATTTTTCAGAGAAGTAGTAAATCATATCCTGGGGACTACGCACACAACCAGGAGCAAGATAACTAAACCATAACTTAGCATCACCCTTTAACGAGAAAGGAAACAACTTAAGAATATAGTAATATCGAATTTTTTCCTCATGAGCTAATAGGGTGGCTATATCATTCAATTTAGTAAGATGTGCCACAACAGTTTCAGATTCATAACCATGGAAATGATCAGATTCAACCAAAGTGATTAACTCGGGATCGACAGAGAATTCATAATCCTTATCAGTATCAAAGATAGGTGAAGTAGAAAACTTAGGATCATATTGCATTCTAGCATTCAAAGATTTTTCTTTCAACTTGACTAGTAATTTCTTAAGATCCTCTCTATCCTTACAAGCAAGAAAGTCCCTAGCTACCTCTCCATCCATAACATAACCCTCAGGTATAATAGGCAATTCATATCTAGGAGTGCTAGGTCTAATGGGTGTTTCAAAGTGTTCAATTTCAATAATTTCATTAGTTTCAGAAATATCATCAGTTTCAGCATTCTCAATATCTTTAGCTCTAGCAAGTTGTTCATCAAGAAATTCACCCAGTGTCACATTATTATCAAGCAAAGTAGTAGTATCATCATAAGCATCATGCATAGCAGAAGTGGCATCATCAATTACTTGCAACATATCAGAATTAATAGCAGGTGTAGGTGTCACAAGCTTACTCAAAACAGAAGGTGAATCAAGTGCATAGCTAGATGGCAGTTCCTTACCTTCCCTGGTAGTAGAGGAAAAAATCTTGGTTTTGGTATCTTTTAGATTCCTCATAGTGATCAACAGATATAAATCCCAAGTGACTCAGCAAATAGAGCTATGCTTCCCGGCAACGGCGCCAGAAAAAGGTCTTGATAACCCACAAGTATAGGGGATTGCAACAGGTTTCGAGGGTAGAGTATTCAACCCAAATTTATTGGTTCGACACAAGGGGAGCCAAAGAATATTCATGAGTATTAGCAGTTGAGTTGTCAATTCAACCACACCTGAAAGACTTAATATCTGCAGCAAAGTATTTAGTAGCAAAGTAGTATGGAAGTAACGGTAACGGTGGCAAAAGTAACAGTAGCAGTTTTGTAGTGATTGTAACAGCAGTAGCAACAAAAGTAACTTAGCAAAGATCAATATGTGAAAAGCTCGTAGGCATTGGATCGGCAATGATAATTGTGTTGGATAATATTCATCATGTAGTAGTCATAACCTAGGGTGACACAGAACTAGCTCCAATTCATCAATAAAATGTAGGCATGTATTCCGTATATAGTCATACGTGCTTATGGAAAGAACTTGCATGGCATCTTTTGTCCTACCCTCCCGTGGCAGCTTGGTCCTAATGGAAACTAAGGTATATTAAGGCCTCCTTTTAATAGAGAACCGGACCAAAGCATTAGCACTTAGTGAATACATGAACTCCTCAAACTACGGTAATCACCGGAAAGAATCCCAATTATTGTCACCTTGGGGTACGCGGATCATAACACGTAAATAGGTGTCTACAACTTGCAAGATAGGATCAAGAACTCACATATATTCATGAAAACATAATAGGTTCAGATATGAAATCATGGCACTCGGGCCCTAGTGACAAGCATTAAGCATAGCAAAGTCATAGCAACATCAATCTCAGAACATAGTGGATACTAGGGATCAAACCCTAACAAAACTAACTCGATTACATGATAAATCTCATCCAACCCATCACCGTCCAGCAAGCCTACGATGGAATTACTCACTCCCGGCGGTGAGCATCATGAAATTGCTGATGGAGGAAGGTTGATGATGAAGATGGCGACGGATTCCCCTCTCCGGAGCCCCGAATGGACACCAGATCAGCACTCCCGATGAAGAACAGGAGGTGGCGGCGGCTCCGTATCGTAAAAAGCGATGAATCCTTCTCTCTGATTTTTTTCCGTGAATAGGTATATATAGAGTTGGAATTAGGGTCGGAGGCGGTCCAAGGGGCCCACAAACCTAGGAGGCGCGCCCTGGGGGGTAGGCGCACCCCCAGGGCTTGTGGCCTCTGGGTGGCCCCCCTCTGGTATCTTTTTACGCCAGTATTTTTTATATATTCCACAAAAATTCTCCGTAAATTTTCAGGACAATCTGAGAACTTTGATTTCTGCACAAAATAACACCATGGCAATTCTACTGAAAACAGCGTCAGTCCGGGTTAGTTCCATTCAAATCATGCAAATTAGAGTCCAAAACAAGGGCAAAAGAGTTTGGAAAAGTAGATACGATGGAGACATATCACACGGCTGCGTTGGCCTGCTGAGGGTTTGCCTCGCGAGGGTTGGCCTGCCGAGGCTGGTTCTGCCAACCCTGGCGAGAGTTGTTGTTGCTGTCGTTGTCGCGATCCTTCCAGCGCCCACTTTTGCGGTTTGCCTCACGAGGTTTGGCCTGCCGAGGCTGGTTCTGCCAACCCTGGCAAGAGTTATTGTTGCTATCGTTGTCGCGATCCTTCCAGCGCCCACCTTTGCGGCTGCCGCTGCGGCCGGAGCCGCGCTCCTCCTGCCGCTCGTCGTGAAGCAGCTTGAGCTCGTGGCAGTCTTCAGTGGCATGGGATTGCATGTTGTGGTAGGCGCAGAAGGGGCGATCATCCTTCTTGGCCTCGTCGTGGTCGCGGCCGCGCTTCCGCTCGGGCTCCGCCACAAGCACAGCAGGCCCCTTGCGCTTGGTGTCCCTGCCCTCAGGCGTGGCGACGTCGGGGTCGTTGTGGGCGAAGAGGCGACCCTCCTCCGCCTTGGCGCACTTGTCAGCGAGGTCGAACAGCTCAACCATGGTGTCGAGCTTGTCATGGACGGCGAGCTTCTCGCGCATCCTAGCGTCCGTGACTCCTGTGGAGAATGCCGCGATGACCGCGATGACCGCGATGTCGGAGGCACACGGGATCTTGTTGCGCACCTGGATGAAGCACTGGATGTACTTGCGGAGGGGCTTGTCAGGGCGCTTGCGGATGGCGCGTAGGCTGCTGAGCGCGAGGGGGCGGTCGGACGTGCCCTTGAAGTTGGAGTCGAACTGCTGGCACAACTCCTGCCACGAGGAGATGGAGCCCTTAGGAAGGTTCATCAGCCATGAGCGCGCCGCATCCTTGAGGGCCATGGAGAACTAGTTCGCCATGACCTTGTCATCACCCTCGGTGGCTTGGATGCTCAAGGAGTAGAGCGTGAGGAACTCCACGGGGTTGGCGGTGCCGTCGTAGAGGGAAGGCAGCTCCGACTTGAATTTCGTGGGCCACACCACGCACGTGAAGGCCAGGAAGCCCCCGACGATGGAGTCGACGCCGCCTGCGAGGGCGACGCGGTTCTGGCGCTCACGCTGCCTTTCGATGAGCACCCGCGTGTCTGGTCGCGCGCGCTGGATGATCTCGCAGCTCGGGTTGTCGTCGTGCGGCGGGGAGGAGCCATGGGAGGGCTCATGCGAGCGCTCCCGGCGGTGACGCGCTATGCCGTCGTTGCGCGGGGGAGGCGGAGGAAGCGCGTCCTACCCCGCCCATGCGTCACGTGAGGGCGGCGGCGGTAGGGAGCAAGATGGCGCCCGGGTGTCGCCGGCAACGTTGATGAGCTCGGTGATGCGGGCGAGCCAAGTGTCGTAGCCGTCATCGGTGGGGCAATAGCACATCAGCTCTTGCTCCATGAGGAGTGCAGCGTGCGGAGCCGGCGGGTCGGGGCGGGCGAGCGAAGTCGCCGTGGCCGTGCGCGCGGGCGGTCGGCGCTACTGCTGGTGCTGCCCGGCCGAAGGATGCTCAGAGAAGGACTCCACCTCCGGCTCCGCGCCCATGTTGGATGTGCGAGCGCGGCGGACACGAGGGACGACGACGGGCTCTGTCTAGACGCGGTCGGCCCGGCGTTGGGCGCGGCAAGCTCGAGCGTCGGCCATGGCGGTGCTGAAGCTTGAGGCGCAAAAACCTGGCGCGCCAAATGTATTGATTCTGAGCCACGGGAAATCCTCCAAAACCCTGGTTCGAGCTCTAGGGGCTTGGCTTTGCGTCTACGAGTCTACGAGCTAGGCACGACAAGGATGCAGCGAGCTACACAGGTTCGGGCCACCGTGCGGTGTAAAACCCTGCTCCTGCTTGGTTGTATTGCTTGTGGACTGTGCTCTTGGAGCTACAAGGTGAGCTTGAGCTCTTTGGGGCTAGCAATGGCACTAGGGTTTGAGCAGGGGTCGATACCTCTGTACGGTGGCCGCTCTATCCCTTATATAGGTGCCTTGGGCCTCTTCCCCGAAAATATGAGCGGGAAAGGGCTTCCACAGGGCGGCAATTTGAAAGGGGACAGGCGCCGGTGCTATCCTGACAAAAGATGGTCTTCGCTTGCAAAAGGTGTGATCCGATGACGCGCTAGGGGCTCCACGATGACCTCCGTCCTGCAGCGCCACCGTCCTGGTCTTCTTTCACCAAAAGGGAAACCTTTGGGACTTGCTTTGGGTGCGGGCAGGCGCAACTGCCCCCTTAGCACCAAAGGGGAAACTTCCCTGGCCGCGTAGGCTGGCACCTGAACCGATGACATCGCCCATGTGACGGGCACGCGACCCGCGCCGCGAGGGCTCCTCGTGAAGCCTCGCAGGAGGGTGCCTCACTAGGGGGGCCTCGCAAGGCAGCTTGCCGTGATGATGATCTTGATGAAGTCCTTTGCCGGGGAAGTCCCTCACGGGGAAGGGCTCTCGCGAGGCTGCTGGCTTCACGGCGCCTGTTGGTGGGCCGCCTCATGAGTTGGCCCGGGGGGGCTTCCTAGGCCGCAGGCAGTTGGCTCGTGGTACCTTGGTTCGCACTGGGCCGACATGTTGTCTCACTGAAGTTACAAATCTACACCTATTTAGACCTTTGAAAATCAGGTTGATAGGTTTTGCGTATCAGAGGATAGGACGGTAATTTTCATCTCCAAAAAATTGGCTTCGGGTGGTTACGGTCGAGCAGGAAGAGGATGACGTACACGACTAGGTCTGGATAACTACACAAGGACGCCAGGATCTCGTACCTGGCTGCATGCCCGTACCTAGCATGCTGGAACCGGATAATCCAGCGTAAACCATGCGTGTCAGGGAGAATAGCTCGTTGGGTTGCCCTGGCAGGCCAACGAAGAACATGGGTAATTATCATGATTCTCTCTCATTGGTGGATATATATTGTCTCTCTTTGGTAGATATATACATGACAACGCAGTTGCGGTGGTGGTAGTTACCTTTCTTTTTCGCTCCATGTGGGAATCGACACGCTCTTGAGATATTTATCGAAAGTACTACAACTACCCTGTAAGAGCAAGTACAATAAGCTTATGTAAGCAGGCTATAAAAGTTAAAATATTTTTTTTGCTGATATGAAGGGGAGAGAAGATGAGAGAGAAGAGGAGCCGGCTACAGAATAAGAGCCAGCTGCAGCACGTGCTCCTATACACTATGTGAGAGTGAGAAGTGAGCCATGTATTCATAAAGTAGCACATATTTATATCTAACTATTGTATATGTCGGATATAAATTTGGCTATAGATGACATGGCAACATCGTATAGCCATCGGTTGACTGTACTATTAACCATGCTCCAAGTGTTACAAGACATCAAGCATTTTCTGGAGCGGTTGCCAAGAAGCATAGCGATTGGTTATTACCTTCCCACTTGCACATAGTTTATTTTGTTGGTTTTTATATACCTTACCGTTTTTGTTTAAATAAAAGAATAAATGCTAATCATGTCCTCCGAGATGACTACGCAGGAGATGTTGCAACGTGGGATGAGTGATAATACAAGTCTACCGCAAGAGGCTACCAATGAAGCAAAGATAAAAGAATGGTTGAAATTCATGAACAAATATAGTAGTGATCAATCCCATATTGGCAAATTATAGTAGTGATCAATGCAATACTGGTATGAAGGTCAGGGGAGAAAGAGGGAAGCATCGAATTGAAGATCCGAAAGAGGAAGGCAGGGGCGGCCAAATGAAACTAGTATTAGAAGCACCAACGAGATAAGGGCAGGGGGAAAGAGCCCTGCTGGTGACATGCCAGCACATTTCTATCATGATGATTCACATCTGCGTCGTCTTAATGGCGGTTCATCAACACATGATGCAAGACTCTGGATGATGTTATCTGTCATAGACGCACCAAGGTGTTCAGTTCATTCTCTTTGCAATTCGCGAGAGCCTAGGACAAGCTTTCCTTTCTCCAACATGTTGGAGAATCAATCATGGAGGCAGGCCGCAGGTCAGGTCATATTTTTCAGAACAAGACCACTTCCCTTGTTCCCATCGTCGACGTGTCCTTCCGGAACACTTTGATTTTCAGATGAGCCTTTACGCGATTCTGGAAACTCAATATGGGCCCTCACTGAACTTCTGAGACCATTTGCCATCTCATGATCCCTGTAAAGATTTTGCACTTGTCACAGACTCTGAAAATAGAACAGACAGAGGACTATATATGATGAGAAAAGGACGAGGGCAAAAGCTACCTGCAATAGAACACAGTCCGGCCCGCAATCTCCCATCTCCTCTGTATCTTACCTATAATACCACCAGAGATTTTCCTACAACACAAGCACAAAGGGTCAACAAAAGAAAATACATCAAAGCAGACAATATCACCAGGAGCTATCCGATACATAAAACACACCTTGGCAAGCACTTCCGATGAAATGCTTTGGGGCAGCGCCTGCATAGCACCAAGTCCATTTCCCACGTTCCCCTTCCCTTTGATTTTCCTTTTGTCATTTTGTTACCCTCCGAAGTTGCATGTTTTTTCTTGCACGAGTAACATTCATGCATAGGGCATGACTCCTCAGGTATTTTATTGACGTCCAATGGAAGACAATGAGGGTGGTAAAAGCGCTTACAACCCTTTTTATTGCATTGTATGATTTCCTGATAAAAATATAAACAATAAGTTGAAAACGAAAGGAATCTGATCTATCCCGATGAGCAACTGCATATGCAAAAAGGCTTGAATATTTTAGAGCCTATATGCAATCAGAATCAAGTATCACTCCTAGCTGTTCCCTTGGCTCCTACATCTACAAATTCCCAATACTTTAGCTTCAAAGAACTCTACTGTTTTTTCTCATTATTCTCAATTGCAGAGAATTAAGAAATCAGTAAATCAAGTAATAGTTCCATCACAAACAGAAGATAATACATCTCAGAAAATTAAGAAGTACAAAATACATGTTTTTTTAGACACACCTGTTTCTTATCTACTTGGTCTGAAGATCCTAACTTTCCGCAAACAAAGCACTGGTGCTCCTTATACTCACAATTCTTGCACAGAAACTTGGATATTTCCTATATAATATGATATGTATGAAAAGTTAGATGCCAATACCAGACATATTGAAACAAGAATAAAACTGAATAATTTGGTAAAGGATTAGCACCAGTTCTTCTTCATTCAGACCAAGAGTTTTGCAACCAGAAGCTGCACCAGTAGGTTTGGTTGGGTGGAACGACCTCCCACAGTCACCACCACAACTACAATGAATTAAGTTAAGAATATGTGTCAACCCTTTTTCAGGACATAAAAAAGATCAAAATTTGAGTACACTGAAAAAATTAAGCACATACACCCCACCCAAAACAAACTGAGTACATACATAAGGCATTTTCCCATAATGGATCAGGAAAATAACTTCATGTCCAGGTGAGCCGGCGTGCCTCAACAAAAGACAAGATTTTATTCTTTTGGCTATCTTTAGTCAGGGAGCACATGGCACAAACCTTCTTTCGATAACAAGAGCCTTGTTTAGAGTTCATGCAGTGCAAGCTAGAATGTTACGCAATCAGGCTACTCAAATAGTATACAGAATGACAAATGGCAGTTTAGAGCCATGATGACAAACTCTGAACATGGAAGAAATATTATTACACATGACATGAGCAAATAGCTCCATTCAAAATAAATGAACTAAAATAATCTATCCTTTTACATGATACACACACAAAAAAATACTAAATATATTTTTCAGCCGATCTATGTATTTATATGTGAACTAGTGGCACGACTCTCCAAAACATCCTAGATTTACCTGAGAAGGACAAAAATAATGGATACCCTACATTAGGATTTTTTTAGACAAATAGAGTATGCATACCTTATCAAGTTGCCACCCTCATCACAAATAGCACAAATATAATCATCCTGCACAAGCATGTCATTTTAGTTATACATATTGAAACAAGAAGAATTGTAGTGGTACAAGTATGAAACAAAACTAAAACCTGAGCCTCTCAACTAAGCAAATCAACATTTCAGTGCAAAAAACAAATGTGCCTTGAAGAAAGGCTGACAAGTAATTATTTACTTTAACACCATCAATATCTTTCAAAGTATAGTAATTACTGAATCTTTCCTTTTGAAATTGTTTCATTTGAATAATAATCAGCTAACATTTACGCTTGCAAAGTTTGAACTGAGATGATACAAATTACATGTGATCGATCAAATCAAGACGTGATGGTGAACAGATCAAGGATGAGAAACTGGATCTGAGCTTGTGAGTTCAAAAATAGACATGCATGTAGCAATGAAACAATAAGGAGAGGTAATAACACAAATGACAAACGCCTAATACTTAAGAGATTTTCAGAACAAAACAAAGCTCGTAAAAACACTATTGAAGACAAAGATTAAACTGGCCAGAGGGCACATCACAACGCAAATGCATGAAAGTGAAGGTGTCGCAGGAAGATATTGAGGATGTCACAATTTTCTAGGTGAAAACAGCCAAAGCACATCTGTGTGGTCAAACACAAGCTAGTGGTCAGGAACTAGGATGATTCACTTGAGGCACTGCCAGGACCCAAAAGGTGTGTATTCATATACATGAAGCTAGGCACAACAGTGATAGTTTAGGAAAACACAAGAGAAAAGGCAGGAGACTGAGAGCGGCGTTTTACCGAAAAAGGCTTTCGCCCCGCTTTATAGATAAAGCAAACCGCCAGAACGATCCAACATACAGGCCACAACCAAGTTCACACACGCACAGACGCAACAACATAACGAACACCAAGTGTAGGGTACAGCTGAGGGCACAGCTCAACAAGCCCTAGAAAATAAAACACAACAAGGAGAGCACCAAGGAGGCGACAAGGCTAATCCGGCTCTGGGGGCGGCGGCGGGAGCGGAGGCGACAAGCGAAGGGCCATCGCACGCAGATCTGCAATGATGGAGGTGATGGTGTCCCAGTCCGTGGGGCGGCTAAGCAGCCGCCAAAGCTGCAAGAAGCCACACATTTTAAAGATTGCGTCAGTAGCACGTCGGAGAGGCACGCGCTGGATGACAAGTCGGTTGCGAACGGTCCACAGGGTCCAGGCGAGAACTCCTATGCAAAGCCACCTAATGTGGCGGGCACGAGGAGACGTGGCCTGAATTTCGTCGAACAGGTCGGGAAAGTTGGAGTTGCACCACCGACCGCCAACGGCCTCCCGAAAGCAGCTCCAAAGAAATTGGGCCGTAACACAGGAGAAGAAGATATGGTTCGAGTCCTCGATCGTCCCACATAGGGGACAGATGCCATCGCCGGGGCCATGCCGCTTGAGCACCTCGACACCAGAGGGAGTGCGTCCTCGTATCCATTGCCACAGGAAGATCCGGATCTTCAAGGGTAGCCTAATCTCCCAAATCTGGGTGAAGGGATGATGGACTGGTATAGCGATTTAATGGAGAACTGACCCTTAAGGACCCATCGCTGGGTACCCCGCTAGCGCCAATATGCCTCCTCATCGGTGTATATGACCGTGAGCTGGTCCTCGAGGTCGTATCGAAGGAGCCACTTGTCCGGGGAGATACTAGAGGTATCGGCCCGGAGGTCCAGGGCCTGAATAGCGGCTAGGATGGCTTTCTTCTGGTCGCGAACGGCCCGGCCCAGGTTCACGACCCAACCCTTCATAAATTGGCGGGCACATTTAGCGTAAAACTGGAGGGTGTCAACCGCCGAGAAGGGCCGGGGGGAGGCGGCGCGGGCTTCGAACCAGCGGCTGCTGACAGCCTCAACAAAGCCAGGCTGGTTAAGCCAGAAATCCTCGAACCGGAAGCGGGGGGGTTGGGGGGGAGGTCATTCTCGGACGAGAGTAGGAGAGGGACATGGTCCGGTCCGATCCGATCCGGGTAATCGCGCGGAGAGACGCCAGGGGGCATCTCAGCTCCCATTCAGGAGAGACCAGGACTCGGTCCAGAACGGAGCTAGTCGGGTCCGCCTGTCGGTTGGTCCAGGTAAATCTGGCACCAACCCTATCTAGTTCGCGAAGGCCAAGGTCCGCGATAATGATCGGATCGACTATCCTCTGATGCAGATGTTCAACGACTATAGAGCGGCGTTTTGGCTCCCGGGCTTAGATGAGCCTGGGAGTGAACCAAAAAATCATTAAAAATACTAAATAGGGCAGCCCGGTGCATGTAGCTCCCGCTTGCGCAGGGTCCGGAGAAGGGTCCGACCACTTTGGGTCTATTGTACGCAGCCTTTCCCTACATTTCTGTAAGAGGCCGTCACTAAATAAATTTAAAAAAATCCGATTTTTTTTGTGGAGAAAGATGCGGGAGTGTGTGATGACCCTGCCAAATTTCAAAGCATTTGGATGTCTGAGTAGCTCTCAGCAAAAAGGACAAATTTGAGGTCTGAAAAGGTTTACTGTTTGTGCACTGTTCGGACCCGATTTTATTTTTTGTGCTGAGAGCTACTCAAGATGTCCAAATGCTTTGAAATTTGGCACGCACTTCACGCACTGAGTTCAGATTTTTTTTGATTTTTTTCTAGTATTTTTTTTTAATTTACTGTTCACCGGGTGCAAATGAGCTCGGGCTCAGAATTGGATATTTGCAGGAGATTATCTTTCTAGCATGCATTAGGCCATATGCAACTTGTATTTCCTGGGGGCCAAGAGCCAGTATATGAACATCCATGTTGTGGTCTAGTCTAGGTCTTTGTAAAGAAATCCACCAACTATAACTCAAAAGGCACATACTGAAAAGCAATAACCTTATCTTGCACACCTGAACGCACAAAAGAAGCATCAGCACCAATATGCTTGGTGAGCTCATGCTTCACAGGGTCGTGCGCAATACTAATAGCACCTGTACCATTTGACAAGAGGGAAGTAGGTGTAGTAAATTCCTAAAGTAACTAACCACTGTAACAAGTCACCTCTATCGTCAAAAAAATCATAGCTCGGAATTCAACCTCTGCACTCAAACGGAAACTGCAGTTTGTTTCTTCATCTTCCAGGCAATGAGAGAACCACCAAGAAAAACACAGTTAGCGTTAAGTGAACGGTGATGCGAGGGATCACTAGCCCACGTAGCATCCGAATAGGAGATGTAACGAACTGGAGGGGGAATGAAAAGATGCCGAGAGAGCGTGCCACGAAGATATCGTAGAACACGAAGATGACTAGTGAACCGAAGTGGGAACAAAAACAAACTGACACGAAATATGGACATGATAGGAGATATCCGTACGAGTGACAGCTAGATAGACCAGCCTCCCAACAAGATGAGATAACATGTCGGATCAGACAAGGGATCACCATCAGAAGCACGAAGGTGAACATTGAGCTCCATGGGAGTCTCAATAGTGCACTCATCAGTAAAAGCGGCACAAGCAAGAAGATCTTGGATATACTTTTCTTGGGAAATAAAGAAGCCATCAGAGGTAGAGGAAACTCAGTCCCAAAAAAGTAGTGAAGAGGGCAAAGACCAGACATAAGAGAATGCTCACTAAGATGTGCCTTAACAAAATAAGCACAAATGTGTGAGCTCCATGGGAGTGCCAGCTGTGCGCTCATCAGTAAGAGCGGCACGAGCAAGATCTTGGATATGCTTCTCTTAGAAAATAAAGAAGCCATCGGTAGAAGAAACCTCAATCCCAAGAAAATAGCGAAGAGGACCAAAATTAGACATGAAAAACTACTCACTAAAGCGTGCCTTCACAAAGGTAATATACTGTCGTCGCCAGTGATGATCATGTCATCAACATATATAATAAGAGTCTGACCACAAGCTAAAAGGTGGCTAAAAAGCACATGATCATGAGCATTGGTTGAAAAACCAGCCGCATTCACCACTGAGGCGAAACGCTCAAACCAGGCATGAGGGGCTTGTAGGGGAACGCGACAGAAAACAAAAATTTCGGTACAACGAGCACGCCCAGGACCACTATGGAGACTGCATACAAGGTTTGGTCTGATCCGTACCGACTCAAAGCGCAGTGGAAGAAGAGTCGGTGGAGATCATCGGTGCAGATCCCCGCAGCTAGGATTTACAACCTCCCAACCGCGAAGATGTACTCCCTCGTCGGACAGCCCTTCGGGAGGCGGTCGGACAATCCCTCGGACGATGTCACGGACAGCCCTCCGGGATGACCCTCGAAACCCGAACGGTAACTCGGACAGCCCTTCGGGAGGACACTCGAACAGCCCCTCGGGCAAAAGATCGAAACTACAATCTCTCTATGGGGTTGCACACATACGGTGTCAGCTATCCGGCAAGGCTTCGCCGTCCAGAACTAGTTCCTGCTGGAACCCAGACAACCTTTCGGCTCTACGAAACTATTTCGCTGGGAGGGAGAGAGAAGCCAGACAAGTCATGGCATGTGTATGAGAGCAAGGGATGAAGAGATGGCAGCCCTCACCTCCTCTATTTATAGGAAAGCCAAGGGGAAGGGTGCCTCCAAAAATTACCAAAAAAACCCATGCATTAGGTCACACCTCATGGGTATTAAGGTCATAATGGGAAGCCATGTGGAGCTCCATGGAGCGCCACCACGTATGCCCGGCCACCCCTTGCCCCCCCCCCCCCCCCCCCACCAAATGGGGTTCCTTCCCTTGTAAGCCTTTTCCTTCTAGAAGCTTTGACAATGTCCTAAAAGGTGGCTCACCAAAAATTATCCAGAAAAGCACTTTCACTATTCACGACGACATTTTTCAGCGTCCGTTCGAACTGAAAATATTTATGTGGGCTTAGAACATTTCTAGTACCCACTAAAATAATTTTCAACGCGTTCTGGAACAATTCCGGATTAGTGATTTTCATCTGCGAAAAGCATCTGAAGCGGTTTCGGCAGCTCCGGAACATTTCCGGTTTTCATCCCGGAAAATTCCAGAAAGTTTCCAGAATAATTCTGGCACCCTCCAAGAATTATCAGGGGTGTCCCGAAACCATTTTGACTTAATGGTATACCCGAAACAACTTTTCGGTTTCACCGAAACTCATCCGGTGACCTCTCTTTTCGGAACTTTTCCGCTGTCTCCGAAAACCTTTTTCAGAAACTTTCTCTCAGACTCCATGTCTAGTATTCAGCAGATAGATGACCCTTAAGCGTGTGACCCTATAGGTTCGGTGAAGTATAGACATGACCCGGAACCCCTTCCGATCAATGATCAACATCGGAGCCGTGGACACCCATATTGACCCCTATACCCACACGAATGAATATTCGAGTGAACCTCTAGTTGCCGTGTGCTATTCCTGTTGCTTCGCGATATGTCACAAACACCCGAGGTGAGATTTATTGCATCCCCGTGGATCAACAATTTGTCCACCATGCAAGTTACCTCGTTACCGGTTTTGTTCTCTTTTCTCGTTTCCGTGTTCCGGCATCCGTGTGATCAAATCACCTTGTGTCTAGCCAGACGATGATGGATACCGTAACACCGAGAGGGCCCGAGAATATCTCTCCATCGTCGGAGGAGCAAATCCCAATCTTGAGCTATCTCGTTACTTGTCATACTTTTCCGTGAACCCGTAAGCCGCCGTAATAGCCACCCAGTTACAGATGACGTTTAACAAACCCCAAAGTTCATGAAGCAAGTACGAAGGAACTCGATACTCTCATGGTCTAAGGAATTATGCAAACATTAACTATCTCTGTGTTATTAACCATAAACTTGTGACGAATGTATCTCATAGCGTAACATCAATCTGGGTCGATTCAACACAAGTGTTCTACTAACATTGTGCCCTCAAAATTGCCAGCACATAGCCATGCCCATGATCAAGAAAACAGGATCATCATGCAATACTTGAGCCAGTCTTAGAGGCAAGACTAGGAATACATTTTACCGTTTATTATACCACACGTGCACATGAGTTTCCCTCCAAGCCTCGTGGTTATTGTAGACTCGGGAATCATTGCAGTTATAGCATGAAACATAAACATTCATTACAAACTTTTGGAGATACAAAATAACTGTTATTACTGCCTCTAGGGCATATCTCCTACAGGGCTTGCTTAAGGCCATAGAGAGAGCGACAAAGAGGTCACAACATGCCACCAGGAATAGAATACCCAGGGGTGACTACATGTAGACCTCCTCACGCACTCACCACTAAGATACTCTTGACATCAACCTAAGAGACAGACCAGTGGTGAATGAAAGTCACAACAAGAAATGTGCGAACAGTGGTCATGTGGGCCACATGAGCAAATGTATCAACGTAGTCACGGCCATACTCCTGTTGAAAGGCATAGGCCACAAGACGAGCTTTTTAGCGCTCAAGAGAACCATTAGAGGGAGTCTTAACCTTGTAGACCTACTTACAAGGGATGGGACGAACACAAGGAGGAAGAGACAATATCCCACGTGTCGGTGCGCTCAGAAGCAGCAATCTCCCCTGCCATCGCATGTTGCCATTCAGGATGAACAACAACATCATGATAAGAACTTGCCTCAAGAACAACAGTGCCAGAATAACCATGGCGGTCAATGGCGGGGCAAGGGTGAGCACGAAAGTGCTAAGTAGGGTGAGATGAGGACGATGGCACATCAGAAGTAGATGGCTCATCAGTAGAATCATCCACAACACGTGGACGACGAGTATAATGGTGAGGAAAGGAGGGAAGAATACAAGGAGGAATCACCGGAATTGGCTCGGGTGATGGAGGAGGGGAAACTACCAAAGACGAGAGTGCATAATGATGTGATATATGGGGAGAGGAAACCGTAGGAGATGGCAGCGACGGATCTGCAACACTCGGATGGGCAGGAGTAGTGGATGAGCTGATAAGGGCTCAATGGGAGTGATAGTGTGTCTGGAAAAGTGAGGAAAGAGATATCCTCCGCTGAAGAGGCCGAGGAAGATGGACGCGGATAGAAGGGACACAACTCATCAAAAGTCACATCCCGAGAAATAAGCATCCGATGACCAACAAGACCCCAACAACTATAGCCCTTATGTTCATCGGTATAGCCTAAGAAGACACACTCAACCGATTGAGCAGTCAGTTTGGTGCATTCACAAAGGGCAAGAAGAACGTAGTAAACACAACTAAACATGCAAAGGGCCGAATAGTTAGGAGACGATAAAAAAGATGCTCGAAGAGAATGCCACCTTGCAAACTAAACGATGGCTGAATGTTGATGAGATAGGTGGAAGTGAAAACAACCCTAGCCCAGAAGTGAGGCGAAAGAGAGGCGATGGTCATCAACGCACCGGCCGTCTCAAGAAGGTGACGATGCTCACGATCAACAACACCATTCTGAGCATGAGCACCGGGATAAGAGAACTAAGCAAGTGTGCCCTGCGCAGCAAGGTATTCGCACGGCAAACAAGAGATATACTCACCAGCAAAATCCGCACCAAAGACACGAATAGGTGTAGAAAACAAGGTATGAACCACGGCGGCAAACTTTTTACAGATAGATAAGACCTTACTACGAGAAGACATAAAATATATCCAGGTGTGTTGAGAGAAATCATCTATAAAGATAATATAATAGCGATGGCCTCCTTTTGAGGCAAAGGGAGCTGGATCCCAAACATTAGAGTGAACAAGATCGAAACGCCGAGACACAAACTTAAGGATAAGGTAACTAAACCTATTTACCTAGCCCACAACCCTGGTAGTCTAAAGGCACACCACCAGAGACGGATCCAAGAAGACCATGTCGAACTAAGGATGAGAGACGAGAGCCACATAAGTGACCAAGACAATGATGCCACTACTGAAAAGAGCCGGTAGACAAGGCAACAGAGGCGAAGAGACTGGCAGCAGCGGCAGCGAAGGGAAGGTGAAGCCAATCAAGCTCTCAGAGGCCTAGGAGTCATGGCGCAGGGGTCCAGCACCAAGTAGAGCACTTGTGCGAGGATCCTGAACAAAACAAGAGTGGAAGTGGAGAATGACCCTTCAACCAGAGTCAACAATTTGACCACCAGAAATGAGCTAAATATTAAGTCGAGGAACGTTAGAGACATTAGGAACATGAAAAGACTAAGTGATAAAATGCCTTGGCCATTGACCCAGAGGGAGGTACCATCAATAGTAAGAACATGAACAGGAGAATTCAAGAGGCCGAATAGAGGACAACGTGGATGAATCATGGGTCATGTGAAAAGATGCTCTAGTATCAAGAATCCACGGAGATGTGCCCGACTAGGGAGAAGGTGGTCTCATAATGCCAGAAGAGTAAGTAGCACAACCAACATAACATGTCGATGGAGAACGGGAAGACGAAGCTAACAAGCATTGAAGTCGCGTAATCTCCTGCTCAATCAGGGGCTCAACTGAAGAGGTCGACATAGATGCATCCGACAATGAAGAACCAATGGCAATAATCTCCTGCTTAGTGAAAGACACAACTGAAGTAGTCGACGTAGCAGCACCGGGAGAGGAGCGGCCACCACCACCTGTGGAAGCCACTAGAGGAGGCGGTGTAGCACGACTAGTATCATCTACAGACCCGGTGGAGGAGAGGAGGTCGCATGCAGACAAGCACCAAGTGCCAAGGAAAGGAGTGTGTGCGAGGCGTAGTCGACGAATCGATATGCACCAACACTGCCAGTTAAGTCGCGAGAGGAGTCGGTGTAGACCGACAATCACCATGTGCAATGGTCGCGAGAGGAGTCGCTGAAGAATGACCACCACGGCCCGCGAAAGGCGTTGCAGGGAACGCTGTCACAGGTGAACGAGCACCAAGGGGTCAATGTAATGAACACCGTTAAGAGTCGGCATGCAGTGAGGGAGATGCGCATCTGACGAAGACATTGTATTCTTTTGGAATCGGATCAAACTGAACTTAACTCCGACTCAGTCACAACAAGCCGGCAGCTCGGGCTCGTGCAAATGCACGTGCACAAGAAAACAGCGGCGACCGGGACATCAGCCAGTAGAGAGCGGGGGCAACTGGTTGGCAGCGGCGGCGATGGTCTGCGGTGGCACCCAGTCGAGGTTGAGATAGCGGGCGGAGCGACTGGAGGAGCGGCGCGTAGCAGCAACGCAAAGGGTAGCAAGATAGCAGCAGTGCACACCGGGCGACCTTGGGGATCAGAGGAGAGCAGCCACAGCGCAGCAGCATGCAAGCGGACATGCAGGGCAGCGCACCTGGCCAGGAGAAGCACACGCGGACGGAGCAGCCTGAGCAAGATGGCAGGCGAGCAACATGGAGGTGGCGGCCGGAGGACAACATGCAGTAACGGTGACAGGCAGAGGGCAGGCAGGCGGCAGAGATGACCGGTAGAGGAACGAACATCAGCGGCAGTCTGCCGATGGTGCGTGGATGAAGGGAAAGAGGTAGCAGCATCAGCCGACCAAGAGGAGGATGGTGGCGGCACAAGATTATTGGATCAAGCATGAGTTGCGCCTGGAAAAGAAATGCCTAGGGCTCTAACACCATGTTAGGATATATGCAATCTGTATTTCCTGGGGGAGGGCTATTGTGTGTGTACACATATAATGTATAGGTGGTAAATATGTAGAAAGCCTCGTATACTACAGGAAAACTATACAGGCTGCACATAATATAACTCTAATAGGATGTACCCAATAAATTCAGAATCTATAATGTAAAAGAGTTATTTACAAGAAGATATATTTTTTACCACAAAACCCATCCTCACGCTATAATCCTTCTCCATGGCAACTTCAGTTCCTGCTCAGAACAAAGGAATAAAGCCAAGAGAAAGATTAGAATTTATGTGCAAAACATAGAATTGCAAACTATAGGAAAACTAAAGTGTTTGATGTTTGGATTCATGGTAGGAAAATATAGTGGCAAAAGAGTTGAGATTCACTGTCCCTTTTTTTTAATGAAGTGTGGTCGTAGACAATGTTGGGGAGAGAGAGTGTGTGTAGTACTCTGGTTGTACAAGGACTAAACTAAAAAGAGTTCATTATAAAAGGAAGAGCGTGTCCAGGGGAAACACACAACACATTTTCCCCCCCAAATCGTAATTACAAGAGAGGTGGCGGCGGTTGTGGAGCAGTGCTGCTCCATGGTGGCGTGAGGTGAGGGGGAAACTCAGATGCGCGTGGAGCTGGAAAGTTGCTGCTCTGTGGGCCTGTGGCTCGTGCCGCTGGCATGGCTGCTGGGATCGAGCCCAGCTGGTGGGGTAATAAGAAACAATAGAGAGAAGGAAATGAAAATAAGATCAAAAGTCAAATCCATTTGACTACTTCTAGATACTTCTACTCTAGTCTAGTTTCTGTTGGCTAATTTTTATTAATATATATTCAGGTGGGGAGTCTTTCCCCCCGGTGGCAGTTTCAAAAAAAAAAGTCTAGTTTCTTAGCTTTAGCGACTGTTTCCTAGTCTTCTAGCTATGAGTAGAATGCTAAATCTTAAGTAATGTTTTCTAGAGTGTTCTAACCATAAGTAGAAAATGAAGTGTGAAGCCTTCCCAAAGCCTATAAATGGAGGTTCTCACCTCTAGCTTGTAATCAGATTATGTACCCCACTACCTATAATAAAATTTGGTGTTCTTATCTAAGATCTTGGACTAGATCTTATGCTCTAGGAGTTTTGGATTGAACTCGTGCTGCCATCTCGGCCTATATTCGCCTCTAGAGCGATATCTAGTGCAACACATTGAAATAGTTCCTTCAACACTAGTGTTGTACACTTTGTAGCAGCAAGGTGGAGTTGTTCCTCCACAACCTTGTGCTGCTTTAGGTGGTACGATAGCCCCATTGATCCAAAGTAGTTCTTGGTGTCCTCTTTGAGAGTGAGCTGCAGCAAGCAATGGAGCGATGGACCACTTGGCGGATGTCGCGTGGGATTAGTTGGGTGAGCGTGCGGCCAGGTGTTGGCCAATCTGATGGCTCGTCTCCTTGCCCGTGGCGCAACTCGGTCCCATTGGTTAAACCGCAGAAACCCTAGAACTTAGTCTCCCAATCCCCACAACCGCCGCACCTGCCTTCTTCCATCACTCCCCTCCCACATCGGTACTCCATCCTCCCTACCTCATTAGCCACCACTACGGCTCCTCCCTCCCTCGTGTCTGTCTGGCGCAGCCGTCCCTCTCTCACTTCCTCCCTTCCCCCACGTCGTCGATCTCCTGCATCCTCGCTACCGCCACTGCCTCGACGCCATCGCCTCTCCCTCCCTCCCTCCCTGCCAGCCAGCCGTGATCTGGCGGAGAAGGAGACCCCGTGAGAAATTGAGCGTCCTGGTGGCAGCTCGAGTGATGTGGGGTAATGGCAAGCACCGATGAGTGTAGCGCATAGTGCAGTAGCCTAGACAGACGACGGGAGCAGCAGACCACGGGTGCAGCATGCATCCACACCTCCTCCTCTGGTTGTAGCTTCAGCATGCTTCTACGCACAGATGGTGTTGCCTTGGCCAGATCGATGATTCAAGTGCCACGTGAATATACCTTCCTATCTTTATGTCTAATTTCTTTGAAATGAATTGTTACTTGATTTGATTTTGTTTAGGATTTGTGTGGAGCTTGCATAATATCAACATAACTTGGGGGTGCTTCTTTTTCCACGGGATCTTTCATAAACAAAAAAACAACACAACAAAGGTTCGCTCTGGACTGTAATATACATTCACAGATATTTTTTGCTTGCTTCAAATTTGGAATGAGACTTTTTGCTTGCTAATAAAATCCTTAAATTGGTAATAAGCTTCCCTTCATTACATGCTTATTTTTCTTTTACAAAAGTGTTAAGTCGTTCCCTCTTTTCATCTTCTCAGTATTTTTACTATTGTTGACCTTTATTCACATGTTTATTTATTACATACCTTGGAACATGTGCAGGTTCCATTCAACTTGTATGGGAATGATCATTGAGCAGGCCAAGAAGTTAGATAATTTCCTATGCTCAGATTATGCTAAGAAAACGATGCAAAGAGACTTCCAAATTCATAACCGAGTTCACCAAGTTCTGATTCAAAGGTCAGTGTTACTTTTTCCTTTTCTTGACTGAACTGTTCATTAATATTCTGCTTGCAGATATCTCTGTACCTTTATTTTATCTTTTGACTTTATTTTCAAGAATTTTAGTCCCAAAGTTGGTGGTCCTTGCCTTTGTTTTTTCAATATTCCTGGGAAAATGTTTGGTGTTTGACTAAACAAGTACTCATGTATAGTTAAAATTTGCTGTCGTGAGTTCCTTGAGTCTATGCATGCGTATAGTGCCTTTCAAGAAGATTATTTTAGTGTTTGCAGAACATTAGTTAGTCCCTTGCCAAGCAATCTTACGTATGCTGGCAATGTCCAATAGGCTGTTATAGTTGATGTTCTTTGGTTGGCAAAACAAGTTTGGACCTCAAAGCCACATTCTGATATTATCTCGGAATAACTTAAGCCCTGACAAGAGTAACTTATAGAATGTAGGGAAAATTTATGATCTGCTCGATACCAATCATCAGTAATAGGATCTTCTTTGTAGACCATCATGCCTGTTAACACAGGACATTGTCATCCATTAGCATGATCTCAGTTCATGTATTGCACAGTGAGGTGAGCTTAATATAAGATATAGCTTATTCAGCACATTCTTTCTATCCCTCTTTAATTGTGGCTCATGAACTGCGCGTTGAGCCGAAAAGGTGGAAGAGCTAATTGCTTCAACGAAAACCACACCTAGAGAGGAGATGCACTGTTTATGTAGTCAGACCTGACAAAAATATGGCGGTGTATAGTGCATGAGAAGAGCTAGACTATATAACTGTAGGATTTAAATTATGCTTGCTGCTTGCTGCTGTATCTCGGGAGCACCGCTTAAGGGGGATGTTCAGAGTTGTAGTAATTACCGTGGAATTAAGCTGATGAGCCATACAATGAAGCTATGGGAGAGAGTCATTGAGCACCGCTTAAGAAGACTGACAAGCGTGACCAAATATCAGTTTGGTTTCATGCCTGGGAGGTTGACCATGGAAGCCATTTTCTTGGTACGACAACTTATGGAGAGATACAGGGAGCAAAAGAAGGACTTGCATATGGTGTTCATTGACTTGGAGAAGGCCTATGATAAGATACTACGGAAGGTCATGTGGTGGGCCTTGGAGAAACACAAAGTCCCAGCAAAGTACATTACCGTCATCAAGGACATGTAAGATAATGTTGTGACAAGTGTTCGAACAAGTGATGCGACACTGATGACTTCCCGATTAAAATAGGACTGCACCAGGGGTCAGCTTTGAGCCCTTATCTTTTTGCTTTGGTGATGGATGAGGTCACAAGGGATATACAAGGAGATATCCCATGGTGTATGCTCTTTGCAGATGATGTGGTGCTAGTCCATGATAGTCGGACGGGGGTTAATAGAAAAATTAGAGCTTTGGAGACAAACCTTGGAATCGAAAGGTTTTAGACTTGGTAGAACTAAAACCGAGTAAATGAGGTGCGGTTTCAGTACTACTAGGCACGAGGAAGAGGAGGAGCTTAGCCTTGATGGGCAGGTGGTCTCAGAAGCACACCTTTCGATATTTGGGGTCAATGTTGCAGAAGGATGGGGATATTGATGATGTGAACCATCGAATCAAAGTCGGATGGATGAAGTGGCGCCAAGCTTCTGGCATTCTCTGTGACAAGAGAGTGCCACAAAAGCTAAAAGGGAAGTATAGGATGGCGATTCGACCCGCAGTGTTGTATGGCACTGAGTGTTGCTCGACTAAAAGGCGACAAGTTCAACAGTTAGGTGTGGCGGATATGCGCATGTTGAGATGGATGTGTGGCCACACAAGGAAGGACCGAGTCCGGAATGATGATATACAAGATAGAGTGGGGGTAGCACCGATTGAAGAGAAGCTTGTCCAACATCGTCTGAGATGGTTTGGCCATATTCAGCACAAGCCTCCAGAAGCTCCAGTGCATAGCGGACGTCCACGCCGAGGCCAAATGGCATTCCCGTGAAGTTCTTTCAGACTTTCTGGAATGTCATTGCAGGAGGTCTTGGCCCTGTTTGAGGAGTTTTTTGTAGGCTCCATCGACCTGGCCCGCCTCAATTATGGAATTATCACCCTCATCCCCAAGGTGCCTGGGGCTTCTGTCATTCGCCAGTTCCGCCCGATCACGGTGATCAATGTGATCTTCCGCATCCTAGCAAAGGGGTACTCTAATAGGGTGACCCCTCTTGCGGATCGCATCACCCACCCCGACCAGCCGGCCTTCATCCAGGGACGTTATATTTTGGATGGCGTCCTAGTCTTCCATGAGGCCCTACATGAGGTTCACTCCAAACACCTCAAGGCGGTCTTCCCGAAGCTGGACTTCCACAAGGCTTACGACACGGTCAGCTGGGCCTTCCTTCAGGAAGTTTTGCTCCGGAAGGGCTTCAATGACCGTTGGATTACCAGGGTCATGCAGATGGTATCCTCGGGCCGGACCGCGATTAACATCAACGGGGAGATAGGACCCTACTTCCCCACCTTCTGTGGGGTGCGGCAGGGTGATCCTTTTTCCCCGTTCTTGTTTAACATGGTGGTCGATGCGTTTGCCTCCATCCTCGATAAGGCTAAAGAGGCGGGCCACCTCTGCGGGATAGTCTCGCACGTTGTTGGAAGGAATGGTGTATCCCTCCTTCAATATGCGGATGACACCATCATTATGGTGGAAGGCTCCGAGAACGACATCATGAATCTGAAGTTCCTCCTCCTCTGCTTCCAATAGATCCGGGCTCAAGATTAACTTCGACAAGAGTGAGGTTATGTGTTGGGCTACTCCCTCAGCGAGTCTCAGAGCATCACTGATCGCCTTAATTGCAAGTTGGGTTCCTTCCCCACGACCTACCTGGGGATACCCATTAGTGACTCTCGCCTGACCGTGGCGGAGCTGCACCCTAGTGTCGACAAGCTCCAACACCGTATTGAGCCTTGGCAGGGTAGATGGCTGTCTAAGGCGGCCCGGACAGTCCTCATTAACTCGTCCTTGTCCAGCTTACTCCTGTTCATCATGAGCTTCTACAGCTTACCTGAGATGCTGCACCACGAGATCGCCAGGGTCTAGGGTCGTTTCTTCTGGGCTGGGGAGGGCGATAAATCTGCAAGCCGCGGGATAGGAGGGCTCGGGATCATGTCATCCAAACGCACGAATATTGCCTTGCTGACTCGCTGGTTGTGGCAGATTGCGAACGGGGAGGGTGGCCTCTGGCTACGCATCATTCAGAATAAATACTTGTGTGGCCAGTCGTCCGCCTTCTGTCAACGGTCGGGTGGCTCTCAGTTCTGGCAATCTATAGTGCAGTTGCTCCCGGTCCTCCGCATCGAGACATCCATCTCGGTGGGGTCGAGAGTGTCCACCCTCTTCTGGTTCGACCGCTGGGCCGGGGACTGCCCTTTCGCGGCCCGTTTCCCAGACTTGTTCGCCATTGCGGTCGAACCTATGATCTCTGTCGAGGTGGCCCTTATTGACTTAGGGCGCCTCACGTTCCGGCGGCCTTTCGGGCCCCCGGACCTCCTCGCTTGGCAGGACCCATAAAGCTGAACAGAATTAAGATTTCTTTGTTAGAATTTAACTCCTAAATCTGGCCTCCAAAGAAAGATCATTAATTGTATCGCCCCTTGCTTGCTTAGAATACTTTACTTATTAATTTGGCTTCAATGATTTGAAGTGAACTCTGTTAGACTGGAAATGTTTTTCACGGTATTGTGCTTCAGTGATTTGAAAATTGGCAGTACACCATTATTGCGCTGGAAAGATCTAGAGTATTAGCCTTACTAAACTCTTCTATGTGTTCTTGCTAGGTGTGAATTAAATATGTTTAGTTACTGTGTTTTTTCTTTTGCAAGATTTGAGTTATTCAATCCCAGCCATGCATGGTTCACAGAGAATATATTTTAAGTTCCACTGTTTTCTTCAAGAAAGTTCAGAGCATCTCTCCAATAGATGATGTAGATGTAAAAATAACAGATTTTTACATCACAAAGGCACAAAAACGGTGCTCCAAATGATGTAGATGCAAATTTATTTACTCGAAGAATGACCGTGATGTAAAATAGGGCACCAATTGGGCCTCCCGAGCAAAACGCGAGCAGCCACGCGCGTAGCTCCAACTGCTGCGTGAAACCTTCCCACTTCCCACCTGCCGCGAGGAGGAATGGGTGGCATGGGTAGCGGCATGGGAGGAGGAATGGTCAGCTTCATGAACATGATGGGAGGTGGCTTTGGTAACACAATGGGTGTCATGGGAGGTGGCTTTGGTGGTATGATGGCCACCATGGGAGGTGGCTTCGGTGGTAACATGGGTGCCACGGGAGGTGGCTATGGTGGTAACATGGGTGGCATGGGAGGTGGCTTCGCTGGAGGTGGCGGCATCGACGAATCATCGTGTGACAACGGCGACAAAGAAACCAATGATGATCATGAAGCCAATGTTCACAATGTGACAAGTGAAGACCGAGAAATTGGAAGTTGAGAGGCTATGTTTATGTGCACTTTTGTTTGTTGGATCATGAACTACGTTTGATATGATGCACTATGAGACTATGATTGTGCTATATGGAGTTGATGTTGAATTTGACATATTATTGATTTATATGTGTGATGATCTTGCAAAGTTTGTCATAGTTTGTACTTTTGTCAAATACATATGCATTTGGAGGAAACAAAAATGTGGAGCGGTTGCCGTGCGCCTGCCCTATTTTACATCATCTATTGGAGTATTAGTGCCCTATTTTACATCATCTGATGGAGTTGGAGGTTTTTGATGATGTAAAAAATCATTTTTTTGGTGATGTAAATTTTATTCGAACTACTTTTTGGTGATGTATTTTACATTATCTATTGAAGATGCTCTCACTCTGCAAGCTAAGAAGCTCCACTGCTGTTTGTGTGCCTGCTTTATGTCTTTACTCCTCTCTCTCTCTTATTGGGGATTATTCTGCTATAAGAATTTATTAGACTTGCTATATATAGATGCATTGATATAAAAGCAGATAGTTGGACTGCGAGGTACACCAAACAGACTCGACAAAAAGACATCCAACGCCATGAAAGTTTAGTTAGAAAATAAAAAGAAAATGCGACTATTAAAAATCAAACATGTACACAAAAAGCTGCCGCAAAGGTAAACATCGTTGTGGCTGATGCATGTGTATTGGATAGAACGGGAAAGAGGATACCAAATCTGGATCTGGATCAATTGATGATGCGATGGTGCTCCACCGACCACCACAACCACCCTTTCCCCCCCCCCCCCCCCCCCCCACCGTGCCCGTCCACACACACAACAACAAAAATATATGTCTCTAATAAGCAGATTCCTTTGAGTGCATATCAAAGCGATTTTGGGGGAGTGCGCGTCAGGTTCGTCGTTTGATCGAAACAAAAGGAGTACCAAATCCGGATATGAATCCATTCCCAAAATTACTGTCTCTATCAAGCAGATTCCAATGCGTGCATATAGGGAAAGATTTCGAGGAGAGAGAACTTACCGAGTACGTAGAAACGCGATTTTGGGGGAGTGCGCGCAGGTTCGTCGCTTGACCTAAACAAAATCGCCGGAGCAGTCGAAGTAGGATCTGTTAGGAAATACACAACTTTTATTTCCTGGGGTATATAGATGTATATGTGGTAAATATACTGAAAACCCCTCATACAATGGGGAAAATAAACAGGCAATATATGGAACATAACATAACTCTTAACACCACTCTCAAACTTAGGGTGGATCCACCACACTTTGTTTGGAGAGATTAAACCCATGCTCCACTCTGGTCTAGGCCTTCATAAAGAAATCCACCACCTGTAACTCAAAAGGCACATACGGAGGCAGACGGTTGGGACTGGCACTAGGCGTAGGGGGCTATGCTATATGGACCAGGAGATGCAGCCGTAATTGGTGTGTGCTGCAACCATGGAGGACAAGGAGAAGCAGGCGATGATCCATCATCCTAGGATGGGACATATATCTTTTGATAAGATGAGTAGAATATTTCCGGATGTTATGTGTGGGATAGGCAAAGGTAAGTTGACATGTGATGCTTGCCGCTTGCAAATATGCCAAACACACAAGAGCCCTCATATGTGAGTCAGGGGGTTAAGAGCAATCTCGTTTTATGCTTATTCATTCGGATGGAAGGACTTGCCCAGTGATGTCAATGAATGGAGTGAAGAACTTTGTTACCTTTATCGATTGCTATTCTCGTATGACTTGGATTTATTTAATGTGTCACAAAGATGAGGTGTTTAGCTGTTTTCAGAGTTTCCATGCCTTGGTGAAGAATCAGTTTCAGGTGCAGGTGATCAGGACTGACAATGGCACAGAGTACGTGAACAACACCTTTGGGGCCTTCTTGTCAATCTTTTTTCATATGCCAGACTCGCCCCCTGGATCATATCGACAGACCTACCAGCGACCCCCCCCCCCCACCCCCCCCCCCCCCCAGAATGGAGTGGCAGAAAGGAAGAATCGGCACATTCTTGAGGTTGCTCGATCGTTGATGTATACGATGAATGTGCCCTTGTGGAGTGAAGCAGTTATGACAGCCGCATACGTGATCAACTAGGATGAATCTTTGTGTGAGCTGATATTTGGAGAAACTAAGTTTGTTGTTCCCCCAAAGTTGTTTGGCAGTACTTGATTTGTTCGAGATCACTAACATCCTATGGGGAAGCTAGATCCGCGAGCAGTGAAATGTGTTTTTCTAGGCTATTCTTCTAGTCGACAGGGGTGTGAATGTTGGTGTCCCTTAGAGAAACGCAGGTTTGTCAGTATGGATGTCACCTTCAGGAAGTCTGAGCCATTCTATGGTGAGCCGACAAACCAAAGTGTCTACTTTGAAGAGCTTGACCACTTACACCCTATGAAGGATGGTCAAAAGGGGGAGAAGGTTGTGTCTCATACTCGGGGTGATTTTGTGGGCACTAACACTGATGATGATGTGCAGGTTCAGGTCTAGCCAACAGTGGGTATAATTCAGATTGGTAATCTTCAGCTTCCTGTTCGGGATCAGTGGCAGAAGATTCCCCTGGTGATCTTTCAACGGCAGCCACAGGTGCATAGCTCATCTGACACATACCTGGTATACTCACTTCAACAGCGACAAGTCCAGAGAGAGCATCAAGGTAGTGATTCAAGCTCATCTGGCACAGTGGAATTGCCTATTACGTTGCGAAAGGCGACACGTGAAGCGGCAAGGAAGGGTGAAGTGGCAACGAAGGCTCTACCACAGGATGATGTTTGTGGTGACCATGACATTGGCAACTTTGTGTCTTACGGGGTTTTTGTCTCCTTCCTATAAAGCGTCGGTTGCCTCTCTTCAAACTGTGTCAATCCAAAAGGATTGGAAGGCTGCAAAGCAAGATCCGAGGTGGCGTGTAACCATGATAGAGGAGTTGGAAGCACTGAAGAAAAATAAGAAATGGGTCTAACCACATTGCCGACAGAAAAGAAAGTAATGAGTTGTAAGTGGATGTATATTGTAAAGCAGAATCCTGAGGGGAAGGTGAAACGGTACAAGGCTATATTGATCGCCAGAGGATATAGTCAAACTTATGAAATTGAGTACAAGGAGACGATTGCTCCAGTGGCAAAGATGAACACAGTAAGGATATTGGTTTCCTATGTTGCAAACTTTGGCTGGAAGTTGCATCAGTTAGATGTCAAGAATGTCTTCTGCATGGTGAGCTGCAGGAACAAGTGTACATGGAG
The DNA here is from genome assembly GCA_011799875.1 of Thinopyrum elongatum. Taxonomy (NCBI): domain Eukaryota; kingdom Viridiplantae; phylum Streptophyta; class Magnoliopsida; order Poales; family Poaceae; genus Thinopyrum; species Thinopyrum elongatum. The sequence goes on from CM022300.1 coordinate 436,741,414, forward strand.
ATACCACCAGGTTTTGGTACTTCAAAGACCACAGGGAAGGTATGCAAGCTGAAGAAATCCTTGTACAGGCTGAAACAATCGCCAAGGGCATGGTTTGATAGGTTCAGACGGGTTGTCTGTGGTATGGGGTATGGTCAGTATAACGGTGACCACACGATGTTCTACAAACACTCTGATCGGAAGATCACCATTCTTGCAGTTTATGTGGATGACATTATCATCACTGGAGACGATAAGGAGGAAATAGAGAGATTGCATGAGTGTCTGAGCAAGGAGTTTGAGGTAAAGGAATTGGGCAACCTAAAATACTTCCTTGGCATTGAAGTGGCTCGGAGAGAGAAAAGAATATCTTTGTGTCAACGAAAATACACCTTGGATCTCTTGAGTGACATGGGCATGATGGGATGTCGTGCAACCCCTACTCTGATTTGAACAAAATCATCAAGTGACAGCACAATCAGGAGAGCTAGTGAATAAGGAAGATTGTCAGAAACTGGTCGGGAGCTTATTATACTTGTGTCATACCAGGCCTGACATTACGTATGATATGGGTGTGGTGAGCAGATACATGAATGAACCAAGAAGTGGGCATCTGGATATTGTGCACAGAATCCTGAGATACTTGAAGGGCACTCTGGATAAAGGGTTGTGTGCGAAGAGTGGACATCTTGAGGTGGATGGCTATAGTGACTCTGTTGGGCCAGTTGTCAAGATGATAGAAGATCAAATTCTGGCTACTGTGTGTTTGTGGGAGAAAATTTGGTGTCATGGAGAAGCAAGAAACAGACAATTGGGTCTAGATCAACAACAGAAACTGGGTGTAGAGCCTTATATCAAGGGTTGAGTGAGATGCACTGAGTGAAGTACCTAGTGAGCGAGTTGAAACTTCTGAGGAAGGGACCTTGAGGGTGTAGTGTGACAATCAGTCAGCTATAAGCATTGCTAATAACCCAGTTCAACATGATAGGACAAAACATGTGGAAATTGATCACTTCATTAAGGAGAAACTTGATGCTGGGATCATCAACCTTACGCATGTCACCTCTGGGCAGCAGTTTGCAGATTGCTTGACAAAGGGATTGGAAACAAAGGATTGTAACTTGGCATGTGACAAGATGGGGATGATAGATATCTACCACCCATCTTGAAGGGGAGTGTCGAACTGGTATGGGCCTGCCCCATCACCACTCTGGTTCATAGGGCCCAAGCCCATGTGGTCGCTGACCTAGAAGAGGGAGGGCAACACGCTGTCTGGTGTATAGCGCCGCAATACACGAGAACCAGCTATAGCCAAGGTGAGGACTCGCAATTCAACATTTTACTATTCTTTAATCATCACAAGTAAATATGTGTGGTTGCTAGGAACAGCAGATTACCTTGATGCTTCCTTTTTTCCTGAGCATACTAAAGCAGCTCCAAACCTCCAAGTCACCAACTTCTAATGCCGAATTGCTGATGCCCTATTCAAACTCCAAAAGGATATAATGTTAAGAAGTGTACAATATGAATACCATTAAATGAATGATGAAGCAGCACATCAGTACATCACCTTTGCAAGTTTGAAGCATTAATCTGGAGTCCAAGTTCCAGTTTCCATGTAGCAACAACCAACAACAAACAAGTGTAGAACAATGGCAGTTGCCAAGGCAGGGCAGCAACAAGACAACAACCAACCATTATGAAATTCAGTATTAGATAATACATAGCACAGGTGGCAGTTCAGTATTTAGATACCAAATAGCTTAAGTTTTCAAGGCATTACTAGCATTTGAATGATTGGAAATCATGTTGCCAAAAAAATCTTAAAAGTTTTCTTCTTGCTGCTTCCACATGACAGGCTGAACACAAGAGATATTCTTCAGAGGAAAACCTTTTCCTACCTGACTGCTCGTGTGTTCTATGTGGAGCAAGCGCAACTGAAACCAGAGGCCACCTTTTCTTCCACTGCCAATTTGCCAATGAATGCTGGAAATATATCTACTGCCACAACTCTAGGTTTCCTCATCACATTCAAGCCATCAAGCTTGCCCTATTTGGACGCTCGCAGTGACTGTATTTTCAAAAGACTGCAGCCAAGTCTTTATGGATGCAGAAAGAAATTCAAAGAAGAACTTGCCATGGTTATCCATAGGGCAAAAGGAAAGGAACTTCATGATTTCCGTGCCTGAATTGGCAGCTCCATTTAATCTTCTTTCTTTACTATCTTTATATGCACTTACGTAACATCTTCACAAAAATACATAAATTACGCAATAGGAATTCCTGCTACTGGTCATTAAAAAATCATAGCCATAGGATTAATAGCATTGTCCAACAGAAAAATTAAAGATATATAATATAAAAGTTCTGTAGCTCAAACACTTTCTATTGAAGCAACACCCTGCCAGCTGGCTCTGCCTTGACACCACCAACCTCCTCGGGCAAGGTGCTGAAGCGCAACTCATTTGGGAGGCAAAGGGGATTGTTCCTTCAACCTGTCCATTGCGGAACGGGAGAAAATGTGCAGGAAGGATGCTGCACCCACACCCAAAGCGGGCGAGCCACACGAGGTCACTCTTGCCGCTCAAAGATAGTTACAAATAGTAGACGATGATTCTGCTGAGATGGGTTGTAGTTGGTGCCGCATTGTCTCCTTGGTGCAGATGAAAGCAGGGAGAGTTACTGTATATTCTAATTTGGGGATTGGGTTTGTCCAGTGGACTGTTACTGCTTGGGGCATATTTGGTTCATAGCCACACCTTGCCAAACTTTGCACATGCTGACTTTGCCACACTTTATCCACTAAACTATGACAAGTACAAAAGGTGTCGACGAGCAGTGCGAAACTATGAGGAGGTATACCATACAAACGTATGAAGAACGCATCGACCTATGAGTACCTGCCGAATCAGAGATGGAAGACTTACCGATCAAGAAAATGCCAGTGTATAAAGACCGGGAGACCCCTGCCAAAGAGAGGACATCTGACCGCATACACAAAATCCTAGCCGAGAAGCATATTTAAGGAGAACGAGTTCAAGACCTAACTAAACTAGTGTTGTCGTCGTTGAGACAACACCAGAGTGGGGGATTGTCCCTAGGTTAGTGTTTGCAGTATGATATTAGTGGAGGCAGTACAGACCCTGATCCCTTTCTTCGCAGTCTTTACAAAACCCTCAGCAGGATTGTAAGATCGGCGGCTAAACAACCGTCAGAAAAGGCATGGTGAAAAAATTGCTCGCCACAAGTTAGGCAACGTTTGGAAGAAAGTGATTATAACAAGTGGGGTATGCTGCAATGGAAGTGTGGCATGCCACAGTTGTACTAGTAAGAATAAAAGAGAGCCCTTCCGAGCTGCCATACCTCCGGCGAAGTTCAACAAGGTGTAGCTACGCATGCCCTAAGCATCAACGGTGAGTGCTAGACTGTTGGGACCTGGAAATTTGGATTGGCAAAATGCAGATGGCAGATTGGGCTAGCATACGAGATTGCAAGCTCTAAAGGACTTACCAACAACACATGCGTGGATTTTTTTTTTTTGTGCCCACGTATGTGTATGTGTATGTCTACATATAAAAATTATTCTTAAGTGTCTTGCACGCACCAAATGGTTTTTCTAGCCCATGTGGCTCCACCACTGAGCCCAACTAGTCACCCAGTTCAGTTGATGAAGCCAGTTGGTGGTGGCTGAGTGACTGAAAAACCAGTGATCAATAAGACTTGTCTCGATAAAAATGATTCAAGTTCTCAACGTAGAGGATCACCAGTTCTTCATAGAAGTCTTTCTTTGTAACAATAGCTTTGCATATCTTGACCATATAAAATGCAAAGATCTTGAACGATATTTCTTGTACACTTAGATAATGGAAGCATCTTTCCAGGAGAGATTACGACTGAAGGAGGAGTCTAGACCCCTCTTCTTAGCTGGGCAAATCCTTCTACCTAATTCTCTCTGTGACCAGCTCTCTTTTCGATTGCAAAACTGTAGGGGAGGTCGGCGAGTCCCAGACAGTAAACTTGACCAGCTCTTTTGCACATAGTGAGTTGCTGACTAGTTGGTAGTCCTATGTGGCAAGAGTTAAGTACCATATCAACCTGTTGATAGTCAAAATCAGACCATTACAACGGCCTGATTTGACAAAATAGATAGTTCGAGGATCCAACTCAACTTACAAGTATAAATAGTAATGCTAGATTGTACGAAAATATATTTGTACACAGGCCTATACTGGGAAAAAAACCTGTAATACAAAATTTTACCTGAATAAAATCACTGATAAATATTAAATAGTCCACTTTTTTTTGGCCATGAAGCATGCACTAGGCAAAGGATTTCTGTTCGAAACTAAATAATTGAAGCATCACCACTCTTATGTAAGCGAGATAGTAGTTCACTCCTATTATGAGTTTTGGTTGACTTCTGCCCCTTTCATAGTTAAAGCATTCCATGTATCTCTATTTACACGGCACCCTCGTTTTCCATGATTAAACTTTGACCATCAATTTTTTTATCTATGATATGCTAATTAAATATCATAAAAATTATACCGTTAGAAGTTAGTCAAATTAATGGTCAAAGTTGGACCTCGGAAAATGTGTGCACCTTGTAAATAGGGATAGAGGGAGTACATTTTAACATGTACCTGAAATATAATCGAATTTATTAGACATGCATAAATATAGTGGTTAACTCCTATTTTTATGGGTCACTTCTACTCCTTTCATAGTTTTAGTACCTGGAATGGAATCAAATTTATTAGAAATTTACAGGTAAATAAAGTGAAGAACAAACACATTTTAATTAAGAAACAAGTTGAACAGAATTTAGTTTATATGGCATGTGCTTGTCAGCGAACAAAGGTACAATTCTTAGTGTGTGTGAAGTCCCGTACATTTGGTGGCACATGAGCACAGGCATGTACCAAACACCATCTTGTGAAGATATTTAAGATATCTTCTGAAGATGATTTTGGAGACTAAGGTATAGTAAGATGATTTTGGAGACTAAGGTATAGTAAGATGAATACAAAAATGCACCCAACTATCATGTTCTCAACATGTACATGAACAGAAGAGCCCAAAATAAATGTAGGAGATAGAATGGAATTTGTGTTAATGAGATGAAGAGAATGACATGTATGAAAGAAATGTTATAGCCAATTCATCTTTTCCTCCCAGGTTGTAAAAGCAAAAGCAACGGTGGGAAAAGTGAATTGCAGTCTTGGCTACAACAATGGACAGCTACCATGAGATGAGAGTTGTCACGGTGAAACAGATAACATTCACAGTTAGAACATTTAGGTACGAACCTAGAATTGGGAACACTAAGCTGGATGAACGCGGGAAGAGATCCTCTGTGTGACATCCAGCTGCTTCATCTGCATCCCAACAAGACAATTAACCACTGTATCAGGTTCGCACATTAGACAGCAGCGAGTAGAGAGGGCTCTGCCTGTACCTGCAGGTTCGACTGACAACCAGCCTCCACGAATTGGAACATTCTTCCGGTTTCCTTTCCGTTGCTCCAGCTTCTGAAATTTCCGCCCTGAAGACCCGATTAGCTGAATCACACATGCTCGTGAGTGCGCTGACGCCAATGGGTCTCATCGAGGGCGCGGTCGCGGAACACCTTGCGGACCCGGACGCCCACCCGCCCGGTTGCATCGCGACTGAAGAAACGGGAGATTTAGGACGTGGCCAGACAAGGGTGGCCGGCGGCGGACTGGGAGGCTGGCGGCGCACGGCGGCGGAGGCACGAGCCGACTTGGGCCTAGATGGTTGCTGTCTTTGTTGGACCGGAAGCCCGTGGCCCTTTTGACGATACGGAACGCTCCGCGCTGGCGCAAAACATAGCTACCCCCGCAAAAAAAAAAGATTCTAAAAAAAACCAAAAAATACTCGGGCAAGCCGTGGCTGACAAGACACGGAGGCGCGCGGCTTGAGCTCCTCGTCCTCCTCCACGAATTCCTCACACCTAACGAGCGACCGGCAAGACAAATGGGAAGAGACCAACTTTTATTCCGACTACAACCAGCATTTATTCCGACTAAAATCAGCGTGATTGTAATGTTTAGCGCTTAAATCGAGTTGAAATTGCTTCAAGTGCTCTATGATTCGCACGGCCATTCAAAAAATAGCAGAGAATGTACCACTAATGAATTTACTCAGTTGCTGATGGAATACAGACGGATGAGCAAACTGGGCTCAAAACACAGACGCGAGAGACTCAAAACATTGGATGCAACATCGGACCATTCGCACACAACACTAGAGCACTAGACACACCGCGCACGCACAGACGGCCGGACTCTGGTTTTATTTCATCACGACGACCGGGGCGAAACTCCACACCTCTGCTCTGCAATCCACCTCATCGCGCAGCGAGCACGTAGACGCCTAGCCGGAGATCTGGATGGACTTGACCTCGGGCTTCCTGGCCTCCTCCTTGGGCACGGTGACGGTGAGCACACCGTTCTCCATGGACGCCTTCACCTGCTCCGCCTTCGCGTTCTCCGGAAGCCTGAACCTGCGGAGGAACTTGCCGCTGCTGCGCTCCACGCGGTGCCAGGTGTCGGTCTTCTCCTCCTGCTCCTTGTTCCGCTCGCCGCTGATCCGGAGGATGTTGCCGTCCTCCACCTCCACCTTCACCTCCTCCTCCTTCAGCCCGGGGACGTCCGCCTTGAACACGTGCGCCTCGGGCGTCTCCTTCCAGTCGATGCGCGCGCCCGCGAAGGCCGCGGTCTCGGAGGAGGTGCGCGGGACGAGGCTGCCGCTGCTGCCGGAGCCAAAGGGGAAGCCGTCGAAGGGGTCGAAGAAGTCGAGAGAGAAGGGGTCGAACACGTTGCTGCGGCGGATCAGCGACATTGTCGGTCGGGATTCGAGCTGCTGGTGTTGGAAGCGGAAGGGTGAGCGATTGATTTGTTGTACTGGCTCTTTGATCGGTGCTTTGTTCAGTCTTTCTTGGGTTTCTGTCGATTAGGACGGGGAAGAATTTATAGAGGGCTGGGGATGATACGGTGGAGAAGGTGAGAGCACGCTTCTGGAGAATTCTATGGTCTTCCCGTGAAGACTCGTGGTCACTGGATTGTGTTCGTTGGTTGGGCCGGAATTGGTTTGGTCCAATGGCGTGGAGAAGACACCAGAAGCTTCTGGACTCTGCAGTAGTTTGCGCTGATCCTTTTTCTTTTCTTTTTTGAAAAAAATGCACTGATACTTATTTTTAAATAAAGTGTGTGTACCTCTCATTAGATGAGAAAATAACTATTGTCATCTAGCTCCTACAACGTTGGATTTTACATGAAGATTCAGATTTTTTTTGAACGCCAATATATGGCGACCGTACACCCTGGGAGATGATCCCAGCGAACTAAACAACTGCCCTGGGAGGAGCTTCCCAGCTAACGAAATCGTTCGCCCCCAGTAACAAACCGTGGAGAACATCCATGTCAACAGAAACCCCCACGCCACAACCTCCCACCCATGCAAAACACCCCCCGCTCCCCACTCCTGGCCCAGACTGTCAGAAAACCTCATTAACACACCAACCCCCCCCCCCCTCTCCCCCCCCCCCCCCCCCCCCCCCCCCCGCCCCCCTCCCTCCTCCACCACCCCGTCGCTTCCATCATCTCTGTCTCGTACACATTCCCCTCTCCTCCATCACCCCGTCGTCTCCATCGAATTCGACCAAGAAAAACTGCCACGGGAAAGCAAGGAGGCGCTGATTCAAGCATCATCCAAGAGAAAAACTACCAACCCTTCTCATCCCCTCCCCGTCACCACCCCCACCGCCAAGCCCACGTGCAAAAAACTGCCTACCGGATCAAGAAAACTTGTGGTTTACAAACCATAGTATAGAAGATAATTGTCATCTTAAAAGACAAGTGGAAGAAACCCACGCTACATCATAGTTCGAAAAAACATGTGAAAAAATGCCATGCCATAAGAACTAAAGCTCCATGACTGGATGTGTGAAAATCAACAATGTTTACAGAAAAAATTGCCACCTGAAAGCTGATGAAAATCCCAAGTGGGTAGTAGTAAAAGTGCCATGTGATTACTGCTGAAAAATGACATCATGGATCCACTAAAAACTAACATGCCAAGTAGTCCATGCAAAACCCCACTAAAAATGCCAAGAAAAATAGGGGGGAAAGTACCATGCCATATCCACTAGAACTATCATGACTGGTTGTACAAAAAGCATTAAAAAATTAAAAAATTGCCACATAGGAACTAACTATAAAAATGCCATCGTGTCCAATTATAAAAACTGCCACCTTAAAGCTGATGAGAATACCAAATGAAAAGTAACAAAACTGTCATGTGATTGCTGCTAAAAAATGCCATCGTAGATACACCTAACAAGCCAAAGCCATGGTAGACCCACTAAAAAACTGCCACGTGAAAACTGCTGAAAATGCCAAGTGAGCAGTAGTAAAAATGCCATGTGATTACTGCTGAAAAATGCCATCCTAGATCACTGATAACTAACATGCCAAGCAGTCCATGCAAAGCCCCACTAAAAAATGCCAATAAAACAGGGGGGAAATGCCATGCAAGACTACACACTACCAATTTATAACCAAAAAAAAAAATCATAATGAGTGCTGCTAAAAATGCCATGTGAGTATTGATAAGAAACCTGCTAAACTGCCATGTCAGTGCTGCTGTAATGTGAGTGCTACTGAAAACTGCCATGTGAGTAGCTCTTAGAATAAAATCACATTTAAAAAAACTGACATGTGTCTGCTACTAAAAACTGTCATCTGATATCTGATAAAATCCTCTTAGACATGCAATTCAAAACAGGGGCATTGAAAATTTGGACAAAAAAGAGAAGAAAACTACCATGCTTTTGAAATACAAAATGCTAGAATGGTTCTGCACGGTCTGGCATGACCAAGATGCTTCACACGCTGCTGACGGTGGGTCGCAATGGTATGAACATCAAACTTTTACCCTACAGGTATCAATCAATTAATACCCTACAGGTTATCCTTATTCTGCTAACACCTCGTCTTATTCTGCTAACACCCCGAAACGAACAGAAGCAACCACTCCCCACCCGGCGCATCCCCACCCCACCTCCCGCACGACACCTACCTCCCTCCTGCCCCGATCCAAACCCCCACCTCCCTCCACCTTCTACCGCCGCCGCTGCCAGACCACCGGTCTCCGTCGCGCCGCCCCGCCCCTGTCCACCTTCTGCCGCCGCCAGAGCACCGCCCTAGGCCGCCACCCGCCGCGCCACCCCATCTCCTTCTACCGTCGCCCCTGTCGCGCCACCCCTTCCACGCATTGCTTCACCCCACCCAGTGCCCTAGTGCGCCACCACTCCTCCCCGCAACCACTTGCTCGTCCTCTTCGGCGCAGCCCCCGCGATCCTGGCGGCGCTCCGACGACTGGTCGTGCCTCTATGGGCCAGATCCGGCGAGATTTTACCAATCCCGCTGTGACGACCCCGGCTTAATCGTGCACTAATCATACACTCAAATGCGCATGATCAAGCCTAAGGACTCACTTGAAGATATCACAACACAACTCTAAAACATAAATAAAGTCATACAAGCTTTATATTACAAGTCAGGGCCTCGAGGGCTCGAATACATAGCTTGATGGCATACAAACGTCAGCGGAAGCATCAGATATCTGAGTACAGATATATTACAGAGAGAGAGAGAGATAAGCCTTCACAAAGGCGGGGTAAAATAAAATACTACGATCGAAAGGCGTAGGCCTCCTGCCCTGGACCCTCCGATCCTACTCCTGGTCGTCAAACGGCTCCTCGTAGTAGTAGTACTCGCTAGGCGGGTAGTAGTACTGGTCGTCGGCTGGGGCGTCTGGCTCAGGGGCTCCGTCGTCTGGTGGCATCAAATGGAATATGGGGGAAAAAGAAAGTAAAGCAAACGTGAGTACTCATCCGAAGTACTCAGCAAGCAAGGATCTACACTACATATGCAACATTGTCAAAGGAATGGCTGTATATGTGGACTGGGCTGCAGAAATGCCAGAATAGAGGGGGAAAGCCTAGTCCTATCGAAGACTAGCATCTTCAACAATCTTCGACAGTCTTGCAGCAATAGAAGAGAACATATGATCATAATGTAAAGTAGTAGTAGTAGTATCATCAACCTCGATCTGAGATCCTTTCTCGACTACCTGCGAGAAAGCAATCCCAGAGCCGTACTATCCAGTTCTCATCTCATGTCATGTTCTAGTTGTACCGATCGGGATACAACTTCGAGTGTCCGTTACCGTAGGACAGGCTATCGATAGAAGTTTCTTCCCTGCAGGGGTGCACCAAGTTACCCACCACGCTCGCTTAACTCCGGCCGAACACACTTTACTGGGTCATGCCCGGCCTCGGCTAAGCAACACGCCGCAACCCGACCGAATACCTAACAGAGAGGTCAGCACGCCGGACTAAACCTATGCGCCCAGGGGTCTTGGGCCCTCGCCCCGGGAACTCCTGCACGTTGCGTACGCGGCTGAAAGCAGACCTAGCAACCCCTTATACAAGCGCGATTGCGTTCCCAGTCCAATTCAGCGCGCGCCGCTCAGTCGCTGACGTCCATTAAGCTCCGGCTGAAGTATACGACGCAGAACGCCCATACTATGCCCACGTGATGGTTAGTGCTATCGGGCCAGAGGCCCCTCGGATCAAATATCCAAACCGTAGTGGATTAGGAGCGCGCGGAAACGAGCAGAGACTCACGATCGATGTGACCCCGTCGCCCCGTCTCGAGGACTTGCGGCAAGGGCTAAGAATGCCCGGCCACGCCTCGTAGTTAACTCGCGGGCACCATCCAGGTCAACCCAACTCCACATCACCTCGCATTAAGCTCGCGCGGGTACCCCTCAGGGCCGACCCATCTTTAGTATCATGGTTTAGTGCAAGTCAACTCAACAACAGTATATGTGTGTCTGACACCAGGGGAGCCCTGAGGAATCACCCTCGATGGAACCCCACCTGATGTTAAAGTCAAGGTGAACGAAGGAGGAATCACCCTCGAGGTCCACACTTGAAGAGTTGCGCGACGATGTCGTTATCGGGGGTGGTGTAGGAGGAATCACCCTCGCTTACCACGACCGAGTAACTAACCTACAAGGTTAACATCAGAAGTGCTGACGAGGTATCACCCTCGGCACTCGACGGTAACCCAGCAGTGTCGGCAACTAAGGGGGAAGTGATGTGCGGTGCCAGGGTCTAGTCTTCAATCCCGATGATCGGGTCTTCTGACATCCAGCGGGGCAGTCGGGATCAAGTGGGGGTCTCTGTCGTGTCTCTACCCAGCCTATACTAAGCAGTCTAGGATAACCAGTAAGGTAGCAAGGCAGGTTACAATAAACAGGCTATACAGCAGATATAGGAAAATAGTAGCAGTAGCAGTTCTAATGCAAGCATAAGAGAGAAGAGAGTAGGCGATATAGGCATGCTCAAAATGGGGGTGCTTGCCTGTTTCCTCTGGGGCAAGGGCAAGGTCACCTGTGGTGTCGTCGGGGACGTAGTCGTACTCCTGAGCTGCGTCTGCCTCGGGAGCTACGTCAACGTCGGGGTCTACCGAGAGAGGAGGGGGAAGAAACAGGTAAACATAATGCAAACAAATGCAACACGGTGCGTGTGATGCTATGATGCAGTGCAGGGTTGCCTAAATATGCATCTAAGTCATTTTAGTTATTTTTAGAATTAATCCGGGATTTATTTACCGAAGTGTGTGCACTATTCATCAGCCGGATACGGGTCCGGAGTTACGAGTTCTTCTATGTAGGGGGTTCCGATAAAGAAACAGATGGCACGATCAGACTCGTCTCACAGACTCGTCTCATCGTTCTGAGCAACTTTCATGTTTTAACTTTTTCGATCCGAGCTACGGTTTAAAAGTTATGATTTTTCGAACTTTATTTGAATTTCTGGAATTACTTTAATTACAGAAAATGAATTATGACGTCAGCATGACGTCACTGTGACGTCAGCGGTCAACAGCGTCGCTGACCAGTCAAACATGACATGTGGATCCAGTGGGACCCACATGTCAGTCTCTGTTAAGACTAACAGTGAATTATCTTAATGCACAGGGTTAATTAGGGGGCGGGCCCCACTTGTCAGTGAGAGGGGGTGAACAGGGCCGCGTTGACTCTGGTCAACGAGGTCAAAGTGGGCCCCTGGACCCACTGGTCAGTGAGACAGGGTGACCCACGTGGCAGCCACGTCGGTGGTGGCCGGCGGCGACGCCAAAACGCGGCAGAGGCCTCGGGCCTCGTCGGATGTAGCGACGGCGGCGAGCATCGCGGCGGACGCCGGAGTTCGGCCGTAGCTGGAAACGGAGTAGCAGCGCGCTACGGGGCAAAAGGAATGGCTGGGAAGGAGCTGCGCGACGCGACGAGTGCAACAGGCCCGCCCCCGTGACCATTTGGTCATCGGAACGGCGCCGGCGACGAGCGCGAGCGGCGGCGCGTTCGGGCGCCGGTGAGACTAAGGCTAGGGAGCGTGCGAGGCCAAACAGAGAGACGGGGAAGGTAGAGTGGCTCACCGCGCGGCTAAGAAAAGCCCTCATTAGGCTTAGTAGCTGCCGGAGTTCGCTGGTGACGACGGAGATCGTCGGAGCAGAGGCAGAAGGGAATGGCGTCGTGCGGCGTCAGCGGGGCTCCTCAGCTCCGCCTGGATGCGTCAGGAGATCGAGCAGACGACGGCGGAGGCGAGGGATAGCTCGAGTGGTCGGGACGGCGCCGGTGGCCGCGGGATCTCGTCGTCGCAGCGACAGCTCTGCTCGGGCGTCGACGAGATCGAGAGGAAAGAGGAGCGAGAGGAGGGGATTTGCGGGGGCTAGGGTTGGAGAGGCCGAGGGGGAGCCGGGGTTGCTCTTATCCTCCTCGCAGCGGCAGCGGCGCCGGGGGATGGGCGACAGCTGCCCATCGCCGGCTCTGGCGCGCGCGCGCTGACACGGGGAGGAGGAGGACGACCCAGGTGGGCTGGGCCTGGCCTGCGGTGCTGATCGGGGCACTGTGCACTAAAGCCCAGTGCACAGTGCCTCGCTTTTACTTTTCTGTTTTGTTTTCTATTTTTCTTTTATTCTATTTCTGTTTTATAATAGTTAGGCCACCTGTGCATTTTTGTAAAATGTGAGAGTTGTCCCAAATATTGCAATGCAACATTTCCTTCCACCAAAAACTGGTTTGGGCAGAATTGGACTCCATTTGGATTAGAAATGAATTTAAATGGATTTGAATATTCTGTTTTGGTGCTGTTTCATCTTGTTTGAGTCACTTGTCCAACTCCAATTATTTTGATGTTGATTTTAGAAATGTTCCTGGATTATTTGCCATTTAATGAACATTTTCCCAACAGAGTTTGTTCAACTTCATAATCCACTTATGAATTTGAATTGATTTTCAGATGTGAATTTGAATTGGATCATTAACCCATATGACTTGGCACTGCAAATGATCATGACTTGGCAAGATTAACAGAGTGTCACAGAGCTTATTACAAGGGGGTGTTACAAGTTCTCCTCCTCTAAAAGAAATTCTCGTCCCGAGAATTTAGGAGGTAGAAGGAAAGAGTCCGGGATATTCTTCCCGAAGATAATCCTCGCGTTCCCAAGTGGCTTCTTCTTCAGTGTGATTCGACCACTGCACTTTCAGGAACTTGGTCATCTTCTGACGAGTTCGACATTCAGATTCGTCGAGGATGCGGATCGGATGCTCCTTATAGGAAAGATCATCTTGTAGCTCGAGCATCTCACGATCCACTGCACGGTGCGGGGATTCCTTGAAGCACTTACGGAGTTGCGACACGTGGAAGACATCATGAATATGGGAGAATTGCGGTGGCAACTCCAATTGATATGCCACCTGTCCATGTCTAGCCATGATGCGGAATGGACCAATATAGCGAGGAGCTAGCTTGCCCTTGATTCCGAAACGACGGGTGCCCTTCAAAGGAGTGACACGGAGATAGGCTTGATCACCAGGTTGATAGATCACACCCCATCGCTTGCGATCATAATTACTCTTCTGACGATCTTGAGCTGCTTTGAGATTCTCCCGGACAATTCGGACTTGTTCTTCGGCATGCTGAATAATGTCCGGTCCAACAAGAGGTCGTTCCCCAGTTTCTGACCAATTCAGAGGGGTTCGACATTTACGACCATAAAGAACCTCGAAGGGGGCCATTTTTAAGCTGGCTTGGTAGCTGTTGTTATAAGAGAACTCGGCATACGGGAGAGATTCCTCCCATTTCTTACCGAAGGATATAACACAAGCTCGAAGCATATCTTCAAGCACTTGATTAACGCGCTCAACTTGACCTTGGGATTGGGGATGATAAGCTGAACTCTAGGTAATATGAGTTCCCATTGCTTTCTGGAAACTTTCCCAGAAATGGCCAGTGAAAATGCTGCCACGGTCTGAACTGATTTCCTTGGGAATACCATGGAGTGAAACAATTCTGGAGATATATAGCTCTGCTAACTGACTAGCAGTAATAGTCTCCTTAACTGGTAGAAAGTGTGCAACCTTGGAAAGTTGGTCAACGACGACAAGAATAGCATCATGACCCTTCTGAGACTTGGGAAGACCAGTAATGAAATCCATCTGCACTTTATCCCACTTCCACAGAGGAATAGGGAGCGGTTGCAGAATTCCAGCAAGTTTCTGATGTTCTGCCTTGACGCGACGACAAACGTCACACTCGGCAACATAACGAGCAATATCTTGCTTCATTCTAGACCACCAGTACCTTTGATGAAGATCTCGATACATCTTGGTACTAGCCAGATGGATAGATAGCGGTGTATCATGGGCCTCCTTCATGACTTTGTCAGTCATCAGCTCGAAGCGAGGTACTACAATGCGGTCTCGGAAGTACAAGGTTCCATCTTCAGCAATCGAGAAATCCCTGTACTTTTGAAGGTGAAGCTCTTTCTTCATTAGACCAATTTCAGCGTCTTTAGCTTGCGCAATCTTGACAGCTTTCTCAAGATCTGGTTGTATCACAAGGTTATTAAGAGAACCTTGAGGAATGATACAAAGGTTCAGCTTGCGCAATTCTTCATATAGCTGGGGTTGAGCTTGCTTTACCATAAGGTTACTGCAATATGACTTGCGGCTCAAAGCATCAGCCATCACATTAGCTTTGCCAGGAGTGTAGGAAATACCACAATCATAATCGGTGATTGTTTCCAACCAACGCTGCTGACGAAGATTAAGTTCCGGTTGAGTGAATAAGTACTTCAAGCTCTGATGATCGGTGTAAATCTCACACCGATTACCAAGGAGGTAATGACGCCACTGCTTCAAAGCATAAATGACAGCAGCAAGTTCGAGGTCATGCACTGGGTAATTCTCTTCATGTGGACGCAGTTGTCGCGAAGCATAAGCAATTACTCTTCGCTCTTGCATTAGGACGCAACCTAGTCCTTGGCGAGAGGCGTCGCAGAAGATCACAAAATCTTTGCGAGAGTCTGGAGGAGCAAGGACTGGAGCAGAAGTCAGCTTGTCCTTGAGGGTCTGGAAGCTTTCCTGACATTTGTCTGTCCACTCAAACTTAACGCCTTTGTGGAGCAGATTAGTCAGGGGCTTGGCAATCTTGGAGAAATTCTCGATGAAACGGCGACAATAACTTGCAAGCCTGAGAAAACTTCTGACTTGCTTGACATTCTTCGGAGGGGTCCAGTCAAGAATAGCCTGAACTCGTTCCAGGTTAACTGCGATACCATCCTTGGAAATGACATGTCCAAGGTAGGTTACCTCAGAAAGCCAGAATTCGCACTTAGAGTACTTGGCATATAATTGGTGCTCTCGAAGTCTCTCCAGAACAAGACGAAGGTGCTCAGCATGTTCTTCTTTGTTCTTCGAATAAACCAGAATATCATCCAGATATACCACGACGAATTTGTCGAGGTAATCCATGAATATGTAATTCATTAAGCGGGAGAAGGTAGCTGGAGCGTTTGTTAAGCCAAACGACATGACGGTGTACTCGTATGAACCATAGCGAGTAACGAATGCAGTCTTCGGAATATCCTCTTCGCGGACACGGATCTGGTGATAACCCAACCTCAAGTCAAGTTTAGAGAACACCGAAGATCCATCAAGTTGATCATATAAGTCATTGATCCGGGGAAGCGGATATTTATTCTGGATAGTTGCCTGGTTGATGGGGCGATAATCTTGGACCAAACGGTTAGTTCCATCCTTCTTCTTAACAAAGAGAGAAGGTGCTCCCCATGCGGAGGAACTAGGGCGAATGAAACACTTCCTTAAGGATTTATCAATTTCTTCCTTAAGCTCAATAAGATGGTGCGGAGGCATCTTGTAGGGACGCTTCGCAATAGGAGTGGTGCCAGGCTTCAAGTCGATGACGAACTCGACAGCTCTAGCAGGGGGTATTCCTGGAAGTTCTTCTGGAAAAACATCCAGGAAGTCACAGACAACTGGGATATTCTCGATCCCATCAAGTGGAGAAGCATTCAACGCGTTCAAGGCATAAATTTGAGCCTCAGCGTTCTGGGTAAGGTGAGCTTGATAGTTCACTATCTCATTTGATGGGTGCAAGAGGTGTACAACTTTAGTGGCACAGTTGATTGAGGCATAATCGGCCTTCAACCAGTCCATTCCCAAAATAAGATCAATCTTGGAAGATCTCAGGATTATGGGAAATGCCTGAAATTTCAACCGCTCGATCTCAATTGTGACTTCGGGGCTGAATAGGGTGGCTTGGCACTGACCCGCAGGAGTGTTCACTGCTAACGGTTGGTGCATCGTTTCACATTTAATGTCATGCATGAGTGCAAAATGTTCTGACATGAATGAATGTGATGCTCCTGAATCAAATAAAATAGATGCTGGAACTGAATTAACGAGAAGTGTACCCATCACAGTGTCTGGTTGAACTGGAGCTTCGGACATGTTGACGTGGTAGTACTGCCCACGACCATAAGAAGGTCTGGCATTATTGTTGCGCTGTTGAGGAATACCACGGCCAGCAGAAGGAAGAGCCAGTTGATTCTGATTCTGAGAACAGTCTCTAGCACGGTGACCTGGCTTGCCACACTTAAAGCATAGTCCACTATCAGGACGAGGTGCTGGAGCTCGAGGTGCTGGAGCTGGCAGAGGCTGCCTCGGTGGTGGAGGTGGCAGGCGTGGTGCAGCATAAGAGGGCCTGTTTGCAGGAGCTGCTGAACGGATCATGCCTTGGGGAAACCAGATGCGTCGCTTCTGGGAAGACGAGCCCGAAGATGAGCCCGTTTATCGGGTGCGTCTGGAAGCTTCTTTATGCTTCTTTAGTCCAGTTTCAACCATAATAGCCTTATTCACCAAAGTGGCGAAATCAGGGTAATCTTGAACAAGCAGGGCCAACTGTATATCATGATGTAGTCCTTCACGGAACTTCTCTTGCCCTCGTTCATCAGTAGGAATGTCCTCTTCAGCATAGCGAGATAAGTCTAGAAACTCGCGCTGATAGACTTCTACGGTCTTGTTTCCTTGAACAAGGCTACGAAACTCAGCCTTCTTCCTAGCTATGACAGCTAGAGGAATGTAGCGGGCTCGAAAAGCAATCTTGAACTCTGCCCAAGTGACGACAGTACCAGGCGGCAGAGTCTGTCGGTGAGTGGCCCACCATTGGGCTGCGGGACCCTTCAGAAGATAAGTCGCAAAAGTGACATAGTTGACTTGGGCGACACCAGCAGA
The DNA here is from genome assembly GCA_011799875.1 of Thinopyrum elongatum. Taxonomy (NCBI): domain Eukaryota; kingdom Viridiplantae; phylum Streptophyta; class Magnoliopsida; order Poales; family Poaceae; genus Thinopyrum; species Thinopyrum elongatum. Next base: position 436,759,084 of record CM022300.1, read on the forward strand.
CTCCATCTCATGGGAGATGTCACGCAGCCAGTCATCTGCATCTAGTGGGTTGACTGTGTTACGGAAAAACGATGGACTGAGCCTCATAAATTCTGGCAGGGTGATGGAAGGTGGCTGCTGATTAGCATCAGGATGAGGGAATTGCTGCATAATCCCCGTCATAAACTGGCGGTTGAGTTCAAACTGTTGCATCATCGCTGCCATGTAATCAGGTGGTGGCGGCGGTGGCGGGTTGTTGTCAGCCATCCTGCTATTCCAACAGGGGTATTTCAGCAATAGCTTATGCAAGTGTTTATCAACAAACATGATGTAACTCGACGTTATTGAAAGAGTGCAATAGATGCTAAAAGTAGTCATTAAGACATACAGATCCATACACAGTCGGTTACAATCGGGCAGCATAACGGCGCAAATTGAAAAGCTAGACACACTAGGCGGCACGCAGGCACGCGGTAAGGAAGTACACAACGTGACATAGCAAAGGCTACATCAGCGTCGGAGAAAACCACTGAAACGGGATAACTGCAAGTGCGGACGACGAATGTTCGTCGCGGCAGGATCCTGTGCTCCATGTGCACTCTGATGCAGAACCCGGTCTCGAACTGTAAGATGAGGTACACGTGCAGGCGTGTGACCTCCCACTGCAGGCCAATCAATACCTGGCGGCATCTCGGTCCTGCGTGGGTAAAGGATATACTCCGGATGTATCCCTGCATGAACAGCTGGTAGCAACTGTGTCATAGCCTCGTAGTAGCGTGCTCGAGTGGCGAACAACTCGACGGCAAGAGCCCGAACAGTTCGATCCAGAGCCTGAGTGCACTGAATCAGAATCTGCGGTTCGTAGCGTCGAGACTCGTACGGGGCACAGATAGCTGTGTAAAATCCAGTAGCATCTCCAACAGGTGCATACGGAATGTACCGAAACACAGAGTCATCCAAGCTAGCATTGTGCTCTCCTCGGAGACGTGCGACAGCAGAGTAGGCGGCATCATGGACTGCCATCTCAATCGTCACGCCTATACCGTGGAAAAGATGTAGCTCAGTGTCTGAGTTGTTCTGCTGATCATAGATCCGAACTTCAGCATAGTACTGTTCCTGGTTGAACTCGCGGTAAACCTCATAGAACATGTACTCGGGATACCAGCGGTAACCCAGTCTACTCAGGAGGGCGATCAGAACAGCTGGAAACCCAGGGGCATCACGAGCCCAAGTGCGACGCACAAGCTGGGTCGTAGGCCGCGGTGGAAACAGTCGATCCATCTGAAACAGAGAAGTTCAGGGTTGTCATAAGACAATAAGAAGTATAACCGATCCCAGAAGGAAAGGTTAAACAAAACAATGGAAAGGAAAATGATTATCAGACTAATCAGATCAACGTCAGGGAAATCGCACTGAATCCAGCTCTCCGGGTGGATAGAATTAACGAGATCCTAAATGTCGGTGTTAGTAAAATTTTATTAAACCCGAATAGATGAGAGATTAGAATCCCAGAGTAAAGACGAGGAATAAATGATCCTAATACCACCCAGTTGGCGACGTGGGCCCGTAAGCCACACAGCCAAGTTAGTAAAACAGTTTTTGACCACTAGACTCAACTTCGGCCAAGGAATTGGGAAGGGGGATACCTAAAGGCAGTCGGCTCTGATACCAACCTGTGACGACCCCGGCTTAATCGTGCACTAATCATACACGCAAATGCGCACGATCAAGCCTAAGGACTCACTTGAAGATATCACAACACAACTCTAAAACATAAATAAAGTCATACAAGCTTTATATTACAAGCCAGGGCCTCGAGGGCTCGAATACATAGCTTGATGGCATACAAGCGTCAGCGGAAGCATCAGATATCTGAGTACAGATATATTACAGAGAGAGAGAGAGATAAGCCTTCACAGAGGCGGGGTAAAATAAAATACTACGATCGAAAGGCGTAGGCCTCCTGCCCTGGACCCTCCGATCCTACTCCTGGTCGTCAAACGGCTCCTCGTAGTAGTAGTACTCGCCAGGCGGGTAGTAGTACTGGTCGTCGGCTGGGGCGTCTGGCTCAGGGGCTCCGTCGTCTGGTGGCATCAAATGGAATATGGGGGAAAAAGAAAGTAAAGCAAACGTGAGTACTCATCCGAAGTACTCAGCAAGCAAGGATCTACACTACATATGCAACATTGTCAAAGGAATGGCTGTATATGTGGACTGGGCTGCAGAAATGCCAGAATAGAGGGGGAAAGCCTAGTCCTATCGAAGACTAGCATCTTCAACAATCTTCGACAGTCTTGCAGCAATAGAAGAGAACAGATGATCATAATGTAAAGTAGTAGTAGTAGTAGTATCATCAACCTCGACCTGAGATCCTTTCTCGACTCCCTGCGAGAAAGCAATCCCAGAGCCGTACTATCCAGTTCTCATCTCATGTCATGTTCTAGTTGTACCGATCGGGATACAACTCCGAGTGTCCGTTACCGTAGGACAGGCTATCGATAGAAGTTTCTTCCCTGCAGGGGTGCACCAAGTTACCCACCACGCTCGCTTAACTCCGGCCGGACACACTTTACTGGGTCATGCCCGGCCTCGGCTAAGCAACACGCCGCAACCCAACCGAATACCTAACAGAGAGGTCAGCACGCCGGACTAAACCTATGCGCCCAGGGGTCTTGGGCCTTCGCCCCGGGAACTCCTGCACGTTGCGTACGCGGCTGAAAGCAGACCTAGCAACCCCTTATACAAGCGCGATTGCGTTCCCAGTCCAATTCAGCGCGCGCCGCTCAGTCGCTGACGTCCATTAAGCTCCGGCTGAAGTATACGACGCAGAACGCCCATACTATGCCCACGTGATGGTTAGTGCTATCGGGCCAGAGGCCCCTCGGATCAAATATCCAAACCGTAGTGGATTAGGAGCGCGCGGAAACGAGCAGAGACTCACGATCGATGTGACCCCGTCGCCCCGTCTCGAGGACTTGCGGCAAGGGCTAAGAATGCCCGGCCACGCCTCGTAGTTATCTCGCGGGCACCATCCAGGTCAACCCGACTCCACATCACCTCGCATTAAGCTCGCGCGGGTACCCCTCAGGGCCAACCCGTCTTTAGTATCATGGTTTAGTGCAAGTCAACTCAACAACAGTATCTGTGTGTCTGACACCAGGGGAGCCCTGAGGAATCACCCTCGATGGAACCCCACCTGATGTTAAAGTCAAGGTGAACAAAGGAGGAATCACCCTCGAGGTCCACACTTGAGGAGTTGCGCGACGATGTCATTATCGGGGGTGGTGTAGGAGGAATCACCCTCGCTTACCACGACCGAGTAACTAACCTACAAGGTTAACATCAGAAGTGCTGACGAGGTATCACCCTCGGCACTTGACGGTAACCCAGCAGTGTCGGCAACTAAGGGGGAAGTGATGTGCGGTGCCAGGGTCTAGTCTTCAATCCCGATGATCGGGTCTTCTGACATCCAGGCGGGCAGTCGGGATCAAGTGGGGGTCCCTGTCGTGTCTCTACCCAGCCTATACTAAGGAGTCTAGGATAACCAGTAAGGTAGCAAGGCAAGTTACAATAAACAGGCTATGCAGCAGATATAGGAAAACAGTAGGAGTAGCAGTTCTAATGCAAGCATAAGAGAGAAGAGAGTAGGCGATATAGGCATGCTCAAAATGGGGGTGCTTGCCTGTTTCCTCTGGGGCAAGGGCAAGGTCGCCTGTGGTGTCGTCGGGGACGTAGTCGTACTCCTAAGCTGCGTCTGCCTCGGGAGCTACGTCAACGTCGGGGTCTACCGAGAGAGAAGAGGGGGAAGAAACAGGTAAACATAATGCAAACAAATGCAACACGGTGCGTGTGATGCTATGATGCAGTGCAGGGTTGCCTAAACATGCATCTAAGTCATTTTATTTTATTTTTAGAATTAATCTGGGATTTATTTACCGAAGTGTGTGCACTATTCATTAGCCGGATACGGGTCCGGAGTTACGAGTTCTTCAACGTAGGGGGTTCCGATAAAGAAATAGACGGCACGGTTAGACTCGTCTGGTCGTTCTGAGCAACTTTCATGTTTTAACTTTTTCGATCCGAGCTACGGTTTAAAAGTTATGATTTTTTGAAGTTTATTTGAATTTCTGGAATTACTTTAATTACAGAAAATGAATTATGATGTCAGCATGACGTCACTGTGACATCATCGGTCAACAGCGTCGCTCACCAGTCAAACATGACATGTGGGTCCAGTGGGACCCACATGTCAGTCTCTGTTAAGACTAACAGTGAATTATCTTAATGCACAGGGTTAATTAGGGGGCGGGCCCCACTTGTCAGTGAGAGGGGGTGAACAGGGCCACGTTGACTCTGGTCAACGAGGTCAAAGTGGGCCCCTGGACCCACTGGTCAGTGAGCCAGGGTGACCCACGTGGCAGCCACGTCGGCGGTGGCCAGCGGCTCGCCGGCGGCGACGCCAAAACGCGGCGGAGGCCTCGGGCCTCGTCGGATTTTGCCTACGGGCCACCAAAAAGGACAGGGCCGGTCGCATTCGAACGGCCACTCGACGGCGCGTCGAGTGGTGGCGGTAGCGTGGCCGGAGACGGCGTGTAGCGACGGCGGCGAGCATCGCGGCGGACGCCGGAGGTCGGCCGTAGCTGGAAACGGAGTAGCAGTGCACTACGGGGCAAAAGGAATGGCTGGGAAGGAGCTGCGCGACGCGACGAGTGCAACAGGCCCGCCCCCGTGACCATTTGGTCAACGGAACGGCGCCGGTGACGAGCGCGAGCGGCGGCGCGTTCGGGCGCCGGTGAGACTAAGGCTAGGGAGCGTGCGAGGCCAAACAGAGAGACGGGAAAGGTAGAGTGGCTCACCGCGCGGCTAAGAAAAGCCCTCGTTAGGCTTAGTAGCTGCCGGAGTTCGCTGGTGACGACGGAGATCGTCGGAGCAGAGGCAGAAGGGGATGGCGTCGCGCGGCGTCAGCGGGGCTCCTCAGCTCCGCCTGGATGCGTCAGGAGATCGAGCAGACGACGGCGGAGGCGAGGGATAGCTCGAGTGGTCGGGACGGCGCCGGTGGCCGCGGGATCTCGCCGTCGCGGCGACAGCTCCGCTCGGGCGTCGACGAGATCGAGAGGAAAGAGGAGCGAGAGGAGGGGATTTGCGGGGGCTAGGGTTGGAGAGGCCGAGGGGGAGCCGGGGTTGCTCTTATCCTCCTCGCAGCGGCAGCGGCGCCGGGGGATGGGCGACAGCTGCCCATCGCCGGCTCTGGCGCGCGCGCGCGCTGACACGGGGAGGAGGAGGATGACCCAGGTGGGCTAGGCCTGGCATGCGGTGCTGATCGGGGCACTGTGCACTAAAGCCCAGTGCACAGTGCCTCGCTTTTACTTTTCTGTTTTGTTTTCTATTTTTCTTTTATTCTATTTCTGTTTTATAATAGTTAGGCCACCTGTGCATTTTTGTAAAATGTGAGAGTTGTCCCAAATATTGCAATGCAACATTTCCTTCCACCAAAAACTGGTTTGGGCAGAATTGGACTCCATTTGGATTAGAAATGAATTTAAATGGATTTGAATATTTTGTTTTGGTGCTGTTTCATCTTGTTTGAGTCACTTGTCCAACTCCAATTATTTTGATGTTGATTTTAGAAATGTTCCTGGATTATTTGCCATTTAATGAACATTTTCCCAACAGAGTTTGTTCAACTTCATAATCCACTTATGAATTTGAATTGATTTTCAGATGTGAATTTGAATTGGATCATTAACCCATATGACTTGGCACTGCAAATGATCATGACTTGGCAAGATTAACAGAGTGTCACAGAGCTTATTACAAGGGGGTGTTACGCCCGCACCTCCTCGAGCCACATCCGGCGAGATCCACCGGCTCTTCCTCTCCGACGATGGCCCAAAATCCATGGCCCTCGAGCTGCCTCGGGGTCCTCCTCTCCGTCCACGGCCAGACGCAGGCCGGACGCGTCGTCTCCGACCTCCGCCGGCATCCACGGCCCCCGCGCCACCCCTAGACATCGGCGCGTGATGGCGAGCTGGTGGTTCTGCTTGCGTGAACTACAGAGGGGAACGGGATCTGCGCTCACGTGCCCCCCAGCTTCTCTTCCAGCAAGGACAAACGGCCTCGATCCGGCGTTTCCTCTCCTCACCGTCGTCCCCTTCTCAGTCCGTTGTCGTCCACCACGGGGAGAGGGGAGAAACTCCCAGCACCGCCCTGTGTCATTCGAGCGGTGAAGCCCCCTTGCAGTTTGCAACATGTACGAGTGCAGTACGAGAGTTGCGTTGGTGCAGCCCGCTGGCCTCCAGCAGGGGATGCAGCTCTTCGGTGGGCGAAGTGCGGTCCACGACGAGCGCCAATGCAGTGCGGTGCTCTCCAATTCTTCAGATTTCTTTTGGGCAGTTCAATTTAGAGCTTCCCTGCCGCCCCACAGCCCCGGTGGTCTCCCACCTCCCTACTTCCATCCTCGGGGGCCGACCCACAACTGAGGATGCACGGTTCCGGCCTCCCGCCCCTCCCCACACCGATGCGCTGGACGACAACAGCACCGGAGGTGAGCGCCCTCCTCTCTCTCCTTTCCTTCTTCCTCCTCACCTCTCCCTCGCATCTCGCTTGTGCCCCGCAGGTGGCGCCACACCATCTCAATCTTGTCCCTGCGCCACACCATGGTCCCGCGTGTGTGCATTTCGGTGTGAGCTCAAACGAAGACACAGATCAGTCCACTATGTTCTCTAATGCAGAAAAAAGGAGGAAAAACCAATTATAGAAAAAGAAATGCAAGACTCGCCCTCCTGCGAGCAGTTCATTCAGAGTTTGATTGATGTCCTGTATTGTGGGTCTTGGAGTTCGATTGGCGCACCCCTAGTAAAGTTCATAAAAAATTGTGTGTTGAGATTGCAGTGTAATGCATAGTATAGAGGAGTTTACTTTGTAAAAAATTCTACAGAGGAGTTCACTTTTTATTATTTTTGGAAGAATTTTTTTGCAAATTTGTATGGACATAGTTTATAATTTGTTAAAAATCGGATGTTGAAAGCATGATGTAGTTTCACTGTTAAAAAAAACCCCTTGGTGGTTACGACAAAAAAAAGCATGCAGTTTGTTTCGGATTGGGTCGCGGCTCACTTCCTTCGATGCAAAATTCGAATCGCACTTGTTCCTGCGTGGCGTCATGTGTTCCAAAAAAGTAAATTGCATCGGCACTTACAGTGCATTTCGCTCTCGCGTGCGGTTCACTACACTTGGCCTCGCAGTTGAGATGAAATTATAAAGAGAAAATGCTAGCAAAAAATAAAATAATGCAGTTCCCTTTGTTGACATTGCAATGCGGTTCATTTTGTAGTGAGTCAAGTGGTTCACTCTGTAAAGCAAGATTGTCGAATAAAAGTATGAAGTTCACTACTCTCGTTGGTGTGGTTCGCTACTCTCTTGTGTGCGGTTTGCTACTCTCGTCTCCTGGTACAAAACACACGAAAATTTACTTTGACAGGAGAAATCATGAAATTCACTTGACTGTCTGATGCAGTGCGGTTTCCCGTCTGAAGCAGTGCATTTTTCTGTCTGATGCAGTTCCTTCGTCGATTTTGGTGTCGCGAAAAACAGAGTGCCCGCATTTCGATAAAATCAAAACTGCTCTTAAACTGTAAGGAATTAGAGAGAGTGTTGTACATGAAAAAGTTACGTCTCGTCGATATCTTTCCAACGGCGTATCATTTGAATCATTCCAACAAGTGGTTTGTAAAAATTCACGAAAAAACTGCCGCTGCCACTCGTCGTCCACCGCACAATTTTCAAAATTAATTTAAAACTGTAAGGAATCTCTATAACCCACAAGTATTGGGGATCGTTTGTAGCCTTTTTCGATAAATAAGAGTGTCGAACCCAACGAGGAGGTAAAGGCAGAACAAATATTCCCTCAAGTTCTATCGACCACCGATACAACTCTACGCACACTTGATGTTTGCTTTGCCTAGAACAAGTATGAAACTATTTTGCAAGAATAATACTACTAGTACTTCGCGAGAATAAAACTATGAATAAATTGCAAGGTAATAAAAGTGGATAGCTTTTGTCAACAAGAAAGTCATTTGTCCCTAGGCAATCGATAACTAGACTGGTAATCATTCTTGCAATTTTATATGAGGGAGAGGCATGAGCTAACATACTTTCTCTACTTGGATCATATGCACTTATGATTGGAACTCTAGCAAGCATCTGCAACTACTAAATATCATTAAGGCCGTGAAACCCAACCATAGCATTAAGTATCAAGTCCTCTTTACTCCCATACGCAACAACCCACTTACCCGTGTTTAGGCTGTTGTCACCCCCGCAACCGACAATAAGCGAATCATGAACATATTGCAACACCCTACAGCAAGGACCCCTCACGTTTGTGCGAGACGGAGGGTATCGTAGGACAGCACCATAAATAAAATATACAATCATACCAACCAAGATCACGATTAACCCATATGACAAAACGGATCTACTCAAACATCATAGGATAACCATAGATCATTGGGAAATAATATATGGAGTTGAGCACCATGTTTAGGTAGAGATTACAGTGGGGAGAAGGGCTGTTACACCGCTGCATAGAGGGGGAGAGAGTTGGTGTTGACGGTAGCAAGATTGTTGATGTAGATCGTCGTTACGATCCTTGCCCCGGCGGCACTCCGGCGCCACCGGGAGAGAGGGGGAGAGAGCCCCCCTCCTTCTTCTTCTTCCTTGGCCTCCCCCCTAGATGGGAGGAGAGTTCCCCCTCTGGTCCATGGCCTCCATGGCGGCGGAGGGGCGGGAGCCCCTCCGAGATTGGATCTCCCTCTCTGTTCTCTTGTGTTTCACGTTCCTGTTTTCTGGTCCTTCACCATTTCTTAAATTCCCGGAGATCCGTAACTCCGATTGCGCTAAAAAAATGACATGATTTTTTTCCATAAATTATCTTTCTTGCGCCCGAAGAAGGGCCCCAACCGACTTACGGGGAGGGCACAAGACACCTGGCGCCAGGGGGTGCCCGGCATGCCCTAGTGGGTTGTGGAGGCCGTGGGCCTTCGTTTGCGTTGATTCCACCTCCCAAAAATCACATATATTGCAAAATAATTCTTCGTAAATTTTTATCGCGTTTAGACTTTGTTTGATATGGATTTTCTGCTAAACAAAAAACATGCAACAAACAGGAACTGGCACTGGATCAATAGGTTAGTCCAATAAATCATATAAATTATTGCCAAAAGTATGTAAAAGTTGTATAATATTGGCATGAAACAATCAAAAATTATAGATACGACAGAGACGTATCAGCATCCCCAAGCGTAATTCCTGCTCGTCCTTGAGTAGGTAGATGATAAAAAAGATAATTTTTTATGTGGAATGCTACCTAGTATAATCTTGATCATATATCTAATCATGGCATGAATATTAAGACACGAATGATTCAAAGCAATAGTCTATAATTTGACATAAAGACATCAATACTCAGGCATCCCAACAAATAATCGTGTCTTTCAAAATATCAACGCTAAAGAAAGTTATCCCTACAAAATCATATAGTCTTGCCATGCTCTATCTTCTTAACACAAAGTATTTATCATGCACAACCCCGATGACAAGCTGAGCAATTGGTTCATACTTGTTAACGCGCTTCAGCTTTTTCAACCCTCAAGCAATACATGAGCGCGAGCCATGGATATAGCACTACGGGTGGAATAGAGTATGATGATAGGGGTAAATATAGAGAAGACAAAAAAGTAAGAAAGTCTCACATCGACGTGGCTAACCAACGGGCTATGGAGATGCCCATCAATTGATATCAATGCGAGGAGTAGGGATTACCATGCAACCAATGCACTAAGAGCTATAAGTGTATGAAAGCTCCAAATGGAAACTAAGTGGGTGTGCATCTAATCCTATAATGAAAAATTCCCACTAGTATATGGAAGTGGCAACATATGAGACTCTCTATATGAAAAACATGGTGCTACTTTGAAGCCCAAGTGTGGAACTAGCATGCCCCTTCTCTCTTTGTTTTTATTCTTTTCTTTTTCTTTTCCTTTTTTTTCTCTCATTGTCCAGAGTCTCATCCCGACTTGTGGGGGAATCATAGCCTCCATCATCCTTTCCTCACTGGGACATGCTCTAATAATGAAAATTGATGATCATCACACTTCTATTTATTTACAACTCAATATTACAACTTGATACCTATAACAAAATATGACTCTATATGAATGTCTCTGGCAGTGTACCAGGATGTGCAATGATCTAGCGTAACATGTATAAAAAATGATGAACGGTGGCTGAGCCACAACTACTATGTCAGCTATACGATCATGCAAAGCAATATGACGATGAATGCTCAAGTCATCAAAACGGAAGCGGTGGAAGTTGCATGGCAGTATATATCAGAATGGTTATGGAAATGCCATAATAGGTAGGTATGGTGGCTGTTTTGAGGAAGATATAATAAGGCTTATGTGTGATAGAGCATATCATATCACGGGGTTTGGATGTACCTGCGAAGTTTGCACCGATGATGACCCACAAGTATATGGGATCAATTGTAGCCTTTTCGATAACTAAGAGTGTCGAACCCAACGAGGAGCAGAAGGAAATGACAAGCGGTTTTCAGCAAGGTAATGTCTGCAATTACTGAAATTGTAAGTAGCAGAGTAGTTTGATAGCCAGATAATTTGTAATGAGCAAGTAACAATAGTAGTAACAAAAGTGCAGCAAGGTAGCCCAATCCTTTTGAGGCAAAGGACAGGCCAAAACGGTCTCTTATAATAAGCAAAGCGTTCTTGAGGGTACACGGGAATTTCATCTAGTCACTTTCATCATGTTGGTTTGATTTGTGTTCGCTACTTTGATAATTTGATATGTGGGTGGACCGGTGCTTAGGTGTTGTTCTTACTTGAACAAACCTCCTACTTATGATTAACCCCCTCGCAAGCATCCGCAACTACGAGAAAAGTATTAAGAATAAATTCTAACCATAGCATTAAACTTTTGGATCCAATCGGTCCCTTACGGAATAGCGCATAAACTAGGGTTTAAGCTTCTGTCACTCTCGCAACCCATCATCTAATAACTACTCCACAATGCATTCCCTTAGGCCCAAATATGGTGAAGTGTCATGTAGTCGACGTTCACATGACACCACTAAGGGAATCACAACACACATACTATCAAAATATCGAACACATATCAAGTTCACATGATTACTTGCAACATGATTTCTCCCGTGACCTCAAGAACAAAAGTAACTACTCACAAATGATAATCATGCTCAAGATCAGAGGGGTATTAAATAGCATATTGGATCTGAACATATAATCTTCCACCAAATAAACCATATAGTAATCAACACTACTAGTCACCCACAAGCACCAATCTATAGTTCCGGTACAAAGATTGAACACAAGAGATGAACTAGGGTTTGAGAGGAGATGGTGTTGTTGAAGATGTTGATGGAGATTGCCCTCCCCAAGATGGGAGAGTTGTTGGTGATGATGATGACGATGATTTCCCCCTCCGGGAGGGAAGTTCCCCCGGCGGAATCGCTCCACCGCAGGGCAAAAGTGCTCCTGCCCAAGTTCCGCCTCGAGACGGCGGCGCTCCGTTCCGAAAGTCCTCTCTTGATTTTTTCTAGGTCAAGATGACTTATATACCAGAAGATGGGCACCGGAGGTGGGCCGAGGGGAGCACAACCCACCAGGGCGCGCCTGGGCTCCCTGGCGTGCCCAGGTGGGTAGTGCCCACCTGGTGGGCCCCCTTTGGTACTTATTGGCTCCAATATTTCTCATTTATTCCATAAAAAATCTCCGTAAAGTTTCAGCTCATTTGGAGTTGTGCAGAATAGGTAGCCTGACGTAGCCTTTTCAGGTCCAGATTTCCAGCTGCCGGAATTCTCCCTCTTTGTGTGTACCTTGCATATTATGAGAGAAAAGGCATTAGAATTACTCCAAAAAGCATTATTATGCATAAAAACATCATAAATAACAGTAGGAAAACATGATGCAAAATGGACGTATCAACTCCCCCAAGCTTAGACCTCGCTTGTCCTCAAGCGAAAACCGAAATCGAAAAACATGTCCACATGCTTAGAGAGAGAGGTGTCGATAAAAACAAAATACGGACATAGAAGCATCATGTAGTTTTATTATAACAACAACAAACTTTAACATAAAACTTTTATCATAGAACTTTTATCATAGACTTCTCATGAATAAGTAACAATTCATCACACAATCGAAGTATAAAGCATAAACTCTATTAGAAACCAACAAACTATGTTCTCAGTCAACTTTGCAACTACAATTCATCATCTTTTCAGGAAGGGTCACGTATCGGAGCCTTTAGGCAAGTCCACATACTCAACCATCATATAGTCTTCTATGATTGCTAACACTCACCGCATACACATGAGCAAAACGTTTTAACCGGACACATAGAAAGATAGGGGCTTATAGTTTCGCCTCCCAATGTATTCACCTCAAGGGTGATGTCAACAATAATAACTCATGCTACCCATATTCAACTGGACATATGTGCCTAGATCTTTCCTCACCACATGATGCTTGCCAAAGGAGAAAAATAAAAGGAAAAGAGAGAAGAACTTTGACTCTTGCATAAAAGTAAATACATAAAAGTAAAAGATAGGCCCTTCACAGAGGGAAGCAGAGGTTGCCATGCACTTATTTGTTTGTATGCTCAACCCCTTAATGCAAAAGAACGTCATGTTATATTGCCCCTTGTGATGGCAACCTTTATTATGCAGTCTGTCGCTTTTATTCTTCACCATCACAAGTTCGTACAATGCTCAATTTTCTCTTACACTAAATGATCTCACACTTTTAGAAGCAATTTTTATTGCCTTATTGCACTGATGACAACTTGAAGGATCTTACTCAATCCATAGGTAGATATGGTGGACTCTCGAAAATAAGATTTGGGTTTAAGGGTTTTTTGGATGCACAAGTAGTATCTCTACTTAGTGCAGAATTTTTGGCTAGCAAAGATGGGGGCAAGCACCACATGTTGAAGGATCTATGACAATATAACTTCTATGTGAATATGAACAAACATAAATCATTAAGTTGTCTTCCTTGTCCAACGTCCACAATTTTGGCATATAATATTTTGATGGGGGCTCACAATCACAAAAGATTTCCATGATAGTGTATTTATATGTGAATCTTCTCTTCCCTTATTAATTCTTTCATGAGTTGCATCATTGACTAATGCTATGTTTGTCAATCTCTAATAAAATTTTCTACTTATAATTTTCCTTATGTGGTGTTATCACCTACCATAGGATTAGCATATGATCTTTTCATTTATTTCCTTTCTCTTTATTGAAACATGAAAGTAAAGAAAGCAAAAAATCAAACTAAACTTTATTATATATCTCGCACACGATTACAAGGATGGATTACTAAGCAAGCTCTCAAAAAGAAAGGATCGAACTAAACTTTTATTCATCTTAAGCAAAAGATAACCATGGATCGAACTAAGAAAAGTAAAGGCAAAATATAGTGGGGGTGATACAATACCGGGGCACCTCCCCCTAGCTTGGCGGAAGCCAAGGGGAGTGCCCATACCCGATACTCAATTTTCTTTTGGTGATGAAGAAGGAGGTGGTGGTGATGATGAAGTAGAAGCGATCTTGTCCTCGGGTTTCCATGGCAGGGGCTCACCATTATAAGAGGAGGAGTGAGTCTCACGGGTCCTGCAACTGGCAGCCAAACTCATACCTTTAAACCTTGCCTCATATTCAAAGACTTGGTTTTGGAGGTCGTAGATCTGGCTCTGGAGGAAGTTGTTTGCTCGTTGAAGGAGAAGACGATGTCCTTCATGGACTTGCCCTCCACCTTGAGATCATGGGTGTAGTCCGCGATCATGAGGTGATTGGCATTGAGTCCACGTTCCACCATCCCCTTGCACCGGAAAACGTCCTGCTCCACAGCTTCAAGCCTAGCCTCCACGGATCCAGTCCCCTTGGGGCCTTGCACATCGCGGATGTGGAGCACCCCCTCACGCATCTGGATAGCTTGAGGGTGCTGCGTCACCTCCCGCAGATATGGGTTGATGACGTTCTCGAAGAACTTGTCCTTGGAGGAGCTTGAAGCGGCCATGGTGGATTAGATCTGTCAGAAAACAGCAAGGAAAAGAAAACAGGAGATTTCTCCGCGATAAGAAGGTCAATAGGTTCGGGGGGTGGTATATAAAGATTTTTTATCTTGGGAAACAAGCAAACGGAAGAAAACGGAGTCCGGAAGGTACCCGAGGTGGGCACAACCCACTTGGGCGCGCCTGGCAAGCCAGGCATGCCCTGGTGTCTTGTGCCCACCAGGGGTGCCTTCCTGGTTGCTTCTTATTTTCCTAATTTTCTAAATATTCCAAAACTGACAAAAAATATTTTTGCGGATTTTTCGGAGTCCGTTTACTTACCGTATCACGTACCTCCTCTTTTTCACGATTCTGGAGTGTTCCGGAAGGACTCTTTTATGTGTTCTTCCGGTGTCATAGTTTGGATAATATTACTTTCAACATTAATGGGCGTACCTGAGATATAATGTTTTATTCGTTTCCCATTAACAACCTTCGGGTTAGTACCTTCGGCATTATTTATTTTGATAGCTCCAGACCGATAAACCTCCTCGATAACATAGGGTCCTTCCCATTTGGAGAGGAGTTTTTCTGCAAAGAATCTAAAACAAGAGTTGTACAAAAGAACATATTCTCCAACTTTGAACTCACGCTTTTGGATTCTTTTATCATGCCATCTTTTAACTTTTTCTTTAAATAACTTGGCATTTTCATAAGCTTGGGTTCTCCATTCATCTAATGAGCTAATATCAAATAACCTCTTTTCACCGGCAAGTTTGAAATCATAGTTGAGTTCTTTAATTGCCCAATATGCTTTATGTTCTAACTCAAGAGGCAAATGACAAGCTTTTCCATTAACCATTTTATAAGGAGACATACCCATAGGATTTTTATATGCTGTTCTATAAGCCCAAAGTGCATCATCTAATTTCTTAGACCAATTCTTCCGGGACCTATTGACAGTCTTTTGCAAAATTAATTTTATTTCTCTATTGCTAAGTTCAACTTGACCACTAGACTGAGGATGATAGGGTGATGCAATTCTATGGTTAACATCATACTTTGCAAGCAGTTTACGGAAAGCATCATGAATAAAGTGTGAACCACCATCAGTCATTAAATATCTAGGACTCCAAACCTTGAGAAAATAACTTCCTTAAGCATTTTAATAGAGGTGTTGTGATCAACACTAATGGTTGGAATAGCTTCTACCCACTTAGTAACATAATCAACATCAACCAAAATATGAGTATACCCATTAGAGGAAGGAAAAGGTCCCATGAAAACAAATCCCCAAACATCAAATGGTTCAACAGCAAGAGAATAATTCATAGGCATTTCTTGATGCTTACCGATATTACCTATTCTTTGACATTCATCACAAGATAAGACGAACTTACGAGCATCCTTGAAGAGAGTAGGCCAATAAAAACCAGATTGCAATACCTTATGAGCAGTTCTGTCTCCCGCATGATGTCCTCCATAAGCTTCGGAGTGACATTTTCGTAGGATTTATCCCTGTTCATGCTCAGGTACACAACGTCTAATAATACCATCTACTCCTTCTTTATAAAGATGTGGGTCATCCTAGAAGTAATGTCTTAAATCATAGAAGAATTTTTTATTTTGTTGGTATGTAAAGCTAGGTGGTAAATATTTAGCAACAATGTAATTAGCATAATCAGCATACCAAGGAGCGTTATTAGAAATATTTATTGCAGCTAACTGCTCATCAGGAAAGCTATCATCAATAGGTAGTGGGTCATCAAGGATATTTTCAAGCCTAGACAAGTTACCAGCTACGGGATTCTCTGCTCCTTTTCTATCAGTAATATGCAAATCAAATTCTTGTAGCAAGAGAACCCACCTAATGAGTCTAGGTTTAGCATCTTTCTTTTCCATAAGATATTTTATAGCAGCATGATCGGTGTGAACAGTCACTTTGGAATCAACAATGTAGGATCTAAATTTATCACAAGCAAACACAACTGCTAAGAATTCTTTTTCAGTAGTAGCATAATTTCGTTGGGCACTGTCTAGAGTTTTACTAGCATAATGGATAACATTTAGTTTCTTATCAACTCTTTGTCCTAGAACAACACCAACAGCATATTCACTAGCATCACACATAATTTCAAAAGGCAAGTTCCAATCAGGTGGTTGAACAATAGGTGCAGTAATTAAGGCTTTCTTGAGTGTTTCGAAGGCTTCTAAACAATCATCATCAAAAACGAAAGGAGTGTCCTTTTGCAAAAGATTTGTAAGAGGCCTAGAAATTTTAGAAAAGTCTTTGATAAATCTCCTATAGAAACCAGCATGACCAAGGAAACTACGAATACCTTTGATATCTTTAGGACATGGCATTTTCTCAATTGTATCAACCTTAGCTTTGTCCACCTCAATACCTCTTTCAGAAATTTTATGGCCCAAAACAATACCTTCATTAACCATAAAGTGGCACTTCTCCCAATTCAAGATAATATTTTTTTGCTCACATCTCTGTAAAACTCGATCAAGGTTGCTTAAACAATCATCAAAAGACTTCCCATAAACAGAAAAGTCATCCATGAAAACCTCAACAATCTTTTCACAAAAGTCAGAGAATATAGCAGTCATACATCTTTGAAAGGTAGCAGGTGCATTGCATAAACCAAAAGGCATACGTCTATAAGCATAAGTTCCAAAGGGACAAGTGAAAGTGGTCTTTTCTTGATCAAGTTGAGAAACAGGTATTTGTGAAAAACCAGAATATCCATCAAGGAAACAAAAATGTGTGTGCTTTGACAATCTTTCTAGCATTTGATCAATAAAAGGCAAAGGGTAATGATCTTTTCTAGTTGCTTTGTTTAATTTTCTAAAATCAATTACCATTCTATAGCCTGTAACAATTCTTTATGGGATGAGTTCATTTTTATCATTAGGAACAACAGTAATTCCTCCCTTCTTAGGGACACAATGAACAGGACTTACCCACCTACTATCAGCTATAGGATATATTATACCTGCTTCCAGAAGTTTTAATATTTCCGTTCTTACCACTTCTTTCATCTTCGGATTTAACCGACGTTGGTGATCAACAACGGGTTTAGCATCAGGTTCCATATTAATTTTGTGCTGACATAGAGTGGGACTAATGCCCTTAAGATCATCAAGAGTATATCCAATAGCAGCTCTGTGCTTCCTTAGAACTTTCAATAGTCTTTCTTCCTCATGTTCTGAAAGGTTAGCACTAATAATAAGAGGATATTTCTTTTTCTCATCAAGGTAAGCATATTTCAAAGTGTCTGGCAATTGTTTTAATTCAAACACAGGATCACCTTTAGGTGGAGGAGGACCTCCTAGAGTTTCAATAGGAAAATTGTGTTTAAGCAGAGGACGTTGTTCAAAGAAAATCTCATCTATTTCATTTCTTTCACGCATATGTAAAGCATTTTCATGGTCTAGCAGATATTGTTCTAAAGGATCAATAGGAGGCACAGCAATAGAAGCAAGACCAATTATTTCATCCTTACTAGGAAATTATTTTTTATGAGGTTTTCTACTAAACTTGGAAAAGTTAAACTCATGAGACTCATCACCAAAACTGACACCGACAGTTTGTTTCTTACAATCTATTTTAGCATTAACGGTGTTCAAGAAAGGTCTACCGAAGATAATGGGACAAAAATCATCTTGTGGGGAGCCAAGAACAAGAAAATCAGCAGGGTATTTTATTTTCCCACACAAGACTTCAACATCTCTAACAATCCCAATTGGTGATATGGTGTCTCTATTAGCAAGTTTAATAGTAACATCTATGTCTTCTATCTCAGCGGGTGCTATGTCATTCATAATTTCTTGATATAAGGTAAAGGGAATAGCACTCACGCTAGCACCTATGTCGCATAAACCATGATAACAGTGATCTCCTATTTTAACTGAGACAACGGGCATGCCAACAACAGGTCTACGAATATCTGACTTATCAGGTTTGACAATTCTAGTAGCTTCATTACAGAAGTAAATAACATGCCCATCTATGTTTTCTTCCAGGAGATCCTTAACCATAGCAACACTGGGTTCTACTTTGATTTGTTCATCAGGTTTAGGTGTTCTAATATAACTTTTGTTGACCACAGTTGAAACTTTAGCATGTTCCTTTATCCTAACAAGGAAAGGTGGTTTCTCAATATAAGCAGTAGGAATAACTGGATCAACATTATAAATAATAGTTTCCTCTTTAGCTGGTACCAGTTCTTTAATTTTCTTTTTAATAGGTGGGTGATATTTAAACCACTTCTCCTTGGGGAGATCAACATGAGTAGCAAATGATTCACAAAAGGAGACTACTATCTCAGAGTCAAGTCCATATTTAGTGCTAAACTTTTGAAAAGCATCGGTATTCATAAAAGATTTAACACAATCATACTTAAGCTTAATACCTGACTCTTTACCTTCGTCGAGTTCCCAATCTTCAGAGTTGCATTTAATTCTTTCTAAAAGATCCCACCAGAATTCAATGGTCTTCTTCATAAAGGAACCAGTCCAAGAAGTATCAAGCATGGATTGATCATCACGAGAAAGCCGAGCATAAAAATTCTGAATAATAATTTCTCTTGAGAGCTCATGATTGGGGCATGAATATAACATTGACTTAAGCTTCCCCCAATCTAGAGCGATACTTTCTCCTTCCCGAGGCCAAAAATTATATATGTAATTCCGATCACGATGAACTAGATGCATAGGATAATTTTTTTGGTGAAACTCCAATTTCAATCGATTCCAATTCCAAGATCCAATATCATCGCATAGCCTATACCATGCCAATGCCTTTCCCTTCAAAGATAAAGGGAAAACCTTCTTCTTAACTTCATCCCCGGGTAAACCTGCAAGCTTAAACAATTCACAAATTTCTTCCACATATATCAAGTGCATATTAGGATGTTCGGTTCCACCTCCTACATAAGGATTAGCTAACAGTTGTTCTATCATACCCGAAGGAATTTCATATTCAATATTTTCAGTAGGTGCAGTAGGTTGAGGGGTAACTAATTGTGGTTCCGGTAGAGGTGAAGATACCCCGAACAAACCCCTCAAAGGATTATTTTCCATAGTAACAAGTGACAATAAATTTCAGCACGTAGTAATAATTTTTCCTTACCAATTTCCACTTACCAAAAGCGCTTCACTCCACGGCAATGGCGCCAGAAAATAGCCTTGATGACCCACAAGTATATGGGATCAATTGTAGCCTTTTCGATAAGTAAGAGTGTCGAACCCAACGAGGAGCAGAAGGAAATGACAAGCGGTTTTCAGCAAGGTAATGTCTGCAAGTACTGAAATTGTAAGTAGCAGAGTAGTTTGATAGCCAGATAATTTGTAACGAGCAAGTAACAATAGTAGTAGCAAAATTGCAGCAAGGTAGCCCAATCCTTTTGAGGCAAAGGACAGGCCAAAACGGTCTCTTATAATAAGCAACGCGTTCTTGAGGGTACACGGGAATTTCATCTAGTCACTTTCATCATGTTGGTTTGATTTGTGTTCGCTACTTTGATAATTTGATATGTGGGTGGACCGATGCTTAGGTGTTGTTCTTACTTGAACAAACCTCCTACTTATGATTAACCCCCTCGCAAGCATCCGCAACTACGAGAAAAGTATTAAGAATAAATTCTAACCATAGCATTAAACTTTTGGATCCAATCGGTCCCTTACGGAATAGCGCATAAACTAGGGTTTAAGCTTCTGTCACTCTCACAACCCATCATCTAATAACTACTCCATAATGCATTCCCTTAGGCCCAAATATGGTGAAGTGTCATGTAGTCGACGTTCACATGACACCACTAAGGGAATCACAACACACATACTATCAAAATATCGAACACATATCAAGTTCACATGATTACTTGCAACATGATTTCTCCCGTGACCTCAAGAACAAAAGTAACTACTCAAAAATGATAATCATGCTCAAGATCAGAGGGGTATTAAATAGCATATTGGATCTGAACATATAATCTTCCACCAAATAAACCATATGGTAATCAACTACAAGATGTAATCAACACTACTAGTCACCCACAAGCAACAATCTATAGTTCCGGTACAAAGATTGAACACAAGAGATGAACTAGGGTCTGAGAGGAGATGGTGCTGTTGAAGATGTTGATGGAGATTGCCCTCCCCAAGATGGGAGAGTTGTTGGTGATGATGATGACGATGATTTCCCCCTCCGGGAGGGAAGTTCCCCCGGCGGAATCGCTCCGCTGGAGGGCAAAAGTGCTCCTGCCCAAGTTTCGCCTCGAGACGGCGGCGCTCCATCCCGAAAGTCCTCTCTTGATTTTTTCTAGGTCAAGATGACTTATATACCAGAAGATGGGCACCGGAGGTGGGCCGAGGGGAGCACAACCCACCAGGGCGCGCCTGGGCTCCCTGGCACGCCCAGGTGGATTGTGCCCACCTGGTGGGCCCCCTCTGGTACTTATTGGCTCCAATATTTCTCATTTATTCCATAAAAAATCTCCGTAAAGTTTCAGCTCATTTGGAGTTGTGCAGAATAGGTAGCCTGATGTAGCCTTTTCAGGTCCAGATTTCCAGCTGTCGGAATTCTCCCTCTTTGTGTGTACCTTACATATTATGAGAGAAAAGGCATTAGAATTACTCCAAAAAGCATTATTATGCATAAAAACATCATAAATAATAGTAGAAAATCATTATGCAAAATGGACGTATCAACCGACTCTCGAGGTGAGAAAGGGCAATGCACGGTACCGTAGAGGCTAGCAAATTGCGGAAAGGTAAGAGTGCGTATATTCCATGGACTCATGATACGTCTCCATCGTATCTATAATTTTTGATTGTTCCATGCCAATATTCTACAACTTTTACATACTTTTGGCAACTTTTTATACTATTTTTGGGACTAACATATTGATCCAGTGCCCAGTGCCAGTTCCTGTTTGTTATATGTTTTTTGTTTCGCAGAAAATCCATATCAAACGGAGTCCAAATGCAATAAAAACTTATGGAGATTTTTTTTGGAATATATGTGATTTTTGGGAAAAAGAATCAACGCGAGACAATGCCTGAGGGGGCCACAAGGACGTGGGGCGCGCCTCAGGGGGTAGGGCGCGCCCTGGACCCTTGTGTCCACTCCGTAAGGCGGTTGGTGCCTTTCTTCGGCCACAAGAAAGCTAATATCCGAATAAAAATCGTGTTAAAATTTCAGCCCAATCGGAGTTACAGATCTCCGGGAATTTAAGAAACGGTGAAAGGCCAGAATCTGGGAACGCAGAAACAGAAGGAAACAGAGAGAGAGATCCAATCTCGGAGGGGCTCTCGCCCCTCCGCTGCCATGGACCAGAGGGGAAACCCTTCTCCCATCTAGGGGAGAGGTCAAGGAAGAAGAAGAAGAAGGAGGGGGGGCTCTCTCCCGGTAGCACCGGAACGCCGCCGGGGCCATCATCGTGACGGCGATCTACAGCAACAACTTCGCCGCCATCATAACCAACTCTCTCCCCCTCTATGCAGCGGTGTAACCTCTCTTTTACCCTCTGTAATCTCTCCTTAAACATGGTGCTCAACGCTATATATTATTTCCCAATGATGTATGGCTATCCTATGATGTTTGAGTAGATCCGTTTTGTCCTATGGGTTCATTGATGATCGTGATTGGTTTGAGTTGCATGTTTTATTATTGGTGTTGTCCTATGGTGCTCTCCGTGTCGCGCAAGTGTGAGGGATCCCCGCTGTAGGGTTTGCAATATGTTCATGGTTTGCTTATTGTCTGCGTTGCGTGAGTGATAGAAACACAAACACGGATAAGTGGGTTATGGTGTATGGGAATAAAGAGGACTTCATACTTTAATGCTATGGTTGGGTTTTACCTTAATGATCTTTAGTAATTGCGGATGCTTGCTAGAGTTCCAATCATAAGTGCATATGATCCAAGAAGAGAAAGTATGTTAGCTTATGCCTCTCCCTCATATAAAATTGCAATAATGATTATCGGTCTAGTTATCGATTGCCTAGGGACAAATAACTTTCTTGCGTTACAAAAAGCTCTCTACTAAAACTAACTTAGTTGTTTATTTATCTAAACAGCCCCTAGATTTTATTTACGTGCTCTTTATTATCTTGCAAACTTATCCTATCACACCTATAAAGTACTTCTAGTTTCATGCTTGTCCTAGGTAAAGCGAACGTTAAGCGTGCGTAGAGTTGTATCGGTGGTCGATAGAACTTGAGGGAATATTTGTTCTACCTTTAGCTCCTCGTTGGGTTCGACACTCTTACTTATCGAAAGAGGCTACAACTGATCCCCTATACTTGTGGGTTATCAAGACCTTTTTCTGGCGCCGTTGCCGGGGAGCAATAGCGTGGGGTGAATATTCTCGTGTGTGCTTGTTTGCTTTATCACTAAATAGGTTTTATTTGCTGTTCTAAGTTATTCTCTATCTTTAGTTATGGATATGAAACACGAAATACCAAAAAATTAGGTATACTTGCTACTCATGGAGATGGGGAACCTCCTAAAACCCTCGATGCTCATTATGTGAAAGATATTATGCACTACTTTAATAATCCTGAGAAAACCCCATTCAATTATATAATGGGAGACACGTTGGATCAACGTGAATACTTTAGGGATTATCGCTTGACTCAAAAAGGGAAACTCTTATGGGATCAAATTCATATGTTGCATTGGTATGCTCGAAATTTATGCTTGAGATATGATTATACTTGTTGCTCTAGGATGAAGGCTCCACACCTTCCCTTTTCATGTAAATTTAATGATAATAAAACCTTGGCTTCTTATGCTAATGGTATATATGATTACTATGATGTGGAACGAATAGAAGAATTTGTTGCTTTTAAGGGTGCTTATGAAATTGAATCTTTGTTTGAAAAGTATGAAGCTTTTGATGATGATGTTTATAGACCTGAAAATTTTGCTGTACTTAAATATTGCTATGAGAATTACGAATATAATTCCGATATTGATGCGTTTATTGAGAAAGTCTCCGCTGTCCAAGAAGAGACTAATATTTTGCAGGAAACTATGGAAGAAGAAATTGATGACACTGTGAGCTCATTAGATGAAAAAGATGATGAGGAGAGTGAAGAAAAAAAGGAGGAACAGCGGATTGATCACCCGTGCCCACCTTCTAATGAGAGTAACTCTTCAACTCATACATTGTTTAATTTCCCATCATGCTTACCGAAGGATAATTGCTATGATCCCTTTGATTCATTTGAAATATCCCTTTTTGATGAAATTGATGCTTGCTATGCTTGTGGCCATGATGCCAATATGAATTATGCTTATGGAGATGAACTTTCTATAGTTCCTTGTGTTAAGAATGAAATTGTTTCTATTGCACCCACGCATGATAGTCCTATTATCTTTTTGAATTCTCCCAACTACACTATATCGGAGAAGTTTGCGCTTACTAAGGACTATATTGATGGGTTGCGTTCTACTATTGCACATGATGATTTTGATAAATATAATATGCATGTGCTTGCTGCTCCTACTTGCAATTATTATGAGAGAGGAACTACATCTCCGCCTCTCTATGTTTCCAATATGATAAAATTGCAAGAAAATGTTTATACTATGCATTGGCCTTTACTTTGTGTGCATGAATTGTTCTTTTATGACATGCCGATGCACAGGAAGAGAGTTAGACTTCGTCATTACATGATATATGTTACTTTGTGCTCACTACTAAATTACAAATCATTGTTAATTAAAATTGGCTTTGATATACCTTGGGATCCGGGTGGATCCATTACTTGAGCACTATACGCCTAGCTTAATGGCTTTAAAGAAAGCGCTACCAGGGAGACAACCCGGAAGTTTTAGAGAGTCATTTATTTCTGTTGAGTGCTTTTATAAAGTTTTTTTTTTAAAAAAGTGGGGAACCTAAAGCTTTTTCAAAAAAGAAAAGTGAAAGTGAGAGAGACGAGCATTGTTAAAGTGGGAGCATGCCTTGAACTTTGTTCATGCCCATGAAAACTTTGTGAATCTTAATTACAGAAAATTTTCGACAAAAATAATTATCCCCTTGTATAAATCCATTGTATTATAAAAATAATGTGCCAAGATTTGCCTTTAGGATGATTAGACTGCTTGTTTGGTTTGTGCGGTGCAAAAACAGAAACTTTGGCTGTAGTGCGTGATTTTATATTTTTTACTGGAAAGTCAAACGCTTCTGAAACTTTTTGCACAGTACTTATATACAAATTTTTTATTTTTTCCTCATTTTTCAGAATTTTTGGAGTTAGAGAAGTATGGTAGATGTTCAGATTTCTACAGACTGTCCTGTTTAAGACAGATTCTGTTTTTGATGCATTGTTTTGCTAGTTTTGATGAAACTATCGATTTTATCGGTGGTATAAGCCATGGAGAAGTTATAATACAGTAGCTAAAATTCAAAAACAAAATATGAATGGGTTTGAAACAGTACTTAAAGTGGTGATTTGTTTTATTATACTAACGGATCTCACGAGGGTTTTGTTAAGTTTTGTGTGATTGAAGTTTTCAAGTTTTGGGTGGGATCACGATGGATGAAGGAATAAGGAGTGGCAAGAGCCTAAGCTTGGGGATGCCCGAGGCACCCCAAGGTAATATTCAAGGACTCCCAAGCAACTAAGCTTGGGGATGCCCCGGAAGGCATCCCCTCTTTCTTCTAACGATCATCGGTAATTTTACTTGGAGCTATATTTTTATTCGTCACATGATATGCGTAAATCTTGGAGCGTCGTGTGCTTTTTTATTTTTATTTTAATAATTGCACCATGCTGGTATGAGATAGTCCTTGGTTGATTTATAGAATGCTCTTTGCACTTCACTTATATCTTTTGAGTATGGCTTTATAGAATGCTTCATGTGCTTCACTTATATCATTTGAAGTTTGAATTGCCTGTTTCCCTACACATAGAAAACCGCCATTTGTAGAATGCTATTTTGCGTCACTTATATTTGTTAGAGCGTGGGCATATCTTTTGTAGAAAGAATTAAACTCTCATGCTTCACTTATATCTATTTAGAGAGTTGACAGGAATTGGTCATTCACATGGTTAGTCATAAAATCCTACATAAAACTTGTAGATCACTGAATATGATATGTTTGATTCCTTGCAATAGTTTTGCGATATAAAGATGGTGATATTAGAGTCATGCTAGTGGGTAATTTTGGATTGTAGAAATACTTGTGTTGAAGTTTGTGATTCCCGTAGCATGCACGTATGGTGAACCATTATGTAACGAAGTTGGAGCATGAGGTATTTATTGATTGTCTTCCTTATGAGTGGCGGTCGGGGACGAGCGATGGTCTTTTCCTACCAATCTATCCCCCTAGGAGCATGCGCGTAGTACTTTGTTTCAATGACTAATAGATTTTTGCAATAAGTATGTGAGTTCTTTATGACTAATGTTGAGTCCATGGATTATACGCACTCTCACCCTTCCATCATTGCTAGCCTCTTCGGTACCGTGCATTGCCCTTTCTCACCTCGAGAGTTGGTGCAAACTTCGTCGGTGCATCCAAACCCCGTGATATGATATGCTCTATCACACATAAGCCTCCTTATATCTTCCTCAAAACAGCCACCATACCTACCTATCATGGCATTTCCATAGCCATTCCGAGATATATTGCCATGGAACTTCCATCATCATCATATACATGACTTGAGCATTCATTGTCATATTGCTTTGCATGATCGTAAGATAGCTAGCATGATGTTTTCATGGCTTGTCCGTTTTTTGATGTCATTGCTACGCTAGATGATTGCACATCCCGGTACACCGCCGGAGGCATTCATATAGAGTCATATCTTTGTTCTAGTATCGAGTTGTAATATTGAGTTGTAAGTAAATAAAAGTGTGATGATCTTCATTATTAGAGCATTGCCCCATGTGAGCAAAAATAAAAGAGGCCAAAGAAGCCAAAAAAAGAGAGGCCAAAGAAGCCAAACAAAAAAAAAGAGAAAAAAACAAAAAAAATGAGAGAAAAAGAGAGAAGGGGCAATGTTACTATCCTTTTTCCACACTTGTGCTTCAAAGTAGCACCATGTTCTTCATATAGAGAGTCTCTTGAGTTATCACTTTCATATACTAGTGGGAATTTTTCATTATAGATCTTGGCTTGTATATTCCAACGATGGGCTTCCTCAAATTGCCCTAGGTCTTCATGAGCAAGCAAGTTGGATGCACACCCACTTAGTTTCTTTTTGAGCTTTCATAAACTTATAGCTCTAGTGCATCCGTTGCATGGCAATCCCTACTCACTCACATTGATATCTATTGATGGGCATCTCCATAGCCCGTTGATACGCCTAGTTGATGTGAGACTATCTCCTTCTTTTTATCTTCTCCACAACCACCATATTCTATTCCACCTATAGTGCTATGTCCATGGCTCACGCTCATGTATTGCGTGAAAGTTGAAAAGGTTTGAGAACATCAAAAGTATGAAACAATTGCTTGGCTTGTCATCGGGGTTGTGCATGATTTGAATATTTTGTGTGGTGAAGATGGAGCATAGCCAGACTATATGATTTTGTAGGGATAACTTTCTTTGGCCATGTTATTTTGAGAAGACATGATTGCTTTATTAGTATGCTTGAAGTATTATTGTCTTTATGTCAAATGATAGACTATTGCTTTGAATCACTCGTGTCTTAATATTCATGCCATGATTAGATTATATGATCAAGATTATGCTAGGTAGCATTCCACATCAAAAATTATCTTTTTTATCATTTACCTACTCGAGGACGAGCAGGAATTAAGCTTGGGGATGCTGATACGTCTCCATCGTATCTATAATTTTTGATTGTTCCATGCCAATATTATACAACTTTTACATACTTTTGGCAACTTTTTATACTATTTTTGGGACTAACATATTGATCCAGTGCCCAGTGCCAGTTCCTGTTTGTTGCATGTTTTTTGTTTCGCAGAAAATCCATATCAAACAGAGTCCAAACACGATAAAAACTTATGGAGATTTTTTTAAAATATATGTGATTTTTGGGAAAAAGAATCAACGCGAGACGATGCCCAAGGGGGCCACAAGGACGGGGGGCGCGCCCCAGGGGGTAGGGCGCACCCTGGACCCTTGTGGCCACTCCATAAGGCGGTTGGTGCCCTTCTTCTGCCGCAAGAAAGCTAATATCCGGATAAAAATCGTGTTAAAATTTCAGCCCAATCAGAATTACGGATCTCCGGGAATTTAAGAAATGGTGAGAGGCCAAAATCTGGGAACGCAGAAACAGAAGGAAACAGAGAGAGAGAGATCCAATCTCGGAGGGGCTCTCGCCCCTCTGCTGCCTTGGAGGCCATGGACCAGAGGGGAAACCCTTCTCCCATCTAGGGGGGAGATCAAGGAAGAAGAAGAAGAAGAAGGAGGGGGGGCTCTCTCCCCCTCTTTCCCGGTAGCACCGGAATGCCGCCGGGGCCATCATCGTGACGGTGATCTACACCAACAACTTCGCCGCCGTCATCACCAACTCTCTTCCCCTCTATGCAGCGGTGTAACCTCTCTTTTACCCGATGTAATCTCTACTTAAACATGGTGCTCAACGCTATATATTATTTCCCAATGATGTATGGCTATCCTATGATGTTTGAGTAGATCTGTTTTGTCCTATGGGTTCATTGATGATCGTGATTGGTTTGAGTTGCATGTTTTATTATTGGTGCTGTCCTATGGTGCTCTCCGTGTCGCGCAAGCGTGAGGGATCCCCGCTGTAGGGTTTGCAATATGTTCATGGTTTGCTTATTGTCTGTGTTGCGTGAGTGACTGAAACACAAACACGGATAAGTGGGTTATGGCGTATGGGAATAAAGAGGACTTGATACTTTAATGCTATGGTTGGGTTTTACCTTAATGATCTTTAGTAGTTGCGGATGCTTGCTAGAGTTCCAATCATAAGTGCATATGATCCAAGAAGAGAAAGTATGTTAGCTTATGCCTCTCCCTCATATAAATTGCAATAATGATTACCGGTCTAGTTATCGATTGCCTAGGGACAAATAACTTTCTTGCGTTACAAAAAGCTCTCTACTAAAACTAACTTAGTTGTTTCTTTATCTAAACAGCCCCTAGATTTTATTTACGTGCTCTTTATTATCTTGCAAACTTATCCTATCACACCTACAAAGTACTTCTAGTTTCATACTTATTCTAGGTAAAGTGAACGTTGAGCGTGCGTAGAGTTGTATCGGTGGTCGATAGAACTTGAGGGAATATTTGTTCTACCTTTAGCTCCTCGTTGGGTTTGACACTCTTACTTATCGAATGAGGCTACAACTGATCCCCTATACTTGTGGGTTATCAACTCACATTAGTCATAAATAACTCATATACTTATTGCAGAAGTTTATTAGCCCTCGAAGCAAAGTACTACTACGCATGCCCCTAGGGGGATAGATTGGTAGGAAATGACCATCGCTCGTCCCCGACCGCCACTCATAAGGAAGACAATCAATAATAAATCATGCTCCAACTTCATAGCATAACGAGAGACTATACGTGCATGCTTCGGGAATCACAAACCTTAACACCAATATTCTTACTAACCACAACCATTTACTAGTACCTCCCACATATTCCATCTCTATATCGCAAAACTATTGCAAGGAATCAAACATATCATATTCAGTGATTCATAAGTTTTATGTAGGATTTTATGACTAACCATGCAATTGACCAATTCCTGTTGACTCTCTAAATAGGTATAAGTGAAGCATGAGAGTTTTAATTCTTTCTACAAAAGACCATGCTCTAATAAATATAAGTGAAGCAAAAGAGCATTCTACAAATAACGGTTTCTATGTGAAGAGAAACAGGCAATCCAAACTTCAAATGATATAAGTGAAGCACATGAAGCATTCTATAAAGCCATACTCAAAAGATATAAGTGAAGTGCAATGAGTATTCTATAAATCAACCATGGACTATCTCATACCAGCATGGTGCATAAAAGAAAAGTTAAAAATAAACACAAAAGACGCTCCAAGATTTAAACATATCACGTGAACGAAACGAGGACGAAAACATATACCGATACTTGTTGAAGAAAGATGGGATGCCTTCCGGGGCATCCCCAAGCTTAGACGCTTGAGTCTCCTTGAATATTTACTTGGGGTGCCTTGGGAATCCCCAATCTTGAGCTCTTGCCTCTCCTCCTTCTCCTCATATCGAGACCTCCTCGATCTTTGATCACTTCACCACACAAAACTTAACCGAACTTTTAGTGGCGGGGTTAGTGAATATGGCAGTCAAATCCCATCATGTACTGCTATAACATTATTGTATAATTATAATCAGACATTATCCACTGTATGCTATTACAATTCTATGGCCCCAAGTCAAAGGAGGCTCAACAAGATTTCAAACATACGCAAATAATGAAGCTATAACAGCAATCTATGAAAACAGGACAGTCTGTAAAGATCTGAACATTCACCATACTTCTGTAACTCTAAAAATTCTAAAAAATTAGGACGAAATAAAAAATTTGTATAGAAATACTGTACAAAATGTTTTAGAAACTTTTGACATTCCAGTAAAAAATGTAAAATCACGCACTACAGCCAAAGTTTCTATTTTTGCACCACTCATACCAACAAGCAATCTAATCATCCTAAAGGCAAATCTTGGCACATTATTTTTATAATAAAATGGATTTGTACAAGGGGATAATTCTTTTTGTGAGAATATTCATGAAAAATTCTACATTGTTTCCATGAGCATGAACACAAGTGTTCAAGGTCGACCCTCACTTCTCCAATGCATAACTTCCAATCGCTTCTCTTTTGTCGAAAAGTTTTTAGATTCCCCTCTATATATTTTTTGTTTTTAAACTTTATAAAAGCACTCAACAGAAATAAATGACTCTCTAAAACTTCCGGATTGTCTCCCTGGCAGCGCTTCTTTTAAAGCCATTAAGCTAGGCAAAAAGTGCTCAAATAATGGATCCACCCGGATCCCAAGGTATATCAAAGCCAATTTTAATTAACAATGATTTGGCATTTAGTAGTGAGCACAAAGCAACATATATCATGCAATGACGAAGTCTAACTCTCTTCCTATGCATCGGCATGTCATAAAAGAACAATTCATGCACATCAAGTAAAGGCCAATACATAGCATAAGCAGTTTCTTGCAATTTTATCGTGTTGGAAACATAGAGATGTGGAGATGTAGTACCTCTCTCATAATAATTGCAAGTAGGAGCAGCAAGCACATGCATATTATATTCATCAAAATTATCATGTGCAACGGTAAAAGGCAACCCATCAATATAATCCTTAATAAGTGCAAACTTCTCCGATATAGTGTAGTTTGGAGAATTCAAAAAGATAATAGGACTATCATGTGTGGGTGCAATAGCAACAATTTCATTCTTAACATAAGGAACAATAGCAAGTTCATCTCCATAAGCATAATTCATATTGGCATCAAGGCCACAAGCATAGCAAGCATCAAGTTCATCAAAAAGGGATATTTCAAATGAATCAACGGGATCATAGCAATTATCATAGCATTCATCCTTCGGTAAGAACAAAGGGACATTAAACAATGTATGAGTTGAAGAGTTACTCTCATTAGAAGGTGGGCACGGGTGATCAATCCGCTCTTCCTCCTTTTGTTCTTCGCTCTCCTCATCATCTTTTTCATCCAATGAGCTCAAAGTTTCATCAATTCCTTCTTTCATAGACTCCTGCAAAATATTAGTCTCTTCTTGGACAGCGGAGACTTTCTCAATAAACTCATTAATATAAGCATTAGAAGCATAGTTTTCATAGCAATATTTAAGTATGGCAAAATTTTCAGATTCATAAAGAGTAGTATCATACTTTTCAATCAAAGAAGCAATTTCATAAGCACCCTTAAAAGCAACAAATTCTTCAATTTGTTCAACATCATGGTAATTATAAACACCCTTAGCATAAGAAGATAGAATTACATTATCTCTAAACTCACATTGATAAGGAAGGTGTTTCTTAGGGTCTTCAGAACAACAAGTAAAATCATGTATTTCACATAAATTCCAAGCGTAGCATTGCCTAGTATTAATTTGATGCAGTAAAAGTTTCCCTTTTTGAGATAAACGGTGTCGCACAAAACAAGCATGCTCATCTAATGATTTTCTCTCAAATAAGCTAGTTGGGTTTTCAGCACGAGCACATAGGGATCGAAGATGATCCAAGTAAAAAGCTTCAGCGGTATGATAGATTTTGGGTGGTTCTTCAACCATTGGTTTAGTAGGTACAACTAATTTTTTTGGTATTTTGCGTTTTCTACCCATAACTAGAGATAGAAAACAAGAGCACAAAATAAAATCTACTTAGTGATAAAGCAAACAAGCACACACGAGAACATTCACCCCATGCTATTGCTCCCCGGCAACGGCGCCAGAAAAAGGTCTTGATAACCCACAAGTATAGGGGATCGTTTGTAGCCTTTTTCGATAAATAAGAGTGTCGAACCCAACGAGGAGCTAAAGGCAGAACAAATATTCTCTCAAGTTCTATCGACCACCAATACAACTCTACACACACTTGACGTTTGCTTTACCTAGAACAAGTATGAAACTATTTTGCAAGAATAAAACTACTAGTAGTTCGCAAGAATAAAACTACAAATAAATTGCAAGGTAATAAAAGTGGATAGCTTTTGTCAACAAGAAAGTCATTTGTCCCTAGGAAATCGATAACTAGACCGGTAATCATTCTTGCAATTTTATATGAGGGAGAGGCATGCGCTAATATACTTTCTCTACTTGGATCATATGCACTTATGATTGGAACTCTAGCAAGCATCCGCAACTACTAAAGATCATTAAGGTCGTGAAACCCAACCATAGCATTAAATATCAATTCCTCTTTACTCCCATACGCAACAACCCACTTACCCATGTTTAGGCTGCTGTCACCCCCGCAACCGACAATAAGCGAATCATGAACATATTGCAACACCCTACAGCGAGGACCCCTCACGTTTACGCGAGACGGAGGGTACCGTAGGACAACACCATAAATAAAATATACAATCATACCAACCAAGATCATGATTCCCCATAAGACAAAACGGATCTACTCAAATATCATAGGATAACCATAAATCATTGGGAAATAATATATGGAGTTGAGCACCATGTTTAGGTAGAGATTACAGCGGGGAGAAGGGATGTTACACCGCTGCATAGAGGGGGGGGGGAGAGTTTGTGTTGACGGTGGCAAGATTGTTGATGTAGATCGCCGTCATGATCCTTGCCCCGGCGGCACTCCGGCGCCACCGGGAGAGAGGGGGAGAGAGCCCCCCTCCTTCTTCTTCCTTGGCCTTCCCCCTAGATGGGAGGAGAGTTCCCCCTCTGGTCCATGGCCTCTATGGCGGCGGAGGGGCGGGAGCCCCTCCGAGATTGGATCTCCCTCTCTGTTCTTTTGTGTTTCACGTTCCTGTTTTCTGGCCCTTCACCGTTTCTTAAATTCCCGGAGATCCGTAACTCCGATCGCGCTGAAATTTTTACACGGTTTTTTCCATAAATTATCTTTATTGTGCCCGAAGAAGGGCCCCAACCGACTTACGGGGAGGGCACAAGACACCTGGGTGCGCCAGGGGGTGCTCAGCACGCCCTGGTGGGTTGTGGAGGTCTTGGGCCTCCGTTTGCGTTGAATCCACCTCCCAAAAATCACATATATTCCAAAATAATTCTCCGTAAATTTTTATCGCGTTTGAACTTCATTTGATATGGATTTTCTGCGAGAAAAAAAATACAACAAACAGGAACTGGCACTGGACACTGGATCAATAGGTTAGTCCAATAAATCATATAAATTGTTGTCAAAAGTATGTAAAAGTTGTATAATATTGGCATGAAACAATAAAAAATTATAAATACGACGAAGATGTATCAAATCTCAAAAACATTTCTACATATGAAAGTTGCGCCTCGTCCTTAGCTTTCCAACAGCGTATCACACGTCTCGTTTCGACAAACGGTTAAAAAACTGGAGCGAAAATGGTACAAAAAATTGCAAAAAAATTGAAAAAACAGAATTCCGCGATTTAGTAAATTTGAAACTGCTCTTAAACCGTAACAAATTAGAGAAAGTAATACATATTAAAAAGTTACGCCTCGACGATATCTTTCCAACGGCGTATCATTTGCTTCATTCCGGCGAGCGGTTTGGGAAAAAAAGTGAAAATACGCTCGCTGCCACTCGTTGGGCGCCGCACCGTTTTCAAAACTGCTCTTAAACCGTGAGGAATCTCGAAAAAAATTGTACATAGCGAAGTTGCGCCTGATCCATAGCTTTCCAACGGTATATTACACGCCTTGTTACGACAAACGGTTTAAAAACTAGAACGCAAACAGTACAAAAAAAACTGCAGTGCTCTTGCATTCAGCGTGTAGTTCAGAAGTGTTAGCAGAATAACTATTCTGCTAATATTAGCAGAATAGACCGGCTGTGTTTAGCAGAATAGACCGGCTGTATAAATATAGTCATGAACATCATGACATGTGTTTCGCATATGTACTTCAAGTGTTGGTCATGCACAATTCGGCATTACCAGGCTATCACATGCTGATGTTTATGTACTGTAAGGGCAATGCCGCGGGTCCCAAAGAAGCTTGCTCCGGCCGTTGGCATTTGTAAAAGCATCTCCACTTTTCTTTAGGGCTTTTGGGGTAAAAAAAAAAGAACAACTTTCAACAGCTGGCCAAAATATAAAGTTGGCAAAAAAAATTGGGCATCCAAAAAAACACGCAGGCGTTGCGACACGCCGGCTGTTGCCGCAAACACAAAATCCAGCCACACATAGCCCTCATTTCCATCAAAATTCTCCAACTTAAGACACGCTCGGGGCTACTGACGGTGCAATACACCGGGGGTGGCCTCTCGGTGGGAAGCCTGGCTGTAGGCCTGCCTCGGGGCCCAGAATGCTTGGCAGAAGCCTGGCGACTGGAAAAGAAAATAGTTTGAGCTGAAAGTCCAAATCCCTTGTAACTTTTTTTTTGAACAGCCAAATCCCTTAATTGAATGCTGCTGACTCTATATCATGTTTTTCATTAGTTCAGTAGAAATGAATAAGTGAGCTATGGGTTCATCTTCAGGTCACAATGTGAGTCCCTGGTGTAATCCTATACTGCTTTAATACTTTTCACTTCTCAGTCGAGTGCTAGCATATTATAACCATGATCGTGAAAATAACATATTTATTTATTTATTGTTTGCATATGATCAGTGAATATTCCTGATGGCGACCATTTTATCAGTACGAGATCTCCATATATAGTTTTATTATTTCTACTACTCCCCAATGGTGAGATGCAGCAGCTCTCTGAACTCCAGCCTCCTGGTCTCCGTATGCAGCGTCCTCTTCTTGTTTGGCCAGTAGGTGACCCATATCCTGCCCTTGATCTCCCACTCCATGGTCTTGCCGGCTGCGGCCGCGCACATCCTCCAGCACACGTCCTCCCCGTACTCGTCGCCGGCAAAGATGACTCCGCCGCTCCTGGTGAAGGGTCTGGTGGGGCTGGTGTACCGGTTCCTGAACCAGGACCTCGGCTGGAAGAGCTCCAGCTTGGGCGGGTCGCTGGAGAAGACCTCCCTGCCCCCGCCGCCGCTGCCGTGGAGGAACCAGCTGAGCGACGCCGTGTTGCCGTGCACCGAGTGCTCGAACTTCCAGGGCTTCATGGTCCTGGTCACCGTCTCGTGCGCCGACACGCTGATGCCGATCGACGCCGGCGCGGCGGCGAGCGTCGTGTCGATGCCCTTGTCGGTGCCAACCTCCTGGACGGGGTTGTCCGTGGACCTGCTGACGGAGAGCGAGAGGATGTCCGACTGCGCCAGGGGGGTGAGCTGCAGCGATATGCGCGACGGGAAGTGCTTCTCGGCGGAGCCGTGGCCTTGCCTCGCCATGAGAGTCTCGGACACCAGCTGTATCACGTCGCACCTGCATGCAAAAGACCGATAAGTAAATCATCATTAGCTTATTATTGGTGCAGTTCTTGATTAATGCATGCATGGTGAGTTGAGTTGCGCGGATCCGAGAGAGACCGTATGTTGTCGACGTTGACGGCGACGTCGATCCAGTTCTCCTGGAACGCGACTCTGTACGCGAACTGGACGACGCTCTCGAGCTGCTGGTAGTTGAGCGAGAAGAGCAGTCTCTCATCTTTGACCAGCTGCTGCTGGTGTTGGTGATGGGACGGGTGGTGCTCCATGGTCATGGCAACGACCGGGCAGTACACCTGGACCTTCCATAGCCTGCTCGCCGACAGAGCATACGAAAAGACCGCGAAACGCAGCGGGGACAACGCGCCGGCGCCTGACCGGTGAGCCTCCATGACCCAGTTGGTGACGCCCAGATTCAGCGACCGCATCCACTGCTCCTCCAGGTCGGACCCGAGGGCCAGCATAAGCTCCCTCGCCGCGTGACGCATCTCGTCGCGGGTCAGCCGTGCGACGATCGCGCCGATGAACTCCCGCCGGGGCGTGGACGGAGCCTCGTAGATGCAGACCAGGAAGGCCAGGGCCAGGACGGACAAGCTGAGGATCTTGCCTGAACCTTCAGACACATGCACAGCTGGTAGCCTGAAGATGGCCCTGCTGCTAGAGTAAGGCCCGTATCTGAGCACCCCGCAGATGATCTCGAGCAAGAACTGGGCAGCAACGTCTGTGGTGTTCGCAGGCTTCAGCTTGGAATAATGGGAGCTCCAGAGCGAGACCGGATCATGGTCACGGGACTTGTCAAAGATGGAGAAAGACAAACTGAAGGGATGGGTTTCTTCAGATCGTCTGGTGACTACGAGGTGGAGGGATTGGTTTGTGGATGGAGAATTGCATATCTGGAGGGAGTGGGATTCGTCTGCCCTCCATTGCCCGGGGAGGCTCCTGATCCACTGCCAGATGTCAGGAGCAAAGCCAGAACCCATGGATGGCAGAGGAGGAAGAGCTGGCTCTATGGACTCCATGATCACCTCTGTCCAATTATATACACAGTTCAAGCCACGAGGTGAAATTGAAACGGGAAAGTACTAAGGAAGTCAAATTATTAGGAACAATTCGATAAGGCAAGTTGAGGGCAACTGAAACTCTACTTTCCCACGATTGCAAAGCCCCTTTCAGATGATGTGTAGATTCAGTATTGTCTAATTCAGTACATTGTTGAGTAGTGCAAGGGAAGGTTTTCCTGCTAATGGTGCCCAGCCTAGAGCTTATAAGTACTGCTTTTTTCGTCAATCTACATCAAGTCTAGTGAAATTACATCAAGGGAGATCAAGCAAGTCTAGTGCAGCGCAGAAAGATGATCCATCAAGACAAGAGAATGAGATAATCTCGACTAGTTTTCGTCCTGTTTTTCCATGATAAATGGGGTTATTCTCTTTCTTCTAACAGAATTGCAGTGCTCCTGCTCTTTCGAGGTTCATTCTAGTGAGAAAAGTTTGGCAGAGGAAATGATTTCCACTTTCTACATATATAGAGTTTAAAAGAAAAGAAAAACATCTTGACAATATCCGGCACTAAATAGGGTTTTGCTTTCGCGGTGCAGTTAGGTGCAATGAGGTATCATTCTTCGTGCCTTTGCCATGTGTGAACAGAACCAGATCCTTTTGTCATACGTAGCTTATTATCATCATCCCTCCGTGTGAGCTTTTTCTCGAGTTAATGGATGGACGCTTGATGCTTCAGGTAACATCAAGCAAGAAGTACTTGCTGAATCTCCCGAATCCTAGATAAGCTCACCAACTATTGAAATCATCGCCCCGAGTAACTTTCATTCTTCTACGCATCTACCCATTCAGTAGATTGCCTTCACCAAGTGTTATCCGCAAAAGTATCCACCACTAATCACTAGATAACTCTTCTAGATGAAAAGGAAATTTATATAACAGGGTGAAATACATAACTAGCACTGTTACCGTGATTTAAAGAAATGGTCTGCCTTTTTGTTGAAAACGGAGATTGACCCCGACCTCTACACCATTGTGATGCACATAATCATTTTATTAGAAGTTTAGCATCCATCCATTGCAACGACCGAGGTAAAATATATGACCACAACCGGCCCATAATAGAAATACATGACCCAAACACATATCCTATTACTGACACACTATCCAAAACTGGTTGAACGAATCGTGTCCGACCGTCTCCCATCGACTGCACCCAAAGTTCATACGCTTCTGAATGTCCATGCAGTGCAGTGAGGACACGTACTTATCCAAGTTGTAGCCTTCAAAATTACCTTCAAAAATGTTTGGAACGGTTATTCTATTAGAAACACGGTCATTCCGTGAATTCTAAGTTGCCCGTGATAAGGCACATACTCCAACTCGAATATGTCCTTTAATTTTGGGGTTAACTCCAACCAATCAGTTTCCGAGCAAATTTGTAATGCTAGTAGGTGGCGGTAAATTAAAAGATACATGGACCATACTCCGAAGTAAAAAGCCAAATGGGCATGAGAGAAAAAATGATGAATTGTTTCCTCCTGGTCACAAAAGCAAGTTTTTTTTTCATCCCTGCAAGTTTTGTTTCCTTGTATTATCTTTTATGAGAATAACCCCTCTCTTCACAAACCATAGATAACATCTTAATTTTAAACAGAATTTTAGTCTCCCAGATATGTTTGTCTGTGGAAGACCGTCTTCGGTGTTTATAAGATCAGCATACATGGATCCGACAATGAAAACACAGTTAGGATTCAACCTCCATGGGTATACATCAGGTGATTGCATTAGGTTGACCGTCAAATAAAGCCACACAGTCCATTTAACACAGGTCAACGTCCGTGAACTAAATATTCAATGGCCTCGCCCAAAGGCCAGAAGCAACCGATGTGTTTCTCCATTGCACAATATTATAAAGAGTTGGGTATTGCAAAGCTAATGGGATATGCCATAACCAGGTATATGAGAACTGGAAACGAAAATAGATTGTGCAGTTGTAAAATATTTATTGAATATAAGTAAAATACATGGTTGCATGTTGCCCCGCGCCTTGTTGATGAATTTATAGCAATAACTTTGTTTGGAATACCTCACAAAAAAAACTTTGTTTGGAATAAATCGAGAATATAGAGAATAATAATTCTCCTCATGCTTGTCATATATAAATTGTATCAGATCTATCAATAAATGGAGGTTGACTACACAACAAATTAAAAAAACTAATGATGTGGAGGGCTTGCATAGGCTTGATGATGTGGATGGCTTGTATGTGCTGGAAAAAGAAATGTGTGGTGAGTGAGATGTGTGTATATTGAGAGAAATAGAAGTACGGGGAATAAAAAATTTAGGTATAATGAAAGATGCCCCACACATCGTTGATGTCTTGCAAGTGCACAAGACTAGTTGAAGCACAATTCCTGTGAAGTACTATCTCAGTTTATATACCGTTCACTACTAGAGAAAACCTTACAGGTGAAGGCTGAACAGTAGCGCGGGTCAGAAGCAGGCGCTACTGCTACTTTATAGTAGCGCGGGTCAAAGGCGCGCGCTACTGCTATCTGTTTAGTAGTAGCGCGGGTGTGCCAAACGGTGCTGCTACTAAGTGGTCGTGCTAGGTATAGTAGCAGCACGGTTTACAAGACATGCGCTACTGCTAAGTAGATAGCAGTAGCGCGTGGTACAGACCCGCGCTACTGCTACTGCTACTGCTATGTTATCCTCTTCCTCTCCTCTTGACTCTCCCTCTCCTCCCTCACTCACTCTCCCTCTCTCACTGTCGCGACCGTGCTCCTCCCGCCGTCGCCGCATTGTTGCCGTCCTCCGAGCCCCGGCGCCCTCCGCGAGCTCCTTCCCTGCCTCGCCGTCCCCCGAGCCCTGGCGCCCCGCAACCTCCTTCTCCTCCACGCCTCCGCCGACACCCTAGGTGAGCACGCCCCAGCTTCGCCCTCCTTCTCCAGCCGCCGCGCCCATTCTCCCTCCTCCTCCAGCCACCGCCGGCCCTCCTCCCTCCTCCTCCTCTCTCCTCCCTCCCGCCTCCATTCTCCAGCCGTCGCATCTCCTCCATCCTCCCTCCTCCCTCCTAACTCCCTCATTTAACTAAATTAGTTTCTAGTGTTGATTTTCCTGAAGTAGTTTCTAGTTTCTAGTTTGTAGTTTACTGAAGTAGTTTATAGTTTCTACTTTATAGTTTCTATATTATAGTTTGTAGTTTACTATAGTTAGTTGGTAGAATTTTAAAAAATGTCATGTACTTGTTATATTGTGAAATTAGGGCATTGTTCTAGGGTTCATAGTATATTTACAAATATATTTCAGCAATCAAACTCTAATTTATATTGTGAAATTAGGGCATTTTTCTATGGTTCAAGAAGTAGACCGTAGGTAAAAAAACCAGGGCTTTTTTCTAGGGTTTAGGGAACAAATTGCAGACAGTAGAAATTTTTATTTGGAATAAAATTGGATATTATCATAGGTTACTATTTACTAGCCATTTGAAGATTTGGATAGCATATCGAGCATAGCTCACATAGTTATTTTATTTGTGTGCAGGGAAGATCACCGACGTGCCGCTCGACGACACCCAGAAGATCATCGGCATCCTCGATAGTCGTCCAGTGAGTAAAGCTTGTCTATTTAGACATGATGATGAGGACATGACTACCTTGGATACGACCAAAAATATTGCATACATGCATATTTGTGAGGTGATTTCTAATGCAAACTATGCAATAATTTATTTATGTTATCCAGGATAAAAATACTTCACAGACTTTTGTGCCATATGTAATTGCAGGTGTATGGGACATTTGTATAATCCACATATGAAGATAAGGGAAAAAGAGAAGTTTAGGTGCTGTTCAAAAAGTCCTCTCACGTCACTTTTGGGCCAAGAGAAGATAGAGTCCAAGTCTCTCACGTTCTGGACTCAGATTCGGACTGCACAGACATACCTGACTCAAAACGCGAATTTCTCTTTCATCCGGACTCCGAATTGGGTAATTCTTTTTTTGTTGGAAAGTAGATTTCGTTCACTTTCCAACCCAATTGGATTCACCTTCAAATTCGTCAGAGCGTGGAGAAATTGATGAAACAATCTGACGTTGCAGCAGAATCCGAGTCAAACTACAAGTCCAAAGGTGTTGCATCACCTCCACTTGGGCCCATGGGCCTTGTACGACCTAGGGTTGGTTTTAGGATGCCTTGGGACGTCCTCCCACCTCCTTGGCTGCCACCCCTTGCTCCTATATAAGTAGATCCATCTAGTAGCTTTTTGCTGGGGATTTGTTTAGTTAAAAGTTAGCCATTGCAACTTCGTGTACTTTGTTTGTGTCCAACGACCATATCAAGACCGCTTCGGGATCCCCACCTTCATCAATACTTCGTATATATTTGCAATATTCAAATTGCTTTATCATATTCTTGCTTGTTCTTCGATTGCTTGCAGGAATAGACCTTCGTGGTCAGGCTGATCGTGCTTCCGGCATCGTCGGTAACCTCCCAGAGATTGGTTTAGCGATTGCTAAGGCGCAACATCGTGCACGTTTGTAGTTGGATCATCAAAGTCGGCTCCACCAAATCGATAATTATCATCTCATCGAAAGATCGGGACCCTCGCCTCTATCAAGTGGTGTGATCAAAGTAGTGGGTAGCTAATCAGATGGTGCATTTAAATTGACAAGGCATTCGTCATTCTCATGTAGAGGTGGAAGATCAGTACCTTTGTCATTACCTCTTATGATGAACTCAGATGATGTAGCCACTCTCTGGGGTGATGTGTCACATGGTGGAGGTGATGTAGGCCTCACAACAATGGATGTGGCTGTCATAGTACAACTAGTAGTTGAAGGAACAACCGTATCAACTCTTGGAATGTGCACCGTGTGCTTGTTCTCCTTATGGGCAACACGTCGTTTTTTTCCTGTTCAACTTTGCAAGCAAGACGAAACAAACGGTCCATAGGATAAAACTCTTCATGAATTAGTATCTCCTGAATATCACGGTTTAATCCTCCCCAAAATCTATCCATTAGATCTTCTTCACTTTCTTCTAAAAAGGAATGCAACAAGGTAGTTTGTAAATCATCATAATATTTTGTGACGGTGTCACTACCTTGTTTTAAGTGTTCTAGTTTTTTAATCATGCCACGAGTATAATAAACATCGACGAATCTATCTCTCATGACAAGTTTTAAATCATCCCAAGTAGTAGGTATATAATCAGGGTATAACCGACAATGCTCGCTCCACAAAACTAAAGCAAAGCTACTGAACGTACTAACCGCAGCTTTAAGTTTTCTACGCTCATCGGAATTATGAGAAGCAAATATAGCATTTATATCGTACTCCCATTCAATATATAAATTAGGCCTAAAATGACCAGTAAATGGTGGCATGAAAACATTAACCTGATTATGTGCATTCTGATGTTGTTGCTCCTCTTGTGACGGTTGTTGTATTTTCTTAGGTGGTGGTAAATCTCCCACCTTATTGACAGAGGCGAGGGTCCCGATCTTTCGATGAGACGATAACTATCGATTTGGTGGAGCCGACTTTGACGATCCGACTATAAACATGCATGACGTTGAGCCTTAGCAATCGCTAAACCAATCTCTGAGAGCTTACCGACGATGCCGGAAGCACGATCAGCCTGACCACGAAGGTCTATTCCTGCAAGCAATCGAAGAACAAGCAAGAATATGATAAATCAATCTAAATATTGCAAATATATATGAAGTATTGATAAAGGTGGGGATCCGGAAGCGGTCTTGGTCTGGTCGTTGGACACAAACGTAGTACACGAAGTTGCAATGGCTAACTTTTAACTAAACAAATCCCCAGCAAAAAGCTACTAGATGGATCTACTTATATAGGAGCAAGGGCTGGTGGCCAAGGAGGTGGGAGGACGTCCCAAGGCATCCTAAAACCAACCCTAGGTCGTACAAGGCCCATGGGCCCAAGTGGAGGTGATGCAACACCTTTGGACTTGTAATTTGACTCGGATTCTGCTGCAACGTCAGATTGTTTCATCAATTTTTCCACGCTTCGGACAAATTTGAAGGTGAATCCAATTGGGTTGGAAAGTGCACAAAATCTACTTTCCAACAAAAAAAAGAATCACCCAATTCGGAGTCCGGATGAAAGAGAAATTCGCATTTTGAGTCAGGTATGTCTGTGCAGTCTGAATCTGAGTCCAGAACATGAGAGACTTGGACTCTATCTTCTCTTGGCCCAAAAGTGACGTGAGAGGACTTTTTGAATAGCACCTAAACTTCTCCTTTTCCCTTATCTTCATATGTGGATTATACAAATGTCCCATACACCTGCAATTACATATGGCACAAAAGTCTGTGAAGTATTTTTGTCCTAGATAACATAAATAAATTATTGCATAGTTTGCATTAGAAATCACCTCACAAATATGCATGTATGCAATATTTTTGGTCGTATCCAAGGTAGTCATATCCTCATCATCCTCCCCTTCTTGAAAACAAAGTTGTCCTCGGCGTTGCTTAATCTGAAATGTGGCTAACAAAACAGACAAGGTGTACATGTTGTATATGTTTATGTCCTTCATATATCGGACATGTTGTATATGTATATTGCCATGCTCTTCATCAAACCAAACGACACTGATCTCCGGGCTAGTGCTTTGATCCTTCGGATCTTCGGAGAGGCATCGGGACTTGTGGTTAACTTATCTAAGAGCATGGCAATGCCAATTCGCTGCAATGCAGAAGCAATGGGAAGGGTGGAGGCAATCCTGGGATGCCTGGCGGGCTCGTACCCTTTTAAATATCTTGGCCTCCCGCTAACGATGAGGAAACAAACGTCGGCGCAGCTCATGGGACTTGTGGACTGCCTCGCCCGGAAATTGCCAACATGGAGAGCATCCTCCATGCCCAAGAGCGGCTGCCTTCTCCTGATCAAATCGGTCCTCTGTG
This sequence comes from Thinopyrum elongatum, assembly GCA_011799875.1. Taxonomy (NCBI): domain Eukaryota; kingdom Viridiplantae; phylum Streptophyta; class Magnoliopsida; order Poales; family Poaceae; genus Thinopyrum; species Thinopyrum elongatum. The sequence goes on from CM022300.1 coordinate 436,802,066, forward strand.
CCACCCCGATCCATGCTATGATGGTGCTCGACATCCCATAAAAGGTACTCACGGCGATGGCGAAAATCTGTAGAGGGTTTCTTTGGTGCGCGCGTGACAGCACCAACGGTGGACAATGCAGAGTGGCTTGGGAGGCCGTGTGCACGCCCAAGTGGGCGGGAGGCCTGGGCCTCCCCAATCTCTGGTGGCTGAATGTTGCCATTCAAGCCCGATGGCCATGGCTCCAACGTACAGATCAATCCCGGCCATGGGCTGAATTCCAAATTGAGGTCCCAGAGGAATCAAGACAGCTCTTCAGGGCTGCGGCGAGAACAATGCTTGGCAACGGCATGCTCACCAACTTTTGGGAAGACCGGTGGCTTGCAGGATATAGGATCCAGGAGGTGGCCCCGTCCATAGACGCTATCGTTGCACCCCGCGCGCGGACATCTCGGACAGTCTTCCAGGCGATATCAACGGGAGAATGGGCCTTGGACATTGGACCTGACCTCACAGCCCAACAACTTAATGAATACATGCACCTTTGGGATCAGGTGGCCAGAACTGTCCTGGTGCCGGAGGCGACAAACTACATCACGTGGAATTGGGAGGCCAACGGGGAATACTCCACGAGATCAGCATACGAGGCCAAATTCATGGGGCGTGAAGTAGAGCCCACAACAGAATTTACATGGAAATCCAAGGCTCCACTCCGTTGCAGGTTCTTTCTATGGCTCGCAATGCATAATAGATGTTGGGCCTCGGACAGACTTGCTAGGCGTGGATTGGATCATCAGGACGCATGCCCCTTCTGTAATTAGCATGAGGAGACCATTGACCACCTCCTCCTAGGTTGCGTCTTCGCAAGAGAAATCTGGTCGGTCATATGCCGAACACTAGATAAACCACAGTGGACGTCGAGTCATGACTCGAGGCTGCGGGATTGGTGCGCTGTCACAGATACGAGTAGCCCCAGAGTGAAGAACACGCGAGCAATCTTACTACTCGTGATGTGAGGGATATGGAAACACCGGAACGCGATTGTCTTCGATGGCGCACCCCTCTCTTCGAGGGCGCTCGCGATCAAAATCGATGCCGAGGGGCGCACATGGAAGCAAGCCGGAATCTTAAAAGGGAATGTAGAGCCTCTCCTAGGAGGGCTAGTGAGGCGGGCCGAAGCGAGGAGTTAGGCTAGAGTAGTTTCCGGCTTGTCCGGCGGAGTTGGTCCACATGTAACATTGTAACATGTAATCGCCAACGTGGAGGGGTTCTTGTCCCCATCCTCTTTCTTTAATATATAGTACACACACTCGTGCGTATTCGAGAAAAAGAATATGTATATGTCATCCATTTTTACTTCTCTTTGTTTTTGCACATATGACACATGTATACATGAGTAACTTTCATAGTTCATAAAATATAAAGCCAAAATATTATCACAAGAAGTAGAAGGCATGAAAATATTGCAACTCATATAAGTGAAGCTCTTATTCATATCAAAAGATTGACAATGTTCATCATTAAACCATCCCAACATTGGTGAATAAACCTTACTTGCATCAAATTTACTTGCTACAACATGCTTAAATAAGCAAACATGCAATAAGTCATTTGACACAGAATCATCACCAATTAGAGGTCATATCAAAATGATTAAACATTGGTTCTTTTGCATCAACATTTAATTCAATGGGTGCACTTAAAATTGTTGGTATTTCAGCTGTTTGATCACATGACGCATTCATGACACTAACACGATTCTCTAAAATAGGTGGTGTGCTCAAATCAATAGGTAACTCAACACATGATGTATTCAAGTTAACTAGACATGCATCATTCTCATGTGAAGTTATATCATCAATATCTTTATTGTTACCTTGTCGCAAAGACGTAGCTAATGTAGGTACGGACGATGACAATGTACCATACACTTGAGATGATGTCGCGCTCACAATCTGAGGTGTGGCTGCTCTAGTAGGTGCAACGGTGGAGGAACCAACCGGTGGTGCTGAGCATGAACTGGAATAGTAGTTGTTGTAGTCACCCAATGCATCCTCCTGTATCTGTCTCTCAAAGGTACAAGCGCGAACATACATACCAGTAATGCAACAAGGAATATACTGAAATCTTGCGCGAATATCATGGTTCAAACCACCAAAAAATCTATCCATTGTATCATCCTCAGATTCTTCTATGTCACAATGATGCATATAAGATTTGAACTCTTGGTAGTAAGCATGAACAGTGTTACTGCCTTGTTTTAATTGTTCCAATTTGTGAAGCAATTCACGATGATAGTAAGGAGGAAAAAATTGTTGTCTCATTACAGCTTTCAAATCTTTCCAAGTTGTCAGTTTGTTATCAATGTTTTTCTTACAATATAGAGTCCACCAAACAGAAGAAAAACCAGTAAATGCTCCAATGGCACCTCGTACTTTCTCAAGTTCAAAAAAATTAAGGTGACTAAAAACTTGTTCTACTTCAAGCTCTCAAGCTAGATAAATAGCAGGATTAAATCTATCCTCAAATGACGGTAAAGAGATAACCTGACCATGTGCTTGTGTGTGTTGTCCCACCTCTCGTGATGGTGAAAATGTATCCGTCGTCCAAGAACTTCTATCTCCGGAACCTGTCATGATTAGTAGAAACAAGAAACAAAATTCGAGAATAATGTTCCTATGAACTACTAGGATGTGGTGGTAAAGCGCTCACAGTAAAGCAAATATCAATATCTTACAAGTTCTTACCATGCAGCAGGTGGTGATAGGCAACCAGCGGTGTCAAATAACTCCGAAGATTGAGTAAAGCGATTGCCAGGGGAACGTACGTATACATGGTGTAGAAATATGTGGATCTTGGAAGGCTTAAATATTTGGTAGCAAAAGATTAGCAATAACCAATTCAGAGATGCAATATTGAATAAACGCTCAACGACGGTACTGTGCTGGTCCTAGGCTAGACCGGACTAGAGACGCGAGCCTAGAACACTAATGAGGTCATGGCGTAGCACAATTAGCATCAATAAAAGATATGAAGTAGCTCTGGACAGCAAGATATAAGTGAAGATCACAATGGCAGAAAAGATAATGATGAGAAATAACTGCCAAGCAGGATATACCAACAACTCTATCTCCTACTTTCCTCTGCAAAAGTTTCTGCCAATTTTCTGATAATTTTTCTCAAGAATGGTACTGACTCAAGCTTTCCAATGCAAAAATAATCACTCAATTCCGAGTTGATATGAGGAGTCAAAAAATTGTAAAACTGACCTGGAAAACTGGAACAAGCTGGGTTCGCGAACTTCGGAGGGCAAAAATACCTATTTAGAAGCCGATTTTGAGGTGTCAAATATTGAAATTGCTTCTACAACTATTTAGATGCGGCTCGTCGATAGCTTGAATTTGAGTACTTGTGGAGCCAAAACGGACTTCGTATGAGAAAGATATGTCTGTTTTACTGAACAGTGCGCAAAACAGATTCCAATCCGAATTCAAGTACGAGATTGAGTCTAGATAGATCCGAAATTAGTTTTTTCTCTCACTTTTTCTTTTTCTTTTTTTTCTCTGACTTTTTTTTACTTTTTTTCTCTGTCTTTTTTTTCTCTCTTCCTCTTTCCAAGACAAACTAGATAAGATGCAGATTGGATCAAGCGAAGATGTGAACGACCTCAACTATGATTGTGACAATGAACGATGGGTAGCACGTGGTGGAAATTGATGGATGGGGTGGTGGACAGCGGAAGGGATAGCGGCGACGTGACTAATGTGAACAAAACTCGAAACTCTCACTAAGACTAGCAACTCGACACGACGATGCAACCGCTAATTAAATAATGCAAACAATAAAAAGAAAATTGCAAAGGCTCAGACTCGCTTGGACAAAGGATGAACAGATCTAACTTTTTTTGTGGCTTTTTCTTGGACAATAGGTAAGAAAATAAATCTAATCTAGGGAAAACTGGAAATTCTCACCGAGCAACCTGAAAACTGATACCACTTAATAGAGGCGAGGGTCCCGATCTTTCGATGAGATGATAACTATCGATTTGGTGAGCCGACTTTGACGATCTGACTACAAACATGCACGACGTTGCGCCTTACCAATCGCTAAACCAATCTCCGGGAAGTTACCGACGATGCCGGAAGCATGATCAGTCTCACCACGAAGGTCTATTCCCGCAAGAAATCGAAGAACAAGCAAGAATATGATAAAGCAGTCTAAATATTGCAAATACATATGAAGTATTGATAAAGGTGGGGATCCGGAAGCGGTCTTGGTCTGGTCGTTGGACACAAACAAAGTACACGAAGTTGCAATGGCTAACTTTTAACTAAACAAATCCCTAGGAAAAAGCTACTAGATGGATCTACTTATATAGGAGCAATGGGTGGCAGCCAAGGAGGTGGGAGGACGTCCCAAGGCATCCTAAAACCAACCCTAGGTCGTACAAGGCCCATGGGCCCAAGTGGAGGTGATGCAACACCTTTGGACTTGTAGTTTGACTCGGATTCTGCTGCAACGTCAGATTGTTTCATCAATTTCTCCACGCTCAGGAAGAATTTGAAGGAGAATCCACTTGGGTTGGAAATTGCACGAAATCTACTTTCCAATAAAAAAAGAATCACCCAATTCGGAGTCCGGATGAAAGAGAAATTCATGTTTTGAGTCAGGTATGTCTGTGCAGTCCGAATCTGAGTCCAGAACGTGAGAGACTTGGACTCTATCTTCTCTTGGCTCAAAAGTGACGTGATAGGACTTTTTGAACAGCACATAAACTTCTCCTTTTCCCTTATCTTCATATGTGGATTATACAAATGTCCCATACACCTGCAATTACATATGGCACAAAAGTCTGTGAAGTATTTTTGTCCTGGATAACATAAATAAATTATTGCATAGTTTGCATTAGAAATCACCTCACAAATATGCATGTATGCAATATTTTTGGCCGTATCCAAGGTAGTCATGTCCTCATCACATGTGATATGTGGAGTAGTGATGCGTAGTACTAAGTACTAACATGTGTATGTGCTTGCCCAAGTGTTGTCTTGGCTTTTATTGTTTGCTGTGAAACTCCGAGTGGCCTATTGATGACCCACAAGTATAGGGGATCAATCATAATCCTTTCGATAAATAAGAGAGTCAAACCCAATGAGGAGCAGAAGGAAATGACAAGTGGTTTTCAGCAAGGTAATTTCTACAAGCACTGGAATTATCGGTAATAAGTAGTTTGATACCAAGATAATTTGTAACAAGTAACAATAGTAACAATAAGTGCAGCAAGGTAGCCCAATCCTTTTTGTTGCAAAGGACAGACCGGAACAGTCTCTGATAATAAGTAAAACATTCTCGTGGACACACGGAAACTTCATCTAGTCACTTTCATCATGTTGGTTTAATTCGCTTTCGCTACTTTGATAATTTGATATGTGGGTGGACCGGTGCTTGGGTGTTGTTCTTATTTGAACAAGCCTCCCACTTATGATTAACCCCTCTTGCAAGCATCCGCAACTACAAAAGAAGAATTAAGATAAATCTAACCATAGCATTAAACATATGGATCCAAATCAGCCCCTTACGGAATAGCGCATAAACTAGGGTTTAAGCTTCTGTCACTCTAGCAACCCATCATCTCATAACTACTCCACAATGCATTCCCTTAGGCCCAAAGATGGCGAAGTGCCATGTAGTCGACGTTCACATAACACCACTAAGGGAATCACAACATACATATCATCAAAATATCAAACGAATATCAAATTCACATGATTACTTGCAACATGACTTCTCTTGTGTCCTCAAGCACAAAAGTAATTACTCGCACAGCATATTCATGTTCAAGATCAGAGGAGTAATAAATATCATAATGGATCTGGACATACAATCTTCCACCAAATAAACCGGCTAGCATCAACTACAAGATGTAATCAACACTACTAGTCACCCACAGGTACCAATCTGAGGTTTTGATACAAAGATTGAACACAAGAGATGAACTAGGGTTTTGAGATGAGATGGTGCTATTGAAGATGTTGATGGAGATAGATCCTCCCAAGGTGAGAGGGTTGTTGGTGATGACGATGGCTTCGATTTCCCCCTCCCGGAGGGAAGTGTCCCCAGCGGAATCGCTCCACCGTGGGGCAAAAGTGCTCCTACCCAAGTTCCGCCTCGAGACGGCGGCGCTCCATCCCGTCTCCTTATTTTTTCTAGGTCAAAAGACCTTATGTACCAGAAGATGGGCACTGGAGGTGGGCCAGGGCCCCCACTACCCACCAGGGTGCGCCAATGGGGGAGGCGCGCCCTGGTGCCTAGTGGGCACCTGGGTGGCCCCTCTGGTATTTCTTTTCTCCAATATTTTTTACATATTCCAAAATAATTCTCCGTAAAATTTCAGCTTATTTGGAGATGTGCAGAATAGGTATCTCTGACATAGCTTTTTCAGGTCTAGAATTCCAGCTGCTGGTATTCTCCCTCTTTGTGTAAACCTTGCATATTATGAGAGAAAAGGCATTGAAATTACTCCACAAAGTGTTATATTGAATAAAAACACTATAAATAACAGTAGGAAAACATGATGCAAAATGGACGCATTAACTCCCCCAAGCTTAGACCTCGCTTGTCCTCAAGCAAAAGCCGATATCGAAAATCATGTCCACATGTTTAGAGAGAGAGGTGTCGATGAAACAAAATACGGACATAATAGAATCATGCTTATTATAACAGCAATAAACTTTATCATAAAACTGTGTATGAGGAAGTAACAATTCATCACAACATCGAAGTATAAAGCATAAACTTTATTGAAAACCAACAAACTATGTTCTCACTCAACTTTGCAATTGCAATTCATCATATTTTCAGGAAGGGTATCGTATCGGAGCCTTTTGGCAAGTCCACATACTCAACCATCATTTAGTCTTTTATGATTGCTAACACTCACAACATATATATATATATATAAAGTTTCAGCCAAACACATAGAAAGATAGGGGCTTGTAGTTTCGCCTCCAAACTTATTCACCTCGAGGGTGATGTCAATAATAATAACTCGTGATCACTCATATTCAACTGGATATATGTGCCTAGATCTTTCCCTACCACATGATGTGCAAAAGAGAAAAATAAAAAGGAGTAGAGGAGAACACTATTGACTCTTGTGTAAAAAGTAAATACATAAAAGTAAAAGATAGGCCCTTCGCAGAGGGAAGCAGAGGTTGTCATGCGCTTTTATTTTTGGATGCACAAGCTCTTAGTGCAAAAGAACGTCACGTTATATTGCCCCTTATGATAGCAACCTTTATTATGCAGTCTGTCGCTTTTATTACTTTGCCATCACAAGTTCGTACAACACTTATTTTTCCTTACACTAAAAGATCATACATATTTAGAGGCAATTTTTATTGTCTTATGCACCGATGACAACTTACTTGAAGGATCTTATTCAATCCATAGGTAGGTATGGTGGACTCTCTTGAGATTGGGTTTAAGGATTTTGGATGCACAAGTAGTATCTCTACTTAGTGCAGATTTTTGGCTAGCAAATATATTGAGCAAACACCACATGTTGGAGGATCTATGACAATATAACTTCTATGTGAATATGAACCAACATAAATCATTACGTTGTCTTCCTTATCCAACGTAAAAAAATTGGCATAAAATATATAATGAGGGCTCACAATCATAAAAGATGTCCAAGATAGTATATTTGCATGTAAATCTTCTCTTCCCTTATTAATTCTTTCATGAATTGCATCATTGACCAATACTATGTTTGTCAACTTTCAATAAATTTTACCACTTATACCTTTTCTTATGTAATGTCATTACTTTCCATAAGATTAGCATACGATCTTTTCCATTATTTTGTTTATTTTGATTGAAACAAAAAGGTAAAGAAGCAAAAACTCAAACTAATCTTTATTATATAACTCTCACTCGATTACATAGATAGATAGATAGATAGATAGATAGATAGATAGATAGATAGATAGATCACAAAACTAGCACTCGAAAATAGATCATACTAAACTTTTATTCTACTAAATCACAAAACAACTAAAGATCGAACTAAGATAGGTAAAGGTAATAAAAGTGATGGTGATACGATACCGGGGAACCTCCCCCAAGCTTGGCGCAAGCCAAGGGGAGTGTTCATACCCGTGTGTTTAGGTTTCCTTGTTTGGTGATGGTGGTGGTGACGAGGTGGTAAGCTTGTCCTCCGGCTTCCATGGCAGGGGTTCACCATCATAAGAGGATGCACGAGTCTCCTGAGTCCTGAAACTGGCAGCTAAACTCATACCTTTAAATCTTGCTTCATACTCAAAAACTTTATTTTGAAGATCATAGATTTGGCTTTGCAAAAAATTGATTTGCTTGTTGAAGGTGAAGACGATGTCCTTCATAGACCGGCCATCCACCTTGTGATCACGGGTGAATTCTGTGATCATGGAGTGATTGGCACTGAGTCCACGCTCCACCATCCCTTGGCACTTGAAGATCTCCTGCTCCACCGCCTCGAGCCTGGCCTCCATGCTTCCCCTCTTCTTGGGCCCTTCAACATCCCGGATGTGGGGCACCCCCTCATGCATCTCAATGGCATGAGGGTGCTTCAACACCTCTGGTAGGTAGGGGGTTGATGACCTTCTCGAAGAACTTGTCCTTGGAAGAGCTTGGCGCAGCCATGGCGATCTAGATCTGTCAGAAAAATAGCACGAAACAAGAATAGGGGATTTCTCCATGATATGGTGGTCAAATCGTCTGGGGGTATATATAAAGAATTTTTATCTTGGGAAACAAGTATACTACAGGAAAACGGAGTCGGGAAGGTGACCGAGGGGCCCACTACCCACGAGGGCATGCTAGGTGGGGCAGGCGCGCCCTGGTGCCTAGTGGGCACCTGGGTTGCCTTCCCGGGTGTTTCTTATTTTTTTATTTTTTCTAATATACCAAAACTGACAGAATTTTTTTTGCAGAATTTTTGGAGTCGGTTTACTTACCGTATCACGTACCTCTTCCTTTTCAGAGTTCTAGAGTGTTCTGGAAGGCCTCTTTTATGTATTCCTCCGGTGTCATGGTTTGAATAATATTAGTTTCAACATTAATAGGTGTACCTAAAATATAGTGCTTAATTCTTTGCCAATTGACCACCTTTGGATTATTGCCTTCGGCATTATTGATCTTGATAGTGTTGGGAAACGTAGCATGCAATTTCAAAAAAAATCCTACGCTCACGCAAGATCTATCTAGGAGATGCATAGCAACGAGAGGGGGAGAGTGTGTCTACGTACCCTCGTAGACCGAAAGCGGAAGCGTTTGACAACGCGGTTGATGTAGTTGAACTTTTTCTCGTTCCGACCGATCAAGCACCGAACGTACGGCACCTCTGAGTTCTGCACACGTTCAGCTCGATGACGTCCCTCGAACTCTTGATCCAGCAAAGTGTCGAGGAAGTAGATGAGTTCCGTCAGCACAATGGCATGGTGACGGTGATGGTGAAGTGATCCGCGTAGGGCTTCGCCTAAGCACCGCGAGAATATGACCGAGGGTGTAATCTGTGGAGGGGGACGCCGCACACGGCTAACAGTTGATGTTGTGTGTTCTAGGCGCCCCCCTCCACACATATATATATAGGTGGGAGGGGAGGAGAGGCAGCCATGGGGCGCCCCAAGTAGGATCCGAATCCTACTTGGGGTTTCCCAAGTGGTGCGCCCCCCCTTCCTTATTTACCGGAGTGGGAAGGAAAGAGGAGGGAGGAGGGAAGGAAGGGGGAGGCCGAATCCCTCCCCTTCCTTCTCTCTTCCCCTCTTTCCTTCTCCTCTGGTGCAGCCCATATGGGGGGCGTAGCAGCCCCTGCTGGCTGCTGCGTTTCCCCTCTTGGCCCATTAGGCCCATATCTTTTGCCGGCCGTGCCCGGAACCCCTTCCGGTGACCCGATATGTACCCGGTACCCTCCGGAACACTTCCGGTGTCCGAATACTATCGTCCTATATATCAATCTTTACCTCTCGACCATTTCGAGACTCCTCATCATCTCCGTGATCTCATCCGGGACTCCGAACAACATTCGGTCACCAAATCACATAACTCATATAATACTAAATTGTCATCGAACGTTAAGCGTGCGGACCCTACGGGTTCAAGAACTATGTAGACATGACCGAGACATTTCTCCGGTCAATAACCAATAGCGGAACCTGGATGCTCATATTGGCTCCTACATATTCTACGAAGATCTTTATCGGTCGAACCGTTATGACAACATATGTTATTCCCTTTGTCCATCGGTATGTTACTTGCTCGAGATTCGATAGTCGGTATCGTTATACCTAGTTCAATCTCGTTACTGGCAAGTATCTTTACTCATTCCGTAATACATCATCCTATGACTAAGTCACTTTGCTTGCAAGGCTTCTTATGATGTGCATCACCGAGAGGGCCCAAAGATACCTCTCCGATACTCGGAGTGACAAATCCTAATCTCGATCTATGCCAACCCAACAGACACCTTCGGAGATACCTGTAGAGCATATTTATAATCACCCAGTTATGTTGTGACGTTTGATAGAACACAAGGCATTCCTCTGGTATCCGGGAGTTGCATAATATCATAGTCGAAGGAATATGTATTTGACATGAAGAAGGAAATAGCATTAAAACTGAACGATCATAATGCTAAGCTAACGGATGGGTCTTGTCCATCACATCATTCTCCTAATGATGTGATCCCATTATCAAATGACAACTCATGTCCATGGTCAGGAAACCTTAACCATCTTTGATCAATGAGCTAGTCAAGTAGAGGCTCACTAGGGACATAATATTTGTCTATGTATTCACACATGTATTAAGGTTTTTGATCAATACAATTCTAGCATGAATAATAAACATTTATCATGAATAAGGAAATATAAAATAACAACTTTATTATTGCCTCTAGGGCATATTTCCTTCAGATAGCTCCAGAGCGATAAACTTCTTCGATGATATATGGTCCTTCCCACTTGGAGAGAAGTTTTCCTGCAAAAAATCTAAAACGAGAATTGTACAATAGAACATATTCACCAACTTTGAATTCCCGCTTTTGGATTCTTTTGTCGTGCCATCTTTTGACTTTTTCTTTGAATAGTTTAGCATTTTCATAGGCTTGGGTTCTCCATTCATCTAGTGAGCTAATATCAAATAACCTCTTTTCACCGGCAAGTTTGAAGTCATAGTTGAGTTCCTTAATTGCCCAATATGCTTTATGTTCTAACTCAAGAGGCAAGTGACATGCTTTTCCATAAACCATTTTGTATGGAGACATACCCATAGGATTTTTATAAGCAGTTCTATAAGCCCATAGTGCATCATCAAATTTCTTAGACCAATTTTTCCTAGATCTGTTAACAGTCTTTTGCAATGTTGAGGATATCGCTTATCGTTATCGTCTTGGTCAGCTAGGGATTAGAGATTAATCGAAAATCAGCCGATTAATCGATTTTATCGGTCGACTATTAATCGGATATTTTTTGCAAATCTTAGGTTCCCAACACTAAATACACTATATTCAACACCAAAACAATATTGGATAGAAGTGTCACCTTGATTCCTAGCCTTTGAATCCTCGTATAATGACAAACAAAATAGGACAACAGTACATATTGTGTAACAAGGCCCACAAAACATAAATAACATAGTTTTTGCAAACATAGTGCTATGAATAGGTCCGATTTACCAGTAGATTCCCGATAAATCGCTTTTCAGAGCGATAAATCGGCCCAAAAGATAAACGGTGAAGATAAGGCATAATCTTGTTGGTCACCCCCCGATTAGCGATAAATCGGAAGATTTTTTGAACAGTGGTCTTTTGTAATATCAACTTTATTTCTCTATTGCTAAGTTCAACTTGACCACTAGATTGAGGGTGATAAGGGGATGCAATTCTATGGTTGACATCATATTTAGCAAGCAATTTACGGAAAGCACCATGGATAAAATGTGAACCACCATTAGTCATTAAATATCTAGGGACTCCAAACCTAGGGAAAATAACTTCTTTAAGCATTTTAATGGAGGTGTTATGATCAGCATTGCTAGTTGGAATGTGTCGTGGACTTAATACGGCAGATGCCCTAGCAAAAGGACTTAGGTGTGGAGCCATCGCAACTAGGTTAGCTTGAAGGGGTTAAACGGGACAAAGGACACAGAGAGTTTACCCAGGTTCGGCCCCTCTCAATGAGGTAAAGGCCTAATCCTGCTTTAGGTTGTATTGCTTATGTTTCGATTACCAGGGAGCGAATACGCTTGACCTAGTTCTCGATCAGTTGTCTCCTCAGTTAACCCGCCGCCGGATCACCCCTTTATATACAGGTTGATGCCCGGCGGCTTACAGAGTCCCGGCCGGCTCACACAAACGTGACCGGCACGGTTTCTAACTACCCTTGCCTTATAGGACAAGTTTAAACATATGGCGGCTCATACCCGTGGGCCTCAAGCCGTCTCCGGGTCTTGGGCCTTCAATTAGCTTGCTCTATGAACCACCATCTTCACATCTTCTTGGACCTTATCGGACCTCTTGACTTTAAGCCGCCAGGGGCATGACCCGGCCCCTCCTGGGCGGGTCATACCCATTAGTTATATCCCCAACATTAGGCCCCAGGTTGATTTGAACTGGTTCACATCAATCTTCATCTCTTGACATAGCAGAATCTTCCTTTATCAATTCCCTTTCAGTTCTTGGTAACCTGCCATGATGTCACATCTTAGAATCGTGTTAACTCGCCATGACATCATTGCGCATTAATTTCACACAAAGCCCAGAATATCTCCACAGATCTTTATCTTAATGGACCTCCTGAAAATCGAGGCGTTCACATAGCCACATAACCATTTTTCAGCATCCTCGATTCCCACGCATGCCATTTATTCAACTCCTTATAAATAGGGACAGGGGGCCCCTGTTTTCACTTTTACCCCCTGCCTCTGCGTCTTCTTCCTTCTTGCGACTCCACAGCGCCCGAGCTCCGCCGCCGCCGTCCACCTCCAGCGTCTTCAACTCCGGCCGCTGCATCAACCTGAATGGACCAGAGAAACGCGACGCACTCCCGCTATCCATCAGCGTCGACAGGTACCCCTCTTGCTTCGCATCAGATCTGCACTAGGGTTTGCTCAGTTCACCGGTGTTCATCGTCGTTCTTCTTTTTTCCTCTTTAGATCACATAGTTAGATCTGAACACAGTGCCAAAGTTATGCGGTAGTGGTTTTAGCATTCGTTTCCAATAGTAGAAGATACCCCCTCTGTACAAAAGTCTCATCTGAGCATACGAGTTCTTCTGCTGCCATCACCTTAGGTTTAGAATTTATTTTCTTTTCTGAACTACTGTAGATCCAAAATCATAGAACCAATCTGTGGAACCTGTTTGCCCATCACTTAGCAAAATTCACTTATAGATCTGTAGCACCGCAGCTGTTCGGGCGGTTTATAAGATAAGCCGTAAACCGCCATACTCCATTAGTCCCCTTGTTAAGCCGCCAGTATATGTTCACAACCTGTATAACCCGGCATTAGCTTTCTGGTTTAATCATACCAATGTTTAAAGCACATCATCCACTGCATATAAATTGGCTTTGCATGACGCACTCATTTTTGGACCACTGGCCGGCTTAACAGCATAACTTTAAACCGGCAATATTTTTTTCTTTAGGCTTTTCACCAACAAAATGACCAAGACCGTCATTTCATGCAATTGGGTCGCTTCCACTGTCACGGAAGAAATCCTCAATGAGTTTGTAAAAGAAGGCGTCCTGGCCAAAAAGGATGTGATCCACTGGAGGGCCCCAGGAACCGAGACCACCTTTGAACCAAAAGAGGGTGAAGTTGTAGTTTTCACTGATCACATGCTCCGGGGGTTCACTCCACCTGGCTCAAAATTCTTTCGTGATGTGTTGCACTTCTTTCAACTTCATCCGCAAGATATTGGGCCCAACTCTGTTTCAAACATCTGCAACTTCCAAGTTTTTTGTGAAGTATATCTTCAACAGGAGCCCACTATAGAGTTGTTCAGGGAATTCTATTACTTGAACCGCCAGACTGAGTTCACAGATGGGCCCAGCCTAGAACTAGGCGGCATTTCAATTCAGAGGCGCAAAGAAGCTACTTTCCCAGCCGCTGCACTTCCCAGTCATCCCAAGGACTGGAACCAGACTTGGTTTTACTGCCAAGACACATCTCCAGAGGGTGAAAATCCCTTGCCTGGTTATCGTGAGAGCCGGCTTAGCAACAGGCACCCCCTCCCCGACCGGATCAGCACAGCAGAACGGGCCAAATATATGCCCATTTTTGGAAAAATCAGAGCCTTAATGGCCAATGGCTTAACTGGAGTTGACCTAGTTCGATGCTGGGTCGCATGGAGAATTTTACCCTTAAGCCGCCGGCCCGGCTTAATGTGCGAGTATACCTGTGACGTCAAAGATCCACAATGCCACAGCCAAGTGCGATTGGACGATGAGAGCCTCAACAAGATGGTCAAGACATTGCTGAACGAAAGCTTGGCCACTTACAGCAAGACGGGGCTGAACCCCTTTTGCACCCTCAACAAGCTGCCAGCTGTAAGTATTTGTGAGCAGTTTTCATTAACTCATTATCTGTCAATCTGCCTTCTCATTCTTACTTGAATTTCTGCAGCCTGACTCCCCCTTTTGGAAGAAGAAGCTTCAGGATAAACTGGCCAAGAAAACCAGGACCAAGAACCAGGCTAAGAAACCCTTTAGCTTATCTGGATCCCCACTTTATTTTGAAGAAACAACAGCATGAAGTTTGCCGCACAACCCGGAACAGCGAAGGCAGGGAACTTTCCTCCGGTTTACCAAACACGTCGGTTCCTCGCAAGCGCCGAGCAGAGGTTTCACAGTTTTCCGATTTAGTTTTTCCAAAAGCGGGTCTTGTTCGACAACCCCTTAACCCTTCTGATTCAAACTATCAGGGCACTTCTCACTCCTCATCTGGGGACTCCACTGGGACTTAGATCCCCCTTTTCAAAGTCGCCCCAGGGTAAGAATATTGAATTTCTTTGCTTTTTAAGCCCTTTGTCAATTATCATGCTTACATCTTTATGTCTCATTGTCAGTGGCCAAGCCAAACCAAGCAAGAAGGCGAAGACCAGTAAACTGGGCGAAAACATCAATACCACTGAAGATCCCAAGGCTACTAACCTGGAGAAGCAGACAATATCTAAATCTTTGCATCAAACCTCCGAAGCAGCCATTGATGATCCGCCGCCCGAAGATCACAATGTCATTATGGACTCCATGGACGTTGACCCAGCTCGTGCTAAGCCGCCAAGTCCCATCAAACCTGCTGAAGAAAAGGCTGACGACGTCATAGTCACTGGGACCCGTTACGTTGAGCCGGGCAACCCCACAATCTTAGCCAAACATAGCGCCAAGGAGGAATTTTCTGCCGCTGACAAGGGCAAATGGAAGCTGGATTTAGAAGGTTATGCCCAGTTCAATGCTCAAGAAATTCATGCGGGTTATTTAAACCGCCTTCACACTAGCCGTGACTTTGAAGCCGGCTTAGTCAATCTGATGAAGGAGCGTTTTGAGATAAACACTGAAAAACTCTTCCTGTACATATATCTGTCAGCCGCCAAGTCTACTGTATATGAAGAAATTGAATATGTCGTAGACTTAAATACCATATTTGATCTTATAACCATTCAATAGCAATTTGTAACTGCTGAATCAAAACAAGTAGCCCCCAAGGGCCGGCTTAAACTGGGAAGTTAAGCCGGGACTTCAAATTGTATCACTAAAATCCACTTATGTAGCCCCCAAGGGCCGGCTTAAGCTGCATAGCTAAGCAGGGATTTACCACCGTATTTATGAACAAATCCAAATATGTAGCCCCCATGAGCCGGTTTTAGTTGAAGAAACTTTAACCGGGTCATTAAAGATTTGTCCTCAAAAGAGCAAATGCACATTAGCCCCCAAGTGCCAAGTAAAATACCTGTATTATGCTTGGGACTTCAAATAAGATGATTATCATAACCTTATGTTGCCTGTCTTTGTTTATGGCAGGCTGAATTGAACATGAAGGAAACTCAAGTTAATGATCTGCGGCAAAACATCCAATCCCAACAGTCAGAAACTTCAAAGGCCAAATCAGAGCTGAAAACCTCCTTGGAAGAGATTGAAAAATTAAAAAGGGACTTTAGCGCTGAGAGAACCGGCTGGGAGACCGAGAAGGCGGCTCTGCTGAAAAGAGCAGAAGATGCTGAAGCTGCTCTTAAGCTGGTAACTGATCAGTTATCCGACTTAAAACATCAAATCAATAGCCTGATAGCTGCCATCTTCGGTAAACAATATAATACATCAATTTTTCACCATCAACATACCATGGTTATAAACCGGCTTACCAATATTTGTGTCGATGCAGGCTCCAGAAGTTCCAGGCTGGGCCAAGACATGCGTGTAAGGCTTAAGGCCATATATACCCTTGTGGAGCAACTGTACACCGGCGCTCAACGGGCTATTGCTGCTGTCTCACATAAGAAGCAACCACCTTCACTCATCAAGGAGATGCTGGAGAAACTGTCTGTGCTGCCGCAAAGAGTTGAAGAACTAAAGCGGTCAGCTGCTAGAGCCGGTGCCATCACTGCGTTGAGCCGGGCAAAAGCATGGCAAGCCGAACTTGACCTGGAAGAATTAGCCACCGGCTGCCCAAGTTTAAAAGAAGACGGGTCTCCCTTTGAAGCCGCAGACTTTACCAAATGTGTAAAGGAAATGCGCCCACTGGCGAGTAAGCTAGCTGAAGAGACCGACTTGACAAAATATCAGCCGGCTTACTCAAAAGTATCAGCGCTGGTTTATGAGGCCATGGATCTCATCCCGCCAATACGGAAGCACACCTTTGCCCCTGATATTGATCCATCAACCCTTATAGATGATGAGGATGTATTCAGAGCATTGACTAGGATCAACTGGGCCACAACTGACTTCCAGCAAGTGGAGGAAGAGGAAGAACCGGCGCTGGATGATCCGAAAGCTTCAACTCGCCAAGACCAGGACAACTGATCCGTAAGGCGGCTCTCAGACTGCATCACAGTGCTTGTTTGAAAAAAAACACTTAATCATTTGTGCTTTGAAAGCCATGTAATAGGCTAGTGAAAACAATGATCTGTCATGCCATCGTGCATGTTCTTAGCCTTTGAAACTGATGATGCACTTTTCATATGCCATGGATGAACTTTGCAAGGAGTATCATATTATTTTACAAACCTCCTGCATAGAGTAAACAATAGATGCCCTGGCGGTTTACGCCATGGCGGGTCATAATGTCCAACATCATATTTTCTGGCGACTTATAGTCCATAACCAGGGTGGGTTATCAAACCTCACGTATTCATATAACCAGAAAACACATACCTATGAGATTGGTTCATACTGCCGGCTTGCAGTGCCGTATGCAGTAAGGGTAATAGCCCAAAACTGGAAGTGCATAACTCCAAATGCGCAATCAAAATATGCTGGCAACTTATTGTCCAAAGCCAGTCCGGGTTATCAAAACCCCAAATAAGCTCAAGTATGAGTCATAAGGATTAAGGCTACATGGCCTGAATCGTGTTAAACCATATATCAATATGGTACAAGGGTATGAACCCGAACAATGTTCAAAGAAAATAACAAATCAGAAGAAAAAAAAGGCTTCCATAGGCTGCCAAGCCTCAATATCAAGTGTTGTTCATGGGCCGCACAGCCACTGAGTTAATCCTTCATTTAAACCTATAAGCCGGGCCTCACATGACCAATCGCCGTTTTAACCTTGACAAGTTCAGGGTCTTTATAAGATTGACTGTCAAGAGTTCGGCGGGTCATTCCAGATAACCTGGGCGGAGTGGCAGACATATAGGCAGGATAACCTGGAGTTTTTGGTGTTTTACACCTGGCATCCAAGTCGATCAAAAGGGTCAATAAAGCTATGTTCATTGAACAATAAGCCCCCAAGTGACCAATAATGAGCTTTCAAGGCAGGATACCTATGTTTGAACTGCTCATTGTATCAGGTTCTCTTTGGTACCCGTTCAATTTGGGCAATAAGCCCCCAAGCAATTTGCATCAAGGCGTATAAGCCGGATCAATAGGGTAGTCATAGCTATGCTCAATGAGCAGGAAGCCCCCAAGTAATTTTTTAAACAAGGCGTGCAAGCCGGATCAAGAGGGTATTCACAGCTATGCTCAATGAGCAGGAAGCCCCCAAGTGATCTTATGAACTGTCAATAAAGACTCAGATACTCAGAAATGAAATGACAGAGGCCCTAAATTATCAGGGATGCCGGCTTTATTATACTTGATCATAATATATACATGGATGAAAATATGTACAACACAAGAGCCAGTGGCTCAGGTGTAATAAGGCCGAAGATGAGCAATATTCCACGGCCGGCGGGTCTCCTCCTCAGACGTGCGTGAGTCCTTGTGATCTCGAATATCAATGAGGTAGTATGACCCGTTGTTCAAGTTCTTGCTGACCACATAAGGCCCTTCCCAAGGTGGAGATAACTTGTGCATATCAGTTTGATCCTGGATGAGCCGGAGCACCAAATCGCCTTCTTGAAAGGTTCGAGTTTTAACCCAGCGGCTATGATAGCGACGCAGATCTTGCTGGTATATCGCCGAACGAGCCGCCGCAAGGTCATGCTCCTCATCCAAGAGATCAAGATCATCCTGACATGCTTTTTCATTATCAGCTTCAACATAAGCCGCCACACGGGGCGAGTCGTGACAGATGTCACTGGGGAGAACCGCCTCTGCTCCGTAAACCATGAAGAAAGGCGTATAACCCATGGATCTGTTGGGAGTAGTATTTATACTCCAAAGCACTGAGGGCAACTCCTCAACCCAACAACCCGGCGTCCTCTGCAAAGGGACCATAAGCCGGGGCTTGATACCTCTCAAGATCTCTTGATTGGCCCTTTCAGCTTGACCATTGGACTGGGGGTGAGCCACCAATGAGACGTCAAGACGAATATGCTCTCGTTGACAAAACTCTTTCATAGCACCCTTGGACAGATTAGTGCCATTATCAGTTATGATGCTATGAGGGTAGCCGAAGCGAAAAATCACCTTTTTAATGAATTAACCGCCGTTGCCGCATCACATTTACTGACCGGCTCTGCCTCAACCCACTTTGTAAATTTGTCAACTGCCACCAAGAGGTGGGTCTTTTTATCTTTGGATTGCTTGAAAGGCCCAACCATATCCAGCCCCCAGACCACAAATGGCCAAGTGATTGAAATCATCCTCAACTCTTGAGCCGGCACATGAGCTCGTCTGGAAAACTTCTGACAACCATCACATTTGCTAACCAAGTCCTCTGCATCAGCATGAGCCGTCAGCCAATAAAATCCATGACGAAAAGCCTAGGCTACGAGAGACTTAGAGTCAGCATGATGACCACAATCTCCTTCATGAATCTCCCTTAGAATTTCACGGCCCTCTTCAAGAGATATACATCGCTGAAACACCCCTGTGACACTGCAACGGTGTAACTCGCCATTGATAATGGTCATTGACTTAGATCGCCGGGTTATCTGCCTGGCCAAAGTTTCATCCTCAGGTAACTCACCGCGGGTTATATAAGCCAAATACGGCACCGTCCAATCAGGGATAGCGTGAAGAGCCGCCACCAACTGTGCCTCCGGGTCAGGGATAGCAAGATCCTCTTCCGTGGGCAACTTGACTGAAGGATTATTCAGAATATCCAGAAAAACATTAGGTGGTACCGGCTTACGCTGAGACCCCAGCCGGCTTAAAGCATCAGCCGCCTCATTTTTCCTGCGTTCAACATGCTCCACCTGATAGCCTTTGAAATGACCAGCAATAGCATCAACCGCCCGACGGTAAGCCGCCATGAGCGGGTCTTTGGAATCCCAAGTTCCTGAGCCACCAGATCTGAATCGCCAAAGCATCTGACCCGGCTTAAGTTCATCTCTTTAGCCATCCGAAGGCCATGGAGCAAGGCCTCATACTCAGTTGCATTGTTAGTACAAGGAAACATCAACCTTAAGACATAACAAAATTTATCACCTCGTGGGGAAGTCAAGATGACTCCAGCCCCCGAGCCTTCCAGCTGCCTGGATCCATCAAAATGAATAGTCCAATATGTATTATTAGGCTTCTCCTCAGGCATCTGTAACTCTGTCCAGTCATTGATGAAGTCCACAAGTGCTTGAGACTTGATAGCTGTCCGGGGCATATATTTCAGACCATGAGGTCCAAGCTCAATAGCCCACTTGGGCACTCGGCATGTGCCTTCTCTATTTTGAATAATATCACCTAGAGGAGCAGAACTAACCACAGTGATGGGATGACCAAGGAAATATTGTTTCAACTTACGACTAGCCATGAACACTCCATAAACCAGCTTCTGCCAATGTGGGTACCTCTGCTTAGATTCAATTAGCACCTCACTGACATAATAAACTGGCCTCTGAACCGAAAACTCCTTACCTGACTCCTTCCTTTCCACAACCACCGCCACACTGACAGCTCTGCTATTAGCAGCCACATATAAAAGCAAGGGCTCCTTATCAATAGGAGCTGCAAGAACCGGAGGCAAAGCCAATTGTTTTTTAAGCGCCTCAAATGCCTGATTAGCAGCATCACTCCAAACGAAGTGATCCGTTTTCTTCATCATCTGGTAGAGGGGGATAGCCTTTTCTCCTAGGCGGCTTATAAACCGGCTTAAAGCCACGATACAACCCGCCAAACGCTGGATGTCATTAACACATGCCGGCTTAGCCAAAGAAGTGATAGCCTTGATTTTCTCCGGGTTAGCTTCAATGCCTCTCTCAGAGACCAAAAAACCCAAGAGCTTGCCTGCTGGCACGCCAAATACACACTTGGCCGGGTTAAGCATCATCTTGTAGATCCGGAGGTTGTCAAAGGTCTACTTTAAATCATCTAACAAGGTCTCCTTCTTCCTGGATTTCACAACAATATCATCCACATAAGCATGAACATTGCGTCCAATCTGATCATGGAGGCAATTCTGAACACAATGCTGGTAAGTCGCCTGGGCACTCTTGAGCCCAAAAGGCATAGACACATAGCAGAAGGCTCCAAAGGGAGTGATAAAAGTTGTCTTCTCCTAGTCCTTAACTGCCATCTTGATCTGATGATAACCAGAATAAGCATCTAAAAAGCTCAGGCACTCACAACCCGCCGTAGCATCAATAATCTGATCAATACGAGGGAGAGCAAAAGGATCAGCCGGACAAGCCTTGTTAAGGTCCGTGTAATCCACACACATACGCCAAGTGCCGTTTTTCTTAAGTACCAGCACCGGGTTAGCCAACCACTCAGGATGAAAAACTTCAACGATAAACCCGGCTGCCAAGAGCCAGGCCACCTCTTCACCAATGGCCTTGCGTCTCTCTTCATTAAAACGACGAAGAAATTGCTTGACCGGTTTAAACTTCGGATCAATATTGAGAGTGTGCTCAGCGAGTTCCCTCGGTACACCTGGCATGTCTGAAGGCTTCCATGCGAAGATGTCCCGGTTCTCACGAATGAACTCGATGAGCGCGCTTCCTATTTTGGATCCAGATTGGCACTGATAATAAACTGTTGGGATGAATCGCCAGGGACAAAGTCAACCTGCTTGGTGTCATCAGCCGACTTGAACTTCAACAAGGGGTCATGCTCTGTAGTTGGCTTCTTCAAAGGACTCATATCCGCCGGGTCAACATTATCCTTGTAAAATTTCAACTCCTCTGTTGCACAAACGGACTCAGCATAAGCGGCGTCGCCCTCTTCACATTCCAAAGCTATCTTCCTGTTACCATGCACCGTGATGGTGCCCTTCTGACCCGGCATTTTGAGCTGCGGATAAACATAACAAGGCCGCGCCATAAACTTGGCATAAGCCGGCCGCCCAAACAAGGCGTGATAAGGGCTCTGAATCTTGACCACCTCAAAAGTCAATGTTTCAACCCGATAATCATGCTCATCACCAAAAGCCACTTCCAAGGCTATCTTACCCACTGGATATGCCGACTTACTAGGCACCACTCCATGAAACACAGTAGAAGACGGCTTGAGATCTTTGTCAGTCAATTCCATACGGCGAAAAAGTATCATAATAAAGAATATTGATACTGCTGCCCCCGTCCATAAGTACCTTTGTAAACTTGTATCGACCAATCTGTGGAGCAACCACCAATGCCAGCTGACCCAGGTTGTCAACCTGGGGCGGGTGATCCTCACGGCTCCATACGATAGGCTGCTCTGACCATCGCAAGTATTGAGGGACCGCCGGCTCAACCATGCTCACTGCTCGTTTATGAACCTTCTGGTCTCGCTTGCATAGGCTTGTTGTGAAAACATGATACTGACCACTATTCAGCTGCTTCGGGTTACTCTGATAGCCAGACTGCTGCTGCTGATTACCTTGACCGGACTGCTGATTACCACCTTGATTGCCTTGGCCTTGAAAACCAGAGTTTGAACCGCCACCTCCAAAACCAGGCCCATGAGAGCCGGATCCTGACCCGCCGTTCGGGCCGTTCTGATAAAAAACAAAATTTCTATACTCCCTCATAATGAAGCAATCTTTCCATAAATGAGTGGCCGGCTTATCCTGAGTACCGTGCTTTGGACAAGGCTGATTCATTATTGCCTCAAGGTTAAACTTTGGCCCACCAAACCGGGGCATTGATGATTTCCCCTTACGGCGCTGGCTGCTATTCTGCGTGCTGGTGTTAGCCACAAAATCTGAACCGCCATCGGTTTGCTTGCGCTTACCGTTGTTACCTTGACCCGCCGTATTGTGATGCTGTCCCTTGCCATTGCCGCCCTTCTTCCCCTTGCTAGCCTTCTCTTCATCAGACACCGGGTCTTTCGTGCTATCTGAGTCGGCATATTTGGTTAGAGCCGCCATGATCTCTCCCATATCATTGCAGTGGCGCTTAAGCCGCCCCAGCTTCTGTTTGAGGGGAAGGAAACGGCATTTTTTCTCCAAAATCAGGATGGCTGAACCGGCATTAATGCTATCTGATGAATGAATGACTTCCGAGACCCGGCGAACCCAGTGATTGGTTGACTCATCCTCAAGCTAGATGCAAGCATCAAGGTCGATGATCGACATGGGTTGCTTACACGTATCTCTGAAATTCTGAATAAAACGCGCCTTCAACTGTGCCCACGAACTGATGGAGTTGACAGGTAACCCTTTCAGCCAGGTACGAGCCGGTCCATCCAACATCATGGTGAAATACTTGGCGCACACAGCATCGTTAACATCTAGCATCTCCATGGCCATCTCATAGCTCTCAATCCATGCCTCCGGAGGTTGATCAGCTGTGTAGTTGGGCACCTTGCGAGGGCCCTTAAAATCCTTGGGCAGACACTCATTACGTAAAGCCGGCACTAGGCACGGCACACCCACAGTCCTAGAAGTCATCCCAGCTTCTATAGACGAGGACGGGTTATGCTGGGGTTGCTGATAAGCCGCCATCTGATCCGCCAGCTCCACCTCCCGACGTGCCCTAGCCTGATCCACTAAAGCCTGAGCATGGTTATCAGCGCGTGGCGGGTCACGCCCACGGGGCTGGTTATGGTGCTGCTCACTGCTCGAAACCGCCGGCCACTCAATGCGTCGGCTGTAACTCCGGCTTGGGCGTGGGGTTGAATGAATCCGTTCACGGCTATATGAATACGCCGCCTGTTGAACTACCACGGTTTGAAGAAGCTCTACGGCCTTCCGGGTCTCAACCACCGCGGGAGACTCGCCTTGCATCGGGAGAGCCGCCAGCCGCGACGCCGCAGCAATCATGTTGTCCAAAGGGTTAGAAAAATGACCCGACGGTGTCGACATCTGCTGAGGCGGGGTTAAATTCAAACGGGGTGGGTCTGCAACTCGTGGCTGCACCGTCCCTCCAGTCACGGGCGCCTCAATAGCCCGGGTTACCTCAGGTGGATTGCTTGGCCCGGCCCCAGGTGTGTTAAAGAGATTCCTCGCATTGTACTCCGGACGTAGCCGACTCATGTGCTTCCTTCGTAAAACGGCGTTAGATGCATTCTGGTCCAAGGTTAACCGGAAATTCTCTGCTTGAATCCATTGCGTCTCCGCGTCCAGGGCGGCTCGTTCTATCACCATCCTAGCGTTCTCAGCATTAAGCTCAACTCTGGCTTGAGCTATCTCATCTCGTAGTTTCGCCACATCCACCTTATGCTGCGCTTGAGTCTCCGGAGTAACCTCTACCTCTAGCAGAGTTGCCAAGGCGTCCAAGAGCTCGGACAAAACTTGAGCCGGCGGGCGCACAAGACCGCTCGCGCCAGCCGTTGCTTCAGCCATTGAACCAGAAGTCATGGCTGCCGCAGTTGACGATTGTAGCACTGGTTGCATGCCAGCCATGAAGATCGTGACCCTATTCGGTGGCTCATAGGGGTCCGGAATACTATCGCCATTGGAACAGCCCCCAAGCCCGCCGTCTTGCGGTTGATACATTGAATTAGTCTCACTAGTTGAGGACTCACCATCAGAGTAGATGACCATCTCTCCACCAGACGCAGATCCTTCCTCAAAACCCGCTCCATGCACAAACCCAACAAAGGTGTGCTTCACGGCGGCTTGAACCTCGGCAGGTCGCGCGCGCCGAGCTGTCTCGATGATGTTGGTGCAGATGTTCGGCTCAGGCTCCGACTCGCCGATCTTGCCGATGAAGACGTGGATTCCGCCGAAGGGGACCCGGTACCCGTATTCGATTGAATCGGCCTCGGGACCCCAGCCTGCATCGTCGATGTAGATCTTGCCGCGGCAACTCTTGGTCATCCTGCCCACGGCATATCCCTTGATCCCTGTGAAGCTGCCCTCCAAGAACTCGAAACCACCATGCTCTGGCCCCACGGTGGGCGCCAACTGTCGTGGATTTAACACGGCAGATGCCCTAGCAAAAGGACTTAGGTGTGGAGCCATCGCAACTAGGTTAGCTTGAAGGGGTTAAACGGGACAAAGGACACAGAGAGTTTACCCAGGTTCGGCCCCTCTCAACAAGGTAAAGGCCTACTCCTGCTTTAGGTTGTATTGCTTGTGTTTCGATTACCAGGGAGCGAATATGCTTGACCTAGTTCTCGATCAGTTGTCTCCTCAGTTAACCCGCCGCCGGGTCACCCCTTTATATACAGGTTGATGCCCGGCGGCTTACAGAGTCCCGGCTGACTCACACAAATGTGACCGGCCCGGTTTCTAACTACCATTGCCTTATAGGACAAGTTTAAACATATGGCGGCTCATACCCGTGGGCCTCAAGCCGTCTCCGGGTCTTGGGCCTTCAATTAGCTTGCTCTATGAACCGCTATCTTCACATCTTCTTGGACCTTATCGGGCCTCTTGACTTTAAGCCGCCAGGGGCATGACCCGGCCCCTCCTGGGCAGGTCATACCCATTAGTTATATCCCCAACAGAATGGCTTCTACCCACTTAGTGACATAATCAACAGCAACCAAAATATGTGTATACCCATTAGAGGATGGAAAAGGTCCCATATAATCAAATCCCCAAACATCAAATGGTTCAATAACAAATGAATAATTCATAGGCATTTCCTGACGTCAACCAATATTACCAATTCTTTGGCATTCATCACAATATAAGACAAACTGACGAGCATCTTTGAAAAGAGTAGGCCAATAAAAACCAGATTGTAATACCTTGTGTGCAGTTCTATCTACCGCATGATGCCCTCCATAGGCTTCGGAGTGACATTTCCGTAGGATTTGTTCATGTTCATGCTCAGTATATAACGTCTAATAATACCATCTAATCCCTCTTTATAAAGATGTGGGTCATCCCAAAAGTAATGTCTTAAGTCGAAGAAGAATTTTTTTTTCTTTTGTTAGTATGTGAAACTAGGTGGTATAAATTTAGCAACAATATAGTTAGCATAGTCTGCATACCAAGGAGTGTTATGAGAAGCATTTATGACAGCTAATTGTTCATCGGGGAAGCTATCATCAATAGGTAGTGGGTCATCAAGGATATTTTCTAACCTAGACAAGTTATCAACTATGGGGTTCTCAACTCCGTTCCTACCAGTGATATGTAAATCAAACTCTTGTAACAAAAGAACCCACCTAATGAGTCTAGGTTTTGCATCTTTCTTTTCCATGAGATATTTAATAGCAGCATGATCGGTGTGAACAATTACTTTAGAATCAACTATGTAAGATCTGAATTTATCACAAGCAAGCACAACTGCTAGAAATTCTTTTTCAGTAGTAGCATAATTTCTTTGGGCACTGTCTAGAGTCTTACTAGCATAATGGATAACATTTAATTTTTTATCAAGTCTTTGTCCTAGAACAGCACCAACAGCATAATCACTAGCATCACACATAATTTCAAGGGATTTTTACATCTGTGCCCCTGGTTCCTTAGCTGTACTCATTCATCCCCACGCTCTTAACTTTTGCTCACTTTTCCCCACTCCCTTGCCCGAAACTCTCAGAACTGGTCACAACGGACGTTGCCATCGGGTCAATGGCTTGACCGTTAATTCTGACAAGTGGGGCTGCGCTGGACTGTGTTGCCCGTTGGACCTGAGAGCGGGTTGGACCTGACAAGTGGGGCCGCGTTTGGCTGTGTCGCTGTTCGACCGTTGGGCCGTGGTTTCGTTGGACTGTTGGGCCTTTGCATGAAACGCCTGCGTGCGCCGCCACGACAGAAGCCTGTTATGCATGCACGACGTATCCAGCTAGCCTGCTATGCATGCACCCAGCAAGCCTGCCTGCATGCGTCGATGCGCGCCGGCATGATGCGTTGACCGAGCCTGCATGCGCTGACCGAGCCTGCATGTGCCGATGCGCGCCACCATGATGCGCTGACCGAGCCGCTTTCTTGCACGCGAGCCGCCACGGACACAGCGACGGTCGCTGTCGCTGGTTCTCTCTTATCGCACACGTGTCGCATCGATTTAGCGTGGCAATTAAAACCGGTTGGCAATTAAAGTGGCATATCGATCGACGCGGCTCGTTTGAACGTAGCAGATGCAGAGCGCGGCCGGTGCCCTTATTTAAACCACCCCACCGCTCCACCTATTCTCCACACATCCATTTGCGCCGCCTCCTTCTCTTCTTCACCCAGATCCAGATCACTCTCCGAGCGAGGCGAGGATGCAGTACTACGGCCCCACCTTCCAGGTGCCACCCACCGCGCCGGAAAGGCGGTACCCACCGGTGTCGTCGTGGAGACGACGCTCCGCGTGTGGGCGATCTCATGCTGGAGGGGTGCCAGGGAGTTTGCCCAGTGGTTCCTCTAATGCCTATGAATTAGAGGATGGAAAAGGTCCCATATAATCAAATCCCCAAACATCAAATGGTTCAATAACAAATGAATAATTCATAGGCATTTCCTTACGTCAACCAATATTACCAATTCTTTGGCATTCATCACAATATAAGACAAACTGACGAGCATCTTTGAAAAGAGTAGGCCAATAAAAACCAGATTGTAATACCTTGTGTGCAGTTCTATCTACCGCATGATGCCCTCCATAGGCTTCGGAGTGACATTTCCGTAGGATTTGTTCCTGTTCATGCTCAGTATATAACGTCTAATAATACCATCTAATCCCTCTTTATAAAGATGTGGGTCATCCCAAAAGTAATGTCTTAATTCGAAGAAGAATTTTTTTTTTCTTTTGTTAGTATGTGAAACTAGGTGGTATAAATTTAGCAACAATATAGTTAGCATAGTCTGCATACCAAGGAGTGTTATGAGAAGTATTTATGACAGCTAATTGTTCATCGGGGAAGCTATCATCAATAGGTAGTGGGTCATCAAGGATATTTTCTAACCTAGACAAGTTATCAGCTATGGGGTTCTCAACTCCGTTCCTATCAGTGATATGTAAATCAAACTCTTGTAACAAAAGAACCCACCTAATGAGTCTAGGTTTTGCATCTTTCTTTTCTGTGAGATATTTAATAGCAGCATGATCGGTGTGAACAATTACTTTAGAATCAACTATGTAAGATCTGAATTTATCACAAGCAAACACAACTGCTAGAAATTCTTTTTCAGTAGTAGCATAATTTCTTTGGGCACTGTCTAGAGTCTTACTAGCATAATGGATAACATTTAATTTTTTATCAAGTCTTTGTCCTAGAACAGCACCAACAGCATAATCACTAGC
The DNA here is from genome assembly GCA_011799875.1 of Thinopyrum elongatum. Taxonomy (NCBI): domain Eukaryota; kingdom Viridiplantae; phylum Streptophyta; class Magnoliopsida; order Poales; family Poaceae; genus Thinopyrum; species Thinopyrum elongatum. Next base: position 436,830,220 of record CM022300.1, read on the forward strand.
ATCACACATAATTTCAAGGGATTTTTACATCTGTGCCCCTGGTTCCTTAGCTGTACTCATTCATCCCCACGCTCTTAATTTTTGCTCACTTTTCCCCACTCCCTTGCCCGAAACTCTCAGAAATGGTCACAACGGACGTTGCCATCGGGTCAATGGCTTGACCGTTAATTCTGACGAGTGGGGCTGCGCTGGACTGTGTTGCCCGTTGGACCTGAGAGCGGGTTGGACCTGACAAGTGGGGCCGCGTTTGGCTGTGTCGCTGTTCGACCGTTGGGCCGTGGTTTCGTTGGACTGTTGGGCCTTTGCATGAAACGCCTGCGTGCGCCGCCACGACAGAAGCCTGTTATGCATGCACGACGTATCCAGCTAGCCTGCTATGCATGCACCCAGCAAGCCTGCCTGCATGCGTCGATGCGCGCCGGCATGATGCGTTGACCGAGCCTGCATGCGCTGACCGAGCCTGCATGTGCCGATGCGCGCCACCACGATGCGCTGACCGAGCCGCCTTCTTGCACGCGAGCCGCCACGGACACAGCGACGGTCGCTGTCGCTGGTTCTCTCTTATCGCACACGTGTCGCATCGATTTAGCGTGGCAATTAAAACCGGTTGGCAATTAAAGTGGCATATCGATCGACGCAGCTCGTTTGAACGTAGCAGATGCAGAGCGCGGCCGGTGCCCTTATTTAAACCACCCCACCGCTCCACCTATTCTCCACACATCCATTTGCGCCGCCTCCTTCTCTTCTTCACCCAGATCCAGATCACTCTCCGAGCGAGGCGAGGATGCAGTACTACGGCCCCACCTTCCAGGTGCCACCCACCGCGCCGGAAAGGCGGTACCCACCGGTGTCGTCGTGGAGACGACGCTCCGCGTGTGGGCGATCTCATGCTGGAGGGGTGACAGGGAGTTTGCCCAGTGGTTCCTCTAATGCCTATGAATTAGAGGATGGAAAAGGTCCCATATAATCAAATCCCCAAACATCAAATGGTTCAATAACAAATGAATAATTCATAGGCATTTCCTGACGTCAACCAATATTACCAATTCTTTGGCATTCATCACAATATAAGACAAACTGATGAGCATCTTTGAAAAGAGTAGGCCAATAAAAACCAGATTGTAATACCTTGTGTGCAGTTCTATCTACCGCATGATGCCCTCCATAGGCTTCGGAGTGACATTTCCGTAGGATTTGTTCCTGTTCATGCTCAGTATATAACGTCTAATAATACCATCTAATCCCTCTTTATAAAGATGTGGGTCATCCCAAAAGTAATGTCTTAAGTCGAAGAAGATTTTTTTTTCTTTTGTTAGTATGTGAAACTAGGTGGTATAAATTTAGCAACAATATAGTTAGCATAGTCTGCATACCAAGGAGTGTTATGAGAAGCATTTATGACAGCTAATTGTTCATGGGGGAAGCTATCATCAATAGGTAGTGGGTCATCAAGGATATTTTCTAACCTAGACAAGTTATCAGCTATGGGGTTCTCAACTCCGTTCCTATCAGTGATATGTAAATCAAACTCTTGTAACAAAAGAACCCACCTAATGAGTCTAGGTTTTTCATCTTTCTTTTTCATGAGATATTTAATAGCAGCATGATCGGTGTGAACAATTACTTTAGAATCAACTATGTAAGATCTGAATTTATCACAAGCAAACACAACTGCTAGAAATTCTTTTTCAGTAGTAGCATAATTTCTTTGGGCACTGTCTAGAGTCTTACTAGCATAATGGATAACATTTAATTTTTTATCAAGTCTTTGTCCTAGAACAGCACCAACAGCATAATCACTAGCATCACACATAATTTCAAGGGATTTTTACATCTGTGCCCCTGGTTCCTTAGCTGTACTCATTCATCCCCACGCTCTTAACTTTTGCTCACTTTTCCCCACTCCCTTGCCCGAAACCCTCAGAACTGGTCACAACGGACGTTGCCATCGGGTCAATGGCTTGACCGTTAATTCTGACGAGTGGGGCTGCGCTGGACTGTGTTGCCCGTTGGACCTGAGAGCGGGTTGGACCTGACAAGTGGGGCCGCGTTTGGCTGTGTCGCTGTTCGACCGTTGGGCCGTGGTTTCGTTGGACTGTTGGGCCTTTGCATGAAACGCCTGCGTGCGCCGCCACGACAGAAGCCTGTTATGCATGCACGACGTATCCAGCTAGCCTGCTATGCATGCACCCAGCAAGCCTGCCTGCATGCGTCGATGCGCGCCGGCATGATGCGTTGACCGAGCCTGCATGCGCCGACCGAGCCTGCATGTGCCGATGCGCGCCACCACGATGCGCTGACCAAGCCGCTTTCTTGCACGCGAGCCGCCACGGACACAGCGACGGTCGCTGTCGCTGGTTCTCTCTTATCGCACACGTGTCGCATCGATTTAGCGTGGTAATTAAAACCGGTTGGCAATTAAAGTGGCATATCGATCGACGCGGCTCGTTTGAACGTAGCAAATGCAGAGCGCGGCCGGTGCCCATATTTAAACCACCCCACCGCTCCACCTATTCTCCACACATCCATTTGCGCCGCCTCCTTCTCTTCTTCACCCAGATCCAGATCACTCTCCGAGCGAGGCGAGGATGCAGTACTACGGCCCCACCTTCCAGGTGCCACCGACCGCGCCGGAAAGGCGGTACCCACCGGTGTCGTCGTGGAGACGACGCTCCGCGTGTGGGCGATCTCATGCTGGAGGGGTGCCAGGGAGTTTGCCCAGTGGTTCCTCTGTGTGGGCTACGCCCACCTCCCGACGGGCTCGCTGGTGATGTTCCGACTGGAGGAAGTGCGCCCAAATGTCAGCTCTCTGTCATCAGTCCTCATCGCCCACTTCACCAACAGATTCAATGCGTACTACCTCCTCGGCAAGGTGTTTTGGTGTGGGTGCGAGTTCATCGCACTCACCACCTATAACATCTTCACGGACTTCGATAGCATCTTCCCCACCCGCAATGGTATGCACAGCCTCCCCTACTACCTCAGCGAGGACGGCATGGAGGAGGAGCACTGAAGAGAAGGCACAGTGAAGATGGTGGTGAAGGCCCGGCCGGTCTCGTGAAGCTTGTCTTGCCCGTTAGGGCTTTTTATATATTTTTATGTTATGTCGTTGGTTGTACCGTGAACTCTTTTATGTACAACGTGTTATATATTTTTATGTTATTTCGTTGGCTACCCTCGAAGCTAAACTATGTGCATGTATGGAGGGTTTGTCATTATCTCTTCCAGTTATCTAGATGGATATGGTTTGGTAGCCGAGCCCTAGACATGCTCTCTAGATGGATATGGTGCTGTAGCCGAGCCCTAGACATGCTCTCTAGATGGATATGGTGGCTAATGGTGCCACCGGACTTTATTTTAGACGTGGTTTCTGATGGATATCATGATCTACATAATTAAATCTGACATGCTCTTAATAATAAATTTTCCATGTTCTACAAAAAAATCGTGTATAAAACAAAAACAAAAACAAAAAATCATGTATACAATATTTTTCTTGCAACAAAAACATGTTTATAATACCCGCATGTCAAAAAATCAAAGTGTTGTGCCGTAGACTATATACAGAAGGAAATTGCCACGATATGTACAAATAAATTTGACATGGGCAAGTTCAATAAAGAATTTGTCATGGTATCTACACTAACGATGACATGGAAAAAGTTATTCTTAAGTTCGCGATGGCAATTATCTGTACAAAAATGCCATGGGACAAAAGTTGTACTGCTAACAATAAATCGATTTACCATCATGCACTATTTTTATTCGGCATGACAATAAATGGATTTACCATGGCAATAATCAAGCAAAAAAACAGAGCCAGCGCATGCACTACTTTCTAGGCCTCTTTTATCTTTGTGGGCCTTCGACACTCAACGCAATGCGATGGCCCAACCAAAGCTTAGTTTCAATTTGGGCCCTAGAACTACGGTTTTTTTTCTTCTGCGGTCGATGTTGTCTGACGAAACTGAAGAAACTGAAAGTGTACAAAACTGACGAAACTGACATGATCCACAAATTAAGCAACACAAAGCATAGAGCACATGATCCACAAATTTAAGCAAATCCTAGAGCACATGATCCACAAATTTAACCAAATCCTAGAGCACATGACACCACACTAATAACATCTCTAACGAGTGATGACCAGCAAGTAAGCAAATCCTAGAGCAACTATACAAAAATAAAATCCTAAAGCTATCAGATTCGCCTGCTTGTTCAATTGAATCATCTGCTTCAACTTCTTGTTCATCTTCTTTAATTCCCCCTTCAGATTTGCATCCCCAACTGTCAGAGTAGCACTTTTAGAGACCAAATTCGTTGGTGCTGACGACAGATTGAGCTCCCGAGTTGGGGCCCCTTTGAATTGAATCCGCTTAACGTAGTCATCTAGCCATTCAAAATGTGTGCATTTCTTCATGATCTAAAACGAAAACATGAACCCTAAATCCCAGATCCAAGGAAAAAGAATTAAAAGCAAATAGAAAAAGAAATCAGAGAAAAATCATGAGATCTAACCTGCCCCTCTGGCTTGCTCTCGCATTTCACGAACTCGCGCCCATAGTTGACATTCTTGACCTCCTTCGAAGTCAACCGTATCAGTGGCGCGTTGCGTGGGTAGTTAGGACATCGCTCCATGGGAAGTGGACCATACTGGGTCCACGAGGGGTGGGAGGCTGAAGTGGAGCTCGACATATCGCCCAAAGTAGCCGGAGAAGAAGAAGCAGAGGAGTGGCTCCTCTCGTCGCCGGAGAAGAAGAAGCAGAAGAAAGGGGAGGCAAGGGTGGGCGAGCACAACCAACAACTCTCGTGGATCGCCTCTTGCGGATCGCCCCATGATCCAACGATGCGGAGCCGTCCATGTGATCCAATGGCGCGGAGCCTGCACGCAGCATGCCCTCGGAATTCCTTCTAGAATACCACATCTGAGGGCTATCGCTTGGCGCTAGGGTATGATCGGACGGCTGACGTTCGGAGCTAGGGTTAGGCGAAACCCCGCGGGGTTTAGAGGGGTTTTGAGCTGGTCAACGGGGTTTCCAAGGCTTTGACTGAGCAGAACTAATTTAAAAAAATCAAAAAAATATGAAACCTTCGCCATTCGTCGTTTTATAAGACACACTAACGAGGAAAAATACTAAACTTGGTATACGGACATTTACAAAAAAAGACCTAGCTGGCACGATCGAGGTCAAATGAGCACCATTAATTTTAAAAAAATCAAAAAAATATAAAACATGCGCACAATGTTGTCTTGTGTGACATGTTACCAACCAAAAATCATAAACTTTGTCTATGGACATTTTCATGAAAAAACCTTCACACATATGAGCTATCACGTACAACATTTCATAGAGTCCAAGGAGAGGAGGTAGGGTTCCCTTCGGTTTTTGAAAATTTTAAAAAAATCAAAAAAATCACCAAAGCTTGATTTCAGAGTGAATAAGAAGGATCTGAACTTAGTTTTCCATTTTCCTATTTTAAACGTGTTTTTAATGGTTTTCTATTAAAGTATATTTTTTTCAAAAAAATGTAAAAATATGAAGATTAATTCAATAAATAGTGATACTTCGAATCTACACTATATAGATTGAATAGGTGTTAATAAAAAATATTTGGCTCATTTAGAGTAGGTCCAAAAAAAACTTGATTACAAATGGGGCTATTTACCCTAGCTTGGGAGCTCATTTGGAGCACATTTCTCATGACTACAAGTTTTACCACGCAAAAGAGATAGGATTGATCACCTAACGTTTATAATAGTTCAGCAAACTTTGCAACTCACACCACAGGGCAATGGACTTCAAGTGTTGGTTCAAATTCAAAGTTTGCCTAAAATTCAAATTTTGCCTCAGTTTTGTATTCTACCTCAAATTTCACATCAAATTACAAATAGAATTATTAGACCTTACAAGTTTTCACAGTAGTTCAAATTGATGACAGAATCCTTATTACAAATCCTTAAAGTTCAAAGTTTATGACTTGCATTCAAGTTCAAATTCAAATCTTTGCCTTGCACCTTGTGTTTCGTGATGGGTTAACCATCTTGCTATTGGTTTCCCTAGCTGGGATATTTTGTGCTTTTGAAAGCTTTGTCTTGTTGCTTCTGATCTTCACTTCTGGTGGTGGCGGTTTGTTGAGCTTTGACTGACTGAGCAAGTGATGACCAATTGACGGTCATCTGTGGGTTCACTAATCCTTAAAGGAACTTCAGACAAAATAACTTCCTCCTCTCTTATAGCTTCAAAACCTTCATAAGCCATGGTTTCAAATTCTACATCAGATGATGGTTCAACCGAGTTTATTCCTCTCTAGGTCTTTTCTGTCTTGTGCCTCTAATTATCCTAAAGCTGGGTCAAACAGAAATAAGCTTAGCCATCGATAAAAAAGAGAACAAATGCAAAAAAGGGAAAGGTTGCACACATACCAAGCTGCTACTTCAGTTGCTTCATTCTCCTCTAAACTTGCTGCATTCTCCTCTAAACTTGCTACATTCTCCTCTGCATTTGCTGCTGCCCATTGTTCCTCTTCTCCAAATGATGCATCAACTGGATTGGTACAAAGCCTAGCAATATGCCCTAGGATACCACATTTTTTGCACTTACGCTATTTTTTTACACGACCCTCTTCACCAGCTCTTATCCTGTTTTTTCTTGGTCTTCCTGGTGGTCTAGTCAGTACAGGAGAATGGAGTTTGAACCCTGGGTCTACTATGTTCCATTGGTCTTTTCCCAAGAGTGAAGGCACATTTTCAGCATAAGCAGCCCTAAATTTGGCAACAGAGATATATTCAGAGCAATACTGATCAACTTCACCATCTTCACCTCCAATAACAGTCATGAGATGTAGGGCATGTATGCACGGCTTCCCGCGGATCTGCCATTGCCTACAACTACATTCCTTAGTTGCAAGGTTCACTGGATATCTCCATTCCCTATTTTTACTGTTGAAAGGATCGATATGGTTGACTAGAGGGGGGGTGAATAGGCAACTAACAATTTTTAGCTTTTCTTGACCAAATTAAACTTAGCATCAAAATAGGTTGTCTAGATGTGCAACTAGGTGAGCAACCTATATGATGCAACAACAACAAGCACACAAGCAAGCAAGGGATAAAACACAATAAAAGCTTGCACAAGTAAAGGTAAGAGATAACCAAGAGTGGAGCCGGTGGAGACCAGGATGTGTTACCGGAGTTCCTTCCCTTTGAGAGGAAGTACGTCTCTGTTGGATCGGTGTGGAGGCACAATGCTCCCCAAGAATCCACTAGGGCCACCGTATTCTCCTCGCGCCCTCACACAATGCGAGATGCCGTGATTCCACTATTAGTGCCCTTGAAGGCGGTGACCGAACCTTTACAAACAAGGTTGGGGCTATCTCCACAACTTAATTAGAGGCTCCCGATGACACCACGAAGCTTCACCACAATGGAATATGGCTCCGAGGTGACCTCAACCATCTAGGGTGCTGAAACACCGAAGAGTAACAAGATCTGCAAGGGATTAGTGGGGGGAATCAAATTTATCTTGGTGGAAGTGTAGATCAGGGCCTTCTCAACCAATCCCTAGAAAATCAACAAGTTTGATTGGCTAGGGAGAGAGATCGGGCGAAAATGGAGGTTTGAGCAACAATGGAGCTTGGGGAGGGAAGAGGTGGTCTTCTTGAGGAAGAAGACCCCCTTTATATAGTGGGGGAAAAGATCCAACCGTTATCCCCTCTCTCAGCCCGTGCGACGCGGTACTACAGCACACGGTCGCGGTACTACCGCACTGGGTTGCGGTACTACCGCGCGCCCCTACGGTACTACCGTAAGGCAGGTATCAACTGGCACTAGAAATGCACGGAAGTAATAAATTACTTCCGTAACAACTTCCACTGAGGTTGGAACTGTGCAAAAGTCCGGCACGGTAATACCGGACAGACGTCGCGGTACTACCGCGTAAGGGCGGATGTAAAAAATTACATCCGCGCCTACTTCTGCATGCATCGGCGTCAGGGCTGAAGGCAGCGGTACTACCGCTTACAAGGAGCGGTACTACCACTGGCCCTGCGGTACTACCGCTCCCTTGAGCAGTACTACCGCACGCCACAGAGGCTTTAGCACTTGGCTGCCTTCATATCGCAGAGACATGGATAAACGGACAGTGCTCCATCGAAGCGAAGGAAAGGTGGTGCAAAGGAACAGATGTGTACGTGTTGATTCCACCCTAACCTTTCCGAAGTGGAACCCCTCTTAATAGTACGGCTTTCCTACGACTCAAATCCACCGAAAAGAAACATAGAGAACAGCCGTCTTGTATAGGCTTCGAGGGGCACTGAATCGTCTTGTGCCTAGACATGAGATATCTGAATTGCAATGCACATGATTAGTCCGCAAATGCATTGTCATCAATCACCAAAACCACTTAGGGAGAAATATGCCCTTACAATCTCCCCCTTTTTGGTGGATTGATGACAATACGGGATTTGCACATAGAGATATATAATGAGCATAAGTAAACTCAAAATCTATAAAATATAGGCAGGCTCCCCCTAGATGTGTGCATTCTATAGATATGCTTTGGACTGCAAAACACACATACTAGGATCAACACTCCCCCAATATTTTATAGACAAGGCAATCCTTGCAACAAGATAAGTGACACTAAGCATGGAAGCAAGGTATAGCAAGTGAGCATGAAGATAAGGGCACAAGACAAAATAAACTCACAAGCTACTAATAATACTTGACAATAAAAGGATAAGAGTGATGGCATATGTCTCACACCATATGATAGAATAAGTCTCCTGGTCTCACACGCAAATAACACAAACCAAAGCAATGACGAAGGTTCAACGAAAGCAAGGAGACAAAACAAAGTACTCGCAAATCCTACACTCTCTCCCCCTTTGGCATCGAGACACCAAAAAGGCAAAGAGGACACCTAAGACACAGGTGGTAGTTCCCACTGTAGTGATCACCCAACAGTCTCCTCCTCTGAAGCAGTAGGAATGGGCTCCTCATCTGACTCAACCCACTGATAGCCCTTCTTCTTCATCCAAGCAGCCTCAGGTGTGATGTTCTTCTCAGACCCACTCGAGAAGTGCTCACCAAGCTTCCTCAAAATCCGCTTGTCGTGCTGGCGACTCTCCTTCTGAGCAACGTGAGTCTGGTACTGCACCTTGGCCTGCATGCAGAACAGAGTCTTCACCCTGTCCTTGAGCTTCGAAGCCCAAGATGGCTCAGCAGAGGGAGGCTCATACTCCTCAGAACTGTCCTCCTCCTCCTCCTCCGCAATCTCATCTTCATCAACATCCATGCGGGTAGCCTCTGCCTCAACCCGGGTAGTGGTGTTAGCCCACTTGTTCTTCTGACGCAGCCTAATGGGCTCATGGCGAAACCAGTTGGGAGCATGAAACTCCTCACCCGGAAAGAGCTTCTCCCAAGTCTTCTGAATCAAGAGGTGCAAATAGGGTCCATAGATGGGAACCTTACGATGGAACACAGCAGACCGAAGCTCACACCACATGATGTGAGAAACATCAAGTGGTCCAGGTTGTTGAAGACGCGCATCTTCACAAATCAGCATCATGTCCACAAGATATGAATGCACCTTGTCCTTGTCACCCATGCGAGGAGAAAGAGAGTTGCGAAAGATCCGGTGCATGATGTCGAGAAACGGGTTCAGCACATAGGACTTCTTGCCATTGGGTAAAGTCTTCTCAACCAGGAATGGTTGAAGCTTGTTCTTGGAAGCAGACTCTGGGTTGGCATGCGGGCGGATACCAACGGGCTCATCTAGCCCCTCATCATGAACGTGCAACAGATCAATGAACTCCTTACACTCAGCAGTCATCTTCTTTCCATTTGTCATCCAAGTCATGCTCCGCTTCACATCCGAGTGGAAGTGGACAGAAGCAAAAAACTGAGCCACAATCTCCGGGTCATAGTCAAGGTGGAACGAGATGATCTCCTCAATACCAAACTGCTCCACCAAATCCAGAGGCTCACCAAAATATGCCTGGTTCCTCCTCAGATGCTCCATGTCAATCCACTGAATGGGTACGTATATGTTCTGCTTGGCCTTGATCACATCTAGGAAGATGAGATTTTGTTGCTTGGTCCAAAACAAGTCATTGCCCCTTACTTGTTCCCGAGGCTTGATGTAGGGGTTGAGCTTCCTTCGAAGCTGAAAGTCTGCTAGAGGCATGTCTTCCAAGCTGACAACTGGCTCCTTGATCTTGGTGGCTGTTGTCTTGAAGTTGCGTTGCGGGGCATTGGACCCCTCAGGAGCTTCTTGGTTGCGAAGACGCTTTGAGCTCGTATCACGGATGGGATTCGAGCGCCTAGCAACGGAACTAGAGCCACCACCTATGACACACAATGCAAACACACGAGAAGAGCGAGAAGGATTATTGCAAAGACCAAGGCCAATAAACGAAACAAATAGAAATGAGATTTGATGTGACAAAACAAAATAATTTTAAGTCAAGTGGTAGTACTGTAACTGGGTGCGGAAGTAAAATTTTACTACTGCTCTGACCGCGGTAGTACTGCTCCGGGTCAGCGCGGTAGTACCGCGCTCAGGGCGGAAGTAAAATTTTATATCCGCGCACCGGGCGGTAGTACCGCTCCAGGAGGAGCGGTAGTACCGCGCGGGGCAGATCTCGCACAAACGGATCTGAGAACATCCGTAAAGAAAAATCAGTACTACCGTTGATCAAAACTACGTTGTTGTATCACACCAAATAGCATATCTACTGCACAAGCACTCTCCAACCATCTCCTCTTGCAAAGATTTAGCCAAAAATCACAAGACCAACTCATATTTCCCCCAAAACCTAGAAGCAAAATAACGAGGCAAAGAGAGAAGGACTAGGGGAGATACCGGGGTCCATGGCAAGAGGGCGAGGTGGGGAACGATCCCACTGATTGAAATGAGAGGAGAGTGGCCGGAGACGGAGATCCGACGAGGTCCTCTGGCGCCATTCTTGGGTAGGAGACAGAGAGAGATGTGAGGGGAAGAGATGAATGGGTATGGGGGAGTTGGAACTCCACCTGCCCACGCTTAACCCCCACGTGGTCTGGACAGCGCGGTAGTACCGCAGGTCATCGCGGTAGTACCGCACATTGGGCGGTAGTACTGCTCTTCCAGCGGTAGTAAAAAATTACTGCCGCGCTGGAGACGGTAGTACCATGCCGTGGTCGCAGCTGTGCAAGCACAGGAGCCACCCACCTCCAGCGGTAGTGCCGTGGCATGCCATGGTAGTACCGCATGCCCAAGAAAGTGCAGGTTTTGGCAAGAGAGAAATAAAAAGGCCTTTGCAATACAAACAAGCTAAGGAAATTTGGATGACACGAAGGCACGAAGATAAATCAAAGAGCTTCAAGCAAAAGGACACACAAGAGAGAGCACAAAAGAAGCAACTTAACCATGAACAAGGTCCAAAAGGTAAGCAAGGAGAAAACGAACCAAAACCTCTCATGAAGAGAGGGCGGTGGCCGGAGTCACCTATGTTTGAGTCAATTGGTATGGCACTGCGAAGAATTATCCTTGGGCCCATGACCAAAACTCGTCTTTGAAGCACAAGTGCCATCATAAATGGCGAATGTGAAAGAGTTGATCGATTTATGTATAATGGGGGGAGGGAGGTTCATTGACATTACTGGAATCAGCTGCTTTGCCGTCTGCCATAGCAGACGGCAAAGGCATGCTTGGCGGACGACAAAGGCTTTGCCGTCCGCTAGCAGACGGCAAACACTCCGGCTGAACTGATGCTGGTAAAGGCCGCTTTGCCGTCTGCTGGCGGACGGCAAAGAAGGAAAGTTCTTTGCCGTCTGCTAGCAGACGGCAAAGCTTGTGGACGGCACAAAAAAGGTAACAGCCCCGTTAGGGGGCTAACGGCGCTCTTTGCTTCTTTGCTGTCTGCTGGCAGATGGCAAAGACCTTGCTTCTTTGCCGTCTGCTGGCAGATGGCAAAGACCTTGCTTCTTTGCCGTCTGCCAGCAGATGGCAAAGACCTTTGCTTCTTTGCCGTCTGCTAGCAGACGGCAAAGAGGCCAAATAGGCCAGCCCAGGTTAAACAGTCTGCTGCCACGTGGCCAATTTGCTGTCTGCTAGCAGACGGCAAATTGGCTATATAGCCCCTGTTTTTTCTTAAATTCAATCAATTTCACACACACACATATATATATATATATTCATTTCAAAACATTTCAGCAAGTACATATAGCCAACATATCCCTGCCATATGGATCATCCAACATATCCAACACATATATCATCATCCAACACATATATACACCAAATGAAAAGTCCAACATATCCAACAATTAAGCAAAAGGTCCATATACAATATAGCCACCATCCATACATATATACGTAGCAAGTTTCAAATTGTTCATCCTACAAAATCAAAACAAAAAGGAAGGACAAGGAGAAGAGTAGACTCCAACGCAAGCTTCCGTGATCTGAAGCAAATCTGCAAAATGGGAAAGAAGAAAGTTAGAAGAACAAGAAGAAGAAGACTAGAAGAAGAAAAAGAAGAAGAATTTTTCATCTCTTTCTTTTTCTTCTTCTCATTGCTTACTTGTGTCATTTTAGAGCTAACCTAGTTAAATAGGCCATTTTTGACCTAAATAGGCTAAGTATGTCATAAATGAACTAAATAAGCTAAGTATAGGTCATTTTGGAGCATATTAAGTCATTTTGGAGATAAATAGGTCATTTTGGAGCATATTAAGTCATTTTGGAGCATATTAGGTCATTTTGGAGCATATTAAGGCATTTTGGAGCTAAATAGGTCATTTTGGAGCTAAATATGCTCGAAAATGACTTAATATGCTCCAAAATGACTTAATATCCAAAATAGGTCATTTTCGGAGCATATCTAAGTCATTTTGGAGCATATTAAGTCATTTTGGAGCTAAATAGGTCATTTTGGAGCATATTAAGTCATTTTGGAGCTAAATAGGTCATTTTGGAGCATATTAAGTCATTTTGGAGCTAAATAGGTCATTTTGGAGCATATTAAGTCATTTTGGAGCTACATAGGTCATTTTGGAGCATATTAAGTCATTTTGGAGCTAAATAGGTCATTTTGGAGCATATTAAGTCATTTTGGAGCTACATAGGTCATTTTGGAGCATATTAAGTCATTTTGGAGGAATAAATGCTAAGTATAGGTCATTTTAGAGCTATCCTAGGTTAAATAGGTCATTTTTTAGCTAATTAAGCTTATTATGTCATTTTTGAGCTAGCTAAGCATATTGAGTCATTTTGGAGGGAAAAATGCTAAGTATATTATTATGTCGCTAGTATCCATATGGCAGAGAACCCGGGCCGACATGACTAGTCATAGAACCAAGGTGGCACAAACGTACAGGGACAGGCATACATGACCCAGCAATGCACGTGTCGGTCATCAGCGAGTGCAACCAAGTTGTAGCAAGCTACAAGGACTTCGGTGATACACCGCGTGACATTTCCCCGTAGGGACAGACACAGGAGCAAAGAAGGACACATGCCGGTCAATCCATGTGTTCTGGAGCAGTAGCGAACTACCATGGCTCAGTGGAAGCACTAGGAGGCATTTCCCTGTATGGAAGGCTACCAAAGGCACACGACTAGGTCATTTCTTAAGCTAAGTATGCATTTGTTAAGCTAAACACTTATGAAAACTTCCCGTCATCACGGAGGTGTAGCTGTAGGACCGGTCGCGCCAGTGGCAGACGGAGAAGCATCGGTCGATGCTTGTCGGGAGTTATGCTGCACCAAAGATCATTTCCAATGTATCGTTAGCATGATGCAACTCAAACGTGAAGACTAGTAACTAATGACCATTCAAATGAAACTCACCGTGCCCGCCGGAACAATGTCTGGCATCGCCGGAGGAGTCGTGCCGGTCTTCTCGCACATGGTCTGCACATTTGGTTTTGACGAGTCATTCATATTAGATACTAATGTAAGGAACATTACGTGCATGATTTGGCTAACATGCAAAAGAAAATTACCGCGAACATCTCGTATAGGGCCCGGGTAGCCATCATGTTCCGGTTCCTCTCCTCCTCCAACAGCTTAGTCGTCTGCCGGTCCCTCTCCGCTAGAAGCGCCTGCGTGTTCGCTCTCTCTTCCTCAATAATAGCCTGGGTCTTCGCTCTCTCTGCCTCAATAGCAGCCTGCAACACCACTCGTTAGCATTGTAATAATCGACGGCCGCACACACAATGTAATGGAGGAAAGGTATCTGATTCCGTATAACTAACCTTGAATTGGAGCTCCACTGGCCGTGCACGAGGCAATATGTCAGGATCGGAGCTGGTCTGGCGCTTCTTGATCTGCGGGAGAGTGCTACTACAACGTATCAGTCCATTCCCAATGGCTAACGAGCCATGGGACCTCCCGCCACCAGATATCATCACCAGCTCTGGATCAAGAGGTTGGCTCGGGTTAAAGTCCGGCCCTTTCCTCGCCTTCCCTTGGTCTCTGTACATCACAAGCTTGTGGTGGGAGGTGGGGTTGGTGAATTTCTCTGGATCATCGAGGTCAGACTCAGAGAATGCCTTGGCTTTCTTGTATGAGGCAGTATTGGACATGGCATAGAGGTCGAACAGCTCTGGCACTGGAGCCTTGTTGTGTCGCGCCTAAAAGAGAGGAGCAGAGTATTAGTTAAGGGCTCAAGCTAGCATGAAGAATGAATTTGCATGAATCATGAAGCAAACCACATACCCAGTTTTCCCCGAACTGACATAGGTTGACACTGCCTAGATGGTGTGGGACACCTTTCATTTGGGCACGCTTGTTCTTTGCAGTGTCGTGGACGGAGCGCCATTCGGGAGTGCACCACTCTTCCACCAACGCCTCCCAACAGTCCATCCTATCCGCACACCATCTCGGGGGCACCTAAGTTAAGCAAGAGAAATTTGAGCGCTACGCCTACGAATCAAATCAAGGAAACTAAGTACAAGGCCTTAAGAATAGGTAATTACCTTCATGTACTTCTCCTTACTCAGATACTTGATGCGGCACTTCCCTTTTTTCCTCCTAATACCAGCCAAGGCGAAGTAGTCTCGAACAGCCTGCGTCCAAGCCTCGTGCCGAAAGTTTTGAAGTAGGCGCCTGCACTCGGTGTCGATAACCCGAGCCGCGGCCTCCTCCTGTCCCTCAGCACACCTCTAGAAGGTCTGCAATCAAACAAGAAAACACGGATTAGTACAATCACTAGGGTTGCCAATCAAAGAAGAAAACACAACATACACGGCAAAGGAGAAATTACCCAAAACGTCTGGATCACAATGTCGGCGACCGTGTGGCACTCGACATCACCGATCCTATGCCCCGGCGGGGCCGGGGCAGCCAAGTAGTGCTCCCAGGTCATTCCTAGCTCTCGAACCCGGCCCTCACCGGGCAACGTGACCCACCCTGGGAAGCTCTGGCGACAAATCACACCAAGGACACTGTTGGGCTTGCGGACATTCGGCTCGTGTGTCCAAGACCTGCAGTATGACAAGGCCAACGCATTAGATATTCGAAGAAACATGAAGACAAAAGGTTAAAAAAGAGTAAATGCACTTACTTCTCCCCGCTAGGCGCAATCAACCACCTCTGGTCGGGGGTCGCCGGGGTGTCAGGGAGCTTTGTACCACCACGCTGGTAGACTTTGCGCCCCTCAACCCACTCACCCTCGCTATAGCTATCAGAGCTATAGCCACCCTCAGCACGGCCACTCGACTCCGGCGAGTCCTCCAAAGGGTTCTGCTGCGACTCAGCGTGATCCCTGCTGAGCTCCGGAGTCTCGTGGGACGGAGTCTCGCGGGACGAAGGCTCGGCGGCCCGAGGCTCGTCAGCCCGAGGCTCGTCGGCCGTAGGCGCGTCTGCCATAGGCTCGTGGACCGGAGTCCGAGACGGCTCCACCTCAGGCGGCTCCATCTCAGACGGAGCACTCCTGTGGTCGGGTGAATCAGCTGGGGGTGGCGGCGAGGAAGGTGTAGCAGCAGCCTTCCTACCTCGCCCGCCGCCACGTCCACCTCTAGCAGCCTTCTCCCCCCCCCCCCTCGACCTCTCCCGGCTGAAGAAGAAGCGACCGCCGGTGGTGTCTGCATACCGAGATCCAGCGCTCTCCGGAGGCTCTTGGGTGGAATGGAACTACCCCTCCCACCACGCGCCGAGGAAGGAGCCTCGGAGCGCTCTCGACCCGCGCCCACCATCTGTCAACACCTGCAATGACAAAGAGTAAACGAAATTAGTACAACATAAAAAGAATGAATACCTGACATGAATAATATGTATATAATTTTAGTGTATCATCATCATGAACATAATAAAAAATTGAATACCTAACATGAACTAATTAATAATATATATGTACATAATAATAATTGAATACCTGACATGAACTGTAATATTAATCTTCATCGTCATCATTAATAAATGCATCATCATCATCGTCTATATATGCTTCGGGGTCAATAAATGCATCATCATCATCACTATCAGTAATGACGTGCTCATCATCATCAATAAATGCATCAACATGTGGAAGGCCTCCTGTACGTAATCGGTCAAGCATTGACAGGTCATCCGCAGCAGTAACCTCTTCTTGTTCCGGCTCAGGCTCGGATTCACTGCCGCTGTCTACTTCAATGTTCTGGGGTGAAGTAGAGCGGTTCTTGAAATATTTTTTGGAAAGACGTGTTTCTTGGAAGAATTCTCCTTCATATGTGTCTGGGTTAATGTGAGGTTCATAATCCTCTTCATTGGGGGGAGGTGGTCTAACATGTGGCGGCACTTCATAAACGACATCCCAACCTTTGAGATTTGGATCACTTTGGCAGGCCCACGGTAGATAGAAAACTTGGGTCGCCTGTTGAGTCGTAATATAGACATCGGGAACATTCAAATGAGTGCTTTGTTTGATTTCGACTAGCCCTAGATGTTCATGAGTCCTTCTAGTCTCCTTCGGCTGGAACCAATAACATTTGAAGACTACGACGTTCGGTGGGTTGGCACCATAGAATAGAAGTTCATAAATTGCTTCAACTCTTCCATAATACTCGGTATCTCTTTCGCCGATAGCAGAGACACAACAATTTGTAGACTTTCGGTCGGCCATAGATAGCTCTTTGCCATAGGTACGAAAGCGATACCCATTGATGTCGTATTTGTCAAATGAACGGACCTTATAGTCAAAACCATTAGCGACTTGTCTCAATTCGGCGTCCATAGACTCTGAACTAGCCTACAAGTTTAATACAAAAGGATTGTTGCATTAGCCGGAAATTAGAAGAAGAAATGAAATGGTCTAATGGAAATTACCGTTTGTTTGAACCAAGAGATGAAACCGGGATAGCCGCCTCCATACATTGCCAGAAGCTCATACTCTTCGACGGAATCCTTTTGGATCACCTCTCCATACGAGAATTCGGCGACGTATCGACTGTATCAAATATCCGGGAATAAGAGCAGTTCAAAGGAATTAGAGGTTGTGAAACAATGTACCGAGAACTTACTCGATGTACGGCCGCACTTCTGTTAGGTTGTTCAAGATATACAACGTAATGGTCCGCCATTCATCGACATCCAATGATAAGGGAGTATAAGCACCGGCTGGTGCGAGCTTCCCTTTGAATAGGCTGAGGTTGGATCCACCCTTTTGAGGGTCGCCAGCATTGTACCGAGGCTTCGGATTATGCAAATGATGATTTTTGGCTTCGTAGTGTGCTGTCACGAAGTTTGTCGCCTCCTCAGTAATGAATGCCTCGGCCATCGATGCTTCAATTCGACGTTTATTTTTACATTTTTCTCGAAGCGTCTTCTGCATCCTCTCAGTTGTGTAGCACCAACGATTCTGCACGGGCCCCCCCAATCGTGCCTCGGTCGGGAGATGCAAAATCAAATGCTGCATTGGATTAAAGAAGCCCGGTGGAAAGATCCTCTCTAACTTGCAGATCAACTCCGGCGCCAACTCTTCCAGTTCTTCTAGCAAGCCAGGCGATAGTTCTTTTGCACAAAGAACACGGAAGAAATAGCTCAGCTCTGCCAGTACTAGCCATTCATCCTTAGGGATAAAGCCACGCAACATCACCGGCATTACCCGCTCAAGCCATATGTGCCAATCATGACTCTTGAGACCAAATATTTTCAATTTTTCAAGGCTCGCTCCCCTCTTTAGATTCGCTGCATACCCATCGGGGAACATCAACTCATTTTTCACCCACAGGAGTATTTCCCTCATAACTGGCCTTCCAAGATTGAACCATGCCTTTGGCTTCGTCCAGTTCTTCTTTCCTTTCGGTTGTCGCATGTTTTGTAGCGGTCTATCACAAAGAGCCTGCTGATCGACTCTAGCCTTAGGATTATCCTTTGTTTTCCCCTCTATGCTGAACAATGTACCAAAGAGGGCCTCGCCGACATTCTTTTCAGTGTGCATCACGTCAATGTTGTGTGGGCAATGGAGGTCTTTGAAGTAAGGCAGATCCCACAAGCATGTCTTGTGAGTCCAGGCGTGTTCGGAATTATACCCCTTGAAATACCCTGGACGCTCCGGATCCAGCTCGAGAGAGTTTAACTGATCCAGGGTCTGTTGGCCTGTCAACGCAGGTGGTGCAGAGTTTTTGACAACTCTACCTTTGATGAAGTTCTTCTTGTCTTTTCTGAACTTATGGCGAGGATCCAGGAACTGTCTATGCATGTCGAAGCAAGAAAACTTGCCACCCGCCTGCAGCCGACGAAACTCAAGAGCTGCCTTGCATGTGGGGCACGGGAACCTTCCATGCACAGACCAGCCAACGAATAGCGCATACGCCGGCAAGTCATGCATCGAGTACATGTACCACGCACACATTAGGAAGTTTTTTTTTGTAGCGGCGTCGTATGTCTTGATCCCATTATCCCAAGCTTCTTGCTGTTCATCCTTAAGCGGCTGCATGTACACATTCATATTCTTCCCCGGATAGTTGGGCCCCAGAATTATCAACATCAGGAAAATGTTCTTTCTTTGCATAATCTGTCCGGGGGGGAGATTGAGTGGAATGACAAATACAGGCCAACAACTGTATTGGGCTGCCATCATACCAAACACATTGAACCCATCCGTGCTTATGGCGAGTCGAGGATGCCTTGGATCTGCCGCTTTAGCATGATGTATTGCATCGAAGCGCTTCCACGCAAAAGCGTCCGATGTGTGTACCAACATCGGCTCCCCATCTGCATCTAGTTCGGTTCTTTTGCCCAATTTATGCCATGTCATCTGTCTGGCCGTCTCTTCGACCATGAAAAGACATTGAAGTCTTGGTATGATTGGCATATACCGAAGAACATTAACTGGGATTTTTGTCTGACTCTTCTCACCCATACCGTTGTCTACCTCAACATACCTGGAAGACTGGCAAACGGGACAATACTTCAAGTCCACATACTCAAGCCTAAATAAGGCACATCCTTTCTCACAGGCATCTATCTTCTCATAGGGCATCTTAAGTACATGGAGGATTTTGTCTGACTGGTACAGGTTTGCAGGCATTACATGGCCTTTGGGTAGAAATCGTCCAAATAGTGTCATCATCGCGTCGTAGCATTCTCTGCCCAAGTTGAATTGAGCCTTCAGAGCCATTACTTGTGCGATGGCATCCAGCTGACAAAGCTCAGTGTGCTCATGGAGAGGACGTTTTGAAGACTCCAACATATCATTGAAGGCCATTGCAGATTCCTCCATCTCATCGTCCAAATCCCGAGCATCATCAAAGTCTTCCACCATGTCTTCCATCCTGGTACCATGCTCGTCGGTGTGACGACGGCCCTCCTCAGCTCTGGCACGTTGGGAAGACTCACCATGAAATGTCCAGACCGTATAATTAGGCGTGAAACCCAACTTCTGCAGGTGTTTGATCATTTCAAACTCTGACTTCTTATGAAAGTTGTCGCAGCGGACACAGGGGCACCAGGTTGTTTCCTGTCCATTTGCAAATGCGGCTCTCACAAACCCCTTGGTTTTTCTCATCCATTCATGGGTCATGTCTTTCTGACTAGTGTGACCGGTGTACATCCACGCACGATCACTCATCTTGCCTAGCTACTGGACACACAAGAAATACATACATAATTCAGCAAACCATATTCATCAGTTAATAGAGTTTGTCAGTTTTATTACGTCCATGCAACCTAGACGCTAGTAGGTAAGGATAGGTCCTAATCCCACCCGAGTATGTGTAGATTGGGTTCGTTTTCCCATGCTCTGCTCCGGATCCGACGCAAAATTTTGGCAGCACCTCCCCGATGTTCTCCTGATACACGTCTCGGCAATAAGCAGAGAGGATGTGTACCCGGAGAACAACAGGGAGGCACTGACGAAATTCTGCATCGGATCCGGAGCAGAGCATATGGGAAAACGAACCCAATCTACACATACTCGGGCTGTCCATGGATAACGTTGGATAATTCGAAAGAATCACGGTTATAAATATGCAAATGAATGCATATTTATAGATGTAACCCTTTCGAACGGGAGACGCATAGTGGTCACGCATACTGATGATTGAATACACCTATAGCTAGCAAGTTTCATCGGCACGAAGACCGGAACAGAGCAAATGAAGGGGGAGAGGAGGAGATGTCATTTGTGCTCACCCACGAACGCAGGGGCGGAGCTCGTCGAACGCACGGGGAGGTCGTCGAACACCAGACCCTCGCAGCGACGAAACAACTACACATTTAAATCCACCCGATCAACACAAATATATATGATGTTTTTCATAACAAAATCGGAAAATATATGACATAACTCATAATTCACAAATATATGACCCCGTCGGCCTCTGGAAGGCCGAAAAGCACCTTTTCGGTCAACAGGAGGCCGAAGAGGTGTCGGGGGTCGGGGGTGTCGTGTCGTGGTGTCGTGGTGTCAAAAGGACAAAGATAAATTCGAAACGGATGTAGTAGTAGTAAATTATGTCTATCATCAGAAAGTCATAAAAGATATCCATGTCCAATACTAGGACAAACGATGTAGATAATATTTTACTATATACAGCATGTCTCCCTTAAAAAAACCTAAACAGCATTTTTTTCCTTTGCTGAAATAACATAACAACATTCTTTATATTACTTTGCAGCAGTGGATGTAACATTACATCTTTCACCAGCGGCGTAAAGAAACTGATTGCAATGATAACGGCTGATTGAACTGATTAATGCAAAACTATCCCCAGGGCTAGCTACCAATCACATTATGCAGCACGGCGTGATCCTTTGCATCTAGCGGAACAAGCTAGCTGAGACCTATGGTGTATTCTCACTCCAAACTAGCAGTAATCACGACCCAAGCCGTGCTCATAGGCACCTGCAAGGGCAGAGAGGCGCTCTATTTTTTATCCTTGTGGTCAGCGAGGCCCTGCAAAGAGGTTTTCTTCTTCTAGTTAATGAACAGTCAACTAATCGATTTAATCATCTAGGACAGCACATGAGTACAGCAGCAGCAGGCATATAGACAAGTCCCTACCACCGCCATGAACGTCTGCGGATCAGACTAGCATGGATCTGCTTGCTACCAACCAACAATTAACCTCCATAAACAAAAACAAAAACAAAAAATGCAAGGAACCAACAGGAGCATCTCATGGGCATTTATGTATCAAACTAGTAGTTGATTAACTACACAAATACCTCATTGTTCTTGCTATACTGCTACTAGCACGGTGAGGGAAGAAAAGAAAAGAAAATATCCAGCAGTACAGGAATGGAGAGTCCGTGTGCTACAAGAATCGTTGGCTGTAGCAGTACAAGAAACGAGTTACAGATTTTCTGCATCAAGTTCAGTCCAAGAACAGGAGCACTAAGCAACCAACCAAGGGAATAAATAAATTAGAGAGCAGAGCCCTTGGATTGTACATGTTCTTCTCAACACAAGGCCATAACAGGTTCTTTAGAATGCAGAATTTGACGTTGGTGTGCCATATCCCATAGCAATAGGAACTGACTTGGAATGCATGAAGGATATGAAAGGAACTTTCAAGATAAATAGGTCTTCTATGTTAAGAAATAGAATAAATAACTCTGAATAACAGTGTTCATCCTCTGAATAAATAACTCTGAATAATTCTTTTTGTTTGACAGCCACAACTAGCAGTACATGGTTAAAACAAATCATACGGAAATTAGTCCGGATATAAAAAAAAAGTAGAAGAACTAGGCCATCAGTAGCACATGATCATGATCTGCCATAGCAGAACACAAGCACCACTTACACTTGGTACTTTTCTGCAAGTAGGAACACCAGCACAACACTAGCACATGGGCTAGTAGTACTGGATGCACCAACTAGCATCGAGCATATTCATTTTAAACCACATAACAACTACACAGAGCATATTCATTTTAAACTGAAACACCAACTAGTTTATAGGAAGAACTAGTACATGCTATAATCACAGGAACTAGTACCTGCTATAACTACTAAAGACAAATAGAACAAATCATAGTTATGAGAGTAACAGATAATTAAGCCAAGCCAAGAGAGCATATCATGACAGTGAGTATATGTAGGTAAATGGACCAACACCAGCAGCCAGCCAACTAGAGATCAAACCAGTGACTCTAGTAACCAAAATTAACAATTAACAGGAGTGTATATCAACTATAAGCAGTAGCTTATATGCAAACAAGGGCATATCAACCTGTTCAGTGACCAAGAACCCTAGGAAATTGGGGGAAACCAAGGCGGAGATGCCGCGCTGGGGGGGGGGGGGTAGAGGAGGCGGAGTAGCTACCTCTACCGGGGGCGATGTGTGCTGGACCTGGCGGCGGCGCTGGGCCGGCGGCGGGCTGCGGTGGAGGACGCCGGGGCGGCTGCGGTGGAGGGGCGGGCACCGGGGCGGCTGCGGTGGCGGGGCTGGGTGTTGGGGCCGGCGCGGGGGCTGGCGGCGGTGGAGGGGCTGGGGTGGTGGGCGGGCGCCGGGCTGGCGGCGGTGCTGGGTGGCGGGGCTGCGGTGGAGGGGCGGCGCCGGGGCTGGGGTGGCGGAGCTGTGGTGGTGGGGCGGGCGCCAGGGCTGGGGTGGCGGGGCTGCGGTGGAGGGGCGGGCGCCGGGGCTGGCGGCGTTCTGGGCGGGAACGGCGGGGCTGGAACGGGGCTGGGCGGAACGAGGCTGGGGTGGTGGGTGGGTGAGGTGGGGGGGAGAGATAGGAGGAGGTGGGGCCGGGTTGCAGGGAGAGAGAGGGGTGGGGCCAGGCTGGGCTTTGCCATCAGCCAGCGGATGGCAAAGAACCCACCTCTTTGCCGTCTGCTGACAGACGGCAAAGAGTTCTTTGCCGTCTGCCAGCAAACGGCAAAGGGGGTGACTGTTAGACAGCCCCCGCCGTGACGCTGTGGGCCCCCCTCTCACCTCTTTGCCGTCTGCTGGCAGACGGCAAAGAATTCTTTGCCGTCTGTCAGCAGACGGCAAAGAATTGGCAGATGGCAAAGAGCTTGACCTAGCCAGTGCTGTGCCCCGTGGGGCCCACTTTGGTCTTTGCCGTCTGCTGGCAGACGGCAAAGAACTCTTTGCCGTCTGCCAGCAGACGGCAAATAAGTGGCAGATGGCAAAGACACTCTTTGCCATCAGCTGGTTCTTTGCCGTCTGCTTTGGCAAGACAGACGGCAAACAGCCTCTTTGCCATCAGCTGGCAGACGGCAAAGAGCTGGCAGATGGCAAAGACCCTGATTCCAGTAGTGTGAGATAAAAACACTCCCCCTATGTCCATGCCTACACCTAAACAAGATAACATGATGAGTATGGTGGGGTGTGCAAAGGTTCAAGCCACATTGCTCAAATCGATGATATTTAGCTCATGCCTTAACTCGCGAAATCTTGCTTCATCCAAAGGCTTCGTGAAAATATCTACAAGGTTATCATGAGTGTTGACATAGTTAAGATCAATCTCCCCTCGCCTAATGTGATCCCAGATGAAGTGATACCGAATCTCAATATGCTTCGTCTTGAAGTGTTGCACCGGGTTGAGAGAAATCTTGATGGCACTTTCATTGTCACAGCAAAGAGGCACTTTGTCACAAATGACACCGTAATCCTTTAAAGTTTGCCTCATCCATAGAAGTTGAGCACAACAACTACCAGCGGCCACATACTCGGCTTCGGTGGAGGAGAGAGACACACAACTTTGCTTCTTAGATGACCAACTCACCAAAGAGCAACCAAGAAATTGGCACCCTCCGGAAGTTGACTTCCTATCCACTTTGTCTCCCGCCCAATCCGAATCTGAAAATCCCACGAGATTGAAGTTTGCTCCTCTAGGGTACCATAAGCCAAAGTTTGGGGTATGAGCCAAATATCGAAAGATTTGCTTGACTGCCACATAGTGGCTTTCCTTAGGTGAGGCTTGAAACCGTGCATAAATTCCCACACTCAACATGATATCCGGTCTAGATGCATAAAGGTAAAGCAAGGAGCCAATCATAGAACGATATACCTTTTGATCCACCGCTTTACCATTGGGATCAATGTCAAGTTGGCATTTGGTAGGCATTGGTGTAGGAGCCGGCTTGACATCACTCAGCTTGAATCTCTTGAGCATGTCTTGAGTGTATTTGGCTTGGTTGATGAAGATTCCTTCTCTTCTTTGTTTGACTTCAAACCCGAGAAAGAACTTCAACTCTCCCATCATGGACATATCAAACTCCGCGGTCATGAGTGCGGCAAACTCCTCATTGAAAGCTTTGCTAGGAGAACCAAAGATAATATCATCAACATATAGTTGGCATACAAACAACTCCCCTTTGACCTTCTTAGTAAAAAGAGTGGGGTCGATTTTCCCAATCTCAAACCCACGATCTTGCAACAACTCGGTAAGGTGCTCATACCACGCACGTGGGGCTTGTTTAAGGCCATAGAGTGCCTTATCGAGTTGGTACACATGATTGGGGAACTTGGGATCCTCAAACCCTGGGGGTTGTTTGACATACACCAACTCATTAAGAGGACCATTAAGAAAAGCACTCTTCACATCCATTTGTTGCAACTTGAAGTTATGATGAGAAGCATAAGCAAGCAACAAATGAATAGATTCAAGGCGAGCAACGGGAGCAAAGGTTTCACCATAGTCGATACCCTCGACTTGGGAGCAGCCTTGTGCCACCAAACGAGCCTTGTTGCGAATGACAATCCCGTGAGCATCTTGCTTGTTCTTGAAGATCCATTTGGTTCCAATGACATTATGGTTCTCCTTTGGCCTTGGCACCAATCTCCACACCTTGTTGCGCTCGAAGTTGTTGAGTTCTTCATGCATGGCATTAAGCCAATCCGGATCCTCGAGCGCCTCATAGACCTTTTGGGGTTCAACACAAGAAACAAACACATGATGTTCACAATAGTTTGCTAATTGTCTACGAGTGCTTACCCCCTTTCTTAAGCTTCCAAGCACATTCTTCATGAGATGCTCTTTGGTAGCGAGCTTGGAAGCAATCTTGGCAGCACGACGCTCCAATTGCTCCTCAAGAGAGAGTTGAGGAGCAGTAACTTGATCATCAAGAGTGTCGTCTTGAGCTTGTTCTTGATCTTGAGCTTGCTCTTGATCTTGAACTTGCTCGGTAGCAAGAACTTGACCTTGGGCATCAATTGGTGGATCACCACCATCTTGAGGTTGATCTTGCCCTTGATCTTGTTCATTAGGTTGAGGGCCTTCACTTTGTTCTTCGGAAGCGTGTGGGTCTTGGGTTGGTGATGGTTCCACTTGAGTGGAACATTGTCCTTCTCCTTCGGCCACAAGGGGTTCCTCAATGGGTAGGATATGGCCAACACCCATTCTTCTTATGGCTTGGGGAGGAATTTAATCACCTACATCACAAGTACCACTTTGCTCCACTTGGGAGCTGTTATTCTCATCAAACTCCATGTTACACGTCTCCTCAATGAGTCCTGTGGACTTGTTGAGGACACGGTAAGCATGAGAGTTAGTAGCATAACCAACAAATATGCCCTCATGAGCTCTAGCCTCAAATTTAGACAAACGAACACCTTTCTTGAGAATGAAACACTTACAACCGAACACCCGGAAGTACTTGAGGTTGGGCTTGTTGCCGGTAAGTATCTCATATGGAGTCTTGTTCAAGCCTTTGCAGAGATAGAGCCGATTGGATGCATGACAAGCGGTGTTGATGGCTTCGGCCCAAAAGTTGTACGGAGACTTGAACTCCGCCATCATGGTCCTTGCCGCGTCCATCAATGTCCGGTTCTTCCTCTCCACTACACCATTTTGTTGAGGGGTGTAAGGTGCGGAATATTGATGCTTGATCCCCTCATCACTAAGAAACTCATCCAAGGTGTAGTTCTTGAACTCGGTGCCGTTGTCACTTCTTATCATCAGAATCTTTGCATTATGTTGACGTTGAGCTTCATTTTCAAAGTCGATGACGGTTTGTTGGGTCTCACTCTTCCTCTTGAAGAAATACACCCAAGTGTATCTTGAATAATCATCCACAATCACCAAGCAATACTTTCTACCCCCAAGACTATCAAAGGATGGAGGCCCAAAGAGATCCATGTGAAGGAGCTCCAAAGGCCTCGTCGAGTAGATGATAGTCGTGGGAGGGTGAGCCTTCTCATGTAGCTTTCCTTCGATACAAGCACTGCAAGCATGATCTTTGGCAAAACTAACATTTGTTAGTCCATGGACATGGTCCCCCTTGAGAAGACTTTGCAAAGATCTCATATTGACGTGGGCTAAACGGCGATGCCAAAGCCATCCCACATCAACTTTAGCCATTAGGCATGTCGCGGTCTTAGTGGGTCGCTCCAAAAAATTAATCACATAAAGACCGTTCTTGACATGCCCAACAAAGGCTACTTTAAGAGTCTTGCTCCACAAGAGGGCCACGGAATCAATATCAAAGAAAGTGGTAAAGCCCATGAGTGCAAGTTGACGAACGGAGAGTAAGTTGTATGCAAGGGACTCAACAAGCATGACTTTCTCGATCGTGAGATCATGAGAAATGACAACCTTGCCAAGACCCAATACCTTAGAAGATGAGGCATCCCCCCATTCGACATTGGTTGGCATAGATGAAACCTTGTGCACGTCCACCACCAAGTCCTTGCTTCCAGTCATATGATTTGTGGCTCCACTATCGAGCAACCATGATCCCCCACCGAAAGCAAACACATACAAGAGATCAATGCTTGGTTTTAGGTACCCATTTTGTAATGGGTCCTTTGATGTTAGCAACAAGGGTCTTAGGAACCCAAATAGACCATTCAATGTACTCATAAGAAGAACCAAAAAATTTGGCATAAACATGCCCATCACTAGCACGGCATAACACATAAGAAGGGTTAAAGTCGCCCGCTTTGTTGGAACGAGTGGCATTGCCCTTCTTGACACCACCACCCTTCGCATTGTTCTTCTTCTCCTTAGGAGTACCCTCTCCCTCCTTCACAAACGTTTGCTTGAGAGGAGGAGGTTGTTTGGTCTTGTCATTCTTCTTCTTCTTCTTGGACTTGGGTGCAAACCCAATCCCCTCCTTGCCCACAACTTCCTTTTGATTGCTCAAAAGGTCGTTGAGGTTCTTCTCACCTTGTATGCAAGACACAAGGCCTTTCTCAAGTTGCTCCTTCAACTTGGCGTTCTCCTCCACAAGATGCACATGCTCACAACACGGGTTAGTAGCATTTGCATTATCAATTAAAACCATATGAGGAAATGTGGCTTTCTCCTTGGTTAGCTTCACTTGGAGTTGATCATGAGACTCTTTGAGGCTAGCATGAACACTCTTCAAGGCCTTGTGAGCCTTGTCAAGTAGATCAAACTCCTCCTTGAGTCTAGCATGGTCAACCCCAAGTTCGGCCTTCTCGGAATTGAGCACACGAGAGACAACAAGAGCATGATCAAGATCTTTCTTTAATTTAGCATGATCATCGTTGTGTGACTCCTCAAGAGCCAAACGATGACAACGCTCTTCCTCAAGCACATTAGAGAGATCCGATATCTCATTGGCATAGTCACGACTATGCCCTTCCATCTTAGAGATGGTCTCTTCGTGAGCCTCGATCATGTCATTGGCTTCACCAAGTTGTTCCAAGAGAGCAATGAAGTGCTTCTTGGTTTTACCTTTGAGCTTACTCATGAAAGACTCAAATTCATTCTCCTCCTCCTTCGCCCCCTCACTTTCATCAATGCAATCTATCAAGGAAGGATTAGTAGTGATGGTAGACTTGATGTTGGGGGTTACCTTGTTGGTGGCTTTAGCCATGAGGCACTTGGCGGTGATGTTCTCATTGGGTGAATCGAAGAAGGACACCCGTGGAGTTGTTGCAATGGCAACGAAGGCCATGGCAACCGTCTCACCATCTTCTTCATCATCATCATCGTCATTGTACTCTTCTTGTGCCACCAATCCCTTGGGAGGAGTCTTCTTGGTGAAGTTGTTCTTGTTGGGGAAAGACTTGGCCTTGTCTTTTCGGATAAGCTTGCCACCATTGTCTTCCCTCTTCTCGTAAGGGTAATCCACAACAAAGTGACTCACATTGCCACAATTATAGCACGTCCTCACACGTTGCTTGCCCTTGGCGCCACTTGAGTTGTTCTTGTTGAAGTTGGGCCTTGTGTTCTTCTTGTTGCTCCAAAATTGCCGTGAAGCAAGAGCCATGTGCTCATGATAGGCATATTTGGTGTCTTCGGGGCAACTCTCCTCTTCTTCCTCTTCATCCTCTTCTTCCGCATTAGCCTTGGCCTTCAAAGCAAGGTTGGGTTTCTTTGATCGTTGAGCACGCAACACCGCATTGTCAGCGGTCTTGTCCAAGATCCTCATTGCAACAAACTCATCCAACACTTCACTTGAGGACAAGGCGTGGAAGTCCGGCCTTTGACGGATGACGGAGGACATGGCCTTATGGTAAGGCATCATGGCCTTGAGAAACTTGCGCTTGATCCATCCGTATCCTTGCTCCCATGATCTCGGAGTGACACCGCGGGAGTAGTTAATCTTCGATAAAGCTCTCGAGGTTCTTCATCTTCAATCATGACAAACTCATCGGCTTCATGTTGCACCACTTCAAAGTTTGAGCGTTGAATGCTTGCGCTTCCCTTGTACAAGGAAACAACATGCTCCCATGCTTCCTTGGCCACGGTGAAAGGTCGGAGATGCGCAATATCTTCGGGAGGAATAGCTTCTTGGAGAATGAAGAGAGCGGACTCGTTGAATTGATGATCCGCGGCTTCCCTAGGAGTGAAGTTGCTTGGATAGTGCGGGTAGAAACCTTGCTCAATAATTCTCCAAAGATTAGTAGAACTATGATTTAAATGATATTTAAAGCGATACACCCAAGTGGCAAAATCCTCATTTTTCACAAGCTTAGGAGGAGGACCAACATGATTCATATGCATGGAGGGAACCGGTCCTCCATAGGTAAGGGGAGGTTCAACATGGGCAAAGATGCCACTCCCACTCTTACCACTAGGCAAAGGAACTTGGCCACTACTAGCTTCCCCCTTATTGGAGTTAGCATCCGCCACCTTGTTAGAGGGATCAACCACTTCCAATGGTGCGGTGGATAATTTAAGGCCTTCAAGAAACTCCTTAAACATGCCTTTAACCTCGGTCGTCATGGAGGTTTTCAATGTGTCCAAAGCCGCATTGAACTCCTCACGAGAGACTGAGGATCCCCCATCGGCCATAGACAAGGATGGATTCACACCGGAGTGCTTCTCCCCCTCGTCTATGGTGCCAACCATACTCTTCGGATGGTAAAGTCCTTAATAAAGAGACGAGGCTCTGATACCAATTGAAAGGATCGATATGGTTGACTAGAGGGGGGGTGAATAGGCAACTAACAATATTTAGCTTTTCTTGACCAAATTAAACTTAGCATCAAAATAGGTTGTCTAGATGTGCAACTAGGTGAGCAACCTATATGATGCAATAACAACAAGCACACAAGCAAGCAAGGGATAAAACACAATAAAAGATTGCACAAGTAAAGGTAAGAGATAACCAAGAGTGGAGCCGGTGGAGATGAGGATATGTTACCGGAGTTCCTTCCCTTTGAGAGGAAGTATGTCTCCGTTGGAGCGGTGTGGAGGCACAATGCTCCCCAAGAAGCCACTAGGTCCACCGTATTCTTCTCACGCCCTCACACAATGCGAGATGCCGTGATTCCACTATTGGTGCCCTTGAAGGCGGCGACCGAACCTTTACAAACAAGGTCGGGGCTATCTCCACAACTTAATTGAAGGCTCCCAATGACACCACGAAGCTTCACCACAATGGAATATGGCTTCGAGGTGACCTCAACCGTCTAGGGTGCTCAAACACCCAAGAGTAACAAGATCCGCACGGGATTAGTGGGGGGAATCAAATTTCTCTTGGTGGAAGTGTAGATAGGGGCCTTCTCAACCAATCCCTAGAAAATCAACAAGTTTGATTGGCTAGGGAGAGAGATCGGGCAAAAATGGAGGTTTGAGCAACAATGGAGCTTGGGGAGGGAAGAGGTGGTCTTCTTGAGGAAGAAGACCCCCTTTATATAGTGGGGGAAAAGATCCAACCGTTATCCCCTCTCTCAGCCCGCGCGACGTGGTACTACAGCACACGGTCGCGGTACTACCGCACAGGGTTGCGGTACTACCGCGCGCCCCTACGGTACTACCGTAAGGCAGGTATCAACTGGCACTAGAAATGCACGGAAGTAATAAATTACTTCCGTAACAACTTCCGTTGAGATTGGAATTGTGCAAAAGTCCGGCACGGTAGTACCGGACAGACGCCACGGTACTACCGCG
Organism: Thinopyrum elongatum; assembly: GCA_011799875.1. NCBI lineage: Eukaryota > Viridiplantae > Streptophyta > Magnoliopsida > Poales > Poaceae > Thinopyrum > Thinopyrum elongatum. The sequence continues at coordinate 436,860,951 of CM022300.1, forward strand.
TGAGGGCGGATGTAAAAAATTACATCCGCGCCTACTTCCGCATGCATCGGTGTCAGGGCTGAAGGCAGCGGTACTACCGCTCACAAGGAGCGGTACTACCGCTCCCTTGAGCAGTACTACCGCACGCCATAGAGGCTTTAGCACGTGGCTGCCTTCATATCACAGAGACATGGATAAACGGACAGTGCTCCATCGAAGCGAAGGAAAGGTGGTGCAAAGGAACAGATGTGTACGTGTTGATTCCACCCTAACCTTTTCGAAGCGGACCCCCTCTTAATAGTACGGCTTTCCTACGACTCAAATCCACCGAAAAGAAACATAGAGAACAACCATCTTCGATAGGCTCCGAGGGGCACCGAATCGTCTTGTGCCTAGACATGAGATATCTGAAATGCTCAATGCACACGATTAGTCCGCAAATGCATTATCATCAATCACCAAAACCACTTAGGGAGAAATATGCCCTTACAACTGTCAGTGTAGGTCACCTCAGCCTCGTATGTCGATGGTCGAATGCATTTCATCCTTAGTCCTCTTGCCTTGGCATGCAATGCCTTAATCAGAGATGGGAGCATAAGATGGCCAACATATTGTGTTTCTGCAATTCTTTTACGAAGAGCCATCTTTATCATGATCATGTGCCTAATCTTATCAAATGCTTGCCACAACAAAAGCCCTTTCACTAACTTGAACTTTGCATTGAAACACTCAGCGAGGTTATTGGTCACATAGTCTACTTTGCAGATTTCATTGAATTTGCTTCTTGACCACACCTTTCCATGATGTTCATCCATGTACTCCTTCACCAAAGGATTGTGAGCATACAACACTCTCAAATGGTGCTCATGCTTCCTCAAGCTGCATGTGTATGATGCTGGCCATAGGTTCTCATCATAAACTTTGCCTTTGAATTTCTTTTTAAAATTATGTGCTAGGTGTCGCATACATTCCCTATGTTCCACTCCAGGGAATACAATTTCTACTGCACTCTCTAAACCCTTGCAAGCATCTGTGTGTATAACTAAACCTGAGGGTGTACCTATAATGTTGCGCAACTGCTGCAGAAACCAGACCCAACTCTCCTCGGACTCTGCCTCCAACACACCAAATGCAACTGGGAATAGCCAGTTGTGTCCATCAACTGCAGAAGCTGCTGCTAGCTGGCCTCTCCATCTTCCATTCAAAGCAGTTGCATCGACAGCCAAATAGGGCCTACAACCATTCAGAAACCCCTGCCAGCAAGCCTTGAAATAAACAAAAGCCCTCCTGAAGCACTCCTTCTCCACTGTCTTCCCTTTTAATTTGTACTGAACTGTATGCTTGTCAATCTCTACAACACTCCCTGGACTAGCCATCTCCACTTTAGCTTTGAAGGTGTAAAGCAACTGAAAACTCTCATTCCATGGACCATTAATCCTATCAAGAGCCCTTTCCTTAGCATAGAAAATCTTCATGTAAGGTATATTAATCTTGTACTTCTCAAATAGCTTCCCATGGAGTGCTGTTGGACCAATTGTTGGTGTTTCCCTCACCCAATCCAAGATTGCATCTGCCACCCACCTAGTCTTTGCAAGCTTTGATTTGTCCTTTCCCCCTCCCCCTCCAGGTGGGCAAGTGTGCTCGTGTGGGTTTTTTTTATCTGAAACAAAATGAAAAATGATGTCAAATACAATTAAGAAACAGTACACATGATCTGAATATAGAATGGATAAATAATCTGAAAAAAGATTCAGTTGTAATACCTGAATCAATTTGCTCTTTAGCATAGTGGATGCATGCAACCTCCACCTACACCTATCATAAGGGCAATGAACAGTGAATCTTCTTGGCTCACTCCTATCAACCTCATAGGAGTTTTTAGTGAGAATGCAATATGTAGTCACTGCATTACGACAGCCCACCATCGATTCGAATACGGTTCCTGGAGTAAGCTGAGGATTCTCCCTGTTCCACTCAACTGTTGGCATGTCCTCACCAACATATTCTTGTAAAACTAAGGAGTCGATGTTCTCCTCCCTCTCTTCATCGTCAGTGTCATCAAATCTAGCACGGCTACTAGGCTCCTCTGGATATTCATCTTCCATTGCCTGTTGACTGACTCTATCTACCAGTTCAGGGAATAGAGTCTCATCCTGATCATCATGTCGAGGCACTTCCTCGTCAAGCTCTGCATCTACTTCTACATCAGGTGCAGAAGGGAGAGGAGAAGTGGCAGAATTAGCGGCAGCCGACATGTTGTGGCTTTCAGAACCACTAGGTTTACTTGGTCTCGACCTATAAGAAGTGCGAGGACGCTCGCTATTAGCAGAGACAGATGATGTCTGAACACCCTTCCCCTTCGGGATACGTTGTTTGCGTGCCTGAAGCACACCGATATGGATTTTACCGAAACGGCTATCATCATTCAAACTAAATAGCAATCCCAGATGCTCATCACAAGTTAATGGGACAAATCTTTGCTTGGTACTGTCGAAATATCTCAGTTCAACAGCATCAGCAGGGCTCCACGGATACTCACAACAGAGTGCCTCGCGGAAATCTGTGAACGAAACGCTAGTTTCTACCACTTTCGGATAGAAAAATCCAGAAATCAGATACGGTTTAGTTCCACGCAGCTCGCTAGTTTCCATTCTAACCGCCAGCCGAAAAGCAAGTGCAGGATCAACCCTATTCGATTGAAATAAAGGGTGCAGTTAGGCCGAAAATTTTCAGAAAAATTGCACTGATTCATGCCAACGGTGGTGAAATACAGCTTAATTTACAGATCTCCTAATCAATTTGAGAGGAAAACGATGCTTACCCAGGTGGAATCCATGAATTATCCGCCTCTGATTCGACCCAATCATCTCCACGGTCGATGGGCCGGATGGGGTGCTCCCCCGACATTGCTTCCTAATCCTAGATGGGGAGAGAGGGTAGATGCGGCGGAGGCGGCACGACTGCGGTGGAGGCAGCACGACGGCGGCGGAGGCGGCATGACGGCGGCAGAGGCGGCACGACGACGGCGGAGGGGGCAGTGCGGAAGGGACTCGATATGATTCAGGTTACAGCGAGTGTCAATTTTGCGGCCCCACTCGTTAGCACGTAACGGTCAAAATGTGGACTCGGCCCTACACGGCCCCACTCGTCAGAGTTAACGGTCAAGCCATTGACCCGACGGCAATGTCCGCTGTGACCAGTTCTGAGGGTTTCGGGCAAGGGAGTGGGGAAAAGTGAGCAAAAGTTAAGAGCGTGGGGATGAATGAGTACAACTAACGAACTAGGGGCATAGAAATAAAAATCCCTAATTTGAAAAGGCAAGTTCCAATCAGGTGGTTGAACAATAGGTGCAGAAGTTAAGGCTTTCTTAAGTGTTTCAAGGGCTTCTACACAATCATCATAAAAAACAAATGGAACATCCTTTTGCAAAAGATTAGTAAGAGGCCTAGAAATTTTAGAGAAGTCTTTAATGAACCTCCTATAGAAACCAACATGACCAAGGAAACTTCTTATACCTTCAATATTTTTAGGACATGGCATTTTCTCAATTGCATCAACTTTAGCTTTATCCACCTCAATACCTCGTTCAGAAATTTTGTGCCCCAAGCCAATACCTTCATTCACCATAAAGTGGCACTTCTCACAATTCAAGACAAGATCAGTTTGTTCACATCTTTGCAAAACTCGATCAAGGTTGCTTAAGCAATCATCAAAATAAGTTCCGTAAACGGAAAAATCATCCATGAAAACCTCAACAATCTTTTCACAAAAGTCAGAGAATATAGCAGTCATACATTTTTGAAAGGTAGCAGGTGCATTGAACAAACAAAAAGGCAAACGTCTATAAGCATAAGTTCCAAAAGGGCAAGTACAAGTAGTTTTCTCTTGATCAGGTTGTGATACAGGTATTTGAGAGAAACCAGAATATCCATCAAGAAAGCAAAAGTGTGTGTGCTTAGGTAATCTTTCTAACATTTGATCAATAAAAGGTAGAGGGTAATGATCCTTTCTAGTAGCTTTGTTTAATTTCCTGAAATCAATTACCATTCAATAACCAGTCACAATTCTTTGTGGAATAAGTTCATTTTTATCATTAGGAACAATAGTAATAACTCCTTTCTTAGGAACACAATGAACAGGACTTACCCATCTACTATCAGCTATTGGATATATTATACCTGCTTCCAGAAGCTGTAGTATTTCAGTTCTTACCACTTCTTTCATCTTAGGATTTAATCGTTGTTGATGATCAACAATGGGTTTAGCATCAGGTTCCATATTAATCTTATGCTGACAGAGCGTGAGACTAATGCCCTTAAGATCATCAAGAGTATATCCAATAGCAGCACGGTGCTTCCTCAGAGTTTTTAATAATCTTTTCTCTTAATGTTCTATAAGGTTAGCACTAATAATAACAAGATATATCTTCTTTTCATCTAGATAAGCATATTTCATAGAATTAGGCAATTGATTTAGTTCAAACACAGGGTCACCTTTAGGTCGAGGAGGACCTCCTAGAGTTTCAATAGGCAAATTATGTTTGAGAATAGGTTGTTGTTCAAAGAACATCCTATCTATTTCATTTCTTTCATGCAAGTGCATATCATTTTCATGGTCGAGCAAATATTGTTCTAATGGATCAGTAGGAGGTATGGCAATAGAAGCAAGACCAATTATTTCATCCTTACTATGCAATTCTTTATCAAGGGTTTGCCTATGAAACTTAGAGAAATTAAACTCATGGGACACATCACCAAAGTTAACACTCATGGTTTCTTTCTCGCAATCTATCTTAGCATTAACAGTGTTCAAGAAAGGTCTACCAAATATAATGGGACAAAAGTCATCTTGTGGGGAACCAAGAACTAGAAAATTAGTAGGGTATTTTATTTTTCCACACAAGACTTCAACATCTCTAACAATCCCAAGTGGTGTGATAGTATCTCTATTAGCAAGTTTAATAGTAACATCAATATCTTCTATTTCAGCGGGTGCAATATCATTCATAATTTCTTGGTATAGAGTAAAAGGAATAGCACTGGCACTAGCACCCAAATCACATAAACCATGATAGCAATGATCTCCTATTTTAACTGAGACAACAAGCATGCCAACAACGGGCTTATTCTTATCTTTAGTATCTGGTTTGGCAATTCTAGCATCTTCATCACAGAAATAAATAACATGCCCATCAATATTATCGACCAAGAGATCGTTAACCATAGAAATACTAGGTTCTACTTTAATTTGTTCAGAGGGTCTGGGTGCTCTAATGTTACTTTTGTTAACTACGACTGAGACTTTAGCATGTTCCTTTATCCTCACATGAAAAGGTGGTTTTTCGATATAAGTGGTAGGCACAATTGGGTCAACATGGTAAATGATAGTTTCATCTTTGACTATGACTGGCTCCTCAATCTTTTCTTTAATAGGGGGGTGATATTTAAACCACTTCTCCTTAGGGAGATCAACATGAGTAGCAAATGATTCACAAAAAGAGGCTACTATCTCAGAGTCAAGTCCATATTTAGTGCTAAACTTGTGAAAAGCATCGGTATCGATAAAAGATTTAACCCAATCAAACTCAAGCTTTATACCTAACTCTTTCCTTCATCGAGTTCCAAATCTTCAGAGTTGCATTTACTTCTTTCCAAAAGATCCCACCTAAATTCAATAGTCTTCTTCATAAACGAACCAGTACAAGAAGTATCGAGCATGGATTGATCATCACGAGAAAGCCGAGCATAAAAATTATGTATAATAATTTCTCTTGAGAGCTCATGATTGGGGCATGAATATAACATTGATTTAAGCCTCCCCCAAGCTAGAGCGATACTTTCTCCTTCACGAGGCCAAAAATTATATATATAATTCCGATCATGATGAACTAGATGCATAGGATAAAACTTTTGGTGAAATCCCAATTCCAAGCTCCAATATCATCACATAGCCTATAACATGTCAATGCTTTTCCCTCCAAAGATAAAGGGAAAACCTTCTTATTAACTTCATCTCCAGGTAAACCTTCAAGCTTAAATAATCCACAAACTTCATCCACATAGATTAGGTGCATATCAGGATGTAGTGTTCCATCTCCTGCATAAGGATTAGCTAGCAGTTTCTCTATCATACCCGAAGGAATTTCATAACCAATATTTTCAGTAGGTGCAGTAGGTTTCCGATCGAGGTGAAGATACCCCGAACAAACCCCTCAAACGTTTGTTTTCCATAGTAGCAAGTAACAGTAAATTTCAACACGTAATATAAAATTTTCCTTACCAATTTCCACTTACCAAGAGCGCTTCACTCCCCGGCAACAACGCCAGAAAAGAGTCTTGATGACCCACAAGTATAGGGGATCAATCGTAGTCCTTTCGATAAATAAGAGTGTCGAACCCAACGAGGAGCAGAAGAAAAATACAAGTGGTTTTCAGCAAGGTAATTTCTACAAGCACTGAAATTGTCGGTAACAGGTAGTTTGATAGCAAGATAATTTGTAACAAGTAACAATAGTAACAATAAGTGCAGTAAGGTAGCCCAATCCTTTTTGTAGTAAAGGATAGGCTGGAACGGTCTCTGATAATAAGTAATACGTTCTCGAGGACACACGGGGACTTTCATCTAGTCACTTTCATCATGTTGGTTTGATTCGCGTTCGCTGCTTTGATAATTTGATATGTGGGTGGACCGGTGCTTGGGTGTTGTTCTTACTTGAACAAGCCTCCCACTTATGATTAACCCCTCTCGCAAGCATCCGCAACTACGAAAGAAGAATTAAGATAAATCTAACCATAGCATTAAATATATCGATCCAAATCAGCCCCTTACGGAATAGCGCATAAACTAGGGTTTAAGCTTCTGTCACTCTAGCAACCCATCATCTAATAACTACTCCACAATGCATTCCCTTAGGCCCAAAGATGGTGAAGCGTCATGTAGTCGATGTTCACATAACACCACTAAGGGAATCACAACATACATATCATCAAAATATCAAACGAATATCAAATTCACATGATTACTTGCAACATGACTTCTCCCGTGTCCTCAAGAACAAAAGTAACTACTCACACAACATATTCATGCTCAAGATCAGAGGAGTAATAAATATCATAATGGATCTGAACATATAATCTTCCACCAAATAAACCAGCTAGCATCAACTACAAGATGTAATCAACACTACTAGTCACCCACAGGTACCAACCTTAGGTTTTGATACAAAGATTGAAAACAAGAGATGAACTAGGGTTTTGAGATGGGATGGTTTTGTTGAATATGTTGATGGAGATTGGTCCTCCCAAGGTGAGAGGGTTGTTGGTGATGACGATGGCTTCGATTTCCCCCACCCGGAGGGAAGTGTCCCCGACGGAATCGCTCCACCGGAGAGCAAAAGTGCTCCTGCCCAAGTTCCGCCTCGAGACGGCAGCGCTTCATTCCGAAAGTACTCTCCTTATTTTTTCTAGGTCAAAAGACCTTATGTACCAGAAGATGGGCACCGGAGGTGGGCCAGGGCCCCCACTACCCACCAGGGCGCGCCAGGGGGGAGGCGCGCCCTGGTGCCTAGCGGGCACCTGGGTGGCCCCCTCTGGTATTTCTTTTCTCCAATATTTTTTATATATTCCAAAATAATTCTTCGTAAAATTTCGGCTTCTTTGGAGATGTGCAGAATAGGTATCTCTGACATAGCTTTTTCAGGTCCAGAATTCCAGCTGCCGGTATTCTCCCTCTTTGTGTAAACCTTGCATATTATGAGAGAAAAGGCATTAGGATTACTCCACAAAGTGTTATATTGAATAAAAACACTATAAATAATAGTAGGAAAACATGATGCAAAATGGACATATCACCTATGTTTTGCTGGAATCTTGATTCATTTCCGTTCCGGCAAATTTCAGGCGCTCGATATGTCCTATTTTAGCAAAGGTCATGCCGGAATTTTCCGTGGATTTTAGCATGACTTGTGCTATAAAGTAGGAAATATCGACTGCCCATGATTTGTCGGAACAGGAATTAAACGACACTCTGGCAAACCATAGGCCATTTTTTATGCCATTACTCGATATATGTAACGGGTTGACTGTCATTCTATCGGGGCTCCTTGTGTAACTTCCAGTCTGCTCTTGAAGGAAGGATGTCGATTGTTGTTGTGGGGGTCCTTTCTGATACGTCTCCAACGTATCTATAATTTTTTATAATTCCATGCTATTATAGTATCAATCTAGGATGTTTTATATGCATTTACAAGCAATTATATATCATTTTTTGGGACTAACCTATTAACTTAGTGCCCAGTGCCAGTTGTTGTTTTTTGCCTATTTTTGGTTTTTCATAATATCGGTACCAAACGAAGTCCAAATGCCATGAAACTTTTTGGAGATTTTTTTCTGGACATAAGAGACACAAGAAGCTTCAGGAGGAAGTCAGAAGACGAAGGAGGTGGCCACGATCCACCAGGGCACGCCCAGGGGGTAGGCGCATCCTGATGCCTTGTGGGCCCCATGTGGCTCCGTCTGACCTAATTCCACCTCTATAAATTCTCTAAAATTGCAAAACCAACAGAGAGCCACCCCAAACACTTTTTTCGCTGCCGCAAGTTTTTTTTCTTTCGCGATCCCATCTGGAGGCCTTTTCCGGTACTCTGCCAGAGGGGAAATCGATCATGGAGGGCTTCTACCTCATCCTTGCTGCCTTCTGATGATGCATGAGTAGCTCACCACAAACCTACGGGTCCATAGCTAGTAGTTAGAAGGCTTCTTCTCTCTCTTTGATCTTCAATACAATGTTCTCCTCAATGTTCTTGAAGTTCTGTTCGATATAATCTTCTTTTGCGGTGTGTTTGTTGGGATCTGATGAATTGTGGGTTTATGATCAAATTATTCATGAATATTAATTGAGTCTTTTCTGAATTCTTTTATGCATGATTATTATAGCATTGTTTTTCTCTCCGATCTATTCGTTTAGTTTGGCCAACTAGATTGATTTTTCTTGCAATGGGAGAGGTGCTTTATGATGGGTTCAATCTTGTGGTGCTCAAACCCAGTGACAGAAAGGGACATGACACGTATTTGTATTGTTGCCACTAAGGATAAAAAGATGTGGTTTATTCATATTGCTTGGGTTTACTTTGTCTACATCATGTCATCTTGCTTAAGGTGTTGCTCTGTTTTCATTAACTTAATACCCTATATGCATGATGGATAGCGGTCAATGGGTGGAGTAATAGTAGTAGATGCAGGCAGGAGTCGGTCTACTTGTCTCGGACGTGATGCCTATATACATGATCATTGCCTTGAATATCGTCATAACTATGCGCTTTTCTATCAATTGCCCAACAGTAATTTGTTCACCCACCGTATGTTATGTGCTCGAGAGAGAAACCTCTAGTGAAAACTATGGCCCCGGATCTACTTTTATCATATATAAAAACGCAAAAATACTTTGTTGCACTTTTTCTATTTTATTTTGTCTTGCAATTTATCTATTTACCTACCACTACCAGATTTGATCATTGCAAATAACCGCCGAGGGGATTGACAACCCCCTTGTTTGCGTTGGGTGCAAGTATTTGCTTTTGTGTGTGCAGGTGCTGCTAACGAGGTTCTATGTGGTTCTCCTACTGGATTGATAGCCTTGGTTCTTAACTGAGGGAAATATTTATCTCTACTGTACCACTACTGCAGGATGGTCCAAACGCGATAGTACAATCAAAGACCCTTCGACGAAACTATGTGCGATGCATTAATCGCAAACGGTGATGTAATAAAACCATCAAAAAGGATACAAAACATTTGCGATGGTGGAGACAACAAACACGTTTCAGATTATAGTTGCGTGTGCGATGCGTGGCATACAATTCACTTGAATGAACTGTTTGCGATGAGCTTAACAACAGAAACGGGCAGCCAGATGAAGGTGTGCGCGATATACGACATACAGTTCACCCGAATGAACTATTTGTGATTGGGCAACACAACAGAAACGGTCGGGTAGATCAATGTGTGTGTGCAATTGACGGCATACAGGTCACTCGGATGAACTATTTGTGTTGAGCCAAGAGAATAGAAACGGTTCAACTTAACAAGATCTGTGTGATACGCGGCAAACAGATCCATAATCAGAAATGTGTGTGAAGACCGATAATAACACAGAGATTGCTGCTAATAAGCCGTGTGTGTTGTGGGCAAACGCTTTTCCTCGTATACAATTGTCAGCGATGAATGAATTCATCACCGACGGTTTCCCTAGTAGTGTTCGTGTGCGATGTGATTACATACAGAACAACAACATATATACTTATAAGTACATGATTGCATAACCAAATTAAACATCCAATTACATAGGTGTCTAGTACACACATGATATTTTTACACACCAAAGTAAACTATTACATGCATAATTAACTAGGATAAATGATCATCTGATCATCATCTACTTCTTCTTGTGACGCTTGCCGCCAGTGCTCTGTTGGTGGCTCGATCCGGCCTCGTCGTTTATGGGAAGGAGGCACTCCCTCATGTCAATGATCCGCCTGTGCATCTCGTAGCATGTGTACATGTTCTTGGCCGCGAACTTGAGGTGAGCTTCATCCAGTTTCCCCATCTAGGCTCTGTGCCACGATACGGGATGTATTCTATTGGCATCATGCTTCATCTTTTCGTAGTAGGGGTCGATGATGGCCGAGGCGAGTTCAACCAGGGAGTCCTTCTTCGTGCTACCCCAGACCTTGTAGTGGCCACGGATTTTGACAAGGTTCTTGTTGGAAATATGCCCTAGAGGCAATAATAAAATGGTTATTATTATATTTCCTTGTTAATGATAATTGTCTATTGTTCATGCTATAATTGTATTAACCGGAAACCGTAATACATGTGTGAATACATAGACCACAACATGTCCCTAGTGAGCCTCTAGTTGACTAGCTCGTTGATCAATAGATGGTTGTGGTTTCCTGACCATGGACATTGGATGTTGTTGATAACAGGATCACATCATTAGGAGAATGATGTGATGGACAAGACCCAATCCTAAGCATAGCACAAGATCGTGTAGTTCGTTTGCTAGAGCTTTTCTAATGTCAAGTATCATTTCCTTAGACCATGAGATTGTGCAACTCCTGGATACCGTAGGAATGCTTTGGGTGTATCAAACGTCACAACGTAACTGGGTGACCATAAAGGTGCACTACAGGCATCTCCGAAAGTGTCTGTTGGGTTGGCACGAATCAAGACTGGGATTTGTCACTCCGTATGATGGAGAGGTATCTCTGGGCCCACTCGGTAATGCATCATCATAATGAGCTCAATGTGACTAAGGAGTTAGCCACGGGATCATGCGTTACGGAACGAGTAAAGAGACTTGTCGGTAACGAGATTGAACAAGGTATAGGGATACCGACGATCGAATCTCGGGCAAGTAACATACCGATGGACAAAGGGAATTGTATACGGGATTAATTGGATCCCCGACATCGTGGTTCATCTGATGAGATCATCGTGGAACATGTGGGAGCCAATATGGGTATCCAGATCCCGCTATTCGTTATTGGCCGGAGAGGTGTCTCGGTCATGTCTGCATGGTTCCCGAACCCGTAGGGTCTACACACTTAAGGTTCCGTGATGCTAGAGTTGTTATGGGAAATTGTATGTGGTTACCGAAAGTTGTTCGGAGTCTCGGATGAGATCCCGGATGTCATGAGGAGTTTCGGAATGGTTCGGAGGTAAAGGTTGATATATGGGAAGTCCTATTTTGGCCACCAGAAAATGTTCGGGATTTTTCGGTATTATACCGGGAAGGTTCTAGAAGGTTTCGTAGTGGGGCCCACCTGCATGGGAGGGACCCACATGAACATGGGTAATGGGGGCAAGGCCCCACACCCCTGGTCAAGGCGCACCAAGATCCCCCCTTAGAAGGAATAAGATCATATCCCGAAGGGATAAGATCAAGATCCCTAAAGAGGGGGGATAACAATCGGTGGGGAAGGGAAAGGATGAGATTTCTTTCCTCCCACCTTTGCCAACGCCCCAATGGACTTGGAGGGCAAGAAACCAGCCCCCTCCACCCCTATATATAGTGGGGAGGTGCTTGGGAGCTGCACCCCTTGCCCCTGGCGCAGCCCTTCCCCCTCCTACTCCTCCTCCTCCGTAGTGCTTAGCGAAGCTCTGCCGGAGAACCACGAGCTCCACCGTCACAACGCCGTCGTGCTGCCGGAGCTCTCCCTCAACTTCTCCTCTCCCCTTGCTAGATCAAGAAGGAGGAGACGTCCCCGGGCTGTACGTGTGTTGAACGCAGAGGCGCCGTCCATTCGGTGCTTGAATCAGATCTTCCGCGATTTGAATCGCCGTGAGTACGACTCCATCAACCGCGTTCTTGTAACGCTTCTGCTTAGCGATCTTCAAGGGTATGAAGATGCACTCCTTCTCACTTGTTGCTAGCATCTCCTAGATTGATCTTGGTGACACGTAGGAAAATTTTGAATTATTACTACGTTCCCCAACAGTGGCATCATGAGCAAGTTCTATGCGTAGATTCTATGCACGAGTAAAACACAAGTAGTTGTGGGCGATGATTTGTTCAATTTGCTTACCGTCACTAGTCCTATCTTGATTTGGCGGCATTGTGGGATGAAGCGGCCCGGACCGACCTTACACATATGCTTACGTGAGACAGGTTCCACCGACTGACATGCACTTGTTGCATAAGGTGGCTAGCGGGTGTCTGTCTCTCCCACTTTAGTCGGATCGGATTCGATGAAGAGGGTCCTTATGAAGGGTAAATAGCAATTAGCATATCACCATTGTGGCTTTTGCGTAGGTAAGAAACGTTCTTGCTAGAAACCCATAGCAGCCACGTAAAACATGCAACAACAATTAGAGGACGTCTAACTTGTTTTTGCAGGGTATGCTATGTGATGTGATAGAATCATCGCTCACAACTACTTGTGTTCTACTCGTGCATAGAATCTACGCATAGACCTAGCTCATGATGCCACTGTTGGGGAACGTAGTAATAATTCAAAATTTTCCTACGAGTCACCAAGATCAATCTAGGAGATGCTAGCAACAAGTGAGAGGGAGTGCATCTTCATACCCTTGAAGATCGCTAAGCGGAAGTGTTACAAGAACGCGGTTGATGGAGTCGTACTCGCGGCGATTCAAATCGCGGAAGATCCGATTCAAGCGCCGAACGGACGGCGCCTCCGCGTTCAACACATGTATAGCCCAGGGACGTCTCCTCCTTCTTGATCCAGCAAGGGGAGAGGAGAATTTGAGGGAGAGCTCCGGCAGCACGACGGCGTGGTGGCGGTGGAGCTCGTGGTTCTCCGGCAGAGCTTCGCTAAGCACTACGGAGGAGGAGGAGTAGGAGGGGGAAGGGCTGCGCCAGGGGCAAGGGGTGCAGCTCCCATGCACCTCCCCACTATATATAGGGGTGGAGGGGGCTGGTTTCTTGCCCTCCAAGTCCATTGGGGCATTGGCAAAGGTGGGAGGAAACAAATCCCATCCTTTCCCTTCCCCACCGATTGTTATCCCCCCTTTTTAGGGATCTTGATCTTATCCCTTCGGGATATGATCTTATTCCTTCTAAGGGGGGATCTTGGTGCGCCTTGACCAGGGGTGTGGGGCCTTGCCCCCACTACCCACGTTCATGTGGGTCCCCCCATGCAGGTGGGCCCCACTCCGAAACCTTCTAGAACCTTTCCGGTATAATACCGAAAAATCCCGAACATTTTCCGGTGGCCAAAATAGGACTTCCCATATATAAATCTTTACCTCTGGACCATTCCGGAACTCCTCGTGACATCCGGGATCTCATCCGAGACTCTGAACAACTTTCGGTAACCACATACAATTTCCCATAACAACTCTAGCATCACGGAACCTTAAGTGTGTAGACCCTACGGGTTCGGGAACCATGCAGACATGACCGAGACACCTCTCCGGCCAATAACCAATAGCGGGATCTGGATACCCATATTGGCTCCCACATGTTCCACGATGATCTCATCGAATGAACCACGATGTCGGGGATCCAATTAATCCCGTATACAATTCCCTTTGTCCATCGATATGTTACTTGCCCGAGATTCGATCGTCGGTATCCCTATACCTTGTTCAGTCTCGTTACCGGCAAGCCTCTTTACTCGTTCCGTAACGCATGATCCCGTGGCTAACTCCTTAGTCACATTGAGCTCATTATGATGATGCATTACCGAGTGGACCCAGAGATACCTCTCCGTCATACGGAGTGACAAATCCCAGTCTCGATTCGTGCCAACCCAACAGACACTTTCGGAGATACCTGTAGTGCACCTTTATGGTCACCCAGTTACGTTGTGATGTTTGATACACCCAAAGCATTCCTACGGTATTCGGGAGTTGCACAATCTCATGGTCTAAGGAAATGATACTTGACATTAGAAAAGCTCTAGCAAACGAACTACACGATCTTGTGCTATGCTTAGGATTGGGTCTTGTCCATCACATCATTCTCCTAATGATGTGATCCCGTTATCAACAACATCCAATGTCCATGGTCAGGAAACCACAACCATCTATTGATCAACGAGCTAGTCAACTAGAGGCTCACTAGGGACATGATGTGGTCTATGTATTCACACATGTATTACGGTTTTCGGTTAATACAATTATAGCATGAACAATAGACAATTATCATGAACAAGGAAATATAATAATAACCATTTCATTATTGCCTCTAGGGCATATTTCCAACAAATAAGACCACTAGTTTCAAGAAAGGCAAGGGTAAGAAGAACTTCAAGAAGGACGGCAAGGGAGTTGCCGCGCCCGGTAAGTTAGTTGCCGGGAAGAAGCCAAAGAATGGACCCAAGCTTGAGACTGAGTGCTTTTATTGCAAGGGAAATGGTCACTGGAAGCGGAACTGCCCCAAGTACTTAGCGGATAAGAAGGCCGGCAACGCCAAAGGTATATATGATATACATGTTATTGATGTGTATCTTACCAGCGCTCGTAGTAGCTCCTGGGTATTTGATACCGGTGCGGTTGCTCACATTTGTAACTCAAAACAGGAGCTGCGGAATAAGCGGAGACTGGCGAAGGACGAGGTGACGATGCACATCGGGAATGGTTCCAAGGTCAATGTGATCGCCGTTGGCACGCTACCTCTACATTTACCTTCGGGATTAGTTTTAAACCTCAATAATTGTTATTTAGTGCCAGCTTTGAGCATGAACATTGTATCTAGATCTCGTTTAATGCGAGATGGCTACTCATTTAAATCCGAGAATAATGGTTGTTCTATTTATATGAGAGATATGTTTTATGGTCATGCCCCGCTGGTCAATGGTTTATTTTTATTGAATCTCGAACGTGATGTTACACATATTCATAGTGTGAATGCCAAAAGATGTAAGGTTGATAATGATAGTCCCACATACTTGTGGCACTGCCGCCTTGGTCACATTGGTGTCAAACGCATGAAGAAACTCCATGCAGATGGACTTTTGGAGTCTCTTGATTATGAATCATTTGACACGTGTGAACCATGCCTCATGAGCAAAATGACCAAGACTCCGTTCTCCAGAACAATGGAGCGAGCAACCAACTTGTTGGAAATAATACATACTGATGTATGCGGTCCAATGAGCGTTGAGGCTCGCGGTGGCTATCGTTATGTTCTCACCCTCACTGATGACTTAAGTAGATATGGGTATGTCTGCTTAATGAAACACAAGTCTGAGACCTTTGAAAAGTTCAAGGAATTTCAGAGCGAGGTAGAGAATCAACATGACAGAAAAATAAAGTTCTTATGATCAGATCGTGGAGGAGAATACTTGAGTCACGAGTTTGGCACGCACTTAAGGAAATGTGGAATTGTTTCACAACTCACGCCGCCTGGAACACCTCGGCGTAATGGTGTGTCCGAACGTCGTAATCGCACTCTATTGGATATGGTGCGATCTATGATGTCTCTTACCGATCTACCGCTATCATTTTGGGGTTATGCTTTATAGACTGCCGCATTCACTTTAAATAGGGCACCGTCTAAATCCATTGAGACGACACCGTATGAATTATGGTTTGGGAAGAAACCTAAGTTGTCGTTTCAGAAAGTTTAGGGATGCGATGCTTATGTCAAGAAACTTCAACCTGAAAAGCTCGAACCCAAATCGGAAAAATGCGTCTTCATAGGATACCCTAAGGAAACTATTGGGTATACCTTCTACCTCAGATACGAAGGCAAGATCTTTGTTGCCAAGAATGGATCCTTTCTGGAGAAAGAGTTTCTCTCGAAAGAAATAAGTGGGAGGAAAGTAGAACTTGACGAGGTACCCCCTCTTGAACCGGAGAGTAGCGCAGCTCAGGAAGATGTTTCTGTGGTGCCTGCACCGACTAGAGAGGAAGTTAATGATGATGATCATGAAACTTCGGGTCAAGTTGCTACTGAACTTCGTAGGTCCACGAGGACACGTTCCGCACCAGAGTGGTACGGCAACCCTGTCCTGGAAATCATGTTGTTAGACAACGGTGAACCTTCGAACTATGAAGAAGCGATGGTGGGCCCAGATTCCAACAAATGGCTTGAAGCCATGAAATCCGAGATAGGATCCATGTATGAAAACAAAGTATGGACTTTGACGGACTTGCGTGATGATCGGCAAGCCATAGATAAAGCATCTTGGAGTTGGAACATTCGCTTTGATGAAATGATCAAAGCGTTTGGGTTTATACAGACTTATGGAGAAGCCTGTATTTACAAGAAAGTGAGTGGGAGCTCTGTAGCATTTCTCATATTATATGTGGATGACATACTGTTGATGGGAAATGATATAGAACTTTTGGAAAGCATAAAGGCCTACTTGAATAAGTGTTTTTCAATGAAGGACCTTGGAGAAGCTGCTTACATATTAGGCATCAAGATCTATAGAGATAGATCGAGACGCCTCATTGGTCTTTCACAAAGCACATACCTTGACAAGATATTGAAGAAGTTCAATATGGATCAGTCCAAGAAGGGGTTCTTGCCTGTATTGCAAGGTGTGAGATTGAGCGCAGCTCAACGCCCGACCTCGGCAGAAGAAAGAGAAAAGATGAGTGTCATCCCCTATGCCTCAGCCATAGGCTCTATTATGTATGCCATGCTGTGTACCAGACCTGATGTGAACCTTGCCATAAGTTTGGTAGGGAGGTACCAAAGTGATCCCGGAATGGAACACTGGACAGCGGTCAAGAATATCCTAAAGTACCTGAAAAGGACTAAGGATATGTTTCTCGTTTATGGAGGTGCCGAAGAGCTCGTTGTAAAGGGTTACGTCGATGCTAGCTTTGACACGGATCTAGATGACTCCAAGTCACAAACCAGATACGTGTACATTTTGAATGGTGGGGCAGTCAGCTGGTGCAGTTGCAAGCAAAGCGTCGTGGCGGGATCTACATGTGAAGCGGAGTACATAGCTGCTTCGGAAGCAGCTCAGGAAGGAGTCTGGATGAAGGAGTTTAGCACCAACCTAGGAGTGATTCCCAATGCGTCGGGCTCGATGACTCCCTTCTGTGACAACACTAGAGCTATTGCCATTGCCAAGGAGCCCAGGTTTCACAGGAAGACTAAGCACATCAAGCGCCGCTTCAACTCCATTCGTGAATATATTCAAGATGGAGACATAGATATTTGTAAAGTACATACGGATCTGAATGTCGCAGATCCGTTGACTAAACCTCTTCCGCGAGCAAAACATGATCAGCACCAGAACTCTATGGGTGTTCGATTCATCACAATGTAACTACATTATTGACTCCAATGCAAGTGGGAGACTGTTGGAAATATGCCCTAGAGGCAATAATAAAATGGTTATTATTATATTTCCTTGTTCATGATAATTGTCTACTGTTCATGCTATAATTGTATTAACCGGAAACCGTAATACATGCGTGAATACATAGACAACAGCATGTCCCTAGTGAGCCTCTAGTTGACTAGCTCATTGATCAATAGATGGTTGTGGTTTCCTGACCATGGACATTGGATGTCGTTGATAACGGGATCACATCATTAGGAGAATGATGTGATGGACAAGACCCAATCCTAAGCATAGCACGAGATCGTGTAGTTCGTTTGCTAGAGCTTTTCTAATGTCAAGTATCATTTCCTTAGACCATGAGATTGTGCAACTCCCGGATACCGTAGGAATTCTTTGGGTGTATCAAACATCACAACGTAACTGGGTGACCATAAAGGTGCACTACAGGTATCTCCGAAAGTGTCTGTTGGGTTGGCACGAATCGAGACTGGGATTTGTCACTCCGTATGACGGAGAGGTATCTCTGGGCCCACTTGGTAATGCATCATCATAATGAGCTCAATGTGACTCAGGAGTTAGCCACGGGATCATGCGTTACGGAACGAGTAAAGAGACTTGCCGGTAACGAGATTGAACAAGGTATAGGGATAACGACGATCGAATCTCGGGCAAGTAACATACCGATGGACAAAGGGAATTGTATATGGGATTAATTGGATCCCCGACATCGTGGTTCATCTGATGAGATCATTGTGGAACATGTGGGAGCCAATATGGGTATCCAGATCCCACTATTGGTTATTGGCCGGAGAGGTGTCTCGGTCATGTCTGCATGGTTCCCGAACCCGTAGGGTCTACACACTTAAGGTTCCGTGACGCTAGAGTTGTTATGGGAAATTGTATGTGGTTACCGAAAGTTGTTCGGAGTCTCGGATGAGATCCTGGATGTCACGAGGAGTTCCGGAATGGTCCGGAGGTAAAGATTTATATATGGGAATTCCTATTTTGGCCACCGGAAAATGTTCAGGATTTTTCGGTATTATACTGGGAAGGTTCTAGAAGGTTCCGGAGTGGGGCCTACCTGCATGGGGGGACCCACATGAACGTGGGTAGTGGGGGAAAGGCCCCACACCCCTGGTCAAGGCGCACCAAGATCCCCCCTTAGAAGGAATAAGATCATATCCCGAAGGGATAAGATCAAGATCCCTAAAAAGGGGGGATAACAATCGGTGGGGAAGGGAAAGGATGAGATTTCTTTCCTCCCACCTTTGCCAACGCCCCAATGGACTTGGAGGGCAAGAAACCAGCCCCATCCACCCCTATATATAGTGGGGAGGTGCATGGGAGCTCCACCCCTTGCCCCTGGCGCAGCCCTTCCCCCTCCTACTCCTCCTCCTCCGTAGTGCTTAGCGAAGCTCTGCCGGAGAACCACGAGCTCCACCGCCACCACGCCGTCATGCTACCGGAGCTCTCCCTCAACTTCTCCTCTCCCCTTGCTGGGTCAAGAAGGAGGAGACGTCCCCGGGCTGTACGTGTGTTGAATGTGGAGGCGCCGTCCGTTCGGCGCTTGAATCGGATCTTCCGCAATTTGAATCGTCGCGAGTACGACTCCATCAACCGCGTTCTTGTAACGCTTCCGCTTAGCGATCTTCAAGGGTATGAAGATGCACTCCCTCTCACTTGTTGCTAGCATCTCCTAGATTGATCTTGGTGACACGTAGGAAATTTTTGAATTATTACTATGTTCCCCAATAGTTCTTGCACGCCAAGCCCGTAATCCTGAGCGCTTTTACATCGTCAGTGTTTTCCACCGTAGCAAACTTGTAGTCGGTGTTGTTGACAAACCTGCCGAAATGGTCGCAAGGCTCTGTGGCCATGCAGTAGTGGTAGATGAGGACATGATGGCGCACGCACAACTGGGCGACGACAACCTTCAGATCTCTCCCGGGATGACCGCCGGTGTACTCGAGGTCGATGCCGACCACTTTGTACTTGTCTCGAGCAAGCAACTGCTCCACGGTGTTGATATAGTCGTCCACCACGGCTGGATCGATTGTGTACAACACCGAGAGATCGGTCTCCCTTGCGTGGGTCTCCACGCCAAACTCCATTGGAGCGCCGCTAGATATCCTCTTTATATGTGTCATCGTGGGTGTGCTTGTTGTGTTGTGGGACGCGATCGACAGGTTGAAGAGACTAAGGTTATAATGGCCGCGGGAATTAATGGGGAAGCCGGACGGCCTGGAATGTCGGCACGCCCTGATGGCAGTTTTAATTTGCCTCACGTAACTGCATCGTGGCAATGCGTGTGGCACAACCGCATGCATATGGGGCCCCCAACGTGACCATGCGCCAGCCCCAACCGCTGGCAGAGCACACACGGAGGGACGCGAGCAGAGCGCTCCGCGGCCGCCTCAATGGTGAGCAACCATATATATGCATATAGCAGTTGAACACGCAGGGAAAAGCCGTCCACAAGCCGAGCGCATGGAGGTATGCGAGCAGAGCGTGCCAAGCGACGCGAGCAGAGACCGGCACGGTGAGGTGAATGCGGGCAATGGACAAGGGTGCACCGGCTAATTGTGTGGGAAGACCGATAATAACAAAGACATTTCGTGCTGATAAGCTGTGTGTGTTCTTGGCAAACGATGCTTGCTGGTAAATTATTGTGTGCCATTCTTGAAATCATCATTGACCTGTTCCTTAGTTTAATCATTTGCCATGATTTGCTCGGTCTGCACAACATCTACGCTCTCTATGTACAGAACAGTATTCTTTACTGTGAATAGTGTGCTCTGTTGGGCACACAAGTATATGGAACATAGCCTTGGGCGAGCAATGTGCCCATACGCGTCGTGCTAGCTCGTTGTTCCTTCTATGTTGAGTTTCCATTAATTGATGGTGTTTTATGAACACGCCACCATTTCCTGCCATTTCCTCATCGGTTTCCTGCCGCCACCCAGCGATATTGCGTATAAACCTAGGCGGTGCGCGACACACGGAGGCAACAAGCGTAGCCTATAGCACATCCACCTTTTCCAAGCATGCCAACCCACCGAAGCGCCGCCTCTACCATCAACCTCCTCGATGAGGAAAACGAGAAGGCGCCACGGCCCATTAAGGCTGAGGCGCTCCCCGGCAACAAGATGGCCGACATTGTGCTGCACGTCATTGCCAGGGTTGAGCAGACCCTTGGCGCACGGCGCTTCAGTGTTGCGAATCAAGATAGGCATGTTAGCGCCGAGAGGCTGCAGCTCACTGCCCAACATGATCGATGGTGCGCCGCAGAGCAAGCTAGGCATGTCCGCGCTGATAGGCTGCGGCTCCTCACACAGCAATACCGTTGGAGTGCCACAGAGCGAGAGGCGTGGCGTGCCGCACAGCAAGAGTGGATCCATCGGCACTTGCCTATTGTCGACAGGGCATTGCAGCTGGGTACACGGCCCGTAAGTACTCCCATTCCTCGCCAGGAGTGGGCAGAGGCCGTCTGCGTCATACTTTCATGAGAGGTCGTCCGTCCCGTACTTGCACCGGGCGCCCACTGCGCCGTTCGCATGGGTCGCGTCGTTCACCTTGTCAGCAGTCCACTCAATGCCAACGCGCTGGTCGCTAGGCTCGACCGCCTCCTTGGCTTAGGTGTCCACCTAGGCGCAGTAGAGGAACATGGACATTGCATCCTCGAGCTAGTGATCTCCAATGAAATAGCCAACTTGGAGCTCGAGATTGCGCTCCAGATGTACCGCGAGCGTGTCGACCGCTTGGATGAACGCCTGCACGAGTTCAAGCAGAGCCAAGAGCTACCGTACGCAAGGGCTGCTGGTCATGGACGCGTTTTATTTTGTTGAGTCATTTCAACATGGATCGCTATGTATTCGCAACAGTCATAATATTTCTCTATTTTATTGTGTGTACTCTGTTTTCCGTTATTATATATTGTTCTGTTTCAAAGTGTATATATATGCTTTCCATTCTGTATATGTGAATGATAACAGCTAGATATAAATTAGTATACGAAAACAGTAGAAAAATAGAATTCATAATATATATTAATTGTTCATTAGTTCATCACAGAATATATAAAATATCATCACATATATGTGACGATACTTAACTACAATGTACAATGCATAAACATGAAAATGAATAATACTAAAACAATCAATCCCTCCTTATGGGGGCAGTATTCCGGCAGCCCCTCGCCAACAGCTCCCTGGTGCGCGGCGTCTTCCCAGCGCAGAGGCAGTACTCTGCCTCCTCCGCCTCGCAGCGCTTGATGTACCGATCTGCCTCTTGCTGGTGGGTGTGCGTGAATGATCTTGCCATTTTGTTGTGCGCCCACCGGAGCTCCTCGTCGGTGGCACGCTGGAGCTTATCGGCCCACCTCCACGAAGTGATGAGGCGCCTAGCGCGTTTGGCTTCTTGGCGAAGTACCCGTCTTCGTACACCTCCTTCGCACATCGACGCGCCCGCCCCCAAAGCTCCACCGCCTCCTTTTTCCAGGCCGCCTCATGGGCTTCACATGCCGCCTGGTACATGGCTTCCTCCTCCGCCATCTCCTTCTTCAACGCCACTTGCCTGGCTTTCTCAGTCGGCGACAGCGACTTCCACAGACAAAGATTGTACTGGCCCCAAAACCACTCCAAAGTTGGGGGGTCTGGCGCAACCTCGTCTGGCGGCGCGTGGGGGTCCTCCTTGTCGCTGCTCTTCGACTGAACATCCTTTCTACTTCTTGAGCTTGCGTTGATTTTTCCCTTGAAGAGGAAAGGGTGATGTAGCAAAGTAGAGATTAGTATTTCCCTCAGTTAAGAACCAAGGTATCAATCCAGTAGGAGCAACACACAAGTCCCTAATAGATGCACCTGCACAAACTAACAAATACTTACACACAACGCGAAAAAGGGGTTGTCAATCCCTTCACGGTCACTAGCAAGGGTGAGATCTGATAGAAATTGATATAAAAGATAAGTAAAAGTGCTAAATAAGATAAAGATAAATAAATTGCATCAAGGTATTTTTTATTTTTTGGTTTTATAGATTTGAAAATAATATGATGGAAAATAGACCCGGGGGCCATAGGTTTCACTAGAGGCTTCTCTCTTGAAAGAACACATACGGTGGGTAAACAAATTACTATTAAGCAATTGATAGAAAAGCGCATAGTTATGACGATATCCAAGGCAATGATCAT
Source organism: Thinopyrum elongatum (assembly GCA_011799875.1). Taxonomy (NCBI): domain Eukaryota; kingdom Viridiplantae; phylum Streptophyta; class Magnoliopsida; order Poales; family Poaceae; genus Thinopyrum; species Thinopyrum elongatum. The sequence continues at coordinate 436,883,894 of CM022300.1, forward strand.
GAATATAGGCATCACGTCCGTGACAAGTAGAGCGACTCCTGCCTGCATCTACTACTATTACTCCACACATCGACCGCTATCCAGCATGCATCTAGTGTATTAAGTTAACAAGAACGGAGTAACGCCTTAAGCAAGATGACATGATGTAGAGGGGTAGATCCAAACAATATGGTAAAAACCCCATCTTTTTATCCTTAATGGCAACAATACAAATATGTGCCTCGCTACCCCTACTGTCACTAGGTGAGGACACCGCAAGATTGAAGCCATCACAAAGCACCTCTCCCATTGCAAGAAAGATCAATCTAGTTGGCCAAACCAAATCAATAGATCAGAGAGAAATACAAAGCTATATTGATCATGCATAAAATAGTTCAGAGAAGACTCAAATAATATTCATAGATAATATGATCATAAACCCACAATTCATCTGATCTCAACAAACACACCGCAAAAGAAGATTACATCGAATAGAACTCCAAGAACATCGAGGAGAACATTGTATTGAAGATCAAAGAGAGAGAAGAAGCCATCTAGCTACTAGCTATGGACCCGTAGGTCTGTGGTAAACTACTCACACATCATCGGAAGGGCAACAAGGTTGGTGTAGAGGCCCTCCGTGATCGAATCCCCCTCCGGCAGAGTGCCGGAAAAGGCCCCAAGATGGGATCTCACGAGAACAGAAGCTTGCGACTACGAAAAAGTATTTTTGGTGTGCCCTCTGGTATACGGGGAATATTTGGGTATTTATAGAGCTGAGATTAGGGTTAGGGGGGTCCCGAGGGGCCCACAAGCTTGCCCCCCCCGGGGCGCGCCCTGTGAGCTTGTGGCTCTCTCGTGGCTCCTCTGGCCTCGTCCCGAAGCTTCGTGGGTGTCTTCTGGTCCAAGAAAAATCCTCAAAAAGTTTCATTCCTTTTGGATTCCGTTTGGTATTGATTTTCTGTAAAAGACAAAAACAAGGAAAAAAATAGCAACTGGCACTGGGCACTGGGTTAATAGGTTAGTCCCAAAAAATGATATAAAATAGCATATTAATGCATATAAAACATCCAAGATGGATAATATAATATCATGGAACAATAAAAATTATAGATACATTGTAGACGTATCAAGCATCCCCAAGCTTAATTCCTGCTCGTCCTCGAGTAGGTAAATGATAAAAACAGAATTTTTTATGTGGAATGCTACCTAACATGTTTATCAAGTAATCTTTCTTATTGTGGCATGAATATTCAGATCCATAAGATTCAAAACAAAAGTTTAATATTGACATAAAAAACAATAATACTTCAAGCATACTAATAAAGCAATCATGTCTTCTCAAAATATCATGGCTAAAGAAAGTTATCCCTACAAAATCATATAATCTTGTCATGCTCTATCTTCATCACACAAAGTATTTATCATGCACAACCCCGGTGACAAGCCAAGCAATTGTTTCATACTTTTAACGTTCTCAAGCTTTTTCAACTTTCACGCAATACATGAGCGTGAGCCATGGATATAGCACTATGGGTGGAATAGAATATGATGGTGGAGGTTGTGTGGAGAAGACAAAAAAGGAGAAAGTCTCACATTGACGAGGCTAATCAATGGGCTATGGAGATGCCCATCAATTGATGTCAATGCAAGGAGTTGGGATTGCCACGCAACGGATGCACTAGAGCTATAAGTGTATGAAAGCTCAAAAAGAAAACTAAGTGGGGGTGCATCCAACTTGCTTGCTCACGAAGACCTAGGGGAATTTGAGGAAGCCCATCATTGGAATATACAAGCCAAGTTCTATAATGAAAAATTCTCACTACTAATATATGAAAGTGACAACATAGGAGACTCTCTATCATGAAGAACATGGTGCTACTTTGAAGCATGAGTGTGGAAAAAGGATAGTAACATGGCCCCTTCTCTCTTTTTCTCTCATTTTTTTCTTTTTCTTTTTTTCTTTTTTTTCTCTCACTTTTTTTTTCTTTTTGGGCTCTTTGGCCTCTTTTTTTATTTTTTATTTTATTTTTCGTCCGGAGTCTCATCCCGACTTGTGGGGGAATCGTCGTCTCCATCATCCTTTCCTCACATGGGACAATGCTCTAATAATGATGATCATCACACTTTTATTTACTTACAACTCAAGAATTACAACTCGATACTAGAACAAGGATATGACTCTATATGAATGCCTTCGGCGGTGTACCGGGATGTGCAATGATCTAGCATGACATTTATAAAAAATATGAACGGTGGCCAAGCCACAAATACTATGCCAACTATATGATCATGCAAAGCAATATGACCATGATGGTGTGTGTCATAATAAATGGAACGGTGGAAGTTGCATGGCAATCTATCTCGGAATGGCTATGGAAATGCCATAATAGGTAGGTATGGTGGTTGTTTTGAGGAAGATATAAGGTGGCTTATGTGTGAAAGAGCATATCATATCACGGGATTTGGATGCACCGGCGAAGTTTGCACCAACTCTCAAGGTGAGAAAGGGCAATGCATGGTACCGAAGAGGCTAGCAATGATGGAAGGGTGAGAGTGCGTATAATCCATGGACTCAACATTACTCATAAAGAACTCACATACTTATTGCAAAAAAAATATTAGCCCTTGAAACAAAGTACTAATACGCATGCTCCTAGGGATATAGATTGGTAGGAAAAGACCATCGCTCGTCCCCGGCCACCACTCATAAGGAAGACAATCAAAGATAAATCATGCTCCAACTTCATCGCATAATGAGAGACCATACGTGCATGCTTCAGGAATCACAAACCTTAACACAAGTATTTTTACTAATCCACAATTACCAACTAGCATGACTCTAATGTCACCATCTATATATCTCAAAACAAATGCAAGGAATCAAACTTCTCATATATTCAATGATCTTCATGAAAGCTTTTATTATATCCCTCTTGAATACCCATCATATTAGGACCAAATTCATAACCTAAGCAAATTGCCATACTATTTTTAAGACTCTCAAAATAATATAAGTGAATCATGAGAGTTCATCAATTTCTTCAAAATAAAACCACCGTCGTGCTCTAAAAAGATACAAGTGAAGCACTAGAGCAACTACCTAGCTCAAAAGATATAAGTGAAGCACATAGAGTATTCTAATAAATTCATGATTAATGTGTGTCCCTATCAAAAGGTGTGTACAGCAAGGATGATTGTGGCAAACTAAAATCAAAAACTCATATAATACAAGACTCTCCAAGCAAAACACATATCATGTGGTGAATAAAAATATAGCCTCAAGTAATTTTACCGATGGATTGAAGACAAAAGAGGGGATGCCATCCGGGGCATCCCCAAGCTTAGATGCTTGGTTGTACTTGAATATTACCTTGGGGTGCCTTGGGCATCCCCAAGCTTAGGCTCTTGCCACTCCTTATTCCGTAGTCCATCGAAACTTCACCCAAAACTTGAAAACCTCACAACATAAAACTCAACAAAAAACTCGTGAGATCCGTTAGTATGATAAAACAAATCTCCACTTTTAGGTACTATTGTGAACTCATTCCAATCTTATATTTTCATTATATCTATTGTATTCTAACTTCTCCATGGCTCATACCCCCCGATACTACCCATAGATTCATCAAAATAAGCAAACAACACATCAAAAATAGAATCTGTCAAAAACAGAACAGTCTGTAAAGACCCGAATTATAGTCATATTTATGTAACTCCAAAAATTCTGAACAATTATTAAAACATAGTCAATTCTTATATCAATATTGTGTAAAAAAATTCAGAGTTTTTCCACGTTCCAGTGAATTTTAACAATTCTTCTACTGGACACAAAAGTTTTAGTTTTTCAGCAAAATCAAATCAACTATTACCCAAGATCATCCCAAAGGTCTTACTTGGCTCAAACACTAATTAAAAACACTAAAACACAATTATTACAAAAGTATTATTGCATATTTATTCAAGAACAGAAGCAAAAACAAATAAACACAAAATAAAATTGGGTTGCCTCCCAACAAGCGCTATTGTTTAACGCCCCTAGCTAGGTATAATGCATAGATCTAGGTATTGTAATATAAGTGAGGGAGATCATCCATGCTCATCTCATACTCCCTCCTTTCAGTAGCAAGCTTTCTTTGTGGTAAGCAAAAATAATCAAAGGGGCTGAATTTAATAGGGTATGGATCTATAAGATCAAGTTTGGGAGGAATAGGTTCCTCTTTTGGCCCTTTGTATTTGATAATTATCTCTTCATTATAAACATTCCTTTGATTGAACTCCCTAAGTTTATCTCTAAGCACAAACCCTCCGTTATTTTTCATAGAAAATTTATCATTGTGTTCAGAAATCTTATCAATCAAAACGTCGGTAGGAACCCTTTTTCTTAAGTTTTCATTATAAGCGGCATAATATGGAGATTGTAATCTCCTTATCTCCTGTTGATTAAAAAGGATCTCCTCTATAGGAGGGCAACCACCATTGATATTATAATGAGCAAATATTTCACTAGCTTCTTTCATGATGTGCCCAAATTCATGAGCTAGAAATATAGTGGTGACACGCTTAACGGAAGGATTGTGAATATTAGAAAATTCTAGGAAAATCCTTTGTATGCATGAATGCATGTGAACAAATTGTCTTTCAAGTTCAACTATAAGCAAAGATGTTGCATCCGCAAGACTAGAAGTTTTATTAAGGATCGATCCTCCTAGCATAGGTAATGTACCGGCGCAAGTAAAGAAATCTTGAATAACACCTTTTCCAATTTTATTACCGCTACCTACACGGAGTTTTTTAGTGTGCATGATAGTAGGTTCTTCTTCATGAGGATCATTATTAGCAAAATCATCAAATTTTCCCTCAAGATTGTTACTACTTTTTTCAATGATAACCTCCCCAGATTCAGACATGATGGCAAAGCAAGCAATCTAGCACACAAGCAAACAAAAAGAAAATGAGAAGACAAACGGAAGAAGGCGAATAGACACGCAAATATTTTTGTGTTTTTCTGAAAACATTTTAGAAGTGGGGGAGAGGAAAAAAAGAGGGAAATGGCAAATAATGTAAGTGCAAGAGATGAGAGTTTATGATAGGTACTTGGTAGGCTTGATGTAGATCCTCCCCGGTGACGGCGCCAGAAATTCTTCCTGCTACTTCTTAAGCTTGTGTTGATTTTTCCCTTGAAGAGGAAAGGGTGATGCAGCAAAGTAGAGATAAGTATTTCCCTCAGTTATTAACCAAGGTATCAATCCAGTAGTCGGAACACACAAGTCCCCAATAGATGCACCTGCACAAACTAACAAATACTTGCACACAACGCAAAAAAGGGGTTGTCAATCCCATCACGGTCACTAGCAAGAGTGAGGTCTGATAGAGATTGATATAAAAGATAAGTAAAAGTACTAAATAAGATAAAGATAAATAAATTGCAGCAAGGTGTTTTTGTATTTTTGGTTTTATAGATCTGAAAATAATATGATGGAAAATAGACCCAGGGGCCATAGGTTTCACTAGAGGCTTCTTTCTTGAAAGAACACATACGGTGGGTAAACAAATTACTGTTAAGCAATTGATAGAAAAGCGCATAGTTATGATGATATCCAAGGCAATGATCATGAATATAGGCATCAGGTCCGTGACAAGTAGACCGACTCCAGCCTGCATCTACTACTATTACTCCACAGATCGACCGCTATCCAGCATGCATCTAGTGTATTAAGTTAACAAGAACGGAGTAACACCTTAAGCAAGATGACATGACGTAGAGGGATAGATCCAAGCAATATGGTAAAAACCCATCTTTTTATCCTTAATGGCAACAATACAAATACGTGCCTCGCTACCCCTACTGTCACTGGGTGAGGACACCGCAAGATTGAAGCCATCACAAAGCACCTCTCCCATTGCAAGAAAGATCAATCTAGTTGGCCAAACCAAATCAATAGATCGGAGAGAAATACAAAGCTATCTTGATCATGCATAAAAGAGTTCAGAGAAGACTCAAATAATATTCATAGATAATATTATAATAAACCCACAATTCATCGGATCTCAACAAACACACCGCAAAAGAAGATTACATCAAATAGAACTCCAAGAACATCGAGGAGAACATTGTATTGAAGATCAAAGAGAGAGAAGAAGCCATCTAGCCACTAGCTATGGACCCGTAGGTCTGTGGTAAACTACTCACACATCGTCGGAAGGGCAGCAAGGTTGGTGTAGAGGCCCTCCGTGATCAAATCCCCCTCCGGCAGAGTGCTGGAAAAGGCCCCATTATGGGATCTCATGAGAACAGAAGCTTGCGGCAGCGGAAAAGTATTTTTGGTGTGCCCTCTGGTATACGGGGAATATTTGGTATTTATAGAGCTGAGATTAGGGTTAGAGGGTCCTGAGGGGCCCACAAGCTTGGGGGCGCCCCTCCTGGGGCGCGCCCTATGAGCTTGTGGCTCTCTCGTGGCTCCTCTGGCCTCCTCCCAAAGCTTCGTGGGTGTCTTATGGTCCAAGAAAAATCCTCAAAAAGTTTCATTCCATTTGGACTCCATTTGGTATTGATTTTCCGTAAAAAAAACAAAAACAACGAAAAAACAGCAACTGGCATTGGGCACTAGGTTAATAGGTTAGTCCCAAAAAATGATATAAAATAGCATATTAATGCATATAAAACATCCAAGATGGATAATATAATAGCATGGAACAATCAAAAATTATAGATACGTTGGAGACGTATCAGTCCTCGGGGGACGGCGCCTCCTCGTCGGCGCATGGGCAGATCGGCGGTGCCATGGCAGAGATTTGTGAGAGAGAAAGAGAGAGAGGAGGCGAGCGAGGAGAGGATGTAGATGAGAATGCAGGCGGGGCGACATGAGCAAGGCAGTATTTTTTGGTGGCCGTGATCTAGATCGACGGAGACAATACACACATCGGTCAGCGGAATTTACGAGTACTGTAGTTTGAATTACACACGATTCCCGCAGCAAAAGTTGTGCATGAATTTAATCGCTGACAATTTCCAATACAGAACCGCGTCTGATTAATAACCCACGCCACTGCTACTTCTTGAGCTTGCGTTGGTTTTTACCTTGAAGAGGAAAGGGTGATGCAGCAAAGTAGAGATAAGTATTTCCCTCAGTTAGAGAACCAAGGTATCAATCCAGTAGGAGGTACAAGCAAGTCTCCAATCTATGCACCTGCACAAACAATCAAACACTACAAGAAATATGTCAACTTGTGACCTTCTGTCAGTGACCCTGGAAGAATTGGTCATAAATCTACGACCATTTGAGACCAATTGGTCAAAAGCTGTTCGGGGGGCTCCAAACCCTAAACTATAACGACCATTTTGGTCAGAAAGGTCGTAATTTCCTTACACAAAATGGTCATAAAGCAAATAGCACTGGTCCGATGCCTTATTTCTAGCTGATAATGACCAATATAGATGGTCATAGCCTTGTAAATTGTGGTGCATTGCTATGACTAGGCGCCACCTCATCAGGTTTGCCTATGTGTCAATTTTTGCCCTAGGTTGTGAAGCAGCCTATATTTCTGTCATTCCCAAAATTCCCAAAAAAATTGGGCATTCTTTACTATCCAAATCATTTCCTCAAGACAATGTTCAGCTCCATTTGCCTGGTAAATCTTCCTCGACAAATTTCCAAAGATTCTGTTCAGCTAGAACCGTTGTGAAGGAAGTACTAGCTAGGCATATCCTAATGAGCTAAATTTTTGCCACATCTTCTATATTCCCAAATCATAGCTCTCCACAAAATTTGAGCCCCATCTAACAATCCATGTGAGCTCACCATCCAATCTTTGTTTCTGGTAATATTTTTAGTTTGTGAAGCAACTATATTTTATGTTAATTTATAATTGCTGAAAATTTACCAGGACATGACCCTACCCATATAACCTACCTCCACCAAATTTTAGCTCATTTAATCTAGCCAATTTCCCTTAACATTTTTCCCAATTTTCTGTTCAGTGGAGAGCACTATGAAGGAAGTACCATTTTTATTTATCCAAATGGTATGAAATTTTTACAGTGCCTTCATATGCCCAAATTATCATCTTCCTCCAAACTTCATATCAATCCATTCATTCATTTGAGTCCAGCTTCAACATTCATATTTCTGTCTAGTGTGGTACTTTGCAAAGCAAGTGATACATAGGCTCCTCCATTTAAGCTGCAAATTTTCCAAGAAAGTGTCCTTAGTAGATGATCATCCTCGGCCAAACCTCAGGCCCATTGGCCATGTGCATTTTCCCTACCACTAATCAAACACTTGGCTGCTAATTCATGTTTGAGCTTAGTTCAGTCTCCTCGTGAGATTCTTCTATTTCCTTCTTCTTCCTAACACCTACCGAGGGAGTGCCCAACCCACTAGACATGCCTAGACCGCCCAGAACGCGTGTCAACGCCACGGTCACGCGATGACCACGCGGCGGGCATGCAAGTTTACGCGCTCTAGAGTTGGGGCCCTCGGCCCTCGGCCACCGTCCAAACCCCAACGTATTGCCACCAAACCATGTATTTCTGATTAAATAGATACTTATGTACCTATAAATGATTTTTGAAAAAAAATAAAGAGCAAACTATGAGGCAGCTATAGTTCAAATTTGACCCGCTTCCTACTGAATCACGGAAATTTGTCTTTTTCACCAGAGGTGTATAAAAAAATTTGACAACCAACCATTTTGTCAATTGTACATTAAATATGGCCTATTATATTATAAAAATGATCTGGTCCCATTTTGCAACAAATATATGGTAGGTCCTTCACAAAAGAAAACTCATTTTGGGCACTCGAAAAATATAAAATGAATTTTTCATCCAAAGAAAATGAAAGCTTCCTTAGGCAACATTGTTTTCCATTTCAGTATGCACCCTTGTGCACAATATAAGATCATTTGAACAAACTATGCCATGAATGTGGCCATAAGATTGATCATTTGGCTTGAAAGCCATGAATCTTAACACATGATAGCTCATTTCTAAAAACACTTTTTTAAAGAATTGCCTTATTACAAGTTTATTATTTTTCCTGATAACTTGGTCACATATAATGACACAATGCGAAGGTTTTCTAATTTTTTTATTTTTTATGCCCGTTTCAAAATGCGGTCAAAACGGCAGGCATGACCGTTCCTAGCTAGTGGTTAAATCTTGGAAAACTTTTGGTGTTTATCTAATTAAATAGATACTTATGTACCTATAAATGATTTTTGGAAAAAAATAAAGAGCAAACTATGAGGCAGCCGCAGTTCAAATTTGACCCGCTTCCTACTGAATCGGCGAAAATTTGTCTTTTTCACCAGAGGTGGATCAAATATTTTGACACCCAACCATTTGGTTAATTATGCATTAAATATGGCCTAGTATTTTAGAAAATTGATTTGGTCCAATTTTGCAACATATATATATGGTAGGTCCTTCACAAAAAAACTCATTTTGGGCACTCGAAAAATGGAAAATTGATTTTTCGTCCAAAGAAAATGAAAACTCCCTTAGGCAACATTGTTTGCCATTCCAAGATGCACCCTTGTGCACAATACAAGATCATTTGAATGAACTATGACATGAATGTGGCCATAAGATTGATCATTTGGCTTGAAAGCCATGAATCTTCACACATGATAGCTCATTTCTGAGAACACTTTTTTAAAAGAATTGCCGTATTACAAGTTTACTATTTTTCATGGTAACTTGGTCACATATAATGACACAATGGAAGGTTTTCCAATTTTTTAATTTTTTTTTAATTTTTTATGCCCGTTTCAAAATGCGGTCAAAACGGTGGGAATGACCGTTCCTAGCTAGTAGTTGAATCTTGGAATTTTTTTTGGTGTTTATCTGTTAAATAGATACTTATGTACCTAGAAATGATTTTTGGAAAAAATAAAGAGCAAACTATGAGGCAGCTGCAGTTCAAATTTGACCCGCTTCCTACTGAATCGGCGGAAATTTGTCTTTTTCACCAGAGGTGGATCAAAACTTTTGACACCCAACCATTTGGTCAATTGTGCATTAAATATGGCCTAGTATTTTATAAAATTGATTTGGTCCAATTTTGCAACAAATATATGATAGGTCCTTCACAAAAAAACTCATTTTGGTCACTCAAAAAATGGAAAATTGATTTTTCGTCCAAAGAAAATGAAAACTCCCTTAGGCAACATTGTTTGCCATTCCAAGATGCACCCTTGTGAATAATATGAGATCATTTGAACAAACTATGCCATGAATGTGGCCATAAGATTGATCATTTGGCTTGAAAATCATGAATCTTTACACATGATAGCTCATTTCTGAGAACACTTTTTAAAAAGAATTGCCGTATTACAAGTTTATTATTTTTACTGGTAACTTAGTCACATATAATGACACTATGTGAAGGTTTTCCAAATTTTTGATTTTTTTTGAATTTTTTATGCCTGTTTCAAAATGCGGTCAAAACGGCGGGCATGACCGTTCCGAGCTAGTGGTTGAATCTTGGAAAACTTTTGGTGTTTCTCTGATTAAATAGATAATTATTTACCTAGAAAAGATTTCTAGAAAAAATAAAGAGCAAACTATGAGGCATTTGCAGTTCAAATTTGACCTGCTTCCAGCTGAATCGGCTGATATTTGTCTTTTTCACCAGAGGTGGATCAAAACTTTTAACACCCAACCATTTGGTCAATTGTACATTAAATATGGCCTAAGGTTTTATAAAATTGATTTGGTCCAAATTTGCAACAAATATATGGTAGATCCTTCACAAAAAAACTCATTTTGGGCACTCAAAAAATGGAAAATGAATTTTTCGTCCAAAAAAATGAAAACTTTCTTAGGCAACATTGTTTGCCATTCCAAGATGCACCCTTGTGCAAAGTATGATATAATTTGAACAAATTATGCCATTCCAAAATGCACCCTTGTGCAAAAAATACAAGAGAAACAAATAGAAAAACACAATTACATAAGCTTTGTTCTCAATGGTTGAAATGTTTGTGCCATGATCGATGACATGGCATCCATCCATCCATCCATCCCATTTATCTAAAGAAAAAAAGAGAAAGAAAGAAAAAGAACCCCCCCACCCCTCGGGCAGCCCAACCACCCAAACCCTATCCCCTCCCACTCCATCACCGCCGCCCCCTTCTCCCCAGATCCAATCTCGCCGCCGGCCTCACTCTCCCCCCTCATCCTCTCCCGCTCGCGCACTCTCAAGCCGCTTGCCGCCACCATGTCCGCCACCGCGGCCGCGCTCAGGGCGCAGCGGCCTCCTCCCCGGGGCCCGGTGCGGGCCTCGTCCGTCCCGACCCCCGCCATCGCCCCGGCCAGGGCCACCTCCGCGCCGGTCCCCGCAGACGAGCATGGCTCCCTCTTCGCCAAGGACCCCGCGCCGTCCAGGTTCGCGTCCTCCTCATCGTCGTCCGCGGCGGCCAGGGGCCGATACAGGAACGACTTCCGGGACTCCGGGGGCGTGGAGGCGCAGTCGATGCAGGACCTCAAGGGCTACGCAGCCTACAAGGCCGAGGAGACCACGCGCCGGGTCGACGGCTGCCTCCGGGTCGCCGAGGAGATGTGGGACACCGCCTCCAAGACCCTCCTCCAGGTGCACCAGTAGGGCCAGCAGATCAGGCGCACCCCATGCCATGGCCCTCGACATCGACCAGGATCTATCTAGGGTATGATCTAAGAAAAGAACCACGAATTCAGGAGGACACTGCTTAGTTGTTTTTCCTTTAACAGACTTGCCAACTAAGTTATCCTGCTGTTGCTCCTTACTGGTGAACACTAGTAGTAGCCCCAATTTTGTTCTTCTGAACTAAGGTCGGCGTTTCAAGCTTTGGAAGTATACCTCAATTCGGTCCTTGTGACGTTGTCAATGCGTGCCGCTGCTTTATACATGTTTAATCAAATCTATCAAGCAGCTGTTGTCATGTCATGCTTGCTGTATTAAATATTAATATCTAACTAGCAACGTCACCCGCGCATTTGCGCGGCTAGATATGTCTTATTGTATTTTTTTTCTCATTTTACGCCCCATTGGATCAACATTAGAAAAGATTTACAATATTTTAATTGCACTACACATGATTCCAAACTTATTTGGTGTCTTTACCCAATTATTTTTTGGCCACTGTCTGTACAACCATTTACTTTAAAGTATTGACACACAATTGTATTTTGGCAAAAATTTATATTCAGTAGATTAGTCTATTGGTAAGCTTTGGTTTCTTATAATATGATGAATGTTCTTGTATGCAAAAATATCAGATTTTCTACTACTCTATTGGGCCTTTGCTCTCTTACGTTGCTCCTTTATCCACGGTTCAAAATTCATTGTTTTTCTTCAAACAACTTCTCCACTGAAATGCAAAAAATGCACAGATAATTGTTCTTTGATGTCTCTCCTAGGGGCATTATTTTGGGTGCTATTACACTTTGTTTTATGTTTGTGCAGTACCATGTCTCTAAAGCATTAATTTCACACATAATTCATTTGTCCATACAAAAATAGTAAAAATTGTATAATGTGCTCAACTTCATCATAACCCTTTCTTTCTGATCGGGTTCATGTTGAAAAAATAATAATAAGTGGTGGGAGAAATCTGTACAGCCTTTCTGTAATAATACCACTCCCAGTTTATATCATTCAGGACATAGGGTTGTATTGGTTCAGGTATATTTTATCACATTTATTAAATGAATTGTTGCTTAAGACCATATTGTTGACGCAACAATGTTTAAGCATTATGCTCACTTGAAGAAAAGCCTACCTCGCCTTGCGAATGTTTTGTATGGGCTTCTTTACATACATGTACTCACGTTGTAACACTCTCCATCTTTTGAATCTGGTATGGGATCCCCGAGTGATGTTTCCCAACAACTTTATGTACTACCAAACGCATGCATGATTACACTATTAGAGTAAAGTACATTTTTCAATAACACATTAATGTTGATACATCCGACCGTGCGCATGTTAGTTAACATTGTTCTCTTTCACTACATATTCAATGCGAGAACACTAAAACTAAAATGGATCTTCCATTCCTGTTTTTATTCTGCAATTCTATTCAATATTAGCTATTTTTATTCCACATGGATATGTCCAAAAGAATAGTCAGTTTCTCATATTTCCTATTACAGATTGATATACAATGTAAAATCATGCACTTAAATGCAACTTCGGAATTCTGTATGAAATTAGTTCCAAAAGTTTTTTTATGGGCTACATGCAAATATCAAATTGCTAGTGTTACTATATAGTGAAATTTGTGTCTGAAACAGAGTTGTTCTGGTATTTATATTTTCTTTTGTCTTAACCAAATAATGGAAGTGGAACGTAGTATTGTGAAAGAACAAAAGGATCATACAGATATATTTAATGTATAATATATGTTCCTTTGGTATGTAATTCATGATTCCTTTTCTTTTTGTTATATAGACTATTCTTATAATCTTTACTTCGAACATATTGTGTTTAAAATCTTTTATTTATTGTACGGACGGATAAAAGGGATACCTTAAAAAAGGACAGATCAGATGATATTATTCTTTTCTTACGCGAAAGATCATTTGTTCAAGCTGGTGCCGACTTAGGCGAGCAGCTAGATTTTTTTAGAATATGGCGTGCAGATGAATGGGTGTACATGAGTACGTGCCATGTGCTTGTTAAATGCTCTACAATGCAGCTCTCTCCGGCCGGAGAGAGAGCAAATTAGTTATGCAGTCCAATTAGCATGTAAACTAAGGACTCTCTATTTGCCGAGTCCGCTTAGAACTGTGTGTCCTAGCATGACACGACTTTGTTTATTTCTGCAAAGGTACGGGATAAATCACAGCCATAGGTTTCCTTGTATATATTTTGATCTGGTTGAAGACGTTGACAAATCTCAGTCATTGATACATCTTAACATTAGAGTGTGAAATCTCCACCGTTCATTTTTGATCATTTTAATTATATAATAGATTTAGTTGTGTATTACCAGTTCAAGTTGTTTAGTATATATCATGTTATGTTTTGCTACTGAACACCTTCAACTTAAATGATCAATTGCCTTGTACACATAATTGTTTGTAATCTAAGGGACAGCCCTTAATAGTCAGCTGACCTTATGAACTGTATAAATATATCAAAATCTTGTGTTGTTAAATCGAGCTTATTGTCAATTGTAGTAGCTGGACCTTCTTCCACCATCCCTCTAATAAAGAATAAATCATGATGCTTCTGCTGCCATAACTTGTTTTCTTGTTTACCATCCAGGTACAATGGGACCAAGCTCATCCTCCTCATCCCTAGCTACTACACGACTGCCATCCTGCATATTCCCTCCAGTTCATGGAGCATATGGACCTCTTACTATAGTAGCTGGTATGCCTGTTGCGTGTATCCCCATCTATTTGATGTTTTGCTAGAACAATAAATCCTGATGCATGATGATCATGGTCTAGTTTGGTATATCTGTTCTATGGTGCTTAAAATTTCACATGCCTGGATTTTGATTGAACTCGTTCCTACAGGTCAATTTAGTTTCTCATGTGTACTGTAAATATTTTGAATGAATTTTCACGTCTTCTAATAATATAGTAAGTTAAGAGTTGAACATGTCAGTATACTATTCACCATCAATCAGGTGATTTGGTGTTGGATCAGGAAAAGAAAGAAAATGTAGGTGCACATCAGTATTATTATATCTGCAATTCATTAAACACTCTGCTTGCATGATACTCCTATATGCTATTGTGGTGGTTGCTTTGTAATTACTAGTGGGGTGCTTGGTTGTCCACCTATTTATGTGCTGCTATTTAACCAACCTGTACTGCTAAAACATTGTTGCCTGTGATGTTATTATCTACTCTAATGGCTGATGAATCTGTACCTGCCATACCATGTGGAATGAATAATGAATCTGTACCCGAATACCATGTGTAATTACTATTATCTTTTGCATCGTCTGAACATTTTTTTTGCTGCTATATAGTTTCTCACTCATGATTGATCTACTGCCAGGTGAATGAAGTTTTCAAATGTTGAAGGAGGAGGACAATTGGAACTTCTGTTATGTCTTATCGTCTAAATTTCTGTTCTAATTTTCTTTGTCGTAAAATAGTTTTGTTTGGCACTTACTGTTCCTAGGATGTAAAGATATGTATTGCTAGAATGAATGGTTGTAATATTAGCAATATTATATTTTGGGCTCCTATAGCATTGCACGTTACTTTGAAAATGTATCAGAACTGGGCTAGGCCCAAGATAGCTTGTGGTGTGATGTGTTGTAATGCCAATGGCATAATATTTTTTTTTGGATTGGATCAATTATTTCGGAACTGGGCTAGGCCCAAGTTATATTGGACAATTATTTTCGAGGGAAAAACGTGAGAGGCCCAGAAAAATACGTGACCAAAAAGAAAATCTGTTGTTAAAAGGGCCAGGCAAAGAAATTAAGAAGGCCGAATTATTGGGCCAGGCCCATGTAGCTAATCAAAGCACAGGAAAAAAATACATTAAATGGGCTGAATTAATGGGCTCGGCCCATATAGACACTGAATTGGACCGGGCTGATTCTTATCAATGACCAATTCAATTGGTCGCTATTTTGCCACGTCAGCTTGCCATGTTGGATCCGACGTGGCCTGGGTAGACAATCAATAACCAAAACAAAAGGTCGTTGGTTCAACGACCTTTTCTTTTGGTCGTTGCCTTCTACGACCATATCATAGAGAAGGTCGTTAATTTTCATTAAAGACGGTCAGCTTTTGACCAATTGTTTTTGGTCATAAAAAGGTCGCAAATGAAAAACAATGACCATTCGGCGACCAATAGTGATGGTCGCAAGTTGACATATTTCTTGTAGTGAAACACTTGCACCCAACGCGATAAAGGGGTTGTCAATCCCTTCACGGTCACTTGCAAGGATGAGATCTGATAGAGATAGATATAAAAGATTACTAAAACATAAAACAAAATAAAAGTAAATAAATTGCAGCAAGGTATTTTTGGGTTTTTTGGTTTATAGATCTGAAGATATATGATGGAAAATAGACCCGGGGGCCATAGGTTTCACTAGAGGCTTCTCTCTTGAAAGAAAACAACACGGCGAGTGAACAAATTACTGTCGAGCAATTGATAGAAAAGCGCAAAGTTATGACGATATCCAAGGCAATGATTCTGAATATAGGCATCACGTCCGTGTCAAGTAGACCAACTCCTACCTGCATCTACTACTATTACTCCACACATCGACCGCTGTCCAGTATGCATCTAGAGTATTAAGTTCATAAGAACGGAGTAACGCCTTAAGTAAGATGACATGATATAGAGGGATAAACTCAAGCAATATGATGAAAACCCCATCTTTTTACCCTTGATGGCAACAATACAATACGTGCCTCGCTACCCCTACTATGTCACTGGGTGAGGACACCGCAAGATTGAACCCAAAACTAAGCACCTCTCCCATTGCAAGAAATACCAATCGCGTTGGCCAAACCAAACCGATAATTCGAAGAGAAATACAAAGATATCAAATCATGCATATAAGAATTCAGAGAAGATTCAAATAATATTCATAGATAATCTAATCATAAATCCACAATTCATCGGATCTCGACAAACACACCGCAAAAGAATATTACATCGGATAGAACTCCAAGAACATCGAGGAGAACATTGTATTGAAGATCAAAGAGAGAGAAGAAGCCATCTAGCTACTAGCTATGGACCCGTAGGTCTGTGGTAAACTACTCACGCTTCATCAGAAGGGTAATAGAGTTGATGTAGAAGCCCTCTGTGATCGAATCCCCCTCCGGCAGGGTGCCGGAAAAGGCCCCGAGATGGGACAAAAGGTTACGGCGGCGAAAAAGTATTTTGGTGGATGCCTCTGGTCGTTTGGGAATATTTGGGGATTTATAGAACAAAGATTAGGGTTGGAGGACTCCCGGGGGGCCCACAAGCCAGGGGGCGCTGTCGGATTCAGGGCTCCGCAGACCCAAGAAGGTTCGAACTCTGGGGCGTGTGCGAAGAACTCAACCTCTCAAGCCTGCCAACTCGTCTCCCCACAGCCTAGCCTAGCCGGACTCGCGTGGACAAGGAAGAAGACGAACACGGCAGTTTACCCAGGTTCGGGCCACCTTGCGGTGTAATACCCTACTCCTGCTTTGTGGTGGATTGGCCTCACGAGGGGCTGAGAATGAACAACCTCGCGAGGGCTCGGTGGTGAGAATGAGTCGACCCCTTCTATGGTGGTGGCTAACCTATATTTATAGTGGCCTCGGTCCTCTTCCCCCAAAATGTAGGCGGGAAGGGATCCCACAGTGGCCAATTTGAAAGGGGAGAAGTAGTACATCTTATCCTGATGAAAGGTGGTCTTTGCCTGCAAAGCTTCTGGTCGTGACGCAGTGGTGGGCTCGGCGATGACATCCGTCCTGCCGTGCTGGTGGTCTTGGTCTTGTAGCACCAGAATGGAAACCTTTGGTAGATTCCTCGGGAACCCACGCCTGTCCTTGCTTCCTTAGCACCAAAGAGGAAACTTCCTCCTCTGCACCCGCTGGCGCCCGCCTGGCCTTGGTCGTCATGGCTTGTGTCATCGCAGCCTCATGAGGCTGGTACCTGCATAGAAATCTCCGCTCCTCGGGAGGCCGCCTGGGGAGGCCGCTCCCTCGGGAGGTCTTGGTGTCGTCCGCCTCGCGAGGCCAGGGGGCCTGCACGAGGGTCTTGTCTTGGCAGTCTTGTGGATGGTCCGTACCAGGCCGTCGAGGGAGCCATGTCGTGGGCCACAGGCAGGCAAGTCTGGGTACCCTGGTTCCCAGAACGCAGATAGTAGCCCCCGGGCCCAAGGCGTGCTCGGGCTTGGCTTCGAAGCGAAGCCAAAAGGCAAGGGCGAAGCGCCGCGGGCCCCAATCGCCTGCGGGCCAAGTTGAAGCATGGCGCTTGACGGGACATGGGCGTCTCTGCTTCCCCACGTCGCCTCGGCAACTGCCCGACTTGACAACTGCCTGGTGCATGCAGCGGGGCCATCATTGCTTGGAACGTGAGACGCCGCCGGTTAGCCTTCCTCCGCCTATAAATGGGAAAGGGGCGGAGCCCCCAGACCATCTTCATCTTCTTGCTGCTCGCCCCTTCTTCGTCTCCGTCGTCCCGCCATCTTGCCGAAGCATCCATGGCGCCGGTTAGGAGGTTTTCCGCCGCCGAGAAATGAAAGGCCCCCAAGGAGGGACCAGGCTCGCCACCGCCCAAGAGGGGCCACGGCCGTCCCCGCAAGTATGTCGCGATGCCGGCGGTGGCTCCCTGATGGTGTGGGCGCACCCCCTCGAAGGTCGGCGACACCTCTGGCAGTTGTGGGAAGGCTCCCTCCCGCGCTGGGAGCTGCCGCGGCCAGGACAGCCACGGCCAAGGGGGGAAGCATGCGGCGGCCGTCCGGCCACCGCACCCGCGATCTCATTCGGCCGACACGTGCTCGGAGTTCGTGGTGTAGGCAGAGAGGCCAACAGGCACCTGGTTCTAGCTCCCGCACTTCTTCGTGGGCGCGCTGCTGGCCGGAGGGCCTGGCGGCCTCTGGCTACAGGCTGACGGCTGCTGCAGCAAGGCCTCATGGGTGGAGGTCGAGGTCACCCCCACCGACAACGTGTTCCTAAACTGTGGATGGTAGCCGTTCACCCGCGCGAGCGGCCTGCAGGGGAGATGTACCCTCCACTTCAGGCATGACGGAGCAGCAACCCTCTACGTCCGGATCTTCGAGGAGGACGGCAGGCGTCTGGGGTGCTGTCCGGAGGGTGACGACGACGACGATGTTCACCCCTCCGACGACGACAGCTGGAGGGGCGGTGGCATCCTCGGCGGTGAACTTACCCTTGGCGACGGCCGCGGCGCCTCCAGCAGCGGCAGCTCTTCCTCTGGGGAGAGCACGAGCGACGATGACTACGACGAGCCACCATGTCGCCGATCCCGGACCAGGGAGGGTGGCGAGCCAACCCGTCGCTGTACTCTCACTCAGGAGGACGACAAGCCACCTCGCCATCGCGCTCCGGTGAAGCGGGAGGAGGACTCCGACTGAGCGCAGACGTCGCTGGAGCCAGGCCTTAGGAGCCGCGGTGGTCGCGAGGCCGCTTTTGCTTTTTTTTCTTTTTCCCTGCATCAAGAAATTTAGAAGGCCCTGCTGGGGCATGTAATGGAACCATGGCGCCTACGCCGTTATGTCAACGTTTTATTTCGTATCTTAGCATTCGTGTTGCTACAAATCGACAGGTTCTTGTCGATCATGATTAGGATAACTTAGCTTGGTGTGCTTGTGGTAGATTCCTGCGCCACGAGGGCGTGCTCCTCTAGAGCTTGGATCCCCTGCGTGTCTCTCGTTCTAGAGAGATCTTGCCGGGGATTTACTTCTTAGGGATCCGAAGGTTCTCAGGCCTCAGGAGGCGCCCAGTGGCCGTGAGGTCTCTAGCGGGCCATGAGGATATGGGGCCTCTGGAGATGCCTCACAGGGCGCCGCGCCCCACGCGAGCCCCCGAGCGAGGACCGAACGTCACTGGTACGTCGGATCGCGATGCCCGGCGAGGCCAGGAGATGAGGACTCGGGAGGGCACACATGCCCGTTGGCTTGTTTAAGAGCATCGCGCGAGGATTAGGACGCCAAAGCAGGACGCTAAGGCTTTGGCGAGGTGTGTTCGTGGGCGGACCCAGGCGTACACACCGTGCCCAGCCCCCGCTCGCGAGACACGCGGAGAGTAGTGATGGGCAACTGCAAGACTCGAAGGAGCAAACACTGCAAGGAGAAAAATTCCCATCCCTTTCAAATAATGACGCGAGAACTTCGAATTTCATTCCAAGAAGTGGCAGATTGGCTACAAAAGCAAGCAACAGAACAGCCGGGTCTGGCGCCTACACTAGTCTTCTAGTCTTCCCGCCAACGCGGAGCATGGGGCTTCCACTAGGCGTGGGCATAGTCATTGAAAGACCGTGTCGTCCGCCAGCGCGGAGCATGGGGCTTCCACTTGGACGTGGGTGGGAGCCCCCGTGAGGCCCCAGGGCGGCGCTCAGGAGACTCTGGGGCATGTACAGCCCTACTCATTATTACGTGAGAGTGTCACGGGTAGAACTTCCGGAGGTGCTGGATGTTCCAGGCATTCTGGATGGGGACCCCGTCCTGCGTCTCCAGGCGCGCGGCGCCAGGCCTGGAGACACAGGCGATCCTGAACGGGCCCTCCCTTATAGGCGAGAGCTTGTGAAGCCCCTCCTTGGAGAGCACCTGCCTCAGGACGAGGTCACCCACCTCGAGGGTCCTGGAGCGGACGCTGCGGCAGTGATACCACCGCAGCGCCTGCTGGTACCTCACGGCACGGAGCGAGGCTTGACGGCGGCCCTCCTCCCCGAGCACGAGATCTGTCCCCCGCGAGGCATCCTGGCGTGCCTCGTCAAACGCCAAGACCCGCGGGGAGCGATGTTTGACCTCATGTGGGAGGACTGCCTCAGCCCCGTAGACAAGGAAGAACGAGGTCTCGCCGGTGGGCTTAGTCGCAGTGGTGCGGATGGACCACAACACAGACTGAAGCTCATCGAGCCAACCCCTGTCGCAGGCCTCAAGCTTCTTCTTGAAGCTCCTCATCTTGAGGCCCCTCAGGACCTCCGCATTGGCGCGTTCGGCCTGGCCGTTACTCCGTGGGTGTGCCACCGAAGCGTAGCATATCTGCGTTCCAAGGTTAGCACAATATGTCCTGAAGAGATTGCTTGTGAACTGAGAGCCATTGTCAGTGATGATACGGTTGGGGACCCCGAAACGGCTCACGAGGCCCTTGATGAACTTGACAGCTGAGCCAGCAAGAATGGTGCGCATGGGCTCCACCTCCGCCCACTTGGTGAATTTGTCGATGGCGACGTAGAGGTAGCGATAGCCCCCGGCTGCTCGGGGGAACGGGCCCAAGATGTCTAGCCCCCAGACCGCGAATGGCCATGAGAGCGGGATGGTCTGGAGGCCCTGAGCGGGCTGGTGGATCTGTTTGGCGTGGAACTGGCAGGCCTCACAGGATCGCACCAGCTCGGTGGCATCGTTGAGCGCCGTGGGCCAGTAGAACCCGCTGCAAAACACCTTGCCCACGAGGGTGCGTAATGAAGAATGGTGCCCGCAATCCCCGCTGTGGATGTCAGCCAGCAATTCGCGCCCTTGCTCCTTGGATATGCATTGCAGCGAGACATCATTGGGGCGCCTTCGGTAGAGCTCGCCGTCCTGCAAGCAATAAGCGGTGGCCTGACGGGCCACGCGTTCCGCGTCTTCCTCCTCCTCGGGCAGGGTGCCGTGGAGCAGGTACGCCTTGAACTCTTTGGTCCAGCAACCCTCCTGAGGTTCCAGCGCCAGGAGCATGCGGGCTTCTAAGGTCGGGCCGCAGGCCGGGGCACCCGAGGAGGGGGCCTGGGGTGGCTCCTCCCGAAGCAGCGTCGGGCCTGCAGCGGGGGGGGGGGGGGCTGCCGACGGTTTGAAGAGCCTTTCCTCGAAGACGCCCAGCCTCTGGGGCTCGCGTCGGGACGCCCTCTTGGCGATGTCGTCCGCATCCTTGTTCGTGCCACGTGGGACGTGCTGCAATTCCAATCCCAAGAAGCATTTTTCAATTTTGCGTACCTCTTCTAGGTATGCCTCCATGTGCTCGTCCTTAGGCTTGTACTCCTTGTTGGAGAAGTTGACGAGGAGCTGAGAGTCGCCCTTGATAGTGAGACGCTTGACCCCCAGGGCCGCCGCGGCCCTGAGGCCAGCGATTAGGCCCTCGTATTCTGCATATTTTTGGAGACCTTCTTGCCATGCTGAAAGCAGAGCTGCACAGCGTAGCATAGCTTATCCTGGGTTGGCGAGATGAGTACGGCTCCAGCCCCCGCGCCCTGCCGTGCAAATGCGTCGTCGAAGTACATGACCCAGCCATCGGGCGCCTCGTCTCCGGGCGCAAGGGACTGGTCTTCAACCGTCCCCCGGTCAAGGGCATCCATCCATTCCACCACGAAGTCAGCGAGGGCCGCGCCCTTGATGACCCTAGTGGTGCTGAACTCCAGCTGGAATGCTTGCAGATCGATGTTCCACTCGGCAACCCTCCCCGCGGCATTAGGGCTGCGGAGCACCTTCTCCAGAGGATACGCGGAGACGACCTTGATGGGGTGGCCTTGGAAATAGTGGCGCAGTTTCCTGGAGGAGACAAGGAGCACGAGCAGGAGCTTCTGCGGCACGGGGTAGCACACGCGTGTCACGCCGCACCGTGCTGACGAAGTACACCGGGTGCTCGACGAGGGAAGAGGCATCGACGATGTCCTGCTTCGCTTGGGATGAGGGGGCCTCGGGAGCCTTGCCGTCCGATGGAGTAGTCGAGGCCTCAGTAATGCCATCCTGAGGTGGCGACGACGCGACTGTGCATGGGCGCTACGCCGTGCACCCGCACCTGCGCGCTCCTCCTTGACCGCCACGAGCGCCGCGCTAGCCGAGTGGGGTGTGGCAGCCAGGTAAAGCACCAAGGGCTCAAGAGGGCGAGGCGCCACCATCACCGGCGGGCTCGTGAGGTACCTCTTGAGGTCTTGGAAAGCCGCCTCAACCTCCAGAGTCCACTCGAAGGGGCCCTTCTTTTTCATCAGCTTGAAGAATGGGAGGGCACGCTCACCAAGCTTGGAGATGAAGCGCCCCGGCGAGGTTACGCAGCCCGCAAGCTTCTGCATCTCCTTGAGAGTCTGTGGCAGACTCATCCTTTCTATTGCCTTGACCTTCTCGGGGTTAGCCTCGATCCCTCTATGTGATACCAGGAAACCCAGCAACTTGCCGGATGGGACACCGAACACGCACTTCTCCGGGTTGAGCCACAGGTTTAACTTGCGCAGGTTGGTGAATGTTTCTTCCAGGTCTTCGACAAGGGTCCTTGCCTCCCGTGACTTGACCACTATGTCGTTGATGTACGCCTCGGTGTTCCTCCCAAGCTGCCGGCCCAGAGCGATGTGCATCAATCACTGGAAGGTCACGCCGGCATTCCGCAGCCCAAAGGGCATGCAGGTGTAGCAATACACCCGGCACGGGGAAAGGAAGGCTGTCTTCTAGACGTCCTGCACCGCCATATTGATCTGGTGGTAGCTCGAGAAGGCGTCCAGGAAACACAGCAGGTCGCACTCGATGGTGGAGTCAACGATCTGATTGATGCGCGGAAGAGGGAACGGATCCTGAGGGCACGCCTTGTTGAGGCTGGTGAAGTCGACGCACAAGCGCTCCTTCCCGCCCTTCTTGGGGACGATGACCGGGTTGGCCAGCCAATCTGGGTGCCGCACTTCCTGAATGACACCGGCTTCTTGCAGCTTGTGGACCTCCTAGACGATGAACGATTGCTTCTCTTGGGCTTGCCGCCACGCCTTCTGCTTCACCGGGCGTGCACTGGGGCACACCATCAAATGGTGTTCAATCACATCCCGTGGGATGCCGACCAAGTCCGTCGCCTCCCATGCAAACACATCCTTGTTCGCACGGAGGAAGCCGACCAGCGCCTCTTCCTGATGCGGGGGGAGGCCGGCGCCTATGGTGAAGGTGGGGCCTGAACCTCCGTCGTCGATGGGCACCTGCTTCGTCTCGGCCCGGTCTTGAGAGAACAATTGTTTCTTCTTTGCGGGCGCGGCCTCTGTAACACCCCCTTGTAATAAGCTCTGTGACACTCTGTTAATCTTGCCAAGTCATGATCATTTGCAGTGCCAAGTCATATGGGTTAATGATCCAATTCAAATTCACATCTGAAAATCAATTCAAATTCAAAAGTGAAATATGAAGTTGATCAAACTATGTTGGGAAAATGTTCATTGAATGGCAAATAATCCAGGAACATTTCTAAAATCAACATCAAAATAATTGGAGTTGGACAAGTGACTCAAACAAGATGAAACAGCACCAAAACAGGATATTTAAATCCATTTAAAATCATTTCAAATACAAATGAATTCCAAATCTGCCCAAACCATTTTTTGGTGAGAGCTAAAATGGCACTGTAATATTTGGACTAAGTCCCACATTTTACAAAAATGCAAAAGTGCTCTAACGATTTCGAAACAGGAAATGAAATAAAGAAAAAGAGAAACAAAAACAGAAAAATAAAAACGAGGCATTGTGCACTGGGCCTTAGTGCACAGTGCCCCGAACCCCGGCCCAGCAGGCCCACTCACCTCTCTCCCTCGCGCTGTCGTTCTCCCGCTGGTCGAGCGCGGGCGCCGGTGCGGCGCCGACACGTCGCCGTCCACCGACGATATAGGGCGCGGAGGGGATAAGGCCGACGCCCCTCCACTCCACCCCGGCCTCTCCGTCATTCTCCCCCTTCTCCTATTGCTCGCTCCGCCTCTCTCCCCTTCTCAGATCCGGTGGCCGAGCGCCCCTGTCGCCGCGATCCGCCACCGCCGTGGTCACCGGCCTCCCCGCGTCGTCTGAGCGTGCCTGGGAGGTGCCCCGTGGTCTACTACGTCCTCTGGAGCAATTGGACGGAGCGGAGGAGCGCTGCTTCGCCCACGAGCTTCGACTTCAACCTCGGGTCGCCGTTGTTCGTCCTCGTCCCCGGCGACGTCTCTGCGGCTCCTAATCTGTCACCGGGCCACCGTGCGCCTTCACTGTGAGCCACTCCTCCCTCCTCATCTCTCTGTGGCTCCGCACGCACGCGCTGGCAGCTTCTCCACGCGAACCCGAGCCCGTCGCCGCGAAGCCCGTCGCCGGCAAGCCTCCGGTGATCCAACGAGCTCGGGGTCGAGTCGAACGCACTCACCGCATCGCGTAGAACACGCCTAGGCCTCGCGCTCGAGCTGCTGCGCGCCGTAGCTTCGTTTTCGTCGTAGGCCCGAATACGCCGCCGCTTTTGCTCGTCGCCGGCGCCGTTTCCGGCCAAGTCCGGCTGTGCCACCGCCACGGTTGGACGCGGCGTTGAACGCCCGTTCGAAAGAACCTAACCACGGCTCGAACCGAGCTCTGTAGCGCAAATCCGAGCAGCTCCGGCGACGCGCCGCCACGTTTTTGGTCGCCGGCGCAACTCCGGCGCCGGCCGCCGACGTGGCTGCCACGTGGGTCACCCCTGGGTCACTGCCAGTGGGTCCCACGAACCCCACTTTGACCTCGTTGACCAGAGTCAACGCGGCACTGTTCACCCCCTCTCACTGACATGTGGGCCCCGGCGGCTAATTAACCTAATTAAGCATTTAATTAAATAAGTTAATTAGTTTAGTCTAATGTCTCATTGACATGTGGGGCCCACCCCTCTAATCACTCTGTTAACTAAAATAATCCACTGTTAGTCTTAACAGAGACTGACATGTGGGTCCCACTGGACCCACATGTCATGTTTGACTGGTCAGCGACGCTGTTGACCGCTGACGTCACAGTGATGTCATGCTGACGTCATAATTCATTTTCTGTAAATAAATAAATTCCAAAAATTCAAATAATCTTTAAAAATTAATAACTTTTAAACCGTAGCTCGGATCGAAAAAGTTAAAACATGAAACTTGCTCAGAACGACGAGCCGAGTCTGATCGTGCCGTCTGTTTCTCCATCGGAACCCCCTACGTAGAAGAACTCGTAACTCCGGACCCGACTCCGGCAGACGAATAGTGCACACACGTCGGATATTAAATCCCAGAATAATTCTAAAAATAACTAAAATGACTTAGATGCATAATTAGGCAACCCTGCACTGCATCATAGCATCACACGCACCGTATTACATTTGTTTGCATTATGTTTACATGTTTCTTCCCCCTCTTCTCTCTCGGTAGACCCCGACATTGACGTAGCTCCCGAGGCAGACGCAGCTCAGGAGTACGACTACGTCCCCGACGACACCACAGGCGACCTTGCCCTTGCCCCCGAGCAAACAGGCAAGCACCCCCATTTTGAACATGCCTATATCGCCTATTCTCTTCTCTCTTATGCTTGCATTAGAACTGCTACTGCTACTGTTTTCCTATATCTGCTGCATAGCCTGATTATTATAACCTGCCTTGCTACCTTTCTGGTTATCCTAGACTGATTAGTATAGGCTGGGTAGAGTCCCGACAGAGACCCCCACTTGATCCCGACTGCCCCACTGGATGTCAGAAGACCCGATCATCGGGATTGAAGACTAGACCCTGGCACCGCACATCACTTCCCCCTTAGTTGCCGACACTACTGGGTTACCGTCAAGTGCCGAGGGTGATACCTCGTCAGCACTTCTGATGTTAACCTTGTAGGTTAGTTACTCGGTCGTGGTAAGCGAGGGTGATTCCTCCTACACCACCCCCGATAACAGCGTCGTCGTGCAACTTCTCAAGTGTGGACCTCGAGGGTGATTCCTCCTTTGTTCACCTTGACTTTAACATCAGGTGGGATTCCATCGAGGGTGATTCCTCAGGATTCCCCTGGTGTCAGACACACAGATACTGTTGTTGATTTGACTTGCACTAAACCATGTTACTAAAGATGGGTCGGCCATGAGGGGTACCCGCGCGAGCTTAATGCGAAGTGATGTGGAGTCGGGTTGACCTGAGAGGTGCCCGCGAGATAACTACGAGGCGTGGCCGGGCATTCTTAGCCCTTGCCGCAAGTCCTCGAGACGGGGCGACGGGGTCACATCGATCGTGAGTCTCTGCTTGTTTTCGCGCGCTCCTAATCCACTACGGTTTGGATATTTGATCCGAGGGGCCTCTGGCCCGATAGCACTAACCATCGCGTGGGCATAGTATGGGCGTTCTGCGTTGTATACATCAGCCGAAGCTTATTTGACGTCAGTAAGGAGCGGCGCACGCCGAGTTGGACTGGGAACGCAACCGCGCTTGTATAAGGGGTTGCTAGGTCTGCTCTCGGTGGCCCCGTAACGTGCAGGAGTTCTCGGGGCGATGGCCCAAGACCCCTGGGGGCATAGGTTAGTCCGGCGTACTGACCTCTCTTATAAGCCTAGGTCGGGTTGCGGCGTGTTGCTTGGCCGAGGCCGGGCATGACCCAGTAAAGTGTGTCCGGCCAGAGTTAAGCGAGCGTGGTGGGTAAGTTGGTGCACCCCTGCAGGGAAGAAACTTCTATCGATAGCCTGTCCTACGGTAACGGACACTCGGAGTTGTATCCCGATCGGTACAACTAGAACATGTGATGAGAACTGGATAGTACGGCTCTGGGATTGCTTTCTCGCAGGGAGTCAAGAAAGGATCTCAGGTCGAGGTTGATGATACTACTACTACTACTTTACATTATGTACTTCTGCTCTCTTCTATTGCTGCAAGACTGCTGAAGATTGTTGAAGATGCTAGTCTTCGATAGGACTAGGCCTTCCCCCTCTATTCTGGCATTTCTGCAGCCCAGTCCACATATACAGCCATTCCTTTGAAAATGTTGCATATGTAGTGTAGATCCTTGCTTGCTGAGTACTTCGGATGAGTACTCACGTTTGCTTTACTTTCTTTTTCCCCCATATTCCATTTGATGCCACCAAACGACGGAGCCCCTGAGCCAGGCGCCCTAGCCGACGACCAGTACTACTACCCGCCTGGCGAGTACTACTACTACGAGGAGCCGTTTGACGACCAGGAGTAGGATCGGAGGGTCCAAGGCAGGAGGCCTACGCCTTTCGATCGTAGTATTTTATTTTACCCCGCCTCTGTGAAGGCTTATCTCTCTCTCTCTCTGTAATATATCTGTACTCAGATATCTGATGCTTCCGCTGATGCTTGTATGCCATCGAGCTATGTATTCGAGCCCTCGAGGCCCTGGCTTGTAATATAAAGCTTGTATGACTTTATTTATGTTTTAGAGTTGTGTTGTGATATCTTCAAGTGAGTCCTTAGGCTTGATCGTGCGCATTTGCGTGTATGGTTAGTGCACGATTAAGCCGGGGTCGTCACAGCCTCCGGGATCTCTGGAGCGTCCCAAGTGCCTGGCCGCGTGGCTGCCACGGCCTTGAAAGCGAGCTTGAGGGCCAGGAGTGCATCCTTGGTGTCTCCCACCATGGTGATGATGCCGCTGCTTCCAGGCATCTTGAGGACGTTGTAGCCGGGGTGCGTCGCCGCCATGAACTTGGCAAGGGCCGGATACCCAAGGATGGCGTTGTACGGGAGGCCGATGTGGGCGACATCGAAGTCGATGAGCTTGGTGCGGTAGTTGTAGCATGTGCTAAAGGTGACTGGGAGGTGTATCTGCCCCAAGGGAGTGGTGGAGCTGTCGACCACCCCCGAGAAGGGCTTGATGGGCGCGAGCCGGTCGTAGGGCACTTGAAGCAGGTCGAAGGCTTCCGCGGAGAGGACGTTGAGACCAGCTCTGCCGTTGATGAGGGTCCTGGTGACCGCAACATTGCTGATGGTGGGTGTGCATAGCATGGGGAACGCGCTGACTCCTACCATGGTCTTGGGGTGATCCCTGGAGTCGAAGGTGATGTCGGTCTCAAGCGCTGCGCGGCCTGGAGGAGCCCCCTGCCGCGGCCGAGCAGCTACCACCCGACGGAGGAGCTGCTTGACGTGGCGGCCCGAGGCTGGCGCCTACGACCCGCCGAGAATGGACGCAACAGCGTGGGGGCGCTGGAGCCGCAAAGCGCGCGATGAATAGGCCGAGCAGCTCCTCCCAGGAAGCCATTGAAGACTCCGGTAGGCTCAGCATCCAAGAACGCGGCACGCCTGTGAGGGCCATGGGGAGCCAGTTCGCCATGACCTTGTTGTTGCCGCTCGCCGCCCAGATGGCCTACGCGTACAACCGGAGGAACTCCTCGGGGTCAGTCGCGCCGTTGTACTGCGGGGGCAGTGCCGGCCTAAACTTCTGCGGCCACTGCACCCGCCACAGGCTGGGGGTAAAGGCCCGGTGGCCCGTAGCACTTCCGTAGGCGCCTGGCGGCCCGGCGGGTGGGACGGCGCCCGCCATGGGAACCATGAAACGCGGGCGGAGCGCGGTTGGTGAAGAGGCAGAGCTTCAACATGCCCCTACCTGGCGCGCCAAATGTCGGATTCAGGGCTCCGCAGACCCAAGAAGGTTCGAACTCTGGGGCGTGTGTGAAGAACTCAACCTCTCAAGCCTGCCAACTCGTCTCCCCACAGCCTAACCTAGCCGGACAAGGAAGAAGACGAACACAACAGTTTACCCAGGTTCGGGCCACCTTGTGGTGTAATACCCTACTCCTGCTTTGTGGTGGATTGGCCTCATGAGGGGCTGAGAATGAACAAGTACAGAGGATGAACAACCTTGCGAGGGCTCGGGGGTGAGAATGAGTCGACCCCTTCTATGGTGGTGGCTAACCTATATTTATAGTGGCCTCGGTCCTCTTCCCCCAAAACGTAGGCAGGAAGGGATCCCACAATGGCCAATTTGAAAGGGGACAAGTAGTACATCTTATCCTGACGAAAGGTGGTCTTCGCCTGCAAAGCTTCTGGTCGTGACGCGGCGGTGGGCTCGGCGATGACATCCGTCCTGCCGTGCTGGTGGTCTTGGTCTTGTAGCACCGGAATGGAAACCTTTGGTAGATTCCTCGGGAACCCACGCCTGTCCTTGCTTCCTTAGCTCCAAAGAGGAAACTGCCTCCTCTGCGCCCGCTGGCGCCCGCATGGCCTTGGTCGTCATGGCTTGCGTCATCGCAGCCTCATGAGGCTGGTACCTGCATAGAAATCTCTGCTCCTCGGGAGGCCGCCTGGGGTGGCCGCTCCCTCGGGAGGTCTTGGTGTCGTCCACCTCGCGAGGCCAGGGGGCCTTCGCGAGGGTCTTGTCTTGGCAGTCTTGTGGATGGGCCATACCAGGCAGTCGAGGGAGCCACGCCATGGGTCGCAGGCAGGCAAGTTTGGGTACCCTGGTTCCCAGAACGCCGACAGGCGCCCCCTAGGGCGCGCCCTGAGGGCTTGTGGAGCCCTCGGGACTCTTCTGACTTCCTCCCCAGGTCCTACGTGTGTCTTCTGGTCCAAGAAAAATCATCGCGAAAGTTTTATTCCGTTTGGACTCCGTTTGATATTCCTTTTCTGTAAAACTCTGAAACAAGGAAAAAGAAAAAACTGGCACTGGGCTCTAGGTTAATAAGTTAGTCCCAAAAATAATATAAAATAGCATATTAATACATATAAAACATCCAAAACAGATAATATAATAGCATGGAACAATAAAAAATTATAGATACGTTGGAGACATATCAGCCACTCACCTTCCAAACCTCGAGGCGCGAAATAGAGTGCCAATCATGTGGGGCCTGGTTGTCTTGCCAGATATTTACATTTTCTTTCATCAAACATGCATTGTTCCCTCTCGGAACCACGAGTCTTCTAGTGAGATGCTCCAGTTTGTGAGGGGTGTGTGTCCAAACTTTCGTCAAACAGGCCAATTTTTTTTACCACAACATCTTGGTGTCATGCCATTACGTCAAGCAAGGTTTCATGTATTTTTGATCATTTCTGTTTTTTTTTGGAATTTAAATGCCATGGCACTCGATGCTTGTGTCCAAGCCGTGACACCAATATGTTTGAAAGTTCCTTCCAATTTACTGCACAAGGAATTAACTCGCACACAAGTACATAAATATGATTTTTCAAACCATTATGTTTAGCTGTTGCATGTACATGTTGTTCAAATTTGAATTACGATCATTAAATGCCTAGAAAATCACTTAAATGTCTTTAAAAGGTCAAATGACCCTTGAAATTTTCCAAATTTTGACATGACAGTTGTATTAGTGCATGTTAACAGTAGAAAAAGTTTGAAGGCCATAAGAGGAAGCTACCACCGGTTCGTCATCAAACATGTATTGTTCCCTCTCGGAACCATGAGTCTTCTAGTGAGATGTTCCAGTTTGTGAGGGGTGTGTGTCAAAACTTTCGTCAAACAGGCTAATTTGTTTACCACAACATCTTGGTAGCATGCCATTACGTCAAGCAAGGTTCATATATTTCCGATCATTTTTGAATTTTTTGGAATTTAAATGCCATTGCACTCGATGCTTGTGTCCAAGCCGTGACACCAATATGTTTGAAAATTCCTTCCAATTTACTGCACATGGAATTAACTCGCACACAAGTACACAAATATGATTTTCCACCCCATGATGGGTTGCTGTTGCATGCACATGCCGTTCAAATTTGAATTACGACCACTAAATGGCTAGAAACTCACTTAATGTCTTTAAAAGGTCAAAGAACCCTTATAATTTCCAAATTTTAACATGATAGTTGTATTAGTGCATTTTAACGGTACAAAATTTTCTCGTACATTTAAAACACCATCCGTTGCCATTGTACTCCAAATTCGTCTTTCCCAGCTAATACAAAAAATCAACAACATCACATACAGTTTGTTTTAGGAACCGTTTGCGATGCAAATTGGTGGGTCTATTTATGTCTTCCTCCATAAGCTTCGCCGGCTTTGTCTCCTCTAGTGCCAGTCACGCCCGAATCCCCGATCCCCATTCCCCAACCCCTTCTTGCAAAGAATGACGTTGTGGAGAGGCTTCGTGAGGGCCCGTACGGTGGCTGCGTCCTCCCCGAACGCCGCCGCCTGCGCCGAGAGCGCGGCCACCTATGCCGAGAGCGCGGCCGCATCCATCGAGAGGGCATCTGTGGCAGCTGATAGGGCAGCTGCAGCAGCCGAGACGGCTGGAGCAACTGCTATGATGGCGGCCGCAAACACCGAGAGCGCTTGAGCAGCCGTCCGTGCCGCCGATGTTGCCCTGGCCTGGGTCGAGGCCATCCACGCCAAGATCGAGGACGCCCACGCCAAGATATTCCAGGCCTCCGCAGAATCCAACATGCAACCCACATCCAAAAAGGTGGTGGAGGCCATGGAGCACCTGCTTCCTCATGAGATCGCCGAGCGGGAGCTGAAGATGCAGGAGGCGGCGGAGATCGTGGAGCGCCAGGAGGAGGAGTTGCGCGTGGCTGAGGAGGAGGTAGAGAAGAGCCTGTCCGTCGAGGAATTAGCAGTGGAGTACCAACGCGAGCTCTGGCGCAGCCACTACTATGAGTACTACAACCTTGAGGGCAGCGCCGAGGACGAGGACAAGGACGACGACGTGGTCGACTTTAGCCTGGGGGACGCGGAGTCCACCAACGGCGGCATGTCGCCGGGACAAGTCATCGACGTCTCATCTTACACTGGCGAGGCATAGGGCGGCGCGGCAGCGGCTTTGTTAAAATTATGCATACTTAGCCTTTGTTTATAACGCTAGTCTTTTGTTAGAGCAATGTTTAGGTCACCTGGCTCTGTTTAATTACTAAAATTGATCAATTCAGTAAGTGTGGTCTGTGTGTTGTAGGCTCTTTTGTGTACCCAAATTAGCAAGCGATGTTAAATTATGCAATGACGTGGATGAGCACAGTACCAAGGGAATTTCCACCAAAATTTGAATGATCAAACTCATTGCATGCGCGTAAAGCAGAATAATCGTTTGTGATGCACACATTTGTTCAAAGTGAATGGTGTCCGGCGGCACCGCGTGCAAAGTTTGCCTCCACCTTTCAAATTTTTTGGCCTACCGCCAAATATCTAACTCTTCCCCCCACCCCACCCCCTTTTCTCCCTGACCACAAGTCACATTTCCCCCTTCCTTCCTTCCCAAGTTATAGCTGCTTCCTTCCTCTCGCCGTCTCGCATCCGACCGCCGCGGTCGCCATGGTCTTCTTCAATGACCTCTCGAGCAGTTCCTCCTATGACGACGACTCTTTCACCAGCAGGGTATGCCTATCTCCTCTCTCTCGGGTTATGATTTGGAATAAAGGATTTTAACCCGGTGGCCGATTTGAGTCATTTCTTCCTCTTGTAGCTCCCTAGGACCATCACTTGCAACAAATGGAGCGGGGTGGCTGAAGATCTGCCTGCTCGTTGTCACCATCAATCTCCATGCGTGAAGTTTGTTGTGTTTGAATCTGTGGACAGTGGGAGGAAGTTTCTGGCATGTGCAGAGAAGGTTAGCCCCACTTTCGTTGTTACAAATCATTTGTTAGATGTGATTCAGACACTGTCACTGAGCTATGTTATTCTGGATGTGATTAAGACAGTGTCACAGTTTCTACCTAGTATCTAAAAATGTTGCCACCTCATCAGCGGGACCCTGAGAAAATTATTTGACACCACTCCAGCAGTCTGTGTAGCCAACTTTGCTCCACACATCCAAGCAGCCAAGCAGTAAAATACTAAAACTTTATGGCACGAAGGACCTGGGCATCGAAGCAACTAGGTGCTCTGGAATCTGGTTCCCTGAATTTTTCCTCTGGCATCGGCTCGGCAGTGCAGGGCACCGGTGCCAAATGTAGCAACAGTTGTTTTGACACCAGTTTTGGCATACATAGTGGACGTCCTTGATATCTACTACACAGCTTGTTCTTGTAGACTCATGTTGGGCCTCCAAGCGCAGAGTTTTGTAGGACAGTAGCAATTTTCCCTCAAGTGGATGACCTAAGGTTTATCAATCCGTGGGAGGCGTAGGATGAAGATGGTCTCTCTCAAACAACCCTGCAACCAAATAACAAAAAGTCTCTTGTGTCCCCAACACACCAAATACAATGGAAATTTATATAGGTGCACTAGTTTGGCGAAGAGATCGTGATACAAGCGTAGTAATGATAGTATATATTGATTTTTGTAATAGTAACAATAAAAAACAGCAAGGTAGCAAGTAACAAAAGTGAGCACAAGTGGTATTGCAATGCTTGAAAATGAGGCCTAGGGCTCGTACTTTCGCTAATGCAATCTCTCAACAATGCTAATATAATTGGATCACATAACCATCCCTCAACGTGCGATGAAGAATCACTCCAAAGTTCTTATCTAGCAGAGAACATGGGAAGAAATTTTTTGTAGGGTACAAAACCACCTCAAAGTTATCCTTTCCAATCGATCTATCTAAGAGTTCGTACTAAAATAACACCAAGTTATCCTTTTCGATCAATCTATCCAAGAGTTCGTACTAAAATAACACCATATGATACACATCAACCAACTCTAATGTCACCTAGATACTCCCATGTCACCGCGAGTATCTGTGAGTTGATTATATGATATGCATCAAACAATTTCAGATTCATAATACTCAATCCAACACAAAGAACCTCAAAGAGTGCCCCAAGATTTCTACCGGAGAAACAAGGACGAAAACGTGCATCAACCCCTATGCATAGATTACCCTAATGTCACCTCGGGAATCCGCGAGTTGAGTGCCAAGATATAGATCAAGTACTCTCAAGTCCATAAAAGTATTCAATCCGATAAAAATGAAATCTCAAAGGGAAAACTCAATTCATCACAACAAGATAGAGAGGGGAAAACACCATATGATCCAACTATATTAACAAAGCTCACGATACATCAAGATCGTGCCAACTCAAGAACACGAGAGAGAGAGAGAGAGAGAGAGAAGAGAGAGAGATTAAACATATAGCTACTGGTTCAAAACCTCAGCCCCGAGGGTGGACTACTCCCTCCTCATCATGGTGGCCGTCGGGATGATGAAGATGGCCACCGGTGATGATTTTCCCATTCGGCAGGGTGCTGGAACAGGGTCTAGATTGGTTTTTCATGGCTACAGAGGCTTGCGGCGGCGGAACTTCTGATCTAGGGTTATTTCTGGGGTTTTCTGTATTTATAGGATTTTTTGGCATCGGTTTCACGCAAAGATGGGCCTCGAGGTGGGCACAACCCACCTGGGCGCGCCTGGGCCTCCTGGCGCGCCCAGGTGTCTTGTGCTCACCTCCTTCACCTTCCGGTCCTCCCACGAAGCTTCTAGTGCCTCTTTTGTTCCAAAAAAATCGTCAAAAAGTTTCGTTGCATTTGGAAAACTTTTATTTCTGCACAAAAAACAACACCACGGTAGTTCTGCTGAAAACAGCGTTAGTCCGGGTTAGTTCCATCCAAATCATACCAAAACCATATAAAATTGTTGTAAACATGGCATGAATACTTCATAAATTATAGATACATTGGAGACGTATCAGCATCCCCAAGCTTAATTCCTACTCGTCCTCGAGTAGGTAAATGATAAAAGAAATAATTTATGAAGTGTGAATGCTAGCATAGCGCATAAGTTTGATCAATGATAATTTCAATCACTTTTCCTAGCATCATAACAGCAATTCTTTGTCATAAAACTTCTCATGTTAAAGTAGCAACCAATTCACATGTTAAGGTTCAAACAATGAATTCTCTTGAAACTCAACAACCTATATTCTTAGTCACCAAACAATTGCAATTCAATTTATTCAACATAGTCTAAGTAAGAGCTCCACATACTTAATCATCATATAGTCTTCTATGATTGCTAGTACTCAAAGCATATTCTTAGAACAAATGGCATCCAACGAACACAGAGAAAGATAGGGGCTTAATGTTTCGCCTCCCAACTCATTTATCATAGAGATAATTGTCAACAATAATAATTCATAATCAAATATATTTGACTGGTCATATGTGCCTAGATCTTTCCCCACCACATGATGCTTGCCAACTAGAGGATAATTGAGGTTGAAATGAGAATGCATTCTATTGACTTTTGCATAAAAGTAAATACTGAAAAGTAAAAGATAGGCCCTTCGCAGAGGGAAGCAGAGGTTGCCATGCGCTTTTTATTTTTGGATGCCCAAGCTCTTAATGCAAAGGAACATCACGTTATATTTCCCCTTATGATAGCAACCTTTATTATGCAGTCCGTTGCTTTTATTACTTTGCCATCACAAGTTCGTACAACGCTCAATTTTCCCTTACAATAAAAGATCAAACATATTTAGGAGCAATTTGTATTGCTTTATGCACCCAATGACAAGTTAATTGAAGTATCTTATTCAATCCATACGTAGGTATGGTGGACACTCATGGCAAGAAACTGGGTTTAATGGTTTTTGGATGCACAAGTAGTATCTCTACATAGTACGATTTTTTTGCTAGCAAAAGATCCTAGGCAAACACCACATGTTGGAGGATCCATGACAATATAACTTCTATGCAAATATACACAACCATAACTCATTACGTTGTCTTCCTTGTCCAACTTAAACTAATTTGCTCAAGTTTGAAAATAATTAATGGGTATTCACAATCATAGAAGATGTCCAAGATAATATATTTGTATGTGAAAGTTCTCTTCCTTATACTAATCATTCATGTATTGCTTGTATGACCAATATTGTGATTGTTAAGCTTCAAAAGATTTCACTTTCTAAACCCAATGTGAAGCTACTACTAGGCATGATATGAACATATAATTTCAAGTTCATGATATTCAATTCATTCAACAATTTACTCATAGGATATAAGTGAAGCACAAGAGTAAATGACAAACTACTCCAAAAAGATATAAGTGAAGATCAAGCGAATAGTTAAGTAAATGGGTAGCTAATTGAGGACTCTCTCTTATTTAAAAACTTTCATATTTAAGTATTTTATTAAAATGGCAAGCAAAACAAAATAAAATGACATTCCAAGAATAGCACAACTCATGTGAAGAAGCAAAAACTCAGGCTCAACCAATACTAACCGATAGTTGTTGATGAAGAAAGGTGGGATGCCTACCGGGGCATCCCCAAGCTTAGATGCTTAAAACTTCTTGGAATATTAACTTGGGATGCCTTGGTCATCCCCAATATTGAGCTTTTGTGTCTCCTTAATTCCTTTTATATCACGGTTCCCCTAAATCTGAAAAACTTCATCCACACAAAACTCAACAAGAACTCGTGAGATAAGTTAGTATAAATCAATGCAATAACCTTATCATTCTCTATTGTAGAAAATCACTAAAATTACTATTTAACATTGCATACTAAATGCCTCTGCATATTTAATAGTCATATCCTCAAATAGAATCATTAAACAAGCAAACATATGCAAACATAACAGCAATCTGTCTAAACAGAATAGTCTGTAAAGAGTGCAATTATCCTCATACTTCCCTTATTCCAAAAATTCTGAAAATTTAGAACTATGTAGAAAATTTATCGTATATTATTTTGAAAAAAATTCAACATTTTATCACATTCTAAATTTTCTCAAGAATTCACGCACTAGTGTGCAACTTTCTGTTTTCAAACAGCAACACATAGACTAGCAAAATAAGCATGGAAAAGGCTATACTTGACATTTTTATTGAAGTAAAAGATATAAAACATTATTATAAATAACATCAAGCAAATCCTAATAAAATAATATGATGCTCCAAGCAAAACACATATCATGCGACGAATAAAAATGTAGCTCCAAGTAAGGTTACCGATAATGTTGGAGACGAAAGAGGGGATGCCTTCCGGGGCATCCCCAAGCTTAGTTTCTTGGATATTCCTTGAATATTACCTTGGGGTGCCTTGGGCATCCCCAAGCTTAGGTTCTTATCACTCCTTATTCTCCTCATATCGTGATCTCACCCAAAACTTGAAAACTTCAATCACACAAAACTTAACGGAACTTCGTGAGATGGGTTAGTATGATAAAGACAAACCATTCACTTTGGTACTGCCAAGATAAGATTCATAATTGTTTACACATAATGCCTAATGTACTCTGCAATTTATATTAAGAAATATAAGCCATAGAAACCATAAAACAAGCAAACTATGCATTGAAAACAGAATCTATCAAAAACAGAACAGTACGTAAAGATCTGAATTATAGTCATACTTCTGTAACTTCAAAAATTCTGAAAATTTAGGAAAACGTAGGCAATTTGTATATAAATCATATGTCAAAAATTCATAGGTTTTTGATTCTACAGTGAATTTAAACAAATCTGTTACTGGAAGCAAAAGTTTCTGTTTTTGCACAGAATCAAGTCAACTATCATCCATACTATCCCAAAGGCTTTACTTGGCACTTTATTGAAACAAAAGCTATAAAACATGATTACTACAGTAGCTTAATCATGTGAACACACAAAAATAGTAGGGTTAAATGTTGGGTTGTCTCCCAACAAGCGCTTTTCTTTAATGCCTTTTAGCTAGGCATGAAGATTTCAATGATGCTTGCATAAAAGTAAAGAATTGAAACATAAAGAGAGCATCATGAATCACATGGCAAGAACATTTAAGTCTAACCCACTTCCTATGCATAGGGATTTTGTGATCAAACAATTTATGGGAACAAGAATCAACTAGCATAGGAAGCCAAAAGAAGCAAAACTTCAAAAATTTCAACACATAGAGAGGAAACTTGATATTATTGCAATATGTAAAAGCATATGTTCCCCTCTCATAATAATTTTCATTAGCATCATGAATGAATTCAACAATATAGCTATCACATAAAGCATTCTTTTCATGATCCACATGCATAAAAAAATTATTACTCTCCACATAAGCAAATTTATTCTCATGAATAGTAGTGGGAGCAAACTCAACAAAAATAGCTATCATGTGATACTTGATTGACATAATCAATTTGAGCATTAAAATGATGATGACAAGATTCATGGTGATCATTATTCTTTATATCATAAGTGTCATCACAATAATCATCATAGATAGCAACTTTGTTATCAAAATCAACTGAAACCTCTTCCAAGATAGTGGAATCATCATTAAATAAAGTCAGGACCTCTCCAAATCCACTTTCATAATTATTACAATAAGATTCAACACCCTCCAAAATAGTGGGATCATCATTACATAAAGTTGACACTCTTCCAAACCCACTTTCATCAATATAATCATCATAAATAGGAGGCATGCAATTATCATAATAAATTTTCTCATCAAAACTTGGGGGACTAAAAATATCATCTTCATCAAACATAGCATCCCCAAGCTTATGGCTTTGCATATCATTAGCATCATGGATATTCAAAGAATTCATACTAACAACATTGCAATCATGCTCATCATTCAAAGATATTATGTCAAACATTTTATAGAATTCTTCCTCTATCAATTGAGCACAATTTTCCTTTCCATCATTTTCACGAAAGACATTATAAAGATGAACAATATGATGCAACCTCAATTCCATTTTTTTGTAGTTTTCTTTTATAAACCAAACTAGTGATAAAACAAGAAACTAAAAGATTCAATTGCAAGATCTAAAGATATACCTTCATGCACTCACCTCCCCGGCAACGGCGCCAGAAAAGAGCTTGATGTCTACTACACAGCTTGTTCTTGTAGACTCGTGTTGGGCCTCCGAGCGCAGAGTTTTGTAGGACAGTAGCAATTTTCCCTCAAGTGGATGACCTAAGGTTTATCAATCCGTGGGAGGCGTAGGATGAAGATGGTCTCTCTCAAACAACCCTGCAACCAAATAACAAAAAGTCTCTTGCGTCCCCAACACACCAAATACAATGGAAATTTATACAGGTGCACTAGTTCGACGAAGAGATGGTGATACAAGCGTAGTAATGATAGTAGATATTGATTTTTGTAACAGTAACAATAAAAACAACAAGGTAGCAAGTAACAAAAGTGAGCACAAACTGTATTGCAATGCTTGAAAATGAGGCCTTGGGTCTGTACTTTCGCTAGTGCAATCTCTCAACAATGCTAATATAATTGGATCACATAACCATCCCTCAACGTGCAATGAAGAATCACTCCAAAGTTCTTATCTAGCGGAGAACATAAGAAGAAATTGTTTGTAGGGTATGAAACCACCTCAAAGTTATCCTTTCCGATCGATCTATCTAAGAGTTCATACTAAAATAACACCAAGTTATCCTTTCCGATCGATCTATCCAAGAGTTCGTACTAAAATAACACCATATGATACACATCAACCAACTCTAATGTCACCTAGATACGCCAATGTCACCGCGAGTATCCGTGAGTTGATTATATGATATGCATCAAACAATTTCAGATTCATAATACTCAATCCAACACAAAGAACCTCAAAGAGTGCCCCAAGATTTCTACTGGAGAAACAAGGACGAAAATGTGCATCAACCCCTATGCATAGATTACCCCAATGTCACCTCGGAAATCCGCGAGTTGAGTGCCAAGACATAGATCAAGTGCTGTCAAGTCCATAAAAGTATTCAATCCGATAAAAACGAAATCTCAAAGGGAAAACTCAATTCATCACAACAAGATAGAGAGGGGAAAACACCATATGATCCAACTATATTAACAAAGCTCGCGATACATCAAGATCGTGCCAACTCAAGAACACGAGAGAGAGAGAGAGATTAAACACATAGCTACTGGTACAAACCCTCAGTCCTGAGGGTGGACTACTCCCTCCTCATCATGGTGGCCGCCGGGATGATGAAGATGGCCACCGGTGATGATTTTCCCCTCCGGCAGGGTGCCGGAACAGGGTCTATATTGGTTTTTCATGGCTACAGAGGCTTGCGGCAGTGGAACTTCTGATCTAGGGTTATTTCTGGGGGTTTCTGTATTTATAGGATTTTTTGGCGCCGGTTTCACGCGAAGATGGGCCTCGAGGTGGGCACAACCCAACTGGGCGCGCTTGGGCCTCCTGGCGTGCCCAGGTGTCTTGTGCTCACCTCCTTCACCTTCTGGTCCTCCCACGAAGCTTCTAGTGCCTCTTTTGTTCCAAAAAAATCGTCAAAAAGTTTCGTTGCATTTGGAGAACTTTTATTTCTGCACAAAAAACAACACCACGGTAGTTCTGCTGAAAACAGCGTTAGTCCGGGTTAGTTCCATTCAAATCATACCAAAACCATATAAAATTGTTGTAAACATGGCATGAATACTTCATAAATTATAGATACGTTGGAGACGTATCAGGCCTTAGTGCTATTAGTTATATGTTACTAAATGTATCCATGTACACACGTGTTAGTATTAATTTGATGTCATCCAAACACTGTCGCTATGCTGTTGCAATTACATTTGGCTTCCTCATAAAATATTCAATTTGTTATTTGTAGTACATGACTAAGAACTTGTAGCATTGTTGCAATTAATTATAGCTTGTGATGTTTCTGAATTTGGTTGTTGTCTGAGTAGCAATTAATTAATTTGCACATTGATCTTTTTGAGAAGATATGTCATAATTAACGTGTTTCTTCAGTTTTTAAAATATGTGTGTGGTGATTTTCTATGTTGCTAGAAATCCATTTTCCCTACAATTGTTACTGATTTAGTTTTAAATATTATAGAATGAACGGAAGTGTTCTTATCTGGAGTGGGTTGATCAAGAGTGGCCACAATCTTTGAAGACGTGCCTAGCAAAGCTCTAGAGCGTGTATGAGGAAGAGAACAGAGATAGGCTTAGAGAAAGTGTTGTCAACGGTGAAGAATATTTCAAGATGCGGGAAAAAGAGGAAGATGGAGAATAAACTCACATTTTTTAAATTAGACTTTGCTAAGATGGTGTTGACGAAGGAGGGGGCACTTTCCCAGTTGGTCAGTGCAAACCAGGTTCTTACTGAACTGAAAGTAGAGGTGGAGAAGATGAACCTGGCTGATCATGCATCCGTCTATTAGGGAAATGAATATATTGTTCTAATATTGTGCTTATGAAGGTGAACTAGCTATATGTTGTATTGTGTTGTTTTCATGTAGCTATCGTACTGTGATGTTAAAATATATTTATGTGTCTGATATGAAATTGGCAAACAGTTGTTCGAATGAAATGTGAATTTACGTAATACTAAAATTATTAATTATAAACAAATAAACCTGCTAAATGGGTCATGGAACTTTTACAAACGGTTCTATCAGCAAAAGCGTGTGTGATGGATAGCCCAATGTCATACAGTTTTCTTCATCGAATCGTGTGTGATATATGTGAATAAAGCAAACAGTTAACAGAAGCAGAGCATGTGTGGTCGTTACACCTATCGCACACGAGGCTATACAGAAAACTGTGTGGGATATACATATGAACAGAAACGTTTGTCTGGGATTCACTGTGTGGGATGTGCATATGAATAGAAACGTTCTTCTTGGATCAACTGTGTGGGATGTACATATGAACGAAAACGTATTCCTTGGATTAACTGTGTGGGATGTACATACGAAGGGAAATGTTTCTCTGGGATTCACTGTGTGGGATGTATTTACGAACGAAAATGATTGGGCCTGTATAATTATATGCGATGGTTAGCTCGATCGCACACGAGCTCATTTTGCCCAGCGTGTGTGATCGGAGGGGCTATCCCCGACGGTTTCTGGGTCGTGTGGGAAGGACCCCTATCGCCCACACTGGCAAGGCGATGGTTTAAAATGCCATCATCGAAAGGGATTAAAATCCGTTTGTATAGCAGCCCGTTGTACTAGTGTACTGCTTCATCATCTCTTTTTCGAGGAAATCCCAACGCAGCTCACAAATAACAGGACGCGAGAAGCGCAACGATGAAAACATATGATATTTTGTATGCGTCGTTCAGGAGATATTTCGTTTAGAAAAAAAATGATTTTTTTCTAAAAAAAAGTGCACAAACAAATTTAGTCATTCCTCTTGCGGGTGA
The DNA here is from genome assembly GCA_011799875.1 of Thinopyrum elongatum. Classification (NCBI taxonomy): domain Eukaryota; kingdom Viridiplantae; phylum Streptophyta; class Magnoliopsida; order Poales; family Poaceae; genus Thinopyrum; species Thinopyrum elongatum. The sequence goes on from CM022300.1 coordinate 436,926,165, forward strand.
AAAGAAATTCAAAATTCACATGTTGCGACAAATGATCTCCAATAATTTAGAGGAGGATACGACCGAGTATCCTTTAGAGGAGCACATTTACTCCTCTGGAAAAATGTCGTTTCTAACTAATCCCCAATACTTGACTCTCTAAAAAATATCAACACAAATTTGGTGCAAATTTCGTTTAAACTACTACATCAAACTTGATATAAAATATTTTACATAACTTGAATAAAGTTTACCGAAAAAGGCTTTCTCCCCCGCTTTATATATAAAGCAACTACCAACAACATTCGGGTACAAACGCACACCACCACAACACACGCACACACCTAAGGCAAGATACATAGGCGCTGAGCACAGCAACACCATCCCAAGCACTACAAGAGCCACCGGGTCCTCGACCGTAAACACGCCACCGCGAAGAGATGAAGCCGCATATGACGAACCGTGGGCTCCAAGGCAGCGCCTTCAGGAAGGATACGACACCAGAGCGCTGCCACCGCCTGACCCGAGGGTTAGAGTTTCCCCTGGAGCAACACGACGAACAATGATGGCCGCGACGACGCCTTCAAGAAGGGAACGAGCTTTGCCGCCGCCGGTCCATCCGGAGATAGAACAGGTTTTCACCCCGACCAATACTCACCGCCACCGAACGCCACACCCCGACGACCATGCCGCCCACATGACCATGGTCACCTGGCAGCACCAAGCCACGCGCTCTGCCCATGAGCACTGCGACACCACTGTCGGTGTTCTGGGAACCAGGGTAACCAGACTTGCCTGCCTGCGGCCCATGGCATGGCACCTTCGATGGCCTGGTACGTCCCATCTGCAAGACTATCAAGACAAGACCCTCGCGAGGGGCCAAGCCTCGCGAGGCAGACGACACCAAGACCTCCTGAGGAAGCGGCTTTCCCGGATGGCCTCCTGAGGAGCGGAGATTTCTATGCAGGTACCCAGCCTCATGAGGCTACGATGATGCAAGCCATGACGACCAAGGCCAGGTAGGCGCCAGCGGGCGCACAGGAGGCAGTTTCCTCTTTGGTGCTAAGGAGGCGAGGATAGATGAGGGTTCCCAAGGATCCTGGCAAAGGTTTCCATTCCGGTGCTACAAGACCAAGACCGCCAGGATGGCAGGACGGATGTCATCATCGAGCCCACTACCGCGTCATGACCAGAGGCTTTGCAGGCGAAGACCACCTTTCGTCAGGATAAGATGTACTACTTGTCCCCTTTCAAATTGGCCACCGTGGGATTCCTTCCCGCCTACGATTTGGGGGAAGAGGACCGAGGCCACTATAAGTATAGGTTAGCCACCACCATAGAAGGGGATGGGATCCATTCCACCCTCACCATCAGAGCCCTCGCGAGGTAGCTCATCCACTGTACTAGTTCATCCACCAACCTCCTCGTGAGGCCAATCCACCACAAAGCAGGAGTAGGGTTTTACACCGCAAGGTGGCCCGAACCTGGGTAAACTGTCGTGTTCATCTTCTTCCTCACCTTCACGCGAGTCCGGCTAGGCTAGGTCGTGGAGCGATGAGTAGGCAGGCTTGAGAGGTTGAGTTCTTCGCACACGCCCCATAGTTCGAACCTTCTTGGGTCTGCGGAGCCCTGAATACGACATTTGGTGCGCCGGGTAGAGGCGTGTCGAAGCCTCTCCTCCACCGTTCGTTCCGTCGCCGTTCTGTCGCTCCTATGGCTGATGCTCGCCGTGTTCGTGCTGAGCGCCGGGCTGCTCGCGTCGCTGAGACGGCGCTTGCGGGCAACGGCGCTCCTCGCTGCTCTGCCTCCCCGCCGGCTAACGCTGCCACTGACCTTGCTGCTCGCGAACAGTAGGATTCGTCGCTGCCACCATCCGTGCGGCGCGATGGCCGCACCGCAACTCCATCACCCACTCCGGCCGCGGCGTCGTCTTCTCATGTTCGTCGCGGGCCGGCAAATGCGCAGGCTGCGCTGCTCATGGCGTGAGAGCTTCTGCATTACCGCCCGGCCAACGACCTCTACGACGACTGGCTCGGCCGCATCGCCGAGCTCGTCAATGCCGCCGGTGAGGCCCCTACACCGCCCCGTTCACCCCGTCCCCCGCCGTCCCTGGTGGGATGTGGCTCACGGTGCGCCTCCTCCTCCTCCTCTGCACGGCGCGGACCCCGAGCCCAGGCGCGAGGCACCGGTGCGTGATGAAGAAAGCTGACAGGTGGTGCAGTGGCCCCAAGGAGAAGCGCGCGCGCTTCCAGCGCCGTCGCGTCAAGACCGTGTGCCGCTGGAGGCGGTAGCGCGCGGGCGCCAAGATCAAGCTCCCCCCATGCGACCGACACCACCCCGGAGCTGCGCCGCGTCGTTTGGCCCGGAAAGTTCAAGCCGGATCTGCCTCCACGGTACGACGGCACCCCGACCCCGCTGAGTTCCTCTAGCTCTATGAGCTGAGCATCGAGGCGGCGAACGGCAACGACAAGGTCATGGCGAACTGGTTCCCCATGGCCCTCAAGGATGGCGCGCGTTCTTGGCTCCTGAACCTCCCGGTAGGGTCGATCTCCTCCTGGGACGAGCTACACGAGTGCTTCATCGCCAACTTCCAGGGCACTCGCGACCGCGCTCCTGCAGCAGGCGACCTGCGGCGCATAAGGCAGCAGCTGGGCGAGACCTTGCACAAGTACATACAGAGCTTCACGAATGTTCACCTCAAGATCCCGAAGGTGTTGGACGAGGCCATCATCTCGGCGTTCTCTGATGGCGTCCGGGACGTCAAGATGAAGGAGGAGCTTGCCATCCACAAGGACTTATGTTCGACTCTGGAGATGTTCAACATGGCAACCAGATGCGCGAGGGCCGAGGAAGGTCGCCTCTCCCTCCTGGAGCTTCCGGAGGTCGACCCTGAAGACAAGAAGGCCAAGGTTAAAGAAGTAAAGCGTAAGGGCCCCACCGTGCTGGCCGCAGAGCCCGAGATGAAGCGTGGCCATGACCATGATGAGCCTCCCAGGGGCAACCGCCCGTTCTGCGTCTTCCACAACGTCCACATCCACAACACCAACAACTGCCAGGAGCTCAGGGCAATCCGCGACGGGCACCTTGGCCACCGCCCAACCACGACCCCTACCAGGACTGGCGCGACCAACCCCGTGAGGACCGCTGGCAGGGCCAGCCTTGTGAAGGCCCTTGGCGGGACCAGCCTCGTGAGGATCGCCCCCAGGGCAATGCCGGCCTCCCTCCGCTGCCGCCACCGCCAAGGAGAAACGACGACAACCGCCAAGATGATGGGGCTGGGGGCTTCCAAGAGCCTCGTGTGATCGCCTGCATCCTAGGTGGTGCTCAGACCCCCGCCTCTCATCGCATCTTCAAGCAGTTTGCTCGTGAGGTGAACGCGGCCCTCCCCAAGCTCGAGGCGTCGCGCCCCCTCAGGTGGTCCAAGCACGCCATCACCTTTGACTCCATGGACCAACTCAAGTGCTCAGCCGCCGCTAGCGCGCTCCCGATGCTCTGCACGCCAACCATCAGCAACGTCCTCGTCACCAAAACCCTCATTGATGGCGGCGCGGGGCTCAATGTTATTTTCGTCGAGACGTTTGAGACGCTCCAAGTGCCCTAAGACTAGCTTCTGCCTACCAAGCCTTTCTCAGGGGTGACCGATGGCTCCACCATTCCCATAGGGCAGATTCGCCTCCCTGTCACCTTCGGCAAGCGCGACAACTACCACACCGAGCTCATCGACTTCGACGTCGCCCACATCCACCTCCCGTACAATGCCATCCTCGGGTATCCGGCCCTCGCCAAGTTCATGGCAGCAACTCACCATGGCTACAATGTCCTCAAAATGCCAGGGAGTGGCGGCATCATCACGGTCGCCTGCGACGAAAAGGATGCGGTGTGCTCCCTCGAGCACGCCTACCAGGCCGCGGCGATCGAGAACTCAGATGGCAAGGGTGCCATCCTGCCCCGTGAGGCCATCCCCAAGAAGAAGAAGCATCTCCTCCCAAAGGGCCATCAGGAGGCTGGGGCGCCCCGATGATCGTGCCTCAGGCCCCGCGCCCACTGCTGGGGCGCCTTTCCCTCTCGCATAGGAAGGCGTGCCCGGCGCCCCTCTCAGGACAGGCTCGGGGGCTCTCCTCTGGAGGGCCTCTGACCTGACCAGCATGACGAGGAAGGCGTTTGGGCACCACGTGGGGGCGTGCTTCGACGCGCGCCTCCGTGAGCAAGGCACAAGGCGCGAGGCGCCAGGCGCTCAGGAGTTCATCACCAAGGTAATCGAGAAGCTTCAGGAGGCACGAGCCATGCGTGGCGAGCGTCGCCCTGCACCACCCAGTGCAGCTGCCGCCCCTGACACGGGCGGCGAGCTGCGCGTCTGCGTCAACATCCCAGGCCTCAACAGGGCTGCTTCGCAGGACCTCTTCTGGTCGTCCCGCATCGGCCGGAGCGGGGGCTACCCCTGCAGCTATGTCCGCATACCGTTTGGCCTGCTGAACGCGCCCGCCTCGTACCAGCGCCTCGCGCAGCGTGCGTGAGCGGCTCATGAGGCCAGGCGCCAGGCAGTCCTGACCGAGGAGGTTTCAGACCCTCACGAGCCCCCCGAACCTCCAGAGCCTCCCGGGCCTCAGGAGCCGGTCGGCTCGTGAGGAGCGATCTCTACAATACGCATCTTCAGCTACTCCAACGCTTCCACAACGATGGTGCCAGGTGACTTTTTGGTTTGTTCAGTTGAGGGCGCCCCTCGGGCTGCATCATCCTCAGGCTGCTAGGGCCCGACCCCACAGCTGTATCATTTTGCGCATGTATCAGAACTGGCTTTGCCTTCATGAGTTTCCTAAGTACCTCAACTGACTGTCCAGTGCTTCGTCACTATGACATTGCTGCGCCCTCGCGAGCCCGCCCGCTACCGCCTCATGATTAAGGACTGGAACGACGTCTGTGCTTGGGTTCGTCCCTGCAGCGTCGACAAACCCAAGCGACCAAGCTCTGTCCCGCGGGCCAGCTCCTATGCGCGTCACCTCCCGTGGTCCTTGGTGCCTTGTTCTCGCATGAGCTAATCACGTGTGGGCAAGTGCGGACGCACGACCCGGTTCGTACAACCGCAGTTCGGTGCTTCGCCGCAGCGGGAGCCGTGCACCGACTGTTTTTTCGTGGGATCGTTGCATGAGAAGACTTGGCACGGCGTCTGTGCTCGAGTCCGTCCCTGCAGCGTCGATAAAACCAATGGCTGAGGTTTGTCTGGCGGGCCGGCCCCGTTCACGTCACCCCCTGGGGTCATTGGTGTCCGGCCTTCTCATGCGATAACCTCCAGAGGGGCATTCGGCGCAGGACCCCCCATCGCCCCGCAGGTTTCTTACGCGTGCCCCACGCCGCAAAAATCAGGCGCAACCCGCATTGAGGTAGGGCCTCGTGAGTCCCGCGCTGGCTCACGAGTGCCCAGATACACCTCCTCTAGTTCTGCCGTGCTAGCCACGCGTACGAACAGGGCTGTACACGCCCCGGAGTCTCCCCCAGTGGGAACTCCCACCCACGTACCAGTGGAAGCCCCATGCTCCACGCTGGCGGACGACACGGTCGAGGAGCGACTATGCCCACGATAAAGTGGAAGCACCATGCTCCGCGCTGATGAATAAACAACTGAGGGCGCCCTCGCGGCCGCACCAACCTCAGGATAGCCTCTCGGCTCTACGCCCGGCAACACCCCACAGCTTTCCCCTCAGGAGGATCGCGCGAGGGGGCTGGACACGGGGGCTGTGCTCAGGCCCCGCCCGGCACATGCTACCCTACCAGATCCGGGTACCTGGTCTTCTCGCGTTCCCCCCAGGCGAAAGCTGGTGGTCAAAGGTATGAGGGCTGCTCGCACGTCAAGGGGGACCTCCTGAGCATCGCGACGCAGGGGCCTCACTAGTCACGTAGCCCCTTGGTGTCATCCTGGTGATCCGGACGCCCCAATGGCGATCAAGGTATGCGCGGGGCTGGGCCCTGCCGACGCAGAGCGCGAAGTCCTACACCCCGGTGTCCACGTTTCCTTCATGAGGGCTGCTCGCACGTCAAGGGGGACCTCCTGAGCATCGCGACTCAGGGGCCTCACTAGTCACGTAGCCCCTCGCTCCTTGGTGTCGTCTTGGTGATCCGGACGCCCCAACGGCGGTCGAGGTATGCGCGGGGCTGGGCCCTGCCGACGCAGAGCACAAAAGCAAGCACGAAGGAAACTTGGCGCAATAAGGAAACCACGGAGTCCTAATAATTATTACAAGCACAGATTGTTCCACAAGCTTAAACAGAAGTCTTACGCCTCCACGAGGCACGGTAATGTTGCAGGGTAAAACTAAGAAGGAACGCCACTGCCGCCACCTGCCCCGCTCGTTGGAAGCCCCTCGTCGACAACACTGCCACCATCCTCACCACTTTCGACTTCTGCTGTTGGAGCCTCAGAGATGGGAATGCAGAGGAACTTCCCTAGCAGCGCGTCCACCTGGTCCCTCACGGCCTCTGCGGCAGCATTGCGTGACTCGAGTGCCACCGGGTCGATCTGGGCGTTGAGGTCGAAGCCGGGGTCCTGGAGGTAGAGGTGGCTGAAGACGCGCGTCGCGGCCGCGGTGAAGAGCGAGCGGCACTCCACCTCCAGGAAGGAGTCCACCGCAGGCTTGCCAAGATTAGTCGCCTCGCACGCCCAGGCATGAGCCCCATAATCAGCGTTTTTGTCTCTTGTGATTTCGCTCGGGCAAGGGAACTTCCCTTTCAGTCCTTCGGGAGCCGCTTGCACGCTAAAGGGGACCTCCCGAGCATCGCGCCTCGGGGGCTCTTACTGGACCTCGGGCCGCTCACCTCCTGGCCTTGACCACGGCATCGCGACCTGGCATACCAGCGATGGCTGAAGCTTGCCTGGGGACTGGGTCCTGCCGGCGTAGAGCACTAAGCCACCGCGAGAGTTAAAGGGGGGAATCGTGCCCAGGCGAGAGACGCAAACACAACATAAGTTGGGGACGCTAACATTAAGGCAAAAGTGTCACGATCTTTACACACCCCCACGGGGCCCTTCATGATTTCTGCGCAGGAATGAAACAAAAGGAAAGGACTTCCTGAGGATCGTGACCCGGGCAACGTCACCTACGACGCCCAGCCGGCACCATTCCTCCCCTAAGCCCGAGTGCGGCGACGCGGTGGCTCGTAGCATTCGTTGTCACTCGAGCCTGGTCCGGAGGAAGCACCGCTGCTGCTGGAGGAGTCGTGGATAAGGCCAAGGGCAAGTTCACCACTAGGGGCCTCGCCGCCTCGCCGGCCAGAAGGGGGGCCGCCGTCTCGATCGCCTCCCCTGGGGCAGCATTCCAGACGTCGGCCATCCTCCCCGAAGACCTTGAAGAAGAGCGTCAACACCCCATCGTACATGAAGTGGATGACGTGCCTTCCCTCTGAGCGGCAGGCGCGGGCGATCACGCCCTCCTCGGGTCATGAAGACGTCACCGGAGTAGACCGCCTCAACCTCCGCCTCTGAAGCTTGGCCACAGCAGCCGTCGTGCTGTAGCCACAGCTCGACGGGCCCCCTCAGCGGTATCTCCCCTGCGAAGGATCGCGGGAGCCGAATCCATGTGCGAGGCGGCATTGCCACCCACACCACGAACTCGCGGGCCGTGCTGCTGGCATGTGCTTGTGGGTGAGGAGGTCGTGTGGCCGTCGCTTCCCCTTCCCCCTAGATTCGTCCACCGCGGCTGCTCCCGAGGTCGAAGCCCTGTGTGCGAATGCTTGTGCCGATGGGGAAACCCAGTAGAGTGCGTTCGCACCAGGTTTGGGTAGCTGCGGGCAAAGGGGAGGTCCTGCGCGGGCGGCCGCGTCTCTTCTTCGGCGGGAGCAAGTCTGGTCCCTCATCGGGGCCCTTTCCTTTCTCGGCGGCCGAGAACCTCCTCACTGGCGCCATGGGTGCTCTGGCGAGATGGCGGCGCGGCGGAGAAGAAGAAGGAGCGAGCAGCAAGAAGATGAAGATGGGCTGGGGGCTCCGCCCCCTTCCCCCATTTATAGCCGGAGGAAGGCTAACCGGCGGCCTATCACGTTCCGAGCCATGATGGCCCCGCTGCATGCGCCAGGCAGTTGTCAAGTCGGGCAGTTGCCGAGGCGACGTGGGGAAGCGGAGCCGCCCACGTCCCATCAAGCGCCACGCGTCAGCCTGGCCCGCAGGCTATTGGGGCCCGCGGCGCTTCACCCTTGCCCTTTGGCTTCGCCTCGAAGCCAAGTCCGAGCGCGCCAAGGGCCCGGGGGCTACTGTCAGCGTTCTGGGAACCAGGGTACCGAGACTTGCCTGCCTGCGGCCCACGGCATGGCACCTTCGACGGCCTAGTACGGCCCATCTACAAGACTATCAAGACAAGACCCTCGCAAGGGGCCAAGCCTCGCGAGGCGGACGACACCAAGACCTCCTAAGGAAGCGGCCTCCCCGAACGGCCTCCTAAGGAGCGGAGATTTCTATGCAGGTACCCAGCCTCATGAGGCTACGATGCCGCAAGCCATGACGACCAAGGCCAGGTGGGCGCCAGCGGGCGCAGAGGAGGCAGTTTTCTCTTTGGTGCTAAGGAGGCGAGGACAGACGCGGGTTCCCAAGGAGCCTGGCAAAGGTTTCCATTCTGGTGCTACAAGACCAAGACCACCAGGATGGCAGGACGGATGTCATCGTCGAGCCCACTGCTGCATCACGACCAGAGGCTTTGCAGGCGAAGACCACCTTTCATCAGGATAAGATGTATGTCCCCTTTCAAATTGGCCACTGTGGGATTCCTTCCCGCCTACGATTTGGGGGAAGAGGACCGAGGCCACTATAAGTATAGGTTATCCACCACCGTAGAAGGGGAAGGGATCCATTCCACCCTCACCATCAGAGCCCTCGCGAGGTAGCTCATCCACTGTACTAGTTCATCCACCAACCTCCTCGTGAGGCCAATCCACCACAAAGCAGGAGTAAGGTTTTACACCGCAAGGTGGCCCGAACCTGGGTAAACTGTCGTGTTCATCTTCTTCCTCACCTTCACGCGAGTCCGGCTAGGCTATGTCGTGGTGAAAGCACAAGTGCTCCCTGGGTGGTTTTGGTAATTAATGTCAACATATCTCTTGTTGGCCTAATACTTTTATCTAGTATATTTCAGATGAGTTCAACAGTGAAGTGGCGTGGATAAGAGGATGTGGAACCCCTTCAAGATGCTAAGGACAAAGGATTGGCTCAAGCTCTAAAGCTCAAGACTCTGCATTTTAATTTTAGTGATCCAAGATCACATTGAGTCCATAGGAAAAGCCAATACTATTAAAAGGGGATGAGGTGTTTCTTAATGGCTTGCTTGCTCAAAATGCTTGGTGATATGCTCCAAAAGGCCTCAACCACTTTCTCATATCCACATTTGTCCCAAACCTAAAGTCAAACTCGGCCCCACCGATTTGATCTATCCGACGCCACCGAGTTCATTTGACATAGCCACTGCCAGAAACCCTAATCAGTTCGGTCTCACCGAGATGGGCTTGCAAACTCTCTGTTTCCTATTGCACTCATTTCGGTCCCACCGAAATATGCAATCGGTCCCATCAAGTTTGCTTGACCAACTCTCTGGTTAGCTTATTACCAAAATCGGTCCCACCGAGTTTGTGTAATAGGTCAAACCAAGATGAGGTTTTACCCTAACCCTAGCACATCGGTCCCACTGAGTTGATCATATCAGTCCCACCGAAAATCCTAACGTTCACATTTTGAACTAAATCGGTTTGACCGAGTTTTATGATTCGGTCCCACCGAGTTTGGTAAATTGTGTGTAACGGTTAGATTTTGTGTGGAGGCTATATATACCCCTCCACCCTCTCTTCATTCATGGAGAAAGCCATCAGAACGTGCCTACACTTCCAGTATACATTTTCTGAGAGAGAACCACCTACTCATGTGTTGAGACCAAGATATTCCATTCCAACCATATGAATCTTGATCTCTAGCCTTCCCCAAGCTGCTTTCCACTCAAATCATCTTTCCACCAAATCCAAATCCATGAGAGAGAGTTGAGTGTTGGGGAGACTATCATTTGAAGCACAAGAGAAAGGAGTTCATCATCAACACACCATCTATTACCTTTTGGAGAGTGGTGTCTCCTAGATTGGTTAGGTGTCACTTGGGAGCCTCCGTCAATATTGTGGAGTTGAACCAAGGAGTTTGTAAGGGCAAGGAGATCGCCTACTTCGTGAAGATCTACCCGAGTGAGGCAAGTCCTTCGTGGGCGATGGCCATGGTGGGATAGACAAGGTTGCTTCTTCGTGGACCCTTCGTGGGTGGAGCCCTCCGTGGACTCGCGCAACCGTTACCCTTCGTGGGTTGAAGTCTCCATCAACGTGGATGTACGATAGCGCCACCTATCGGAACCACGCCAAAAATCTTCGTGTCTCCAATTGCGTTTGCACACTCCAATCCCATCCCTTTACATTCTCGCAAATTGCATGCTTTACTTTCCGCTGCTCATATACTCTTGCCATGCTTGCTTGAAATGTATTGTGAATGTTTAAACTTGTGCTAAAACTCCACCTTAACTTGAAGAAATTAAAAACTGCTGCTTTTCTTTGTTAAGTGTCTAATCACCCCCCCCTCTAGACACCTCTTCTCGATCCTTTCAATTGGTATCAGAGCTTTGGTTTCCATTGCTTTGGTTTAATCACCATTGGAGGAAGATGGATGAGTCTACGTTGGGGAGTCTTAGACATAGAGTGCCTATACTTGATGGAGAATACTTTCATGAGTGAAAAAATGAGATGCTTGTGATTTTCAATGAATATAATTTGAGCAAGTACATTACTAGCCCTTGTGCACCCATTGTTGATCCTTTGCATCCTACCCCCGATGAATCTATTGACATGATATGCAATCTTAGAACTGTCAATCTTATCACTAGAGGATTGCCTAGAAACTTGATAGGTCGCTTGCCTACTCTTGATTGTGCCTATACCATATGGAGATTTCTTGAGGAAAGATTTCCAAACTACTCCTTGAAAAACTTAGATGAGATTCTTCATAAGTCCATTTCTTTAAATAAGATGAGTCCAAATGATCCTAAGTTTGGTGATTGTTTATTTGAGCTTCGTGACCTTATGCGTGCCAAAGGAGATGTTGGAATCATTAGCAATATCATTTCCGAAGTCATTAGAATTCATAAAGATGAACATTGTCATGGTCATAAAGCTAATGAATCACTCTCTCTAGGTAATGATCAATCACAAGACGATGTCGAACATGGATACTATGATGAGGATGATGATAGTGACTTTGATCTCGATGAGTCTATGAGACACTTTGGTCTTATGGCTAATCTTCGCGGCTACAAGGAAAGGAATGGGTCCTTGATAGTGGATGTACCGATCACATGACCGGAGACAAGGATATGTTTCGTGAGCTCGCTGAAAACGACGGCCCTCGAAAGTATGTCACCTTTGGTGATAACTCAAAGGGTAAGGTGGTTGGCCTTGGTAAGGTGGCCATCTCACATGATAGCTCCATACAAAATGTTATGCTCGTTGAATCTCTTGGCTATAATCTACTTTTCATATCTAGACTTGCTGACTTTGGATTCAATGTCCTATTTACTGAAGTAGATTGCCAAGTGTTTCGTAGAGATAATCACAATATGGTCTTTACCGGTATACGTAGAGGTGATCTATACATTGTTGATTTCACTAAAAAGGCTCAACCTAGAACTTGCTTTATTTCTAAATCTTCTAAAGGTTGGTTGTGGCATAGAAGGTTAGATCATGTGGGCATGCAAAATCTTGATAAGCTTATTAAAGGTGATCATATCCTTGGAGTGAAAGATGTTATATTTGACAAGGATAGATTGTGAAGATCAAGAACATCATGACCACGAGAAGACCGCTCGAGCTACTTCATATGGATCTCTTTGGTCCCAATGCCTACAAAAGTCTTGGTGGTAACTCGTTCGGTTTAGTCATTGTTGATAATTTTTCAAGATTTACGTGGGTGTTCTTTCTTGATGATAATCGCAGGTCCAAAAGATCTTCAAGAACTTTGCTAGGAAGGCCCAAAATCAATTTGAAGTGAAGATCAAGAAGGTTCGCAGCGACAACGGAACGGAGTTCAAGAACGCAAATGTGGATACCTTTCTTGATGAAGAAGGGATTTCACACGAGTTCTCGGCTACGTACACACCTCAACAAAATGGAGTTGTTGAGAGGAAGAACCGGACTCTTATTGAGATGGCAAGAACGATGCTTGATGAGTACAAAACGCCAAAACACTTTTGGGCAGAAGCGGTTGAGACGGCTTGTCATGCAACAAATCGCTTGTATCTCCACAAGCTACTCGGCAAGACGGCATACGAGCTTCTCACCGGTAACAAACCCCAAGTTGGATACTTTCGAGTATCCGGCTCAAAGTGTTACATTCTTGATAAGCATCGTCGTTCTAAATTTGCTCCTAAATCTCATGAAGGTTTCCTACTTGGTTATGGCTCAAACTCTCACACTTACCGTGTCTACAACAGTTTCACCCGAAAGGTTGAAGAGATGGTAGATGTGAAGTTTGATGAATCTAACGGCTCGCAAGTAGAGAAATTGCCAATTGATGTAGGAGACAAAGACCCTTCGGAAGCAATTCAAGACTTGTCTATTGGCAAGATTCGTCCAACGGAGGTGAAGGAGAGTACCTCGTCCATCCAAGTGGAAGCTTCTACCTCACGACAAGGTGAACCAAGAGTTGACACGGAAGCATCCACAAGTGGGACACACCAAGATGAAGAAAACGAGGAAGTACACCAAGATGAACCTCATCAACCTCCTTCTCCACCTCGACAAGAGAACGACAACGTCAACAATGAAGAAGGCCAAGAGGAAGAACAAGATAATGAAGAAGATGTTCCACCCCGAACCAAGCAAAAGCTCTCACGAGTTTGAGCAAGAGTCGCAAGAGACCATCCCGTCGAACAAATCTACAATGATATACAAACCGGGAGAATCACTCGCTCAAAAACTCGTTTGGCTAATTTTTGTGAACATTATTCATTCATCTCTAGCATTGAACCTATGAAGGTTGAAGAAGCTTTGGAAGATCCGGATTGGATAAATGCCATGCACGAAGAGCTACACAATTTCGAGAGGAACCAAGTGTGGACATTGGTCGAGAAGCCCGATAACAACCACAACATCATCGGTACCAAATGGGTGTTTCGCAACAAGCAAGACGAAGATGGACAAGTCGTTCGCAACAAAGCACGTCTCGTCGCCCAAGGCTACACACAAGTCGAAGGTATGGACTATGGTGAGACATATGCCCCCGTTGCTAGACTTGAGTCCATCCGCATCTTACTTGCCTATGCTAATCACCATGATATCACTTTGTACCAAATGGACATTAAAAGTGCTTTTCTAAATGGTGAAATTGAGGAGGAAGTTTATGTTAAACAACCTCCCGGCTTTGTCAATCCTAAGTAACCCGACCATGTTTACAAACTTCACAAAGCTCTTTATGGTCTTAAACAAGCTCCTAGAGCGTGGTATAAATGCTTGACCAAGTTCCTTATTGAAAAAGGCTTTGAAATTGGAAAAAATGATTCTACTCTTTTTACTAAAAGGGTTAATGGTGAATTATTTGTGTGCCAAATTTATGTGGATGATATCATATTTGGTTCGACTAACCCTCATTTTAGTGAAAAGTTTGGGAAGCTAATGTCGAAGAAGTTTGAGATGTCTATGATGAGTGAACTCAAGTTCTTTCTTGGTTTGCAAATCAAGCAAACTAAGGAAGGCACCTTTGTTTCTCAAACAAAGTACACCAAGGACTTATTCAAGAAGTTCAACATGCAAGAAAGCAAAGGTATGAAAACACCCATGCCTACTAGTGGACATCTTGACTTGACCAAGGATGGCAAATCGGTTGACCAAAAGGTTTACCGTTCTATGATTGGTTCATTATTATATGTATGTGCCTCCCGTCCTGATATTATGCTAAGTGTGTGCATGTGTGCACGATATCAAGCGGCCCCCAAAGAATGTCATCTTAAGGCTGTGAAAAGGATAGTGAGATACTTAATTCACACACCAAATTTTGGCATTTGGTATCCTAAGAGGTCTACTTTTGATCTTGTTGGCTACTCCGATTTGGACTATGCCGGTGACAAGGTTGATAGAAAGTCCACTTCGGGTACTTGTCAATTTCTTGGTAGATCTCTTGTGTCTTGGTCCTCCAAGAAACAAAACTCGGTATCCTTATCTACCGCCGAAGCGGAATACATTGCCGCCGGTTCATGTTGTGCTCAATTACTTTGGATGACCCAAACTCTTAAGGATTATGGGATCAATGTGAAACATGTTCCTTTGCTTTGTGACAATGAAAGTGCTATTAAGATTGCTCATAATCCTGTGCAACATTCTCGAACTAAGCATATTGAAGTTCGTCATCACTTCATTCGAGATCATGTTGCTAAAGGAGACATTGATTTCAAGCATGTTCGTACCGATAAGCAATTGGCGGATATATTCACCAAACCGCTTGATGAGAAAGTATTTTGCCGTTTGAGAGGTGAATTGAACATCATTGATGCCTCAAACTTGGAGTAGATACTCCATTTGGATACATGCAAGGCATGAGCCTATGACTAATCCTTGATATTTCTCTTATGATGATATTCATGTGTCTTGGATATATTTGCACCTTTGCATGCTATCTAACCCTTGTAGGTACTTGGATGAATCTAAATCAATGAGATTGCAAATCACTCACATCATGAGCAATCTCTACATCACCAAGTCTCTACAATATGGTGGTTGAAGTCAAGGAAGCATGAAACCCTTCAACATATCCTTTGACAAATTTTACATATCAAATTTCATTTGGTATCAAGTTTCATGATTGTCATTTTGGATACACAAGTGCTCTTCCTTGCAAGACTAACCCATGTAGGTAGATGAACTCAAACTACTAGCGGTTCCCCAAACCATTGATGAGCTACATCAACCTTGAGCATCCCACACAAGTTCAACTACATGATCAAGATCAACACCACCACCCAAGGTATGACATTCCATCTTAGAGAAGCTTTATCCAAATTCATGGGTCAAAGCAGCTCAACAAGATGCGAATACATCAAGATGCTTAAACGAAAAATGGTAACCCCATTTTGAGCATTAACGATGAGTATGACTTATGATCAAGTGTTCTCACTTGACTCCTCAGTCAATATACTCTAACATAGGTGACTTTGTCGCCGCCCAATTCTAGATGAAGTTCTCTAGTGTGTTTCTGTGTTCTTGCATTTGTTCCTTGCATATTTGTTCCCCTTCTTTTTCAAAAAAAAAAAACTTCATCTAGACTTCTTTTCTATTCTCGGTTTTGTTCTGCATTCCCTGCATTTAATTCATTGCAAATCCTTCAGTTAAATCCTTGCAAATCCTTGTGAGATCTTATTTGCCTAGTGAGCTGAGATGACTATTGTTCTCTCTCTGTGTTTAACTCGGTCACACCGGTTTTGTCTCTTTTGGTCAAACCGAACCAT
The DNA here is from genome assembly GCA_011799875.1 of Thinopyrum elongatum. NCBI lineage: Eukaryota > Viridiplantae > Streptophyta > Magnoliopsida > Poales > Poaceae > Thinopyrum > Thinopyrum elongatum. The sequence goes on from CM022300.1 coordinate 436,941,635, forward strand.
TTCGGTGCAACCGAAGAAATCAACTCGGTGTTACCGATTTCAATGCTGAGAAGACATTTGCATCCTGCATATTTGTTCCAGTTCCACTCGATGATTCTTGTCCTCTACCTGCATCACATTCTACATGCTGCTTTGCTATGTGACTCAAGGACCAAACCTATTTTGACTCACACTCCAGAAGATCCCTTCTTGGAAATTGATGTCAAAGGGGGGGAGAGAGCTCACATCAAAGATTAATCACATCGAAAAGGGGAGAGAGATAATCACATCAAAGACCCCAGACCCCAGATGATTGGTATTCAAGAGGAGAGAAGTCACATGTCTTTAAGAGGGGAAAGACATGTTAGTCTGTGTTATGATTTCTGTGCTCTGATTTTCTTTTCCCTATATTATCCCATTATCCAACATAAGATTCAGGGGGAGAAAGACATCTAAGGGAAGGAAATCTTCGAATTCATTGCATATCTTTTACCTTTGGGGACATGTCTATATCAAATAGAGTACTTGGTACTCACTCTCTACATGTCATCCCAATCTTGGTACTCTTGTGGTTTGCAGTTTGCTCTGTTCAATAGATATTCCTGTGTTATCTAACCTTGTTTACTCAGGTTCATCTCTTCCTAAGCCAGCTCAAGACCACAAGGTAAGTATATGCATCACACTCATGTCCATGAAGATATCTTGCTAATGTACATATTGTTTGCAAGAAGGACTCATGAACATGAAGGTACAAATTCCTATATTTACATCCTTTGCTCTGATGCATATAGCCAAGATACATGTAACTCGTTGCTTGCTCTATCATGCTCATTCATTCACATGCTCTTACATTCCATATTTACATGATTACGTACATGTAGGGGGAGCCTATGCATGTTACATGTCTTTTCAAAGCTTTACTTGCTATTCTCTATATCTTTATCTAAAGCTTTGATGTATGTTGTCATCAATTACCAAAAAGGGGGAGATTGAAAGCACAAGTGCTCCTTGGGTGGTTTTGGTAATTAATGTCAACATATCTCTTGTTGGACTAATACTTTTATCTAGTATATTTCAGATGAGTTCAACAGTGAAGTGGCGTGGACAAGAGGATGTGGAACCCCTTCAAGATGCTAAGGACAAAGGATTGGCTCAAGCTCTAAAGCTCAAGACTCTACATTTTAATTTTAGTGATCCAAGATCACATTGAGTCCATAGGAAAAGCCAATACTATTAAAAGGGGATGAGATGTTGTTGAATGGCTTGCTTGCTCAAAATGCTTAGTGATATGCTCCAAAAGGCCTCAACCACTTTCTCATATCCACATTTGTCCCAAACCTAAAGTCAAACTCGGCCCCACCGATTTGATCTATCCGGCGCCACCGAGTTCATTTGACATAGCCACTGCCAGAAACCCTAATCAGTTCGGTCTCACCGATGGGATCCCGGTCTCATCGAGATGGGCTTACAAACTCTCTGTTTCCTATTGCACTCATTTCGGTCCCACCGAAATATGCAATCGGTCCCACCGAGTTTGCTTGACCAACTCTCTGGTTAGCTTATTACCAAAATCGGTCCCACCGAGTTTGTGTAATCGGTCAAACCGAGATGAGGTTTTACCCTAACCCTAGCACATCGGTCCCACCGAGTTGATCATATCGGTCCCACCGAAAATCCTAACGTTCACATTTTGAACTAAATCGGTCTGACCGAGTTTTATGATTCGGTCCCACCGAGTTTGGTAAATTGTGTGTAACGGTTAGATTTTGTGTGGAGGCTATATATACCCCTCCATCCTCTCTTCATTCATGGAGAAAGCCATCAGAACGTGCCTACACTTCCAGTATACATTTTCTGAGAGAGAACCACCTACTCATGTGTTGAGACCAAGATATTCCATTCCAACCATATGAATCTTGATCTCTAGCCTTCCCCAAGCTGCTTTCCACTCAAATCATCTTTCCACCAAATCCAAATCCGTGAGAGAGAGTTGAGTGTTGGGGAGACTATCATTTGAAGCACAAGAGCAAGGAGTTCATCATCAACACACCATCTATTACCTTTTGGAGAGTGGTGTCTCCTAGATTGGTTAGGTGTCACTTGGGAGCCTCCGTCAAGATTGTGGAGTTGAACCAAGGAGTTTGTAAGGGCAAGGAGATCGCCTACTTCGTGAAGATCTACCCGAGTGAGGCAAGTCCTTCGTGGGCGATGGCCATGGTGGGATAGACAAGGTTGCTTCTTCGTGGACCCTTCGTGGGTGGAGCCCTCCGTGGACTCGCGCAACCGTTACCCTTCGTGGGTTGAAGTCTCCATCAACGTGGATGTACGATAGCGCCACCTATCGGAACCACGCCAAAAATCTTCGTGTCTCCAATTGCGTTTGCACACTCCAATCCCATCCCTTTACATTCTCGCAAATTGCATGCTTTACTTTCCGCTGCTCATATACTCTTGCCATGCTTGCTTGAAATGTATTGTGAATGTTTAAACTTGTGCTAAAACTTCACCTTAACTTGAAGAAATTAAAAACTGCTACTTTTCTTTGTTGAGGGTCTAATCACCCCCCTCTAGACACCTGTTCTCGATCCTTTCATGTGGAGCGACGAGTAGGCAGGCTTGAGAGGTTGAGTTCTTCGCACACGCCCCAGAGTTCGAACCTTCTTGGGTCTGCGGAGCCCTGAATCCGACAACCACCACCAGAGCCGCCGTCCCGGCATCCAAGACCTCGACGCCACCTCACCCGCCACCCCACCGCTACCCCAACCAAAGAGACGAGTGGAAAGGACCCGCCTTTTGCACCCCTGAGCTGCCCCCAGCACCGAGACCCAATAGGCCGGCCAAAACTGGCCTCCATCGGCCCGTCCTGCCGTCGGGCGCGAGACGAGCTCGGGCCTGCTGCCGGGCGCGAGACAAGTCCGGTCCTACTGTCGGGCGCGAGACGAGCTCGGTCCTACTGCCAGGCGCGAGACGAGCGATGGACTGCAACTGGGAGAGGGCCAACCCTTCGATGAAGGTAGCGCCCGAACGACGAGGGGAGGAATCAAAGGTCGACAAGGGCACTCACCGACCGGCAGACGCCGAAGAAGTCCAGCCGCCGCCGCCGTGAAACGACCCAGCCCGCCATGAGCCACCACCACGCCATGGTAGCCCACATCCATGTCGGGACCCCGAGGGGCAATCCCGAGCCGTCCTGCAGCAGAGCGCCACCACCCTCGCCGCCAAAAGGTCGCCTCACGCAAGGGCCGACCGAAGCTCACACCACCTCCAGCGCCACCACCACTGCGCCGCCACCCCCACCAGCTGACCGCCACGGCAGGGGGCGGCCGCAGGCAGCCCAGGTCGCCCGCGGCCCACACCTCGCGAGGGCCAGATCCGCGCGCCCCAAGCCGCCGATGACGCGTCCAGCCACCGCGACTGCCCCGCCACCAGGACGCCCGACACAGGGCCAACACCCGCCGCCACCCAACGGCATCGGCGCGCCGTCGTGCTGCATCGCCCGCCGTCCAGCGATGCACCCCAGCCCGCCGCCAAGACCCGCGCCAAGGCCGCCGAACGAGGGGATGAGAGAATCCCCGCGGTCGCCGGCGGCAACCGGGCTTCGCCCGTCCGCGCCCTTGGGCGGCGGCGAGGGAGGAGGGAGAGGTGGAGGGGGGCTGGCGGCGGCGGAGACTAGGGTTCCCCCTCGGTCACGCGTGGGGCGACGCGAGGGGGGAAGGACCACCTGATTTTTGCCGGCTCAAGCGCTCATCGAATGAAGTTTAGACTCGATTGCATAAAAACTTACTAAAACTACTCACTAATCGCTCTCCCAATCCTATTCGATAAGCGGTGCGTCGTTGTTGGAGTCGTGGAGCAAAGTTCAACGACCTCCCTCGCCCCAGCCGCGTACTGCTTACAGCCGGCGCTCCATCTCGACGCGCTTCGGGTATCTGCGGCGGAGCTCCGCCATGCATGCCTTGCCGGCTTGCTCCTCCTCAAGGCGCTCGCTGGCCTCCCGATCTTCCCGCATCTCTAATGCGGTGACTACCCGAGGGTCGATGGGGAAGTTTAACGGGTTGTTGGCAGTGTGGAGGCGGATCGACATAATGTGGCATTCGTGCGCCGCCTTCACCGCGGGTGCTGCGGTCAGTGATATTCCCGACCCATGTCTCCCACTGGCGCTGCCACACTCGAGGTATTTCGGCTACGATGACAGCAACAACGAGAGGCCAGGGATGCAGGGTGCGTCGACGCGGACGGAGGAAGTGTCGTCACAGGAGGAGGATGCGCCGCCACGGCCACGGGCTTGGGACCGCGTAGCGGCGTGGATCCGCGCTAGGGATGGACGGCGGGGAGCGACGGCGGCTGGATTCGGCCGTTATCGACGGCGGGGCGATGCGGGAGTGGAGTTGGGGACCTGGGGTGAGTGCGTGCGAGTGGGGTCAAACCCCTAACATTAAAGCTTAGCCTTACGCCCTTACCCCTCTCAAAAGAAAAAGAAAAAAACCACAGCGTGCTTGTCTGGTCTTCTTCCTAGGCGAATTCGTCACGATTCCTAACAAGCCGAGCAGAATCGCGGGCGCAGACTGCCCGGAGAGGAGCGTGGTCAGTGGAGCAGACCACGCTGCAGCCATGTCGGTGCAGGAGTACCTAGAGAAGCACCTGCTCCCGCGCAAGATCGAGGAGGCCGTGAACGCGGCCGTCCGCGCCAAGGCCGCCGACCCGGTGCTCTTCATCTCCACCCACATGCGGCGGGCGGCGCCGGCCGTGATCACGCGGGTGTGCGCGCGGCAGATCCTGGACAGCCGCGGCGCCCCCGCGGTGGAGGTCGACCTGCACACCAACAAGGCCGTGCACCGCGCGTCCGCGGCAGGGCCGGGAGCCCCCGAGGGCGCCGCGGTCGACGCCACGAGGGACGTCGAGAAGCGGAGGCTCCTCGCCAAGGCGGTCGCCGACTCGGTGCGGCTGATCAACGGCAAGGTGTCGGAGGCGCTCGTGGGGATGGATCCGCAGCAGCAGGCGCAGATCGACCAGGCCATCATGGACTTGGACAAGGCACACCACAGGGTACAGTCGAAACCCCGATTATTCTGTCTCTCGTTCTCTATTGTTGATCTGTTCCTGCATTGCCAAGTTGTGTAGATATGATAATGAATTATTATATGAGGATGCTGTTATGCTGTGTCTAGGTGTTTTCCCTAACCACATACTCCAATTGTATACTCTGCTACACGGTGGCAATATTTGGTACTGGCTTGCTTCATTTTAGGCTTCCCTGCTGGAAATAATGATGTGCCATTTTCGATGGTTGTAATGAATACTGGTTTACTAGTATCTCAATTTTTTCTACCAAAAAAGGAGCATCCCAATTTAGTACGATTGTGTGGTTAGCAAAAGTTTCTGTGGATGTGCATTGTCCTCTCTGGTTATTTGGGAGGGCACCATGTAACACATCCTGCTTACAAAGTAACTAATTAACTATGATAACCATGTTCAGACTGAGGTTGGAGCGAATGCTATGCTGGCCGTATCAATTGCAGCTTGTAAAGCTGGTGCTGCTGAGAAAGAGGTATCACTTATATTCTTTATCTGGGTTTTAGGTGGTAAAAATGAGTGACGATAACACAAATTCTTATAGTTGTTTGCCTATTTCTGTGCAGGTTCCGCTGTACAAGCATATAGCAGATCTTGTTGGTAAAAGCGCAACAACGCTTCCCGTCCCAGCAATTACAGTCATTAATGGTGGAACCCATGCTGGAAATCATCTTCCCATTCAAGTATTTCCACTGCACATTTAGGATTACCTTTTGTAGTAACTTTGCTTCGCAGACTGCTAAGAACACTCTCCTTTCTTTTTGCGAATAGACTGCTAAGAAAAATCTCTTAGGCTCTTCTACAGACCACAAAACTATGCAGAGTTTGAGATTGTTACTACCTTGTTTCTAACTGTTGATTCGTTTTTTTAATGAAAACGTATTAAGATGGTACATGACGTTTGACATCTCAATATACTGCAATGTGTTTTTTTGCGTAGTTCCTTGAAGTAAAGTTTACGTTTCTGTAGGAAATTATGATACTTCCAGTTGGTGCAAAAAACTTTGAAGAAGCAATGCAGATAGGTTCAGAGACATATCATCATCTGAAGGTACCCTCCATTTTAACAAACTGCGTCACAGATAATATTTCGATAATAATACCGTGCACACTTTCTTGGCTATATGTGTGTTGTCTAGTCCCATATTTGGACCAACCTGCTACCTGCCCATCAAACATTCTAGGAACATTGTGTTTGCACGAAAACTTAACGCCTTATGCTAGCTTGGCAAATGGCAACTATCTTTCTGTCTTCTTTACTCGCTTGGCACTAATTTTTCTTGATGGTTGCTGCTAAGACAAATCAGAGAAATTGCTTTAACGTTGGCTGTCCAACTGTTCAAAAGTTTTGTTTTTATACTGCAGTTCTGCACAGAAAATGTTTGCTGATTTTCACTAACGATTTGTTACTAATGATTTGTTAGGATATTATATGGGAGAAGTATGGTTCAGACAGTTGCAACATTGGCGATGATGGTGGATTTGCTCCAAATATTTCCAGGCAAGTAAGGAATTGATTTTAATTTTTCCTGATGTGCTTTCCTTCTCAATTTCCCTTTTGAGCACCTACATATGGATATCAACATACCATATCTATGTCCGGTGAATGTTCAGTATAACCGAAGGCCTGGATCTTGTCATTGCGGCCATAGATAGAGCTGGATATAATGGAAGGATCAAATTAGCAATTGATGCTGCTGCTACTGATTTCTGCGTAGGTAAGGATGAATCAGTGAAATCTTATCATCCATTTATCCTTAGCCGTTAACACAATGGTTTATATGCTCCTTTGAATAACATCTTCGGCATCTACATAACTATATGCAATAGAAATGCAAGTAATGGCATGCATTGCACAGATAGTTCCATATTGTTGCTGTGTTAGAAGGATTGTTTTTCAGCCTGCTGTTTTTTCCAGCTTCTTCTTTGTGTTGCATCATTGTTGTTTTTACAGCTGTCATTGCTGCCTGTAACTTATTCTGCTAGGGCCAGTTAAAGCATACTATTGTGATCAGCATTTGCAATCAGGCACCATTTGACCAATCTCTTGCTATTATACTGTTGCTTGTTATACTTTTTGGAAGTGTACGCCCTTGAAACATAGAAAACAACGAGTTTTTTCATTCAAGCTAGAAACAGTGAGTTTGAATAGCAGTCAGATGTATATTATAGGCTGTTGTTAGTTAAGTCTTACTATTTCAGTGAGTTAACTTCCCTTCTTGCTCATGTATCTCTTCGCAGGAAAGAAATATGACCTGGAGTTCAAGTCTGCAAAGAAATCAGGGCAAAATTTCAAAACTGGGGACGATATGATTGAGATTTATAGTCAACTATGTTCAGGTATCACTTGTTTGTGGATTTACATATTCTGGGAGACAATTCTTTTGACTTCCATGAACCTTATATTTCCTCTTTTTTCTACACTAGAATACCCACTTGTCTCCATTGAACAGCCCTTTGACAAAGATGACTGGGAGCACTCGAAAAAGTTTACCACCCTAGAGCTATGTCAGGTACCTACTGTTCTATTGTGCTTTTGTTTTCTTTTTTATGTCGTGAGCTCATGCCGTATTGCATTTGCAGGTTATAGGAGACGACTTATTGATGTCAGATCCTGAACGCATTAAGCGGGCAGTAAATGAATATACTTGTGACGCTCTTACTCTCAAGGTAAGTCACGAATCATTCATTTGTTTATTGATGTTTATAAACTGATTAGTGCTGCTTTGTGCAAGTTATTGGAACTCTCAAAGGCTGTTTACCACATAGACTCTGGAATTAGGCATTTTTTAAGCTGGAACAAGCCAAAATTCATGTTGACTAACCACAGCCATCTTTGTGCCTGGATACTCGGTGTGGTTCTTTGTTTGATTGAATGCCACTCCTTCCATTCTGTGCTTATTATTTTGCATGACATGATTTTAGTTTAAGGGCATTTACAGACAATGCGATGTAGTACTTGAATTCACGAAGATGAGCAATTACTAGTTGAACTGATTGTAGACACATAAGATTGCAAGAGCCACCTGGTTGCACATGTAGTACTTGCCTCCTTGATTCTTGCTTGCTCTCTTCATTTCCTTAACTGTCCAGGGATTCTCTATTTCATGTACCTTATTATGTGTTCCCTTTTCTTTTCATGTGTATGTAGGCAAATCAAGTGGGCACTGTCACTGAGGCCATAGAGGCTGTGAAACAGGCAAAGGATGCTCATTGGGGTGTGATGGTGTCACATAGGTCTGGGGACACGGATGATTCTTTCATCGCCGACCTGGCTGTCGGTGCAGCAGCTGGACAGATCAAAGCCGGTGCCCCCTGCCGTGGAGAGTGCCTCACGAAATACAATCAGGTTTCTGTTGAATGCTTTATGCCTTTTATGTGGATACATGCACCGAAGTATTGGTCTTAAGTCATAGTACCATATGGTCATTCTAAATAGCTTCTTAATTTGTCTTGAATGGTCTTTGATGACTGTGTGCGTTGTCTTTGCAGCTTCTAAGAATAGAGGAAGAACTTGGAAGCGACGGGGTTTACGCTGGCGAAAATTGGAGAACTACCGCGAGCTGACTCGTGGCCCACTGGATTCCGTTGATACGGTCCGGGGGGTTTCTGTAGAAATGTGTTTTGTGCTGGCTCAGCGAAGGCAAGGAAAGAGGGTAGCTTAACAAACTGGGGAAAGTTTCAGGCACACATTGGTTTCTTAGGTGTAGTGGTTGAACTGCTGGGACTTTACTTTTGAGAGATGTTGAGCTATTCCTTTTTTAACTTTCATTTATATGTGGTATGGAATGGATCGTGGACAAGATACATGAATTTGAGAGTGGGTTTGAAGGAGTAGAGTTTTTCATTTATATAATATACACAGTTCCAATGTACTCCAGTTTTGCGTTTGAAGTTCTTCAGATATGCTCCCTCCATTCCTAACTATAAGTCTTCTTAGAGATTTCAATATGAACTACATACAGATGTATATAGGCATATTTTATATTTTAGAGTGTAGATTCACTCATTTTGCCCTGTATGTAGTCCATATTGAAATATCTAAAAAGACTTGTATGTAGTCCATATTGAAATATCTAAAAAGACTTATATTTAGGAACGGAGGGAGTAGTTAGTCCAAAGTGTTTGTTCTACTGAGAGCAGTTTGCCTGAGCTCAGCTTATTAATATGGTAGAAATTGTGGAACAATCGAGCAAATATCAAACCAGACAGCAAAATGGTGTGCTGAAGTGTCGAAGCACTGAGGTATACAAGAACTTATATCAACGAACAGAAAAAAGTACACAGTACTTGATGCACAACAATTTCTTCCGAACTGACATTCAAACTCCATGGTTCAACAACGTGATCGAGCTAGCACATAAGGGGACACGAAATATGGTCCTGGTATCCCCAGAGCTAGAACACAGCATACAGCAGGTTACAATCGTCGTAAAAAAAAAGAGCAAGGCTTCCAAACTTCCGCCGTCGGAGCCCACTTTAAAGATGACAGCATAATCAGGAGGATTCAGCAGCAGCATGCGCTGTTTGTGCCGCCTGTGCTGTTTGCGCCTCTGCTGCACGCTTGACCGTCGCGCACTTGATCAGATGGTTGTAGCTTCCCTTCTCCTTGAAAAGCTGGGAGAAATGGTGCTTGCAGTAGAGGATGCCTTCCAAAGCCGCGTAATTGGACGGCGAGAGGGCGCAGCCTCCGTGAGAGCATTTGAAGCAGGACTTGTGGTAGGACTTCTCTTCAACTGTCACCTGCAAGATTTGGTTTAACAACTAGGCATGAGTCATCTGCATGTTCTGGAGGCTTGAGGACATCACTGAGAAGGAAGTTGATGATTCAAGACAATTATGATGGAAGTTGGCTGCCTAAAAGGGTACTACCTCTGTTTCTAAATGTAAAACGTTTTGGCAGTTTAAATTGAACTGCCAAAACGTCTTATATTTAGGAACAAAGGGTGTAGTACAGATCAATATACAGAGTAAAGTGAAGGCTACACAACTATGTCCAGAGGTGCAAGTAAAATAACCCCTTTGTGTTCAATTGCAAAACGGTCAAATCCGACAGTTTTCACATTCCGAAACATCAATTGTTTCGTGAAATGACGAAATTCTGATACATCTTAGCGAGCTATGCTGACGCCTAGGTCACGAAACAAAACAAAACAAATATGGTATATACTCGGTGATATTACCTTCTCAAGAGGGTATGCTGTTTTACCACAAGTGGCACACTTGTCCTGTGTTCCCGAAAACATGCCCGCAGCTTTGCTTGGCGATCTGGTCTGAAATAGCACATTTCACATAAGACTAGCCGAATCGCAGGGCAGCAAAGAGGCAAGACACATATAGATACATGCGGGATATATGGCACAGACCAGCTCAGGAGTCAACTTCTGCGTCGCAGATTTCGCGGCTGAAAGAAACAAAACCAAGGATCAGAACACATTTGATGAAGAAAATAGTAACGACTTTTGCCATGCTTGCAGATTAGTATTGAATGGAAACCTACGGGATTGCGACTGGAAGCTCTTGTTGTAGCTCCCGGTCTCCTTGAACAGCTGCGCGAAATGGGGCTTGCAGTAGGGCACCCCTTCAAACGAGGAGTAGCTGCTAAACTGCCAGATAACAAAACAAGATGAACAGGCAGATTGTTATTTCTCTTGGCCTCGTTCTTACCAAAGGCGGAGAATGCGAATTGGTCAAAAGCCATGATGATCTCCTATCCTAGGCGCACGATTCTGACAGGGAATTCAAGCGCCAGATCCGTGCGGCAGGAGCAGTCCGCAGATCTGACATCGCATTTTATTCTACAGATCCGTGGACTGTTGACATCGGTCGATCCTCTTCTTCTTCTCTCGTTGTCTCCCGGAAGTAAAAGAAGAGGAGGAGGAGGAGGAGAGAGGGAGAGGGACAAGAGAGCGGGATGGGACATACGGAGAGGGTGGACTTGCAGTGGTGGCACTTGAAGCAGGCGCGGTGGAAGACGGCGCCGTCGGTGGAGAGCTGGTCCATGGGGTACACCGTCTTGGTGCACACCTTGCACTTCAGCTGCGTCCCGCTGAACATGGTCGCCGTCGCCGTCGCCGATCTGATCTTGGCCTGCGCGCGCCTGATGTGATGATGTGACGAACACCCCACGAGCGCCCCAATGGCCGTGTTTATATACGCGGCAGAGGATGGATGGAATGAATTATGGTGGTTTCTGGAGGTGCGTGGGGGGCGGCTCGCTCGATCGGGCCGGCTCACAGTTGCCGCGGCGGAAAGAAAAAGGCAACCAACGAAGGAAGCGAAGGGGGGAAAGGAAAGGGAGATGAGATGAGGGTGAGGGGCCGCGCGCTGCAGCAGGAACGAACATGCAATTAATTATTACAGCCTTCTGTACGAGTGGTGTGCTCCGCGCACGAACGTGGACCCGGCTGGGCGGCTGCCGGTGGGCCCGATAGCACGCGGGGACCGGATGTCAGCGGGAGTGAGTTCGGTGGCACGCGGCTCTGGGCCTGGGTCTGACTGGCGCCAGAAGTGCAGCAGAAGCAACGACTCCTAGTATTTGCATCGATGCGTGGGGCCCGGTGGTCAGCCCCTGCGACGGGGAGAGGCGGGAGATGTTCTCCTCCCTCTTTTTTGTTGCGAAATGAGAGATATTCTCCTGGGCAATTTGCTTTTATTGGTTATTCTGAAGTTGGAATATGTTCTTTTAGCAAATGGAATATGTAGTGCGGGGCAGAGGGCGAGAGATTATTATTATTGGCTGCCGCAGCGGTGCGGCCCACGTCGGCCAGCTGCCTCGTCGAACCACTCTGCTTGTTCGCATCGCATACATATATATGCAACAAACAGCGCACTGCGTGAGCATTAATTCCTACACTACACTAATGAGTATTTTTATTGCAGTGCGGGAGGACAAGGCCGTGTTTTTTATTGCATGCACGCCTAAACGGAAGAGGCTGATGTGTGGGGCCGGGCCGTCGGCTTAGGCGAGTGGGGTGGTGCCAACCGCGCACCGGGCAGCGACCAGCTCTTGCTTAGCAAACGGGTTATTGCTCATTTATCTGCTAATCGTGCGTGGCCTCTCCGTGTTTGTTTGTATGTACGGGCAGGCTATAGCTCATTTTCGTAACGCCCGGTTCAAGCATGGTCTGGAATGTGCCCGTAATAACCATCACATTTGTTCGCTGGACTCCCCTAAAAAAATGTTCACCGGACCGGACCGGACCGGACGGTACCCCTGAGCTGATACCAAACACACCCGTACAGCTCATCCAAGCAACATATTATCCCCTTCAGCAGTGCTTTGCAGGACGATATACCTGCGCTCACATAATGATTGGATTTGAAGCAAGTCCCATCGTCAACCACCGAGTGCGAGTGCGACCAACGCACCATTATTCTGCCCGGCACCAACCGGAAACGCAATCAACAACTCCACGGCACGACGCCAACCAAATCACTGCCAAAACAGCATTGCACCATGCAGGACATAGTTAGCTCGTGTGGCACTATCATCAGGTTGTGCTAATTCTAGCTCCAAATCCACAAATTCCCCAAATGCCCATGACTGATCAACGAAACAGCGGCTATAGCATCTTAACTGCCAAACAGGAGCTTAGCAGGATCGAAGAATGTAACCATGGAAAGAAAACGGGAATTTGTGTATGCGCCACAGATGGGCGGTGGCTGCCGGCATTCTGATACTTCATCGGGACATATCTCATGTGCCCATTTTATATCAGCAAATCATAATGGTTCTTCCCACTGTATAATAGTCTCACCGGCACCCGTTTCTTCCCGTCTTTCGAGTCTTTGGTAAACTCCAACCCATACTCGGCAATTGGGATAAACCCGTTGCCCCGTCCGCGGTACTGTTGCACAAAAAAGGGCAGATTAAGTTCGAGATGAAGTGAGGAGAATGGTGAGAGGCACCGAGTCAAGCATAACATACATACGAGGCCATCAAAGCAGAACGCCCAAGCATGATTGCAGCGAAACAGATAAAACGGTGCGATAATCCACACGGTATTTCCAACTTTGGAGACGAGTTGGATTTAAACATAAAAAAAACGCAAAAGGAAAGGTATTCATCAACCTTTCAAACAGTTCGATCTGCGCTTCGCAGAATCTCGAATGTTGGGGATTCAGAACATCGGACCAAGGAAACAGAAATCAAAATGCAGTTTAAATTTTCAACACCCATTCTGAAGGAAACTTTAGGCAGATTGTCTAGTTCCAACTTCCAACCGGACTTTTATTTTTTGTTATTGAATTACCAAGAAATTTGGCTAAATATTATCAATTGCTAGTACACGTGCCTTCCGATTTGATCAACTTTTATCATAGTACGATGCAATGCCCATAGTGATGATGATGGTGTTCTTAAAGTCACTATTCTACCAAAACCCCTTGTTCAGTTTTTCTCTCTTACCAATTGGAACAACTATTCCATTGATTTGTTATGAGAATCGCTTCCATCATGTCACAACCATATTATTAAATATAGATGAAGTTTTATTATCCTTCTCCACTCTGCACACATATAGATTCATCATCACCTAGGGCAGTTGAATTTACCTCACGCTCCGGAATGTAAATAATGATTGGTTGCCGACAGAGTCTAGACAAAACCTGGAAAGAGGAGATCCCAGATGAAAATCATATGTGAATGATCCATGTATACAGATACAAAAATTTAAGCAACAACCAACAAATACAATATCAATCTACTCGGAAAAGGGTGGCCTACTTTAGAACATCCAGAAGTTAAACAAAAGTATATTTTTGACTTTATCACGCTAAAAGGGAAGAATGATGCATGAACTGTACTACTTAAAACATAAAATGACTGGTACGTGCGAGTCGGATGTTCTCCAGATGTAATTTGTCGAATAACTGATGCCTACATCAACTATGCATGTTAACTTTTAGAACCATCAAATCCATACCAAGAGTTCTGACTCTCCACCCCAGAAATCAGGCCGCCTTATCCTTTGGCAGTAGCTACAACAGCAGGCATAGCCGTTAGCATCTCTAAGTTAATGACATCGAAGTAAATAAAAAAGCTATGGTAATCTAACCGTTTCAAAGATTCATCCACTGTAATAGCTATAATCGCCTCTTCATACTTTAGACGCTCGGTTTGGTTATCACATATAACCTCTTTCACTGCCAGCCGTAGGTCGTCTAGGAAATTGAAGGTAAATTCCATCATAAAAATATATTTCAAGAATAATCTGTCTTTCAATGGAGACCTGGTAATAATTATACTATATGGCCAGCTCCAAGGTTGAGTGATGGATACTCTCAGGTTTATCAGGATGGGGCAGTTGTAAAGAATGTGCAATGTAAACTCAAAAGAAAGACGTACAGCTCTTCTTCACATATCCCTGGCCACAGGATAAACTTTTGAGTGTTCCATATCTTAGTACAGGGAGCTTCTCCAAAATATTTCCTATCACTATCTCTTCATGCTCCAGTGGACTCTTCATTTTTCACTCTCCATATTCCACTATTCTATATTTTATTGATATCATATAAACAACAATATACTTGTAACCGCTATGATTTCAACGGCTATGGACCTAACGACTATTTTTCTGATGGGTATATTTGTAATGGCTACGTTTTTCTGGTCTATACATATGCAAAGTCATTCGCTCTTCCTGATTGTTACTCCTCTACAGCATAGCAATGAGTCCTCGCTATTTACTGAAGCAAAGTCTCTTGGATTCATCGTCATCACATGACGGCAATGGACTTATTTTTACTACATACCCAGCACATAATATCCGCTTTTGAATGTTCCACGCCATGGCGGTTATGTACCTAAACTATGTAATTCGTCCTATTACAGAAATAGAGCTTTTTAGACTATACAAAGACTACTTTCCACATTCTCCTACTGAAACCTAACTACTCCCTCAATTCCATAATATTTGCCGTGGTTTTAGTTCAAATTTGAACAACAACCATGACAAGTATTATGGAACGGAGGGAGTACATTTCAGTGTTCATCTACTTTTCTTCTCCACTCTTGGCTAGAGCTCATTCTTATTTTTCGCATAGGTTTCGAATGACGGGAATTTAGATCTTTTGCCCCACTTTACTTCTCCATTAGATAATTTGCCCCCCCCCCCCCCCCCCCCCCCGAGAGGCTGCCGGGTGGGGCCGGGGCCACTGGTTATTGAAACAACCCTGGGGCAAATCATCTAATCCCCCCTCGAATGACTTCTCTATTTTTTGGCATAGTGCAAATTGTACAAGATCATGACAACTATTTTGTACAGAAAAGATAGAGCTGGACATCTTGGGTCATATTCTACAGAGAAGATTACAGTAGCATTTCGGAATGCTAATGTATGACGTAGCGACGAATGCTTCAGATGGTTATGTTCGGATTGAAGAAAGTATTACTATAAAGTCTTACAATTTGTAAAAACTATTGTTGAAGTCCCTGAGGATGAGTATTTGAGATCTTCAAATGAGAATTGTACTGCTGAATGGCTAGCAATTGGAGATAAAAGGGGGGGGGGGGGGGGGTCCCAGAATGCTAAGTAGCATAGGTTGCATGCATTAGAAGTGGAAAATTGTCTCTCTTTTTTTTGCGAAACAAGTGGAAAATTGTCTAGCAGCACGGCAAAAATTCTCTTTACACTGCAATTGCAAAACATCATTTTCATTTCAACATCTCAAATACTCACCTCCGAAGACTTCTGCAATAGCTTTCTCAAACATTTTAGGACACTATAACAGTACTTACTCCGATCCCAACATAACCATCCGTAGCATCAGGTTACTCCATTGGTTAGCATTCTAAATGTTGGGGTAATCTTCTGTTAAAAAGATAACCCAAGATGTCCACATCCATCACTTTTCTACACAAAATAGTCATCATTGCCTTCTATAGCATACACTAAGTCAAAAAATAAACATGAACCGCAGACAAGAAATTAAACAAAAAGGCGAACAAAAACGTATCTACTAACAACAAACCTATTGCGGTGAATCACTTGGCATGTATAAACGGTTCTAGGCATAGAATTGAGCAATCAAATATTACCGAAAAAGGCTTTCGCCCCGCTTTATATATAAAGCAAACCGCCACAGAGTTCGACGCTGGGGCAAATAGCACAATCACGCCCAAAAGAAAAACAAGAGAAAAGCAAGAGAAAGAAATGCCAGCAGCACCGGATCAACGAAAGCTGAAGCATCCCGCACCCGCTGCGCCCACCGACAACATCCACCATGCTCCAATGCCACCGAGTCGCCGCGTACCAAGCAACACCTTCAAGAAGTACCGCGACGATGACGACACTGCTGCCCGGACGAATCCTAGGATTTCTCCCGGTACACGGAGGGAAGCGGAGGAGAGGTACTCCCGACGCCCTTCAAGAAGGTTGATGGCGCCCGCAGGCGTCACCGCGTCGGTGCCGGGCAGACCCAAGAGGGATTTCGCCCTACCCCTCATACCCACAACCCAGGACCAACCGGCGGCTCCACCATGCCAACCGCCCACCAACCTGCGCCACCACAGTCACGAGGATACCACCGTCGTCTCTCCACCGCAGACGCTGCGAGGCCGGCCGGACCAAACGAGGTCACCGATGATAGGGACCGGGAGCACCACAGCCACGTGGGAGGGGACAACCTCCACTGGCACAAGCAGTTGCAGACCGGACGCAGGCGCAGGAGCACGCCGGACCCCCTGCCGAGCCGGGCCCAGATCGGGCCCATTAAGCTCCTGCCGCCACGCTGCAGCCGACGCGGCGCGGAGCTGCTGATCCCAACGTCCGCGCCTCGCCTGCCCAGCCGGAGGCGACCCGCCGGAGGCCAGACCAACCCGCCCTGACCCAGATCGGGCCCAAAGAGCCGCGCCGCCGCCGAACCTGCGCCCGATCTACACCAGAGCACCACCCACCGAGGAGCACCGTCACCGGAGACCGCCGCCCGAGCCGGGAAACCGCGAGGGGAAGAGGAAGAGGGCCGCCACCGCCGGCCTTGCCACGGCGCCGCGCGGGCAACGCCTGGCCGCGCCAGCCGGTGGCAGCGGCAGGAGGAGGGGTGGGAGGTGGGGGCTGGGCGCGAGGGGAGGGAGGGCCGCCCCGGTCGCCCCGCTCGGGGGGGGGGGGGCGGCGCGGGGGGTACGGGGGGTCTTTTTCAGTGCGTACAATTGTCAAATATTGAAATGATAATATTGATTGTGTGCTTGGTTTGATGTAAAAATAAGTTCATCGTCATCATCGGACAACGAAGAATCCAAGAGACATTGCATGAGTAAGCTACGACCACTCATTGTGACGTGGTAGAGGAGTAACTATAAAAAGGCAAATAACTTTGCATATATAGACTAATATAACCATTACAAATGTAACCGTCCAAAAATAGCCGTTACAAATATAGCCATTGAAATTACAGCGATTACACATATGGTCATTAAAAGTATATTGTTATTTACATCATATCGATAAAATGTAATTCCTTCGGTTCATGAAAAAAGTAACATTTTGGACAGTTTTCAAAATATAATTCTGAGCACTAGTTTCTTCTGTAGCATATTATAGCACCTAGTAAAATTATACTAGTATTTAAAAATTATTTTTCGACACAAATCAGTACATTTGATTCTCAAGTTCCAAACCTAATTACTGAAACAATATAAGCGATCAAAGAGGTATGTCCAAAATATCACTTTTCTATCAACTGGAGTGAGGAATACAAAGGGCGGAAAATGAAAGGTATGTCAAAGCGTAAGGAAATATGGAGAGCATTTTTTGGGCGGAGAGGCTCACCATACGGACATGGCTCAACATAGCAATGAGCTGTCACTACTTACTGAAGTGATGTCTCTTGGATTCATCGTCGTCATGATGGCAAAGTACTTATTCTTACTACATATCCAGCTCATAATATCAGCTTTTGAATGTTCCACGCCATGGCGGTTCTGTGCCTAAACATAGGTAATTCGTCCTATTAGAGAAATAATCTCTTAGACTATACAAAGACTACTTTCCAGATGCTCCTACCAACAAGCCAACTATATTTCAGTGCAGGTTTGTTATTGGTCCATCTATTTCTGTTCTCCTTTTTTTTGTTAATACTCTTGGCTAGACCTCATTCTTATTTTTCGCATGGGTTTAGAATGACTTCTCTTTTTTTTTTTGGCACAGTGCACATTGTATAAAACCATGACGACTATTTTGTACAGAAAAGAGATAGAGCTGGACATCTTGGGCTATATTCTACGGAGAAGATTACCATAGCATTACGGAATGCTAATGTATGACGTAGCAAAGAATGCTACAGATAGTTATGTTTGGATTGAAGAAAGTGTTGCTATAAAGTCTTAAGATTTGTGAAATACTATTGTTGAAGTCTCTAGGGATGAGTATTTGAGATCTTCAAAGGAGAATTTTACTGCTGGATGACTAGCAATAGGAGAAAAAAAGGTGTTTTCCCAAAATGCTAAGTAGCATAGATTGCATGCATTCGAAGTGGAAAGTTGTCCAGCAGCATGGCAAAATTTCTCTTTACTCTCCAGTTGCAAAACATCATTTTTCATTTCAACATCTCAAATACTGACCTCCAAAGACTTCTGCAATAGCTTTCTCAAACATTTTAAGGCACTCTATAACAGTACTTACTCCAATCCGAAATCATCCGCAGCATCGGGTGCTACTCCATTAGTTAGTATTTTAAATGTTGGGGTAATCTTCTGTAAAAAAAAGATAGCCCAAGATGTCCACAGCCATCAGTTCTCTACACAAAGGTGTCATCATTGCCATCTACAGCATACACTATGTCGAAAGTTAGAGAACAAGTCATTCTAAACCTGGACGAAAAATAAACATGAGCCATAGACAAGAAATTAAACAAAAAAAGCAAACACAAACATATCGACTAACAACAAACCTGTTGCGATGAATCACTTAGCGTATACTAATGGATCTTGGCATAGTGTGTATTCAAACGATAATATTGATTGTGTGCTTGGTTTGATGCAAGAATAAGTTCATTGCCATCATCAGACAACGAAGAATCCAAGAGACATTGCATGAGTAAGCTACGAACACAAATTGTGATGTGATAGAGGAACAACCATAAAAAGGCAAATATCTTTGCATGTATAGCCTAATATAACCATTACAAATGCATCCGTCCAAAAATAGCCGTTACAAATATAGCCATTGAAATTACAGCGGTTACACATATGGCCATTAAAAGAATATTGCTATTTATATCATATCGATAAAATATAATTCCTCCGGCAGAGGCGGAGCCAGCATGTAGGTGTTGGGTTCAACTGAACCCAACGATTTTCTCACGCACGTATATGTAGACACGTAGTCACTTTGATGAACCCAGTACGAATGCATAGTTGAACCCATCGAAGCTAGAACACACGAGCGAGAAGCCTCTTGGCCCATTAATGTTTCATAACTTGAATAGCCCAACCAAAAGTCAATATTTCTCAAAAACAAAAGAAGCCCGTGAGTAAATGTGATCCATCAATGCCATCCACGAAGCAGGCTGGACCGCCGATCGATCGATTCCATGTCATGTACGCAACATACTTATCTAAAAAAAAATTACACAACACACCGCACGCAGCCTGACTCGACAACTTCCTAGGTTTCTCTTGTTAGCCCATGGCGACCCCGATCGCCAACGCCCAGCAGCAAGCCAAGAAGCCGTCGACAGCGGCCGGCAATTGAAGTACACCAGATTGAAGGTAATGGGATCGATCACATCGTTCCGCTTGTGCATGCCTTGTAACCTAGTAAGTACGAAATTAACCTTTGCCCTAATTTTCTAACTGCTTTTCCTTTAAACTTTGATTGATCCAGGATTCCAGGCTATGGAATGATATTTGTCAAATAGAAATTGATCATCGGATTCATACAATGATGTAGGCACTTTAAGCCCACACACCAGATGTAGATGCGTCAAATATTGTTCATGGCTTGCTGCAAATAATCTTCCAAAGCCTTCTATTCAGAGAAATTAATTTATATGATCTCCCAGAGCCTTTTATGCAGAGAGTAATTAAATTTTAGGATGATGAAATATCGAAAGGGGCCACTATGAAATGTGAGTGAATTTACATATTTCTTTCACTAGATGGCAGTTTACTTTAAACTTGTCAAACTAATGTTTTTTTTAATCTTTTCCGGAGGATGAAAAGTTGACCCTGAAGCTATGAGGTTATTTTGGTTAGACAAGCGGTTTTATACAACTGGTACGTCTTGCACTTTTAAGCTTTTTAATGTAATTACCATATGTGATAATTGGTGTCATATTTCTATTTGTTAGGATATCTTAAGTATTGTATTCTTGTTGTTCAATGGTGTGGAAATGTACTTTACACTTAATTAACTCGTACCCAAACCGCACAATGAACTAACGAGTGAACCCATTGGCCAAATTTTCTGGCTCCGCCCCTGTCCTCCCGTTCAAGGAAAGGTGACATTTTGGACAGTGACATGACTATCAAAATATAATTCTGAGCACTATTTTCTACTTTAGCATATGTATAACACCCAATAAAATTATAGTATCTTAAAAATAGTTTCCAACACAAATCTGTACATCTGATTCTCAAGTTTCCAACCTAAATACTGAAACAATATCAGCGGTCAAATAGGTATGTCCAAAACATCACTTTTTTGTAAACTGGAGTGAGAAAGAGTGTGGAATACAAAGGACGGAAAATGGAGGGTATGTCAGAGCGTGAAGAAATATGAAGAGGATTTTTTTTCCGGAGAGGCTCACCATACGGAGATATGGAGATTAGTATATAGACGTTCGGTTGGAGATGCTCTGAGGAGTAGGTGTAGGGAACATGCCATGCATTTTTTTATGTTCAATGACCCGAATTGACTTCCAGGTCTATGACCTAGCAACACATTTGAATCTATCCACCATGTACCGCAACTCCTCTTATGTTTTTGTTGACAATGATACCACTATTTAGTGGATGTTCTATTTTGTGAATACAGCTTTGGTTGTTAAAGTGGGAGCGCCTTCTCATAATATGACTGTAATCATATTTATTTGGTGGAAAGAAACAGGGATTTGATGTGTACATTCACATCTAAAGACAAATTCTCCCCAGGGTAAAAGATGTTATTGATATGTAACGAAACCTAAACTAAAGCCCTGCAAGACCTACACATAGGGCAAACTATCTCCATACTGACCCCAAAAGGTTTGACTACTTAAGGCTACACAAAGCGAAAGTAAAGTAATTCTCACACAAACAAAAGAAAGTAAAGTATATTGCGAAGATATATCCATGAGCTAGGCAGAACATCGGACTACCTGCATCTTGTACTTCCTCCCTTGGTGTCAATGGAATTCCCCTAGTCTTCGCCATTCCCTTAGCCTACAAAGAAACACACCAGGATTGAAGAGGAACAGAAAGCATATATTATCCTAACGCATATGCACAATCCATCCGATTCCGACGTGTAAAGTGCGTACCAACGCCCGAAACATGCACCGGCCATCGCCGGTGACTCTCTGGACCCCGTAATGCTCCACCTTGTTCAACGCCGCCGACCACCCGCCCCTCCTGGACCGGGAACCATTTGTCGAAACTTGTAACTAAACTCCGCTGGCACTTCAATAGAGTCGGGTAAAAATGGAGACGGAGAAGGAGCGCACGTACAGAGAGGAGCCAATCCTGGCGAAGCAGTGGAGGCGGGGCCAAACCGGCGGCGCGGGAGCAGGCGCGGGGTCCTCGAGGAGCTCGAACCTGGCCGTGCCCTCCCCGAGCCGCGCAAGAAGCGTGGCTGCGATAACAATAGCCACCGAATCAGAGATGCGCGTGGGGAGTGGGTACTGGGGAGTAGAGTATGCACCACCGACCATTGGATGGCCGCGCCGGTGGCGCCATTGGCTGCAATCTGGAAGACCGGAAGCGGCACCGGAGGAGCGGAGGAGAGCCGAATGTAGGAGAAAGGGATAAGGAAGCCAGCTTACGGCCCAGCCCAGCCTCCAACAGGATGTGGCCGGCCGGGGTAAGAAGCCAGCTGACGGCCAGCCACTACCAGAATAACTGCCTCTGCCGACGGGTTGATCTATGCCGACGGCCCCCGTCGGCATAGATGGAGATATCCCGACGGCCTCCAACAAGATGTGGCCGGCCGGGGTAAGAAGCCAGTTGACGGCTCAGCCACTACCAGAATAACTGCCTCTGCCAACGGGTTGAGCTATGCCGACGGGGGCCGTTGCATAGCTCGGCTGTCGGCATCGATGGCTATATGCCTACGGTGGCCGTCGGCGTAGGAAGGGCCGTCGGCATATCTGTGGGCCCGGCTACCCGAGCGGCGACGGTCGTTTGACGGCGTGAGGCCTACGCCGATGGAGCTAACGGGGGCCATCGGCATAGCTATGACGACGTCATCGATCCGCGTGCTCTGCCAGCCCCTCGTCGGTCCGTGGGGTGGCATAGGTATGCCGACGGCCTTGCCGTCAGCATAGGCCTGGCTCATGGCCTCTGCCACGTCATCGATCCACGCCCTATGCCACATCATCGATCCAGGGCTCTGCCGATCCGTGGCCGTTGCCGTCGGCATAGATTTCTACTAATTTTTTCCTATTTTATTTATTTTCTTTTTTTATTTATTTTCCTTTTTTTTAAAACTAATTTGATTAACTTAAATGTGCCTTATGTAAGAAAAAACATACCTCAATTATATATCGATTGCCCCCTCTCCCTCACGGGCGTCGCTGCCGCCGTGTCATGGAGGGGGGAAACGGGACGGGGTACCTGGGGGGGTAGCAATGCCGCCAGGTATTGCGATGGGCCCTCCTACGCTTGTGGAAGCGTGGTGGCAGGCGCAAGCACCCGGCACGCGGCTCTGGGTTGTGCCCCCCTCACGGGCGTCGCTGCCGCCGTGTCACGGAGGGGGGAAACGGCCACGTCGGGCCGACACGGAGGGAATCTTGCGGTGGGTTGGGCCGGGACCGTGTTCGGGGGTGTAGCTATGGGCTGGGCTATGACAACCCGGTGAAAAGGTCCACCGGTCAAACCCCGTCCGGCGAAAGTCAAAGGGCTAGATCCGGCGGTCGTCTGTGTCTGGGTTAGACGGGGACGGGGTACCTAGGGGGGTAGCAATGCCGCCAGGTGTTGCAGTGGGCCCTCCTATGCTTGTGGAAGCGTGGTGGCAGGCGCAAGCACCCGGCACGTGGCTTCGTGGTGTTCCCCCCCCCCCTCACGGGCAACAAGGGGTGGCAGCGTGGTAACGCAAAGCTCCCAAAGCAGATTCCTGCTACCGAGGAGCAGAAGTGGCTCATTGAGCCCACGGGGAAAGAGTAAGTGCCATTTAATAATAATTTAATTATTTTGCTTGTCACATGCTTAAATTTTTCTTTATTTTGCTTGTCACATGCTAATATTTTCATTCTTTACATCTTTTGCAGCAACTGGATATATCCTAAAGGGGCCCGTCTTCCCAACGGCCTCATCACCGTCTTGCTGAAGGAACACTGGCCAGGGCTGTACTGTCCAGATCCAGTCAGGCACCCGGATCGTCGGGTTTTGGCCACGAGCTGGGACCACTGGGAAGCGGCCCCCCACGCGGACCATGAGACCCATGCTAAGGCTGTGATCACTAATTTTTGGGTGAGTTCTCTTCAGAAGCACAAATCCATTCTGGTTTCATGAATGATTTAACTCATGGCTTCTTCCATTCTGGTTTCATGAATGATTGTAGAAATACTATCGAGTTCTTCAGGAGCACAAGGCCACTGCCGACAAGATCGTGCTGCACCAAGCGAAGAAGAAGGCCCGCCAGATGCAGTACGAGGTGCGCTGGGTGGCCATCTCGCAATACTATCACGACGCTCTTGGTGTGAAGATGACCAAGGAAGAAGCGCGGAGGGAGGACATTACCTTGGAGAGGCACGGGTACTTGGCGGTAAGTATAAAAGATTTTTCATTCCGCCGTTTGTGGTAAATTTCATCGTTTCGTGTTGACATGCCATTATGCTTTCATTATGTAGGTGTGTCCAAATTGGTGTTATGGAAAAGACGAGTCCTGGGCGGCATTGGTGGATCTGTGGTGTGGTCAGGATGGAGTCTGGGCGGCTACGAGCATCAAAAACAAGGCTAACCGAGGGAAGGAGGGAGTACATGCTCAGGGAAACCGGAACCACTTTCTCCATAAGACACTTCATGTATGACTAACCTCATTAAACATTCTTCTTCGTCTATTTACCGTCACTTTCTTATGTATGACTAACCTCTGTTTGGTGGTGCAGGAGGAGAAACTGAAGCGGACACTCTCACACATGGAGGCGTGGGAGATCGCCCATACACGTAGGAAGCCCAAGCCTGGCGAGGCCAAGTACTACGGCAAGACCGCGGAAAAGAAGAAGGCCTACACTGAGGGGTATCTGAGGTTACATCTTGACACACCTGACCCCATTACAGCGGATCTGGACGAGAGGGTGGTGGTGGGCATGGGGCCCAAGGACCACGGTCGGCAGCCGGTTCTGGATGCTGTGATCACTCCTTCTATCTCCTACACACAGTTCCGAGCTACCGACCCGAGGCTGAGCCAGCGCACGAGCACGACCATGACCAGTGCGCAGTCACACTCCCTCCTAGCCGAGCGGCACTCTGTAAGTATTTTCCCTCTTATCTTCATTGCTCACTTTATTTTCCGCATTGAGATGTTTTATGAGTTCCATCATGTCATACTGTAGGCCTACATGGAGTACACATGCCAGGAGACCATGGCGTGGCATGCGAGAGTCTTAGCAGCGCAGGAGCATAGCAGTCGCATGATGACGGTTAGTTTGGCCCCTTTCATTTCACTTCTATATTTCCACTTGCATTTCTTCTGACATTCGTGTTTGCTTGGTCAATTAATATGCAGCGCGTTGTTGAGTGCATGGCAGCCGGCACGGTTCCTCAAATGGAACCACCACCACCTCCTCCTGGACCGGCTCCAGTGCTGCTTACCTATGAGGAGTTTCTGGCACAGCACCCGGGCACTACGCCTGTTAGTACATCCCCAAACTATTCAACCAGTGCTGCTTACCGTTTATTCAACACAATCATATATCCCCTTAACATGTCTTTTCAAACATCCAGGGAACCGGTGGATCTACCGTTGGTGGTGGTGCCGGTCTTGGCATCACTCCCGACTCATGGAGCCCGGTCACTCCGATCCACCGAGGCGGTGGCGGTCTTGGCGGTAGCGCTACCGGTAGGAGTGACAACCTGGGCTTTGGCGGAGTTGGCGGTGACGACCTTGGCGGTGGTTGTGGACGTACTGGCGCTTAAGCCTATGACTTGTGTGCTCTTTTATGCTACTTCGGATGACTTGTGTGCTTCTTAGCTAGATGCTTATGTTGTTGGTTGTGAGGATGTGATGGTGTTGGTGTTGGTTTGTGATATGCTTATGTTGTTTCTTATATTTATGATGCTCTTGATGGTGGTGATGTTGAGTGTGATGGTGGTGCTGTGCATGTCTATATACCTGCTATATATATGTTATTTGATTTGAATTGAATTGATTTGAAACAGAAAATAGAAAAAAAACAGACTAAAACTACGCCGATGGCTTAGTCGTCGGCATAGTGCCCCCGCGAGTAACCAGTGGCCGCCATGTGGTGCCTATGCCGACGGCCTAGCCGTCAGCATAGTTTTAACATATGCCGACGGCTAGCTCCATGTGGCAGCCACTGGTTACTCCTGGGGCGTAGCTACGCCGGCGGCCAGGCCGTCGGTATAGATATGAATCTATGCCGACGGCCTAGCCGTCGGCGTAGCCTCGCCACGTGGCAGCCGCTGATTGGGTCGCTCTTGACGGCGGCGTCGTCAGACGCCGTTGGCGTGGAACGTTGCCGACGGCCTGGGCCGTCGGCATAGATGTACGGACGCCGTCGGGGTAGGCATCTATGCCGACGGGGTCCTGGGGTACGCCGACGTATATGTTGCCGATGGCCCTACGCCGACGATGGCCGTCGGCATAGGTCTATCCCGATGGGAATCAGGCCTGTGCCGACGGCCTGGGCCGTCGGCATAGGGGTTCAGTGTGGTAGTGAGCCAGCCTCCAACAGGGGCTTTGGGCTTTTTGCTTGGACATAGAACTGTTCAACCTAGCCCTTCTAGCTCGTCAAGCACGGATCCTCAAAAAAAAAGCTCGTCAAGCACGGTGAGTATTACACTCACCTAGAGACTGAATTTTTCTTTTACCCCCTCAAAAAAAAGGAGACTGAATTTTTTTAGCCCCTCAAAAAAAAGGAGACTGGATTTTTGCAAGCGGAACTGTGATCAAGATCATCACAAGTATAGCGAGCAATTCTAGATGGGAGCGACACCTTGAGACAAGGGATCATCAAGAGGATTGGGATGGACGAACCGACCGACCCATGGAATGACACTGGCTCCCAAGAGATGGCAGCCTGCATCCTATTGCATGTTTGATTGATCATGCTCCTTCGTGGGTCAACGAGTTCATCGGTCGCTCTAATGCAACATGGAGGTGCGAGAAATTAAAGAATGCTTCTTGCCGATGGATGTGAAGACAATCTTGACTCTTCCATTGTCAACCAAGACCTAACATGATGAATGAGTTTGGCATTATGATTGTAAAGGATTGTTTATAGTGCGATCGGCGTATAAGATGTTAGTGCTTACAAAAACTACCAGAGAAGCCTGGCTGGATGACTCGACCTCCTCCTTAGATACAAAGGAAGAAAAACAGTGGACTTCACTATGGTGAATCCAAGTTCCTTCAAAAAATTAAAACATTTCTCTGGAGGTTGGCAAAACACTCTCTCCCGACCAATGATGACAGTGTCCTGGACTAGGGGGTGCTAACCTAGTTGGCCCATAGTCTCGGGCTGGGCCGGTGGGCCCTCATTCTCATTAAGGTGGACTCTAGAGGCTACACGCTTGGAATGTGATCAAGACTGCACCTGCCGAAAACTTGACGTATACTCCAAGACATCTCCTCTCGACTCCATATGCGTCCCTGGATACCGACCATGTAACCCTAGATCCCCTACCTGGCATGTATATAAGCCGAAGGGTTTAGCCCGTAGAGGGTACCAAATCACAATTACATTCACCTAGCCCTAGGGTTAGAACACAACTTACGATCTCGAGGTAGATCAAGCTTGTACTCGACGCAACATTATCAGTATAAACAAGAGCAGGACGTAGGGTTTTACCTCCATCAAGAGGGTCCGAACCTGGGTAAACATCATCTCCCTTGTTCCTGCTACCACCGATCCGAGATCCATAGCTCGGGACCCCCTACCCCGAGGTATGCCGGTTTTGACACCGACACTGGTGCTTTCGTTAAGAGTTCCGCTGTGAGATCAACAAAGGATCAATGGGATCGTCGGTCAACGACTCCAATCACCAGGGCACGATTCCCGTGCTCGAAACCCCCATCGCGGAGGCGCACCTTCTCCCTTACGAGCAAGAAGCGATCCACGACCTTTTTTTTTTGCCCTGGTCGAGCTCCCTGTAAAGGGCAAAGGGTCGAGGTACTTTCTGGAAAGTGACTCTGACAGCGGCCAACTAGAAATAGCCAACAAGACTGATCTTCAAATCAGCTCGGCCGATCTGGCGGCTACGCACCCTCCATGGGGTAAAAGCGTTGGGGCTTCAGCCCATGGTCTATAGAGATCAAAATTCCTCTCCCACCAACCTCCCACATCGAGTATCTGCTACGTGTGAACTGCTTTGGGATTTCCCCGAAGAGGAGTGGATGATGCAGTACAATAGAGATAAGTATTTTCCTCAGTTATGAAACCAATGTTATCAATCCAGTAGGAGAACCAAGCAACACTATGTAAACAGCACCTGCACACAAACAACAAATACTTGCAACCCAACGCATAGAGGGGTTATCAATCCATCAACGGTCACGAGAAAGATTAAATTGTATAGGTTTTGATAAATAGATCTAACAAAATACAAAAGAAAACAAATAAAAGAAAATTGTAGCAAGGTATTTTTGGTTTTAATATATGATAGAAAATAGACCCGGGGGCCATAGTCTTCACTAGAGGCTTCTCTCGAGAAAATAGCATACGGTGGGTAAACAAATTACTGTTGGGCAATTGATAGAAAAGCAAATAATTATGATGATATCCAAGGCAATGATCATGTATATAGGCATCACGTCCAAGATTAGTAGACCAACTCATGCCTGCATCTACTACTATTACTCCACACATCGACCGCTATCCAGCATGCATCTAGTGTATTAATTTCATGAAAAACGGAGTAATGCTTTAAGCAAGATGACATGATGTAGACAAGAAAAACTCACGTATGAAATAAATCCCATCTTGTTACCCTTAATAGTAATGATACATGCATGTCATGTCTCTTTCTGTCACTGAGATTGAGCACCGCAAGATCAAACCCATCACAAAGCACCTCTTCCCATGGCAAGATAAATCAATCTAGTTGGCAAAACCAAACCAATAAATCGAAGAAGAAATACGAGGGTATAACAATCATGCATAAAAGAGTTCAGAGAAAACTCAAATAATATTCATGGATAGATCTGATCATAAACTCACAATTCATCGGATCCCAACAAACACACCACAAAAAGTCATTACATCAAATAGATCTCCAAGAACATCAAGGAGAACATTGTATTGAAGATCAGAAAGAGAGAAGAAGCCATCTAGCTACTAACTATGGACCCGTAGGTCTGTGGTAAACTACTCACGCATCATCGAAGAGACATCAAGGATGATGAAGAACCCCTCCATGATCGTTACCCCCTCTCACAAAGTGCCGAAAAAGGCCTCTAGATTGGATCTCGTGGTTCTGGAACTTGCGGCGGCGGAAAAAGTATTTCATGGACTCCCCTGAGGGTTTTGGGATTTTAGAGTATTTATAGAGGCGGAGGTAGGTCAAAACGATGCCCATGGGCCCCACTACCCACCAGGGCGCGCTGGGGGCCTCTGGCACACGCTGGTGCCTAGTGGGCCTCCCCTTCATCTTCTGGTTCCCTCTCGAAGCTTCCAGGGTCTCTTATCGCCTGAAAAAAAATCTCCAAAAAGTTTCGTGGCATTTGGACTCCATTTGGTACTGATATTCTGCAAAGTAAAAAACAAGCAAAAAACAGCAACTGGCACTGGGCACTAAGTTAATAGGTTAGTCCCAAAAAATGATATAAAGTTGCTAGTAAATGTATATAAAACATCCAAGATTGATAATATAATAGCATGGAACAATCAAGCATTATAGATACGTTGAAGACGTATCAGTATCATCCCGATAATTTGGGCCCTCCCGATGTATGGGATCTCGCCTACGTGCAACAACTATCCGACGAATCGATCAGGCAGTTCTGGGCTAGACTTTCATCTGTTAAAGATGGCATATCAGACTACCAGGACTAAAATATAATAGCAGCCTTTCAGCGCGGATGCAAAGATAAAGGCGTTTCGAACAACCTCACCCGCCGTTGTATTCAAACACTACCGGAGCTATCAGATCTGGTGTCAAAATTTGGTACCATTGAAGACGCCTGGCTGGCACGAAAGAAGACATATTCGATCTATGACAACAAATTGAAGCGTGACAAGCTCATACCTCGGCACGAGCCCCACGCGCGGCACACATCAGTTGAGCGACCTCAGGAAAAGAAGAAAAACGTTGGCCGCTCCACGACTGCCCTTGATGGCCTCTTGGATAAGCCATGCCCGATACACTTTGTTTTGCTAAATTCCTGCCCCACTCACAGCCTTCGCGACTGCTGGATAGTGAGGCAAGTAGCTAAAGGAGGCCTAACCCTCCTCAGTGGCACACCCTGCTACTTGTGAGTTGCGTTGGGATTTCCTTGAATAGGAGAGGATGATGCAGTACAGTAGAGATAAGTATATCCCTCAGTTAAGAACCAAGGTTATCAATCCAGTAGGAGAATCACACAACACCTTGTTAGTAGCACCTACACACAAAATAACAAATACTTGCACCCAACACAAACAAGGGGTTGTCAATCCCTTGCCGGTTCATTGCAAGGATCAAATCTTGAAGTGATAGATAGACAAAACAAAATACAAAATAAAATAACGTAAATAAAATTGCAGCAAGGTATTTTTGGATTTTTATATATGATTTAAATAGACCGGGGAGCATAGTTTTCACTAGAGGCTTCTCTCTTGAAGCTAGCATACGGTGGGTAACCAAATTACTGTTGGGCAATTGATAGAAAAGCGAATAATCATGATGATATCCAAGGCAATGATCATGTATATAGGCATCATGTCCGAGATAAGTAGACTGACTCATGCCTGCATCTACTACTATTACTGCACACATCGACCGCTATCCAGCATGCATCTAGAGTATTAAGTTCATAAAGAACGGAGTAACGCCTTAAGCAAGATGACATGATGTAGACAAAGTAAACTCACACATGAATAAACCCCATCTTTTTATCCTTAATGGCAATAATACAAATATGTGTCATGTCCCTTTCTGTCACTGGGATTGAGCACTGCAAGATTAAACCCATCACAAAGCACCTCTCCCATTGCAAGAAAAATCAATCTAGTTGGCGAAACCAAATCAATAGATCGGAGAGAAATATAAAGCTATAATAATCATGCATAAAAGAGTTCAGAGAATACTCAGATAATATTCATGGATAATTTGATCATAAACTCATAATTCATCGGATCCCAACAAACACACCGCAAAAAGTGATTACATCAAATAAAACTCTAAGAACACCGAGGAGAACACTGTATTGAAGATCAAAGAGAGAGAAGAAGACATCTAGCTACTAGCTATGGACCTGTAGGTCTGTGGTAAACTACTCACACATCATCGGAGGGGCAGCAAGGTTGATGCAGAACCCCTCCGTGGTTGATTCCTGATACGTCCATTTTGCATCATGTTTTCTTGCTGTTATTTATAAATTTTTTATGCATAATAATGCTTTATGGAGTAATTATAATGCCTTTTGTCTCATAATATGCAAGGTTTACACAAAGAGGGAGAATACCGGCAGCTGGAATTCTTGACCTAAAAAAGCTATGCCAGAGATACATATTCTGCACATCTCCAAATGAGCTGAAAATTTATGGAGAATTATTTTGGAACATATAAAAAATACTAGAGCAAATAACTACCGGAGGGGGGCCACCTGGTGACCACAAGACACCAGGGCGCGCCAGGCCCCCCATGTTGGGGAACGTTGCATGGAAAAAAAATCTAGGCACACGCAAGATCTATCCATGGAGATGCAGAGCTACGAGAGGGGGAGAGCATCTACATACCCTTGTAGATCGCTAAGCGGAAGCGTTTATCACACAGTTGATGTAGTCGTACTCTTTGCGATCCGATCACGATCCAACCGATCTAGTGCCAAACGGACGGCACCTCCGAGTTTAGCACACGTGCGGCTCGATGATGTCTCCTCCTTCTTGATCCAGCAAGCGGGAGAGGAGAAGTAGATGGGATCACAACCAACACAACGGCGTGGTGGTGATGGTGGTGGTGGAGCACCGACAGAGCTTCGCTAAGCGTTGCCGGGACGAGGCGGTGGAACTATGGAGTAATGGGAGAGAGAGAGGGGCGCCAAGGGCTTGGTGTGTCCTCTTGGGGCACCCCCTACCCTCTATATATAGGTGGAGGGGCGTGGGAAACAGCCCCTCCAAGCCCTAGGGCGCAGCTAAGGGGGAGAGGACTTGGACTCCAAGTCCAATCCTATTCCTACTAGGACTCCTTCCTTTTTTGCCTTCCGTAGCCACATGGGCTTTTGAGGACTTGGTGCGCCTAGCCCAATAAGGCCAGGGCGCCTCCCCGCAGCCCATGCTAGCCCTTGGGTCGTGATGGACCCACTTGTGGACTTCCTAACCCCTCCGGAACCTTCTAGAAGCTTCTCGGTACAATACCAAAAAAACTGCACCTTTTTCCGGAACCCAAAATATGACTTCCCATATATAAATCTTTACCTCTCGATCATTCCGAGACTCCTCGTGATGTCCGAGATCTCATCCGGGACTCCGAACAACATTTGGTTACCACTCATCAAATATCCCAATACTACTCTAGCGTCAACGAACGTTAAGCGTGCGACCCTGCGGGTTCGGGAATTATGTAGTCATGACCGAGACACCTCTCCGGTCAATAACCAATAGCAGGACCTGGATGCCCATATTGATTCC
Source organism: Thinopyrum elongatum (assembly GCA_011799875.1). NCBI lineage: Eukaryota > Viridiplantae > Streptophyta > Magnoliopsida > Poales > Poaceae > Thinopyrum > Thinopyrum elongatum. The sequence goes on from CM022300.1 coordinate 436,973,834, forward strand.
TACATATTCCACGAAGATCTTTTATCGGTTGAACCTTTATGACAACATACGTAATTCCCTTTGTCTGTCGGTATGTTACTTGCCCGAGATTTGATCGTCGGTATCTTTATACCTAGTTCAATTTCGTTACCGGCAAGTCTCTTTACTCGTTCTGTAATACATCATCTTGCAACTAACTCCTTAGTCACTTTGCTTGCAAGCTTCTTGTGATGTGTATTACCGAGATGTAACACCCCTGTGTAATAAAGCACTGTGCTCTTATGCTAATCATGCCAAGTCAACATTATTTGCAATGCTTGATCATGGTGTTTAAACAACTCCATTCAAATTCCTCTCTGAAAACAATTCAGATTTAAGTGCAAAATAAAGTTACCCAAAACTTGCTAGAAAATGTTCACCATCTGACACAAATTCCTTAACATTTATTTGTTAAGGAAAACAACACCACTCCTTTGCAAATATGGGCAGTAGCATTTAAAACAATGCTATTCCAGCAATTTTTATTGACAAATCATTTATGAAAAATTCATCTGAATTCCATTGGCCCCCAAACTTTTTGTGGCAGAGGGTTAAACTAAAACATTAATTTAGGTGTTGGTCTCATATTTTTAATAAACTAAAATAATGTGAAAATAAAATAAAACAGTAGAACTGAAATAGGTAAAAAGAAAAACAAAACACAAAGATAAAATAAAAAGGAGAACCCCCCTCGCCCCCGCCGAACCCTAAACCCCCCTCTTCCTCTCCCACCTCGCGCCGCTCTCTTGTCCTCGCGCAAGGCCGAGCCGCCGTCGATCTGCCTCACCACACTCGCGCGCTCTCCGTCGTCCTCATGCCCGGAGACTGTGTCCCACAGCCCCGCCGTGCTCTGCTACGTGCTCTGCGCCGACGAGAACAAGCCGGAGGCCACTCCATCGCCAGATCCTCGTCGTCATCTACCTCTGCCCCGTCGATCCACCACCGTCGCTGCACCTCGGCCTCCCCAAGTCGGCTGCGAGCACCGCTGTGAGCCGCCGTTCATTTCCCCTCTCTCCCCGTTGCTCGATCTAGTCACCGTAGCGTCGTTCCTGCCGAACCCGTGCGAGCACCGCCCTGAAACCCGACGTCGTCGATGGATCCGACCACCCCGCACCACAGTCGCACCCCGTGCGCCCCTGGCAGCACCTGGCCATGCCTCATCGCGCCCTCCCGCACCCCTGCGCTCGCCTGCGCGCCGCTCCGCCCCTGTCCGCTTCCCCGCTACTGCCGTCCCGCTCGTCGCCAGCGTTCCGCCCGCGCCCTTGAGCCCCATGCGCACCCGGCCGCCCCGCCCTCTGCCTCGCGCCCGCTCGTCGTGCTGCGCGCTACTGTCTCCCACGCCTCCTCGCCGCTGCCGTTGTGCCCCGCTGGCTGCTGCTGCTGTTCGTTGCAGCCGCCGCCCCCTGCCGCTGCTGCTACCTCCCGCTGCTGCAACCGCTGGCCACTGTTGCCGCTGCTCGCGCCTGCCGCTCCCGCTCGACCACTGCCCCGGTCGGCCGGCCTCGCCCCCTCGCGTGATGGGCGCCTGGGTGCGCCCCGTCCCAGCGCCCGTAACCCGTCGCCCGCTAAGGCCTGGGTCACTGACCAAGGGGCCCCACACCCCTGTGTAAAAATATATTAATAATAATAATAATTAATTAATTAATTAACTTAATTAACCCTGTTAACTAAACTAATTAACTATTTATCTAATTAAACTATTGATTAGTTAGCAGCCTATGACAGAACGACCCCACACGTCAGTTTGACCCAGTCAACGCCCTGTTGACTGCTGATGTCATGCTGATGTCACGCTGATGTAATAATGCTATTTTTCGAATTAACTTAAATAATAGTAAAATTAGAAAATCATTTAAAACTTTGAAAAATCATATAAAATAATCCGTAACTCGGATGAAAAAGTTTTATACATGAAAGTTGCTCAGAACGACAAGGCGAATCCAACCGTGCCATCTGTTTCCGCATCGGGACCCTCTACGGAGGTGAACCCTCAACTTTTAGCCTATTTCCGATAGATGAATAGTGCATATACATCGGTTAATAATTCCAATTTAAATCCTAAAATAACTAAAATGACTTAGACATGCTTTTAGGCAACCCTACACTGCACGTTAGCATAGCATGCTCTGTGATTGCATATGTTTGCTGTGTATTTACCTGTTTCTTCCCCCTCTTCTCTCTCGGTAGATCCCGATAACGACGCAGTTCCCGAGACCGACGCAGCTCAGGAGCCCGACGACATAGTTGACGACCTTGCCTTTTCTGTAGAGCAACCAGGCAAGCACCCCCTTTTGAACATGCCTATATCGCCTATTCTTTCTCCCTCTTGCTTGCATTAGAATTTGCTACTGCTTTGAGTTATCCTATTCTGATGCATAGCCTATTTATTGTAACCTGCTATTGATACCTTACCTGCTTATCCTAAACTGCTTAGTATAGGCTGGATAGAGACCCCAGTGACCCCACTTGTCCCGGTTGCCCCACTGTATCATCGAAAGACTCGATGACCAGGTCCCAGCACCGCACATCACCCCCCTTAGTTGTACGACACTGCAACGTTACCATCGAGTGCCGAGGGTGATACCTCGTTTAGCACTTCTGATGTTAACTCTGTAGAGTAGCTATTCGGTCGTGGTCATCGAGGGTGATTCCTCCTTCACCACTTTCGATAACGACGCCGTCGTGCAACACCTCAAGTGTGAACCTCGAGGGTGATTCCTCCTAAGTTCACCTTAACGGATACATCGAGTAGGAATCCAACGAGGGTGATACCTCGGATTCCCTGATGTTATGGACACACGGATACTTGGACTTTACCACTGTTACTTGGAAAGGCGGGTCGACCCTGAGGGGTACCTGCGAGTGATGTGGAGACGGGTTGACCTGGTAGGTACCCGAGAGTTAAATACATGGCGTGGCCGGGCATTCTTAGCCCTTGCCGCAAGTCCTCGAGATGGGGCGATGGGGTCACATCGATTGTGAGTCTCTGCTCGTTACCGCACTACCAATACACTAACAATTTGGATAAGTGATCTGAGTGGGCCTCTGGCCCGATAGCACTAACCATCACGCGGGAATAGTTATGGGCACTCTGCATCGTATGCATCAGCCGAAAGCTCTGTCAGACGTCCAGTTCAGCATGGTGGGCCTGTCGGGCCAGTGCCATCCATGATGAGGTGGTGCTCGTCCCGGCTCGTCACACAACGACCCGGAGTGCACAGGGCGATGGCCCAAGACCCCTGAGTGCTTAGGTTGTAGACCGGCGGGGACCTCTCTGCTGAGCTCTAGGTAGGGCTGCGGTGTGTCGTTTGGCCGAGGCCGGGCATGACCCAAAAAAGTGTGTCCGGCCGGAGTTAAGCGAGCGTGGTGGGTAAGTTGGTGCACCCCTGCAAGGAAGAACTAATCCATGCATAGCCGGATCCTCGGTAACGGACGCTCGGAGTTGTATCCTGATCGATACAACTAGAACTAGATACTTGTGATGAGAGATGGATAGTATGGCTTTGGGATTGCTTTCTCGCAGGGAGTCGAGGAAGGATCTCTGGCCGAGGTTGATACTGATTACTGCTACTACTTTATACTGTATTAATCTACACTCTTCTAATGCTGCAAGACCTCTGAAGATGCTAGTCTTCGATAGGACTAGGCCTTCTCTCTATTCTGGCATTTCTGCAGCCCAGTACACATATACAGCCTTTCTTTGAAAATGTTGCATATGTAGTGTAGATCCTTGCTTGCTGAGTACTTCGGATGAGTACTCACGGTTGCTTTGCTTCCTCTTTTTCCCCATACCCGATTGATGCGACCAGGTGACGGAGCCCCGGAGCCAGCTGCCCCGTCGACGACTACTACTACTACCCCGAGGGTGGGTACTACTACGAGCTTGCCGACGACTAGGAGTAGGTTCGGAGGGTCCCAGGCAGGAGGCCTGCGCTTTTCGATCGTAGCTTTTGTTTTGCCCCGCCTTTCTAAAGGCTTATCTGTTTCTGTTTCATATCTGTACTCAGATATCTGATGCTTCCGCTGACGCTTGTATGCGAGCTTATGTATTCGAGCCCTCGAGGCCCCTGGCTTGTAATATAAAGCTTGTATGACTTTATTTATGTTTTAGAGTTGTGTTGTGATATCTTCAAGTGAGTCCTTAGGCTTGATCATGTGCATTTGCATGTATGGTTAGTGCACGATTAAGCCGGGGGCATCACACGAGAGGGCCCAGAGATACCTCTCCGTCATACGGAGTGACAAATCCCAATCTCGATTCACGCCAACTCAACAGACACCTTCGGAGATACCTGTAGAGCATCTTTATGATCACCCAGGTACGTTGTGACGTTTGATAGCACAAAAGGTATTCCTCCGATATCCGAGAGTTGCATGATCTCATGGTCGAAGAAACATGTATTTGACATTAAGAAAGCAGTAGCAATAAACTGAACGATCATATGCTATGCTAATGGTTGGGTCTTGTCCATCACATCATTCTCCTAATGATGTGATCCCGTTATCAAGTGACAACTCATGTCTATGGTTTAGAAACCTTAACCATCTTTGATCAACGAGCTAGTCTAGTAGAGGCTCACTAGGGACACGGTAGTGTTTATTTATCCACACATGTATTTAAGTTTCCGGTCAATACAATTCTAGCATGAATAATAAACCTTTATCATGAATAAGGAAATATAATAATAACAACTTTATTATTGCCTCTAGGGCATATTTCCATCAGTCTCCCACTTGCACTAGAGTCAATAATCTAGTTCACATCTCCATGTGATTAACACCCATAGTTCACATCGCCATGTGACTAACACCCAAAGAGTTTACTAGAGTCAATAATCTAGTTCACATCACCATGTGATTTACACCCAAAGATTACTAAGATGTGACCATGTTTTGCTTGTGAAAGAGGTTTAGTCAATGGGTCTGCCACAGTCAGATCCGTATGTATTTTGCAAATTTCTATGTCTACAATGCTCTGCATGTAGCTACTCTAGCTAATTGCTCCCATGTTCAATATGTATCCAGATTGAGACTCAGAGTCATCTAGATCGGTGTCAAATCTTGCATCAATGTAACCCTTTACGACGAACTCTTCATCACCTCCATAACCGAGAAACATTTCCTTAGTCCTCTTTAGGTACCAAAGGATAATTTTGACCGATGTCCAGTGATCCACTCCTGGATCACTATTGTACCCCCTTGCCAGACTCATGGCAAGGCACACAACAGGTCTGGTACACAGCATGGCATACTTTATAGAACCTATGGCTGAGGCATAGGGAATGACTTTCATTCTCTCTCTATCTTCTGCCGTGGTCAGGCTTTGAGTCTTACTCAACTTCACACCTTGCATCACAGGCAAGAACCCTTTCTTTAACTGATCCATTTTGAACTTCTTCAAAACTTTGTCAAGGTATGTGCTTTGTGAAAGTCCTATTAAGCGTCTCGATCTATCCCTATAGATCTTGATGCCCAATATATAAGCAGCTTCACCGAGGTCTTTCATTGAAAAATTCTTATTCAAGTATCCTTTTATGCTATCCAGAAATTCTATATCATTTCCAATCAACAATATGTCATCCACATATAATATCAGAAATGCTACAGAGCTCCCACTCACTTTCTTGTAAATACATGCTTCACCATAAGTCTGTATAAAACCATATGCTTTGATCACATCATCAAAGCGTATATATTCCAACTCCGAGATGCTTGCACCAGTCCATAGATGGATTGCTGGAGCTTGCACACTTTGTTAGCACCTTTAGGATCGACAAAACCTTCTGGTTGCATCATATACAACTCTTCTTTAAGAAACTCATTAAGGAATGCAGTTTTGACGTCCATTTGCCAGATTTCATAATCATAAAATGCGGCAATTGCTTACATGATTTGGACAGACTTAAGCATCGCTACGGGTGAGAAAGTCTCATCGTAGTCAACCCCTTGAACTTGTCGAAAACCTTTCATGACAAGTTGAGCTTTGTAGACAGTGATATTACCATCAGTGTCTGTCTTACTCTGATGATCCATTTACTTTCAATGGCTTGTCGATCATCGGGCAAGTCCATGAAAGTCCACACTTTGTTCTCATACATGGATCCTATCTTAGATTTCATGGCCTCAAGCCATTTGTCGGAATCTGGGCTCATCATAGCTTCTTCATAGTTCGTAGGTTCGCCGTTGTCTAATAACATGACTTCCAGGACAGGATTACCGTACCACTCTGGTGCGGAATGTGTTCTGGTTGACCTACGAAGTTCAGTAGTAACTTGATCCGAAGTTTCATGATCATCACCATTAGCTTCCTCTCTAGTTGGTGTAGGCATCACGGTAACGGTTTTCTCTGATGTGCTACTTTCCAATTCAAGAGAAGGTACAATTACCTCATCAAGTTCTACTTTCCTCCCACTCACTTCTTTCAAGAGAAACTCCTTCTCTAGAAGCAAAGATCTTGCCTTCGGATCTATGGTAGAAGGTGTACCCAATAGTTTCCTTAGGGTATCCTATGAAGATGCACTTCTCCGATTTGGGTTCGAGCTTATCAGGCTGAAGCCTTTTGACATAAGCGTCGCATCCCCAAACTTTAAGAAATGACAGCTTAGGTTTCTTGCCAAACCATACTTCATACAGTGTCATCTCAACGGATTTAGACGGTGCCCTATTTAACGTGAATGCGGCTGTCTCTAATGCATAACCCCAAAATGATAAAGGCAAATCGGTAAGAGACATCATAGAATGCACCATATCTAATAAAGTACGGTTATGATGTTCGGACACACCATTACGCTGTGGTATTCCAGGTGGCGTGAGTTGTGAAACAATTCCATATTGTCTTAAATGAAGGCCAAACTCGTAACTCAAATATTCGCCTCCGCGATTAGATCATAGAAACTTTATTTTCTTATTACGATGATTCTCCACTTCACTCTGAGATTCTTTGAACTTTTCAGACTTGTGTTTCATTAAGTAGATATATCCATACCTACTCAAATCATCTATGAAGGTCAGATAATGACGATACCCGCCGCGTGCCTCAACACTCATCGGACCGCATACATCGGTATGTATTATTTCCAATAAGTCATTAGCTCGCTCCATTGTTCCAGAGAATAGAGTTTCAGTCATCTTACCCATGAGGCATGGTTTGCAAGTATCAAATGATTCATAATCAAGTGATTCCAAAAGTCCATCAGCATGGAGTTTCTTCATGCGCTCTACACCAATATGACCTAAACGGTAGTGCCACAAGTATGTTGCACTATCACTATCAAATTTGCATCTTTTGGCATCAATATTATGAATATGTGTATCACTATGATCGAAATTCAATAAACCATTCACATTGGGTGTATGACCATAGAAGGTTTTATTCATGTAAACAGAACAATAATTATTCTCTGACTTAGATGAATAACTGTATTGCAATAAACACGATCTAATCATGTTCATGCTCAACGCAAACACCAAATAACATTTATTTAGGCTCAACACTAATCCCGAGGGTAGAGGGAGTGTGCGATGGTGATCATATCAATCTTGGAAACACTTCCAACACACATCGTCACCTCGCCCTTAACTAGTCTCCGTTTATTCTGCAACTCCTGTTTCTAGTTACTAATCTTAGCAACTGAACCGGTATCAAATACACAGGGGCTAATACGAGCACCAGTAAGGTACACATCAATAACATGTATATCAAATATACCTTTGTTTACTTTGCCATCCTTCTTATCTGCTAAGTATTTGGGGCAGTTCCACTTCCAGTGACCATTTTCTTTGCAGTAGAAGCACTCAATTTCAGGCTTGGGTCCAGCTTTGGGCTTCTTCACGGGAGCGGCAACTTGCTTGCCATTCTTCTTGAAGTTCCCTTTCTTTCCCTTGCCCTTTTTCTTGAAACTAGTGGTCTTGTTAACCATCAACACTTGATGCTCCTTCTTGATTTCTTCCTCCACTGATTTCAGCATCGCGAAGAGCTCAGGAATCATTTTCGTCATCCCTTGCATATTATAGTTCATCACGAAGCCTTTGTAGCTTAGTGGCAGTGACTGAAGAACTCTGTCAATAACACTCTCAACTGGAAGATCAATTCCCAACTGAGTCAAGTGGTTATGATACCCAGACATTTTGAGTATGTGTACACTGACAGAACTGTTCTCCTCCATCTTGCAGCTATAGAACTTGCTGGAGATTTTATATCTCTCAACCCGGGCATTAGCTTGAAATATCAACTTCAGCTCTTGGAACATCTCATATGCTCCTAGCGTTCAAAACGTCTTTGAAGTCCCAGTTCTAAGCCGTAAAGCATGGCACACTGAACTATTGAGTAGTCATCAGATCGAGACTGCCAGACGTTCATAACATCTGAAGTAGCTCCTGCAGTAGGTCTGTCACCTAGCGGTGCATCAAGGACATAATTCTTCTGTGCAGCAATGAGGATAATCCTCAAGTTATGGACCCAGTCCGTGTAGTTGCTACCATCATCTTTCAACTTAGCTTTCTCTAGGAACGCATTAAAATTCAAGGGAACGGTAGCACGGGCCATTGATCTACAACATAGATATGCAAAAACTATTAAGACTAAGTTCATGATAAATTAAGTTCAATTAATCAAATTACTAATGAACTCCCACTTAAATTAACATCCCTCAAGTTATCTAAGTGATACATGATCCAAATCAACTAACCCATGTCCGATCATCACGTGAGATGGGGTAGTCATGAATGGTGAACATCTCTATGTTGATCATATCTACTATATGACTCACGTTTGACCTTTCGGTCTCCAGTGTTCCGAGACCATGTCTGTACATGCTAGGCTTGTCAAGGTTAACCCAAGTATTCTGCATATGCAAAACTGGCTTACACTCGTTGTATGTGAACATAGAGTCTATCACACCCGATCATCACGAGGTGCCTCGAAATGACGAACTTTAGCAACGGTGCATACTTGGGGAGAACACTTTTATCTTGAAATTAAGTGAAGGGATCATCTTATAATGTTACCGTCGTTCTTAGCAAAATAAGATGCATAAAGGATAAACATCACATGCAATCAAAATATGTGACATGATGACCATCATCATCTTGTGCTTTTGATCTCCATCTCCAAAGCATCGGCATGATCTCCATCGTCACCAACACGACACCTTGATCTACATCGTTGCGTTGGGGTCATCTCGCCAACTATTGCTTCTACAACTATTGCTAATGCATAGCGATAAAGTAAAGCAATTACATGGTGCTTAGTGATTGACACGCAGGTCATACAATAATTAAAGACAACCCTAAGGCTCCTGCCAGTTGTCGTACTCATCGACATGCAAGTCGTGAACTTATTACAAAACATGATCATATCACACATCAACATATACCACATCATATCTTGACCATATCACATCACAACATGCCCTGCAAAAACAAGTTAGATGTCCTCTACTTTGTTGTTGCAAGTTTTACGTGGCTGCTACGGGCAACTAGCAAGAACCGTTATTAACTACGCAAAACCACAATGGTGATTATCAAGTTTGCTGTTTTAACCTTCTGCAAGGACCGACCGTAGTCAAATTCGATTCAACTAAAGTAGGAGAAACAGACACCCGCCAGCCACCTTTATGCAAAACAAGTTGCATGTCAGTCGGTGGAACCGGTCTCATGTGCGTGGACATGTAAGGTTGGTCCGGGCTGCTTCATCCCACAATACCGCTGAATCAAAATAAGACGTTGGTGGTAAGCAGTATGAACCTCACCGCCCACAACTCCTTTGTGTTCTACTTGTGCTTATCATCTACGCATAGACCTGGCTTTGATACCACTGTTGGGGAACGTTGCATGGAAAACAAAAAAATTCTACGCACACGCAAGATCTATCCATGGAGATGCATAGCTACGAGAGGGGGAGAGCATCTACATACCCTTGTAGATCGCTAGGCGGAAGCGTTCATCACGCGGTTGATGTAGTCGTACTCTTCGCGATCCGATCACGATCCAAACGATCTAGTGCCGAACGGACGACACCTCCGAGTTTAGCACATGTGCAGATCGATGATGTCTCCTCCTTCTTGATCCAGCAAGCGGGAGAGGATAATTAGATGGGATTACAACCAACACAACGACGTAGTGGTGATGGTGGTGGTGGAGCACCGACAGCGCTTCGCTAAGCGTCGCCGGGACGAGGCGGCGGAACTACGGAGTAACGGGAGAGAGAGGGGCACCAAGGGCTTGGTGTGTCCTCTTGGGGCGCCCCCTCCCCTCTATATATAGGTGGAGGGGCGTGGGAACAGCCCCTCCAAGCCCTAGGGCGCAGCTAAGGGGGAGAGGACTTGGACTCCAAGTCCAATCCTATTCCTACTAGGACTCCTTCCTTTTTTGCCTTCCCTAGCCACATGGGCTTTTGAGGACTTGGTGCGCCTAGCCCAATAAGGCCAGGGTGCCTCCCCGCAGCCCATGCTAGTCCTTGGGTCATGATGGACCCACTTGTGGACTTCCAGACCCCTCTGGAATCCTCCGAAACCTTCTGGAAGCTTCCCGGTACAATACCGAAAAAACTGCACCTTTTTCCGGAACCCAAAATATGACTTCCCATGTATAAATCTTTACCTCTCGACCATTCCGAGACTCCTCGTGATGTCCGGGATCTAATCCGGGACTCCGAACAACATTTGGTTACCACTAATCAAATATCCCAATACTACTCTAGTGTCAACGAACGTTAAGCATGCGACCATGCGGGTTCGGGAATTATGTAGTCATGACCGAGACACCTCTCCGGTCAATAACCAATAGCGGGATCTGGATGCCCATATTGATTCCTACATATTCCATGAAGATCTTTTATCGGTTGAACCTTTAAGACAACATACGTAATTCCCTTTGTCTGTTGGTATGTTACTTGCCCAAGATTCGATCGTCGGTATCTTTATACCTAGTTCAATCTCGTTACCGGCAAGTCTCTTTACTCGTTCCGTAATACATCATCTTGCAACTAACTCCTTAGTCACTTTGCTTGCAAGCTTCTTGTGATGTGTATTACCGAGAGGGCCCAGAGATACCTCTCCATCATATGGAGTGACAAATCCCAATCTCGATTCACGCCAACTCAACAGATACCTTTAGAGATACCTGTAGAGCATCTTTATGATCACCCAGTTACGTTGTGACGTTTGATAGCACACAAGGTATCCGGTATCCGGGAGTTGCATGATCTCATGGTCGAAGAAACATGTATTTGACATTAAGAAAGCAGTAGCAATAAACTGAACGATCATATGCTATGCTAACGGTTGGGTCTTGTCCATCACATCATTCTCCTAATGATGTGATCCCATTATCAAGTGAGAACTCATGTCTATGCACTAGTACAACGAGGTGCTATACAAACTGTTTTTAACCCCTTTCCGCGATGGTGTTTGGAACCGTCGCCAAGTGAGTGACTGCGATAGGGGGGTCCTTCCCACACGACCCAAAAACCGTCGGGGATAGGGAGCCTTGATGCATACAGTTGTCCCTATAAAACTATTTCTGATATCTCAAATATCCAAAACGCTCCATCCTTGCAACTCGTTTGTGATCGCATTGCCATCACAGTCGGTATTCTGTGGTGCTACGTTTATGATGCGCGACCCATCACAAACAGTTCACGATTATAGAAGCAGACAATCACACACATTTACTTTTCCTCGACTGTATGCGATTCGATGTAAGAGCGCACACAGTTGTCACTATAAAACTGTATGCGAAGCTTGAATACATCCCACACGATTCATCCATCGTACCTGCGTCGGATGAAGACCTATCGCACACGTTCTTCTATGACCAAACGTTTGCGATGCGCACAACATCATAAACAGTCCATAATTGCGAAGCATGTGTGATAGGGTGACTATTGCAAATATTTAATAAGAAAGAACTGTGTGCGATGCTGTTGTTAATCGCACACGTTTTTTCTTGGCTAATCGTGTGTGCAGTAGAGATTGATCGCACACATAGTGGATCCTAGAAACGAGTCTGATCTCCACATCTATCGCAAATGTTTCACTTTCGCAAACCGTGTGCAGTGTAATCCCTAATTTAAAAATCACATGTTTTGAATTTAAAAGTAGGCAATCACTTATTTCATATCCAACCATGTTTATTACAAATATAGGTTCAACCATGATAACCCACAAGTATAGGGGATCGCAACAGTTTTCGAGGGTAGAGTATTCAACCCAAATTTACTGATTCGACACAAAGGGGGCCAAAGAATACTTGAGAGTATTAGCAACTGAGTTGTCAATTCAATCACACCTGGAGATTAATTATCTGTAGCAAAGTGATCAGTAGCACAGTAATATGATAGTTTTGATAGTAGTAGCAGCAGCAGTAACGATAACAGTGATAGCAGTAGTTTCGTAGCAAGTGCAATAGTAACAGCAGCAGTAGTAACTTAGCAAGATCAATATGTAGGAAAATCGTAGGCATTGGATCGGTAATTTGTTGGATGATATTCATCATGAGACAGTTATAACCTAGGGCGATACGGCACTAGCTCCAGTTCATAAATATAATGTTGGCATGTATTCCGTAAATAGTCATACGCGCTTATGGAAAGAACTTGCATGACATCTTTTGTCCTACCCTCCCATGGCAGCGGGGTCCATATTGGAAACTAAGGGATACTAAGGCCTCCTTTTAATAGAGAACCAGAACAAAGCATTAACACACGGTGAATACATGAACTCCTCAAACTACGGTCATCACCGGGAGTGGTCCCGACTATTGTCACTCCAGGGTTGCCGGATCATAACACGTAGTAGGTGACTATAACTTGCAAGATCGGATCTAGAACATGGATATAATGGTGATAACATAAACAATTCAGATCTAAAATCATGGCACCCGGGCCCAAAGTGACAAGCATTAAGCATGGCAAAGTCATAGCAACATCAATCTCAGAACATAATGGATACTAGGGATCAAGCCCTAACAAAACTAACTCGATTACATGATGAATCTCATCCAACTCCTCACCGACCAGTGAGCCTACGAAGGAATTACTCACTCCCGGTGGGGAGCATCATGGAATTGGCGATGGAGAAGGGTTGGTGATGACGAATATGGAAGATCCCCCTCTCCGGAGCCCCAAACGGACTCCAGATCTGGCATCCCGATGAAGAACAGGAGGTGGCGGCAGCTTCGTCTCGCGGAACGCGATAATTCTTTCTTCCTGATTTTTTTCTGGAAAAAATGTGATTTTATAGCATCGGTTTCAGGGTCTACAAGGCCACCAGGTGGGGACAACCCACCTGGGCGTGCCTGGAGGGGGTGGCGCGCCCTGGGGGGGGGGGGGGTTTTGCCCACCCAGGTGCCCCCCTCCGGTGGTTCTTGGCTCCAGTATTTTTCTTTTATTGTATAAAAATTCCTCGCAAAGTTTCGTTCCATTCCGAGAACTTTTATTTCTACACAAAAACAACACCATGGTAGTTCTGCTGAAAACAGCATCAGTCCAGGTTAGTTTCATTCAAATCATGCAAATTAGAGTCCAAAACAAGAGGAAAAGCGTTAGGAAAAGTAGATACGACGGAGACGTATCAACTCCCCCAAGCTTAAACCTTTGCTTGTCCTCAAGCAATTCAGTTGATAAACTGAAAGTGAAAAAGAAAAACTTTTACGAACTCTTTTGCTCTTGTTTGCATAAATAAGCTTAAGTAGCACCCAGGTTTTCAGCAAAGATTATAACTAACCATGTTGACAATAACTCTTAAAAATTACATTAACTCATAACAATGTCATAATCAGCTAGCGAGCAATAATAAGATATCTCGAACAACAACACGTTATTAAAACAACCATGATATAATATAACAATAGTGGTATCTCGCTAGCCCTTTCTGAGACCGCAAAACATAAATGCAGAGCACCTCCAAAGTCCGAGCAGCGACTAAACATTGTAAGTCATGGTAGAAAAGATCTAGTCATGATGCACCCAACATTAGCTACACACAATGCATAAGCATGACAGCAGTGCTCTTAGGTTCTGGCGCTTATTTGAGAAGGTGATGACACAACATAAAAGTAAATAGATAGTCCCTTCGCAGAGGGAAGCAGTGATTTGCAGAGGTGCCAGAGCTCAAGTTTTAAAAACAGAGGTAAATGAAATTTTGAGAGATGCACTCTTCTTGTTTACTTCGCGACCATCAGTTATCAATATCTTCCATGCTAAACACATTAGTGGCGGTTCCCAAGCAATAAAAGTAAAGGTTTACTCCCCCTCCACCAACATTCACACTCCACGGCTTGTCCGAAACAACGGGTGCCGTCCATACCAACAACAGTCCCGGGGGAGTTTTGTTTAATTATTTGCATTTTGAGTTCGGGACTGGGAATCCCTATTACCGCCCCTCTCGTGCAAGGACGAGCGAATAAACACTCATCATGAGAATAACCCGCTTAGCATGGAAGATACTAACTACCTCCTGTCGCCCTATGAACAATCCAGGCACACAAAAAGGATATTTATTTGAGGTTTTTTAGAGGTGGCACATGCAAATTTACTTAGGACGGCAGGGTAATACCGCATATAGGTAGGTATGGTGGACTCATCTGGAATAACTTGGGTTTCAGGTTTTTCATGCACAAGCAGAATTCCCACTTAGTACAGGCGACGGCTAGCAAATAGGTTGAGAAGCGGCCAGCTAGAGAGCAACAACGATCATGAACATGCATTATGCATAAGTAACATTGGATACTAGCATGAGTAGGATATGAACACCATGAACATAAATATCATAGAGGCTATGTTGGTTTTGATTCAACTACATGCATGACCATGTGCCAAGTCAAGCCACTCGAACATTCAGAGGAGGATACCATATCATCATACTACATCACAATCATTTTAACCAATGTTGACATCCAAGATAAATCATGATACTACATCACAATCATTTTAACCAATGTTGACATCCAAGATAAATCATTATCCACTCCTAGCTACTTATGCATGGCATGAGAAACTATAATATCTAATTGTCATTGCAAACATGTTTGATCATAATAGGCTGAATCATGGATACTAGGTTAAACATATTTACAAAAACAGAACAAGTCGAGTTCATACCCGTTTCTCTCTGCCACGGCCAGTTCATCAAATATTGTCATTATTGCCTTTCACTTGCATGACCGAACGATTTGAAAATAATAATAGTGCAAGAGTGCCGTGGACTAAGCTGGAATCTGCAAACATTTTATTCAAAAGGAGAAGACAAGGTAAATTGGGCTCTTTGTTAGATTAACAATAACGCATATGAGAGCCACTCAACATTTTCATCGTGGTCTTCTCCTTGGTATGACTCAATAAAAGAAAAGAAGTTCAGAGAAACACACTGAAATATTTTTGGAGTTTTTGGTTTTCTGAAGGAAAGCAAATAAAAGGGGAAAAACAAAAATGAGAAAACTATTTACACGGGAAAGCTCCCAACAAGCAAAAGGAAATCTTTTTGGGTTTTTCTTTTTAGTGCTACAAGAATTTAAACTAGGAAGAAAAATAAAAAAGAAGCGAGAAATATTTTTGGATTTTCTCAAAGTTTTTCAAACACACAAGAAAGCGAGAAAATAAATTAAGCATGGATAATACAATGAAAAAGTGAGGACACCGACGAATGAAATGTGTGAACATGAATGTAATGTCGGTGGAAATACGTACTCCCCCAAGCTTAGGCTTTTGGCCTAGCTTGGTAATCACCAATCGTAGAAGCCATGAGGTCCTATGTTGAAGTGCTGAGGTGCGGGCACCTGTGGATCCCACTGCTGAGGCTCCTCCTGTGCTGCAGCCTGGTTGTTCCGAGAAGCGATGATGTCCTTAGCCATAATCCTGTATCCGTGCCTGGCAAAAGGATCAAACAAAGCAGGTGCAGGCAGCGGAATAATATCACGAGTTTTCTCACTAAAAACTAAGTTATAAGGAATAGGAATATCAGGGTAGTCAGCAGCAATAAACTGGTGGTGTTCCATGGCCGCGCAGTCTAAGTAGACTTTGGGCAAAGGATAATCATGCTGGCGTATCTGAATATTAAAGCGAGCTGCCAAGCGAGTAGCATAGATACCACCATGTATTTTACCTTTGGATTTATTAATGTGGAGGCGGCATGCCACAATAGCTCCCAAGCTATAAGTGTTGTCGCCTTCCAGTGCATGACGTAAAGCGGCAAGGTCTGGGGCACTGAGTGCACCCACCTTCTCTCTAGCAAGCAAGCACTTTGTAATGAAAAGAGAAAAATAATGAACAACAGGAAATTGCAAGCTAGTGGCGGTGACACTCGACACTCCTCTCTCATCCCCCATAGACAGAGTACGATAAAAACCTTCAAACTCTGCAGGCCTAGGCTCTACTAACCCACCATCAGAAGGAAGCAAGCATATTTCACAGAATTTGGTAAGCGGTATCTGATGGGATTCAACGTATAAATTAAACTGCACTTTAGGGGGATTATTCCTAGGAAGGAAATTAAAACTTTGCACAAAGGAATTTGTGAGGAGATGATACTGTTCACACTCAGCTGTGATGAAGTCGGTGAGGCCGGCATTAGCAGCATATTGTGCAAACTCTTGGAGGATTCCGGCCCCTTCCATGAACGGGGTATGCGGCCATTCGCACGGCCGTAGCTCTGCCAACCTCCGGGTGCGGAGATCACTGTCAGATGACTCTCCAATCACCCCCTTGGAGTTCTTCTTGGAAGCAAACTTCCTAAAGATACTCATGTTTTTCCTATTAACAAAAATTCTGAAAAATTTAGTCCATAAAATTTTCTTAACAAAACTTTACAAGATTGGTAACAACTACTCATAGGGAAGCATAGAGGCCATAGCAAGCATTCAAACTACTTAGAACTCTAAGAATTCGACATGCAAGCTCATCTACAGCAGCACCAAGAGTAGCTAATTATTCAAAATATAAACAACTAAAGCAAAAACTAATTGGACACACGGAGGAGTCACATACCAAACAACAATCCCCCAAAACAGTTTTGGAAATGGTGCTTCGAGCAAAGAGATCGAAATCCGCGGGTTTGAGAGCAAGAACACACGAGCAAAAGCAATGGTGAATTTTTTCTGGAGGTAGGTGATGATGTGGATGAAGAGATAAGTGAGGGGGTCCACGTGAGGACCACAACCCACCAGGGTGCGCCTGGGGGTCCTGGCACGCCCAGGTGGGTTGTGCCAACCTGGTGCACCTCCCTCTGATATTATTTGCACCAAAAATTCTTAAATATTCAGAAAAAAATCGTATTAAATTTTCAGAGCATTCTGAGAACTTTTATTTTTGGGTCATTTTTTTAATGCATGGAAAACTCAAAAAACAGACAAAACATGGCATTTTATTTTATTTAACTAATAAAAACAGAAAACTAAAGGTAGGGACAGAAGGTAGTGCTCACTAAATTCATCAACTTCATACCTCTAAAAAATGATCCATTAATAAGGTTGATCAAGTCTTATTAACAACCACTTTCGATTAGCATGAAACCGAAGAACTTTCGTAAATCACTAAGTTATCTCAACGGGGATATGAATTTCCCCAACAATAAGCATTTCATATTTCTTTTTAACAGTAGATAGAGGTAGTTGAAAACTTCCAATAGTGATTGTCGAAGATTTTTCAATAACATTAATACCATTCACTTGAAATAGTTTCTTCAGAAAGTGCATCGTATGCTCATTACCATTGATATGAAAAGTGACCTTGCTTTTATTGCAATCAATAACAGCCCCTGCAGTATTCAAAAAGGGTCTACCAAGGATAATCGACATGTTGTCGTCCTCGGGCATCTCAAGTATAACAAAGTCAGTCAAAATAGTAACATTAGCAACAACAACGGGCACATCCTCACAAATACCGATAGGTATGGCAGTTGATTTGTCAGCCATTTGCAAAGATATTTCAGTAGGTGTGAGTTTATTCAAGTCAAGTCTTTTATATAAAGAGAAAGGCATAACACTAACACCAGCTCCTAAATCACACAAAGCAGTTTTCACATAATTTCTTTTGATGGAGCAAGGTATAGTTGGTATTCCCGGATCTCCAAGTTTTTTAGGTACTCCATCTTTAAAGGTATAATTAGCAAGCATAGTGGAGATTTCAGCTTCCGGTATTTTTCTCTTATTGGTGATGATGTCTTTCATGTACTTTGCATAAGGAGGCATTTTAAGGATATCAGTCAAGCGAGTACGCAGAAAGACTGGCCTCAGCATTTCAGCAAAGCGTTCAAATTCTTCATCATATTTCTTTTTAGTTGACTTAGGTGGAAAGGGCATAGGTTTTTGAACCCATGGTTCTCTTTCTGTCGGCGTACGACACCTATGGGATCCGAAGGACCCCTTTACGATTCGGCAGGGAGAGAGGTATGCACAAAGAGCAGAACCGAGGACCAGCGCGAGGGGATTTTTACCCAGGTTCGGGCCGCTGATCAGCGTAAAACCCTACTCCTGCTTTAGTTTATTATCAGTGTATTCGTCCCAGTTCTTGGAGCGCTTGCAATGAACAGTGTGTTCATGCAGCGGCTACGCATGCAGAATGGGCCGAGAGAGTTCTTCTCCCCTGTAGCAGTTGCCTTGGGCCTCCTTTTATATGCTTGAAGGGGTCACCACAGTGGCGAACTATTCACATGCAAGGTGTAAAGTAGCTACAGGGTTATCATACCTAACCACTGGCGGTTTAGGACAAATGCATTTAATGCACCATGAAGTGTCCGTTTAGGTGTCCCTACTTTCTTGGGGATGGAAAAAGGGGCCATCCCATCAGCACCGCTTAAGCTCACCTTCACTAGCGCCTTGCCACGCATCCAGAGATGGGGCCAGAATGCCAGGCTTGGTCGCTACGCTGGAGCGGTGGCACAGTGGCGGAACCTTGCCGGGGTGCGAATCTTGCCAGGCTCTGCGGGCTACCCCGGCAATATCTTGCCGGGCTCCGCAGGCTACCCCGGCAAGATCTTGCCGGGGGCCGAGCCCTTGATCTCCAGTTCTCCTTATCTTCTGGTCCTTGGCTTGAATGTCTCTGATAATCTTGGATTAATCTTCAGCCGTTCCCCAACAAGCCTTGCCGCAGGTACGGCTACAACCGCCCGTGCACAAGTACGGGGTACTAAAGGCCCAATACTTAGTACACCAACAGGAGCCCCGGGCCTAGGCCACACACGAGTGCGAGGCATTGTTGGGCTAGGCCCAAACAGTGCACGGGCACGCGTGGCAGGGGTTAACTGCTTGTAATTATTCCGCTTACTGCGCTTCCCCACTACGCGCGTTGAATGCGCGACGTGGGAAGCGTGCGCTGAACGGCCGTGGCCGTAGCGCGCTTGTATAGGCATGTTCACATTGGGCAGTAAAAGAGGCAGCCTCGCTCCTTCCCCGTAAAAAGGAATCCGCAGAGGCGCCGCCCATTTACACCCTCTTCTTTCCAATCTGGAATCCGCCATTACTTTCTTCCCCCTGAGCCCAGAGCAGAACTTCTCCCCATCCGCTCACCGTCTCCGCACCCGCTCTATCTTTGGCTTCCGCCTTCGCTATCACCATGCCACCCAAGGCTAGCAAGGGCAAAGGCAAGAGCAAGGAGACGAAGGCCGATGTCCCGGAGAGCGAGCTGGCGAAGATGCGGAAGAAGTATGTCGTCTTTGCTCCGACGCTCGACGCGAAAGCCTTGAAGAACCGGTACCAGTGCATGTGGGCGAGGGAGACGCAGGCTCACCCCGCAACTCGCGTGGCCCCAGGTTCTTCTTTCAAAGGCGGACCAGATAAATTTCCCTTCTTTGTTGCTTACTTTTATTGCGGGCTCTGTCCTCCATTCTCCGATTTCTTTATCGACATCATGTACACATACGGCTTCTGTCTTCTGGATTTCACGCCGAATGCCGTAACATGTATGTCTATCTTTGCTCATCTTTGCGAAAACTTCGCCGGAGTAGTTCCCAACACTGCCCTCTTCCGCCATTACTTTGTTCCTCGCATCCAAAAAGGGGATGCCCTTTCCGGTTCTATCGCCTGGATCCCAAGGGCATGGAACAAAGAAATATATCCAGATGGAGTTTACCGCGAGAAGTGGGAAGAATGGTGGTCCGAGTGGTGCTGGATCAAGGAAGCAGATCCCCATCCATTCTGTTCGCCCCGACAGCAAAAAGTGGTCCATGGCGAGGACTGGAGTAATCTTGACGCTCAAGATGACAAGCTCATGATCGCCACCACCAGGATTCTCCGTCTTAAAGCTGCCGGGCTCACAATAGAGATGATTGGGTCTGACTTCCTTCGCCGCCGCATCGCCCCTCTGCAGAATAAGGGGAGACCAGCTTGGGAGTTCCAGAACGCGGCAGACATCATGAGGCTACGCCCCAGATTAAACAGCAACTTGACAATCATGCAGCTTGCCACTCTTCGCCATAAGCTATTCCAGCGTGATGACAAGCATAGGTTGCCAGCGAGAATTATCCCTTTGTGTAACAACTCTGCCCTGGGGTCGATCATCGCCACAATGCCAATGTTCAACGCCCATGGCCTTGATGCAACTTGGGTCGAGCCATCTGAGGAGCAGGCGCAGATGTTCTTTGACAACTTGTCGGAGAGGGCCATCCGGGAAGAAACAGGACTCGTCCGCGCCACCACCGACGAGGAAGTGGCGTATATTGCCACTAGGGTGGAAGAGGCGAACCTTGCCGCGGAGGCCGGCGACGTCGGCTTCACGGAATGGGAAACCAGCGACGCAGAGGTCGTTTTGGAAGAAGATCCTGCCGGGGAGGATAATGCTGCCGGGGAGCAGAGTGGCACAGCCGCTGAAAACTCGTCTGATGAGGACGCAGCCGAAGAACAGCCACAAGAGGAGCCCCCAGCTCCAAAGAGGGCAAAGCGTGTCCTTCGGAAAGCCGTCTCTGATGCCCTAGCAAATCAACCTTCTTCGAGCAGTGATGCTCCCGGCAAGAAGGCGGCCGGCAAGGCTGCACCACGGCAAGGAGTTCTACAGCAATCCATGCAGCGCACGAGACACACACCTATGGCAACCACTAGGGTGGCAGGGGCGTCCCACACAACAGCACAACCAGAGGTTGAGGCGACAGAGTCGCGCCAACCCCCTGCACCTGCTGCAGCCAAGCGATCCAGGACCCCTCCTCTGCCTCCCCATAGACGCCGCAACGGAGGTCGATTTCGACATCTCCGGTTTTAGCCCGGAACGAGAAGAGGAAGAGTAAATATCCTGTCACAACCTTTATCTCCCAAATTCTGAATTCAATTGATCTCATTGTCTTGCTTTGTCTTGTCTTTGCAGTGACCAATGTTAAGGATATCGCTTATCATTATCGTCTCGGTCAGCTAGGGATTAGTGATTAATTAGAAATCGGCCGATTAATCGATTTTATCGGTCGACTATTAATCCGATTTTTTTTTTTGCAAATCTCATGTTCCCAACACTAAAATACACTATATTCAACAGCAAAACAATATTTGACAGAAGTGTTACCTTGATTCCTAGCCTTTGAATCCTCGTATAATGACAAACAAAATAGACAACAGTACATATTGCGTAACAAGGCCCACAAAACATAAATAAACATAGTTTTTGCAAACACAGTGCTATGAATAGGTCTGATTTATCGGTAGATTCCTGATAAATCGCTTGTCAAAGCGATAAATCGGTCCAAAAGATAAACGGTGAAGATAAGGCATAAAGGGCGAACGGCGATAAATTGGAAGATTAATCGCTGAATCGGAAGATTTTTTGAACGGCGGCAGTGACGCAGAAACTTTGGCGGAAAGGACGGCGAAAAGGGCGAAGACTTCCATGGGTGACGAGCCCTCGACAAGCTTTGCGAGCGTGCCAGCAACTATCGTCATCGGCCCGGAGCTTAGCCCTCAACGCAGCCCCCAGCGCAGCCCCCAGCGTGAGTTCACTACTCATCTTCCGCTGGCGGGTGCTGAGGTTTCTACCTTTGCCGCTAATATCTTTGGGCTTGCAGGAGGAGGACAACAACAGGGAGAGTCATTGGAGGACGCCCCCATCGCGCCGCCTCCGTCAACCACGCCGCCCGCAAGCGCATCTCCGGCAAGAGCTCCTACTGACGAGCCTACCTTGGAGGAGGAGGAGCCAGCAAACATGGGCACCGGCAACCTTTCCCCAGCAACCCATGTTGCCGGGAGGGATGAAACCACCCCTCAATAGCTCGACGCAGGTGACTGCTTGCCTCAGAGCACTTGTCATTCTTTCCTTTATCTTTCTTTCTCTTTGTCTTCTTGAACTTCAATCTTGATCTTATTTCGTTTCCTTCCTTCATCCTCCAGAATTCCCTGTGATGGAACACATGGATGTCGACGTTGTCATCGAGGAGACCGCCAGAGACGCCGCCGCCGAAGCTGACGAGATCGCTGCTAGCGAGGCCGCCAAAGACGTCACTGTCGAGGTCAGCGAAGCTGCTGCCGAGGAAGCCGCCAAGGAATTTGCCGAGAGGGCTGGCGAGGAGACTGATGACCGTACTGACAGCATTCCTGCCGCAGGAGCGCCAGGCGCTACATCGGCCACAGAGCCCCCAACCACCGGTGAGACGGTCGTCGAGGATCAACCATCGACATCCGAGGCTCCCTCATCGAGCAAATATCTCAAGGTTGGCGACAACCTATTCATCAACTTGCCAGGCACGGCAAGTATTGGAGTGCCAACGGAAGGGGAAACCTTTGATGAAGAAATCATCATCGCTGCCCGGCTCGAAATCATTAATGAACCAAGCGCCAGCAGTGGCAAATGAAGAAGATCAGCTTCTTCAGGCTATGGGCGATAATTTCCGCAAGCTCCAAGCACTCCACCGTGCTCGAAAGGAGAAGGCAGATTCCAGAGTTGCAATTGTCGAAGCAGCCGAGGCAGATTTCCAGAAGCGCGTTGAGCAGATGCAGAACTGGTACGCCGAGGCCCTTCAGAAGTTGACTGCCAGCCGGGAACAAGTGAGCCAAAGCTGGACGGAGCTCCTCCTGAGGCAATCCGACATAGAGAAGGCGCAAGAGGAAAATGCGCAAAGGATTGCCGCTGAGGAAGCCCTCTTGATGGAGCGCCGCATTGGGCTTGATGCTCACAAAGAAGATCTTGCCACGCGCGAGCAGGCACTTGCTGCCAAACTCCACAGCAAGGACGAAGAGATTGAAAAACTTGTCACGCAGCGGACCCAGGAGCTGGAGCAGAAACACAAGGAGGCGCTCGAAGCTTCAACTGCAGATCACGCCAGCAAGCTCAAGGAAACCATCGATGCCGCCAAGGCTGCAGAGGCCGCCAAGAACGAGCTGAGCAACCAAGTGAAGAAACTGGAGGCGGATCTTGAGGAACACAGCAAGGAGCTCTTGACGCTCAAGGGCGACAGGGAGAAAACTCTCCACAGCCTGGCGGAGATGCAAATTGCCATATCCGACAAGACCAAGCAGCTCTCTTCAGCCAACGATGCCATTGCCGATCTGAGGCTGAAGCTAACCACGCTGGAAAAGTCTCTTGAGGACGGCAGGGCCCGCGAGAAGGCCCTAAGAAAAGATCTTTAGGATGAGAAGAACTTGCTCAAGAGCGCTGCCGCCGCCCAAATCGACTATGAGAAGGGTGTGAAAATCTGGACTGGTCGCCTTGTCGACACCGCGGAGAGGCTCATAGCACAATTGTCATCCATGGGCCAGGATGGCCTGTAAAACTTCAGGTATTCCTCTGAAGAAAGGATATCCTCAAGCGCCAGGTTGACCATGTTTTTCGAAAGCATCATTGATGCTCTGAAGCTGCTACAGTCCAACCGAGCGACCCAACTGGCCAACGAATCCTGCAAACTTTGCCGGGCCGTCCTTCGCAAGGTACTCGTCAAGGTGGTACATAAGAACCCTAGCGTTGATCTCACCAACGTGCTCGATCGCTTGCCGAAGGATGCAGATCTCAAAGCACTTGAGGAGCTTGTCGCGCCCATCCTTGAGAAGGTGGATTCAATCAAGAGGGTTGAAGGCCAGCGCAGGGACTAGCCGTCTCACTTTTCCTTGCCGCCACCATTCCATGCCAAAGACAATTTAGTCTTAAGTTAGAACTACGGCAATTATCAATGTAATATAATTTGCTATGATTGAATACATGCATGCTATTTCTCCTGTCCAATTTCTTCCCGTATGGTATACGCCCTACGCTTACTAGAAACTTGCTGGCGTGCAACCTGCCGCGAGCGCTGGGTGCGGGACTTCAGCAGCCTGCTGGAGGTGCAGCAGCCGGCAAGACACCTTGGTGCTCTTGGTGCAGCCACTTAAACTGTTGAGCGGACTCGAAACAAAATAAGGGCGCAACCAATTACGACAAGGGTTCCTTCGTGTGCAGGTTTTCCATACAAGGGCCGAAATCGTCTAAAGAAAATAGCCTGATTGTAAAAATTGAAAAACTTGCTCAAAGTTTCGCAACTTAGCTTTCTGTCGTTGTACTCCTTCCGGCAAGATTTCAATTCTGAACATTGCCCATTGGTATCCATACCTTCCTTCCCCCCGGCAAACTTGTGCGTGAAGGAACCTTCTATCCTTTGAGAAAAAGAAAGAAGAGAAAATAAAGATATGGAACCTTGGTGGTTCGTTAATGCTTACCGGGAGCAAGTGTCATACAATATCTCAGACAAGTATGCATATAGATAAACATGGAAATCAATAACAAATGTACAACACTTAAGCTTATTCAACTGCGCACAGGGTCTGTGCCTGGCTTTGTACAAAGGATTATATGCCTTGCCAGCAAAACTCGTACAAAAGGAGGTTGTCGGGAGCCCCCGGCAACCACGCCTTATGGGTAGAACTTGCGAAGATGTTCGATATTCCAAGAATTACTCACTGGAATGCCATCCTCGGTCTCCAGGTGGACAGCGCCGGGCCTGGTAACTCGTACTACCCGATAAGGGCCTTCCCACTTTGGCGTCAACTTGTTTGAATTCTTGGCGGACTGAATCCGTCGAAGAACAAGGTCGCCTTCCTCAAGACTTCGGGCATGAACTTTGCGGCTATGGTAGCGACGCAAAGCTTGCTGGTAGCGTGCAGCTCGCACAACAGCCTGAAGATGATCCTCCTCAAGGAGCACAGCGTCATCTTGCCGCAGTTGCTCTTGCTCAAGCTCATCATAGGCGAGCACTCGAGGTGACCCGTATATGAGTTCTGTGGGGAGAACTGCTTCCGCTCCATAAACCAGAGCGAAGGGTGTCTGGCCAGTAGCTCGATTTGGTGTCGTTCTGATTGACCAAAGAACCGCCGGCAACTCATTTTTCAGCTTGTCAAAAGTTCTGGTCCTGAGACCGCACAACACTTCAGCATTAGCCCTCTCTGCTTGGCCATTGCTTCTCGGGTGAGCAACAGAGGCAAAACAGATTTTGCCGCCAAGATCCTGGATGTACTGCATGAAGGTGCGACTTGTGAATTGTGTGCCGTTGTCGGTGAGGATCCTGTTGGGCACACCAAAACGGCAAACTATCCCTTTAAAGAACTTGACGGCTGATTGTGCTGTCACCTTCCTCACTGCTTCCACCTCCGGCCACTTTGTGAACTTGTCGATTGCAACATACAAGTACTCAAAGCCCCCGGTAGCACGGGGAAAAGGGCCTAGTATGTCGAGCCCCCAGACCGAAAATGGCCAGGAGAGAGGGATTGTCTGAAGAGCTTGAGCTGGCTGATGCGGTTTCTTTGAATGAAACCGGCACGCTTCACACTTGGTTACTAGTGTAGCTGCATCCTGGAGAGCGGTGGGCCAAAAGAAACCTTGTCGGAATGCCTTTCCGACAAGCGCTCTTGATCCTATGTGAGAGCCACATATGCCTCCATGTATCTCAGCCAACAGCTCCAGTCCATCCTCCCGAGGAATACACTTCAATTTCACACCGTTCAGTCTCTTCCTGTACAGAACGCCATCGACGAACTGGTACATGCAAGACTGACGGGCTACTTTTTCCGCTTCTTCCTGCTCCTCAGGGAGTTCTCCTGTCTGAAGGAAATGGATAATGGACTGTGCCCAAGCTGGAGTCTGGGGCTCGACAACTAGGACTAAAGGCATTTCTTCTGCCGGGGGAACATTTGTCTCAACGGCAAGGGCCTGAGCCCCTGCTGGAGCCTGTTGTTCCCCGGCAGGCTTGTCGTTGATCCCGGCAACTTCCTTGCCGGCGGCTCCCGGGAGCTCTGCTGGAAAGTACTGACCATAATTCAACTTCCTTCTCTTTTCTTGCCTCATTGATGGTGTTACAGATGGCTGAGTCAAATGGAGCACAAAAGTCCCTGGTTCCACAGGTAACTTGAGGGCAGCGCGTTTTGACAGGTCATCTGCAATACTATTTTCGGCACGAGGAATGTGCTTTGTTTGCAGATCGTCAAAGTGCTCTTCCATTTTTCTCACTTCATCCACCTAAGCTTGCATCAACGGACTCTGATAATCTTTGTTGACTTGCCTGACAACAAGCTGCGAGTCGCTTCTGATGACGAGCTTCTTGATACCAAGGTCTGCCGTGATCCTGAGACCGGCAAGCAGGCCTTCGTACTCCACAGTGTTGTTCGTCAAGCTCTCCCAGGGAAAATGCATCTGAATTACATACTTGAGGTGCTCTCCGGTGGGTGCGACAAGTAGCACGCCAGCACCGGCGCCTTGCAGCGAGAAAGCCCCGTCAAAGTACATAATCCATTCTTGATCTGTTTCCTTGCCGGGAAGAGTCATTTCTTGAATCTGTTCGTCTAGGGTTGGGGTCCATTCCACAATGAACTCCGCCAAGGCTCTGCTCTGAATTGCTGAAGTACTTTCAAACTTGAGACCAAAGCTTGACAATTCCAACGCCCACTCCATAATCCTGCCGGTTGCCTCTGGATTTCGCAAAATCCGCTGCAACGGGAAGTGAGTGACGACGGTAATCTCATGTGCTTGAAAATAATGGCGCAGCTTCCTCGAGGCCATAAGAAGACCGAAGAGCAGCTTCTGCATACCAGAGTATCTTGACCTAGCTCCCTGCAAAAGAGAGCTAACAAAATAAACTGGGCGCTGCACCATCTTCCTCTTTTGAACTGATTCCTCTGACTGCGCAGATCCTATCTTGCCGGTACCAGACCTTGCCGGGGAAGATCCCGGCGCGTCACTTGGCGGTCCTGCCGCCGCCGTTGCCTCCTCGTCAACTTCTCTTTGCGCCACTAACGCAACACTAACCACTTGATTTGTTGCCACTAGATACAACAACAATGACTCTTGTGGCCTAGGTGCGACTAGCGTCGGCGGAGAGGAGAGGTACCTCTTCAAATCTTGCAACGCTGCCTCCGCTTCCGGAGTCCATTTCATTGGACCTGCCTTCTTCAAAATTTTGAAAAAGGGCAGGGCATGCTCAGCGGATTTGGAGATGAACCTGCTTAGGGCAGCAATGCAACCGGCAAGACGACGTACATCCTTGACGCGTCTTGGTGCTTCAATCTACTCAATAGCTCTGATCTTTTCGGGATTCGCTTCAATCCCACGCTGAGATACAAAGAACTCGAGAAGCTTGCTGGAAGGGACGCCAAACACACACTTCTCAGGATTGAGCTTTAAATTGATCTTGCGCAGATTCGTGAATGTTTCTTCTAGATCTTGTATGAGCGTCGCTTTATCCTTGGTTTTGACCACTATGTCATCCATGTATGCTTCCATATTTCTATGTAGCTGAGGCTCAAAACCAATTTGGACCGCTCTCGCAAATGTAGAACCAGCACTTTTCAACCCGAAAGGCATCCATATAAAGCAATACATACCACATGGGGTGATAAATGCGGTCTTTTCTTCATCTTCTTTTGCCATGAAGATCTGATGATATCCCGAGTAGGCATCAAGGAACGACAGTAGGTCACAACTAGCAGTGGAGTCCACAATCTGGTCGATGCGCGGCAAGGGGAAAGGATCTTTTGGACAGGCTTTATTGATGTCTGTATAATCAATACACAGCCTCCATTTCCCATTCGCCTTGCGCACTACAACCGGTTTGGCCAACCACGTTGGGTGAAGCACTCCTCTGACCAAGCCTGCCGCTTCTAGCTTTCTGATTTCTTCGGCAATGAATTCTTGCCGCTCCAAGGCTTGTTTCCTGACCCTCTGCTTGACAGGCCGTGCGTGAGGATAGACAGCAAGGTGGTGCTCAATTACCTCCCTGGGAACACCGGGGATGTCAGACGGTTGCCATGCAAACACGTCGACATTCGCCCGTAGGAAGGCAATGAGCGCGCTTTCCTATTTGTCATCCAGGGTGGAACTTATGGTGAAAGTTCCTCCCGTTCCGTCCTCCTTGACGGGCACTTTCTTGATCTGTGGTGGAGTAGCCTTGGATTTCTTGTTCTTGCCGGTGGAACTCTCTGGTGCGTCCTCAACGGAAGCGCAGCACTCTGAGGAGGTGCGCTTGCCGGAGTTTGCGCCAAAGATCTTGCCGGTCTTCTTCTTCCCCCCGGGAGTTCCAGCGGCAGGAGCAGATGCCTTGACGGCAGGTGCTGCAGCTTCCTCCCGGTATAGTTGGTCGGTGCAGATAAGTGCATTCTTTTCGTCAGAGTGGATAGTGATGACACTTACCGGCCCGGGCATCTTCAACACATTGTACGCATAGTGTGATGCCGCCATGAACTTAGCCAGCGCTGGGCGGCCAAGGATCCCATTGTATGACATAGGGATCTTAGCGACATCGAACACTACCTTCTCTGTCCTGTAGTTGAGCTCGCTATCAAATGTCACCGGTAGCGTAATCTTGCCTTTTGGCTGGGTCCTTCCTGGATTGATCCCTTGAAACGTGCCCGTTTCCTCGAGATCTTCATCAGGAATTTGCAGCCTCTTGAGCACGTCCGGTGAGATTAAGTTCAGCCCGGCCCCACCGTCAACTAGCATTTTTGTCACCTTGAGGTTGCGGATTGTTGGTGAGACCAACAAGGGCAAACACCCGACCGCAGTTGTGCGATCAGGGTGATCCTCGGCGTAAAAAATGATAGGCATGCTGGACCACTTTAAAGGTTTGCGTGCATCAAATGACGGCTCCGTTGCATTAACCTCACGCACCCACTGTTTAAGTCGGCAATGAGAAGAATGCAACGAGGCGCCCCCGTCAATACACATGGCCTCTGTGGCTTTCTGAAACTCGTGCTCGCTGGATTCGTTGTCTTCTTCATCATCATCGCCCCCCTCGTCCTTGTCGCGGCCTCGGACGGGCTTTTCCTTCTGTTTCTTAGCCTTGCCGCGGCGGCCTCCTCGGCCACCACGCTTCTTGCTAGATCCCTCAGTACCGTCTTGGGCCTTCCCCTTGTCTCGTCTTTCGTACTCAGCTCTCTGCTTCTCGACGAGCTGCTCAACTTGCCGGCAGTTTTGGAGATCGTGGCCCTTGGTGCGATGGATCTTGCAATACTGCTTGCCGGAGTTTTCCGACTTGTCGGCTGCCGCCAAGGCCTGGCACGAGGTGCACCCGGCAACTTCCTTGCCGGGGTCATCAACCTTGGCCTTCTTGGCGGTGCCGGGGTTGCCGGATTCCTCGACAGCAAGCACGGCCTTGCCTCTGCGCTTCTTGTTCCGCTGCCGGCCTTTCTTTGGCGGGGTTGCAGCGTCTTCATCTTCTGATTCGCCCCCTGCGCCAACACTCTCGCCAGGGAGTTTCCTCCCTTCTTCAGCTCGAGCGCATTTGTCGGCCAAAGCGTAAAGCTCGGCAATACTCCTGACTTTGTTCATCGCCAGCTCTTCGCGCATTTTGCGGTTACGCACGTTCTGATGAAACGTGCTAACAACAGCGGCAGGATGAACGTCTGGAATATTGTATTGCACCCGGCTAAATCTCTGGATAAACTTGCGCAGGGGTTTGCCCTCCTTTTGAGGGAGGAGATGCAAATCACTCTCTTGGCCAGGAGCTTGGTGGCCTCCAACAAAGGCGCCAACAAACTGATGGCACAGATCTGACCAAGAAGAAATGGAATTCTCTGGCAGATGCATCAACCACGACCTGACGTTGGGTTTGAGCACCAACGGGAAGTAGTTGGCAAGTATCTTGTCATCTCGGCCCCCGGCAGCCTGCACCGCAATGGTATAGATGCACAAGAACTCCGAGGGGTGAGTCTTGCCGTCATATTTCTCCGGGACCTCTGGTTTGAACGTTCGGGAGTTGGGCCACTGGACTTGCCGCAACTCACGGGTAAAGGCTGGACAACCCACCTCATAGGGCAAGTCGCCTACGTGCCCCAGCGCAGGCTTGTCGACAGTAGGCCCTGCGCGTTTATCGGACTGATGACGCGCCTCCCGTCGCCGCTTGATGGTAGTTCGAGCGTCTTCTTTGCTTCGTTCCCGAAGAACTTGACGCTGATCGCGGCGCATCCGAGGATCGGACGATGCCGTGGAATCATCATCATGGCCGTCAGTCCGCCGGGTTGACGACCGTTGCTGCTGTCGTGGCGGGGAGTGCACCGTGGTCGCACCGCCTCTAGTCTTCTCACCATCGGCTCGCGTCGGATTGATAGACCGCTGCCGCGAGGGCCCCGCAGGCTGCGGCCCATCTTTGTTGATGAAGCCGATGAGGCTCTGGATAGTGGATTGCCACTCCTCCAGCTTTTCTGGAGCAGGAGGGAAATTGAGGAGCAGCTGCGCACGTGCCAAGGCTTCTGTCGGCGTAGGTGGCGGCGACAGGTGCGAGGTACGTGAGGTGCTCTGAGTCCTAACAGTGTAAGAAGGAGCACCATCACGATCACGCGACCGCGCGTCACCTCCATCGGCAGTTTGGCGTGCATGCTGGGCCTGCGCATCTTGGGATCAATACGCAGAAGTCTTTCCATGGGGACGTTCAGACCCACCAACGCCACGGCGCTGCTCGTCGCGTGCGACCTGAGAAGGCCGCAACGCTTGCGCCAGCGTGAGAGTCTTAGAAGGCGTCCTCCGATCTCTGGAGTTCGCTGCGCCGCCCGTAGGCAGCACGGCTTCATCTCTGGATCTAGCGGCGTGCGGGTTGCCGTCGTCGCTGCGAACGACGCCGCTCGCCTGGCTCGGATCACCAGAATGCCGTGGGGGTTCTAAACCTCCATCTCCTGCATCCAGGCCATCACCCGTCCGAGTAGGTACGGGCAAGATGGACGTAGACGGAACAACCACTGCCGCACCCTTCTTCTTGGGCGGCATGATGACAAAGACGGTGAAGAAACTGACACGCTGATCACCGGATCATGTTCACGCAACCTCGATCCCCCTACCTGGCGCGCCAAAGATGTCGGCGTATGACACCTATGGGATCCGAAGGACCCCTTTACAATTCAGCAGGGAGAGAGGTATGCACAAAGAGCAGAACCGAGGACTAGCGCGAGGGGATTTTTACCCAGGTTCGGGCCGCTAATCAGCGTAAAACCCTACTCCTGCTTTAGTTTATTATCAGTGTATTCGTCCCAGTTCTTGGAGCGCTTGCAATGAACAGTGTGTTTGTGCAGCGGCTACGCATGCAGAATGGGCCGAGAGAGTTCTTCTCCCCTGTAGCAGTTACCTTGGGCCTCCTTTTATATGCTTGAAGGGGTCACCACAGTGGCGAACTGTTCACACGCGAGGTGTAAAGTAGCTACAGGGTTATCATACCTAACCACTGGCGGTTTAGGACAAATGCATTTAATGCACCGTGAAGTGTCCGTTTAGGTCTCCCTACTTTCTTGGGGATGGAAAAAGGGTCCATCCCATCAGCACCGCTTAAGCTCACCATCACTAGCACCTTGCCACGCATCCAGAGATGGGGCCAGAATGCCAGGCTTGGTCGCTGCGCTGGAGCGGTGGCACAGTGGCGGAACCTTGTCGGGGTGCGAATCTTGCCGGGCTCTGCGGGCTACCCCGGCAAGATCTTGCCGGGCTCCGCAGGCTACCCCGGCAAGATCTTGCCGGGGGTCGAGCCCTTGATCTCCAGTTCTCCTTATCTTCTGGTCCTTGGCTTGAATGTCTCTGATAATCTTGGATTAATCTTCAGCCGTTCCCCGACAAGCCTTACCGCAGGTACGGCTACAACCGCCCGTGCACAAGTACGGGGTACTAAAGGCCCAATACTTAGTACACTGACACTTTCCTTTCTATATTTTCTAGCAACAAAGTCTCTTTTATCATATCTTTTATTCTTAGGTTGTGGGTTATCAAGATCAACTGCTGGTTCTATCTCAACATCATTGTCTGGTTCTTTATTATTTGTTTGAGTGTCTTCATGAACCTCATCATTATCTTTTTCATTATCAGAAGGTGAATGTTCACTACCAGATTGAGTTTCACCATCAGAGATAGAAACTTCATTATCATTATCAGGAGGTTTTTCTACTTTAGGTTCACTAGAGGCATGCAAAGTCCTATCATTTTTCTTCTTCTTTTTCTTTTTAGAAGGACTACGTGCATCGGTGTCAACTCTTTGAGAGTCTTGTTCAATTCTTTTTGGGTGTCCCTTAGGATAAAGTGGTTCCTGAGTCATTCTACCTCCTCTAGTCATTACTCTAACAGCATGATCATTGATATTATTGTTCATTTCATCTAACAATTCTCTTTGAGATTTAGCAACTTGTTCTAACTGAGTTTGAACCATAGAAGCATGCTTCCCTACACCTCTAACATCATTTGATATTCTAAATAACAAGTCACTCAAGCGAGCAATCATATCAGAATTATATTTCATCTGTTTCATAACATTTGCATTGAAGTGATCTTGCTTTCTAATGTTGTTTTCAAACTCATAAAGGCATTGGCTAGGGTGCATATTGTGAGGATTATCATTATCATTTAATTTCATTAGAGAATTTACCTCTACCACCTTAGGTGGTGGTGGTGTATCAAGCCCATGTATTTCTTCAATAGGAGGTAAATTTTTGACATCCTCGGCTTTAATACCTTTTTCCTTCATAGATTTCTTTGCCTCTTGCATATCTTCAGGACTGAGATATAAAATACCCCTCTTCTTCGGAGTGGGTTTAGATGGTGTTTCAGGAAGAGTCCAATCATCATAATTTTTCAATATGTTATTCAATAATTCTTCAGCTTGCCCAATAGTTCGTTCCCTGAAAACACAACCAGCACAACTATCTAGGAAATCCCTAGAAGCATCGGTTAGTCCATTATAGAAGATATCAAGTATTTCATTTTTCTTAAGAGGATGATCAGGCAAAGCATTAAGCAAACGGAGAAGCCTCCCCCAAGCTTGTGGGAGACTCTCTTCTTCAATTTGCACAAAGTTAAATATTTCCTGCAAGGCAACTTGTTTCTTATGAGCAGGGAAATATTTTTCAGAGAAGTAATAAATCATGTCCTGGGGACTACGCACACAACCAGGAGCAAGAGTATTGTACCAAGCTTTAGCATCACCCTTTAATGAGAACGGAAATAATTTGAGAATATAATAATAGCAAATTTTCTCATCATGAGCAAAAAGGGTGGCTATGTCATTCAACTTAGTAAGATGTGCCACAACAGTTTCAGTTTCATAACCATGGAAAGGATCAGATTCAACCAGAGTAATTAACTCTGGGTCAACAGAGAATTCATAATCCTTATCATCAACAAAGATAGGTGAAGTAGCAAACTTAGGATCACATTTCATTCTAGCATTCAAAGATCTTTCTTTATACTTGCTTAATAATTTTTCTAGATCATCTCTATCTTTGCAAGCAAGAATATCTCTAGTTGCCTCCTCACCCACAACATAACCTTCCGGTACCTTAGGCAATTCATACCTAGGACGGCTAGTTCTAGCAGGTGTTTCAAGATTTTTAGTTTCAAGCTCATCATCAGTTTCAACAATATCATGTTGTCTTACTCTAGCAATTTGTTCATCAAGAAATTCACCTAGTTGCACATCATCATCAAGCAAGGTACTAGCATCATCATAAGCATCATTCATAGCAGAAGTAGCATCATCAATAACTTGCGACATATCAGGATTAATAGCATGTGGTGTTGTTGCAAGTTTACTTATAACAGAAGGTGAATCTAAAGCAGAGCTGGATGGCAGTTCCTTACCTCCCCTCGTCTTAGAGGGAAAAATCTTAGTCTTAGCATCCTTCAGATTCTTCATAGTGATAATTTGATAATAATCCCAAGTGACTCAACAAATATAGCTATCCTCCCAGGCAACGGCGCCAGAAAAAGGTCTTGATAACCCACAAGTATAGGGGATCGCAACAGTTTTCGAGGGTAGAGTATTCAACCCAAATTTATTGATTCGACACAAGGGGAGCCAAAGAATATTTGAGAGTATTAGCAACTGAGTTGTCAATTCAATCACACCTGGAGATTAATTATCTGCAGCAAAGTGATCAGTAGCACAGTAATATGATAGTTTTGATAGTAGTAGCAGCAGCAGTAATGGTAACAGTGATAGCAGTAGTTTTGTAGCAAGTGCAATAGTAACAGCAGCAGTAGTAACTTAGCAAGATCAATATGTAGGAAAATCGTAGGCATTGGATCGGTAATTTGTTGGATGATATTCATCATGAGACAGTTATAACCTAGGGCAATACGGCACTAGCTCCAGTTCATAAATATAATGTAGGCATGTATTCCGTAAATAGTCATACGTGCTTATGGAAAGAACTTGCATGACATCTTTTGTCCTACCCTCCCGTGGCAGTGGGGTCCATATTGGAAACTAAGGGATATTAAGGCCTCCTTTTAATAGAGAACCAGAACAAAGTATTAACACACGGTGAATACATGAACTCCTCAAACTACGGTCATCACCGGGAGTGGTCCCGACTATTGTCACTCCGGGGTTGCCGGATCATAACACGTAGTAGGTGACTATAACTTGCAAGATCGGATCTAGAACATGGATATAATGGTGATAACATAAACGGTTCAGATCTGAAATCATGGCACCCGGGCCCAAAGTGACAAGCATTAAGCATGGCAAAGTCATAGCAACATCAATCTCAGAACATAATGGATACTAGGGATCAAGCCCTAACAAAACTAACTCGTTTACATGATGAATCTCATCCAACTCCTCACCGACCAGCGAGCCTACGAAGGAATTACTCACTCCCGGTGGGGAGCATCATGGAATTGGCGATGGAGAAGGGTTGGTGATGACGAATACCGAAGATCCCCCTCTCCGGAGCCCCAAACGGACTCCAGATCTGGCCTCTCGATGAAGAACAGGAGGTGGCGGCGACTCCGTCTCGCGGAACGCGATAATTCTTTCTCCCTGATTTTTTTCTGGAAAAATATGATTTTATAGCGTCGGTTTCAGGGTCTGCGGGGCCACCAGGTGGGGACAACTCACCTGGGCGCACCTGGAGGGGGTGGCGCGCCCTGGTGGGTTGTGCCCACCCAGGTGCCCCCCTCCGGTGGTTCTTGGCTCCAGTATTTTTCTTTTATTGTATAAAAATTCCTCGTAAAGTTTCATTCCATTCCGAGAACTTTTATTTCTGCACAAAAACAACACCATGGTAGTTATGCTGAAAACAGCGTCAGTCCGGGTTAGTTTCATTCAAATCATGCAAATTAGAGTCCAAAACAAGAGGAAAAGCGTTAGGAAAAGTAGATACGACGGAGACGTATCAAACCACGAATGCATAATTCGATGCACAGGTACATATACTGAAGAACTACAGAAGCACCAAGTAAAGAATGATGAACCACAGTTGTACTAAAGATTGTAAAGAGAGAGGCAAAAGACATTCTGATTGCTGGAGAAGGTGAAGCGTAATGCCCATATTGTGCTCTCCTCCATGCGTAATGCGCGCACGACTCTAGGCGAACCCCTTGTGATGGCTGCCCGTCCATGCTTCACTGTCTTCATTAGGACTTCTCGATGCTCATTGTAGTCTGGATGAAATACTTTAACCTTCATTGCATGTCCACCAATCATGTACTTTGCGTGGTAATCTTGAGTGAACTGCTTCGGGAACCACTACGAACGAAAAAGATTCAGACATTGTTGTCTAACAACTCATTATGGGCAATAAAAAGAGAAGGCTGCAAAGTTTGTAGTTACCATCCTACAACTCACTGTTGTGTTGGATAGAGCATAAACAAATAATTTACTTGCCACCGTTCGTGTCTTTTTGCTAATAATCCTTATCAGTTTCCTCACTTGATGCTTGTTCATGAATATCTCATTGCCCCATATGCAAAAAGGGTCGATGCATGGATCCTTGCCAAGGGCATATGTACCTACAAGCAACAAGTAAATATTAGAAGCTAACAAGTGTCCAGGCCTGGATCTATATGCACTACATTATGGAACAACGGGGGGAGTACAAGCCGAGGGATGAAACTAACCTCGGCGGAAAATTGTGGCCACTCCCATTGTTATCCTGCATAAGTAGTGGAAAGGCATGATAAGTACAGCAACCTTAACATCAAACAAATATAGCAAAGGTAAACAACATCATCTCCAAATGATAGCTTGAATGTGTTGGTTTCAGCATGCTGTTAAAGTAGATATAAAATGGAAGGCAATGTTACCTACAATAGGCTTAACAACCATCAAATATTGCAATTCAAACTGGTATTGTTGAAAATGAATAGAACGTAGGTAATGCTTAAACATCACACTGGATAAATGTGTAAAACTAAAATAAAGGGCATGTGTTAACTACACCAGGCATAACTGGAACCAAATATAGCCGTTCAAACTGGTATTGATGCAATCGAGCGGCACAGTTCTGACTTGCACATAATGAATGACTGAAATAAACAAGGCATAAATGATGAGTATAACAACCAAATATAGCCATTGAAAACTGGACAGAGTCTCACTGCAACCAACCTAACAAGCAAATACAGATAAATAGGGCATATGCTTGAAAACTGGACAAATGCTCACTGCAACCAACCTAACAAGCAAATACAGATAAACAAGGCATCTGCTTGAAAACTGGACAAATGCTCACTGGAACCAACCTAACAACCAAATACAGATAAACAAGGCATCTGCTTGATAACTGGACAAATGCTCACTGCAACCAACCTAAGAACCAAATACATATAAACAAGGCATCTGCTCGATAACTAGAAAAATGCTCACTGCAACCAACCTAACAAACAAATACAGATAAACAAGGCATCTACTCACTATAAACAACCAAATATAGCCATTCGTGAAACTGAAGTGGATAATTCATACTTAAACATCACATAGCCCTATTGACCAATACCTTTTTGCATAACTGAAATAATTAAACATGGCACAGTTAAAACACCGCATGGCAAATGCTACTACAACAAAGGGTAAGGGTTGGCAAGCAAGAAAAGGTAAGATTTGCTGATAGGATGTTGCCTCACATGTCATGGACGGGATCCTTCTAGTTGGAAGAGCATAGACCCATGGTGCGCTCTTTGATGTCATAGATGGGCTGTTTCACCTTGGAAGAACCTTTGTGGGTGCCCTCCTCATGGTCGTGGTCGATGAGATCTTACTTGGCAATTGAGGATCCCAAGCCGCCGCCGTAGAACGTGTCCTTCAGAAATGACAAAATGGGCTCGATGGTGTACAAGGATTGTAAATCCTTGACCGCGTGGCGGAGGAGATCAGCGGCAGGGCCATCAAAGAGATCGACGGCGGTTGAACCAGAGGGGTTGGGGATGGACCACTTAACCTGTGACATGGCCCGCGTGAAGCCGTCGCTGTCGATGAGCTTGATGTCATAGCCAGCTTTCCCGAGATACAGTAATACGCTAGCTCGCTGACGTGAAGCCTTCGGCATGGCAATGTAGTCAACGTCTACACCGGCTTCTGCGGTGAGGTGTTGCTCCGGGATCGACAGGTCGGGGTGAACGGCGGCCACCTCGCCAATGTCCGTCGGAGAGGCCATGATAAACCACTTCTTGGCCGAACGCTCGTCGGGCTCCCCGAGATACATGGTCGAGCTTAGGCTGCGACATTCTGGAGCAGGGGAAGTGGATCTGGCGGGGAGGGACACCGCAGGCCTCATCTAAAAACTCAGGGGAGTGGGGCGACGGTATGGGAATCGCTGGGTAACCTGAACTTTAATATCTAAGCTAGGAGGAACGGGCAGACTGGCAGGGGTTGGCGGCGGCGGCGGAGAGGGCTAGGGTTCGAGGGGGGAGGGGGAAGGGGGGGGGGGACGGGGGGGGCCCATGGCGGGGGGACATAAAACAAGTAGAGCGTGTGTTTGCTTGACTGGTGTTTGAGGATACGTTGCAGCTACTGAAATTTTTAGTAATGGTGGGTGGAGATGGTGGTGGACGAGGGAGGGCGACGGTTCAAATGCCTCAGCTACTACAATTTTACTATAAGGTTGGTGCTGGAGGAGTGTGGGCGACGGTTGAAGTACGGCGGCTACTAAAATTTGGGTAAAGGAATTGATGCGGGTCGGGAGTACCCAAGATCGCGCATGGTCCAATAAGAATATGCGTGTATGATAATAAGGAAAAGTGGCGGAACCGCCGATTTTTGCAACGCTCAAGGCGGGTAGTTTGTTTTTAGATTTGTAGCTAGCTGGTCTATCGAACATGGTTCATCCTAATTTTCAGACGCAGACATGGAATTCAATCTAAATAAACTACCCGCCTTTAGCTTGCGCAGGTGGTGATTTTACAGCGCACTTGCATCGCACACGATTAAGCCAGGACCTCCACCTTTGCTCGCGCTTGCGCAGTTGTGGTGATTCACAGCGCACTTGCATCACACACGGTTAAGCCAGTACCTCCACCTTTGTTCGCGCTTGCGCAGTCGTGGTGGTTCACAGCGCACTTGCATCACACACGGTTAAGACATTATACCTGTGTCCGTTGAGCGTCATCAGAGTCTTTGCAAGAAAAAAAACTTTAGAGAGGGTCAGAAGACAGCCACACCAGCATGTGGCTCAAATATATATGAGTGAAAAGGGTGGTCTGTGATGTTCAAAATTCCAATGCACAACTTTGACCGCGCGGGCCCACGGTTGGGCGTGTCGTCGAAGATCGATGAGAGGGGCCAGAAATCAAGAACCACCTGGAAGTGGCCAAATATATGTAGGAATATAGGGTGTGATGTTTAAAACTTTAAATACACAATGCACAACTTTGGTGGCACCTGCCTCGCAAACCCGAAAGCACCCTTGGATATATCTATAATGACATAATGTCGTATCTAGCTAGGGTGCTTGACCCACCTCCCACTTTGTGTCGGCGGGGCGGATGCACGTAATGATACTTTGGTCATACATGCATGTCGCCATGACCTACCATAAGATGAACCAGTGAATCTATCATTTGGTCAAATGACAACTGTTGTTGTTGATAAACCGCTTGGGCCAATAGATTGAACCATCATAAAAAATCGCGCGAGAGGGACCGCAAAACCAGCACCGTTTGCGTGTGGCCCAAAATGATGTACGTTGGAAGGGGTGATGTGTGTTTTCAATATAGAATAATGTACAATTTAGATGTGGCACCTGCCTCTCGATACAGACAACAACCATGAAAGCTAGGTAGTTAAGGATGAGATACGCAGGGTATGGTGTCGGTCAAACCCAGCAATCCGAGCATGTGGGAGGGAATCCTGACAACGCATGAGCTCGAGCTTTGGTTGAACGACATGTGACGGTGACCGGCCCTAACATGAACTAGGAGGAATCCATTCATGGCCAACACATACCCCTCGTTATCGGTCAAAGGGATGATATATATACACTCGGGGAGCCCACAGATATGCGTGTCATCACAAAAAACCGCACAAGGGAGACGTGGTCGATCAGAAGACCCCGTATACACTGCATGCGGCCTGAAAATATGTATGGATACGGTGGTGTGTGATGTGTTTAAATCCCGAATGTACAACTTCGATGGGTCACCAACTACATTACAAACCAAACACCGTACCCGACCCCAAGCCAGGTTCAATACGTACTATGTCGGTTTCCTAACTTTGAGGCGGGGGGGGGGGGGTGTCGTCCAACGCATGCGCTCAAATATTATTTGGTCTAACATGGCACACATAGCAATAGGAAACCATCATGGTCAAACCCTTCTCGTATGTTGGGTCAAAGGATAGATTGTGTGGGCCCCCCTCGTTATCGGTCAAGGATAATATATATACCTCGGGGAGCCCACAGATATGCGCGGCGTCTATAAACCGCACAAGGTAGACATGCTTGATGAGAACACCCGGCCTCCTATACCCTGCATGCGACCCAAAAAAAATGTATGGGTCTGGTGTGTGATTTGTTCAAATCCCGAAAGCACAAGTTCGATGGGGCACCACTACATCAGTAACATTACAAATTGAACATCGTACCCCCGCGGCCAGGTTAAAGACGTACGATGTCGCGAATGCAACTTCGAGGCGGGTGGGGGGGGGGGGGTAGGGGCCGGGTGCCGTCCAACGCATGTGCTGAAACTTGATTTGCTCTAACATAGCACACAAAGCAAAGAGTAAACCCTTCTCGTGCATTGAGTCAAAGGGATAATTTGTGTGGGCCTACAGATGCCGATCATTCTTTGATTTTTGAGAACAAAAAATAACTAATAAAAACATAGTCTACAAATTAGCAAAACAAGGATCCCAAGGTTTATATAATCGCCATGGCAGGTCACTATAGAGTCGATCATTCTTTGATTTTTTAGAACAAAAAATAACCAATAAAAAACATAGTCTACAAATTAGCAAAACAAGGATCCCAAGGTTTATATAATCGCCATGACAGGTCAATATAGAGACATTTATCTCTATAATGACCATATCATAACATTTAAATGAAGCTAGAGATATGCAACTTCCCACCGGGTCACCCATCCTTAGACTACTCCAACCTGAGCATGCTTAATTTATGCGTTCTATTCGACTAGGCTAGCAGATGGGAAGCCGCCCCTTGCTGATAGGAATTACCTCCTTGCCTTTAAGGCGTTTCACACTGGTCACCCTATGGGACCTACTCCCTACTATCACACACATTTGTGCTTTTAGAAACTGTGTGCAATATTTACATGGCCGGTGTGTCGCCGCCTAGCCTTCAATGAGCACTGACATTGGCAGCGGGAAAACGATGGGAGAAGAGGCGGGAAACCGATGGGAGGAGTGGCGGGAAACGATAGCGTGTTTGGATATATAACAACATTATTATAGAAAACTTAGTAGAGAAGGAAGCATGAGCTAGCACGACGCATGCGCACAGTGCTTACCCATATAAATAAAATCACAACCGAAACTGCATGTGTTGTCAAAAG
Organism: Thinopyrum elongatum; assembly: GCA_011799875.1. Lineage (NCBI taxonomy): Eukaryota > Viridiplantae > Streptophyta > Magnoliopsida > Poales > Poaceae > Thinopyrum > Thinopyrum elongatum. The sequence goes on from CM022300.1 coordinate 437,014,971, forward strand.
GGATGATGATTGCCGTTCGATCTGGGAGCATCCAATGGTGCAGACGTACGATCCGTGGGGTTTGGGTTCTGGCCAATCAGAACGCACGCATGACTCAGATCACACGCGCAGCAGGGGGCATCGGCCACAGTTTGGTAGGCACGCGGCTTTCATGAGTGAACCGTGTGCTATTTGAAAACATTTCGTGAGAAGAATCTCAGTTTTTAAATCCCCGTAAATCCAAAACTCACCCGAAAATCATGAAACTTGGCACATATATGTCGAGGAATTTTTTTTGTCCATTTTGGCGCAAGTTTTATTACAAGTCTCTTACAAACCGGAGCTTCTCTCAAGAAGCCTCGTGGTTTCGATAGGGAAACGTGTCCCCCTTGTGGGCGAAACGATAATCACTGCCTCTTTTCGCCTTGTATTTTCTTCTACAGGCAACATGGAACGACAGGATATCCGTGCTGAAATTTAAAATTATTCAGGGTTCGTTTGGCATATTTATACACTAATTGAGTTTCCTAGGCATTTAATGTCCATAATTCAAATCTGAACTACAAATACATGCTCCAGTTCACCAAAATGGCTATAAAAATTATACACGTGTCCTTGGGTGCATGTTTAGGTCCCATGCAAGGAATGGGAATGAATTACAACCGTACCGGCATCCTGGCTCGTCCTCAAACATTTGGAATCTCGGTTTTTAAATCCCCGTAAATCCAAAACTCACCAGAAAGTCATGAAAGTTGGCATGGTGTCACATCATGGCACATATATGTCATGGTAAAAACATTGTCCAATTTGGGCCAAGCTTTATTACAAACCTCTTACAAATCGGAGCCTATCGCAAGAACCCTCGTGGTTTCGATAGGGAAACATGTCCCCTTGTGGGTGAAACGATAATCGCTCCCTCTTCTAGCTTTGTATTTTCTTCTACACGCAACATGGAGCGACGGGAGATTCGCGCTAAACTTTGAAATTATTCAAGGTTCGTTTGAACTTTTTTATTCATTAATTGAGTTTTCTAGGCATTTAATGCACATAATTCAAATTCGAACTACAAATACATGCTCTAGTGCACCAAAATGGCTAGAAAAACGTATATTTGTCCTTGGGGTGCATGTTTAGGTCCCATGGAAGGAATGGGAATGAATTTAACCATCTCGGCATCTTGGCTCGGCCACAAACATTGCGAATCTTGGTTTTTAAATCTCCGTAAATCCAAAACTCACCAGAAAATCATGAAACTTGGCATGGTGTCACTACATGGCACATATATGTCGTGGTAAAATAATTGTCCAATTTGGGTCAAGCTATATTACAAGCCTCTTACAAACCGAAGCTTCTCGCAACCCTCATGGTTCCGGTAGGGAAACATGCCCCTCTTGTGGGCGAAACGATAATCGTTGCCTCTTCTCGCCTTGTACTTTGTTTTCTATAGGCAACATAGAATAACATGAGTGTCGTGCTGAAATTTGAAACTGTTCAAGGTTCATTTGGCCATTTTATATATTAATTGAGTTTTCTAGGCATTTAATGTAGTCCACAATTCAAATGTAAAACACAAGCACATGCTCGAGTGAAGCAAAATGGGTGGAAAATCGTACATGTGTCATTGGGTGCATGTTTAGGTCTCATTGAAGGAATGGGAATGAATTACAAACTTCTCATCATCCTGAAACATTGAGAATCTCGGTTTTTAAATCCCAGTAAATCAAAAACTCACCCAAAAAACATGAAACTTGGCATAGTTTCATGACATGTCACATATATGCCGTGGTAAAAAAAATTGTCAAGTTTGAGACAAGGCGCACACATTAATAGCCAACGAAGTCCTTTTGAAACAAATAGCTGACACGTTAATATCACAAACGGTTGTATTATATGAACCGTGTGTTCCCGTAACCATTTAAGTGCAGTCACGCGTCCCTCTTTTCTTATTGGATAGTACTACCTCCATCCTCGTTCATTGGTCATCTTTGTATTTTGTGCCAAAATTTAACCATACTCGGTGGTGTGCGTGCAGCTGTTTGATTAGACGGGACGAGCGCGAGAAGTCCGCCGTGCAGGCTCGACGGGACGCGTGCGAGCAGTCCACCGCGTAGGCTCGACGGGACGCGTGCATCCTGTCCACCTCGCAGGCTCGACGGGACATGTGCGAGCAGCAAGGCTGCCCATGCTCACTGGGAAGCGAGCTCTTTGACCTCCATCCACCAGCCGCCCGCCTCGCTCACAACTTCTCCATTAATGGCGGCCTAGCCGCTGTTTAACACGCGGTTAATTAAAGCACCTGGACGGAGGGTGTTTGCTTGTGATCCCATGGCCCCGCTCAACGTTAGCACTTGCTTTGTTCGTGTTTTCAACTCGTATTCCGGCCTAATTTAAAATGCCACATAGGCCAATGGATAATACGACGACAAATAAAATGGCAACGGATAATACGAAGATAAATTTACAATGGCGCGGATAATAATTGTCTTACATATTTCGGATAATTTAAAATGCCACATGCGGCAAAGCCCGGAAACACGGGGCAAGAGAAGAATGAAATCACAGACAATGATCTGGGTCGCTACTGTCTCTACTCCTCGATGGATCGCTGGGCGACGACATCCTCTAGCTCCTTCTTCAATTCCTCACGACTTTGCTTGAAAGCAGCCACGGATTCCTCCACCTCCTGCTCGTGCTTGATCCGGAGCTTCCTCAAGTCACCCATCAGTTCCTCGACGACCGTTGTCAGGGTCATCCCCGAGGCACTGCTCTGCTCATGCAGCATCTTCCAGCCGGCGGCCTCATCCTCCTTCTCGGTGAGCGCCTTGAGGAGCTTCACATTGTCACCCATGAGTTGCTCGACGAGGCCGGTCGCCTTCTCAACCGAGGCATCGCTGATCTCGAGCAGCTTCATCAAGCCGTCGACCAGCTCCTGCTGCTTAATGAGGCCAGCGAGAATGTCGTCGTTGCCGGCCAAGGACTTTTAGCAACGCCAGCTCGTCGCGATCGCCGATGCGGCGAGTGCGCTTGTGAGAGCCCTCGCGTGCCGGTGAGAGCTCGTTCGAGGGATCCGCGGCGCGCCGGGACATCTCTGCTATGGCTGCCGCGTGGCCACGGGACCTTTCTAGTGCTTCCGCGGCCTTGGTCTTTGCTCCCTGGTTATATGTCCACCCAAAACTCCTCCTACCGATCATGGCGGAATGACTTGATAGGAAAGACCAGTTTTGTGGGTGATGAGGAGAGGAACGGTGAAGTAATTTTTGAGTGGGTAGTTTTTATAGCCCGGTGCTAAGTGTGAACACATATTTGTTTGATCGGTGTGAACATATTTGCAATTACTTATTGCGTTGTAATCTGCAATGTGACGAGAAACAAGGTCAAAAATAATTGATGGTTATGGGCCTACAAAGCCCATTTCTGTTGTTCTGGCTCATCGCAAACAATTCTTATGGATCAACCGTATGCCACACATCGGAAGGCCGAAACGTGGGCCCACGTTGTCGGATGTACGTGTACGTGTCTGCCCACTATCACACACGGTCAAGATATCACCATTGTGTCCGATGGATGCGCCGTCGCGCCTCCCACGGGGTGCCAGAAGGTTGACCACATGGTTGCTCGCCATTGAGGTGGTCGCGGCACACTCTGCTCGTCATTGAGGCGGCCGCGGCGCGCTCTGCTCGTGTCCGTCCGCGCGTTTTGCTCGCCATTGAGGCGGCCATGGCGCGCTCTGCTCTGGCATCCCTGCGCGCGCTCTGCTCGCCGTTGAGGCAAATTTACAATGGCAAGGGTTAATAATTGTCTTATATATTCAGGATAATTTAAAATGCCACATGCAGCAACGCCCAAAACACTCACGACCTACATATGCATACAACTATAATAAAACATAGGCTAAAAGGCTGAGCTGGCGGCCTTCCGACGACGGTCTTCTCGGACTCCATGATCAGCATAGCACCCTTGCGGCCATTCATTCCAAGTGTCCCGACCCGTCTCCGCCTACGGAGCTGCTGGCGCTGGGAGGCTCTTGGGGCTACTGGGCCTCTTCCAGAAGAGCTTGACAGCGTGCAATCACGCGCATGATATCTCCGCGGAACCGCTCCATTTCCATGTCTCTGGCCTGGTAGCAAATTCCGTCCATCACCTGCATCCTCAAGATATCACGTTGGCGATGTTCTACTTCGTCGAGGACGTCAACTCCGCCAAGGATGCGCTCGAGCCTGGCCACCACATCGTCGGGATCGAGGTTGACACGGCCGCCGCCGGCAATGATGAAGCCGCAGGCTGGCTGTGTCTTGACTGAATCACAGAGGTCCTCTGCCCATTCCTTGCGGGGCATCAGGCTCTCAATAAGCACTGGTGATGGCGGCTCTTCGGGTGGGTCATCGATCATGCCGCCGAGCAGCTCTGGATCTTTTGCATGGTGGATGGCAAACTGCTCATCACACTTCCTCTGCAATATGTCGATTGTGCGCCCAAGGACTGTCACGCCGATGGGCCATGGTGCTTGCACCGGCCGATGAAGTTCTTGCTCCCCGACCTGCTTCGGCTCGTTCTCCTCGCCGAAGATGTAACACAGGTAGGGGTCGACGTCGAAGCTTTGGTCGTTTCCTGGCATGCTTGGAATAACTAATGGTAGATGCGTGAGGACTAGATCTGCGCAAAGTGTTGTGACGATGCATTGCCGCCTGGGTTATATGCAGCAAGCCATTAGCTGGTGGCAGGAAACCGATGAGGCAAGAGGCGTGGATTTTACAATTGACCCATGTGGAGCGCAGGAAGCATTCGCTGGAGCATGGGAAGACTAAGTGGAGCACACACCACTACAAAAAAAGACACATCCGTGACATTTTGGCCCGATCGAATTTTTTTCTGTCATGCTTATGACACTTCTATGACGATAATTGTGACAAAACCCAGTATCATCATAGATGTGGTGGGCTCCTACTTCTATGACAAAAAATCATGACAAAAAATGGGCTTTTCGTCCTGGGTGGACTGAAGACGCACCTGCATGACATTCTTTGGGCCGTCCATGACGGAAAAAATCATGGTAGAAGCGAGAGCGAGGAAAATTTCGGGGAGTTCCCAGTTATGGTGGGTGGTCGGGGCCAAGCGACGCGCGTTTCTCTCATATACGTATGTACGTGCATGTGTGCGAGGCGTTGGGCTCTAACTGAACCTGAGCGAGGCGTTCGCACTACCTACGTTACTAAACCCGAGTAATCGATCCCTTGGCTGTTAACTGAACCCGAGCGATTCCTTCGCTACTGCCGCTAACTGAGCCCGATCGATCGATCGCTGTTGCTGCTGCTGCTTACTGAAGCCGATCAAACCTGCTGCCTCTTGATGAACAGTGAACATGGGGGTTGGTTCAACGAGTCGAGACGTATGTGGTTGGGGTTGGATGAACAGTTCCCTGTGGGGGTTGGATGAATAGGACCCTGTGGTAGTTGTCCGTTGCCGCTGGATGAACAGGACCCCGAGAGGAGGCCGCCACAGCCGAGCTGGTTGGGGGTGGATGAACAGGACCCCGTGGAGGGCTGGTTGAATAGTAGCCGGTGGAGGGTGGATGAACAGTAGCCCATGGATGAACAGTAGCTGGTGGAGGCAGGAGGAAGACGCGGGTGGATGAACAGTGCAGGTGAAGGCTGAAGGAAGTCGACGGTGGGTGAACAGTAGCACGTGGAGTCCCGCTTTGCGGTACGCCACACCCCCCCGATGAACAGGACCCCCGTTTCGACCGTAGCGCTCCAACACAAGTCCGTTTTCTCCGTTTTGCGGTATGCCACACCCCTCCCGATGAACAGGATGCCGTTTCGACCGTAGCCGGTCGAACAAAAGGCCGTTTCCTCCGTACTGCGGTACGCCAGACGCCGTTTCAGCTATTCCATCCAAGCCGGTTGGCTCCCGTTGAATAGGACGCATTTCGACCCAGTCTGTTCCCTCCCGATGAACAGGACGCTGTTTCTCCGTTCTGACCCATCCGGTTGGCTGCCCGACGAACAGGACGCCGTTGCTGCCGTCCGTTGCCTCTCCATGTACACGAGCTCTGGCCGTACGTATGCACGAGTAGGCGTTCGAGACCCCACCCGTATGTACATATGTGGCCGTATTTTTTGGCATCTGGCTGTACGTACGTGTACACGGTTTAGAAGGGACTGCCTGAACTGCTATGTCGGGGCTCTACTACTACATGTGCCGCTGCTTGCTAGGCCACGATTCATCGTTGCAGAAAGACCGATCGACCAGTATGTACGTACATGTTCGCGACCAGAATGACAACGCTACGTACGCTTCGACCAGGTGGGTCCCGGCTATCAGGGAGGATAAGGAGGCACTTCCTTGCGTGCAAAGTTATTGATGGTAGGTCCGAGCTGTTAGGGGGAGGATTGATTTTTTTCGCGCCTAATATGGAGGCACTTCCTTGCGTCCGAAGATATAGCTGGTGGGTCCCAGCTGTCAGGGGGGAAATGTTTTTTTCGCAAAATACAGCTAAGCCAAAATACAGAGGCCCTTCTGGTAGGTCCCCGCTGTCAGGTGGAGGAATCATTATTTTGCGTGTAATAAGGAGGCACTTCCTTGCTGCGGCTGTGGACCCAACTGTCAGCCTCTCCACATACAATCCTCTTCCTATGTAAGTCGTTCGTTAACCATGTTGACCACGCTACGGCGAGAGCACCAAGGCGGTGGACGACGGCGAGGCCTAGGAAGGGAATGACCCGGAGCCGGGGAAGACTCGGCAGTTGTTTCCCATGCGGAGGGGAGTATGAGGGTTTACTGGTTGGGCTGCAGTGTGAGGCTGCCATCGCCGGAGAATAACAGGAGGTCTGGGTGAGTACAGGGATGGACAGGCCAGCGATGGGAGTAGGGTGGGGTGGTGAGGCCTGCGCGGCAGCAGAGCTGACCACGGGAGGCAGGAGCAGGCGGCACGACCGGTGCTGGTTTGGGCGGCTGGAGCAAGAAGAGTAGAAGACCAGAGTTTGAAGAAGCACTACGGTCGTTGGATGGACATCGTACGGTTACTGGAGCTAGAATTGTTCATATTGACTAAGTTGACAAAGCTCTCCGTCCGCGTCAACTTAGTAGGCCCACAAGTCAGCCTCCAACTATGGTGGGTCCTAGCTAGCAGGGGAGTATTCATTTTTTTGTGCGTAATAAGGAGGCACTTCCTTGCGTGCGAAGATATAGCTGGTGGGTCCAAGCTGTCAGCGGGAGGAACGTTTTTTTCATGAAACACAGAGGCCCTTCCGGTGGGTCCCTGCTGTCAGGTGGAGGAATCATTATTTTACGCGTAATAAGGAGGCACTTCCTTGTGTGCGGCCGTGGACCCAGCTGTCAGCCTCTCCATGTATAGTCCTCTTCCGATGGATGTCATTCGTTGACCACGCCGCGCCGAGAGCACCAGGGCGGTGGACGACGGCGAGGCCTAGGAAGGGAACGACCCGGAGCCGGGGAAGACTCGGAAGTTGTTGCCCACGCGGTGGGGAGTACGAGGGTTTACTGGTTCGGCTGCCATCCTGGAAAATAATAGGAGGTGTGGGTGAGTAGAGGAATGGCCTGGCTAGCGATGGAGTAGGGTGGGGCGGTGCGGCCTGCGCAGCAGCACAACCGGCCACGGGAGGAGGGAGCAGGCAGTCCCGCCGGCACTGGTTTGAGCGGCTGGAGCAGGAAGAGCAGAGATTGAAGAAGCACGGCGGCCGTTGGATGGACGTCCAATAGTCACTGCTCTCGTGTGTTGACTAAGTTGACACGGCCTTACGTGCGCGTCAACCTTTTTTTAGGAAAGCGTACGTGTCAACCTATAGTAGGCGCACAAGTCAGCATGAAATCTATGGAAAACAGCATACAACCCATCTGCCATTATTTCTAATAATTTACAGCCTATTTGCTAATTTTTATGGATTTTTTTGGAGCCCATATTATTTTTGTTAGCATTACATCCCATATTGTGGCCACGGTTAAAAAATTCTACGAATTTTTGCATATTTCAGTGCGGTCCGAACTGTTTTTAATCCCGAAATTTTGAGTCACATTCAAACTAGTTTGAAAAATAAATTTATATCAATATAAAATCCAAATAATTGTCCACGCATAAAAATCAATGGAATTTAAAATCTCGAAATGAAAAAAAAGAAATTTAAAACTAATTGCCGGTTTGATGTGTTTTAAAAATCTACATCCCATTTCTCATTAGTGATAGCCCATTTTCTGGGAAAGCCGAATGAAACTCTCCTCGTCTTGAAAGATTTGCAGCCCAACAGGGCTGACAAAAGCAAGTAGGCTTCGGTTGGGTATTCTGCAAAAGAACAAAAAAACTGGGCTAGCCATTTTCAGAAAAAAAAACTACTGGGTTGGTCTTGTGGTAAACATAAAAAAAAAGGCTGGCTAGACAGGCCAGAGTGCCCCGCACAGCCCAGTTGACACCCTGCTTCCGTCTAAAATACAAAAAGAACTGGGCAAGCTGCTGGGTCCCTGGTGTTAGCCGCTCGTTGTGCAATTCTCTCGTTTATTGACTACGTTGACAATGGCATGGGACCCAGATGTCAAAAATCCATTAGGTGGAACCATTTTTTTTGGCTTGAAATAAGGAGGCACTAGCTTGCGTACTGCCATGACCCTGGTGGGTCCCTGCTGTCATCCTCTCCACGTACAATCATCTTCTGATTGTGTACGCGTCAACCTTGTAGGCCCACAAGTTAGCCTCTAAACCCATGGCAGACAAATACGGCCCATTTAAAAAAATAACCGCCCATTCCATACGTTCAAACGGAAAGTTCAACATTCAGAGCAAAGTAACAGGTCTGATCCAGATATAGAGTACTGAACTTCCACGTTGACAACCATCATAGCCAAGTTAACTATCTACTCCCACTAATACTCTAGTAGTGTACAAGTACTAACTTACTCTTAGCTAACTAGGCGATGCCGGCCGCCATCTGCGGTACACGCTAAATGCCGGCACCGACATCCTCCTCCTCGCCTCGGACTTGCCAGAGGTGCGGTAGGGCGCGTTGCTCGTGCACTTTGGGCCTTTCCATGCTGGCGTGGTCCACCAAAGATTCGGCTTCTAAGCAGGAAACCCACTTGACGAGCTGGTAGTAAAATTCGGCGTCGCGAACGCGTGCGTGCCCGACAGCCTCCAGGGCTATTTGCCGGGCGCTGGCCTCCACGTAGTCGGCCCAGTTGCGGGCGCTCCGCTCGTGACTCAGAGCGTCGATGTGGTGCTGCTCCATGCCCTGCTGGCGGCGCAAATCGACGATACGCTGCTCCTACGCCAGGTGGTCGCGCTCCAACAAGTCCTCATACTCCGCATTGCCATCTAAAGACCGATAGAGTGCCTCCTCCCTCCGTCTGCCTTCCGGTGAAAAACCGAACACTAGTTTCGGCGGTGACCGCCTCCGATGTCGCCTATTGCGGATGGGCGGGGGCATGACGGACGTGGCCAGAGCGAGGGCAAGTGCGAGCAACGTCGGGCCGGTGGGTGCTTATGAGGATAGGGCGAGTTGGGTGATGGTGCCATCGGAGAACACCGGGAACCAGTAATTATAGGAGGAAGGTAGGTGAACCAGCATGTCACGGGAAACGCGACGGTTATCGCGGTCATCGGAATTCAATGCATAAGCAGGCATGGCAGCCCGCCAGCTTGCCATGGAAAACTAGAAAAACTGAAATTATGACTGTGTCGTCCCGTCCCGTCAGTGGTGCATCCCGTCCGTGCTGGGTTGCACGTCGGCATGACGGTCAAACAAGTGCACTCGATTCATCCATATGAGGTACGTGGGTGATCCGCTGGTTATTCGCGTAGGATTGAGCCGGTCGGATAGTGTACGTGTAGGATCACAATAGTTGATGAACGTTCACTGGGAGATAAGGCATTTGCGAACATTTTTGCTGGCAGTTTCTTCAGATTCGCATGGCATTTTCTTCAGAACAGCATGCCAGTTTCTTCAGACGTAGGCATTTTTATTCAAAAAACTGCCACCTTCGGATCTTGCATCGCAACTAAAACTGCCAGGAGCGTATTAGTAGTCTAGCTAGTGATGGATCAGTAACTTGTAAACACTGAGCGAACAGAAATAAGGAACTGCTAGTAACTTGTGAACACTGAGCACACAGAAATAAGGATCATGTTGTGCACAGTAGTAAGAGCCGATCTGTTCGAAATGTTCACATGAGACTCACAGGCCTGGCATTGTAATATGTTCACATTAGTAGCCCAAATTCACAACCAACTAGTATGATTCCCATACATGTTAATGCATCTCAATGATTCATAGATCATATGCAAATATGTAGCTCCAAAAGCAAAGATCTAGAAAAAACATCTGTTCTTGCTACTAACATGGATGCTTCTCTGGGCCAACATTCAGTACAGAGTGAAAGACAAATTTGTTTGTGAAGTCTACATTTCCTCTTGCAAACGTAAGTGGTTTCACCAACAGCTGGAACCATGAGAATGAACCACACATGATGGAGGAACATCCATTGCAATATGATTTGGTCTTCTCTCGATCACACGGGGAGACTATTTTTGGATTACAAACTTTAACTTAGGCAAAATGATGCCCATTGTATAATCAGACCAAAGCAATGAAGCACCTAGTGTTGGCCAATAAATAGTACAGTACTACTTTTGTGCAGTCCATGAAGTGACTATCCAATCTTTCTGTGTCTATTTTCAAATGGCACTTAATGCAGTGACTATACTATTCTCTTGTGCAGTTCCACCAAAATTGAGGTCACTTTGTTTGTTTGCCAAATAGCAATGGGCAGACATCTGTGTGCATAAATATCAAGTAGCTAGTAAACATATACCGCACCTTGTATTTTCGGTTTAAACACGTCTCTTCTAGTCGTTTCCCCTTACCATCTGTCATGTTTTGCACTGGAGAATTTGATACTGTCATGTTTTGCCCTGGACAATTTCATGCTGAATTGATTTGCTGGTACAGAGCAGAAATATAGTGCCTATTCTTCATCAGACCAAGGATATCCATGTTCGCAGTGATGGAAGAGGTGAAATCGATACAACCAAAATTGAGCATCCTATCATTGAATCATGTCCTCCACCTCCAATGTAGGTCCACCCTGCCAATAAATTCACATGCAAACCACTAATATTACTATCTAATGATAGTACAAAAAGAGTAGCAAGATAGTAGCAAACCATGTACCTTCGTAATGAACAGCTCATAGCGCCACCAATTGGATATACCGGTTTGGAAGAAAACATGCTCATAATGTTGAACCATTTGGACTTTTTGTGCAGTTCCACTAAAATCGAGCATCCCTGTTTGCACAGACATTGAAAGTGTGATTACTATAAAAGTGGCACTAGTTGAAGCATAGACTCACAAATATAAGCATTCCAATTTCTTAATGGGAAAAGGTAGCAAGACTGTTTCTAACCACCTATTTGAAGGAATAAATAAGGCAACAACGGCTGATGTCAAGAAGGCATACATAGTATTTTCTGAAAGATTGAACCATTCCTGACCTTTCCTCTTCTTTTAAGCATATTTTGTGCAGTTCAACTAAAATAAAACACCATCACCACCTTGACAATTCAGTGACACTGTACAAAAAGCAATGACTTACCATTACATCATGATGTCAGGTATGTAATCGACAGGCATTAGAGACAAATATGCAGAACTCCTCCGATAACATAATGAACATTAATTTTAACAAAGGTGTGACTAGCTTTACCGGCATAATTTGAGTGAACTCTACACCCTCTATTCCTTAATATAAGATGTTTTTGCAGTTCAATTTAAAGTACCCAAACGTCTAGTATTTAGAAAAATAGGTAGTAGTTTTCTTCAGCACATATCTGGGAAAGCTTTCCACACCTTATATATGTCCATACGCTAATGCAACATCATTCGAATAGTACAAATATACACTAATCCAGTGGCTAGTGCAACAGTAGATTAGTTTTTTTATTACGAGGTACAGTATAATGGTTTTACTGAACAGATTTCCATAAGCTAGCACTGGAGGATTTCTATAAGCATTAACTATACAAAATGTAAAGGTAACAAGTTTCAGCATTGGTATACTAGCTGTGCAACAGCATTAAACCAAATACAAAAGTCTGAAGGTAACTAGCATTATTAACTAATGATAGTATAAAAAAATTGCAAACCATGTACCTTCAAGGTAAATATCATTTCGAACTCGAGCGGACTTGAAAAATTGCTATCCCAATCTTGATAATCGATCAAACATAAAACTTGATCAACCAAAGTAAGAAAACAGCCGGAGAAGGAGGTGCCACTCTTGACCTTTCCTCTTCTCTTCAGAATTTTTGTGCAGTTTAACCAAAATAAAATGACATCAGCGCCTTGGCATTTTGGTGACACTGTACAAAAAAATTGACTTATCTCATGAAAGTGAGGTATGTAATCTATAAGCATTAACAGTGCAAAAATCTGAAGGTAGTAACAAGTTTCATCATTGGTGTACTGGTTGTGCAACATCATTAGAATGCCTTAGCTGAAAAATCTTTAATACATCCACAATCAACAGCTAACACTGAAATAATCCAGTGACATTAAACGACATTGCTTAAATTTATCAGTGGCATTAGACTGAGTGCGGCATTAGTTAAATGTGGCATCACTTTAGCAGTAGCATTGCTTGACTTTACCGGTGGCGTTATACTAACAGCAAAAAAGTGGCAATAAGAGAATGGGAGGCCCATTCGGACAGTGGGCGCACCAGTACGATGTACCTCCACGGACGCATACAGTGGTGAGGGAGGGATGGTTGCCCAGAGCAACAAATATCCAGGCAGCATATGTGGATTACGTCCCATTTTTGTTCTCTTTAGCCACCTTTTTCCTATGTGAGGACAACAAACCGATCGACCTAGTCATTCTCTATTGCGTTGTCATGCCTTTCTACCCTTTTTCAACCAAGAGACACGAGACTAGTTCCTTAGCTACTGATTTTCCCCTTTTCAACCTAGATGCGGGTTCGATACCTAGTCTCTTCGACAGTACTTTCTCCCTTCCTTTCCTTATTCAACCCAGACATGGATTAGTCTGCATGAAGTAGGGTTTCCTTTAATAGTGCAAATTAAGGTTTTCGTTTGCGTGACCAGCAGAGCAAAGGATAGCAAATTGGGGAAATGGTGGAGTGGAAAAAGATCCACATGCAGCGACGTGGCAGATGGGGGCAATAAAACAAGGATATGGCTCGAAAAGAGGTAGCATACCTGAGGGTCGATGGGAAGTGGCTTCGCTCATGGTCGTCGTCCTTCGAACACACTACGGCAGCAAGCTTGGGGATGGAGGCCATCCCGCACGGGCGCTAGGTCTGAGAGGACGGCCTTGTCATCAGTGTGTCACCTCGCTCGCCTACGACGAGTGCGTCAACGCTGCACGTCCTTTTCTTCCCCGGCGGACGAGATCCTGGCGGATCTGTGACCACCGGTGAGGAGAGAGAGAGAGGGGCCATCGCCGTCTTTTTTAGATCTGGTGAGAGGGTGATAGTGTGAGAAGCAAGTGGGCAACCCTTAGCAAGCAAGCGCTAAGCTCCAGCCTATATATCTTTTTTGATACTAGTACTAGAGGTGGAGTAGTGGTAGAGTAGTTTATATTTTCTCTGCATACAGTACCAACTATTTGTGCTTCAAAACTGAACGGCACGCCATTAATTAAAAAAATAAAGTCGAGAAATAATGCGGCACCTCGGGCCAACGCGGCCAGATCGCATTTTGCATGGGAAATGACACACCATGTTTCGTTGACATGTGGTCCCGTTCCAACATGTCAGTGAGACGATGGCGAGTCCTTTTGTACAATTTCCGAACGGACGTCTATGTAGGCTGGGGCGCCTCTTCCTGTACCGTGGCAACCGTCCACCACCTCTTCGCCTTTCCCTCTCAATTTGGAACTGCTGTCGCACGCTCTTCCTCCCTCCATTTGCCTTCACCCTTCCTTCTGCCATTGTTCGATCGTCTTCTCCATGGAGGGAACAGGCCGGAAATGACCCCATTATTCTTGCCCCGATCTGAAAGATGACGTGGTGGAGGAATTCATTGATCGGTGCGATGTCATCACCTCGGCTAGCATGGCAGGTTCGTTCAAGACCATTCTCGACTCAACAAATAACATCATTACAAAGAACCCAAGGGTTCAGGAGCGGTTTGATCTCCCCTATCTTCTTCTCCATGACCCTGCTCGCTGGCGCGGGGATGACGGAAGCCTCGCCTTGTGCAAGTTGATGCCGCTTGATAATGATACATGTGATGTTAAGATGACATCGCTTAAGGGTAAGGCCTGGGCAGGCGCAAATGGAGATTGGGTTGTTTATATTGGGTACAACTGCGAGTCGGAACTTGTGAATGTGTACAGTCATCACCGGGTTCCACTTCCAAAAATCTCAGAGTGCCCTGAGGTTGAGCACACAGATGATCTACGTAGGTTCAAATACGATCATGGTGACTGTCGTCTACAGAAGATAGCAATTTGTTGAGTTCCCAACCGCTCTTGGAATTACACGAACTATCATGTTGTTGCTATCTTCGACAAGCTTGTTGCCGTCCTTACTTCCACGCCTCGATGGATATTTCTCAAAAATCAATTTCTGTACACGGATGAGTACTGTGATGCAATTCAATACGAGAGTCTTGTGTTTGCTGCCACCACTCATGGCACTGTTTTTGCATGGAATCCTTATTCCTTCGGTACGTTTGTCTTCCATCATAATTAGAATTGTTTCATCCACGTGCATGCGAGTTAGTATCCCCGTACTAATTAACCTTCTTGTGTTTCCAAGGTCCTATGAACATTCCACCACCTATACTTGAAAAAATTTATAACCAAGGGGGAGATGACGATGGTGATGATCATGAGCATGAGGACGAGCAGGACCTACATACTCAGTGGCGCCTGGCAACTTATTCCGATGGATCACCTCTTCTTGTATGTATACAGGGCACTGCTGATGTTACTAAGGAAGCAGGTGTTGTCTCCCATGGTCGCACTCTCCGGACCTATTCCAACATCCATTGCAGGGTATTCGGGATGGATACTAGTGTGCTAGCACCAGCACCTTCTGCTTTGGAAAAAACTATCCAATGATGGTGAAAGGCGATCCAACTGCTGTTGGCACAATGTTACTACCATTTATGAGAAGCAACTGTATCTATACCTCAAACATTGCTATGGTTCCCTACCCTGGCTATCACAATATGCGTCCTGATATAGGCCGCTTCAGCCTGGATGATGAGTCATGCATTGGTCTCGATATTGACAATAGCTGGCCCTTCCCAGAGGCTTACTTATGGTTCAAAGCAAGCGTTTCCAACGCCGAGGATTGGTTGAGCTGAAGTTCATTTCATTGCTAGTTATTTGTTGTGTGATAAAAACTTTAGTATTTACTAGAATGTTTTGTTGGAAATAATCTATAATCCAACATGTATCCTCGTTGTCGTTGTGTGTTGATGACTTGTTGTATGTAATGAATGGTACATTTGCATATGCATGTCATAAACTCAATTTATGAATGTTTTTCGAGTCACTTCTTGGAGTGTGAGTACTGTAGTAGTATAGCCAGCATCTGATTATATGAAGTTGCCACATCACATAGAGCAAACCTAATAGTGGAGTATGCTAGTACAATAGTTAGTCCTAGTAGTAGTATACCATCAACTAGAGCTAGGTGTCGCACGGAGGCCGAGAAATATGGTGATAGCGTGAGGTGGGCTTGTACGTATGATGTAGGCACAGGGCTTGCCGTGTTTCCTACTCCTTCGGTCTAAATGTGGAGAAGATTTGGTCGAGTTCTTCCTCCTTTTGCCAACACGTGGGACATCCAGCATCCAGGTCATGTCATGCAAGAAAATGGAGTGCTAGTTGAAGGTAGGAGTACGTGCCGTGCATCTTGGGTTAAACTATAAATAGAATCTTACTCTTGAGTAACTCCAAAAGTGGCCACCGAAGATCTTTATTGGATTTGTTTTTCATCACCAGCACGTCGAGGTGAAAGATGTGCAGGTTTAGTGGGTTGTCTTGCGATTTCACTGACATGTGGGATCGAATGTGAGCAAACAAACGACGGGCACACTCCGCGCGTTTGCTGGCTGGCTGAGAAGAGAGAGAGGAGGGCAGAGCACGGACTCCAGGAAATTTCGCGACAATGTGAGTACTAGTACTAGTGGTGTACCGTATGGCCTAGTGGTGTTCGCTCTACGTAACCAACACCTCGATTAATAGTGGGGTGGCATGGGCCATAACTAGCATTCACGTCTAGCAGTACGGCACACGCCACCCACACGAGTCCCATCTGACACCAATTTTCTTGGACTCCATGCTACATCTATCTCTTCTCCCTCCTATTTTCTCTAGCTCATCCATCGCACGGTGGGTGGGGTGGGGGTTTGCCGATAGTCGGTTTGCTCAACTGCGGTCCCACTTGTAAGTGAAAATGCAACATAGCACGGATTCCCCCTTGAGCGGTATGCCGGACGAACCGTGTGGAGGTGCGATGCGAACACAGCAGGCTTTTCCTTTTTTTTGAGGAACCGGCAGGAGCACTGCCTTTTTCTTATAGAAGGGATGGCTAAAAGACACAATTTACAGAGGGGCGAGGCTTTTCCTTTTGAACTTGTAACTTGTAAAATTTGGTTCTGCTCCTTGGCGCGACCGATAGATAGAAATAATGATTTTCCCTAGAGTAATGAGAAGTTTGGTTATGGCGCGGTTCATGCATGGTACATATGAAAATTATGAAGTTGATGCGAAAGGTAAGATAATTACAATATACTACTACATGGAATTGACGGAAAGATACACATACATACGAATCCATCAACGACATCCTCACGCCCTAGTGCGCCGGGTCACCAACCGACGTGTGAGGAGCAGCGGCGTTGGCGGCGAGCTCAACGTGCTTCTGAACAATGCCGTCCAAGGTTGCCCTGCGGTCCAAGAAGGCCATTGTCCTATCGTCCTCCTCTTGCACATAGTAGTCCTTGTGGATGATTTGCTCGTAGACGTGGGTGATTATGTCGATGGTGTCTTGCTGCGCCAGGTACTGCGCGGCGAGCCCGACCTCGAGGTGGACATTCTCTGGCGCGATAGCGGGCAGTCGCAGGGCCACCAGTGCGTCGAAGAGGTTGTCACCATACATGCCGTTGAGGGTGGCGGGCATCGCAGAGCCTGGGCACATGGGCTGGAGGCGTATGTCAAGGTCGTCAACGAGCTTCTTGACGATAGTGAACTTGTCGAGGAAGCCGATGAGGACCTCGTCGAACAAGGAGACGAAGCTATTGTCCAAGAGGCCTCGCGCCCTGGCGGCCTCAAGCACGACCTGGAGACGTTCCTCGGTGTCGGGCCATAGGCCGGCATTGTGGACCATCTGGCACAGCCGGCTGATGCTCGCGCTCATTGCCTCCATGGGTCTAGCTTCTAGTCAACTGATCTTGCGATTGGAGTGATCACTCTTGCCCTTTGTTAGGGTGTGTAGGTGCGTAGGATTTCGTAGATTGGACTGGCGGGGAGCCTTTATATGAGAAGTGCAGACTGCGTTGCATTGATGTGTGTGTTGGCCATCTACTCCTCGGCCCTCCCTCCGTGCCGGTGCAGTATAGTCATCTCACCGAGACCAAGTTGGGGCAAAATGAGAGAACTTTGATGTTTACTGGTTTATTGGCCCCCTTTGCATTTTGTGCCAAGTTTTGACCTTTGATTTAACTAATAAAATGTTAATGCATGTAACCAAAAATAATATCATTGGAAACTATGTTCAAATATGAATCCAATGATACAATTTTTGGTGACATGCATTATTATTATTTTAGTTAAATCTATGGTCAAAATTTGGCACAAAATACTAAGGGGACCAATAAACCAGGATGAAGGTAGGAGTAGTATTTTGTAATTAATGTCATTGCATAAAGAGAATTGAGCACTGCATGTTGTGCTAAGTAGTCCCAAGTCATTGAATGCATACACACCCCACGTCTCCTATTGGGTGATTTCTTTTTTCGTGGCAAAAAAGGGAACGAGGTGGGTAGTTAATGCACCGCGCCTAAAAGTTTTGGGATTATTTGGTTTTCGTAACGTGACTAATGCACTAGTATAGAGGGAGTACAATAGTAGTCTTTGATTGCAATTTTTTGTTGGTAGCTTACCAAGCTGAATGCTTGGTGAGTACAATAGTAGTCTGATTGATGAGATTTTAGATTTGAGCCATCTACCGAAAGGGAGAGTGTATAATATCATCGGGAATTACGTTCAAAACCGAATAAAACAATACTCCATGTATTTATTTATAGAGGGAGTAGTATATTTTTTGTGACATGCATTACAAGATATTGCTAGTCAAATACTAAATCCAGACGGAGGTGGTAGTACTACTAAATCCAGACGGTGGTGCTAGTACTAGTAGTAGTACTGTACTACCCGTTGGTCAAATTATTACATGCTACTCCTCACAGTTGTCGTGGAATCACACGACCACCTATGGGGCCATCGGCCCCTTGTGGTTCGGCAAGGGGGAAGAGCATATTGCACAAAGAGCGGAAATCACAGAGCAGCACGACAACGATGACACAGGCAGTTTTACCCAGGTTCGGGCCGCTGCAAGGCGTAAAACCCTACTACTACTTTGGTGGATTGATGGAAGGACCGTGGTGGAGACGCAGCGCTCTTACCCAGCAAGGTCACCTTGGGGCGGGAGCAGCTACGCGCGTATGAGTGTACAAGGGTCTGAATCCTTTCTAAGGTAGCCACGACCCTCCTTTTATAGGTCAAGGGGTTACCACAATGGCAAAATAGCCATTTATCCAACGATTAGATAGCCACAGTGCTATCATACCTAACTCTGCGGACAGGACAAGGCACATTAAATGCACCACTTAGTGTCACATCATGGCGTAGCCCGGCAAGCCTTCCCGTGTCATTCAGCCACCTGTTCGCTTGCCCGTGTGACACGTTGCCTGGATGGGTGTCATTTAGGGATGATCTTCCTCAGAAATGGCCTGCCACGTACCAAGTAACAACCACTTAGTCACTTGGGGGCTCGACACCGCACCCATGGGTAACTTGCGTTGCTGTGAGGTGGAGCGGTGGAGCTTTGGTGGGGTAATCCACCCTTGGCATACCCGGCAAGCCTGCCGGGGGAGTCTTGAGGCTTGTCTTGGGGTAACCTCGACCCCACCAGGCTCGCCTGCCCGGCAAGGGAGGTTTTTCGTTGGTGATATCTTGCTTGTTTGGTTGGCCTTGGTCTTCTTGATCCGCCTTTTGATTTCTCAAAGAGCCATCTCTTCTGCTTGGTCTTGTCTTGAACATCGTAACCTTACTCTTGAGCCTATGTATAGTCCAAGCAACACACCTGGGGGTTTGTTACACCGACAGGAGCCCCCGGGCCTGGCCTGAACGCGCTACCGAGCGTCGTCGGGGTAGGCCCTGTCTAGTACACAGGCGAGCGGGTTGTGGTAGCTTGTCCTTTGAGATCTTCTTTGCTTCTTGATGTCTACTACACAACTTGTTCTTGTAGACTCGTGTTGGGCCTCCAAGCGCAGAGTTTTGTAGGACAGTAGCAATTTTCCCTCAAGTGGATGACCTAAGGTTTATCAATCCGTGGGAGGCGTAGGATGAAGATGGTCTCTCTCAAACAACCCTGCAACCAAATAACAAAAAGTCTCTTGTGTCCCCAACACACCAAATACAATGGTAATTTGTATAGGTGCACTATTTCGGTGAAGAGATGCTAATAAAAGCGTAGTAATGATAGTAGATATTGATTTTTCTAATAGGAACAATAAAAAACAGCAAGGTAGCAATTGATAAAACGGAGCACAAACGGTATTGCAATGCTTGAAAATGAGGCCTAGGGTCCGTACTTTCGCTAGTGCAATCTCTCAACAATGCTAATCTAATTGGATCATATAACCATCCCTCAAAGTGCGATGAAGAATCACTCCAAAGTTCTTATCTAGCGGAGAACATAAGAAGAAATTGTTTGTAGCTATTCTTTCCAATCGATCTATCCAAGAGTTCGTACTAAAATAACACCAAGTTATTCTTTCCGATCGATCTATCAAGAGTTCATACTAAAATAACACCAAGTTATTCTTTCCGATCGATCTATCAAGAGTTTGTACTAAAATAACACCAAAGCAAATTCAGATTCATAATACTCAATCCAACACAAAGAACCTCAAAGAGTGCCCCAAGATTTCTACCGGAGAAACAAAAGACGAGAACGTGCATCAACCCCTATGCATAGATTACCCCAATGTCACCTCGGGAATCCGCGAGTTGAGTGCCAAAAATATCTCAAGTGAATCAATATAATACCCCATTGTCACCACGGGTACTCATATGCAAGACATACATCAAGTGCTCTGAAGTCCATAAAAGTATTCAATCCGATAAAACGAAATCTCAAAGGGAAAACTCAATTCATCACAACAAGATAGAGAGGGGAAAACACCATATGATCCAACTATATTAACAAAGCCCGCGATACATCAAGATCGTGACATCTCAAGAACACGAGAGAGAGAGATTAAACACATAGCTACTAGTACAAACCCTCAGCCCCGAGGGTGGACTACTCCCTCCTCATCATGGTGGCCGCCGGGATGATGAAGATGGCCACCGGTGATGATTTCCCCCTCCGGCAGGGTGCTGGAATGGGGTCTAGATTGGTTTTTCGTGGCTACAGAGGCTTGCGGTGGCGGAACTTCTGATCTAGAGTTACCCCCAATGGTTTCTCTATTTATAGGAATTTTTGGCATTGGTTTCACGCTAAGATGGGCCTCGAGGTGAGCACAACCCACAGGGGCGCGCCTGGGCCTCCTGGTGCGCCCCGGTGTCTTGTGCCCTACTCCTTCACCTTCTGGTCCTTCCACGAAGCTTCAGGGGTCTATTTTGTTCCAAAAAAAATCGTCAAAAAGTTTCAGCTCATTTGGAGAACTTTCATTTCTGCACAAAAAACAACACCACGGTAGTTCTGCTGAAAACAGCGTCAGTCCGGGTTAGTTCCATGCAAATCATTCCAAAACCATATAAAATTATTGTAAACATGGCATGAATACTTCATAAATTATAGATATGTTGGAGACGTATCACTTCTCCATTAATCTGTGCTTGAGTCAGTTTCCGGTTTTCCCGCGCGTCGCGTGATGTAGTGGAGAGGTTAGTATGCCACGATCCATGGGCTACCCACGTCCCCACGTTCACGGGGCGGTAACTGCCATTCCACTATCTTCCCCGCTTCTGCCGTTTCCGCCACGTGTGCAGCATGCATTGTCCTGGGTTGGTGGTGGACGCGGAGAGCGCGGAAACGCGTGCCATGGCAGAAATCCAGACGCCATGGATTGGCGCACGGGGTCGGCCTCGATTCCACAAGCCGTTGGTGGCGCGGGAGGGAGCCGAATTGGCGGAGCGGGGCGGTCGTCCCCCCTGAGTAGGGAGCCAGCCCCCGGCCTCATTTTCCTTATAAAAGGGGACGCGGGCGGGGGTGTAGGCTCATATCCATTCCCTTCTTCTTTCTTCTGGTGTCGTTTCTTCATCATGGTGAGGGGAAGAGGACACAGTGGCACCCCAGTAGTGACGATGAGGGCTTCTGCTCGACAACGTCTCCCTCCTCCCGCCGAAGATGTAGGGGCAGAGCCCGCTTTGAGAGGAGGTAGGAGGGGGCGAGGTCGCGGCCGTCGTGGTGCTCAGGGTCGAGGAGGGCGAGGGGGCGCTCGAGCCGCCCCTCCACCGGCTGCTCAACCCCCAATGGAGGGACATGTCGGAGACCAACCGCTGGAATTCATCATCAGGCTGTACAAGCCCCCGCGCGGCCGCCTCCGCCTCCCTACTCCGTATGCGAGGGTGATGGAGCTTGAACAGCCGCACGCATTGAAGCTGCACATGAGGGGTTGCTGCAATGGCAGCATGCAGGTGGATGTGGACTTCCCCGCTGCTTATGTTATGCTCTCCCGACACGGCTGGAAAACCTTTGCTTGTGCCCACAGCTTGTCGGAGGGGCACATCCTCCATTTCAAACTAATGAAGGCCGATCTGCTCTCCGTTAAGGTCTTCGGGTGCTTGCTTAGGGTGCTGCGCGGAGAGCTCAACTGACGACGAAGGCTCCTCCTTGAGCGATAGCGACGAGGAGGACAGTGACGTCGATGATGACGGCGTCGACGGGGAGGACGACGGCTCCGATTTTGGCTGAACACCAGCCGCACCATCACCGTCAGGCGGTGGTACCATCATCTGCACCTGCATCTCCTTCCCGGCAAGGAGATTTGCCGGGGAGTTGGATGCAGAGGTGGGGGTGGTGCCCTCGGCTCCTCCAGCAGCCTTCCAGCTGGACCCCGGCAGGCTTCCTCTCGGGCTGCAACTTCATTCGCCCTGCCACGTCCTGCTGGCCCTGGTGGCGGTGGCCAGGGGGACCCTTCCGCCGCTCTCTTCACCATCACCTTCGCCCGTGCCCTCTCGATCTTGTCAGGCTCCTCGCCACGGGGCCTGATGGGGTCAGGCTGGGCTTCTGCCTAGGCGCTCCTTCTGCCTTCTTCACCTCCCACCGTAGTGCCTAGGAGGAGAGGGACAAGAAAGGGATTACGGGGCACTTATCTTTTTTCAGTCTAAAACATGTAGGCACTTGCCAAACTTTAGTCTAAATTATGTAATCTTCTTTATCCATGTTTGCGTTATGTAAGATATGTACTTGCTTATCAGCATATTAATGAAAAAGACAAGCCTTGCCGGGTACTTGTGCATGTATCATGTCCATGCAGAGGTGCCTCTATATGTTCAAGTAAACAAGTTTCCCCCGACAAACTATCCTGCCGGTACCCTTAGTTTGCTGCCGCGGGGCAAGGCCTGCCGGGCATAAAACTATAAAAAGGGACCGACCCCTTGTCGAACCCTCTCCATCAAAGGCAACTGCGACCACCTTGCCCGAAGCAATGTTCGGGACAAAGGATGGGAGCACCTATGTTTTGAAGGTAGCGAGGTTTTCATATGCACAAGTTTTTACCTTATAGAACAGGTATGGATAAGAAGAAACTTATCTGTTTGGCTTGCCGGGGATCGCTGTGTAGGCTTGTCTCCATTTCTTCTCTTCGGGACCAAGTCCATGGCAAGAACCCTGCAACTTAGTGCAGATGAAAACAATGCTACATGTGACCTCATCTACATGATCATGCTATGCTTATGCATGCATGCAATCTTGTCGGGGGCCCCCCAGCACTTCGTTTATTCATCTGTTGCTCAGGGTCTGCGCCTGGCTTTGTACAAAGGGTTACATGCAACATCGGCAAGGCTTGTACAAAAGGGTGGCTGCCGGGCAGGGCCCGGCAGCCGCGCCTTACGGGTAGAACTTACGGAGATGCTCAATGTTCCATGAGTTTTGCAACTGAATGCCATCTCCGGTCTCCAGATGGACTGTGCCGGGTCTGGTGACTCGTACTACCCGGTAAGGGCCTTCCCACTTCGGCGTCAACTTGTTTGCACCCTTGGCGGACTGAAAACGCTTAAGGACAAGGTCGCCTTCCTCAAGGCTCCAGGCATGAACCCTGCGGCTGTGATAGCGACGCAGGGCTTGCTGGTAGCGTGCAGCACGCGTAGCAGCCCAGAGACGGTTCTCCTCAAGTAGCACAGCATCGTCACGCCGGTGCTATTCCTGCGCTACTCAAGGTGATCTGTATATGAGTTCCTTGGGGATAACTGCTTCTGCCCCATAGACTAGGGAGAAGGGAGTCTGCCCGGTAGCTCGATTTGGTGTCGTACGGAGGGACCAAAGAACCACCGCCAGCTCATCGATCCATCGCCTGCCGCACTTCTGCAGCCTATCAAATGTTCTTGTCTTGAGTCCTCGCAGCACTTCAGCGTTTGCCCTCTCAGCTTGTTCGTTGCTTCTGGGATGGGCAACAGAGGTAAATGAGACTTTGCTTCCGAGGGCATGAACGTATTGCATGAAGGTGCGGCTTGTGAATTGGGTGCCATTGTCAGTGATGATCCTGGCGGGCACTCCGAAATGGCACACTAATCCTTTCAAGAACTTGATAGCTGACTGTGCGGTCACCTTCCTCACGGGCTCCACCTCTGGCCACTTTGTGAACTTGTCGATAGGGACAAACAAGAACTCAAAGCCCCCGGTAGCACGGGGGAAGGGGCCCAAGATGTCGAGCCCCCAGACCGAGAAGGGCCATGACAAAGGGATCATCTCGAGAGCTTGAGCAGGCTGATGGATATTCTTGGAGTGGAACTGGCAGGCTTCACATTTGGTGACTAGCTCAATTGCATCTTTGAGGGCCGTGTGCCAGTAAAAACCTTGCCGGAAGGCTTTTCCAACCAGGGCCCTCGATCCAATGTGGGAGCCGCATATGCCCTTGTGTATCTCTACCAACAGTTCCTTTCCTTCTTCCCGGGAAATGCACTTCAATTTCACTCAGTTAGCCTTCTTCTGTATAGCGTGTAGTCAACGAACTGATACATACTGGCCCTCCGGGCTACTCTTTCAGCTTCTTCTTGCTCTTCGGGAAGTTCTCTTGTTTGGAGGAAATGGACTATGTGCCGCGCCCAAGTTGGAGCCTGAGGCTCGACAATGAGGACCAGCGGCACCTCCTCATTCGTGGGAGCGCACTCCTCGACCGCAGAGATTGGTAGTTTCGCGGGAGGGTGCAGCTCATCGATCGAAGGGGAGTTGTTCCCGCCAAGCTCTTTGTCGGGGCCCCCAGAGGGCTCTGCCGAGAGAGGCCTACCGGAGTCCAGTTTCCTCCTCTTCCTGACCATTGTTGCCGGGGATACAGAGGGTTGAGTCAGATGGAGAACAAAAGTCCCTGGTTCCATAGGGAGTTTTTGCGCAGCGCACTTTGACAGATGATCAGCAATGCTGTTTTCCACACGCGGTATGTGCTCTGTTTGCAATCCATCAAAGCACTCCTCCACCTTCCTCACTTCCTCGACGTATGCCTCCATCAATGGGCTTTGATAATCCTTGTTCACTTGCCTCAGCACAAGTTGTGAACCTCCACGAATGATCAACTTCTTGATTCCCAGTTCTGTTGCGATCCTGAGCCCCGTAAGGAGTCCTTCATATTCTGCTGTATTGTTGGTAGCCTTCTCCCGGGGGAAATGCATTTGAACCACGTACTTGAGGTGCTCCCCAGAGGGAGCAACAAGAAGCACGCCAGCTCCTGCACCTTGTAGGGAGAAGGCACCATCAAAGTACATGATCCATTCTTGGGGCGCTTCCTTGCCAGGGATAACTGTCTCCAACACGTCTTCGTCAGAAGTAGGCATCCATTCCACAATAAACTCCGCCAGTGCTTTGCTCTGAATGGTTGACGTGCTCTCAAATTTCAAACCAAAGCTAGATAACTCCAAAGCCCATTCCACTATCTTGCCAGTGGCCTCATGGTTCCTCAAAATGCGTTGCAAGGGGAAGCGGGTGACAATCGTGATCTCGTTGGCTTGGAAGTAGTGGCGCAGTTTCCTTGAGGCCATGATGAGGCCAAAAATCAACTTTTGCATGCCAGAGTACCTCAACCTAGCCCCCTGTAATAGGGAGCTGACGAAGCATACTAGGCGCTGCACCACTTTCTTCCTTGCCGCGACCTTGGAGCTGTCTCCATTACCCCGCTCCTCCTTGTTCTGATCTGCCTCTGACCTTGCCGGGGCGAGTTCACTTCCTTCTCCAGAGGGGACTGCAGTTGCAGCTGCTTCTTCATCTACTTCCCGCTGCGCCACCAGCACTGCGCTAACCACTTGATTGGTTGCCGCTAAGTATAGCAACAACGGTTCTTGTGGTTTTGGAGCGACTAAGGTGGGGACAGAGGGAAGATAGGTCTTCAGATCCTGCAGTGCAGCGTCTGCCTCCGGGGTCCACTCCATGGGCCTAGCCTTCTTCAAGATTTTGAAGAACGGCAAGGCGCATTCGGTGGACTTGGAAATGAACCTGCTTAGCGCGGCAACACATGTAGTCAAACGCCTCACGTCTTTAACTATCTTGGGTGCTTGAATCTGCTCAATTGCCTTGATCTTGTCGGGGTTGGCCTCTATCCCCCGGTGAGACACAAAGAAGCCAAGCAGCTTGCCGGAAGGAACGCCAAACACACATTTCTCTGGGTTCAGCTTCAAGTTGATCTTGTGTAGATTTGCAAAGGTCTCTTCCAAGTCCTGAATGAGAGTTGATTTGTCCTTGGTTTTGACCACTATATCATCCATGTAGGCTTCAATATTCCTGTGTAACTGGGACTCAAAGCCAATCTATACTGCTCTCGCGAAAGTGGATCCAGCGCTTTTTAACCCAAAGGGCATACATACAAAGCAGTACATGCCGCATGGGGTTATAAACGCGGTCTTCTCTTCGTCTTCCTCGGACATGAAAATCTGGTGGTACCCGGAGTAGGCATCCAAGAAGGAAAGTCGGTCACATCCAGAGGTGGAATCCACAATATGATCGATGCGCGGCAAGGGGAATGGGTCCTTCGGGCATGCTTTATTCAGATCCGTGAAATCCATGCAAAGCCTCCATTTCCCATTCGCCTTGCGCACCACCACTGGATTTGCCAACCAAGTTGGATGCAATACCCCTCTGACCAAATCAGCAGCTTCGAGTTTCTTGATCTCCTCGATAATAAACTACTGCCGCTCCAAAGCTTGCTTTCGGACCTTTTGTTTGATGGGTCGGGCATGTGGGCAGACAACAAGGTGGTGCTCGATTACCTCCCTGGGAACACTGGGGATGTCAGATGGTTGCCAAGCAAACACATTGACATTCGCCCGCAGGAAGGCAACGAGCGCGCTTTCCTATTTGTCATCAAGGGCGGAGCTGATAGTAAATGTACCATCAACGCCAACCAACCCTGCCGGGACCTTCTTCATAGCAGGCGCAGCAACCTTTGATCTCTTGCTATTGGAACTCTACAGCAAATCATCAACAGGCGCAGCGCAATCTGAAGAGGCGCGCTTCCCGGATTCTTTGCTGGCGTCCTTACTAGCTTTCTTCCCTTTCTTGCTTTCCTTGGCGGGACCAGTAGCTTCCGCAGCCTTTGTAGCGACTGCTTCCCGGTACATCTTATCCACACATATGACTGCGTCCTACTTGTCTAATGGAATGGAAATGACGCCCATCGGTCCTGGCATCTTCAGAGTGTTGTAGGCATAGTGGGATGCCGCCATGAATTTTGCCAGGGCAGGGCAGCCAAGGATTCCATTGTATGGCAGGGGGAGGTCGACCACATCAAACACGATCTTCTCAGTCTGGTAGTTCAACTCCCCCCCGAACGTTACCGGCAGTGTGATCTTCCCCTTAGAACGACTCCTGCCGGGGTTGATGCCTTGGAAAGTACCGGTAACCTTGAGCTCTTCATCTGCTATCTGGAGTGTCGTGGGAAACCATGGCCACCTATGGGGCCAAGGGCCCCTTTTGGTTCGGCAGGGGGACTGAGCACATTGCACAAAGAGCAGAGGAGCACAGCGTAGCGCGGCAGAGATTGCACGGGCAGTTTTACCCAGGTTCGGGCCACCGCGAGGCATAAAACCCTACTCCTGCTTTGGTGGATTGATGGTGGATGGTGGTGGAAATGCAACGCTCTTGCCCGGTGAGGTTGCCTCGGGGCGAGAGCGGCTACGCGCGTATGAGTGTACAGGGGTCCGAATCCTTTCTATGGTTGCCATGGGCCTCCTTTTATAGATCAAGGGGTCACCACAGTGGCAAATCAGTCATTGTGTACTGATTAGATAGCGAACAATGCTATCATATCTACTCTGTAGACAGAGCATTACGCATTAAATGCTCTGCTCAGTGTCACATTATGGCCTGTCCGGCATGCCTTGCCGGGCTGTTTGGCCACCTTTTCTCCTGTCTGCATGACACGTCGCAGGACGGGTGTCATCTGGAGGTGATTCCTGTAGGAAATGGCTGCCATGTGGCAAAAGGCGGCCACTTAGTCATCTTGGGGCTTGACACCGCACCGATCAGTGACTTGCCTCGCTGTGAGGTGGGGCGGTGAAGCCTTGGCGGGGTGTTTTGCCTTCGTATGCCCCGGCAGGCCTGCCGGGGTGGTCTTGAGGCTTGCTTCCGGGGCAACCTTGACCTTGCCAGGCTCTCCTGCCCGGCAAGGGAGGTTTTCCCTTAGCGGTGTCTTGCTTCTTGACTTGACTTGGTCTTCTCAACTTGCCCTTTGATTCCTCAAAGAGCCTATCTCTTCATCTTGGTCTCGTCTTGGGTGTTGCAATCTTGCCGGGTTCGTGGCTCACTGTCCGTGCACAAGTCAGTGGAAAACATACACCCTTGTTTGTGTACCCCGACAGAAGCCCCCAGGCCTGAGCCATACATGTCACTGGGCACGTTCGGTTAGGCCCCAAACAGTGCGCGGACATGTGGCGAAAGAAGGCCGCGCGCATGGTGGTCTATTATGATGACCAGTAAATCCAACGTCCACTTCGCGCAATTACCGCGGGTCGTGGGGGCGTGGGACTTGCTGCAGTTAATCTAAAATGGTAACTTTCTGAAGATTCACATCCTTCCCCACGTCCCGTCCCTTAAGAGAGGAAAACGCGAAAGGGTACTGCTCATTCATCGTCTGCCTCACCTCCCCACCATCTTCCTCCGCAAGCCAAGCAACTGCTCTTCTTCCTCGCCCGCACACACCGCCAATCCCCTCTCCATTCCCTTACCACATCCCCACAACATCTTGGAGACATGGGGAAGAAAATCGCCGCCAGGGGGAAGCGGGTGACCGCGGTGAAGGAGGCGGCCGCTGAGGGGAGCAAGAGGGCGTCGGAGCTGGACAGGAAGCGGAGGGCAGATGTCGTCTTCTTTCCGTCGAATCTGGACGGTGAAGTGCTTGAGTCAAGGTATGGATATCTGTGGGGGAGGGAAGACCCGAAAGGGCACGGCGCGCCCAAAGTTCTGGTAGAGGGGAAACAGGACCCGCCAGATTCATACCGGTTCTTTTGCGCGTACTTCATCTGCGGCCTTTGTTCCCCTTTCTCGGATTTCTTGGAAGCAATGATGATGATTTATGGCTTCCATCTCTTGGATTTCATGCCAAATGCAATGGCGTGTATGGCGATCTTTTCTCACTTGTGTGAGAATTTTGTTGGAGTTGCCCCCAACGTTGATCTGTTCAGGCACTATTTCGTTCCGCGAGTGGAGAACAAAAACCACCACTCCGGGAACATAAGTTGGATGCCACGGGTAGTGCCAAGGGAGAACTGGGATTACATCTCTGGCCAACAACATAGCAGATGGGAGGAGTGGAGAGGAGATTGGTGTTGGATCCAGGACGAGGAGGCCCCAGAGTTCTGTTAGGCATGGACGGAATGTATTGAGTGCGGCAATGACTGGAGGGAGCTTGGCCTCACCGATGATAGGCTCTGCCCGGCAATAAATAGGATCACCCGTCTGAAGGCTGCCGGGCTAACCGTTGAGCATGTGGGGGCCGACTTCTCCGCCATATCGCGCTGTTGCAGAAGAAGGACAGGTTCGCCTGGCTCTATGGGGATGCCGCAGATAGGATGAGGTTACTTCCTGACCTGGCCAACAACTTGTCAGTCTACGGCCATGCCTGGTTGTGCAACTAGCTATTTGGCAGCTTCAAGCTTTTCAAGTTGCCCGCCAACATCATCCCTCTGAACATCAACTTCGCCAGGGACTAGATCTTGAAATGGATGCCGCATTGCGATGCTCCAGGAGTTGCAAGTGACTGGCAGTTACCCTCGCTCGACGAAGAGCTGGCGTGGTCCTCCACCCTAGTGGAAAGAGCTACCAGGGTGGAGGCCAATATGTACAAGCGCACCTCCAGGGTGGAGGAGGCGTACATCAGGAAGTGGCTTGAGGAGGACAGGGCATCCCGAGCTGCAGCAGCGGCGAAGGCCGGGAAGGTAGCAAGGGGAAAGGAAAAGGCCAGAGACGAAAGTTCTTCCCGCGACAGGGACGAGGCGCAAGTCTCGGAAGAGGTTGCCGGGGACTAGCTTGCCGGGGGCGAGCCTTCCGAGTTCGAGGCCCTATATACCATGGTGGCAAAGGCTCTAGAGGAAGAAGATGTTGAGGAGGCGGAGCAACCTGGAGAGGAGTGGCTCACGGAAGGCCCTCAAGCCCCCGAGCCTGTCTTGGATCAACGCCCTTGTAGGCGGGCAGCCAACCGGGGAGCGGCAGTCTCCGATCCAGCGCCCGCCACCAAGAAGGTGAAGGAGACCACCTCCAGGAGCAGCATCCCCGAAGCTACATGCCGCCACTCTCCTCGGCTTTCTGGGACCAGGGCCCCTCCTACCAAGCAGCCAGCAGCCACAGAAGACGACTCCTTCTCCCAGTTGGATTCGAGCTCTTCGCAGAGCTCGTCTTCGTCGGAGCCCCCTGTGTCTCAGCAGGGCTCAATGTTGCCAGAGAGCTCAGCTCCCCCACCCCAGAAGAGAAGCAGGGCATCTTCTCTGCCTGTTGATTTCGTGCCGAGCTCCATGCTCATCGACGAGGAGTAAGAAAGAACTTCCTCCCTTCCTTGCTGTTATTTTCGCATGTTTCCTTGCTTGTTGACGAATCTTTGCTTGCCGCCTTTGTCAGGGAGGAAGAAGAAGAAGAACAACCCCTCGTTCACCGGACCAAGTGGCTCAGATGCATGGAACCACCGAGGATGGTGGAAGGGACGGGCTCGGCAGGGGACGGCGCGAGTCCCCCAGCACCAAGCCCCCAGTCCAGCCCCCAGCTAGAACGTGCAGGGGTGGTTCCTTCCGCTAGGAGCGACGGAGGAGAGCTCACCACTACTGACGCCGAAGGGAGAGAAGGAACCACCCTGGATGAGCCTTTCCAGGGGGGGCCCACTCTGCCCCTCGATCGGGTTGAGGGATCACCGCCAAGGGTCTCCATGGAAGAGTCCGGCCTTGGCCCGACAACCAATGTTGCCGGAGAGACTGAAGCTTCCGCCCGACAGACCTCTCCGGGTAACTTATTCGCTCTTCTTTACCTGTTCCTTTTCATTATCTTGCTTCGTACTCCTGACTTGTTAACAATCTGGTATTTTTGTCATTGATTACTGGATTTGCTTGCAGCCCCTTTAAGTGAGGAGCCAGATTTGCTGGATGAGGTGGCCAACATAGGGAAGGACGCCGCGGAGGAGGCTGCCAAGATCGCTGCCACAGAAGGGCAGGAACATGCTGCCAGGGGTGCCCTAGGGCCCCTGAAGGAGTCCGAGAAATCCCCCGGTAGCACGTCTGTGTGACGCCCCCGGCTCAATCGTGCACTAATCATACATGCAAATGCACACGATCAAGCCTAAGGACTCACGGGAAGATATCACAAAACAACTCTAAAACATAAATAAAGTCATACAAGCTTTATATTACAAGCCAGGGGCCTCGAGGGCTCGAATACAAAAGCTCGCATACAAGCGTCAGCGGAAGCATCAGATATCTGAGTACAGACATGAAACAGAAACAGAAAGGCCTTTAGAAAGGCGGGGCAAAATAAAACACTACGATCGAAAGGCGCAGGCCTCCTGCCTAGGACCCTCCGATCCTACTCCTGGCCGTCAGTCAACTCGTAGTAGCATCCATCCTCGGGGTAGTAGTAGTAATAATCGATCGATGGGGCATCTGTCTCAAGGGACTCCGTCATCTTGGTCACGACAAACTGATAAGGGGAGAAAAGGAAAACAAAGCAACCGTGAGTACTCAGAAGTACTCAGCAAGCAAGGATCTACACTACATATGCAACATTTTCAAAGAGAGACTGTATATGTGGACTGGGCTACAGAAATGCCAGAATAGAGAGGAGGCCTAGTCCTATCGAAGACTAGCATCTTCAGAGGTCTTGCAGCATTAGAAGAGTGTAGACAATACCATATAATGTAGCAGTAATGATATCAACCTCACCCAGAGATCCTTTCTCGACTCCCTGCGAGAAAGCAATCCCAGAGCCATACAGTCATCCACCTCGTCCTGAGATCCCTTCTTGACTCCCTGCGAGAAGCAATCCCAGAGCCTCATATCCAGGTCTCTAGTTCTAATTGTATCAATCAGGATACAACTCCGAGTGTCCTTTACCGTAGGACAGGCTATCGATAGAAGTTTTCTTCCCTGCAGGGGTGCACCAACTTACCCAACATGCTCGATTAACTCCGGCCGGACACACTTTCCTGGGTCATGCCCGGCCTCAGCCAAACGACACACCGCAGCCCTACCTAGAGCTCAGCAGAGAGGTCCCCACCGGTCTACATCCTAAGCGCAAGGGGGTCTTGGGCCATCGCCCCTCGCCCTCCGGGTCGTTGCGCACATGGCTCAGATCCAAGCACCACCTTTGTCGTGAATGGCGCCAATCACTCCATGCCGCACTGCTGAACTGGACGTCTGACAGAGCTTTCGGCTGATGCATACGATGCAGAACGCCCATACTATGCCCACGTGATGGTTAGTGCTATCAGGCCAGAGGCCTGCTCGGATCAAATATCCAAATCGTTAGTACCTTGGGCTTGCGGTAACGAGCAGAGACTCACGAAAGATGTGACCCCGTCGCCCCATCTCGAGGACTTGCTGCAAGGGTTAAGAATGCCCGGCCGCGCCTCGTATTCATCACTCAGGCACCATACAGGCACCCGTCTTCACAGCACTCGCCACTTAGGCGCACGCGGGTACCCCTCAGGGTCGACCCGCCTTTCCAAGTAACAACAGTACAGTCTAAGTATCCGTGTGTCCATAACATCAGGGGAATCCGAGGTATCACCCTCGTTGGATTCCTACTCGATGTATCCGTCAAGGTGAACTCGGAGGAATCACCCTCGTTGGGTTCACACTTGAGGTGTTGTACGACGGCGTCGTTATCGGAAGCGGTGAAGGAGGAATCACCCTCGATGACCACGACCGAATAGCTACTCTACAGAGTTAACATCAGAAGTGCTACACGAGGTATCACCCTCGGCACTCGGTGGTAACACTGCAGTGTCGTCACAACTAGGGGGGTGATGTGCGGTGCCGGGGCCTGGTCTTCAATCCCATTGATCGGGTCTTCGGATAATCCAGCGGGGCAGTTGGGATAAGTGGGGTCACTGATAGGTCTCTACCCAGCCTATACTAAGCAGTTTAGGATATGCAGGTAATTATCAACAGCAGGTTACAATAAACAGGCTATGCATCAGAATAGGTAAAGCGGTAGCAGCAACAATTCTAATGCAAGCATGAGAAAATAGAATGGGTGATATCGGTATGCTCAAGGGGAGGGCTTGCCTGGTTGCTCGGCGGCAAGGGCAAGGTCGTCAATGGTGGCGTCGGGCTCCTGAGTTGTGTCGGTCTCGGGGAACTGCGTCAGGGTCTAACGAGAGAGAAGAGGGGGCAGAGCAAACATGAGCATGACTTGACATTACGCAGAGCTAGGGGTGTTCTGACATGGTGCTACATGATATAGGTGAAGAGGGAAACCATCCGGGAATGTTTTCCCGGTTCCAGACATTTGTTAGTCAGATGACCGGAGAGGAACGGTTCCATGTTCAGGTAGCTAGAGACGTGTGACGGACGAACGGACCGCGTATTCGGATTCGTCTCGTCGTTCTGAGCAACTTTCATGTACAAAGTATTTTCATCGGAGTTACGGATTATTTAATATGATTTTCTAAAGATTTTAGCAATTTCTGGAATTTATTTAATCATTTAATTCCGACATTATCCGAAACAGTAACTGTGACGTCAGCATGACATCACAGTGATGTCAGCGGTCAACAGGACCAGTGGGTCCCACCTGTCAGCGACTGCTTAATTAATTAACAGTAGTTAATTAGGTTAATTAATCTTAATTAGTTTTAAACTAACAGAGTTAATTAGGTTAATTAATTAATTATTATTATTTACTTAATTCATTTTATTTTTATTTTTATTTTTTTTAAATGTCCTAGGGCTAGGCCCCACATGTCATTGGCATCGGGGGCGGGGCCCCTTTGTCAGTGGCCCAATGGCCACAGCGGCGCTGGGCGAAACGGGCGCAGGGGCACCCGCACACCCGAGGCCACCAGGGGGGCGGCAACGGCCACGGCGACGGGCCGGAGCAGGGCGGCGACAAGGAGCAGCGGGGCGGCACGGCGCTTGGCAGCGGCACGACGCAGGGCAGCGGCGGCGTGGTGGCTGGGCGATGGCAGCAGCCGCAGCAGTGCGCAGGCGGCAGCGGGCGGAGCGTGCGCGGGACGACCACATGCGCGGGGAGGGCGCCTAGCGCGCGCCGTGGGCTCGGCAGTGCGACGGTGAGCGCGAGCGCACGAGGGAGAGGGTGCGGGGTGACCACGGCGAGCAGCGACAGCTGGGACCGCGGGGCGTGCACGGCGGCGACAGGAGCAAGGGGGCAGAAGGGGTTCTCACCCCGTTGTAGATGAACAGGGGTCGGCGAGGCGCGATGGAGCCGTCGAGGGAGAGGTGTGGAGGCGAGATCCGGCGGCGATGGGGTGGCGTGGTCCTCGGGCGTTGGCGTCGCCGGGGCGCCGCGGTAAGCCGCCCAGCTCGGGAGGGGAGGAAGCGAGGAGGACGGCGGCGGAGACGTCCGGCGTGGTCGGCGGCGGGCGGCGGGGCGCGTCGGCCGGCGAGGCGTCGGGGGCAGTTCCCCCGATCTGGGATCGGGAGGAATAGAGGGAGGAGAGGGATTCGTTCGTGGGGGGGGGGGGTGGGGGGGTCGGTGGCTGGTTACGGGGTTGTGGGGGGGGGGGGTTAGTAGGGGTTAGGTGGACCGGGGTGGGCCGGCCAGTCGGGTCAGCTGGGCCAAGGCCCAGTTGGGCCGTGGGGTTTTCTTTTCTTTTCTTTTCTTTATTTCTTTTTGTTTTACTGTTTTCTCTTTTGTATATATTTCAAATAACTTTCGTAAAATATGAGACTGGTCCAAATATTAACAGTGCATTATTTGACACTGATATAAAAAGGTTTTTAGCCCACATGATTTCATTTGGATTTTATTAGATTATAAAAGGATTAAATACTTCTATTTTGTTGCTGTTAGAGTCACTTAATTTATTTAGTATATGTTGAATATAATTTTAGAATTGTCTCTGGATTATTTACCATTTAATGAACAATTTGTTTTTTGATTTGAGCAACTTTTATTTTCCACTTTCAGTTTGAATTTCCATTTGAATTTGAATTTGAAAAGAGATATGATACTAATGATGATTAAGCACTGTTGACCATGATGACATGGCATAATCAAAAGGGTGATTACTGTAGCTTTAATACATGGGGTGTTACAAATCTCCTCCACTAACAAGAATTCTCGTCCCAAGAATTAAGAGGTAGAAAGAAAAAGTTCGGGGTATTCCACACGAAGATTATCCTCACGTTCCCAAGTGGCTTCATCTTCAGTATGATTTGACCACTGCACTTTGAGGAACTTGGTAACCTTCTGACGGGTCCGATGTTCAGCTTTATCGAGAATGCGGATCGGATGCTCCTTATAAGATAGATCATCTTGCAATTCGAGCATCTCGTGATCCACTGCGCGGTGCGGAGATTCCTTGAAGCATTTACGAAGTTGCGACACATGGAAGACATCGTGGATATGAGAGAATTGCGGCGGCAGCTCCAATTTATATGCCACTTGACCACGTCTTGCAACAATGCGGAAAGGACTAATGTAGCGTGGAGCTAACTTGCCCTTGATTCCAAAACGGTGAGTGCCCTTCATAGGGGTGACACATAGATAAGCTTGATCACCAGGTTGATAAGTCAAACCCCATCGTTTGCGATCATAGTTGCTCTTCTGGCGGTCTTGAGCCGCCTTGAGATTTTCCCGGACAATACGGACTTGTTCTTCGGCATGTTGAATAATATCCGGACCTACGAGCGGTCGTTCCCCAGTTTCTGACCAATTCAGAGGGGTTCGACACTTACGTCCATATAGAACTTCAAAGGGAGCCATTTTCAAGCTGGCTTGATAGCTGTTGTTATATGAGAATTCCGCATAAGGAAGAGATTCTTCCCACTTCTTACCGAACGATATAACACAAGCCCGAAGCATGTCTTCAAGCACTTGATGGACTCGCTTGACTTGGCCTTGGGATTGTGGGTGATAAGCTGAACTCTAGGTAATATGAGTTCCCATAGCTGTTTGGAAACTTTCCCAGAATTTGGAAGTGAAAAGGCCGCCACGGTCCGAACTGATCTCCTTCGGAATACCGTGGAGTGATACAATTCTGGAGATATACAACTCTGCTAACTGGCTAGCAGTGATAGTCTCTTTGACGGGCAGAAAGTGTGCAACTTTAGAAAATTGGTCGACGACGACAAGAATAGCATCGTGACCCTTCTGTGACCTGGGAAGTCCTGTAATGAAATCCATCTGAACCTTATCCCATTTCCATAAAGGAATAGGAAGTGGTTGCAGAATTCCAGCTGGTTTCTGATGTTCTGCTTTAACACGACGACACACATCACATTCGGCAACATAACGAGCAATGTCCTGCTTCATTCTAGACCACCAGTACCTTTGACGGAGATCACGATACATCTTGGTGCTACCCGAATGAATAGACAGTGGGGTATCATGTGCCTCCTTCATGACCTTGTCGGCCATAAGTTTGAAGCGAGGTACGGCAATGCGGTTTCTGAAATACAAGGTTCCATCTTCAGACAGCGAGAAATCCCTGTACTTTTCAAGGTGAAGATTTTTCTTCATGAGATCAATTTCAGCATCTTTAGCTTGCGCATTCTTAACAGCTTTCTCAAGATCTGGTTGGATCACAAGGTTATTAAGAGAACCCTGTGGAACAATACGGAGATTCAGCTTGCACAGTTCTTCAAAAAGACAAGGTTGAGCTCACCTAACCATGAGGTTCTCGCAATAGGACTTGCGGCTTAAGGCATCAACCATCACGTTAGCCTTGCCGGGGGTATAGGAAATACCCAAATCATAGTCCGCAATGGCCTCCATCCATCTTTGCTGACGGAGGTTTAGAGATGGTTGAGTAAACAAGTACTTCAGACTTTTATGATCCGTGTAGATCTCGCAACGATTACCGAGAAGGTAATGTCGCCACAACTGCAATGCATAGATCACAGCAGTTAGTTCTAGATCATGTACCGGATAATTCTCTTCATGTGGGCGCAACTGACAAGAGCCATAAGCAATCACTTTACGCTCTTGCATTAGGACACAGCCTAATCCTTCACAGGATGCATCACAATAAATTACAAAGTCTTTGCGGGTATCTGGAGGAGATAGTACTGGGGCAGATGTTAGCTTGTCTTTGAGTGTTTGAAAACTTTCCTGGCATTTTTCGGTCCATTCGAACTTAACGCCTTTGTGAAGCAGATCAGTCAAAGGCTTAGCAATCTTAGAAAAGTTCTCGACAAATCGACGACAATAGCTTGCAAGGCCAAGAAAACTTCTCACTTGCTTGACGTTCTTCGGAGGAGTCCAGTCAAGAATAGCCTGAACTCGTTCTGGGTTAACAGCAATTCCATCCTTGGAAATCACATGACCAAGGTAAGTTACTTCAGAAAGCTAGAATTCACATTTGGAGTATTTGGCATACAACTGGTGTTCTCGGAGCCTTTCCAGTACAAGACAGAGGTGTTCGGCATGTTCTTCCTTATTCTTTGAATAGACCACAATATCATCTAGATAAACCACGACGAACTTGTCGAGGTAATCCATGAATATATAATTTATCAGGCGGGAGAATGTGGCTGGAGCATTTGTTAAGCCAAATGACATTACAGTGTACTCGTAGGAGCCATAGCGAGTAACAAATGCAGTCTTCGGAATATCCTCTTCGCGAACACGGATCTGATGGTATCCCAATCTCAAATCAAGTTTAGAAAATACCGATGATCGATCAACTTGCTGGATCCTACTCTCCGTGTGCACTCTGATGCAGAATCCGGTCTTAAACTGCTGCATCATTGCGGCAATATAGGGTGGAGGTGGGGGATCGTCAGCCATCCTGCCAAATCAACAGGGGCAGTTTAGCAAGAAAAAACTGCATGTGAATGGAATGATTCATGAAGTATCACGCACAACAGAAGGAAGTGCAATAGATACTTCAGCATATTCGCACCAGACATTCAAAGTCACACATAGCCTCGATTACAATCCGGCAATACGACAGCTGAAAGGGGAAGGCTAGGCAACTAGGCGGCGCGCAGGCACGCGGTAGGGAAGTACACAACGAGACATAGCAAAGGCTACATCAACGTCGGAGAAAACTATTGGAGCGAGGAATCTGCAAGTGACAACACAGGGTGCCCTCGCTAAGAGGATCCTGTAAGCAGAACCTGGCCCATAATCTCGAAGCAAGGGGGGGGGGATATTTCAGAACTCCGGGTGGATGCGATTATGAGAACCTAATGTTGGAGTTAGTAAAAATTTTAACCCGAATAGAAGAGAGATCAGAGTCCCAGAGTAAAGGTCGAGGAGTAAAAGATCCTAATACTACAAAATTGGCGACGTGGGCCCGTAAGCCACAAAGCCAAGTTAGTAAATTAGTTTTTCGATGTCTAGACTCAACTTCGGCCAAGGAGTTGGAAAGGGGTTCCTACAGGCAGTCGGCTCTGATACCAACTTGTGACGCCCCCGGCTCAATCGTGCACTAATCATACACGCAAATGCACATGATCAAGCCTAAGGACTCATGGGAAGATATCACAACACAACTCTAAAACATAAATAAAGTCATACAAGCTTTATATTACAAGCCAGGGGCCTCGAGGGCTCGAATACAAAAGCTCGCATACAAGCGTCAGCGGAAGCATCAGATATCTAAGTACAGACATGAAACAGAAACAGAAAGGCCTTTAGAAAGGCGGGGCAAAATAAAACACTATGATCGAAAGGCGCAGGCCTCCTGCCTGGGACCCTACGATCCTACTCCTGGCCGTCAGTCAACTCGTAGTAGCATCCATCCTCGGGGTAGTAGTAGTAATAATCGATCGACGGGGCATCTGTCTCAAGGGGCTCCGTCATCTTGGTCACGACAAACTGATAAGGGGAGAAAAGGAAAACAAAGCAACCGTGAGTACTCAGAAGTACTCAGCAAGCAAGGATCTACACTACATATGCAACATTTTCAAAGAGAGACTGTATATGTGGACTGGGCTGCAGAAATGCCAGAATAGAGAGGAGGCCTAGTCCTATCGAAGACTAGCATCTTCACAGGTCTTGCAGCATTAGAAGAGTGTAGACAGTACCATATAATGTAGCAGTAATTATATCAACCTCACCCAGAGATCCTTTCTCGACTCCCTGCGAGAAAGCAATCCCAGAGCCATACAGTCATCCACCTCGTCCTGAGATCCCTTCTCGACTCCCTGCGAGAAGCAATCCCAGAGCCTCATATCCAGGTCTCCAGTTCTAATTGTATCAATCAGGATACAACTCCGAGTGTCCTTTACCATAGGACAGGCTATCGATAGAAGTTTTCTTCCCTGCAGGGGTGCACCAACTTACCCAACACGCTCGATTAACTCCGGCCGGACACACTTTCCTGGGTCATGCCCGGCCTCGGCCAAACGACACACCGCAGCCCTACCTAGAGCTCAGCAGAGAGGTCCCCGCCGGTCTACATCCTAAGCGCAAGGGGGTCTTGGGCCATCGCCCCTCGCCCTCCGGGTCGTTGCGCACATGGCTCAGATCCAAGCACCACCTCTGTCGTGAATGGCGCCAATCACTCCATGCCGCACTGCTGAACTGGACGTCTGACAGAGCTTTCGGCTGATGCATACGATGCAGAACGCCCATACTATGCCCACGTGATGGTTAGTGCTATCAGGCCAGAGGCCTACTCGGATCAAATATCCAAATCGTTAGTACCTTGGGCTTGCGGTAACGAGCAGAGACTCACGAAAGATGTGACCCCATCGCCCCATCTCGAGGACTTGCTGCAAGGGTTAAGAATGCCCAGCCGCGCCTCGTATTCATCACTCGGGCACCATACACGCACCCGTCTTCACAACACTCGCCACTTAGGCGCACGCGGGTACCCCTCAGGGTCGACCCGCCTTTCCAAGTAACAACAATACAGTCCAAGTATCCGTGTGTCCATAACATCAGGGGAATCCGAGGTATCACCCTCGTTGGATTCCTACTCGATGTATCCGTCAAGGTGAACTCGGAGGAATCACCCTCGCTGGGTTCACACTTGAGGTGTTGTACGACGGCGTCGTTATCGGAAGCGGTGAAGGAGGAATCACCCTCGATGACCACGATCGAATAGCTCCTCTACAGAGTTAACATTAGAAGTGCTACACGAGGTATCACCCTCGGCACTCGGTGGTAACGCTGCAGTGTCGTCACAACTAGGGGGGTGATGTGCGGTGCCGGGGCCTGGTCTTCAATCCCATTGATCGGGTCTTCGGATAATCCAGCGGGGCAGTCGGGATATGTGGGGTCACTGATAGGTCTCTACCCAGCCTATACTAAGCAGTTTAGGATATGCAGGTAATTATCAACAGCAGGTTACAATAAACAGGCTATGCATCAGAATAGGTAAAGCGGTAGTAGCAGCAATTCTAATGCAAGCATGAGAAAATAGAATGGGCGATATCGGTATGCTCAAGGGGAGGGCTTGCCTGGTTGCTTGGCGGCAAGGGCAAGGTCGTCAATGGTGGCGTCGGGCTCCTGAGTTGCGTCGGTCTTGGGGAACTGTGTCAGGGTCTAACGAGAGAGAAGAGGGGGAGGAAACAATAAATACAAAGCAAACATGAGCATGACTTGACATTACGCAGAGCTAGGGGTGTTCTGACGTGGTGCTACATGATATAGGTGAAGAGGGAAAACATCCAGGAATGTTTTCTCGGTTACGGACATTTGTCAGTCAGATGACCGGAGAGGAACGATTCCATGTTCGGGTAGCTAGAGACGTGTGACGGACGAACGGACCGCGCATTCGGATTCGTCTCGTCGTTCTGAGCAACTTTCATGTACAAAGTATTTTCATCGGAGTTACGGATTATTTAATATGATTTTCTAAAGATTTTAGCAATTTCTGGAATTTATTTAATCATTTAATTCCGACATTATCCGAAACAGTAACTGTGATGTCAGCATGACATCACAGTGACGCCAGCGGTCAACAGGACCAGTGGGTCCCACCTGTCAGCGACTGCTTAATTAATTAACAGTAGTTAATTAGGTTAATTAATCTTAATTAGTTTTAAACTAACAGAGTTAATTAGGGTAATTAATTAATTATTTTAATTATTATTATTTACTTAATTGGTTTATTTTAAATGTCCTGGGGCTAGGCCCCACATGTCATTGGCACCGGGGGCGGGGCCCCTTTGTCAGCGGCCCAATGGCCACAGCGGGCGCTGGGCGAAATGGGCGCAGGGGCACCTGCACACCCGAGGCCACCAGGGGGGCGGCAACGGCCACGGCGACGGGCCGGAGCAGGGCGGCGGCAAGGAGCAGCGGGGTGGCGCGGCGCTTGGCAGCGACACGACACAGGGCAGCGGCGACGCGGTGGCTGGGCGAGGGCAGCAGCCGCAGCAGTGCGCAGGCGGCAGCAGGCGGAGTGTGCGCGGGACGACCACAGGCGCGGAGAGGGCGCCTAGCGCGCGGCGTGGGCTCGGCAGTGCGACGGTGAGCACGAGCGCACGAGGGAGAGGCCTCGGGGTGACCACGGCGAGCAGCGACAGCCGGGACCGCGGGGCGTGCACGGCGGCGACAGGAGCAAGAGGGCAGGAGGGGTTCTCACCCTGTTGTAGATGAACAGGGGCCGGCGAGGTGCGATGGAGCCGTTGAGGGAGAGGTGTGGAGGTGAGATCCAGCGGCGATGGGGTGGCGTGGTCCTCGGGCGTTGGCGTCGCTGGGGCGCCGCGGTAAGCCGCCCAGCTCGGGAGGGGAGGAAGTGAGGAGGACGGCGGCGGAGACGTTCGGTGTGGTCGGCGGGGCGCGTCGGCCGGCGAGGCGTCGGGGGCAGTTCCCCCGATCTGGATCGGGAGGAACAGAGGGAGGAGAGGGATTCGTTCGTGGAAGGGGAGGAGTGGGGTGTCGGTGGCTAGGGTTACGGGGTAGTGGGGGGGGGGTTAGTAGGGGTTAGGTGGACCGGGGTGGGCTGGCCAGTCGCGTCAGCTGGGCCAAGGCCCAGTTGGGCCGTGGGGTTTTCTTTTATTTTATTTTCTTTATTTCTTTTTGTTTTACTGTTTTCTCTTTTGTATATATTTCAAATAACTTTCGTAAAATATG
The DNA here is from genome assembly GCA_011799875.1 of Thinopyrum elongatum. Lineage (NCBI taxonomy): Eukaryota > Viridiplantae > Streptophyta > Magnoliopsida > Poales > Poaceae > Thinopyrum > Thinopyrum elongatum. The sequence continues at coordinate 437,057,061 of CM022300.1, forward strand.
AGACTGGTCCAAATATTAACAGTGCATTATTTGACACTGATATAAAAAGGTTTTTAGCCCACATGATTTCATTTGGATTTTATTAGATTATAAAAGGATTAAATACTTCTGTTTTGTTGCTGTTAGAGTCACTTAATTTATTTAGTATATGTTGAATATAATTTTAGAATTGTCTCTGGATTATTTACCATTTAATGAACAATTTGTTTTCTGATGTGAGCAACTTTTATTTTCCACTTTCAGTTTGAATTTCCATTTGAATTTGAATTTGAAAAGAGATATGATACTAATGATGATTAAGCACTGTTGACCATGATGACATGGCATAATCAAAAGGGTGATTACTGTAGCTTAATACATGGGGTGTTACAGTCTGGACCAGGGGTGGTGATTGAATAGAAGATACCTCTCCAAACCATGGGTCCCTTTCCCCTGTTCGGCATCCCGGCGGGGGCCCCGCCATCATCTTCAAGCCATCTGGCGCTGGTGCTTGCACAGCCTGGGCTCGGAGCCCCCGGCTCGTCAATGGCGATGAGCACGGAGCTTGACGAAGAGCTTCAGCGTATTCTGGCATCGCTATACCAAGGGGTCAAAGAGGTGGATGACTTCATCGCCGTTGCTCTGGATTTGTCTTTTATGGAGTCCGTGGCGATGGGCATCAAGGAGATGCGGGATCAGCACAACCAGAAATGGCAAGAGCTCAAGGAGCAGTGCAAGTCCGCCAATGAGGTAGGCTAGAAGCTGAAGGACAAAGGCGCCGAGCTGCGCGATTGGCATGACAAGCAGTTCCAGGTCCTCTTGAGGCAGAAGGAGACAATCTCGATGGCGAGGGAGGATGTCATCGCTCGAGAGGCGCACCTGGCGGACCGCAAAGTGCTTCTGGATGCCAGGGAGCAGGACATTTCTCTCCGGGAGGAGAGGCTTGAAGCTGCCCTCCGCGCCAAGGACGATGATCTGGAGGTCCTTGTGTAGCAGCGCACCAAAGAGCTGGAAGACAAGCACAAGGCCGCCCTGGATGCCCTTACTGTCGACTCTGCCGCTCGGCTGAAGAAGCTTGCCGATGACCTTGCCGCTGCCTCTTCCGCCAAGGTGGACCTCGACCAGCAGGTGGCCGAGCTAACGAAAAAGCTTGCCGGGAGCGCCAAGGAGGTCGAGACTCTCAGGGAGGAGACACGGAATGCAGAGATCCTCTTAAAGGATGTGCAATCGCATCTCTCCTCTAGGAGCCAAGACCTCGAGAGCGCCAATGGCATCATCGAAGATCTGAAGGCCAGGATCGGCACCCTGGAGAGCTCGGCAGAATCCAGCGAGGCCCATGAGCAGCAGCTGACGAAAGACCTGGACACCACGAAGCGCCTCTGGAAGGATGCAGAGGACAAACTGGCGAACCAGTCTAAGCAGGTTAACCTCTGGATCAAGAGCTTGATTGATGTTGCAGAGCGCCTCACTGCCCAGACCGCAGCGATAGGCATGGAGGGCCAGTCTACTTGGCCAGCAAGCAGGAGACCCCCAGTGTTAAGCTAGGGGCCTTCTTTAATGAGCTGATAGACAAGATGAAGGTGCATGAGGAGGGAAGAGCTGGTCGCTTCGAGGCTGAATCCCGGAAGCTTGCTCGTAATTCCCTCTTCATGGTTTTGAGCAACATCGCATGCCGCCACCCGGACCTCGACCTTGCCGACGGCTTCAGGAAGCCGTTGCACAGCACGGACATTTCTGCTGCCGAGGAGAAGGCCACCCCTTTCACCGACAAGGTTCTTGGCGTTCCTGTTGCTCCCCGAGGTCGCAAGGACCGGTCTTGAATCATGCCCGCTGCTGCGTTTCTGTGTAATCAAAACATGATGCATGCTCTGTGTTTAGATATCGCACTATTTATGCTTGCGTGAAACTTGATGTCTTTGTTAACTCTGAACTGCGTGTTTTATCCCTTTTGAATGTTACCACATTGGTGTTCGCATGATTAATCTCTACGCATGCTCTGGTCGCCTGCCGGTATCATATTGTCGCGAAACTCGTAAGGGTCTGGCCCTTAACATTTATCTTGGCGTGGATGCGTCCCAACAGGTTTTTCCTTAGAAGTTTCCGGCGCAGCCGCCCATTCTGCGAGCAGGCTCGGAACGGAATGGGGGTGCAGACAAGAACCTAGCAAAGGTACCATCTTGTGGAAGATTTCTTCACACGAACACCCCGACATTCAAGGGATAAACAAACGCAAATTCTTGATTTACAAGTAAAGCAAAGATTGAGTAAACTTAGCTCTTATTCGTGCTTCCATCTACTCTTCCCGGCTGCGGCCGCTTGCTGAGCTCGCACCTTCCGGGAAGGGTGGTGCCGCACGTATATCGACTTCTAGCTCCCGGCAAGGGTTGACTAGAAGTATAAGTATCTTGTGGGCGGCAGGACGCGACGTTAGGCATGGCCGGTTCCTCTCCCCTCCTCTTCACACTTTTTGATCAATCCAACGGCAGTTGGCACGAAAGTCATGCCAGTGTGGACGGCCTTGCCGGAGCGTACTTGCCGGGGTGTCAACCAACGGATTTGCACCGGCATTCTACTCAGGATTTTCCCAAGCAGGGTAAATGCTGGACCGAGTATCGCGCGGGCTCATCGACGTTGATGATGCTAAAACCCAGAGTAGCTCGATTGTCAATAAGTGAGAGTGGCAGGGAGAGAAATCCGATACCCTTGCACATCACTCCTTTTCCCGAACGGGGCTCGCAAGGCGTTCCTGCTGTCTGATCCGTTCGGGACGGTACTATCGCCCTTGTCGCTAGCTTCCGCCGCCACTGTGACCACGGCGTACGGAGGTGGCGGAGGTTGGGCGAGGTCGGCGGGGGAGCGGCGTTGCTCTCCCGCTCTGCCCCCGCCATTCCTTCGGGCGCCGTGAGTGGTGACGCCGTTGATGAAGAAGATGGCGGCGAAGATGACGTGCTACGTACACTCCTCGGGTTCGCGCAAGCGCAACCCCCTACCTGGCATGCCAAAGATGTCATGGGAAACCACGGCCACCTATGGGGCCAAGGGCCCCTTTTGGTTTGGCAGGGGGACTGAGCACGTTGCACAAAGAGCGGAGGAGCGCAGCATAGCGCGGCAGAGATCGCACGGGCAGTTTTACCCAGGTTCGGGCCGCCGCGAGGCGTAAAACCCTACTCCTGCTTTGGTGGATTGATGGTGGATGGTGGTGGAAATGCAACGCTCTTGCCCAGCAGGGTTGCCTCGGGGCGAGAGCGGCTATGCGCGTATGAGTGTACAGGGGTCCGAATCCTTTCTATGGTTTCCATGGGCCTCCTTTTATAGATTAAGGGGTGATCACAGTGGCAAATCAGTCATTGTGTACTGATTAGATAGCGAACAGTGCTATCATATATACTATGCAGACAGAGCAGTATGCATTAGATGCGCCGCTCAGTGTCACATCATGGCCTGTCTGGCACGCCTTGCCAGGCTGTTTGGCCACCTTTTCTCCTGTCTGCATGACACGTCGCAGGACGGGTGTCATCTGGAGGTGATTCTTGTAGGAAATGGCTGCCATGTGGCAAAAGGCGGCCACTTAGTCATCTTGGGGCTTGACACCGCACCGATCGGTGACTTGCGTCGCTGTGAGGTGGGGCGGTGAAGCCTTGGCGGGGTGTTTTGCCTTCGTATGCCCCGGCAGGCCTGCTGGGGCGGTCTTGAGGCTTGCTTCCGAGGCAACCTTGACCTTGCCAGGCTCTCCTGCCCGGCAAGGGAGGTTTTCCCTTAGCGGTGTCTTGCTTCTTGACTTGACTTGGTCTTCTCAACTTGCCCTTTGATTCCTCAAAGAGCCTATCTCTTCATCTTGGTCTTGTCTTGGGTGTTGCAATCTTGCCGGGTTCGTGGCTCACTGTCCGTGCACAAGCTAGGGGAAAACATACACCCCTATTTGTGTACCCCGACATGGATCTTGCTAATGACCTTGGGAGATATCAGATTCAACCCGGCCCCACCGTCAACCAACATCTTTGTGACTTTGAGGTTGTGAATCGTTGGTGAAACCAACAATGGCAAACATCCTACCGTAGTGGTGCGGTAAGGGTGATCCTCTTCATCAAAGATGATGGCCGTGCGGGACCACTTGAGCGGCTTCGGAGAATCTGCCGCTAGCTCCATGGCATTGACCTCACGTGCCCACTGTTTTAGCTGGTGGTGAGAGGAGTGCAAGGACGTAGCTCCGTCAATGCACAGGGCGTCAGTGGCCTTCTGGAACTCCTGCTCGCTGGTTTCCTCTTCATCTCCTTCATCACTCCCATCATCGCATCCCTTCTTCTCACGGCATCTGGCCGGTTTCCCTTGATACTGTGGGTCCTTGCCGGGGCGACCTCCTCCGCCACCTCGGCCCTTCCCACCAGCACCATCTTGGTCTCTCTCTTTGTCACGCTTCTCATACTCAGCTTTCTGCTTCTTGACGAGCTGCTCAACTTGATGACACTCTTGAAGATCGTGTTCCTTAGTCCAATGGATCTTGCAGTACGGCCCGTCAGCCTTCCCACCCTTCTCGGCAGTCGCGGCTTCCCGGCAGTCAGCGCACGAGGCAACTTCCTTGCCGGGAGCCTCGGTCTTGGCCTTCTTGCCGGTACTAGGAGTGCTCGCTCCTTCAACAGCCATCACTGCTTTATCCTTGTGCTTCTTGTTGCGTTTCTTGTTCTTCTTCTTCTGATTGGTGGCGTCGTCATCGTCCTCTGAGTCAACGTCGACGCCATCCTCTTCACCTGGGAGTCGCCTCCCCTCCTCTGTTCGGGCACACTTGTCCGCCAGAATGTATAGCTCATTCACAGTCTTGGGAAACCAAATGTTCATTTTGGAACGTATCCTGCGGTTGCGCATGCTAGACTGGAACGCAACTATCACAACTGCTGGATGGATGTCTGGAATGTTTCTGTGCACCCGGCTGAACCTCTGCATATACTTTCGCAAACTCTCTCCTTCCTTCTGTGGGAGGAGCTGCAAGTCGCTGGGCCGCCCTGGTTCTTGATGGCCGTCCGTGAAGGCGCCAATAAACTCATGGCACAGATCAGCCCAGGTCGAGATGGAGTTCTCTGGTAAGTGCATCAGCCACGACCTCATGTTTGGCTTGAGTGCCAAAGGGAAGTAGTTAGCGAACACCCTCTCATCCCTTCCCCCGGCAGCTTGAACAGCGATGGTGTAGATGTTCAAGAACTCTGCCGGGTTCAATCTTCCATCGTACTTTTCTGGTACCTCTGGCTTGAACGTACGGGCAGATGGCCAACGGACTTGCCGCAGCTCACGAGTGAAGGCGGGGCACCCAACCTCGAAAGGCAGGTACCCGCCCCCACCGGGCATGGGTTCGTCGACGTCGGGGCCATTGCGCCTATCAGACTGGCGGCGGGTGTCGCGGCGTCGCTCGATGGTAACGCGTGCGTCTTCCCTCCGCCTGCCTTCCAGGACCCGTCGCTGGTCTCGGCGTGCTTGAGGATCAGACAAAGCCATTTATACGTCGTCGGGTTCTTGGTCGTGTGGCCCTAGCTGCGCCCCCTGCGCTGGCTATCGTGGAGGGGACTGCACCATCGGAACGGCTCCCTCGGTGCGGCCAGCGGCCTGGGCCGTTGCCGCCGTTGGTGAAGGCCGTGGCGGGCCTGCCTGCGGTGATCCTCCCGCCTTAGCAAAACCAATCAAGCTCTGGATAGTGGCCCTCCACTCATCCATTTGATTGGCCGCTGGCGGAAATCTCAACAAGAGCTGGGCCCGCGCCATGGCCTCCGAAGCGGTGCTTGGCATGGACGACGATGCGGATCGCGACGTCGCCCGACTTCCGATGGTGCCTGTAGTGGCGGCGCCAAGTTCTCGCCGCCACGAGCCAGTCGCCAGGGCGGCGTGACGACGAGGCGGATGCGCTTGGGGGTTGATGACCCCATTCGGCGCATCGTCTCGGCTAGCTTCTCTTGGGGGTGGCGCAGGACCCGTAGCCACACCCATGGCGGGGGCAGCTAGGTGATTACGATCCGCTTCAGGGCGGGCGCCACTGCTGCGCCTGTGTCCCTCGGCGAGGTGGGGAGGCAGAGACAGAGCGTTCTCCCCACCCGCACCTTGCGGAGAATGGCCGCCGGGTTGTTGTTGGTGTTGCCCTCCTCTGGTGCCTCCTGCCCTCGCTTCGGCCGCAGGGGGAACGGTGATGGCGCCACCTGCGCCAGTCACGTTCCCTGCAGCGTCGATGTTCCCATGTTCCCCCGCATCCCCCACGGCATTAGTGGCCGCATGCGAGTGGCCTTCGAGGTGGACGGGTGTGCTGAAGCACCGGATTTCTTCTTGGGCGCCATGGATGATGAAGCCGTTGATGAAGAAAATGATGATGAAGATGACGCGCTGCTTACACTCTCGGGTTCGCGCAAACGCTTCGCCCTACCTGCGCGTTAAAGATGTCGTGGCATGACATGGCCACCTATGGGGCCATCGGCCCCTTGTGGTTTGGCAAGGGGGAAGAGCGCATTGCACAAAGAGCGGAAAGCACAGAGCAGCACGACAACGATGACACGGGCAGTTTTACCCAGGTTTGGGCCACTGCAAGGCGTAAAATCCTACTCCTGCTTTGGTGGATTGATGGAAGGACCGTGGTGGAGACGCAACGCTCTTGCCCGGCAAGGTCGCCTCAGGGCGGGAGCAGCTACGCGTGTACGAGTGTACAAGGGTCTGAATCCTTTCTAAGGTAGCCACGTCCCTCCTTTTATAGGTCAAGGGTTTACCACAATGGTAAAACAGTCATTTATCCAATGATTAGATAGCCACAATGCTATCATACCTAACTCTGCGGACAGGACAGGGCGCATTAAATGCACCGCTTAGTGTCACATCGTGGCGTAGTCCGGCAAGCCTTGCCGTGCCATTCAGCCACCTTTTTGCCTGCCTGCGCAACACATCGCCTGGACGGGTGTCATTTAGGGATGATCTTCCTCAGAAATGGCCTGCCACGTACCAAGTAACAGCCACTTAGTCACTTGGGGGCTCGACACCGCACCGATGGGTGACTTGCGTTGCTGTGAGGTGGAGCGGTGGAGCTTTGGTGGGGTAATCCGCCCTTGGCGTCCCCGGCAAGCCTGCCGGGGGAGTCTTGAGGCTTGTCTTGGGGTAACCTTGACCCTGCCAAGCTTGCCTGCCCGGCAAGGGAGGTTTTTCCTTGGTGATATCTTGCTTGTTTGGTTGGCCTTGGTCTTCTTGATCTGCCTTTTGATTTCTCAAAGAGCCATCTCTTCTGCTTGGTCTTGTCTTGAATGTCGTAACCTTGCTCTTGAGCCTGTGTACAGTCCGGGCAACACACCTGGGGGTTTGTTACACCGACAACAGTGAAGTGACAAGACCCTGCGCCGGAGATGACACCTGAGTGTAGGCGCCGTGTTCGGCATACCAAAGTCAGCCTCACCGTGTGCAGTCACTATCATCAAGGCTGTAGAGCTAGCCTGCTTACAACTAGCCGTGTTTGACATAATTTCCCGTGCGTTGCCATGAGTATCTCTACTCTTTTCTTATACGAGTAAGATGCCCATGCATTGCACGGAACACCAAGATTGGGGGTGGACGGCGCCGACAGCGGCCATCACGCCAGATTGTTCCATGGCCTTCTAGATGTGGTGGGGAAGAGATAAGGCTGATTGTGAGAGACAAGGAGTTGTTTGTAAATAGGGAACAAGCGCGGGCATCTTTTTGTAAAACTGCAGCAGTTTGCTTTGTAGGCATCAGATCTAGATCCGATGGCTATTGGTGAAAGATGGCAGGCACACCATCATCACCAACTCAGGACCTCTTTGATTTGCAGGATTTTGAAAACGCAAGAATACGAAAAGTATAGGATTTGAGTGTCATGCCCACTTGAATCCTATAGGATTAGCAAGGAGCGTTTGATTTCACGGGAAAAGCAAAGGAATTGTAAAAAGAGGTTAGAGTGGATGTTAGATTTCCTATGAAATGTAGTACAAGAGATTCCATTGGAAAAATTCCTATGGGATTCAATCCTATGAATCAAAGGACAAAGGTAGGAAAATTTTCAAAGGATTTCAATCCTCCAAAGATCCTATAGAATTCCCTTGAATCAAAGGAGCCCTCAGGTTTTTATAGGAGTAGTATAGAGAAATAGAGAAACTCTTATAAAAAACCGAGTTGGTGATGATGATGTGCCTGCCATCCTGCAATATAGACCGTCCGATCTATATCTGATGGATAGAAAGCAAACTATGGCAATTTTGCAAAAAGATACCCACACCCCTCTCCTCATTTGCAGATAAGGCCTTCCCTCATTCATCTTCGTCTCCCACAAGATAAACAGCTCGTATAAATGCATCTTGATGTTCCGTGCAACGCATGGGCCTCTTGCTGGTAATAATAAATATTGTACTCGAGTAATGGGTATATCGTTGCCGCACCTATGCATGCGAACATTTATCCTAACATAGTACCTCGTGCTGGATAGTCGTAATATTACAAGTTTCAAACTGATATTACAAATGCTAGGAGTAATGCAGCACCTACGAAGAGGGAATTATTAGGAAGTTTACGTAAGAACTTTCGTTACTTTTGGTGGATGCAACATTATCGTACAAACTAAAACCCACCGCCCTGACAAGTCACTAATGGGAAAATAATTTTTTTAGTCTCTGGCGACTTGATGTTTCAAAAACAAATTCAGCTTCTGCGGAGATTTTGTTATTTAGGCTTATACGCTTGCGGTGATCAGCACACCATTCATTGTTGCGCCAGAGAACGCCAAACCTCATTACCTTGAGCACACTTGCCTCGAGAACAAAGAACCTGGCTAATTTAATCTCAGATGTGCTGCCTCAGTAGTCGATCAAATCAATTTCTGTAAGATGGAGATCAAGGTATTCGATGAGATTGTTATAATGCAGCACATTTTTCACTTTCGGGTCTTTTTTTATCTGCAAAAGAAGAGAACATATTAGAGCAGCTGGCTGTATAAGATTGCTGTGTCATCAAGAGGTACCAATATCATTCACTCATACGATAGGGTTGGCTATAGGGTTGGCTCTAAGGCTAATGATATTTTTTCACTCTCTCTCTCTCTTTCTCTTTTCTCTCATTTACCTAGGAGCACGTGAAGAGCTTGGGCATTTGTTGCCTTCCACTATGTGGCCTATGCCATATTTCTCAAAAGTATGCCACATAATACGCATCGATGTCAAATCAAAAGATTTTGGCACCGCTCTAGCAATGTGAGAGAGTTGGCACCGCTGTGCACACAGACCCACATGTATAAACAAATCAATCAAACCAACTACACCAGCCTCTCCCTCTCCCAAACAAGTGTTTTTTTATTGCCTCAGTCCTCTCCCTCTCCCACGCAAGTGTTTTTTCATTGCATGAGTTAATTGGCACCGGAGTAAAGTAGGTGATCCAGATTGGGGCACCAGGTGAGCAATGGAGGGCATCAATGCCAAATGCATCAGAAGTGAATTTGGCACGTGTTTTGGCCTACATAGTGGAGGGCCATTATAGCCCACTTTTGTACTACCTCGTATTTAGTGTAAAATTTTGACCATAGATTTACCTAAGAAAATGCCAATGCATGTCACCAAAAATTATACCATTTGAAATTATGTTCAAATACGAATCCAACGATATAATTTTTAGTGACATGCATTAACATTTTTTCAGTTAAATCTATGGTCAAATTTTGATACTACAAAATACGAAGAGTAAACCAGGATGGAGGTAGTACTTGCTCTTAGGCTAACCATAGAGTTACTAGTCTAAGTTACTTGCCACTATGACTAGCCTAGGCTACTAGTACAGCAAAAAAACAATGCAGGTGATCACGTGAGAAATAATACTAAAAACATTTCTTTTGGTGCAGTGCGTAGATGTAGTTTTGAACACTACACTTGTCATCATAATTTGGGAAAATTACACAAAAATTGAGCTACGTTGTGATTACCGTTTACTACTAGGAAAGAAGTTTCACCTCGATGAGTAGCTTCTCCGTGCATGGAAAGCACGTAAGGAATCCAACAACTTGATCCAGATTGGGGCCGATAGATTTTATTGCCAAGATCTTCACTGTGCGCACAGACTGGGTCAAGCTTGTGGGAATCATTTTCTGGATGACAGTCATAAATACATCAAGAAGAAATTAAAAAATGTGAATTTCAAGAAGACGGAGAAGAAGATGAGTGTTGTACCTGAACGATTACGGATCCAATAAAGAGTTTGGAGAATTTGGCAGACGAGTACACCAACGCTGTCAATTTCGGTGCGTCAATGACCCTGATTTTTGTTGGACCTTCTAGATCAGATACAAACAATCTCTCAAGGAAAGGCGCATTCTCAATGACCATAACATGGAACAGCTGGAGTGATCTCTTCCCAATTGATGTCTTGTTGCGGGGCCAGCAAGACACATAAATCCATCGGAGATTCGTCGAGGCGATGTGGAGGCTAATGAACCTATGGATCTGCCGAAGACGAAGGTACTCGAGTGCAGTACAACTGTAGAGCAGGTGCTCTGTATCCTTCTTCAAGATGCCAACATTGAAGAGGTCGAGCTGCTTGAGTTGAGGGAGAAGAAGGGCGAGCGCGGCATTAATCTGGGGAAAATAGCAGGCGCTGAAGCTGGTGCGGCGCAGCGTTGGCGTGAGGCGGAGCGCGGACGGCGGCAGAGAGCGACATCGTCCAGCTTCAAACCTGAGCTCCTCGAGCTGATCTAGGGCGGGGGATAAGAACCACTCGTCGAACTTGGCTTGGACCTTGCAGTTGGTACTGAACATGCGGACGTCAAGGCGTCTGGCTGGCCCAGGGTGCGATGAAAGGATCTTGGAGACTGCGGCCATGCGTTTGCAATCCCCGTCGCAGAGGCAGCTGTCGACGGTGAGGTTGAGGGGGACGCGACGCCAAAGGGGACGCCACCGCCGGGAGAGCAGGGTGGTCCGCACAGCAGATTTGGTGGGGAGGAGGCTGATGATGACGAGCAGCATGTCATCGGGGAGGCTGCTGATGAAGTCCAGGCTCGCCGGATGCGGTTTTGGCTCGAGCCGCCTCCGCTTGTTGGCTGCCTCGCCGTCCATCTCAGCCGGCGGCGACGCTGGTGTACACGTGTGCTAGTGTGTATTGTGTGCTGGGTGTGCGCGAGTGCATCCTTGTGTGCATGCCACCGCGTAGTGGTGAAGTGTGCGCGTGTGCGTCCTTCACGTGGAAGAAGTGTGCCCTCAATTTACTAGCATGCGGGGTGCTACCGCGAGTGGTTTCAACTTTGTTTACTTCACTGCGTGTTAGATGGGCCTCTAGTTTACTTATTTTCACCCACTGCCACATGGGCCAGCACACGAAGATAGAGAACACGAGCTGACAAGGTAGCATGTGGACTGGTTGACCGGTCAACTAAACAATATACGGAGCTATACACTGACACAGTGACCGTATAATCCCTCGGTAAAGAGAGATCGAGTGAGAGGGGAGGCCGGTGAGAGATAGTAGAGAACGAGCTACTCCCTCCGTTCGATAATGCAGTGCCTATATTTTTTTAAAGTCAAACTTTTGAAACTTTGACCAAGTTTATAAAGAAATTACTTATATCTACAATACCAAAGATAAATGATAGTATAAAGTAAGTACATGTTGTCATGAATCTAATGATCGTTCCAGATGTAAATGTTTTTCTCCAGATATATCTGGTCAAAATTTTCTGAGGTTTGACTTTTCAAAACATCCATATGTTTATGGACGTGAGAGAGTACCTAACTAGAGAGAGAGAGAGTGTGTGTGTGTGAAATAGAAAGAGTGAGTGAAAAAAGTGTGTGTGTGCGTGTCTGAAAGAGACATGGACAACACACGATAAAGTAGAGAAAAAGCATGTGTGTCTTATTCAAACATATCACACATGCATCTTCGACAGCGGAAGCGAGGTGAGGAGATAGTGTGTGGTTGTTTGTAACCGAGAGAGAAAGACCCCTAGCACGTGGCCAAGAGAGGTCTGACAAACAAGGGAGAGAGGTCGAGAGAGACGTATGGAGAAAATGCAGGCATGGGGAGGAGAGAGTGTGTGTTTGTGACAGAGAGATCCCCTGGAGATCGTGATGGGACTACATGGGTGGGAGGTCGAGTGACAAGGTGTGTGCGCGATAGAAGATACCCCAAGAGATATCGAGATAGATGTATGGATGGAAGGAGACAATAAGTGTGTTCCTGATGGATAGTGAGAGATAGTCATACTTAGGGGGGAGATGCGTGTGCCTATGATGGAGTGAGGCATTATGGTACTTAGGGGGGTGCGTGTCACATAGAGAGAGAACAAGGGTGGAGAGTGTTAGATGGGTCTATGTAGCGCGAGCGAGATATGTGTATGTGTGAACCAGGGAGATATAAAGTTTGAGAGAGATAGAGGAGCCCCGATACGGCTGAGTGGTGCGTCAGATAGCTGAGAGGGGGAAAGAGATACTCCATCTGTTCGATAATGCAGTGCATACAAATTTTGTAGAAGTCAAACTTTGGAAACTTTGACTAGGTTTACACATATATTATTTATATCTATAATACCAAGGATACATCATACGAAACTATATCTCATGATGAATCTAATGATATATGTTTGCCGTTCTAGATGTAAATGTTTTTCTCCACGTACCTAGTCAAACTTTGTGATGTTTGACTTTTCAATAAATCTATATGCTATGGACCGAAGAGAGTACCTAAGTCGAGAGAGATCAAGGGCGTGTGAAGGAGAATGAGTGAGTGTGCAAAAAGAGAGTGTGTGTGAAAGATAAAGGGACAACAAACGATAAAATAGAGAGAGAGTGTGTTCGTTTCTTATGCAAACATATCACGCATGCATCTCCGAGATAGAAAAGCGAGGTGAGGAGATACACGAAGATAGCTAGTGCGTGATTGTTTGCAACGGAGAGAGACACCCCTGTAGCACATGTCCAATAGAGGTCTGGCCAACAAGGGACAGAGGTCGAGAGGGACGCATGGAGAAGATGAACGCATGGGGAGGGAGAGAGGGTGTGTTTGTGATAGAGAGATCCCCTCGAGATCGTGAGGGGACTATATGGGTGGGAGATCGAGGGACGAGGCGTATGTGCGATAGAAAGATGCCCCAAGAGAAATCGAGATAGACCAAGTGAGGAAAAGAGACAATGCATATGTTTGTGACGGAGACTAAGAATTAGTCATATACATAGGGGGGACTGCGTGTGCCTACAATTGAGTGAGAGACAATCATACTTAGCTAGGCATGAGATTGTGTGCGTGCGTGTGAGATGGAGAGAGAACGAGGGAGAGAGAGAGAGTTTTAGATGGGTCTATCGAGTGTGAGTGAGATATGCATGTGTATGTACCCAGGGAGACGGAGAGTTTGAGAGAGAGAGGTAAGAGCTCCGAGATGGCAGAGTGGTGCGTGAGAGAGTTACGGGCAACGAGCTAGGGAATTTGTGTGCGTACGATGAGTGCACCCTAGATATTTAGCTTGGACTAGAGAATCATACATTGTGTGACAGAGAGACCTATACATGGAGTGTGCATGCGAACTAGAAAGCCCCCCCCCCCCCACAGAGAGAGAGAGAGAGATAGAGAGAGAGAAGGACCGACAAGGTTTGTGTTTGGATGCGTGCGATAGAATTGAAGATTGTCAGCGAGAGAGAGAGAACAGGAGTCCGGGAGAGGGGGAGGTCGCGTTTATGCATCAAAGACTAATATAAACCATGTTTCGATATAAATTTGCATTCAAATATTTGAATTGGAGAACATGTTGTCTGCAATCCACACATGAACGAAGATATGCGTATCAAACAAGTTCATTAATTTGACTTTCAACATGTTCATGGAGTACTATAATACAACATGCTACTCAATTGAGGTGTTCGATTTTCGATTTGGTTCACTATTTTGACCTGCTGAACGAGCTATTTCATTGAATCGAGATATTTCATTTTGGGTTTGATTCCCGTTTTTGAGTGGGTCAACTATCTGTCATATAGTAAATCGTTAGCAACGAGCATGTAAAAACACATTAGTCCCGAGCATCATCTCACCATCTAAAAAAGAAGTGGCAAGCTAATATTTCAAAATTTGATTCGAATCGACTTTTTTTTAAATGGAACACTCCGATTCCATACTTAAACTGGCTCAGCCAAATTGCTGGCCATTCGAATCGACTTGGTAAGGTAGACGTGGATGCTCGTTCTCCCAAAACTTGAACGAACCGCTAAACACCCTCTGCTCGGTGGAATTCGCTCGAGCAAATAAATGGGAGACGCGAAATTACCGGCCTATGTGGGACATGCATCAATTGGCCCATTGTACATCGAGGATAGGTTCGTAACTTCATCCAAGCGTGCCTTCTCCTCAGCCGAAATGATATGTGCCGAATAACTCATAAACCATGGGCGGCAAAACACCCTCTCCCCGGCCGAAATCGCTCACTCCGACTATTTCAAAACACGCCCTCCTCGCTCGAAATCGCTCGCGCCCACTATTTCAAAACACGACCTCCTTGCCCGAAATCGCTCGCGCCCACTATTTGGGAGAAGCAAAGTTACTCTACTATCCCCGACCCTCAAGACACAGACCCAAGCCCAGAAGCCTAAAGGCAGGAGTAGAACTGTAACTCCCCCCCCATTTCAGACAAATGCGTCCGTAAGACATGGTTCCCCCTCCCAATTCCCCATTCATACATCGTGGGCGCCAAATCACCTTCTCCCCGGAAGCTCCCTTCTCCCCAGCCGCGAAACCTCAGCCCCTCCTCCATGGCGCCCCCATCGCACCAAATTCACCGCCGCCCTCCTCCCCAATGCCGGAGATGCTGTCCGTTTGCCGTCGTGCACTGGGCCGTGTGCCTCTTACTCTGTGCTGCCGGAGCTGCCTCGACGACGACCGTGTGAACCATACCGGAGCCGATTCACCCTCGCTGTTGTGCACGGCGCCGGAGCGGCTCCAACTTCGGATGCGTCCAGGGCCTCGGCGCTACTTCCCCGTAGCCGTTGACCGTCGTGACATATCTGCTTTCCTGCCGCCGGGAGCCACCGCAACCGCGCAGGCCTCACCGACTCGGTAGCTAGAGCTGCCTACTTCACCGGGCCGCAAGATAGGTCATACACTCATCTTAAATCACTTTATTTAGGCATCAGTCGTCTGAATTTTTATTCTGGGCCAATCGATTCCTAATGGGAAGCAGCACCCCTCGAGGCGGCGGAGCTCCTAGGCTGCCGGTTGGCTGGTGTCTATCGTAAGGGTGCGGGGGTGCAAGTTCGCTGCGGAAGCAGCGCTTAGGTGGCTTTCTTAGAGTTGCGTGGGTTGAAGGTACTGCCACCGCTGGAGCTGGATGACGGCGAGTCTTTGTGGATTGGCCGGGGGCGGTGCAACCACAGTAGTGCGGTGGGGCGGGCAGCGGGGTTTTGGTCGGAGCTCTCGCAGCCAGGGACGACCGAGGCAGGCTGCTCTGCCGGTGGTCGCCGGCTCTTCGGGGCAGATTCTGAACAGTGTCAGCCAGGAGGCACAAGACGGCCATCAAGCCATTCGGCGTAGATCGGACAATACCAAAATAAAATAAAATCATGTGACCCCAATTTAGTTTTCAGATGTGCGACCACTCTCGTACCTTACTGTTGATCTCTTAGGGTATTTCTTCAGATCAGAGATATGTGTCATTCTTAACATTATGCGTTTTCTGCATCTTCAGCCACACCGTCTTCCTTCTCACCACAACTGCTCCAACAAGGGGAGCATACACCAGAAGGGAGCTATAGTCCCCACTCAATAGTTCCCTGCATCAAATGTGCGTGCCCGACATGGACAACCACAACAACTGCAGGGCCATCGACAAGTCAGCACATGATGCTCACTCCTATGGATGGCGGCCAGATAGGTTGTACCCTCATCTTACTTGTGTGCAACATTTATGGCTTTGTTATTCATCTAAGCATGGAAAATAGATTATCACATTTCACTGTATATTCATGCTGATCTCTTAAGAGTCTTGTTCAGGAGTTAACGTTGTTCCATAGTTCAGATAAGAGACTTGTTCTTTAGGTAACGTTGTTCCATAGTTATCATCCATCAGCCAATGTTATCCCACAGGCTGGTGATTATAGTATTATACCACTTCTAGTATTAACTTTGTTGTTCCTTAATACTTTTGTGTGCCATCTAGTTAATCTCGAGTGCAAACGATACATATTCTGTAGCTTTCATCTGTGTTCTCCCTTTAGTTTTTGAGACATGTTGCTGCTAGCTAAGCCAGTCCTACTATTTATGTCGTCTCCTACAGGCACTCATTACATAAATCTAACTACTAGTTGTCTTCCATGCATGTCAGATATAATTGCACACACTGATATATCCACAAGAACCTCACGGAGCAATGTAATGGACAACAAACTTGACGTCAATGATACCCAATATGATGGAACATGTAAAGGCAGTTCTTCAGAAGACTTGCAGAAAGATGATGAATCCTATTCACCCCACAAGGTCCTTGCTCTAACTTGGCCCGTGATATGGGTACAACATGCATAGAATGTCCTGGAGTGCATCTACTCTTGTGGCGCCCCGCCTGATTACCACTGTAGCCAGACGGTCGCCACGCATACCAGCCCAGGAAATCACTCTGGCATGCGCGTTTACAACAAGTATCAAGAACACAGGCATTTCTATTAATGGATATATCAGTCTTACATGATATCTTACAAGAGTGATGGCAGCGGAAAAGATCTATCTAAGGCAGCAGGGTCCTGGTGCGGCTCCAATCCACAGGGATCTGACTGGGTTACTCTCCTAGCCCGCGAACACTCCGGCTCCTTGTCGACGGACGACGGATCCTTATGTGAACCTGGCCACATTGAAGGCCGCTGAGTACTTTTGAATGTACTCGCAAGCAAACCAAACTAACATATACACCAAGCAAAGCAATCCATGGCATTCAAGCATGCACATGTTATTAGAGCAACATTGATTATCATGGCATAACATACCTATCTAGCAATATTAATCATCAAGTCTTAGCAAGTTTATCAGCAAGGTAACTACTAAAGTAGAATACAGTAAAGTAAAGCATATCAAGTAAATGATCCATACTCCGAACAATCTTAGGATCCAATCCAACTCTTTCGGTCATCTGAATATCTCTTACATAGCCATCTCATGGCTAACATATCATATCCCTGACATCATCCGATGTCTATGCATCTTCACTGGAAGTCTGATAAACTTACTTTCTTATGGGTTGTCCCACAACCCTCAGAATACTCACGATCCACTGAGTACTTCCGATCATAAGACAAGTTCTTCCATCATTATTATCTTTGTTATGGTTGACCACCTAGTGAGGTCTGGACGGACTGTCCAATACCGTGGACATGGCTATTCGAATAGATTTTTCACTCTACAGAGGTTGCGCACTTTACCCACACCATGGAGCACCTGGCCTCGTGATCCCATTCGGGTGGACCAGGGTTGCTCCAACGAAACCTGCCTAACCCGTGACTCCTCTACCGTACCACCGACAATCCTACCCTCCCAGGGTCATGTCCTGGGTGGCCCTTGTGTCACCTCGTGACACTTGCCACCGTCGTGGCCAACTAAACTGTCCCAAACGGGGACGGCGGCAAATAACTCAACTGGGCTCACAAGATTATTGTCGCCCACCGAGCCAGGGTGGCACGCATGCATAACCTTCCCTAGTTGGTGGTACCGATAAAAGAGCATGCGATCAGACCAAGTCAAGGCCGTCCCATACCGGCAAATGTGGCTACACGGATAAGTCCGGATAGGTGACTCTGGATCAACCGACTAGGTTTAGCTTTAGCCATCATTTAGCAAGCATGGTTATCTACCACAATAACTTGAGATGATAGCAACTAGGCATTTAAATGAATTACTTTGAATTATCCCATAGCAAACTAATGCAAGTAATGTAAACAGTAAGTGCAATCTAGCAGAAGTTTAATTATTTCTATCATAGGCATAATCATTAATTAAACACGCAAGAATAACACAGAGCAATGCTTTAGGGCATATATCAGATGGTCGGCTTGCCTGGGGTCGAAGAATACTACGGGAAAGGGTGTGATAGCATCGCAGGAAAATCCGCCAAAAAAAGTTCCCTCCGGAAGGACTGAATGAAGGGCAAGGGCAAAATGATCATTTTCAAAATGTGCAACATTATGAAAGTGACCTTATCGGAACAGGCTCGACGAAACGAAGACGTGGGCATTGGATTCACTTGGATCGCAGTTGCGAGTAAAAAGATGTGAGGCTTTTTTGCCAAGGACCTGTCTTAAATATTTAAATTACCTCTAGGTCCTCAGCAGTTTTTTTTCTGGAAAAGAATAAACTGCATTGTGCTGGCTGGGCTGTTTTGGGCTGAAAGTGGCCGCTGTAGCCGTGTGCACAGCCACTACTGCCCACTGTGCCGGCCCACCCGCCCCCTCACTTATCCAGCGTGGCGAGGGCGGGGCCCGCCTGGCCAGCTCGCCTTCTTCCACCTCACAATAGAGCAGGGAAGCGGCTGGGTTTCGGCCACTGGGGCTGCTCTAGTAGGTGTGGGCTCGCGGGGACGGCGGGGATGGATCGGCCATGGCGCGGCGAGCACGCCTGTACCCACGGCCCGACAGATGATGGCCGGACGGCGTCGGCGTCAGCGTCTCCGGCGGCGGCGGCTGTGGGCGCCGGCGGAATCAGTGATTCCGGCCACAATCCGAGCAATGGAGGGGTGGGGAAGAATCAGCAGAGCACCAGGGAATCGATGGTGCACGCGAGGGGTGCTGGGAGAGGCCGGAGGTAAGACTGCGGGGAAAGGTAGAGCCGCGGTGGCCGACAGCCATGGCGGTCATGGGAAGCGAGGCGAGGCTCTGGAGATGGATTGAGGGGTGCGGGAGAGATCTGGGAGGGTGGTGAGGTGGCTGGTGAACTCGAGAGGGCGAGGGGCATGCTATTTATAGCCCGGCGAGGTGGAGAGGATGAGCACGGCGGCGGTGGCGATCTCATCGCCGCACTGGAGCGTCGGGGCGACGTGGCTAGACAGTAGCGGCATCGAGGAGCTTCGCGGAGGAGCAGGGGAGGCCAGCTGGGCTTCGGGAGAGCTCGGACATGGCTGTATACGGCGGCGGGTCATGGGCAGAATAGTGGCGGGGCTCACCGTGGCGCACGGAGGAAGAAAGAATAGGGGGAAGGTGCTGGAGAGGGGCTACGTGGACTCCCCGAGGCCGTTAGACAAGCTCGGACAAGCCAGAGCTGGCCAGAGTTAGCGGCAGAGGCTGTGCATGATGCAGAGCACCATTTCTGCATGCCCGCTACGTGGTCACCGCGCGCACCGCACGCTCCGGCCCGCGTCTGCCTGTCAGGCCTTGTCAAACAGGGTGTACACTAATCATAGAGATAAGATATAACATTGGATGGACCAGGATGACTCCAGAGGGGTCGAGGTGATCTAGAACAGGTTCTAGATAGGAACTTGGGTGGAGATTTCTAGAGAAATGGCTGAAGATGTTGAGCTGGTTCCTTGTCACAATGCACCATGGTAGGAAGGACTAGGTGCTGGCAAAATTTGAAGTCATTTGGAGCTCATTTGCATATACTTCCTTTGTAATGCGGAATTTGGTCCAGAAAAGGGATCTTAAAGCTGTGCTCAAATAGCTGGATGAAATGAGCTGAATTTTGGTGGAGAGTGATGATTTTAATATGTGAAGCCACTGTAAAAGTTTCATACCATTTGGATACACCAAAATGGTACTTGCTTCACAGTGGTTCCAAATGGACAGAAATTTAGGAAAAATGCTGTGGGAGAATGGATAGATGAATTGAGCTGGTTTTTGGTTTCCATGATTGATTTATCAATATTAATCACCATGAAAAATTTCAGCTCAAATAGATCAAGGGTTCAAGCATTTCCTTTGCAAACTGAAAATCTGGACAAAATTTGCAAATGGATGCTGTGCTCAAAGTTTGAACTATGGAACTTGGGTTTTGATGGAAATGGTGAAGATATGGATAGGAGAAACTCCACAATTTATTTGGGATTCTGCCTGGCTACCAAAATGGTAGTTCCTTTAGAAACTGCCCAAAATGCAATATTGGCTTTAAATAGGAAAATGCAATTTCCCTTATTTAATTATGGCCAATATTTTTATGGGAGCTCAATATGATCACAAAGAATATCTCCACAAGTTTTCATGAACTTTGGAGATGGGTAGATATTTTCCTGGATTTAATTCCCTTAACTGGCAGAAAAAGGAATTAATTATAAATGAAAAATATTGCAAATGACTTGGCAATATTTTTGCATATCCAGGGTTTATAGATAAAGGATAATCACTGGGAAAAATTTGGGAGGCAACAGATGAAAGGAAATTGGGGTTCCTTTGTAACAGAAGAGATTAGGGTTTCCCTTCCGGCAACTCGGAAGGTAGGGTTTCGGTGGAAAAATCTTGAGAATAGATCTTGGGTGGCAAGGTTGAACTGAAGAGAATCTCAGGTTGGATAGGGAAGTCAAGGTTGAATGACCATCTTCATATACCCAAGAGCTAAAGAAATCCGATAACACCGAGAAAAAAGACGGGAGTCAAATCCCGCAAAGGAAAAAATCAGGAGCGAAAACCAGGGTGTTACAACTCTGTTGCAATGCCATGTGCTTAACCTGCTGATCATGCATGCCATCTGCTTAGTTTGGACATCATGCTTCTGAATATCTTATGCATTGTTATTCATCAGTATGTACTTCATCTGTCTACCATACCATGTTTTTTTACATTGAAGTGATGTTCTAGTTGTATGTTGCAATGCCATCTTAGTTTCCCAATCATACACGCATATGTTGCCTTAGTGTTTTTCTGTATGTATTCTGCTATCATACAGTTTTACATTCAATTAGTGTTTTTTTACTCTGTTGTCATGTTGTATCCCTAGCTCTTACATCATACTCCCTCCGTCCAGATTACATGTCGCAGAAATGGATAAAAATGGATGTATCTAGAACTGAAAAACGCCTAGACACATCCATTTATTTCCGAATGGAGGGAATACATGTCAATATGTCATGCCTTTCTATTCTTCAGTACCTATTCCATCTCTCTGCCGTAGCATGTTTTATAACTGAAGCACCATTCTTCTATATAAGGCATGCAAGGGGAAGACGGCTATGTTAGAATCTGAAGGGTTACAAACAAGGTCTTTGCAAAAGATCCAAACGCCAGGAGATAGTAAACCAACTCCAGTGTTCATAGATACTTCTCCAGCATAGAGAAACCCAACTCCTACTGATAATAAGCAGATTCAAGTGGCCAAAGAACTAGTCCGCTCCAGTCCAGCAAAAATATGTCAACTCCATTCTAAAAAGCATGTGTGTATCATCACATCATGAAATTTTATAGCATTCAGATCATATTTTCTACATGTTTCTTACCCATCTCTCTTTTAGAAAATAAGCTTAAAGAATAGAAGACTTTCTAAACTGGGATTGTGTTCGAGGAAAGTATCTTGCGGGAATTCTCTGTGCTCAAATGCTGATGTAAGTACCTGTTGTATATCACTAAATTTTTACATCAACATGTATTTTGTTAATCGGCGTGAATCCAACCTTTATCTGATCTAAATTTACTTGTAGCAAAATGTATAATTAAAGGCAAAAATGTTGATTTTTGTAAGGAAAACTGCCTGGTAGTTTTGCATACTGAGCTGCATGAGTGTACTATCTCATATCATGCAGATTACTAAATTGTAGTGTTGTTCTGGTTGCCCAATCATTCATTATGTCAATGTTGCTTTCCTATTACCTTACCTGGCTGATGATAGCTGTGCCATATTATGTTAATTTGGTATAGGCTGGTGTGGTGTGGTTGCCCAAACATTCGTTGTGTCAATGTTGCTTTCCTATTATCTGACCTGGCCAATGATAGCAATGCTAGTGTGTTAATTTGGTGCGGGCTGCTAAGAGGCCGAAAGTGAGGTCGGACTGTATATGGCCCAACTGTGTTGTGGGCCTTTAGCAGGCCGAAAGAGAAACCGGGCTGGTATTGGACCATGAAGAGCATGGGCCGTTAAGAGGCCAAAACTCAGGTCCGACTGCAAATGGCCCAACTCATTTATGGGCCATTAAGAGGCTGAAAGACACACCGGGCTGGAACTTGGCCCAACACTTAAATGGGTCGCTAAAAGGCTGAAAGACGTACATCTTGAAAATTGGCCCATCCCTTGAATGGGCCGTTAACAGGCCGAAACCACATCGGGCCGATATTGAGCCCAAATATATAGCGGGCTGTCAACAGGCTTGAATTGACGATGCGCTGCAATGGTGTCAAATAGTTAACGGGCCGTTGACGGGCCGAATTGGCACATCTCGTATGGGTCGTGGGCTTAAATGGACCAGACACAAGTAGGCCCTATATGGGCCGGCCTGCTAATTTTGACTGGGCCGGCCTCTTTCGCCTAAATGGGCCACTGTTGGGCCTTGCCACGTGCCAACGTATCATAGGCGCCTCCCGTACAATGAGTGGATGACACTTGTCCCAACGCTGAGCCGACACGTGGATCCTCCAGCGAATGAGAATTTTACACATGGAAAATCCCCATTGGTCGGGGCTCTTAACGGGTTATCGGATCCAAACCGGAACCCGATAGCTTAACGGCGACCCGTTACGGTGGATGCCACGTGTCGGTTACCCTTGATGAAAACACTTCCATGACGCGCCATTTATCGTCATGGAAGTGGACACTTCCATGATGATAATTTTGGTATTGTCATGGAACACTTCTACGACAGCACAGGTATGACTATCTTGATTCTGTCATAAAATCGTCATGGATGTACATGCATGACAGAAAACATGACCTACTGTGACAAACACGTATCATCACGGAAGTGATTTTTTTTGTAGTGCACACAACCCGAATACCGTATGCGGTGCCACGTGTTATTTATCACACACGTGTTAACATAAGGAAACACATGTGTAACTTACTAATCATCGCACACGAGTACTCGCAGACACATCATGTGCGATACTCCTAGCCACCGCAAGCGACTAGTTTGCATTTTTCAAAGTTTTTTGTACAAACAGAATCTCACATGAACTAACTATAGTAACCATCTGTGTTATAATTTCTCATCGCAAACAGTTCATCCGAGTGGGCTGTTTGCTGCGTATCACACACATCTTGTTTACATAAAACGTTTGTGTTCTTTTGGCTCATCGCAATCAGTTCATCTATGTGAACTGTATGCCGCATATCACACACATCTTGTTAAGTTGAACCGTTTCTGTTCTCTTCCCTAATCGAAAACAGTTCATCAGAGTGAACCGTATGCCGTATATCATACACACCTTGATCTGGCTGACCGTTTCTGTTGCATTCCCTAATAGCAAATAGTAAATCAGAGCGAACTGTATGACGTATATCGCACACACATTGATATGGCTGCCCGTTTCTGTTCTTCTGTCTAATCGCAAACAGTTCGTATGGATCAACCGTATGCCCCGCGTCGCACACGTAACTAAAATATGAACCGTGTTTGATGTCTCCGCCATCACAAATGTTTTGCATCTTTTTTGACAGTTTTTTACATCCCCATTTGTGATTAATGCATCACACACAATTTCGTCAAAGGGTCTCTGATCGTAGTGTCGCGTTAGCAGCATCCTGCAGTAGTGATGGTTAGGAAACCTTAACCATCTTTGATCAACGAGCTAGTCTAGTAGAGGCTCACTAGGGACACAGTATTTGTTTATTTATCCACACATGTATTTCAGTTTCCGTTCAATACAATTATAGCATGAATAATAAACCTTTATCATGAATAAGGAAATATAATAATAACAACTTTATTATTGCCTCTAGGGCATATTTCCATCACCCCAGGCGCGCCCTGGTGGGTTGTGGCCAGCCCAGCCACCTCTGGTGCCCATCTTTTGGTACATAAGGTCTTTTGACCTAGAAAAAAAATAAGGGGAAGACTTTCAGGACGGAGCGCCACCGTCTCGAGGCGGAACTTGGGCAGGAGCACTTTTGCCCTCCGGCGGAGCGATTCCGCCGGGGGAACTTCCCTCCCGAAGGGGGAAATCGAAGCCATCGTCATCACCAACAACCCTCTCATCTTTGGGAGGCCAATCTTCATCAACATCTTCAACAACACCATCTCATCTCAAACCCTAGTTCATCTCTTGTGTTCAGTTTTTGTACCGAAACCTCAGATTGGTACCTCTGGGTGACTAGTAGTGTTGATTACATCTTGTAGTTGATTACTATATGGTTTATTTGGTGGAAGATTATATGTTCAGATCCATTATGCTATTTAATACCCCTTGGATCTTGAGCATGAATACCATTTGTGAATAGTTACTTTTGTTCTTGAGGTCACGGGAGAAGTCATGTTGCAAGTAATCATGTGAATTTGATATGTGCTTGATATTTTGATGATATGTATGTTGTGATTCCCTTAGTGGTGTCATGTGAACGTCGACTACATGGCACTTCACCATCTTTGGGCAGAAGGGAATGCATTGTGGAGTAGTTATTAGATGATGGGTTGCTAGAGTGACAGAAGCTTAAACCCTAGTTTATGCGCTACTTCGTAAGGGACTGATTTGGATCCATATGTTTAATGCTATGGTTAGATTTTATCTTAATACATTTCTCATAGTTGCGGATGCTTGCGAGGGGGTAAATCATAAGTGGGAGGCTTGTTCAAGTAAGAACAGCACCCAATCACCGGTCCACCCACATATCAAATTATCAAAGTAGCGAACGCAAATCAAACCAACATGAAGAAAGTGACTAGATGAAATTCCCGTGTGCCCTCAAGAATGCTTTGCTTATTATAAGAGACCGTTTTGGCCTGTCCTTTTCCACAAAAGGATTGGGCTACCTTGCTGCATTTTATTTACCGTTACTGTTACTTGCTTGTCACAAATTATCTTTCTATCAAACTACCTATTACCGACAATTACAGTGCTTGCAGAAATTACCTTGCTTAAAACCACTTGTCATTTCCTTCTGCTCCTCATTGGGTTTGACACTCTTACTTATTTAATGGACTATGATTGATCCCCTATACTTGTGGGCCATCAAGACTCTTTTCTGGTGTCGTTGCCGGGGAGTGAAGCGCTCTTGGTAAGTGGAAATCGGTAAGGAAAACATTATATTACGTGCTGAAATTTATTGTCACTTGTCACTATGGAAAACCATCCTTTGAGGGGTTTGTTCGGGGTATCTTTACCTCGACTGGAAACACAAAGAGTTGCCCCTCAACCTACTGCACCTACTGAAAATATTGGTTATGAAATTCCTTCAGGTATGATAGAACAATTGCTAGTTAATCCTTATGCAGGAGACGGAACTGAACATCCTGATATGCATCTTATACATGTGGATGAAATTTGTGGATTATTTAAGCTTGCAGGTTTACCCAGAGATGAAGTTAAGAAGAAGGTTTTCCCTTTATATTTGAAGGGAAAAGCATTGACATGGTATTGGCTATGGGATGATATTGGATCTTGGAACTGGAATCGATTGAAATTGGAATTTCACCAAAAAAATTATCCTATGCATCTAGTTCATCATGATCGGAATTATATATATAATTTTTGGCCTCGTGAAGGAGAAAGTATCGCTCTACCTTGGGGGAGGCTTAAGTCAATATTATATTCATGCCCCAATCATGAGCTTTCAAGAGAAATTATCATTCAGATTTTTTATGCTCGGCTTTCTCGTGATGATCAATCCATGCTCGATACTTCTTGTACTAGTTCTTTTATGAAGAAGACTATTGAATTCAGGTGAGATCTTTTAGAAAGAATTAAACACAACTCTGAAGATTGGGAACTCGACGAAGGTAAAGAGTCAGGTATTAAGCTTGAGTTTGATTGTGTTAAATCTTTTATGAATACCGATGCTTTTTACAAGTTTAGCACTAAATATGGACTTGACTCTGAGATAGTAGCCTCTTTTTGTGAATCATTTGCTACTCATGTTGATCTCCCTAAGGAGAAGTGGTTTAAATATCATCCCCCTATTAAAGAATAAATTAAAGAACCGGTTAAAGCTAGAGATGAAACGATCATTTACAATGTTGATCCATGCTTATATTGAAAAACCATCTTTCCCTGTTAGGATAAAAGAACATGCTAAGGTATCAACTATGGTTCACAAAAGTAATATTAAAGCACCTAAACCCTCTGAACAAATTAAAGTAGAACCTAGTGTTGCTATGGTTAAAGATCTCTTGGTAGAAAATATTGATGGGCATGTTATTTATTTCTGTGATGAAGCTTCTAGAATTGCCAAACCCGATGAAAAAGATAAACATAGACCTGTTGTTGGCATGCCTATTGTCTTAGTTAAAATAAGAGATCATTGCTATCATGGTTTATGTGACTTAAGTGCTAGCGCGAGTGCTATTCCTTTTACCTTATACCAAGAAATTATGAATGACATAGCACCCGCTGAAATAGAAGACATAGATGTTACTATTAAACTTGTAAACAGAGACACCATCACACCACTTGGGATTGTTAGAGATGTTGAAGTCTTTGTGTGGGAAAATAAAATACCTTACTGATTTTCTAGTTCTTGGTTCCCCACAAGATGACTTTTGTCCCATAATTTTTGGTAGACCTTTCTTGAACACTGTCATGCTACGATAGATTGCCATAAAGAAACTGTCAGTGTTAGTTTTGGTGATGAGTCTCACAAATTTAATTTCTCCAAGTTTAGTAGACAACCCCATAATAAAGAATTACCTAGTAAGGATGAAATAGTTGGTCTTGCTTCTATTGCTATGCGTCCTACTAATCCACTAGAACAATATTTGCTAGACCATGAAAATGATATGCACTTGCGTGAAATAAATGAAATAGATAAAATATTATTTGAACAACAACCTCTCCTTAAACACAAATTGCCTATTGAAACTATAGGAGGTCCTCCTCCACCTAAAGGTGATCGTGTGTTTGAATTAAAACAATTGCCAAACACTTTGAAGTATGCTTATCTTGATGAGAAAAAGATATATCCTGTTATTATTAGTGCTAACCTTTCAGAACATGAAGAAGAAAGATTATTTAAAATTATGAAGAAGCACCGTGCCGCTATTGGATATACTCTTGATGATCTTAAGGGCATTAGTCCCACTCTATGTCAGCACATGATTAATATGGAACCTGATGCTAAACCAATTGTTGATCACCAACGACGATTGAATCCTAAGATGAAAGAAGTGGTGAGAACTGAAATACTAAAACTTCTGGAAGCATGTATAATCTATCCTATAGCTGATAGTAGATGTGTAAGTCATGTTCATTGTGTCCCCAAGAAGGGAGGTATTACTGTTGTTCCTAATGATAAAAATGAACTTATCTCATAAAGAATCATTACTGGCTATAGAATGGTAATTGATTTTAGAAAATTAAATAAAGCTACTAGAAAAGATCATTACCCTCTGCCTTTTATTGATCAAATGTTAGAAAGATTATCTAAGCACACACACTTTTGTTTTCTTGATGGATATTCTGGTTTTTCTCAAATACCTGTTTCACAACCTGATCAAAAGAAAACCACTTTTACTTGCCCTTTTGGAACCTATGCTTATAGACGTGTGCCTTTTGGTCTATGCAATGCACCTGCTACCTTTCAAAGATGTATGACTGCTATATTCTCTGATTTTTATGAAAAGATTGTTGAGGTTTTCATGGATGATTTTTTTGTTTATGGAACTTCTTTTGATGATTGCTCAAGCAACCTTGATCGAGTTTTGCAGAGATGTGAATGAACTAATCTTGTCTTGAATTGGGAGAAGTGCCACTTTACGGTTAATGAAGGTATTGTCTTGGGGCATAAAATTTCTGAATGAGGTATTGAGGTGGATAAAGTTGATGCAATTGAGAAAATGCCATGTCCTAAAGATATTAAAGATATTCGTAGTTTCCTTGGTCATGCTGGTTTCTATAGGAGGTTCATTAAAGACTTCTCTAAAATTTCTAGGCCTCTTACTAATCTTTTACAAAAGGATGTTCCATTTTTTTATGATGATTGTGTAGAAGCCTTTGAAACACTTAAGAAAGCCTTAACAACACCTATTGTTCAACCTCCTGATTGGAACTTGCCTTTTGAAATTATGTGTGATGCTAGTGATTATGTTGTTGGTGCTGTTCTAGGACAAAGAGTTGATAAGAAATTAAATGTTATCCATTATGCTAGCAAAACTCTAGACTGTGCCCAAAGAAATTATGCTACTACTGAAAAAGAATTTTTAGCAGTTGTGTTTGCTTGTGATAAATTCAGATCTTACATTGTTGATTCCAAAGTAATTCTTCACACTAATCATGCTACTATAAAATATCTTATGGAAAAGAAAGATGCTGAACCTAGACTCATTAGGTGGGTTCTCTTACTACAAGAATTTGATTTACATATCACTTATAGGAAATGAGCTGAGAACCCCGTAGCTGATAACTTGTCTAGGTTAGAAAATATTCTTGATGACCCACTACCTATTGATGATAGCTTTCCTGATGAACAACTAGTTATAATAAATGCTTCTCATAGCACTCCTTGGTATGCTGACTATGCTAATTATATTGTTGCTAAATTTATACCACCTAGTTTCACATACCAACAAAACAAAAAATTCTTCTATGATTTAAGACGTTACTTTTGGGATGACCCACTTCTTTATAAAGATGGAGTAGATGGTATTATTAGACATTGTGTACCTGAGCATATCGGCACTTTGGGAACCAGGGTACCCAGACTTGCCTGCCTGCGGCCCATGACATGGCACCTTTGACGGCCTGGTACGGCCCACCTCCAAGACTATCAAGACAAGACCCTCGCGAGGCGGACGACACCAAGACCTCCCGAGGGAGCGGCCTTCCCAGGCTGCCTCCTGAGGAGCGGAGATTCCTATGCAGGTACCCAACCTCATGAGGTTGCGATGACGCAAGCCATGACGACCAAGGCCAGGCGGGCGCCAGCGGACGCAGAGGAGGGAGTTTCCTCTTTGGTGCTAAGGAGGCAAGCGCAGGCGTGGGTTCCCAAGGAATCTGGCAAATGTTTCCATTCCAGTGCGACAAGACCAAGACCGCCAGGATGGCAGGATGGATGTCATCGTCGAGCCCACTGCTGCGTCACGATCAGAGGCTTTGCAGGTGAAGACCACCTTTCGTCAGGATAAGATGTACTACTTTTCCCCTTTCAAATTGGCCACTGTGGGATTCCTTCCTGCCTATGATTTGTGGGAAGAGGACCGAGGCCACTATAAGTATAGGTAAGCCACCACCGTAGAAGGAGATCGGATCCATTCCACCCTCACCATCAGAGCCCTCGCGAGGTAGCTCATCCACTGTACTAGTTCATCCACCAACCTCCTCGTGAGGCCAATCCACCACAAAGCAGGAGTAGGGTTTTACACCGCAAGGTGGCACGAACCTGGGTAAACTGCCATGTTCATCTTCTTCCTCACCTTCACGCGAGTCCGGCTAGGCTAGGTCGTGGAGCGACGAGTAGGCAGGCTTGAGAGGTTGAGTTCTTTGCACACGCCCCAGAGTTCGAACCTTCTTGGGTCTGCGGAGCCCTGAATCCGACATTTGGGGCGCCAGGTAGGGGGCGCATCGAAGCCTCTCCTCCATCATTTGTTCTGCCGCCGTTCTGTCGCTCCTATGGCCGACGCTCACCGTGTTCGTGCTGAGCGTCGGGCCGCTCGCGTCGCCCAGACAGCGCCTGCGGGCAACAGCGCTCCTCGCCACTCTGCCTCTTCGGCGGCTAGCGCCACCACTGACCCTGCTGCTCGCGAACAGCAGGATTCGTCACTGCCACTGTCCGTGCGGCGCGATGGCCGCACCGCAACTCCATCACCCACTCCGGCCACGGCGTTGTCTTCTCATGTTTGTCGCGGGCCGGCAAACGCGCAGGCTGCGCTGCTCATGGCGCGAGAGCTTCTGCGTTACCGCCCGGCCAACGACCTCTATGACGACTGGCTCGGCCGCATCGCCGAGCTCGTCAACGCCTCCGATGAGGCCCCTGCACCGTCCTGTTTGCCCTGTCCCCCACCGTCCCTGGCAGGCGATGTGGCTCACGGCATGCCTCCTCCTCCTCCTCTGCACGGCGCGGACCCCGAGCCCAGGCGAGAGGCACCCCAATGTGACCCGCCGCGCAGGGCGCCTGTGCGCGATGAAGAAAGCTGCCAGGTGGTGCAGTGGCCGCAAGGAGAAGCGCACGCGCTTCCAGCGCCGCCGCGTCAAGACCGCGTGCCGCTGGAGGCGTTAGCGCGCGGGCGCCAAGATCGAGCTCCCCCCATGCGACCGGCACCTGTGAGTGCGGCAGGCTGCCGTGCTTTCACCCTGGAGCCGCGCTGCGTTGTTTGGCCCGGCCAGTTCAAGACGGATCTGCCTCCATGCTACGACGGTACCCCCGACCCCGCTGAGTTCCTCCAGCTCTATGAGCTGAGCATCGAGGCGGCGAACAGCAACAACAAGGTCATGGCAAACTAGTTCCCCATGGCCCTCAAGGATGGCGCGTGTTCTTGGCTCCTGAACCTCCCGGTGGGGTCGATCTCCTCCTGGGACGAGCTACGCAAGCGCTTCATCGCCAACTTCCAGGGCACTCGTGACCACGCTCCTGCAGCAGGCGACCTGCAGCGCATAAGGCAGCAGCCAGGCGAGACCTTGCACAAGTACATACAACGCTTCACGAACGTTGGCCTCAAGATCTCGAAGGTGTCGGACAAGGCCATCATCTCGGCGTTCTCTGATGGCGTCCGGGACGTCAAGATGAAGGAGGAGCTCGCCATCCACGAGGACTTGTGTTCGGCTTTGGAGATGTTCAACATGGCAACCAGATGCGCGAGGGCCGAGGAATGTCGCCTCTCCCTCCTGGAGCTTCCGGAGGTCGATCCTGAAGACAAGAAGGCCAAGGCTAAGGAAGTAAAGCGTAAGGGCCCCGCCGTGCTGGCCGCGGAGCTCGAGATGAAGCGTGGCCGTGACCATGATGATCCTCCCAGGGGCAACCGCCCGTTCTGCGTCTTCGACAACGTCCAGAGCCACAACACCAATGACTGCCAGGAGCTCAGGGCAATCCGCGATGGGCGCCTTGGCCGCCGCCCCGAGAGCAGCGACCGCGGCTACGGCCGCGAAGGAGGCTGCGGTGGAGGCCGCTGGGACAACTGCGACCCCCGCCAGGACTGGCGCGACCAACCCTGTGAGGACCGCTGGCAGGGCCAGCCTCGTGAGGGCCCTTGGCGGGACCAGCCTCATGAGGATCGCCCCCAGGGCAATGTCGACCTCCCTCCGCTACCGCCACCGCCAAGGAGAAAGGCCGACAACCACCAAGATGATGGGGCTGGGGGCTTCCAAGAGCCTCGCGCGATCGCCTGCATCCTGGGTGGTGCTCAGGCTCCCGCCTCTCATCGCATCTTCAAGCAGTTCGCTCGTGAGGTGAACGCGGCCCTCCCCAAGCTCGAGGCATCGCGCCCCCTCAGGTGGTGCAAGCACGCCATCACCTTTGACTCCATGGACCAACTCAAGTGCTCAGCCGCCGCTGGCGCGCTCCCGATGCTCTGCACGCCAACCATCAGCAATGTCCTTGTCACCAAAACCCTCATCGATGGTGGCGCGGGGCTCAACGTTCTTTCTGTCCAGATGTTTGAGACGCTCCAAGTGCCCTATGACCAGCTTCTTCCTACCAAGCCTTTCTCAGGGGTAACTGATGGCTCCACCATTCCCATAGGGCAGATTCGCCTCCCTGTCACCTTCGGCAAGCGCGACAACTACCACACCAAGCTCATCGACTTCGACGTCGCCCACATCCGCCTCCCGTACAATGCCATCCTCGGGTATCCGGCCCTCGCCAAGTTCATGGCAGCAAATCACCATGGCTACAATGTCCTCAAAATGCCAGGGAGTGGCGGCATCATCACGGTCGCCTGCGATGAAAAGGATGTGCTGTGCTCCCTCGAGCGCGCCTACCAGGCCGCGGCATTCGAGAACTCAGATGGCGAGGGTGCCATCCTGCCCCCTAAGGCCATCCCCAAGAAGAAGAAGCAGCTCCTCCCAAAGGGTCGTTAGGAGGCTGGGGCGCCCGATGATCGTGCCTCAGGCCCCGCACCCACTGCTGGGGCGCCTTTCCCTCTCGCATAGGAAGGCGCGCCCGGCGCCCCTCTCAGGACGGGCTCGGGGGCTCTCCTCTGGAGGGCCTCTGACCTGGCCAGAATGACGAGGGAGGCGTTCATGCACCATTTGGGGGCATGCTTTGACGCGCGCCTCCGTGAGCAAGGCGCAAGGCGCGAGGCGCCAGGCGCTCAGGAGTTTATCACCAAGGCAATCGAGGAGCTTCAGGAGGCACGAGCCATGCGTGGTGAGCATCGCCCCGCACCACCCAGTGCAGCTGCTGCCCCTGACACGGGCGGCGAGCTGTGCGTCTGCGTCAACATCCTAGGCCTCTTCTGGCCGTCCCACGTCGGCTGGAGCGGTGGCTACCCCTGCAGCTACCTCATACCAGCACCTCGCGCAGCGTGCGTGGGAGGCTCACGAGGCTAGGCGCCAGGCGGTCCTGATCGAGGAGGTGCCAGACCCTCGCGAGCCCCCCGAACCTCTAGAGCCTCCCAGGCCTCAGGAGCCGGTCGGCTCGTGAGGAGCGATCTCTATAGTACGCATCTTCAGCTACTCCAACGCTTCCACAATGATGGTGCCAGGTGACTTTTTGGTTTGTTCAGTTGAGGGCGCCCCTCGGGCTGCACTATCCTCAGGCTGCTAGGGCCCGCCCCTACAGCCGCGTCATTTTTATTCGTGTAATCCGGGCCAGTTGTGCATGCTTAAATTGTTTTGATGATTAGCGTTATACCTGTCGACCCGTCATCTATGGAGTCGCCCTTCGCGGTCTCCTCGCGTTGCTAGCCCGCCTTTTGCTCATCCCACGACGGGGGCTGCTGGCACAGCGTCTGTGCTCGGGTCCGTCCCTACAGCGCTGATAAACCTAAGAGACCGAGCTCTGGCTCGCGGCCGACCACGCGCACGTCACCTCACCGGGTCCTTAGTGCCTTAATCTTCTCGCGGAAAGATCACGGGCAGGATAGCAAGCGCGGCAGCCCTTCGTATTTTGTGACCAACTTGCAGGAACCTCCGGAGGCAGGACCTCGAGCGGCTTCGCCAACACCCCGCGGTGATGTCGCGCTACGTGCCGCGGGGTGCATCCCCTCCTAGGTACCCTCTCGAAGCTGGACACTCTTTTCTCGCGCAAGTCGCTTGCACGTAAAAGGGGGGCCCTTGAGCACCGCACCTTAGGGGCTCCTACCAGCTCTCGAGCCCTCTCCCCCTGGCCTTGACCACGGCATCGTGACCTGGCATACCAGCGGCGGCTGAGCCTCGCTCGAGAGCCGGGCCCCGAGAGCGTAGAGCACCCTGACAAGCAGGAGAGATAGAGTCGGTAGGAGCCCTGCGGGGGGGGGGGGGCACCGTTGGGAGAAAGGCATGGCCTAACGTCGCACGAGAAGCTCGCCCTCGCGGCAAGGAAACCACCGTAGGCTCGCCAAGATAAGTCACCTCGCATGTGATGCCCCGAGACCGACACTCCAGTTGCCTTCCATTTATTTTCGTTGTTGCCGTGTGTTGCATTCATCATCACATCATTCGCATTGCATTGACACTCGTGCCGTCATTCTTTTCAAAACTTGCATCCATCCGTAGTTGCCGGGTCTCCCAGTTCTCTCCGTTGTCCGCTCTGAGTCCAACCACACTCGCACGCGCCCGCGGCACCTCCGAAATATTATTTTATAAGTGGGATAAAAATGTTCTCGGAATGGGTTGAAAGTTGGCGTGCGGTCTTGTTTTATTGTAGGTAGACCGCCTGCGAAATTTCATCGCATTCGGAGGTCATTTGATACCCCAACGTATAGCATAGCGGCACTATAGCCGGTCAAATGTCGGACATTTTCGGTATCCGAAAACCATGTCGGGCTGCCACCTTCCCTTTCTTCTCAGCCCAGCCCATCTAAACACAGCCCACTAACCTCACCTAGGCCCAGCTACCCCTCCTTCGCCCGGGGCCGTCCGATCGAGATCGAAGGGCTCCGAATCACCCAAAACCCCCGACCCTAGCCTCCCTTTCCTATTTAAGACACCCTACCCAGCCAAATCTAGAAACCTAGCCTCCCTAACCCTATTCCCCTACCCAGCCGCTGCCACCTACCTCCTCGTTTTCAGCACCAGTGAATCCCACCGCCGCCACTTGGCGCCGTCCCAATAGCCGCGCCGCCACCTGCGCTGCCGCAGCCGCCGCCCTCCACTAGTCCTGTGCTGCCACGTCGCGCCCCGCGCCTCCACCAGCCCCGCGACCTGCCTGGCCCATCCGAGGCCCGCCCGGGCCCGAACTGCGTCGCCCCTGCGCCCCGAGCTCCAGATCGGGAGAGGAGATCCTGATCCAGAGCTCCGCCGCCTGCCTCCCGATCCCCACTGCCTTGTTCGACGGAGGCCGACACCGGCGACCGGACCTCGTCAGAGATAAGTGCTCCGCCGCCCCTGCTCCTCCTTCCCTACTCTGCCTCGCTTTCCTTTCTCTTCCTCACCTCATGATCTCCCTCTCTGTCACGAACACTGCAGGAGCACACTAGCCATGGCGCCGCCTCTGCCACCTCTCAACGTGGGCCATGTGGGGCCCGAGGCCCTCGTCCGCGGCCGATTTCGGGGTCCCTATGCCCGGACCACCCATTCCTAGCCTCCCTGACGCCCGTCGGAGTCCCACGGCCCCTCGCCGCCGGCGTTGACTTCCACCGCTGCTGTTCTGTACGAGGAATGGAGCTTCCCCGACCTAGACCGATCCATCCCATCCCGTCCCGGATCAGACTTTCCCGCAAACCAAACAGATCGGCTGGATCCTCCCCATCCCGTTTTTGCGCTGGTATATTTTCACGAAGTCCCCAGGAAATTCATATCATATATGCATTTTGTGATGATCATAACTCTCTGCATGATTATCCGTCGGAATTGATTTATATATGAAAGTTGTTCTACTCTTTGTGCTCTTCATGATGGTGGATGTTGCATTCATGTTAGGGTTCATCTTCATGTCATAAAATCTGTTACATAAGTGTATCCTGATGTTACTGCTGAAAACTGTTATAACTTGCCCTTTTGTTATTTTTGTGTGATTTAATGCATATGTCATATGAGCATCTTGTCAACATGTGTTTGGTGCATTTTTATGTCTTCGTGCTGCTAGTATTTATTTCATGCCATGATATGTCTTGATGTGAGTGCCATGAGCTTGCCAACGTGCCTAGTCAATGTTGCTGATTTCAGACGCTATTTTCACTGTCTGAAACTGCCTGTTATAAAACTTGTCAACTTTGAATGATGTTTGCCACTAATCCATTGTCATAAGCATATGGTTCTTGGATGGAATTTGCTCTATGTTGTGTCTACTTTTATACCATTCCCTTGTTTGCCATGTAAAGTTGATGTAGCATGACTCATTCTTGCTCTAAAGTTGCCATCATGCTAAATCTGTCAACCTGTTAACAACATGTTCCATTTTTGCAAAGCTCATAGTAATTAATCTATGCATCTTATAAATTGTGCCAATGGATTAATTGGAAGTATGCCATGTCTACTTTATGTGCATCCCAAGTCAGCATCATAATGTTACTGTTTTGCATTCCCAGATTTCACTTGTCTGAGAATCAGCTTATTTCACGGTTGCATCTTGTTTTGATGATTCCCATGAACCTGTTGCTCCTATGTTTATGCCATGTTGTGTTACTTGAGCTCAATGATATGTGCTAGCATGCTATGCCTTTTGATGCCATGTTCTTGCACTTTAGCATATTTGTTTCATGCCTCCAACATGCCATCATATTAACTCGGCTCATGTATATGCCCAGTCTTTCACCAAGTCCTAATCTGTAACAGAACTTTACATTTTGCATGGAGCATATTAAATTAACCATGATGCTTATGAACCTAATTAGTAAAGATGAATTGAAGTATGTTATCTATACTTTAAGTTCATATCAAGTTTGTGCCCATATGATTCCTGTAGCATGTTATTTTGGTGCTTGCAATATTCCCTGTTGCTATTTTTGGCAAATTGTTATTCAAACTTGCTTTGTGTGTATGTGTTGATCCGTTGCTCCGTTTTGAACATGTCCTATATGAAACTTGCTTAGAATTGCATGTATTTTCATATTCCCTTGTTGCATCCATGATTGGAGTGCTTGTGGTTGATGTTTGTATGCATTTTTTATCAATGCCATGTTTAACTTGTGTTGCTCATATCTTTTAGGCCGTAGCTCCGAATTAAATGAACTTTATATGTAACTTGATTAGAAAAACGTGTAGATCATATTGGCGCACTTTAACTTGCTGTTTAACAACTTTAACATTATGTTTTAATCAGATCAGTATCAAATTCGAAATTTGCATATTGGGAGTTTCCGGAATTGTTATGTGTTGTTTCCGGCCTCATTTAAACTTGCTTTGATGTTGGGTTCTTTTATGCATCATCTCTTGCCATGAGTAGTAACATTTGAACTTGTCATGCATCATACTTGATTGTGCATCATGAGTTGTTCATGCTTATGTGTTTACCGTGATGTTTGTTCCTTTCCGGTTGTGCTTCTTCTCGATATTTCCGGTTTCATTGCGATTGTGAGGATTCGTTCGACTACGTTGATTCGACTACGTCATGGACTCGATTTTCTTCCGAGTGGGATTCCAGGCAAGATGACCTTTTCCATGGATATCACTACTATCTTTGCTTTGCTAGTTGTCTCGATGCTATCGCTATGTCGCGCTACCTACCACTTGTTTGTCAAGCCTCCCAAATTGCCATGATAATCCTCTAACCTTTTCTACCATCCTAGCAAACCGTTGTTTGGCTATGTTACCGCTTTGCTCAGCCCCTCTTATAGCATTGCTAGTTGCAGGCGCAGTTGCAGGTTGTTCCATGTTGGGACATGTATATCATGGGATATCATAATATCTTTTATTTAATTAATGCATCTATATACTTGGTAAAGGGTGGAAGGCTCAGCCTTTTGCCTGGTGTTTTGTTCCACTCTTGCCGCCCTAGTTTCTGTCATACCGGTGTTATGTTCCTTGACGAGCGTTCCTAACACATGTGGGTTTATGGGGACCCCTGACCGTTCGCTTAGGCTAAAACTCTTCCAGCAAGGCCCAACTTTGGTTTTAAAATTTGCCAACATAATAATACTGATAAATAATTAATTTGCATAGGGGGTCACATCCCCGAGGATTCTTAATTCCACATAATACAGGGGGGCCAGTGCTGTTGGTGCTGGTCCAAACTAGAGCATTGTGCGGGGCCGCCCCTGGGCAACTTGGTGTATCTGGCACTTGTACGCATAGCTTATCTGTTGGAAATATGCTCTAGAGGCAATAATAAATTAGTTATTATCATATTTCTCTGTTCATGATAATCGTTTATTATCCATGCTAGAATTGTATTGATTGGAAACTCAAATACATGTGTGGATACATAGACAACAATATGTCCCTAGTAAGCCTCTACCAGACTAACTCGTTAATCAAAGATGGATATGGTTTCCTAGTCATAGACATGAGTTGTCATTTGATAAAGGGATCACATCATTGGGAGAATGATGTGATGGACAAGACCCAAACTATAAACATAGCACATGATCATATCAAGTTTATTGCTATCGTTTTCTGCATGTCAAAGTATATGTTCCTATGACCATGAGATCATGCAACTCACTGACACCGGAGGAGTACCTTGTGTGTACCAAACATCGCAACGTAACTGGGTGACTATAAAGGTGCTCTACAGGTATCTCCGAGGGTGTCTGTTGAGTTGGCATGGATCAAGACTGGGATTTGTCACTCCGTATGACGGAGAGGTATCTCAGGGCCCACTCGGTAATACAACATCACAAAAAGCTTGCAAGCAATGTGACTAATGGGTTAGCCACGGGATCTTATATTACTGAACGAGTAAAGAGACTTGCCGGTAACAAGATTGAACTAGGTATGGAGATACCAATGATCGAATCTCGGGCAAGTAACATACCGATAGACAAAGGGAACTGCATACGGGATTAACTGAATCCTTGACATCGAGGTTCGACCGATAAGAGCTTCGTAGAATATATGGGAACCAATATGGGCATCTAGGTCCCGCTATTGGTTATTGACCGTAGAGGTGTCTTAGTCATGTATGCATAGTTCTCGAACCCGCAGGGTCTACACACTTAACGTTTGGTGACGATATAAGTATAGTTGAGTCATTATGGTGGTTAGCGAAGGTTGTTCGGAGTCCCGGATGCGATCTCAGACGTGACGAGGAGCTCTGGAATGATCCGGAGGTGAAGATTGATATATTGGACGAAGGGTATTGGAGTCCAGAAGTGTTCCGGGGGTACCGGGTGATGACCAGCATGACCGAAAGGGGTTTTGGGAGGCCCCGACAAGTGTTGGGGGGCCTCATGGGCCTAGAGGAGGGGCACACCAGCCCACTAAGGGGTTGTGCACCTCCAAGCCCCCTTCCCACATTGCTTGAGGAGGTGGGGTGCCTCCCTAGGGTTTCCTCCACTTGCCTTGGGGGCCAAGGCACCTAGGAGGAGGCGCCCAAACCCATCTAGGGTTTCCCCTTGGTGGCCGCCACCCCTAGATGGGATCTAGGGGCGCCCCTCCCTCCACCCTTCCCCCTTTATATAGAGGAGGGGAGAGAGGGCAGCCGTACTGATACTGATCTATTCGTGCCACGGCGCTGCTCCTCCTCTCCCTCATAGCCATCTTCTTCTCCGTAGTGCTTAGCGAAGCTCTGCTGAGATTTCTCCACCACCACCGCCACCACGCCGTCGTGCTACCGGAGGACTCGAGCTACTACTTCACCATCTCTCGCTAGATCAAGGAGGTGAAGGCGTCATCAAGCTGTACGTGTGTTGAACGCGGAGGTGCCGTCCGTTCGGCACTAGATCGGGAGTTCGCGGGACAGATCATGATTGGATCGCGAAGACGTTCGATTACATCAACCGTGTTTCTTAACGCTTCCGCTTAGCGATCTATAAGGGTATGTAGATGCAATCTCTGCTCTTGTAGATGGTCATCTCCTAGATTGATCTTGGTGAGCGTAGGAAAATTTTTGTTTCCCATGCAACGTTCCCCAACAGTGGCATCTGAGCTAGGTCTATGCGTAGATGACATCACGAGTAGAACACAAAGGAGTTTGTGGGCGTTGATATTCAGCTTGCTTCCTTCCTTGGTATTTTCTTGATTCTGCGGTATTGTGGGATGAAGCGGCCCAGACCAACTTTACAAGTCCACGTACATGAGACCGGTTCCATCGACAGACATGTGACTTTGTTGCATAAAGATGGCTGGCGGGTGTCTGTTTCTCCCACCTTAGTTGAATCGGATTCGACAAAGGCGGTCCTTGTAGAAGGTTAAATAGCAACTTGCATATCACCGTTGTGGCTTTGCGTAGGTAAGAATCGTTCTTGCTAGATACCCATAGCAGCCACGTAAAACATGCAACAACAATTAGATGACGTCTAACTTGTTTTTGTAGGGTATGTTGTGATATGATATGGCCAAAGACATGATGAAATATATTTGATGTATGAGATGATCATGTTTGTAATAGTTCATATCGACTTGCATGTCGATGCATACGGTAACCGGCAGGAGCCATAGGGTTGTCTTTAATTATTATATGACCTGCGTGTCAATCATTAAGCGCTTTGTAATGCTTTACTTTATCGCTAAGCGGTAGCAATAGTAGTAGAAGCATGGTTGGCGTGACAACCCCGATGGCGACACGATGATGGAGATCATGATTATGGACATCATGGTGTCATGCCGGTGACGATGGAGATCTTGTCGGTGCTTTGGAGATGGAGATCAAAAGCACAAGTTGATGGCCATATCTTGTCACTTATGATTTGCATGTGATGTTAATCCTTTTATGCATCTTATTTTGCTTAGGACGATGGTAGCATTATAAGGTGATCCCTCACTAAAATTTCAAGATAAAATTGTGTTCTCCCCAAGTGTGCACCGTTGCAAAAGTTCGTCGTTTCGAAGCACCACGTGATGATCGGGTGTGATAGACTCTACGTTCACATACAACGGGTGCAAGCCAGTGTTGCACATGCGGAACACTTGGGTTAAACTTGATGAGCCTAGCATGTACAGACATGGCCTCGGAACACAAGAGACCGAAAGGTCGAACACGAGTCATATAGTAGATATGATCAACATGGAGATGTTCACCATTGAAACCACCTCATCTCACGTGATGATCGGACTTGGGTTGGTGAATTTGGATCGTGTTACACTCGGACAACCGGAGGGATGTTGATTTGAGTGGGAGTTCTTAGGTAATATGATTAATTGAACTCATTTATCATGAACAATAGTCTAAGTTACCTTTGCAAATTTATGTTGTAGATCAATAGCTCGCGCTATAGCTCCCAGTTTTAATACGTTCCTAGAGAAAGACTAAGTTGAAAGATATTGTAAGCAATTATGCGGACTAGGTCCATAGTCTGAGG
This sequence comes from Thinopyrum elongatum, assembly GCA_011799875.1. NCBI lineage: Eukaryota > Viridiplantae > Streptophyta > Magnoliopsida > Poales > Poaceae > Thinopyrum > Thinopyrum elongatum. The sequence continues at coordinate 437,097,538 of CM022300.1, forward strand.
ATTGTCCTCACTGCTGCACAGAAGGCTTATGTCCTTGATGCACCGCTCAGTGTGCCAATCCCTTTAGCGTCGTCTGTGGATGTTGTGAACATCTGGCAGACACGTTCTAATTACTACTTGATAGTTTAGTGCGCCATGCTTTATGGCTTAGAATCAGGGCTCCTAAGGTGTTTTGAACACCATGGAACATATGCGATGTTCTAAGAGCTGAAATTGGTATTTTAGGCTCATGACCGTGTTGAGAGGTATGAGACCTCTGACAAGTTCTTTGCCTACAAGATGAAGGAGAATATCTCAGCCAGTGAGCATGTGCTCAGAATGTCTGGGTGCTACAATCGCTTGAATCAAGTGGGAGTTAATCTTCCAGATAAGATAGTGATTGACTGGGTTCTCTAGTCACTATCACCAAGCTGCTAGAGCCTCGTGATGAACTATAACATGCAAGGGATGGAGATGATCCCGGAGATGTTCGCAGTGCTTAAGGCCGCGAAGGTAGAAATCAAGAAGGAGCATCAAGTGTTGATGGTTAACAAGACCACTGGTTTCAAGAAGGGCAAGGGCAAGAAGGGAAACTTCATGAATGGCAAGCCAGTTGCTGCTCCAGTGAAGAAACCCAAGGTTGAACCTAAACCCGAGACTAAGTGCTTCTATTGTAAGGGGAACGGTCACTGGTAGCGGAGCTACCCCAATAGATAAGAAGGCTGGCAACTTCAACAATAGTATATTTGATATACGTGTTATTGATGTGTACCTTACTAGTACTCCTAGTAGCACCTGGGTATTAGATACCGGTTCAGTTGCTAATATTGGTAACTCGAAACAAAAGCTATGGAATAAAGGGAGACTAGCTAAGGGCGAGGTGACGATGTGTGTTGGAAGTGTTTCCAAGGTTGATGTGATCACCATCGCACGCTCCCTCTACCTTCGAGATTAGTGTTGAACCTAGATAAATGTTATTTGGTGTCTGTGTTGAGCATGAACATGATTAGATCATGTTTATTGCAATACGGTTATTCATTTAAGTCTAAGTCAAAGAATAATGGTTATTCTATTTACATGAATAATACCTTCTATGGTCATGCACCCAAGGTGAATGGTTTATTGAATCTTGATCGTAGTGATACACATGTTCATAACATTGAGGCCAAAAGATGTAGAGCTGATAATGATAATACCACTTTCTTGTGGCGCTGCCGCTTAGGTCATGTTGGTGTAAAGCGCATGAAGAAACTCCATGCTGATGGACTTTTGGAGTCACTTGATTTTGAATCACTTGACACATGCGAACCATGCCTCATGGGCAAGATGACTAAGACCCCATTTTCGGGAACAATGGAACGGGCAATTGACTTGTTGGAAATCATACATACTGATGTGTGCGGCTCGATGAGTGTTGACGCGCACGGTGGATATCGTTACTTTCTCACCTTCACCGATGATTTGAGTAGATATGGGTATATTTACTTGATGAAGCATAAGTCTAAAACGTCTGAAAAGTTCAAGCAATTTCAGAGTGAAGTTGAGAATCATCGTGACAAGAAGATCAAATTCCTATGATATGATCGAAGGGGAGAGTATCTGAGTTATGAGTTTGGCAATCACTTAAGACAATGTGGAATTGTTTCACAACTGACGCCACCTGGAACACCACAACATAATGATGTGTCCGAACGTCGTAATCGTACCTTAATGGATATGGTGCGTTTTATAATGTCTCTTGCCGATATATCACTATCGTTTTGGGGTTATGCATTAGAGACAACTACATTCACTTTATATAGGGCACCATCTAAATCCGTTGAGACGACACCGTATGAATTATGGTTTGGCAAGAAACCTAAGTTGTCGTTTCTAAAGGTTTGGGGCTGCGACGCTTATGTGAAAAGGCTTCAGCCTGATAAGCTCGAACCCAAAGCGGACAAATGGATCTTCATAGGATACCCAAAGGAGACGATTGGGCATACCTTCTATCTCAGATCCGAGGGCAAAGTGTTTGTTGCTAAGAACGGGTCCTTTCTCGAGAAAGAGTTTCTCTCGAAAGAATTGAGTGGGAGGAAGATAGAACTTGATGAGGTTGTTGAACCTTTACTTCAACCAGTGAGTAGTGAAGCACAGAAAGATGTTTCTGTGACACCTACGTCAGTTGAAGAGGAAGCCAATGATAGTGATCATGAAGTTTCGGATCAAGTTACTATCGAACCTCGTAGGTCGACAAGGATACATACTACTCCTGAGTGGTACGGTAACCCTGTCTTAGAGGTCATGTTGTTGGACAACGATGAACCTACCAGCTATGGAGAAGCGATGGTGGGCCCAGATTCCAACAAATGGCTAGGAGCCATGAAATCCGAGATAGGATCCATGTATGAGAACAAAGTATGGACTTTGGTGGACTTGCCCGATGATCGGCAAGCCATTGAGAATAAATGGATCTTTAAGAAGAAGACATACGCTAATGGTAATGTCACCATTTGTAGAGCTCGACTTGCCGCAAAGGGTTTCCGACAAGTTCAAGGAGTTGACTATGATGAGACTTTCTCACTCGTAGTGATGCTAAAGTCTGTTGGGATTATGTTAGCAGTTGCTGCATTTTCAGATTACGAAATCTGGCAGATGGATGTCAAAACAAAGTTTCCTTGACGGTTTCCATGAGGTAAGGTTGTATGTGATACAACCAGAAGGTTTTGTCGATCCTAAGGATGCTAAAAGGTATGCAAGCTCCAGCGATACTTCTATGGATTGGAGCAAGCATCTCGGAGTTGGAATATATGCTTTGATGAGGTGATCAAAGCTTTTGGGTTTATACAAAGTTTCCAAGAAACCTGTATTTACAAGAAAGTGAGTGGGAGCACTACAACATTTCTGATAAGTATATGTGGATGACATATTGTTGATCGGGGATGATGTAGAATTTCTGGAAATCATAAAGGGTTGTTTGAAAGGAGTTTTTCAAAGGAAGATCTGGGTAAAGCTACTTACATATTGGGTATCAAGATCTATAGAGATAGATCAAGATGCCTGATAAGATTTTCACAGAGCACATACCTTGACATGATTTTGAAGAAGTTCAAAATGAATCAGTCCAAGAAGGGGTTCTTGCCTGAGTTGTAAGGTGTGAAGTTGAGTGAGACTCAAAGCTCGACCATGGCAGAAGAAAGAGAAATGACAAAGGTCGTCCCCTATGCCTTAGCCATAGGCTCTATACGATATGCCATGCTGTGTACCGCACCTGATGTGTGCCTTGCCACGTGTCTGGCAAGGGGGTACAAGAGTGATCTAGGAGTGGATCACTGGACAGCGGTCAAAATTATCCTTAGAAGAATAAGGAAATGTTTCTCGGTTATGGAGATGATAAAGAGTTCGGCGTAAAGCGTTACGTCGATGCAAGGTTTAACACTAATCCGGATGACTCTGTGTAGAGTTTCTATGTTATGGAGGTGATAAAGAGTTCGCCGTAAAGGGTTACATCGATGCAAGCTTTAACACCAATCCAAATGACTCTGAGTAGCAAACCGGATATGTATAGTGGAGCAACCGTTTGGAATAGCTCCAAGTGGAGCATGGTAGCAGTTTCTACAGTATGACATAAAAATTTGCGAAGTACACGCGGATCTGAATGTTGCAGACCCATTGACTAAAACCTCTCTCACAAGCATAACATGATCAAACCCCAGAACTCATTGAGTGTTAATCACATGGTGATGTGAACTAGATTATTGACTCTAGTAAACTCTTTCGGTGTTAGTCACATGGCGATGTGAACTATGAGTGTTAATCACATGGCGATGTGAACTAGATTATTGACTCTAGTGCAAGTGGGAGACTGTTGGAAATATGCCCTAGAGGCAATAATAAATTAGTTATTATCATATTTCTTTGGTCATGATAATTGTTTATTATCCATGCTAGAATTGTATTGATTTGAAACTCAAATACATGTGTGGATACATAGACAACAATATGTCCCTACTAAGCCTCTACCAGACTAGCTCGTTGATCAAAGATGGCTATGGTTTCCTAGTCATAGACATGAGTTGTCATTTGATAACGGGATCACATCATTGGGAGAACGATGTGATGGACAAGACCCAAACTATAAATGTAGCACATGATCGTATCAAGTTTATTGCTATCGTTTTCTGCATGTCAAAGTATATGTTCCTATGACCATGAGATCATGCAACTCACTGACACCGGAGGAGTACGTTGTGAGTACCAAATGTTGTAACATAACTGGGTGACTATAAAGGTGCTCTACGGGTATCTCCGAGGGTGTCTATTGAGTTGACATGGATCAAGACTGGGATTTGTCACTCCATATGACGGAGAGGTATCTCAGGGCCCACTCGGTAATACAACATCACAAAAAGCTTGCAAGCAATGTGACTAATGGGTTAGCCACGGGATCTTATATTACTGAACGAGTAAAGAGACTTGCCAGTAACGAGATTGAACTAGGTATGGAGATACCAACGATCGAATCTCGGGCAAGTAACATACCGATAGACAAAGGGAACTGCATACGGGATTAACTGAATCCTTGACATCGAGGTTCGACCGATAAGAGCTTCGTAGAATATGTGGGAACCAATATGGGCATCCAGGTCCTGCTATTGGTTATTGACCGTAGAGGTGTCTCGGTCATGTATGCATAGTTCTTGAACCCGCAGGGTCTACACACTTAACGTTTGGTGACGATATAAGTATAGTTGAGTCATTATGGTGGTTACCGAAGGTTGTTCGGAGTCTTGGATGAGATCTCGGACGTGACGAGGAGCTCTGGAATGGTCCAGAGGTGAAGATTGATATATTGGACGAAGGGTATTGGAGTCCAGAAGTGTTCCGGGGGTACCGGGTGATGACCAGCATGACCGAAAGGGGTTTTGGGAGGCCCCGACAAGTGTTGGGGGGCCTCATGGGCCTAGAGGAGGGGCACACCAGCCCACTAAGGGGTTTTGCACCCCCAAGCCCCCTTCCCACATTGCTTGAGGAGGTGGGGTGCCTCCCTAGGGTTTCCTCCACTTGCCTTGGGGGCCAAGGCACCTAGGAGGAGGCGCCCAAACCCATCTAGGGTTTCCCCTTGGTGACCGCCACCCCTAGATGGGATCTAGGGGCGCCCCTCCCTCCACCCTTCCCCCTATATATAGAGGAGGGGAGAGAGGGCAGCCGTACCGATATGGATCTATTCGTGCCACGGCGCTGCTCCTCCTCTCCCTCATAGCCATCTTCTTCTCCGTAGTGCTTAGCGAAGCTCTGCTGAGATTTCTCCACCACCACCGCCACCACGCCGTCGTGCTACCGGAGGACTCGAGCTACTACTTCACCATCGCTTGCTAGATCGAGGAGGTGAAGGCGTCATCAAGAACATGGAGGTGCCGTCCGTTCGGCACTAGATCGGGAGTTCGCGGGACAGATCGTGATTGGATCGCGAAGACGTTCGATTACATCAACCGCGTTTCTTAATGCTTCCGCTTAGTGATCTACAAGGGTATGTAGATGCAATCTCTCGTCTCGTAGATGGTCATCTCCTAGATTGATCTTGGTGAGCGTAGGAAATTTTTTGTTTCCCATGCAACGTTCCCCAACAGTGGCATCTGAGCTAGGTCTATGTGTAGATGACATCACGAGTAGAACACAAAGGAGTTTGTGGGCGTTGATATTCAGATTGCTTCCTTCCTTGGTATTTTCTTGCCACGGCGTTGCTCCTCCTCTCTCTCATAGCCATCTTCTTCTCCGTAGTGCTTAGCGAAGCTCTGCTGAGATTTCTCCATCTCCACCACCACCGCCACCACGCCGTCGTGCTGCCTGAGGACTCGAGCTACTACTTCACCATCGCTCACTGGATCGAGGAGGTGAAGGTGTCATCAAGCCGTACGTGTGTTGAACGCGGAGGAGCCATCCGTTCTTCACTAGATCGGGAGTTCGCGGGACGGATCGTGATTGGATCGCAAAGACGTTCGACTACATCAACCGCGTTTCTTAACGCTTCCGCTTAGCGATCTACAAGGGTATGTAGATGCAATCTCTCCTCTCGTAGATGGTCATCTCCTAGATTGATCTTGGTGGGCGTAGGAAATTTTTTGTTTCCCATGCAACGTTCCCCAACATTATCCGTCGTGTCCTGAGAACGAGATACGCGGCTCCTATCGGGATCGTCGACATGTCAGGAGGTCTTGCTGGTTTAGTTTTACCTTTGACGAGAGGCAGGTCCACAGGAATTCCTTTTCATAAGCATCGTGTTCTTCATGGTGTGAGGATGTTCCATAGGATGCGCGTGGAATTTATAATGGACCACTTGGAGTACCCCTGCAGGGTTAAATCTTTTCGAGAGCCATGCCCGCGGTTATGTGGCAGATTGGAATTTATAATATCCGGTTGTAGAGAACTTGACACTAAACCCAAAATAAAATACACCAACCGCGTTTGTAACCATGACCGTCTCTTTTCGAGGGAGTTTGGGAAGAGAACATGGTGGGGTTATGTTTGACTCGTAAGTAGTTCAGGATCACTTATTGATCATTACTAGTTTGCGACCGTTATGCGTAGTGTTACTCTTCTTACTCTTGTACTCGTAAGTTAGCTACCATACAATGCTTAGTGCTTGCTGCAACCTCACCACTTATCCATTCCATACCCATTAAGCTTTGCTAGTCTTGATACCCATGGTGATGAGATTGCTGAGTCCTCGTGGCTCACAGATTACTACAACAACAGATGCAGGTACAGGTAATGCAATGATCTGACATGAGAGCGGAGCTTGCTTGTTTTCGAGTTCTTCTGCTTCTTCTTCGATCAGGGGTTAGGTTCCTGGTCAGCAGCCTGGGCTAGCAGGGTGGATGTTGTTTGAGTTTTTTCGTTCGATTTCATTCATAGTCGGATGCTGCTCTGCTGTATGATGTTTGATGTATTCATGTGGCATTTGTATGCCTTTGTATGTATCCCCTAGTGTGTTGTAAATGGTACGATGTAATGATATCCACCTTGCAAAAGCGTCTTCAATATGCGGCTCTATCCTTGGTGGGGCCTTCGAGTTCCTCTCGGATAGGATCGCATATTGGGCATGACATCGCATGCCCAGGCGTGAGCCCCATAATCAGCATTTTTGTCTCTTGCAATATCGCTCGGGCAAGGAAACTTCCCTTTCAGTCCTTCGGGAGCCGCTTGCACGCTAAAGGGGACCTCCCGAGCGTCGCACCACGGGGGCTCTTACCGGACCTCGGGCCGCTCACCTCCTGACCTTGACCATGGCATCGCAACCTGGCATACTAGCAATGACCGAAGCTTGCCTGGGGACTAGGTCCTGCCGGCGTAGAGCACTAAGCTACCGCAAGAGTAAAAAGGGGGAACCGTGCCCAAGCGAGAGATGCAAACACAACATAAGTTGGGGACGCTAACATTAAGGCAAAAGTGTCACGATCTTTACACACCCCCGCGGGGCCCTTCATGATTTCTGTGCAGGAATGAAACAAAAGGAAAGGACTTCCTGAAGATCGCGACCCGGGCAACGTCACCTACGACGCCCGGCCGGCACCATTCCTCCCCTAAGCCCGAGTGCGGCGATGCGGCGGCTCATAGCATTCGTCATCGCTTGAGCCTGGTCAGGAGGAAGCGCCGCTGCTGCTGGAGGAGTCACGGACAAGGCCAAGGGCTAGTTCACCGCCAGGGGCCTCGCCGGCCAGAAGGGGGGCCACCGTCTCGATCGCCTCCCCTGGGGCAGCACTCCAGACGTCGGCCATCCTCCCCGAAGACCTTGAAGAAGAGCGTCAATGCTCCATCGTACATGAAGTGGATGGCATGCCTTCCCTCCGAGCAGCAGGCGCGGGCGATCGCGCCCCATCCCCGGGTCATGAAGACGTCACAGGAGTAGACCGCCTCAACCTCCGCCTTTGAAGCTTGGCCACAGCAGCCATCGTGCTGCAGCCACAGCTCGACGGGCCCCCTCGGCGGTATCTCCCCTGCGAAGGACCGCGGGAGCCAAATCCATGTGCGAGGTGGCATTGCCGCCCACACCACGAACTCGCGGGCCGTGCCGCTGGCATGTGCCTGCGGGTGAGGAGGTCGTGTGGCCGTCGCTTCCCCTTCCCCTGGCTTCGTCCACCGCGGCTGCTCCCGAGGTCGAAGCCCTGTGTGAGAATGCTTGTGCCGACGGGGAAACCCGGCGGAGCGTGTTCGCACTAGGTTTGGGTAGCTGTGGGCGAAGGGGAGGTCCTGCGCGGGCGGCCGTGTCTCTTCTTCGGCGGGAGCAGGTCTAGTCCCTCATCGGGGGCCTTTCCCTTCTCGGCAGCCGAGAACCTCCTCACTAGCGCCATGGGTGCTCTGGCGAGATCGCGGCGTGGTGGAGAAGAAGAAGGAGCGAGCAGCAAGAAGATGAAGATGGGCTGGGGGCTCCGCCCCCTTCCCCCATTTATAGCCGGAGGAAGGCTAACTGGCGGCCTCTCACGTTCTGAGCCATGATGGCCCCGCTGCATGCGCCAGGCAGTTTTCAAGTCGGGCAGTTGCCGAGGCGATGTGGGGAAGCGGAGGTGCACACGTCCCATCAAGCACCACACGTCAGCCTGGCCCGCAGGCGATTGGGGCCCGTGGTGCTTCACCCTTGCCCTTTGGCTTCGCCTCGAACCCAAGTCCGAGTGCGCCTTGGGCCCGGGGCTAGTGTCGGCGTTCTAGGAACCAGGGTACCCAGACTTGCCTGCCTGCGGCCCACGGCGTGGCACCTTCGATGGCCTGGTATGGCCCACCTCCAAGACTATCAAGACAAGACCCTCGCGAGGGGCCAAGCCTTGCGAGGCGGACGACGCCAAGACCTCCCGAGGGAGCGGCCTCCTCAGGCTGCCTCCTGAGGAGTGGAGATTCCTATGCAGGTACCCAACCTCATGAGGTTGCGATGATGCAAGCCATGATGACCAAGGCCAGGCGAGCGCCAGCGGGCGCAAAGGAGGCAGTTTCCTCTTTGGTGCTAAGGAGGCAAGCGCAGGCGTGGGTTCCCAAGGAATCTGGCAAAGGTTTCCATTCTAGTGCTACAAGACCAAGACCGCCAGGATGGCAGGACGTATGTCATCGTCGAGCCCACTGCTGCGTCACGACCAGAGGCTTTGCAGGCGAAGACCACCTTTCGTCAGGATAAGATGTACTACTTGTCTCCTTTCAAATTGGCTACTATGGGATCCCTTCCTGCCTACGATTTGGGGGAAGAGGACCGAGGCCACTATAAGTATAGGTTAGCCACCACCGTAGAAGGAGATCGGATCCATTCCACCCTCACCATCAGAGCCCTCGGGAGGTAGCTCATCCACTATACTAGTTCATCCACCAACCTCCTCGTGAGGCCAATCCACCACAAAGCAGGAGTAGGGTTTTACACCGCAAGGTGGCCCGAACCTGGGTAAACTGCCGTGTTCATCTTCTTCCTCACCTTCACGCGAGTCCGGCTAGGCTAGGTCGTGGAGCGACGAGTAAGTAGGCTTGAGAGGTTGAGTTCTTTGTACACGCCCCAGAGTTCGAACCTTCTTGGGTCTGCGGAGCCCTGAATCTGATAGAGCATGAACTAGAACAAATCCTACAGAAATGTCACTCCAAAGCCTATGGAGGACATCATGCAGGAGATACAACTGCGCATAAGGTATTGCAATCTGGTTTTTTTTGGCCTACTCTTTTCAAGGATATCCGTAAGTTTGTCTTGTCTTGTGATGAATACCAAAGAATAGGTAATATCGGTAAGCGTCAAGAAATGCCTATGAATTATTCACTTGTTGTTGAACCATTTGATGTTTGGGGTTTTGATTATATGGGACCTTTTCCTTCCTCTAATGGGTATACACATATTTTGGTTGCTGTTGATTATGTTACTAAGTGGGTAGAAGCTATTCCAACTAGTAGTGCTGATCATAACACCTCGAGTAAAATGCTTAAAGAAGTTATTTTCCCAAGGTTTGGAGTCCCTAGATATTTAATGACTGATGGTGGTTCACACTTTATTCATGGTGCTTTCCGTAAAATGCTTGCTAAATATGATGTTAACCATAGAATAGCATCACCCTATCACCCTCAATCTAGTGGTCAAGTTGAACTTAGCAATAGAGAAATAAAATTAATATTACAAAAAACTGTCAATAGGTCCCGAAAGAATTGGTCTAAGAAATTAGATGATGCACTTTGGGCCTACAGAACAGCTTATAAAAATCCTATGGGTATGTCTCCATATAAAATGGTTTATGGAAAAGCTTGTCATTTGCCTCTTGAGTTAGAATATAAAGCATATTGGGCAATCAAAGAACTCAATTATGATTTCTAACTTGCCGGTGAAAAGAGGTTATTTGATATTATCTCACTAGATGAATGGAGAACCCAAGCTTATGAAAATGCCAAGTTATTTAAAGAAAAAGTTAAAAGATGGCATGACAAAATAATCCAAAAGCGGGAATTCAAAGTGGGTGAATATGTTCTTTTGTACAATTTTCGTTTTAGATTTTTTGCAGGAAAGCTTCTTTCCAAATGGGAAGGACCATATATTATCGAAGAAGTTTATCGTTCTGGAGCCATTAAGATCAATAATGCCGAAGGCACTAATCCAAAGGTGGTCAATGGACAAAGAATTAAGCACTATATCTCAGGTACACCCATTAATGTTGAAACCAATATTATCCAAACCATGACACCGGAGGAACACATAAAAGAAACCTTCCAGAACACTCCAGAACCCTGAAAAGGAGGAGGTACGTGATACGGTAAGTAAACGGACTCCGAAAAATCCGCAAAAATAATTTCTGTCAGTTTTGGAATATTAGAAAAAAAATAGGAAAATAAGAAACAGCCAGGAAGACAATCGAGGTGACCATGATACACCAATGCGTTTGCCCTCCCTGGCACGCCCTCGTGGGTTGTGGCCCCCTCGGGCACCTTCCCGTTCCTTCCATATGCTTGTTTCCCAAGATAAAAAATATATTTATATATACCCCCGGACAATTTGACCACCACATTGCGGAGAAATCCTCTGTTCTTGTTTCGTGCTATTTTTCTGACAGAGCTGAAAATATGTCGTCTCAAGATTCGGATGGAGAAGGTTATGTTACCCGCCATACTCTGGATCCAAATATCTTTAAGAAGACCTTCCCATATTTTTGGTTCACGGATGAGGAGGAGGACACTAATCCGGAGGAGTCGGAGGATGCATCCTTAGATGAAGTTCCACCACCTCAACCTGGAGATATGCACGTGGAGTTCAAGAAGTCAAGTCTCCCCAACAAAACTAAGACCCAATCTATCCCTTCACATTTTCTGTAGGAAAGCAAGGCAGCATTATGCAAAAAAATATTAAAACTTGAGCTAGAGAATGAGGATCTGAGGGAGGATAATTTTAGCCTCCAACACAAGCTGGAGAAGAAGAACATTACTACATCATCACCACCACCATCATCATATTCCCCACCAAAGGAGACTTGAGTACACAGGTATGGGCACTCCCCTTGGCTTGTGCCAAGCTTGGGGGAGATACCCCAGTATCGTATCACCATCACTCTTATTACCTTTACCTATCTTAGTTCGATCTTTAGTTATTTTGTGATTTAGTTGAATAAAAGTTTAGTATGATCTATTTTTGAGTGCTAGTTTTGTGATCCATCTATCTATGTAATCGAGTGAGAGTTGTATAATAAATTTTAGTTTGAGTTTTTGTTTGTTTACTTTTATGTTTCAATCAAAATAAAAGGAAATAAATAAAAAAGGATCACATGCTAATCTTATGGTAAGTAATGACATCACATAAGGAAATTATAAGTGGTAAAGTTTGTTGAAAGTTAACAAACATAGCATTGGTCAATGATGCAATTCATGAAAGAACTAATAAGGGAAGAGAAGATTCACATGCAAATACACTATCTTGGACATCTTTTATGATTGTGAGCCCCCATTAAATATTATATGCCAAAATTGTTGACATTGGACAAGGAAGACAACGTAATGATTTATGTTTGTTCATATTCATATAGAAGTTATATTGTCATAGATCCTTCAACATGTGGTGCTTGCTCAATATCTTTGCTAGCCAAAAATTTCGCACTAAGTAGAGATACTACTTGTGCATCCAAAAACCTTAAACCCAAACTCATGTTTTGAGAGTCCACCATACATACCTATGGATTGAGTAAGATCCTTCAAGTAAGTTGTCATCGGTGCAATAAGGCCATAAAAATTTCTTCTAAATGTGTTTGATCATTTAGTGTAAGAGAAATTAAGCGTTGTACGAACTTGTGATGGCAAAGTAATAAAAACGACGGACTGCATAATAAAGGTTGCTATCATAAGGGGCAATATAACATGACGTTCTTTTGCACTAAGAGATTGTGCATACAAACCAAAAAGCGCATGACAACCTCTCCTTCCCTCTGCGAAGGGCCTATCTTTTACTTTTATGTATTTACTTTTCTGCAAGAGTCAAAGTATTCTTTCCTATTCCTTTTTATTTTCTCTTTTTGCAAGCATCATGTGGTGAGGAAAGATCTAGGCACATATATGAAGTTGAATGTGAGTGATCATGAGTTATTATTGTTGACATCACCCTTGAGGTGAGTAAGTTGGGAGGCGAAACTATAAGCCCCTATCTTTCTATGTGTCTGGTTGAAACTTTTTGCTCATATGTATGCGATCATGTAAGATTAAATGATGGTTGAGTATGTGGACTTGCCAAAAGGCTCCGATACGAGACCCTTCCTGAAAATATGATGAATTGTAGTTGCAAAGTTGACTGAGAACATAGTTTGTTGGTTTTCAATAGAGTTTATGCTTTTTACTGTGATGCTGTGATGAATTGTTACTTCTTCATGAGAAGTTATATCATAATGTTTTATGATAAAGTTTGTTGCTGTTATAATAATAAGCATGATGCTACTATGTCCATATTTTGTTTTTATCGACACCTCTCTCTCTAAACATGTGGACATGATTTTCGATATCGGCTTTCGCTTGAGGACTAGCGAGGTCTAAGCTTGGGGGAGTTGATACATCCATTTTGCATCATGTTTTCTTGCTGTTATTTATAATGTTTTTTATGCATAATAATGTTTTATGGAGTAATTCTAATGCCTTTTCTCTCATAATATGGAAGGTTTACACAAAGAGGGAGAATACCGGCAGCTGGAATTCTGGACCTGAAAAAGCTACGCCAGAGATACCTATTTTGCACATCTCCAAATGAGCTGAAAATTTACGGAGAATTATTTTGGAATATATAAAAAATACTGGAGCAAATAACTACTGGAGGGGGGCCACCTCGTAACCACAAGACACCAGGGCGCGCCAGGCCCCCCAAGCGCGCCCTGGTGGGTTGTGGCCAGCCCAGTCCACCTCCGATGCCCATCTTCTGGTACATAAGGTATTTTGACCTAGAAAAAATAAGGGGAAGACTTTTGGGATGGAGCGCCGCCATCTCGAGCCGGAACTTGGGGAGGAGCACTTTTGCCCTCCTGTGGAGCGATTCCGTCGGGGGAACTTCCCTCCCGGAGGGGGAAATTGAAGCCATCGTCATCACCAACAACCCTCTCATCTTTGCGAGGCCAATCTTCATCAACATCTTCAACAACACCATCTCATCTCAAACCCTAGTTCATCTCTTGTGTTCAATCTTTGTACCGGAACCTCAGATTGGTACCTGTGGGTGACTAGTAGTGTTGATTACATCTTGTAGTTGATTACTATATGGTTTATTTGGTGGAAGATTATATGTTCAGATCCATTATGCTATTTAATACCCCTCTGATCTTGAGCATGAATATCATTTGTGAGTAGTTACTTTTGTTCTTGAGGTCAAGGGAGAAGTCATGTTGCAAGTAATCATGTGAATTTGATATGTGTTCGATATTTTGATGATATGTATGTTGTGATTCCCTTAGTGGTGTCATGTGAATGTCGACTACATGGCACTTCACCATCTTTGGGCCTAAGGGAATGCATTGTGGAGTAGTTATTAGATGATGGGTTGCTAGAGTGACAGAAGCTTAAACCTAGTTTACACGCTACTTCGTAAGGGACTGATTTGGATCCATATGTTTAATGCTATGGTTAGATTTTATCTTAATACTTTTCTCGTAGTTGTGGATGCTTGCGAGGGGGTTAATCATAAGTGGGAGGCTTGTTCAAGTAAGAACAACACCCAAGCACCGGTCCACCCACATATGAAATTATCAAAGTAGCGAACGCAAATCAAACCAACATGATGAAAGTGACTAGATGAAATTCCCGTGTGCCCTCAAGAACGCTTTGCTTATTATAAGAGACCATTTTGGCCTGTCCTCTGCTACAAAAGGATTGGGCTACCTTGCCGCACTTTATTTACTGTTACCGTTACTTGCTTGTCACAAATTATCTTGCTATCAAACTACCTATTACCGACAATTTTAGTGCTTGTAGAAATTACCTTGCTGAAAACCACTTGTCATTTACTTCTGCTCCTCGTTGGGTTCAACACTCTTACTTATTGAAAGGACTACGATTGACCCCCTATACTTGTGGGTCATCAATTCCCCCTTCGGTAGAGTGCCAGAAAAGTCCCCTAGCCTCTTCGGTACCATGCATTGCCCTTTCTCACCTTGAGATGTGGTGCAAACTTCGCCGGTCACCCAAACCCCATGATATGATACGCTCTATCACACATAAGCCTCCTTCTATCTTCCTCAAAACAGCCACCATACCTACCTATTATGGCATTTCCATAGCCATTCCGAGATATTTTGCCATGCAACTTCCACCGTTCCATTTTATTATGACACACATCATCATTATCATATTGCTTTGCATGTAGCTAACATGCTATTTGTGGCTCAGCCACCATTCATCATTTTTTATACATGTTACGCTAGATCATTGCACATCCTGTTACACCGCCGGAGGCATTCATATAGAGTCATATTTTGTTCTAGTATCGAGTTATAATTTTGAGTTGTAAGTAAAATAGAAGTGTGATGATCATCATTATTCATTATTAGAGCATTGTCCCAGTGAGGAAATAAAAAAGAGAGGCCAAAAAGAGCCCAACAAAAAAATGAGAGAAAAAGAGAGAAGGGGCAATGTTACTATCCTTTCCACACTTGTGCTTCAAAGTAGCACCATGTTTTTCATATAGACAGTCTCCTATGCTTTCATTTTTATTTAATTAGTGGGAATATTTTTCATTATAGAACTTGGCTTGTATATTCCAATGATGGCTTTCTCAAATGCCCGAGGTCTTCATGAGCAAGCAAGTTGGATGCACACCCACTTAGTTTTATTTTTGAGCTTTCATACACTTATAGCTTGTAGTGCATCTGTTGCATGGCAATCCCTACTCCTTGCATTGACATCAATTGATGGGCATATCCATAGTCCGTTGATTAGCCTAGTCGATGTGA
Source organism: Thinopyrum elongatum (assembly GCA_011799875.1). Taxonomy (NCBI): domain Eukaryota; kingdom Viridiplantae; phylum Streptophyta; class Magnoliopsida; order Poales; family Poaceae; genus Thinopyrum; species Thinopyrum elongatum. The sequence goes on from CM022300.1 coordinate 437,112,912, forward strand.
GACTTTCTACTTTTTTTGTCTTCTCCATATTACCTCCATCACTGTACTCTAGTCCACCCATAGTGCTATATCCATGGCTTATGCTCATGTATTGCATAAGAGTTGAAAAAGCTGAACCACATTAAAAAGTATGAACCAATTGCTCGCCTTGTCATCGGGGTTGTGCATGATAAATACTTTGTGTTAAGAATATGGAGCATGACTAGGCTATATGATTTTCTAGGGATAACATTCTTTAGCATCGATATTTTGAAAGACATGATTGTTTGTTGGTATGCCTTATTATTTTTGTTTTTATGTCAAATTATAGACTATTGCTTTGAATCATTCGGATCTTAATATTCATGCCACAAAATAGAGATTACATGATGAACATGATAGGTAGCATTCCACATAAAAAATTCTATTTTTATCATTTACCTACTCGAGGACGAGCATGAATTAAGCTTGGGGATGTTTGATACGTCTCCAATGTATCTATAATTTTTTATTGTTCCATGCTATTATAGTATCAATCTTGGATGTTTTATGTGCAATTATATATCATTTTTTGGGACTAACCTATTAACCTAGTGCCAAGTGCCAGTTGCTATTTTTTGCCTGTTTTTGGTTTTCTAGAATATCAATATCAAATGAAGTCCAAATGCCATGAAACTTTTTGGAGATTTTTCCTGGACAAAAGAGACCCTGGAAGCTTCGGGAGAGGGCCAGAAGATGGAGGAGTAGCCCACAAGGCACCAGGACGTGCCTTGGTGTGTTGTGGGGCCCACGTTCAGCTTTTTGACCTAATTCCGCCTCTATAATTTCTCTAAAATTGGGAAACCAACAGAGAGCCACCCGAAACCCTTTTCCGCAGCCACAAGCTTCTGTTCTCGAGAGATCCCATCTAGCAAATTGCGGAAAGGTGAGAGTGCGTATAATCCATGGACTCACATTAGCCATAAAGAACTCACATACTTATTGTAAATGTTTATTAGACCTCAAAGCAAAGTACTACTACGCATGCCCCTAGGGGGGTAGATTGGTAGGAAAAGACCATCTCTCATCCCCGACCGCCACTCATAAGACAATCAATAATAAATCATGCTCCAACTTCATAGCATAACGAGAGATTATATGTGCATGCTTCGGGAAATCACAAACCTCAACACCAATATTTCTACTAAACCACAATTACTCACTAGCACAACCCACATATTACCATCTTTATATCGCAAAACTATTGCAAGGAATCAAACTTATCATATTCAATGATCTACATGAAAGTTTTTATTATATCCCTCTTGAATACCTATAATATTAGGACCAAATTCATAACTCGTACTAATTGCCATTACTATTATCAACTCTCAAAAAGTTATAAGTGAAGCATGAGAGTGCAACTATTTATTTAAAATAAAACCACTGGCGTGTTGTAAAAAATATAAGTGAAGCACTAGAGCAGCTACCTATCTCAAAAAAAATTAAGTGAAGCACATAGAGTATTCTAACAAATCACAATAAATGTGTGTCCCTCTCAAATAGGTGTGTCCAGCAAAGATGATTGTGACAAACTAAAAAGCAAACAAAGCGAAGACTCATATAATACACGACGCTCCAAGCAAAACTCATATCATGTGATGAATAAAAATATAGCTCCAAGTAAAATTACCGATGGTTGGTAGAAGAAAGAGGGGATGCCTTCCGGGGCATCCCCAAGCTTAGATGCTTGGGAGTCCTTGAATATTACCTTGGGGTGCCTCAGGAATCCCCAAGCTTAGGCTCTTGCCACTCCTTATTCCTTCAACCATCATGATCTCACTCAAAACTTGAAAACTTCAGCACACAAAACTCAACAAAAACTTCATAAGATCCATTAGTACAACAAAGCAAATCACCACTTTAGGTACTATTGTAAACCAATTCATATTTTATTATTGCATTATACCTACTGTATTCTAACTTCACCATGGCTTATACCCCCCGATACAATCCATAGATTCATCAAAACAAGCAAACAACAACGAAAACAGAATCTGTCAAAAACAGAATAGTCTGTAGAAATCTGAACATTGACCATACTTCTGTAACTCTAAAATCTGAAAAATTAGGAAAATGTGAGAAATTTGTATATCAATCATGTGTAAAAAATTCATATCAAAAGAACGTTCTAGTGAATTTACAAAATTCCAGAACTGGGCGCAAAAGTTTTTGTTTTTTCACATAATCAAATCAACTATCATCCAAATCATCCCAAAGGCTTTACTTAGCACAAGCACTAATTAACACACAAAAACACAACCATAATAGTAGCATAGTTGTGTTCACACTCAAAAGCAAAAAAGGAACAAGAAAATTTAAGATAACTATTAGGTTGCCTCCCAACTAGCGCTATCGTTTTAGGCCCCTAGCTAGGCGTAATGCATAGGTTCAAGTGTTGTCATCTTTGAGATTGATTCCATAGGTGGGCCTCATAATGTATTCATATGGTGGCCTAATTTTCTTTCTAGGGAATTTTTCCATACCCTTATTTAATGGAAATTGAAATCTTATATTCTCTTCTTTCATATCAATAATCGCACCTATGGTTCACAAAAACGGTCTACCAAGTATTATGGGGCAAGACAGATTGCAATCAATATCAAGCACAATAAAATCAATGGGCACATATTTCCTATTTGTAAGAATAAGAACATAATTAGTTCTACCCAAAGGTTTTTTATAGTAGAATCCGCCAAGTGCAAATTAAGAGAACATTCATCCATATTGGTAAAACCTAGCACATCACATAGAGATTTTGGTATTATGGAAACGCTAGGACCCAAATTACATAAAGCATTACACCCATAATTTCTAATCTTGAATTTAATTGTAGGTTCCCACTCATCATATAATTTTCTAGGAATTAAAACTTCTAGTTCTAGCTTTTCTTCTAAAGCTTTCATCATCGCTTCTACGATATGTTTAGTAAAAGCCTTATTTTGTTCATAAGTGTTGGGTGAATTTAGCATGGATTGCAACAAGGAAATGCACTCAATTAAAGAACAACTATCATAATTGAAGTCCTTGAAATCCAAAAGAGTGGGCACGTTGCTATTTAAAGTTTTTACCTCTCCAAGCCCACTTTTATCATTTTTTTATTAAGATCATCACCCTCCGAACAATGAGGACGCCTTCTAGCTAAAGTTGACTCTTCTTCAGTCCCCTTTTCATCAAGTTTAAATTTTCTAAACAAAGATTCAATAGGCGTAACACCAATCATTTTAATATCTTCATCATTACTAAGAGGAAAAGATTCTAGCTTAGCTGCCATTTGATTTACTAGTGTAGTTTGTGCATTAGAATTTTTTCGTAGAAAATTTTCGGTAAGAGCAAACTGGGATTGAAGATTAGCAACTTCTTCATTAACATCATCGAGTTGTTTTGCAATAGCATCTAAAAAGGTAGAATGTTTTTAAGTTCGTTGTGCTCAAATTGCGTAAACATGAAGGCTTTAGTATTTTTCTCAATTTCGGCCAACCCTCTGCGAAAAGAAATATCATGGTAATTTTCTCGAGACATCGTGGCTAGGCAAGCAAGATAACAAGCAAGCAAAGAAGCAAACGCAAAGAAAGCAAACGAAAAATATTTTTGTATTTTTGTGAAAACATTTTAGAAGTGGGGAAGATGAAAACGAGAGGCAAATGGAAAATAAAGTAAATGCAAGGAGATGAAAGTTTATGCGTAGGTACTTGATAGATGTTGATGATGTCTCCCCGGCAATGGCGCCAGAATATCTTCCTGCTACTTGTGAGCTGCGTTGGGATCTCCTCGAAGAGGAGAGGACAATGCACTACATTAGAGATAAATATTTCCCTCAGTTAAGAACCAAGGTTATGAATCTAGTAGGAGAATCACACAACACCTCGTTAGCAGCACCTACACACAAAATAACAAATACTTGCACCCAATGCAAACAAGGGGTTGTCAATCCCTTGCCAGTTAATTGCTTGGATCAAATCTTGTAGTGATAGATAGATAGAAAAAAATACAAAATAAAATAACATAAATAAAATTGTAGCAAGGTATTTTTGGATTTTTATATATGATTTGGATAGATCCGGAGCCATAGTTTTCACAAGAGGCTTCTATCTTGAAGATAGCATACGGTGGGTAAACAAATTACTGTCGGGCAATTGATAGAAAAGCGAATAATCATGACGATATCCAAGGCAATGATCATCTAGATAGGCATCACGTCCGAGACAAGTAGGCCAACTCCTGCCTGCATCTACTACTATTACTCCACACATCGACCGCTATCCAGCATGCATCTAGAGTATTAAGTTCAGAAAGAACGAAGTAACGCCTTAAGCAAGATGACATGTTGTAGACAAAGTAAACTCACGCATGAATAAACCCCCTATTTTTATCCTTAATGGAAACGATGCAAATACGCGTCATGTCCCTTTTTGTCACTGGGATTGAGCACTGCAAGATTGAACCCACCACAAAGCACCTCTCCCTTTGTATGAAAAATCAATCTAGTTGGCCAAACCAAATCAATAGATCAGAGAGAAATACAAAGCTATAATAATCATGCATAAAAGAGTTCAAACAAGACTCAAATAATATTCATGGATAATCTGATCATAAACTCTCAATTCATTGGATCCCAACAAACACACCGCAAAAAGTGATTACACCGAATAGAACTCCAAGAACGTCAAGGAGAACATTGTATTGATGATCAAAGAGAGAGAAGAATCCATCTAGCTACTACCTATGGGCCCGTAGGTCTGTGGTAAACTACTCACACATCATCAGAGGGGCAACAAGGTTGATGTAGAACCCTTCGTTGTTGATTCCCCCTCTGACGGAGCGCCAGAAAAGGCCCCCAGATGGGATCTCTCGAGAACAGAAGCTTGCGGCGGCGGAAAAAGAGTTTCGGGTGGCTCTCTATTGGTTTCCCGATTTTAGAGAATTTATAGAGGCGGAATTAGGTCAAACAGCTGAACGTGAGCCCCCACAACACACCAGGGCGCACCCTGCTGCCTTGTGGGCTACTCCTCCATCTTCCGCCCCCCTCCCGAAGCTTCCAGGGTCTCTTTTGTCCATAAAAAAATCTCCAAAAAGTTTCGTGGCATTTGGACTTTGTTTGATATTGATATTCTGGAAAACCAAAAATAGGAAAAAAAAACAACTGGCACTTGGCACTAGGTTAATAGGTTAGTCCCAAAAATGATATATAATTGCATATAAAACATCCAAGATTGATACTATAATAGCATGGAACAATAAAAAAATATAGATACGTTGCAGACGTATCACGCCCAGGCATGTAGACGTGTCTTCGGGTGATGACGAGGTCATGATGATCTATGAAACTTTTATGTCCAATAACCAGCTCAAGCGGGCTCTCGGGAAGTCAATTACATCTGGCAAGTACTAGCTTGGGGCACGTGGATAGACACGCCAATCACCTTTGATCATAAAGATCAGCCGAGGTCCACCTAGAACAGGTGCCCCGCTGCAGTGGTCCTTGACCCAATTGTGGGCAGCTGTCTTCTTCGAAAAGTACTCATGGATGGAGGCAACAACCTAAACTTAATATACGCAGATACTTTGGACAGGATGCAAGTCAAAAAATCACACATAGAACAGAGTCATAGCACCTTTAAAGGCATAATACCAGGACAAGAAGCACGCTGCAGTGGAAAAATCACCCTGGATTTGGTCTTCGGAACACCCGATAATTACCGATCCGAAGAGGTGGTGTTCCATATTGCCCCTTTTAAGAGCGGCTATCATGCCCTCCTGGGTAGGACGCCTTTTCAAGATTCCAAGCAGTCCCACACTATGGGCACATGAAGATCAAAATGCTGGGCCCAAACGGGATCATCACCATCTCGAGCAACCCCGACAGAGCACTCAAAGCCGAAAATAAAATGGTGTCACTCGCCCTCGAATCCTTATCCAAAGCCCTCACAGCCGAAGAACTAGCATCATTGCGAGCCGAAGTCGATGGGGATGACATTATCCTCACCAAGCGGCCGAAGTCAACCTCATTCAAGCCGGTTGATGACATAGTCAAATTTCAAGTACACCCCATGGACCCAGCTAAAATGGCGTCAATTGGGGCAAATCTCGAGCCGGAGATTGATTAGGTCTTATGCAATTTCCTTAGGGAAAATTGGGATATATTTGCCTGGCACCCTTCAAACATGCCAGGAATACCCCGCAGAATCACCGAACACAACTTGAATATCCTAAAGGGCTACAAGCCCGTCAAACAAGCACTTCAGCGCTTCTCCGAGCCCAAGCGTCAAGCGATGGGGGACGAAATGGCCAAACTCCTTGAGGCCGGATTCATAAGAGACATAAAACACCCCAACAGGCTCACTGTGATGCCCCGACTTAAGCGTGCACAAAAATACACGCAAATGTGCATGATCAAGACTAGAGACTCACGGGAAGATATCACAACACAACTCTAGGCACAAATTAAAGTCATACAAGCTTTACATTACAAGCTAGGGGCCTCGAGGGCTCGAATACATAAGCTCCAATACAAATGAGTCAGCGGAAGCAACAATATCTAAGTACAGACATAAGGTAAACAAGTCTGCCTTAAGAAGGCTAGCACAAACAACAACATCAATCGAAAAGGCAAGGCCTCCTGCCTGGGAGCCTCCTAACTACTCCTGGTTGTCAGTGAGCCCCACGTAGTATCTGGCACCCCGGCTCAGAGCAACCGGTTTACCTTGCATTGCCAGCCCAGAGATCAAGTCTTCTAGCAACACACAACAACTTGGTACAGAAAACATCCGCTTTATTGATGCTAGCGGAAACATAGGTGCGATATTACATCAAGTAGCGAGGCCAAGCGGCACACCCGGTGCGGCTGAACAATATGTACATTATTTAATGAACATGAAGGGGGCCTCGATCACGACAACTACATGGCAGCAGAACGACGATGAAGCGGAACTCCATAGCACAGGGTCATCGATGTGGACACGATCTAGACACGGGAAGCATTCCGATCCGGTAAGACTTTCCTGAAATCTGGCATGACACGCCAGGTCAGTACATTGAATGTAATTGCAAGCTCACAACAAGCATAAGCATAATGGCAAACAATATCATGACAATTAAGCAGGTTAAATGCAATGCGACAACATGCTACGAATGCAGTGAATCAAACTTGTGCTCCGAGTCCCTCGGACTCTCTTACCGAACGGGTTATCTCGTAACCATCATCATCATGCGATGATCACTCTCGGATCATAAACGAATCAACACTTTGGTTCCCACGATAACGACCATCTTCATGGTCTCACAAATCTCATCACTTAACCAGTGCCAAGCATAATCATTTAGTGTGCAAGATTACTTAATCATGTTGATCCATGGTGTGACTTACTCACGAGCTATGTCCGTAACCAAGGACGCGGCTATCGATAGATTAGTAAACACTCTGCAGAGGTTAGTACACTGTACCCACATCATGAAATCCATGGCCTCGCACTCCCATTCGGGTGGACCAACGGCATTCCGACAGAACCCTCCCATTGCCATGACACTCTCCCGGCCACTCCGACTAACTCCCCACTGAGCTAAGTCATGGGTGGCCCCATGTCTACCAAAGACATCAACGGCCACCGTCGTGGCAAAATAACGGTCCCAAATGGGGACAAGGTACCATAACAACAACGGGCGCACAAGGTTATGTCTGCTTACCGGGCCAGGGTACCGCACGCTCATAACCTTCCCTCGTTGGAGGTACCGACCAGAGGCATGACAACGGGCCGGATAATGGCCTTCCCATAAAGGCAAATGTGGTTGCACTGGGAAAACTCGATTCAGTGGCACCATGACTCGATCAACATTATGTTCAAGTTGGATTAACATCAAGTTTAACTTTGAAAAAAATAATAATAACTCGAGTCACAATATGCCATGAACATGCAGCTATCCGACATGCATCATATTCACATATCACTAAAAGTAAATGGATCAACATCATAGAATCATTCTACTTGCACTACTCATCACTTAAACTCACTGGTTTTAAATGTCATCATTTTAGTTATGCCTTTAACATATAAAAAAAAATCAATAAATCACATATGGAAATAATACCGATCATACCCATATCACAACCATGCTTTCAAAACTAACTATACTAACTCATATTAGTCCATGCATTCAAACTCTACTGTAAACTAAGCATTCCTAACATGACAAAGTAACTAACATAAACCATATTCATTAAATAATTAAATGCATGAAATAACTCATATTTAAGTTGGAAAAATCATAAATATCGAAATGACACCATGCAACTATTGGTGTGGCTTGCCTTAGTTCAGAGGAGGGTCACACTCCTCCTGGTTCTCTTCAAGACAAGCTTCTCCCTCTGAAAACAATTAAAACAATAAAAAGAAAACATCAAGAACACTTCTGAAATTCACCAGAAATTCCAGGCACCAGAGAAAAATCTCATCTTTGGTGTGCTGCTAGAGAATTTCAACACAAACACAATGCAAAAAGAATCAATTCATTTGGACTTATGGTTTAAAAGTTATGGCTGGTCAAAGTTTCTGGTCAAAATATTTGAATTAAATTCAAATAAAAGAAACCAGGGGGTGACGTCGAACACGTATTATGAGAATACACCTCCACTTGTACCGCTTCGGGCGCGAGTGGAGAGGCTGACAGTGGGCCCCGCTTGTCGGGTGTGGAGAGAGGGAGAGAGAAACAGAGGGGTGGCGGTGCTCCGCCGGAGCTCACGCTGGCGAGGAGGGCTCGTCGGGCGATTTGAGAGGGAGGAATGGCTAGAGGGGGTCACGGCACACCTGCCTCTACCCGTGGCACGTCGAGAGGTGGCCGGAATAGCTCGGAATCTTCCTCTCCAGCGGCGGCTGCGGTCGGGTCTCGCCGGAGTTGAAGAAGACGATGGGAGGGGGCGATTCTAGGGGCTCCAACGGGGCCAGCTGGCACCAACGGACCAATAGGGAGTCGCCTGAAGAGAAGTTGGAGCTCGAGGAGTGGTGGAGAGGTGGGGGCAAGCAGAGGGGATCGCCGGCGAGCTCGAGCTTGAGGATGGCGGCCCGAGGCCTGCCCGGCCGGGCTGCGGCTCTTCTACTGCTTGAGGTGGATGGCGGAGTGGATGGATGAGCTCGGAGAGGCCAGGGTTTCGGTATTTATAGGCGGAGGGGGTTGGGGGTTCTCGGCTCCATCGAAGCTCTCTGGAAAGCGGCGCACGGCGACGAGGAGTGCCAGGGAGGGGTGGAGAGGGCTCAGCGATCACGCGGCAACTGTGGAGCTCGCGGATGAGCATAGGAACGCGGGCATGGATGAAGACAGTGGAACGGGTGCACTGTGGCTTTGGCCGCGTCGTGCCCATGCTTGCTGCGGCGGCTCCGGTGTCGGCGAGCGCCAGGGAGAGGTCAAGCGCGATGAGTCGAGGCTTGTGGCGTGGTGCGGCAGTCGGCGGCGAGCGCTGAGACGGGCACGCTCTGAACAGGGGCGCATCGAACGCGTGCCAGAGCCCGTGTCCACACGCGGTCACCACGCTAGCTAGGCCAAACCAATGCCCAAGCGATGCCAAACCATGTACATCGTGCTATCCGTGCAGTGTTTAGTCTAGGAGACGAGATGGCACACTGCCAGGCCGACCGGATTGAACAAGAGATCATCAGCAAGTTTCTGGACAGTAGTTTGGGCACTGTTTTTGGAGAGGTTCTAGAAGGAGTTTAGGGCTGATATCTTGGGGTTAAGGTTTTCTTAGGAGGGTAATGAAGCTCAAGAAAAATCAGCTTCATTGGATCAAGGAATAATATACTTGCTGTAGAAACTGCATTTTGAGGCCAGAACAGAAAATATTTTTTGTAGCAAAAATATTCCAAATAATTATGAAATATTTTTGCACAGGGAGGTGTGCCAAGGTTCAAAGAATATTTGGGAATTTTCTCAGATTTTGTGGGCAAGAAAAATGAGGGTTGCTTTGGAGCATATGTTGCTGAGGTGATTTTCAGAGAAGGAAATGAATATTTTTCATTTATGAAAAATATTCCTTGGGCCATTTTGGGATATATCAGAGAGAAAATGATGGTTTTAGAGAGAGATGGGTCACTTGGGTGAAAATCAAGGACATGCCCAAGTGATTAAGTCCAAGTGAGTTGATTCAAAAACCCAAATTCAAATTCAAATGGCAAGAAAATCCAGAAAAAGAAAGAGGGCAAAAACCAGGCTGTCACATAGTAGTAGGCACCCTCGGGGTAGTAGTAGTCGTCGGTGGTGGCATCCGGCTCCTGGGATCTGTCATCTGATCATAGCAATCGGGTAGAAGGGAAATTAGGTAGCAAAGCAACCATGAGTACTCATCCAAAGTACTCGCAAGAGTTACATCAGATCTATGCTAAGTATGCATCAGTATCAAAGGAATGGGGCTATATCTTTGGAATGAACTGCAGAAATGCCAGAAGAGAAAGGAAAGCCTAGCCTATCGAAGACTAGCATCTTGCAGCATCTTGCACCAAAAGGAGAGAGTAGAGTAACATAACATAAGTAATAAGTATGTTGTATTAACGCCCAAAGATCCTTCCTCGACTCCCTACGAGAAAGCAATCCTAGAGCCATCATATCCATATAGTGTCTCCAGTATCCAGTTCTAGTTGTATAGATCGGGATAAAACTCTGAGCGTCCGTTACCGTGGACACGACTATTCGAAAAATATACTTCCCTGCAGGGGTGCACCAACTTACCAAACACGCTCGATCAACTTCGGCCGGACACACTTTAACGGGTCATACCCATCCTCGGCTGATCAACACGTCGTAGTCCTACCTAGGCTCAACAGAGAGGCCAGCACACTGGTCTACATACTAAGCGCTCAGGGGTCTTGGGCCCATCGCCCTTTGCAGTCCTGCATGTTGCGTACGCGGCCTGGAGCAGACCCACCCCCTAATACAAGCGCAGGTGGTTCCTGTCCAACAGGGCGCGCGCCGCTCATTCGCTGACGTCTGAAGAGCTTTCGGAGAATCGTACGGCGCCGAGTGCCCGTACTTATTCCCACGTGGTGGTTAGTGCAAAAATGCCAGATGCCTACTCAGATCACATATCCAAACCCGTTAGTGTCTTGGGAGTGTGCGGAGATGATCAATGATCCATGATCTGTGGTCCCGTCGCCCCATCTCGCGGACTTATGACAAGGGCTAAGAATGCCTGGTCGTGCCGTGTAATTATCTCGCGGATACCCTCCAGTTCAACCCGGCTCACAAGGGGTTGTCGGGAATTCGGGTCCACCTCTACCGGGGTGGTACCGCCTGTCCCTCCAGTCCCATAGAAACAGTAACTCTCGCGGGTACCCCCACGGTCAACCCGACTTCACATCTCTTGCGGGTACCCCTCGAGGCCGACCCGACTTCAACATGGTTCTAAGGTAAAGTCAAGGTAACCATGTGCCCATAACATCAAGGGGGAAATCTGAGGAATCACCCTCGATGGATTCCCACTCGATGTAACCGTCAAGGTGGCCTTGGTGGAATCACCCTCGAAGGGTCCACACTTGAGATGTTGCACGACAGAGTCGTCATCGGTAGTCATGAAGGAGGAATCACCCTTCGTAAGCCACGACCGATTAGCTACACTACAGAGATATCATCAGGAGTGCGTTACGGGGTATCACCCATGGCACTCGATGGAAGCTCTGTAGAGTCGTACAACTAAGGGGGTGTGTGCGGTGATGTGTCAGTCTCTGCACATCGATCATGTTGATCGAGTCATCGGTGATGAAGCTGGGGCAACAGGGACAAGGTGAGGGGTCACTGATGGATCACTAACCAACCTATACTAAGCATATAGGATAACAGGTAAGGTAACAATAGCAAGTTACAAAATCAGGCTATGCATCAGAATAGGAGCAATCAAATACAGTAGCAAATTCTAATGCAAGCAAGAGAGATAAGGAATGGGCAATATAGGAATGATCAAGGGGGTTTTGCTTTCCAAGAAGCTCTGTAAAAAAGGACCAGTTGTCAGGAATGTAGTCGATCTCGGGAGCAGCGTCAGTCTCGGGGTCTACCGGAGAGAAGAGGGGGAAGAAACAGTAAATATAAAGCAAACAAATGCATCATGATGCATGACATGGCAATATGCAGTGCTAGGATTGACCTAACGCAGTGCTACACATTATAGACGGACCGAGAAAACATCTGGGAATGTTTTCCCGACGTTTAGCAGTTTTCGTACAAGTACGCCGGAGCGACGCAGGTGCACCGCCTCTAACTGTATCCGCGCGTGCAGGAGGAACACCGTGCGGTAGACTACTAGGTCCAATCACACAGTCGGCGGCAAGTGGAGGTGGCTATTCGCAACACATGCAAACCCTAGTGACAACGCCGAAGCAATCAACCAAATGAGTGTGCCGCACCTCCACTATATATAGGCGTCCGTCGTGGGCCCAACACTTGGGCCTCTCATGGACCCTAAAGCTCAAAATCTGTTCGGCCTGGATCCGAGTCCGAGTAGGATCACATCTGACTCGTGGGGTTCAATCTGGCCTTACAGGTTCCTTCCCTTAAGTGTGCGACCCCTTAGGTTCAAGTCGGCTTGGTCACAGGTCGGATCACCTCTGACCTGCTCGGTTGGTAGTGGCCTCTAGCAAGGCATGCTGACCACCAAGTAGACAATGAAGCCGGTTGGTGAACCTGTACAACATGTCACACTTCTGTTCCCTTTGTCACATGATACATGTTGTCGGGCTCAAGGCGAATCTATCATCCTTGCGCTAGCCCGACCTCTTTCTTGTTCCAGTGATGCCAACCACAAACCGGATTATCTCATAATCCTAATCGCATGGCCATGCTTATCTTGGTCGGATCACACGAGGGCCCCAGAGTATATCTCTCCTGATCAGAGGGGCAAATCCCATCTTGCTCGACCATGTCTCGCAGCATGGGTCTGGACAAGCCCGAAACCTACCTTTGTAACTACCCAGTCACGGAGTATCGTTTGGTTGGCCCAAAGCAGGTATGTCACCATCCCGAGTACATGCGCCAGCTCAGTCTTAGGACATAGAACGTATGTTGTACTAGAGACTCACAAATGACATGTCGCTGCGTCTCGTAGTTGGGTCTGTCCGACTCGAACCTTATCTCAACTCGGATCCGACTATGTCGAATCCGACTAGACCCTTCCGAGTCCATATTATCCGGTTAGCATCCAATGCTCCATGGCTAGTGAGACCAAGCCATCGACCGTGTATATGCTAGTCTAGTCGGCTGCGCGTCCACATAGCTCTTTCGACTAGGGACCTTTTAGGACAGTCATCATACAATGCATAGTCCCACAAACAAGTCACGTACTTGCTGATACACATCATTGATAATGTCCAAGGACTATCTTTATTCATAAACACATAGGAAATATCATCATACATGATTGCCTCTAGGGCATATCTCCAACATTGTCACGGCAGATGCCCTTGTGAAATGACTTATGTGTGGAGCCATCGCAACGTAGGTTAGCTTAAAGGGGTTGAACGGGACGAGAGACACGAGTTTACCCAGGTTCGGCCCCTCACCAACGAGGTAAAAGCCTATGTCCTGCTTTGTGTTGTACTGATTGAGTATCGACTACAAGGGAGCGGAATCGCTTGACCTAGCTATCGATTGATTGTAACTTGAGTTCACCCGCCGCAGGGTCTCGCCTTTATATACATAGGTTGAGGCCCTGGGCTTACAAGAGTCCAAGTCGGATAATACAATGTGACCGACCTGGGTTCTAAGGCAAGTCATCATTGGGCGGCTTACAACACCGGGTCTCGCACCATCTTCTGGGCTTGGCCCCCCGGCGGCTCACCACGTAAGTCGCCCTCCGGGTTCCATGTATGGTTTATTAGGCCTACGTAGGACTTTTCTCTGAGTTGCCAACAGTGTAACCCGGCCCCTCCTGGGCGGGTCACACCGTGGGATTATACACCCAACATTAGGCCCCAGATTGATTTGAAATTGTTCATGTCAATCTTCACTACTTCTGGTTGGCGAGTCTTCTCTGATTCCTTCCAACGCTTAATCTTGAATGGATCCCTGTAACCCGTCATGACGTCATGTGAAATAAATCCAGAAATACTTATGACATCACAACAGATCTTTTTTCATTAACTAGCTGTCCGAGAATCGAGGCGCCTCCTCTGTTAAGATAATAATGATGCCTCCTCGATTTCCGTGCATGCCATTTTACTGTTTTACCAACTTTTCCTTATAAATAAGCATGGGGGTATCCTTTTTCACTTTTACCCCCGTCGCCCCCTCTTCTTCTTCTTCCTCACGTCGTCCGTTGGCACTGGAGCTCCGCCACCGCCGCTGAACCACACCGACCACTCTGTGGAGGCCGCTGCATCACCCTGTTCGGACCAGAAATCTGCGGTGCTCATCTGCTCTTCACCCAAATCATCAGGTAACGTTATTCTTCTTTCTCAGATCCACATTAGGTCATGTCAGTTCTTGATAGTTCATCGGTGTTCGTCCAAGTTCATCCATGCTCTGCTTAGAAGTCGTTCTTTTAATCCAAAAACTAAACAGAAATAGCACGGTAGCAGTTTTAGCCTTCATCTCATATTCTGAATAGATCCCTTCTTCTTGCGAATCAATACCCAACTTACTGGTTCTTTTACAGCCATGTTCTAGGTTTAATAATTATGACCCTTTTCAGAACTACCGTAGGTCTTTAATTGTAGCTGCAATCTGCAAAACTTGTTTGTCCAATACTTAGTAAAATTTCCACAAACTTGGATCTAAAGATAGTTGACCCACCCTTCATTGTTCGGGCGACTTAATAATGAATTGGTAATCCACCAAGAATTCCAAGGATTTATTTAACCCGCCAACATGTGGCCGGCTCATACTTTCATAACTTAACCCGCCATGCTCTCATAATCTGATAATTACTCCACTCCATGGCTAAGGCGACTCATAATTCCTTCAATGGTTCATCATAATATGTAGCCTTCTAACTGTAGCTAGTTCATCATTTCTAAATTGTTGTATAATCATTTAGGCGGCTTACCATAGTAATTTTAACCTGCCAACATCTTTGGTCACAACTTGTTATTCCAGCTCATCATGACTAAAGCACCCACCTCCTGTGACTGGATTGCCTCCAGAGTCACAGAGGACTCACTCAATGATTATGTGACCATGGGGGTTTTACCCGCCAAGGAGGTCATCCATTGGCGGGTTCCAGGCTCTGAATTTCCCCCTCAGCCCCAAGAGGGTGAAGTTGTGATTTTCTCGGACCACCTACTCCGTGGCTTCTCACCGCCCGACTCAAAATTCTTCCGGGATGTTCTGCATTTCTATAATGTTCATCCACAAGATATTGGTCCCAACTCTGTTTCCAACATATGCAACTTTCAAGTGTTCTGTGAAGTGTACCTTGGGGAAGAACCCTCTGTTGAGCTGTTCAGAGACTATTTTTATATCAACTACCAGAATGAGATGTCAGATGGGCCAAGTCTTGAACTCAGAGGTGTTTCCATCCAAAGACGAAGAGACGTAACTTTTCCTTCAGCCGCCCTGCCTAGTCATCCCAAAGACTGGAATTATACCTGGTTCTATTGTAGAGACACTTCCCTAGCTGAAGAGAACCCCTTGCCGGGTTTCCGTCCCTTCCGACTCACGACCACCGGCTTGCTTCCAGGCCGATTGACTGCCACAGAGCACGCTCCTTTTGCCTCCACTTTTTCAAAAATAAGGGCCTTGATTGCTAATGGCTTAACTGGAGTCGATCTGGTCCGCTGCTGGGTCGCCTGGAGGATTTTACCACTAAGCCAGCGCTCCGGCTTAATGTGTGAGTATACCGGTGAAAGCAAGGATCCTTAGCGTTACAACCAAGCACGCCTGACCGACAAAGAAATCAATGACTCTGTTAAGATGCTGCTTGGAGAGTCTTTGGATAACTGCAGCCAAGTGGGTCTGAACCCTTTCTGCACCCTTAACCTAGCTCCTCCTGTAAGTATATTGAACAAACCTTCATCTCACTTAACTATCTCATGCACATCATACTGTCTAACCTTATTGCTCATATTTAAACAAGCCGACTCTTCATTTTGGAAAAAGAAAATGCCAACTGTCGCCGCTCCAGCCAAGAGGGAAAGGGGAGGAAAGTCTCGTGGCACGAATCTCCGCAAGAAAACAACAACACAAGAGCTCCTTGAGCTAGATGAGTCGGAGGTAGAACTTGACTCCGTTGGCCTTTTATTTATGCAACTTATTGATGCTGATTCTTCTTAGGATGAGGTAGAGACAAGCCACGCCAACGCAGCAGAGGTAATTCCTGTCTCCTCCGACTCAGAACCTTTGCCAAGAAAGAAAACACGGCGGGTCATCCGGAAAGTAAGATTGTCTCATCCTCTTGCTTATTTGGACCCCAACTTTCTTTTGAAGAAACAACAGCATGAATCAAGGTATATGAGCCGGAGTGATGGCACTGGAGATCTTGTGTCCGGCTTACCCAACACCCCGGCTCCTTGAAAGCGCCATAATGAGGTGCCACATAGCCTGACTCTTTCCCTTCCAAAGGCCGGTCTTATTCGTCAACCTCTTAATTCTCCCAACTCAAATTATCAGGGGATGCCTCCGTCATCCGGCGACTCTACTGGAACTCAGATGCCCGCTTTCAAGATTGCCCATGGGTAAGTATTTTAATTTGTTCATAAATGACTTGTAGTGATATACTCATGGACTCTTGTATTATTGTCACAGAGGCATAGCAAAGGCGAGCAAGAAACAAAAGGTAGGCGGTTCTTCAAAGGACCCCAAAGCTGCTGAGCCAGAGAGGCAGGTGCCAGAGGCCCCTGAGGCTTCAATCGAAAATCCTAAAGACCTTGCCAATGATCCGCCACCACAAACTAACAATGCCGTCTTTGAGCCAATGAATACTGAGATTAACCCAGCCGCCAGTCATGACCCGCCAAGTCCTAAGCCGCTGACTCCTGCGAAGCCAACTGAAGAGATCTCTCCTGAGAAAGATTCTGATGATATTGCTGTCACTGGGACGGCTTATACATCGCCAGGAGCCTCAACTGTGCTATCCAAGCATAGTACCAAAGAAGAATCACCTTCCTTGGAGAAAGGTAAATCCAAACTGATCTGGAGAACTATTCCTCCTTCAGTGCAGGTGATGTGTACGCGGGCTATTTGAGCCGCCTTCACACAAGCCGGGACCTGGAGGCTGGGTTAGTTCAGTTGATGAAGCAGAAGTATGAGGTATGAAAATATCCAACCCCTCTTTAGCCTTGTGCATATACATATGTCCATACTAGCCCCCAAGTCTGAAGTATAGGAAAATTATTGAGTATGCTTGAGACTTGTGAAATTTTCCAGAGTATAGCCCCCAAGGGTTGGCTTAACTTTGATAAGATGAGCCGGTTCTTAATGACTTGACAGAACAAAATATGTAGCCCCCAAGGGCCGGCTTAACTTTGATAAGATGAGCCGGGTCTTAATGACTTGACAGAACCAAATATGTAGCCCCCAAGGGCCTGCTTAAATTTGATAAGATGAGCTGGGTCTTAATAGAGATTGAAATGACCTACATTAGCCCCCAAGTGCCAAGTATATTGCTTGCAATGTGCTTGGGACTTGATTAACTATATCACAAAAACTTGCTCCTTGTGTTGTAACCATTGCCTCAATATTGTATTTCATGAGACATTGAACGTGAAAGAGTCGCAGCTTAGCAATTTAAAGAAGAATATAGAATTGCAACAAGCAGAAACTTCCAAGGCCGAGTCAAAACTGAAAACTTCATTGGAAGAAATTGAAAAAAATCAAGGCTGGTTTTGATGCTGAAAGAATCGCCTGGGAAACTGACAAGGCTGCACTACAAAAAAGAGCAGAAGATGCTGAGGCTGAGCTTAAACCGGTAACCGAAGAGTTAGCCGGCTTGAAGCAACATATCTCTCAAATGTCAGCCGCCATCTTTGGTAAGCTTAATATGCAACTCATCATCTGTTTTGATATTTATTTAACCCGCCTGGCGATTCATAATATATAATCTTTAGCCCGCTTGACGACTCTTGTGTAAAATATTGAACAGGCCCCAGAAGAGCCGGTCTTGGCCAGAACATGCTGCTCAAATTGAAGGCGGCTTATTCATTGACTGGGCAGTTATATGCTGGAACACTGCGCAACCTTGTAGCTTTGTCAGGTGGCAAAAAACCTCCAACTCATATCAAGACTGTGCTGGATCATCTCTCAATGGTGCCGGCTCAAATTGAGGAGGTTAAATTATCAGCCGCCCGAGCCGGAGCCATTGTTGCTCTAGGCCGGGCCAAGGCGTGGCAATCAGAACTTGACCCGGAAGAAATAGCTACCGGATGCCCAGAGTTCAAGGATGACAAGTCAATCTTTAAAGAGAAAGATTTCAACAGATGCATCAGAGAGATGCGACCCGTGGCATGCAAACTTATAGAAGAGCTGGATTTGAAAAAGTACACGTCGGCTTATGATGACAACAACAATAAGATTAAGCCGCCATCGCATGATGTTATGGACCTTATCCCTCCAAGGCGTAAGCATACCTTTGCCCCTGATATTAATCCTTCTGTTATGCTTAACGCTGAAGCCACATTTGAAGCTTTAACCAGCATCGACTGGACCTCGGCCAATCTCCAGATGGCCATCGACGAAGAGCTGGCACAGGATGATCTGGGGGCTTCAAGCTCAAGGCAGCAAGATGACAACAACCCGCCAGACCAAAACCCAGATGGTGCTGACGCCGGCTCACTGGAGTAACTTAACTCCAAAAAACTCTTGTTCACAAATTTTTTGGGCTCAGCTGAAGCCATGTAATAGGTAGCTGAAAACAATTGCCTGCTCTGCCATGCCTTCGTTCATGTTTGAAAACAAGTATCTGCTCTGCTATGCCTTCATGTATGCTTTTATTAATCTATGCTTTAACAGCTTGAATTGCTGTGATCTTATCAAATCCATCTTATTTTTGCAATATTACCAAAAAAATTGGCAGTTTATATCATCCGCCAAAGAGCTGTTAATCCTTCAACTAGCGGCCTATGTCAAAATCTAGGGCGAGTTAAACAACTCAGCAACCAGGGCGACCTATAGTCATATCCAGCTTTTGAAAAGATCCCCTTGGCGGCTTATAAGCATAATAAACTCAATATAGAGCAATATAACCCGGATCAGTATGACCCGGCAATTTTTCACCTGTGAAAGGTTTCTGTAAAACAAAAAACATATATAGTATGCATAACTCAAATATTTATTAAGCCGGCTTGCAAAGCACGACCAAAATAGATTGGTTTTTGAAAAAAATTCATTTTTTTGCTCCAAAGAAGCTTGGCATAAAAGCCTGCAATCCCGTAAGCCGGCTCTCACGTGACATAAATCCGTCGTTTAAACCTTAACTAGTTCAGGGTCTTTTTGAAAGATTAACTGTGAAGAGTATGAACGGGCCACATAGCGGAGAGACTACAGCAGACAGGTGAGTTTGTCCTAGCTCACTGTAAGCCAGCCCTCCCGTGACATAAGCCGTCATTTTAACTTTGACTAGTTCAGGGTCTTTAAAAGATTGACTGTCAAAAGTTCGGCGGGTCACCTGGTGGAGTGGCAAGTTGCAAACAGGCAGGTTTTAACTCAGTCATGGCATAAAAGCCGGTCAAAATGGGTTATACGCTATACTCATTGAGTAGGAAGCCCCCAAATGACCCATAACATGGCATAAAAGCCGATCAAGAGGGTTATACGCTATGCTCATAGAGCAGGAAGCCCCCAAATGACCAAATATGGCATAAAAGCCGATCAAGAGGGTTATACGCTATGCTAATAGAGCAGGAAGCCCCCAAATGACCAAACATGGCATAAAAGCCGACCAAGAGGGTTATACGCTATGCTCATAGAGTAGGAAGCCCCCAAATGACCTTCTGAGTAACCAATAATGACTCTTGCTCAAAAGATTTGAGATGAAATGACAGAGGCCCCGAATCTTGGGGATGCCGGCTTTATTGTACTGATCAAAAAGTATGTACATCAGTGAAGGTATATACAATGATGAGAGGTTATGACTTAAGTGTAGTAAGGCCGAAGATGAGCAATGTTCCACGGCCTTTTGGTCTCCTTCTCAGACGTGCGGGAATCTTTGTTCTCTCGTATGTCAATGAGGTAGTAAGACCCATTATTGAGATTCTTGCTGATCACAAAAGGTCCTTCCCAAGGAGGCAAAAGCTTATGCATCCCTGTCTGGTCTTGAATCAAACGGAGCACTAAGTCGCCCTCCTGAAAGGCCCTGCTTCGAACTCTACGGCTATGATAGCGATGTAGGTCTTGTTGATATATTGTTGAACGAGCCGTCGCAAGGTCACGCTCTTCATCCAAAGCATCAAGTGAGTTCTGACGTGCCGTCTCATTATCAGTTTCAACATAAGCCGCCACTCTAGGTGAGTCATAACGAATATCACTTGGGAGAACCGCCTCTGCACCATAGACCATGAAGAAAGGCGTATAGCCTGTTGACCTGTTGGGGGTGGTGTTGATGCTCCAAAGCACTGAAGGTAGCTCCTCAACCCAACAACTCGACGTACGCGCTAAAGGAACCATAAGTCAGGGCTTGATGCCTCTCAAGATTTCTTGGTTCGCTCGTTCTGCTTGACCATTGGACTGTGGATGAGCCACTGAGGAAACGTCAAGACGAATATGCTCTCTTTGACAAAACTCATTCATAGCACCCTTAGAAAGATTGGTGCCATTATCAATGATGATACTATGAGGATATCCAAAACGGAAAATCAACTTTTTAACAAACTGAACAGTTGTTGCCGCCTCACAATTGCTAACCGGCTCCGCCTCAATCCACTTAGTAAACTTGTCACCCGCCACCAAAAGGTGGGTCTTCTTATCCTTAGAACTCTTGAACGGTCTCACCATATCAAGTCCCCAAACTGCAAACGGTCAAGTTATTGGGATCATCTGCAACTCTTGAGCCGGCACATGAGCCTATCTTGCAAATTTCTGACACCCGTCACACTTGCTAATGATGTCCTCTGCATCAGCATGAGCCGTCAACCAATAAAACCCGTGACAAAAAGTTTTAGCCACTAAAGACTTAGAGCCGGCATGATGACCACAATCGCCTTCATGAATCTCGCGTAAAATTTCACGACCCTCCTCAGGAGAAACACAACGTTGGAACACACCTATCACACTGCATCAGTGTAACTCGCCGTTGATGATAGTCATAGATTTAGACCTCCTGGTTATTTGTCGCGCCAAAATTTCATCCTCGAGTAACTCGCCCCAGGTCATATAAGCTAAATAAGGCAGCGTCCAGTCAGGAATAGCATGAAGAGCCGCCACCAACTGCGACTCCGGGTCAGGGACAGCAAGGTCTTCTTCAGATGGCAACTTGACGGAAGGATTGTGCAAAACATCGAGGAACACATTAGGAGGTACCGGCTTACGTTGAGATCCAAGTCGGGACAATGCATCAGCCGCCTCATTCTTCCGTCGATCAAGGTGATCCACCTGATAACCCTTAAAGTGACCAGCAATATTATCAATCGCCCGGCGATAAGCCACCATGAGCGGGTCTTTAGAGTCCCACTTGCCCAAGACTTGCTGAGCCACAAGGTCTGAGTCACCCAGACACTTGGCCCAGCTTAAATTCATCTCTTTAGCCATACGAAGGCCATGGAGTAAAGCTTCATACTCAGCTGCATTGTTAGTACAAGGAAACATTAGCCTTAAAACATAACAAAATTTATCACCTCGTGGAGAAGTCAAAATAACTCCAGCCCCCGAGCCCTCCAACTGACTGGACCCATCAAAGTGGATTGTCCAATATGTGTTGTCAGGTTTCTCCTCAGGTGTCTGCAACTCTGTCCAGTCATTTATGAAATCCACAAAAGCCTGAGACTTGATGGCTGTTCTTGGCACATACTTCAAATTATGAGGTCCAAGTTCAATTGCCCATTTAGCAACCCGACCTGTAGCCTCTTTGTTCTGAATAATATCTCCTAAAGGAGCAGAGCTGACCACAGTAATAGGATGGCCAAGAAAAATAATGCTTCAGCTTCTGACTTGCCATGAACACCCCAAACACCAGTTTCTGCCAATGTGGATATCGTTGCTTGGACTCAGTCAACACCTCACTGACATAATAAGCTGGCCGCTGAACTGGGTACTCCTTACCCGCCTCCTTGCACTCCATAACAACTCCCACACTGACAACCTTATTATTAGCCGCCACGTACAGGAGCAAAGGCTCTTTGTCGATAGGAGCAGCTAAGACGGGCGGCTCAGCTAACTGTTTCTTGAGTGCCTCAAATGCCTCATTGGCAGCATCACTCCAGACAAAATGGTTTGTCTTCTTCATCATCTGGTATAAAGGAATTGCCTTCTCTCCCAGGCAACTTATAAAATGGCTCAAAGCTGCAATACGACCCGCCAAACACTGGACGTCATTGACACACGCCGGCTTAGAAAGTGAGGTGATAGCCTTGATCTTCTCTGGGTTAGCTTCGATGCCCCTTTCTGAGACCAGAAATCCCAATAGTTTACCTGCAGGCACGCCAAAGACACATTTGGCCGGGTTAAGCATCATTTTATAGACCCAGAGATTGTCAAAAGTTTCATTCAGATCATCCAGGAGAGTCCTTCTTTCCATACTTAACCACAATATCATCCACATAAGCATGAACGTTGCGCCCAATCTGACTGTGAAAACAATTCTGAACATAGTGTTGATAAGTCGCCTGAGCACTTTTGAGTCTAAAGGGCATAGAAACATAGCAGAAAGCCCCAAAAGGTGTAATGAAAGCCGTCTTCTCTTGGTCTTTAACTGCCATCTTGATCTGATGATAACCAGAATAAGCATCCAAGAAACATAAGCTCTCACAACCCACCGTTGCATCAATGATCTGGTCGATACGAGGAAGAGCAAATGGGTCAGCTAGACAAGCTTTGTTGAGATCTGTGTAGTCAACACACATACGCCATGTGTCGTTCTTCTTGAGCACCAGCACAGGGTTGGCCAATCGCTCAGGGTGAAAAACTTCGATGATAAACCCAGCCACTAAGAGCCGGGCTACTTCTTCTCCAATAGCCTTACGTCGCTCTTCATTGAAACGACGAAGGAACTGCTTTACCGGCTTAAACTTAGGATCCACATTAAGAGTGTGCTCAGCGAATTCTCTCGGTACACCCGGCATGTCAGAAGGTTTCCATGCAAAGATGTCCCGATTCTCACGGATGAACTCGATGAGCGCGCTTTCCTATTTAGGATCCATATTAGCCCCCATTGTGAACTGCTGAGATGAGTCGCCAGGAACAAAGTCAACCTGCTTAGTATCATCAGCTGACTTAAACTTCAACAAAGGGTCTTGCTTAGTGGTGGGTTTCTTCAAAGGGGTCATATCAGCCGGGTCAACATTATCCTTATAAAACTTAAGCTCCTCAGTAGCACAAGCTGACTCTGCATAAGCCGCGTCTCCTTCCTCACATTCCAAAGCGATTTTCCGATCACCATGGACCGTAATTGTGCCTTTTCGCCCTGGCATCATAAGCTGTAAATAAACATAGCAAGGGCGAGCCATGAACTTAGCATAAGCCGGCCGTCCGAACAAAGCATGATATGGACTCTTGATTTTGACCACTTCAAACCACATCGTCTCTGCTCTGTAGTCATAATCATCCCCAAAGGCAACTTCCAAAGCAATCTTTCCCACAGGATACGCCGACTTACCAGGCACCACACCATGGAAGACTATGGAGGACGGCTTAAGATCTTTGTCAGTTAAGTTCATCCGACAAAAGGTGTCATAATACAGGATGTTGATACTGCTGCCACCATCCATAAGCACCTTAGTGAATTTATAACCCCCAACCTGAGGGGCTACCACCAATGCCAGATGACCCGAATTCTCAACCCGGGGCGAGTGATCCTCCCGACTCCATGTGATTGGATGTTCTGCCACCGCAAGTATTGAGGGACCGCCGGCTCAATAGTATTAACCACGCGCTTATGAACTTTCTAGTCTCGTTTGCAAAGACTTGTGGTGAAAACATGGTACTGGCCACCATTGAGCTGTTTTGGATTACTCTGATATCCTGATTGATTCCCTTGTTGATGGTTACCTTGACTAGATTGTTGATTATAACCACCCTGCTTACCTTGATCTTGATAGCCAGTGTTTGAGCCGCCGCCACCAAAGACGAAACCTTGTGAGCCGGATCCTGACCCGCCGGGCGGCCCATTATTATTACCGTGATTCTGTTTGAGGCCGTAATTCCTGAACTCTCGCATAATCCAACAATCCTTCCAAGCGTGCGTGGACGACTTTTCAGGAAGACTGTGCTTCGGGCACGGGTCATTAAGCGCTGCCTCAAGATTAAAAGGTTTTCCCTTGCCATACAGTGGCTTACCATTACCATTGCGCCGCTGGTTCTTGTACCCAGTGTTGGTGTTAGCTACTAGATCTGACCTGCCATTGGGGTGTCTGCACTTACCACCATTGCCCTGGTTATTGCCATTATACCCTGCCACATTCTGCTGCTGACCCTTACCATTGCCGCTCTTCTTGCCCTTGTTGGATTTCTCATCATCAGATCTAGGGTCCTTTGTGGTATCAGAGTCGGCATATTTAATGAGAGCCGCCATGAGCTCACCCATGTCATTACAATGACGCTTAAGCCGCCCAAGCTTCTGTTTAAGGGGGGGGGGGGGGCTAAAGTGATAGTTCTTCTCCAAGACCAGAACCGCCTGACCCGCTGCAATACTATTCGATGAGTGAATAATAGTAGAGACCCGCCGGACCCAATGTTGGGCCGACTCATCCTCACGCCGCACGTAGTTATCATGATCGATAATCGTCAGAGGCTGCTTGCACGTCCCTTGAAAGTTCTTAATGAACCGCGCTTTCAAATCTGCCCATGAATTGATGGAATTAGGAGGCAATCCTTTTAACCAGGTTCGAGCTGGCCCATCTAACATCAT
Source organism: Thinopyrum elongatum (assembly GCA_011799875.1). NCBI lineage: Eukaryota > Viridiplantae > Streptophyta > Magnoliopsida > Poales > Poaceae > Thinopyrum > Thinopyrum elongatum. Next base: position 437,137,891 of record CM022300.1, read on the forward strand.
AGTAAAGTATTTGGCACATACAACGTCATTCAAATCCAGCATCTCCATGGCTAACTCATAACTCTCAATCCAGGCCTCAGGGGGGAGATCAGCTGTGTAGTTAGCCACCTTACGCGGACCCTTGAAATCCTTAGGCAGACGTTCATTATGTAAAGCTGGTACTAAACAGGGCACCCCAATAGACCTGGAAATTACACCAGCCCCTACTGAGGCCAAAGGGGTTACCGGAGGCTGCTGATAAGCCCCTAGTTGAGCCGCCACTTCTGCCTCTGCCTCTCGGCGAGCTCTGGTTTCGTCCACAATCGCCTGAGCATGAGTAAGGGGTGGGTTATTCCCACGGGGCGGGTCATCCTGATTCGGTCGACGACGTCGTTCGCTACTGGAAACCGCCGGGGACTCAATGTGCTGGCTGTAACCGCGGCTTGGGAGGGGGGTCGAGTGCACCCGATCACGAATGTGTGAATATTTCTCTTGATGTGCAACCACCGTCTGCAGGAGCTCAATCGAGTTCCGCGCCTCAGCTGCGAAAGGCGTCTCATCCGTAATAGGGATCGCATTGAGCCGGGTAGCCGCCGCTATCATGTTATCCACCTGGTTAGAATAATGGCCAGATGGTGTTGAAAAACGCCGAGGCGGGGTCTGATCCCTGCGGGGCGGGTCTGATAATCAAGGCTGAGCCGTCGCCCTGCTTCTTGGGACCTCAGCAGCCCGGGCCGTACCTGGCGGGTTACTTGGCCCTGCCCCAGGTGTGTTGAAAAGGTTCCGCACCTCATAATTCAAAGGCAGGCAGGTTTGGTGTCTCCTTCAAAGAACAGCGTTGGACGCATTCTGATCCAGACTCATGCGAAAAGCCTCTGCCCTTATATGTTGTGACTTGATACGTCCATTTTGCATCATGCTTTTATGTTGATATTTATTGCATTATGGGCTGTTATTACACATTATGGCACAATACTTACGCCTTTTCTCTCTTATTTTACAAGGTTTACATGAAGAGGGAGAATGCCGGCAGCTGGAATTCTGGGCTGGAAAAGGAGCAAATATTAGAGACCTATTCTGCACAACTCCAAAAGTCCTGAAACTTCACGGAGAGTCATTTTGGAATTAATAAAAAATATTGGGCGAAGAAAGCACCAGAGGGGGGCCACCAGCCATCCACAAGGGTGGAGGGCGCGCCCTACCTCCCTGGGGGCGCCCCCTGCCTTGTGGGCCACCTGGCAGCCCCCGATGCCCATCTTCTGCTATATGGTGTGTTTTGACCTGGAAAAAATCAGAAGGAAGCTTTCGGGATGAAGCGCCACCGTCTCGAGGCAGAACCTAGGCAGAACCAATCTAGGGCTCCGGCAGAGCTGTTCCACTGGGGAAACTTCCCTCCGGGAGGGGGAAATCGAAGCCATCGTCATCACCAACGATCCTCTCATCGAGAGGGGGTCAATCTCCATCAACATCTTCACCAGCACCATCTCCTCTCAAACCCTAGTTCATCTCTTGTATCTGATCTTTGTCTCAAAACCTCAGATTGGTACCTGTGGGTTGCTAGTAGTGTTGATTACTTCTTGTAGTTGATGCTAGTTGGTTTATTCGGTGGAAGATAATATGTTCAGATCCTTAATGATAATTAATACTCCTCTGATTTAGATTATGAATATGCTTTGTGAGTAGTTACGTTTGTTCCTGAGGACATGGGAGAAGTCTTGTTATAAGTAATCATGTGAATTTGGTATTCATTCGATATTTTGATGAGATGTATGTTGTCTTTCCTCTAGTGGTGTTATGTGAACGTCAACTACATGACACTTCACCATGATTTGGGCCTAGGGGAAGGCATTGGGAAGTAATAAGTAGATGATGGGTTGCTACAGTGACAGAAGCTTAAACCCTAGTTTTTGCGTTGCTTAGTAAGGGGCTGATTTGGATCCATATGTTTCATGCCACGGTTAGATTATCTTAATTCTTCTTTCGTAGTTGCGGATGCTTGCGAGAGGGGTTAATCGTAAGTGGGAGGCTTGTCCAAGGAAGGATAGCACCCAAGAACCAGTCCACCCACATATGAAATTATCAAAGTAACGAACGCGAATCATATGAGCATGATGAAAACTAACTTGATAACAATTCCCATGTGTCCTCGGGAGCGCTTTGCTTTATATAAGAGTTTGTCCAGGCTTGTCCTTTGCTACAAAAAGGATTGGGCCACTTTGCTGCACCTTAATTACTTTTGTTACTTGTTACCCGTTACGAATTATCTTATCACACAACTATCTGTTACCGATAATTTCAGTGCTTGCAAAGAATACCTTGCTGAAAACCGCTTGTCATTTCCTTCTGCTCCTCGTTGGGTTCGACACTCTTACTTATCAAAAGGACTATGATAGATCCCCTATACTTGTGGGTCATCAAGACTATTTTCTGGCACCATTTCCGGGGAGTGAAGCGCCTTTGGTAAGTGGAATTTGGTAAGGAAACATTTATATAGTGTGCTGAAATTTACAGTCACTTGTTACTATGGAAAATAATCTTTTGAGGGGTTTGTTCGTGGTATCTTCACCCCGACCGAAAGAGCAAAGAGTTGCCCCTCAACCTACTACACCTACTGAAAATATTTATTATAAAATTCCTTCGGGTATGATAGAGAAACTGCTAGCTCATCCTTATACAGGAGATGGGACACTACATCCTGATATGCATCTAATCCATGTGGATGAAGTTTGTGGATTATTTAAGCTTGCAGGTTTACCCGAGGATGAAGTCAAGAAGAAGGTCTTCCCTTTATCTTTGAAGAAGAAGGCATTGACATGGTATAGGCTATGTGATGATATTGGGACTTGGAACTACAACCGATTCAAATTGGAATTTCATCAGAAGTTTTATCCTATGCATCTGGTTCATCATGATCGGAATTATATATATAATTTTTTGGCCTCGTGAAGGAGAAAGTATCGCTCAAGCTTGGGAGAGCCTTAAGTCAATGTTATATTCATGCCCCAATCATGAGCTCTCAAGAGAAATTATTATTGAAAAATTTTATGCTCGGCTTTCTCATAATGATCGATCCATGCTCGATACTTCTTGTACTGGTTCTTTTATGAAGAAGAATATTGATTCAAATGGGATTTATTGGAAATAATTAAATGCAACTCTGAAGATTGGGAACTCGACGAAGGTTAGGAGTCAGGTATAAACCTTAAGTTTGATTGTGTTAAATCTTTTATGGATACCGATGCTTTTCGTGATTTTAGCACTAAATATGGACTTGACTATGAGATAGTAGCTTCTTTCTGTGAATCATTTGCTACTCATGTTGATCTCCCTAAGGAGAAGTGGTTTAAATATCATCCTCCCATTGAAGCTAAAGTAGTTGAACCTATTAAAGTTGAAGAAGAAACTATTACTTATAATGTTGATCCTATTATTCCTACTGCCTATATTGAGAAACCACCTTTTCCTGTTAGAATAAAGGATCATGCAAAAGCTTCAACTGTGGTTCATAAGAGTTATACTAGAACACCTACACCCCCTGAACAAATCAAAGTTGAACCTAGCATTGCTATGGTTAAAGATCTCTTGGTTGATAATATTGATGGGCATGTTATTTATTTCTGTGATGAAGCTGCTAGAATTGCTAAACCAATATTAAAGATAAACATAGACTTGTTGTTGGCATGCCGGTTGTTTCTGTTAAAATAGGAGATCATTGTTATCATGGCTTATGTGATGTGGGTGCTAGTGTGAGTGCAATTCCTTTTACTTTATATAAAGAAATTATGAATGATATTGCACCTGCTGAGATAGAGGATATTGATGTTACTATTAAGATTGCCAATAGAGATACTATATCACCAATTGGGATTGTTAGAGATGTTGAAGTCTTGTGTGGGAAAATGAAATACCCTACTGATTTTCCTGTTCTTGCTTCCCCACAAGATGACTTTTGTCCCGTTATATTTGGTAGACCTTTCTGGAATACCGTTAATGCTAAGATAGATTGCAAGAAAGATATTGTTACTGTTGGTTTAGGGGATATGTCTCATGATTTTAATTTCTCTAAATTTCGTAGACAACCCCATGATAAAGAATTGCCTAGTAAGGATGAAATTATTGGTCTTGCTTCTATTGTCGTGCCTCCTACTGATCCCTTAGAACAATATTTGCTAGACCATGAAAATGATATGTTTATGAATGAAAGAAGGGAAATAGATGAAATATTCTTTAATCAAGGGCCTATCTTGAAACACAACTTGCCTGTTGAAATCCTTGGCGATCCTCCTCCACCCAAGGGAGATCCCGTGTTAGAGTTTAAACAATTACCTGATACTTTGAAATATGCTTATCTTGATGAAAAGAAGATATATCCTGTTATTATTAGTGCTAACCTTTTAGAGCATGAAGAAAAGAAATTATTGAAAACTCTGAAGAAGCACCGTGCCACTATTGGATATACTCTTGATGATCTTAAGGGCATTAGTCTCACTCTATGTCAGCACAAAATTAATTTGGAGCATGATGCTAAACCAGTTGTTGATCACCAACGACGGTTAAATCCTAAGATGAAAGAAGTGGTAAGAAATGAAATACTAAAGCTTCTGGAGGCAGGTATAATTTATCCTATTGCTGACAATAGATGGGTAAGTCCCGTTCATTGTGTCCCTAAGAAGGGAGGTATTACTGTTGTTCCAATTGATAAGAATGAATTGATTCCACAAAGAATTGTTACAGGTTATAGAATGGTAATTGATTTTCCCAAATTAAATAAAGCTACTAGAAAAGATCATTACCCTCTACCTTTTATTGATCAAATGCTAGAAAGACTATCCAAACATACACATTTTTGCTTTCTAGACGGTTATTCTGGTTTATCTCAAATACCTGTGTCAAAAGATGATCAGGAAAATACCACCTTTACTTGCCCTTTTGGTACCTTTGCTTATAGACGTATGCCTTTTGGTTTATGCAATGCACCTGCTACCTTTCAAAGATGTATGACTGCTATATTCTCTGATTTTTGTGAAAAGATTGTTGAGGTTTTCATGGATGATTTCTCCATTTATGGAACTTCTTTTGATGATTGCTTAAGCAACCTTGATTGAGTTTTGCAGAGATGTGAAGAAACTAATCTTGTCTTGAATTAGGAGAAGTGCCACTTTATGGTTAATGAAGGTATTGTATCGGGGCATAAAATTTCTGAAAGAGGTATTGAAGTTGGAGTAGATGCTATTGAAAAGATGTCGTGTCCTAAAGATATCAAAGGTATAAGAAGTTTCCTTGGTCATGCTGGTTTCTATAGGAGGTTTATTAAAGATTTCTCTAAAATTTCTAGGCCTCTCACCAATCTCTTGTAAAAAGATGTCTCTTTTGTTTTTGATGATGATTGTGTAGAAGGATTTGAAATACTTAAGAAAGCCTTGATTTCAGCACCTATTGTTCAACCGCCTGATTGGAATTTACACTTTGAAATTATGTGTGATGCTAGTGATTATGCTGTTGGTGCTGTTCTAGGGCAAAGAGTTGATAAGAAATTGAATGTTATTCATTATGCTAGTAAAACTCTAGACAGTGCCGAGAGAAATTATGCTACTACTGAAAAAGAATTTTTAGCAGTTGTCTTTGCTTGTGATAAGTTCAGATCTTATATTATTGATTCCAATGTAACGGTTCACACTGATCATGCTGCTATTAAATATCTTATGGAAAAGAAAGATGCTAAACCTAGACTTATTAGATGGGTTCTCTTGTTACAAGAATTTTATTTGCATATTATTGATAGAAAGGGAGCTGAGAACCCCGTTGCAGACAACTTGTCTAGGTTAGAAAATGTTCTTGATGATCCACTGCCTATTGATGATAGCTTTCCTGATGAACAATTAGCTGTCATAAATGCTTCTCGTAATACTCTGTGGTATGCTGATTATGCTAATTACGTTGTTGCTAAATTTATACCACCTAGTTTCACATACCAGCAAAAGAAAAAGTTTTCCTATGATTTAAGACATTACTTTTGGGATGACCCACATCTTTATAAAGAAGGAGTAGATGGTGTTATTAGATGTTGTGTACCTGAGCATGAACAGGAACAGATCCTACGCAAGTGCCACTCCGAGTCATACGGAGGGGACCACGCTGGAGATAGAACTACATACAAGGTATTACAATCCGGTTTTTATTGGCCTACTCTCTTCAAGGATGCTCGTAAGTTTGTCTTGTCTTGTGATGAATGTCAAAGAATTGGTAATAGTAGACGTCAGGAAATGCCTATGAATTATTCACTTGTTATTGAACCATTCGATGTTTGGGGCTTTGATTATATGGGACCTTTTCCTTCCTCTAATGGGTATACACATATTTTAGTTGCTGTTGATTACTTTACTAAGTGGGTAGAAGCTATTCCAACTAGTAGTGCTGATCATAACACTTCTAGTAAGATGCTTAAATAAGTTATTTTTCCGAGGTTTGGAGTCCCTAGATATTTAATGACTGATGGTGGTTCACATTTTATTCATGGTGCTTTCCGTAAATTGCTTGCTAAGTATGATGTTAACCATAGAATCGCATCTCCTTATCATCCTCAGTCTAGCGGAAGTAGAATTGAGCAATAGAGAGATTAAATTGATCTTGCAAAAGGCTATTAATAGATCTAGAAAGAATTGGTCTAAGAAACTTGATGATGCATTATGGGCTTATAGAACTGCTTATAAAAACCCTATGGGTATGTCTCCGTATAAAATGGTTTATGGAAAGGCTTGTCACTTACCTCTTGAACTAGAACACAAAGCTTATTGGGTAATCAAAGAGCTCAACAATGATTTCAAACTTGCCGGTGAGAAGAGGTTATTTGACATAAGCTCGCTTGATGAATGGAGAACCCAAGCCTATGAGAATGCCAAGTTGTTTAAATAAAAAGTTAAAAGATGGCATGACAAAAGGATACAAAAGCGTGAGTTTAATGTAGGTGATCATGTTTTGCTATACAACTCTCGTTTAAGATTTTTTGCAGGAAAGCTTCTCTCCAAATGGAAAGGTCCTTACATTATCGTGGAGGTCTATCGTTCCGGTGCCATAAAAATCAACAACGCCGAAGGCATAAATCCGAAGGTGGTAAATGGCCAAAGAATCAAACATTATATCTCAGGTAATCCCATAAATGTTGAGACCAATATAATTGACACCGTAACACCGGAGGAGTACATAAGGGACACTTTCCAAAATGTTTCAGACTCCGAAAAGGAATAGGTATGTGGTACGGTAAGTAAACCGACTCCAAAACGTTTCCAATGATAATTTTTCTCTGTTTTGGAATATTTAAAAAAATTAGGAAAATTAAAAGTAGTCCGAAAGTTGCACGAGGAGACCACAAGGGTGGAGGGCGCGCCCTACCCCCCTGGGCGCGCCCCCTGCCTTGTGGCCACCTCGTGTGCCCTCCAGACTCCGTTTTCTTGCACAATACTTCTTTTTGTCGGTAAAAATTCATTATATAATCTCCCGAAGGTTCTGACCATAGTACCACGTCAAAATCCCCTGTTTTCGTTTTGAGTTGTTTCTGTAGCAGATTTAGAGCAATATGTCGTCCCAAGATTCGGAGGGAGAGAGCCATGTAGCTGATTACATTGCAGACCCCAAGGTCTACGGGGATTTGGAGCATTATGATTGGACCACGGAGGAAGAAGAAGATTATGATCCGAAAGGAAAGGAAGAGACAAGCTCCGATGAAGAGGACGTCCCACTACCCCAACCTGGGGACATGCACATGGAGTTCAAAAAGTCAAGTCTTCCTAATAAAGCAAAGATAACTAAGATTGAGTTTATCCCTTTTTGTCTCTTATAGGAAAATAAACAGGAACTATGTAAAAAGGTATTAAGGCTTGAGCAGGAGATCGATGACTTAAGGGAGGAAAATTCTATCCTCAAGCGCAAGCTGAGGAAGAAGGATACAACATCATCAACTCCATCATCACCACCTCCGAAGAAAGAGACATAAATACATGGGTATGGGCACTCCCCTTGGCAACTGCGAAGCTTGGGGGAGTTGCCCCGGTATCGTATCACCCTATCACACCTTTACTTCTATCGTTTTTCTTAGTTCGATCCTTTTGGTTATAACTTGATATAGTAGAATAAAGTTTTAGTATGATCTAGCTTTGAGTTTTGCTTTATGTTCCCTCTTTGTAATCGAGTCCGTGAGCTATATAATAAAGAGTAGTTTTGAGTTGAGGGCTTTACTTTCTTGCTATGATCTTGAGGGAATAAAAATAAGAGAAAGAAATAAAAGGAAATAAAAAGATCATATATTGATCCTATGGAGAGTAATGACTTCACATATAAAGAGTATGATGAATAAAATTTGTTGGGAGTTGACAAACATAGTTTTGGTCATTGTTGCAATTAATAGGAAGTAATAAATAAAGAGAGGTTTCACATACAAATATACTATCTTGGACATCTTTTGTGATTGTGAGCACTCATTAAAATATGACATGCTAAAAAGTTGATGTTGGACAAGGAAGACAACATAATGAGTTATGTTTTCTTATATCCGAATAGAAGTTATATTGTCATGGATCCTCCAACATGTTGAGCTTGCCTTTCTCTCTTATGCTAGCCGAATTCTTTGCACCAAGTAGAGATACTACTTGTGCATCCAAACATCCCTAAACCCAGTTTTGCCATGAGAGTCCACCATACCTACCTATGGATTGAGTAAGATCCTTCAAGTAAGTTGTCATCGGTGCAAGCAATAAAATTTGCTCTCTAAATATGTATGATCTATTAGTGTGAAGAAAATAAACTTTATAAGAACTTGTGATATGGAAGAAATAAAAGCGACGGACTGCATAATAAAGTTCTTTATCACAAGCGGCAATATAAAGTGATGTTCTTTTGCATTAAGACTTTGTACATCCAACCATAAAAGCGCATGACAACCTCTGCTTCCCTCTGCGAAGGGCCTATCTTTTACTTTTATCTTCTACCCTTATACAAGATTCATGGTGATCTTCACCTTTCCTTTTTACACTTTTTTCCTTTTGGCAAGCACTATGTGTTGGAGAAAGATCCAGATATATATATCCACTCGGATGTAGGTCATCATAAAGTATTATTGTTGACATTACCCTTGTGGTAAAAGGTTGGGAGGTGAAACTATAAGCCCCTATATTTCCCTTTGTCCGACTGAAGCTTTGAACCCATAAGTATCGCGTGAGTGTTAGCAATTGTGAAAGACTAAATGATAGTTGAGTATGTGGCCTTGCTGAAAAGCTCTTAAATTGACTCTTTCCGACGTTACGATAAATTGCAATTGCTTCAATGACTGAGATCATAGTTTGTTAGTTTTCAATAAAGTTTCTGATTCATACATTACCTTGTGAATGAATTGTTACTTTAGCATAAGAAATTATATGACATTATATGTTTCTATTCTAAAGATGATCATGATGCCCTCATGTTCGTATTTTATTTTATCGACACCTCTATCTCTAAACATGTGGACATATTTTTCAATTTCGGCTTTCGCTTGAGAACAACCGAGGTCTAAGCTTGGGGGAGTTGATACGTCCATTTTGCATCATGCTTTTATGTTGATATTTATTGCATTATGGGTTGTTATTACACATTATGGCACAATACTTATGCCTTTTCTCTCTTATTTTACAAGGTTTACATGATGAGGCAGAATGCCGGCAGTTGGAATTCTGGGCTGGAAAAGGAGCAAATATTAGAGACCTATTCTACACAACTCCAAAAGTCCTGAAACTTCACGGAGAGTCATTTTGGAATTAATAAAAAATATTGGGCGAAGAAAGCACCAGAGGGGGGCCACCAGCCATCCACAAGGGTGGAGGGTGCGCCCTACCCGCTGGGGGCGCCCCCTGCCTTGTGGGCCACCTGGCAGGCCCCCGATGCCCATCTTCTGCTATATGGTGTGTTTTGACCTGGAAAAAATCTGAAGGAAGCTTTCGGGACGAAGCGCCGCCGTCTCGAGGCGGAACCTGGGCAAAACCAATCTAGGGCTCTGGCGGAGCTGTTCTGCCGGGGAAACTTCCCTCCGGGAGGGGGAAATCAAAGCCATCGTCATCACCAACGATCCTCTCATCGAGAGGGGGTCAATCTCCATCAGCATCTTCACCAGCACCATCTCTTCTCAAACCCTAGTTCATCTCTTGTATCCGATCTTTGTCTCAAAACCTCAGATTGGTACCTGTGGGTTGCTAGTAGTGTTGATTACTTCTTGTACTTGATGCTAGTTGGTTTATTCGGTGGAAGATCATATGTTCAGATCCTTAATGATAATTAATACTCCTCTGATTTTGATTATGAATATGCTTTGTGAGTAGTTACGTTTGTTCCTGAGGACATGGGAGAAGTCTTGTTATAAGTAATCATGTGAATTTGGTATTCGTTCGATATTTTGATGAGATGTATGTTGTCTTTCCTCTAGTGGTGTTATGTGAACGTTGACTACATGACACTTCACCATGATTTGGGCCTACGGGAAGGCATTGGGAAGTAATAAGTAGATGATGGGTTGCTAGAGTGATAGAAGCTTAAACCCTAGTTTATGCGTTGCTTCGTAAGGGGCTGATTTGGATCCATATGTTTCATGCTATGGTTAGATTTGTCTTAATTCTTCTTTCGTTGTTGCGGATGCTTGCGTTAGGGGTTAATCATAAGTGGGAGGCTTGTCCAAGGAAGGACAGCACCCAAGCACCGGTCCACCCACATATCAAATTATCAAAGTAACGAACGCGAATAATATGAGCATGATGAAAACTAACTTGACAACAATTCCCATGTGTCCTCGGGAGCGCTTTGCTTTATATAAGAGTTCGTCCAGGCTTGTCCTTTGCTACAAAAAGGATTGGGCCACTTTGCTGCACCTTAGTTACTTTTGTTACTTGTTACCCGTTACGAATTAGCTTATCACACAACTATCTGTTACCAATAATTTCAGTGCTTGCAGAGAATACCTTGATGAAAACCGCTTGTCATTTCCTTCTGCTCCTCATTTGGTTCGACACTCTTACTTATCAAAAGGACTACAATAGATCCCCTATACTTGTGGGTCATCAAGACTCAGCATCCATCAGAGCTCGTTCTGTTGCCATCCTGGTGTTCTCTGCATTAAGATCCTCCTGAGCCTTGAGCACCTCATCTCGCACCTTTTCAACCTCTGCATTATGCTGTGCTTGATTCGCTGTAGTAACCTCTGTTGCTAACAGGGTCATCAAAGTGCCCAAGAGTTCAGACAAAACCTAAGCCGGCGGCCGAGCTGACCCGCCGGCCCCAGCCACTGTAGCCGCCGAACTAGACGTCATAGCTGCGGTTGTTGATGAATTGAGAGCCGGCCCTGTGCCAGCCATGAAGATAGCAGCCCGGCACGGCGGTTCATAGGGGTCCGGAATACTGTCACCATCGGAATAGCCCCCAAGCCCGCCGTCTTGAAGCCGGTAGATCGACTCCATCTCTCCAGTTGAGGACTCATCCCCTGAGTAGATGAGAGTCTCTCCTCCGGACACAGAATCCTCCGCAAGGTCTATGCCATGCTCAAATCCAACGAAGAAATGCTTCCGGCCAGGTTGAACCCTGGCGGGTTGCACACGCCGAGCCGGCTCGATGATGTCGGTCGGTGCAAATGTCCGTCTCAGGCTCTGATCCGCCAATCTTGCCAATGAAGACATGAATCCCGCCGAAGGGGACCCAGTACCCGTACTCGATTGAGTCGGCCTCGGGGTCCCAGCCAGCGTCGTCGATGTAGAGCCTACTGCGGTGACTCTTAGTCATCCTACCAATGGCATATCCCTCGATCCCTGGGAAAGAGCCCTTCAAGAACTTGAAACCACCATGCGCTGGCCCCATGGTGGGCGCCAACTGTCATCGTTCTGTCACGGCAGATGCCCTTGTGAAAGGACTTAGGTGTGGATCCATCGCAACATAGGTTAGCTTAAAGGGGTTGAATGGGACAAGAGACATGAGTTTACCCAGGTTCGGCCCCTCACCAACGAGGTAAAAGCCTACGTCCAGCTTTATGTTGTATTGATTGAGTATCGATTACAAGGGAGCGAAATCGCTTGACCTAGCTATCGATTGATTGTAACTTGAGTTCACCCGCCGCAGGGTCTCGCCTTTATATACATAGGTCGAGGCCCTGGGCTTACAAGAGTCCAAGTCGGATCATACAACGTGACCGACCTGGGTTCTAAGTCGCCTTGCCTTACTAGGCAACTCATCATTGGGCGGCTTACAACGCCGGGTCTCGCACCATCTTCTGGGCTTGGGCCCCTGGCGGCTCACCACGTAAGTCGCCCTCCAGGTTCCATGTCTGGTTTATTGGGCCTACCTAGGCCTTATCTCTGAGTCACCAACAGTGTAACCCGGCCCCTCCTAGGCGGGTCACACCGTGGGATTATATCCCGAACAGGCAGTGAGCCGCGCCGAATGATTGCGGTGGTAGCAGCGAGGGCGGTCGGAGTTGACCGAAGCAACATCGGCATGCGGCAACGTGATCGGGCTGTCGCTGGGATTCAGCTATAATCCTCGGTTCGATGCGCGCTTGGGTCCATTTGAACAAGCACGACGAGGCGCGTCTCGTGGTGGTGATGGCCCGACAGGGGATGGCTAGAACTGGCATCAGCGACGAGCTCCCGCGGCGGCGCACACACTAGCTCGGACGGGGCGGTTCTATGACTACGGATTAAGGCGGAAATAGAGGGGAAATGAAGGAGGCCTTACAACGATCACACAGGGAAGCTCAGGGTGCTCGGGAAGCCCCATGGTTGGCGAGTTGATGGTGGTGCTCTCGGGTGCCCGAGGAAGAAGAAGAGGTTATCGCGGCCGATGCAGAGGCGGGGAGCTCCGATGGGTCGATGCAGGTGATGAAGCGGTTGATGTCGATCCTCCTGGACAGCCTAGAATGGCGGAAGGTGGCTGTTGGCCATGCCCGCGGTGGTGACAGGGCGTCGACAGTGCTCGGACGAGGGAAAAGCAAGAGGAAGAGGGCTGGAGAGGTGGAAGATCATTTGCCGTGAGTAGGGTGTCGATGCTGGCCTTCTTATCCACCCCGTGGCTTCTGTAGTGACACGGGTGGCGGCATGGTTCGACTGGAACGACGCCATGGCTCAGTCATGCGCTCGGCGTCTAGGTAGCAGGAGGAGGGCGAAAGGCCTCCGCAACTGGGCTGGGCCGGACTGTGCACGCATAGAGCCCATGTGCACAGTGCATCCTTCCCCCTTTTCTTTTTCTTTTCTATTTTCTTATTTCATCATTGTTTTCTATTTATTTCTGCTATCAATTCAATTTTGTTAAATGTGCCACTGGTCAAAACAAATACTAGATATTATATAGTACTGCCACAAAAAGTTTGGGGCACTACTGCAGGATGCTGCTAACGCGACACTACAATCAGAGACCCTTCGACGAAACTGTGTGCGATGCATTAATCGCAAACGGTGATGTAAAAAAACTGTCAAAAAGATGCAAAACGTTTGTGATGGTGGATACATTAAACACGGTTCAGATTTTAGATGCGTGTGTGATGCGGGGCATATGGTTGATCCATATGAACTGTTTGCGATGAGACAGAATAATAGAAATAGGCAGCCAGATTAAGGTGTGTGCGATATACGGCATACAGTTCACCCCGATAAACTATTTGTGATGAGGCGGAACAACAGAAACGGGCAGCCAGATGAAGGTGTGTGCGATATACGGCATACAGTTCACTGGGATGAACTGTTTGTGAATAGGCAACACAAAAGAAACGGTCAGGCAGATGAAGGTGTGTGCGATATACGGCATACAGTTCACTCAGCTGAACTGTTTGCATTGAGCCAAGAGAACAGAAATGGTTCAACTTAACAAGATGTGTGTGATACGCGACAAATAGGTCTGTAATCAGAAATGTGTGGGAAGACTGATAACAACACAGATGATTCTTGTTACCAAGCCGTGTGTGTTGTGAGCAAACAATTGCTGGTATACAATTGTGAGTGATTGATCAAATCATCACCGACGGGTTCCATTGTTTAGTCCGTGTGCGATGTGATTTGCTCTGTCTACAGAACATCAACATATATACTTATAAGAACAGCATTGCATAACCAAATTAAGCATACAATTACATAAGTGACTACACACATAACATTTCCACACACCAAAGTAAGCAATTACATGCATACTAAACTAGGAGAAACGAGCATCTAATCATCTACATCTTGTTGCGATGATGCGTGCCATTGCTCTGCTTCCGGCTGGATCCCTGGCCGTTTTGGGGAAGGAGGCACTTCCTCATGTCAATGATCCGCCTGTACATCTCGTAGCTCGTGTACGCCTCCTCGGCCGCGTACACGATATGAGCTTTGTCAAGTTTCTCCATCCAGGCCGAGTGCCAGGCACGCTTGTCCTCGTTGTAAGAATCCTTCATGTCTCTGTAGTAGGGGTCGATGATGGCCTCGGCGAGGTGAACCAGTGAGTCCTTCTCATGCTCCTTGCTACCCCAGATCTTGTATTGGCCCTCGATGTCGACAAGATTCTGGCAGGCGATGCCCGAATTCTTGAGCACCTTTACATCGTTGGTGATGTCCACCATAGCGAACATGTAGTGGGGCTGTCGACAAACCTAGCGAAACGCTCGCAAGGCTTTGTGGCCAGGCAGTAGTGGTAGATGAGGACGTGATTGTGCACGCACATCTGGGCGACGACGACCTTGGGATGAGACCCGGCACGAGCGCGGGTGTACTCGAGGTCGAACTCGACCACCTTGTACTTCTCCTCAGCAAGCAACAACTCCATGACGTGGATGGAGTGCTCCACCCAGACCGGTGTAGGGTAACGCAGCAGAAAACAAAAAATTTCCGACCTACGCACCAGCCCAGGACCACTATGGAGACTGCATACAAGGTTTGATCATTTTCGTTACCGACTCATAGCGCAGCGGAAGTAGAGTCGATGACGATCGGCGGTGCAGATCCCCGCAGCTAGGATTTACAACCTCCCAACCGCGAGGATGTATACCCTCGTCTTCCCTTCGCACAGCCCTTCGGGAGGCGGTCGAACAGTCCCCCGGACGGTGTCACGGACAGCCCTTCGGGAGGACCTTCGAAACTCGAACGGTCACTCGGACAGCCCTTCGGGAGGACTCATAGAACTTGGACCGTCACATGGACAGCCCTTCGGGAGGCACTCACGAACAGCCCCTCGGGCACTAAGATCGAAACTACGACCTCTCTACAGAGTTGCACACATACGGTGTCATCTATCCGGCAGGGCTTCACCATCCAGAACTAGTTCCCACCGGAACCCAGACAGCCTTTCGGCTCTACGAAACTCTTTTCGTGGGAGGGAGAGAGAAGCCAGATCATTGCATGGCACTTGTATGTGAGAAGGGATGAAGGATTGAGCAGCCCCCTCTCCTCCTTATATAGGAAAACCAAGGGGTAGGATGGGCATTCAAGAAATACCAAAATACCCATGAAGGAAACTCTTTCCAAGGGCATAAGAGAGAAACCAAAGGACATGTGGAGCTCCAAGGAGGAGCTCCACATGTGGCCGGCCACCCCCTAGGGGTCCCCCCCCAAGGGGGCTCTCATCCATCCACATCACCTTCTAGAAGCCTTTAGCAAAAAACCCTAAAAGGTGGCTTTCCAAAAAATTCCAAAAAGCACTTTCACTACTCACGACGATATTTTTCAGCGTCCGTTCGAACTGAAAATATTTATGTGGGCTTAGAACATTTCCAGTACCCACTAAAATAATTTTCTACGTGTTTTGGAACAATTCCAGTTTAGTGATTTCATCTGCGAAAAGCATCTGAAGCGGTTCCGGCAGCCCCGGAACATTTCCGGTTTTTTCTTCTAGAAGTTTCCAGAATGATTCTGGCATCCTCCAAGAATTATCAGGCATGTGCCGAAACCATTTTGACTTAATGGTATCCCCTGAAACAACTTTTCAGTTTCACCGGAACTCATCCGGTGACCTCTCTCTGCGGAACTTTTCCGCTGTCCGAAACTTTTCGGTGTCCGAAACTTTTTCGGTGATTTTCTCTCAGACTCCCTGTCTAGTATTCAGCAGATAGATGACCCTTAAGCATGTGACCCTATAGGTTCGGTGAAGTATAGACATGACACGGAACCCCTTCCGATCAATGATCAACATCGGAGCCGTGGACACCCATATTGACCCCTATACCCACACGAATGAATATTCGAGTGAACCTCCAGTTGCCGTGTGCTATTCCTGTTGCTTCGCGATATGTTACAAATACCCGAGGCGAGACATATTGGCATTCCCGTGGATCAACAACTTGTCCACTATGCTAGTTACCTCGTTACCGGTATTGTTCTCTTTTCTCGTTACCGTGTTCCGGCATCCCCGTGATCAAATCACAAAGTGTCTGGCCAGACGATGAAGGATACCTTAACACCGAGAGGGCCCAGAGATATCTCTCCATCGTCGGAGGAGCAAATCCCAATCTTGAGCTATCAAGTTACTTAACATACTTTCCCATGAACCCGTAAGCCGCCGTAATAGCCATCCAGTTACGGATGACGTTTAACAAACCCCAAAGTTCAAGAATCAAGCATGAAGAAACTCGATACTCTCATGGTCTGAGGAATCATGCAAACGTTAACCATCTCTGTGTTATCAACCATTAACTTGTGACGAATGAATCTCATAGCATAACATCAATCGGGTCGATTCAACACAAATGTTCTTCTAACATTGTGCCCTCAAAGCTGCTGGCATAGACAAGCCCATGATTGGGAAAACATAATCATCATGCAACACTTGAGCTAGTCTTAGAGGCATGACTAGGAATACTTTTTACCGTTTATTATTCCACACGTGCACATGGGTTTTCCCCAGAGCCTTTATGGATATACGGGCTCGGGAACCACAGCAGTTATAGCATGGAACATAAACATAATTATGAGCAAGGAGATAAATAATAACATTTATTATTGCCTCTAGGGCATATCTCCTACAGACTCCCACTTGCACTAGAGTCAATAATCTAGTTAATGCTAATGCACTTTACACCTGTGGCACACCTGTGTAAATATGCTTCGCATGTGGTATAGCATGATGTCCAACGGATCTGACGACTTCAGTTCCGTGTGTCTCTTTGCATATCCTTCGCATTTTCATGCTTTCACAAAATTCATATTTTGTGTACACCTTGCTTTGTATATGTGTGAATCATTGGTCGAAACCTGATTCCTCAGACTGAGCTATGGAGCAACTATCTGCAATAGTGTCCCATTGACCAAGCCTTCTTGGAACCATACTAAGTTCATGAATGAACTATATGATTCAACAACTTCTTTGTCGCTTCTAAAGCGTCAACATACTTAGCCTTTGTTATAGAATTCGCCTCAGTATCTTGTTTGGAACAATTTCCAACTACCGTGCCACCATATTGTGTATTGCACAAAACCCTTAACTTTAATCGAAAATCGCTTGGAGCATGGATAAAGACTGTATCGATGTAACCTTTTACAACGAACTCTTCATGATCTCCGCTTGCGAGAAAACATGTCATCAGTGCTACTACAGTACTCAATGACCTTTTTTCACCGTTGTCCCATGATCAGTACTTTTGATCACTTTGGTATATATACTCGCAACAACTTTGGAGTATTGGACATATCTGGTTGTTTTTACATACCATGGAATACATGATTAATCCAAACATGAAGGTGTGTGGAATCTCCATCATGTATTTTGCTCATCAGTGTTTTTGGGACACCGAGTCTTGCAAAAACTCTTTCCATGTGACTTCGGCAAGAATCACTCCTTGACGTTTTTAATGCTAAAAGGTTTTAGCATCTTGTCAATATGTATCTTTGCTCAGCCCCATTAGGTAAATCTATCTCCATAGATCATCATGCCTAATATAAAGGCTATTTTGCCCAAGCACTTCATCGAAAAACTATTTTCAAATGAAGTCCTAATTCGTGTCAAGAAATTTATTTCCAATTAACAATGTGTCAAGCACACAATGTTTTTAGAAATTTTATTATGCTCCCACTTACTTTCTTGAATCATAAGCATCTTCGTTACCCATTGATGAAGTCAAACCCCTTTGACCATTTCATCAAAACACGAAGATTCCAACTCCATTTTGCTCTCTTCTGTCCATTGCTGGAACTCTGAAGTTTGCATACTTACTAGCATCCTCTGGAATGACAAAATACCTTGGACTGTAACACATGCAAGTCCTTGGTTTTATTTCCATCAGATGGAAATCCTTTTGTCATCCTTTGTTTCATATCTCATGATTGAAATATGTATTAATTGCTAGTTCAACCCGAACCGACTTTAAGCATCGCTACGATGAAACAACCTCATCGTAGTCAACTCCTTGAACTCGTTATTGCAACAAGTCGAGCTTTATGGATAAAACATTTTTACCCGTATCAGTTTTTAGTTCCATAAAATTCGTTAGACTCTAAGTCTTTCGAAAGGTGTATCAAGGTTTTAATCTTGAAACATTTGTATGGAGACTATCTCGGATTGTATTGGCATTTAGCCAATTCCGGAGTCAGGGCCCATCAACGCTTCCTTGTGTATCGTAGGTATACTGTTGTCTAACAACAATATCTCGTTTGCGCACCTGAGAGGTTTGCACGAGCCTTGCCTACGTGGTTCAGCTGCAAGTTCGACCGAAGTCCATACATTTTATTGTAGAGACTTCCGTATCAGTCATAGTAGGAAACTCTGGAATTACTTCCAAGGTCTCTTTCCTTTGACCTGATGACGGAGATACTGGTTATCTCGTCGAGTTGCATTATTCTCCCACTCACCTTTTTGAAAGAACCATTTTCTTCAAAAAGCATACCGTTCTTTGTGGCAAACCTATTTGCCTCGGTATAGTGAGGGAGGAATACCCAATGACTTGGGATAACCTACAAAGTAGCACTTGTCTGATTTGGAATAGGTTTGTAACCTTTTACACAAGCCCCATATTCCAAATGCTTAAGAAAAGATATAACATGGTTGGGCGTACCATACCATGGTGTCATCTCAACAGACCCGATGGAGCTCTTTTCAGTGTAAAAGCCGCAGTCTCTAAAGCATCACTCTTTAAAAGGGATAATGGCAAATTTATTTATGTCATCTTTGATCTTACCATGTCATAAATGGTTCGATTACATTTTCACGGACTTTCCACTTGCAGTGGTGTTTCGGGAGGTGCAAGTTATGAAACTACTTTCACAACTCATCAGACATTCGCTAAACTTGTAACTCAAATATTCCTTTCTGCAATCGAATTGTAGAAACATAATTTTCTTGTTACAATAACTTGTACTTCCTTTTTGAAAACCTTTCGAATGAATTCAAAAGATCCAGACTTACGTCTCATCAAGTAAATATCCACATATCTACTTGAGTCATTTCTGAAGATAGATAAATCCACTACTAACAACATTTATCGGACTACACACATCAAATGTATGATCACCAATAAGTTTGTTGTCCGTTCCTTATGGTCTGTGAACGGTATTTCAGTCACTTCACTTTTCGGAGGAAAGTTGCAAGTGTCAGATGATTCAAAATCAAATGACTTCAAAAATCCATCATAATGGATTTTATCCATGCGGGTTTCTCCAATGTGACCAAATGCAGTGCCACACTTGTGTGGTATTCTTTTAGTCTTTATGATATTTAGTGTCAGTGTTATGGATGTATCATATTACCATCAATATTCATAACATACGTCCCATCGAGGATGGAAGCATGGCCCTTCATGTTATTCATAATACTGAACAACAATTGTTCCTTTTATGAACAACCATTTTGCAACAACATTGTGCAAGGGGCTAGAGTGTAAAACTCTAAAATGAATTATGAATGTAAATCCAGAGGTAATATATTATTATCAATATTCATAACATACATCTCATTCATAATGAAAGTATGGCCCTTATGTTATTCATAACACCGAACATAAAAAGTTCTCTTATGCACAACCTTCTTGCAAGATACCTTATGCAAAGGGCTAGAGTGTGAAACTCTAAAATGAATTATGAAAGTAAATACATAGGTAATACACCGATGGAAGGTATAGTAACATTTACTATGTCCCATGTGTGTATCTCAACCTCATTCCTGGCTAGTCTTTCAGGCCATAGTAGTTCTTACATCGAGTTGAAACAGAATGCAATCGAGCGGGTATCTTTGTGATTGTCTCACAATACCCAAGAATTAGTGATTAACATGTTTAACCATAATTCCCAAGAACTATATCTTTGACCAGCCTTCTATACATCAAAAACTTTGTATGACATTCATACATGAGCTGGATATTCCAGTCTTCTTCTTTATTGCCTTTATACTTCTAACAGTTTTAACTTTTAGTATTTCTCCTACTCTCAGAAGAAGCACCCAACTTAAGAGTGGCGTTAGCCTCGTACTTCCTAGGCGTGAAAGTTTCACTAACACCCTTCGGACACTTCCTTTCTCTTAAGTTGTTGTTTTATTCACCTTTTATCATATGACAGGCGTTCTTCTGGATCCCTCTCTTATCAGTTTAATGCATAGTAAACTCCTTTACTAATAGTTTGCTAACAAACATTTCTTTGGATATCTCATATCTTTTAGCCTTTGTCTGTCTCTGAAAATGATTTTCAGATTCCATGAATATCACATAACTATCCAAACTTTTGAAGTTCAGGTCTCATGGAAGTAAACATATTGCACTTGACTGAAAACGGAATTCTAGCTTTTGGGTCGAAGGACGAGAGTCACATGATCCATAGCATAAGCGAGAGAATACCGAAAGTATGCGATAGGACAAAGTCCTTCTCGGCACTCTTGAGGACAATCCTCACATTACGTTACCAACCGTAAAGTTTTAACCAGATATTTAACAGCTATTCAATTTTAATAGGGAAGGTGGAAACGCGAGCCATTATTCTACAACTATTATGCAAATCACACTTAGACAGTGTTCAAAATTAATTGCACTGAGAATTAAACAAGATAATTCTACAGTGCGCTCCCACTCAAATCAATATCTCTCATAATTGATTGTGAGTGATTCAAGACCCACATTTCAATTCAACGCCATTGATGTGGACATCACTGATGACGAGAATTTCAATTGGTGGGCAAACATGCCGATCACATCTCCATGTGACTCTTGTTCATCTTTCGATGGGTGTGTTCCGAGCTCAGGACGATCCTGCCTGAATGTCAAAGACAACCAAGTGATCTTGCTGCGAGGTCTGACCTCACCCGCCTCATTCCTCTCGATTCGTTCGTACCCATGTGGACATGGCGCACCCCGAAAAGATACGAATTACAGACGGTGCCACACTTGGGTGAACACTAACTACTTTGATATTTTGAAGTGAGAGATCACCCTAATAAAAAGCGACTACTGCGCAATCAAGAAGGGTGCATCATAAGGGATAAACATCTCAGGCAATTCATAATAGCATGATATGGTATAGCCCTTTCTGACGGAGAAGTCTTGTATTTCTTCGTCTTCGGCATTTGCGTCGGTGTTCACCTTCGCGAAGATTGCCACCACCTTGTCGATGCACCAGATAATATTGCTATCTCTATAGCTAATAAAATAATGCATTACACAAGATTGACACGCAGCTCATTTAAAGTGCAATCATATGGCTCCAGCCATCATGCCAAATCATGACACGCAGGTCATGTTAATCAATTTACATCATATAGACATCTCATACATAATCAAATTATTATGTGCACTGCTATACCACATCATATGCACATGCAAACCCTCCTGCAAAACCAAGTTAGACGCCTCTAATTGGTTCATGCAAAAACTTGTTTTTCGTGGCTTCTAAGGTTTCGAAACAAACCGAAGCTACCAACGTCCATCATCAAGTATGATAATTCAAGTCGCTAGATTAACAATGCGGGGTGTATGAAGCACGAGATAATAAAATCTCGAACCCCATACTAAACTTCATCATACGCATGACCCCCGTGCAGATCATATCTGCATTGCCCTTTTGTCTGCGAAATTTCATCTTTCTTTTTAACTACGGTGGAATTCAATGAACTGTTAGCACTTCGTTGATCAATCAGGATCGCGGATTGCCAGAACATTGAAACTCCACCATGCTGTTATCAAGATCAGAAATATGCAAATTCCAGGGAAGCAACAAGAACATCGGGTAACAGATTTCATCTGCTACCCGCACAAATAATTTTCAGTAATAGAACTCATCTACTACCTAATTATATTGTGCAACACCCATACATCACTATGTATTCTAGATCGCAACCTGCATCTACGCATAGCACGGCTCATGATGCCACTGTAGGGTAACGCAGCAGAAAACAAAAATTTTCCAACCTACGCACCAGCCCAGGACCACTATGGAGACTGCATACAAGGTTTGATCATTTTCGTTACCGACTCGTAGCGCAGCGGAAGTAGAGTCGATGACGATCGGCGGTGCAGATCCCCGCAGCTAGGATTTACAACCTCCCAACCGCGAGGATGTATACCCTCGTCTTCCCTTCGCACAGCCCTCCGGGAGGCGGTTGAACAGTCCCCCGGACGGTGTCACGGACAGCCCTTCGGGAGGACCTTCGAAACTCGAACGGTCACTCGGACAGCCCTTCGGGAGGACTCACAGAACTTGGACCGTCACATGGACAGCCCTTCGGGAGGCACTCACGAACAGCCCCTCGGGCACTAAGATCGAAACTACGACCTCTCTACAGAGTTGCACACATACGGTGTCATCTATCCGGCAGGGCTTCGCCGTCCAGAACTAGTTCCCACCGGAACCCAGACAGCCTTTCGGCTCTACGAAACTCTTTTCGTGGGAGGGAGAGAGAAGCCAGATCATTGCATGGCACTTGTATGTGAGAAGGGATGAAGGATTGAGCAGCCCCCTCTCCTCCTTATATAGGAAAACCAAGGGGTAGGATGGGCATTCAAGAAATACCAAAATACCCATGAAGGAAACTCTTTCCAAGGGCATAAGAGAGAAACCAAAGGACATGTGGAGCTCCAAGGAGGAGCTCCACATGTGGCCGGCCACCCCCTAGGGGTCCCCCCCCAAGGGGGCTCTCATCCATCCACATCA
Source organism: Thinopyrum elongatum (assembly GCA_011799875.1). NCBI lineage: Eukaryota > Viridiplantae > Streptophyta > Magnoliopsida > Poales > Poaceae > Thinopyrum > Thinopyrum elongatum. Next base: position 437,160,957 of record CM022300.1, read on the forward strand.
CCTTCTAGAAGCCTTTAGCAAAAAGCCCTAAAAGGTGGCTTTCCAAAAAATTCCAAAAAGCACTTTCACTATTCACGACGATATTTTTCAGCGTCCGTTCGAACTGAAAATATTTATGTGGGCTTAGAACATTTCCAGCACCCACTAAAATAATTTTCTACGTGTTTTGGAACAATTCCAGTTTAGTGATTTCATCTGCGAAAAGCATCTGAAGCGGTTCCGGCAGCCCCGGAACATTTCCGGTTTTTTCTTCCAGAAAATTCCCAGAAGTTTCCAGAATGATTCTGGCATCCTCCAAGAATTATCAGGCATGTGCCGAAACCATTTTGACTTAATGGTATCCCCTGAAACAACTTTTCAGTTTCACCGGAACTCATCCGGTGACCTCTCTCTGCGGAACTTTTCCGCTGTCCGAAACTTTTCGGTGTCCGAAACTTTTTCGGTGATTTTCTCTCAGACTCCCTGTCTAGTATTCAGCAGATAGATGACCCTTAAGCGTGTGACCCTATAGGTTCGGTGAAGTATAGACATGACACGGAACCCCTTCCGATCAATGATCAACATCGGAGCCGTGGACACCCATATTGACCGCTATACCCACACGAATGAATATTCGAGTGAACCTCCAGTTGCCGTGTGCTATTCCTGTTGCTTCGCGATATGTTACAAATACCCGAGGCGAGACATGTTGGCATTCCCGTGGATCAACAACTTGTCCACTATGCTAGTTACCTCGTTACCGGTATTGTTCTCTTTTCTCGTTACCGTATTCCGGCATCCCCGTGATCAAATCACAAAGTGTCTGGCCAGACGATGATGGATACCTTAACACCGAGAGGGCCCAGAGATATCTCTCCATCGTCGGAGGAGCAAATCCCAATCTTGAGCTATCAAGTTACTTAACATACTTTCCCATGAACCCGTAAGCCGCCGTAATAGCCATCCAGTTACGGATGACGTTTAACAAACCCCAAAGTTCAAGAATCAAGCATGAAGAAACTCGATACTCTCATGGTCTGAGGAATCATGCAAACGTTAACCATCTCTGTGTTATCAACCATTAACTTGTGACGAATGAATCTCATAGCATAACATCAATCGGGTCGATTCAACACAAATGTTCTTCTAACATTGTGCCCTCAAAGCTGCTGGCATAGACATGCCCATGATTGGGAAAACATAATCATCATGCAACACTTGAGCTAGTCTTAGAGGCATGACTAGGAATACTTTTTACCGTTTATTATTCCACACGTGCACATGGGTTTTCCCCAGAGCCTTTATGGATATACGGGCTCGGGAACCACAGCAGTTATAGCATGGAACATAAACATAATTATGAGCAAGGAGATAAATAATAACATTTATTATTGCCTCTAGGGCATATCTCCTACAACCGGGTTGTTGGTGTACACCACTGAGAGTTCAGTGAACCTTCTGTGGGTGTCCACCACGGCATGCATGGTGAACTGCTGCTCATCGTTATCAGCCGCTCGGAGCACCATGGGAGCCGCGCAGGATACCTGGCCCTCTAAGAATGTGTCGTGGTGGGTGTGCTTCTTGCAATACTAGGGCGCAATCGAAAGGTTGAAGAGGCACAAGGGTAAAATGGCCGCTGTAATAAATGGGGGCCGGCCGGCCTGTAATCGTCACGTCTTGTCACCGCATTCATAGCGGAGGATTCTAATGCACGCTTGAGCACCCCGCACACGTTTTGTTTGACCATGCGTGGGCTCGAAGAGGCGCCAAAGTTATCGTTGGTGAGCCAGTTCCCGCGCAACCGCACAGTTTACCGTGCAAGCTTCCCGCCCGGCTAGTTTGGCCACGCGTCAGTGATACGTCCATTTTGCATCATGCTTTTATATTGTTATTTATTGCATTATGGGCTGTTATTACACATTATGGTACAATACTTATGCCTTTTCTCTCTTATTTTACAAGGTTACACAAAGAGGGAGAATGCCGGCAACTGGAATTCTGGACCGGAAAGGAGCAAATCTGAGAGACCTATTCTGCACAAATCCAAAAGTCCTGAAAATTTATGGAGATTATATTGGAGTATATAAAAAATATTGGATGAAGAAATACCAGAGGGGGACCCACCAGGTAGCCACAAGCCTGGGCGGCGCGCCTTACCCCCTGGGCGCACCCCTAGGGCTTGTGGGCCCCCTGGCAGGTCTCCGGTGCCCATCTTCTACTATATGGAGAGTTTTGACCTGGAAAAAATAAAAAGGAAGCTTTCGGGACAAAGCGCCGCTGTCTCGAGGCGGAACCTGGGCAGAAGCAATCTAGGTCTCCAGCGGAGCTGTTCTGCCGGGGAAACTTCCCTCCGGGAGGGGGAAATCGAAGCCATCGTCATCACCAACGATCCTCTCATTAAGAGGGGGTCAATCTCCATCAACATCTTCACCAGCACCATCTCCTCTCAACCCCTATTTCATCTCTTGTATCCGATCTTTGTCTCAAAACCTCAGATTGTTACCTATGGGTTGCTAGTAGTGTTGATTACTCCTTGTAGTTGACGCTAGTTGGTTTATTCGGTGGAAGATCATATGTTCAGATCCTTAATGATATTTATTACCCCTCTAATGATGAACATGAATATGCTTTGTGAGTAGTTACGTTTGTTCCTGAGGACATGGGAGAAGTCTCGTTATAAGTAATCATGTGAATTTGGTATTCGTTCGATATTTTGATGAGATGTATGTTGTCTTTCCTCTAGTGATGTTATGTGACCGTTGACTACATGACACTTCACCATGATTTGGGCCTAGGGGAAGGCATTGGGAAGTAATAAGTAGATGATGGGTTGCTAGAGTGACAGAAGCTTAAACCCTAGTTTATGCGTTGCTTCGTAAGGGGCTGATTTGGATCCACATGTTTCATGCTATGGTTAGATTTATCTTAATTCTTCTTTCCTAGTTGCGGATGCTTGCGATAGGGGTTAATCATAAGTGGGAGGCTTGTCCAAGTAAGGAAATCACCCAAGCACCGGTCCACCCACATATCAAATTATCAAAGTAATGAAGGTGAATCATATGAGCATGATGAAAACTAACTTGACAACAATTCCCATGTGTCCTCGGGAGCGCTTTGCTTTATATAAGAGTTTGTCCAGGCTTGTCCTTTGCTACAAAAAGGATTGGTCCACCTTGCTGCACCTTAGTTACATTTGTTACTTGTTACCCATTACGAATTATCTTAACACAAAAGTATCTGTTACCGATAATTTCAGTGCTTGCGGAAAATACCTTACTGAAAACCACTTGTCATTTCCTTCTGCTCCTCGTTGGGTTCGACACTCTTACTTATCTAAAGGACTACAATAGAGCCCCTATACTTGTGGGTCATCAAGACTCTTTTCTGGCGCCATTGCCGGGGAGTGAAGCGCCTTTGGTAAGTGGAATTTGGTAAGGAAACATTTATATTACGTGCTGAAATTTACTGTCACTTGTCACTATGGAACTTCATCCTTTGAGGGGTTTGTTCGGGGTATCTTCACCCCGACCGGAAGATCAAAGAGTTGCCCCTCAACCTACTAAACCTACTGAAAATATTTATTATGAAATTCCTTCAGGTATGATAGAGAAACTGCTAGCGAATCCTTATGCAGGAGATGGAACACTACATCCTGATATGCATCTAATCTATGTGGATGAAGTTTGTGGATTATTTAAGCTTGCAGGTTTACCCGAGGATGAAGTCAATAAGAAGGTCTTCCCTTTATCTTTGAAGGAGAAGGCATTGACATGGTATAGGCTATGCGATGATATTGGGACTTGGAATTAAAACCGATTGAAATTGGAATTTCATTAGAAGTTTTATCCTATGCATCTGGTTCCTCGTGATCAGAATTATATATATAATTTTTTGTCCTCGTGAAGGAGAAAGTATCGCTCAAGGTTGGGGGAGGCTTAAGTCAATGTTATATTCATGCCCCAATCATGAGCTCTCAAGAGAAACTATTATTCAGAACTTTTTTGCTCGGCTTTCTCGTAATGATCAATCCATGCTCGATACTTCTTGTACTGGTTCTTTTATGAAGAAGACTATTGAATTCAAATGGGATCTCTTGGAAAGAATTAAACGCAACTCTGAAGATTGGCAACTCGACGAAGGTAAGGAGTCAGGTATAAACCTTAAGTTTGATTGTGTTAAATCTTTTATGGATACCGATGCTTTTCGTGAATTTAGCACTAAATATGGACTTGACTCTGAGATAGTAGGTTCTTTCTGTGAATCATTTGCTACTCATGTTGATCTCCCTTAGGAGAAGTGGTTTCAATATCATCCTCCCATTGAAGTGAAAATAGTAGAACCCATTAAAGCTGAAGAGGAAACTATTACTTATAATGTTGATCCTGTTATTCCTATTGCTTATATTGAGAAACCACCTTTCCTTGTTAGGATAAAGGAACATGCTAAAGCTTCATTTGTGGTTCGTAAGAGTTATACTAGAACACCTACACCCCCTGAACAAATTAAAGTTGAATCTAGTATTGCTATGGTTAAAGATCTCTTGGTCGATAATATTGATGGGCATGTTATTTATTTCTGTGACGAAACTGCTAGAATTGCTAGACCCGATAATAAAGATAAACATAGACCTGTTGTTGGCATGCCTGTTGTTTCTGTTAAAATAGGAGATCATTGTTATCATGGCTTATGTGATTTGGGAGCTAGTGTGAGTGTAATTCCCTTCACTTTATATCAAGAAATTATGAATGATATTGCACCTGTTGAAATAGAAGATATTGATGTCACTATTAAGCTTGCCAATAGAGATACTATATCACCGATCTGGATTGTTAGAGACGTTGAAGTCTTGTGTGGGAAAATAAAATACCCTACAGATTTTCTAGTTCTTGGTTCCCCATAATATGATTTTTGTCCCATTATATTTGGTAGACCTTTCTTGAACACTGTCAATGCTAAAATAGATTGTGAGAAAGAAACTGTTAGTGTGAGTTTTGAGGATGTGTCTCATGAGTTTAATTTCTCCAAATTTCATAGACAACCCCATGATAAAGATTTGCGTAGTAAAGATGAAATTATTGCTCTTGCTTCTATTGCCGTGCCTCCTACTGATCCTTTAGAACAATATTTGGTAGACCATGAAAATGATATGTTCATGAATGAAAGAAAGGAATTGGATGAGATTTTCTTTAAACAAATGTCTGTTTTGAAACACAATTTGCCTGTTGAGACTCTTGGAGATCCTCTACCACCCAAGAGTGATCATGTATTTGATCTTAAACAACTACCTGATACTTTGAAATATGCTTATCTTGATGAAAAGAAGATATATCCTGTTATTATTAGTGCTAACCTTTCAGAGCAGGAAGAAAAGAAATTATTGAAAACTCTAAAGAAGCATCGTGCAGCTATTGGATATACTCTGGATGATCTTAAGGGCATTAGTCCCACTCTATGTCAGCACAAAATTAATATGGAACCTGATGCTAAACCAGTTGTTGATCACCAATGACGGTTGAATCCTAAGATGAAGGAAGTGGTAAGATATGAAATACTAAAGCTTCTAGAAGCAGTTATAATTTATCCTATTGCTGATAGTAGATGGGTAAGTCATGTTCATTGTGTCCCTAAGAAGGGAGGTATTACCGTTGTTCCTAATGATAAAAATGAATTGATTCCACAAAGAATTGTCACAGGTTATAGAATGGTTATTGATTTTAGAAAGTTAAACCAAGCTACTAGGAAAGATCGTTATCCTCTACCTTTTATTGATCAAATGCTAGAAAGACTATCAAAACATACACACTTCTGCTTTCTAGATGGTTATTCTGGTTTTTCCCAAATACCTGTGTCACAAGAGGATCAAGAAAAAACTACTTTTACTTGCCCTTTCGGTACCTTTGCTTATAGACATATGCCTTTTGGTTTATGTAATGCACCTGCTACTTTTCATAGATGTATGACTGCTATATTCTCTAACTTTTGTGAAAAGATTGTTGAGGTTTTCATGGATGATTTCTCCGTTTACGGAACTTCTTTTGATGATTGCTTAAGCAACCTTGATCGAGTTTTGCAGAGATGTGAAGAAACTAATCTTGTCTTGAATTGGGAGAAGTGCCACTTTATGGTTAATGAAGGTATTGCCTTGGGGCATAAAATTTCTGAATGAGGTATTGAAGTTGATAAAGCTAAAGTTGATGCTATTGAAAAGATGTCGTGTCCTAAAGATATCAAAGGTATAAGAAGTTTCCGTGGACATGCTGGTTTCTATAGGAGGTTTATTAAAGACTTCTCTAAAATTTCTAGGCCTCTTACTAATCTCTTGCAAAAGGATGTTCCATTTGTTTTTGATGAGGATTGTGTAGAAGCATTTGAAATACTTAAGAAAGCCTTGATTTCTGCACCTATTGTTCAACCACCTGATTGGAACCTACCCTTTGAAATTATGTGTGATGCTAGTGATTATGTTGTTGGTGCTGTTCTAGGACAAAGAGTTGATAGGAAATTAAATGTTATCCATTATGCTAGTAAAACTCTAGACAGTGCTCAAAGAAATTATGCTACTACTGAGAAAGAATTTTTAGCAGTTATATTTGCTTGTGATAAGTTCAGATCTTATATTGTTGATTCCAAAGTAACTGTTCACACCGATCATGCTGCTATTAAATATCTTATGGAAAAGAAGGATGCTAAACCTAGACTTATTAGATGGGTTCTCTTGCTGCAAGAATTTGATTTGCATATTATTGATAGAAAGGCAGTTGAGAACCCCGTAGCACACAACTTGTCTAGGTTAGAAAATATTCTTGATGACCCACTACCTATTGATGATAGCTTCCCTGATGAACAATTAGCTCTCATAAATGCTTCTCGTAGTACTCCATGGTATGCAGACTATGCTAATTATATTGTTGCTAAATTTTTACCACCTAGTTTCACATACCAACAAAAGAAAAAGGTTTTCTATGATTTAAGACATTACTTCTGGGATGACCCACACCTTCATAAAGAAGTAGTAGATGGAGTTATTAGAGGTTGTGTACCTGAGCATGAACAGGAATAGATCCTACGCAAGTGTCACTCTGAGGCCTACGGAGGACACCATGCTGGAGATAGAACTGCACACAAGGTATTACAATCTGGTTTTTATTGGCCTACTCTTTTCAAGGATGCTCGTAAGTTTGTCTTGTCTTGTGATGAATGTCAAAGAATTGGTAATATTAGTAGACGTCAGGAAATGCCTATGAATTATTCACTTGTTATTGAACCATTTGATGTTTGGGGATTTGATATATGGGACCTTTTCCTTCCTCTAATGGGTACACACATATTTTGGTTGTTGTTGATTATGTTACTAAGTGGGTAGAAGCTATTCCAACTAGTAGTGCTGATCATAACACCTCCATTAAAATGCTTAAAGAAGTTATTTTCCCGAGGTTTGGAGTCCCTAGATATTTAATGACTGATGGTGGTTCACACTTTATTCATGGTGCTTTCCGTAAATTGCTTGCTAAATATGATGTTAACCATAGAATTGCATCTCCATATCACCCTCAGTCTAGTGGTCAAGTAGAATTAAGTAACCGAGAAATAAAGTTGATCTTGCAAAAGACTGTTAATAGATCCAGAAAGAATTGGTCTAAGAAACTTGATGATGCATTATGGGCTTATAGAACTGCTTATAAAAACCCTATGGGTATGTTTCCATATAAAATGGTTTATGGAAAAGCATTTCACTTACCTCTTGACTTAGAACATAAAGCTTATTGGGCAATTAAAGAGCTCAACTACGATTTCAAACTTGCCGGTGAGAAGAAGTTGTTTGACATTATCTCACTTGATGAATGAAGAACCCAAGCATATGAAAATGCCAAATTGTTCAAAGAAAAAGTTAAAAGATGGCATGATAAAAGGATACAAAAGCATGAATTTAATGTAGGTGGTCATGTCTTGCTATACAATTCTCGTTTAAGATTTTTTGCAGGAAAGCTTCTCCCTAAATGGGAAGGGCCTTACATTATCGAGGAAGTTTATCGTTCCGGTGCCATCGAAATCAACAACGCCGAAGGCAATAACCCGAAGGTGGTGAACGGGCAAAGAATCAAACATTACATCTCAGGTACTCCCATAAATGTTGAAACCAATATCATTAATACCATAACACCGGAGGAGTACATAAGGGATATCTGCCAGAACATTTCAGACTCCGAAAAGGAATAGGTATGTGATACGGTAAGTAAACTGATTCCAAAACTTTTCCAAAAGCAATTTTACTCCGTTTTGGAATATTTAAAAAATTAGGAAAATAAAAAGTAGTCTGAAAAGTGCACGAGGAGTCGACAAGCCCTGGGGCGCGCCCTACCCCCTGGGCGCGCCTCCCAGGCTTGTGGCCACCTCGTGTGCCCTCCGGACTCTATTTTCTTGTAGTACACTCCTTTTGGTCGGTAAAAATTCATTATATAATCTCCCGAAGGTTTTGACCACCCTACCACGGCAATATCCTTTGTTCTTGTTTCGAGCTGTTTTTCTTGACATATCTAGATTGCCATGTCGTCTTCAAGCGCCCCCAAGGACAAGTTTTCCGAGAAGGTCATCAACCCTTACCTTGCAGAGGTGCTGCAACACCCTCAAACCATCGAGATGCATGAGGGTGTGCTTCACATTCGTGATGTTCAAGGACCAAGGAGGACCGGAAGTGTGGAGTCCAGGCTCGAAGCGGTGGAGTAAGAGGTGTGCAAGTGCAAAGAGATGGTGGAGCGTGGACTCAACGCCAATCACTCCATGATCACGGATTTTACCTGTGACCACAAGCTGGATGCTAGTGGGATTGGGAAGGCCATCTTCAAGCTTCATGAGAAAAACGAGCATCTCCAAGCCCGGATCTATGACCTGCAGAACCAAAACTGTGAGTATGAATATAGATTTAAGAGGATGAGTTTGGCTGCAGATTTGAGGATCCCGAAGGCTCGTTCATCTTTCTATGATGGTGAACCTATGCCCTGGAAGATGGAGGACAAGCCTACAACATCATCAACTCCATCATCACCACCTCCGAAGAAAGAGACCTAAGTACATGGGTATGTGCACTCCCCTTGGCAACTGCTAAGCTTGGGGGAGGTGCCCTGGTATCGTATCACCATCACACCTTTACCTTTATCGTTTTTCTTAGTTTGATCCTTTTGGTTATATCTCAGTTTAGTAGAATAAAGTTTTAGTATGATCTAGCTTTGAATTTTGCTTTGTGTTCCCTCTATGTAATCAAGCCCGAGAGTTATATAATAAAGATTAGTTTTGAGTTGAGGGCTTTGCTTTCTGGCTATGATCTTGAGTAAAATAAATAAAGAAGAAGCAATAAAAATATTATATAATGATCTTATGGAAAGTGATGACTTCACATATAAAAAGTATGTCGCATGAAATTTGTTGGGAATTGACAAACATAGTTTTGGTCATTGTTGCAATTAATAGGAAGTAATAAAGAAAGAGAGGTCTCACATATAAATACACTATCTTGGACATCTTTTGTGATTGTGAGCACTCATTAAAATATTATATGCTAAAAGGTTGATGTTGGACAAGGAAGATAACATAATGGGTTTTGTTTCTTTATATCTGAATAGAAGTTATATTGTCATGGATCCTCCAACATGTTGAGCTTGCTTCTCATCCTATGCTAGCCAAATCTTTTGCACCAAGTAGAGATACTACTTGTGCATCCAAAATCCCTAAACCCAGTTTTGCCATGAGAGTCCACCATACCTACCTATGGATTGAGTAAGATCCTTCAAGTAAGTTGTCATTGGTGCAAGCAATAAAAATTGCTCGCTAAATATGTATGATCTTTTAGTGTGGGGAAAATAAGCTTTATACGAACTTGTGATATGGAAGAAATAAAAGCGATGAACTGCATAATAAAGTTCTTTATCACAAGCGGCAATATAAAGTGACGTTCTTTCGCATTAAGATTTTGTGCACCCAACCATAAAAGCGCATGACAATCTCTGCTTCCCTCTGCGAAGAGCCTATCTTTTATTTATCTCCTACCTTTATACAAGAGTCATGGTGATCATCACCTCTTCTTTTTATACTTTTTCTTTTTGGTAAGCACTATATGTTGGGGGAAGATCCAGATATATATATATCCACTCGGATGTAGTTATTCATAAACTATTATTGCTGACATTACCCTTGAGGTAAAAGGTTGGGAGGCGAAGTTATGAGCCCCTATCTTTCTCTGTGTTCGGTTGAAACTTTGATATCATAAGTATCGCGTGAGTGTTAGCAATTATGAAAGACTAAATGATAGTTGAGTATGTGAAACTTGCTATATGAAAGCTCTTACATTGACTCTTTCCGATGTTATGATAATTTGAAATTGTTTCAATGACCAAGATCATAGTTTGTTGGTTTTTAATAAAGTTCTTGTTTCAAACTTTACCTTGTGAATGAATTGTTACTTTAGCATAAGAAATTATATGACAATATATATTGCTGATTCTAAAGATGATCATGATGCCTTCATGTCCGTATTTTATTTTATCGATACCTCTATCTCTAAACATGTGGACATGATTATCGATTCTGGTTTCCGCTTGAGGACAAGCAAGGTCTAAGCTTGGGGGAGTTGATACGTCCATTTTGCATCATCCTTTTATATTGATATTTATTGCATTATGGGCTGTTATTACACATTATGGTACAATACTTATGCCTTTTCTCTCTTATTTGACAAGGTTTACACAAAGAGGGAGAATGCCGGCAGCTGGAATTCTCGACCAGAAAGGAGCAAATCTGAGAGACCTATTCTACTCCAAAAGTCCTAAAAATTTACGGAGAATTATTTTGGAATATATATAAACTATTGGGTGAAGAAATACCAGAGGGGGACCCACCAGGTGGCCACAAGCCTAGGGGTGCCCCCTAGGGCTTGTGGGCCCCCTGGCAGGTCTCCGGTGCCCATCTTCTGCTATATGGAGGCTTTTGACCTGAAAAAAATAAAAAGGAAGCTTCCGGGATGAAGCGCCACCGTCTTGAGGTGGAACCTGGGCAGAAGCAATCTAGGGCTCCGGCGGAGCTGTTCTGCCGAGGAAACTTCCCTCCGGGAGGGGGAAATCGAAGCCATCGACATCACCAACGATCCTCTCATCGAGAGGGGGTCAATCTCCATAAACATCTTCACCAGCACCATCTCCTCTCAAACCCTAGTTCATCTCTTGTATCTGATCTTTGTCTCAAAACCTCAGATTGGTACCTGTGGGTTGCTAGTAGTGTTGATTACTCCTTGTAGTTGATGCTAGTTGGTTTATTCGGTGGAAGATCATATGTTTAGATCCTTAATGATATTTATTACCCCTCTGATGATGAACATGAATATGCTTTGTGAGTAGTTACGTTTGTTCCTGAGGACATGGGAGAAGTCTCGTTATAAGTAATCATGTGAATTTGGTATTCGTTCGATATTTTGATGAGATGTATGTTGTCTTTCCTCTAGTGGTGTTATGTGAACATCGACTACATGACACTTCACCATGATTTGGGCCTAGGGGAAGGCATTGGGAAGTAATAAGTAGATGATGGGTTGCTAGAGTGACAGAAGCTTAAACCCTAGTTTATGTGTTGCTTCGTAAGGGGCTGGTTTGGAACCACATGTTTCATGCTATGGTTAGATTTATCTTAATTCTTCTTTCGTAGTTGCGGATGCTTGCGAGAGGGGTTAATCATAAGTGGGAGGCTTGTCCAAGTAAGGGTTACACCGAAGCACCAGTCCACCCACATATCAAATTATCAAAGTAACGAACATGAATCATATGAGCATGATGAAAACTAACTTGACAACAATTCCCATGTGTCCTCGGGAGCGCTTTGCTTTATATAAGAGTTTGTCCAGGCTTGTCCTTTCCTACAAAAAGGATTGGTCCACCTTGCTACACCTTAGTTACATTTGTTACTTGTTACCCGTTACAAATTATCTTATCACAAAACTATCTGTTACCGATAATTTCAGTGCTTGCAAAAAATACCTTGCTGAAAACCACATGTCATTTCCTTCTGCTCCTCATTGGGTTCGACACTCTTACTTATCAAAAGGACTACGATAGATCCCCAATACTTGTGGGTCATTAGTCGGCTAGAAGAGGGGCAAATCGTGGCCATTTCTTGGCAAAAAGCTATGTAAAAACGAAGTGTGTGGAATGACTTCGATCATAAGTTTACCTGTGGCTGATGAGGTCAAAGTTACACAGAAGGGTGATGATGGACACTCGAGTGTGATAATTAATTCTGCGCTCTACAGGGCACATGGTTGAAGAAACCAACTGTGTGCAATAATGTCGAAGATCACAGTCGAGTTAGCTATACAGATCGTTTGCGATGATATCGACAAGGGAAACACATTCGTGAATGGTTAATAAAATCTAAGTCCATTGCATATTAAGGTCAAAATAGTACTACCAATATACGAGTCTCATATGATGCCATTTCAACGATTGTACCACAAAAGCTCAAAATATTATAAGGTTCAAATTCCAGAGTTAGATGGCTCAAATTCAAAGATTACAAGGTTCAAACTGATATTAGAAATGAAATTCGGCTCATTCAGCTGGAAATGCCCGTGCTGATCCGCTGAACATGGATATAAGAGAGGTTCAAACTAATATTACCACTTGTAAGGCTGGTTTCGAAACCTCATCATTTTTGCAAAGGGATCAGCCACTGAGAAGTCATGTATGGGGTTGACACAATGACTTCTGATTACTCTTTCATCTGAAGTCCAAAATGAAATTCAGCTTTTTCGGAGCCTTTTCCATTCTGCCGCAACCGCCGGTGCTAATCAACAAACCATTCATTTTTGCGAAATAAATGTAGGGCAAACCTCATTACCTTCAGCACCCTTGCTCTGACAACAAAGAACCTGGCGAATATAATCTCCGGTAAGGTCCCTCGGTATGAGTTCCAAGTAATTTCTGAGAGATGTAGATCTAGGCATTCGATGTGATTGTTATATTGTATCACATTATCCACCACCAGGCCTAATCTTATCTGCAAAATAAGAAAACATGTTAGTGCCTACATGTAGTTTTGAACAATACTACATGCCTATTTGGTTTGCAGGATTTGTAAAATGCACTAACGTGCCATCTTTGATCTAACATGATTAACATGGGCATTTGATTACAATCTAGAAAAATGTAGCCTTCTTCACAAGAGGTTGGAGTGGATGAAAAATTCCCTAAGAAAACTAGTACAGATGAACCAAACGAGAAATGCTTATGGATTGTAACCATATGGATCAAGCAACCAATATGGGGGGAAAACATGTATGTACTGAAATCCTCCAAAATTCCTTCAGAAATCGTAGTACATTGTCATTGTAAACTTGGGAAATGTGTCAAAAATTGAACTCCCTTATGGTTAATATTTAACAGGAAAGCAACATCACCTCGATATATAGCTTCTCTAGGCACTGAAAGCATCTCAGGAAACTGACAACTTGGTCCAGGTTGGGGCCGATAGATTCTAGTGCCAAGACCTTCACTGTGCGCAGATTTGGGGTCAAGCTTGTTGGAATCATTTTCTGGATGACAGACGAACATACATCTTCAAAATTAGAAATAATGTTAATTTCAAGAAGGAGAGGTAGAAGACGACTGTTGTACCTGAACGGGTGTGGATCCAATAACAAGTTCGAAGTATTTGCCAGACGAGTAGCCCACCACTATCAATTTCGGTGCAGAAATGACATTGATTCTTGTTGGACCTTCTTGATCAACTACAAGTAATCGCTCAAGTGAAGGTGTGTCCTCAATGACCATACCGTGGTACCCATTTTGTGATGTCTTGTTGCAGCACCAGGAACAACCATAAATAGTCTGGAGAGTCATGGAGGTGATGTGGAAGCTACTCAACCCATTGATCACCTGAAGACGAAGGTACTCGAGTGTAGTACAGTCACGGAGCAGGCGCTCCATGTCACTGTTTGGGAGGCAGACGGTGATGAGCTCGAGGTGCTTCAGTCGTGGTAGAATAAGAGCAGGCGTGTCATTAAGGGGGATGGCAATTCATGAACTTGGCAACGCACAGCTTGGGTGCGAGGCAGAGCGTTGGCAGCGAGTGCATATGCCCATCATTAAAACTGAGCTCCTCGAGCTGATCTAGGGCGGTGGATCGGAACCACTCGTCAAGCTTGGCTCGGTCCTTGCTGTTGGAACGGAACTTGCCCATGCTAAGGCCTCTGGTTGGGACATGGTGACTACCGAGGATCTGGGAGAACGCATCCAAGCTTTTGTGATAGCCATGGCAGAGCTCGTGGGTGTCGATGAGGTCTAGAGGGGTGGAGTGCCATAGGGGGCGCCCCACCGGGAAAGGACGGTTGTCCGCGCCCCATATTTGATTGGGAGGAGGGAGATGATGACTATCAACATATCATCGGGGAGGCTCCTGATGAAGTCTAGGCCTGCTGGAGTCGCTTGCGGTTCTTGCTCGACCCGCCTCGGCTTGTTGGCAGCCCCGTTCTCCACCTCCGGAGTCTCCTCGTCAGCGGCACATTCTTATAGAAGTGGGAGTACAGGGAATATTTAGTTAAAGCAGGGCAATAGAAAGTGTATTGGTAACTAGAAGTTAGTAGGTAGGAATAGAGTAAGAAAATGGAATAACAATTGGTTGCTTAAATACTACACAATTCCTTTGATATTGCTGGGTAAGTCAACATGCAGATACTTGAAAAGAACACTTACTTCGAACAAAGTCTGGACGGATGATATCGTCGGGGAAGTTAGCATATATCTGATGACCAGGCTCTTTTATGTGCAGTGCAATTTTAGTGCCATCTTTCAGTACATAAAACTTAGAAATTTCTGTCCAAAGGCCCGTGGCAAAATAGGAGTGACCACATTCAACAAGTCTTACAGAAGCAATGATTGTAAATCCATGGTTTGTGTTCAGTATGACATCCCTGCAGTCTTGATTTATGTAAAGTGCAAGATTGTGTACTACAGATGCTGTTGCATAGCAAGGGACGCGTTGTAGAAAATGGTAGGATTGTTAAAGAATATGGTAACATGCAAATATGGGCGAAATTGAAAGAACTATACAACAGTTGAAATCAAAGGACAAAAATCTATAATTAAACAGATAGGGTAACCATGATGTCATGGAAATATGAGAGTAATCGAAGGAACAATACATCATTAATTTGCCTAATATAGAAAGAAGAGGAAAAAAATCCCCTTTGACGTATATGCTGCAGGTGGCACCTTTTATCCAAATGTAGCAATATATAGTATATGTTCAGGAAAGTAGGCCATGCCAACCGATTTAGGGTGAGATTGAACATACCGTGCGCATCCTCAAGTCATCTGGTACGGTGAGATGGAACTCCATGGATGTCTGGCCGAGGCCGCAAAGTCCTGATGTGTCCGCACACTGTACACTCTATGAATGAAAGAAAACCCTCAAATCAGCTCAAATAAAAATGAATTCACGGCGATTTCGGCTGGGTAATTAAAGGATGCAGATGAACTGGAATAAGAGATGAGATAATATCTCATTAAATTAGTTACCTTGTTGTCCATGAGAAAAAACCCTCAATATGGTGGATTCCCCAATTGGGCGGAGCTGGGTCGACCACGATCAGCGTCGAGAAAGTCGATGGCGATAGGTGGCGGCAAGCGGAAGTGGCAAAATGCGGTGGGGTTTGCCGGCAGCCTGGCGGCGGCGACAGGCGTCGAGCTAAGTTGTTGTCGCGGCGATAGGCGGTGCCATGCAGAGTCGCGGAGGAGCTTGTGCAGGTGTGAATGGGGACCGGAGGGGGTGGCGGGCGGGGTGAGTGTTTTTGTGACGTGGTGATGGTGAGGGTTTTCTTTTTTTCTTTTTTGAAGTGGGTGGTGAGGGTTTTCTGTCCCACAAAGAGTTTTGGAGGCAACGGTTTGCTAGAGCCAACCGTGTGTGATTGACGTAAATGGGAAAATGAAAGTCATTGCACACGGTTCCAATTTGGGAACCTGTGTGTGATTGACGTACTACCTCCGTCCTGGTTTATTGGTCCCCTTTGCAATTTGTGCCAAATTTTGACCCAAGATTTAACTAACAAATGTTTATGCATGTCACCAGAAAATTATATCATTGAACACTATGTTCAAATACAAATCCAAATGATATAATTTTTGCTGACATGCACTAACATTTTGTCAGTTAAATCTTTGGTCAAAATTTAACACAAATTACAAAGGGGACCAATAAACCAGGACGGAAGTAGATTCCATCAACCAAACCGATTGCATCCATATCCCACATTTAGACATAAGTAAACATAGATTAAACATACTCAGGCATAGATAATAAACGTACGTACAAGCATAGTTCAACCATCATTAAGCATACTCAAGCACATTTATAATTAAGACACTACATAGCCATACATAGTTCAATCTCATCTGCCGGCATGATTGTGAAGCTTCTCCAGGTACTCCGCATACGCGGCGTGCACCACCCTGCGAGAATGCTTCTGCCTGAAGGAACCAACGGCTCGTCCTCTTGCATGTGCCAAGACACTTTCATACGTGTCATGAAGCTTTTGGTTGCAAAATGGGCATCGAAAGCCCCAGTCCTAGGTCCTAATACGCTTGTTATGAATTCCCGCATAAAGCTCCCTGAGGATTTGCCTCTTGTACCTCCTCTGGACATCTTCATCCTCGCTGTCGACATCGTCAGATAGCACCTATACATATAGTAAAAAAAATGTGGCATCAAATTTGGAATACAAACTGATCTCTAGCGAACATTTGGCAGTTGCCAAAATTTGGCATCAAATCAATTTTTACATGCCATAAATTAGGATTAGGAATTTATGGATTTTATGGCTATATTTTAGACATATCCAAAGATTATGGCTCGATTTTTAAGCACAATCGTCTATGTACAGACCAATCTTGAAATAAAAATGGCACAAACATATATTTAGGTCATTCAAAAATCAATTGTCAAGCCCTAGCTAGGAATTATTAGCACGAAACACTAACCCTAGTCAGATTATTAGCAGAAATCATTTGTACAGATGAAACAACTAATCACTTATCATTTCTACCATTCAAACAATCAATACACTACACGGATCTAACGAAACTTACTCAGATTTCATGGATTGAGAGAACATAACCATAGGATTTCTATTTCAAAAAAGGGGAGGCAGGAGTAACCAGAGAAACCCTAGGATATATTTGACACATAAATGGGTATAGATGACTAACCGGTTGTCCGTCGTCGTCGGAGTCGTCGCCGGAGTGGTCGTCGGAGTCGTCGCCGGAGTCGTCACCGGGGTCGTCGCCGGAGTCGGTATGGACCTTCGGCTCCGGCTGTGGAAGCACGACGCCATCGACGATGTCAAGGTGTAGCGAGACCTCGGCGGCGGCGACGGCAACCTCTGTCTCCATCTTCACGCCGTGCGCCGGTGCTTCCGCAGCGCCGGCATCAGCACTCCCTCCAATGGGGCGCTTTGGCGGCATCCTCATATACAGACAGCGGTGAGGACTGAGAGTGGCGTCGAGGATGCAGGCGGAGAGAGAGGATTGTGTGTACGGCGAAGATGGGGGGTGCGGCCGCTCGGGCGTGTGATTAATATGGAGTGGTGGGGGAGATGCGGTCGGCGGTCAAACCGCTGGCTCGCCTCCCGGTGAGCCTGCGCACCGGACTGCTGGCATGCCTACCGTCATTTCACACAGCTACTCACACGCCTCCCAATGACACTGCACAGCAAGCATGCCTCCTGTCAATTCACACACCTGCACGCACGCCTCCCGGTCTGCCTGCGCGGCGGACTGGTCGCATGCGTCCCGTCAACTCGTGCCTGCTCGCACGACACAAGGGTCGCGTGGCGGCACGTATATTGTTTTTCTATTTTGATGATTAATGTTGCCGCTTTATTGCTTAACCGAAGCATGGCACGTATCCATTGTTGGTCTAACGCCCACGGTTCGAATAAATAATCTGTTTGCGATATTGGTTCCCAATAATTAATAATCTCCCGTCTGTAAGAAGATAAAAATTACATCAAAACTTGTCTCAAATTTGACAAAAAAGTACGATACCACAGTGTATTGGTGTCCATATGACAACACGATAAGTTTCATGAATTTCAAATAAGTTTTGGATGTACTAGATTTTAAAAATCAAGATTCTCAATGTTTGAAATTTCTTGCACGGGGAGTAAACATGCACCCAGTGAGACACATGTGTTTTTCCAATCCATTTAGGTGCACTGTCACGTGTGCATGTAGATCAAATTTGATTTTTGCACACTATACCCCTAGAAAATAATCAATGTACTAAAACGTCTTAATGATATCTGGTTTTTTTTTTCAAATTTAAAACGTCCCTCCTTTGGTAACATATGTTCATTGCGGGAAAATTTAACATGCATCGTAGTTGCGGTGGATGTGCGGTGTGTGTGTGTGTGTGCGTCTAGGGTGGGGGGGCTTGCAGTACACTACGAGTCATGAGCCACCGTGTGGGTTGAACATTTTGTGAGGCAGGTCCCACATCAAAATCGTGAATTCGTTATTTAAAACATTACACAACCATTTCATACATACATGTTTGGGCCACATGCAGTCGGTGGTTGTCCTACACAACACTCACTCGCGTGTGACGCTTTCTGTGGGCCCGCGAGGTCGTCATCCATCACTTCGACCAACAGCCGACAGAGAGGTTTATTTGACCAGCAAGGTTGATTCTTTTTAGTTTGTGTTACGGTGGGAGTATATAGTACGCGTTGAAGAGGTGGGAGGGGACCAGCATATATACTACGTACGCGTCTGTGAACACACCTCACTCAGTGTCGGGACTTTTCGGTTTCCGAGGCATGTGCCACATCAAAGTTGTGCATTGGCTACTCAAACATCACACAACACCTCTTTGGGCCACATGCATATATATGCAGACGGTGGTTATCCTAGGACACTCACGTGTGATGCTTCCATCTGTGGGCCCGCAAGGTCGTCGTCCATGCATGCATCACTTTGACCTACATCGGGAGAGGTTAATTAATTTCACCATCAAGGAGGATTCATTTTGGTTTGTATTATAGTAGGAGCATATATATATAGTATGCGTCGAAGAGGGGGAAGGGGACCAGCATATGTAGTACGCTTCATGAACCTCGCTCTGTGTGGGGACTTTACGGTTTTTGAGGCATGTGCCACATCTAAGTTGTGCATTTTGGGTATTCAAACATCACAACCACACACACCTCTCCATACATATGTTTGGCCACATGCAAAGTGATGGCGGTTGTCCTCTGGCACCCACTCACGCGGTTATCAGCGATATCGATGCTTTCCACCTGTGGGCCAGCTTGGTCCATCACTACTTTGCTCGACAACGAGAGAGGTTAATTTGACTTAGGAGGGGATTATTTTTTGGTTTGTATTACGGTATATATATAGGTCATGCTCTGGGATGACATGATATAGATTGAGCACACATGCATGTGTACGCATGAATCCCTCCCACCGAGTCGAAGTGGGCAGTACCACGACACGTCATGAACCGATCTCGCTCTGTGTGGGGACTGTACGATTTTCGATGCATGCGCCACATCAATGTGCATGGTATTCAAACATGCACGCATCACCTCCATACATACATATGCATGCATTGGTTGTCTTCGAACGGTAAACTCCCTCACGTGGTTATCGGCGACAAGCCTATATGTTCGTGGGCCCGTGTGGACATCCATGATCACTTTGACCGACAACGAGATAGGTTACCATGGTGGATTCTTCCTTTGGTTTGTGTTATCATAGTAGGTCATGGTGGGATTTAGACCTAAGTTTGAGTGCATACTATGCATGCATGCATGAATCCCTGTCATCGGCTCGAAGTGTGGTGTGACATACATGCATACAATGCGTCGTCAACTAATCCTCGCTCCGTGTGGGGATTTCTGGTTCCAAAGCATGGTGCCACAACAAAGTTGTTCCATTGTGTATTCAAACATCAACACTCCATACATATGTTTGGGCCACACGCAGGCAGTGGTTGTCTTCGGGGACTAGCTACGTGTGTGATTATTGGCGAGCTAGCCCATCTCTGGGGTTGCATGGACGTCCATCACTTTGACCAACAACAAGAGAGAGGTTGTACAACCAAGGTGGATTCTTCTTGGTCTGTTTTACGATACATCTTGGTGAGATGCCCTCTCCTGCCGACTAAAAGTGTGTGTGTGTGTGTGTGTGTGTGATGGGGGGGGGGATGCTAAGTCGCACTTTGCTAGGTGAACCTCCGTTGGGGCGGGCATGCGTTCATAGCTTAGGATTCCCCTCCTGCCGACACGCGGGGGGGGGGGGGGGGGGGGGGGAAGCAATACCTTGCGCTTTGTGAGATAGGTGCCACATCAGAGTTGTGCATTTGGTATTTGAACATCAAACCACCCTTCATACATATATTTGGTCCACATGCAAGTGTGTTCGTGTTCTGACCCTTTCCCGCGTCATTTTTGCCAAATTTATGAACATTAGACTAGTCGAATGATGCAACAAACACGGTTCACTCACACTAACCATGTGCCACGCCGGTGCCCCTTTCACGCACATCAGCACAGTACATTGGGCTCCACGAGGCTTCTCCTCTCAAAAATATCTACCCGCCTGCAGACTTTTTTGTTTGATAACACACGGTTGTTATGTTTCGACCGTGTGTGATGTTTGTTGTTCCCGCTCCTGCCTAATTCCCTCAAAAATATCTGCCCGGCTCGAGGGTTTTTCTGTTTCATAACACACGGTTGTTATTTTGGGACCGTGTGTGATGCACCATCATCCAAATTTTCAATAGCCCCGGCATTTTACTCCCGCAGAGTAAAATTTTCAGTAGCCGCATCATTTCCCCAAACACCCCCCCTCCACACACCCCCCCAAAAACTCCTCGGGCGCGTGCGCGCGCGCGCGCACACACACACACACACACACCACAACCCCTCCCTCGCTCGAAACCCTAGCAAGGTCGTCGCTGCCGCCGCCGCAAGGCCTCCATTGTCAACATCAGCCAGTTTGCCCATGCATCTTACCCACCGATCTCCATACCCTAGCCGCCCTGAGTTTCTTAGATGATGCCTGCCAAACGCCCCTTTCCCACAGATCCCCATCCCCCACTTCAGAGAGTCGCAACCTAAGCCCGGCTACGCTTCCCATGGAGCTCGAGGAGCGACTGGCCCAAAAGAGGTGTATCACGGCCTCTTCGCCCGATGTCGCCGAGGAAGCTAACGACCATTACTGGCCGCAAGCTCTCAATCAGCGGGCTAGAGTATGCGGGTATGTCGCGGACGCCGGCTACGACATCGAGGTCGTCGACAATGATGGCCTGACATGGGCTATGTCACAGGTTATGTGGCCCACCCCCAACCCCTCGGGTTCAACCGCCGTCGATCTCATCCATGGCCCCGCCGCTGATCTCCTTTGGCTCGCTGTCAAGAATTTGCCATCCTACATCGCCATCGAGCCCCTTTTGTCATTTCTAAAGGACACGTTCTGCGACGCTAGCTTGGGGTCCACAGCTTCCATGTCAGACCTCATCGACAGCGACCATGAGGAGGGCACCCTCTCCGACTTTTCCAAGGGGAAAGAGCCCATCTGCGACATCAGGGAGGGCACCCTACAGCCGTGCTCTTCCAAGGGGAAGTAGCCCATCTGCGACCACATGAAGTGTGCCCAGGGTCCATGCTCTTCCCACGGGAATGAGCCCATCTATGACAAGTGAGGAAACCCATGATTTGTTTTGCCGTGCCTCTTCACAGGGGGGAACCCATGATTTGTTTTGTCGAGTCCCTTTTGTAGTGTCGTGAGAATATGTCTAGTTTTAATTGCTATATTTGGTTGTTTGCATTATGCCTTGTTTATTTTAGTTGTTCACAATCTGATGCTCTATATGTGCAACTATTTACTGTGCAGTACATTTCATCAATACCTGTTTTAAACATACCGATAGGAATGCATATATTTGCTTGTTGTTAAGCCTGTTATAGCTAGCATATGGCTCTTTTAAAGTTTTTTGGTTGCTCGGCTGTTTGTAGTTAGCATATCTTTGGTTGTTCGTAGTATGCCTTGTTTATTCCAGTTATTCACAACATGATGTTCTATATGTGCAAGTATGAACTGTGCAATTCAATTTCATCAATACCTGTTTCAACAATACCACTATGAATGACTACATCTGGTTGCTGTTAAGCATGTTGTAGTTAACATGCCTTTCCATTTTTATTTAACAATAACCAGTGTACTTAGACCGGCACAATACGAGTTTGAATGACTATATTTGCTTGTTGTTAGATGTTAGGCATGTTGCAGTTAACACACCTTTCCACTTCTTTTTTTGCTTAACTAGCGTGCTTAAACCTGCACACTAAAGCTATCGTTCGGAGATTATTTTGTCTGCCATGGATATATTTGGTTGATGTTTAGCCTGTTGTGCTTAACATGCCTCTCGATGTACTTACACAGGACAATTTTGGGAATGACTACTGTTTTCCATTGAGGTTAGTTTCATCCCATGGCTTATATATACTCACTGTTCAGGGTATCGGTAGCTGGTACCATATAGGCCGGGGTCTGATAAGGGACTAATCGGTGAATCAGACTTTTAACTGAATATATCTGTAACCCATTTATCGGTAGGTTAATTAGGGCCATATCTAATATATCTTAGGATACATAGCAACATGCACTGTACTAAATGTCTACATATGCAATCCTAGGCTGCATAGCAACAAGGAAGAGTGTTACCTTAATGTTCTGATGATGTCTAGATATACGTAGAAGAGCAGCAGCAACAATAACAACAGCAGCAGTTAATCAGCTGATAATTTGTAAAAATGCAATAAACTCCCTTCGGCCCATAATATAAGATGTTAGTTCATCCAATATGTGAGTATAGTGGATGTTATAAGATATTATATAATGGGACACAGGGAGTATTGTACTACATCATTGTGCAATTGTTGTTTAGCTTCTAATATTAACTTGGTGCTTTTAGGTACATATGTCATTGGTAAAGATCCGCGCTTCGACCCTTTCTGCGTATGGGACAATGAGATATTGATGAACCAGCATCAAGTGAGGAAGCTGATAAAGATTGTTAGTAAAATGGGTCAAAAGATGGCAATTAAACTATTTGTTTACACTTTATCCAAGACAACAACGAACTGCAGGATGGTAAGTAAGAACTTTGCAGCCTTCTTTTTACTTTCCATAATGAGTTGTGTTAGATGACAATGTGTGAATCTTTTTCCTTTGTAGTGGTTCCCAAAGCAGTTTACTCAAGATTACCTCTCAAACTACATGATTGGTGGGCATGCAAAGGTTAAAGTATTTCTACCAGAACACGATGACTATCTAGATGTGTTCATGAAGATAGTGAATGATGGGCAGTCGGCCATCACAAGGGGTTGGACTAGAGTCATGCGTGCCTTCTGCATGGAGGAGGGCACAATATGGGCATTCCGCTTCACCTTGTTCAGCAACCAGAATGTATTTTGCCTCTTTCTTTACCGTCTTTAATAGTACAAGTATACAACCGTGGTTCATCATTCTTTATTTGGTGCTTATGTAATTCTTGAACATATGTACCTGTGAATCGAATAATGTATTTGTTGTTTGAACCTGATGGATATGCATAAAGCTATAGCATACTTTCAAATTCAAATCTGGTACAATTTTAAATAGCAGCAATTAAATTACGGTGAAATTATGCTCTGCAGGTCGTTACAGCGCACACGGTCGGTAAAACACAAACGTTTGTGATATACACCATAATCTGGCACGGTTCACAGAGAGGAAGCGTGTGCGATCATGCGCACAGTTGCCGTTTGCAAAGTGTGTGTGATGTCAGACAATATCACAAACGGTGTGGGCAAACTAAACGTTTGTGATAGTTGCCTTATCGTACACGATTTGCAATCATGAACTGTTTCCGATGTCGTACGCATCATAACACTACAAAAAAAACACATCCGTGACATTTTGGGCCAAACGATTTTTTTTCTGTCATGCTTATGGCACTTCTATGACGATAATTGTGACAAAAGCACGTATCATCATAGATGTGGTGGGCTCCTACTTCTATGACAAAAAATCATGACAGAAAATGGGCTTTTCATCCTGGGCGGGCCGGAGACGCACCTGCATGACATTCTTTGGGCCGTCCATGATGGAAAAAATCGTGGTAGAAGCGAGGGCGAGGAAAATTTCGGGGAGTTCCCGGTTACGGTGGGTGGTCGGGGTCGAGCGATGCACGGAGGTTTGCGCATTTTTCTCGTATACGTACGCGCGTGTGTGCGAGGCGTTGGGCTCTAAACTGAACCCGAGCGAGGCGTTCGCTTACTGAACCCGAGCGATTGCACTAGCTAGCTACATTACTGAACCCGAGCGATCGATCCCTTGGCTGTTAACTGAATCCGAGCGATTCCTTCGCTACTGCTGCTAACTGAACCCGAGCGATCGATCGACTACTGCTGCTACTTACTGAAGTGGATCGAACATGGGGGTTGGTTGAACGAGTCGAGACGTAAGTGGTTGGGGTTGGATGAACAGTTCCCGGTGGGGGTTGGATGAACAGGACCCCGTGGTAGTATAGGCCATTGCCGCTGGATGAACAGGACCCCGGGAGGAGGCCAACACAGCCGAGCTGGTTGGGGTGGATAAACAGGACCCCGTGGAGGGCTGGTTGAATAGTAGCCGGCGGGGGGCTGGATGAATAGTAGCTCATGGAAGAACAGTAGCTGGTGGAGGCAGGAGGAAGACGCGGTGGATGAATAGTGTAGGTGGAGGCTGAAGGAAGTCGGCGGTGGGTGAACAGTAGCCCGTGGGGTCCCATTTTGCGGTACGCCACACCCCTCCCGATGAACAAGACCCCCGTTTCGACCGTAGCGCTCGAACACAAGTCTGTTTCCTCCGTTTTGCGGTACGCCAGACCCCTCCCGATGAACAGGATCCCGTTTCGACCGTAGCCGGTCGAACAGAAGGCCGTTTCCTCTGTACTGTGGTACGCCAGACCCCGTTTCGGCTGTTCCGTCCAAGCCGGTTGGCTCCTGATGAACATGATGCATTCCGTTGCCTCCCGATGAACACGACACATTCCGTTGCCTCCCGATGAACACGACGCAGTTTCTCCGCTCTGACCCAGCCGGTTGGCTTCCGATGAACAGGATGCCATTGCTGCCGTCCGTTGCCTCTCCATGTACACGTGCCCTGGTCGTACGTATGCGCGAGTAGCTAGGCGTCCGAGACCCCGCCCATATATATGTACGTGGCCATATTTTGGGCATGTGGTTGTACGTACATGTACACGGTTTAGAAGGGACTGCCTGAACTGCTACGTCGGGGGCTCTACTACTAGACGTGCTGCTGATTGCTCGGCCACGGTTCATCGTTGCAGAGAGACCGATCGACCAGTATGTACATACACGTTCGCGGCCAGACAGACAATGTTACGTACGCTTCGACCGGGTGGGTCCCAACTGTCATGGTGGATAAGGACGCACTTCCTTCCGTGTAAAGCTATAGCTGGTGGGTCCTAGCTGTCAGGGGGAGGAATCATTTTTTCGCGTAAAATGGAGGCCATGGACCCAGCTGTCAGCCTCTCCACGTACAGTCCTTTTCTGATGTAAGTCGTTCCTTGACCACGTTGACCTCGCCGCGGTGAGAGCACCAAGGCGGTGGACGACGGTGAGGCCTAGGAAGGGAATGACCCGGAGCCGGGGAAGACTCGGCAGTTGTTCCCATGCGGAGGGGAGTATGAGGGTTTACTGGTTGGGCTGCAGTGTGAGGCTGCCATCGCTGGAGAATAACAGGAGGTCTAGGTGAGTACAGGGATGGCCAGGCCAGCGATGGGAGTAGGTTGGGGCGGTGAGGCCTGCGCGGCAGCAGAGCCGGCCACGGGAGGCAGGAGCAGGTGACATGACCGGCGCTGGTTTGGGCGACTGGAGCAAGAAGACCACAGGTTGAAGAAGCACTACAACCGTTGGATGGACATCGTACGGTCATTGGAGCTAGAATCGTTCATATTGACTAAGTTGACAAAGCCCTCCGTCCGCGTCAATTTAGTAGGCCCACAAGTCAGCCTCCAACTATGGTGGGTCCCAGCTAGCAGGGGGAGTATTCATTTTTTGTGTGTAATAAGGAGGCACTTCCTTGCGTGCGAAGATATAGCTGGTGGGTCTGAGCTGTCAGCGGGAGGAACATTTTTTTCATGAAATACAGAGGCCCTTCCAGTGGGTCCCCGCTGTCAGGTGGAGGAATCATTATTTTGCGCGTAATAAGGAGGCACTTCCTTGCGTGCAGTCGTGGACCCAACTATCAGCCTCTCCACGTATAGTCCTCTTTCGATGGATGTCGTTCATTGACCATGTTGACCACGCCGCGCCGAGAGCACCAGGGCGGTGGACGTCGGTGAGGCCTAGGAAGGGAACGACATGGAGACAGGGAAGACTCGGAAGTTGTTTCCCACGCGGAGGGGAGTACGAGGGTTTACTAGTTCGTCTGCTGTCGCCGGAGAATAACAACAGGTGTGGGTGAGTAGAGGGATGGCCAGGCCAGCGATGGGAGTAGGGTGGGGCGGTGAGGCCTGCGCAGCAGCATAGCCGGCCACGGGAGGAGGGAGCAGGCAGTCCCGCCGGTGCTGGTTTGAGCGGCTGGAGCGGGAAGAGCAGAGATTGAAGAAGCATAACAACGGTTGGATGGACATCCAACAGTAACTGCTCTCATGTGTTGACTAAGTTGACAAGGCCTTGCGTGCGCGTCAACCTTTTTCTAGGAAAGCGTACGCGTCAACCTAGTAGGCCCACAAGTCAGCCACAAATATGGGGAAAACAGCATACAACCCATCTGTCATTAATGCTAATAAATGTATAGCCCATTGGCTAATTCTTAAGGATTTTTTTGAAGCCCATATTCTTTTTGTTACCATTACAGCTCATATTCTGGCCACGGTTAAAAATTCAACGAAATTTTAATATTTCGGTGCGGTCTGAATGGTTTTTAATCCTGAAATTTCAAATCACATTCAAACTAATTTAAAAATAATAAATTTATATCAATTTAAAATCCAACATAATTTTCCCCGCAAAAAAAATTAAATTCGAAATGTCAAAATCTTAAAAAAAAGATATTTGAAACTAATTGCCGGTTTGTTGCGTTTTTAAAATTTACATCCCATTTCTTACTACTTCATTTTCTGGGCAAGCGAATACATCGCTCTCACCTTGAAAGATTTCCAGCCCAACAGGGCTGAGAAAGCAAGTAGGCCTCTGTTGGGTATTTCTTTAAAAAATGTAGAACTGGGCTAGCCATTTTCAGAAAGAAAAAAACACAACTGGGCTCATGATGTGGTAAACATAAAATAAAACCCTGGCTAGACGGGCCACAGCCCCCGCACAGCCCCGTTGTTACCCTGATCCGTATCTAAAACTAGTAAATAACAACTACTTGTTCCTCAAAAAAAGTAAATAATAACTGCGCGACCTACTGGGTCCCTGGTGTCAGCCGCTCGTTGTGTAATTCTCTCATTTATTGACTACGTTGACAATGGCATGGGCCCCAGATGTCCAACCATTAGGAGGAATCGTTTTTTGGGGCTTGTAATAACGAGGCACTTGCTTGCGTACTGCCATGACCCTGGTGGGTCCCTACTGTCATCCTCTCCATGTACAGTCATCTCATTCCTCTTGGTTGTTGACCACGTTGACAACGCCAGACGGCGGCGCACCGCGCACGGCGAGCGAACCAAGGCGGAGGACTACAGCGAGGCCTCGGACGGAACAAACAGGAGCCGTGGAAGATGCAGGCGGAGGGGAGTACGAGGGTTGACTGGTTCAGGTGCGGGTGCGTGTTGGGGCTGACGTCGCCGGAGAATAATAGGACGTGTGGGGGAATAGAGGGATGGACTGGCCAATGTTTGAGGGTACGGTAGTGCGGCGGAGGCGCAGCCAGCCGTGGGAGGAGGGAGCAGGCGGAACCGACGGGGTGGTTTTGTTTGGGCGGCTGGAGGAAGAAGAGAAGAGATAGAAGATACATGACAGATGTTGGATGTCAATCCAACGGCTGGTAGGCAGAATCGTTTGTTGACTAGTAAGTCGACACCACCTTGGATAGGCTTTTTCCTTGTGGGTCCCAAATGTTAGAATCCAAATCTGTCACGGCCATGCAGCCTTTCTTATGAAAATATACAGCCCATTTGGTGTGCTAGTTCAAAATAAGTTTGTGGGTGCTGGTGGGGGCTAATCACTTGGGTTCTGTAATGCAAAGTGAGCTCAAGCAGCTGGCAAGAGTGATGTTATTTCCCTTGGTTGGGATTTGGTACAATATTTCTCTCTTTAATAAAGGAAATGGCAAGCCATTTGCCTTGTTTGAAAGGAAATATGACAGTCACAACCTAGTTGAAAAGGGCAACAACATCTAACTCAAGCTTACAAACGGTACAAAAGCCCAAGGATTAATTGTTCATCAGGTTTAGACAAAACCCAGACTGAACATGCATGGCAATAACATCTAACCCAACCATTGTTTTTCGCAGTCACAAACAAATGGGTCGGTCTGATCCATAAAATCAACATCATGTGCCAAAAAGTTTACTGGCATATGACGACAAGTTGTTGTAAATAGAAGCTGAGCACGTTCAGAAGCCCATTTGTCGACCTGAAACTTCTTTTTTGCTGTTCAACATATCCATCCGTGAGAAATTTCTTGTTGAAAAACTTAAGCCTCATGGACAATAGTAACCTCGCATTCAACAGGAAGAATGCGACGAAGTTTCTGTTTGCCTGATTGGATGCATAACCTTCCATCGTTATTGTCCTCAAACGAATGTCATGAGAACTGAGAAAATCCTGGTGCTTATTACGCCACCGATTGGTTATATGTTTTTCTCCATGTGTTACTGCCTACGTAGACATGAAGATTGAAAACAGTTAAGGTCTAAAAAAAGAGTATGTCGATAAAGCGACAGCCGAACGGTAATTCTAGTACAATATATATGGGCTTTCAATTCGCATGAAATAGTCACCTCTACATACAAATTCTCCAGACATGGAAAGCATCATAGCAAGCCAATAATTTTGTTCATATCAATACTAAACATTCCGATATATAAGATCTTGACAGAATCCAACACCATTGATAGGCTATCGATGGATGAACTCTTCATTGAGCATATAACATAATATTAGTATCCAAAGTGTACTCCAAGATGATATAAAACTTATGCGCACAAATGAAAAATGCAGCTTGTGATTACAAAAGTGTAGATGATAATATACAGTACCTGAATAAGTGTGGACCCAAACACCATGTCGTGATGTTCAAACGGATCATGAATTACACCCAAGGCCTCAAGTTTAGCCGCAGAGATGACAGTTATTTGCGAAGGTTTATAACAATAATCAAGGAGCAACCTTTCAAGTGAAGGTGCATCTTCGATGATGAGTTGTTGTCCTTCAAAATAAATTCCAATGCTTTTAAAGTGAGGCGACTTTATTTGGAGATAATGGATACATATTTCTAATCCGAAAACAAGCAGCAAGCGCTCCAGGACAAGGCAACCGTATTGGATGATGCTATGTAGTGAGGCCTCCGACAGATCAACCACCACAAGCGAAAGTCTTTTAGCAGTGGGAGTCGAATCATTAGTACCAGATTGTCTGGTAGATGGCACCGGGCTATGGTGAGGGTGTGGAGAGAGGAGGAAAACCATGAGATGGACAACGGTGGTGTGGGCACAAATACATGGAGTTGGGACCGCGTCATATATTTTTCGTAGTAATGGTAGAACTCAAGCTGCTGGAGTTTTTCGAATTCAGTGGATGTCAGCCAGGCATACACCGTGCAGGGTGTGGAGAGCAGGTAGCATGTCGGGATGCAGAGGTGTTGAACGGGCCCCTGGTGGGAGGAGACGATGGCTTTGAGGAGTTCAAATTCAGGAAGGACATATATCTGAAGATAGTCAAGATTAAGAGGCGCAATGTGCCAGAGAGTGCGCCACCGAGATGCAAGGACTTGTGTGCGACAGCCATCCTTGGTGGGGAGAAGGGAGATGATCTCCCCAAGAATGTCGTCTAGGAGATTGCTGATGTGGTCCACCGGAGATTCTATGGGTTCCTCAGATCCGGGTGGGGGGGCTCGCCGCTTCTCCCCGAGCTGCTGGGTGCGGGATCTACAACCGACATCGCCACTGGCAGGAGCCTCATCTTCTTGGCGCTGGGGCCAGCCGACTCCATTTTCCTTGCGGGCATCGCGCCGAGCTCACGGGTTTGAGCAGAGTAGCGAGAGACGAGCCTAGTGGTAGTGCGAGTGGGGAAGAAGGATGGCTGGGGTTTTCTGTAGGAGCGAGGAAGAAGAGGAACATGCGTTTTCTGTATGAGTGAGGAAGAAGGTGAGCGGGGGTTTTCTGTAGTACGAGTGAGGAAGATGGGGAGCGGGGGGAATTGGGGGGAGATGGAAGCGGGAGAGTCCAGCGAGCTACAGTAAGTGGAGGCGATGAGGAAGGAGGGTTTTTCTGGGATCGCCCCTCTTCAAGAAATATGGGCTTTTCCTCGCAAAAAACAAAAACAAATGGGCTTTAAGACGGATAGGCTTTTGTATCGACCTAGTCGGCTGCCCGTGTTTCGTACTGGATGGCCTTGTACTAGAGGCAGCCCATTAGAGACACTCTCCAGCTCTCCAGCTTATTGCCCATTCGAAAGAAAAAAAGAGACGCCTTCAGCTTATGGCTACTCATCGGTAACCTTTTTTAACTTGGAAAAAGGTTATAGCTCCTTCTCTGGCCGGCTTGGCATCCACCAAATTAGAGGATGCGGCACTGCATGCAGACACTCACACTGGTCGTAGCGCGGCAAAATGAGGTGTCAAATAACAGGCCTACAATATACTTACTAGATTGTAAAGGTTCACATGCTAGTCAACATTCACATTAAACTAAGCTTCAGAAGATACGGTATGCATACTAACATTCACAAGCACAAAAGTTCAGCATGTTTATGCATCTCAATGATTCACCATACTATAACCAATACAAAGCTGTGAGAAGGTGTAGAAATAAAGAAAAATGATCGATGCTTCTCTGAGCAAAGGGCCTCCCTGCGCACGCATTAATTTCTTGCACTGCTTGTTTGCTCCTCCACACATGACAGGATCGTTCTGCACTGCAATCAGCAAGTCAATGTATGAATAAGCTTATTTCCTCTTGCGGTGGTCATTGTACCTAGTTACGAATGTAGGAATACCTGGAGCACCATGAGGTTAGCCGATAGTAGGTAGATGCAGCCATATAATTTTGTGCGGTGCTACCAAAATTGAGGTTTGTGTCCCTTCCCCTTCTTATGAGAATTCTTCTTGAAGTTGGTAGAATGTGACGGCTTGTTCTTTGCATCAAACTTGCCTTTCCCCTGAGATTTGTTCTTGTTGTTTTTGGGCTTGTTAGGCTGGAAGTTCTTCTTGTGTACCATGTGGGCACTAGAAGCTCCCTCGGCGACTCGAGCACGTGTGTCTTTTGCTCTTGCCTTCTCTTCAAAACAAGAGTGATAATGAGATCCGAAACAGAAAACTCATGTCTCTTGTTTTTCAGAGAAGTAGCAAAATTGTTCCACGAAGGTGGAAGCTTGGCAATGATGGTCCCAGTAACAAATTTGTCCGGCAACACACACTTAAAGTACTCAAGTTCCTTAGCGAGTGATTGTATCTCATGAGCCTGCTGAACAACAGAGCGCTCATCAGTCATCTTGTAGCCACAGAATTGCTCCATGACGTACAACTCGCTGCCAGCGCCCGAGGCCCCAAACGTGGCCTCGAGAGCAGCCCACATGTCTTTGCCGCTGTCAAACGACATATATGAATCCAAAATGGAATCGTCAAGAACACTCAGAAGGGCGGCTTTGAAGAGGGTATCCATGTTCTCAAAAGCCTCCCGCTGTGCAGGATTAAGATCGCCCTCATGCTTTCCCTTAGTGGCGTCATAGTAGTACATGATCTAAAACTAGTATACTGCTCTCGTGCGCCACCTTTTATATTGCACCCCCTTAAAGGTAGGCGGCTTCAAAAGCGTAGCAAAACCACTCAGGGTAAATTGCCTATAATCAGGTTTTTGAATTGGATTGTTGAATATATGAGCAATTTACTATGAGATTTAATCCGAATCAACAGTAAATAGATCATGACGACAATTGCAAAGATCAAAGTAATGATGCGGACTAAACCAGGAGGGCAGAATCACATACTGTGCAGCAGGAGCAGAACCGCTGTGGTTGATGTTGTCACTCATGTCGTTGATGAAGAGGTTACCGAGGTCGGGGAAGAAGGTTGTCGTTGAGGAAGTCATCGCTGGCAGCAGTCGCACGAGTGTGCTCCCCAAAAACCTGATCGCCCCTCTCCCATACAGGATCATGAAAGGCGGGGTTCCGGAGGACTGTTGTCCCTTCTCGGGGTGCACGCCGGAAGGAGGGATGGAGAAGACTTGCGTGGCGGCGCTATGATCTGGAACGGTGCAAAACCATATGATACAGCGGCGGCTAGGGTAGAGCCTGTCAAGTTGGTCGTGCGAGTAAGAGCAAGTATAATAGTAGGCCTTTGGCCCAAACCCCACGTCCAAGCCAATAATAGCCCCACTATCCAAAAGAATCAGAAACGGCTGAGTAATTAAGGCGTCCGTTAATTATTAATTAATGACTTAATAAATTTTCCGACCAACAAAAATATAGACAACGTGCACAGCTTTTGTCCTTGGACAGGCTCATTTCCGAAGAGCGCGCGTGTAGGTTTCCTATTATCATGCTCATGCAAATGCTAGAATAGATCACATTATAAAGTGGTGCAACTCACACTCACCTAGCAGTATGGGACTCCCCGGCTTAAAAAATAAGCCGCTCTCTAAGTTTGTTGAGACTTCTAAATTAGTTATCCCATAACTAACTCAGAAGCCCCGATGAACAAGAGAGGCGGCTTATGGGAAAAGTTGGGGAGGGGGTGGCTTATTTTTTAAGCTGCCAAAAGAACTGGCCCTAAACTTTAGTCTCACTCACACCACACCATGCTCTAAGAGCATGGTTAATAGTATAGCCCACATCCGGCTACATGAAGTTGACACATCATCTAGAGCCAACCTAATAGCCTGCTAGTACAATAGTTAGTCCCTTTAGTATACTATATCATTAATACATGGCCCCACCTTTTGTCTCACAAAGTATGTTGGAGCTCGTGCTACAACTGGCTACAAGCTTACAGGTCGCTTCTCTTCTCTCTCCTCTTCTCTCCTTCAACTAAGCACAAATACTATATGTCAAGACCGGTTTTCCAATAAAACATTTATTGAAAAATTGCCCCTTTCGTCAGACCAGTATAGAAAAATCCCCCTTACTGGTAGACAAATCCTTGATACAGAAATCCAGAAGTACTAAATATTATACGGGGTTGAGCTGAGGCTGCTCAACAATTTATTACAAGCACGCCAATATTACACATAAAGGCAGATATGACACAAAGGGTGTGGTGGCATAACTACTGACTCGCAATAAAAGTGGTGGTGGATATGTCACAGTGAAGAGGGTGACATGACTCCAAAATCTTACAACTCATCAAGCGCCGGAGTGAGGCTCGATGATTTTATTTAGGGTAGCGGAAGCATATATAATACAAGTGACCAACTCCAGGATCGCAAGGGACTGACTGGGACTCCTCTAGGCATCGGACTCGCTATCGTACTCTTCATCCATAAGATCGCCTTCGTCAACATCTGGCCAAATCAACAAGCCAGGTGAGTACTTTGAATGTACTCGCAAGACAGTTTGGACATAAGATATAACAAATGCAAACATGATGCACATGAGCAGATTAGTAATACACACTCAGGTAATAAATTTGCACTGCAAGATAAATAAAAAGGAAGTCAGGCGGTAGTCCTCCCGAAATCCCAATAAAATAGCTGAAGACCGATCGGGTGTCTAAAGCGACACCTCGAAAGGTCAAAATAAATTAACATGCCGCAGTCGGGCGTCAGGGCGACACCACATAAAGGGCTTATACTGAAAAGTAAATGACAGTTCGTGCCACAGTCGGACGTCTGAGCGACATCTCAGAAAGGGCTTATGATGGAAGTAAATAACAAGAATGCCACAGTCGGACGTCTGAGCAACATCTCATAAAGGTCTTATATCAAAAGTAAATAACAAGAATGCCACAGTCGGACGTGTGAGCGACATCTCATAAAGGGCTTATAATCAAAAGTAAATAACAAGAATGCCACAGTCGACGTCTGAGCGACATCTCATAAAGGGCTTATATCAAAAGTAATAACAAAGAATCCACAGTCGGACGTCTGAGCGAACTCTCATAAAGGGCTTATAATCAAAATAAATAACAAGAATGCCACAATCGGATTCTGAGCGACATCACATAAAGGGCTTATATTTCGTCATTCGAATTCAAGTAGTCCATGAAGGTACATAATCCCAAGGAATATTCGGTACTAATAATAAAACCGGTTAGTCCATCCACAGTAATAGACATGGTCAGCCGGGTTTACCACTGTCAGTTAACATGCTTGTTCTCCGGAGACTGTCACTGAGACTGACACTGAGACTGACACTGATCTGTTAATCAACGTCCTTGACCATGGACATGGTTACTCGAATGGTTTTGACTCTGCAGAGTTTGTACTCTTTACCCACAGCCAACGGATTTCAGTAGTCACAAAGGACTAGTTCCGTTTACGGTATTTTAGAAGAAAACACATCTAACCAGTACACACCCATTCCACATCCTGCTGCCAGGAATCACCCTAGGCAACGTTCAAGAAAAACTCTAAGACGGGGAGGCCAACACCTCGAATAGCATGGGATCAAATTTATATCGCGCGCTCTAAGGGGTGCCCCCCTCTCGGTCCCAACCGGAAACACCCATGCCCCCTGACCGGATGACGGGCTTTAATCCAGGGCCATGGAACCCTCATTCCGGCCCCTCTATTTGGTGTGTACCTGGAAAGAGGTTTGCAACTTACTAAACCACATTCTTTGCAGAAAACATGTGGTAGCACGAAAAGGGGACGAACGGGAACAAGACTTGATCCACGTTAATACTGGAGTTAAACAGTTGATATAGAACTGGCATGCTTCAACAATACCAGCTTGCAACCTATCATGCCACCACATGATCAGGTTATTTCACCATCTTATGAACACATCAAGTTTTGAAGCTCACTTGCAGCTTGCTTTGCATGAAATATAACATTCAACAAATGCTTATACAAACATGCCATGAGAAAACCACTCAAGCAAACATGAAAAACACTCATCATATCAAAGGTTCGAACATGCTTGCCTGGTTCGGAGTAGTCGGAGTCTAGCTCGGCGAAGTTGGCGGCACCGTCACTTCCTTCGGTATCTACGTTATAAAAAAAATCGGATACTAACGTAAATACCGTGCGTGCATAAAAATTGTTCCAAATTTTTTTCAAATAAATATGATAAAAAAACTAGACAGAAAATTAAAGATGACAGAAAAAGAATCAACTCAAAATCATCTTTTGTTTAAAAGTTATTAAGGTTTTAGTCCAGAGACTAATCTGCGATGAAACAGAAACTTTCCAGGGGGTAGATTGAAAAAAAATAGAAAACGCTTCGGTTGGAATACGCCTTCCAGAGAAAAAAAACGCACCCTACCCGAAGGCGCCAACAGAAAACGATTCGAAGAAGAAGAGGAGAGGCTGACGAGGGGGTCCCTCATGTCAGGTTTAAATCGGGCTCGCCAGCGCCAGAGAGCTTGCGGTGGACGCCGGCGACGATTCACGGCGAGCCAGAGGGAAAGGATGGTACCGGCGTGCTCAGGAGGTTGGCCCGCGTCGATGAGAGGTGGAAGGGATCGACGGGAAGCACCACGGCGACGGCCACTTCCTCTCCGGCGGACGGCGGCGTCGGGCGATGATGGATCTCACCGGATAGGGTTTTTGACTCCCAATTGAGTCTTGGGTTGGATGGGGTGGTCGACTAGAAAGTTACTGGCAAAGTTTGGGAAGCGGGGGTGCACTCACCAGAGAAGAATTTGCCGGAGCTCGAAGCGGATCGGGGCGGCCGGAGTCGGGGAAGAAGGCTCTCCCGAGGCCCTCTGATGAGCATGGCGAGGCTCTGAGGAGAGGAGGAGAGGTGCTGGGTCGAAAACGAGCTCGGGGGCATCTATTTATAGCTGGCCCGAGGTGGTTGCCGAGAACGGGATAACTCCGGCGAGCGATTACGGCGAGGCAGGGGTTGGACGGAAGGATTAGGCGACTGGGTGTCTTCGGATTGGTCCACTGGCACCATTCAAAGGTTAAACCTGGTTGGATTTGGCCTGCTCCTGTGGTCTCGGCGAGGCGGAGCTCAGGGGCTCGTCGGCGGCAGAGAGCGCGCTCTACGCTTCTCAGGCCACGACGATGGTTCTGCAGCGTGCTCAGAGCAGGAGGTGAACACGCGTAGGCCACCAGCTACTCGATGAAATGTTTGACGCACGTGGAAAATTTTTCTTGAGCTGAAACTTGGAGGGGTGGTCTCTTGCTGCATCCTGAGACTGCCTAAATTTTCTCAGAATTTTTGGAAAGGGAAAAGAATGAATTTCACCAAAAAGGGCAAATCTGGTCCAAACTTGCAGCAAGCAAATTTTGAAAAATTTGAACTGTGGACCAGCAGATCTTGATGGATCTAGGTTGAGGGTACTAAGGACTAGCCAGAGGAATTTATTTGGAACCAATACTCAAAGGAATCTGGCAGTTCCTTTGTAAAACACCAAGGTCCAAATAAATGACAGAAAAATTGTTTTGAGGTTAAAATAAATATAAATAAAATCTAAAGGAGGTTGAAACTTGCTGGAATTGGATGCTTGGCTTGACTCAAAGAAGGGAGGAGGGTTTTGGAAGAAAGTTTTCTACATAGGTCATGGCAAGAGAGTATTTTTGAATAGGGAAGTAGAAATCAAAAAATTATAGGAATTCTTTTTAATAAAAGAATTAGTAAAACAATCCCAGAGTATTTGTGTTGAACCAACACATGTTGAAAACCCTCAAGACCAAAATCAAGATTGGGAAGAACTCATAAAATATTTGCCATAAAAGATTTGAGAAGGAGAGTCCCCTTTTTTTTAGAAAAATTCAAATAACCTCCTTTAAATCAAATAAAGAATTTAATAAAAATCAAACCAAAATTTTGGGGTGTTACAGCACCTACCCCCTTAGGAAAAATCTCGTCCCCGAGATTTCAGCTGATCCTCAAATAGGTGTGGGTACTCTGCCTGAAGAAAATCCTCTCTTTCCCATGTTGCTTCATTCTCGGTGTGATTGCTCCACTGAACCTTGAAAAACTTAATTGTCTTCTGACGGGTCCATCTTTCAGACTCTTCCAATATTTTTATTGGACGTTCCCGGTAGGTGAGGTCTGGTTGTACGTCAATGTTCTCATGAGATACATGCTTCTCTGGATTGCTTACACATTTCCTCAACTGTGAGATGTGGAACACGTCATGGACGTCTGACAGTTCTTCAGGTAGGTCTAGCTGGTAGGCCACTGTGCCTCTTCGTGCAATTACACAGAAGGGTCCAATAAATCGTGGTGCCAGCTTCCCTTTAACTTTGAATCGTTGCAGGCCCCTCATAGGGGATACTCTTAGATACACATATTCACCGGGTTCAAAACTGACTTCACGATGTTTTTGATCGTAATAACTCTTTTGTCGGCTCTGGGCTATCTTGAGTCGATCCTTGATTTGTTTAACTTTATCCTCAGCTTCCTTGAGCATGTCTTGGCCGAAGATACGACTGTTTCCTGTCTCTGACCAATTTAATGGGGTACGGCATCTTCGCCCATATAAGGTTTCAAAAGGTGCCATTTGTAGACTGGCTTGGTAACTGTTGTTGTACGCGAACTCGGCATACGGCAAGCTTTCTTCCCAACTGGTTCCATAGGTGAGAACACATGCTCTTAGCATGTCTTCTAGAATTTGGTTCACACGTTCAGTCTGTCCTCCAGTCTGGGGGTGGTATGCTGTGCTGAATACTAGTTGAGTTCCCAGAGCTTGTTGTAAATGATCCCAAAATCTGGAGATGAATTGAGTGCCTCTGTCGGATATTATAGTCTTTGGAACTCCATGCAGACAAACAATACGGGAGAGATAAAGTTTGGCAAGCTTTTGAGTGGTGTGGGTTGTCTCTACTGGAATAAAATGTGCCACCTTGGTTAACCTATCTGTGATGACCCATATGGCATCATTTCCGTGTCGTGACCGAGGTAGTCCGACAATAAAATCCATTCCAATTTCGTCCCATTTCCATTCGGGTATCCTGTTTGGCTGTAATAGTCCTGCTGGTTTTTGGTGCTCGGCCTTAATGCGCTGACATGAATCACAACATGCAATGAATGTGGCAATATCCCTCTTCATACCGTGCCACCAAAAAATTTCCTGAATGTCCTTGTACATTTTGGTTCCTCCAGGGTGGATTGAATATGGAGCGGTGTGGCCTTCAGCCAAAATTTGCTGTTTGAGGTCCTCTACATTTGGTACGCAAAGCCTGTCTCCGTACCATAATATTCCCTCATCGTCTATGATGAATTCTGAGGCCTTGCCCAGACTCACTTTTCTTTTTATGCCTTCGATGTTGGGGTGTCCATGCTGAGCTTTCTTAATCTGTTCCATTAGGGTGGGCTATATTTCCAAATTTGACATAGTGCCTTCAGTGACCAACACCATGTTGAGTTTGGCAAACTCCCTCTGAAACTCAGGTCTCAAGTTTTGTAGACCGTCGTTGCCCGAGCTTGGGTTTCGGCTGAGAGCATCTACCACTACATTCACCTTTCCTGGATGGTAGTGAATGCCAACATCATAATCTTTCACTAATTCCAACCAACGTCGTTGTCGTAAATTGAGTTCTAGTTGTGTGAAAATATATTTGAGGCTTTTATGGTCCGTATATATTTCACAACGATTCCCAAGCAAAAAGTGTCTCCATTCTTTGAGTGCATGAATAACTGCTGCTAATTCCAAGTCATGAGTAGGATAATTTTCTTCATGCCTTCGTAGTTGCCTGGAAGCATATGCGACTACCTTGCCTTCTTGCATTAATACGCATCCGAGGCCTTTCCTGGATGCGTCGCAATATACTTCAAATTTTTTGTGTATGTCTGGCACGACTAATACTGGTGCTGTTGTTAATCTCCTTTTGAGATCTTGGAAACTTCTCTCGCAAGCTTCAGTCCACGCAAATTTCTTATCCTTCTTGAGTAGCTGTGTCATAGGTTTTGCTATGGTGGAGAATCCCTCAATAAATCTTCTATAATATCCAGCCATTCCCAGAAAACTTTGTACATCTGTAACGTTGGCTGGTGGTTTCCAG
Source organism: Thinopyrum elongatum (assembly GCA_011799875.1). Lineage (NCBI taxonomy): Eukaryota > Viridiplantae > Streptophyta > Magnoliopsida > Poales > Poaceae > Thinopyrum > Thinopyrum elongatum. The sequence continues at coordinate 437,200,305 of CM022300.1, forward strand.
TCAAGTACGGCCTTGACTTTTTCTGGGTCCACGGCGACACCTTCTTGGGTTAATACGTGGCCTAGAAAACCAACCTGTTTTAACCAAAATTCACATTTGCTGAATTTGGCGTACAATTGATGTTTCCTTAACTCTCCCAGTACAATTCTGAGATGTTCAACATGTTCTTCTGGTGTCTTAGAATATACTAAAATATCATCAATGAACACCACAACAAATTTGTCCATAAATTTCATAAATACTTTGTTCATGAGGTGGACAAAATATGCGGGGGCGTTTGTCAGTCCAAACGGCATTACTGTAAATTCATATAACCCGTATCTGGAGGTGAATGCTGTCTTAGGGATATCTTCTGTCCGTACTTTTAATTGATGATATCCCGACCTTAAATCATTTTTTGAGAAAACCTTGGCTTGTGCGAGCTGGTCGAATAAATCATTTATCCGTGGCATCGGATATTTGTTTTTGATGGTGACCATGTTGAGTGCTCGATAGTCTATACATAATCTCAGTGTCCCATCCTTTTTCTTGGCAAATAATACTGGTGAACCCCAAGGTGAGGAGCTGGCCCGGATAAATCCTTTCTCCAGTAATTCTTTTATTTGCTTCTTCAATTCTACCAACTCGGAGGGTGCCATTCTATAGGGTTTCTTGTAAATGGGAGTGGTTCCAAGTGCTAGTTCAATGATGAACTCTATTTCCCGGCCAGGTGGCATGCCTGGTAGCTCTTCGGGAAACACATCAGGAAACTCACACACCACTGGAACTTTACTTAATTCTGAAATATCCACCTTGTTTAATCTTGGTCGCAGTGATATTGGTCTTTCTTGAGCTGCAATTTTTATCGTCTTCCCGTGATGATGAGTGAGAATCACAGTCCGATTGAAGCAGTCGATAAATCCCTTGTTGGTGGTTAACTAGTCCATTCCTAGGATAACATCCAGTCCCTTATTTTCCAATACAATGAGGTTTGCCTGAAACTTTAGTCCCTCAATCTCAATAACCACACCTTGGTAGTAACTCTGAGTGATTTGCTTAATCCCGGGGGACTTGATGGTCATGGAATTTTCCAAGGGAAGAATCGGAAAATCATGTTGCAAAGCAAATTTCTTGGAAATGAACGAGTGAGAAGCTCCAGAATCAAACAAAACCATGGCAGGTATTGTGTTGATAGGGAACGTACCGAGTACGATATCCGGAGCATTCTGTGCTTCCTCCTTGGTCACATGGTTCACGTGACCCTTCTTGTGATTGTTATTGGGGTTGAAGTTGTTACGCTTGGGGGCTGAATTATTTCCACTGTTGTTCGACTTGAGGACCGAGTTTCTTGGCTTTGGGCACTGCTTGGCATAGTGTCCTTCCTCTCCACAAGCGAAGCAAGTAACGCCTGGGTGATACGTAAAATCCTTGTCCCTTGCATGAAATTTTTTGTTTGGGCGTGGAACTTTGGTTGCGGATTTGTTTGCCCCATTTTTCTGAAAATCATTCTTGTTCCGGTTGTTGCGAGAATGAGTAGTCTTGTCCCTTTTGCGCTTGCGAAAATCCTCCAAGCTGCGGCGCTCATTTTCCAATGTAATAGCTTTGTCCACAAGCGTTTTGAAATCTGGGAAGGGGTGCACGACCAGCTGGCATTTAAGTGCTGGTGCCAGACCGTCCAGAAATTTTTCCATCTTTTTATTTTCAGTCATATGTTCTTCGTTGGCATAACAAGATAATTGTGTAAACTGACTATTGTACTCAGTCACTGTCATGCTTCTCTGCTTGAGGTCATCAAACTCCCTTTTCTTGGTCTTCATGACACTTCTGGGAATGTGTACCCCACGAAAATTTTCCTTAAATTCCTCCCAGGTGATGTTGTTTTCATTGGGGTGCATGTGTAGGAAATTTTCCCACCATGATGCAGCTGCTCCAGTGAGGTAGTGAGGTGCATAAAGTACCTTCTCACGGTCCGAACATTGTGCAATAATTAATTTCCTCTCAATGTCTCGAAGCCAATCATTGGCCTCAAGAGGTTTATCAGTGTGAGAGAAAGTTGGGGGACGTGTCTTTTGAAGTTCAGATAATTTGGAATGCTGCTGGTATGGTTCGCGGTGATTTCCCATATTGATAATATGGTTCATCATCTCTTGATGCTGCTGCTGGCTTTGCTCATAAAGGCGGCATACTTGAGAAAATGCTGCTTCACTGCCTTCTGACTTGACTGCCCCTGTGTGAAATTGTTACTTGTCTGGGTACCATAATTTTCTTCTGGCGGACTTGGCATGGAACGAGTCCAGGGACGAGGCATTTCCACTCTGGGGTATTTTTGCAGAACTCATGAGAAAAACTGAGTAAAAATAAATAATTTTTCAAAGGCAGAAATTTAAAAACTCCAAGATTTTTCAAGAAAATACTTGATTGCGCATGGAGAAGGACCGCTCAGTACATATCTTACAAGCAAGCCGTAATTATTCAATACATCACTCAGGATGTGCGTACACATTCCTGACATGTTATTTAGGCTAGTGCACTTCTCCGAGTTCCTACATGATGCGCGCACAACTACTTCTCACCAAGCCTATATACATATAAACATATCATACAAGCTGGTACATAACACGGCTACTCGGCGCACTCAGTCGGAGATGGCAAAAACTTCCCTCGGCCTGCCGAGGGTAAGTCTCAGTGATGCTGGAGACTCAACCTCCTCCTCACTAATAGGCTCCAGGCGCGGAGTACTGGGTTGTGGAGCTGGTGCGGCAGGTGGTGCAGCACTGACTGGGGTAGGAGCAATGACTTGGTCAAACTCCTCCGTGGTAGGCAGGCGGCGAGCGGTGGCTAAGATGGCAGGTGCATAGGATGCTGAGGACGAGATGTATGACAGTGGTGGCGCTGTATGGAGGAGTTCCCTCCTGTTGGCGACACAGCCCTGAACTAAGTCCATACGCGCAGCCACAAAGTCGTCCTCGAGGTTATCAAACGCTGCCTCAAGAGCTTTGAGGTACTCAACAAGCATCTCAATAGCCTCATCTCTCTCTCCCCTAGAGCAAGCAAAAGCATAGTGACAAGTGTATGGCACGTGGCATGGGAGGTAGCGGTAGCGACGAGCCTTCATTGAAGGAAGAGCATCCCGGAGACGAGCTATTGCCTCACGGGCAGCCATCTGCATGGCATGCCTCTCCGTAGGCATGGCCCTTCCAACAAATCAGAAGCGGCGTGATTCAGAACGCCCTCCCTTGAATTGCACCGCGGCCTGGTGCATAGACACGCTGTCGCTGAGCTTGTGTTGGTAGAGTGTGAACTCCGGACGAGTTGATGGCCCGATCGCGACCTTGGCGATGGAGGCGAGGAGCTTGATAAACCCCTCAGGTACATTGGCGAACACCTGTGACTCACAGTCGCTGCCAGCCATCTACAAAAGTAGACAAAAATTCCAGATAGTCAAATCATAAATTTATGATGACTAACAGAAAATTGCTACAATTGGCTAAATGATAAAATATCACCTATTACGCTAATAACCGATTAGCGATCGCACCTAGTGGCTTCCTACAGTCAGCCTGGCTCTGATACCAAGGTTGTCAAGACCGGTTTTCCAATAAAACATTTATTGAAAAATTGCCCCTTTCGTCAGACCAGTATAGAAAAATCCCCCTTACTGGTAGACAAATCCTTGATACAGAAATCCAGAAGTACTAAATATTATACGGGGTTGAGCTGAGACTGCTCAACAATTTATTACAAGCACGCCAATATTACACATAAAGGCGGATATGACACAAAGGGTGTGGTGGCATAACTACTGACTCGCAATAAAAGTGGTGGTGGATATGTCACAGTGAAGAGGGTGACATGACTCCAAAATCTTACAACTCATCAAGCGCCGGAGTGAGGCTCGATGATTTTATTTAGGGTAGCGGAAGCGTATATAATACAAGTGACCAACTCCAGGATCGCAAGGGACTGACTGGGACTCCTCTAGGCATCGGACTAGCTATCGTACTCTTCATCCATAAGATCGCCTTCGTCAACGTCTGGCCAAATCAACAAGCCAGGTGAGTACTTTGAATGTACTCGCAAGACAGTTTGGACATAAGATATAACAAATGCAAACATGATGCACATGAGCAGATTAGTAATACACACTCAGGCAATAAATTTGCACTACAAGATAAATAAAAAGGAAGTCAGGCGGTAGTCCTCCCGAAATCCCAATAAAATAGCTGAAGACCGATCGGGTGTCTGAAGCGACGCCTCAAAAGGTAAAAATAAATTAACATGCCGCAGTCGGGCGTCAGGGTGACACCACATAAAGGGCTTATACTGAAAAGTAAATGACAGTTCGTGCCACAGTCGGACGTCTGAGCGACATCTCGGAAAGGGCTTATGATGGAAGTAAATAACAAGAATGCCACAGTCAGACGTCTGAGCGACATCTCATAAAGGGCTTATATCAAAAGTAAATAACAAGAATGCCACAGTCGGACGTCTGAGCGACATCTCATAAAGGGCTTATATCAAAAGGAAATAACAAGAATGCCACAGTCGGACGTCTGAGCGACATCACATAAAGGGCTTATATTTCGTCATTCGAATTCAAGTAGTCCATGAAGGTAGCATCATCCCAAGGAATATTCGGTACATAATAATAAACCGGTTAGTCCATCCACAGGAATAACATTCAGCCGGGTTTACCACTGTCAGTTAACATGCTTGTTCTCTGGAGACTGTCACTGAGACTGACACTGAGACTGACACTGATCTGTTAATCAACGTCCTTGACCATGGACATGGTTACTCGAATGGTTTTGACTCTGCAGAGTTTGTACTCTTTACCCACAGCCAACAGATTTCAGTAGTCACAAAGGACTAGTTCCGTTTACGGTATTTTAGAAGAAAACACATCTAACCAGTACACACCCATTCCACATCCTGCTGCCAGGAATCACCCTAGGCAACGTTCAAGAAAAACTCTAAGACGGGGAGGCCAACACCTCGAATAGCATGGGATCAAATTTATATCACGCGCTCTAAGGGGTGCCCCCCTCTCGGTCCCAACCGGAAACACCCATGCCCCCTGACCGGATGACGGGCTTTAATCCAGGGCCATGGAACCCTCATTCCGGCCCCTCTATTTGGTGTGTACCTGGAAAGAGGTTTGCAACTTACTAAACCGCATTCTTTGCAGAAAACATGTGGTAGCACGAAAAGGGGACGAACGGGAACAAGACTTGATCCACGTTAATACTGGAGTTAAACAGTTGATATAGAACTGGCATGCTTCAACAATACCAGCTTGCAACCTATCATGCCACCACATGATTAGGTTATTTCACCATCTTATGAACACATCAAGTTTCGAAGCTCACTTGCAGCTTGCTTTGCATGAAATATAACATTCAACAAATGCTTATATAAACATGCCATGAGAAAACCACTCAAGCAAACATGAAAAACACTCATCATATCAAAGGTTCAAACATGCTTGCCTGGTTCGGAGTAGTCGGAGTCTAGCTCGGCGAAGTTGGCGGCACCGTCACTTCCTTCGGTATCTACGTTATAAAAAAATCGGATACTAACGTAAATACCGTGCGTGCATAAAAATTGTTCCAAATATTTTTCAAATAAATATGATAAAAAACTAGACAGAAAATTAAAGATGACAGAAAAAGAATCAACTCAAAATCATCTTTTGTTTAAAAGTTTTTAAGGTTTTAGTCCAGGGACTAATCTGCGATGAAACAGAAACTTTCCAGGGGGTAGATTGAAAAAAACAGAAAACGCTTCGGTTGGAATACGCCTTCCAGAGAAAAAAACGCACCCTACCCGAAGGCGCCAACAGAAAACGATTCGAAGAAGAAGAGGAGAGGCTGACGAGGGGGTCCGTCATGTCAGGTTTAAATCGGGCTCGCCGGCGCCAGAGAGCTTGCGGTGGACGCCGGCGACGATTCACGGTGAGCCAGAGGGAAAGGATGGTACCGGCGTGCTCAGGAGGTTGGCCCGCGTCGATGAGAGGTGGAAGGGATCGACGGGAAGCACCACGGCGACGGCCACTTCCTCTCCGGCGGACGGTGGCGTCGTGCGATGATGGATCTCACCGGATAGGGTTTCTGACTCCCAATTGAGTCTTGGGTTGGATGGGGTGGTCGACTAGAAAGTTACTGGCAAAGTTTGGGAAGCGGGGGCGCACTCACCAGAGAAGAATTTGCCGGAGCCCGAAGCGGATCGGGGCGGCCGGAGTTGGGGAAGAAGGCTCTCCCGAGGCCCTCTGATAAGCGTGGCGAGGCTCTGAGGAGAGGAGGAGAGGTGCTGGGTCGAAAACGAGCTCGGGGGCATCTATTTATAGCTGGCCCGAGGTGGTTGCCGAGAACGGGATAACTCCGGCGAGCGATTACGGCGAGGCAGGGGTTGGACGGAAGGATTAGGCGACTGGGTGTCTTCGGATTGGTCCACTGGCACCATTCAAAGGTTAAACCTGGTTGGATTTGGCCTGCTCCCGTGGTCTCGGCGGGACGGAGCTCACGGGCTCGGCGGCGGCAGAGAGCGCGCTCTGCGCTTCTCAGGCCACAGCGATGGTTCTGCAGCGTGCTCAGAGCAGGAGGTGAACACGCATAGGCCACCAGTGGCTCGGGCGGTGCGCAGGATGGCGTTCTGCAACGCTGGCTTCGGCCAGCCGCCACAGGAGGTTCTGCCACTGCGGAAGGCGCCGGAGTTGACGCGACAAGTCGCCACCGACGCTCGCAACCGGCCAAGCAACCGTGCGGCGCACTGGATAAGAAGGGGGAACAGGGAGTAAGGCGCCAACGCGTGCACTGGCGAGATCGACGATGAGCTCTGACGAAAAACGACACTGAACCCTCTGAACTTTTCTGAAATCGATAGAACAGTGCACGCAAGCTGCTCGATGAAATGTTTGACGCACGTGGAAATTTTTTTCTTGAGCTGAAACTTGGAGGGGTGGTCTCTTGCTGCATCCTGAGACTGCCTAAATTTTCTCAGAATTTTTGGAAAGGGAAAAGAATGAATTTCACCAAAAAGGGCAAATCTGGTCCAAACTTGCAACAAGCAAATTTTGAAAAATTTGAACTGTGGACCAGCAGATCTTAATGGATCTAGGTTGAGGGTACTAAGGACTAGCCAGAGGAATTTATTTGGAACCAATACTCAAAGGAATCTGGCTGTTCCTTTGTAAAACACCAAGGTCCAAATAAATGACAAAAAAATTGTTTTGAGGTTAAAATAAATAGAAATAAAATCTAAAGGAGGTTGAAACTTGCTGGAATTGGATGCTTGGCTTGACTCAAAGAAGGGAGGAGGGTTTTGGAAGAAAGTTTTCTACATAGGTCATGGCAAGAGAGTATTTTTGAATAGGGAAGTAGAAATCCAAAAATTATAGGAATTCTTTTTAATAAAAGAATTAGTAAAACAATCCCAGAGTATTTGTGTTGAACCAACACATGTTGAAAACCCTCAAGACCAAAATCAAGATTGGGAAGAACTCATAAAATATTTGTCATAAAAGATTTGAGAAGGAGAGTCCCCTTTTTTTAGAAAAATTCAAATAACCTCCTTTAAATCAAATAAAGAATTTAATAAAAATCAAACCAAAATTTTGGGGTGTTACACTATATTTAAATCCTTATAGTCTGCTTATGTCACCTTATTGTACTTGCTCTAAAGTTACTCTACACTGTGAGTAGTCTAAAATGCCGGGCGTGCAGCGGGCGGCGCCCTCGGCCGGCGAGCCGCTTCAACGGCGGACGCAGTGAGAGCTCGCGTCGCCCTGACTTGCCATCAATGTGGAGCGGCAGGCTTAGCTGGTGCCAGGCGGGAAGCGCGCGCGGGAGGGGGGAGGGGTTTTTGGTGGGCCAGGAAGGTGACAAGCTAGCTTGGGATCGGTCCGGACGGGGAAATATCCAGGTGCTCCCATACTCCAACTGCTAGTAGTACAATAAGTGTGGGCTATGTAGAGGGCGTAGTAAGCAAGCTTCTTATCGTTCTGCGAGTTGACAGGGCACATCAAAGTAGTAGTTTTTTTTAAAACGTACATCAAAGTACTAGTGTAGTAGTCTCCAAAAAGGGCCGACCATGTCCACGGCTACCATCCCATCCCGTGATCCGTCATTGAGTATGTGCACGATTCACGTGCCATTAAAAAAACTGCCTACATGCCATTGAAGAAAAAAATTAAAAACAAACACGCCACTGCGTCATGGTCGAACTTTGATTCGTTCACACGTGGTTCCCGACCCTCCACTAAGTGAACAACTACTACACACATCAAATTATCACGTGAGCTGCCTCTTCATCCAGAAATGAGCTCCACCGTGTACCTGCGCGTGTGTGTTAGGGAATGAGGCACAGAGTACGTGCGTCCGTGTGTGCAATTCTTCTCTTCGTGCACGTACTCCTTTTTTTGCGGGTGATTCGTGCACGTACTCGGCCTACGTTGGTGACCATTGGTGAGTCTCACTTATCTCTACATCTCTACATGTACATCTACATCTACATCTACATCTACTATAGTACAACAAGTGTTAAACATGAGACCAGCCATTTTCTTGCATGACACGACCAACCCGTATCGCTTCTTGCTCCTCGTCTCTCTCAAAGTGCGTCCGGCAGGCGATTTTGCCGTCGATTGAGGTCGGTTCGCTCACACTCGGTCCCACATGTTATCTCTACTACTTAAAAAGAACGTAAGGTTCCCATTTCACCTTTCTTCTCACCACCCCTTCGTCCAACCTTCCATGTATACGATAATCAATCACCTTAATTTAATTACCTTCTGAACCAATTCCACTTTAATTTACTTACCAAACTTCTAATCAAAATATAAGGTAATTCACGGTCAGAATTTGATGAACATTTATTTACACACTCACATTATTAGTGACAGGTAAATCACAAGCTAACGTACTAGAATATTTATATCCCATTGCAACGCACGGGCATTGTTCTAGTAAATCTAAAAAGAATAGTGATATGACAATAGGAAGCGCTCTGACCAGCGGACCAAACGCGACAGGCGTGCCGTGAGTGGGTCCAGTTTCTCGTAAGGTGACTTATGCACCTCGACGGAGGAAGCACCTTGCTCAAATTTGGCACTTTTCCGTGCATTCTCTAGACATTTATTAGCCCAGATACTCCCTCCGTTTTTATTTACTCTGCATATTAGATTTGACTGAAATCAAAATATGAACATTTACAATAGCATATCTATATGATGGGAAAGTGTATTCATTTGTTATTGTATATGTTAATATATTTTTATCTATATGATGGGAAAGCATATCTATATGATGGGAAAGTTTACAAAGTTTGACTTTGACCAAAGCTAATATGCAGAGTAAATAAATATGGAGGGAGTACATCAAAAACCCAGCTACAGCTACATGGGTATGATGAGAAAGAAGCGGATTGTCATTCGATCGCGGTGCATCCTACGGTGCACACGCGCGATCCGCGTGCCTGGGGTTCCGGCCAATCACAACGCAACCCCAGTCGGGTGAGCGCACATAGTTTCCAGAGGCGATGGAAATGAAGCATGTGCGATAGTAAATGACCAAGATTGTAGGGGAATCCGAATTTCCTGCGTCGTTTGTCCTTGAGCTCTAAAAAACCACCGCGTACGGTTGTCCTTCCTCTCTCACAAAATGTCGCCCGCTTATCTTCTCCCCCCCCCTCCGGTTTACAATCTTACGAATCAAACAACGCACATAGGAAAAATCCCTAAGGATTAGAATCCTCCAAAATTCCTTTGAGAATCCTCTGAATCAAAAAAGCCCTTATACAGGGCTCAATTAACAAATCTCACCAACCATTGGCACCGTGTACTTATAGTTGCTTCGTCCGAGCAACTTACTCTTGGAATATTGGAGTACGAGCGCATTCAACGAAGAGTGAAATGATGGTTGCTTCGCCCGAGCAACTTTTACTAGTAGTACTGCGGGAAAGGTAGGGCTCTGTGATTTGACCTCTCATTAGTCATTATTAATGAAGCGCAACGAGCGGGGTGAATCTCGCCAGCGGTTGTGCACTCAATATTTGGTGCATGGCACGTGGACCCGGAATCTGGCTGTCCCACATGTGGGCGAAAGGAAGTTTGAGTGATTTCTGGCATTGCTATCAAGCTTCCGGGATATGTTTACATGTACACATAATTTTCCAGCATAATAAAATTGTGTTGTAATGCTATGAAGCTTTCAACTTTGGTTTCATGTGTCCTCTTGCCTCCAAAGTTGTCTCGTTACAACATTCCATCAAATACAAAGGAAACTAACATGCATGCTAATGCATCTCAATGATTCGCAGATCAGCGTCAATATTTACATCACAACTGAATACGAAGTTGTGAGAATGTGTACAAATAAATAAAAATAAAAAATTGAAGGATGATGTCCGCAGGCATGGTTCTATTTCCTGGCGTTCATTTGTTGGCAGCTAGTTTCACGCAGCTCTGTGGAACTGAACAAGACATGTTAGCCAAGAAAGGATTCTATGGTGGACATGGACCATCCGATCATTTTGCGCAGGTCCACTAAAATCGAGGTGAGCATCCCTGTTTGCAAAGATATTGAACAAGTGTGATTACATTAATAGTAGCACCAGTAGTAGTTGATGAAACATACACACACAAGTAGAAGTCGGTCACCTTTGCAATCTCTCATAAAACTAACCACTTGTTGGAGAAGATTAGGCTCGGAGTTGGATGAGGAGGATAGCAAAACCAATCTCCCTTTGTCCAGTCGCACTGAAATGTAGAGACGTTGTCCGTGTGATATTTTAGTAGAACTGCACAAGACACTCTTAAAAAAAGTGATTTGTGCAGTTCACCAAAAGGTCGCAATAGCAACGAGGTGAAATGGATAGCCCTGTTTGCAAAAAAAAGAGGTAGAAAGAAAACAATTACTGGCCAATAACAGTTAATGACACATACGCCGACAAAAAAAGAAGCACATTCCTTGTCCTAAGGGAAGATAGCAGCATGGTTGTTTATGTAAAACGGTGTGAGGACGAGATTGCAACATGGAAAGTACGCCGGACGAGCTACGTTTTGGGCAAAGAACTAGGGAAGATCCACATGCAGGATTTTCCACATGCAGCAACGTGGGAAGATGGGCAGTGGAGCAAGGCCGAAGGAAGCTGTACCTGAGGGTCGTCGGGATGTAACTAGGAGGGCGCCGGCGGCCGGGATCTGCCCATACTGCGGCAGCGAGCAAGTGGCGAAGGCCCTACCGCGCCTGAGCTTGGTCAGAGAGAACGATGGGTACCGCAGATCGGGACGTGATGCCTCGACGCCGTCGAATGGAGAAACGATGCACATCCTCCCTTTCCGCCGGCGGACGGGATGCGGCCGGATCAGTGACCAACGGTGAGAGAGAGAGGCCACCGCCGCCTTGTGTGAGATAGTGTGATGAGAGACAAACCCTGGCAGGCAGGCTCCATTGTATATAGTGGAGCGGATTTCTTTTTTCTCGATGACAATCGTTTTATATTATGTACGTGCCATTGAGGAATATAACTTTATTTAATACTAACGCGTCAAGTCGAACTTTGTTCCGTGTACGCGTGGTACACGACCCTCCTTCGAGTAAACAACCACTACACGCGTCAAATTATCACGTGGGCTGCCTTTTCGTATAGAAATGAACTCCACCGTGTACCCGCGCGGGTGTGGCAGGGAACGAGACGTGAGTACGTGCGTCGTGCGTGCACCTCTTCTTTACGTGCAGGTACGTACGTGGGTGGGTGTGAGAGAGATGGTTTGTGCGAAACAGAGGCAATGTGTCGATGATATCTCAAACAAAAAATGTAACATATGCAATGTGTGTGAAACAGAGTCATGGATATATCATATATAGAGGGAGCGATCCACGAGAAGAGAGTGGAGGGATCATCGGCGTGAGATATCGATAGAATCGAAAACAGGGATGAAGTGTGTGGGTGCACGATCGATAAAGAGTGCCATCGAATTTGTGTTTGCCCACGTGAGAGATACAGGGCGGCTGGTCTACTGGAATGTGAGAGGGCAAAGGTCAAGTTTGTCTCTGTGGCATGGATACTTACCTACAACGTTCGACTATCGATGTGTGTGTGGGGGGGGGGGGACGGGGCAGAGGCCTAACTATAGAGAGGTAGATCGAATGGTATATGTGTGGAGAAGGAGAGAGACCTAGCTATGTATTGAGGGAGATTGATCGGCATCCATGCATATGTGTAGCACAGGAATAGGGTTGGGAGAGAGACAAAGATAGAGTGTCGGAGGGTTGGTGGTGGAGTTGCTTCTCACAAATGGTGGGAGAGGCCTGCTAGACAAACGGAGGGTACGACTGCAATATCAATAAGAGAGGGGATGTCTGCCTGTCTATGCACGTGCGTGTGAGAGACAGGTCGGGAGGTATGCAAGGATGATGAGGGGGGACGATATGGTTGTGATAAGCAGACGTAACTACATAGGAAGATCAAGCATCGTGTGTCGGAGAAAGGGAGAGACATAACTAGTGAGGTACGTCGATCGGTGCGTGGGGAAAAAGACTTATAGTCGACCTAGCTATATGTAGGGAGATCGGTAGGTATACATGCATGCATGTGTTAGAAGCAAATAAGGTCCGGAGAGACGGACAGGGGGAGAGGGATGCGGCTAGGAGGTGGTGCGAGAGGCCTACTATATCGAGGGGGAGGAGTGTGCGAGTATGAGATCGATGAAAAGAGGGGCGGGAGCGTGCACGTGCGTGGAACCGTATTGGACATAGGGGGGCATGGACGATGAGAAGAGAAGAGGGAAAGTGTGTGTTTGTGGTAGGCACACTTGGCTAGAGAGGTATATCGACCGATGTGTGCCGGAAAGAAGGAGCCGGGGGGCCTACACACGCTGTGGGTGAATGACCTAAAGAGAAATAACGAATGTGCGCGATGGAGGGGACGCTGAGGGAGGGTGAGAGGGGGCGGACGTGTGCATGCACGAGAGAAAGTTAGCGCTAGCTACAAAGAGAAGAGGATTGTGTGGGTGTAAAAGACGAACAGAGATCATAATTCATTATAAAAAGTGAATTCGGATATTTGAAGAAGATATCTTAGTGTTTTAAACCGATGTTTCTATTATATATAAAAAGTATTTGATGGGATCACTAGAAAAAAGAGAATATTTTAGAAAATTCCACAATAATTAGAAAGATCTGGCCGCTTAATTCGTAGAAAAAGAAAGCATAACCGTTGGATGGAGACAATTTTTTTACAACATAAAACAGTAAAAATTACCCACCATTGCCATTACATAAAGATAACTTTTCAACATCTATCTATCTATTATATATAAAAATTACCCACCAATGTCCTTGATTAATTTTTATCGTACCCCTTTGATTTATCTATCTACAAAAAGGTTAGGTTAAGGTGTTTCCTCAACCATATTCTTCCGCCGCCGCCAAGATCTCCTCGGCGTGCCCTTGGACGGCCGGCCGGGCGGCCATCAGCCCCGTGCATGCACACTAGGGGCATCGTTTCATACTTGCTTAGTGCACGCATCTACGTCCAAAGAAGGTACGTATGAAATCCAAAAAGACTGTCTCTTATACATATATAATATAGGCGAACATACGTGGACGAACTTAGCGGTGAGCGCAGGTTTACAAGATTAGCGTGCGGCGAGCTGCGACCATGCGACGACTCTGTCCGCTGAGAAAGATCGAAGAAAGGAAACGGAGGTCTGACCATCAGGGTTCCATCGCTGCATGGCAAGCAGGCTAGATCCAATGCCTTGTACGTGCCTGGTGCATGGCTGATGCCCTTGGACGGCCGGCCGGCCGCATGCATGTGTTGGCGAGCGTACGTGGACGGATTTGGCGGCAAGCGTAGGAGGACGAGCTTGGTGTATGACGTGCAGCGAGCGTGCGAGAACACTGTCGTCTATCCGCTGACAGCAATCGAAACAATAAGACTGAGGTTTTACCACAGTAGTTCCATCGCTGCATGGCAGGTTGGCCTCATACACGTACATGGTGCATCGCTTGCCAGCAGCTTGTGTGCTCAAGTGCACGGATACTTTATCAACCGGAACGGCCAGAACGATGACAGGTTTAGACGGATATACAAGATCAATGGTAAACTTGTCTCATGACCACAGCTCAGGGATTGGTACAAGCACGTACATGTGAGGTATTATTTTCTATTGCTTCATCTATGCATGCATGTACAATACAACATAAATTCTCTAATTTTTTATTAGCAACAACTCTGTAAAACATGAGGTGTGCGTCCTCAATTGGTTGAGCCAAAATTATAAAAGAACAACACACTATTGTAGCATCATGATTATTAGGCTAATTAACAGGTAGGTAATAGTTTACAACATTTTTTCTTAATAACAATATCCCCATTTTCCGTCAGTTTTATGCACACATTTTGCGCCCTCCTTTGGATATCTTAGTATCCATGGTCTAGCAACAACTGTACGATATAGATCGAAAAAATAAGATTCGGCTATTATAATTTTATCTCCATATACAGTGTACTAATATATAGCTTTATATGTTGCCCTATTGCTTTCATGGTTTTCCAGTAAGATAATGGCCAATAGCATTAAGTTTGTACACTTACATGTATTATTCCAGCAACAAAATATGCTTCCAACTCTTGCTTACCCAATAGTGTAACATCTTGCCCTGTCATGTTCATTCAAAAGAAGGTAATCCTATAATTTCTTCTTATTTTTCACAACTGTTGAGAAACCAGTCAAAAAAATGTTAGGTATTTTCTCGCGAGATGATGTCATGTAGACTGTATACCTCGGTGTTATATGATTTAGAAGGTTCGCATGGCTCATCAACTTATTTTAGGCGTTGTCTTTTCCCCTTCATTTTAAATTACTATTATGTGCTCTTTTAGTATTCATCTGCTAAACTAGGATGTTCTTTAACTCTTTGGAAAGACTATAATCCTTATTTTCTTCTCTTATTATTTTGCAATGTTGAGAAACCAGTAAAAAGTGTTCATGCATTTTTAAGGACATGATGTCATGCACACTATGCAATTGGGATTTATCATATTTAAACGGGTTAGTGAGAGCCATCAACATATTTGAGGTATTGTTTTGTCTATTCTCCTTAATTTTAATTTACTATTATGTGCTCTTTTAGTGTTCATCTGCTAAACTAGGATGTTCTTTAATTCTTTGGAAAGATTATAATCCTTATTTTCTTCTCTTATTATTTTGCAATGTTGAGAAACCAGTAAAAAGGTGTTCTCGCTTTTTTAATGATGATGCAATGCACACCACACTTGGGATTTATCATATTTAAATGGGTTAGTGAGAGCCATCAACATATTTGAGGTATTGTTTATTCTCCTTCTTCTCATTTGTATTTTGTGCCTTTTAGTATTGATTTTTTTTTTCTAAACTACAGAGGTAAAAAAACATATTGTGTTCAACTGTGTACCATTTCGAGTCAGAGATATAAATCTTTCTAGGTTTTTATAGGTCAAATTTTTGCTAAGTTTGACCATCTATAATGAAATAACAATCTATCTGAAGCATCAAACTCAAAGTACTATATGTACAGTAATAAAATAAGACTTTGTATTGGATAGTTGTATTAAGTGAGAAAACATGCTGGTAGACAATCGATGGTCAAGATACCATTGCGAAGGCTTTGTCATGTCGTAAATGATTCTGATTCAAATTTTCTATATCATCCTGTCCAACTCTAGAAATTTTAATTTTCGATTACTTGCATGTACAATGTGAATAACCAACACCACCAGTATCAAGCTTAATTGAATCATCGTGTGAGCAACCAAAAGTAGCAGGCATAGCTTGAGATGAGATTGATATGGTGCTAGCTCCATATGATATAGCATGTTTGCTGATGCCAGATCAGAAAAGTCATGCATACTCGAATATGCAGAGGAGCAGGCCAAGATATATGAGTACATGTGGCAGGGCGTCTTCATATCAAACTCTACAGACACTGTTACGAACTGCCAATGCTCCGAGACCCATCGACGGTTTGTCATGCCGACATACATCACCATAACTAATCCGATAGGATGAAATGGTCAGTCACTTAGGTTGTTAGCATGTTCATCTCAAAAAAAATGCATCGAATAACATCAAAGTTGGAAAACAAAATTGCGAGTGATGGTCAATGGAGACCAACATACATAGTCTTTTTTTTAAATGCCGGAACTCTATGCAGTAAATTTCAGAAAAGAGAGGCCACATGTGGCGTAGCATAAGATCATTTACTCAACCTATCCTTTTGGGTTAGTATCTAATACCCATCTCGCAAATTGACCATTTAAAAATTAAATATGTTATGTACTTGATGCAGAATATTTATTGATAATAGGTTGATCCTGCTTTCACTAACCTTTGGCAAGAACAACCATGCCTTTACTTTTACAGATTGACATAAACTGATTAATGCAAAAATCTGTGGTCACCAAAATAAGGGCTAATCTGATATCTGCACTGTATATCTATAACTTTTTTTCTGCTCTTGATAAATCATAGAAATGTATAATTCATATTTTCATTATGGTAAATATACTCTCTGCCCTATGCATTTTGTACTAAATTTGAAAGAATATTTTCTGCAGTGCTTAAAAAGGAGGACGAAAGTATAATCTGTCGCTAGCAGAAAAGATATTTATTCTTGAACTCATGTAATGTTAGATGGTTAATATGCTCTCCGCCCTATGCATTTTGTATGATCACCTTTTACTGATGTGATTTTTCTTGCATTTTTTTCATCTCCAGATGTTCATAAATAGAGTTTTTTTTTGCGAGAAGTTCATAAATAGAGTTGCAAATATAGTATGTGTTGAATCATGGATTAAATTAGTTATTATAAGAAGTATGCAGAACAGGATATTCTTTCCTAAATGAAACATTGTCATATGATTTAATAGGATTTCACAAGTATGAGGATATATAGTACAATTTATGTTAACCTATAACAGAATTTGTATTCGTTTTTGTGTAGCTTAAGACATGGTTTAAGAGTTAAGAGAATGTGGTTGGTCAACCAAGGTGTGATCCTCTTACGTTGTTGATCCAAGCTAGATTGGCCATGGCTGGGAGCAACTGAGAGGACTACATAATGGGGAAAGTGAAGTATCAGCCAAGTGGGACCCATGAAACCAGTGAATTTTTGTACATTTTGTAGTGTGGACAACACTTTTTAAGGAAAGTAGTATCGACTGTGCTTCTTTCTAGAATATGGACAATGTGAGGGCAAACTTTTCTTACATGAAAATATGAGCCACCATTGGTCCTGTTTAGTGCACGTATTTTAACTTCTTTTTGCAAAAGAACTTCTTATCTATTCATCTTCAATCGTGGCAGAAAACGAACACTAGAAATAATAAAAATTACATGCAGATCCGTAGATCACTTAGCAACGACTACAAGCACTGAAGTGAGCCGAAGGTGCGCCTCCGTCATCGCTCCTTCTAATCACTATATGAAATGATCATAGAAACAAATACCCACCACTGCAGTTTTAAAGAATATGTATACTGTATAATTTCATTCTAACTTTATAGGCCTAATTGAAAATAAATCACTTGCAGTTCAAAAATCACTAAATATATTAATATGTGAATCTTGCACAGCGTTAGCAAATTTACATACTCCTACACGAAATATGAGAACTATTATATAAGCGCTTAAAGAAAAATATAATAAAGCAATATGATAATAATGCCAGAAAAATGGTACAAATATAATTTGAATAATGTGACTGATCATAAACAAACAGTTAGTATCACATACATAATTAGCTGGTAAATGATGAATGGATAACACATATTTACAAACCAATAGAAATCCAAACATACCCAAGAAAATACTATATTCTCTGTAACACCCCCAGTGGTTAACTACAGTAATCACCCTTTTGATTATGCCAAGTCATCATGATCAACAGTGTTTAATCATCATTTGCGTCCATATTGCATTTCAACTCCTAACTCAAATTCAAATTTAAATGAAAGTGGAAAATAAAAGTTGTTCAACATAGAAACTAAAATGTTCAATAAATAACAAATAATCCAGAGGCGATCCTAAAATTGTAATCAATAATTATTGGATTAGTAAAGTGACTCAAGCAACATTAAAACAGTAACCAAATAGCACATTTTAATACAGTTTAATTAATCCAACTTACAAATAAAATCATATTTTATCCATACTAGTTTTTGGTGTTAGGTAGTAACGCACTGTATTATTTGGACTAGATCACATATTTTTTAGAAGTCAAACGGTGTCCAAACATTTCCCAAAACAGAAAAGAAAATAAAAAAAAGGGGGGGAAAAGACCCCTGGCCAAACTGGGCCAACCGGCCCAGCTGGCCACTGCACCAAGCCGGCCCATCCCCCTGGCCTATATGGCCTGCCCCACCCACCTAACCCTAATCCCCTCCTCACCAACCCCCCCCCCCCCGATCCAGACCCCTCCCCCTCTTCCCCGATGTGCTTGCCCCGAGCACCATCGCCCGTCGCCGCCCGTAGGCTTCGCCGGCGCCGACCCCGTCTCCGAATCGCCAACCGCCGTCCCTCGCGGCCCCGTCCCCTCTCCCTCGTGGCCCGACGCCTGCTCGACGCCGTCGTCATCGCCGCCACCTCGCGCAGTCGCCGGACCCCCGCGGTAGCCTCCTCGACCCCGCCCCGCCTCTCATCGAGGCCCGCATCGAGCCTCGCCGACCCCCTGCCCTGCAACGGGGGTGAGCGAAAACCCCCTCTCCTCCTCTGTGCCTCCCTCGCACACGGCCCCCTCCTCCCCCCCCCCCCCCCCCCCCGTCCGGTCACCTCGCTCCGGCCGCACCTCGCCGCACACCGCGCCGCGCCGATGCGTGCTCACTAGCGCCCCGTCCGCGTGAGGCCATGCCCTGCTTCGCCCATGGCCACCGCTGCAGGCCGCCCCTGTTCCGTCGCGCGGGCGGCCCCTCTTCGCTGCTACTGCGGCTACCGCAGCTGCCCCGGAGCCGCGCCCGGCCCGTGCTCGTCTCGCCGTGCCTTTGCGCGCGCTCACCCGCGGCCCGAGTGCCTCGCAGCCACCCTTGCTCGCGCTCGCCCGCACGCCCTCCTGCGGCCGCCCCGCGCTGCGCCGCTCCCTCGCCGCGCCGCTCCGGCGCCCTGCTGTCGTCGTCCCCCCCCCCCTGTTGGCCGGGGCGGGCGCCCGTCGCCCGCACGCCTGAGTCGCTAGGCCCCGATGGGCCTATGACCAGGGGGCCCCACGCCCCAGTATTAAAAAAATAAATTATATAAAAATAAATAAGTAAATATTAATTAATTAATAATTAATTAACCTAATTAATTCTGATTAATTAACACTAATTAAGTTTAATTAAACTAATGGCTAATTAACCCAATTAACCAGTTAATTAGTGCTGACAGTCACTGACAGGTGGGGCCCACCTGTCAGGTTGACCCAGCCAACGGAACTGTTGACTGCTGACGTCATGCTGACGCAGTAAATTAATTTCGAGTTAATTTAATTAATAATAATTTCAGAAATGTTTTAAATCTTTAAAAATTCGTATAAAATAATCCGTAGCTCAGATCGAAAAACTTTGTACATGAAAGTTGCTCGGAATTTCGAGACAAATCCGAATGCGCGGTCTGTTCGCCCGCCACACGTCCCTAGCTATCCGAACATGCAACCGTTCCCCTCCGGTCATCTGTTTGACAAATGTCCGGAACCGGGAAAGCATTCACGGATAAATTCCCCCTTCGCCAGTATCACCCGGCACTGCGTTAGATCACCTCTGTCACCGCGTATTGCCATGTTATGCTTTGTGCTGCACTTGTTTGCTCTGTATTTATTGTTTCCTCCCCCTCTTCTCTCTCGTTAGACCCCGACGCAGTTCCCCGAGACCGACGCAACTCCGGAGCCCGAAGACACCATCGACAACCTTGCCCTTGCCGCCGAGCAACCAGGCAAGCCCCACCTTTGATCATCCCGATAACGCCCATTCTAATTTCTCATGCTTGCATTAGAATTGCTGCTGCTACTGCTTTACCTATTCTGATGCATAGCCTGTTTATTGTAACCTGCTGTTGATAATTACCTGCATATCCTAAACTGCTTAGTATAGGCTGGGTAGAGACCTATCAGTGACCCCACTTATCCCGATTGCCCCGCTGGATTATCCGAAGACCCGATCAACGGGATTGAAGACCAGGCCCCGACACCGCACATCACCCCCCTAGTTGTAACGACACTGCAGCGTTACTATCGAGTGTCGAGGGTGATACCTCGTGTAGCACTTCTGATGTTAACTCTATAGAGTAGCTATTCGGTCGTGGTCATCGAGGGTGATTCCTCCTTCACCGCTTCTGATAACGACGCCGTCGTACAACACCTCAAGTGTGAACCCAGCGAGGGTGATTCCTCGGAGTTCACCTTGATGGATACATCGAGTAGGAATCCAACGAGGGTGATACCTCGGATTCCCCTGATGTTATGGACACACGGATACTTGGACTGTACATTTGTTACTTGGAAAGGCGGGTCGACCCTGAGGGGTACCCGCGTGTGATGTGAAGACGGGTTGCCTGTATGGTGCCCGAGTGATGAATACGAGGCGCGGCCGGGCATTCTTAACCCTTGCAGCAAGTCCTCGAGACGGGGCGACGGGGTCACATCTTTCGTGAGTCTCTGCTCGTTACCGCAAGCCCAAGGTACTAACGATTTGGATATTTGATCCGAGCAGGCCTCTGGCCTGATAGCACTAACCATCACGTGGGCATAGTATGGGCGTTCTGCATCGTATGCATCAGCCGAAAGCTCTGTCAGACGTCCAGTTCAGCATGGCAGCACGGTCGGATCGTGTCGGCCACCCGAGGCGATGCTGGTATCCACCCTGTGCGCAATGACCCGAAGGGCGAGGGGCGATGGCCAAGACTCCCTTGCGCTTAGGATGTAGACCGGCGGGGACCTCTCTGCTGAGCTGTAGGTAGGGTTGCGATGTATTGTTTGGCCGAGGCCGGGCATAACCCAGGAAAGTGTGTCCGACCAGAGTTAATCGAGTGTGTTGGGTAAGTTGGTGCACCCCTGCAAGGAAGAAAACTTCTATCGATAGCCGATCCTACGGTAAAGGACACTCGGAGTTGTATCCCGATCGATACAACTAGAAGTTGAGATGAGACCTGGATATGAGGCTCTGGGATTGCTTCTCGCAGGGAGTCGAGAAGGGATCTCAGGACGAGGTTGATGACTGTATGGCTCTGGGATTGCTTTCTCGCAGGGAGTCGAGAAAGGATCTCTGGGTGAGGTTGAGACTTAATGATACTGCTACATTATATGGTACCGTTCTACTCTCTTCTATTGCTGCAAGACCTCTGAAGATGCTAGTCTTTGATAGGACTAGGCCTTCTCTCTATTCTGGCATTTCTGCAGCCCAGTCCACATATACAGCCTTCCTTTGATAATGTTGCATATGTAGTGTAGATCCTTGCTTGCTGAGTACTTATGAGTACTCACGGTTGCTTTGTTTTCCTTTTCTCCCCTTATCAGTTTGTCGTGACCAGAGGACGGAGCCCCTGAGACCGCTGCCCCAGTTGATGACTTCAGCTACCACTTCTACCCCGAGGGTGGATACTGCTACGAGTTGACTGACGACCAGGAGTAGGTTCGGAGGGTCCCAGGCAGGAGGCCTACGCCTTTCGATCGTAGTGTTTTATTTTGCCCCGCCTTTCTAAAGGCCTTTCTGTTTTACTTTTAATATTTGTACTCAGATATCTGATGCTTCCGCTGACGCTTGTATGACATCGAGCTATGTATTCGAGCCCTCGAGGCCCTGGCTTGTAATATAAAGCTTGTATGACTTTATTTATGTTTTAGAGTTGTGTTGTGATATCTTCCCGTGAGTCCTTAGGCTTGATCGTGTGCATTTGCGTGTATGATTAGTGCACGACTGAGCCGGGGGCGTCACAAGTTGGTATCAGAGCCGACTGCCTCTAGGAACCCCCCTTCCAACTCCTTGGCCGAAGTTGAGTCTAGTAATCGAAAACTGTTTTACTAACCTGGCTGTGTGGCTTACGGGCCCACGTCGCCAAATGGGTGGTATTAGGATCTTTTATTCCTCGTCTTTACTCTGGGACTCTGATTTTCTTCCTTTCGGGTTACAGATTTTATTAACTCTGACATTAGGGTCTCGTAATCACGTCCACCCGGAGTTCTGAAATATCCCCCCTTGCTTCGAGATTATGGGCCAGGTTCTGCTTACAGGATCCTTTTATCGAGGGCACCCTGTGTTGTCACTTGCAGATTCCTCGCTCTAATAGTTTTCTCCGACGTTGATGTTGCCTTTGCTATGTCTCGTTGTGTACTTCCGTACCGCGTGCCTGCACGCCGCCTAGTTGTCTAGCCTTCTCTTTTCAGCTGTCGTAATACCGGATGGTAACCGAGGCTATGTGTGGATCTGAATGTCTGGTGCGAATATGATGAAGTATCTATTGCACCTCCTTTTGTTGTGCGTGTTACTTCATGAATCATTCCATACACCAGCAGTTCTTCTTGCTAAACTGCCCCTGTTGTTTTGGCAGGATGGCTGACGATCCTCCACCTCCACCCTATATCGCCGCCATGATGCAGCAGTTTATGACCGGACTAATGGCTCAATTTCCAAACCAGAATGCTCAGCAACAGAATGCTCCAATAACTCTGGCAGAATTCGTGCGCCTCAACCCGTCTGTTTTTCGCAGCTCGACTGATCCAATGGATGCTGATGATTGGCTCCGTGACTTTGCCTTTCAGATGAAGTCGGCCAATGTTATCCCTGACAGTTACGTCACCTATGCGACGTATCACCTAAGAGGCCCAGCTGCTCAATGGTGGGAAAACCACAAGGGTATGTTGCCTGCTGAAACAATAACCACTTGGCAGGAATTTCAGTCAGCTTTTCGTGCACGGTACATTCCTCAAGGTCTGATGGACCAAAAGAAGCAGGAGTTCCGCAAACTCTCACAGGGCAAAATGACTGTGGATGAATACCAGAGGAAATTTCTTGAATTGTCCCGCTATGCTCAAGATGACGTCTGCACTGACGCCCGCAAGCAGGAGAAATTCCGTGAAGGACTGCGTACGGATATAAACCTCGCACTTGCTGTCCTTGATTTTGCAGACTTCGCAACGCTTGTCAGCAAATCTTTCCAAGTTGAAACAGCTCTGACTGAGTACCAAGAGTCGCTCAAGCGCACTCGTGATGTTGGTTCGTCTTCGGGTCAGCCTGTTCAGAAACGTCGAGTCTGGATTCCACACAATGTTCATCATCGACCTGCTCCAACACCAAGGCTGTCATATGTTGCACCTCATTTGCCTTCACCGCCGAGACAGCTATCGGTTCATGATGGACCGCCTGATGCTATGGCTTTTCATCAGGATGCACCACGTCCTCCTGTTGGTTGCAAGAAGAGTTGTCGGAACCTTCGTCTCAGAAGCTGTAATGCCAGGCCGTCTGCTATAGTTCGGGTCCATGTCAACCAAGTTAACATGGAAGAAGCTCGACAGGACCCCAAAATTGTGATGGGCACCCTTCTAGTGAATTCAATCCCAGCTTCAGTCCTCTTTGATTCTGGAGCATCGCACTCCTTCATGTCCGAAAGTTTTACGTGAAGCCATGATATACCTTTCGAGGAGATGTCCACCCCATTAGTAATCCAGTCACCTGGGGCTAATTGGCAAACTACCATGGTAAGCCACGGTAACCACATTGTGATCGGAGGATTGATGTTCCCCGTTTCACTCATTGCTCTCAAGACCTCCAACATAGACATTATTCTGGGTATGGACTGGTTGAAGCCTTATAAAGCTTTGATTGACTGTGCCACTGAATTGGTCCGGCTCACTCACCCTTCTGGCCAGAAAGTACAATACTCAGCTCGAATAGCTCAGGATGCTGAGACTCAAATATATGTTTTGAATGCATTGAATGCCTCACCTCTTGAAGGCATCGAGAACGTTCCAGTTGTTCATGATTTTCAAGATGTATTTCCAGAAGAACTTCCAGGAATACCCCCTGCTAGAGCTGTCAAGTTTGTCATCGACTTGAAACCTGGCACAACTCCTATTGCGAAGCGTCCTTATAAAATGCCTCTGCACCACCTTCTTGAGCTTAAGGAAGAAATCGACACGTCACTTAAGAAAGGTTTCATCCACCCCCAGTTCCTCTGCTTGGGGAGCACCTTCACTCTTCGTTAAGAAGAAGGATGGAACTAACCGATTGGTTCAGGATTATCGGCCCATTAACCAAGCCACAATCCAGAACAAATATCCGCTTCCTCGGATCAATGATTTGTATTATCAGCTTGCTGGATCATCGGTATTCTCTAAACTTGATTTGAGGTTGGGTTATCATCAGATCCGTGTTCGTGAAGAGGATATTCCGAAGACTGCATTTGTTACTCGCTATGGCTCCTACGAGTACACTGTAATGTCATTTGGCTTAACAAATGCTCCAGCCACATTCTCCCGTCTGATGAATTACATCTTCATGGATTACCTCGACAAGTTCGTCGTGGTATACCTAGATGATATTCTGGTCTATTCAAAGAATAAAGAAGAACATGCTGAACACCTCCGTCTAGTACTGGAAAGGCTCCGAGAACACCAGTTGTATGCCAAATACTCCAAATGTGAATTCTGGCTTTCTGAAGTAACCTACCTTGGTCATGTGATTTCCAAGGATGGAATTGCTGTTAACCCAGAACGAGTTCAGGCTATTCTTGACTGGACTCCTCCGAAGAACGTCAAGCAAGTGAGAAGTTTTCTCGGCCTTGCAAGTTATTGCCGTCATTTTGTCGAGAATTTCTCAAAGATTGCTAAGCCTTTGACTGATCTGCTTCACAAGGGCGTTAAGTTTGAATGGACAGACAAATGTCAGGAAAGTTTTCAAACACTCAAAGACAAGCTAACATCTGCCCCAGTACTATCTCCTCCAGATACCCGCAAAGACTTTGTGATTTATTATGATGCATCCCGTGAAGGATTAGGCTGTGTCCTAATGCAAGAGCGTAAAGTGATTGCTTATGGCTCTCGTCAGTTGCGCCCACATGAAGAGAATTATCCGGTACATGATCTAGAACTAGCTGCTGTCATCTATGCACTGCAGTTGTGGCGACATTACCTCCTCGGTAATCGTTGCGAGATCTACACGGATCATAAAAGTCTGAAGTACTTGTTCACTCAACCATCTCTAAACCTCCGTCAGCAAAGATGGATGGAGGCCATTGCGGACTATGATTTGGGTATTTCTTATACCCCTGGCAAGGCTAACGTGATGGCTGATGCTTTAAGCCGCAAGTCCTATTGCGACAACCTCAAGGTTAGGCGAGCTCAACCTCGTCTTTTTAAAGAACTGCGCAAGCTAAATCTGCGTATTGTTCCACAGGGTTCTCTTAATAACCTTGTGATACAACCAGATCTTGAGAAAGCTGTTAAGAATGCGCAAGCTAAAGATGCTGAAATTGATCTCATGAAGAAAAATCTTCACCTTGAAAAGTACAGGGATTTCTCGCTGTCTGAAGATGGAACCTTGTATTTCAGAAACCGCATTGTCGTACCTCGCTTTGAGCTTATGACCGACAAGGTCATGAAGGAGGCACATGATACCCCGCTGTCTATTCATCCGGGTAGCACCAAGATGTATCGTGATCTCCGTCAAAGGTACTGGTGGTCTAGAATGAAGCAGGACATTGCTCGATATGTTGCTAAATGTGATGTGTGTCGTCGCGTTAAAGCAAAACATCAGAAGCCGACTGGAATTCTGCAACCACTTTCTATTCCTTTATGGAAATGGGATAAGGTTCAGATGCATTTCATTACAGGACTTCCCAAGTCACAGAAGGGTCACGATGCTATTCTTGTCGTCGTCGACCAACTCTCTAAAGTTGCACACTTTCTGCCCGTCAAGGAAACTATCACTGCTAGTCAGTTAGCAGAGTTGTATATCTCCAGAATTGTTTCACTCCACGGTATTCCGAAGGAGATCAGTTCGGACAGTGGAGGTCTTTTCACTTCCAAATTCTGGGAAAGTTTCCAAACAGCTATGGGAACTCATATTACCTGGAGTTCAGCTTATCACCCCCAATCCCAAGGCCAAGTCGAGCAAGTCAATCAAGTGCTTGAAGACATGCTTCAGGCTTGTGTTATTTCTTTCGGTAAGAAGTGGGAAGAATCTCTTCCATATGCCGAATTCTCTTACAACAACAGCTATCAAGCCAGCTTGAAAATGGCCCCCTTCGAAGTTCTATATGGACGTAAGTGTCGAACCCCTCTGAATTGGTCAGAAACTGGGGAACGACCGCTCGTGGGTCCGGATATTATTCAACACACCGAAGAACAAGTTCGTATTGTCCGGGAAAATCTCAAGGCGGCTCAGGACCGCCAGAAGAGCAACTATGATCGTAAACGATGGGGTTTGACTTATCAACCTGGTGATCAGGCTTATCTGCGAGTCACTCCTATGAAGGGCACTCACCGTTTTGGAATCAAGGGCAAGCTAGCTCCGCGCTACATTGGTCCTTTCCGCATTATTGCTAGACGTGGACAGGTGGCATATAAACTGGAGTTGCCGCCACAATCTCTCATATCCATGACATCTTCCATGTGTCGCAACTTCGTCGTTGCTTCAAGGAATCTCCGCACCGAGCAGTGGATCACGAGGTGCTTGAATTGCAAGATGACCTATCTTATAAGGAGCATCCGATCCGCATTCTCGATGAAGCTGAACGTCGGACCCGTCAGAAGGTTACCAAGTTCCTCAAAGTGCAGTGGTCAAATCATACTGAAGGTGAAGCCACTTGCGAGTGCGAGGATAATCTTCGTGCGGAATACCCCGAACTTTTTCCTTCTACCTCTTAATTCTCAGGACGAGAATTCTTGTTAGTGGAGGAGACTTGTAACACCCCCAGTGGTTAACTATAGTAATCACCCTTTTGATTATGCCAAGTCATCATGATCAACAGTGTTTAATCATCATTTGCATCCATATTGCATTTCAACTCCTAACTCAAATTCAAATTTAAATGAAAGTGGAAAATAAAAGTTGTTCAACATAGAAACTAAAATGTGCAATAAATAACAAATAATCCAGAGGCGATCCTAAAATTGTAATCAATAATTATTGGATTAGTAAAGTGACTCAAGCAACATTAAAACAGTAACCAAATAGCACATTTTAATACAGTTTAATTAATCCAACTTACAAATAAAATCATATTTTATCCATACTAGTTTTTGGTGTTAGGTAGTAACGCACTGTATTATTTGGACCAGATCACATATTTTTCAGAAGTCAAACGGTGTCCAAACATTTCCCAAAATAGAAAAGAAAATAAAAAAAGGGGAAAAGACCCCTGGCCAAACTGGGCCAACCGGCCCAGCTGGCCACTGCACCAGGCCGGCCCATCCCCCTGGCCTATATGGCCTGCCCCACCCAGCTAACCCTAATCCCCTCCCTCACAACCCCCCTACCGATCCAGACCCTTCCCCCTCTTCCCCGATCTGCTCGCCCCGAGCACCATCGCCCGTCGCCGCCCGTAGGCTTCGCCGGCGCCGACCCTGTCTCCGAATCGCCAAGCGCCGTCCCTCGCGGCCCCGTCCCCTCTTCCTCGTGGCCCGACGCCTGCTCGACGCCGTTGTCATCGCCGCCACACCGCGCCGCGCCGATGCGCACTCACTCGCGCCCCGTCCGCGTGAGGCCATGCCCTGCTTCGCCCATGGCCACCGCTGCAGGCCACCCCTATTCCGCGCCCGCTGTCCCGTCGCGTCGCCACGCGGGCGGCCCCTCTTCGCTGCTACTGCGGCTACCGCAGCTGCCCCGGAGCCGCGCCCGGCCCGTGCTCGTCTCGCCGTGCCTTTGCGCGCGCTCACCCGCGGCCCGAGTGCCTCGCGGCCACCCCTGCTCGCGCTCGCCCGCACGCCCTCCTGCGGCCGCCCCGCGCTGCGCCGCTCCCTCGCCACGCCGCTCCGGCGCCCTACTATCGCCGTCCCCCCCCTGTTGGCCGGGGCGGGCGCCCATTCGGGCTGGCGCCCGTCGCCCGCACGCCCGAGTCGCTAGGCCCCGATGGGCCTATGACCAGGGGGCCCCACGCCCCAGTATTAAAAAAAAGGAATTATATAAAAATAAATAAGTAAATATTAATTAACTAATTAATTAATTAACCCAATTAATTCTGATTAATTAACACTAATTAAGTTTAATTAAACTAATGGCTAATTAACCCAATTAACCAGTTAATTAGTGCTGACAGTCACTGATAGGTGGGGCCCACCTGTCAGGTTGACCCAGTCAACGGAACTGTTGACTGCTGACGTCATGCTGATGCAGTAAATTAATTTTGAATTAATTTAATTAATAATAATTTCAGAAATGTTTTAAATCTTTAAAAATTCGTATAAAATAATCCGTAGCTCAGATCGAAAAATTTTGTACATGAAAGTTGCTCGGAATTTCGAGACGAATCCGAATGCGCGGTCTGTTCGCCCGCCACACGTCCCTAGCTATCCGAACATGCAACCGTTCCCCTCTGGTCATCTGTTTGACAAATGTCCGGAACCGGGAAAGCATTCCCAGATAAATTCCCCCTTCGCCAATATCACCCGGCACTGCGTTAGATCACCTGTGTCACCGCGTATTGCCATGTTATGCTTTGTGCTGCACTTGTTTGCTCTGTATTTATTGTTTCCTCCCCCTCTTCTCTCTCATTAGACCCCAAAGCAGTTCCCCGAGACCGACGCAACTCCGGAGCCCGAAGACACCATTGACAACCTTGCCCTTGCCGCCGAGCAACCAGGCAAGCCCCCCCTTTGATCATCCCGATATCGCCCATTCTAATTTCTCATGCTTGCATTAGAATTGCTGCTGCTACTGCTTTACCTATTCTGATGCATAGCCTGTTTAATGGAACCTGCTGTTGATAATTACCTGCATATCCTAAACTGCTTAGTATAGGCTGGGTAGAGACCTATCAGTGACCCCACTTATCCCGATTGCCCCGCTGGATTATCCGAAGACCCGATCAACGGGATTGAAGACCAGGCCCCGACACCGCACATCACCCCCCTAGTTGTAACGACACTGCAGCGTTACTATCGAGTGTCGAGGGTGATACCTCGTGTAGCACTTCTGATGTTAACTCTATAGAGTAGCTATTCGGTCGTGGTCATCGAGGTTGATTCCTCCTTCACCGCTTCCGATAACGACGCCGTCGTACAACACCTCAAGTGTGAACCCAGCGAGGGTGATTCCTCGGAGTTCACCTTGATGGATACATCGAGTAGGAATCCAACGAGGGTGATACCTCGGATTCCCCTGATGTTATGGACACAAGGATACTTGGACTGTACATTTGTTACTTGGAAAGGCGGGTCGACACTGAGGGGTACCCGCGTGTGATGTGAAGACGGGTTGCCTGTATGGTGCCCGAGTGATGAATACGAGGCGCGGCCGGGCATTCTTAACCCTTGCAGCAAGTCCTCGAGACGGGGCGACGGGGTCACATCTTTCGTGATTCTCTGCCCGTTACCGCAAGCCCAAGGTACTAACGATTTGGATATTTGATCCGAGCAGGCCTCTGGCCTGATAGCACTAACCATCACGTGGGCATAGTATGGGCGTTCTGCATCGTATGCATCAGCCGAAAGCTCTGTCAGACATCCAGTTCAACATGGCGGCACGGTCGGATCGTGTCGGCCACCCGAGGCGATGCTGGTATCCACCCTGTGCGCAACGACCCGGAGGGCGAGGGGCGATGGCCAAGACCCCCTTGCGCTTGGGATGTAGACCGGCGGGGACCTCTCTGCTGAGCTATAGGTAGGGTTGCGATGTATTGTTTGGCCGAGGCCGGGCATAACCCAGGAAAGTGTGTCCTGCCGGAGTTAATCGAGCGTGTTGGGTAAGTTGGTGCACCCCTGCAGGGAAGAAAACTTCTATCGATAGCCGGTCCTACGGTAAAGGACACTCGGAGTTGTATCCCGATCGATACAGCTAGAAGCTGAGATGAGACCTGGATATGAGGCTCTGGGATTGCTTCTCGCAGGGAGTCGAGAAGGGATCTCAGGACGAGGTTGATGATTGTATGGCTCTGGGATTGCTTTCTCGCAGGGAGTCGAGAAAGGATCTCTGGGTGAGGTTGAGACTTAATGATACTGCTATATTATATGGTACCGTTCTACTCTCTTCTATTGCTGCAAGACCTCTGAAGATGCTAGTCTTCGATAGGACTAGGCCTTCTCTCTATTCTGGCGTTTCTGTAGCCCAGTCCACATATACAGCCTTCCTTTGATAATGTTGCATATGTAGTGTAGATCCTTGCTTGCTGAGTACTTCTGAGTACTCACGGTTGCTTTGTTTTCCTTTTCTCCCCTTATCAGTTTGTCGTGACCAGAGGATGGAGCCCCTGAGACCGCTGCCCCAGTTGACGACTTCAGCTACCACTTCTACCCCGAGGGTGGATACTGCTACGAGTTGACTGACGACCAGGAGGCCTACGCCTTTCGATCGTAGTGTTTTATTTTGCCCCGCCTTTCTAAAGGCCTTTATGTTTCTCTTTTAATATCTGTACTCAGATATCAGATGCTTCCGCTGATGCTTGTATGCCATCGAGCTATGTATTCGAGCCCTCGAGGCCCTGGCTTGTAATATAAAGCTTGTATGACTTTATTTATGTTTTAGAGTTGTGTTGTGATATCTTCCCGTGAGTCCTTAGGCTTGATCGTGTGCATTTGCGTGTATGATTAGTGCACGATTGAGCCGGGGGCGTCACATTCTCAAAATTCTTATATAAGTATCATCACATTTGGCTCCAATTTTTTTTTTGAAAAAAATCAAAGAATATGTTTTCATCATTAAAATTTATAAAATTCTAGCCCGCGCATCGAGCGGGCCACTCTGCTAGTATATATATAATGGTGATACGCATGGTATGGTTATGAACATGTTATACTACATATAATATATAGAACATTTATTTGAATTTGTGATAATGTGTGCCTTTTGCAGCTCAGGGCTAAATACTTGTCATAATGT
Source organism: Thinopyrum elongatum (assembly GCA_011799875.1). Lineage (NCBI taxonomy): Eukaryota > Viridiplantae > Streptophyta > Magnoliopsida > Poales > Poaceae > Thinopyrum > Thinopyrum elongatum. The sequence goes on from CM022300.1 coordinate 437,231,319, forward strand.
AGGGGGCGGGGCACTATATTTTGTGTCATAAACACAGTGTACGTATGAAACATGGTTTAGATTATGAAGATCTAGTTAGTACATCAAATGTACTATTATTTGGAATCAACATCAAGTGTATTCAAAATTTTGATTTCGAGTTCATATAGTACACATAGTTCATATCTATCTCTATAATAATCATGTGGTGTGTTGTTAAGATAATATAAGAATGATGGTTTAAGTTGGCAACAATCATGATTGTAGATTCTTATTCAAATAGAGAAATGAATTCAAATTTAGTTCGAATTGCAGTGGTAGTATAGACATTTGGAATGCACTAAAATGTTCGTATGAGTAGGTTACATGCATTATACAGCCAGCGAAAAAATTTAATTGGACATAACATGGATTCATAGCTTTGAATAGCATTTGTACAGTAAAAAGGGACAAGACTCTCTCTTTGTGTGGTGCGAATAGTTTTATTTTTTTCATTTTTTTTCCTTGAGGGAAGTGCGAATTGATTTGGTACGAACATAATTACACGTTAGGCTTGTCCCTAAAATTCAACCCGCGCTTTGTTATCCCAAAAATTCAGATATCCTGCTCCCAAAACTCGCGCCTTCATAACCCGCGCCTTGCTATCCCGAAATTACAACGCGCGCGAAAACTCCCTCCAGCTGCCAAATCCCGACACGCGAAATCCCCCTTCTAACCCTGAGCCGAAAGGGCCGCTAGTTCAAATCGGTGGGGGTACTTTTGTAACACACCCTACATTTTGGACAAGCGCGTCCCTAAGTCATGGTTCCCCCCTCCCATCACCTCCTTTTCGCCATTCGAAATCCCAGGCCGCCATAACCTCATTGCTCCAGCCGCGAAACCCCACCCTCCTCCGTCCGCCACCCCACCACTGCCCAGCCGGAGCCTCTTCCCCGACGATGTCGTCCACCGCAACAGCTCGACATCCCTCATCCACCTCCCCGGATGAGGATCCGTCATCGATCTCGTCGTCCCGCCGGTTCAGCCACCTCGTCCTCCACCTCCAAGGAGCTGCTCCGACGATCGCCTCGTCTATCGCGGCTGATCCATCCCCACAACACCGCCTTAACTTGCTCCACCGGAACCACGGCATCCTCACCGACTCCTCGGACGAAGCCGAGGCCTACTCGGCGCCACCAAAGAGGTTGTACACTCATCGCATCGCACCTTCTCCTTAACTCGACCTCCCGACTTCAACGGTGCTCGATCCCGCACCCCCATGGCGCGGCTACCTCAAAGCCGGCGCCGCGGGCAACATCTCCATGGAGGCTCTCCCCCAGTGTGAGGCTCCTTCGGCGGCGGCATCCATACCAGCCGGATCTGCTGCTGCTGCTCCGGCTCTTGCTCGCTCGCACTGCTGCTCTGCTTTTCCCCTCGCTCGTGCTGCTGCTCTGCTCTTGCTCTCGCTCGCGCTGCTGATGCTAGTACACGGGCTACTGCAGCTACACGAGTTGCTGCTCTGGCTCTAGTTCGCGCTGCTCCTCCAGGCGCTGCTGCTTCGGCTGCTATCTGCTACTTTGTTCCCCGTCGATCGCTATTGATTTAGATCACTATTTCTCTACTACTAGTGCTCGAGCGGCCTAAACTACATGTGAAGTGCCTCTCTGCTACCAGTGCGTTCAGTTTCGACAGTAACATTCAGATTCCACAGTAAATTTCAGTTTCGACAGTTAAGTTCAGAATCAACAGTTTTTACCTCATCTATTGTAGTCAGGTGTTTTTTGGTGATGTAAATTTTACATCTATCACTTTTTGGTAATGTATTTTACATCATCTATTCGAGATGCTATTAGAATGCCACTTGAGATTAACGATGTCTGTCTTGTACTGCTTCAGCCTCGACGTCTTACGGCTCGCCGGAGCTGCTCCAACGACGGAACCATCCATCACAATAGAGCAGTGCCCTGGATGCCGTCTACAGACGCCTCAGATCTTCCTCCACACCTCCGACAGCCACCTCTGCCGCAACTTCTTCAGCGACCAACCCAGTGATGCTGAGGTCGACACGGCTACACCAAAGAGGTTGTACACTTGTCTCATCACTTATTATTCTACATTCATGTTAATCCATTAGGGCTATTTTGGTTCAAAGGAAAAAGTGAAGGAAAAACATAGCAATAGGAAATTTTCCTATGGCACTCTACTATTCAATTATTCATGCATTTCGTTGAAAGGAATGGAGCAAAACATCCACCTGGACCTACTTTTCAAAATCCTATGCATGAAAACAAGACTAAGTGCATTAGTGGCAGAATAACATTCTAACTGTACACACTTTCATATGGTTTCACTTTAATTTGGCCATGTTTCTTTGCATTCCTCTGCTCTTCCAATTCCTGTGAACCAAACACCCAAGTTGACAGAAATCCTGTGTTTAGAAATGCTCTATTTCCCACGTGCATTCTTATCCTATTCCGGTGTTTTCCCTATCCCTGCATTTTTAGAATCCTGCAAGCCAAAGGAGCCCTTACAGAATTACTTCAGTTACATATAGGTGTCGAAGAAAACTTTGTGTGGTTTGTCCTGCTCCTGTCGTGATGTTGTCCACCTCACCTGAGCTGCTCCATCGACAGAAGCATCCACCATACCAGACATCACGACTCCTGACCGTCTTTCGCCGCCTCAGATCTCCTTCCCTGTCGCCGGCACCCACCACAACTGCATCACCATCATCGACTCAGCAGATGAACCTGAGGAGTACACGGGTCCACAAAAGAGGTGGCACTCTTTCGTTTCTGCTTATGTAATGCAATGCTTAATATTACCTGCTACTTTATCGTCCTGTTCACCTCTTAGACTCCAAGTCAGGTCCAAATTAATGTTCAAAATGGAGTTTTAAAATTACTTGTGGGGCACATATTGAGGCAGCAATGAATAGTATCTCTATCTATTATCTGGTTCACCTAGGGTATGCCTATGTTGTTCATCTTGGGTGGGAAACAAATAGTAAAGCAATCATCATCTGTCTTTTTATTAAATTAAAGCTATCATCAGACTGCTATCATTATTTTTGGATCCATCCACTGGTTGTTACCATCACTCTAGATTTCTGCATACTCTCCTTACAAAATCTAACTATATTTTTTTCGTATGCATGTTAGATATTGTACACAGTCATGTTGAACATGTAGAAAAAAGAGAAGAGTTTTGCGCATCAATACAATGTCATGCAGACATCGCTCCATGGTGGGTTCAATGGCAAACCCTCCCTACCCCCCTCCAGATTGTAATCCAGAGGAAGATATCTGTTCTGAGGCGGATTCAGACGCAGCTGACCACTCCTATTTACCCCCCGAGGTGTTTGCTCTAACTTGGCATGATGATGTCGGTCATATCATGCATATGTTGCCTTGCAGTGCCTACTTTCGACATCATATATGTCATCTGCTTAGTTTAGACATGTTCTGTAATGCCACCTGTTTAGTTTCTATATCATATATGAGAATTATGCAATCTCATCTCTTTTAGCCAGCCTTAATATATATGAAATATGCAATGCCATCCTGTTTAACCAGGCATCATATATTTGAATGATATCTTGCCAATCCTTTTCTTCATTACATTTCCATTTGTTGACAATGTTTGTACATTCAACTACTCTTCCTGTGAATCAGCCATTTGAGTGGGTGATGGAAAAATCTGGAGTGAAAACAAGGTCTTCGGAGCAGACAGATCTACCTGTCGAAGCTGATCTCTTGCTGGGTCCCGATAGCTCCTCAGAGATGGATTCAGAGACAGATGACCAGTCCTATTCCCCCACCGAGGTGTATTCTCTAACTTGGCATGGTTATACTGCTCATATCATGCATATGGTGTCTTGCATTGCATAGTTTAGACATCATATACACAATATTCAACACCATGTTCTTAGTTCAAACATCATATATGTGAATGCCCTCTACTTAGTATATAAATCACATATGTGAATTAAATCATGCGATCCTGATTACTTAGATAACATGTATGTGAATTATGTCATGCGAACCTGTTTACTGAAGACATCATATAATTATCTCATGACATCCTGTTTAGTTAGTCATCATATCTTTGAATTATGTCATGTTATGCTATCCAGTTTAGATAGACATCATATATGTGAAATTATGTCATGCTATCCTTTTTAGTTAAACAATATACATGTGAACTATTTCATGACCTCTTTTTTCCACACTATCTATTGCATCTGTCTCTCATACAAGGTCTGTACATTCAACTATGTTTCCTGTTTATCAGCCATTTGAATTGGAGCGGGTGATGGCAGTATCTAGCGGAGTAAAAACACGGTCTTCAAATAAAACAGTGCTACCTCTTGGTGGAGATAGCACCCCAGTTGTACATGCACGAGAACCAGCCCTACCACACATAACCCAGACTCTCGCAGATTGTACCCCTACTGCGATGGACAGAGAATCAACTTCACCCAATCTAACCCCAATCCAGCAGATAGTAACACAGTTCCTGTTGAGACAGCACCATCTCCACCACAGAGCTCCCAAACAAGAGCAGTTAGTAAGGCAGCTCCAGTGCCCAAAGCACCAGTACTACCACGGCGAACCCCAACTCCACCAGTTAGTACACCTATTCCTGTGGAGGAAGCACAACCAACCATTCATAGTTTAGCATCTATCGCATTTGATGTTGTTAAATCCTATGTGCGTATCTTCCCATCATGGAAATATTATACTGAAGATGAAGGAAAATGCTAGTTGCAGGTGTTCGTCCAGGAGTTATGTGTAAGTAATGTTATTCATGGCAATTAGTTTGCTTTGTCCCATACATTCTACCTCCATGATGGTTATAATACAGCACAATGTTCCCATTTTTCTCTATAGAGAAGGACCGATTTGGAAACTCAGGATGAGGTAACCTGTGCTAATACCTCTGCTATCTTCAAGAATGCTTGGTGGCAGTATCGGAATTACCTGAAGAAAACATACTTCACTGGCAAAGAAACTCATCAAATTCCCTTATGTTCTCCTGAGACACATTTACAGGACGATGACTGGGAAAGCCTTCTTCTTTACTGGTCCTGAACCAAGAATGTGGTATGGTCTATGAGCTCATTTTTTATTTTTAAGTACTATATGCCTGCGTCTTACTGTACTCTGTTCGTGTAGAACAAGTGCTTAAACCTGAAGAACAACTGTTCTCATTTAAGATTCCATTGCTATCGTGCATTCTGCTTTGCTCTTGTATCACTGTATTTACTCATACAAACTTATTTTTAAATTGAAGGATCCAATCAAAACTCCAATGGCACAACAGGTATGTTTAAGCATGCTTGTTTAACAGGTTTGCTCTTATAAATAGCTCTGTTGATTTCAATTTCAATTGTGTATACAGTTGACTTCGCATATCATGCTCATTACTAGCATCACAACAGAGCCAATAGTGTTGTTGTACATGTAGACCCGTGGTACCCATCTAAAATCTTGTTGTGCCGTGTAGTTTCCCACGCTTTGTATTCTTTCAATGCTGCTTTGTCTTGAACTGATATGATTTGAACTAAACCTGTTATGTGTCTGCTTGTTTCTTCTTTTAGAATACTGACAGAATATTGGGGAAGAGTACCTTATTAAGCCATGGTAAAGGAAGTAATGCAGGATAGTGAGACATCCTTGTTGGTCTCCAACAAAGCTGATAAAACAGCTAAGGAAAACTATCTTGAAGATAGTGAGACAACCCCAAAGTCCTGTCTTGGTGTAGTGTTCGAGTTACTGGCCACTACCGCTGGCACAAGCTATTCGAACTCACTATCTGAATTAGCTAGATTTCTTGAGTCTCAACTACAAGCTGAAAGACATCGATCAGTTGTGCTGCGACAAGAAGCCGAAGGACTGCAGAAGTCCCTGGAGAATTCAGATGCATACTTTCTGGTGCAACAGCAAGCGTTGGAGGATTTTAGCGCCAAACAGGAAAAAGCTAATAAGCCAGCATGTCAGATACCCAGGATAATGTTTCTTGAGCTCTTGTGAAGTTGTTTCAGTTATGGACTTGTTTTGCTGCCGCGTTTATTTGCACTGGTGGCCAATTTAGACGGCCAGTGTATGTAATATGCTGCTTTGTTCCCTATATTTGCACTGGTGGCGAACTTTGATGCCCAGTGGATGTAATATGTGTAATAGCCGTAATAGCCTAGCGTTAGTTGCTTGCTTATTTATTTCCTTATTGTCTTGTTTAGTTGTTTGCTTGTAGTCACTGCAGTTCTTTTTCCGTGTTTTTCTAGTGGCCACAATAACCTATTTTTATAACTAGGCCACAATAACCATGGCAACATACAGACCGTTGTAACCATGATCCTGCTACCTGCTGTAGTGACCATGGGCCTCCTACGAGCCGTAGGATCCATGGGCCTTCTACAGCCCATATAATCAATGGGCCTTGTACTGGTCGTATAATCGTTTGGCCAAACATGGGTCATACTATTCGTGGACCAATAACGGTCCGCAAAATGGGCCATAAACGGGATAGAGTGGAAATCGTCTGTTTATGGCCCGATTATAATGGGCCGTTAATAGGCCGCAGTTGATGACGCTATGAAAACAGCCCAATGGGTTAACGGGCCACAAACGGGCCGACTGTAACCACGGGCTGAATTTGGCCCACAAGCGGAACAGGCCAGTAACGGACCGTAAGTAACCGAATTCTAGAAATGAGCCCAAGAATGAATGGGCCCTTAGAAGGCCGAAAGTTAACACGGGCTGGAAACGGCCACCGGAATAATGGGCCATTAATGGGTATAAAGGGATACACTGTTCATTATGGGCCAATTTCACCTCGGGCCTTTAATGGGCCCAGAGTTACAAAGGGCCTCGTATGGGCCGAAAGACGTCATGGGTCATACATGGGCCAATAGTTACAACGGGCTGGAATCATATTGGATGGCACAGATGATGCTACTGGGCCTAATTCGGATAGGCCATAATGGGTCGTGAGTTAGCGGGCTGTAAATGGGCTATATGCGAACAGGCCGTTAACAGGCTTTCCGTGGGCCGGCCCGCTACCTTTTAACCAAGTCAAATGGGCCGGCCTTTTCACCAAAATGGGCCACTGTTGGGTCGTGCCACGTGTTGACGTATCATAGGCGCCTCCTGTCCAATGAGAGGATGACATCTGTCCCAACGGTGAGCCAACACGTGGTTTCTCTAGCCATTGAGAATTTTACACGTGGAAAATCCCCATTAGTCTCGGCTGTTAACGGGTTATCGGATCCAAACCGGAACCTGATAGCTTAACGGCGACCCGTTACGGTGGATGCCACGTGTCGGTTACCCTTGACGAAAGCACTTCCATGACGCGCCATTTATCGTCATGGAAGTGGACACTTCCGTGATGATAATTTTGGTATTTTCATGGAACACTTCTACGATAGCACAGGTATGACTATCTTGATTCTGTCATAAAATCGTCATGGATGTACATGCATGACAGAAAACGTGACCTACTGTGACAAACACGTATCATCACGGAAGTGTATTTTTTTTGTAGTGTAAACGTTGCACCACAGAATAGCGTGTGCGATAGTTATCATGTACGACGATGTTATGACGGTCCGACATTTCGTAATCCTATTTTACACTCGTACGATGATTAGCTAATCTTCTTAATTAGTTATCGCATACGGTTCGGGAAAAGTGAATGTGTGTGATTGTCCGCTTATCATACATGTTCTATAATCGTGAACTGTTTGTGATGGGCCGCGCATCGTAAACATAGCACCACAGAATACCGACTACGATGGCAATGCGAGCACAAACGAGTAGTAAGGATGGAGCGTTTGGGATATTCGAGATATCAAAAACAGTTTTATAGGGACAATTGTATGCACCAAGGCTCCCTATCCCCGACGGTTTCTGGGTCATGTGGGAAGGACCCCCCTATCGCACACACTCACTTGGCGACGGTTCAAAATGGCATCACGGAACTGTTTGTATAGCACCTTGCTGTACCAGTGGGGGCAAGAAGATTCCATTTGAATTTTACTTAAATAGGAATGATTTAAATGGTGCTGTTTTGGATGCTAGGGTCAATTTGGGTATTGTAGTAATGTTGTTTCTTTAACCATAAATGTCTAGGAATTATTTGCAAAAATATGAACTATTTAGTTTTGTAGTTTGAAGAAGTAATAATTTGACTTGCATTTCAAATTTGAATTTGACTTTGATTTCTATCAAAGCAATTTAGCTTAGGAAGCCTGGTGACATGGCATCATTATGATGAGGTTACTGTAGCATGACACTAGGGGTGTTACAAATCTCCTCCACTACAAGAAATCTCGTCCCGAGATTTTAAGAGGTGGAGTAAGGGGGAAAGTTCTGTTTACAACATTCTGACGGATCTTCTCGTTCTTGGTTGCTCTTCCCGAAGAAGTTGATCCCTTTCGTTGATGTCTCAATTTCTCTGCTTCAGATCGTTATGATGAAGTTGTCATCCTTTCTTCGGGAACTCCATCGTACTTACGAAAGGATATGAGGGAAACTATAAGGACAGATGTCTGCAAGGACTGATATCTAGTACTTAGCTCAGGGATTGTGGCACAAGGTATCTCTTGAGTTGGACAAATGATACACACCGAGAGCAAAGTAAGAAGGTACCATAAGAAGTTTCAGGTGGGTAGGCAATCGTTCGATGCTAAAACCAGAGTGGGAAAAGGGCTCAGAGAAACAGGGAATAATATCGCATCTGATACTAGAATAGATCTCTAGGAAGGTGGCTCGTGAATCTCATATGAAGCCAAGTGGGTGGAATAACTTTGGAAACAGGGATGCACAGGAGAGTTAGGTTTCGACCCTGTGGAACTGTGGATTAAAAGTAGGAAGAGCGGTGACATCTTGCATGGTCATGATAGCATGGCATGTCAGAGGATAGCTTGTCAGCTATGTCAGCAACAACATCGGTACCAAGGGCAGGGGACGAATAGAACCATTTTCCTGCTCGTTAAAACGAGGCAGACCAATAGGCAAAGTTCTCGTCCATCGGTGGTTACCGGAATGTCAACAACAATAGTAACAGGGTCTTATCGACTGAGTTGTACACCGAGGTGTTTACATAAGCAGGGAATTATCACTGCTCAGATAAGTTTAGAATACAAGAAAGGTTAAACAAAGTAATGGAAAGGAAAATGTGATTAATATATTAATCAGACCAATGGAAAGGAAAATATGTTTATACCCACGTATCAAGAGTATATCTTCCCCAAGGAAAGGTAGAGCATGATATTAAAGATAGGGCTCTAAGTATGTAACCATTTAGACAAAGGGGCAAGGAATTTATGAGGTGTACCCATACAACGGTGTTTGGATAATTGATCAAGAAAATTTAGCATTGCGCTTCCAATATTCTTGTTGATGATCGGAGTACCACAGACATGCTTCAGGATAGCATTGACATGGTCATCAGGTAAAGGTCAGACTTTGGATACACAAAGGATCCATCAGGAACAACATATAGAATAAGTCTTACAATTTCATCATGGAAGAACGGCTAACCTTACTAAAGAAGATACTATAACAATAGGTCCTCCGGCCAGGTGTGCTAGACATGACATCACCTTACCGGGTTACATAAAAACCAATGTTATAATTCTTGGAAAATGTTCCAACCATCATATCTAATCGAGATTCAGATCTGATTGGTGTCGGGATACCTCAGACTCAGGATGCCTGAGAAGACATGGGTGCAACACAAATGGATGAGAGGATGTTGCAAGATTCTCGGGAAATGAAATATGGAAGCAATCTCCAAAACAAGAGTTCATCATTAACCATGGAGGAGATGAGGAGTGTGCCTGATGGGCATTAGTGACAATTCATAGAGATTTCCAAAAAGATGGATTTACCTAAGTATGTGAACAAGGTGATAGCAATGATCGGACCAAATGATATAATGTCGTATGCTCGAGGAAAACATCCACAATTAAACATTGATTGAAAGGTGCACCCAAAATATGGACTAAGTAGCACGATCAATGTTAGAATGGTGATTCAATAACCAATAGACTATGAATGAAACTATCAACCATTAACTTCAAAGCAATAGGGTCGCTAGAAGTTTTGAATTCACACATCATAGTTCATTTGTTGGTATTCCGGTTAGAAACAACACGGGGGCCAAGAAATGAATGGAGATGGCGAGAAACATCGCTATATCAAGAATTCGTAAGAGGTGGTGAAATTCTCACAACATTGTTGACATAAAGATGGTAATACTCTAATGTAGAACATAACATGATTTGGATAGCAAGGAGCTCAAGGTACAACCCATAACATGAACAAGTTTGTGTTGGAGGGAAGGCAATAGTATTGTCGATGATAACACCAATCATCGAGGGGCAAGGATGGTATTTCTCATCATGAATTTGATTGATATCCTGGAAGAGCTCAGAATGTTGATGATGATCATGACGCAGCTGTCGAGAGGTTTCATGAATATGTAATCGATCAGCGATGACATCAATCCAAAGGAATGGTGAAGCAAAAGGTTATTAGAACCACAGACAAGATGCAATCTCAGAGTCAAAGTTACCTTTCAAGACAAACGATAGGATGTTGAAACCTCGATGTAGCTTAGCACACTGTCGGGATTGTGTTCCGGGGATGAAGAACATAGTAGCACGTTCAAGCTTTAGCATAACGATGATGATGTAGCCAATGGACTGGGAATGACATGATCGAGTACAAACTCATAAGTAATGAAGATTACTAAGACTTAATGAATCACAGTGTGGACTCGATTCACCTATCAGTGTTCTTGAGTGACAAACAACTCAGAACAAAGAGAAAAACTGAATTAGTGAGAAGCAATACTTGACAAAGACTCATAAGAAGTATTGCAGTTCTGTGATATTCTCGAGATACCGGAGGGTAATACTCAAAGATATATCAAAATAAAGGTTGAAGTGGGGTGTATTGATATGCAGAAGACAAGTGCTTTAACTTGCCTGAGAAATGGAATCAAAGAAGAACAATATGGTCGGAACCACGATTGCAAAAGATTAAACCACAGATACAAGATGATCTTATAACAAGGGGGTAACTTTTTTACGAGAAGCTTCAATAATAAGATCTGCATCATGTCCATGGGCATGAACGCAAAGTTCAAGGTCGACTCCCACTTCTCCAACACACAACTTCTCATTCACTGCTCTCTGTTAAAAAGGTTTAGAGTTTGAAAGTTTAACTTGTGGAATACCATAATGGTATGCCCCATGAAGACTTTTAGGTTCTCTCAGATAGTGAAGGCATAGGCACAACCCATAGGGACATTTTACGAATCTATACCACAAACTTATAGAAGCAATAGATAACATCTCAAAGTAGAATACAGACGGCAAGAATTAAATGATACAACATTGCCGAAGGCATTTGTAACAGGGGAAGAACTCACAAGGATTTTGAATATGCGAAACTGTTGGATAATAATCCACCAAAGGATATAGCGGACCACAAAGGATCTGATGTGAATAACGGTGCTCAGCCAGAAGAAGAAAGAATGCAAAGGCATCAAATTATTGAATTGTCTAAATAATTTGAGTCTTAAATACAAAGGAACTAAGATTTTCGAATTGGGGGATTAGAAGAAGATGCTCTGATCAAAAGATATGTAAGTTGGATAGAATTATAACGACAATCAATTAAGGTTTGATTTGCCGAACACCAGCTCATGTCCGGAGTGATGTCTGAGCCGAATGGAAGAATTCTAATTGTGACCGATGATTGCGAGCATTTAGAAACATATCGAATCAAATGCTCAAAATGACGATGACAAAGGATGCTAATGAATATTGCTAGACATATGGAAGTAGCCATAATGTAGGCAGGCAAGACTTTCCGGAGCAATAGGTTGTAGAGGATTCTCGAAAGATCAAACAGAATTTCGAAGAATTTTGTGAAACACATGAACAACTGGGGATGAATGGATCCCCGGTAAGCGTGAGGAATTATCTGTAAGGGCTTTCATGCGGTAATGAACTGGAAGGCAGTAAGCTCAAAGGATTCTCGGGACAACGGAGAGTATTTCGGGGCATCTTGTAATAACAAGAGCCACTGGGGATGATTGTATGAATGACAAGTGTATGTCGTTATCTATAAGTACATCTCGGTGGTAGGGAAATGCAAAGGTGGTGGCACATGGGTCTCGGGAAAACATCGAAGAGGATCTTCGGAATCTTCTGATGAAGCACGCGATCATCTGGAATGAGGGGCTCTCCGAAAGGAAGTAATTACGAAAACATAGTGTTAGAGTTAGCAAAATCTTTAACCCGAATAGAAGAGAGATCAGAATCCCAGAGTAAAGACGATGAATAAAAGACCCTAATACCACCCATTTGTGATGTGGGCCCGTAAGCCACACAACAATGTTAGTAAAATAGTTTTTCAAAGACTAGACTCGACTTCAGCCAAGGAGTTGGAAAGGGGCTTCCTACAGGCAGTCGGCTCTGATACCAACTTGTGATGCCCCGACTTAATTGTGCACTAATCATACACGCAAATGTGCACGATCAAGACCAGAGACTCACGGGAAGATATCACAACACAACTCTAGACACAAATTAAAGTCATACAAGCTTTATATTACAAGTCAGGGGCCTCGAGGGCTTGAATACATAAGCTCGAATACAAACAAGTCAGCGGAAGCAACAATATCTGAGTATAGACATAAGGTAAACAAGTCTGCCTTAAGAAGGCTAGCACAAACAATAGCATCGATCGAAAAGGCAAGGCCTCCTGCCTGGGAGCCTCCTAACTATTCCTAGTCGGCGGCGGCCCCCACGTAGTAGTAGGCACCCTCGGGGTAGTAGTAGTCGTCGGTGGTGGCATCTGGCTCCTGGGATACGTCATCTGATCGTAGCAATCGGGTAGAAGGGAAAAGAGGTAGCAAAGCAACCGTGAGTACTCATCCAAAGTACTTGCAAGACTTACATCGAATCTATGCTAAGTATGCATCAGTATCAAAGGAATGTGGCTATATCTTTGGACTGAACTGTAGAAATGCCATAAGAGAAAGGAAAGCCTAGCCTATCAAAGACTAGCATCTTGCAGCAACAGGAGAGAGTAGAATAACATAACATAAGTAATAAGTATGTAGTAGTATTAACGCCCAGAGATCCTTCCTCGACTCCCTGCGAGAAAGCAATCCTAGAGCCATCATATCCATATAGTGTCTCCAATATCCAGTTCTAGTTGTATAGATCGGGATACAACTCCGAGCGTCCATTACCGTGGACACGACTATTCGAATAGATATACTTCCCTGCAGGGGTGCACCAACTTACCAAACACGCTCGATCAACTCCGGCCGGACACACTTTAACGGGTCATACCCGGCCTCAGCTGATCAACACGTTGTAGTCCTACCTAGGCTCAACAGAGAGGCCAGCACGCCGATCTACATCCTAAGCGCTCAGGGGCTTGGGCCCATCGCCCTTTGCACTCCTGCATGTTGCATACGCAGCCTGGAGTAGGCCCACCCCCTAATACAAGTGCAGGTGGTTCCCATCCAACCGGGCATGTGCCGCTCAATCGCTGACGTCCGAAGAGCTTTCGGAGAATCGTATGATGCCGAGTGCCCATACTTATTCCCACGTGGTGGTTAGTGCGAAAAGGCCAGAGGCATGCTCAGATCACATATCCAAACCCGTTAGTGTCTTGGGAGTACGCGGATACGATCAATGATCCACGATCTATGGTCCCGTCACCCCGTCTCATGGACTTACGGCAAGGGCTAAGAATGCCCGGCCGTGCCGCATAATTATCTCGCGGGTACCCTCCAGGTCAACCGACTCACAAGGGGCTATCGGGAACTCAGGTCCACCTCTACCGGGGTGGTACCGCTTGTCCCTCCAGTCCCGCAGAAACAGTAACTCTCGTGGGTACCCTCATGGTCAACCCGACTTCATGTCTCTCGTGGGTACCCCTCGGGGCTGACCCAACTTCAACATGGTTCTGAGGTAAAGTCAAGGTAACCTTGTGTCCATAACATTAAGGGGGAAATACGAGGAATCACACTCGATGGATTCCCACTCGATGTAACCATTAAGGTGGCCTCAGAGGAATCACCCTTGAAGGGTCCACACTTGAGGTGTTGCACAATAGAGTCGTCATCGGGAGTGCTGAAGGAGGAATCACCCTCCGTAAGCCACGACCAATTAGCTACACTACAGAGATATCATCAGGAATGCGTTACGAGGTATCATCCTCGACACTCGTTGGAAGCTCTGTAGAGTCATACAACTAAGGGGGTGTGTGCGGTGATGTGTCGGTCTCTGCACATCGATCACGTTGATTGAGTCGTCGGTGATGAAGCGGGGGCAATAGGGACAAGGTGAGGGGTCACTGATGGATCACTAACCAACCTATACTAAGCATATAGGATAATAGGTAAGGTAACAATAGCAGGTTACAAAATCAGGCTATGCATCAGAATAGGAGCAATCAAATATAGTAGCAAGTTCTAATGCAAGCATGAGAGAGAAGGAATGGGCGATATAGGAATGATCAAGGGGGTTTTGCTTGCCTGGAAGCTCTGCGGAAAAGGACCGATCGTCAGGAGTGTAGTCGATCTTGGGAGCAGAGTCAGTCTCGGGGTCTACCGGAGAGAAGAGGGGGAAGAAACAGTAAATATAAAGCAAACAAAATGCATCATGATGCATGGCATGGCAATATGTAGTGCTAGGATTGACTTAACGCAGTGCTACATGTTACAGACGGAGCGGGAAAACATCTGGGAATGTTTTCCCGGCGTTTAGCAACTTTCGGGCAGATGAATCAGAGGGGAAGGATTCATGTTCATCATGTTAGAGGCATGTGACAGATGATTGGATAGCATATTCGGATTCGTCACATTCGTATCATTTGCTTCATTCCGGCGAGCGGTTTAGAAAAAGACATGAAAAAACGCTCGCTGCCTCTCTTCATGCGCCGCACCGTTTTCAAAACTGCTCTTAAACCGTGAGGAATCTTGAAAAAAATTCTACATCGTGAAGTTGCGCCTAATCCATAGCTTTCCAACGGTATATTACACGCCTTGTTCTAACAAACGTTTTAAAAACTAGAGCGAAAACAGTACCGAAAAAAGTCACGTGCAGTTTTTTTGCGATAGGAAGTGCACTCGCATCAGTACTGTAGTGCTCTTGCTTCAAACAATGACGTGCGCTTGCGTTGAGCGTGCAATTCGGAAGTGTGTGCAGAATAACTATTCTGCTAATATTAGCAGAATAGACCGGCTGTATATATATAATTTTCATCCGAGCTACGGATTATTTTGTATGAATTTTCAAAGATTTAAACAATTTCTGGAATTACAGATTTATTTTAATTCGAAAAACATTTAACCCAAAATGCTACGGGTACCCACTGAAGTGTACACAATAGTGTACACATGGGCTGACTAGTGGGCCAGGCCAGCTGAGTCAGCGGATCAGCAGTTGACCAGTTGACTGGTCAACTGGGTCCCACTGGTCAATGACTGGGGCTGCCCAGTCAGCTCCATTGACCAGTCAACTGGACCAACTGGGCCCGCGGGACCCAGCGGTCAGTGTCCCAGGGTGGCCCTGTGGCAGTGCCACGTCGGACCACCAGCGTTTAAACGCCGGGGACTCCAATTCGCGGCGGAGGGCCCCCGGGGAGACATCAGAAATCACGTACGGGCCCCATTTGGAGCGCGGGACAGCGGGTTCGGACGCGGGCAGTGAGCCACGCTGAATGGTGGCGGTGGTAGTAGCGGGGGCAGTCGGAGTTGACCGGAGCAACATCGGCATGCGGCAGCGTGATCAGGCGGTAGCCGGGATTCAGCTATAAGCCTCGGTTCGATGCGCGTTTGGGTCAATTCGAACAAGCACGATGAGGCGCATCTCGTGGTGGTGATGGCCCGACAGGGGATGGACGGAAATGGCACCGGCAACGAGCTCCCGCAGCAGCGCACACACTGGCTCGGACGGGGTGGTGCTATGACTACAGATTAGGGGCGGAAATAGAGGGGAAACGAAGACGGCCTCACAACGATCATGTAGGGCAGCTCAGGGTGCTCGGGGAAGTCCCGTGGTTGGTGAGTTGACGACAGTGCTCTCGGGTGCCCGAGGAAGAAGAAGAGGCTGTCGCAGCCGATGCAGAGACAGGGAGCTCCGATGGGTCGATGCAGGTGACGAAGCGGTAAATGGCGATCCTCCTGGACAGCCTAGAATGGCGGAAGGTGGACGCTGGCCACGCTCGCGGCGGTGACAGGGCGTCGACGGTGCTCGGATGAGGGGAGAGCGAGAGGAAGAGCGCTAGAGAGGGGGAAGATCTTTGCCATGAGCAGGGCGTCGATGCTGGCCTTCTTATCCACCCCGCGGCGTCTGTAGCGGCGCGGGTGGTGGCAGGGTTCGGCTGGAACGACGCCATGGCTCGGTCGCGCGCTCGGCGTCCAGTTAGCGGAAGGAAGATGAAAGGCCTTCGCAACTAGGTTGGGCCGCACTGTGCACGCATAGAGCCCATGTGCACAGTGCACCCTTCCCCCTTTCCTTTTTCTTTTTTGTTTTCTTATTTCATCATTGTTTTCTATTTATTTCTGCTATCAATTCAATTTTGTTAAATGTGCCACTAGTCAGAACAAATACTAGGTATTATATAGTACTGCCAAAAAAAGTTTGGGGGCAAGAAGATTCCATTTGAATTTTACTTAAATAGGAATTATTTAAATGGTGCTGTTTTTGGTACTGTTTTGGATGCTAGGGTCAATTTGGGTATTGTAGTAATGTTGTTTATTTAACCATAAATGTCTAGGAATTATTTGCAAAAATATGAACTATTTAGTTTTGCAGTTTGAAGAAGTAATAATTTGACTTGCATTCCAAATTTGAATTTGACTTTGATTTCTATCAAGAAGAAATTTAGCTTAGCAAGCCTAGTGACATGGCATCATAATGATGAGGTTACTGTAGCATGACACTGGGCGTGTTACACTCACTAATCTGGTCATGGTACCCAAGAAGGATAGGTCCTGACTCCTGTGCATCGACTTCAAAGACCTCAATAATGCTTGCCCCAAGGACCCCTTCCCATTACCACGCATCGATCAGATTGTGGACGCCACGGCTAGACACGATTCACTGTGCTTTCTAGATGCCTACTAAGGATATCATCAAATATAGATGAAGGAATCCGACCAGGCTGCAACAACATTTATGATGCCTTACGAGTCATTTTGCTTTAATACAATGCCCTTTGGGCTGAAGAACGCTAGTGTTACGTACCAGTGCATGATCCAAACATGCTTGGAAAAACACATCGGAAAGATCATCGAGTCCTACATCGACGACGTGGTTGTCAAAACTAAACACGTCGGGCAATTGGTCGATAACCTCCGCAATACATTTGCCAACCTGCGGGAATATCAAATTAAGCTTAACCCGGAGAAATGTGTCTTCGGAGTACCAGCAGGAAAGCTCCTCGGCTTCATCGTGTCCAGTCGAGGAATCTAAGCCAACCCGGAAAAATACGAGCCTTGGACCGCTTAGAGGTGCCAACCGAGCTCAAGCATGTTCAAAAACTAGCACGTTGCATGGCGGCATTAAGTCGCTTTATCTCAAGACTGGGGGGGAAAAGCTTTACCCCTATACAGGCTACTGAAACATACAAAGACTTTTTAATGGACCGAGGGGGCAGCGGCGGCCCTAGATGACATTAAAGCCCTCCTTGCCACAAACCCCATCTTGGCAGCACCAGACATATGTGAGCCAATGATATTATATATCTCGGCCATAAACTAGGTGGTCAACGTAGTGCTGGTGGTCGAAAGAGACATGGAGGGCCACAAGTTCCAAGTCCAAAATCCTGTTTATTACATCTGCGAGGTCTTAACCCCATACAAGACACGCTACCCACACTATCAGAAGATAGCCTACGCCATCTTTATGGCGTCACAAAAACTTCGGCACTACTTCCAAGAGTGCTCAGTAATCGTGGCATCCGACGTCCCCTTAAGCGACATAATTAACAATCGGGATGCGATGGGGCGTATAGCCAAGTGGTCCATAGAGCTCTTACCTTTTGAAATAGCATACCGGCCACGCCGAGTTATTAAATGTCAGGTGCTGGCAGATTTTGTAGCTGAATGGATAGAGGCTGAACTCCCTCGAGAATACAACACATATTCACACTAGACCATGTATTTTGACGGTTCAAAAATGCTCGCTGGGCTAGGGGCTAGAGCAGTGCTTACATTGCCAACAGGCGATAGCATTCGATACGTGTTACAGATTATGTACACCAACTCCAATAATGCGGCCGAATACGAAGCCCTTTTACACAAACTCCGGATAGCAATCTCAATGGGCGTTAAACGCATCGAGGTCCGAGGAGACTCTAACCTTGCGACCTCTCAGGTAAATGGCGAGTTCGACGCAAAAGACCCGAAGATGACAGCTTACAGGAATTCCATTTTAAAAACCTCGGTCAGGTTCGAGGGCTTGAATTTCATCACATCCCCCGAGATAGTAACCAGGCTGCTGATATCCTTGCCCAGATGGGTGCTAAACAAGATATGGTCCCTAAAAACACCTTCCTCAAACGGCTTTTTAAGCCATCCATAGTCTGGCAGGACAAAAAAGGAACGTCGTAGGCAAACAACGTAGGCCAATCCGCCCCACCCGAGGACGGCGCAAAATAGGATATAATAGGTGACATAGCCATCTAGGAAACGATCTCGGCGCATGAGGTCATGGCAGTCATTGCACCCTGGACCGAGCCATTCCTCGCATACCTACTCCACAAGGAGCTCCCCGAATACCAAACCGACGCACGTCGGATTATAAGGCAGTCTAAGGCCTATAAGGTTCACGAGGGTGAGCTCTATAAGCTAAGCCCCACGGGCGTCCTCCAGCGATGTATATCTGAAGAGGAAAGGAGACCGCTGCTTCAGGAAATACACGCCGACATGAGCGGGCATCACCCCGCTGCTCGGACCTTGGTCAGCAAGGCTTTCTGAGATGGTTTCCATTGGTCGACGGCAGGGGCTAATGCAACAGCGTTAGTACAGCGTTGCCCCGGCTATCATGTGTTTTCCAAACAAAGTCACATGCCCCCCACAGCTCACCGCACTATCCCGATCACCTGGCCTTTCGCGGTCTATGGGCTGGATATGGTCGGCCCACTCAAAGGCGGGTCACAAAAAAATTACTTGTCATGGTAGACAAGTTTACCAAATGGATCGAGGAAAAACCAGTTACCTAGGCCAAAGCAGTCCTATTAATTGAGTTCATCTCGGGGGTAGTACACTGTTACGGTATCGCCCACAGTCTAATAATAGACAACGGGACAAACTTCACGGCCAAAGAGGTCAAAGCATGGTGCGCAAATATGGGCATAAAACTCGACTACATGTCTGTCTATCACCCGCAGTCAAACGGGCAGGTAGAACACGCCAATGGACTAATCCTCAGTGGCATTAAGCCAAGGCTAGTACGCTCCCTTAAATAAGCAGGCTACAAATGGGTAGAGCAATTTGATTCCATCCTATGGGGGTTGCGCACCACGCCGAATCGATCTACTAGGTATACCCCATTCTTTATGGTATATGGCGCCGAGGTAGTACTCCCTTGCTACATAATCCATGACGCACCTCGGTACGCATGTACGAGGAGTAGGAGGCCGATTTAGGTTGGCAGGACGCCTTGGACGCCCTTGAAGAGGAACACAACGTCGCTCGGACATGTTCTACGATTTATCAGCAAGAAGCAATGCGCTACCATAGCCGGGAGGTCCGCGCGAAGGATTTCCACATAGGAGATATGGTCATGAGGCTCCACCCGGAGAAGTAGAAGCATAAAATCTCACCTAAATGGGATGGACCATTTATCATCAATCAAGTCCTCATCGGAGGCGCCTATCAAATCCGGGACCCAACGGACGGGCGTTTAGAGCCCAATCCTTGGAATGTCGCACTGCTCTGATGTTTCTACTGTTAAAACCCGAGCACCCTCTTCCTATGTACATACCTCTTTTTTCTACATTTACCATTACTTTGTGTTTTTGGCCACCCCGGGGGCATCTTTCATATGCCTTCCCTTGGGGGCCAGAATGAAATATAGCATGTCCTTTTAAATGTGCGTCTACTCCATCTCTTATACCCTATCGTCCTTAAAGCCAAAATATGCATCAGTTTAACTTAAGATTTGGCCAAGCTGGGTTGCCCGACTCCTGTGCTTGCCTCTTACATTCCCGAGTATTCGGCTAAGGGGCAAAGGGAGCACCGCTGTGATTGTTACTCCCGGGTAATCTGGAGCAGTACCTCAGATGGATAAAGCCGAAAGCTAGCATTCTTAAATGTACAAATTGGTCAGTCACGACATAGGAATAGAGTGGAGGGGGTCTTTTTTCAAACCCCAACCAGGGGCTTTACCCCCTAGGTCACCCGTCTTCGGACAAAAGTGCTCGGCACAATCCTCCGAGAAAAGGAACTATTGGAATAACTATTTTTCTCAGAAGATGTTTCTTACATTACAAAGCAACATAACATAACTCTTTGCCCCACTCTTATCTTTCGAACCACATAGCCGGATTGCCATGTCACCCAAAGTATCTAGTCCGGCTTCCTGTAGTAAGGGACACTCCTCGGCCACTGGACGAGGAGGTAGAAGCCGATGGTTGGTTGATAGAGTTCGGACGCGCAGATTGATTAATGACGTAAAGTACTTTGATATATAGAGTCATACTCAAGCCCTTAATTGCACTTGGTCTAGCCCATCTATCAAGGTGTCTAGGGTGCAGTCTTTTTGTGAAAAATGAGCAGCAGGTATGACATTTTCATACACGAGGCTAGTGGGTATTTCTTCCCCGTCGGGCCCCATGGGCCCTACCTCAGCCAAGTGTGTTGTATCCACGTCGGTGTATGATACGTCTCCAACGTATCTATAATTTTTTATTGTTCCATGCTATTATAGTATCAATCTTGGATGTTTTATATTCAATTATAGATCATTTTTTGGGACTAACCTATTAACTTAGTGCCAAGTGCCAGTTGCTATTTTTTTGCCTGTTTTCAATTTTCTAGAATATCAGTACCAAATGAAATCCAATTGCCACGAAACTTTTGGAGATTTTTTTCTGGACATAAGAGACACTAGAAGCTTCGGGAGGAGGCCAAAAGATGAAGGGGTGGCCCACAAGCCACCAGGGTGTGCCCAGGAGGTAAGCGCGCCCTGGTACCTTATGGGGCCCTCGTTGCTCCGTTTGACCTAATTCCGCCTCTATAAGTTCTCTAAAATCGGGAAACCAGCAGAGAGCCACTTGAAACCCTTTTTCCACCGCCACAAGTTCCTGTTCTTGTGAGATCCCATCTGGAGGCCTTTTCCGGCACTCTGCCAGAGGGGGAATCAATCACGGAGGGGCTCTACATCAACCTTGCTGCCCGTCCGATGATGTGTGAGTAGTTTACCACAGACCTACGAGTCCATAGTTAGTAGCTAGATGGCTATCTCTCTCTCTCTCTTTGAACTTCAATACAGTGTTCTCCTCGATGGGGTTTGTTCATGCATGAGTTTACTTTGTCTACATCATGTCATCTTGCTTAAGACGTTACTCCGTTCTTTATGAACTTAATACTCTAGATGCATGCTGGATAGCGGTCGATGTGTGGAGTAATAGTAGTAGATGCAGACAGGAGTCTGTCTACTTGTCTCGGATGTGATGCCTATATACATGATCATTACCTTGGATATCGTCATGATTATTTGATTTTCTATCAATTTCCCAACAATAATTTGTTTACCCACCATATGCTATTTTCAAGAGAGAATCCTCTAGTAAAAACTATGCCCTCGGGGTCTATCAAAATCATATATTAAAATCCAAAAATATGTTGCTGCACTTTTATTTACTTTATTTTATTTTGTGTTTTTATTTATCTATCTATCACTACGAGATTTAATCCTTGCAATTAACCGTCGAGGGATTGGCAACCCCTTATTTGTGTTGGGTGCAAGTATTTGTTAGTTTGTGTGTAGGTACTACTAACGAGTTGTTGCGTGGTTCTCGTACTGGATTGATAGGCTTGGTTTCTAACTGAGGGAAATACTTATCTCTACTGTATTGCATCATCCTCTCCTCTTCGGGGAAATCCCAACGCAGCTCACAAGTAGCAGGAAGAATGTCTGGCGCCGTTGCCGGGGAGACATCACCAACATCTATCAAGTACCTACGCATAAACTTTCATCTCCTTGCATTTAATTTATTTGCCATTTACCTAACATTTTCATCTCCCCCACTTCTAAAACTTTTTTGCAAAAACACAAAAATATTTTTCGTTTATCTTTTTCTCGCTTGTTTGTTTGTTTGCTTGTTTTCTTGTTTTCCTAGTCACGATGTCTCAAGAAAATACAAAATTGTGTGATTTGTCCAATACTAATAATAATGATTTTATTAGTACTCCGATTGCTCCTCCCGCCTCTAGTGCGGAGTCTTGTGATATTAATATCGCTTTGTTAAATCTTGTTATGAAAGAATGGTTTTTTGGTAGCCCTAATGAAGATTGTGCATTCCATCTTAACACTTTCGTTGAATTGTGTGATATCCAAAATAAAAAAGATGTGGATAATGATATTGTCAAATTAAAATTATTTCTGTTCTCACTACGAGATCGCGCTAAAACTTGATTTTCATCTTTGCCACGTAATAGTATTGATTCTTGAGATAGGTGTAAAGATGCTTTTATTGCCAAGTATTTTCCTCCCGGGAAAATTATTTCTCTTAGAAATCAAATTATGAATTTTAAGAAACTTGAGCATGAACATGTAGCCCAATCTTGGGAGAGGATGAAATTAATGATAAGAAATTTCCCAACTCATGGCTTAAGTTTGTGGGATATCATACAAAAAATTTATGCGGGATTGAACTTTGTTTCTAAAAATCTTTTAGATTCTGCCGCAGGTGGTACTTTTATGGAAATCACATTAGGGTAAGCTAATAAATTTCTTGATAATATTATGGAAAATTATCCACAATGGCATACTGAAAGAACTCCTACTAGTAAAAAAGTAAATTCTGTTGAAGAAATTAGTACTTTGAGTGATAAAGTTGATGCGCTTATGAAAATGGTTGCTAGTAAGAGTGATCATATTTATCCTAATGATGTGCCTTTGTCTACTTTGATTGAGCAAAATAATGATCCCATAGATGTGAATTTTTTCTCACGAAACAATTTTAATAGTAATGCTTAGAGAGGTAATTTTAATCCTAGGCCAGTTCCTGGAAATTCCTCTAATAATTATGGCAATTCATACGATAATAATAATAATAATAATATGATTCCCTGTGATCTTTAAATTAATATCAAAGAATTTATTAATGCTCGAAAAGTTTTCAATACTATGATAGTGGAAAAATTGAGTAAACTTGATGATATGTCCAGGAGCATGGATAGAATTGTCCATGATGTGGAAAATCTTAAATCTTAAATTTTGCCACCCAAGCTTGATATTAATGAATCCATTAAAGCTCTTTATGTCTACATGGATGAAAGTAAAGAAAGAACCGCTATGTTGAGGGTTAAGCGAGAATTCTTAGAAAAAGCAATTCCGCCCGGTTTTTTCGCAATTATGATGAAGATATTATACTGATTGGTGTTACACCTATTGAATCTTCATTTAGTCTCTAAAACTTGATGATAATGGATCTGAAGAAGATTCAACTTTAGCTAGAAGGCGTCCCAATTGTTCGGAGGGTGATGATCTTAATGAGAAAAATGATAAAAGTGGGTTTGGAGAGGTCAAAACTTTAAATAGTGATGTGCCCACTACTTTGGATTTCAAGGACTGTAATTATGATAGTTGTTCTTTAATTGAGTGTATTTCCTTGTTGCAACCCATGATAAATTCACCCAATGCTTACGAATAAAATAAGGCTTTTACTAAACATATCGTAGAGGCAATGATGAAAGCTTTAGAAGAAAAGCTAGAATTAGAGGTTTCAATACCTAGAAAATTATGTGATGAGTGGGAACCTACCATTAATGTTAAGATTAGAAATTATGAGTGCAATGCTTTATGTGATTTGGGCGCTAGCTTTTCCACAATATAAAAATATTTATGTGATGTGCTAGGTTTTACCAATATGGATGAATGTTCTCTCAATTTGCACTTAGCGGATTCTACTATTAAGAAACCTTTGGGTAGAATAAATGATGTTCTTATTCTTGCAAATAGAAATTATGTACCCGTTGATTTCATTGTGCTTGATATTGATTGCAATATGTCTTGTCCCATAATACTTGGTAGACCATTCTTATGTACCATAGGTGCTATCATTGATATGAAAGATACCAATAAAGAAGGGTATGGAACACTTTGCTAGAAAGAAAATTAGGCCACCATATGAATCCATTATGAGGGCTACCTGTGGAACTAATTTGAAAGATGACAACACTTGAAACTATGCATTACGCCTAGCTAGGGGCGTAATACAATAGCACTAGTTAGGAGGCAACCCAATAGTTATCTTATTTTTCTTGTTTCTTTTTCTGTTTTTTGGTGTGCACAAAATTATGCTACTATTATGGTTGTGTTTTTGTGTTTAAATTAGTGTTTTTTCCTAGTCAAGCCTTTGGGATGATTTGGATGATAGTTGATTTGATTCTGTGAAAAACCAGAAACTTTTGCGCCCAGTTATGGAATTTTGTAAATTCACTAGAACATTCTTTTGATCTGAATTTTTTGCACATGATTGATATACAAATTGCCCACGTTTTTGCTAATTTTTCAGAATTTTTAGAGTTACAGAAGTATGGTCATTGTTCAGATTACTATAGACTGTTCTATTTTTGACAGATTCTGTTTTCGTTGCATTGTTTGCTTGTTTTGATGAAACTGTGGATTGTATCGGGGGGTATAAGCCATGGATAAGTTAGAATACAGTAGGTATAATGCATTAATAAAATATGAATGGGTTTACAACAGTACCTAAAGTGGTGATTTGAGTTTTCTGTTGAGTTTTGTGTGCTGAAGTTTTCAAGTTTTGACTGAGATTACGATGGATGAAGGAATAAGGAGTGGCAAGAGCCTAAGCTTGGGAATTCCCGAGGCACCCCAAGGTAATATTCAAGGACTGCCAAGAAATTAAGCTTGGGGATGCCCCGGAAGGCATCCCCTCTTTCTTCTACCAACCGTCGGTAATATTACTTGGAGCTATATTTTTGTTCATCACGTGATACGAGTTTTGCTTGGAGCATCATGTATTATATGAGTCTTTGCTTTGTTTGCTTTTCAGTTTGTCAAAATCATATTTGCTGGACACACCTATTTGAGAGGAACACACATTAATCATGATTTGTTATAATATTCTATGTGCTTACCGAAAAAGGCTTTCGCCCGACTTTATATATAAAGCAAACCACCGAGCACAAGATTAAACACGGTACCCAACAAGCAAACACACACACCCGTCGCACGCAAAGTACCACAAGACACGGTAAGAAGGTTCTGTTGAGGGCACAAGTCAACAAGCCCAAAGAAAAGTAAAAAACACAACATAGGTGGCGGCACGGGCAGAGAAGATCTAGTCCGGCTCTGGTGGTGGAGGGTGATGTCGCTTGAACTGCGTCGGTATTTACCCAAAGAGGAAGGGATGATGCAGTACAGCTACGATAGGTATTTCCCTCAGTTTTGAAACCAAGGTATCAATCTAGTAGGAGAACCAAGCAACACTATGTAAACAGTACCTGCACACAAAGAACAAATACTTGCAACCCGACGCGTAAGAGGGGTTGGCAATCCCTCCACGGTAAAAAGATAGACAAATTTGTGGTAGATTGGATAAATAGCTCTTGATAAAACGCGAAATAAAATAAGTAATAAAAAAGTGCAGCAAGGTATTGTTGGGTTTTTGGAATAATAGATCTGAAAATAAAGGTGAATAAAAATATATCTCAAAGCAAATATGATAAAGAATAGATCCGGGGGCCGTACATTTCACTAGTGGCTTCTCTCGAAAAATAGCACACGGTGGGTAAACAAATTACTGTTGGGTAATTGATAGAAGATTGAATAATTATGACGCTATCCAAGGCAATGATCAATATATAGGCATCACATCCAAGATTAGTAGACCGACTCCTGCCTGCATCTACTACTATTACTCCACACATCGACCACTATCCAGCATGCATCTAGTGTATTAAGTTCATGGAGAAACAGAGTAATGCAATAAGAACGATGACATGATGTAGACGAGATCTATTCATGTAGGAATAGCTCCCATCTTGTTATCCTTAATACCAACGATACATGCGTGTCTTGCTGCCCCTTCTGTCGCTGGGAAAGAACACCGCAAGATCGAACCCATCACAAAGCACCTCTTCCCATGGCAAGAAAAATCGATCTAGTTGGCCTAACTAAACCAAAGGTTCGAAGAAGAAATATGAGGTTATAAATAATCATGCATATAAGAGATCAAAGAAAACTCAAATAATATTCATGGATATAGATCTGATCATTAACTCAAAGTTCATCGGATCCCAACAAACACACCGCAAAAAGAGTTACATCAAATAGATCTCCAAGTGACCATTGTATTGAGAATCAAAAAAGAGAGAGAGGAAGCCATCTAGCTACTTCCTACGGACTCTTAGGTCTATGGTGGACTGCTCACGCATCATCGGAGAGGCAACAATGAGGATGATGAACCCCTCCGTGATGGTGTCTAGATTGGATCTCGTGGTTCTGGAACTTGTGGTGGCTGGCATTGTGTTTTGTCGACTCCCTTAGGGTTTCTGGAATATTTGGGAATTTATAGGGCGAAGAGGCGGTGTGGGAGGTCTCCGTGGGGGGCATAACCCATCTGGGCACGCCTGGTGGGTTGTGCCCACCACGGGCCTCCCCTCCGGTACTTTCTTGGCCCACTGGGTGTCTTCTGGTCCAGAAAAAATCTCCAAAAAGTTTCGCTGCATTTGGACTCCGTTTGGTACTGATATTCTGCGAAGTAAAAAACAAGCAAAAAACAGCAACTGGCACTGGGCACTATGTCAATAGGTTAGTCCCAAAAAATGATATAAAGTTGCTATAAAATGATTATAAAACATCCAAGAACTATAATATAACAGCATGGAACAAGCAAAAATTATAGATACGTTGGAGACGTATCCACATCCCCAAGCTTAATTCCTACTCGTCCTCGAGTAGGGAAATGATAAAAACAGAATTTTTGATGTGGAATGCTGCCTAACATGTTCATCTCATATTCTTTTATTTTTTAGCATGGGCATTTGGACTTTTATATGGTTCAAAGCAATAGTCTAATTTTGAGATGAAGATTTCAATACTCAAGCATATCAACAAGCAACCATGTCTTTCAAAATATTAACACTAAAGAAAGTTATCCCTAGCCCATCATGCTCAATCATTGATCCATTCATGAAACACACTCGCATATTAGCTACATCCAATGCTCAAGTATGATCATAGTGCTCCCTAGTTGGTGCTTTATAAGAGAAGATGGAGACTCAAATAAAAATGAAAATTGCATAAAGTAAATAGATAGGCCCTTCGTAGAGGGAAGTAGGGATTTGTAGAGGTGCCAGAGCTCAAAGCTTAAATTGAGAGATAAAATTTTTGAGAGGTATACTTTTCCCGTCAACGAAAACGGCCGAGTAATTCCCAACACTTTCCATGCTAGATATATCATAGGCGGTTCCCAAACATAAAATAAAGTTTATTCCTTTTTCCACCATACTTTCACACTCCACGGCTAGCCGTATCCACGGGTACCGTCCATACCAACACTTTCCAAGGAACTTATTATTTGACAACATAAAGTAAATTTCTTTTTCATTTCAGGACTGGGCATCCCTATTACCGCCATACTCTCATGCAATGACAAGTGAATAAACACTCATCTTGAGAATAACACATCTAGCATGGAAAATATTGGCCACCCCCTGCCGCTTCAAGAGCGGTACGGGCACACAAAAAGGAAATTCATTTTGAAAATTAGAGATGGCACATACAAATTTGCTTAGAACGGCACAGAAATACCGCATATAGGTAGGTATGGTGGACTCATATGGCAAAACTGGGTTTAAAGATTTTGGATGCACAAGTAGTATTTCTACTTAGTACAAGTGGAGGCTAGCAAAAAGGTTGAGAAGCAACCAACCAAGAAAGGAAAATTCACATAAGCGAGCATTAAGCATAACTAACACCAAATAATGCACCATAAGTAGGATGTAATTTCATTGCATAACTATGGACTTTCGTGCTTGCATGGGGAATCACAAACCTTAACACCAATATTCTTACTAAAGCATAATTACTCACCAACATGACTCACATATCACTATCATCATATCTCAAAACTATTACAAATAATCAAGTTTTTTTTGTCCAATGATATTCATGAAAGTTTTATTATATCCCTCTTGAATATCTATCACTTTGGGACTAGTTTCATATATTGCAATTGCTTTTAAATAGATCAATCAAATTTAAGTGAAGAACATGAGCATAAAATTTTTTGTCTCTCAAACTAATATAAGTGAAGCATGAGAGAATTTTTTCAAAAATTTACTAACTCTCAAATAAATCTAAGTGAAGCATGAGAGCATTTCTTCAAAAAACATTAAAGCACACCGTGCTCAAAAAGATATAAGTGAAGCAGTAGAGCAATTCCATAGCTCAAAAAAAATAAGTGAGGCATAAAGAGCAATTCTAACAAATCATAGCATAATTTTTGCTCTCTCAAATAGGTGTGTCCAGCAAGGTTACTTGTGACAAACTAAAAAGAAAAACAAGCAAATACTCATATAATACAAGACGCTCCAAGCAAAACTCATGATATGTGACGAATAAAAATATAGCTCCAAGTAAAATACCGATGGTCGTTAGAAGAAAGAGGGGATGCCTTGTGGGGCATCCCCAAGCTTAGTTGCTTGGTTCTCCTTGAATATTAACTTGGGGTGCCATGGGGCATCCCCAAGCTTATGCTCTTTTCACTCCTTATTCCGTCATCCATCATGATCTCACCCAAAACTTGAAAACTTCAATCACACAAAACTTAACAAGACCTTCATGAGATCCGTTAGTATAAGAAAACCAATCTTTACTTTAAGTACTGTTGCAAAACCATTCAAATTTTGTTATTGCATTATATATACTTTATTCTAACTTTGCCATGGCTTATACCCCCCGATACAATCCATAGATTCATCAAAATAAGCGCACAATGCAAAGAAAACAGAATCTGTCAAATACAGAATAGTCTATAAAGATGTGAATTGTTCTTATACTTCTGTAACTAAAAAAATTCTGAAAGATTAGGAAAACATAGAAAATTTGTATATCAATCTTGTGTAAAAAATCAGAATTTTTCGTCGCTTCTGTGAATTTATAAAATTCTGTTACTAGACGCAAAAGTTTCTGTTTTTCAACAGGATCAAATCAACTACCACCAAAGCTATCCCAAAGGCTTTACTTGGCAAAAATACTAATTCATACATAAAAAACACAATCATAACAGAGGCATAATTGTACAAACACTCAAGAACAGAAAGAAAAAGGCAAAAATAAATTTTATTCATTGGGTTGCCTCCCAACAAGCGCTATCGTTTTATGCCCCCGGCTAGGCATAATTCATAGATTCAAGTATTGTCATTTTTAGTTTTTGATCCATAGGATGCCCTCATGATTGATTCATATGGTGGCTTAACTCTTGTTCTAGGGAAGTGTTCCATCCCCTTTCTTAGTGTAAATTTAAATTTAATATTGCCTTCTTTCATATCAATCACGGCACCAATAGTACGTAAAAACGGTCTACCAAGTATAATTGGACAAGACGGATTGCAATCAATATCAAGAACAATAAAATCTATGGGCACATAATTTCTATTTGCAAGAATAAGAACATCATTAATTCTTCCCAAAGGCTTTTTAATAGTAGAATCCGCCAAGTGCAAATTAAGAGAACATTCTTCAATATCGGTAAGACCAAGCACATCACATAAAGATTTCAGAATTGTGGAAACACTTGCACCCAAATCACATAAAGAAAAACACTCATAATTTTTAATCTTGACTTTAATAGTAGGTTCCCATTCATCATGTAATTTTCTAGGAATTGAAATCTCTAATTCCAATTTTTCTTCTAAAGCTTTCATCATGGCATCTACGATATGCTTAGTAAAAGCTTTATTTTGTTCATAAGCATGGGGTGAATTTATCATGGATTGCAACAAAGAAATACATTCAATCAAAGAGCAATTATCATAATTAAAGTCTTTGTAATCCAAAAGACTGGGCACATCACTAGTTAAAGTTTTGACCTCTCCAAACCCACTTTTATCAATTCTTTCATCAAGATTTTCACCCTCCGAATTATCGGGACGCCTTCTAACTAAAGTTGACTCTTCTTCAGTCCCTTTATCATCAATTTTAATTTTACTAAACAAGGAATCAATAGAAGAAACACCAATCACTTTAAGATCTTCATCATTTTTATCTTCTAAAGAAATTGGCTTAGCGGCCATTTGATTTACTAGGGTAGCTTTTGCATCGGAAATTTTGCTTAGCAAATTTCCAGCATGATCATACTTGGATTGGAGATTACAAACTTCTCTACTAATATCATCAAGTTGTTTTGTTATAGCATCTAACACAACATAGTGTCCCTTAAGTTCTTCGGTAAAATATTTATTGTGCTCAAATTGTGTAGTCATATATTCCTTTGTACTTTTCTCAATTTCAAGCAAAATATTGGGATAAGGAACATCATAGTACTTTCTCTGAGACATCGCAACTACGCAAACAAGATTGCAAACAAAAAGATAGATCTAACGAGAAAACGGTGAACGAAAAAGAGGGCGAATAAAATGGCAATTTTTTGTGAAGTGGGGGGAGATGAAAATGAGAGGCAAATGGCAAATAATGTAAATTGCAAGGAGGTGAGATTTGTGATTAGGAACCTGATAGATGTTGATGATGTCTCCCCGGCAACGGCGCCAGAAATTCCTTTTGATGTCGCTTGAACTGCGTCGGTATTTCCCCAAAGAGGAAGGGATGATGCAGTACAGCTACGGTAGGTATTTCCCTCGGTTGTGAAACCAAGGTATCAATCCAGTAGGAGAACCAAGAAACACTATGTAAACGGTACCTACATACAAAGAACAAATAATTGCAACCTGACGCGTAAGAGGGGTTGTCAATCCCTCCACGATAAAAAGATAGATAAATTTGCGGTAGATTGGATAAATAGCTCTCGATAAAACGTGAAGTAAAATAAGTAATAAAAAAGTGCAGCAAGGTATTTTTGGGTTTTTGGAATAATAGATCTGAAAATAAAGGTGAATAAAAATAGATCTCAAAGCAAATATGATAAAGAATAGACCCAGGGGCCGTAGATTTCACTAGTGGCTTCTCTCAAAAAATAGCACACGGTGGGTAAACAAATTACTCTTGGGCAATTGATAGAAGATCGAATAATTATGATGATATCCAAGGCAATGATCAATATATAGGCATCATGTCCAAGATTAGTAGATCGATTCCTGCCTGCATCTACTACTATTACTCCACACATCGACCGCTATCCAACATGCATCTATTGTATTAAGTTCATGGAGAAACGGAGTAATGCAATAAGAATGATGACATGATGTAGACGAGATCTATTCATGTAGGAATAGCCCCCATCTTGTTATCCTTAATAGCAACGATACATGCGTGTCTTGCTGCCCCTTCTGTCACTGGGAAAGAACACCGCAAGATCGAACCCATCACAAAGCACCTCTTCCCATGGCAAGAAAAATCGATCTAGTTGGCCTAACCAAACAGAAGATTCGAAGAAGAAATACGAGGCTATAAATAATCATGCATATAAGAGATGAAAGAAAACTCAAATAATATTCATGGATATAGATCTGATCATAAACTCAAAGTTCATCGGATCCCAACAAACACACCGTAAAAAGAGTTACATCAAATAGATCTCCAAGAGACCATTGTATTGAGAATCAAAAAACAGAGAGAGGAAGCCATCTAGCTACTGCCTACGGACCCTTAGGTCTATGGTGGACTACTCACGCATCATCGGTGAGGCACCAATGAGGATGATGAACCCCTCCGTGGTGGTGTCTAGATTGGATCTCATGGTTCTGGAACTTGTGGCGGCTGGAATTGTGTTTCGTTGACTCCCTTAGGGTTTCTGGAATATTTGGGAATTTATAGGGCGAAGAGGTGGTGCGGGAGGTCTCCGTGGGGGGCACAACCCATCTGGGCGCGCCTGGGCTCCTGGGCGCACCCTGGTGGGTTGTGCCCGCCACGGGCCTCCCCTCTGGTACTTTCTTGGCCCACTGGGTGTCTTCTTGTTTAGAAAAAATCTCCAAAAAGTTCCGCTGCATTTGGACTCTGTTTGGTACTGATATTCTGCAAAGTAAAAAACAAGCAAAAAACAGCAACTGGCACTGGGCACTATGTTAATAGGTTAGTCCCCTAAAATGATATAAAGTTGCTATAAAATGATTATAAAACATCCAAGAATGATAATATAATAGCATGGAACAAGCAAAAATTATAGATACGTTGGAGACGTATCAGAGGGGGAAGCGGCGGTGCCAGTCGGAGAGCCATCGCGCGAAGATGAGTAATGATGGAGTTGATGGCGTCTCGGTCCCGGGGGCGGCTAAGCGGCCTCCAAAGCTGCAAATAACCACACCATTTGAACATAGCGTTAGTAGCATGTCGCAGAGGTATATGCTGAATCACAAGCTTATTCCGAACCGTCCACAGCGTCCAGGAAGCACCCTAATGGTCAGCCACCTAATGTGGTGAACCGCGGGCGGTAAGCCCTAGAGTTCGGCGAAGAGGTCAAGGAAGTTGTTGTGGCACCAACTTCCACCCATAACTTCGCAGAAACAGCTCCAAAGGAACTGCGCGGACACGCAGGAGAAGATAATGTAGTTCGAGTCTTCCTTCGTCCCGCAGAGCGGGCACAACCCATCACCGGGGCCGTTGCATTTGAGCACCTCCACGCCGAAAGGGATGCAGCCGCGGATCCATTGCCACAAGAAAATCTTAATCTTCAGCGGGAGCCGGATCTCCCAGATCGCCGTGAGAGGCTCTGGACCCGGAGACATCACGATGGCTAGGTAGAGGGATTTAGTGGAGAAGCTACCCAAGGGCACAAGGCGCCACGAGAGGTGGTCACTAGCCTGCTCCACTACAGGTTCATGAAGGGCAATGCAGTCGAGGAGGTCTTGCTAGGCGAGAGCCTCCATAGGCCCGAACGGCCGCCGGAATGCGAGGTGCCCCAAGTCAATAAGGGCCACCTCGATAGAAATCCTAGGTTCTACTACGATGGCGAACAAGTCTGGGAAACGAGCCACTAAGGGGTGGTTGCTGGCCCAACGATCAAACCAGAACAAGGTGGAGGAGCCAGAACCGACCGCAATCGAGGTCCCGATGTGGAGGACAGGAAGCAGTTGGATGACAGATTGCCAGAACTGGGAACCTCCAGTGCACTGACAGAAGGCAAGGTGTTGACCGCACAGGTACTTCTCCTAAATGATGCGCAGCCAAATCCCATCCTCCCCGTTCACAATCCTTCACAGCCACCGGGTAAGCAGAGCAATGTTTCATGTGTTTGGATGACATGATCCCAAGTCCGCCTTGGTCCCGGGGCTTGCAGATCTCGGGCCAGCAGACCATATGGTACTTCTGCTTATCACCCTCACCTGCCCAGAAGAAACGGGCCTGGACCTTAGCAATCTCATGGTGGAGCATCTCAGGCAGGCTGTAGAAGCTCATGAGGAATAGGAGTAGGCTAGACAGGGACGAGTTAATGAGGACCGTCCGTGTGGCCTTAGACAACCATCTACCATGCCATCAATGCGGTGTTGGAGCCTGTTCACCGTGGGTCGCAGTTCAACCACGGTTAACCTGGAGTCACTAATAGGGATCCCCGGGTAGGTCATGGGGAAGGAGACAAGCTGACAGTTCAGGCGGTCAGCGATACTTTGGTGCTCAGCAGGGGAGTAGCCCAGAACCATCACTGCACTTTTATCGAAGTTAATCTTGAGGCCCGACATCTGTTGGAAGCATAGCAAGAGGAACTTCAGGTTTTTGATGTCATTATTTAAGCCCTCTACCATGATGATGGTATCGTCCGCATATTGGAGGAGGGAGACCCCATTCCCTCCCATGAGATGCGGAATGATCCCATGTATATGGCCCGCCGCTTTGGCCTTATCAACGATGGCGGCAAGGGCATCGACTACCATGTTGAACAGGAACGGGGAAAAAAGATCACCCTGCCGCACCCCGCAGAAGGTGGGGAAGTAGGGTCTGATTTCCCTGTTGATGTTGACCGCGGTCCGACCTAAAGAGACCATCTGCATGACGCAGGTCACCCATCGGACGTCGAACCTTTTCGAAGCAATACTTCCCGAAGGAAGGCCCAGCTGACCGTGTCATACGACTTGTGAAAGTCTAGCTTCAGGAAGACTGCCTTGAGGAGTTTGGTGTGCCCCTCTGATGAACCACAAGTATAGGGGATTAATCATAGTCCTTTTGATAAGTAAGAGTGTTGAACCCAACGAGGAGCAAAAGGAAATGACAAGTAGTTTTCAGCAAGGTAATTTCTGCAAGCACAGAAATAGCAGGTAATAGCTAGTTTGATAGCAAGATAATTTGTAACGAACAAGTAACGGTAATGGTAAATAAAGTGCAGCAAGGTAGCCCAATCCTTTTTGTAGCAAAGGATAGGCTGGAACGGTCTCTTATAGTAAGCAAAGCATTCTTGAGGGCACACTGGAATTTCATCTAGTCGCTTTCATCATGTTGGTTTGATTCGCGTTCGCTACTTTGATAATTTGATATGTGGGTGGACCGGTTCTTGGGTGTTGTTCTTACTTGAACAAGCCTCACACTTATGATTAACCCCCTCGCAAGCATCCGCAACTACGAGAAAAGTATTAAGATAAAATCTAACCATAGCATCAAACATATGGATCCAAATCAGTCCCTTACGAAGTAGCGCATAAACTAGGGTTTAAGCTTCTGTCACTCTAGCAACCCATCATCTAATAACTACTCCACAATGAATTCCCTTAGGCCCAAAGATGGTGAAGTGTCATGTAGTCGACGTTCATATAACACCACTAAGGGAATCACAACATACATATCATCAAAATGTCGAACACATATTAAATTCACATGATTACTTGCAACATGACTTCTCCCGTGACCTCAATAACAAAGGAAACTACTCAGAAATAATATTCATGCTCAATACCAGAGGGGTATTAAATAGCATAATGGATCTGAACATATAATCTTCCGCCAAATAAACCATATAGTAATCAACTACAAGATGTAATCAACACTACTAGTCACCCACAGGTACCAATCTGAGGTTCCGATACAAAGACTGAACACAAGAGATGAACTAGGGTTTGAGATGAGATGGTGCTGTTGAAGATGTTGATGGATATCGGCCTCCCAAAGATGAGAGGGTTGTTGGTGATGACGATGGCCTCGATTTCCCCCTCCGAGAGGGAAGTTCCCCTGGCGGAATCGCTCCACTGGAGGGCAAAAGTGCTCCTACCCAAGTTCCGCCTCGAGACGGCGGCACTCCATCCCGAAAGTCCTCTCTTTATTTTTTCTAGGTCAAAAGACCTTATATACTAGAAGATGGGCACCGGAGGTGGCCTGGGCTGCCCACCACCCACCAGGGCATGCCTGGGGGGCCTGGCGCGCCCTGGTGTCTTGTGGGCACCAGGCAGCCCCCCTCTGGTAGTTATTTGCTCCAATATTTATTATATGTTCCAAAATAATTCTCCGTAAAATTTCAGCTCATTTGGAGATGTGCATAATAGGTATCTCTGACGTAGCTTTTTCAGGTCCAGAATTCCAGGTACTGGTATTCTCCCTCTTTGTGTAAACCTTGCATATTATGAGAGAAAAGGCATTAAAATTACTCCATAAAGCATTTTTATGCATAAAAAATTATAAATAACAGTAGTAAAACATGATGCAAAATGGACGTATCAACTCCCCCAAGCTTAGACCTCACTTGTCCTCAAGCGAAAGCCGATATCGAAAATCATATCCACATGTTTAGAGAGAGAGGTGTCGATAAAAACAAAATACGGACATAGTAGCATCATGATTGTTATCATAACAGCAACAAACTTTATCATAAAGCTTTATCATATAACTTCTCATGAACAAGTAACAATTCAGCACAACATCGAAGTAGAAAGCATAAACTTTATTGAAATCCAACAAACTATGTTCTCAGTCAACTTTGCAACTACAATTCATCATATTTTCAGGAAGGGTCACGTATCGAAGCCTTTTGCAAGTCCACATACTCAACCATCATTTAATCTTCTATGATTGCTAACACTCACAACATATATATGGGCAGAAAGTTTCAACTGGACACATAGAAAGATAGGGGCTTATAGTTTCGCCTCCCAACTTATTCACCTCAAGGGTGATGTCAACAATAATAACTCATGATCACTCACATCCAACTGGATATATGTGCCTAGATCTTTCCCCACCACATGATGCTTGCCAAAGAGAAAAAATAAAAAAGGAATAGAGGAAATACTTTGATTCTTGCATAAAAAGTAAATACATAAAAGTAAAAGATAGGCCCTTCGCAGAGGGAAGCAGAGGTTGTCATGTGCTTTTTGGTTTTGTATGCACAATCTCTTAATGCAAAAGAACGTCACGTTATATTGCCCCTTATGATAGCAACCTTTATTATGCAGTATGTCGCTCTTATTACTTTGGCATCACAAGTTCGTACAACGCTTAATTTTCTCTTACACTAAATGATCAAACACACTTAGAAGCAATTTTTATTGCCTTATTGCACCGATGACAACTTACTTGAAGGATCTTACTCAATCCATAGGTAGGTATGGTGGACTCTCAAAACATGAGTTTGGGTTTAAGGTTTTTGCATGCACAAGTAGTATCTCTACTTAGTGCGGAATTTTGGCTAGCAAAGATATTGTGCAAGCACCACATGTTGAAGGATCTATGACAATATAACTTCTATGTGAATATAAACAAACATAAATCATTACGTTGTCTTCCTTGTCCAACGTCAACAGTTTGGCATAAGATATTTAGTGGGGGCTCACAATCATAAAAGATGTCCAAGATAGTGTATTTGCATGTGAATCTTCTTTTTCCTTATTAATTTTTTCATGAGTTACATTATTGACCAATGCTATGTTTGTCAACTTTCAATAAATTTTACCACTTATACTTTTCCTTATGTGATGTCATTACTTACCATAAGATTAGCATATGATCTTTTTCATTATTTCCTTTTATCTTGATTGAAACATAAAAGTAAAGAAGCAAAAACTCAAACTAAACTTTATTATAAATCTCTCACTCGATTACATAGATAGATGGATCACGAAACTAGCACTCAAAAATAGATCATACTAAACTTTTATTCAACTAAATCACAAAATAGCTAAGGATCTAACTAAGATAGGTAAAGGTAAGAAAAGTGATGGTGATACGATACCGGGGCATCTCCCCCAAGCTTGGCAAAATCCAAGGGGAGTTCCCATACCCGTGTACTCAAGTCTCCTTTGGTGGGGAAGATGGTGATGGTGGTGGTGATGCATTCTTCTTCTCCAGCTTGCGTCGGAGGCTAAAATTATCCTCCCTTAAATCATTGTTCTCTTGCTCAAGCTTTAATATCCTCTTGCATAATGCTGCATTGCTTTCCTGCAGAAAATGAGAAGGGATAGATTGGGTATTAGTTTTGTTTGCTCTGTTGGGGAGACTTGGCTTCTTGAATTCCACGTGCATGTCCCCAGGTTGAGGTAGTGGGACTTCATCTTCATCTGAGCTTGTCTCTTTTGTTCCATTCAAGTCATAATCTTCTTCTTCCTCCGTGGTCCAGCCGTAATGCTCCACATCCCCATAAACCTTTGGGTCTGCGACATAGCTCTCTCCATACGAATCTTGAGATGACATATTTTTAGATATGTCAGAAAAACAGCACGAAACAAGAACAAAGGATTTCTCCGCGATATGGTGGTCAAATCATCCGGGAGTTTATATAAAGATTTTTTTATCTTGGGAAACAAGCAAACAGAAGGAAAACAGAGTCGGGAAGGTGCCCAAGGGGCCCACCACCCACCAGGGCGCGCCAGGTGGGGCAGGCGTGCCCTGGTGTCTTGTGGGCACCTGGGTTGCCTTCCTGGTTGTTTCTTATTTTCCTATTTTTTCTAATATTCGAAAACTGACAGAAAATATTTTTGTGGATTTTTCGGAGTCCGTTTACTTACCGTATCACGTACCTCTTCCTTTTCAGGGTTCTGGAGTGTTCTGGAAGGTTTCTTTTATGTGTTCCTCCAGTGTCAGGGTTTGAATAATATTGGTTTCAACATTAATAGGCGTACCTGGGATATAGTGTTTAATTCTTTGTCCATTGACCACCTTCGGGTTAGTACCTTCGGCATTATTAATCTTGATACCTCCAAAGCGATAAACTTCTTTGTTGATTGTCGTGGGAAAACACGGCCACCTATGGGGCCATCTGCCCCTTGTGGTTCGGTAGGGAGGAGGACGCATTGCACAAAGAGCGAAGGGCGCGGGCCAGCGCGGCAGCGATCACACGGGCGGTTTTTACCCAGGTTCGGGCCGTCGTGAGGTGTAAAACCCTACTCCTGCTTTGGTGGATTGATGAGAGGACCGTGGTGGAGACGCAGCGCTCTAGCCCGGCAAGGTCACCTCTAGGCGAGAGCAGCTACGCGCGTATGAGTGTACAGGGGTCCGAATCCTTTCTAAGGTCGCCATGGCCCTCCATTTATAGATCAAGGGGTCACCACAATGGCAAATCAGTCATTGTGTACTGATTAGATAGCAAACAGTGCCATCATACCTAACTCTGCAGACTGGACAGAGCGCATTAAATGTGCCGCTTAGTGTCACATCGTAGCCTAGCCCGGCAAGCCTTGCCATGCTGTTTTGCCACCTTCTTGCCTGCGTGCGTGACACGTTGATACGTCTCCAATGTATCTATAATTTTTTATTGTTCCATGCTATTATATTATCTGTTTTGGATGTTTTATATGCATTAATATGCTATTTTATATTATTTTTGGGACTAACCTATTAACCTAGAGCCTAGTGCCAGTTTCTGTTTTTTCCTTGTTTTTGAGCTTCGCAGAAAAGGAATACCAAACGGAGTCCAAATGGAATAAAACTTCACGATGATTTTTCTTGGACCAGAAGACACCCAGGGGACTTGGGGTCCAAGTCAGAAGAGCCGTGAGGCGGCGACAAGGGTGGAGGGCGCGCCCTAGGGGGGTGGCGCCCCCTGCCTTGTGCGCCCCTCGGGACTCCTCTGACCTAGCCCTTCCTCCTATATATTCACATATATTCCAGAACCACCAGAGGCATCCACGAAAACACTTTTTCACCGCCGCAACCTTCTGTTCCCGTGAGATCCCATCTTGGGGCCTTTTCCGGCATCCCGCCGGAGAGGGAATCGATCACGGAGGGCTTCTACATCAACTCCATTGCCCTTCCGATGATGCATGAGTAGTTTACCTCAGACCTACAGGTCCATAGCTAGTAGCTAGATGGCTTCTTCTCTCTCTTTGATTCTGAATACAAGGTTCTCCTTGATGTTCTTGGAGATCTATCCGATGTAATCTTCTTTTGCGGTGTGTTTGTCGATATCCGATGAATTGTGGATTTATGATCAGCTTATCTATGAATATTATTTGAATCTTCTCTGAATTCTTTTATGCATGATTTAATATCTTTGTATTTCTCTTCGAATTATAGGTTTGGTTTGGCCTACTAGATTGGGTTTTCTTGCAATGGGAGAGGTGCTTAGCTTTGGGTTCAATCTTGTGGTGTCCTCACCCAGTGACAGTAGGGGTAGCGAGGCACGTATTGTATTGTTGCCATCGAGGATAAAAAGATGGGGTTTTCATCATATTGCTTGAGTTAATTCCTCTACATCATGTCATCTTACTTAAGGCGTTACTCCGTTCTTTATGAACTTAATACACTAGACGCATGCTGGATAGTGGTCGATGTGTGGAGTAATAGTAGTAGATGCAGGCAGGAGTCGGTCTACTTGACACGGACGTGATGCCTATATGCATAATCATTGCCTTGGATATCGTCATAACTTTGCGCTTTTCTATCAATTGCTCGACAGTAATTTGTTCACCCACCGTATTATTTGCCTTCATGAGAGAAGCCTCTAGTGAAACCTATGGCCCCCGGGTCTATTTTCGATCATATTACTTTCCGATCTACTATTTTGCAATCTTTTATTTTCAGATCTATATACCAAAAAACCCAAAATATTTTATCTTTTGTTTATCTATCTCTATCAGATCTCACTTTTGCAATTGACCGTGAAGGGATTGACAACCCCTTTATCGCGTTGGGTGCAAGTGTTTGATTGTTTGTGCAGGTGTTGGTGATTTGTGCATTCTTCTCCTACTGGATTGATACCTTGGTTCTTAACTGAGGGAAATACTTACCTCTACTGTGCTGCATCACCCTTTCCTCTTCAAGGAGAAAACCAACGCAAGCTCAAGAAGTAGCAGGAAGAATTTCTGGCGCCGTTGCCGGGGAGATCTATGTCAAGTCAAGACATACCAAGTACCCATCATAAACTCTCATCTCTTGCATTACATTATTCGCCATTTGCCTCTCGTTTTCCTCTCCCCCACTTCTAAAACGATTTTCGAAAAGATTTGCCTTTTTATTCGCCCTTCTTCCGTTCGTCTCCTTGTTTGTCTTTATGTCTTACTTGGCTCGTTTGCTTGTTTGGTATAATTGTGTGTTTATTGAAAATCAGAAACAAAGTTTATGGATCCACTTAAAGTTTTCTACCTGGATCATCTTCCATCCATATGTGCTCGTGCTGAAACCCCAACTAGTTTAGTTGAGGGAAAATATTTAGATGAGCATGCTCATTTTGTGCATCACCATTTGTCTGAAAAAGGGAGACTCTTATGGAATCAAATAAATTGTTTGCTATGTTATGCTTGGAATCTTTGTGAACTTTGTGATTTTACTTGTTGCTCTAAGAACCCTAAAAAACACCTTCCCTACCTATGTGAGTTTAATGATAATGAAATCTTATCTTCTTATGAAAAGGGTGTTTATAGTTACTATGATATCGAGCAAATTGAAGAATTTGTTGCTTTTAAGGGTGCTTATGAAGTTGCTTCTTTGATTGAAAAGTATGATATTACTCTCTACAAATCTGAAAAATTTGACATACTTAAATATTGCTATGAAAACTATGCTCATAATGTCTATGTCAAAGAATTTATTGAAAGAATGACCGTTGCTTTGGAAGAAAATAATGATATGCATGAATCTATAGATAATTATGATTCCGATGATTTGATTGAAATATCCCTTGATGAACATGATGCTTGCTATTCTTATGGCCATGATGCCAATATAGATGAAGACGAATTTGCTATAGTTCCTTATGTTAAACATGAGATTATTGCTATTGCACCCATACTTGATAGTTCCTTGAATCAAAAGCATGATTGCAATGATGTTATTATAAATTCTATTAGTGTCAATTGTGCTAATATATGCAAAACCCTAAGCTTGGGGATGCTAGTTTTGCTATGTCCTCTACTTATTGCAATGATCATGATTGGGGTGATAATGCTTCTTATGATCTTGAAAATTTATTTAAGCCTCATGATGAATATGTTTGCTATAATATTGAAAGTGGGTTTGGAAGAGTGTCAACTTTAGGAATTAGTGATCCCACTATTTTGGAGATTGATCGATCTTATGAAATTTTTGATAAAAGTGGGCTTGGAGAAGTAATGACTTTATTTTATGTTGATCCCACTATTTTGGAAGAGTGTCAACTTTGCATGCATGAGGATCATAAAGAGAAAATTTTATATGATAGCAATATTGTTGAATTTTATTATGATCCCACATGTAATTATTATGTGAGAGGAAAATATTGTGGTAGAAACTTTCATGTTACTAAATTACCTCTCGTTATGTTGAGATTGCTATTGTTTCTTTCTTCTTCCTTGCATATGCTAGATCTTGCTTGTCTTGATAATTTGTTTTCCTATAAAATGCCTATGCATAGGAAATATGTTAGACTTAGATGTGATTTTCGTAAGCTTTATGATGCTCTCCTTGTGCTTCAATTCTTGTCTTTCATGTGAGCATCATTAAAATTATCAATGCCTAGCTAAAAGGCTTTAAAGAAAAGCGCTTGTTGGGAGACAACCCAATATTTTTCTTTTCTGTTTTTATGAATAAATTTTTCATCTAGCCTCTGGTTAGATGTGTTTTGGTGTTTTAATTAGTGTTTGTGCCAAGTAAGACCTTTGGGATGGCTTACGGTGATAGTTGATTTGATCTTGCTGAAAAACAGAAACTTTTGCGTCCAGTCACAGAATTTTAATAATTCACTGGAACGTTGAAAACCCTGAATTTTTTACACGATATTTATATACAAATTTCCTCTGTTGTCCTAATTTTTTAGAATTTTTAGAGATACAGAGTATTAGAACAATTCGGATCTTCGCAGACTGTTCTGTTTTTGACAGATTCTGTTTTCTTTGTGTTGTTTGCTTATTTTGATGAATCTATGGGTAATATCGGGGGGTATGAACCATGGAGAAGTTGGAATACAGTAGATATTACACCAATATGAATAAAGAATGAGTTCACAATAGTACCAAAATTGGTGATTTTATTTTCTTGTACTAACGGATCTCACGAGTTTTCTGTTGAGTTTTGTGTTGTGAAGTTTTCAAGTTTTGGGTAAAGATTTGATGGAACATGGAATAAGAAGTGGCAAGAGCCTAAGCTTGGGGATGACAAGGCACCCCAAGGTAATATTAAAGGACAACCAAGAGCCTAAGCTTGGGGGTGCCCCGGAAGGCATCCCCTCTTTCGTCTTCGTCTATCAGTAAATTTACTTGAGGCTATATTTTTATTCACCACATGATATGTGTTTTGCTTGGAGCGTCTTGTATGATATAAGTCTTTGCTTTTTAGTTTGCCACAATCATCCTTGCTGTACACACCTTTTGATAGGGACACGCATGAATCGTGATTTATTAGAATACTCTATGTGCTTCACTTATATCTTTTGAGCTAGGCAATTTTGCTCTAGTACTTCACTTATATCTTTTTAGAGCACGGCGGTGGTTTTATTTTATAG
The DNA here is from genome assembly GCA_011799875.1 of Thinopyrum elongatum. Classification (NCBI taxonomy): domain Eukaryota; kingdom Viridiplantae; phylum Streptophyta; class Magnoliopsida; order Poales; family Poaceae; genus Thinopyrum; species Thinopyrum elongatum. The sequence goes on from CM022300.1 coordinate 437,274,524, forward strand.
AAATTATTGAACTCTGGTACGTCTCCAACGTATCTATAATTTTTGATTGTTCCATGCTATTATATTATCTGTTTTGGATGTTTTATATGCATTTATATGCTATTTTATATGATTTTTGGGACTAACCTATTAACCTAGAGCCCAGTGCCAGTTTCTGTTTTTTCCTTGTTTTTGAGCTTCGTAGAAAAGGAATATCAAACGGAGTCCAATTGACCTGAAAATCCACGGAGAATAATTTTGGAAAATATAAAAAATACTGGAACGAAAAGTTATCGGAGAGGAGTCCCGAGGCCACCACAAGGGTGGGCGCGCCCCCTACCTTGTGGCTGCCTCGTGGGTCCCCCTGACTTGTCCCCAACGCCAACACCTCTTATAAATCCCAAAAACCCCAGAACAAAACCTAGATCGGGAGTTCCGCCGCCGCAAGCCTCTGTAGCCACCAAAAACCAATCGGGAGCCCGTTCCGGCACCCTACCGAAGGGGGAAATCATCACCGGTGGCCATCTTCATCATCCCGACGCTCTCCATGATAAGGAGGGAGTAGTTCACCCTCGGGGCTGAGGGTATGTGCCAGTAGCTATGTGTTTGATCTCTCTCTCTCTCTCGTGTTCTTGATTTGGCACGATCTTGATGTACCACGAGCTTTGCTATTATAGTTGGATCTTATGATGTTTCTCCCCTCTACCTTCTTGTAATGGATTGAGTTTTCCCTTTGAAGTTATCTTATCGGATTGAGTCTTTAAGGATTTGAGAACACTTGATGTATGTCTTGCATGTGCTTATCTGTGGTGACAATGGGATATTCATGTGATCCACTTGATGTATGTTTTGGTGATCAACTTGCGGGTTCTGTGACCTTGTGAACTTATGCATAGGGGTTGGCACACGTTTTCGTCTTGACTCTCCGGTAGAAACTTTGGGGCACTCTTTGAAGTTCTTTGTGTTGGTTTGAATAGATGAATCTGAGATTGTGTGATGCATATCGTATAATCAAACCCGCGGATACTTGTGGTGACATTGGAGTATCTAGGTGACATTAGGGTTTTGGTTGATGTGTGTCTTAAGGTGTTATTTTAGTACGAACTCTAGGGCTGTTTGTGACACTTATAGGAATAGCCCAATAGATCTATCAAAAATAATAACTTTGAGGTGGTTTCGTACCCTACAATAATCTCTTTGTTTGTTCTCCGCTATTAGTGACTTTGGAGTGACTCTTCGTTGCACATTGAGGGATTGTTATATGATCTAATTATGTTATCATTGTTGAGAGAACTTGCACTAGTGAAAGTATGAACCCTAGGCCTTCTTTCCAAGCATTGCAATACCGTTTTCGCTCACTTTTGTTACTTGCTACCTTGCTGTTTTTATATTTTCAGATTACAAAAACCTATATCTACCATCCATATTACACTTGTATCACCATCTCTTCGCCGAACTAGTGCACCTATACAATTTACCATTGTATTGGGTGTGTTGAGGACACAAGAGACTCTTTGTTATTTGGTTGCAGGGTTGTTTGAGAAAGACCATCTTCATCCTATGCCTCCCACGGATTGATAAACCTTAGGTCATCCACTTGAGGGAAATTTGCTACTATCCTACAAAACTATGTGCTTGCAGGCCCAACACGAGTCTACAAGAAGAAGGTTGCGTAGTAGACATCAAGCTCTTTTCTGGCGCCGTTGCCGGGGAGGTTAGTGCTTGAAGGTATATCTTTAGATCTTGCAATCGAATCTTTTAGTTTCTTGTTTTATCACTAGTTTAGTTTATAAAAGAAACTACAAAAAATGGAATTGAGGTTGCCTCATATGCTTCATCTTTTTAATGTCTTTCGTGAAAATAAGGATTCCGATAATTGTGCTCAATTGCTAGAAGAAGAAGTTAATAAAATGTTTGGCACTAAATTTTTGAATGATGAGCATGATTGCAATGTTGTTAGTATGAATTCTCTGAATATCCATGATGCTAATGATATGCAAAGCCATAAGCTTGGGGATGCTATGTTTGATGAAGATGATATTTGTAGTTCCCCAAGTTTTGATGAGAATATTTATTATGATGATAGCATGCCTCCTATTTATGATGATTATATTGATGAAAGTGGGTTTGGAAGAGTGTCAACTCTAGGTACTAATGATCCCACTATTTTGGAGGGTGTTGAATCTTTTCACAATATTGAAAAAAGTGGATTTGGAGAGGTCATGACTTTATTTAGTGATGAATCCACTATTTCGGAAGAGGTTCCAATTGATTATGAGAACAAAGTTGCTATTTATGATGATTATTGTGATGACATGTATGCTATAAAGAATAATTATAACCATGAAACTTGTCATCATGATTTTAATTTTCAATTGGATTATGCCTCAAATGATAGTTATTTTGTTGAGTTTGCTCCCACTACTATTCATGAGAATAAATTTGCTTATGTGGAGAGTAATAAAATTTCTATGGTTGTGGATCATAAAAATATTGCTTTATGTGATGGTTATATTGTTGAATTCATTCATGATGCCACTGAAAATTATTATGAGAGAGGAACTTATGCTTCTACATATTGCAATAATATCAAGTTTCCTCTCTATGTGTTGAGAATTTTGAAGTTATACTTGTTTTGCCTTCCTATGCTAGTTGATTCTTGTTCCCATAAGTTATTTGCTCACAAAATCCCTATGCATAGGAAGTGGGTTAGACTTAAATGTGCTAGTTATATGCTTCATGATGCTCCCGTTATGTTTCAATTCTTATCTTTTATGTGAGCATCATTGAAATCATCATGCCTAGCTAAAAAGGCATTAAAGAAAAGCGCTTGTTGGGAGACAACCCAATTTTTACCCCTACTTTTTTTGTGTGTTCACATGATTAATCTACTGTAGTAATCATGTTTTATAGCTTTTGTTTCAATAAAGTGCCAAGTAAAGCCTTTGGGATAGTGTGGATGATAGTTGACTTGATTCTGTGCAAAAACAGAAACTTTTGCGTCCAGTCCAGGAATTTATAAAATTCACTGGAACGTGCTTTTGATCTGAATTTTTTAAACAAGATTGATATACAAATTTTCTACGTTGTCCTAATTTTTCAGAATTTTGGGAGTTACAGAAGTATGATTTCAATTCAGATCTTTACAGACTGTTCTGTTTTTTGACAGATTCTGTTTTTGATGCATAGTTTGCTTGTTTTCTAGTCTCTATGGATTATATTGCTTAATATAAATTGTAGAAATGATAGGGTACAGTAGGCATCATGTGATAAAAGTTATGAATCTTGTCTTGACAGTACCAAAGTGAATGATTTGTTTTATTATACTAACGGATCTCACGAAGGTTTTGTTAAGTTTTTTGTGTGATTGAAGTTTTCAAGTTTTGGGTGAGATATCGATATGAGGAGAATAAGAAGTGACAAGACCCTAAGCTTGGGGATGCCCAGGGCACCCCAAGGTAATATTCAAGGAAGATCCAAGCAACTGGGCATCCCCTCTTTCGTCTCCAACATCATCGGTAAATTTACTTGGAGCTATATTTTTATTCGTCACATGATATGTGTTTTGCTTGGAGCGTCATTTTATTTTATTATTATTTTCTTGCTGTTATTTAGATTAATTTTTTTCATCTTTTAGTTCAATAAAAATGTCAAGTACAGCCTTTACCATGCTTATTTTGCAAGTCTATATGTTGCTGTTTTGAAAACAGAAAGTTTTCTATCATTGTCTGAATTCTTATGGAAAGTCAGGACATGGTAAAATCTTGAAATTTTTACACAATGAGTAACAACAAATTTTTTACAGTGTGGTAAATTTTCAGAATTTTTTGAGTTAAATAAGTATGGATTCTCCTTAGCTCTTTACAGACTGTCCTGTTTAGACAGATTGCTGTTATGTTTGCATTGTTTGCATATGTTTGCTTGTTTAATGATTCTATTTGTGGATAGAAGTTTTAAATATGCAGAGGCATTTAGTATGCAATATCAAATAATAATTTTAGTGATTTTCTACAGTAAATAATGATAAGGTTATGCGTTGATTTATACTAACTTATCTCACGAGTTCTTGTTGAGTTTTGTGTGGATGAAGTCTTTAAGATTTAGGAAACCATGATATGAGAGGAATTAAGGAGACAAAAGAGCTCAAGCTTGGGGATGCCCAAGGCATCCCTAATTAATATTTCAAGAGGTCTCAAGCATCTAAGCTTGGGGATGCCCCGGTTGGCATCCCACCTTTCTTCTTCAAGAATGATCGGTCATTTTCGGTTGAGCCTAAGTTTTTGCTTCTTCACTTGATATGTGCTATCCTTGGAATGTAATTTTATTTTGTTTTTCTTGCTGTTTGAATAAAATATTAAGATCTGAAATTATTTTATGAGAGAGAGTCTTCACATAGCAACATAATTATTCGACTACTCATTGATCTTCACTTATATCTTTTGGAGAAGTTTGTCATTTGCTCTAGTGCTTCACTTATATCTTTTTAGAGCATGGCAGTGGCTTTATTTTATAGAAATTGTTGAACTCTCTTGCTTCACTTATATTATTTTGAGAGTCTCTAAACAACATGGTAATTTGCTTTGGTTATGAATTTAGTCCTAATATGATGGGCATCCAAGAGGGATATAATAAAAACTTTCATATAAAGTGCATTGAATACTATGAGAAGTTTGATTCCTTATGATTGTTTTGAGATATAAAGATGGTGATATTAGAGTCATGCTAGTGAGTAATTGTGAATTTGAGAAATACTTGTGTTAAGGTTTGTGAGTCCCGTAGCATGCACGTATGGTGAACCGTTATGTAACGAAGTCGGAGCATGAGATATTTTTTGATTGTCATCCTTTGTGTGGAGGTCGGGATCGCGCGATGGTTAACTCCTACCAACCCTTCCCCTAGGAGCATGCGTCTAGTACTTTGTTTCGATGACTAATAGATTTTTGCAATAAGTATGTGAGTTCTTTATGACTAATGTTGAGTCCATGGATTATACGCACTCTCACCCTTCCACCTTTGCTAGCCTCTCTAGTGCCGCGCAATTTTCACCGGTACCATAAACCCACCATATACCTTCCTCAAAACATCCACCATACCTACCTATTATGGCATTTCCATAGCCATTCCGAGATATATTGCCATGCAACTTTCCACCGTTCTGTTTATTATGAAACGCATCATCATTGTCATATTGCTTTGCATGATCATGTAGTTGACATCGTATTTGTGGCAAAGCCACCGTTCATAATTGTTTCATGCATGTCACTCTTGATTCATTGCACATCCCGGTACACCGCCGGAGGCATTCATATAGAGTCATATTTTGTTCTAGTATCGAGTTGTAATTTTTTAGTTATAAGTAAATAGAAGTATGATGATTTTCATTATTAGAGCATTGTCCCATGTGAGGAAATAAAAGAAAAAAAGGGAAAGAAAAAAAAAGAAAAGGAGAAAGAAAGAAAGAAAAATAAAAAAATAAAAAAAAGAGAAAGAAAAAAATGAGAGAAAAAGAGAGAAGGGGCAATGTTACTATCCTTTTTCCATACTTGTGCTTCAAAGTAGCACCATGATCTTCATGATAGAGAGTCTCCTATGTTGTCACTTTCATATACTAGTGGGAATTTTTCATTATAGAACTTGGCTTGTATATTCCAACGATGGGCTTCCTCAAATTGCCCTAGGTCTTCATGAGCAAGCAAGTTGGATGCACACCCACTTAGTTTTCTTTTTGAGCTTTCATAAACTTATAGCTCTAGTGCATCCGTTGCATGGCAATCCCTACTCACTCACATTGATATCTATTGATGGGTATCTCCATAGCCCGTTGATACGCCTAGTTGATGTGAGACTATCTCCCTCTTTTTGTCTTCTCCACAACCACCTTCTATTCCACCCATAGTGCTATGTCCATGGCTCACGCTCATGTATTGCGTGAAAGTTGAAAAAGTTTGAGAATACTAAAGTATGAAACAATTGCTTGGCTAAAACCGGGGTTGTGCATGATTTGAGTATTTTGTGTGATGAAGATGAAGCATAGCCAGACTATATGATTTTGTAGGGATAAGCTTTCTTTGGCCATGTTATTTTGAGAAGACATAATTATCTTGTTAGTATGCTTGAAGTATTATTGTTTTTATGTCAATATTAAACTTTTGTTTTGACTCTTATGGATCTGAACATTCATGCCACAATAAAGAAAATTACATGGATAAATATGTTAGGTAGCATTCCACATCAAAAATTCTGTTTTTATCATTTACCTACTCGAGGACGAGCAGGAATTAAGCTTGGGGGTGCATGATACGTCTCCAACGTATCTATAATTTTTGATTGTTCCATGCTATTATATTATCTGTTTTGGATGTTTTATATGCTATTTTATATGATTTTTGGGACTAACCTATTAACCTAGAGCCCAGTGCCAGTTTCTGTTTTTTCCTTGTTTTTGAGCTTCGCAGAAAAGGAATATCAAACGGAGTCCAATTGACCTGAAAATCCACGGAGAATATTTTTTGAAAATATAAAAAATACTGGAACGAAAAGTTATCGGAGAGGAGTCCCGAGGCCACCACAAGGGTGGAGGGCGCCCCCCCCCCCCCCCTAGGGCACGCGCCCCTACCTTGTGGCTGCCTCGTGGGTCCCCCTGACTTGTCCCCGATGCCAACACCTCTTATAAATCCCAAAAACCCCAGAACAAAACCTAGATCGGGAGTTCCGCCGCCGCAAGCCTCTGTAGCCACCAAAAACCAATCGGGAGCCCGTTCCGGCACCCTGCCGGAGGGGGAAATCATCACCGGTGGCCATCTTCATCATCCCGGCGCTCTCCATGACGAGGAGGGAGTAGTTCACCCTCGGGGCTGAGGGTATGTACCAATAGCTATGTGTTTGATCTCTCTCTCTCTCTCTCATGTTCTTGATTTGGCACTATCTTGATGTACCGCAAGCTTTGTTATTATAGTTGGATCTTATGATGTTTCTCCCCTCTACCTTCTTGTAATGGATTGAGTTTTCCCTTTGAAGTTATCTTATCGGATTGAGTCTTTAAGGATTTGAGAACACTTGATGTATGTCTTGCATGTGCTTATCTGTGGTGACAATGGGATATTCACGTGATCCACTTGATGTATGTTTTGGTGATCAACTTGTGGGTTCTGTGACCTTGTGAACTTATGCATAGGGGTTGGCACATGTTTTCGTCTTGAATCTCCGGTAGAAACTTTGGGGCACTCTTTGAAGTTCTTTGTGTTGGTTTGAATAGATGAATCTGAGATTGTGTGATGCATATCGTATAATCAAACCCGCGGATACTTGTGGTGACATTGGAGTATCTAGGTGACATTAGGGTTTTGGTTGATGTGTGTCTTAAGGTGTTATTTTAGTACGAACTCTAGGGCTATTTGTGACACTTATAGGAATAGCCCAATAGATCGATCAGAAATAATAACTTTGAGGTGGTTTCGTACCCTACAATAATCTCTTCGTTTGTTCTCCGCTATTAGTGACTTTGGAGTGACTCTTCATTGCACGTTGAGGGATTGTTATATGATATAATTATGTTATCATTATTGAGAGAACTTGCACTAGTGAAAGTATGAACCCTAGGCCTTATTTCCAAGCATTGCAATACCATTTTCGCTCACTTTTGTTACTTGCTACCTTGCTGTTTTTATATTTTCAGATTACAAAAACCTATATCTACCATCCATATTACACTTGTATCACCATCTCTTTGCCGAACTAGTGCACCTATACAATTTACCATTGTATTGGGTGTGTTGGGGACACAAGAGACTCTTTGTTATTTGGTTGCAGGGTTGTTTGAGAGAGACCATCTTCATCCTACGCCTCCCACGGATTGATAAACCTTAGGTCATCCATTTGAGGGAAATTTGCTACTGTTCTACAAAACTTTGCGCTTGGAGGCCCAACACGAGTCTACAAAAAGAAGGTTGCGTAGTAGACATCAAGCTCTCATGCTTCACTTATATTATTTTGAGAGTCTTTCTAAACAGCATGGTAATTTTCTTTGGTTATAAATTTAGTCCTAATATGATAGGCATCGAAGAGAGATATAATAAAAACTTTCATATAAAGTGCATTGAATACTATGTGAAGTTTGATTCCTTATGATTGTTTTGAGATATAAAGATGGTGATATTAGAGTCATGCTAGTGAGTAATTGTGGATTGTAGAAATACTTGTGTTAAAGTTTGTTATTCCTGTAGCATGCACGTATGGTGAACCGTTATGTGATGAAGTCGGAGCATGATTTATTTATTGATTGTCTTCCTTATGAGTGGCGGTCGGGGACGAGCGATGGTTTTTTCCTACCAATCTATCCCCCTAGGAGCATGCGCGTAGTACTTCGTTTCGATAACTAATAGATTTTTGCAATAAGTATGTGAGTTCTTTATGACTAATGTTGAGTCCATGGATTATACGCACTCTCACCCTTCCACCTTTGCTAGCCTCTCTAGTACCGCGCAACTTTCGCCGGTATCATGCACCTACCTTTTACCTTCCTCAAAACACCCACCATACCTACCTATTATGGCATTTCCATAGCCATTCCGAGATATATTTCCATGCAACTTTCCACCGTTCCGTTTTACTATGACACGTTCCATCATTGTCATATTGCTTTGCATGATCATGTAGTTGACATAGTATTTGTGGCAAAGCCACCGTTCATAATTTTTATACATGTCACTCTTGAATCATTGCACATCCCGGTACACTGCCGGAGGCATTCATATAGAGTCATATTTGGTTCTAAGTATCGAGTTGTAATTTTTGAGTTGTAAGTAAATAGAAGTGTGATGATCTTCATTATTAGAGCATTGTCCCATGTGAGGAAAAAAATAAAAGAGGCCAACGAAGCCCACAAATAAAATAAAAGAGGCCAAAGAAGCCCACCAAAAAAATGAAAGAAAAGAGAGAAGGGGTAATGTTACTATCCTTTTTCCACACTTGTGCTTCAAAGTAGCACCATGATCATCATGATAGATGTTGTCACTTTCATATACTAGTGGGAATTTTTCATTATAGAACTTGGCTTGTATATTCCAATGATGGGCTTCCTCAAATTGCCCTAGGTCTTCGTGAGCAAGCAAGTTGGATGCACACCCACTTAGTTTCTTTTTGAGCTTTCATAAACTTATAGCTCTAGTGCATCCGTTGCATGGCAATCCCTACTCACTCACATTGATATCTATTGATGGGCATCTTTATAGCCCGTTGATACGCCTAGTTGATGTGAGACTATCTTCTTCCTTTTGTCTTCTCCACAACCACCATATTCTATTCCACCTATAGTGCTATGTCCATGGCTCATGCTCATGTATTGCGTGAAAGTTGAAAAAGTTTGAGAACATCAAAAGTATGAAACAATTGCTTGGCTTTTCATCGGGGTTGTGCATGATTTTAATACTTTGTGTGGTGAAGATGGAGCATAGCCAGACCATATGATTTTGTAGGGATAACTTTCTTTGGCCATGTTATTTTGAGAAGACATGATTGCTTTATTAGTATGCTTGAAGTATTATTGTTTTTATGTCAATATTAAACTTTTGTTTTGAATCTTATGGATCTGAACATTCATGCCACAATAAAGAAAATTACATGGATAAATATGTTAGGTAGCATTCCACATCAAAAATTCTGTTTTTATCATTTACCTACTCGAGGACGAGCAGGAATTAAGCTTGGGGATGCTTAATACGTCTCCAATGTATCTATAATTTTTTATTGTTCCATGCTATTATATTATCTGTTTTGGATGTTTTATATGCATTAATATGCTATTTTATATTATTTTTGGGACTAACCTATTAACCTAGAGCCCAGTGCCAGTTTCTGTTTTTTCCTTGTTTTTGAGCTTCGCAGAAAAGGAATACCAAACAGAGTCCAAACGGAATAAAACTTCACGACGATTTTTCTTGGACCAGAAGACACCCAGGGGACTTGAAGTCCAATTCAGAAGAGCCGCGAGGAGGCGACAAGGGTGGAGGGCGCGCCCCCTGCCTTGTGAGCCCCTCGGGACTCCTCTGACCTAGCCCTTCCTCCTATATATTCACATATATTCCAGAACCACCAGAGGCATCCACGAAAACACTTTTCCACTGCCGCAACCTTCTGTTCCCGTGAGATCCCATCTTGGGGCCTTTTCCGGCATCCCGCCGGAGGGGGAATCGATCACGGAGGGCTTCTACATCAACTCCATTGCCCTTCTGATGATGCGTGAGTAGTTTACCTCAGACCTACGGGTCCATAGCTAGTAGCTAGATGGCTTCTTCTCTCTCTTTGATTCTAAATACAACGTTCTCCTTGATGCTCTTGGAGATCTATCCGATGTAATCTTCTTTTGCGGTGTGTTTGTCGAGATCCGATGAATTATGGATTTATGATCAGCTTATCTATGAAAATTATTTGAATCTTCTCTGAATTCTTTTATGCATGATTTAATATCTTTGTATTTCTGTTCGAATTATCAGTTTGGTTTGGCCAACTAGATTGGGTTTTCTTGCAATGGGAGAGGTGCTTAGCTTTGGGTTCAATCTTGCGATGTCCTCACCCAGTGACAGTAGTGTTGGGGATTGTTGCAGAAATTAAAAAAAATTCTACGCATCACCAAGATCAATCTATGGAGAGACTAGCAACGAGAGAGAGGGGTGTGCATCTTCATACCCTTGAAGATCGCGATGCGGAAGCGTTACAAGAACGCAGTTGGTGGAGTCGTACACGCAGCGATTCAGATCGCGGTCGATTCCGATCTAAGCGCCGAACAACGGCGCCTCCGCGTTCAACACACGTGCAGCCCGGTGACATCTCCCGCGCCTTGATCTAGCAAGGAGGAGGGAGAGGTTGGGGAAGACAACTCCAGCAGTAGCACGACGGCGTGGTGGTGTTGGAGCAGCGTGGTTCTCCAGCAGGGCTTCGCCAAGCACTACGAAAGACGAGGAGGTGGAGAGGTAGGGCTGTGCCAAGAGGGAGAGAGATTCGTGTTCTGGGCAGCCCCAAAACCCCCACTATATATAGGAGGAGGGGAGGGGGGTGCGCCCCCTCTAGGGTTCCCACCCTAGGGGGGGGCAGCCCTAGATGGGATGGAGGGGGCGGCCAAGAGGGGGAGAGAGGGGGGGCGCGCCCTAGGGTGGGCCTTAGGCCCATCTGCGCCTAGGGTTTCCCCCTTCTCCTCTTTGCTGTGCCTTGGGCCATGGTGGGAGGTGCACCAGCCCACTCAGGGGCTGGTCCCTTCCCACTCTTGGCCCATGCAAGCCTCCGGGGCTGGTGGCCCCACCCGGTGGACCCCCGGAACCCTTCCGGTGGTCCCGGTACATTACCGGTGACACCCGAAACACTTCCGGTGACCAGAACCTCACTTCCTATATATTATTCTTTACCTCTGGACCATTTCGGAACTCCTTGTGACGTCCGAGATCTCATCCGGGTCTCCGAACAACATTCGGTAACCACGTACAAACTTTCCCTATAACCCTAGCGTCATCGAACCTTAAGTGTGTAGACCCTACGGGTTCGGGAGGCATGTAGACATGACCGAGACATCTCTCCGGTCAATAACCAACAGCGGGATCTGGATACCCATGTTGGCTCCCACATGTTCCACGATGATCTCATCGGATGAACCACGATGTCGGGGATTCAATCAATCTCGTATACAATTCCCTTTGTCTACCGGTATGATACTTGCCCGAGATTCGATCGTCGGTATCCCTATACCTTGTTCAATCTCGTTACTGGCAGGTCTCTTTACTCGTTCCGTAACGCATGATCCCATGGCTAACTCTTTAGTCACATTGAGCTCATTATGATGATGCATTACCGAGTGGGCCCAGAGATACCTCTCCGTCATACGGAGTGACAAATCCCAGTCTCGATTCGTGCCAACCCAACAGACACTTTCGGAGATACCTGTAGTGCACCTTTATGGTCACCCAGTTACGTTGTGACGTTTGATACACCCAAAGTATTCCTACTGTATCCGGGAGTTGCACAATCTCATGGTCTAAGGAAATGATACTTGACATTAGAAAAGCTTTAGCAGACGAACTACACGATCTAGTGCTATGCTTAGGATTGGGTCTTGTCCATCACATCATTCTCCTAATGATGTGATCCCGTTATCAACGACATCCAATGTCCATGGTCAGGAAACCGTAACCATCTATTGATCAACGAGCTAGTCAACTAGAGGCTCACTAGGGACATGTTGTGGTCTATGTATTCACACATGTATTACGATTTCCGGATAACACAATTATAGCATGAACAATAGACAATTATCATGAACAAGGAAATATAATAATAACCACTTTATTATTGCCTCTAGGGCATATTTCCAACAGTCTCCCACTTGCACTAGAGTCAATAATCTAGTTACATTGTGATGAATCGAACACCCATAGAGTTCTGGTGTTGATCATGTTTTGCTCGTGGAAGAGGTTTAGTCAATGGATCTGCGACATTCAGATCCGTATGCACTTTACAAATATCTATGTCTCCATCTTGAACATGTTCATGAATGGAGTTGAAGCGACGCTTGATATGCCTGGTCTTCTTGTGAAACCTGGGCTCCTTGGCAAGGGCAATAGCTCCAGTGTTGTCACGGAAGAGAGTCATTGGGCCCGACGCATTGGGAATAACTCCTAGGTCGGTGATGAACTCCTTCATCCAGACTGCTTCCTGTGCTGCCTCCGAGGCTGCTATGTACTCCGCTTCACATGTAGATCCCGCCACGACGCTTTGCTTGCAACTGCACCAGCTGACTGCCCCACCATTCAAAATATACATGTATCCGGTTTGTGACTTGGAGTCATCCAGATCTGTGTCGAAGCTAGCATCGACGTAACCCTTTACGACGAGCTCTTCGTCACCTCCATAAACGAGAAACATATCCTTAGTCCTTTTCAGGTACTTCAGGATGTTCTTGACCGCTGTCCAGTGTTCCATGCCGGGATTACTTTGGTACCTCCCTACCAAACTTATGGCGAGGTTCACATCAGGTCTGGTACACAGCATGGCATACATAATAGACCCTATGGCTGAGGCATAGGGGATGACACTCATCTTTTCTCTATCTTTTGCCGAGGTCGGGCATTGAGCCGTGCTCAATCTCACACCTTGCAATACAGGCAAGAACCCCTTCTTGGACTGATCCATATTGAACTTCTTCAATATCTTGTCAAGGTATGTGCTTTGCGAAAGACCAATGAGGCGTCTCGATCTATCTCTATAGATCTTGATGCCTAATATGTAAGCAGCTTCTCCAAGGTCCTTCATTGAAAAACACTTATTCAAGTAGGCCTTTATGCTTTCTAAGAATTCTATATCATTTCCCATTAATAGTATGTCATCCACATATAATATGAGAAATGCTACAGAGCTCCCACTCACTTTCTTGTAAACACAGGCTTCTCCATAAGTCTGTGTAAACCCAAACGCTTTGATCATCTCATCAAAGCGAATGTTCCAACTCCGAGATGCTTGCACCAGCCCATAGATTGAGCGCTAGAGCTTGCATACCTTGTCAGCATTATTAGGATCGACAAAACCTTCCGGCTGCATCATATACAATTCTTCCTTAAGGAAACCATTAAGGAATGCCGTTTTGACGTCCATTTGCCATATCTCATAATCATAGAATGCGGCAATTGCTAACATGATTCGGACGGACTTCAGCTTCGCTACGGGTGAGAAGGTCTCATCGTAGTCAACCCCTTGAACTTGTCGATAACCCTTAGCGACAAGTCGAGCCTTATAGATGGTCACATTACCATCCGCGTCTGTCCTCTTCTTAAAGATCCATTTGTTCTCTATGGCTTGTCGATCATCAGGCAAGTCTGTCAAAGTCCATACTTCGTTTTCATACATGGATCCTATCTCGGATTTCATGGCTTCAAGCCATTTGTTGGAATCCGGGCCCGCCATCGCTTCTTCATAGTTCGAAGGTTCACCGTTATCTAACAACATGACTTCCAGGACAGGGTTGCCGTACCACTCTGGTGCGGAACGTGTCCTCGTGGACCTACGAAGTTCAGTAGCAACTTGATCCGAAGTTTCATGATCATCATCATTAACTTTCTCTCTAGTCAGTGCAGGCACCACAGAAACATCTTCCTGAGCTGCGCTATTCTCCGGTTCAAGAGGGGGTACCTCATCAAGTTCTACTTTCCTCCCACTTACTTCTTTCGAGAGAAACTCTTTCTCCAGAAAGGATCCATTCTTGGCAACAAAGATCTTGCCTTCGGATCTGAGGTAGAAGGTATACCCAATAGTTTCCTTAGGGTATCCTATGAAGACGCATTTTTCCGATTTGGGTTCGAGCTTTTCAGGTTGAAGTTTCTTGACATAAGCATCGCATCCCCAAACTTTCAGAAATGACAGCTTAGGTTTCTTCCCAAACCATAATTCATACGGTGTCGTCTCAACGGATTTCGACGGAGCCCTATTTAAAGTGAATGCGGCAGTCTCTAAAGCATAACCCCAAAATGATAGCGGTAGATCGGTAAGAGACATCATAGATCGCACCATATCTAATAGAGTGCGATTATGACATTTGGACACACCATTACGCTGAGGTGTTCCAGGCGGCGTGAGTTGTGAAACAATTCCACATTTCCTTAAGTGCGTGCCAAATTCGTGACTCAAATACTCCCCTCCATGATCTGATCGTAAGAACTTTATTTTCCTGTCACGTTGATTCTCAACCTCACTCTGAAATTCCTTGAACTTTTCGAAGGTCTCAGACTTGTGTTTCATTAAGTAGACATACCCATATCTACTTAAGTCATCAGTGAGGGTGAGAACATAACGATAACCACCGCGAGCCTCAACGCTCATTGGACCGCACACATCAGTATGTATGATTTCCAATAAGTTGGTTGCTCGCTCCATTGTTCCGGAGAACGGAGTCTTGGTCATTTTGCCCATGAGGCATGGTTCGCACGTGTCAAATGATTCATAATCAAGAGACTCCAAAAGTCCATCTGCATGGAGTTTCTTCATGCGTTTGACACCAATGTGACCATGGCGGCAGTGCCACAAGTATGTGGGATTATCATTATCAACCTTACATCTTTTGGTATTCACACTATGAATATGTGTAACATCACATTCGAGATTCAATAAGAATAAACCATTGACCAGCGGGGCATGACCATAAAACATATCTCTCATATAAATAGAACAACCATTATTCTCGGATTTAAATGAGTAGCCATCTCGCATCAAACGAGATCCTGATACAATGTTCATGCTTAAAGCTGGTACTAAATAACAATTATTGAGGTTTAAAACTAATCCCGAAGGTAGATGTAGAGGTAGCGTGCCGACAGCGATCACATCGACCTTGGAACCATTCCCGACGCGCATCGTCACCTCGTCCTTCGCCAGTCTCCGCTTATTCCGCAGCTCCTGTTTTGAGTTACAAATATGAGCAACCGCACCGGTATCAAATACCCAGGAGCTACTATGAGCGCTGGTAAGGTACACATCAATAACATGTATATCACATATACCTTTGGTATTGCCGGCCTTCTTATCCGCTAAGTACTTGGGGCAGTTCCGCTTCCAGTGACCGTTTCCCTTGCAATAAAAGCATTCAGTCTCAGGCTTGGGTCCATTCTTTGGCTTCTTCCCGGTAGCTTGCTTACCGGGCGCGGCAACTCCCTTGCCGTCCTTCTTGAAGTTCTTTTTACCCTTGCCTTTCTTGAACTTAGTGGTTTTATTCACCATCAACACTTGATGTTCCTTTTTGATCTCCACCTCCGCTGATTTCAGCATTGAATATACCTCAGGAATGGTTTTTTCCATCCCCTGCATATTGAAGTTCATCACAAAGCTCTTGTAGCTAGGTGGAAGTGACTGAAGGATTCTGTCAACGATTGCGTCATCCGGGAGATTAACTCCCAGCTGAGACAAGCGGTTGTGCAACCCAGACATTTTGAGTATATGCTCGCTGACAGAACTATTCTCCTCCATCTTACAACTGTAGAACTTGTCGGAGACTTCATATCTCTCGACTCGGGCATGAGCTTGGAAAACCATTTTCAGCTCCTGGAACATCTCATATGCTCCGTGTTGTTCAAAATGCTTTTGGAGCCCCGGTTCTAAGCTGTAAAGCATGCCGCACTGAACCAGGGAGTAATCATCACTACGCGACTGCCAGGCGTTCATAACGTCTTGAGTTGCTGGGAAAACAGGTGCGTCACCTAGCGGTGCTTCAAGGACATATGCTTTCTTGGCAGCTATGAGGATGATCCTCAAGTTACGGACCCAGTCCGTGTAGTTGCTACCATCGTCTTTCAGTTTGGTTTTCTCTAGGAACGTGTTGAAGTTGAGGGCAACATTAGCGTGGGCCATTTGATCTACAAGACATATTGCAAAGATTTTAGACTAAAGTTCATGATAATTAAGTTCATCTAATCAAATTATTCAATGAACTCCCACTCAGATAGACATCCCTCTAGTCATCTAAGTGATACATGATCCGAATCGACAAGGCCGTGTCCGATCGTCACGTGAGACGGACTAGTCATCAACGGTGAACATCTCTATGTTGATCGTATCTTCTATACGACTCATGTTCGACCTTTCAGTCTTCCGTGTTCCGAGGCCATGTCTGTACATGCTAGGCTCGTCAAGTCAACCTAAGTGTTTTGCATGTGTAAATCTGGCTTACACCCGTTGTATTCGAACGTTAGAATCTATCACACCCGATCATCACGTGGTGCTTCGAAACAACGAACCTTCGCAACAGTGCATAGTTAGGGGAAACACATTCTTGAAATTTTAGCGAGGGATCATCTTATTTATGCTACCGTCGTTCTAAGCAAATAAGATGTAAACATGATAAACATCACATGCAAATCATGAAGTGACATGATATGGCCAATATCATTTTGCTCCTTTTGATCTCCATCTTCGGGCACCATGATCATCATCGTCACCGGCATGACACCATGATCTCCATCATCGTGTCTTCATGAAGTTGTCTCGCCAACTATTACTTCTACTGCTATGGCTAACGGTTAGCAACAAAGTAAAGTAATTACATGGCGTTTTCATTGACACACAGGTCATACAATAAATTAAGACAACTCCTATGGCTCCTGCCGGTTGTCATACTCATCGACATGCAAGTCGTGATTCCTATTACAAGAACATGATCAATCTCATACATCACATATATCATTCATCACATCCTTTTGGCCATATCACATCACACGGCATATGCTGCAAGAACAAGTTAGACGTCCTCTAATTGTTGTTGCAAATTTTTTACGTGGCTGCTGTAGGTTTCTAGCAAGAACGTTTCTTACCTACGCCAAAACCACAACGTGATATGCCAATTTCTATTTACCCTTCATAAGGACCCTTTTCATCGAATCCGATCCGACTAAAGTGGGAGAGACAGACACCCGCTGGCCACCTTATGCAACTAGTGCATGTCAGTCGGTGGAACCTGTCTCACGTAAGCGTACGTGTAAGGTCGGTCTGGGCCGCTTCATCCCACGATGCCGCCGAATCAAGATAAGACTAGTAACGGCAAGTAAATTGACAAAATCGACGCCCACAACAACTTGTGTTCTACTCGTGCATAGAAACTACGCATAGACCTAGCTCATGATGCCACTGTTGGGGATCGTTGCAGAAATTAAAAAAAATTCTACGCATCACCAAGATCAATCTATGGAGAGACTAGCAACGAGAGAGAGGGGTGTGCATCTTCATACCCTTGAAGATCACGATGCGGAAGCGTTACAAGAACGCGGTTGGTGGAGTCGTACACACAGCGATTCAGATCGCGGTCGATTCCGATCTAAGCGCCGAACAACGGCGCCTCCGCGTTCAACACACGTGCAGCCCGGTGACGTCTCCCGCGCCTTGATCCAGCAAGGAGGAGGGAGAGGTTGGGGAAGACAACTCCAGCAGCAGCACGACGGCGTGGTGGTGTTGGAGCAGCGTGGTTCTCCAGCAGGGCTTCGCCAAGCACTACGAAAGACGAGGAGGTGGAGAGGTAGGGCTGCGCCAAGAGGGAGAGAGATTCGTGTTCTGGGCAGCCCCAAAACCCCCACTATATATAGGAGGAGGGGAGGGGGGTGCGCTCCCTCTAGGGTTCCCACCCTAGGGGGGCGGCAGCCCTAGATGGGATGGAGGGGGGCGGCCAAGAGGGGGAGAGAGGGGGGGCGCACCCTAGGGTGGGCCTTAGGCCCATCTGCGCCTAGGGTTTCCCCCTTCTCCTCTTTGCTGCGCCTTGGGCCTTGGTGGGAGGCGCACCAGCCCACTCAGGGGCTGGTCCCTTCCCACTCTTGGCCCATGCAAGCCTCCGGGGCTGGTGGCCCCACCCGGTGGACCCCCGAAACCCTTCCGGTGGTCCCGGTACATTACCGGTGACGCCCGAAACACTTCCGGTGACCAAAACCTCACTTCCTATATATTATTCTTTACCTCCAGACCATTCCGGAACTCCTCGTGATGTCCGGGATCTCATCCGGGACTCCGAACAACATTCGGTAACCACCTACAAACTTTCCCTATAACCCTAGCGTCATCGAACCTTAAGTGTGTAGACCCTACGGGTTCGGGAGGCATGTAGACATGACCGAGACATCTCTTCGGTCAATAACCAACAGCGGGATCTGGATACCCATGTTGGCTCCCACATGTTCCACAATGATCTCATCGGATGAACCACGATGTCGAGGATTCAATCAATCCCGTATACAATTCCCTTTGTCTACCGGTATGATACTTGCCCGAGATTCGATCGTCGGTATCCCTATACCTTGTTCAATCTCGTTACCGGCAAGTCTCTTTACTCGTTCCGTAACGCATGATCCCGTGGCTAACTCTTTAGTCACATTGAGCTCATTATGATGATGCATTACCGAGTGGGCCCAGAGATACCTCTCCGTCATACGGAGTGACAAATCCCAGTCTCGATTCGTGCCAACCCAACAGACACTTTCGGAGATACCTGTAGTGCACCTTTATGGTCACCCAGTTACGTTGTGACATTTGATACACCCAAAGCATTCCTACGGTATCCGGGAGTTGCACAATCTCATGGTCTAAGGAAATGATACTTGACATTAGAAAAGCCTTAGCAGACGAACTACACGATCTAGTGCTATGCTTAGGATTGGGTCTTGTCCATCACATCATTCTCCTAATGATGTGATCCCGTTATCAATGACATCCAATGTCCATGGTCAGGAAACCGTAACCATCTATTGATCAATGAGCTAGTCAACTAGAGGCTCACTAGGGACATGTTGTGGTCTATGTATTCACACATGTATTACGATTTCCGGATAACACAATTATAGCATGAACAATAGACAATTATCATGAACAAGTAAATATAATAATAACCACTTTATTATTGCCTCTAGGGCATATTTCCAACAAGTAGGGGTAGCGAGGCACCTATTGTATTGTTGCCATCGAGGATAAAAAGATGGGGTTTTCATCATATTGCTTGAGTTAATTCCTGTACATCATGTCATCTTACTTAAGGCGTTACTCCGTTCTTTATGAACTTAATACTCTAGATGCATGCTGGATAGTGGTCGATGTGTGGAGTAATAGTAGTAGATGCAGGCAGGAGTCGGTCTACTTGACACGGACATGATGCCTATATGCATAATCATTGCCTTGGATATCGTCATAACTTTGCGCTTTTCTATCAATTGCTCGACAGAAATTTGTTCACCCACCGTATTATTTGCCTTCATGAGAGAAGCCTCTGGTGAAACCTATGGCCCCCGGGTCTATTTTCCATCATATTACTTTCCGATCTACTATTTTGCACTCTTTTATTTTCAGATCTATATACCAAAAAACCCAAAAATATTTTATCTTTTGTTTATCTATCTCTATCAGATCTCACTTTTGCAATTGACCGTGAAGGGATTGACAACCCCTTTATCGCGTTGGGTGCAAGTGTTTGATTGTTTGTGCAGGTGTTGGTGATTTGTGCGTTGTTCTCCTACTGGATTGATACCTTGGTTCTTAACTGAGGGAAATACTTACCTCTACTGTGCTGCATCACCCTTTCCTCTTCAAGGGAAAAACAAATGCAAGCTCAAGAAGTAGCACACGTCGTTGGACGAGTGTCATTTGGAGGTGATTTCCTCTGGGGATGGCTGCCACGTGCCAAATAACGGCCACTTAGCATCTTGGGGGCTCGACACCGCACCGATCGGTGACTTGCGTTGCAATGAGGTGGAGCGGTGGAGCCTTGGCAGGGTAATCCGCCCTCAGCGTGCCCGGCAAGCCTGCCGGGGCAATCCTGAGACTTGTCTTCGGGGCAACCTCGTCCCCGCCAGGCTCGCCTGCCTGGTAGGGGAGGTTTTTCCATCCTGGTATTTTACTCCTTGGGTTGGTCTGGGTCTTCTTGATCTGCCCTTTGATTCTTCAAAGAGCTGATCTCTTCTTCTTGGCCTTGTCCTGGATGCTGCAATCTCGTTCTTGAGCCTATGTACAGTCTGGGCAACATACCTGGGGTTTGTTGCACCGACAGGAGCCCCCGGGCCTGGCCTGAATGCGCTGCCGAGCGTCGTCAGGGTAGGCCCTGTCCAGTACATAGGCGGGGAGGCTGTAGTAGCTCACCCCTTGAGATCTTCTTTGCTTCTTCATTAATCTGAGCTTGAGTCAGTTTCCGGTTTACCCGCGCGTCGTGTAACGCCAATTGTAGTGGGGCCATCCTTGTAATGGCCAGTGAATGACTTTAACGCATGGGTGAGTAACAGCCAATTCACTCTTCCCACCACGCCCTTATCCTTGGCCACGTATGCTGCATGAATTCAGTGGGGTAGGTAATGGAGGAACGTGGTGCGGGAGAGAGCGTCATGGCGGAGGCCCGGCCTTCTTGGGTTGGTGGAGCGGGACGACGGGTACCCGCCGAGGGATCAGCCCTCCAGCCCCAGCTCGCCTATAAAAAAGGGCGAGGAGGAGCGGAGGTGCTCATCTACTCACATCTCCCCTCCATTCTCTGCCTCCCTCCTTGCTATGTTGAGGTGGATAGGCTGGGACCAGCCCCCGGGCCCTAGCTTGGGGTCGATGACGCCGAACGCTCGTGTAGACGCCCAGGGAGTGAGTCTGGTCCGGGGCCGAAAGGGATGCAGTGGTCGAGGTTGTGGGCGTCGAATCGCCAGTAGCGTCGAAGGTATCGCGCTTCCTTAGAATGATGAAACGCTCGCTCCCCCACGCGAGCCGGCTGTCCAGTGAGGAGCGCCAACCCTTGTTGCGGGTCGCCAAGGCCCGTCGCCCTGCCGACGGGGCCCTTGGGGGTTCCGGCGTTTGGTTGGGGTGCAGCACTCGGGATCCTCGGTAATCTCGGTGCTATTCCTTCCGGCAGAGTCTGGGCGGACGCTGAAGACGGTGGCACCTTCCTGCCCTCCAAGGTGGGGAGCGGTGCTTTTTGCATGCCTAGGACACCGCCGTCGCCTGCTGCTTCTCCAGGGGAGGTGACGGCCCGAGGGGCTGGCATCCTCCCGGAGTGGTGGTGATGAAGAAAGAATGAGGGAAGACGGAGAAGGCGGGTGGCAGGCCGTCAGGTCGGAGTACGATGGCACTGACGCCTCTGTCTCGTACTGCCGGCCCGCTACCTCATCTTCCCGCTCTTCCCCTCGCTCCCCGGCACCATCATCACCGGCCTCTTTAGGACAGTTGCTGGGGAGGGGGTCGCTCTCTTGGTGCCTTCGCCTCCTCCAGCAGTCTTCCAGCTGGGCTCCGGTAGTTCTTCCTGCCTGTGCCTGCGTTGGGGCTTCTTGCTGGTCCTGGAGGTGGTGACCAGGGCACCGCCGAGCTATTCCTCCTGCACCACTCCGTCGCAGCCTTGCCACTCTCGATCTTGTCAGGCTGCGTCCGGCAAGCCCTGACGGGATCGAGCTGGTCTTCCGCTCAGGCACTCCTTTTGCCCTCTTCCTTTCCCACCACAGCGCCTAGGAGGAGAGGGACAAGCAAGGGATTACGGGGCACTTATCTCTTTTCAGTTTAAAATATGTAGGTCTGGGCCAAACTTTAGTCTAAATAATGTAAATTTCCTTATCCATGTTTGTGTTCTGTAAGATCTGTACTTGATTATCGGCATATTAATGAAAAAGACAAACTTCACCGGACACTTGTGCATGTACCATCTCCATGCAGAGGTGAAATGCCTCTATACATTTAAGTAAACAAGTTTCTTCGGCAAGCTATCCTGCCGGTACCCTTAGTTTGTTGCCGCGGGGCTAGGCCTGCTGGGCACAACCATGAAAAAGGGACTAGCCCCCCGCCGAGCCCTTTCTGTCAAAGGCCACTGCGACCACCCTGACCGAAGCAGCGCTCAAGTCAATGGGTAGGAGCACCTATGTTTCGAAGGTGGCGGGGTTTTCATATGCACAAGTTTGCAAATTACAGAACAAATACGGATAAGAAGGAACTTATCTGTTTGGCTTGTCGGGGATCATCACGTGGGCTCGTCTTCATTCCTTTTCTTCGAGACCAAGTCCACGGCAAGAATCCTACAACTTAATGCAGATGAAAACAATGCCACATGCGCCCTTTTCTACATGATCATGCTATGCTCATGATATGCTTATGCATGCATGCAAGATTCGGGGGGCCCCCAGTGCTTCGTTTATTTCTCTGTTGCTCAGGGTCTGTGCCTAGCTTTGTACCAAGGGTTACATGCAACTTCGGCAAAGCTTGTACAAAAGGGTGGCTGCCGGGCAGGGCCCGACAGCCGCGCCTTACGGGTAGAACTTACGGAGATGCTCAATATTCCATGAGTTTTGCAATCGAATGCCATCTCCAGTCTCTAGACGGACTGCGCCAGGTCTGGTGACTCGTACTACCCGGTAAGGGCCTTCCCACTTCGGCGTCAACTTGTTTGCACCCTTGGCGGACTGAACGCGCCTAACGACAAGGTCACCTTCCTCAAAACTCCGGGCATGAACCCTGCGGCTGTGATAGCGACGCAGGGCTTGCTGGTAGCGTGCAGCACGCGTAGCAGCCCAGAGACGGTTCTCCTCAAGTAGCACAGCGTCGTCACGCCGGTGCTGTTCCTGCGCTACTTCATCATAGGCAAGCACTTGAGGAGACCCATATATGAGTTCCGTGGGGATAACTGCTTCTGCCCCATAGACTAGGGAGAAGGGAGTCTACCCGTTAGCTCGATTTGGTGTCGTACGGAGGGACCAAAGAACCACTGGCAGCTCGTCGATCCATCGCCTGCCGCACTTCTGCAGTCTATCAAAAGTTCTTGTCTTGAGACCTCGCAGCACTTCAGCGTTCGCCCTCTCAGCTTGTCCATTGCTTCTGGGATGGGCCACAGAGGCAAATGAAATCTTGCTTCCGAGGGCATGAACGTATTGCATGAAGGCGCGGCTTGTGAATTGGGTGCCATTGTCGGTGATGATTCAGGCAGGTACCTCGAAGCGGCACACCAATCCTTTCAAGAACTTGATAGCTGACTGCGCGGTCACCTTTCTCATGGGCTCCACCTCCGGCCACTTTGAAAACTTGTCGATTGCGATGAACAAGAATTCAAAGCCCCCGGTAGCACGGGGGAAGGGACCCAGGATGTCAAGCCCCCAGACCGAAAATGGCCATGACAAAGGGATTGTTTGGAGAGCTTGAGCAGGCTGATGGATATTCTTGGAGTGGAACTGGCAGGCTTCACATTTGGTGACTAGCTCAATTGCATCTTGGAGGGCAGTGGGCAAGTAGAAACCTTGCCGGAAAGCTTTCCCAACCAAGGCCCTTGATCCGATGTGGGAGCCACACATACACTTGTGTATTTCTGCTAGCAGTTCCTTTCCTTCTTCCCGGCAAATGCACTATAATTTCACACCGTTGGGCCTTCTTCTGTATAGCGTGTCGTCAACGAACTGATACATACTGGCCCTCCTGAAGGAAATATGCCCTAGAGGCAATAATAAAGTTGTTATTTTATATTTCCTTATTCATGATAAAGGTTTATTATTCATGCTAGAATTGTATTGATCGGAAACCTAAATACATGTGTGAATACATAAACAAACACCGTGTCCCTAGTGAGCCTCTACTTGACTAGCTCATTGATTAAAGATGGTTAAGGTTTCCTAACCATGGACATGAGTTGTCATTTGATAACGGGATCACATCATTAGGAGAATGATGTGATGGACAAGACCCATCTGTTAGCTTAGCATAATGATCGTTCAGTTTTATTGCTATTGCTTTCTTCATGTCAAATACATATTCCTTCGACTATGAGATTATGCAACTCCCGGATACCGGAGGAGTGCCTTGTGTGCTATCAAATGTCACAACGTAACTGGGTGATTATAAAGATGATCTACAGGTATCTCCGAAGGTATTTGTTGAGTTGGCATAGATCGAGATTAGGATTTGTCACTCCGAGTTTCGGAGAGGTATCTCTGGGCCCTCTCGGTAATACACATCATAAGCTTGCAAGCAAACGACTAAGGAGTTGGTCAGGAGGTGATGTATTACGGAATGAGTAAAGAGACTTGCCGGTAACAAGATTGAACTAGGTATGAAGATACCGATGATCGAATCTCGGGCAAGTAACATACCGATGGACAAAGGGAATTACGTATGTTGTCATAACGGTTCGACCGATAAAGATCTTCGTAGAATATGTAGGAGCCAATATGAGCATCCAGGTTCCGCTATTGGTTATTGACCGGAGAGGTGTCTCGGTCATGTCTACATAGTTCTCGAACCAGTAGGGTCCGCACGCTTAACGTTCGTTGACGATATAGTATTATATGAGTTATGTGATTTGGTGACCGAATGTTGTTCGGAGTCCCGGATGAGATCACAGACATGACGAGGAGTCTTGAAATGGTCGAGAGGTAAATATTGATATATAGGACGATGGTATTCGGACACCGAAAGTGTTTCAGGGGGTACCGGGTACTTATCGGGTCACCGAAAGGGGTTCCGGGCACCCCCGGCAAAAGATATGGGCCTTATAAGCCAAGAGGGGAAACACACCAGCCACATGGGGCTGGTGCGCCCCCCATATGGGCCAGCCAAGGTGGAGAAGGAAAGGGGAAGAAGGAAAGGAAAGAAAGGGCATAGGATTCCCCCTTCCTTCCTCCTTCCCCCTCTTTCCTTCCCCCTCCGATATATATGGCAGGGGGCGCGCGGCTTGGGAGGAGCCCAAGTAGGATTCGGTCCTACTTGGGGCACCTCCTGGCCTCTCCCCTCCCCCTCCCACCTATATATATGTGGGAGGGGGTACCTAGCACACCAGAGACAATTGTTTAGCCGTGTGCGGCGCCCCCCTCCACCGTTTACACCCCCGGTCATATTTTTGTAGTGCTTAGGCGAAGCCCTGTGGAGATCACTTCACCATCACCGTCACCACACCGTCGTGCTGACGGAACTCATTTACTACCTCAACATCTTGCTGGATCAAGAAGGCGAGGGACGTCACCGAGCTGAACGTGTGCAGAACGTGGAGGTGCCGTACGTTCGGTACTTGATCGGTTGGAGCGCGAAGGAGTTCGACTACATCAACCGCGTTGTTAAACGCTTCTGCTTACGGTCTACGAGGGTACATAGACACACTCTCCCCCTCGTTTCTATGCATCTCCATGGATAGATCATTGCGTGTGCATAGAATTTTTTTTGTTTTCCATGCAACGATTCCCAACACCTCCGGGCTACTCTTTCAGCTTCTTCTTGTTCTTCGGGAAGTTCTCCTGTTTGGAGGAAACGAACAATGTGCCATGCCCAAGTTGGAGCCTAGGGCTCGGCAACAAGGACTAGCGGCACCTCCTCGTCGATAGGAGCGCACGCCTCGACCGCAAAGACTGGTAATTCGGCGGGAAGGTGCAGCTCACTGATCGAAGGGGAGTTGTTCCCGCCAAGCCTTCTGCCGGTGGCTTCGGGAAGCTCTGCCGGGAGAGGCTTGCCGGAGTTCAATTTCCTCCTCTTGCTGGCCATTGTTGCCGAGGATACGAAGGGTTGAGTCAGATGGAGAACAAAAGTCCCTGGTTCCACAGGGAGTTTTTGCGCAGCGCACTTTGACAGATGATCAGCAATGCTGTTTTCCGCACGTGGTACGTGCTCTGTTTGCAATCCGTCAAAGCGCTCCTCCAACTTTCTCACTTCCTCGACGTATGCCCCCATCAATGGGCTTTGGTAGTCCTTGTTGATTTGTCTCACCACAAGTTGTGAGTCTCCACGGATGATCAGCTTCTTGATTCCCAACTTTGTCGCAATCCTGAGCCCGGCAAGGAGCCCTTCATACTCTGCAGTATTGTTGGTAGCCTCCTCCTGGGGGAAATGCATTTGAACAATGTACTTAAGGTGCTCCCCAGTGGGAGCAATGAGAAGCACGCCAGCTCCTGCACCCTATAGGGAGAAGGCGCCATCAAAATACATAATCCATTCTTGGGGCACTTCCTTGCCGGGGATAACTATTTCCAGTACTTCCTCATCAGGGGTTGGCATCCACTCTGCAATGAACTATGCCAGTGCTCTGCTCTGAATAGTTGACATGCTTTCGAACCTCAAACCAAAGCTGGATAACTCCAAAGCCCATTCCACGATCCTGCTAGTAGCCTCAGGGTTTCGGAGTATGTGTTGCAAGGGGAAGCGGGTGACAACCGTGATCTCGTGGGCTTGAAAGTAGTGACGCAGTTTCCTTGAGGCCATGATGAGGCTGAAAATCAACTTTTGCATGCCAGAGTACCTCGACCTAGCCCCCTGCCGTAGGGAGCTGACGAAGTACACTGGGCGCTGCACCACCTTCTTCCTTGCCGTGATCTTGGCACTGTCTCCGCTACCTTGCTCTTCTTTGTCTTGAACTGCATCTGATCTTGCTGGGACTAGTTCACTTTCCTCTCCAAAGGGGACGGTGGCGGCAGTTGCTGCTTTATCTACCTCCCGCTGTGCCACCAGTGCTGCGCTAACCACTTGATTGGTCGCTGCTAAATATAGCAGCAACGGCTCTTGTGGTTTAGGAGCGACTAAGGTGGGAACAGAGGAAAGGTAGGTCTTCAAATCTTGTAGTGCAACGTTTGCCTCCGGGGTCCACTCCACGGGCCCTGCCTTTTTCAAGATTTTGAAAAACGACAAGGTGCGTTCAGAGGACTTGGAAATGAACCTGCTTAGCGCGACAACACATCCAGTCAAACGCCTCACGTCCTTGACTGTCTTTGGTGCTTGAATCTGCTCGATAGCCTTGATCTTGTCGGGGTTGGCCTCTATCCCCCGATGGGACACAAAAAAGCCAAGTAGCTTGCCGGAAGGAATGCCAAACACACACTTCTCCGGGTTTAGCTTCAAATTGAGCCTGCGCAGATTTGCAAAGGTCTCTTCCAAATCCTGAATGAGAGTCATTCTGTCCTTGGTTTTGACCACAATATCATCCATGTAGGCTTCAACATTTCTGTGCAACTGGGACTCAAAGCCAATATGTACTGCTCTTGCAAAAGTGGATCCAGCTCTCTTCAACCCGAAGCGCATCCGTACAAAACAGTACGTGCCACATGGAGTTATGAACGTGGTTTTTTCTTCGTCCTCCTTGGACATGAAGATCTGATGATATCCAGAGTAGGCATCCAGGAAGGACAGCAAGTCGCATCCGGAGGTGGAATCCACAATCTGGTCGATGCACGGCAAGGGGAATGGGTCCTTCAGGCATGCTTTGTTAAGATCCGTGAAATCTATGCAAAGCCTCCATTTCCCATTTGCCTTGCGCACCACCAATGGGTTTGCTAACCACGTTGGATGCAATACTCCTCTGACCAATCGAGCTGCCTTAAGTTTCTTGATCTCCTCGGTAATAAACTGCTGCCGCTCCAAAGCTTGCTTCCGGACCTTCTGCTTGACGGGCCGGGCATATGGGCAGACAGCAAGGTGGTGTTCGATTACCTCCCTGGGAACACCAGGGATGTCAGATGGTTGCCAAGCAAACACATCGACATTCGCCCACAGGAAGGCAACGAGCGCGCTTTCCTATTTGTCATTGAGGGTGGCACTGATGGTAAATGTACCACCAGCGCCAGCCAGCCCTGCCGGGACCTTTTTCATAGATGATGCGGCAGCCTTGGATCTCTTGCTATTGGAACTCTCCGGCAAGTCATCAACAGGCGCAGCGCACTCCGGAGAGGCACGCTTCCCGGATTCCTCACTAGCATCCTTGCTTCCTTTCTTCTTTTTCTTGCTTTCCTTGATGGGAGCAGCGGCTTCCGCAGCTTCTGCAGCACTGCCTCCCGATACATCTTGTCCACGCATATGATTGCGTCTTTCTTGTCTGATGGGATAGAAATAACGCCCATCGGTCCTGGCATCTTCAAAGTGTTGTAGGCATAGTGGGATGCCGCCATGAATTTGGCCAGGGCAGGATGACCAAGGATTCCGTTGTACGGCAGGGGGAGGTCAACCACATCAAACACGATCTTCTCAGTCCGGTAGTTCAACTCCCCCCCCCCCCCCCCCCGAATGTTACCGGCAGTGTGATCTTCCCCTTAGGATGACTCCTGTCGGGGTTGATCCCTTGAAACATTCCAGTAACCTTGAGCTCTTCATCTGCAATCTGGAGTTTGCTGATGACCTTTGGAGAAATTAGATTCAACCCGGCCCCGCCATCAACCAACATCTTTGTGACCTTGAGGTTGCGGATTGTTGGCGAAACCAACAACGGCAAACACCCCACCGCGGTAGTGCGGTCAGGGTGATCCTCCTCATCAAAGACGAAGGGCGTGCGGGACCACTTGAGCGGCTTCCGAGAATCTGCCGTTGGCTCCACGGCATTGACCTCACACGCCCACCTTTTAAGTTGGCGGTGAGAGGAGTGCAGAGATGCACCCCCGTCAATGCATAGGGCGTCAGTGGCTTTCTGGAATTCCTGCTCGCTGGTTTCCTCTTCATTTCCTTCATCACTTCCGTCCTCGCAATCCTTCTTCTCACGGCCCTTGGCGGGTTTCCCTTTATACTGAGGAGCCTTGCCGGGGCGACCGATCCTGCCACCTCAGCCCTTCCCGCCAGCGCCATCTTGGTTTTTCTCCTTATCATGCTTCTCGTACTCAGCCCTCTGCTTCTTGATGAGCTGCTCAACCTGATGACACTCCTGGAGATCGTGGCCCTTGGTCCGATGGATCTTGCAGTACGACCCATCACTCTTCCCAGCTTTCTCGGCAGCCGCGGCTTCCCGGCAATCAGTGCACGCGGCAGCTTCCTTGCCGGGGACCTCGGTCTTGGCCTTCTTGCCGGTACCAGGTGCACTCGACCCTTCAACGGTCATCACCACTTTATCATTGCGCTTCTTGTTGCGCTTCTTGCTCTTCTTCTTCTGGCTGGTGGCATTGTCGTCATCTTCTAAGTCGATGTCGATGCCATCTTCTTCACCTGGGAGTCATCTCCCCTCTTCTACTCGGGCACACTTATCCAACAGAGTGTATAGCTCGTTCACAGTCTTGGGCAAATGAACATTCATTTTAGAACATGTCCGGCGGTTGCGCACATTGGACTGGAACGCGGCTATCACAGCTGCCGGGTGGATGTCTGGGATGTTCCTATGCACCCGGCTGAACCTCTGCATGTACTTCCATAGGCTCTCTCCTTCCTTTTGCGGGAGTAGCTGTAAGTCGCTGGGTCATCCTGGTTCTTGGTGGCCGCCCGTGAAGGTGCCAACTAACTCATGGCACAGGTCAGCCCAGGTCAAAATGGAATTCTCTGGCAAGTGCATCAACCAAGACCTCACATTTGGCTTGAGTGCCAAGGGGAAGTAGTTGGCGAACACCTTCTCATCTCTTCCCCCGGCAGCTTGAATAGCGATGGTGTAGATGCTCAAGAACTCTGCCGGGTTCAGTCTTCCATCGTACTTCTCTGGTATTTCTGGCTTGAACGTGCGGGCAGATGGCCAACAGACTTGCCGCAGCTCACGACTGAAGGCAGGGCACCCAACCCCGAAAGGTAGGCACCCACCCTCACTAGGTGTAGGCTCGTCGACGTCAGAGCCATTGCGCCTATCAGACCGGCGTTGGGTTTCACGACGTCGTTCGATGGTGACGCACGCATCTTCCCCCCGCCTGTCTTCCAGGACTCGCCGCTGTTCTCGTCGTGCTCGAGGATCAGACGAGGCCATCGATATGTTGTCGGGTTCTTGGTTGCGTTGCTCTGGCCGTGGCCCCTGCGCTGGCTGCCGCGGAGGGGATTGCACCGTGGGGGTGGCCCCTTCGGTACGGCCAGCAGCTCGGGCCGTTGCCGCCGCCTGTGGAGGTTGTGACGGGCCTGCTCGCTGCGATCCTCCCGCCTCGGCGAAACCAATCAAGCTCTGAATGGTGGCTCTCCACTCATCCATCTGATCATCCATCGACGGAAATCTCAATGGGAGTTGGGCCCACGCCATGGCCTCCGAAGCAGAGCTCGGCATGGATGACGATGTAGACCGTAGCATCGCCTGGCTTCTAACGGTGCCAGTAGTAGCAGCGTCGTGCTCCTGTCGCCGTGAGCCAGTCGCCAGGGTGGCGTGGAGGCGAGATGGATGTGCTTGGGGATCGGCGGCTCCGTTAGGCGCATCAGCTTAGCCAGCCCGTCCTGGGGGTGACGCATGCCCTGCGGCCACATCCGCAGCGGGGGCGGTCGGAGGATTGCGGTTCACCCCAGGGCGGGCATCACCGATGTGTCCGCGTCCTTCTGCGTGGTGGAGAGGCACGGATGGAATGATCTCTCCTCCCGCACCTTGCGAAGCGTGGCCGTCGGGATGTTGTTGGCGATGTCCTTCTCCGGTGCCTCCTGCTCCCGTTTCGGCTGCGGGGAGGTGGTGATGACGCCGCCTGTGCCGATCACGTCCCTCGCAGCGTCCACGTCCCCGTGCACCCCCGAAGCCCCCACGGCATCGGCAGCCGTGTATGGAGGGGCCTTCGAGGTGGACGGGTGAGCTGCGGCACCAGTTTTCTTCTTGGGCGCCATGGATGATGAAGCCATCGATGAAGAAGACGATGATGAAGATGACGCGTTGCGTACGCTCTCAGGTTCGCGCAAGCGCTTCCCCCTACCTGGCACGCCAAAGATGTCGTGGGAAAACACGGCCACCTATGGGGCCATCGGCCCCTTGTGGTTCGGCAGGGGGGAAGGACGCATTGCACAAAGAGCGGAGGGCGTGAGGCAGCGCGGCAGCGATCACACGGGCGGTTTTTACCCAGGTTTGGGCCGCCGTGAGGCGTAAAACCCTACTCCTGCTTTGGTGGATTGATGAGAGGACCATGGTGGAGACGCAGCGCTCTAGCCCGGCAAGGTCGCCTCGGGGCGAGAGCAGCTACGTGTGCCTCGGGGTCCGAATCCTTTCTAAGGTCGCCATGGCCCTTCTTTTATAGATCAAGGGGTCACCACAATGGCAAATCAGTCATTGTGTACTGATAAGATAGCAAATAGTGCCATCATACCTAACTCTACAGACTGGACAGAGCGCATTAAATGCGCCGCTTAGTGTCACATCGTAGCCTAGCCCGGCAAGCCTTGTCGTGCTGTTTTGCCACCTTCTCGCCTGCCTGCGTGACACGTCGTTGGACGAGTGTCATTTGGAGGTGATTTCCTCTGGGGATGGCTGCCACGTGCCAAATAACGGCCGGTGACTTGTGTTGTTGTGAGGTGGAGCGATGGAGCCTTGGCGGGGTAATCCGCCCTCAGCGTCCCCGGCAAGCCTGCCGGGGCAATCTTGAGACTTGTCTTCGGGGCAACCTCGTCCCCGCCAGGCTCGCCTGCCCTGTAGGGGAGGTTTTACCATCATGGTATTTTACTCCTTGGGTTGGTCTTGGTCTTCTTGATCTGCCCTTTGATTCTTCAAAGAGCTGATCTCTTCTGCTTGGCCTTGTCCTGGATGCTGCAATCTCGTTCTTGAGCCTGTGTACTGTCTGGGCAACATACCTGGGGTTTGTTGCACCGACAATGATATATGGTCCTTCCCATTTGGAAAGAATTTTTCCTGCAAAAAATCTAAAATGAGAGTTGTATAATAGAACATGTTCACCAACTTTGAATTCCCGCTTTTGGATTCTTTTGTCATGCCATCTTTTACCTTTTTCTTTAAATAGCTTGGCCTTTTCATAAGCTTGGTTTCTCCATTCATCTAGTGAGCTAATATCAAATAACCTCTTTTCACCAGCAAGTTTGAAGTCATAATTGAGTTCTTTAATTGCCCAATATGCTTTATGTTCTAACTCAAGAGGCAAATGACAAGCTTTTCCATAAACCATTTTATATGGAGACATACCCATAGGATTTTTATAAGTTGTTCTGTAGGCCCAAAGTGCATCATCTAATTTCTTAGACCAATTCTTTCGGGACCTATTGACAGTTTTTTGTAATATTAATTTTATTTCTTTATTGCTAAGTTCAACTTGACCACTAGATTGAGGATGATAGGGTGATGCAATTCTACGGTTAACATCATATTTAGCAAGCATTTTACAGAAAGCACCATGAATAAAATGTGAACCACCATCAGTCATTAAATATCTAGGGACTCCAAACCTTGGGAAAATAACTTCTTTAAGCATTTTAATGGAAGTGTTATGATCAGCACTACTAGTTGGAATAGCTTCTACCCACTTAGTAACATAATCAACAGCAACCAAAATATGTGTATACCCATTAGAGAAAGGAAAAGGTCCCATATAATCAAAACCCCAAACATCAAATGGTTCAACAACAAGTGAATAATTCATAGGTATTTCCTGACGCTTACCGATATTACCTATTCTTTGACATTCATCACAAGACAAGACAAACTTACGGGCATCCTTGAAAAGAGTAGGCCAATAAAAACCAGATTGTAATTCCTTGTGAGCAGTTCTATCTCCCGCATGATGTCCTCCATAAGCTTCGGAGTGACATTTCCGTAGGATCTGTTCTTGTTCATGCTCAGGTACGCAACATCTAATAATACCATCTACTCCTTTATAAAGATGTGGTTCATCCCAAAAGTAATCTCTTAAATCATAGAAGAATTTTTTATTTTGTTGGTATGTGAAACTAGGTGGTATAAATTTAGCAACAATATAATTAGCATAGTCAGCATACCAAGGAGTATTATTAAAAGCATTTATTATAGCTAGTTGTTCATCAAGAAAGCTACCATCAATAGGTAGTGGGTCATCAAGAATATTTTCTAACCTAGACAAGTTATCAGCTATGGGGTTCTCAGCTCCTTTCCTATCAGTGATATGTAAGTCAAATTCTTGTAGCAAGAAAACCCACCTAATGAGTCTAGGTTTAGCATCTTTCTTTTCCATAAGATATTTTATAGCAGCATGATCAGTGTGAACAATTACTTTGGAATCAACAATGTAAGATCTGAATTTATCACAAGCAAACACAACTGCTAAAATTCTTTCTCAGTAGTATCATAATTTATTTGGACACTGTCTAGAGTTTTGCTAGCATAATGGATAATATTTAATTTCTTATCAACTCTTTGTCCTAGAACAGCACCAACAGCATAATCACTAGTATCACACATAATTTCAAAAGGCAAGTTCCAATCGGGTGGTTGAACAATAGGTGCAGAAGTTAAGGCTTTCTTAAGTGTTTTAAAGGCTTCTACACAATCATCATCAAAAACAAATGGAACATCCTTTTGTAAAAGATTAGTAAGAGGCCTACAAATTTTAGAGAAGTCTTTAATAAACCTCCTATAGAAACCAGTGTGACCAAGGAAACTACGAATACCTTTAATTTCTTTAGGACATGGCATTTTCTCAATTGCATCAACTTTAGCTTTATCCACCTCAATACCTCGTTCAGAAATTTTATGCCCCAAGACAATGCCTTCATTAACCATAAAGTGGCACTTCTCCCAATTCAAGACAAGGTTAGTTTGTTCACATCTCTGCAAAACTCGATCAAGGTTGCTTAAGCAATCATCAAAAGAAGTTCCGTAAACGGAAAAATCATCCATGAAAACCTCAACAATGTTTTCACAAAAATCAGAGAATATAGCAGTCATACATCTTTGAAAGGTACCAGGTGCATTACATAAACCAAAGGGCATATGTCTATAAGCATAAGTTCCAAAAGGACAAGTAAAGGTGGTTTTCTCTTGATCAGGTTGTCATACAGGTATTTGAGAGAAACTAGAATATCCATCAAGGAAACAAAAGTGTGTGTGATTAGATAATCTTTCTAGCATTTAATCAATAAAAGCATAGGGTAATGATCTTTTCTAGTAGCTTTATTTAATTTTCTAAAATCAATTACCATTCTATAGCCAGTAATAATTCTCTGTGGGATGAGTTCATTTTTATCATTAGGAACAACAGTAATACCTCCTTTCTTAGGGACACAATGAACAGGACTTACCCATCTACTATCAGCTATGGGATAGATTATACTTGCTTCCAGAAGCTTTAGTATTTCAGTTCTTACCACTTCTTTCATCTTAGGATTCAATCGTCGTTGGTGATCAACAACGGGTTTAGCATCAGGTTCCATATTAATCTTGTGCTGACACAGAGTGGGACTAATGCCCTTAAGATCATCAAGAGTATATCCAATAGCATCACGATGCTTCCTTAGAATTTTTAATAATCTTTCTTCTTCATGTTCTAAAAGGTTAGCACTAATAATAACAGGATATATCTTTTTCTCATCAAGATAAGCATACTTCAGAATGTTAGGCAATTGCTTTAATTCAAATACAGGATCACCTTTAGGTGGAGGAGGACCTCCTAGAGTTTCAATAGGCAAATTGTGTTTAAGGAGAGGTTGTTGTTCAAAGAATATTTTATCAATTTCATTTCTTTCATGCAAGTGCAAATCATTTTCATGGTCTAGCAAATATTGTTCTAGTGGATCAGTAGGAGGTACGACAATAGAAGCACGACCAATTATTTCATCTTTACTAGGTAATTCTTTATTATGATGTTGTCTACGAAACTTAGAGAAATTAAACTCATGAGACACATCACCAAAGCTAACACTGACAGTTTCTTTTTCACAATCTATCTTAGCATTGACAGTGTTCAAGAAAGTTCTACCAAAGATTATGGGACAAAAATCATCTTGTGGGGAACCAAGGACTAGAAAATCAGTAGGGTATTTTATTTTCCCACACAAGACTTCAACATCTCTAACAATCCCAAGTGGTATGATGGTATCTCTATTAGCAAGTTTAATAGTGACATCTATGTCTTCTATTTCAGAGGATGCTATGTCATTCATAATTTCTTGGTATAAGGTAAAAGGAATAGCACTCACACTAGCACCTAAATCACATATACCATGATAGCAATGATCTCTTATTTTAACTGAGACAACATGCATGCCAACAACAGGTCTATGTTTATCTTTTTCATCGGGTTTGGCAATTCTAGCTGCTTCATCACAGAAGTAAATAACATGCCCATCAATGTTTTCAACCAAGAGATCTTTTACCATAGCAACACTAGGTTCTACTTTGATTTGTTCAGGGGGTTTAGGTGCTTTAATATTACTTTTGTGAACCACGGTTGATACTTTAGCATGTTCCTTTATCCTAACAGGGAAAGGTGGTTTTTCAATATAAGCAGTAGGCACAACTGGATCAACATTGTAAATGATAGTTTCATCTTTAGCTATAACCGGTTATTTATTTTCTTATTTAATAGGGCATGATATTTAAACCACTTCTCCTTAAGGAGATAAACATGAGTAGCAAATGATTCAAAAAAGGAGGCTACTATCTCAGAGTCAAGTCCATATTTAGTGCTAAACTTGTGAAAAGCATCGGTATTCATAAAAGATTTAACACAATCAAACTCAAGCTTAATACCTGACTCTTTACCTTTGTTGAGTTCCCAATCTTCAGAGTTGCGTTTAATTCTTTCTAAAAGATCCCACCTGAATTCAATAGTCTTCTTCATAAAAGAACCAGTACAAGAAGTATCGAGCATGGGTTGATCATCACGAGAAAGCCGAGCATAAAAATTCTGAATAATAATTTCTCTTGAGAGCTCGTGATTGAGGCATGAATATAACATTGATTTAAGCCTCCCCCAAGCTAGAGCGATACTTTCTCCTTCACGAGGCCAAAATTATATATATAATTCCGATCACGATGAACTAGATGCATAGGATAATTTTTTTGGTGAAATTCCAATTTCAATCGATTCCAGTTCCAAGATCCAGTATCATCGCATAGCCTATACCATGTAAATGCTTTTCCCTTCAAATATAAAGGGAAAACCTTCTTGTTAACTTCATCTCCGAGTAAACCTGCAAGCTTAAATAATCCACAAATTTCATCCACATGTATCAGATGCATATCGGGATGCTTAGTTTCGTCTCCTGCATAAGGATTAGCTAGGAGTTGTTCTATCATACCCGAAGGAATTTCATAACCAATATTTTTAGTAGGTGCAGTAGGTTTAGGGGCAACTCTTTCTGTTTCCGGTCGAGGTGAAGATACCCCGAACAAACCCCTAAAAGGATTGTTTTCCATAGTAACAAGTGACAATAAATTTCAGCACGTAATATAAATTTTTCCTTACCGATTTCCACTTACCAAGAGTGCTTCACTCCCCGGCAACGGTGCCAGAAAAGAGTCTTGATGACCCACAAGTATAGGGATCAATCATAGTCCTTTCGATAAGTAAGAGTGTCAAACCCAACAAGGAGCAGAAGGAAATGACAAGTCGTTTTCAGCAAGGTAATTTCTGCAAGCACTGAAATAGTAGGTAACAGGTAGTTTGATAGCAATATAACTTGTAACGGACAAGTAACGGTAACGGTAAATAAAGTGCAGCAAGGTAGCCCAATCCTTTTTGTAGCAAAGGACAGCCTGGAACGGTCTCTTATAGTGGACAGCCTGGAACGGTCTCTTATAGTAAGCAAAGCGTTCTTGAGGGCACAAGGGAATTTCATCTAGTCACTTTCATCATGTTGGTTTGATTCGCGTTCGCTACTTTGATAATTTGATATGTGGGTGGACCGGTGCTTGGGTGATGTTCTTACTTGAACAAGCCTCCCACTTATGATTAACCCCCTCACAAGCATCCGCAACTACGAGAAAAGTATTAAGATAAAATCTAACCATAGCATTAAACATATGGATCCAAATCAGTCCCTTACAAAGTAGCACATAAACTAGGGTTTAAGCTTCTGTCACTCTAGCAATCCATCATCTAATAACTACTCCACAATGCATTACCTTAGGCTCAAAGATGGTGAAGTGTCATGTAGTCAACGTTCACATAACACCACTATCGAACACATATCAAATTCACATGATTACTTGCAACATGACTTCTCCCGTGACCTCAAGAACAAAGGTAACTACTCACAAATAATATTCATTCTCAAGATCAGAGGGGTATTAAATAGCATAATGGATCTGAACATATAATCTTCCACCAAATAAACCATATAGTAATCAACTACAAGATGTAATCAACACTACTAGTCACCCACAGGTACCAATCTGAGGTTCCGGTACAAAGATTGAACACAAGAGATGAACTAGGGTTTGAGATGAGATGGTGCTATTGAAGATGTTGATGGAGATCGGCCTCCCAAAGATGAGAGGGTTGCTGGTGATGACAATGGCTTTGATTTCCCCCTCGGGGAGGGAAGTTCCCCCGGTGGAATCGCTCCGCCGGAGGGCAAAAGTGCTCCTGTCCAAGTTCCGCCTCGAGACGGCGGCGCTCTATCCCGAAAGTCCTCTCTTTATTTTTATAGGTCAAAAGACCTTATATACTAGAAGATGGGCACCGGAGGTGGGCTGGGCTGCCCACCACCCACCAGGGCGCGCCTGGCACGCCCTGGTGTCTTGTGGGTACCATGCAGCCCCCCTCTGGTAGTTATTTGCTCCAATTTTATTATATATTTCAAAATAATTCTCCGTAAAATTTCAGCTCATTTGGAGATGTGCAGAATAGGTATCTCTGACGTAGTTTTTTCAGGTCCAGAATTCCAGCTGCCGGTATTCTCCCTCTTTGTGTAAACCTTGCATATTATGAGAGAAAAGGCATTAGGATTACTCCATAAAGCATTGTTATGCATGAAAACATTATAAATAATAGTAGTAAAACATGATGCAAAATGGACGTATCAACCTCATGGAGGGTTTCGTGAAAGACTAGCACCCTGTCAAGGATGTAGCGGCCCTGAATAAAGGCCGACTGGTTAGGATGGGTGATGCGATCCGCAAGCGGGGTCACCCTATTGGCGTACCCCTTTGTCAGGATGCGAAAGATGACATTGATCACCGTGACTGGGTGGAATTGGCGGATCAGTGGCTCCCGGCACTTTGGGGATGAGAGTGATAATCCCATAGTTGAGGCGGGATCGATCCCACAAAAAACTCCTCAAGAAGGGACATGACCTCCGGCTTAATGACATTCCAGAAGGTCTGAAAGAACTTTACTGGGAGGCCACCAAGTCCCGGGGCGGAAGTGGGATTCATGCCCTGGATGGCCGCCCAAACTTCAACCTCGGAGAACGGGGCCATCGGGCCCAGATTCTCTACTGCGTAGACACATCTGTGTGCCGGCCATAAGTCAGAGTCCAGAGCGACCCCTCCCCGAGGGGAGGCGGAGAATAGGGCTTTGTAAAAGCCATCTACATGGGCCCAGATGTCTTTATATCTTTTGAGCTAGGCAGTTGCTCTAGTACTTCACTTATATCTTTTAGAGCACGGCGGTGATTATATTTTGAAGAAATATTTTCACTCTCATGCTTCACTTGTATAATTTTGAGAGTTGACAATAGTAATGGTAATATGCACAAGATATGAATTTGGTCCTAATGTGATGGATATTCAAGAAGGATGTAATAAAAACTTTCATGTAGATCACTGAATATGATAAGTTTGATTCCTTGCAATAGTTTTGCGATATGAAGATGATAATATGTGGGTTGTACTAGTGAGTAATTGTTGTTTAGTAAGAATATTGGTGTTAAGGTTTGTGATTCCCTATGCATGCACGTAAAGTCAATATAGTTATGCAACGAAGTTATATCCTACTTATGGTGCATTATTCAGTGTTAGTTATTCTCAATGCATGTTTATGATCGTTTTTGTTTTCTGGTTGGTCGCTTCTCAATCTATTTGCTAGCCTCCATTTGTACTAAGCGGGAATGCTGCTTGTGCATCCAATTCCTTAAACCTAAAGTTGTGCCATATGAGTCCACCATACCCACCTATATGTGGTATTTACATGTCCTTCCAAGTAAATTTGCATGTGCCAACTCTAATCGTTCACAAAACTATCCGTTTTGTGTGCCCGTACCACTCATGGAGCAACGGGGGGTGGTCAAAATCTTTCATGCTAGATGGGTTATTCTCATGATGAGTGTTTATTTACTTGTCATTGCACGAGAAAGTGGTAGGTAATAGGGATGCCCAGTCCCATAATGAATCAAAATAAATAAATGAAATAGGCTCCCCCTTGAAATTTGAAAGTTTGGAAGGCACCCGTGGATACGGCTATCCATGGATTGTGAAAGAATGGTGGATGGAGAATAAACTTTATTTTCTATTTGGGAACAGCCTATAATGTGTCTAGCATGGAAGATATTGGAAAATTTCGGTCGTGATGTTGACAGGAAAAGCATGCCTCTCAAAATAATTTATCTCTGTTTTAAGCTTTGAGCTCTGTCACCTCTGCAAATATCTGCTTCCCTCTGGGAAGGGCCTATCTATTTTAATTTTATGCATTTTTATTTTTATTTTGAGTCTCCATCTTCTCTTATAAGCACCAACTGGGGAGCACTATTGTCATACTTGTGCATTGGGTGTAGTTACTATTGAGTTTGTTTTATGAATGGATCAATGATTGAGCATAATGTGCCGGGGATAACTTTCTTTAGTGTTGATATTTTGAAAGACATGATTGTTTGTTAGTATGCCTGAGTATTTATGTCTTTATGTCAAACTATAGACTATTTCTTTGAATCATTGGAATCCCAATATTCATGCCACAAAAGAAAGATTAAATGATGAATATGATAGGTAGCATTCCACATCAAAAATTCTGCTTTTATCATTTGCCTACTCGAGGATGAGCAGGAATTAAGCTTGGGGATGCTTGATACATCTCCAACGTATCTATAATTTTTTATTGTTCCATGCTATTATAGTATCAATCTTGGATGTTCTATATGCAATTATATATCATTTTTTGGGACTAACCTATTAACTTAGTGCCAACTGCTAGTTGCTAGTTGCTTCGGGAGGAGGCCAAAAGACGAAGGGGTGGCCCTACAAGCCACCAGGGTGCGCCCTGGTGCCTTGTGGGGCCCTCGTTGCTCCGTTTGACCTAATTCCGCCTCTATAAATTCTCTAAAATTGGGAAACCAAGAGAGAGCCACCCGAAACCCTTTTTCCGCTGCTGCAAGTTCCTGTTCTCGCGAGATCCCATCTGGAGGCCTTTTCCGGCACTCTGCCAGAGGGGGAATCAATCACGGAGGGGCTCTGCATCAACCTTGTTGCCCTTCCGATGATGTGTGAGTAGTTTACCACAGACCTACGGGTCCATAGTTAGTAGCTAGACGGCTTATTCTCTCTATTTGATCTTCAATACAATGTTCTCCTCGATGTTCTTCGAGTTCTATTCGATGTAATACTTTTTGCGGTGTGTTTGTTGGGATTCGATGAATTGTGAATTTATGATCAGATTATCCATGAATATTATTTGATTCTTCTCTAAACTCTTTTATGCATGATTATTATAGCCTTGTATTTCTCTCTGATCTATTGATTTGGTTTGGCCAAATAGATTGATTTTTCTTGCAATGGGAGAGGTGCTTTGTGATGGGTTTGATCTTGTGATGCTCAATCCCAGTGACAGAAAGGGATATGACACGTATTTGTATTGTTGCCATTAAGGATAAAAAGATGGGGTTTATTCATATTAATTGAGTTTACTTTGTCTACATCATGTCATCTTGCTTAAGGCGTTACTCCGTTCTTTATGAACTTAATACTCTAAGATGCATACTGGATAGCGGGCGATGTGTGGAGTAATAGTAGTAGATGCAGGCAAGAGTCGGTCTACTTGTCTCGGAAGTGATGCCTATATACATGATCATTGCCTTGGATATCGTCATGATTATTTGCTTTTCTATCAATTGCCCAATAGTCATTTGTTTACCCACCGTATGCTATCTTCAAGAGAGAAGCCTCTAGTGAAAACTATGGCCCCCGGGTATATCTAAATCATTAATTCCAAAAATATATTGCTGCACTTTTATTTAATTTTTTTTATTTTGTGTTTTTATTTATCTTTCTATCACTGCGAGATTTAATCCTTGCAATTAACCGCTGAGGGATTGACAACCCCTTGTTTGCATTGGGTGCAAGTATTTGTTATTTTGTGTGTAGGTACTGCTAATGAGTTGTTGTGTGGTTCTCCTACTGGATTGATAACCTTGGTTTCTAACCGAGGGAAATACTTATCTCTATTGTACTACATCATCCTCTCCTCTTCGGGGAAATCCCAACGCAGCTCACAAGTAGCAGTGTACCACGTCTTGACCATGGCCCAGGCCTCCCTCGCCCCTCACGGCAAGCCGATATCTTCTAGGCCTGAATCCGGCGCTGAGCTCTCCTAAGACGCTCGGCAAGGACCGCCATGTCTTCGGGCACGTGTTCCTCCTCGGGCCATAAAGCCTTAAAAACTTCCTTCATAGATGGGCCACCATGTCTTCGGGCAACGGGCCAAGGGCCTATAGGGGTTGACCGGTCAGGGAAGCTGCCAGGGAACACATATTAGCCTGCTGGTCACACCTAGCAATGCTATAACCAGGAAATCATCTTAAAATGGAAGCAAAAATTTACCAAATATTGTTTCACGATTCTTCGCCTCAGCGGCGACCACTTGAGCTTTCAAATCCTCGATCTCCTGAGCCCATCGGGCATTTTCCGCCTTGACCGCATTGGCGTCATCCCTCCTTTGAGTTAACACATGCTCGCTAGCTTGACACTGTGATTCTGCATAAAGCAGGCCTTCGCGGGCCTGTTTCAGATCCCTTTCAAGGTGACC
The DNA here is from genome assembly GCA_011799875.1 of Thinopyrum elongatum. NCBI lineage: Eukaryota > Viridiplantae > Streptophyta > Magnoliopsida > Poales > Poaceae > Thinopyrum > Thinopyrum elongatum. Next base: position 437,316,490 of record CM022300.1, read on the forward strand.
CAGGGCTTCTGCTGCTACAATACATCATGTTGTCACATAACTCAAGGATCTTCATAAAAAGAGTAACATGTGGAACAGAGGCACTTACCGTGCATTTCTCTGGTAAAAAATTTACGTGCTCCACTTCGGATAGAGCAGCTCCAACTTCCCTTTTGTCTGGGAAAGCACCTCGGAGAGCTAATTATTCTTCTCCCGAGCGCCCTGTCAACGGTGCCATTTTTATTAAAATTACAAGCCTAGATATGGTCACAAGCGCCCATATCAAGCCTTAGGGGCTACTGTCGTGCTTGGCAGTTTCGATTGCCTTTAAGCAAGCAAATTACGACAAGCTCAAGTTATCTCCAAAATAAAATGAACTCAGGTGGAGTCTTACCTGTAGGCCCTGTGACAGAACACCCACAGCCTGCTCAAAGACAGAACGGGTCGCCCCGAGGTACACGTCCACCGAACTGGGGGCGTTGTATTCTTGACCAGTGAAGGCCGAATTCCTCAGTGAAGCCTTTCGGCGTTGGTGGTTTGTGGCACTCTCAACCTTGGAAGTAGTGGCCGGACAGGTCCCCGAATCCTCTTGCTGCAGAACCTCGGGAGCAGTCCCCAAGGTGGGGCAGTGTCTCGCACCACTGCTCGGAGCCGGTACCCCCTTGACCCTTGCATTAGCCGAAATCGACGGAGGGGCGGGCTGTCTGCAAATGGATTAAAAGAATCAAAATCCGAGATGTTATTTTTGAAAGTACAATAACAAGGAAATTACATGTGAGTCGGGGAAGCATTTCGGTTGGCCTCCAGTTTCCACGTGTACCCGAGCTCTGTGCGTCTCCTGTGGAGGGCTCCTTCGAGGGGCCGGTTCTCCGCGTGGACATTTCGAACGTCGTCCCTTTGGAGGAGAAGTCAGGGGACCAGGGCCTGAAGACGAGGAGCTCGCTTTCGAGTAGAGGTAGAGGGCTTTACCGATGAGGCCGACCATGTCTCCGATACGTCGGGAGTAACGGCCACCCTTGAGCCTTCAAGGCTCTCCATATAAACCCCCCCCCCCTTTGTATATAAGGGAAAGTTATTCATCTTCACGGAAGACAGGGTCTTCCGCTTGACAGTGTGTCTCCGGTTTAGGCGCATGGCTACTTAGGGTCTCAACCTAGCGCCTCCATCTCTGTCCGGGTTCAGTAAACAATCGGTCAGGAGGATTAACCATAAAACAACTCGGATAGACAAGGAAATCCAGGAAAACTTACTATATCAGCAGGGTTGTAGTATGACAACCCATCCCGGAACTGCCGCCTTGCGAAGTCCTCAGTAGAACCCTGGTATATACCAGCCAGAGTGGTCCCAAAGGCCGTCTGTCGTAAAAGCTTTCCCGAATCGATCGGGAGGTGTCGTTGGTCCCGTTGTATGTACACAACAGGTGCTGGCGTTGCCGAAGTGATTGGACTCTTTGGTTGATCACCGTGGCCATTACGTCCATAATAGTAAGGCTGGTGTTTGATAGCAGCTTCACTTGAGCCGCTAGGCGGGTTACATCGGCATCGTCCTCCTGAGTAATGCTCTGCGGCCTCCAGTTATAATGCTTCTTTGGGGGCTCTGAGGAAAATACTGGGAGCTCGGGTCGCACTGGGTCGAATAACCGAACGTCGTCAATATAAAACCACTCGGACGGCCAGATTTCGGTATCCTCTCGAGGGGTGTCTGATGGGTAGTCGGTCCCGTCAATTCGGCAGACTTCGGCTGCACCCACTTCGTATAGCTTCCCGGTTGGGGAGCAGGGCACAATACAAAAATACCTCCGCCATAGCCCGAAGTGTGCCTCGCACCCGAGGTGCATCTCGCAAAGGGCGACAAATCCAGCGATGTGTAAAATCGAGTTGGGGGTGAGGTGGTGGGGTTGCAGCCCATAAAAATCAAGCAAACCCCGGAGAAAGGGATGAATGGGGAATCCTAGGCCATGTAAAAGGAAGGGAATGAAGCATACCCTCTCGCCTTCGCGTGGGGCAGGGTGGCTCTCGGGGTGCACTTGCCCGTTCATGGAAGTTAATCCCGGGCGAGTGGAGGCCAGATCCGAATCTGGCAGATATCCTTGTGTGGACAAACGCTCCAGTTGGATACGTGTGACACCGCGGCTCACCCAGTCGCCTCTAATGGGGTTGTGGGGGCGCCTCGATGAGCCTGCGTCACTTGCCATTGATAGAGCTCTCGGGGTTGGACCTAGAAGACGTGGATGGTCCAGAAGGGGACTAGGATGCGTTGCGTCATAAACCTGGGCAACCTATTTGTAAATAAAGGAAAAATATATCGACGCTTCGACGCCTCGTCATAAAGTGACTCGATTCCCCACGAGGCGCGGCGGTCAAGGTCAGGGACTGGAGGCCACGTGTGGTGGGACAGGGCCCCGAGTGAAACCGTCGACCAGGCCGAAGACTTCAAAGGCCGAGTTAAGGGATAATATGCAGGAACTCATTTGTCGAGCCAAAGACTCTAGAGCCGAAGTCCACTAACGTCGTCCTCGGTGTCGAAGACCAGTTCAAGGGCTACTAACAGTGTCCTGGACTAGGGAGTGCTAACCTAGTCGGCCCATAGTCCTCGGGCTGGGCCAGCGGGTCCTCATTCTCATTAAGGTGGACTCCAGAGGCTACACGCTTGGAACGTGATCAAGACTACACCTGCCGAAGACTTGACGTATACTCCAAGACATCTCCTGCCGCCTCCATATGCGTCCCTAGATACCGACCATGTAACCCTAGATCCCCTACCTGGCGTGTATATAAGCCGGAGGGTTTAGCCCGTAGAGGGGACCGAATCACAATTACATTCACCTAGCCCTAGGGTTAGAACACAACTTACGATCTCGAGGTAGATCAAGCTTGTACTCGATACATCATTATCAATATAAACAAGAGCAGGACGTAGAGTTTTACCTCCATCAAGAGGGCCCGAACCTGGGTAAACATCGTCTCCCTTGTTCCTGTTACCACCGATCCGAGATCCACAGCTCGCGACCCCCTACCCCGAAGTTTGCCGGTTTTGCCACCGACAAATGATATTCGCAAACATAGGAACATGGCGGATGATGATAATTGTGCTATGTGTGGAGAAACTGACTCGTGGAAGCACTCTCTGATTGATTGCACGATGGTGAAGTGTGTGTGGGCTTCAGCATCAGAAAATGTTGCGGAACAGGTGGCTCTAATTCACCAAGGAAATGCTAGGGACCGGACTTCGAGCTCATCAAGAAACTGCCCCAACATGAAATGACTGAAACGTTTGTCATGCTTTGGGCTATATGGCACGCACGGCGGAAGGCAATTCATGAAAAGCTGTTTCAGAACCCTTTATCTACTCATTGTTTTGTCACAAATTTTCTGGAAGAACTTAGTTTGGTACATGAAATGAAGAAGCATGAGGTGCAGGCGAGACAAGATGTGTGGCCAGTGGGTACCATCACCGACCGGCTGGACTAAGATCAATGTGGACGGAGCTCTGGGGAAGTTGGATATAGGGCGGCAGTAGCTGCTGTTGCCAGAAGTTGCGATGATGAGTTCCTGGGAGCCTCTTCAATAGTTTTCTCAGGTTGTATGGAGGCAGAAACGGTCGAAGCCCTCGCAATCAGGGAGGCTCTCTCATTAGCAGATGACCTGCTTGCTCGGAGAATGAAGATCACATCTGATTGTCAAAGGATTATCAAAACGCTAAGGAAGGGAGGGACCAAAACATGTCTACTATCATATCAGGCAAGAGATTAAAGCCAGAGGAGCATAGTTTGATGGCACTGACTTCTGCCAGAAGCACAATTCAAATGTTGAAGCCCACAGGCTAGCTCGATGTCTCTTCGAAATAATATTGGCAGATATATTTGGCATTTAGACACGTCTGATGGCTTATGAATCCATATAACTCTTGTAATTTGAGGCAAGTAGGGGTACTACTAAAAAAATCATTTTCCTCTAAAAAAAATAATACTCCCTCCATTTTCATATACAAGGCCACAAAGTTAAATTACAGGTAGTCAGGTACCAAAGTAAAGTTTAATACATGTTTTGCATTCCAACTTTCTTTCTTGTTTACTGGGATCATTTAATACACCGCGTGCATGCAAGAAAACTGAATGGAGGAAGTAGTTGAGTGTCATTATGACTACTTGCATGCAAATATTAAATAAGTTGCTAGTACGAGAAAATATCATTAATTTTTGCCTCGATTACTGTTGATGGCCTTGTATAGATATAAAATATATATTTTATGGTGGCCTTGTATAAGTAAATGGAGGTAGTATAAAAAACCATTTGGATTTCAAAGATTTTCCCCACGCATTTGAACCGAACGCCGTGTCTGGGCGCCTGCGGATAAACCACGGCCAGGGCCCCCGGTCTCGCCGTCTCCGACGTGACGGCCGAGCGGCCGCGCATTCCTGGCCTCTCGTCCGTCCATCTTTCTCGCTAACCCCGCGACGTACCTCTCTATCCACCCGGCCCCCCGCGGATATTTTCTCCTCACAAACATCTCGCTGCCGGGGCAGGCCACCGTCGCGCGCGGCATAATAGCACGGCGCTTTCAGCCTCCTCCACCACGACCGGCACCGCCCACGCAATTAGCACCACCGCTAACGCGCGCGGCCGCGGCCCAACAATACACACCACCGGTACGCTCCAGCAGCAGTAGCATCGACCGGCGCGCTTGTTCGAAGAGGTCGATCAACCGACATGTCGAGGCCGAGCAGGAGCGACGCGCACCTGTCCCCCGTGGACGAGGCGATGAGGGTGGACGAGGTGCGGGGGTACTACGACGGCGCGGCGCCCAAGCGCCACTCCAAGCCCTCCCGCAGCGACCACTCCGCCGTGTACACCGACGCGCTCGCCGGCCCCGGCGTCGACGGCTCCCACCCCGAGCTCGACAAGTTCCAGGACCTCGAAGCCCACTCCGAGGTCGGTCGCACCATCTCCTCCTGTTCATCAAAACCTCTCGTAGTAGAATTCGCAAGCAGCTGACGCCGGGGTGCGTGCGGTTTGTCGTCGCAGAAACTGGTGTGCGAGGGCGGGAAGGCGGGCGAGGAGTTCGTGGAGACGGAGTACTACAAGGACCTGGGCTGCGTCGGCAAGCAGCATCACACGGTCGCTGCCTTCCTCCTCTGCATTGCTATACTGAATTTTTCTCTGAATTATATGAGGCGCTGAACTGAATCGTGGTCGATGGACGTCGTGCAGACTGGGACGGGCTTCATCAAGGTGGACAGGCCCGCCGGCGCCTCGTTCGAGCTCTCCGAAGACCCGGACGCGACGGAGCGCCATGCTTCCTCCAAGGGGAACCCCGCCACAAACGAATGGATCCCGTCAGCGGACACGGTAGGAGGACAGATACTGCCTCTCTCTCTCTCTCTCTCTTTCCTTGCTGGCATTTCTGCAGTTCTCACCAGCGAGTGATACTCTTTCAGGAGTATCAGGAGGCGTCAGACAAGCCCAACAGAAGCGACAGCTGAGCCGGGCAATGGTCTACAGCCAACATCAGATGCGTGTGACTTCCACCAGCTAAGAAGAAACCATTCCGGTTAAATCGGCTATTCAAAAAATAAGGGCGCGTATTCGTGTGTATTTGCCATTTGTTATTGGGGTTCTTGTGAGGTAGGCTCGTTCTACTACTTATCAAACTCGTGCGTCGTCTTGGGAACCTGTGTTGTGGAACTGAAGTGCAGGGAATAAATCAGAGGTATGTTCAGTTTGTGTTAGAACTGCCCCCATACCAAGCAGAAGAGAAACCATAGGATAGGATTAGCCTTAGAACAATCACAATTCACGAGAGGCCAAGACACATGGTATTATTTTTCTGTGCGTACAGAGATACGCAGCAAGTACACATACACCGGGAAGCTCAGTACTAGATAAGGGGGTGTTTGGTTGAAGGCCTGGACACCCTGCCTGGAATGTTGGAGAATTTTGCCTGGTGAGGCTAGCCTGATGGGTTTGTGACCTGAGCCTGGCGCTGCTTTGTAGTATAATTAGTACATAAAAAAATCCACACCCATCAACCCTATGCAAAAGAAATACTCCATAAACTAATACCAGGCAGTGCGGCAGGCTCACCCAGGCGCGCCTGGCTCAGGCTAACCACTTTGCCGGGTGGCCGGCCAGGCTAATCCTTTTGTCAGGCCGTGCTGGCCAGGCAAGAGTCGTAGGATCCAGGACACCAACCAAACATGATACAGGCAGGTTTCAGGGAAGCTTATGATACAGGCAGGTTTCAGGGAAGCTTCAGGCCAGGCAATATTTCATCAGGACAGCAACCAAACACACCCTAAATACTACACACCTAAATATAGGAAACACCTGCAAGTGTTTTTCTCCCGAGGAATCCACACCTGCGGAATTTTTATTGATTGATTGATGTTGCCACGGCACGGACGGCCAAGAGACGGGCGGATCGGTCAGTCGGAGGCGAGGCGCGGGTGGATGCGGAGGCGGGCGAGCTCGGCGTCGATGCGGCCGGTGAGGATGAGGGCGAACATGCGGTAGTCGCAGAGCAAGGACCAGACGGGGTGGCCGAACGTGGCCGGCCGGTTGCCCTCCACGAAGAAGTGGCTGTACCAGGCCATGCCGTAGCCGAGCACGGGGCAGGCCACCAGGAGCGCGGCGCGGCCGGTGGCGGCCGCCAGCAGCGCGCAGACCAGCGAGGCGAGCGTGCCGGCGAAGTGCCAGCGCCGCGTGGCCGCCTTCGAGTGCTGGCCCAGGTAGAACCCCCAGAACTCCTCCATGCTCCCGAACTCCTTTTCCCTCAACCCTCCTCCTCCTCCCATCGCCTCTGTTGCCTGGCTGCGGTTGCTTGCGAATTGCGATGTGTCTGTACCTACTTTCTCTGCGGGGTTCAAGATATGGATGGGCGACGAACTGACCTGCGCTGCCTATTTTTGTTGAACAAGTCGTGATTGTATTGGCGGTCCGGTGAATCTGATGCATTTGTCGGTCTGATGCACAACAGCTTAGGCGGCGTGAACGCGACGGGGCGATACGCTTCATGAGGGTAATGGATGAGTGGATTAAACAAACATGGCGATCTCTTTACACGCTGGTACCTCAACATCGCTGCAGACGTGAGCACGCACGTATCAGCCAAACTATTGCCAACAAATAACTGATCAGAATATAGGGAAGGCAAAATGAGTAAAATAACGGGTGCCTGTTGTTTCACTATGGTATATTTTCATGTATCCTAGATACACCAGAAAACAAAATTTTACACAAACCATAAAAAAAAAGTACAGCGCTACTACTTGCAAGTACTACTGAATCACACAGTTCACACCATACCATACACAATACCAAAAGAATCGTGGGGTAAAAAAAATTGAGCCTACAGTTTACAACAGCCTCTTCACAGCTAAAAAGTTATACAATTACAATGGGATGTATTGCACAGCCGATGGAAGAACTGGACACGGGGAGTAACGGAAACCTTCCAAGCATAACCGGTGGAGCAGAACGGCGCAGGCAAGATGGAATGGAGTGTCCCAAATTCCTATCCACCCATGTAAACAATGAATTGAATGGCCTAGCCGTATGTATAGCAAACAAAATCAGCACACAGACCAGCAACAATATCGCCGCACCGTACAAACACACACATTGAGAGGATTGGATATGTCCACAAGACAGTATCAAAACTTCCCCGTGTTTCATTCTCAGGCCCATTTGCTCCACCCAGCTCTTCAGAGTAGTATGTCACAAGGTTCATCGCTATCACGAGCTCACATACAAAACAGGGACCAGACCTGCCATCTTCCCATCCCTTCCTGGTCTCTTTTTCTTCACCTGAGCAAATAGCAACGGTTGCACATTTGAAATTGTTATCATCCGCAGCCAGGGAACAAGTTTAAATAAATGGTGAGGTCATAATAACTTACATAGTACCAACCATCAACCTCATATTCAATATCCACATCTTCTCCAGAGTTTAAACTCAGCTGAAAACAGTTACATAAATTAGTACGTATTATCTTCTTTGTACCCCAAGACAAGAAAGAAGAGACGGCTTGATTATTCTGAATGGTGCATAAGTTTCTTTTTAAAAAATTAACCGCCATGCTAAAGAATATGCGGTCGATACTTTCAACCAGTTAAAAAAGCACAATAACAGCGTCAGATGAACACACCAACTAAATTTAATTTAGGAAACTAATAATTATCTCTCTGGAAAAGAAAATGTGTTTTCCAATAAGCAATACCCCATCAAACTCAGTTGAAAGAAAAGCATTGGACTTTAGAAAGTTATAAGACGTAGCCATGAATTACAGCCTTCATACCTCATCATCGCCGCCTGCTGTGAAGTCATACAATGCTTTCCCAGATTGAGGGTTCCCGGAACTCTTCTCAACATCCTCGTGGGATCCAGATCCAGAACTTCGACCCCCACGCCCCGCGAGGGGGTTGTCAAACGACTCACGCTTCTGTAGGACAGATGTTGAATATGATGGTGGTTCTTCACGTATCTGACACAAAATGCAAATGGATATAAGGAATAGTCTTCTTTAAACAAATGGCATCTGAAATCACAGGGTAGAAGCAGCAAACAGAAGATACTACACCAATACACTACTTGAGGACATGCTTGCAGAAACTGGAAAAATATAGCTTTTAATATTCAAATACTGAAAGTTCGATTATAATTAAATATGAAGTGATTTTACTGTAACTCGTCTGCTCCAGTATTAGTTGAAGCTGGCCATAAATTATATGACGTTCCAAGGATGAACACAGGAGCCACCCAACCAGTGGTGAGACCCCAGTAGCATCCTAACAGTGAAGGGAACACAGGCAATATGAGGGAGGCACAAACTGGGTGACTTCTTGTATTCCTCTGGCGCCTGTGTTTTCTGCAAAGTGTTTCAAACTGAGAGTGTATCTGGTGCACCAGGTCTTCTGGTGCACCCAGGTGCATCCAACCACCCTAGCACCTCTAAAAAAATCAAGTTACAAAATTTTAAGTCTAAATTCAAAACACAGCTCAAGAAACAAAAAGACAAATTGAGTGTTGATATAATTTACAGCCCAATTTGGATTAGCTACTATTTGTGGTGCGAATTCTCTCTTTTGTTTCTCAAGGAGTGTTTTGGATTCAGATTAACAGTTTATGTCACAGAACATAGATGTTGTGCCTATGTCCTCGATTCAAAAAAATAAATTAAAGAGGCCTACCAGGGTAGGGAGAACCACAAGCCCTGGTGAACCACACTTTTAGTCTCCAGCTCTAGCTGGTGCAGCGCATATAGTATGCAACGTCTATATCAGCATACACATTTGAGCCATAGGATTTAAGAAATGATTTTCATAGTTAAGTGCATAGTGCTCTTCCCGAAGAAAAACATTTAAACATTACAAATATGATATCTGCATTGTAAGATGCAGTAACAGAAACGATATAGATAACATTACAATAATATAATGGATGAAGCAAAATACCGTTTGTTGTGAAGCCCCATAACTTGGTGGTTTTGAACTAAACAAAGACGGATAGTTCATGCCACCGAAATGGGACGATATGGACGTCTCCACAGAACCAGTCGAGTCAGGAGAGGACCCACCAGAAGACCTCCCATCATCTTCCTGCAACATATAAAACAAAACGAATTATTCATCTTTAATTTTTAAATAAGTATATGGAGTAGAGTGGTTTAAGAAAATGTCATAAAACTTGCATCCACCTCTTCAAGAATTGTCTTGGCCCACATATCATCGTAACCAACTGATGGCCTAGAATTCATGTATTCCTCGTCATCCACATCAGGAGCATCAGTTCCAGCACCAGAAAGGAAATCCTTGACCTATTATATGATCAAAGAAGAAGGAAGCAAGTGTATCAAAAGCAACATTCTCTAATTGAGCACAAGCAATGAGGAAAAGGGGAGCTGGTACGGAAATGATTAAGCAACCAGGCTATCTGCCACAGTTAACAGCAAGCCTTCTTAGCTGAACTGATAGGTATCAGGAACCTTTATGAATCAACACAAAAGATGCTTACTTTGTCCACACCTGGGGCATCGTTTGCCCAGGCATCATCTTCCAAACCTGCTGCCCAGGCCATAGCTAGATCAGGGTCAATTCCTGATTGCATAGTACTGGTCTCCTTATGTACTCCTTTCGACTCATACATGAGGTCAGATATTCCGGTAGCAACAGCAGGGTCACTTAGACCGACAGATGCACTAATGTTATGCCGATTGCGGTAGATCTCAATTAGCGTGGCACTGTACATAAGATTCAACATCATACATGCATCCCAGCCAAAAAAACAAGGGGAAAAGGCAGGCCATTTACACTCAACTTTCTCTTATGGAATGCTACAACATTTCTCTTATGATATAAATACGATAGTCAAGCAGATTTCATGAACTGCACGAGCCAGCAATAAATAGCACTTAACCTACACCCTAAGCAATCACAAATGAAAAATTACAGCTTACTCAACAGCAATTCAGAACTTAATTCTAAATATTGTATTTTCCAGGGTGAAAGACATTAGAGAATATAGGCCTTCGCATACAGAGTTTAAATCGCAAACTAGCAGTAGGTAAAGAAAATTATGTGGATCAGAAAGCTTTAAATTAAAGCTGATGGCTAACTAACATCAAACATTTTTGTCGTAGGGCTATGATCACTACAAAAACATCATAACATGTGAGACCTTCCACTGTCTCCCGGATGACATAAATGCTTGAAAAAAGAAGTTACAGATAAAGGAGGATGCTAAGACTGTCACTTAGGATTAAGAAGAAGAAAACCCTATGGTACAGCAGTGAGGCCCATATAAAGTATGGACCATAACCAGCATGCAGTGGTCCAACAGTAACACTTAATAGCATCATATGGAGCAAATGATCCAGCTTGTCCAAGATAACACCCCCCCCCCCAAAAAAAAATCTATTGTATGGCTCCAAACAACACTAAAGATGTAGCGGATGGTAAAGTTTACAATCCTTAGTGGTGAATTGTACAGCTCTAACTTCATAGATGACTTCCACAATGAAGTAACACTTCAAATCAGGAGCAAGAGCAACTTGACTCCACTAGGAAATTAAAACCCCAAATATTACAAATACATACCTGGTAGGGCCTAAAGGCAAGTATTTAATCCTTGGAACAAAACAGAATAAACAAACGAAATCAAGAAGCCGCTCATGGGTTTCATAAAGTTTCTTGAGTTCATCATCACTCCATTCTTGTTTGCTATTATCATGCTGACGGATGTCCCTGCAAAATCCATAGAGCAGCCATTTCAAGGACAATTCCAGAGCAGGCAAGAGGAATTTTATGGACAACATACCTAGCAAGGTCGTCTTGAGCTTTATACATCTCATCCAAGACCTTGAGCATTGGGCTAATCAAAGACCCAAGACCAGTACCACTAGCACCTTGGTTTTCCCCATTACTTAGCTGCAATTCCGAAAAGTTTGACTGCACACCCCCCAGACTCAAAGCATGAAGAAACTCGTATATCTGTAGTCTATAAGGTTCACCAGACCTTATTGCAATGGTAGTTAGGGCCTGGACAGCAGCAATACGGATCTACAAAATGTAAACCATAAGATAAGGAAAACAGGAAGGCGTGTATAAGGAGATGCAGTACCATCTCAGTCTCACTCGATCAAATTGTCAAGTTAAAGGGAAGGAAACTAAATTTTTTTTCAGGCACATACCTCCCAGCTGCCACTAAATGCACACCTTTGGAGCCGCGTCAGAGCGCTAGCAAGTGTAGGGTTACGGGAGCTAGCTGCAGCAACCATTTTATCAGCATCAAGCATCATTAGAGCAGTACCAGGCGGCGTCGCAGATTCCCATGCATACTCAGATGCAGCATAGTTTGCATTTTCTCCCAGAAACCAAACCTGTTGATCATTTGAAGGGCCAAAACATAAACATATTTTGATTCCATGCTCAATGAATAAACTAACCAAGTCAAAGTTTTGCTCTTACAGCAGCTTGGACTAATCTTTGCAGTGCCATTGCAGATTTTGGATCAGAGGCGGATATCATATCAACAGACGTGAGTACAGACATTGAACCAGGCTGAGGTGGTGGCAGATCAAGGACAATTGTCACAGCTTCCAATGCTGTATGTTTCCCATCTGGTCCTGCTCCTACAAGGCATGTCTGGGAAGACAAGAATTGTTATTATGTACTCAAGTTATTAGCCCCATTATACAAAAAATGTCATGAAAACTATTGCATAACAACATAGCACCAAAATGCTGTAGAAACCAGGGATTATATGATACAATACGTTGCAGCTTTGCAAATGACTTCAGATGGTTGGGGCCCCTTTCATCAAGTAAACCTTGGCGGTTCAGAAAAACATTAGTAAATATTTTATGAAAAAATGCCTACCTTCCATAACAGTTGTAGAACGTCAGCATCAATCTTTCCAGGAACTTTAGTAGCAAAAATTCTAGCAATCTCAAGCAGAGTCACAGCCATATCAGGGGTTGCCTATCATGTAAGAACAAACCAGAATAATAGATCACTCAACAAAAATCCACAAAAATGAGAACATATTACAACTAATTAAAATAATAGCTGCGAAATGCATATACTCTTAACTATAACCATAAAACACATAAACAAGGGGGCAAAACAAAAAATAAAAATAGTTCAGACCATATTTAATTGCAACAATAATCCTGTATAAAAGAAGGCAGAGAAAATACCAAGATAAAAAAGGTGTCATAATATATTATTTTTCTAAACAGTGTTATTAAAATAATTAAAACGTCAGAAACTCGAAGTGACTACAGAAAGTTAGGGTTGATTCCAGTTTCAAAATGATTTCAGGCACATGGCTGATAAAAAGCCATCAAATGTGGACGAAAGAGCACCTTCATAAAAAGAAAAATAAGGCAACCTGCATAATATTTAACAGCGAAAGGGATACAATACCTTGAACCTAGCATGTAGGGTTAGCAGGACATCATTCAGTAGAGAAGAAGGCCAGGCTGGGTCAGACAGCTCACACGCAATTATAGATTTTAGTTCATCGAGGGACTCGTGTGGATTTTGCATCCATATCAAAGCTTTGATGACCATTGCTCGAACATATACACACTCGCATGCTACAGTTGTCCGCACTACTTCCATTAATGATGCCAACAATCCTGCTACTGTGTCCATTCCACCATGTCCATTCGACAGTGGCTTAGCTTTCCGGGTGGCTACAACATGCACCAGAATAGTTACATGATTTATTGCAAAATGAAATAACATAAAACATAAGACACGTAATTTTATGCCAAACAAAACACCGGGGGGGGGGGGGGGGGGGGGGGGGGGCTAAGGTAACTCACTAATGAACCTCTGTAAGCATGCCCGAATACATTCAGAATCATGCTTATATAAGAATTATTGCCAGGTTTGATTTTAAAAGAGATGCTTAGACATGATATTTACCAATCCTATATACCAAAAATGTTGATCCCCACTAACTCCAATTCTCTCAACATGCAACTATGCCACCTCATCATGTCTCCATGCATGGGAGAACACCTATATTAACACGCACGATGCATGCTACTCATATTCAAAGCCCACTAACTTCAATTCTCTCAACATGCACCTACGCCACTTCATCATGCCACCATGCAAGAGAAAATACTCATATGACGACCAAGCACTATGCATGCTACTCATATCAAGAAATATTCTACACCTATAAAATAATCAAATACAATAAGGAATATGTATTTTAGTTTCAATTCACATATTGTTAGTCTAATACTAATGTTTCATACACCCAATTTCACTGAAATAATTGCAACCAATTCCCGCAGCAACGCGTGGGGTATCATCTCTAGTTTCCTAGTTGTCCAGTAAACTTGGCCCGGAACAAATTGACAGAACCAACATGCATGACTCAGACTCAACATTACTTCTAACCAACGTAAAGTGCATGTGGTTTTCCATGTGTTAATATGTAACTGAATGACTTGACTCTACGATAGAATCATAGTACCTTCAGGTTGTGAGTTCTCATCAGAATCAAGAGATTCAACATTATCTGAATAAGCTTGAAGATTGGCTCCCTCATCATAAGCACCCAAAGAGTAAGCAGCTGCTCTGCTTTTACCCATTTCCTGGACTACTCTTGCAGCGGCATGAAGAACAGGGCGAGAAAAGCTACGGAAAGAGCTCTCCAGCCTGATAGAATAAGAACCAAACGGTAAGCATAGAGGAAAACAGAGAGACCAGCCAACCACTTGAACATCCATAAAAAAATACGACAAACCTTCTCATTACAAGTTTGATGAGGGGTTGAGGACGCCTTGCTTTAGAAGATTTTTCACTAGCTTTTGACAGAAGACCTTTTGATGCTACAGATGGGGCCTCAGGCAATTTGAGAATTTCTCTAGTTAACCGGATCCATCCGCCAGCTCTGTCCTCAGTGCTGCAACACATGATAATTGATTTAACAACACAACATGCAACTCCAACTTTGGTACAGAAGCACATCACATCAAAGAATAACTTGATGAAACATCATTGCCACCTTTCTGTGTTGTCAACTTTTCCCAGAACACAGAGTATTGCCTCAAAACAGACCCTGTCACTTGGATCCAAAAGGAGTTGATAAAGGAGAGAACTGTACTGTGATTTTATGTCAGGCCTCTCTGTGTAAATCATATTATGCCAGGGGCACAGATCAATACATGCACTCTGGAATTGCAAAGTGGACTCGGTAAAAAAACAAAAGCAAACTGCACTTACCATCCAATACACGTGCCCTAGATATTGAATGGCACAACTTTGCAAGGTAAACTCTTGCGAGAACATCATGCAGATGAAGGATGTCCTGAAGAGCGCCTGTTCCAATTTGACAGGTCACGCAATCAAACGAGTGACATCATTGAAGTTGACAAAACAGGAAACGATCATTTATAGACAAAGGCAGGTAAGAGCAAATCTAGCAGATTCAGCAAAGGGACCCAAACTCCATAATAACTGCCAATATGGAGGATAGGAGTGGGAAAACCCACTCTAGCAGATTCCCAATACACGCCTCGGCCTCCAAAAAATATGGAGTGCAATCCAAAAACTGGGTCCTAGCATCCATATTTGGCTGTGGCGGGAGGGAAGTTTCATGGCAGCCGTCGCGTCTCCACCTGCCTGCACCCGCTGCCACCATGATTTCCCGCCACGATCTCCTGCCCGCAGCTATAAAAGCCGCCCGCTGACGCATCTGTCGCCACTCCTCCACTCTCGCCCATTTCCTCCGCCGACGCCATCCGCCTCGCCACCCCCTCAGGAGCATGGCCGCCGTGTGGCTCCGCCGGCCTCCAACAGAGTAGCTGCGATGGGAGCAGGGGACGGCCGCCATTGAAGCCATGGCCGCCACTGTCAAGGAGGAGGAGCAAGCCGCCGCTGAAGAGGAACACGACACCACAGTTGAGATTGTCGGCATAGAGATCTTAGAGTTGGATAACAAGGATCCCGTCATCCAGCGCGTGCTTGCGGAGTCTCGCGAGACAGCCGCCGCGGGTGCCGCCAGTGTTGCGCCCTCACCTGTAGGGACTAGGGAGGCTTGAGACGCCCCCCACACCACCTATCTCGCCCCACCCGCCCCAGTCTTCGACGAGAACGCGGGCTGGGCAGGGTTCAACAAAGCCTTGGCGGCATTGGTTGAGGTGGATGCCAAAAGGGAGCGCGCCATCTAGGAAGGCACCACACCGACGCTGAAGAGGGTGCCTGGCCGGCATGGGAGGCTGAGGCCCCTGCCCATTTCCGTGCTGGCAAGGCCGCCGCACGCGACTTCAAAGCCGCATCCAGCATCGGCAAGTCCCGCGGCATCTAGTTTAGTTATCTATAGTTGTGTATGAAGATTTCCCCTTCTCTAAAACGTTGCTAAGCAACTAATTTTGCCCCCTGGATATGTACAATGTCGATTAAAGCACGAATCCCCCCACCCCCCCCCAACCACCCACACACACACACACACGCACACATATAAATGAACTATTAGTTTGCAATGTTATTCAAATGTTTGAGGTTGATCTGGCCGAAGTTCAGTTAAAAATCTATGCCAAATATTAGTACAAATTTTGAGTTGATGCAACGAAAATGAGTGGGGAAATTATGAAGGCTGCATTTTTGAGAATCTGAGTTTGCACGTAGGCTCATCAGCCTCCAAAAAATCATGGAATGCACTCCAAAACGGTTTTGGAGGCTGCCAATTTGGCGTTCTGTTAAGAGTTCCTCTAATGCCCTTCGGTCTCTGGGTGGAATGGAAACAATCAAAGCTATTCGTACACAATTATACTGTTGGTGAATTAAAAACCTCCCAAAAAAATGGTTATCATAGTCCAAAACTCAAAACAGACAATTTATTGCACTTAAGGCAACCTAGATCCTCAAGTATCACTGAATTGCCATTTTAAACCTATAACTAGTAATATTATTGCAACTGCCAAGAAGGAACGTTTTTCCCCAGGTAACTACTTATCCACATAAGTTTCATGTGGATGTGTATCAAGTAACTGTAACTTATGGATATACGAACTGAAAATAAAATTCCTAGCGCTACCTGTACTTTGAATACAGAAGGAGTATCAAGAAATATTTCCTAAAAAGGAAAAAAATCAAAAAGTATTTGCGGAAACTTAATTCTTCAAACTAAGATAAATTCAACTATAACTGCAATTCTTGAATCGTACAGGCACACAGTAAAATTATCAATTACTCCCTCTGTGCTTAAAAAGAAGGCGTATAAGTTTTGTCTTAAGTCATACAGTGCAAAGTTTGACCAAGTTTGTAGAAAAAACTACTCCCTCCGTCCCAAAATTCTTGTCTTAGATTTGTCTAGATACGGATGTATCTAATACTAAAACGTGACTTGATACATCCGTATCTAGACAAATTTAAGACAAGAATTTTGGGACAGAGGGAGTATCAAGAACTACAATACTAATTTGTTATTGTAGTTGATAGTTTTTTTGTGTGTGTGTATAAACTCAGTCGCTTTTGCACTGTTTGACTTTCAAGTAAATGTAACTTATGGATATACGAACTGAAAATAAAATTCCTAGCGCTACCTGTACTTTGAATACAGAAGGAGTATCAAGAAATATTTCCTAAAAAGGAAAAAAAAATCAAAAAGTATTTGCGGAAACTTAATTCTTCAAACTAAGATAAATTCAACTATAACTGCAATTCTTGAATCGTACAGGCACACAGTAAAATTATCAATTACTCCCTCTGTGCTTAAAAAGAAGGCGTATAAGTTTTGTCACAAGTCAAACAGTGCAAAGTTTGACCAAGTTTGTAGAAAAAACTATCAAGAACTACAATACTAATTTGTTATTGTAGTTGATAGTTTTTGTGTGTGTGTGTATAAACTCAGTCGCTTTTGCACTGTTTGACAAACTGTATATGTGTTCTTTTCAAGCACGGAGGGAGTTTTACATAAGCTGAAAGACCAAACGTATTTATGTTCAAATCAAAAATCATAACTGGACTAAAAACAAGGATAATGAAGCATACCACTAGGTTGTGCGTTTTTGCCTGCAAAACATCAAGTCATACATGAGTGAGAAACTACAGAACTAGCATCGAACCAGATGAGTTAGAAATTAACTAAATGTACAAATATAAACTGGAATTTCTATGTTGACATCTCTATTATTGCCCACTTTTTAGAGCACAAATCATTCTAAATTATAACGATGTACGGTTTTTATCTTAACAAATAAAAATAGAAATTTCAAACAATTAACAGCAGCGAAAACTAACCGAGCGCCATTGCAACAGAGTATGGATCTCTAACAGCAATTTCTGAGATTATTGACAAGGCATGCCTCACTGCAACTGGGTCAGAAAATTCAATCCTGCAGTTGTATCACGCCGATGAGAACAAAATGACAGTTATGCAGCAGCATGTTCCTATTAATTACTATTGGCAGATGACGATATGCTACAGTACTATCATGTCTGTAAATTCATTGCAGAAGCAGACAGTTTTCTGTACAGATAGACAGCAAATTAACTCTTAATTTTGGCACATATGTTAAAAGATAATAAATTTAATACAGAAATAGAACAGAACATAATAAATCAATAAAAACATTAACTACATGAGTCATGCATCATTCTTCGTTTCTCACAAAGAGATACTATTGCAACCAAAGAAAAGAATCATGAAACAATGCTACAAATCGTCAAATCCATTTGTGTCCATGTGAAGCACCAACCTCTTGGGAATTCATGGAATAAAAACAGGTACAAAAATGAATACAAGATGGAAAATAAGACTAATTTATCTTCCCAGAGACAATAAGGTTATACTCACCCTTGGACAGCTCGGTGTAGAAATGCTGGATTACCAGGATCAAGTGGAAGTCTTCTCAGGGCACTTAGAGAAGCATATTGCAAGTTACTTCGTAAAATAGACTGCCAAATTGATACAAGAAAAACATAAGGATAGCTCGCATTCATAATAAGGAATCTCAAAATATTTGAAGTCCTGCCATCATGTTCGTTGTTATTTAGCTATATAAGGTGGAAAAAGTGTCAGATGAGGTATAATGAATAAATGTAATTTCTAAGTTTTAATGCCCATCATTAGGTTAGGAAGGTACATAACGGGAATACCCATGCGCCTCTTTGAGAAGGGTTGGGTGTATATACCCACACAAAAAGTACTTAGCAGTGTATAAATTAAATGCACACTCTTGGATCCAACTAGTACCTCCTTATCGCCACCTTGCTTGGTAAATATCCCTTTCTTTCGTTTCTGTTTAGTATCTGCGACCTGAAAGCATCCAAAATATATCATAAAGAGAACACTTGTGAGCTTTCTAGCCAGAGTCCAGGGACACTGAAAAGGAGCTCAAAGAAGTACAATGTTGGCGGTTGGGGGACTTGTATAACGAACCTTTTCCAAAATGCCAAACACAATCTCACTAAGCTTCTCCAACATCTCGGAACTGCTTGTGGAAGAGGAGGTTAGGGCCTTCAGAGCCGCAAGTCTCCGCGCATGAACTTCAAATAACAGAATCCTTAAATTAATAATTAAGCACAATAAAAAATCATTTGCCACAACTTGAAATGAGAAGGCAAAAGGTTGAAAACATTTGGTTGACATAAATATTTCTTTTTTTGTGGATCCTAACATGAAGATATTTGAAATGCTTCTTTGGTCATAAAATAGATGGCCAGTATGCCTACTTTCAATTAAGACCTTGCACAAACTTGCTTGGTCATAAGGTGCCATTTTTATTCAGGACATGATTACCAAGAATATGGAATTCCCACTACGCCTCTGCAAAATACCTCCATGAGGAGATCGGTTTCCAAAAAGGTGAGGTCATAGGGTTTGAGAAAATAAGCATGACTAATTTTGGTGCAAATGGGGAACAGCACCAATGAAATATCTAGGTAATCAGTAGGAAAAAGCTGTACCAGGGCACAGATTTTTATTAGAACACAGATTTTGCATGCTATGATTTCATGTACACTGAGATCACAGTATAGAAGCCTACACTCAACATCGTTGCTGGTGGATTCTGCTGAAAGCTGATCAACTATTCTGGGCACAACATCTGCCCGAGTCACTCCTCCAGCAACATCAATGTCCGCAAGAGCATCCCAATTTGGTGTGGGGATTCCACCAGCAGCACTTAAACCCTGGGAGCCATTATCTGACAAAATTCGTGCAAGATAATAGTACACATAGCGCAGAACATTTCTGTCCTCACATTGCTGATGGAGCTGTAAATACAGAAATAAACTTGATGTAAGAGAAAAGGTAGCTGAAGTAAAACAAGAACATTAGACTGATGTTAGTATAGACTACGATAGGTGTCTAGTTTCAGTTACAACTATGACACAAATTTAAGTATCATGGCAGAATTATGGGAAGGGCGCATTTCTTTTCCTTTTTTTGAGAATGGAAGGGCGCATTTCCCTTTGTACTAATTAAAATGGATGTCTATGAAGAAATATGGAGGCTGATTTCAGTCTTAGAACACATATTCTGAAATGGCCGGGAGTGGGCTCATTTCCCTTTGTACGAACTAAAGGGGATGCCTATATAGAAATATGGAGGCAAAGAGAGAGCGACGGCACTAAAAGATGGCATACTTACCATGAGAAGAGATGGAGCCACCGAAGGATCCACAGAATTGTACACCGCGAGCTTGGGGAACACACTGTTCACGAGCTGCCTCTGGGATTTTTTCTGTACAAGGTAGTGCAGCAGAGAGCAGAGAGCAACTTAAGCCAACAGATCCAAGCTCACATCACGCAATTCGATCCAACCGAAGCAGCACAACGAACCTGGTCGCACGTCGCCGCAAGCTCGTGGATGCTCCGCGCCAGCTGCGAGTACGAGACGGGCTGCAGAGAAACAGAGAATTCAGCATGAGACCGGAATCAGAGTGCATAGAGCGTATAAATGAGGGAGCAGCGGCATAGGAGACGAGCCTTCTTCTTCCTGTTGCGCTGGGGGAGGGCCTTGACGGGGTTGAACGCCTTGGCTGCTGAGATGGTGTCGCTCTGGATCTGCATCAGGGTCGCCCTCTTCGACTTGCGATCCGCTGGCGCCGGCGCCGGCGGCGGGGCAGGCCTCCCAAGCGAGCCGCCGCCGCCCGAGGACGGCTGCTGCGACGACGCCCCGGCGGCCGGGGCGGCCGACGGATCCGAGGTGATGAGATCCATCAGCGTCGTCCCGGAGGAGTCATGCCCGGAAGACATGGCCGCGGGCGTGGCGGGCTCGCGGCCGTGCTAGTGAGATCTCCGGCGAGCACTGCGGCCGGGGTGGGGAGCAATTGGAACGGTGAAGTGCTGCGGAGAGGTGACTGCTGGATCGCTGGATCCAACCGCCAATTTGGATTTGGTGGGTGCTGTGTGCTGGTGTAGCTGGCTGGGCTGGTCCGACCGAGCCGGTGTTGGGAACGACCGCCGTCTTGCTGACCTTCGAGACGGACGCGGTATTCGTTTGCGGATGCGTACCGACGATTTCAAACCGAATTTGAACAAGGCGGATAAATTACACGCAAACTGAATGATTTTCATCTGAACTGTTGGTGCAACAAACCCAGACCATGCACAGGCCCAAGATCAAAACTGCAACATCCGGAACAAGACCAAGATAAAGAGATAGGCTCTTTGAAGAATCAAAGGGCAAGTTGAGAAGACCAAGTCAAACCAATAAGCAAGACACCGCTAAGGGAAAATCCTCCCTTGCCGGGCAGGAGAGGCTGGCAAGATCAAAGTTGCCCCGGAAGCAAACCTCAAGGCCGCCCCGGCAGGCCTGCCGAGGGCATACGGAGGCAAAACACCCCGCCAAAGCTTTACCGTCCCACCTCACGACGACGTAAGTCACCAATCGGTGTGGTGTTAAGCTCCAAGATGACTAAGTGGCTGCCTTTTGCCTTTTGCTTTTTGCCACATGGCAGCCACTTCCTACGGGAATCACCTCCAGATGACACCCGTCCTGCGACGTGTCATGCAGACAGGAGAGAAGGTGGCCAAACAGCCCTGCAAGGCGTGCCGGGCAGGCCATGATGTGACACTGAGCGGCGCATTTAACGCGTACTGCTCTGTCTGCAGAGGAGATATGATAGCACTGCTCGCTATCTAATCAGTACACAATGACTGATTTGCCACTGTGATGACCCCTTAATCTACAAAAGGAGGCCCATGGCAACCATAGAAAGGATTCGGACCCCTGTACACCCATACACACGTAGCTGCTCCCGCCCCGAGGCAACCCTGCCGGGCAAGAGCGTTGCGTTTTCACCACCATCCACCATCAATCCACCAAAGCAGGAGTAGGGTTTTACGCCTCGCGGCGGCCCGAACCTGAGTAAAAACTGCCCGTGTGATATCTGTCGCGCTACGCTGCGCTCCTCCGCTCTTTGTGCAATGCGCTCAGTCCCCCTGCCGAACCAAAAGGGGCCCTTGGCCCCATAGGTGGCCATGGTTTCCCACGACATCTTTGGCGCGCCAGGTAGGGGGCTACGCTTGCGCGAACCCGAGAAGTGTACGAAGCGCGTCATCTTCACCGTCATCTTCTTCGTTAGCGGCTCCATCGTCCATGGCGCCCAAGAAGAAGCCCGGCGCCGCAGCTCATCCATCCACCTCGAAGGCCCCGCCACACGCGCCCGCCAACGCCGCGGGGGCTACGGGGACGCCTGGAAGTGTGGACGTTGCGGGGGACGTGGTCGGCGCGGGCGGCGTCGTTACCACCAACCCTGCGGCCGAAGCAGGAGCAGGAGGCACCGAAGAAGGACAGCACCAACTACATTCCAGCGGGCACGTCCCACGAGGTACGGGAGGAGAGATCATTCCATCTGCATCACCTCGTCCGGCCGAAGGGCACAGCTGCAGCGGGGGTACTCGCTCTGGGGGGAATCGCAACTCCCCGACCGCTCCCGCCACGGGAGCGGCCGTACAACATGCGCCACCCCCGGAACGAGCCGACCCAGCCGCTACGCCAAACGGAGCCGCTGGCCCTCGAGCGCCTCCACCTCGTCCACACGCCGTCCAGGCGGCTGGCTCACGACGACGAGAGCACAGCGCGACCGCTACCGGCACCGTCAGGAGCCGGGCGACGTTACGATCTTCATCGACATCCATGCCGAGCACCGCTTCGGAGGCCATGGCGCGAGCCCAGCTACTGTTGAAATTTCCGCCGGCAACCGATCAGATGGATGAGTGGAGAGCCGCCATTCAGAGTCTGATTGGCTTCGCCGAGGCGGGAGGATCGCAGCGGGCTGGCCCGCCACGGCCTCCCCAGGCAGCGGCAACGGCCCACGCTGCTAGCCGTGCGGATGGGGCCACTCCTACGGTGCAGTCCCCTCCGCAGGAGCCGCGCGACCAAGAACCTGACGACGTCTCGATGGCTTCGTCCGACCCTCGAGCGCGTCAAGGCCCACGGCGAGTCCTAGAGGACAGGCGTAGGGAAGGCGCGCGTGTCAACGCCGAGCGACACCGCGACGCCCACCGCCAGTCCGACAGGCGCGATGGCCCCAACGTCGACGAGCCCGCACTCGCTAACGGCGGGTACCTGTCTTTCGAGGCTGGGTGCCCTGCCTTCACTCGCGAGCTGCGGCAAGTCCGTTGGCCGTCCACTCGCACGTTCAAGCCAGAGATACCAGAGAAGTATGACGAAAGACTGAACCCGGCAGAGTTCTTGAGCATCTATACCATCGTTGTTCAAGCTGCCGGGGGAATAGATGAGAAGGTATTCGCCAACTACTTCCCTTTGTCACTCAAGCCAAATGTGAGGGCTTGGCTGATGCACCTACCGGAGAACTCCATTTCGACCTGGGCTGACCTGTGCCATGAGTTCGTTGGCCCCTTCACGGGCGACCATCAAGAACCAGGGCGACCCAGCGACTTGCAGCTCCTCCCGCGGAAGGAAGGCGAGAGCCTGCGGAAATACATGCAGAGATTCAGCAGAGTCCACAGGAATATTCCGGACATCCACCCGGCAGCTGTGATAGATGCGTTCCAATCCAACGTGCGCAATCGTCGGATACGTTCCAAGATGAACGTTCGATTGCCCAAGACTGTGAAGGAGTGATATGTCCATTTTGCATCATGTTTTCCTACTGTTATTTATGATGTTTTTATGCATAATAATGCTTTTTGGAGTAATTCTAATGCCTTTTCTCTCATAATATGCAAGGTATACACAAAGAGGGAGAACTCCGGCAGCTGGAAATCTGGACCTGAAAAAGCTACGTCAGGCTACCTATTCTGCACAACTCCAAATGAGCTGAAACTTCACGGAGATTTTTTATGAAATAAATGAGGAATATTAGAGCCAATAAGTACCAGAGGGGGCCCACCAGGTGGGCACAACCCACCTGGGCGCGCCAGGGAGCCCAGGTGCGCCCTGGTGGGTTGTGCTCCCCTCGGCCCACCTCCAGTGCCCATCTTCTGGTATATAAGTCATTTTGACCTAGAAAAAATGAGGAGAGGACTTACGGGACGGAGCACCGCCATCTCGATGCGGAACTTGGGCAGGAGCACTTTTGCCCTTCGGCGGAGCGATTTCGCCGGGGGAACTTCCCTCCCGGAGGGGGAAATCATCGTCATCATCATCACCAACAACTCTCCCATCTTGGGGAGGGCAATCTCCATCAACATCTTCAACAGCACCATCTCCTCTCAAATCCTAGTTCATCTCTTGTGTTCAATCTTTGTACCGGAACTATAGATTGGTGCTTGTGGGTGACTAGTAGTGTTGATTACATCTTGTAGTTGATTACTATATGGTTTATTTGGTGGAAGATTATATGTTTCGATCCAATATGCTATTTAATACCCCTCTGATCTTGAGCATGATTATCATTTGTGAGTAGTTACTTTTGTTCTTGAGGTCACGGGAGAAATCATGTTGCAAGTAATCATGTGAACTTGATATGTGTTCGATATTTTGATAGTGTGTACGTTGTGATTCCCTTAGTGGTGTCATGTGAACGTCGACTACATGACACTTCACCATATTTGGGCCTAAGGAAATGCATTATGGAGTAGTTATTAGATGATGGGTTGCGAGAGTGACAAAAGCTTAAATCCTAGTTTATGCGCTATTCCGTAAGGGACCGATTGGATCCAAAAGTTTAATGCTATGGTTAGAATTTATTCTTAATACTTTTCTCGTAGTTGCGGATGCTTGCGAGGGGGTTAATCATAAGTAGGAGGTTTGTTCAAGTAAGAACAGCACCTAAGCACCGGTCCACCCACATATCAAATTATTAAAGTAGCGAACACAAATCGAACCAACATGATGAAAGTGACTAGATGAAATTCCCGTGTACCCTCAAGAACGCTTTGCTTATTATAAGAGACCGTTTTGGCTTGTCCTTTGCCTCAAAAGGATTGGGCTACCTTGCTACACTTTTATTACTACTACCGTTACTTGCTCGTTACAAATTATCTTGCTATCAAACTACTCTGCTACTTACAATTTCAGTACTTGCAGACATTACCTTGCTGAAAACTACTTGTCTTTTCCTTCTGCTCCTCGTTGGGTTCGACACTCTTACTTATCGAAAAGGCTACAATTGATCCCATATACTTGTGGGTCATCAAGGAGCTTTACACTTTGGTGGATAAGTGCGCTCGAATTGAAGAAGGGAGGAAGCTCCCCGGAGAGGAGGATGGCGTCGACATCGATTCAGAAGATGATGACGAGGCCACCAGTCAAAAGAAGAAGAACAAGAAGCGCAACAAAAGGCGCAAGGATAAGACAGTGATGACCGTTGAGGGATCGGGCCTGCCTAGTACCAGCAAGAAAGCCAAGACTGAGATACCCGGCAAGGAGGTTGCCGCGTGCACTAACTGTCGGGAAGCCGCGGCTGCCGAAAAGGCTGGGAAAGGCGATGGGCCGTATTGCAAGATCCATCAGACCAAGGGCCACGATCTCCAGGAGTATCATCAGGTTGAGCAGCTTGTCAAGAAGCAGAGGGCTGAATATGAGAAGCGAGATAAAGAGAAAGGTCAGAATGGCGCTGGCGGAAAGGGCTGGGATGGCGGAGCAAGCCGCCCCGGCAAGGCTCCTCATAATCAAGGGAAACCCGCCAGAGGCCGTGAGAAGGGGGATTGCAACGATGAGAGTGATGGAGAAGATGAGGAGGAGACCAGCGAGCAGGAATTCCAGAAAGCCACTGATGCCCTGTGCATTGACCGGGGTGCATCTTTGCACTCCTCTCACCGCCAACTTAAACGGTGGGCACGTGAAGTCAATGCCGTGGAGCCAGCGGCAGACTCTCGAAGGCCGCTCAAGTGGTTCCGCACGCCCATCATCTTCGACGAAGAGGACCACCCTGACCGCACGACCGCGGTAGGGTGCTTACCATTGTTGGTATCACCAACAATCCGCAACCTCAGAGTCACAAGGATGTTGGTTGACGGTGGGGCTGGGTTGAATCTGATTTCTTCAAAGATCATCAGCAAACTCCAGATAGCAGAAGAAGAGCTCAAAGTTACTGGTACGTTTCAAGGGATCAACCCCGGCAGGAGTCGTCCTAAGGGGAAAATCACATTACGAGTAACATTTGGGGGAGAGTTGAACTACCGGACTGAGAAGATCGTGTTTGATGTGGTTGACCTCCCCCTGCCATACAATGGAATCCTTGGTCGCCCAGCTTTGGCCAAGTTCATGGCGGCATCCCACTATGCCTACAACACCTTGAAGATACCAGGGCCGGTGGGCGTCATTTCCATTCCATCAGACGAGGAGGACGCAATTATTTGTGTGGACAAGATGTACCAGGATGCAGTCGCGGCAGAGGCCGCTGAAGCTGCAATCCCCGCCAAGGAAAGTAATGGAAAGAAGGAGGCTAACAGGAATGCCGGCAAGGAATCCTGGAAGCATACCTCTTCGGGGTATGCTGCGCCTGTTGATGACTCGCCGGAGAGTTCCAATAGCAAGAGATCCAAGGCCTCTGCACCCGCTGTGAAACAGGTCCCGGCAGGGCTGGCTGGCGCCGGTGGTACTTTCACCATCAGTGCCACCCTCGATGACAAATAGGAAAGCGCGCTCGTTACCTTCCTGCGAGCGAATGTCGATGTGTTTGCCTGGCAACCATCTGACATCCCCGGTGTTCCCAGGAAGGTAATCGAGCACCACCTTGTTGTCTGCCCACATGCCCGACCCGTCAAGCAGAAGGTCCGGAAGCAAGCTTTGGAGCGGCAGCAGTTTATTGCCGAGGAGATCAAGAAACTTGAGGCAGCTGGTCTGGTTAGAGGAGTGTTACATCCAACGTGGTTAGCAAATCCAGTGGTGGTACGCAAGGCCAATGGGAAGTGGAGGCTGTGCATAGATTTTACGGATCTGAACAAGGCATGCCCGAAGGACCCATTCCCCTTGCCGCGCATCGACCAGATTGTGGATTCCACCTCCGGGTGCGACCTGCTTTCCTTCCTGGATGCCTACTCTGGATATCATCAGATCTTCATGTCCAAGGAAGACGAAGAGAAGACCGCGTTCATCACCCCATGTGGCACATACTGCTTCGTGCGGATTCCTTTCGGTTTGAAGAGCGCCGGGTCTACTTTCGCAAGAGCAGTCTAGATTGGTTTTGAGTCACAGTTGCACAGGAACATTGAGGCCTACATGGACAATATTGTGGTCAAGACCAAGGACAGATCAACCCTCATCCAGGATTTGGAAGAGACGTTTGCTAATCTGCGCAGGATCAACTTGAAGCTAAATCTGGAGAAGTGTGTGTTTGGCGTTCCTTCCGGCAAGCTACTTGGCTTCTTTGTGTCCCACCGAGGGATAGAGGCCAACCCCGATAAGATCAAGGCTATCGAGCAGATTCAAGCACCCAAGATAGTCAAGGACATGAGGCATTTGACTGGATGTGTTGCCACGCTTAGCAGGTTCATTTCCAAGTCTGCCGAGCGTGCCCTGCCGTTCTTCAAGGTTTTGAAAAAGGCAGGGCCCATGGAGTGGACCCCCGAGGCAGACGCCGCACTACAAGATTTGAAGGCCTACCTTTCCTCTGTGCCCACTTTGGTTGCTCCAAAACCTCAAGAGCCGTTGCTGCTATATTTGGCAGCAACTAATCAGGTGGTTAGCGCAGCGCTGGTGGCGCAGAGGGAAGTGGATGAAGCAGCAGACGTAGCTGGTATCCCTTTTGGGGAGGAAAGCGAATGCACCACGGCAAGGTCAGGTGCAGATCAAGGTAGAGAAGAGCAGAACAGCGGAAGCAGTTCTCTGGTCACGGCAAAGAAGAAACTGGTGCAGCACCCAGTATACTTCGTCAGCTCCCTGTTGCAGGGGGCTAGATCCAGGTACTCTGGCATGCAAAAATTGATCTTTGGCCTTATCATGGCCTCAAGGAAACTGCGCCACTACTTCCAAGCCCATGAGATCACAGTTGTCACCCGTTTCCCTTTGCAACGGATACTCCGAAACCCTGAGGCTACCGGCAGGATAGTGGAGTGGGCTTTGGAGTTATCCAGCTTTGGTTTCAAGTTTGAGAGCACATCAACCATTCAGAGCAGAGCATTGGCAGAGTTTATTGCAGAATGGACGCCAACTCCTGATGAAGAGGTATTGGAGATAGTTATCCCCGGCAAGGAAGCACCCCAAGAATGGATCATGTATTTCAATGGTGCCTTCTCCCTATGAGGTGCAGGGGCTGGAGTGCTTCTAGTTGCTCCCACCAGAGAGCACCTGAAGTACGTCGTCCAGATGCATTTTCCCCAGGAGGAAGCTACCAACAATACAGCAGAGTATGAAGGGCTCCTTGCCGGGCTCAGGATTGCAATAGAACTAGGGATCAAGAAGCTGATCATCCGTGGAGATTCACAACTTGTGGTAAGACAAGTCAACAAGGATTACCAAAGTCCATTGATGGAGGCATACGTTGAGGAAGTGATAAAGTTGGAGGAGCGCTTTGACGAATTGCAAATAGAGCACGTACCCCGTGCGGAAAACAGCATCGCTGATCATCTGTGAAAGTGCGCTGCGCAGAAGCTCCCTGTGGAACCAGGAACTTTTGTTCTCCATCTGACTCAGCCCTCCATATCCCCGACAACAATGGCCAGAAAGAGGAGAAAACTGGACTTCGGCAAGCCTCTCCCGGTAGAACCCCAAGGATCCCGACAGAAAGCTTGTCGGGCACAACTCCCCTTCGGTTGCTGAGCTACATCCTCCCGCCAGGCCACCGGTCCCCGCGGTCGAGGATCGCACTCTCACGAATGGGGAGGTGCCATTAGTCCTCGTTGCCGAGCCACAGGCTCCGCCTTGCGCACGACACATAGTCCATTTCCTCCAAACTGGAGAACTTCACGAAGAGCAAGAAGAAGCTGAAAGAGTAGCCCGGAGGGCCAGTATGTATCAGTTCGTTGATGACACGCTGTACAGAAGGAGGCCCAATGGTGTGAAATTGAAGTGCATTTGCCAGGAAGGAGGAAAGGAACTGCTGGCGGAGATACACAATGGTATGTGCGGCTCCCACATTGGATCAAGGGCGTTGGTTGGGAAGGCTTTCCGCAAGGATTCTACTGGCCTATCGCCCTCCAAGATGTGGTCGAGCTTGTCACCAAGTGTGAAGCCTGCCAGTTCCATTCTAAGAACATCCACCTGCCTGCCCAAGCTCTTCAGACAATCCCTTTGTCATGGCCGTTTTCAGTCTGGGGGCTCGATATCCTCGGCCCTTTCCCCCGTGCTGCCGGGGGCTTTGAATTCTTGTTCATTGCAATCGACAAGTTTACAAAGTGGCTGGAAGTAGAGCCCGTGAGAAAGGTGACTGCTCAGTCAGCTATCAAGTTCTTGAAAGGATTGGTGTGCCGCTTCGGAGTTCCTGTCCGGATCATCACTGACAATGGCACCCAGTTCACGAGTTGCGCCTTCATGCAATACGTTCATGCCCTCGGAAGCAAAATCAGCACCGGCGTGACGATGCTGTGCTACTCGAGGAGAACCATCTCCGGGCTGCTACGTGTGTCGCACGCTATCAGCAGGCCCTGCGTCGCTATCACAGCCGCAGGGTTCGTGCCCGGTGTTTTGAGGAAGGCGACCTTGTCCTTAGGCGCGTTCAGTCCGCCAAGGGTGCAAACAAGTTGACGCCAAAGTGGGAAGGCCCTTACCGGGTAGTACGAGTCACCAGACCTGGCGCAGTCCGTCTGGAGACCGGAGATGGCATTCAGTTGCAAAACTCATGGAACATTGAGCATCTCCGCAAGTTCTACCCGTAAGGCGCGGCTGTCGGGCCCTGCCCGGCAGCCACCCTTTTGTACAGGCCTTGCCTCTGTTGCATGTAACCCCTTGTACAAAGCTAGGTGCAGACCCTGAGCAACAGAGAAATAAATGAAGCGCTGGGGGCCCCCTGACAGATTGCATGCATGCATAAGCATATCATGAGCATTGCATGTTCATGTAGATAAGATCGCATGAGGCATCATTTTCATCTGCATCATACTGCATGCTCCCACCGTGGATTCGGTCCCGAAAAAGGAGAGGCGAAGACAAGCCTACATCGTGATCCCCGGCAAGCCCAAACAGATAAGTTCTCTCTTATCCATACGAGTTCTGTAAGTAAAGCTTGTGCATAGGAAAACCTCGCCGCTTTCAAGACTTAGGTGCTCCCGTCCCTTGACTCGAACGTTGCTTCGGTCAGGGAGGTTGTAGTGGCCTTTGGCGAGGAAGTTGGCGGGGGGCTGGTCCCTCTTCACGATTTTTGCCCGGCAGGCCCAGCCCCGCGGCAGCAACTAGAGGGTACCGGCAGGATAGCCTACCGGGGAAAAACTTGTTTACTTGAGCGTAAAGAGGCATTCTCCCTCTGCCTGGACATGTTCCATGCACAAGTGCCCGGCATGGTTTATCTTTTTCATTAATATGCTGATCGACAAGTACAGACCTTACAGAACATAAACATGGATAAAGGAGATTACATAATTTGAACTAAAGTTTGGCAAGTGCCTACATATTTTAGATTAAAAAAAGATAAATGCTCATGATCCCATTTTCTACTCCGTCCTTCCCTTCTTTGAAACTACAGGGGGGAACAAAGAAGACGGAGGGAAGGCCCGGCTGGGATTCGACGCCTCCCCAGGATCAGGAGGACGCCGTTCCCGGGCTGGAAGGAAGAAACCGGAGGGCAGGTGCGGATGGTGACGCTGCCGGAAGCTCAACCAGTGGTGATGGTGCTGCCGGCAAGCACGCCTCGTCAGAGCGGTCGCCCCCGCTCTTGGCGGATCGCGGGTCACCGCCACCTCCTTTACCGTTGTTGCTCAAAGCTCCCGCCACACCAGCCAGGGCGAACACCAAGCGCTCCAAGTAGCTCCACAGAGAGCATGGTCGTCTCCAACGACCCGAAGACGAGGGACCGCCGCCCTTTAAAGAAGCACACATGGGGACGAAGAGCCCGCACATACGCCGGGCAGGCGGTGCCCTGAGAGGAGGAATCCGCCACTACTGGTACCGAACCACCTTTGCGGCCTTCCTCCGGCATCACAGGAAAAGGAGGACTAGGCCACGATCAACTACCACGCCTCGTGCCCCTTATGGGCCTCGGCGTGGTGTCGCTTGCGTCGCCCCTCACTAAGATTGGAGCTACGGGCGGCCCGGCGACAAGCGCACCAGAGTCGCTACCTCCGGCGCTACCACCGCGCCGCCTGCGCACCCCCCTGAAGCATGCGCGAAGACAGGAAGAGGATTCTGCCCCAGCACTCGACGCCGTCGACCCCAAGCTGGGGCCCGGGGCTTGGCCCCAAGCTCTCCTCTTCGGCATACCTCAGGAGGAAGCAGAGAATGAAGGAGGTGAGCGGACGAATACTCCCACTCCTCCCCTGTCCCTCCTTTTATAGACAGGCCGGGGTCGGGAGCCGCCTCCTCAGCAGGGGACCACCGTCCTCCTCCACCAATCCATGAAGACCAGGCCCCTGCCTTAACGCTCCCCCGCACCACGCGCCTCCATTACCTACTCTGCCCGATGCATGCAGCATACGTGGCCGGGGATAAGGGCATGGTGGGAAGAGTGAATTGGCAGTTACTTGCCCGTGTGTTAAAGTCATTCACGGGCCAGTACAAAAGTGGCCCCACTGCGGTTGGCGTTACACGATGGGCGGAAGAACCAGAAACTGATCCAAGCTCGGGTTAATGAAGAAGCAAAGAAGATCTCAAAGGGCGAGCGGCTATTTCCCCCTCGCCTGTGCACAAGTTAGGGCCTACCCCGACGACGCCCGGCAGCTCGTTCGGGCCAGGCCCGGGGGCTCCTGTCGGTGCAACAAACCCTGGGTCTGTTGCCCAGACCGTGCACAGGCCCAAGATCAAGACTGCAACATCCAGGACAAGGCCAAGGTAAAGAGATAGGCTCTTTAAGGAATCAAAGGGCAAGTTGAGAAGACCAAGTCAAGCCAAGAAGCAAGACACCGCTAAGGGAAAATCCTCCCTTGCCAGGCAGGAAAGCCTGGCAAGATCAAAGTTACCCCGGAAGCAAACCTCAAGGCCGCCCCAGCAAGCCTGCCGGGGGCATACGGAGGCAAAACACCCCGCCAAGGCTTCACCGTCCCACCTCACGACGATGGAAGTCACCGATCGGTGCGGTGTCAAGCCCCAAGATGACTAAGTGGCTGCCTTTTGCCACATGGCAGCCACTTCCTACGGGAATCACCTCCAGATGACACCCGTCCTGCGACGTGTCATGTAGACAGGAGAGAAGGTGGCCAAACAGCCCGGCAAGGCGTGCCGGACAGGCCATGATGTGACACTGAGCGGCGCATTAAATGCGCACTGCTCTGTCTGCAGAGGAGATATGATAGCACTGTTTGCTATCTAATCAGTACACAATGACTGATTTGCCACTGTGGTGACCCCTTAATCTATAAAAGAAGGCCCATGGCAACCATAGAAAGGATTCGGACCACTGTACACCCATGCGCGCATAGCTGCTCCCGCCCCGAGGCAACCCTATCGGGCAAGAGCGTTGCGTTTCCACCACCATCCACCATCAATCCACCAAAGCAGGAGTAGGGTTTTACGCCTCGCGGTGGCCCGAACCTGGGTAAAAACTGCCCATGTGATCTCTGCCGCGCTACGCTGCGCTCCTCCGCTCTTTGTGTAATGCGCTCAGTCGCACTGGCGAACCAAAAGGGGCCCTTGGCCCCATAGGTGGCCGTGGTTTCCCACGACATAAATCGAAGCACCTCATTGCATTTTCGATGGCCATGTCCGACGTAGATGAGACTCGCGAAGTGAAGATGTGATACGTCCATTTTGCATCGTGTTTTCCTATTGTTATTTATATTATTTTAAAACTACTTTTAGATGCCATTCTAATGCATTTTCTCTCTTAAATTGCAAGTTTTATCACAAGAGGGATGCGTGCAGCTGGAATTCTGGATCTGAAAAGAGGTACAACAGAGATAGTTATTCTACGAAGTTTCAAATTGCCTGAAATTTTATGGAGATTTATTTTAAAATATATAAAAAAATACTAGAAGAAGTATCACTATGAGGGGACCCACCAGTGAGCCAAAGCTTAGGTGGCGCGCCCACCCCCCGGGGTGCCACTTGAGCTTGTGGGCCCATCAGCAGGCCTCCATGTCCCATCTTCTCATATACTAGATCGGGATCGCGCCCTGGCGCGAGGGTGCCGGTCCAAACGCCAGGTTTAGCATATGCATTCCCACTGTATGCATCGTACAAAGAATAATGGCCAAGGTAACCGTATTTACAAACCACTCAGTATATCATAAAGGAAATTCCAAGGACAGTCTATATACAGTTGTACTCAGGCATCAGCCCTAGTATCTTTGAACTTTAACAATAAGATCATCAAAATCAAAATGGCCTAAGTAAGCACTGGCCCTTACCAAATACATAAAATCCATAGCATAGAAAGCATCACTGGAGAGGGAAGGTGGTACAGAGAAATGCATATCTTTGTCAGCCGAGCAACCAAATTTAAGCAAAGTTATTTTTGCACTCATTATTCTGTTAACCATGATAAAAATAAAAAACTAACGGAGAGTCATTCAGAAGTACTATTCTTGAAACAAAACTAATGAAATAACCTGGCTGCAAAATCAAATATTTACAACCCGCTAATTATGCTATCTAATCTAAGAATGATAATCTAATCTAAATATATGTTTATAATTACATAATTATAAAATACATGACACCAATAGAACATAGCTATATGATTCTCTAAGAAAAGGAAGTTCAGATAAATGTAAACCACATTAGAGCCACTCCCACCTTCCATTAAATTATTTGGCGGTTTTGACTTCAAGAGAAACTCAACCTTCCGAGCAGAAGTGATCTCCTCGTCAGCCAATCATGATGAGGGGCAAAACACTTGCATGAAGTCCAAAGGAAGCATCCATGCACATACATGAAACCAAACAGCAAAAAAAACTTTATTATGACACACCACTATTTCAATAATCAACAAACAGTGCGTTATCCAAGAATGCACCATTATTGATCTATAACATCTCCTTCAACAAGCAAGATTTTTCTACCACAGAAGAGCCGCATCGGGCTCACACCCATCCACAGAGCCCGACAAATGAGCCCCAAACAAAATGACAGAGTAGGCATATATATGCAAACAATCCATCCATGTTCTTGTCGTACTGTCTGCTAAACTTGCATAAAGAAAATAGCAGAGTAGGCACATGCTACAAAGCTAACACACAAGCTTAATCAAGACAGGCTGAGAATGGTTAGTAACTACATTTTAGGCAGTGGAGACAGTTACTCCTCTACGACCTAGAAAAGCAAGATTTAGAGTTTAATTCCTGAAGTAAACAGGCAGGAATAATGCATCCGTACAAATGGCCTTACCTTCATATTTCTTGAACAGCGTCCCAACAAACGTAGCAACCACCAGTTCTTTCTTGCCCAGTTCAATAACTTCATCGGCAGCAAAATCCAAGGCAATCTGATCCCAGAGCACCACACTGGTTTGCTTGCCTCTATAAACAACAAAGTATAAATAAGATTGTTATGACAAAGGAAAAGTGATACAGCCATAAATATCAGTACACACATGTGAGGTTCTTGACATATATGAGCCTCTTAGTCGATGGTTTAGCCCTGCTTGCACTATGGTACTGAACAGCCTCTTATACACCACAAATGAGCCAGAACACGTTTACATGAATAAACCAAAAATAATAATTACTACATATGGTAAACAACACTATAGAAAGGCATAGGCAGATGAACGGGTGGTAGGGAAATACTTGTGAAGTTTTCAGGCATATCAGTTGGGCAAGGGAGCCGAGCCAGCGGAGTTAAAGCATACAGAACAGGAAATCTGGCTCATTGTCAGGCCTTATGAAATCAGTAGTGAACGAAGTGATCTTGATCATGCAAGATCCCCTCAACAGGCCTGAATGGATACTTCCTTGAGAGCAGAAAGAACTTCCTAAGCTCATATACCATGATTTCTTAAATAAGATCTATGAACTGGTGGACAACCTTCTCTAAAATCTCTGCATAGATATGGTTTCCCTGTATGGATGGAGAACACAATTTCAGTCAACTGGCATGAGGCACAAGTAATATGCAATAAAAGAATTGCCAACCAAAGGAAAATAAGTAATACCATATTGTCAAGCAAGACCATATCAGTATGTTTAATAGGACCAGTATCCGTTGCACCGCAATGGCGCCACAGTTGTGAAACAAACATAAACATTCCAATGAGCGGTGCCAACTTTAGGCTTAGAGAGAGCATTGAATTCCAGCTGGCAGAGAAACAACAACCATCAGAACTTGGAAAAGCAACCCGAACAGCAGCCAACAGTACTGTGGGGAGAAGAAAACAACAGCAGTCAAAACATGAACCATATAACCGGTGATTACCCAAGGAGGAAAATCTAATGAGAGTAGACACTCCGATGAGTGACATAAAGGTGCATGTCAATGGACAGTCACATAAACCGCCACAACGACGAGCGTGTGATACTTGCCTCGACTATTAGTGGTTGTGTCCCTCCCTCGATAATAGGCAATATTTGTCTCAGGTTCCCACCGAGAACTACAACCTAGATGCCCGCACATCCCCTGCCGTCGCGGACACATTTATCAAACCAGAATGATAGCAGAACACATTTAGAGGATGGAATTATTCATACATGGTAAATATTGACTACAAATGGATGGATAGACTCGCTGGAGAAGCCGTGTTCCCAAAAGAGATCACAAGGTAGTTTACATGGTGCATTATATGAGAGAGAGAGAGAGAAGAGATTGTACATCACGTTGACGGACACAGAGCCATAGTAGCAACAATGAAATCTCTCTTTGATAAGTGGAAGGAAACTTCTACATGAAAATAACTTATCAGTTCATATGAGAATCTAGTTTAACCCTAAATGCTCCCAAGAATCCTAAGAAATAGCACGTACATGCTAGCATGGCATACAAGTTTTATTTCAAAGAGGTAAAGCATCAAGCATTTATAGAGAGATCAAAGTATACTGCACAAAATGTTGTTTCTAGGCTCTGGTCAACCAAGGCAGGTCAAATGGAAAGAGGCCAGAAATACAACTACTTCAATAGTGCAGTAACCATGTAAAAAAAAGATAGAGTTGCAACAGAAGAAATGCTAGGTGAGTAATTTGTCTATGCCAAAATAAGATTATTAGATACATATCCATAATTAGCAAAAACCATGGAAAGAAATCATCTAATATAAGCTGGAGGACATAGTACATCAAATCTGAAGGAGAAGCACTCTAGATAACATCCATTGATTTTGATAATCAGCAACATCAATATATATCAGAACAATCTTTAACCATAGTATCCTATACAGCACCTGGAAAACAAAATTAGCCTACTCTACCTATAGAACTTTCTCCAAGATTTAATATTAAAAAAGAAAAGCATAATATGTAAGTACACATGACATAATCATGTATTTAATCACAAGAGCAGATAAGAACAACATGTAAAGGAAGTAACAAACATATATACTATAAGAGCAGTTTAATCAATCCTAATTAGGTCTCTATGAATGTTTACTCTCGATTAAAATTTTAAACAAGGTCACATTAATTCGGTTAATTTAGAATAATTAGAGAAACCACATAGCCAATCGGAGCTAGATATATGCACCAAAAAGGCCTGATTACCCATACTACACTCGAAAGTATCATATACTGTTATAGATCTGCATACACCTCACTGTTTTATCACACTATTATACATAAAATAAACCAATGGAATGCTGCTGGTACCTAGCGGCTGGAGCAAGGTATTCGATCGGACGGACGATCGAATGGAATGCTGCGGAGGTAGCCGTTAGGCGCATTGCAGAATCGGAGGCGGCACGCCTTGGCTCGTGCTCCTCCTGCTAGAGGAGAAGGGGCAGGGAGATGCGGACAGGAGGGCGAGTCGCGGTGATGGAGATGGCGCGCTCCGCCTGGATCTCCCCCTCTGCCGCGGCTTGAGACACGAAGCGGCCCAGCAAAGCTATCGGGTTAAGTAGGCCGGCCCTGGCTCGGCGGCTGTGCTGGGCTGCTATAGTGGCGTTGCTGATCCGCTCCTACAAGACCAACAAGGTGGCTGACTTTTTAGGAATGAATAAGGTAGCTGTTTGGTTCACTCACAGTATGCATCAGCCATGGATGGATAAATTAACTTGCAGTTCCTGAACAAAGCAAATAATTTTATGAATCGGCATAGCAAAGAATTTTATGATGCCAGCCAGTCATGCTCTAGTCATGCACCCACCGCGGCTAGGCTGCTTAGCCAGTACGAAGCTATCTATCTGGCACACCATTACTTCTAAAAGCAACGAAAACTTGCAATCACATAAGATAGCAAACCAATCATATGCAAAACGGGAGACAACGCCAGTGCCTAATCCTACCATGAACAAGTGATCCCCTACCCTATTATCAACAAATCGACCAAGATGATGTGCTTTACAAAGAATTCCAAAATGAGCTACAAAATCACCGAAGGGGCGGCCGGTGGTTCATATCACATCTCGTATCTCTGCGCGTCAATTCCAAAATGATTCCAAATCCCGAACAACAAAGCGGTGTAACATAGCCAGACATATGAAAGCAGAGCAGCTGCATGGATAGACAAAGTTGTTGTAAGCCACATTTTTAATACAATTGAGCCCAAAAAGGCTATTAAGCTTAGTAGAATATTTATAGCAATAGTGGTTATGTAAAAAGAGCATCAAGATTTAATAAGATAACTCATTTGCATCAAGATTCATTACATTCCAAGATAAAGGCATAGTGGTAGTCCGGGATAATCGATTTGCATAAAGATTCAGTACGAAGAAGATTCATAATATATGAAAATCAAGGCATAAAACATGAGACCCAAAAACGATGGCGAAAATAAAAACAAAGATTGTTGCATTATCTCATTAAAGGAAATAGCTCAAGAGTAATTTACCTAAATGGCAGTTGTTCCTTGCTGCTCGAAGAATCATTGATAATGAATTTAGAACATTGGTCCATGAAGCAAAGGATACATGATTATCCTGGAAAAGATAACCAATTTTGACAATGAGCTACAAAATCAGTGAATCTCTATCTAGTTACACAGAGATAAATTTGCTCAGACATGTTCTAAACGCCTGGCCTATTGGCCCTGCTCTTGACCAACATAATAGGTATTGGAAGTAGCCGCTGCCACCATATTGATCTTAAGGGTACAACATGAATTACTTCCAAACCACTGATGAAGAGGATCGGTAGTCAGTAATATTTATACACGTGGGTTGCTTATTGTTGTTCTTTTTCATTCATACACAATGAAATTTCAACTAAAAAGTACAATAGATCCTGAGAAGCAAAACAAAAATGACATCAAACTGCACGAACCATCTTAACTAACATAGATACAAACAGAAAAATAATAGACGTGCTGACAATGTCTAAATCAGCAGATCACAAAGTACAAATAAAATATGAGTTCAAAAGTATAAATATATATCAATAGACTTTTAGATAATGAACTAATGATGCATCATGATATACTGCTTTCACCCACGTGATCAACTTCCATAATCCTACTATGTATGGCGCAAACATTGGTTACTTGTTATCATTAACACCGGTAAAAATAAGCTGAACACATGTATAAAGAGAACATTTGGTAAAAGAAAAAATCATAGCACTAAAGCGGAAAGGAGAGAAAATATGAAAGCATTGTTTAAGCAAAGCAACGTGATGCAAAGTTCTCATCCTTGATATATAAAATCTGCGGTGAACGGGGAGAGCGGTGAAGGGTGAACCCGGAACCTCGACGAAGTCGAGATGAAGGCGGCAAAGCTCCGACAGTGGCCATCACACGATAATAAAGGCAGAAAAAAACTCAAATTAGCGGATCTTCTACGCATACACTAATCGGAAAGCAAGGATGTAGCTTTACAGGACCAACCAATAGCTAAGAAATCAGGGGCTAAACGATTATCTTGTCTAAGAGCTAGTACATACTATAGAATGAGTACTGCAGCAATAATTGCTAGAACACTTGACCAGTCCAACCAAATTAATAGGTTATGATACTACACCATGTCTTGACCAACCCCAAACTAAATCCTATTTGGATTTTGTGTAGATGAAGTCTAGTTATACTACTACAATAACCTAGAACCACTAAAGCAGGACAATAATCCAGTTCTCTTTGGTCAAGAAATTAATTAGTTGTCCCAGCTAACCACTATAATTTTGCAACCACCAGAGCATTGTTTCCAGAATGTGCGACTACATATGGCACTGCAGATTTTGAAGTCACGAAGGCCATCCAAAAGATACAAAGATGGTTGAATAATACAAAACAACAAAGAGATTTGCAATTCGGACCGAGCCGACCTACTGCTGCTACTCCTTGCTGCCATAGTGCCACTCATCGATGTTCAATGCAAGAAGCAAGCAATCAAGCACAAATTAAGCAATTAACAAAAGAAAACACAGACTAACATAGAGATGGTGATGAGCAACCAACTCATTAGGTTACCTTGGTATTCCAGTAAAAAAAGAACCTTCATCTAATAAAATATCTCCTTCCTATAGATAGTAGGTATGAACCACAGAACCTAGGCACCAACGAACTATCCATAGGTACACAACAACCTAAGAATGGAACCCATCAGGGCAACCTAAAAAAGTAACTAAGATCATGAGCAACCTGTAGCAACAACAATAGCAGTTCCAACAACAACATCCTACGATAAACATCATCATACAAAGGAAAAAAGATTGAGCGTGCGCATAGAAAGGCATGAAGGAAGCGATGAGAATAGAGTAGCACCTGAGCTAGGACCAGCCACCAAGAGCCAAGACTGTGAGACAACCACGAGCAACAACAACAACAGTTCCAGCAATCCGACAGTCAAGACTCAAGATCACCAGTAGGCGGCGATGACTTTTGGATCTAGCAACAAACACTAACCACATCCCTAGAGGAAAATTAGTGTAGATGAGCAGCAGGACGACAGAAAACCGACTTCCCTGACGTGTAAACTGATTGCGGAACAATACCTGCAGTGTATCTGAAAAATGGATTAGAGATGTTAACAATACGGGCATGCAGTTCCCAACACACACGTCATAACAGTACGGGCATGCAGTTCACAAAGTGAAAATCATAATATCTACAAACATAATAACAAAGTTAAGTAACCAATAGAATCTAGCAGATTGGAAGAGCTTATGCTAAATAACATATTCGATGTGTCAACTGCAGATCTTACTCATCTTCTACGAGTATTTTCGAACATTTTCACTAACTGAGTAACCAACAACAAATATTTCACTTGTTTACCTGTAGGAATATCCATAGCTTTCAAGGGTTGTATCCTCACATAATCAGTTCCCTCTAGCTTCTACACCCCCTAAAAACAAAGATAGGAAGAATAAGTTTCCGAGAGAGATCTATCTAAAATGGAACACGCCAAACTACTAGAAAGTTAACCTTGCAAATCAGTGTTCCTACAAAAGTTAACCTTACAAAGTAATGAACAATATGGGCTAGTATATTCCAAGTATTCAAAGGTGAAAGAAATAGATAATAGATAAATCACAAAATTGGCATAACTATTTGCCAACTAAAATATAAATATCCTAGGTATGCTTAAAGTTCCCAACCCTGCTGCCGCAATCAGCTTATGATCAACGGTGTTCTTCAAAGCAAAAAAGGCAAGGAAATGCTATAACAGAATTATGACTCCAGAAAAAATATTGGCCAATTAATAGAAATCAGAGGATAACTGTAAGTGATGCATCTAAAGAAAATATGACATCAAATATTGGCCAATTAATAGAAATCAAAGCATGTCTCAACACAATAATAAAAATCCACTCATAGAGTTTGATGCCAACCTAAAAGGATTAAGATGTCATATGGTCGAAAGAAAAGCGTACAATTTTGCAATGCAGTTTTTTTGGTGACTCACGACATAATGATACGTGAAGCTCTAATGTAAGTTCAGAACATATTTGTACCTCAAAGCTAGAGCATATTTGTGCTTGTCGCTGCCTCCATTATCATAGACGCCTCTCGCTGTCGACACCACTCTCGAAATTAGCCACTCAAAATCACCAATCCTAGTACCCTACAAA
Source organism: Thinopyrum elongatum (assembly GCA_011799875.1). Classification (NCBI taxonomy): domain Eukaryota; kingdom Viridiplantae; phylum Streptophyta; class Magnoliopsida; order Poales; family Poaceae; genus Thinopyrum; species Thinopyrum elongatum. Next base: position 437,357,520 of record CM022300.1, read on the forward strand.
AAACAATTCCAATAATTGACCTAAGTAAATTAAGCCATTTTGTCTTGACGTAAAAGAACTGTTTTTATTGTACCACATAGTGTGCATACCTATTGATTCATGGCTCATTTTTATGTACTCTTTCCACAATATTTCCAACATAAAACTTACTGGAGAATACATAAATAATTCATTTTATAAATAAAAAAAGTAACTCAATGCAGCATACATGCTGCCTCTGTTACTTTTATCCAACAGAATAGAGTAAACATCAGAGAGAGAGTGTGAACTGCAGTGTCCATTTAAATAGTTTATTTGCATATGATCTGTAATATGGACATAAATACTGAATGTCACATGGCATCATCTTTTTAACTGAACTAAACCTCCAATTAGATCTGGCATTAACCAAAAATATGGCCTTAACTAAACCATATCAGTACCCAAAACACAGCCAACTACCTATACACAATCAGATAGAAGCAGAAAGGACAACCTGAGATCTGACCAAGTCACAAAATTATATATTGTTCTCATCCAAAATGAGTTGCTTCCTGAGCCGAGAGGATGAACAGATCAACATATTTAATCGAATAGATCTTGAGCGGATGAATAGGTAAACCCACAAAAGAGAGAGGGGGATGGGGAAGTGGACAGGGCGCTCACCGATCCAAAACCCAACCGGTCGCCGCGCACGATGCAGTGGACGGGATGGATGTGGCACAGCTTCTCCTTCCCTTCTCCTGTTCCTCCCATCTCCTTCCAAACATCCCTCTCTCCATCTCGTGTTGGGTACAGGAGGATCTGACAGGGAGAGTCGGTCTAAGAAGGGGAACTGAGAGAGAGAGAGAGAGACAGAGAGAGAGAGATGCGAACCTAGACGGAGACGAGACGTTGATGCCGTCCTTCCTCCCCTGGTTGTCCTCCTCCTTCCCGCCATGCTCCTCCTCCTCGCCGTCGATGGTGGCCGCGCCGGTTTGGAAGAAGGGGGCTCGGGGTCGGGGTCGGTGCGGAGAGGCTCGAACTGGACCGGTGAGGGGTTGCCGACGGAGCAGCGGGCCACGGTGGAGAAGGAGGAGGGGGTGGGTCACCCGCAGAGGGTAGGTGGCGGTGATGGCATGGCGGCAGCGGATAGGGAGGATGGCTGGCGGCGGCGGTGGCTCGAGACCACGGCGAGCGGGACGGACGAGGCGGGGCGGGCGAGGTGTCGGGGCATCGGCCACGGCGAGCGGGACGGACGGGGCGGGGCGGGGCGAGCGAGGCCGCGGGGCATCGGCCATTGCGAGCGGGACGGGCGAGGCGGGACGGCGGGGGCGCGGTCATCGGCAACGGCCATGGCGAGCGGGACGGCGGAGCGGGGCGGGCGAGGCAGCGGGCGAGCGGCTGGGAAGGGGAGCGGTGTGCGGGAGAGGGAGACGTGCGAGAGAGAGACAGAGAGAGAGAGAGAGAGGTGAGGCACTGATTGGGGAGGAGGCAGCAAATCAGAAAAGGGCACGTGTTGACCTACGATGTGAAATGACAAAAATACCCTTGACGGGGCACAGTAATAACGGTGGTGGCACGAGATATTTCTGCCAGACCACTGAACTGTTCATTGCTTCGGCGCCAGCTCTCGATCCTATGGTCCAGATCGTCCGGGAGCGAAATCGGACGGACGAAAACACATCAAGCAGTTGATCGGACGGCCGAGAGTCGCTAAACTCTGAGAGCGTCCGGTGCTCCCTCAGTTTCTTCTCTTTTGATGAAGCCATTTGCGCTAGAAAAAATTAAGAGGAGATTTTCGAGACGAGGCGTCACCGTCTCGAGACAAAACCTGGATATGAGCACTTTTGCTCTCCGGCGGAGCGATTCCGTTTGGGATACTTCCCTCCGGAAGGGGGGAATCGAAGCCTTCGTCATCACCGGCGTTCCTCTCATCGTGGGATGACTCATCTCCGTCAACATCTTCACTAGCACCATCTCATCTCCAGGCCCTAGTTCATCTCTTGTATTCTATCTTTCTCCAAAACCTTAGATTGGTACCTATGGGTTGCTAGCAGTGTTGATTACATCTTGTAGTTGATACTAGTTGGTTTTTTTGGTGGAAGATTACATGTTCAGATTGGTAATCATATATTTATCTACTCTGATTATGAACACAAATATGATTTGTGAGTAGTTTCGTTTGTTCTTGAGGACATGGAAGGAGTCTTATTATAAGTAATCATGTGAACTTGGTCTTCGTTCAATATTTTGATAATGTGTTATGTTGTTCTTTCTTTAGTGGTGTCATGTGAACGTCGACTACATGACACATTACCATGCTTGGGCCTAGGGAAACGCATTGTGGGATTAGTATAAGTAGATGATGGGTTGTGAGAGTGATATAAGCTTAAACCCTAGTTTATGCATTATTTCATAAGGGGCTGATTTGGATCCTTATGTTTCATGCTATGATTAGTTTTATCTTAATTCTTCTTTCGTAATTGTGGATAGTTACGAGAGGGGGTAATCATAAGTGGGTTGTTTTTCAAGTAAGAACAGCACGCTAGCACCGGTCCACCCACATAAAAATTTATCAAAGTAGTGAACGCGAGTCGATGAATCGTGATGAACGTGACTAGACGAAATTCCCATGTGTCCTCGAGAACGCTTTGCTCACTATAAGTACTTTCGGCTTGTCCTTGATTGAGAGACCTTGCTACACCTTGTTACTTTGGTTATTTGGTACTTGCTATCAATTATCCTGTTATCAAACTATCTGTTACTACTACTTTACAGCACCTGCAGATAATACCTTGCTGAAACCGCTTATCAATTCCTTATGCTTCTTGTTGGGTTCGACACTCTTACTTATCGAAAGGACTACGATTGACCTCCTATACTTGCGGGTCATCAAGACTCTTTTCTGGCGCCATTGCCGGGGAGTGAAGCGCTTTTGGCAAGAGGAATTTGCTAAGGAAACATTTATATTACGTGCTGAATTTTATCTTCTGTAAGTGCATCTAGTGCCACCCTTTGTTGGTTTTGGAGTATTGACGACAAACTTGTTTAAGGGACTAATGTGTTTGTGAGATTCACAGGAGAACACAGATAGAAGTCCCCGGAGATTCGGTTTACCCATCAAAGATGACCCCTAAAAATGTATGAAGACATTGAAGACAAAGGTGGCATGCGAAGACTATCGCCTGAACACAATGGAGCGCGAAGACATAGTCTTTTGGTAGTTTCATTTTCTTCTTTCTTAAGTCATAGGAACCACCGTACTGTTAAGTGGGTCGAGGTAAACAAAGTTGGAAACTGACGTGATGCTGAATCTAAAATCCTATGTCTTTCAGTGATGACAATGAGAGAAAACCTCTTCAAGAGTTGGTTGAGTCAACTTTTCTTGTAGCCCAAGCCAAGTTGTCGCGTGTGTTTGAAATCCGACCGTTAGGACACCTAGCTATCGATTGGCCATTGACCTAGGGTCAGATCGGTCATATCATGTCGGGTTGCCTCCTGGCTATAAATAGCCACCCCCTCCATCATAAGTTGGTGGCTGCTCCGAGTTATTGCACGACTTTTATCGTTTGAGAGCAACCCACCTCCAAAGCCTTTGAGAGAAATTTCCTACGAGGAAAACCCCAAACACCTAGAGCCCAAAGTGATTGAGCATCATTGAAGTCATTCTGTTCTGAGTGAACCGAAGACTTGTTACACTTGAAGACTGTGATCTTTCAACTGGTTAAGCGTTGCGTTCCGAGCATCCAAGAGTCATTGTGGATTGCCGGTGAACGAAGTCTGTGAAGGTTTGAAAGTCTACCTTGAAGACTTACATGAGTGATTGTGCGAGGTCTATAGTGACCTTAGCTCAAGGGGAATAAGGTGAAGACTAGGTCTTCTGAGTTCAATCTCAGCTTCTCTAACCAGACGTACATCTGTCACAGCAACTGGAACTGGTAAAAAAATCACTTGTCTTCTCCGAGCAACTGGTTCTATCACTTCACCCCTTTACTTACTGTTTTGTGTCATGAAGCCTTTGCTGGCTCATTCTGTTTGAAGACATTACGTGAAGATAATCCTTTTGATTACATCTTTTTATCTTCACATTAACGGTTCCTACTATTCGCTACTAACTTGTTTGTTGTCTGTCTTCACATCTCACTTCAGTTGTGTTGTTATGACAACATGTCTAGTGTAGTTTATCTTCCGTTGTATCCTGTCTAGTTACTATTTTGCTTCCGCGTCTTTGAAGTCTTTGCCCGATTCAAAGAAAATCATATATATATATACCTATTCACCCCCTATAGTCGATAACTAGCACTTTCAATTGGTATCAAAGCAATGTGCTCCCTTCTTCTGTGTTATTCGGTTTAATCACCTGGAGTTTTAGCCATGTGGACTTCAGGGATAATCAAGGTCTCCGATGCGTGCTCCATCTTCAATGGCACCGATTACCCCTACTGGAAGAATAAGATGTGCATGCATCTTGAAGCCATCGACAACGACCTCTGGTATGTCATCAAGACTGGTGTTCCCAAAGTCGGTGAAGGCATCACTATTGCTGATGTGAAGAGATTTGCTCAATTGGACTCGACCGCCAAGAATATCATTTGTGGTCATCTGACCAAGGGGCAGTATGGTCGTGTGAGTGCTCTAGAATCTGCGAAGCTAGTCTGGGACTGGCTCTCCAAGGTCAATGAGGGTGTCTCATCTCAACGAGGCTCCCGAATCGTTGTTCTTCGCAATCTCTTCAACCAGTTCAAGAGGCTCAACAATGAAAATGTTCAACTCCACTTTCGATCGTCTCACTGATATCACCAATGAGCTCCATGCTCTTGGCGCCACTAACATCACCAAGCATGAAGTTTTGAAGAAGATGTTGAGATCTCTTGATGGTTCATTTGACACCTTATCTATGATGATACACGAGCGTCTTGATTTCAAGCAATTGGATCCTGCTGATATTCTTGAGAGGCTCAATACTCATGAATTCCAGCTATATGAGAAAAGAGACATCTATGGTCCTAGCTATGGACGTGCACGTGCTCTGAAGGCAAAGGCTGTGTCGTCTGAAGAATCTAATTGCAGTTATGGTGGCCCTGAAGACATTGGTAGAGAACTTGCAATGCTGGTGAAGAAGTTCTCCATGAAAAACCATTTCGAAAAGTCTTCGAAGTATGACTCAAAGAAGACAACAACTTCTACTCAGGATTACAAGAAGAGAACCTGCCACAAATGCAATAAGGCAAGCCACTACATGGTTGAATGTCCTCTATAGGAAAAGGAATCAAAGAAGAAGAATAAAGAGCAAGGACTATATGAGTCTGATGATACGTCTCCAACGTATCTATAATTTTTTATTGTTCCATGCTGTTATATTATCATTCTTGGATGTTTTACAATCATTTTATAGCAACTTTATATCATTTTTTGGGACTAACCTATTGACATAGTGCCCAGTGCCAGTTGTTGTTTTTTGCTTGTTTTTTACATTGCAGGAAATCAATATCAAACGGAGTCCAAACACAACGAAAAATTTTGGATAATTTTTTTGGACCAGAAGACCCATGGTGGGCTAAAAAAGTACCAGAGGGGAGTCCCGAGGTGGGCACAACCCACCTGGGCGTGCCCAGGGGGGTTGTTCCCCCCTCGGTGACCTCCCGCACCGCCTCTTCGCCCTATAAATTGCCAAATATTCCAAAAACCCTCGGGGTAACCCTAGATCAGAAGTTCCACCGCCGCAAGCCTTTGTAGCCACGAGAAACCAATCTAGACCCCGTTTCGGCACCCTGCGGGAGGGGGAAATCATCACTGGTGGCCATCTTCATCATCCCAGTGGCCACCATGATGAGGAGGGGTAGTCCACCCTCGGGGCTGAGGGTTTGTACAAGTAGCTATGTGTTTAATCTCTCTCTCTCTCTCATGTTCTTGAGATGTTACGATCTTGATGTATCGCGGGCTTTGTTAATATAGTCGGATCATATGGTGTTTTCCCCTCTCTATCTTGTTGTGAATTGAGTTTTCCCTTTGAGATTTCGTTCTTATCGGATTGAATACTTTTATGGATTTGAGAACACTTTATATATGTCTTGCTATGAATACCCGTGGTGACAATGGGGTATCATATTGATTCACTTGATATATGTTTTGGCACTCAACTCGCAGATTCCCGAGGTGACATTGGGGTAATCTATGCATAGGGGTTGATGCACGTTCTTGTCTTTGTTTCTCCGGTAGAAATCTTGGGGCACTCTTTGAGGTTCTTTGTGTTGGATTAAGTATTATGAATCTGAAATTGTTTGATGCATATCGTATAATCAACTCACGGATACTCGCGGTGACATTGGAGTATCTAGGTGACATTAGAGTTGGTTGATGTGTATCATATGGTGTTATTTTAGTACGAACTCTTGGTTAGATCGATCGGAAAGAATAGCTTGGTGTTATTTTAGTACGAACTCTAGGATAGATTGATCGGAAAGAACAGCTTTGAGGTGGTTTCGTACCCTACAAACAATTTCGTCTTATGTTCTCCGCTAGATAGGAACTTTGGAGTGATTATTCATCGCACGTTGAGGGATGGTTATATAATCCAATTAGATTAGCATTGTTGAGAGATTGCACTAGCGAAAGTACAGACCCTAGGCCTCATTTTTAAGCATTGCAATACCGTTTGTGCTCCATTTTACCAATTGCTACCTTGCTGTTTTTTTTAGATTACAAAAATATATTTCTATCATCCATATTACACTTTTATCACCACCTCTTCGCCGAACTAGTGCACCTATACAATTTGCCATTGTATTGGGTGTGTTGGGGACACAAGAGACTTTTTATTATTTGGTTGCAGGGTTGTTTGAGAGAGACCATCTTCATCCTACGCCTCCCACGGATTGACAAACATTAGGTCATCCACTTGAGGGAAATTTGCTACTGTCCTACAAAACTCTGCGCTTGGAGGCCCAACACGAGTCCACAAGAACAAGTTGTGTAGTAGACATCAAGCTCTTTTCTGGCGCCGTTGCCAGGGAGGTGAGTGCTTGAAGGTATATCTTTAGATCTTGCAATCGAATCTTTTAGTTTCTTGTTTTATCACTAGTTTGGTTTATAAAAAGAAAAGTATAAAAAATGGAATTGAGGTGGTCTCATGTTGTTCATCTTTATAATGTCTTTCTTGAAAATGATGGAAAGGAAAATTGTGCTCAATTGATAGAAGAAGAATTCAATAAAATGTTTGGCATGAATAATGAGCATGATTGCAATGTTGTTAGTATGAATTCTATAAATATCCAAAATGCTAATGATGATTGCACTAGTCATGGAAAAAATGTTTCTTATAAGCATGTCAATTTTTGTGGAGTGGAAAGACTTTGTGAAGACATGCCTTATAGGGATGATAGATTTTGTAAGAAGCATAAACATGATAGAACCAATTTTTTTGCTCAAGGTGATAGATAAATTTGCTACAAAATTATGCTCTCTTTATCTTATTACTTCTGAACTTTGCAATGAAGTTGGTCACCTTAATTTCCAATGCATGCTTTTTCATGATCGAATCATGTCCAAATATTGCAATAACTTGATCACCCTTGAACTTTATAATGAAATTTGTTTATTTTTGGGGTGTGAAGAATTGTCACACAAAAATGGTTGGTTTGAAGCATTCATATTCACAGACCATGCTGAAACTAATTTGAAAGAAATACATATGTTTTGCATGGTAAATCGCAATGATAATGCTTATATTGCCAACTATAAAAAGATGGGAAAACCAATAGAATATAAAAGGAATACTAATGAAAGGGTAAAGATTTCCACTTTCCCTCCAATTGTCGCTCATGATGAAATAGGTGACGAGAAGGAGCTCCCTATTCAACCAATCTCATCAATAAGAAGCTCGGAAAAATTAATTAAACCCACACATGATGTGGTGAAGAAGAAGAAAAGAAGAAAGAGTAGAGGTAAAAAGGTATCTCTCCCAAATAATGTTGTTATTATTGTTGTGCCTCATGAAAATGAATCAAAAATAATTGTGGAAGATGATGCACTTGATGATGATATTGCTTCTTTGTCTTATGGCACAATGTCCGAGAGCACTATTGATGATGATTTTGTTATGCCTATTGCTTGTTGTGATGATTATGATTGGGAAGATAATGATACTTCTTATAATCTTGGAAAGCTTTTTGGCACCAACTTGGGAAATTATGATGATAGCAATTGTTATACCGTTGGTGCTATTCATACTATTAATGATGAGAGTGACTATGCATATGATATGCCAAGCCACAAGCTTGGGGATGCTATGTTTGATGAGAATGACATGTTTGAGAATTTATTTGCTGCAATTAATGTTTGTCCCAATCTTGGGGATGATATTCTCAATGAAGATGATTTTTTTAGTCCCCCTACTTTGAATGATCAAATTTGCTACGATGATTGCATGCCTCCTATCTATGATGAGAACAAAGTTGCTACTTATGATGATTATTGTGATGATACTTATGTTATAAAAAGTAGTGATAATTATTGTCATAATTTTGAATATCCTTTTACCGAACATTACTCTTTTAATGTGGAAGCAATTTTTAGTATTCGAGTTTCATATGATACTCCCACTATTGTGAATGAGAATAAAATTGCTTATATGGAGAGTAATAGATTTTCTATGCTTTTGGATCATGAAAAGAATGCCTTATGTGATGGTTATATTGATGAATCTATTCATGATGCTACTGAAAATTATTATGAGAGAGGAACTTATGATTCATGATGCTCTTGTTATGTTTCAATTCTTATCTTTTATGCGAGCATCATTGAAATCATCATGTCTAGCTAAAAGGCATTAAAGAAAAGTGCTCGTTGGGAGACAACCCAACACTTTTACCTACTGTTTTTGTGTGTTCACATGGTTATTCTACTGTAGTGAACTTGTTTTATAGCTTTTGTTTCAATAAAGTGCCAAGTAAAGCCTTTGGGATAGTGTGGATGATAGTTGACTTGATTCTGTGCAAAAACAGAAACTTTTGCGTCCAGTGCAGAAATTCCTGTATTTTACTGGAACATGGAAAAATTCTGAATATTTTTGAAATTGATGGGTATACAAATTTTCTACGTTGTCCTAATGTTTCAGAATTTCTGGAGTTACAGAAGTATGACCTTAATTCAGGTCTTTACGCACTGTTCTGTTTTTGACAGATTCTGTTTTCAATGCATAATTTGCTTGTTTTCTAGTTTCTATGTCTTATATTGCTTAATATAAATTGTGGAAATTGTAGAGTACAGTAGGCATTGTGTGAGAACAATTATGAATCTTGTCTTTGACAGTACCAAAGTGAATGATTTGTCTTTATCATACTAACCCATCTCACGAAGTTCCGTTAAGTTTTGGTGATTGAAGTTTTCAAGTTTTGGGTGAGATATCGATATGAGGAGAATAAGGAGTGACAAGACCCTAAGCTTGGGGATTCCCAAGGCACCCCCAAGGCAATATTCAAGGAAGATCCAATCAACTAAGCTTGGGGATACCCCGGAAAGCATCCCCTCTTTCGTCTTCAACATTATCGGTAACCTCACTTGGAGCTATATTTTCATTCGTCACATGATATGAGTTTTGCTTGGAGAGTCATTTTATTTTATTAGGATTTGCTTTATGTTATTTAAAATAATGTTTTGCATCTTTTATTTCAATAAAAGTGGCAAGGATAGCCATCACCATCCTTATTTTGCAAATATATGAGTTGCTGTTTCAAAACAGAAAGTTTATCGCTGTTGCAATAATTCTCTAGAAAAGTCAGAATGTGATAAAATGTTGAAACATATTGCACAATAAGCTATTATAAATTTTATACAGTGTGGTAAATTTTCAGAAGTTTTGGAGTTAGGGAAGTATGAGTACAATTGCACTCTTTACAGACTGTCCTGTTTAGACAGATTGCTGTTATGTTCGCATTGTTTGCATATGTTTGCTTGTTTAATGATTCTATTTGAGGATAGGAGTATTTAATATGCAGAGGCATTTAGTATGTAATGTTGAATAATAATTTTAGTGATTTGCTACAGCAGAGAATGATAAGGTTTTTGCATTGATTTATACTAACTTATCTCACGAGTTCTTGTTGAGTTTTGTGTGGATGAAGTTTTTAAGATTTAGGGAAACCGTGATATAAAAGGAATTAAGGAGACACAAAATCTCAAGCTTGGGGATGCCCAAGGCATCCCAAGTTAATAATCCAAGAAGTCTCAAGCATCTAAGCTTGGGGATGCCCCGGTAGGCATCCCACCTTTCTTCATGAACAACTATCGGTTAGTATCGGTTGAGCCTAAGTTTTTGCTTCTTCACATGAGTTGTGCTTTTCTTAGAATGTCATTTTATTTTGTTTTGCTTGCTGTTTTCATAAAATACTTAGATCTGAAAGTTTTTAAATAAGAGAGAGTCCTCACATAGCTACCTATTTACTTAACTGCTCATTTGATCTTCACTTATATCTTTTTGAAGTAGTTTGTTAGTTACTATTGTGCTTCACTTATATTATTTTGAGAGTTGATACTAGTGATGAAAACTTGCACAAGCTATGAAATTGGTCCTAATATGATGAATATCCAAGAAGGATATAATAAAAACTTTCATATAGATCATTGGATATGATAAGTTTGATTCCTTGCAATAGTTTTGAGATATGGAGATAGTAATATGTGAGTCATGTTGGTGAGTAATTATGCTTTAGTAAGAATATTGGTGTTAAGGTTTGTGATTCCCTATGCAAGCACGAAAGTCAATAGTTATGCAATGAAGTTATATCCTACTTGCGGTGCATTATTCGGTGTTAGTTATGTTTAATGCTCGTTTATGATCGTTTTTGTTTCTTGGTTGGTCGCTTCTCAATCTGTTTGCTAGCCTTCATTTGTACTAAGCGGGAATACTGCTTGTGCATCCAAACTCCTTAAACCAAGTTGTTCCAAATGAGTCCACAATACCTACCTATATGCGGTATTTCCGTGCCGTTCCAAGTAAATTTGTATGTGCCAACTCTAATTTTCAAAATAAATTTCTTTTTTGTGTGCCCGTACCACTCATGAAGCGGCAGGGGGTGGCCAATATTTTTCATGCTAGATGTGTTACTCTCAAGATGAGTGTTTATTCACTTGTCATTGCACGAGAGTACGGCAAAGGTATTAGGGATGCCCAGTCCCGAAATGAAAAATGAATTTACTTTATGTTATCAAATAATAAATTCCTTGGAAAGTGTTGGTACGGAGGGCACCCGTGGATACGGCTAGCCATGGATCGTGAAAGAATGGTGGAAAAAGGAATAAACTTTATTTTCTGTTTGGGAACCGCCTATGATATATCTAGCATGGAAAGTGTTGGGAATTACTCGGTCATTTTCGTTGACGGGAAAAGTATGCCTCTCAAAATGTTTTATCTCTTAATTTTTGCTTTGAGCTCTGGCACCTCTACAAATCCCTACTTCCCTCTGCGAAGGGCCTTTCTATTTACTTTATGCAATTTTTATTTTTATTTGAGTCCCCATATTCTCTTATAAAGCACCAACTAAGGGGCACTATGATCGTACTTGAGCATTGGGTGCAGCTAATATGCGAATGTGTTTCATGAATGGATCAATGATTGAGCTTGATGGGCTAGGGATAACTTGCTTTAGTGTTGATATTTTGAAAGACGTGGTTGCTTGTTGATATGCTTGAGTATTGAAATCTTCCTGTCAAAACTAGACTATTGCTTTGACTGTGATGAACTTGATATGTCAAATCCATATGTCCATGCTACAAAAGAAAAGAATGTGATGAACTTGATAGGCAGCATTCCACATCAAAAATCCTGTTTTTACCATTTACCTACTCGAGGACGAGCAGGAATTAAGCTTGGGGATGCTGATACGTCTCCAACGTATCTATAATTTTTGATTGTTCCATGCTGTTATATTATCATTCTTGGATGTTTTACAATCATTTTATAGCAACTTTATATCATTTTTTGGGACTAACCTATTGACATAGTGCCCAGTGCCAGTTGTTGTTTTTTGCTTATTTTTTACATCACAGGAAATCAATATCAAACGGAGTCCAAACACAGCGAAAATTTTTGGAGAATTTTTTTGGAGCAGAAGACCCAGGGTGGGCTAAAAAAGTACCAGAGGGGAGGCCCGAGGTGGGCATAACCCACCTGGGCGCGCCCAGGAGCCCAGGCGCGTCCAGGGGGGTTGTGCCCCCTCGGTGACCTCCCGCACCGCCTCTTCGCCCTATAAATTTCCAAAGATTCCAAAAACCCTCGGGGTAACCCTAGATCAGAAGTTCCGCCGCCGCAAGCCTCTATAGCCACGAGAAACCAATCTAGACCCCGTTCCGGCACCCTGCTGGAGGGGGAAATCATCACCGGTGGCCATCTTCATCATCCCGGCGGCCACCATGATGAGGAGGGAGTAGTCCACCCTCGGGGCTGAGTGTTTGTACCAGTAGCTATGTGTTTAATCTCTCTCTCTCTCGTGTTCTTGACATGTTACGATCTTGATGTATCGCGGGCTTTGTTAATTTAGTCGGGCTGTTTTCCCCTCTCTATCTTGTTGTGAATTGAGTTTTCCCTTTGAGATTTCGTTCTTATCGGATTGAATACTTTTATGGATTTGAGAACACTTTATATGTGTCTTGCTATGAATACCCGTGGTGACAATGGGGTATCATATTGATTCACTTGATATATGTTTTGGCACTCAACTCGCGAATTCCCGAGGTGACATTGGGGTAATCTATGCATAGGGGTTGATGCACGTTCTTGTCTTTGTTTCTCCGGTAGAAATCTTGGGGCACTCTTTGAGGTTCTTTGTGTTGGATTGAGTATTATGAATCTGAAATTGTTTGATGCATATCGTATAATCAACTCATGGATACTCACGGTGACATTGGAGTATCTAGGTGACATTAGAGTTGGTTGATGTGTATCATATGGTGTTATTTTAGTACGAACTCTTTGTTAGATCGATCGAAAAGAATAGCTTCGTGTTATTTTAGTACGAACTCTAGGATAGATTGATCGGAAGAATAGCTTCGTGTTATTTCCAGATTACAAAAATATATTTCTATCATCCATATTACACTTTTATCACCATCTCTTCGCCGAACTAGTGCACCTATACAATTTGCCATTTTATTGGGTGTGTTGGGGACACAAGAGACTTTTTATTATTTGGTTGCAGGGTTGTTTGAGAGAGACCATCTTCATCCTATGCCTCCCACGGATTGACAAACCTTAGGTCATCCACTTGAGGGAAATTTGCTACTGTCCTACAAAACTCTGCGCTTGGAGGCCCAACAAGAGTCTACAAGAACAAGTTGTGTAGTAGACATCATCTGACGACAAGAAGAAGAAGAAATACTAAAAGTATTCCTCAAAGTCTTCATCACACAAGAAGAGTTCCTCTAGCAAAGCTCACACATTCATTGTCAAGGAAATGGATTCAGAGGAGGAGTCTGCTTCTGAGGAAGTGCTGGTGGAGTCATAGGAGGAGTCTGATTCCGGCATGGCAGGCCTGGCTCTTGCTTCTGCATTCGTCGCCGAGTCTCAGCAATCAATACAATGGCTACGTCACCGACACTGAAGCCCGCGACGATGACGACTCTGCTCCTGCCTACTACTTCATGGCAAGAGGCGCAAAGGTAACATCTCGCGTTGCCTACTTTGACACCTCAAGTGAAGATGACTCTGAATGTGAATCCAAACCCAGCTATAAGAAACTTGCTAAAATTGCAACTAAGCAACAAACTGCTATGGAAAAGATTCAAATTCTTCTAGACAAAAGCGATGATCTGTTGGATGGGGAAATGAATCGAAGTCAATCCTTAATTCAAGACATAAAACATCTTCAAGTTAAGTATGACGAACTTCTAAGTCATTATGATACTCTCTCAGTAGATCATGAGAAGCTTTCCTATTATTATATTCAAAGGAAGCAAGATCTAGAGAAACTAAGAGTGTCTTGTGATGATCTTCAAACTGAAATAGACTCACTACTTGCTCAACAGATCAGTACCGCTCAGGATGAGTTTGTGCCACCTTGCTTGAAATGTCTTGAGCGTGATAACACTAATTCTTCTGCTGATTGTTCAAATGCTTTTGAAACTGCAATATCTTCCACTATATATGTGGTCACTAATCCCTCATCTGAGGAAACTGCCACTATTACCGATGAGAATGCTAGGTTGAAGACATTGCTTGAGAAAGGAATGTACAAAAGTCTCAAAGGGCATCAAACCCTTTGCGATGTCTTCAAGAAGTAGATCTTGAATAGGAACCCTAGAAAGGAGGGCATTTGTTTTGAGAGAAACATGAATGTTGATGGCTCTTAATGGAAGCCTGAGCAGTACCCCAAAACTACATGGGTTGCTACAAAGGGACCTTCAGAGGATCCATCCACATTATCTGGCTATAACTGTGCTAACCCTATCATCATTGATGAGTCATTTGACTCAAACTATAAATTGTTCAGAACGACGAAGTGTTTGCCAGGTTTATTGGAACTAACTGCAAGAATGGTTTTCCTATGAAGAAGATTTGGGTACCTAAAAGTCTTCTGGAAAAGCTTCCTGTGAATGTCATCATGACACCACCAGGGAAGAAGACAAACCCCAGAGCAAAGGCTTCATATGGACCAAAGTCTTCATACAGGCAAAGGTCATCATATGATCGTACTAACACTCATGTTTCGTAGGGTCAAAATGTCAGGATTCATGAATATGAAACATCTTTCTTCCAACCATTATGCTCACAAATCGAATAATTTGTCTGCATATTCATTGGAGTATTCTAACCCCCCTGTGAAGCTATTTTCTAGGGCTTCAAACCCTAAATTCTCAGATGCCGCACTTAGGCTCATAGCTTCTAAGCCACCCCTTTAGATGTGGGTGGTTAAGAAGAACCGATTTCTCTTGTAGGGTCAGGTCTCCGGCCAAAATGCATTAGATTCTAGAGACAATGCCGGGGACCTGAAAAATCTTGTTGGACACAAGATAAAATGTCCAAATGGTCTTACCATTTATTTCGTCCATGGATTTCTTGATGATCGCCTTGTCATATCCTCTAAGAAAATTACATTTCATGAAAGTGTTTATTATCAAATGTTTGTTCTTCACAATTATCTTGGTGAAGTCTATCCCACTAACTGTACTGTAGGGTACACTTCTGAAAGCTACTGAGTGGATCCTGGACAGTGGCTGCACTAACCATATGACTGGTGATCGGAGCCTACTTATGGACTCAATCTTACATCCATCTACACAAAATCACATCACATTTGCTGACACTGGGAAAAGCAAGGTATTGGGTCTAGGTAGGGTTGCAATCTCAAAGGGTCGGCACATGGATAAAGTGATGCTTGTCGAATCCCTTAGATTTAACCTAATATCAGTCTCAATGCTTTGTGATCTTGATATGATCGTCATCTTTGGAAAATTTTGCTGCCTCATGCTAATGCCCTCTGACAAAACCAAAGTCTTCGAAGGTTTTCGAAGAGGTGACTTGTACATGGTAAATTTCTCTGCAGGACCACAGCTTGCCACATGTCTTCTAGCAAAGGCTTCAGAATGCTGGCTTTGGCATCGAAGGCTAGGACATGTTGGCATGAGGAACTTGCACACTCTTGTGAAGAAGAAGCATATCACTAGGACCGAGGGTGCCAAGTTCAAGAAGGATCATCTGTGTGGGGCCTGCGAAGCCGGGAAGATGACTAGGCAAAGCATCCCTCGAAGACAATCATGACGACCACACGTCCATTCGAGCTACTACACATGGACTTATTTGGCCCTTCTCATTACTCCACTCTTACCACTATTGCACATCTATATGGCTTCGTGATTGTTGATGATTATTCTCGATATACCTGGGTACACATAATCCTATATAAGAGTGAAGTGCAGGATGTCTTCAGGCGGTTCGCCAACCGTGCCATGACCAACTATGATGTCAAGATCAAGCACATCAGGAGTGACAATGGCACCGAGTTCAAGAACACTGGGCTCGATACTTATCTTGACGCTCTTGGCATCACCCATGAATTGTCAGCTCCATACACCCCGCAGCAAAATGACCTCTGCTACTTGTGAGCTGCGCTGGGATTTCCTCGAAGAGGAGAGGATGAAGCAGTATAGTAGAGATAAGTATTTCCCTCAGTTAAGAGCCAAGGTTATCAATCCAATAGGAGAACCACACAGAACCTCGTTAGCAGTACCTGCACACACAAAAGCAAATACTTACACCCAACGCGATCAAGGGGGTTGTCAATCCCCTTGGTGGTTAATTGCAAGGATAAAATCTCATAGTGGTAGATAGATAAAATAAAACACAAAATAAAATAACGGTAATAAACTTACATCAAGGTTTTTTGGATTTTATATATGATAAAAGTAGACTCGGGGGGCCATAGTTTTCACTAGAGGCTTCTCTCTCGAACAAAAAGCATACAATGGGTAAACAAATTACTGTTGGGCAATTGATAGAAAAGCGCATAGTTATGACAATATTCAAGGCAATGATCATTTATATAGGCATCACGTCCGAGACAAGTAGACCAACTCCTACCCGCATCTACTACTATTACTCCACCCATCGACCGCTATCCAGCATACATCTAGGGTATTAAGTTAGTAAAAATGGAGTAATGCCTTAAGCAAGATGACATGATGTAGACAAAGTAAATCCAACCAATATGAATAAACCCCATTGTTTTCCCCTTAATGGCAACAATACAAATACGTGTCATGTCCCCTACTATGTCACTGGGATATAGAGCACCACAAGATTGAACTCATCACAAAGCACCTCTTCCATTGCAAGATAAATCGATCTAGTTGGCCAAACCAAACGGATAGATCAGAGAGAAATACAAAGCTATAATAATCATGCATAAAAGAATTCAGAAAAGACTCAAATATTTCTCATGAATAATTTGATCATAATCCCACAATTCATCGGATCCCAACAAACACACCGCAAAAGAAGATTACATCAAATAGAACTCCAAAGACATCGAGGAGAACATTGTATTGAAGATCAAAGAGAGAGAAGAAGCCATCTAGCTACTAGCTATGGACCCGTAGGTCTATGGTAAACTACTCACGCATCATCGGAAGGGCAGAAAGGATGATGTAGAAGCCCTTTGTGATCGATTCCCCCTCCGGCAGAGTACCAAAAAAGGCCTCCAGATGGGATCACGAAAGAACAGAGACTTGTGGCAAAAAAAATAGTTTTTTGGGTGGCTCTCTGTTGGTTTCCCGATTTTAGAGAATTTATAAAGGTGGAATTAGGTCAGACAGAGCCACGAGGGGCACACAAGGCATTAGAGCGTGCCTACCCCCCTGGGCGCACCTTGTTGCCTTGCTGTCTCCTTGTTTGCCTTCTGGTCTCCTCCCGAAGCTTCTAGGGTCTCTCTTGTCTAGAAAAAAATGTCAAAAAGTTTCGTACCATTTGGACTTCGTTTGGTACTGATTTCCTGGAAAACCAAAAACAGGCAAAAAATAGCAACTGGCACCTGGCACTGGGTTAATAGGTTAGTCCCAAAAAATGATATATAATCTGTGTATCTATAATTTTTTATTGTTCCGTGCTATTATGTTATCTATCTTGGATGTTATATATGCATTTTGGTACTATTTTATATCATTTTTTGGGACTAACCTATTAACCTAGTGCCCAGTGCCAGTTGCTTATTTTTCCTTGTTTTTGACTTTTTTCAGAAAGGAATATCAAACGGAGTCCAAACGGAATAAAACTTTATGGTAATTTTCTTGGACCAGAAGAAACCCAGGAGACTTGGAGAAGAGTCCAGAAGCCCTACGAGGAGGCCACAAGCCATAGGGGCGCGCCCTAGGGGGCGTCCCCTGGCTTGTGGGCCCCTCGTAGACCTCCTAACCCTAATTCTTGCTCCATAAATACCCAAATATTCCCCCAACATCAGAAGCGTCCACAAAGAAACTTTTTCGCCGCCGCAAGCTTCCGTTCTCGTGAGATCCCATCTTGGGGCCTTTTCTGGCAATCTACCGGAGGGGGATTCGATCACGGAGGGCCTCTACACCAACCTTGTTGCCCTTCCGATGATGTGTGAGTAGTTTACCACAGACCTACAGGTCCATAGCTAGTATCTAGATGCCTTCTTCTCTCTCTCTTTGATCTTCAATACAATGTTCTCCTCGATGTTCTTGGAGTTCTATCCGATGTAATCTTATTTTGCGGTGTGTTTGTTGAGATCCGATGAATTATGGGTTTATGATCAGATTATCTATGAATATTATTTGAGTCTTCTCTGAACTCTTTTATGCATGATTTAAATAGCTTTGTATTTCTCTCCGATCTATTGATTTGGTTTGGCCAACTAGATTGATCTATCTTGCCATGGGAGAGGTGTTTTGTGATGGGTTCAATCTTGCGGTGTCCTCACCCAGTGACATAGTACAGGTAGCGAGGCACGTATTGTATTGTTGCCATGAAGGATAAAAATATGGGGTTTATATCATATTTCTTGAGTTTATCCCTCTACATCATGTCATCTTGCTTAATGCGTTACTCTGTTCTCTTGAACTTAATACTCTAGATGCAGGCAGGAGTCGGTCGATGTGTGGAGTAATAGTAGTAGATGCAGAATCGTTTCGGTCTACTTGGCACGGACGTGATGCTTATATTCATGATCATTACCTTAGATATTGTCATAATTATGCACTTTTCTATCAAATGCTCAACAGTAATTTGTTCACCCACCGTATGTTTTCTTTCAAGAGAGAAGCCTCTAGTGAAACCTATGGCCCCCGGGTCTATTTTCCATCATATATTTTCAGATCTATAAAACCAAAAACCCAAAAATACCTTGCTGCAATTTATTTACCTTTACTTTATTTTGCCTTTTATTTATATTTTATATCTATCTCTATTAGATCTCACTCTTGCAAGTGACCGTGAAGGGATTAACAACCCCTTTATCGCGTTGGGTGCAAGTGTTTGTTAGTTTGTGCAGGTGCATCTATTGGGGACTTGCTTGTTCCTCCTACAGGATTGATACCTTGGTTCTCAAACTGAGGGAAATACTTATCTCTACTTTCCTGCATCACCCTTTCCTCTTCAAGGGAAAAACCAATGCAAGCTCAAGAAGTAGCAGGAAGAATTTCTGGCACCGTTGCCGGGGAGGATACACATCAAGCCTACCAAGTACCTATCATAAACTCTCATCTCTTGCATTACATTATTTGCCATTTGCCTCTCGTTTTCCTCTCCCCACTTCTAAAACATTTTCAGAAAAACACAAAAATATTTGCCTTTTTATTCGCCTTCTTTCCGTTCACCTTTTTCGTTTGCTTTTTGTTTGCTTGTGTGCTAGATTGCTTGCTTTGTCACGATGTCTCAAGAAAATACCAAGTTGTGTGATTTTTCTAACACTAATAATAATGAATTTATTAGTACTCCGATTGCTCCCGCCACTAGTGCGGAATCTTATGAAATTAATGCCGCTTTATTGAATCTTGTTATGAAAGAACAATTTTCTGGTAGCCCTAATGAAGATGTGGCATCCCATCTAAATACTTTCGTTGAATTGTGTGATATGCAAAAGAAAAAAGATGTGGATAATGATATTATTAAATTGAAGCAATTTCCGTTCTCAATACGAGGTCGTGCTAAAACTTGGTTTTCATCTTTGCCTAAAAATAGTATTGATTCATGGAACAAGTGTAAAGATGCTTTTATTTCCAAGTATTTTCCTCCCGCTAAGATCATCTCCCTTAGGAATGATATAATGAATTTTAAGCAACTTGATCATGAACATGTTGCACAATCTTGGGAGAGGATGAAATTTATGATAAGAAATTGCCCTACTCATGGTTTAAGTTTATGGATGATCATACAATTTTTTTATGCGGGATTGAATTTTGCATCTAGAAATCTTTTAGATTCCTTCGCGGGTGATACTTTTATGGAAATCACATTAGGAGAAGCTACTAAACTCCTAGATAATATTATGTCAAATTACTCTCAATGGCATACCAAAAGAGCTTCCACTAGTAAAAAAGTGCATGCAATTGAAGAAATTAATACTTTGAGTGGAAAGATTTATGAAATTATGAAATTGGTTGCTAGTAAGAGTGCTTCTATTGATCCTAATGATATGCCTTTGTCTACTTTGATTGAGAATAATAATGAATCTATGGATGTGAATTTGGTTGGTAGGAACAATTTTGGTAATAACGCGTATAGAGGCAATTTTAATCCTAGGCCGTTTCCTAGTAATTCCTCTAATAATTATGGTAATTCCTACAACAATTCTTATGGAAATTATAATAATATACCCTCTGATCTTGAGAATAATATTAAAGATTTTATAAATTCTCAAAAGATTTTCAATGCTATGGTAGAAGAAAAATTGCTTAAGATTGATGATTTGGCTAGAAACGTTGATAAGATTTCTCTTGAGATTGATTCTTTGAAGATGAGATGTATGTCACCCAAGCATGATATTAATGAGTCTATAAAAACTATTAGAATCTCTATTAATGAAAGTAAAGAAAGAACAGTTGAGATGCGTGCTAAGAGAGATTGGTTTGTAAAAGCATGTTCTTCTAGTTTTCGTGATAAAAATGATGAAGATCTTAAAGTAATTTGTGTTACTCCTATTGAATATTTATTTGCCAATATAAAACTTGATCAATACGGGACCGGAGATGAGTCAACTTTAGCTAGAAGGTGTCCCAATAATTTGGAGGGTGATGATCTTAATGAAAAAAATGATAAAAGTGGGATTGAAGAGGTCAAAACTTTAGGTAGCGATGAACCCACTCTTTTGGATTTCAAGGACTTTAATTATTATAATTTCTCTTTGATTGATTGTATTTCCTTGTTTCAATCCATGCTTAATTCATCTCATGCTTATAATCAAAATAAGGCTTTTACTAAACATATCATTGATGCTATGATGAAATCTTTTGAAGAAAAACTTGAGTTGGAAGTTTCAATCCCTAGAAAGCTTTATGATGAGTGGGAACCTACTACAAAAATTAAGATTAAATATTGTGAGTGTTATGCTTTATGTGATTTGGGTGCTAGTGTTTCCACTATTCCAAAAACTTTGTGCGATGTGTTAGGTTTCCATAAATTTGATGATTGTTCTTTGAATTTGCATCTAGCGGATTCCTCTATTAAGAAACCTATTGGAAGGATTAATGATGTTATTATTGTTGCAAATAGGAATTATGTGCCTATAGATTTTATTGTGCTTGATATAGATTGCAATCCTACATGTCCTATTATTCTTGGTAGACCTTTCCTTAGAACGATTGGTGCAATTATTGATATGAAAGAAGGAAACATTAGATTTCAATTTCCGTTAAGGAAGGGCATGGAACACTTTCCAAGAAAGAAAATTAAGTTGCTATATTAATCTATTATGAGGGCCACTTATGGATTAAATACCAAAGATGACAACACCTAGATCTATTGCAATATGCCTAGCTAGGGGCGTTAAACAATAACGCTTGTTGGGAGGCAACCCAATTTTTATTTTGTGTTTTTTTATTTTGCTACTGTTTTTTAATAAATACACATTATTACTTCTGTAGTAATTGTGTTTAAGTGTTTTAATTAGTGTTTGAGCCAAGTAAGACCTTTGGGATGATCTATGGTGATAGTTGATTTGATTTTGCTGAAAAACAAAAGCTTTCGCATCCAGTAACAGAATTGTTAAAATTAACAGGAGGGTGTCTTGGTTCTGAATTTTTTACACAAGATTTATATACAAATTTATTACTTTTTCCTAATTTTTCATAATTTTTAGAGTTACAGAAGTATGAGAACAATTCAGATCTTCGCAGACTATTCTGTTTTTTTAACAGATTCTGTTTTTTATGTGTTGTTTGCTTATTTCTATGGGTAGTATCGGGGGGTATGAACCATGGAGAAGTTGGAATACAGTATATAAACACCATTATAAATTTAGAATGAGTTCACAACAGTACCTAAGTGGTGATTTGTTTTATTATACTAACGGAGCTTATGAGTTTTCTGTTGAGTTTTGTGTTGTGAAGTTTTCAAGTTTTGGGTAAAGTTTTGATGGACAACGGAATAAGGAGCGGCAAGATCCTAAGCTTGGGGATGACCAAGGCACCCCAAGGTAAAATTCAAGGAGAATCAAGCATCTAAGCTTGGGGATTCCCAGGATGGCATCCCCTCTTTTGTCTTCAATCCATCGGTAAAATTACTTGAGGCTATATTTTTATTCACTACATGATATGTGTTTTGCTTGGAGCGTCTTGTCATATATGAGTCTTTGCTTTATTTGCTTTTTAGTTTGACACAATCATCCTTGTTGTACACACCTTTTGAGAGGGACACACATTAATCTTGAGTTTATTAGAATACTCTATGTGCTTCACTTATATCTTTTGAGCTAGGCAGTTGCTCTAGTGCTTCACTTATATCTTTTTAGAGCACGGTGGTGGTTTTATTTTATAAAAATTGATGAACTCTCATGCTTCACTTATATTATTTTGAGAGTCTTGAAAATAGTATGGCAATTGGTTTAGGTTATGAATTTAGTCCTAATATGATGGACATTCAAGAGGGATATAATAAAAACTTTCATGAAGATCATTGAATATATGAGAAGTTTGATTCCTTACATTTGTTTAGAGATATAAAGATGGTGATATTAGAGTCATGCTAGTTGGTAATTGTGGTTGAATAATAATACTTGTGTTAAAGTTTGTGATTCCCGAAGCATGCACGTACGGTGAATCGTCATATGATGAAGTTAGAGCATGATTTATTTTTGATTGTCTTCCTTATGAGTGGCGGTCAAGGACGAGCGATGGTCTTTTCCTACCAATCTACCCCCTAGGAGCATGCGTATTAGTACTTTCTTTCGAGGGCTAATAAATTTTTGCAATAAGTATGTGAGTTTTCTATACCTACTAATAAAAAGGTTATTGCTTCTTACCACCGTAATTTCCTTCGCGTTTTCATCCGTCCGTCCGTCCCACCTTTTTCGTACGTAAATTATTCCTTTTGTTAGCAAACATACGTCAATCATCCAGGCTCGTGGGTCCGTGTGCGGTCTATCCTGGGCTGAACGTCCGTCCATCAATTTTTCTTCCGCAGGCGCGCCACTGGGCCCTCAAATTGTTGCACTATCGATCTTTTCTAATGGGCCACGAATGGGCCTTTTCTCAGGCACGCAAAAAAAATTCACTAACATGGTTCGAACTCGGGACCTCAATTATCGTCGAGAGCTGCAGCAACCAGCTCAATCATCTATATTACATGTTCAATTATCCCACCTCACTCCGTTAGACAGGATTCTACCAGTTTATAGGGCCGCAGCTTCCCTGCAATATCAGCAGGGCGTCCTAAAAAGGAGAGTGGGAACAGACTTGAGGCTAAACGGAATTGTGGGCTGTCTTTCACGGTATTAAAGGAAGGAACTATGGATTTCCATAGACAAGATGATAAGCTTGGAGGAACGGAGGCAACCACCTCGCCGGAACATGGTCGACACAATGATCTCGGTAGATGAGGGGCGCTGCCGGGGAAGTGAAGAGAGGAGGAGCGGGAACATGCGCAACAACGGCCGAGGCCAATGGCCCGGAGCCCACCACGGAAGTGAAGAGGAGGAGCAGGAACAACCTGACTTCCCATGAATGGAGTAAAAACGGCGCCGAGGCCGAGAGTCCAGCGTCCATAGCTATGGGAAGCGCGGCACCGAGCTAGCCGCCGCTCCTCTCCGCGGCCCCGAAACTGACCGCCGCCGGTGCATCCGAAGCCAGGCCCGCTTCCCAAACATCGCGGCGAGACCCTCGCCAACCGACCGCAAGAACGCGGGGTCGCGGGTGTGGACCCAGGCTCCTCCCAACACAGGCGAGGTCGAGCACACCCAGCTCCTCCAGCCCACCACACGCTCGACATCGGCCAGCGGCCGTACGGGCCATGCGGCCGCTTTGATGAACAAGGATAGTAGAGCGGTGGCTGCCTAGAAGAGATAAGGTCGGCCGTCTAAGTGTATCCATGTGAAGAGATAAGGTCGGGATGGGTCCACTTTAAGCTAAAAACAGGAGATTTCACCGATGGAAATCAAATATGCGTACATACTAAACGGTTTTAGATACATCCATATGTATCTACACAAATCTAAAACAAATAATTTGGTATTAAAATCATTTGGTTTTAGATATATTCGTATCTAGACAAATCTAAAACAAATAATATGAGTCTAATGCAGGTTATCTATAGATATACCGGGGCTCTTCGTTTATGGTACTCTCTACAACACGTGGAGAATCGAGACCTATTTACGGAGGTGTGTACACGATTGGAGGATACGGCGAGGGATACTTTTATCCAACATGGGCGGCAGCATGATCTTAGGATTCGTCCACCTCCGCTTTAGGCGTTATACGGACTCTACATGTTTCTTTGTATTCTGCCTTTTTATTTTTCATTTGTGCGAGAGGACTTTGTTTGGCTGTGTGCATCTTAGTTATGCAGAGGCCGGGTGTAATTCTTAAACCTTTTAAGTCATAAAACGCCCTTTTTGAGAAAAAATAATATGGATCGGATGGAGTATCTTTACTTTTAGGAACGCGGATGGGACGAATAAAATGCATACTAAAAGGATGGACTGATTGTCAACTCATGCCCCCATATAATCCCTCGGTTTCTAAATATAAAACTTTCTAGAGATTTCAATATGAATTACATACGGATGTATATAGACATACTTAGAGTGTAGAGTCACTCATTGAGTATTATATAAGGTCCAAAATGCAAATGCAATATCTTTATAAGTGTATGTGTCACTCATCCTAATATACTCACACATTTAAAAGAAGTGCATATATGATCTACCACTTGCTATTTGATTACAAATCATGACACGTAATTTTTGGTTTTTTATCGACTTATATTTATATGGGTTCATGAAAGGGGAGTAAATTTCCCTGTAATACTACTCTAACCTTTTGCTGCATTTATACAAGATGTGCTTGATGGACCATGAAGATGACAATAATTTTTCCCACACCTTCCCTCTGCTTGGTGGTTGTGCCAGCAGGAGTAAGATGTGTCGGTTGGCTACGGTGGGAGCAGCAGATGGGCGAGTGTTGCGCCATCATCTTGTGGAGAACATGTACAAGATGTGTGTAGTGCGCGATATGCCACCACATCTTCATTAGCGATCCAGTTGTTGCTTGTCACTGAAGCGTTCCTCTCTTGGGCACCGCCAGATAGAAGCTCGCGTCGCTGAGGAGTGAAGGTCTTGAGACACTATTATCAGGGCTAGAGTGTGTGATATTCTCCCGTTGCAACGCACGGGCCTTTTTCCTAGTTATGACTAATGTTGAGTCCATGGATTATACACACTCTCACCTTTCCATCATTTCTAGCCTCTCTAGTACCGCGCAACTTCCGCCGGTGCATTAAACCCACCATATACCCTTCCTCAAAACAGCCACCATACCTACCTATTATGACATTTCCATAGCCATTCCGAGATATATTGCCATGCAACTTCCACCATTCCATTTTATTATGATACACACCATCATTGTCATATTGTTCTCACATGCATGAGGCATTCATAAAGAGTCATATCTTTGTTCTAGTATCGAGTTGTAATTTTTGAGTTGTAAGTAAATAAATGTGTGACGATCATCATTTAGAGTATTGTCCCATGTGAGGAAAGGATGATGGAGGCTATGATTCCCCCACAAGTCGGGATGAGACTCCAGACTTAAAAATAAAAAAAGAGGCCAAAGAGCCCAAAAAAAGGAGAAAAGAAAAAAATGAGAGAAAAAGAGAGAAGGGACAATGTTACTATCCTTTTTCCACACTTGTGCTTCAAAGTAGCACCATGTTCTTCATGATAGAGAGTCTCCTATTTTGTCACTTTCATATACTAGTGGGAATTTTTAATTATATTACTTGGCTTGTATATTCCAATGATGGGCTTCCTCAAATTACCCTAGGTCTTCATGAGCAAGCAAGTTGGATGCACGCCCACTTAGTTTTCTTTTGAGCTTTCATACACTTATAGCTCTAGTGCATCCATTGCATGGCAATCCCTACTCACTCGCATTGATATCAATTGATGGGCATCTCCATAGCCTATTAATTTGCCTAGTTGATGTAAGACTTTCTTTCTTTTTGTCTTCCACACAACCTCCACCATATTTTATTCCACTTATAGTGCTATTGATGGAAATATGGCCTAGAGGCAATAATAAAATGGTTATTAATATATTTCCTTAATCATGATAAAGGTTTATTATTCATGCTAGAATTGTATTAACCGGAAACTTAAATACATGTGTGGATACATAAACAAATACCGTGTCCCTAGTGAGCCTCTACTAGACTAGCTTAGTAGACTAGCTCGTTGATCAAAGGTGGTTATGGTTTCCTAACCATGGACATGTGTTGCCATTTGATAATGGGATCACATAATTAGGAGAACGATGTGATGGACAAGACCCAACCATTAGCATAGCATATGATCGTTCAATTTATTGCTACTGCTTTCTTAATGTCAAATACATGTTTCTTCGACCATGAGATCATGCAACTCCCAGATACCGGAGGAATACCTTGTGTGCTATCAAACGTCACAATGTAACTGGGTGATCATAAAGATGCTCTATAGGTATCTCCAAAGGTGTCTGTTGAGTTGGCGTGAATCAAGATTGGAATTTGTCACTCTGTATATCGGAGAGGTATCTCTGGGCCCTCTCGGTAATACAACATCACAAGAAGCTTGCAAGCAAAGTGACTAAGGAGTTAGTTACAAGATGATATATTATGGAACGAGTAAAGAGACTTGCTGGTAACGAGATTGAACTAGGTATGAAGATACCGACGATCAAATCTCGGGCAACTAACATACCAACAGACAAAGGGAATTACGTATGTTGTCATAAAGGTTCGACTGATAAAGATCTTCGTAGAATATGTAGGAACCAATATGGGCATCTAGGTCCCGCTATTGGTTATTGACCGGAGAGGCGTCTCGATCATGTCTACATTATTCTCGAACCCGTAGGGTCCGCACGCTTAACGTTCGTTGACGATATAATACTATATGAGTTATGTGAGTTGGTGACCGAATGTTGTTCGGAGTCCCGAATGAGATCACAGACATGACGAGGAGCTCCGGAGGTAAATATTGATATATAGGACGATGCTATTTGGTCACCAGAAAGGTTTCGGAATGTACCGGGTAATCATCGGATCACCGGAAGGGGTTCCAGGAAGCCACGGGAGGTTAATGGGCCATATGGGCCAAACGAGGGGAGCACACCATCCCACAAGGGGCTGGCGCGCCCCTCCTCTGCCCGCAGGCCTTGGGGAGAAAAAGGAAGGGGGAGTCGGCCTCCCCCTGCCTTCCCTCTCCTCCCCTTTCCTTCCCCCCGTGTGCAAACAAGGAAGGGGGGCGCGCCATAGGGCAGGCGCCCAAGGGGCCGGCCGGCCACCTTGGGGCGCACCCTGGCTGCCTTCCCTCCCCCCACCTATATATATATATACACACACACATAAACACAATTCTGATCACGGGATCAGAATATTATTCTGATCACATCCTGAACTTCCTGAGTTACACGCCTGAACTTCCCTCTGTAGGAACCCGACCTTCGGGCTATCTTCGCAACCGTGTCTCCCCGCGCGAATTATTTTGGTCAATCGTGTTCTATGTGATGTAAGTGTAATCTCCAAACAATTTTTAGCAACTAAATGTCCGTTTTAAATAGGAATCTCGCTCATTGGCGGATTTTGCTCTCAGGTCGTGATGAACATGCGTCTGTTGCAATTTTACTGCCTGAGTTGTTCGACCTGAACTTCTCCAAGTGCTAGGTTGAACTTCCGCCAACATTGCCCAAATGGGGCTTGCGATATACCGTTGGAAAGCTATGGACACGAGTATCATGACCCTAGTTGAAATTTTGGCAAAATGTAAGCGGTTTAAGAGTAGTTTTGAAAACCGTTTTTTCTTCATACAAAAAACGTGAATTGTATTTTCGATCTCATTTCTAAACCGTTTATCGGAATGAGGCAAATAATATGGCGTTGGAAAGCTGCTGCAAAACCGCTCCTCCCACATGTTGAAAGTTTTCTCTAATTCCCTATGGTTAAAGAGTAATTTCGAAAATCGTAAAATTTTACAAACCGAACAGCCGAGTTCGTATTTTCGATGTCATTTCTAAACGGCTAATCCAATTGAGGCAAATAATATGGCGTTGGAAAGCTTATGAAAATGCGCTACTTTTTCATGTTGAAATGTTTTTCTAATTTTGAACGGTTTAAAAGTAATTTAGAAAACGGTACAAGTTCCACCGAGTTCATATTTTCGAGATAATTTTTTAACCGTACGTCCGAATGCAGCAAATGATATGGCGTTGAAAAGCTTGAGGAAATGCGAAACTTTTTCGTATATATTGTTTCTCCCAAATCTTTACGGTTTTAAGTCAATTTTAAAAATGGCTAAAAACGTATTTTCGCCGTAATTTCTACAAACTTTATCGGAATGGGGCAAATAATATACCGCTGAAAAGCTATGGAAAATGTGAAACTTTTTCATGTTGATGGTTTTCTCTGATTCCTAGCCGTTTTCAAGCAATTTTGAAAATGGCGAGATCATGTGTTGTGCGTTTTATCACGAAACAGAGTCTTCGAAAATGCACCGCATGAAGAACTTGAACTTCTCGGCATGTCTACTTGAACTTCACTCTGTTTCTTCACGTGTTGTTTTTTGTTCGTAATTCTCCATCCACTCACCGGAATTGAGCAAGTGATATACCGACGGAAAGCTGCTGTAAACACGCAACTTTTCCGTCTTGATCATTTTTTTCATACTCGCGACGGTTTAAAAGATTTTCATCTAAAATTCATTCGGTGTAGTAGCTGAACTTCCTGCTGTTTGCACGTTGAACCTCTGTCGTGTATTTTCGTTTGTAATTTCTCACCCATTCGTCGATGTTACACAAATGATATTCCTTTTGTACAAACCTCTCTCGCGATATATTTTTTAACTTTCTCCGACCGAGGACTTGAACTTACACAAATGATATTCCTGCCGTTTTGAAGTAAATTAGAAAATGACGAGATCATGATTTCTGCTTTCATCGCGAATGGAAATGCACTGCGTGAAGTAGTTGAACTTCTCGGGCATGTCTGTTTTGAACTTCACTCTGTTTCTGACGTGATGTTTTTTGCCCGTAACTCCCAAACCACTTACCGGAATTGAGCAAATGATATACCGATGGAAAGCTGTTGAAAACACGCAACTTTTTCATGTTGTTCAGTTTTTCATACTCGCGACGGTTCAAAATATTTTTTTGAATGCGTAAAAATGTGTTTTTAACGGTATGCATAAATTTTTAATCTATTCATCAGAATATAGCATATAATATACCGTTGGAATGCTTATGAATAGGAGCATCTTTTTCATGTAGACACACGTTACAATTTTTTGTCGTTTGAGAGTAGTTTTAAAAATGGCAAAAACAACGTCGTTTTTTACCTGTTTTTTACATGTAATTGAAGGTTGGACGTCTCGCACTAGAGATCTTGAACATCACCGGGAGGAGCACGTGAACTTCTTGCAACAAACCTTTTAAGCTCTTTGTTTTCTATTCATATTTTCTTACGTGAAATGCATTCCGTGTAGTAGTTGAACTTCCGGCTGATTTTCACCTTGAACTTCTGTCACGTATTTTTGTTCAACCTCTCTCACAAGAATTTTTGAACTTCTCGGGACCGAGCACTTGAACTTCTAGCAACAAAACTTTTAGCCTTCGCTTTTTTCATTCTTTTTTTTATACAAATGCACACCATGTAGTACGTGAACTTCTGGCAGTTATCAATCTGAACTTCTCTCGATTTCGCTTTAGTAATGGAAAAAGTCTGAGTTTTTTATAGATATCGAACCTCTCTAACTTTTTTATTTGAACTTCTTTGTGTATTTTTTAGAAATGTGAAAATTGGAGTTTTGTTAGAAACATCGAATTCTTTGTTATTTTGAATTGAACTTATTGGTTTTATTCTTTAGTAATCGGAAAAATCCAAGTTTTTAAATAAATATCAAACTGCTATGCTTTTTCCAATTGAACTTTTTCATTATTTTGAATTGAACTTCTTGGTTTAATTCTTTAGAAGCCACTAAAGTTTTTCATCTGAAATTCGTTCAGTGTAGTAGTTGAACTTCCTGCTGTTTTCATGTTGAACTTCTGTGACGTATTTTCGTTTGTAATTTTCTCATCCATTCGTCAGTGTTACACAAATGATATTCCTTTTGTAGAAACCTCTCTCACAATAATTTTTTTAACTTTCTCCGACCGAGGACTTGAACTTCTAACAACAACAAAATTGGACCTTGCCTTTTAATTCATTTTTCTCATATTAAACACATACCATGTAGTTCATGAACTTTTTCCGTTTTTATAATTTGAATTTTTTATTTTCTTTTTGAAAACAAATTGCTCCCAAATAATAACTGAACTTCTTTGTGGATTGAGAGAATTATTTTAAAACGCAAAAAAGTAATTTCTTTTTTGTGTTTTTGAACATGGAAATACAGGGTGAACCTCTCTCTCAAGAATTTTTTAACTTCCCCGGACAGAGCACTTGAACTTCTTTCAACAAACCTTTTAAGCTTTTATTTTTTCTATACTTTTATTCTCAGCTGAAATGCATCCCTTGCAGTATTTGAACTTCTCGTTGTTTTCAGTATGAACTTCTGTCGCATTTTTGTGTATACGTCGAATTACACGCAATTGAAGGTCGGACGTCATTTTTTGCCATTTTAAAACATGTAATTGGAGGTCGGACGTCCCGCAATATAAATTCTGAACCATGCACGGAGGAGCACGTGAACTTCTTGCAACAAACCTTCGAAGCTTTTAGTTTTCTATTCTTATATTCTTATCTGAAATGCATTCCGTGTAGTAGTTGAACTTCCCACTGTTTTCACCTTGAACTTGTGTCATGTATTTTTGTTCAACCTCTCTCACAAGAATTTTTGAACTTTCACTGGCCGAGAACTTGACCTTCTAGCAACAAAATTTTTGGACTTTGCCTTTTTTTTATTCGATGTTTTCTCGTATGAAACACACACCATGTAGTACGTGAACTTCTGGTTCTTATCTTTTTGAACCGCTCTCTGCTTTTTCTCGCCCTAACTCCTAAAGCACTCGTCAAAATTGAGCATGTAAATCCTAGGTTTTTATAATCTCTGAACTTCTTTGTTTGTTTAATTTGAACTTCTTAGTTTTATTCTTATAAAAGAAAAGAAAATATTTTTAAGCAAAGATCATACAACCTTTTTAAAAAATGAACTTCATACGTTAATTTTGCATAGAAAGAAGAAGAATTTTGAGTTTGTTGTATACATCGTACTATTCCATTTTTTAATATGAAATTATTGATTTTCTTTTTAAAATCAAATTGGTCCAAAAACTTTAGAAATGCAAAAAACGACGCTACCTTTTAGCAACGGGAAAAATCTGAATTTTTTATAGACATAAAACCGCTCCATTTTTTTAATTTTTGAACCTCTTTGTGTATTTTTAGAAATGGGAAAAATTGGAGTTTTTTTTACTAAATGACAAACTTCTTCGTTATTTCGAATCGAACTTCTTGGTTTATTCGTTAGTAACGGGAACATTTTGAGTTTTTTTAATAAATATCGAAGTGCTCCTTTTTTTGAAATTGAACTTCTTGGTTTATTATTTAGTAACGAGGAAAATCTGAGTTTTTCATATACATTAAACTACTCTATTGTTTTAAATTGAACTTCTTGGTTTTTTTAATATGGACTTCTTGGTGTTATTCATTTGTATCATAAAAAGTCCTAGTTTTGTAATAAATGTCGAACCACTCAGTTTTAAATTTGAACCACTCAGTTTTAAATCTTGTAGTACAGGTCGAACAACTTTTATTGAAATTGAACTTCATTCTTTTTTTACCTACAAACAAGCAGAATTTGAGTTTTTTTGTATACATTGAAGTACTCATTTTTTTTAATTTGAGCTTCTTATTTAAAAAAAACTAATTGCTCCATTTTTTAAATTTGAACTTCTTGTTTTTACTAAGAAACTTGATAAGTCCATTTTTTTATCTAATGTTTGTCATGCTCTTGTTTAACAAATTGAACTTCTTGGCTTTTACTTTTCAGGCATGGGATAAATCTGTTTTTAGAACTATTCAATATTTTGAACTTCCCCGTTTAATTCTTTAGTAATGAGAAAAATCTAAGTTTTTTATTACCTTAGAAGTTCTCTATTTTTTACATTTGATCTTCATAGTTTTTCGTATACATCGAACTACTGCATATTTTCAATTTTGAACTTCTTGATTTTATTCTTTAGTAAGAACAAAAATCTGAGGGGTTTTTAAACTTTGAACTACTCCATTTTTTAAATTTGGACTTCTTTGTTTTTATTTTTATTAGTAATGGAAAATTCCTAGTTCGGGAATAAAAAGCCTAGTTTTTTAATAAGTATCGAGCCATTTTGTTTTTTAGATTTGAATTTCTAGGGCTTTTTCAGCGGACAAAATCCTTTTTTTAATAAATTTGTGTTGAGATGCTTTTTGTTTTTTCAATTTGACCTTCTTGGGATTGTAATAAATGTTGAGCTTCTTCCGTTATTTTAATGTGAACCTCTAGGTTTTTTCTAGAAACAACGGAAATCCACTTTTTTTATAAATTTTTGAACTCCTCTATTTTATTAGATTGAACTTCTTGGTTTTTTTATTTATCAATGGAGAGAAATTCTAGTGTTGTAATAAACGTCGAACTGCCATGTTATTTAAATTTAAACTTCGAGGTTTTTTTTAAGAAACGAAGAAAATCCATTATCTTTATTGAACGATAATCCGTACATACAAAAATTCCAACAAGATAAGTTGCTACAACTAATGAAAACCAACTCATAATTTTTAGTTCATAGACAAAATACATTCTCACATGAACATATAATCGATTCATGGTTCCCATTTTTCAGCGCCATTCTTTCTTGTACACTTTCAGAACATTTTGTTGGGGGAATACAATAATTAGCGCCATACAACATCCCCTTGAACCCCTATCATATATATCTCTGAACTTCACCCATGTTTCATGTTTTTGTGCTCTGTGTTCTTCGTCACACAACACCAAAAAAGCTTTTCACTGTGACATTTTGCTGCAAAATTCATTCAACAGTCATCATGCATTACAAATTCTAGAGAAATCACAGAATGTAAAGAAACAACGGGGAGTAAAATGTTCATACACACAGAAACACATCGACGCATTTGAGTACAAAAAAGGTCCCCGTCCCGGCCCTGTTCTTGTGCGGCAGCCTTCTTCCAGCGCCACCGTGATGCACCTCCTCCCTGGTCCCGAGCTTCACCCCCGCCTCCACCACTCCGGCAGATCTCTCTGACCTCCAGTCGATCTCGCGGCGGCGGGAGATGCTCTTCTTCCATGGGCAGCGGTGGCGGTTGGACATGGTTGGATGCAGCAGCGGGGAAGAAGCATGGATGGGAGTCTCCAGTGCCACGATAGGCGGCGGGTTGGTGCCCTGGTTGCGGCGTCAGGGAAGAAGCACAAAGCGAGGTGGGGGTGGGCCGTAGCGGGTGTTGAAGGTCGTGGGGGCGCGTTGCCGGCGGCGTCTGGCTGTGCAGGGAAGAAGGTCGTGGTGGCAGTTGGAGGAAGGTCGCGACGGCAGGTGGAGCAAGTTCGTGCTCATGGAGGTAGCCCGATCCGGGGCGAGGGACGGATGTGGCGGCGTGATCCGCGGCGAGGGACGATGGAGGCGGCCCGATCCGGGAGGGGCGAGGGACGATGGAGGCGGTGAGGGGCGAGGGGCGGTGGAGGCGGCCCGATCCGGGGCGAGGGACGGTGCTAGCGGCGCGATCCGCGGCGAGGGATGGTGGCGGCGCCGATTGGGGGCGGTGGCGCGTTCTAGGCGGCGGCGGTGGCGGCGATTGGGGGCGGTGGAGCTTCCTGCCCGGGGGTGGGGGGGCGCCAGATCGGTGATGGATATGATGGGGTGGGTCGTGGGGATCAGTTGGGGTTGATGGTGGGTAGGTGGGCTTTTTTCGTTCTGTAGCAGCTCGGGAGTTCGGGAGAACCTAATCAGGCCCTATATAGGCCTGACGTGATCCAAATAGTTATTATGATCCCAGGATCAGAATAGTGTTGTCCTATATATATATATATATATATATATATATGAGAGGGAGGGGGCTCCACACACCCACGACAATCGCTAAGCCGTGTGCGGCGCCCCTCTCCACAGTTTCATCCTTTGTCTAGTCTTCCGCAGTGCATGACAAAGCCCTGCGGGAACAAGTTCACCACCACCGTCACCACGCCGTCGTGTTGCCAGAACTCATCTACTACTTCGCCCGTCTTGCTGGATCAAGAAGGCGAGGACGTCCTCGAGCTGAACATGTGCTGAACGCGGAGGTGCCGTACGTTCGGTACTTGATCGGTTGGACCGTGAAGGTGTACGACTACATCAACCGCGTTGATAAACGCTTCCGCTAAACGGTCTATGAAGGTACATAGACATACTCCCCCCTCTCGTAGCTATGCATCTCCATGGATAGATCTTGTGTGTGCGTAGAATTTTTTTTGTTTTCCATGCAACGTTCCCAACAGTGGCATCATGTGCTAGGTCTATGCGTAGATGATATGCATGAGTAGAACACAAAGAAGTTGTGGGCGCTGATGGTCATACTACTTACCACCAACGTCTTATTTTGATTCGGTGGTATTGTGGGATGAAGCGGCCCGGACCAACCTTACATGTCCATGCACATGAGACCCACCGACTGACATGCAACTTGTTTTGCTTAAATGTGGCTGGCGGGTGTCTGTTTCTCCTACTTTAGTTGAATCAAATTTGACTACGGCCGGTCCTTGAAGAAGGTTAAAACAACAAACTTGATAATCACCGTTGTGGTTTTGCGTAGTTAAGAACAGTTCTTGCTAGTTGCCCATAGCAGCCACGTAAAACTTGCAACAACAAAGTAGAGGACGTCTAACTTGTTTTTGCAGGGTATGTTGTGATGTGATATGGTCAAGACGTGATGTGATATAAGTTGTTGTATGAGACGATCATGTTTTGTAATATCGATAACCGGCAGGAGTCTTAGGCTTGTCTCTTAATTATTGTATGAAATGCAAGTGCCATGTAATTGCTTTACTTTATCGCTATGCGTTAGCAATAGTTGTAGAAGCAAGAGTTGGCGAGACGACCCCGATGCAACGATGGAGATCATGCCAATGCTTTGGAGATGGAGATCAAAAGCACAAGATGATGATGGCCATATCATGTCACATATTTTTTTTGATTGCATGTGATGTTTATACTTTATGCATCTTATTTTGCTTAGAACGACGGTAGCATTATAAGATGATCCCTTCATTAAATTTCAAGATAAAAGTGTTCTCCCCGAGTATGCACCGTTGCTAAACTTTGTCGTTTCAAAGCACCTCGTGATGATCGGGTGTGATAGACTCTATGTTCACATACAACGGTTGTAAGCCAGTTTTACACAAGTAGAATACTTGGGTTAAACTTGATGAGCCTAGCATGTACAGACATGGTCTCGGAACACTAGAGACCGAAAGGTCGAACATGAGTCATATAGTAGATATGATCAACATAGAGATGTTCACCATTGATGACTACCCCATCTCACGTGATGATCGGACATGGGTTAGTTGATTTGGATCATGTATCACTTAGATAACTTGAGGGATGTTAATTTAAGTGGGAGTTCATTAGTAATTTGATTAATTGAACTTAATTTATCATGAACTTAGTCTTAATAGTTTTTGCATATCTACGTTGTATATCAATGGCCCATGCTACCGTTCCCCTAAATTTTAATGCGTTCCTAGAGAAAGCTAAGTTGAAAGATGATGGTAGTAACTACACGGACTGGGTCCGTAACTTGAGGATTTTCCTCATTGCTGCACAGAAGAATTATGTCCTTGATGCACTGCTAGGTGATAGACCTACTGCAGGAGCTACTACAGATGTTATGAACGTCTGGCAGGCTCGATCTGATGACTACTCAATAGGTCAGTGTGCCATGCTTTACGGCTTAGAACCGAGACTTCAAAGACATTTTGAACGCCACAGAGCATATGAGATGTTCCAAAAGCTGAAGTTGATATTTCAAGCTAATGCCCGAGTTGAGAGATGTGAAGTCTCCAACAAGTTCTATAGCTGCAAGATGGAGGAGAATAGTTCTGCCAGTGAACACATACTCAAAATGTCTGGGTATCATAACCACTTGACTCAGCTGGGAATTGATCTTCCAGTTGAGAGTGTTATTGACAGAGTTCTTTAATCACTGCCACCAAGCTACAAAGGCTTCGTGATGAACTATAATATGCAAGGGATGACAAAAACGATTCCGGGCTCTTCGCAATGCTTAAGGCCACGGAGGTAGAAATCAAGAAGGAGCATCAAGTGTTGATGGTTAACAAGACCACTAGTTTCAAGAAAAAGGGCAAGGGAAATAAAGGGAACTTCAAAAAGAATGGCAAGCAAGTTGCCTCTCCCATGAAGAAGCCCAAAGCTGGACCCAAGCCTGAAACTGAGTGCTTCCACTGCAAAGGGAATGGTCACTGGAAGCCACTACAAAAAAAATACACTTCCGTGATGATACGTGTTTGTCACAGTAGGTCACGTTTTCTGTCATGCATGTACATCCATGACAATTTTATTACAGAATCAAGATAGTTATACCTGTGCTGTCGTAGAAGTGTTCCATGACAATACCAAAATTATCATCACGGAAGTGTTCACTTCCATGACGATAAATGATGCGTCATGGAAGTGCTTTTGTCAAGGGTAACCGACACATGGCATCCACCATAACGGGTCGCCGTTAAGCTATCGGGTCCGGTTTTGGATCCGATAACCCGTTAACAGCAACGACCAATGGCGATTTTCCACATGTAAAATTCTCATTGGCCGGATGAAACACGTGTCAGCTCGTCATTGGGTCAGATAGGCACCTATGATATGTCGATACGTGCGATGGCCTAACACTGGCCCATTTAGCTTACAAAGGCCGGCCCGTTTGACTTGGTCAAAAGCTAGCGGGCCGTCCCATGAAAACCCTGTTAACGGTCTATTCGCATATAGCCCATTTTACGGCCCGGTAACTCACGGCCCGTTATGGCGTTCCTGAAAACGGCCCAACAGCTTCAAGTGGGCCGTCCAGTATAATACCAGCCCGTTTCATTTTTGGCCCATGTATGGCCCACGACCTCTTTCGGCCCATACGTGGCCTTTCGTATCTTTGGGCCCTTTAATGGGCCGCGGTGACTCTAGCCCATAATAAACAGTAAATTTCTTTATGCCCAGTAACGGCCCATGATTCACATGGGCAGTTTCCAGCCCATGTTAGCTTTCGGCCTACTGACGTCCCATACATTCTTGGGCTCCTTTCCGGCCCTCGATTACTTCTGGCCCGTTACTGGCCTATTCCCCTAATGGGCCAATTTCGGCCCGTGTTTAGAATCGGCCCGTTTGTGGCCTGTTAACCCATTGCGCCATTTCCAGCCCGTCTGTTGGGGATATAACTCCAAGGTATGACCCGCTCAGGAGGGGCCGGGTCACACCATTGGCGACTTAAGGTGAGAAGGCCTAAGAGGGCTGAAGAAGATATAGAGGTGGCGGTTCATAAAGCAGGCTTATTGAAGGCCCAAGACCCGGAGGTGACTCAAGGCCCAAGGGTGTGAGCCGCCATGTGTTAACTTGCTCTGTAAGGCAGGTTTAGTTAGAAACCGAGCCGGTCACATTTGTGTGAGCCGGCCGGGACTCTGTAAACCGCCGGGCATCAACCTATATATAAAGGGGTGACCCGGCGGCGGGTTAACTCAAGAAACAAATAGGCGAGAACTAGGTCAAGTGTATTCGCTCCCTTGTAATCGAAACCCAAGCAATACAACTAGAAGCAGGACGTAGGCTCTTACCTCGTTGAGAGGGGCTGAACCTGGGTAAACTCCTTGTGTCCTTTGTCCCGTTCAACCCATTCAAGCTAACCTAGTCACGATGGCTCCACACCTAAGTCCTTTCACTAGGACATCTGCCGTGACAAATCCACGATAGTTGGCGCCCACTGTGGGGCAGTCTCATGGTGGTTTCGAGTTCTTGAAGGGCAACTTCTCAGGGATCAAGGGATACGCCATGGGCCGGATGACCAAGAGTCGCCGTGGCAAGATCTACATCGACGACGCTGGATGGGGTCCGGAGGCCGAATCAATCGAATATGGGTACCGGGTCCCCTTCAGTGGAATCCACGTTTTCGTTGGCAAAATTGGCGAGTCTGAGCCTGAGTCGGACGACTGCACCGACACCATTGAGATGGCTCGACGCGCGAGACCCGCCAAGATCCAGCTCTCCCGGAAGCATGTTTTCGTCGGCTTTGTCCATGGAGCAGATCTTGAGGAAAGCTATGTGTCCGGTGGAGAGACGACCATCTATTCAGGTGATGAGTCCTTAACTGGCAAAACCGAGTCGATCTATCAGTTGCAAGATGGCGGGCTTGGGGGCTGTTCCGATGGCGACAGTATTCCGGACCCCTATGAACCGCCGATGCTGAATTCATTAACCGCTGCGGCTATGACCTCAAGTTCAATAGCCGCTGCGACGGCCGAGGCAAGTGGCCCTATGCGCCCGCCGGCTCATGTCCTATCCGAGCTCTTGGATGCTTTGGCAACGTTATTAGCTACAGAGGTAACCCCGGCGACTCAAACATAGCATAATGTGGAAGTTGCAAAGCTGAGGGATGAAGTAGCTCGGGCTAAAGAGGAGCTTAACGCTGAGAACGCTAGGATGGCAACAGAACGAGCCGTGCTGGAGGCCCAGTCTCAACGGATTCAAGCGGAGGCTTTTCAGTTAAGCTTGGATCATAATGTGTCAAATGCAGTTCTTCGAAGAAAGTACCAGAGCTGCCTCCCTCCGCAGTTTGAGGGGCGAAACCTTTTTGTTACCCCTGGAGCAGGGTTGAGTAACCCGCCGGGCATGACCTGGGCCGTGGAGGCGCCTAATACGGGGGCGGCAGCTCAGCCCCGCGTAACAGACCCGCCATGGGTGAATCCAATTCTGCCTCAGTGGGTGCCTACGCCTCTGGGTCATTACTCCAACCCATTGGATAACATGATAGCTGCGGCTTCACGATTGGCGGCTCTTCCCATTGAAGGCGAGTCTCCTATTGCGGTAGAAGCCCGGAACGCTGTAGAGCTTCTTCAGACAGCGGTAGCTCAGCAGGCGGCTTATTCCTATAGCCGTGAGCGAATCCATTCAACTCCGCGACCGAGCCGAAGCTACAGCCGGCGCATTGAGTCGCCGGCGGTTTCCAGCAGTGAATGGCGTCGTAACCCGCCCCATGGGCATACCCGCCTCATGATGATAACAATGCCCAAGTCCTGACGGATCAGGCTAGAGCACGCCAAGAGGCGGAGCTGGCGGCTCAATTAGCTACTCATCGACAGCTTCAGTTGAACCCCTCTGTGTCTATAGAGGCTGGGATGACCTCTAGGTCAGTTGGTGTGCCCTGTTTGGTGCCAGCTCGGCGCAATGAGCGCTTGCCCAAAGATTTTAAGGGCCCTCGTAAAGTGCCTAATTACACAGCTGATCTCCCACCTGAGGGATGGATTGAGAGCTATGAGCTGGCCATGGAGATGTTAGATGTGAACGATGCTGTATGTGCCAAGTATTTCACTATGATGCTGGATGGGCCGGCTCGAACCTGGTTGAAGGGGTTGCCAGCTAATTCTATCAGTTCGTGGGCTGAGTTGAAGGCACGTTTCATCCAGAATTTCAAAGACACATGCAAGCAGCCTCTGTCAATTATTGACCTAGACGCTTGTGTTCAGCGCGAGGACGAGTTTGCCCACCACTGGGTGCGCCGGGTTTCAGCCATTATTCATTCATCGGATAGCATCAACGCCGGCTCGGCTGTTCTGATTCTGGAAAAGAATTGCCGTTTTACCCCTCTTAAACAGAAGTTAGGGTGGCTTAAGTGTCATTGCAATGACATCGGGAAGCTTATGGCGGCTCTCATCAAATATGCCGATTCTGACAATACTAAGGATCCCGGGTCTGATGAGGAGAGGTCCAATAAGGGGAAGAAGAGCGGCAATGGAAAGGGACATCAGTCAGAAATGGCGGGTCATAATCAAGGTAATAATGGTAAGCGCAAGCAGCCTGACGACGGGTCAGATTTTGTGGCTAATACCAATACCCAGAATAACGATCGACGTCGAAAGGGAAAGCAATTTCCTCGGACGGGAGGATCAAAATTCAACCTTGAAGCGATGTTAAACCAACCCTGCCCAAAGCACAGCTACCAGGATAGACCGTCAACTCACCTGTGGAAAGATTATTTTATCATGAAGGAATATAAGAATTCCGGCTCTCACCAGGATCATAATAACAATAATGGCCCGCACGACGGGTCAGGATCCGGCTCTCACGGGCCTGGATTTGGAGGTGGCGGCTGAGGTTCTGGATTTCAGGGTCAGGGCAATCAGGGTGGTTTTAACCAGCAGCCCAGTCAAGGCAATCAGCAACAACAGTCAGGGTATCAGAGTAATCCAAAGCAGTTAAATAGTGGTCAATATCATGTTTTCACCACAAACCTGTGCAAGCGAGATCAGAAGGTTCATAAACAAGCAGTGAGCGCGGTTGAGCCGGCGGTCCCTTGATACTTACGATGGTCAGAGCAACCAATTGTATGGAGCCGTGAGGATCACCCGCCCCGGGTTGACAATCATAAAACAAAAGGAAAGTTGGCATAAAAGTTAACAATCCGGCAGATAAATGCACCACCAGAAGTTCAGAAGCTCATTTTCATTTGACCTGACTGTTACGTTTTCATGCTGTACTGTTCGATGGAGCACCATAACCTTCACCTTTATTTCTCCTAGGCTCCTGAACAACATAGCAAATGTCTGATAGTATGGTTTCAAAACCATGCATATCTTGACGACATCAAACAATGGCTGTCCTTGTTTCACAAAGGGTCTCTGTTAGCGAATGGACTTGTGTCTGGAGCGTAGATATAACATTGTTTTGAGCTTGCATATCTTGATCATGAGGCAGTTTGGATGAGATTGCCTTAACAACCAACCCAGTATTACGCAGGAACGTGC
Source organism: Thinopyrum elongatum (assembly GCA_011799875.1). Classification (NCBI taxonomy): domain Eukaryota; kingdom Viridiplantae; phylum Streptophyta; class Magnoliopsida; order Poales; family Poaceae; genus Thinopyrum; species Thinopyrum elongatum. The sequence continues at coordinate 437,398,658 of CM022300.1, forward strand.
TTTTGGCACTGTTAGTGGACAGGTACTGACCACTGCAGCAAGAGGTGACATTGCGATTATAGTTGCCTCGTCACCTTCAGAAGGTGGCGGTTCCACCATTTGTTCCATAGCTTTCTGAAAAGTTGAGTTTTTACATTAGTAGTACCAGAATAGAAGATATTAAGGAGGCAGCAAAACCAAACAAAATAGCTTTGGTCTATATACAGAACTTATTCTGGTGAACCAGTGTAAAGTATTAGTTGTATTTTACTGCAAAGTACATAATAAAACCAGGTTCCAAACATATGACCATGTACCATGGCTAATGTATTGTCTATTTCTTCACATTGTATTGACAGCTAAGGATAAAGAGACAAAGTTTATAATACAGTAAGCATAGTATGACATCATTCAATCACAAAACAACTGAGAATAGACAAACATGCAATTGTAACGTTGTGTAGACAAGTCCAGCACGAAACTAGATTACAGATCAAGATCAAAGGAACATCACTCCTCTCTTTTAAACCTTGTAAGGTGCAATGATACGCTAAGACAATTGTGTATAAAATTGAAAAGAGTAATAGACATTGGCTGCAAACCGTGCAGTTCAATGCACAAGTAAGAGTAAGTAGTAGTTAAAAGGCATGAGGATTACGGACTTACAACAGCGGCTTTGACTGGTGTAGTCATGCCCTTCGTCTTGCTGGTGTGACAGTCCTTGAAGATTTCCAGAGCATTTGGTTCAGGTACTTTTTGGTCCTTGCGGGCTTTCCTTTGCATTTGGAACAAGTCAATATAGATCTGATAATATGGCACAACGAAAAGAGTGAAACAGCAGCTAATTACAAGAGCCTCGCAGTGTGCAATATAGCTACGAGATCCTGTCGTCTGTTGGAATTTCACTTTCGTACGGTTGGTCTTGTTCTTTGAACATTTGACCTACCAGAAGATAGATTTGTGAGGCACATGCGTAAATAGGAGTTCAACATGTGATCTGATCACATATATATAACGTACTTGATACTTTGGATCAGACCAGTGTTTAACGAGGCCTCTCCAGTCTTCATCCGATATATTTTCCACTGGAGATGTTTGGGCAAGTTCACTGTTAGCCTTGCCTTCAAAGTGAGTTTTCCTCAAGTTATACTGATACTGTCGCAGAGCAGACTTGAAAACATGGGTGCATGCTTGTGTGGTTGCATCATCTTGGCTATCCAACTTGAACCTTATCTGTTGAAAATTATGGGAGTCTCATTACCAGCAACCTAGAAAGTATGGGACAGAACAAGATGATATTACTAATTTCCATACATAACCATACTTACAGATAAATGGTCGAGGAAGGTGTTGAACTGGGTTTCGTCTTTGTCATTCCTGTACCGAATCCATCTTGGGAGGATACGTGCATGACACCTAATGGCAACCATTGCCTCTGATACTAACTTGGCTGACTCTGTAGCATCACATGGCCTTTTTAAACCTGCCGCAAAACGGATCACCATTCTTCCTCCTCTAGATTTAGTTAACCCATCGAGCATTATCCCTGATGTCTATTTCCTCTTGCGCCTAGGTGCTAGTCCAACAACGAACATAGGAAGTGTTAGTGTACATCAAACTGTGAGACTACATATAAAGAAGCATGCAACAGTAACTTGACTCCAGCAACTACCTTCTTGCTGTTGAAGCTCACAAGGTTCATCTGATCTTGCCAACTCGTCTTGTGTCAAGAGTGCTTCGGAAGTAGTGTCAGGTGGCAAGGGACCTTGGGAACTTGCCGCTAGCTGAGTTGAAAACGAGTAACTCGTGCAGCTGAAGGTGTTGCAACAACTAGGGCTGTCGCTGCTTGTTTGGTGGCAGCTATTAGTTTGTGTTTGGATTGTTTTGCAGCTGGTGTAGCATGGGATACCGTGTTTGTACAATTTTCTGGTGGACTTTGACCTTCTATTGCACCATCAGTACCAGCAGAATCTGCATAATTCTTTCGCTTCCATTTTCGTGCGTCCTGAGTACTAACACCATCCCCTGCCATTCTGTGTTCCTTCCTCTGTCTCTGTGCCATGTCAAGTCAAGCTGACAAGAAAAAGGAATAAAAATTTAGTTCTTCAGAACAAATTGATGCGTGATACAGATGAACTGAACTTTGATGTTAGACAACCGCATGATAGGAGGATGTAATATGTACAAAAAACAGGACGACATGAGATAATCAGAACTATGATGTGTAAACTAAGCAGAAGGCATTTCAATAAATTAGAAGCAATGCAATGGAAGGTAGACACCATATGAAAGATGCTACAAATATCGCTCTGCCAAGTTAACAGTGTCTCGTCATAACTGGCATTTAAACAAATGTGAAGCAGTACAAGAAATAAATCATATGTAAGATGCAAACAACATCACACTACCAAGTTAAAGGTCTCTCGTCATTAGTGCCATTGCATATTCACAGCTATGATGTGTAAACTAAGCAGAAGGCATTTCAACAAATTAGAAGTAATGGAAGCTAGACACCATATGTAAGACGCAATGAATATCACTCTACCAAGTTAAAACTGTCTCGTCATTAGTACCATTTCAACAAATTAGTAGTACAAGTTAGAAAATGATGCGAGATGTAAACTATATCAGACTCCCAAGTTAAACGTGTCTTGTGAAAAGCGATTGTTGTAGGTTACACAACAGTAGTACTTTGATGTAAGAACATGGTGTGATAGGCAGATATTGTATGTTCTAGAAACAGGGAACACGTGTCTTATTCACAAGTATAATGTGTAAAGTAAGCAGATGGAATTCAACAAAATTAGAAGAAATACAAGCTAGACATCATACATAACATGCAACCACATATAACAGTGCCAAGTTAGAGGGAGCACCTGTGATGGTCGACTAGGGGAGACGTGCTCATCATCAACACAGCTACGTTGAGTGTCTATGCATGTGTTGTGTTGCAAATCTTGTTGGGGGGATGGTGGAGTAGAATCTGTAGAGGCCCTCCGTTTTAGTTGTTTGGAAGGAGCACCTTTATCCACTGCCTTGCTAATTTTGTTCTGCTTTATTGATTTTGCATTGTCAAGTAAAACCGACAAGAAAAAGCAATAAAATTCACTCTTCAGAACTCATTCATGCATGATACTTACAATCACTACCTTGATGTAAGGCAAACACATGATACGAGGATGGAATATGTACGAAAAATAGGACGACATGGCATATTCACAACTATTTGTGTAAACTAAGCAGAAGTAATTTAATCAAATTAGCAATACAAGCTAGACACCGTATGCAACATGCAAGACAATATCACACTGCCAAGCTAGAGAAAGCACCTGGGATGCCGGTTTCGCCGGAAGAGCGTCATCAGTCCCTGCCTTGATTTTTTCCTTCCTCTTACTTAATTTTATTGCCTTGTCAAGTCAAACTCACAAGAAAAATGAATAAAAAATCACTTTTCAGAACTCATTGATGGATGATGCTGACAAGCACTACTTTAATATAAGGTGACCGCATGATAGGACGATTGAATGTGTAAGAAAAAAGGACAACATTGCATATTCACAGCTATGATGTGTAAACTAAGCAGAAGGCATTTCAACAAATTAGAAGCAATGAAAGCTAGACACCATATGAAAGATGCAACGAATATCACTCTACCAAGTTAAAACTGTCTCGTCATAAGTGCCATTTCAACAAATTAGAAGTAGTACAAGCTAAAAAAGAATGCGAGATGTAACCTATATCACACTCCTAAGTTAAACGTGTCTTATGATAAGTGATTGTTGCAGGTTACACAACAACAGTATTTTGATGTAAGAACATGGTGTGATAGACAGATATTGTATGTTCTAGAAACAGGAACACATGTCTTATTCACAAGTATAATGTGTAAAGTAAGCAGATGGAATTCAACAAAATTAGAAGCAATACAAGCTAGACATCATATGTAAAATGCAACCACATATAACAGTGCCAAGTTAGAGGGAGCACCTGTGATGGTCGACTAGGGGAGATGTGCTCATCATCAACACAGCTACGTTGAGTGTCTATGCATGTGTTGTCTTGCAAATATTCTTGGGGGGATGCCGGAGTAGAATCTGTAGAGGCCCTCCGTTTCAGTTGTTTGAAAGGAGCACCTTTATCCACTGCCTTGCTAATTTCCTTCCGCTTTATTGATTTTGCATTGTCAAGTAAAACTGACAAGAAAAAGCAATAAAATTGACTCTTTAGAACTCATTCATGCATGATACTGACAATCACTACTTTGATGTAAGGAAAACACATGATACGAGGATGGAATAAGTACGAAAAATAGGATGGCATGGCATATCACAACTATTTGTGTAAACTAAGCAGAAGCCATTTCAACAAATTAGAAGCAATGCAAGCTAGACACCACATAAAAGATGTAACCAATATGACTCTACCGAGTTAAAAGCGTCCCATCATAAATGGCATTTCAACAAATTAGGAGCAGTGCATGCTATAAATCATATGAAAGATGCAACCAATATCACTCTGCATATACTAAAGGTGTCTCGTCATAATTGATTGATGCGGGATACAAAAAAATAGTAGTTTTATGTAAGGACATGCTTAATAGACAGATGTACTATGTACCCAAAACAGGAAGGCATGTCACATTAACAGGTATAATGTATAAACTAAGCAAAATAGCACATGCAATTTAACTAGATTGGAAGAATTACAATCTAGACACTATATGCAACATGCAACCACATATCACGCTGCCAAGTTAGAGCAAGCACCTGCGATGGTGGTGTAGGGGAAATGCGGTCATCAACTACAGAGCTACATTGACTATCTTCATCTAGCATTGCTGTTTCTTGAGAATCATGTGGGGAGGCTGACACTGCATTCTTTAAAAGAGGATCTTTTCTTACAGCAATCCATTGGCCTGACTGTCTCATTAAAAGTGATTGATGAGGGATACACAAGAACATTAGTTTGATGTAAGAACATGGTTAATAGACAGATGTAGTAGTATGTACCAAAAACAGGAAGGCATGTCATATTAAAAGGTATAATGTGTAAGCTAAGCAGATGCAATTTAACCAAATTGGAAGCAATATAAGCTAGACACCCGGCTGGAGTGGTGAGCATGATCATCGAGGACCTGAGAGCCTGGTGGGAGGCGGGCTGCTTCGCCACCTCCACGGCTTTTTAGTTGGCTTGCAGGTGATGTCTGTCTGTGCTGGGCTTGTCACTGGCTCGGCCAGTGCCCTGACTAGCTATTTGGCTTCTGGTGCTCCCGGGATGGTGGTTCATGTAAAAAATATCTTTCCTTATCTTAATAAAAACCGACTTCGGCCTTTCAAATACAAGCTAGACACCATATGCAACATGCAACCACATATGACACCGCTAAGTTAAAGCAAGCATCTGGGATGGTGGTTCATGGCGAGCGAGATCATCAACTCCGGAGCTACATTTACTGTCCCCATCTGCTGACACTACACCTTTTATAGCGCCCAAACATGTCTTGCCTAAGCACGAAGAAAGCTGTAGCAACTTATCTCTTTTATTTCATGCTTCTATCAACTGGTTGGCAGAGGCTGAAATACCCATGCATAAAAAAAATAGTGAGAGTATGGGTGAAGTGTGTGCAGAACTAGTGCACTGTAAAAGTAGCAGATAGTAGGTGGCTGAAAAATAAATGACAGGAGACATATGATAGCTCTACAGCATTGCATGGCAAACAAAATTAGATTATACTCCATATGATTTTGTAATATATGAGCACAGGGATGGCTGGGAAATGCAGGTACTCCTCCAGCACACCACCACATGTGTTCCTATCAAAATAATAGTCGACTGAAAATAAATAGGTCAGTCGATTTTTTTTATGAACCGTACGATCTACAAGGAATGGGCAGATGGCCTTCGTCTACCTCCAGCCAGTCACTGTTGACAATCTTTCTCGAACCACCAGCGACCACCGGCCCAGACCCCTGCCTCCGCCGCCCCGCCCTCCCCTTGACCTCACACCACCGCCGTGCTTGGAAGTGCCCCCAGCCATCCCTTTAAGCCCGGCCGACCTTCAGATTGGGCGCCAGCAGCTCCTAGGCCCCACACACCCCTAAGATAAACACCGTGGCGCTGCTTCCCCGGCGCAATAGGCGGACTAGCGCCTGTTACGCTGGGGAATGCTTCCTTTAATTGGAAATCAACTGACCAGGAATTGAAATCCAGGGGGGCGACGAACCTCTAGCTAAGGTGAAATAGTATATGAGGAGAAACCTTGTGCATCGCGAGTTACTAGGAACATCTAGTATCAGGAAGAAGGTGTAGGAAGAAGCGGTCAACTAGTGTCTTCTGTGGGATGAATACCGTGCAAGCAGACACGTAAGATTTGCACGAATAAGGGAAGAGGAGTACCAGTTCTAGTTGCCAGTGCTGTGCCATCCTTATTTCACGGCGATGTTCTTCTTTTTACCGGGGGAACCGATGTTTTGGAGGAGGGTGGAGCCTTGGACGAACCCATGGCCAAATTGTTGACTGTGTTGCGGTGGCCGTCTATCGGCGGAGGAGAAGCATATCCGAGGCGGCGAAGGACGACGTAGTGGGAACAGCTCCGGTGCGGTGGACGGTGGCGACGTTGGAGCGGCAGCGGTGAGGCCCAGGACGGCGTGGTTGAACTGGCTCGGGTACGGCGCACGTCGGCGTCCTGGAGGCAGCTCGGCCTTGGCTTCAACTACTAGCCGTGGAGGGCGTTGCAGTTGCGGTGGACGACGACGTCAGGGTATCGGCTCCGGCGTGATGGAGGAGGGCGGCGGTTGATGGGTGGGATGGGGTGGCGGACGGGGGACGCCGGGGTTTCGCGGCTGGTGGAGAGGTAGTTGTGGCGCCCACAGATTACGAATGGGGAATCGGACAGGGGGCGGGGGAAGCTAAGGGGGAACCATGTTTCGGTCTGGGACACGCTTGTTTGAAATTTGGGGAAAGTACAAACTTTGCCCCCCTCTTAAATTTCGGACCTACTGCGGGTCGGGGGTAGGACGGTAATCCCAGGTGTCCCAAATAGTGGGCGGGAGCGATTTCGGCCGAGCGCATGTGTGTTTAGGCGGCCACGGTGTATGAATGTTTTTCGGAGGCGGTTGTGTGGCATCTAGATGAAGTTACAAACCTACCCCGGTTTAGACCTTTGGACATCGGGCCGGTAGGTTTCACGGGTCGGAGTTAGAAAAGTAATTTCCTTCTACCAAACATTGGTCTCACGCGGTTTCGGGCGAGTAGAGGCTCTTTTGGCGCTTCGTTCGAAATTTTGAAACAGAAGCATTCGCGTTTAGAGTACTCTTGAACTTTGAGGATTGACCTAAATAGACAACGTTAAATTTGACCTTGTATGTTTGAAAACCTCATTAAATTATGCGCTTCTTTTTGAAATTTTGACACTTGAAAATCCTATAACTATGATTATTTTGGAATGGAGGAGGTAAATTTGAATCTATTTTGTACACGACTATATATGCTATTACGTACAAAAGCAGAGCAAAGATTGGTGCCCCCATAATTTAGGTATGATTTACAAATGCCATGATCTCGAATTCAAATAATTGAATGGACTTCATGTTGAATTCGAATTTTTTAAACCACCTTAAGTTGAATTCAAATGTATGCTAGTTCATAGCTAGCTATTTATAATGTTCATTATGTAACCTTTGTATGTATAATGTGCTTTACACACACAACATGAACTATACTCACGTTTATATTTGAATCGCTAAAGCGATGCATTGTCTGGAGTTCAAAATACTGACTCTGTGGATCAATTATGTCGAATAATAACATAGACATGCTCAAATTCGATAGAATATAGATGTCTGATGGATCAATGACCATTCCTTATGCGAATTGCAAATATCATGATCCCATTCTAATATTTGGATACAATTTATATTTTTAATCAATGTGTACATCAGTCTTTTATGTGTAGTTTCACTCTCCATAGGCCGCTCCTCACACACGCGCTAACTTTCTCTCTCACACATACGCGCACACGGTGTATATCCATCGGTGGTCTCTCACACATGCTCACACACTCTCTCCCGATGTGTCTTTCTCGCACACATGTTCTCGATATCACCCTCCCTCCATCTCGCAACCATTTATGACTGTTTTCACTAACCTTTATCACAAGCACTCTTCCTCTCGCACGCATATGCACACACAATCCCCATCGACCCTTTCTCTATACATAGACCTGCCTACGTGTATCCCGCATGCACATTATCTTTAGGCCTGTCTCGCACGCATTGTCTCCACCTCTCTTCCTAATTGACGAATATGATTCTAGCAGAACATTCTGTAGGATGCCCCTTAAAGTTAGGTTGGATGAATGGTAATATCAGAGAGAAGGGGTTACCTTAGTCCGAGGACCTAGGGTTACAAATCCTAGCCGGCTTTGTCAGTGGACACAGAGTCCTTCACGACTCTGGTATCTTTGTCTTGTACGACTAGTCCTCCATGGGTCTCCCTGAATGCGTCATGGGCCGACCAATGTGGCGCAGGACGGAACCGACCCAAGGGCCTCACCTCGGCCCACCGGACCTCACACGATGACACCCCCTCTGCCCCAAGGTCTCGTTATCTTCTCACACCCACACATACCAACACAGACACCACACAAAATATTTTCTCCTCATGCCTCTATCCCCTCACCCCTTGCATGTACACACTCAAGGGCATCTCTCATCGTGACATCCTATTCATCTCTCTCTCTCTCTAGACCTCTTTCATTTCTTGTGCTATCTCTCCCACATCGCCCCCCTGGCGGCCCCTCTATCCATGCCTCTCTCGAATACGTACACATACCCTCTCTAGGCCCTGCCAAATACGTCAACTACACATTCACACATGTTACATCTTATCACGTACCCCATTGATCTACAAAGCCCTCTCTTCACGTTTACTTCACATACAACATTCCTTTTGAATAAAACCACACAAAGTGTGGCCAAAAATTTATTTTAGAATTTCTACATATATACAACATTACAAAGTTATATGGAGTATGAAAGTTAATTTGCATTGCATGGTGCACCCAATGATATTTATTCCGCACTGTGAATTTATATATTTTTATACTATATATAAAGTTAGTCATAATAAAGAGAAACGAAGAGCATCTCTCTCTCTCCATCGCACACACCCCCTCTACGCCCCTTTCACGTACGCACACAAACTATCTCCAGGTCCTCTAAAAGTACGCCCCCAGCACATTCACGCATGTTTCATCTTTCTCTCGCGATATATACAGTGACGATCATTGCATTTGAAGCGAAAGCATGATACGTACATTGGACTTCAGAATCCACTCATTACGGTCACCATTTACTAGTTGACCAGTTAAACGCTCCACGTGGCACCTTGTTGGTGCAACAAACCCCCAGGTGTGTTTCTCGGACTGTACACAGGCTCAAGAGCAAGGTTACGACATTCAAGACAAGGCCAAGTAGAAGAGACAGCTCTTTGAGAAATCAAAGGGTTGATCGAGAAGACCAAGACCAACCTAGTAAGCAATATATCACTAAGGAAAAACATCCCTTGCCGGGCAGGCGAGCCTGGCAGGGTCGAGGTTACCCCAAGACAAGCCTCAAGACTCCCTCGGCAGGCTTGCCGGGGACGCCAAGGGCGGATTAACCCGCCAAAGCTCCACCGCTCCACCTCACAGCAATGCAAGTGACCCATCGGTGTGGTGTCGAGCCCCCAAGTGACTAAGTGGCTGTTATTTGGTACGTGGCAGGCCATTTCTGAGGAAGATCATCCCTAAATGACACCCGTCCAGGCGACGTGTCACACGGACAGACAGAAAGGTGGCTGAATGGCATGACAAGGCTTGCCGGGCTACGCCACGATGTGACACTAAGAGGTGCATTTAATGCACCCTGTCCTGTCCGCAGAGTTAGGTATGATAGCACTGTGGCTATCTAATCATTGGATAAATGACTATTTTAGACTGTTTTGTCATTGTGGTAACCCCTTGACCTATAAAAGGAGGGCCGTGGCTACCTTAGAAAAGTTTCGGACCCTTGTACGCTCGTACACGCGTAGCTGCTCCCGCCCCGAGGCGACCTTGCCGGGCTAGAGCGCTGCGTCTCCACCACGGTCCTTTCATCAATCCACCAAAGCAGGAGTAGGGTTTTATGCCTCGCGGCGGCCCGAACCTGGGTAAAACTGCCCGTGTCATCGTTGCCGTGCTGCTCTATGCTTTCTGCTCTTTGTGCAATGCGCTCTTCCCCCTTGCCGAACCACAAGGGGCCGATGGCCCCATAGGTGGCCGTGTGATACCATGACATCTTTGGCATGCTAGGTAGGGGGAAGCGCTTGCGTGAACCCGAGAGTGTAAGCAGCGTGCCATCTTCATCATCGTTTTCTTCATCAACGGCTTCATCATCCATGGCGCCCAAAAAGAAATCCGGTGCTTCAGCTCACCCGTCTACCTCGAAGGCTCCCTCGCATGCGGCCACTAATGCCGTGGGGGCTGCGGGGGAACATGGGAACACCGACGCCGCGGGGAACATGACTGGCGCAAGCGGCGCCATCACCGTTCCCCCTGCGGCCAAAGCAGAAGCAGGAGGCATCGGAGGAGGGCGACACCAACAACAACCCGGCGGCCATGCTCCGCAAGGTGCGGGCGGGGAGAATGCTCCGTCTCTGCCTCCCCACCTCACCGAGGGACATAGCCACAGCGATGGCGCTCGCGCTGATGCGGATCGTAAATACCTAGCTGCCCCCGCTGCGGGTGTGGCTACAGGGCCCGCGCCACCCCCAGGGCAAGCTAGCCGAGACGATGCGCCAAATGGGGTCATCAACCCCCAAGCGCATCCGCCTCGTCGTCACGCCGCCCTGGTGACTGGCTCACGGTGGCGAGAACATGGCGCCGCCACTAAGGCACCGTCAGAAGTCGGGCGACGTCGCGATCCGCGTCATCGTCCATGCCAAGCACCGCTTCGAAGGCCATGGCGCGGGCCCAGCTCTTGTTGAGATTTCCGCCAGCAGCCAATGAAATGGATGAGTGGAGGGCCACTATCCAGAGCTTGATTGGTTTCGATGAGGCGGGAGGATCACAGCAGGCAGGCCCGCCACTGCCTCCTCCAACGGCGGCAATGGCCCAAGCCGCTGGCCGCACCGAGGGAGCCATTCCGATGGTGTAGTCCCCTCCATGACAGCCAGTGCAGGGGCCGCAGCCAGCGCCACGTGACCAAGAACCCGACGACGTATTAATGGCTTCTTCTGATCCTCAGGCACGTCGAGACAAGCGACGGGTCCTGGAAGACAGGCGGAGGGAAGACGCACGCGTCACCATCGAGCGATGCCGCGACACCCGCCGCCATTCTGATAGGCGCAATGGCCCCGATGTCGACGAACCCATGACCGGTGGGGGCGGGTACCTGCCTTTTGAGGTTGGGTGCCCCACCTTCACTCGTGAGCTCCGACAAGTCCGTTGGCCATCTGCCCATATGTTCAAACCAGAGATACCAGAAAAGTACGATGGAAGATTGAACCCGGCAGAGTTCTTGAGCGTCTACACCATCGCTGTTCAAGCTGCCGAAGGAAGGGATGAGAGGGTGTTCGCCAACTACTTCCCTTTGGCACTCAAGCCAAACGTGAGGTCGTGGCTGATGCACTTGCCAGAGAACTCCATCTCGACCTAGGCTGATATGTGCCATGAGTTTATTGGCGCCTTCACGGGCGGCCATCAAGAACCAGGGCGGCCCAGCGACTTGCAACTCCTCCCATAGAAGGAAGGAGAGAGTTTGCGGAAGTATATGCAGAGGTTCAGCCGGGTGCACAGGAACATGCCAGACATCCATCCAGCAGCTGTGATAGCTGCGTTCCAGTCCAACGTGCGCAACCACATGATACGTTCCAAAATGAACGTTCGGTTGCCCAAGACTGTGAATGAGCTATACACTCTGGCGGACAAGTGTGCCCGAACAGAGGAGGGGAGGCGACTCCCCGGTGAAGAAGATGGCATCAACGTTGATTCAGAGGACGACGACGACATCACCAATCAGAAGAAGAAGAACAAGAAACGCAACAAGAAGCGCAAGGATAAAGCAGTGATGGTTGTTGAAGGAGCGAGCACTCCTAGTACCGGCAAGAAGGCCAAGACCGAGGCTCCCGGCAAGGAAGTTGCCGCGTGTGCTGACTGCCGGGAAGTCGCGGCTGCCCAGAAGGTTGGGAAGGCTGACGGGCCATACTGCAAGATCCATCAGACTAAGGGACACGATCTTGAAGAGTGTCATCAAGTTGAGCAGCTCGTCAAGAAGCAGAAAGCTGGGTACGAGAAGCGTGACAAAGAGAGAGACCAAGATGGTGCTGGCGGGAAGGGCCGAGGTGGCAGAGGAGGTCGCCCCGGCAAGGCCCCTTAGTATCAAGGGAAACCGGCCAGAGGCCGTGAGAAGAAGGAATGCGATGATGGGAGTGATGAAGGAGACGAAGAGGAAACCAATGAGCAGGAGTTCCAGAAGGCCACTGATGCCCTGTGCATTGATGGAGGTGCGTCCTTGCACTCCTCTCACCGCCAGCTCAAACAGTGGGCACGTGAGGTCAATGCCATGGAGCCGGAGGCAGATTCTCGGAAGCCGCTCAAGTGGTCCCGCACACCCATCATCTTTGATGAAGAGGATCACCCTGACCGCACCACTACGGTAGGATGTTTGCCATTGTTGGTTTCACCAACGATTCGCAACCTCAAAGTCACAAAGATGTTGGTTGACGGCGGGGCCGGGTTGAATCTGATATCTCCCAAGGTCACCAGCAAGCTCCAGATAGCAGATGAAGAGCTCAAGGTTACCGGTACTTTCCAAGGCATCAACGCCGGTAGGAGTCGTCCTATGGGGAAGATCATGAAAGTGTAACTAATCCCCGGGTGGTTTTGGTAATTCATAACAACATATAACTCATTGAACTAATTTCCATTCAAGTTTAATATTTCAGAAAGTTCAATGAATGGCATGGCATGGACTAGAGAGGTGGACCACTCAAAATGCTAAGGATAAAGATTGGCAAAAGCACAAGACTCTTCTTTTCTATTTTAGTGATCCAAGATCACATTGAGTCCATAGGAAAGTCAATACTATTAAAAGGGGATGAGGTGTTTTTTAATGGTCTACTTGCTCAAAGTGCTTGGTGATATTGCTCCAAAACCCTCAGCCACTTTCTCATTTCCACATATGTCCAAAACCCAAAGTCAAACTTGGCCCCACCGATTTGATCTATCCGGCGCCACCGAGTTCATTTGACATAGCCACTGCCAGAAACCCTAGAAAATTCGGTCTCACCGATATGTATCTCGGTCTCACCGAGATGGCCCTGCAAACTCTCTGTTGCCCATTGTAATTATTTCGGTCTCACCGAAATGTGCAATCGGTCTCACCGAGTTTGCTTGACCAACTCTCTATTTGATCTTTGCTGAAATTGGTCCCATCGAGTTCATGCAATCGGTCTCACCGAGATGAGGTTTTGCCCTAGCTCTAGCACATCGGTCCCACCGAGTTGACCATGTCGGTCCCACCGAGATTCCTAACGTTCACATTTTGAATTAAATCGGTCCCACCTCGGTCTGACCGAGTTGGGTCAAATGTGTGTAACGGTTGGATTTTGTGTGGAGGCTATATATACCCCTCCACCCCCTTCTCCATTTGTGAGAGAGCCATCAGAACGTGCCTACACTTCCACTACACATTTTCTGAGAGAGAACCACCTACTCATGTGTTGAGACCAAGACATTCCAATCCTACCACAAGAATCTTGACCTCTAGCCTTCCCCAAGTTGCTTTCCACTCAAATCATCTTTCCACCATAGCAAAATCTGTGAGAGAGAGTTGAGTGTTGGGGAGACTATCATTTGAAGCACAAGAGCAAGGAGTTCATCATCAACACACCATCTATTACCTTTTGGAGAGTGGTGTCTCCTAGATTGGTTAGGTGTCACTTGGGAGCCTCTGACATGTTGTGGAGTTGAACCAAGAAGTTTGTAAGGGCAAGGAGATCGCCTACTTCGTGAAGATCTACCCGAGTAAGGCAAGTCCTTCGTGGGCGATGGCCATGGTGGGATAGACAAGGTTGCTTCTTCGTGGACCCTTCATGGGTGGAGCCCTCCGTGGACTCGCACAACCGTTACCCTTCATGGGTTGAAGTCTCCATCAACGTGGACGTACGATAGCACCACCTATCGGAACCACGCCAAAAATCTCCGTGTCGACATTGTGTTTGCCTTCTCCAAACCCTTCCCTTTACCTTCATATGCAATGCTTTACTTTCTATTGCTACACTCTTAGAATTGCATGTGTAGGTTGATTGCTTGACTTGTACTAGTTGCTAAAATCTGCCAACACTTAAAATTGGGAATAGCCTAGATTTTTATTTGGTCAAGTAGTCTAATCACCCCCCTCTAGATCTACTTTCGATCCTACAACTGGTATCAAAGCTTTGGTCTCCATTTGCCTTGATTTCCATAGCTTTGGTGATCATAGCCTTGGTTTCACAACCTAGGAGAGTATGGCGTCTACCGAGGGAAATTACCACCATAGAGGTCCTTACTTTGATGGTACTAATTTTGCTAGTTGGAAGCATAAGATGAAAATGCATATTCTTGGTCATAACCCTGCCGTTTGGGCTATTGTGCGTATTGGCTTGCAAGGTGAATACTTCGAGGATGGAAGAGAACCGGATCATGAAGCAACCGCGGAAGAATTGAAGATGTTGCAATACAATGCTCAAGCTTGTGATATTCTCTTCAACGGATTGTGCCCCGAAGAATTCAACAAAATCAGTCGCCTTGAGAATGCAAAGGAAATTTGGGATACTTTGGTTGATATGCACGAAGGTACCGAGCCCGTCAAGGAATCCAAACTAGATGCGCTTCAAAGTCAACTTGACAAGTTCAAAATGAAGGATGGTGAAGGAGTCGCTGAAATGTACTCTAGGCTTGCTCTCATCACAAATGAGATTGCCGGCTTAGGAAGTGAAGAGACGACCGACAAATTCATCATCAAGAAGATCCTAAGAGCCTTGGATGGAAAATATGATACCGTGTGCACCTTGATCCAAATGATGCCCAATTACAAAGATCTCAAGCCAACGGAAGTCATTGGTAGAATTGTTGCTCATGAGATGTCACTCAAGGATAAGGAAGAGCTTCACAACAAGTCTAGTGGTGCTTATAAAGCTTCATGTGATGCTCCTACAATATCAAGTGAAAAACAAGTCTTCAATGAAGAATTGAGCTTAATGGTGAAGAACTTCAACAAATTCTACAAGAGTAGAAGCAGAGAGAGAAGTTCCAAGTCAAGGTCCTACAATGACAAAAGATCTTCTAGTCATGATCGCAATTGCTACAATTGTGGAAGACCCGGACACTACTCAAATGAGTGTACGGCTCCCTACAAGAAAAGAGAAGATTCTCCCAAGAGAAGAAGTAAAAGAGAAGAATCACCACCAAGAGAGAGAAGGAGTAGAGATGATCGTTATGAACGAAGACCCTCTCGTAGAAGCAAGGATTCGGAAAGAAAAGACAAGTCATCAAAGAGCTACACAAGACGAAGACATCAAGCTCACATTGGTGAATGGGTATCCGGTTCCGACTCCGACCACTACTCTGAGAGAAGTTATCACTCCGACTCCGAATATACTCAAGATGAAGGTGTTGCCGGTCTTGCACTTGTGTCATCCAACTCCTACGACATATTTGACTCACCAAATGAAGGAATTGGAAGATGCTTCATGGATAAAGGCCCCAAGGTATCACACCCCGAGTATGCTGATTTCAATAGTGATGAAGATGATTTGCTAGGTGATGATGATTTACTTGTTGACAACACTAGTGATGAAAACTAAGATGAAATTGCCATTAATCATGCTAATCAAGATGAAACGAATGACAATGATAAGAAGGAGATTGAGCGTCTAACTAAAGAACTAAACACTCTTAAGTTAGCCCCATGAAACTACTGTAGAGGATCATCAAGTGCTTTTAAAGACTCATGAGAAGCTACGCTTTGAGAAGCTCAATTTAGAGCAAGAGAATGGGTTCTTAAAAGCAATCAATGATGATCTTCAAAAGAAAAGTTCTTCTTACATTGCCAAGTGTTTACTCTTGTCTACTTATATGCCACAAGTAAAATCTAGCAACAAGAGCAAGAAAGATTCTTCTTCTAGTAGTAACAATAATCATGCTAAATCCAATATTGTTGCTTCTAGTAGTTCTCTTGATTCCACTAATGATTCTCTTAGCCAAGTTACACTTGATCAAGAAAATAGCTTATTGAAGGGAATTATAGAGAAAGGTATTTACAAGAGCCTTGCCGGAAGTAAGCAATTTGAGGAAATTGTACGCAAGCAAGGAAGGCACCGGAAGAATCAAGGTGTTGGTTTTGAACGAAAGTTCAATGCCAATGGAGTTGAGTGGGAAGAAGATCAATACCCCAAGACGAAGTTTGTTCCTCAACAAGAGAAGTATGACCACACTTATTTCAAAGGAACACAAGCTCAAGATGATCTTCCACCATAGGACCACAAGCTAAAAGGCAAGGACAAGCTTTAAGAGGAGATTGATGCATTTGAAGAAGCTCCTAAGGCCTTGGTCAAGTGGGTTCCCAAGACTACATCAAGTTCTACTTCATCAAGTACAACTACAACTCCAAGGATTCCCATCAAGTTGATGTGGATCCCAAAGAAGAAGAACTAGAGGGTTCTTAAGGGTGACTCCGCCAACATACTTGTCGGGGCCGGATTTCGGGGACACAAAATCCCAGAAATTAACCCCTCGTGTCACCACCAGCCCCAGGATTACTGTTACTGGTGGACACGTCCTTGTTACAGATTACCAAGCAATTACAAGAATTGGATACAAGACCATAAAGGTCTAAAGATACAACAATGATTCCGGTGATGGATGATGAAAGCGACTCGTGGTTCTCCAACATCGATGGGGCTCCATTTCCACAGGAACGGCTGACCTGGCTAATTCCTATCCCGCGTGGCTGCCATCCTAGGCTCCGCACGGACGTCGCTATGGTATTACTTGTAGAACTCCTGACCTGGCCAAGTAAATAGCCAGGGACAAGCCTGTGAGTACGTTGGAATGTACTCACAAACATCATGAACAAAAGATATACCGAATGCAGCAGATAAAAATATATGATCATGATGAACCGAACTATATGCGTATGCTCATGTTGGACTATATTAAATGCATGCTGACAGGAATTAAATCATGGCATGATAACATATTAGCATGTATGAATAAATGAATATATAAAAATGTTAGTGATAAACAAGGAAAGTTAAAGGAAAAATAAAATAAAATAAATGCCGGTCGGATGTCTAAAGTGACACCACGGTAGGTCTTGAAGAGAAATGCCTAACGGGTATCCACAAGAGTAGTGGCGTGATAGACCGCCTAAGAACTCGAGGGATGCCACGAAGAGGTCTTGAAAAGAAATGCCAGTCGGGTGTCAAAAAGTGACGCCACGGTCGGTCTTGAAAAGAAATGCCAAACGGGTATCCACAAGAGTAGTGGCGTGATAGACCGCCTGAGAACTCGAGGGACGCCACGGAGAGGTCTTGAAAATAAAACCGAATGCCCGGGATAGTCTAGCCAGCCCCTGAGACACTCAGGAAAATAAAATAAGAGAAACGGGTTAGTCCACAAGAATATGCATAACCACAATAATATTAATATGCATAGCAAAATATTCATGGTAGCATCAGGGTGACAATAATAATCCTGTAAAATAATTCAGGCTCAATTTAATTATTTCCTCCGAAGACCGACACTAAGACCGACACTTGACCAACCCAGACTGTAGTCCTTAACCGCGGACACGGCTATTCGAATAGGTTTAAACTCTGCAGAGGGTGTACTCTTTACCCACAAGTATAGGATTTCTTTAGCCAACACCAAGACGCTGGCTAATTCGCATTAGGGCCTTTGGGCTGAAAACACACCCAACCAGCACACACCAGAATAACCGTCTGGATGCCAGGAATCACCCAAAGCATCGTTCCAGAAAAACTCTAAGTAGAGGAGACAACAATCTCGAATAGCATGGGATCACTATTAATACACGCAGATTCCAAGGGGGGACCCCCTCTGGCTACAACCAGTAACACCCATGCCCCCTGACCCGATGACAGGATTTAGTCCATGGCCATGGAAACCCTCATCGTGGCCCTCTATGTGGTGTGTACCCGG
Source organism: Thinopyrum elongatum (assembly GCA_011799875.1). Classification (NCBI taxonomy): domain Eukaryota; kingdom Viridiplantae; phylum Streptophyta; class Magnoliopsida; order Poales; family Poaceae; genus Thinopyrum; species Thinopyrum elongatum. Next base: position 437,416,860 of record CM022300.1, read on the forward strand.
ACAGGGGTTAACAACTTACTAAGCCGTACCTTCCTTGCGGAAAGACCCGTGGCAGCACAAAACAAGTATGGGGGTTAACGGAACAAGACTCGATCTACGGTCGACTCAGGAGGTTAAGTTTTCCTGCAGTGGTTAGCACCATATATTCCTTGGTGATACCCAACAGCATCACCACCCGGCATGTCCCAACATGCCCTCACTGATCATTCTCGTCGCAACGAGGTTTCAGTCTCACGGTCACCTTTCTCGTGACTGATTCTTTCCTGCAGATTAGTCCGGACCAGCATAGGTATATGGGAATAACCATGCTCACTCATACCTCATTTTAAATGAAGACATAATATTATCAAGGGACCATGCATGCATAACTAGCCATATGCAAGTTTTATTGGAAAATCAACATATTCATAGTTCCACTATTCATGCAATTAATCAACCATGCATCCACCATATCAATTGTTTAAGATGCTTGCCTTAAGTATGCAGAAGGATTGGGGGCACTCCAAAAGTTTGAAATATTTATCTCCCCTCCATTTCCTATTTCCAAAAATATTTAAATCACCACATATTTCTAAAACAGTACTAAAAAGTGTTTCAAATATTTTTGAAATAAACACTAAAATAAACTAGATGAAAAATGAAAAATAACAGAAAAAGAATCAATTTATTTGGAGTCCAGATGATTTACTTAGAGTATTTCTAATCTGGAATAAACAAAGAAAAGGGACTATTTAATAGATCCAGTAGGAACAAGGCTTAGGAAAAATGTTCACTGAAGCTAGTTAAATGGAGAATGATTTTAGAAGTATTTAGAAATTTGAATCATAACATTTGGTGTCGAAAGGACTGCTATAGGAATATTTGAAATATACTGAAAAAGAGAAGAGACAGGAGTTGAGGTGCGCCCTGGGCGCTGATTAGCCGTAAAGCGCTACTGGGCCGGGCCCAGCCGATCGGCTGCGCGGAAGGTTGCGACGTCGAAAGTGTATTTGGAAAATATGCTTTCACTTATGCCACACTGGCGTGGCCTGGTCACTGACAGTGGGCCCGCCTGGCCCACTGGTCAGATTTGACCAGTCGTTGTGCGCGCGCGTCCTCCACGGCAGAGCAGGGGCGGCGCTCCGGCGACCGGCGTCGGCGATTAGAGGCGCCCCTCGGCGAGCTGAGCTCACCATCAAGCTCAGGAGGCCTAGGAGGTCCCTCCGATGGGCGAGATGGCCGACAGGGAGGACGGAGCTGCCGGCGACGAGCTCACCCGAGAAACTCCGGCGGAGCTCAAAAGATGGCTTCCGTCCACGGTGCTTGTCCGGGAAAATTGGAGGTGGGGATGGGTTTATGGGTGCTCTAGAGGGATAATGGTGAAGAAATCGGGGAGGGGGAAGCTCTGGAGAGGTGGGGAGCTTCGAGGCGAGGGCGGTGGCAATAGCTACAGGAGATGGGGAAGATGGCCATCCCCGGCCGCGAGGTTGCCCTGGGTGGCTTGCAGAGGAGGGATGTGGCATGCTCCATGTCCAGGGCGAGCTTGGGTGGCTTATATAGGCGGGAGCGACGCGGGTCCGTGGCTTCCCGAAGAAGTCTCAACGGCGGCAGCCATTCATGGCACCGTTGAGGTAGCTGGCGAGGTCGGCGGGGTCAGTGGAGGTCGGTAGGGGCGGCAGGTGGTCGGTGGGGTGAATGAATGAGCCTTGGCCGTTGACATTTACGCGGGCAGAGACGTGGCATGGAGGGACTCGTCGGGCGGCGCATTTGGTTGCCGTGGACGGCGGAGGGCGGCGCTAACGGACGGGGGAGAATGTCGGCGAGGCTCTGGGGTGGCTTGCTGATCCAGGGGGGAGGATTTGGATGAGCGGTTGGGTAGCAGTGAGGGCAGCACACGGCGGTGCCGACGCCTGCAATCATGGCGCTCCGAGCGCGCTCTTGACATGCACAAAAGGTGCTCGACGATTTGCTAATGGCATCCATAGTGATCCATACAAGTTGATCTTTGGTTGGTTGATGCTCCTGGAGATGGCAAGGCTGGTGGACATGCTACTTTGGCCAGAGGAGGAAGATCCTAATGTAGTTTAAAGAGGTTGCCAAATTCTGTCATGCTCATGATGTGCTCGACAGAATGCTAGTGCCATTTACAAGATTCCTATGAAAGTGATATTTGGCAGAATGGTGTCTCATTATTTGAAAAAGATGATGGTGGAGTTAGTTCGTGAAAATAGAAAACTTGCTAGTGCAAGTTTTACAAAACTTCAGTACTGGACAGAAACTAAAGGGGTATATTTGGTGGTCTTGCAAGATGAGATTAAGGCTGCCCTTATGGACTTAAGGGTTTGGTTGGAAGGACTAAAATATGGAAAAGTTTCAGAATTTTTGGAGCAAGGAATAATGGGGCTGTAGTTATAACCTAGAAAATGGACAGAATGGAAAAGAGGAAGGTTCACTCAAAATTTTCAAAACACCAAGTTGGGTTTTTGCATAAATGTGATATATAGGCGTCACATGACCTCTCATAAGTTTTGTGGAATATTATGATAATTATTTAAAAAGGGTGTAGTGCAACAGAGGCAATTAAAGTACTGAAAATGCCTTTAAAAGAACTATCTTGGGCAAAATTTTATTATGAAAATAATTCCTACTGTTATTATAATATAAACAAAATGATTTAAGAAAACTACCGGAGCCCACAATATTATTTCCAAAAGAAAATTCCTATATGGAGGGAAGAATTTTGAAAGTCAGAAACAGAAAAGGCTCAAAAATTATTAAAGGACTTATTATAAATCAAAATTTTATTTTCTGGCCAAATTTTACTTAATAAAAATATGATTAAATTTTTGGGGTGTTACAAACTCTACCCCCCTTAAGAAAATCTCGTCCTCGAGATTTGTTAAGGGCGGAAGAATTAAATGCAAATCACAACTATTAAGCAGTCCTACATAAGGTAACAACACAAAAGGGATATCATTCAATCAAGCACTACAAACATACACATGATCGTCTATGACACATCGGTGGAATCTACAGGGTAACAGGGTTACTAAGGGCTCGATAACTACTCTGGCGGACTCAGTCCACTTCGTCAACATCTAGACGGGCGTGTCTCACGGACGTCGAGGCCTCTCCGGGGGCTTCAATGTCGGAGTTGGCTGGAGTGGAATGAGGAGCTACCGGGTTGGGGTAGCGATGATGACCCACGCGGGGTGTAGTGGCTACAGTCTCATTGGAGAAAATCCCCAAGAGACGATGAAGTTCATCCGGGGAAACAAATGCATTGCTCGGGTGGGCAACAGGGGCAGACCTCGGGGGCTCAACTAGCATCCCAAGCAGCACTACCGGGGTGTCGGTGTCGGGTGCAGCTTCACTCCTCCCCGGGGTTAGGATAGCAAGCGTCCTGCGGGTGGCAATCAGATTAAGGGTGACCTGATCGAAGAGTGCCTCTTGCGCTCTCAGGTAGCGCACCAGATGCACTAGGGCAGGATCCGTCTCATGGTCTCCATTGGCGACTTGGGTCGGGCTACCATAGCTTTCACGACTAGGGTAGTAGTAGAAAGAGCAGCAGTTAACCCTCGGCAATAGGTGCCGGAGTTGAACTATAGCTTCTCGGGCTGCAAGCTGGATGGCTTGGGGCTCGTTGGAAGTCGTCCTTCCGGTGAACCGGTAGGGGCGTTCTGACATGATGCTCCTTCTGTAGATGTGCACCGTGGCCCAAAAGTGATGGATGGAATCACTTGTGTGCTCTTGGTACACGACATACTCCGGTGGCTCTTCCATGCCAAAAGCTCGCCGAGTGAGATTGGAGAGGATGGCTACAAAGCCTTCAAGCTCGGCTGCAGTGGTCTCGTTGTGGACGATGGGGCCAGGCATCTTGATGGTTGGATATCGAACTGAGAGTGACGCTGTGATGTGCTGAGTTGGGTGAGGCTTCCTTTATAAGCCCACAGAGTCTTCCATCGCACGCTTGCGGATGGGACAACTCAGGTGTCGGCAATAGGCACACGGCCTACGGACTAGGTTGATAGGTTGGGCACCGACTGTCAAAAAGATGTCGGCTGGCCACTGTGTAGTTATCGGATAGGATGGGATTGACTGTGGGCAGGAAAGGATGGAAATGGTGTGGAAACCTAGAGATAGTGACCAGGCTAAGATAGGTTTAGCCAATGGTCAGCCTGGCTCTGATACCAAGGCTGTCGAGGCCGGATTTCAGGGACACAAAATCTCAGAAATTAACCCCTCGTGTCACCACCAGCCCCAGGATTACTATTACTGGTGGACACGTCCTTGTTACAGATTACCAAGCAATTACAAGAATTGGATACAAGACCATAAAGGTCTAATGATACAACAATGATTCTTGTGATGGATGACGGAAGCGACTCGTGGTTCTCCAACGTCGATGGGGCTCCATTTCCACAGGAACGGCTGACCTGGATAATTCCTATCCCGCGTGGCTGCCATCCTAGGCTCCGCATGGACGTCGCTGTGGTATTCCTTGTAGAACTCCTGACCTGGCCAAGTAAATAGCCAGGGACAAGCCTGTGAGTACATTGGAATGTACTCGTAAACATCATGAACAAAAGATATACCGAGTGCAGCAGATAAAAATATATGATCATGATGAACCGAACTATATGTGTATGCTCATGCTGGACTATATTAAATGCATGCTGACAGGAATTAAATCATGGCATGATAACATATTAGCATGTACAAATAAATGAAAATATAAAAATGTTAGTGATAAACAAGGAAAGTTAAAGGAAAAATAAAATAAAAGAAATGTCGGTCGGATGTCTAAAGTGACACCACAGTAGGTCTTGAAGAGAAATGCCTAACGGGTATCCACAAGAGTAGTGGCGTGATAGACCGCCTGAGAACTCGAGGGACGCCACGAAGAGGTCTTGAAAAGAAATGCCAGTCGGGTGTAAAAAAGTGACGGCACGGTCGGTCTTGAAAAGAAATGCCAATCGGGTATCCACAAGAGTAGTGGCGTGATAGACTGCCTGAGAACTCGAGGGACGCCACGGAGAGGTCTTGAAAATAAAACCGAATGCCCGGGGTAGTCTAGCCAGCCCCTGAGACACTCAGGAAAATAAAATAAGAGAAACGGGTTAGTCCACAATAATATGCATAACCACAATAATATTAATATGCATAGCAAAATATTCATGGTAGCATCAGGGTGACAATAATTATCCTGTAAAATAATTCAGGCTCAATTTAATTATTTCCTCCGAAGATCGACACTAAGACCGACACTTGACCAACCCAGACTGTAGTCCTTAACCGTGGACACGGCTATTCGAATAGGTTTAAACTCTGCAGAGGGTGTATTTTTTACCCACAAGTATAGGATTTCTTTAGCCAACACCGAGACACTGCCTAATTCCCATTACGGCCTTTGGGCTGAAAACACACCTAACCAGCACACACCAGAATAACCATCTGGATGCCTGGAATCACCCAAAGCATCATTCCAGAAAAACTCTAAGTCGGGGAGACAACAATCTCGAATAGCATGGGATCACTATTAATACGCGCGGATTCCAAGGGGGGACCCCCTCTCGGCTACAACCGGTAACACCCATGCCCCCTGACCCGATGACAGGATTTAGTCCATGGCCGTGGAAACCCTCATCATGGCCCTCTATGTGGTGTGTACCCGGACAATGGTTAACAACTTAGTAAGACGTACCTTCCTTGCGGAAGGACCCGTGGCAGCACGAAACAAGTATGGGGGTTACCGGAACAAGACTCGATCTATGGTCGACTCAGGAGGTTAAGTTTTCCTGCAGTGGTTAGCACCAATTGCAGTGGAGCCATTCTTGCAATGGCTCGTGAATGACTTTCAAGCACGGGCGAGTAACTGCCAATTCACTCTTCCCACCACGCCCCTATCCTCGGCCACATATGTTGCATGCATTGAGTCGGGTAGGTAACGGAGGCGCGTGGTGCGGGAGGTTGTTAAGGCAGGGGCCTAGTATTCATGGATTGGTGGAGGAGGATGGTGGTCACCCATCGATGGATCAGCCCCATGCTTGCTTATAAAAAGGGGGCAGGGGGGAAGCAGAAGTGCTCATCCCTGCTTTTTCTTTCGCCCTTTTCTTCTCTTTTCTCGCAATGTTGAGAGAAAAAGACCGAGGCCGAGCCTCGGGCTCGAGCTTGAGGTCAGCGATGCCGGAAGCTTGTGAAGGAGCTTGGGGAGTGAGCCTGGTCCGTAGTAAAAAGGGGCGTGGCGGATATGCCACCCACAGTGCGGGAGGTGCCAAGTCCTTCTATCGCGGGGGCGTGTTTGTCCCCTCCTCCCGAGTGCTGAAGTTCTCGGTGGCTCCTGCGCCCGTCAGGGGTGCAGCGCTCGGGTCCCTTGGTAATCCCGGTATCGCCCCCCTTGGTGAAGTCAGGGCAAACATTGAAGACGGCGGCATTTTCCTGCCCGCCAAGGTGGGGAGCGACGCCCCTCGCGCGCCTCGGACGCCGCCGCTGCCTGCAGCTTCTCCGGGGGAGGCAACGGCTCATGGAGCCGGCGCCCCCTGGAGCGGTGGTGATGGAGAAAGATCGAGGGAAGACGGAGAAGGCGGGTGGTAGGGCGTCAGGTCGGAGTACGATGGCACCGACACCTTCGTCTCGTATTGCCGACCTGGTGCCTCGCCTTTCCGCTCTTCCCCTCCCTCCCCGGCACCATCATCACCGGCCTCTTGGTTGTCGGGGAGAGGGCCGCTCTCTTGGTGCCTTTGCCTCCTTCAGCAGTCTTCCAGGTGAGCCTCGGCGGTTTTCCCCGCCGGTGCTTTTTGTTGGAGCTTCTATTTGGCCCTGGAGGTGGTGACCAGGGCACCGCCGGGCTGCTCCTTCTGCCCCCTCCTTCGCAGCCTCGCCACTCTCGATCTTGTCAGACTGCGCCTGGCAGGTCCTGACGAGGTCGAGCAGGGCGTCTTGCTCAGGCACCCCTTTTGCCCCCTTCCTCTTCCACCGCAGTGCCTAAGAGGAGAAGGACAAGAAAGGGATTACGGGGCACTTATCTTTTTTCAACCTAAAATCTGTAGGCACTTGCCAAACTTTAGTTCAAATTATGTAATCTCTTTTATCCATGTTTGTGTTCTATAAGGTCTGTACTTGTTGATTAGCATATTAATGAAAAAGATAAACCTTGCCGGGGACTTGTGCATGTAACATGTCCATGCAGAGGTAGAATGCCTCTATACGCTCAAGTAAACAAGTTTTTCCCGGTAGGCTATCTTGCCGGTACCCTCAGTTTGCTGCCGCGGAACTAGGCTTGCCGGGCCCAAACCGTATAGAGGGACCAGCCCCTTGCCAACTTTCTCGTCAAAGGCCACTACAACCACCCCGACCGAAGCAACGTTCGAGTCAAGGGATGGGAGCACCTAAGTTTTGAAAGTGGTGAGGTTCCCCTATGCACAAGTTTTTGCTTACAGAACGTGTATGGATAAAAGAGAGAACTTATCTGTTTGGGCTTGCCGGGGATCGCAATGTAGGCTTGTCTTCTCTTCTCCTCTTCGGGGTCGAATCCACGGTAGGAGCCCGCAGTTTGATGCAGATGAAAATGATGCCTCATGCGATCTTATCTACATGAACATGCAATGCTCATGATATGCTTATGCATGCATGCAACTTGTCGGGGCCCCCAGCGCTTCATTTATTTCTTTGTTGCTCAGGGTCTGCGCCTGGCTTTGTACAAGGGGTTACATGCAATAGAGGCAAGGCCTGTACAAAAGGGTGGCTGCCGGGCAGGGCCCGACAGCCGCGCCTTACGGGTAGAACTTGCGGAGATGCTCAATATTCCATGAGTTTTGCAATTGAATGCCATCTCCGGTCTCTAGACGGACTGCGCTAGGTCTGGTGACTTGTACTACCCGGTAAGGGCCTTCCCACTTGGGCGTCAACTTGTTTGCACCCTTGGCGGACTGAACACGCCTAAGGACAAGGTCGCCTTCCTCAAAACACTGGGCATGAACCCTGCGACTGTGATAGCGACGCATGGCTTGCTGATAGCGTGTGGCACGCGTAGCAGCCCGGAGACGGTTCTCCTCGAGTAGCACAGCGTCGTCACGCCGGTGCTGATCTTGCGCTACTTCATCATAGGCAAGTACTCGAGGTGACCCGTAAATGAGTTCCGTGGGGATAACTGCTTCTGCCCCATAGACTAGGGAGAAGGGAGTCTGCCCGGTAGCTCGATTTGGTGTCATTGTGAGGGACCAAAGAACCACCGGCAGCTCATCGGTCCACCGGCTGCCACACTTCTGCAGCTTATCAAATGTTCTCGTCTTGAGTCCTCGCAACACTTCAGCATTCGCCCTCTCAGCTTGTCCGTTGCTCCTTGGGTGAGCCACAGAGGCGAACGAGATTTTGCTTCCGAGGGCATGAACGTATTGCACGAAGGCGCGACTCGTGAACTGGGTGCCATTGTCAGTGATGATCCGGGCAGGAACTCCAAAGCGGCACACTAATCCTTTCAAGAACTTGATAGCTGACTGAGCAGTCACCTTTCTCACGGGCTCTACTTCCGGCCACTTTGTAAACTTGTCGATTGCAACGAACAAAAATTCAAAGCCCCTGGCAGCTCGGGGGAAAGGGCCGAGGATATCGAGCCCCCAGACCGAAAATGGCCATGATAAAGGGATTGTCTGAAGAGCTTGCGCAGGCAGGTGGATATTCTTGGAATGGAACTGGCAGGCTTCATACTTGGTGACAAGCTCGACCGCATCTTGGAGGGCTGTGGGCCAATAGAATCCTTGCCGGAAAGCTTTCCCAACTAACGCCCTTGATCCAATGTGGGAGCCGCACATACCCTTGTGTATCTTCGCCAGCAGTTCCTTTCCTCCTTCCTGGCAAATGCACTTCAATTTCACACCGTTGGGCCTTCTTCTGTACAGCGTGTCGTCAACGAACTGATACATACTGGCCCTCTGGGCTACTCTTTCAGCTTCTTCTTGCTCTTCGGGAAGTTCTCTAGTTTGGAGGAAATGGACTATGTGTCGTGCCCAAGGCGGGGCCTGTGGCTCGGCAACGAGGACTAACGGTACCTCCTCATTCGTGAGAGTGCAATCCTTGACCGCGGGGACCGGTGGCCTGGCAGGAGGATGCAGCTCAGCGATCGAAGGGGAGTTGTGCCCGACAAGCTTTCTGCCAGGATCCTCGGAAGGTTCTACCGGGAGAGGCTTGCCGGAGTCCAGTTTCCTCCTCTTTTTGGCCATTGTTGCAGGGGATACGGAGGCCTGAGTCAGATGGAGAACAAAAGTTCCTGGTTCCACAGGGAGCTTTTGCGCAGCGCACTTCGACAGATGATCAGCAATGCTGTTTTTCGCATGGGGTACGTGCTCTGTTTGCAATCTGTCAAAGCGCTCCTCCAACTTTCTCACTTCCTCAACGTATGCCTCCATCAATGGACTTTGGTAATCCTTGTTGACTTGTCTCACCACAAGTTGTGAATCTCCACGGATGATCAGCTTCTTGATCCCCAGTTCTGTTGCAATTTTGAGCCCGGCAAGGAGCCCTTCATACTTAGCTGTATTGTTGGTAGCCTCCTCCTGGGGAAAATGCATCTGGACGACGTACTTCAAGTGCTCTCCAGTGGGAGCAACGAGAAGCACGCCAACCCCTGCACCTTGTAAGGAGATGGCACCATCGAAATACATGATCCATTCTTGGGGCGCTTCCTTGCCGGGAATAACTGTCTCCAACACTTCTTCATCTAGAGTTCGCGTCCATTCTGCAATAAACTCTGCCAATGCTCTGCTCTGAATAGTTGATGTGCTTTCAAACTTCAAACCAAAGCTGGATAACTCCAAAGCCCACTCCACTATCCTGCCGGTAGCCTCAGGGTTTCGGAGTATTCATTGCAAAGGGAAACAGGTGACAACTGTGATCTCGTGGGCTTGGAAGTAGTGGCGCAGTTTCCTTGAGGCCATGGTAAGGCCAAAAATCAACTTTTGCATGCCAGAGTACCTGGATCTAGCCCCCTGCAAAAGGGAGCCGACGAAGTATACTGGGTGATGCACCACTTTCTTCCTTGTCATGACCAGAGAACCGCTTCCGCCGCTTTGCTCTTCTCCATCCTGATCTGCACCTGACCTTGCCGGGGTGTGCTCACTTTCCTCCCCGGAAGGGATACCAGCTGTGTCTGCTGCTTCATTCACTTCCCGCTGCGTCACCAGTGCTACGCTGACCACTTGATTAGTTGCCGCCAAGTATAGCAGCAACGGCTCTTGTGGCTTGGGAGCAACCAAAGTGGGCACAGAGGAAAGGTAGGCCTTTAAATCTTGTAGTGCAGCGTCTGCCTCTGGGGTCCACTCCATGGGTCTTGCCTTCTTCAAAATTTTGAAGAACGGCAGAGCTCGCTCGGCAGACTTGGAAATGAATCTGCTAAGCATGGCAACACATCCAGTTAAACGCCTCACGTCCTTAACTGTCTTGGGTGCTTGAATCTGCTCGATAGCCTTGATCTTGTCGGGGTTGGCCTCTATCCCCCAGTGGGACACAAAGAAGCCAAGTAGCTTGCCGGAAGTGATGCCAAACACGCACTTCTTCGGGTTTAGCTTCAAATTGATCTTGCGCAGATTTGCAAATGTCTCTTCTAAATCCTGAATGAGGGTTGATTTGTTCTTGGTCTTGACCACAATGTCATCCATATAAGCTTCAATGTTTCTATGCAACTATGACTCGAAACCAACCTGGACTGCTCTTACAAAGGTGGACCCGGCACTCTTCAACCCGAAAGGCATCCGCACAAAGCAGTATGTGCCACATGGGGTGATGAACGCGGTCTTCTCTTCGTCTTCCTTGGACATGAAGATCTAATAATATCCAGAGTAGGCATCCAGAAAGAAAAGCAGGTCACACCTCGAGGTGGAATCCACAATCTGGTCGATGCGTGGCAAGGGAAATGGATCCTTTGGGCATGCCTTGTTCAGATCCGTAAAATCTATTCATAGCCTCCACTTCCCATTAGCCTTGCATACCACCACAGGATTTGCTAACCACGTTGGATGCAACACTCCTCTAACTAGACCAGCTGCCTCAAGTTTCTTGATCTCCTCGGCAATAAAATGTTGCCGCTCCAAAGCTTGCTTCCGGACCTTTTGCTTGACGGGCCGGGCATGTGGGCGGATAGCAAGGTGGTGCTCGATTACCTCCCTGGGAACACCGTGGATGTCAGATGGTTGCCAGGAAAACACATCGACATTCGCCCGCAGGAAGGCAACGAGCGTGATTTCCTATTTGTCATCGAGGGTGGCGCTGATAGTGAAAGTACCATCAGCGCCAGCCAGCCCTGCCGGGACCTTTTTCACAGCGGGTGCGGCAGTCTTGGATCTCTTGCTATTGGAACTCTCTGGCAAGTCATCAACAGGCGCAGCGTACTCCGAAGAGGCATGCTTCCCGAATTCCTTGCTGGTGTCCCTACTAGCCTTCTTCTTTCCATTACTTTCCTTGGTGGGAATTGCGGCTTCAGTGGCCTCTGTCGCGACTGCTTCTCGGTACATCTTGTCCACGCAAATAATTGCGTCCTTCTCATCTAACGGAATGGAAATGACGCCCACCAGTCCTGGCATATTCAAGGTGTTGTAGGCATAGTGGGATGCCACGATGAACTTGGCCAGAGCTGGGTGACCAAGGATTCCATTGTATGGTAGGGGGAGGTCAACCATATCAAACACGATCTTCTCAGTCCGGTAGTTCAACTCTCCCCCAAATGTCACCGGCAACGTGATTTTCCCCTTAGGATGACTCCTGCCGGGGTTGATCCCTTGAAACGTACCAGTAACCTTGAGCTCTTCCTCTGCTATCTGGAGTTTGCTGATGACCTTTGGAGAAATCAGATTCAACCCGGCCCGCCGTCAACCAACATCTTTGTGACCTTGAGGTTGCGGATCGTTAGTGATACCAACAACAGCAAGCACCCTACCGTAGTGGTGCGATCAGGGTGGTCCTCTTCGTCAAAGATGATGGGTGTGTGGGACCACTTGAGCGGCCTTCGAGAGTCTGCCACTGGCTCCACGGCATTGACTTCACGCGCCCACCGTTTAAGTTGGCGGTGGGAGGAGTGCAAAGATGTACCCCCGTCAATGCACAGGGCGTCAGTGGCTTTTTGGAATTCCTGCTCGCTGGTTTCCTCTTCATCTCCTCCATCACTCTCATCGTTGCAATCCTCCTTCTCATGGCCTCTGGCGGGTTTCCCTTGATTATGAGGAGCCTTGCCGGGGCGGCTTGCTCCACCACCCCGGCCCTTTCCGCCAGCGTCATTCTGACCTTTCTCTTTATCCCGCTTCTCATACTTAGCCCTCTGCTTTTTGACGAGCTGCTCGACCTAATAACACTCCTGGAGATCACGACCCTTGGTCCGATGGATCTTACAGTACGGGCCATCACCTTTCCCAGCCTTCTCAGCAGTCGCGGCCTCCCGGCAATCAGTGCACGTGGCAACTTCCTTGTCGGGTACCTCTGCTTTGGCCTTCTTGCCGGTACTAGGCATGCCCAATCCCTCAACGGTCACCACTGCCTTATCCTTGTGCCTTTTGTTTTGCTTCTTGTTCTTCTTCTTCTGACTGGTGGCCTCGTCATCATCCTCTGAATCGATGTCGATGCCACCCTCTTCTCCAGGGAGCTTCCTCCCTTCCTCTATTCGAGCACACTTATCCACCAGAGTGTAAAGCTCCTTCACAGTCTTGGGCAATCTAACATTCATCTTGGAGTGTATCTGATGATTGCGCACGTTGGACTGGAACGCAGCTATCACAGCTGCCGGGTGGATGTCTGAAATATTCCTGTGGACTCGGCTGAACCTCTGCATGTATTTCCGTAGGCTCTCTCATTCCTTCTACGGGAGAAGCTGCAAGTCGCTGGGCTGCCCTGGTTCTTGATGGCCGCCCGTGAAGGCGCCAACAAACTCATGGCACGGGTCAGCCCAGGTCGAAATGGAGTTCTACGGCAGGTGCATCAGCCAAGACCTCACATTTGTCTTGAGTGCCAAAGGGAAGTAGTTGGCGAATACCTTCTCATCTCTTCCCCCGGCAGCTTGAACAGCGATGGTGTAGATGCTCAAGAACTCTGCCGGGTTCAGTCTCCCGTCATACTTCTCTAGTATCTCTGGCTTGAACGTGCGAGCGGATGGCCAACGGACTTGCCGCAGCTCGCGGGTGAAGGCAGGGCACCCAGCCTCGAAAGGCAGGTACCCGCCTTCAGTGGGTGCGGACTCATCAACGTCGGGGCCATCGCGCCTATCGGACTAGCGTCGAGCGTCGCGGCGTTCTCGATGGTGACGCGCGCGCCTTCCCCTTGCCTGTCCTCCAGGGCTCTCCGTTGGCCTCGACGCGCTTGAGGGTCGGATGAAGCCATTGAAATGCTGTCAGGTTCTTGGTTGCGCGGCTCCCGCGCTGGCTGTCGCGGAGGGGATTGCACCGTAGGAGTGGCCCCATCCGCATGGCCAGCATCGTGGGCCGTTGTCGCTGCCTGGGGAGGCCATGGCGGGCCAGCCCGCTGTGATCCTCCCGTCTCGGCGAAGCCAATCAGAATCTGAATGGTGGCTCTCCACTCATCCATTTGATCGGCTGCCGGCAGAAATTTCAACAGCAGCTGAGCCCGCGCCATGGCCTCCGAAGCGGTGCTTGGCATGGATGTTGATGAAGACCGTAACGTCGCCCGGCTCCTGATGGTGCTGGTAGCGGTCGCGCTGTGCTCTTGTCCTCGCGAGTTAGCCGCCTGGATGGCGTGGTGACGAGGTGGAGGCGCTTGAGGGCCAGCGGCTCCGTTTAGCGCAGCGGCTGGGTTGGCTCGTTCTGGGGGAGGCGCATGCTCTGCGGTCGCACCCGCGGCGGGAGCGGTCGGGGAGTTGCGATTTCCCCCAGAGCGAGTACCCCTGCTATGGCTGTGCTCCTCGGCCGGACGGAGAGGTTTGGACAGAGTGATCTCTCCTCCCGTACCTCGTGGGGCGCGGCCGCTGGGATGTTGTTGGTGCTGTCCTTCTCCGGTGCCTCCTGCTCCTGCTTCGACCGCAGGAGAGGTGGTGACGACGCCGCCTGCGCCGACCATGTCCCCTGTAGCGTCCACACCTCCAAGTGTCCCAGTATGTCACGAAGTCCCATCTATATCATGTACACGTACGTACAACCACGCTGCAAGAAAGTAAATACGGCTACGTACGTACATACGTGCGGGGTCTCGAATGCGTACATCAATGTCGTCCTGTTCATCAGCAGCCAACCGGCTGGGTCGCAACGGAGGAAACAACGTCGTGTTCATCGGGAGGCAACCGACTGGGTCGGAATACATCGTGTTCATTGGGAGCCAACCGGCTTGGACGGAACAGCCGAAACGAGGTCTGGCATACCGCAGAACGGAGGAAACGGCCTTCTGTTCGACCGCGTACGGTCGAAATGGGGTACTGTTCATCAGGAAGGGTCTGGCGTACCGAAAAACGGAGGAAACGGACTTCTGTTCGAGGGCCTACGGTCGAAACGGGGCCCTGTTGATCGGTAGGGGTCTGGCGTACCGCAAAACTGAGGAAATGGACTTCTGTTGGAGCGCCTACGATCGAAACGGGGTCCTGTTCATCCACCATCTACTACCTCGCTCCAGCCTCCACGGGCTACTGGTCATCCACCGTCGACTTCCTCCAGCCTCCACCAGACACTGTTCATCCACGGGGCTACTGTTCATCCAGCCTCCACCGGCTACTGTTCATAGAGCCTCCACGGGGTCCTATTCATCCAGCCCCAACCGGCTGGGGTGCGGCGGCCTCCTTGGGGTCCTGTTCATCCAGCGGCAATGACCTACTACCACGGGGTCCTGTTCATCCAACCCCTACCATTTACTGTTCATCCACAGCCAACCAACCGGCTCGACTCACCGTGTCTCGACTCGTTCTACGTACCGCGCGCATGGTAGCAACAGTCACAATTCATTGAGAGGCAACCCAACACCGGCTGGCTACGTCTCGCATGGGGGATCTATCGGCTTCAGTAAGCAGCAGGAGTGATCGATCGCTCGGGTTCAGTTAGCAGCAGCTGCGAAGGAATCGCTCGGGTTCAGTCAGCAGCGAATGAATCGCTCGGGTTCAGTTAACAGCCAAGGGATCGATCACTCGGGTTCAGTAACATAGCTAGTGCGATCGCTCGGGTTCAGTTAGCCAACGCCTCGCACACACGCGCGTACACGAGAGAAACACGCAAACCTCCGTGCATCGCTCGGCCCTGACCACCCACCGTAACCGGGAACTCCGCAATATTTTCCTCGCCCTCGCTTCTACCATGATTTTTTCTGTCATGGACGGCCCAAAGAATGTCATGCAGGTGCGTCTCCGGCCCGCCCAGGACGAAAAACCCATTTTCTTTCATGAATTTTTGTCATAGAAGTAGGAGCCTACCACATCTATGATGATACGTGTTTTTGTCACAATTATCGTCATAGAAGTGTCATAAGCATGACAGATTTTTTTTTCGTTCGGGCCAAAATGTCACGGATGTGTCTTTTTTTGTAGTGAGCGGAACTGCCCCAAATACTTGGCGGATAAGAAGGATGGCAAAGTGAACAAAGTTATATTTGATATACATGTTATTGATGTGTTCCTTACTAATGCTCATAGTAGCGCCTGGGTATTTGATACTGGTTCGGTTGCTCATATTTGTAACTCGAAACAGGAGCTGCGGAATAAATGAAGATTGGCTAAGGACGAGGTGACGATGCACGCAGGGAATGGTTCCAAAGTCGATGTGATCGCCGTCGGCACGCTACCTCTACATCTACCTTCGGGATTAGTTTTAGACCTCAATAATTGTTATTTGGTGCCAGCGTTAAGCATGAACATTATATTTGGATCTTGTTTAATGCGAGACAGTTATTCATTTAAGTCAGAGAATAATGGTTGTTCTATTGATACGAGTAATATCTTTTATGGTCATGCACCATTGATGAATGATCTATTCTTGTTGAATCTCGATCGTAGTGATACACATATTCATAATATTGATGCCAAAAGATGCAAAGTTGATAATGATAGTGCAACATACTTGTGGCACTACCGTTTAGGGTCATATTGGTGTAAAGTGCATGTAGAAATTCCATACGGATGGACTTTTGGAATCACTTGATTATGAATCATTTGATACTTGCGAACCATGCCTCATGGGTAAGATGACTAAAGCTCCGTTCTCCGGAACAAATGGAGCGAGCTAATGACTTATTGGAAATAATACATACCGACGTATGCGGTCCGATGAGTGTTGAGGCACGCGGCGGGTATAGTTATTTTCTGACCTTCACAGATGATTTGAGTAGGTATGGATATATCTACTTGATGAAACACAAGTATGAAACATTTGAAAAGTTCAAGGAATTTCAGAGTGAAGTGGAGAATCATCGTAACAAGAAAATAAAGTTTCTACGATCTGATCGTAGAGGCGAATATTTGAGTTACGAGTTTGGCCTTCATTTAAAACAATGTGGAATTGTTTCACAACTCACGCCACCTGGAACACCACAGCGTAATGGTGTGTCCGAACGTCATAACCGTACTTTATTAGATATGGTGCATTCTATGATGTCTCTTACCGATTTGCCTTTATCATTTTGGGGTTATGCATTAGAGACAGCCACATTCACGTTAAATAGGCACCGTATGAACTATGGTTTGGAAAGAAACCTAAGCTGTCATTTGTTAAAGTTTGGGGATGCGATGCTTGTGTCAAAAGGCTTCAGCCTGATAAGCTCGAACCCAAATCAGAGAAGTGCGTCTTCATAGGATACCCTAAGGAAACTATTGGGTACACCTTCTACCATAGATCTGAAGGCAAGATCTTTGTTGCCAGGAATGGGTCCTTTCTAGAGAAGGAGTTTCTCTCGAAAGAAGTGAGTGGGAGGAAAGTAGAACTTGATGAGGTAATTGTACCTACTCTCGAATTGGAAAGTAGCACATCAGAGAAAACTGTTCCCGTGATGCCTACACCAACTAGAGAGGAAGCTAATGATAATGATCATTGAGGGAGTCATGGACTAAGGGGTCCTCGGGGCGACGGCCCATTGTACATGGGCCGGACTGGTGGAGCCGTATAATGACAGGAGATCTATGAAGCTGTGGTGTTCCCTCCAAGTCAAGAAGGCGCTGGATCTCTTCAAACCCTTGTTGTAATCTATCTTCGGTAACCCTAGCCCTATCTGTGTCTATATAAACCGAGGGTTGTAGTCATTAGGGTTAAGAGCTACATTCATCACCTCATAGCCTTAGGGTTTAGCTCATGCTGATCTCGAGGTAGATCTACTCTGTAAACCACGTTGTACATTCAATACAATCAAGCAGGACGTAGGGTTTTACCTCTTCGAGAGGGCCTGAACCTGGGTAAACACTGTGTTCGTCGTCCCTTGTTACCCATCGATCCTAGATCCACAGCTCGGGGCCCCCTACCCCGAGGTCTACCGGTTTTGACACCGACATTGGTGCTTTCATTGAGAGTTCCGCTGTGGTGTCGCCCAAAGGATCGATGGCTCGCCTGATCATAGGAGAAGGCATCGGATCCGGGGACTTCTTCTCCCCCGATCAACTCTTCGTGTTTGGCAACATTGTCCTGCACGCCAACCCGACTGGTCATCTGGATCAGATTGACAACTTCGCCCCCGAACACCGAATTTGATTCGGCAACCTGGAATACGTGGCGGACTCACGGGGCGATCTGGTCTTCGCCGGATTCACTACCCCTTCCCGCACCCACGCAGGCCTCGTCGTGCCCGCCCTGGAGTCTCCCTCCAATCCGATCTACGGATTGGCCCCAGCAGCTTCGAGCCAGGAGAGCTCCGCTTCGAGCAGCGGCCAGACTCCACCTTCACCCGAACCCATCATGTCCACGGAAGATTTGTCCTCGACCTTTGAGGCAGGATCAGGAGGCGGAAGCCAGGAAGCAATCTCGGCCGAACCGTTCCTCCACAATGCTCACCCAGCCGTGAACTCCCACGACGAAGTGGCGGCCAATGGCCAGAAATTACTCCCGGCCCGAAGCAACTCGATCTCAAGCCCCAGCGTGGAATCCACGCGTAGGGATCAAAATCCATCCTTGACTTCCGATGACTATCCGGATCCCTTCGAGGATCCGGTCCCGCACCCCGAGCTTAGCTCGGCCTGTAGAAATCAATGACTGGCTAGGGCATTGACTGCCCCCATCGCAACGGAATCTGGCCTAGAGCCCTCGAGTTCGGCGACCCTCGCTATGATAAACGAGGCATTGGACCAAATTCATAAAATGACTATCCAGGAGGATCTCTCCCCCGCTCACGATCGTCAACCCGTCAAGGCATACTATAGGGAATTTTGCGTCCCACCCACCACCCACTTGGTAGCCACTATCGATGATTTAACCGATATGCTGGACTACAATTCGGAGAATACCGAATAGATGGACGAGGGGGACAGAGCCACGGCCAGTGCCGATGTTGCCCCCCCGTTACCGGCCGCTGGTCGGTCACTTCCACCTACGACATTTACATGGTGGACACCCCCAAGGACGGCGATGACATCCCCAATCAGGACAGAGGCAAGCCCAGAGATGAGCCGCCCAAACGCCGAAAACAGTGTCGTCAATCAAAGCCACGTCAAAGCCATGCAAGCAATGTGGAATCTGTGGAGAATGGCATTGTAAATAATATGGATGACCTCACAGGAGACGCAGCCTTCGAACATCATCAGGATGACCTCGCAGGGCAGGAGGACCCACTCAATTCAGAAAACCCCGACGACTCCGATAATAGCAACTACCTCCCACTCTCTGAAGAGGAGGCCAGTCTTGGGGAGGACGATTTCATCATCCCCGAAGACCCTTTGGAGCAAGAACGGTTCAAGCGGAGGCTTTTAGCCACCGCCCGCAGCCTAAAGAAGCAAAAACGCAAAATCAAGACCAAACAGGACACCCTCAATGACCGATGGACTAAAGTCCTAGCTGCCGAAGAGGGGTACGACCATGATTAGCCAACCAGGAGTTATCCCAAGCGAAGACTCCTGCCACAATTCGACGACGAGGCCGTAGAGCCCACACGCCCAATATACACAAACGCCGAACAACCGGACCGCCCCCTAGAGGGCGGGACAGGGAAGCTGATGAGGCCGAACACCCAGCCGCCCCACCTCGCCGTTATGGCAAGGATCAAGTGCGGACAACTTACGAGTACGACCTCCGCCATGACCTAGATGCTCATGGAGGCCGTACCAGGTCCATCTATGGACCCAGAGAGGACCTGCCCGCGTACCGGGAAGGATACTATGATCGGTTAAATTGAAACGATAGAGTCCGGGAGCAGCAGTAGATTAGGAGGGCCGAAGACCTCCGACACGATGTAGCCCGAGTTCGGGGCACCGCACACCCCTTGTGTTTCACAGAGAGGGTAATGCAACATCAATTTCCAGAAGGTTTCAAGCCTGTGAACATCGAATCATACGACGGAACCACAGATCCAGCCGTATGGATAGAGGATTTCCTCCTCCACATCCACATGGCGCGGGGAGATGACCTCCACCCCATTAAATATTTGCCGCTAAAGCTTAAAGGCCCAGCTCGACACTGGTTGAACAGCCTTCCCAAAAACTCTATAGGTTGCTGGGAAGAGCTTGAGGACACTTTTCGAGCAAACTTTCAGGGCACCTATGTTTGGCCTCCGGATGCTGACAACCTAAATAGCATCACGCAACAACCCGGAGAATCTGCCCGACAGTTTTGGAACTGATTCCTGACCAAGAAAAACCAGATCATCGACTGTCCGGATGCCGAAGCCTTGGCTGCCTTTAAGCATAGTGTCAAGGATGAATGGCTTCTACGACAGATCGGCCAGGACAAACCAAGAACTATGGCAGCCCTTACTTCCCTCATGACCCTCTTTTGCACGGGCAAAGACAGTTGGCTTGCTCGCAAGAACACCAACCAAGACACACCCGGTACCTCCAAGGTTCGGGATGGAAATGGAAAGCCCCGACGTAGCAAGAATAAACATTGCCACAATGACGGTGAGGGTGAGGATACGGCAGTAAATGCCGGATTCTGAATCCAGAAGTTTGGAACCCGAAAGAAAGCCCTTAAAGGCAACGGTGATGGCCCGTCTAGAATGGACACAATTCTGGACAGGCCTTGCCAGATCCACAGCACATCAGAGAAGCCCACCAACCACTCCAACCGAGATTGTTGGGTGATCAAACAGGCCGGCAAACTCACAGCCGAAGACTCGGGCAAAAGCCCATGAAGCGAGGACGATGATGAGCCCCGCAGGCCGAATAGTGGAGGCCAGAAACCCTTCCCTTCCAAGGTCAAGACAGTAAACATGATTTACGCAACCCACATACCGAAGAAGGAGAGGAAGCGAGCGCTACGGGACGTATACTCCATCGAGCCAGTAGCGCCGAAGTTTAATCCATGGTCAGCTTGCCCGATCATGTTCGATCGCAGGGATCATCCCACCAGCATACGCCATGGAGCGTCCGCAGCCCTAGTGCTAGACCCCATCATCGATGGATTCCACCTCACTAGAGTCCTAATGGATGGAGGGAGCAGCCTCAACCTGATATACGAGGATACAGTGAGGAAAATGGGGATCGATCCATCAAGGATTAAACCCAGTAACACCACCTTCAAGGGGGTCATTCCGGGAGTGGAGGCCCGCTACATGGGTACCGTGACGCTTGAAGTAGTGTTCGGATCTCCGGATAACTTCCGAAGCGAGGACTTGATCTTTGATATCGCACCTTTTCGCAGTGGCTATCACGCCCTCCTCGGCCGAACAGTGTTCGCCAAATTCAATGCCGTTCGACATTACGCGTACCTCAAGTTGAAGATGCCTGGTCCTTCGGGCGTCATAACTATCAACGGCAACACAGAACGCTCACTTCGAACTGAAGAGCACACTGCGGCCCTAGCGGCCAAAGACCACACCGGCCCATATAGGCCCGGATGCCGACTCGTCGTAAGGGCCGGTGACAATAGTAAATGGGTTTGAACCCGTTCCCCGTCATGGGAACCCGCATGCGTTCGTCGCAAATAGGATACGCGCCCCACGGCATGCCCACATTCTTCACGCTCCATGTGCCTCGTCAGCACAACTTCGCACTCAAAATACCATGGGCAGCCGTGAGGCATACATTAATTCGAAGTACATATTTGGTTAAACTGAACTTCGGAATTACCTCGTCTTCGGACGACCCGAGGGACCAATTCCGGATATCCCCAAGCTTAAAGCTCCATCAGCAGGGTCCTCGCCCATCAAGGTCTCATCGAAGGTCCCAACCCCTTCCTATCAGATGCAAAGGCGCATATGTGCAGCAGGGCACAGTGAAGGCTTCAACTCACGTATCAAGGCCCTGCGTCAACCTTTACTTTGTAAATTTTCTTTTTCTTTCTCTCTTACAATTACTGCCTTCGCAGTTTGAATTGTACGGTTAGACATCCCGAGCTTACGAGAAATGATAAAAATACCCTTTACGGTGTTCGGATATCCGCATCTTGCAATTTTTTCTGTATCTTTCCGGATTCCCCACTCGCTCTTCGAACAGCCCGGCATGAAAATATATTAACTAGTCAAGAGTTCGATTTATGTATTAGCTCAATATCTTCAAGTCCGGCACCGCTTTCCGCTAGGTGTTCGGCGTCTCGGATATTGCACTATATGCATCTGTTCTGAACTATGTCTTGGGTCAATAGTTGGGTTGCCCGGCTCCTGTGCTTGCCTCTTATGTTCCGCACGTTCGGCTAAGAGGGCAAAGGGAGAACCCCTGCGATTGTACTTCTGATTTGCCCGGTCAAGTACCTCAAGAGGAAAAAGCCGAAAACTGACCGTCATAGTAAGCGCGAACGGGTCCGCGATCCGATGATGAGGTTTGACTCTAAAAATCGTTGGCGATTTCGCCGTGTCACACGAAGGGTTTGTCTTAACACAAACCATGTGATCGGAAAGGGCAGGGTTTGATCCCTAAGTACATCACAATACATGGGGGCTAGTCCCTAGTCCCCACCGTCAAGCTCCTAAGGCTACGTGAAAGCAGTAAAACCGAATAGTCTGATTGCCTGGTTTCGCTCCCGCACTACCGCCTCCGGGCACCAAGACGTCGGCTAAGGGTAACAGTGCGGAGACAAAACACCCCTCGTGATATTCACCTGGGGGCTGAAGCCGATGACTGGTAGCTTTAAGAATAAACATACGGCCACACAGGAGTCAAAATTTAACCATTACAATATCAAATAAGTCCGTCAGGCGCATAATGAAGCATAAGTCCCACTTGATACAAACTTAATACAACTACTCAGACATTACATCTTTCGAACACTGGCCCTCTATCGCCCGTGCTCCGGTCATCACCTGCGCGAAGTACTGCTCGGGGCGGCGGTGCTCCTTCCCATTGGGCGGAGGACCAGTGGCCATCTCCATTGGATTCTTCCTCGGCCAATGAACCAGAGTCTTCGCAAATGCGAGCCTCATCCCCTCAAGGCACGCTGACTGCTTTACGACGTCAATCCAGAGCGGCGCCTCCCGCAGCTTCTGCATAAGGCCGAAGTAGGTGTCCGGAATGGGCTCGGCCGGCCACAGGCTAACACAATGGTCCTTCAAGGCCAGCTCAGACATCCGATGCATCTCCATCAACTACTTCATTTGATCGCTGAGGAGGGGTGGACGCTCGGAGTCCGGAAACTATGACCAGAAGAGCCGCTGCATGGAGTCCTCCTCGAGGGTGGCATAGTGCCTCGCCGCGGCCACCACATTCTTCGGAAGTTTGGCGAAGATGCCTGCAGAGCGCCAGACCTTCGTCAGCAGGGTGAATCTTTTGCCTCCAAACACACTCTGCAGTAAATATTTCTTACCATTGGCAATTTGCGCAGCTTGCCGGAGCTCCTCCCGGACACCTCGAGCGTCACTCCTCGCCTCCTAAAGCTCCTTCTCTGCCTTGGATAGCCGGGAGGATTGCTCCTCCTGCCCCTTCTCAAGGGCCTCCAGCTTCTTGGCGGCATCCTGGAGCTCCACTTGGACTTCGGTCACCCGAGCCTCATGTTGCTCGGCAGCAAGCTTGGCCTTCTCAAGCTCGACCACCGCCTTCTTAGCGGCTGTCTTCTTCTCGGCCGCCTCGGCCTTGGTTTTCTTCAGGGCCTCCTTCAATCCCTCGACCTCAGCGGCAGCAGCTACAGGGTCATCAAGATAAAGGATTAGCGTACAGTCCGGATCGTCAATATCCGGCGTCAAGCAAAATACACATCTTATCACAGGGCTTACCTTGCGCCTCGTCAAGCCATTTGTTGACAAAGTCAAGCTCTTGATCGGAAAGCTTGAGCTTCCGATCCATCTCCTCTAACGTCGCGGCATTAGCAGCCACGGCCACGGAAGATGCCCACGTCAGCAAAAAATATGTCGACATTATTATTCGGCTTACCGAATTTGATCCTCTGCAGGTCTCTGTGAGGTCCTGGCAGAGTCTCAGGGGCTGCTATGTATACGGCCTACCTACACTAACAATTACAACCGCATTATGAGGAAATAGCATTACTTGACTTACCTCAAAGCCTATTAGATGGCCTTGGACAGCGTCGTTCAGTCCGGATTGGACGGAACAAACACTATGCATAACCGCACTCATTAGAGTGCGGTGCCCATCAACAATGACGGAGCTGCTCACCAGCTCCTCCAGAACGTCTGGCCAGCCAGCTGCTGCCCGTGTGGAGGTGTTCAGTACTGGCATTGGCTCCCCGGCCCCTCACCCGCTGGGAGGAGCCTGTGTCGTCAAAGGCCTTGGGGGCTCGGGAGCGGTTGACAGTTGGGGTCCGGATGGTCTGGACTCCTTTCCCTCGCCAGCCAGGAGGGATGCTCCCTCCTGGTCTTCGGTGACCAAGGTGTTAACCTCGGTCATTATGGTGTCTGCCTCCTCCTCTGTATTCAGAGGAGGAGGAGCCCTTTGGGATCGCACCTCCTCAACCTCTTCGGGGATCGGAGGAGGTGCGGAGTGAGCCATAGACCCACTGTCCGCCAAGTTCGGCGGGCGGAGACGTCCCCTCCGAAGTCTGCTCGGTGGGGCGTCCACGTGGGGGACTGCAACTTGGAGGGGTTAACCTTCAACTAAAGCAAATTACTGAAAACGAGATAGCTAAAAATGCCAACGCCTTACCTGCTGGCCGGGGGCTTGACCCGGGGATCCTTCTCCGGAACCTTCTCGGACACTTTGGACTCCTTGTCGGAGTCAAAACTATCGGACAGAACCAGCTTGGGCCGGCATCGTCTCTTCGGGGCCAGAGAAGGTTGGACCTCCTCGACGTCCTCAGACACCTCCCTCTTCTTGGAATGCGAGGAGGCACTCTCCTCCTCATCCTCATCCTCGCCCCTATCCTGCACGGATGAGGTTGCAGCATCTCCGGACCGATTGCCCGGACGAACCCTGCAGCGGAGGCCCTCCCTGGCCTCCTGCGCTTCTTTCTTCTTGACCTTCTTGGCGGGTGCCTTATAAGGCACCACGACCAGCAGCTTTTCCAGCTGCTCTGATCGGGGCTTTTTCGGCAGTGGCGCCGAGCCACTGATCTTCTTGGCCTTGGCGAGCCAGCCCTGCAAAATCCGCATAACAAGGTTAGACTAAATCAAACGTGGTAGGAATATCCGAACACTCCCCTAAGAAAAATGCCACTCACCTCCCTTGGGGGGTTTGCGTCATCGAGGCCGATGTCCTTCCCCTCGACCGGCCACTCCTTCTAGGGCTGGAATAGTTGGCCCCATATTTTGTTAGGAGTCATGCCGTAGAGGTTTCACACGGTGGCCGGATCCATGGGCTCATGCTCCCACATAGGCTTGGCCCTCGCCTAGCAAGGGAGGAGCCGGCGATGGAGCATGATTTGGACCACATCGACTAGCTTCGCGCCGGTCTCTATTATGCTGTCGACGTGCTTCTGCAGTGCTTTCGTGTCGGCAACACACCCCCAGTTCGGGCTCTTGGTGGTCCAGGAGGCCAATCTGGTAGGGGGTCTGGACCTGAATGTCGTGGCTGCTCCCCATGCGGCCTCCCTCGACTCGGTGATATAAAACCACTACTTCTACCACATCCAGACGGTATCAACAAAGTGGCCGTCCGGCCACTGGACTGTTGGTGCAACAAACCCCAGGTGTGTTGCCCAGAATGTACACAGGCTCGAGAATGAGGTTGCAGCATCCAAAACAGGACCAAGTAGAAGAGATCAGCTCTTTGAAGAAATCAAAGGGCGGATTAAGAAGACCAAGACAAACCAAAGGAGCAAGATACCACTAAGGAAAAACCTCCCTTTCCGGGCAGGCGAGCCTGGCGGGGACGAGGTTGCCTCGAAGACAAGTCTCAAGATTGCCCCAGCAGGCTTGCCGGGGACGCCGAGGGCGGATTACCCCGCCAAGGCTCCACCACTCCACCTCACAGGAACGCAAGTTATCGATCAGTGCGGTTTCGAGCCCCCAAGTGGCTAAGTGGCCGCTATTTGGCACATGGCGGCCACTTCCGGAGGAAATCACCTCCAAATGACACCCGTCCAGGGATGTGTCACGCAGGCAGGCGAGAAGGTGGCCGAACGGCACGGCAAGGCTTGCCGGGCTATGCTATGATGTGACACTAAGCGGCGCATTTAATGCGCTCTGTCCTGTCTGTAGAGTTAGGTATGATAGCACTGTTTGCTATCTAATCAGCACGCAATGACCGATTTGCCATTGTGGTGACCCGTTGATCTATAAAAGGAGGGCCATGGCAACCTTAGAAAGGATTCAGACCCTTGTACACTCATACACGCGTAGTTGCTCTCGTCCTAAGGCGACCCTGCCGGGCTAGAGCGCTGCGTCTCCACCTCGGTCCCCTCATCAATCCACCAAAGTAGGAGTAGGGTTTTACACCTCGCGGCGGCCCGAACCTGGGTAAAAACTGCCTGTGTGATCGCTGTTGTGCTACTCCGCGCCCTCCGCTCTTTGTGCAATGCGTCCTTCCCCACTGCCGAACCATAAGGGGCCGATGGCCCCATAGGTGGCCGTGTTTTCCCACGACATCTTTGGCGCGCCAGGTAGGGGGAAGCGCTTGCGCGAACCCGAGAGCGTATGCAGCACGTCATCTTCATCGTCGTTCTCTTCACTGACGGCTTCATCATCCATGGCGCCCAAGAAGAAACCCGGTGCCGCAGCTCACCCGTCCACCTCGAAGGCCCCTTCGCACGCGGTCGCCGACGTCGTAGGGGCTACGGGGGCACACGGGGACGTGGACGCTGCGGGGGATGTGGCCGACGTACGCGGCGTGGTTACCACCTCCCCTATGGCCGAAATAGGAGCAGGAGGCACTGGAGAAGGACAACGCCAACAACTTCCTAGCGGCCACGCTCCACAAGGTGCGGGTGAAGAGATCATCCTATCCGCGCCTCTCCACCCCACCGAAGGACGCAGCCACAGCGGTGGCGCTCGCCCTGGGGCGAACCGCAACCCTCCGGCCGTCCCCGCTGCGGGTGTGGCCGCAGGGCACGCACCACCCCCGGAACGGGCTGGCCAAGCCGATGCGCCGAACGGAGCCGCCGATCCCCAAGCACAACCACCTCGTCACCACGCCACCCTAGATACTGGCTCACGGTGACGAGAGCACGGCGCTGCCACTACCGGCACCGTCACAAGCCGGGCGATGTTACGGTCTACATCGTTATCCATGCCGAGCACTGCTTCGGAGGCCATGGCGCAGGCCCAACTCCTGTTGAGATTTCCGCCGGTGGCCTGATTGGTTTCACCGAGGCGGGAGGATCACAGTGAGCTGGCCCGTCATGGCCTCCGCAGGCGGCGATAACGGCCCGAGCCGCAGGCCGTACAGAAGGGGCCACCCCCACAGTGCAATCCCCTCCGTGGCAGCCAGCACAGGGGCTGCAGCCAGAGCCACGCGACCAAGAACCTGACGACGTATCGATGGCTTTGTCCGATCCCTGAGCATGAGGAGACCAGCGGCAAGTCCTAGAAGACAGGCGGAGGGAAGACACGCACGCCACCATCGAATGACATCGCGAAACCCAACGCCTGTCTGATAGGCGCAATGGCCCCGACGTCGATGAGCCCACGCCCGGTGAAGGTGGGTACCTGCCTTTCGAGGTTGGGTGCCTCGCATTCACTCGGGAGCTGCGGCAAGTCCGTTGGCCATCTGCTCGCACGTTCAAGCCAGAAATACCAGAGAAGTACGATGGAAGATTGAACCCGACAGAGTTCTTGAGCATCTACACCATCGCTGTTCAAGCTGCCGGGGGAAGAGACGAGAAGGTGTTCGCCAACTACTTCCCTTTGGCACTCAAGCCAAATGTGATGTCTTGGCTGATGCACTTGCCAGAGAATTCCATCTCGACCTGGGCTGACCTGTGCCATGAGTTTGTTGGCACCTTCACGGGCGGCCATCAAGAACCAGGGCGGCCTAGCGACTTGCAGCACCTTCCGCAGAAAGAAGGAGAGAGTCTGCAGAAGTACATGCAGAGGTTCAGCCGGGTGCACAGGAATATTCCAGACATCCACCCGACAGCTGTGATAGCCGCGTTCTAGTCCAACGTGCGCAACCGCTGGATACGTTCTAAAATGAACGTTCGGTTACCCAAGACTGTGAATGACCTATACACTCTGGTGGATAAATGCGCCTGAGTAGAAGAGGGGAGACGACTCCTCGGTGAAGAAGATGGCATCCACATCGACTCAGAGGACAATGACGACGCCACCAACCAAAAGAAGAAGAAAAAGAAGCGCAACCAGAAGCGCAAGGATAAAGCGGTGATGACTGTTGAAGGATCGAGTGCACCTAGTACCAGCAAGAAGGCCAAGACCGAGGTTCCCGGCAAGGAAGCTGCCGCATGCACTGATTGCTGGGAAGCCGCAACTGCCGAGAAGGCTGGGAAGAGTGATGGGCCGTACTGCAAGATCCATCAGACCAAGGGCCATGATCTTCAGGAGTGTCATCAGGTTGAGCAACTCGTCAAGAAGCAGAGGGCTGAGTACGAGAAGCGTGATAAGGAGAAAGACCAAGATGGTGCTGGCAGGAAGGGCCCAGGCAGCTGAACAGGTCGCCCCGGCAAGGCTCCTCAGTATCAGGGGAAACCCGCCAAAGGCCATGAGAAGAAGGATTGTGAGGACGAGAGTGATGAAGGAGATGAAGAGGAAACCAGCGAGCAGGAGTTCCAGAAAGCCACTGACGCCCTATGCATTGACGGGGGTGCATCCTTGCACTCCTCTCACCGCCAACTTAAAAGGTGGGTGCGTGAGGTTAATGCCGTGGAGCTAGCGACAGATTCTCAGAAGCCGCTCAAGTGGTCCTGCACGCCCATCATCTTTAATGAGGAGGATCACCCCGACCGCACTACCACGGTAGGGTGTTTGCCGTTATTGGTTTCACCAACGATCTGCAACCTCAAGGTCACAAAGATGTTGGTTGATGGCGGTGCCGGGTTGAATCTGATTTCTCCAAAGGTCATCAGCAAACTCCAGATAGCAGATGAAGAGCTCAAGGTTACTAGTATGTTCCAAGGGATCAACCCCGGCAGGAGTCGTCCTAAGGGGAAGATCACACTGTCGGTAACATTCGGGGGGAGTTAAACTACCGGACTGAGAAGATCGTGTTTGATGTGGTTGACCTTCCCCTGCCGTACAATGGAATCCTTGGTTGCCCTGCCCTGGCCAAATTCATGGCGGCATCCCACTATGCCTATAACACTTTGAAGATGCCAGGGCCAATGGGCGTCATTTCCATTCCATCAGACAAGAAAGACGCAATCATATGTGTGGATAAGATGTACCGAGAAGTAGTCGCTGCAGAGGCCGTGGAAGCCACTGCTCCCGCCAAGGAAAGCAAGAAAAAGAAGAAAGCCAGCAAGGATGCCAGCAAGGAATCCGGGAAGCGTACCTCTTTGGAGTGCGCTGCGCCTGTTGATGACTTGCCGGAGAGTTCCAATAGCAAGAGATCCAAGGCTACTGCACCTGCTGTGAAGAAGGTCCTGGCAGGGCTGGCTGGCGCTGACGGTACATTTACCATCAGTGCCACCCTTGACAACAAATAGGAAAGCACGCTCGTTGCCTTCCCGCAGGTGAATGTCGATGTGTTTGCTTGGCAACCATCTGACATCCCCGGTGTTCCCAGGGAGGTAATCGAGCACCACCTTGCTATCTGCCCACATGCCCGGCCCGTCAAGCAGAAGGTCCGGAAGCAAGCTTTGGAGTGGCAGCAGTTTATTGCCGAGGAGATCAAGAAACTTGAGGTAGCTTGTCTGGTCAGGGGAGTGTTGCATCCAACATGGTTAGCAAGCCCAGTGGTAGTGCGCAAGGCGAATGGGAAATGGAGGCTTTGCATAGATTTCACAGATCTGAACAAAGCGTGCTCGAAGGACCCGTTTCCCTTGCCGCGCATCGACCAGATTGTGGATTCCACCTCCGGGTGTGACCTGCTTTCCTTTATGGATGCCTACTCTGGATACCACCAGATCTTCATGTCCAAGGAAGACGAAGAGAAGACCGCATTCATAACCCCATGTGGCATGTACTGTTTTGTACGAATGCCCTTCGAGTTGAAGAGCGCTGGATCCACTTTTGTAAGAGCAGTACAGATTGGCTTTGAGTCCTAGCTGCACAGAAATATTGAAGCCTACATGGATGATATAGTGGTCAAAACCAAGGAAAGAGTTACTCTCATTCAGGATTTGGAAGAGACCTTTGCAAATTTGCGCAGAATCAACTTGAAGCTGAACCCGGAGAAGTGTGTGTTTAGCGTTCCTTCCGGCAAGCTACTTGGCTTCTTCGTGTCCCATCAGGGGGTAGAGGCCAACCCCGACAAGATCAAGGCTATCGAACAGATACAAGCACCCAAGATAGTTAAAGACGTGAGGCGTTTGACTAGATGTGTTGCCGCGCCGAGCAGGTTCATTTCGAAGTCCGCCGACCGCGCCTTGCCGTTCTTCAAAATCTTGAAGAAGGTAGGGCCCGTGGAGTGGACCCCGGAGGCGGACGCTACGCTACAAGATTTGAAGACCTACCTTTCCTCTGTTTCCACCTTAGTCGCTCCTAAACCACAAGAGTCGTTGCTGCTATATTTAGCAGCGACCAATCAAGTGGTTAGCGCAGCGCTGGTGGCACAGCGGGAGGTAGATGACGCAGCAGTCGCCACCATCGTCCCCTCTGGGGAGGAAAGTGAACCCGCCCCGGCAAGGTCAGATGCAGTTCAAGACAAAGAAGAGCAAGGCAGCAGAGATGGTTCCAAGATCACGGTAAGGAAGAAGGTGGTGCAGTGCCCAGTGTACTTTGTCAGCTCCCTGCTGCAGCGGGCTAGGTCGAGGTACTCTGGCGTGCAAAAGTTGATTTTTGGCCTCATCATGGCCTCAAGGAAACTGCGCCACTACTTCCAAGCCCACGAAATCACGGTCGTCACCCGCTTTCCCTTGCAACGCATACTCCGAAACCCTGAGGCCACTGACATGATCGTGGAATGGGCTTTGGAGTTATCCAGCTTTGGTTTGAAGTTTGAAAGCATGTCAACTATTCAGAGCAGAGCACTGGCAGAGTTCATTGCGGAGTGGATGCCAACCCCTGATGAAGAAGTACTGGAGACAGTCATCCCCGGCAAGGAAGCGCCCCAATAATGGATTATGTATTTTGATGGTGCCTTCTCCCTACAAGGTGCAGGAGCTGGCGTGCTTCTCGTTGCTCCCATTGGGGAGCACCTTAAGTACGCTGTTCAAATGCATTTCCCCCGGGAGAAGGCTACCAACAATACTGCAGAGTATGAAGGGCTCCTTGCCGGGCTCAGAATTGCAACAGAACTGGGAATCAAGAAGTTGATTATCCGCGGAGATTCACAAATGGTGGTGAGACAAGTGAACAAGGATTATCAAAGCCCATTGATGGAGGCATACATCGAGGAAGTGAGGAAGTTGGGGGAGCGCTTTGATGGATTGCAAACAGAGCACATACCGCGTGTGGAAAACAACATTGCTGATCATCTGTCAAAGTGCACTGCGCAAAAACTCCCTGTGGAACCAGGGACTTTTGTTCTCCATCTAACTCAACCCTCCGTATCCCCAGCAACAATGGCCAGCAAGAGGAGGAAATTGAACTCCGGCAAGCCTCTCCCGGCAGAGCTTCCCGAAGCCCCTGGCAAAGAGCTTGGCGGGAACAACTCCCCTTCGATCAGTGAGCTGCACCCTCCCGCTGAACTACCAGTCTTTGCGGTCGAGGCATGCGCTCCCGTCGATGAGGAGGTGCCGCTAGTCCTTGTTGCCGAGCCCCAGGCTCCAACTTGGGCGTGACACATTGTTCATTTCCTCTAAACAGGAGAACTTCCCGAAGAGCAAGAAGAAGCTGAAAGAGTAGCCCGGAGGGCTAGTATGTATTAGTTCGTTGACGACACGCTATACAGAAGAAGGCCCAACGGTGTGAAATTGAAGTGCATTTGCCGGGAAGAAGGAAAGGAACTGCTGGCAGAGATACACAAGGGTATGTGTGGCTCCCACATCGGATCAAGGGCCTTGGTTGGGAAAGCTTTTTGGCAAGGCTTCTACTGGCCCACAGCCCTCCAAGATGCAATTGAGCTAGTCACCAAGTGTAAAGCCTGCCAGTTCCACTCCAAGAATATCCATCAGCCTGCTCAAGCCCTCCAAACAATCCCTTTGTAATGGCCATTTTCAGTCTGGGGCTCAACATCTTGGGCCCCTTCCCCCGTGCTACCGGGGCTTTGAATTCTTGTTCGTTGCAATCGACAAGTTTACAAAGTGGCCGGAAGTAGAGCCCATGAGAAAGGTGAACGCACAGTCAGCTATCAAGTTCTTAAAAGGATTGGTGTGCCGCTTCGGGGTACCTGCCCGAATCATCACCGACAGTGGCACCCAATTCACAAGCCGCGCCTTCATGCAATACATTCATGGCCTCAGAAGCAAGGTCTCATTTCCCTCTGTGGCCCATCCCAGAAGCAACAGGCAAGCTGAGAGGGCGAACGCTAAAGTGCTGCGAGGTCTTAAGACAAGAACTTTTGATCGGCTGCAGAAGTGCGGCAGGTGATGGATTGACGAGCTACCGGTGGTTCTTTGGTCCCTCCGTATGACACCAAATCGAGCTACCGGGCAGACTCCCTTCTCCCTAGTCTATGGGGCAGAAGCAGTTATCCCCACGAAACTCATATTCGGATCTCCTCGAGTGCTTGCCTACGATGAAGTAGCGCAGGAACAACACCGGCATGATGACGCTGTGCTACTTGAGGAGAACCGTCTCCAGGCTGCTATGCGTGCTGCACGCTACCAGCAAGCCCTGCATCGCTATCACAGCCGTAGGGTTCATGCCCAGAGTTTTGAGGAAGGCGACCTTGTCCTTAGGCGTGTTCAGTCCGCCAAGGGTGCAAACAAGTTGACGTCGAAGTAGGAAGGCCCTTACCGGGTAGTACAAGTCACCAGACCTGGCGCAGTCCATCTGGAGACTGGAGATGGCATTCAATTGCAAAACTCATGGAACATTGAGCATCTCCGTAAGTTCTACCCGTAAGGCGCCGCTGTCGGGCCCTGCCCGACAGCCACCCTTTTGTACAAGCTTTGCCAAAGTTGCATGTAACCCTTTGTACAAAGCCAGGCGCAGAGCCTGAGCAACAGAGAAATAAACGAAGCACTGGGGGGGCCCCCGAAACTTGCATGCACGCATAAGCATATCATGAGCATAGCATGATCATGTAGATGAGGTCGCATGTGGCATTGTTTTCCTCTGCACTAAGTTGCAGGGTTCTTGCCGTGGACTTGATCCCGAAGAGAAGAAATGAAGACGAGCCTATGTGACGATCCCCAGCAGACCAAACAGATAAGTTCCTTCTTATCCATACCTATTCTGTAATTTGAAAACTTGTGCATATGAAAACGCCGCCACCTTCGAAACATAGGTGCTCCTACCCTTTGACTCGAACGCTGCTTCGGTCAGGGTGGTCAGAGTGGCCTTTGGTGGAAAAGGTTCCACGGGGGGCTGGTCCCTTTTTATGGTTTTTTGCCCGGTAGGCCTAGCCCTGTGGCAACAAACTGAGGGTACCAGCAGGATAGCCTGCCGGGGAAACTTGTTTTCTTAAATGTATAGAGGCATTTCACCTCTGCATGGATATGGTACATGCACAAGTGCCCGGCAAAGCTTGTCTTTTTCATTATATATGTTGATAAGCAAGTACAGATCTTACAGAACACAAACATGGATAAAGAAGTTTACATTATTGAGACTAAATTTGGCCGATGCCTGCACATTTTAACTGAAAAAAGATAAGTGCCCCGTAATCCCTTTCTTGTCCCTCTCCACCAACCCAGGAAGACCGGGCCCCTGCCATGACGCTCTCTCCTGCACCACGCACCTCTGCTACCTACCCCACTCAATGCATGCAACATACATGG
Organism: Thinopyrum elongatum; assembly: GCA_011799875.1. Taxonomy (NCBI): domain Eukaryota; kingdom Viridiplantae; phylum Streptophyta; class Magnoliopsida; order Poales; family Poaceae; genus Thinopyrum; species Thinopyrum elongatum. The sequence goes on from CM022300.1 coordinate 437,450,198, forward strand.
CAAGGGATAAGAACGTGGTGGCAAGAGTGAATTGGCAGTTACTCACCCATGCGTTAAAGTCATTCACGGGCCATTACAGCGATAGCCCCACTACAATTGGCGCTACACGACGCGCGGGAAAACTGAAAACTAACTCAAGCTCAGATTAATGAAGAAGCAAAGAAGATCTTAAAGGGTGAGCTACCGCAGCCTCCCAGCCTATGTACTGGACAGGGCCTACCCCGATGACACTCGGCAGCGCGTTCAGGCCAGGCCCGGGGGCTCCTGTTGGTGCAACAAACCCCAGGTGTGTTGCCCAGACTGTACACAGGCTCGAGAATGAGGTTGCAGCGTCCAAGACAAGACCAAGCAGAAGAGATCAGCTCTTTGAAGAAATCAAAGGGTGGATCAAGAAGACCAAGACCAACCAAAGGAGCAAGATACCACTAAGGAAAAACCTCCCTTGCCGGGCAGGCGAGCCTGGCGGGGACGAGGTTGCCCCGAAGACAAGTCTCAAGATTGCCCCGGCAGGCTTGCCGGGGACGCCGAGGGCGAATTACCCTGCCAAGACTCCACCGCTCCACCTCACAGCAACGCAAGTCATCGATCGGTGCAGTGTCGAGCCCCCAAGTGGCTAAGTGGCCGCTATTTGGCACGTGGCGGCCACTTCCAGAGGAAATCACCTCCAAATGACACCCGTCCAGGGACGTGTCACGCAGGCAGGCAAGAAGGTGGCCGAACGGCACGGCAAGGCTTGCCGGGCTACGCTACGATGTGACACTAAGCGGTGCATTTAATGTGCTCTGTCCTGTCTGTAGACTGATTTGCCATTGTGGTGACCCCTTGATCTATAAAAGGAGGGCCATGTCAACCTTAGAAAGGATTCAGACCCTTGTACACTCATAAGCGTGTAGTTTCTCTCGTCTCGAGGCGACCCTGCTGTGGCGCCCCGCCAGAATACCACTGTAGCCAGACGGTCGCCACGCATACCAGCCCAGGAAATCACTTTGGCATGCGCGTTTACAACAAGTATCAAGAACACAAGCATTTCTATTAATGGATATATAAGTCTAACAAGAGTGATGGCAGTGGAAAAGCTCTATCTAAGGCAGCATGGTCCTGGTGCGGCTCCAATCCACAGGGATTTGACTGGGTTACTCTCCTAGCCCGCGAACGCTCCGGCTCCTCATCGACGGACGACGGATCCTTATGTGAACCTGGCCACATGGAAGGGCGCTGAGTACTTTTCAATGTACTCGCAAGCAAACGAAACTAACATATACACCAAGCAAAGCAATCCATGGCATTCAAGCATGCACTTGTTATTAGAGCAATATTAATTGTCATGACATAGCATAACTAGCTAGCAATATTAATTATCATGTTATAGCAGGTTTATCCAACAAGATAACTACTGAAGCAAATGCAGTAAGGTAAAGCATATTAAGTAAATATTCCATACTCCAAACATTCTCATGATCCAACCTGAATCCGATCCAAATGCGATCCAACTCATGTGGTCATCCGACCATTCATCATATAGCCATCCCATGGCTAACATATCATATTCCTGACATCATCTGATGTCTACACAAGATGAGTTCTTCCATCATTATTATCCTTATTACGGTTGACCACCTAGTGAGGTCTGGACGGGCTGTCCAATACCGTGGACGCGGCTATTCGAATAGATTTTACACTCTGCAGAGGTTGCGCACTTTACCCACACCATGAAGCACCTGACCTCGTGATCCCATTCGGGTGGATCAGCGTTGCTCCAACGAAACCCGCCTAACCTGTGACTCCTCCACCGTACCACCGGCAATCATTCTCCTCCGGAGTCAAGCCCTGGGTGGCCCCTGTGTCACCTCATGACACCTGCCACTGTCATGGCCAAACTCAACTGTCCCAAACGGGGACCGCGCGCAAACAAACAACTGTGCTCACAAGGTTATCGCCGCCTACCGGGCCAGGGTAGCGCGCACGCATAACCTTCCCTGTCTGGTGGTACCGGTGAAAGAGCACAGAGCCAGACCAAGTCAAGTCTGTCCCATACCGGCAAATGTGGTTGCACGGATAAGCCCAGACAGGTGACTCAAGATCAACCGACTAAGTTCATCTAGCAATCTTAGTGGTTCATCACAATAACTTAACATGGTGGTAACTATGTGTGAGATAACAACTGTGGAAACATAACAACCTATCTCCATATAACATCACAATGAGTCATTAGTGGAACAATATTTAAATGGCAAGTTATCAGTTTACAAGTTCTAGCTGTAAGTGACGACCATCGAAACCCTCGCATAAAACCAACAAAAAAACCAGTAGCCACCAGAACGGTCCTTACAACTCAGATCTAGGACATTACCGAAATAACTCAACCCTGGCTCAAGACGGCTGGAAAGCAGCTCAGAGCATGAGATGGTGTTGATAAGAAGAATGTAGCAGCTCCCTAAGACGGCCGAGAAATAGCTCAGAGCATAGGGTCATTGCTACGGAAAGAAATTCAACAGCTGCCCGTGACGGCCGAAAAGCAGCTCAGAACACGGACAGTTGCTGACAAGAGAAATAAAAGTCGACACCCACCCCGGACGGCCGAAAGCAGCTCAGACACAGGTGTGGTGCCCTCATCGAAGAAAGTGCAAGCAAGGGTTCGTCAGAGTCACATACAGCTCATTACTACACAGACAAGCATAAGCATATTAATTTAAACATGCCAGAAATATCACAGAGCAATGCTTTAGGGCATATATCAGATGGTCGGCTTGCCTGAGGTGCAGGAATACTCCGGGAAGGAGTGAGGTGAAGCCGCGGAAGAATTTGCCGGAAAAGATTCCCTCTCGGAGGGGCTGATATAGGGCAAGGGCAAAATGGTCATTTTCACAGTGTGAAAACATTATTAAAATGATACCATCGGAACGGGCTCGACGAGACGAAGAAGTGGGTGTTGGTTTCACCTGATTCGGAGTCACGAGCGAAAAGTTGTGGCCGTTCACTCTTTAGGCAGAAAAAGTGCCCTAACCAGTGAATGTTCACAATATAAGGGTTTCGGCCGGCGGGGTTAAATAGTAAACGTACTTCTGAAAATACGCTTTCCGCTACTGAAAGCGCCTTTCCGACTGAAGCAGTAGAGAAATACGCTTTCCCAAAAGGGAAAGCGCATTTTCGAGAGTGCGCTTCCACTTAACCTGTGGGCCCGGGACGAAGTCAACGTCTAGAGGCCGACAAGTGGGGCCGAAGGGGAGGCAGGTCCGCCTGGGCGCGGCGTCGTCGTCCTCCTCTAGCCCGCCCGTGGAGCAGAGGGGGCTGCAGTTGCCGGCGCTCGCCCGGCCGGCTCCGAGCCACCCCCGACCAGGGCGAGGGCACCGGCAGCCTTGGGGCGGAGCGCCGCACCCATCCAGAGGCAACACGCACGCCAGGTAGGGCCGGGGTCGCGGTGGCGCATGGCAGCAGAGGTTCGGCTTCCAGTGAGTGGGCGGGGCTCCGGTGGGCTAGGCGGCTGGGCGAGGATGCGGGGGTGGTCTACGGCGAGCAGCAACTCCGGTGGGGCTCTCGGTGGAGGCGGGGAAGGCTTCGGTTCCACGAATTTGAGGCGAGACCGAGTGGCGGCCATGGCGGCAATGTGGTGGCGATTCGAACGGAGAAGCTCGAAGCTCGAGCTTGGGAAGTTCCAGGGAGGGAGAGGAGACTGCAGGTGAGGTTGGGTGACTCGGGGAGGGACTCAGCCGTGGCTTTTATAGCCGGCTGGCTGAAGCGATGAGGACGGCCGCCGTGGCCTTCTTATCTCCGCACTGGAGCTCAGAGGCCACGCGGAGGGAGGAGGCGATGTCGGTAGGGGTTCCAGGGAGGTGGAGAGGGCAGCAGCAGCTTAGGGAGAGCTCGGTCGTGGCTGCATACGGCGGCGATAGTGGGCGAACAGTGGCGGAGTAATGGCGATTGTCGCGATGCGGCAGGGAAAGGAACGAAGGGGGAAATGACCGGAGATGAGGGTGTGGACGACGGGGAGTCAGGTCGGCACAAATGGACAAGCCACAGCTAGCTGGTCGAGGCGACCAGACGGGGTCAGTGCCCAGAGCACCGTTCTCACGTGGCCGCCGCGTGGTCACCACGCCAAAACACGCTCTGTTACTCTACTGCCCGTCCAATCTGGTCCAACAGCTCCCTCACTGCTCAAATGGAAGATCTATGTGGATGGAACCATCTGGGAGGCTCTGAGGTGAGGGAAACTTGTTGAAGAAGATTTCAACAGCAAACTTGGGTGGATTCTAGAGGATAAATGGATGAGGGTGGGGAGTTGAAACCTTGTCAAGGTGAAATAGGGTAGGAAGGAATATATGCTTGCAAAATATGAAGTCATTTGGACCAAGTTTGAATGCACTTCCTTTGAAATGCTAAATCTGGTCCAGAAACTGGAATTTGAAGCTGTGCTCAAATGGCTTGATGAAATGAGCTGAATTTTGGTGGAGGCCAATGATTTGGAAGTATGAAGATACTGGAAAAGTTTCAGCTCATTTGGAAATGCCAAAGTGGTACTTCCTTCACAGCACTTCCAAATGAACAGAAACTTGAGAAAAATGCTCTGGATTAATGGATGGAGGGATTGAGCTGATTTTTGGTTTCCATGAGTGATTTAACAATGTTAATCACCATGAAAAATTTCAGCTCAAATAGATCAAGGTTTCAAGCACTTCCTTTGCAAACTGGAAATCTGGACAGAATTTGCAAATGGATGATGTGCTCAAACTTTAAACTATGGAGCTTTGATTTTGATGGAAATGGTGAATATATGGATAGGAGAAGCTCCCCAAATTATTTGGGATTTTTCCTGGCTACCAAAATGGTAGTTCCTTTAGAAACAGCCCAAAATGCAATATTGGCTTTAAATAGGAAAAGCAATTTCCCTTATTTAATTATGGCCAATATTTTTATGGGAGCTCAATATGATCACAAAGAATATCTCCACAAGTTTTCATCAACTTTGGAGATGGATAGATATTTTCCTGGATTTAATTCCCTTAACTGGCAGAAAAAGAAATTAATTATAAACGAAAAAATATTGCAAATAACTTGGCAATATTTTTGCATATCCAGGGTTTATAGATAAAGGATGATCACTGGGAGAAGTTTGGGAGTCAGCAGATCAAAGGAAATTGGGGGTTCCTTTGCAACTGCAAGGATTAGGGTTTCCCTTCCGGCAACTCGGAAGGTAGGGTTTCGATGGCGAAGTCCGGAGAATATAGCTTGGGTGGCATGGTTGGACTGGAGAGAATGTCTGACTGGATAGGCTAGGCAGGGTTGAATGACCATCTTCATATACCCAAGAGCTAGAGAAATCCGATAACACCAAGAAAAAAGACGGGAGTCAAATCCCGCGAAGGAAAAAAAACAGGAGCGAAAACCAGGGTGTCACAAACCTACCCCCCTTAAGAAAATCTCGTCCTCGAGATTTCTGGGCTTACCTCCCGGTGAAGGGGGACTTACCTGTGTGCGACTTGGATCCATCAGCGGTCTTGTCTTCGTTGGTTCACTTGACCTTTCAACTGCCTCTTCTGATGGCCCAGGTGTTGTCTCTACACACAGTTTCCTTGAATCCTTCTCTTTCCTGTCAGGTGTACCTGTTGTCCTGATAGTGGTGTTGCTGGGTGGGGTAGCGGGTAATACCAACAAACCGATCGGTTTCCATGGCCTATAAGTGACTGCTCCGGGTTTTATTGCGATACCTCGTACTCTGACTGTCATGGGAAAGACATCCTTTGCTGGTACCAGCTCACGTGCTCGTATGGCCTCGGGTGAGTGGGAGTGGCTTTCTTTTTGCCGGGTCAGAATACTCAATCTGGCTGTGGGTTTCGTACTGATGTTTCCTTCTGCTTTCGGCATTTTGACTTCGTCCTTAGGTGATCTATAATTCAAGGAACAACATAACTGAACTATTGCTGCTATATCCCCAACTGATGTGTCGGACATGATCACAAAGTAATCATAGACATTAATCTCTTATTCCAATGACATCCTGACGTCTACGAGTTGTTGACGCTCATGTGCTTTGAGCCATTCTATCTGAATGTCTTGTTTCAACTCTGCCGCTCGTGGAGATGGCCCTGTCATATATAGCCTCTGTAGTCCTTGCCGTGACCACTAAGCTGAGCATAATATCGCTATCATCCGGTGTATCTTTCAGAATATAGCCTCTTATCTTGGTTGATGGCCCGTATTCAGGTGAGTATGGCATATTGACTGCATTGTTGTGGCCGTATATGCAAGAGTCTGATAAGGATTGGTAATACCACTCTGTCCGTGAAGCTGTATCTTGTTGACCGTCACGGAGGTTGTTTGTCCACAACTTCTTGAGTCTTGAGGATTCCTTTGATGGACCTGTAATGACTTGCCAACCCGGCTCCTTGATTGTTTTCCCGGTTTGTCGGGCTTGTTCTCATAACTTACTCTTGCATATCTCGTAGGGACTCCCGTGCTCATATTCTTCTTTTCAACATGGGGCCGATGTTTCTCTGAACACGGTCATTCCCATGTACGAGTGGCTCGCATGAACTGATCCACTAGACTGCATGCTCACAACATATGCAGGGGTAGGATAAATCCTTTCATAACCACTGAGTTCTAAGGCAGACGTGTGTCCAGACTAGTTCTTGCTTCTGACAAGCTTGTTGTGGGCACGATAGCGTGTTGAAGAAGGCTGAATTCCTTATGCTTGAAGCTTTTGCCAGGGTAGTGTACTGAAGAAGGCTAGGTATCGTACCTCAGAAGTTTTCCTTCATGTGTCTTGCTAAGGAAGGTCAGGTGCCTTATGCTGGAAGTCTTCCGCGGTAGCACGCTGAAAAAAATTGAAGTGTCGTATCCCAGAAGATTTTTCTCACCAAGTGGCATACCGAGGAAGATTGGCAGTCTGGTATCTTGCGGAGGAAGGCTGGGTTCCTTAGACCAGAAGCCTTTCACTATGTACGTAGTTGGATCTATGGACGATTCTGGATTCCTTCCGAAGTATCCGGAATTTACTCATAGAGGAGCCAAACTTGGTATAGGCCATACCTTGTCTGAATATATTCCATTGGTCATGCACATCATTTGTCCTTCTGCTGGTCTGCTCATTGTTGCTGTAAAGCTTGCAAGACCAGTGCATACCTCATGTTGTTAATTAATTCGGAATCCCCAAGTGTTACCAATAATAAGCAGTTGACGGATCATTCCTTCCGGTTCAGCTGAGTTTCCAATCATGTTAGGTACTCCTTGATTTTGGATGCTTGGAAGCTCAGTAATTCTGGGCAACCGTGAGCTCATCCATATTCCTTGCAAACCTTGTCACAGTGCCCAGAAAATTTTGTATTTGCACCGGTGAGCTTCAAGATTTGCTTTGAAATTTATACCAACGTACCGGAGTTTTGGTGTTGCTCGTGGCATATTCACAGTCTTGAAATATGTCTTCGGTGGGTAATAAATGGTTCTTGAGTCCATTGAGAAAAGACTCAAGGTTCACCCCACTGACTAAAATAGTCCTTGTGTCGCGGACGGAATAATTTGTCCTTACTGATATTCATTCTTGGTAACTCATCTGATTGCTCCTTAGGCGTGATCCGTTCTGAGGCAAACTCTCTCAGGTATATTCTGGCCTTGTCTGTTCCACACAGATTCTGCTTCTGACCCATCCTTCGTCCTTGACAGGTCTGGTGTTGCTATTCTGAATACCAGGCAGTTGGCTTGGCTTGACTCTTACTGAATTGGGATTATTGGGTATTATCCCAGTTGTATGCTGGTCTTCTTGATGGCACTTGTGGATGGATCCAGTCGGAGCGAAGAAACATAACCAACAAGAGAAACAAAAACCACGAAAAACCAAAAAGCAAATAAAGCTCAAATTATGCGGACCTTACACATGTGGCCGAGGATCCACTAGTATAACTGGTATGGCGCACTCGATGCACCTCTAAGGATTTAGAAGCGAAACCACACAATGCTCCTGGTAGGACTGGTGTCAAGCTCCTACTACTTCCTTAGGGAACATCACACTCGATGTACGATGGCTATGGTGATGCGATTCTAGGGTTATTGGGGAGGGACATAATTTATAAGCGTCTCCCAAAGGAAACTAGAGTTAAGGAGAGAAATGCCATGGTTAGCAAGCAGGGTAAGGATATCTGGTTTACCTAGGGGTTCAGGGCTCACGGGTTGTTGCCGGGTGCGGGCATTTCGCACCGGAGGCAAAGGCCACGAGAGTTGGGACTGATGGAGCCAAAACCTATGGGGTTGCCTTATGATCAATAGTAGCCGTGCCTGCTTGGCAAAGATGGCTGAAATCCATCTGGGCATTCTACTGAGCACAAGACAATGAAGTCTAGCTAGGGTAACCTACAGTCAGCCTGGCTGCTCTGGTACTATCCGTTGTGGTGCCCCGCCTGAATACCACTGTAGCCAGACGGTCGCCACACATACCAGCCCAGGAAATCACTCTGCATGCGCGTTTACAACAAGTATCAAGAACACATGCATTTCTATTAATGGATATATAAGTCTTACATGAGGGTTTACAAGAGTGGTGGCAGCGGAAAAGCTCTATCTAAGGCAGCATGGTCCTGGTGCGGCTCCAATCCACAGGGATCTGACTGGGTTACTCTCCTAGCCCGCGAACGCTCTGGCTCCTCATCGACAGACGACGGATCCTTATGTGAACCTGGCCACATTGAAGGCCGCTGAGTACTTTTGAATGTACTCGCAAGAAAACCAAACTAACATATACACCAAGCAAAGCAATCCATGGCATTCAAGCATGCACTTGTTATTAGAGCAATATTAATTGTCATGACATAGCATAACTAGCTAGCAATATTAATTATCATGTTATAGCAGGTTTATCCAACAAGATAACTACTGAAGCAAATGCAGTAAGGTAAAGCATATTAAGTAAATATTCCATACTCCGAACATTCTCGTGATCCAACCTGAATCCGATCCAAATCCGATCCAAGTCATGTGGTCATCCGACCATTCATCATATAGCCATCCCATGGCCAAGATATCATATTCCTGACATCATATGATGTCTACACAAGATGAGTTCTTCCATCATTAATATCCTTATTACGGTTGACCACCTAGTGAGGTCTGGACGGGTTGTCGAATACCGTGGACGCGGCTATTCGAATAGATTTTACACTCTGCAGAGGTTGCGCACTTTACCCACACCATGAAGCACCTGACCTCGTGATCCCATTCGGGTGGATCATCGTTGCTCCAACGAAACCCGCCTAACCCGTGACTCCTCCACCGTACCACCGGCAATCATTCTCCCCTGGAGTCAAGCCCTGGGTGGCCCCTGTGTCACCTCGTGACACCTGCCACCATTGTGGCCAAACTCAACTATCCCAAACGGGGACCTCGCGCAAACAAACAACTGGGCTCACAAGGTTATCGCCGCCTACCGGGCCAGGGTAGCGCGCACGCATAACCTTCCCTGTCTGGTGGTACCGGTGAAAGAGCACAGATCTAGACCAAGTCAAGGCCATCCCATACTGGCAAATGTGGTTGCACGGATAAGCCCGGACAGGTGACTCAAGAATAACCGACTAAGTTTATTTAGCAAGCTTAGTGGTTCATCACAATATCTTAACATGGTGGTAACTATGTGTGAGATAACAACTGTGGAAACATAACAACCTATCTCCATATAACATCACAATGAGTCATTAGTGGAACAATATTTAAATGGCAAGTTATCAGTTTACAAGTTCTAGCTGTAAGTGACGACCATCGGAACCCTCGCATAAAACCAACAAAGAAACCAGTAGCCACCAGAATGGTCCTTACAACTCAGATCTAGGACATTACCGAAATAACTCAACCCCGGCTCAAGATGGCTGGAAAGCAGCTCAGAGCATGAGACGATGTTGATAAGAAGAATGTAGCAGCTCCCTAAGATGGCCGAGAAACAGCTCAGAGCATAGGGTCATTGCTATGGAAAGAAATTCAACAGCTGCCCGCGACGGCCGAAAAGCAGCTCAGAACACGGACAATTGCTGACAAGAGAAATAAAAGTCGGCACCCACCCCGGACAGCCGAAAGCAGCTCAGACACAGGCGTGGTGCCGTCATCGAAGAAAGTGCAAGCAAGGGTTCGTCAGAGTCACATACAGCTCACTACTACACAGACAAGCACAAGCATATTAATTTAAACATGCAAGAAATATCACAGAGCAATGCTTTAGGGCATATATCAGATGGTTGGCTTGCCTGGGGTGCAGGCATACTCCGGGAAGGAGTGCGGTGAAGCCATGGAAGAATTCACCGGAAAAGATTCCCTCTCGGAGGGGCTGATATAGGGCAATGGAAAAATGGTCATTTTCATAGTGTGAAAACATTATGAAAATGATACCATCGGAACGGGCTCGACGAGAAGAAGAAGTGGGCGTTTGTTTCACCTGATTCGGAGTCACGAGCGAAAAGTTGTGGCCGTTCACTCTTTAGGCAGAAAAAGTGCCCTAACCAGTGAACGTTCACAATATAAGGGTTTCGGCCGGCGGGGTTAAACAGTAAACGCACTTCTGAAAATACGCTTTCCGTTATTGAAAGCACCTTTCCGACTTAAGCAGTAGAGAAATACGCTTTCCCTAAAGGGAAAGCGCATTTTTGAGAGTGCGCTTCCACTTAACCTGCGGGCCCGGGACGAAGTCAACGTCTAGAGGCCGACAAGTGGGGCCGAAGGGGAGGCGGGTCCGCCTGGGTGCGGCGTCGTCGTCCTCCTCTCGCCCGCCCGTGTTGCAGAGGGGGCTGCGGTCGCCGGCGCTCGTCCGGCCTGCTTCGGCCACCCCCGACCAGGGCGAGGGCACCGACAGCCTTGGGGCGAAGCGCCGCACCCATCCAGAGGCAACACGCGCGCCAGGGAGGGCCGGCATCGTGGCGGCGCACGGCAGCAAAGGTTCGGCTTCCGGCGAGTGGGCGGGGCTCCGGTGGGCTAGGCGGCTGGCCGAGGACGCGGGGGTGGTCTACGGCGAGTAGCAACTCCGGTGGGGCTCTCGGTGGAGGCGGGGAAGGCTTCGGTTCCATGAATTTGAGGTGAGACCGAGTGGCGGCCATGGCGGCAATGTGGTGGTGATTCGAACGGAGAAGCTCGAAGCTCGAGCTTGGGAAGTTCCAAGGAGGGAGAGGAGGCTGCAGGTGAGGTTGGGTGACTCGGGGAGGGACTCGGCCGTGGCTTTTATAGCCAGCCGGCCGAAGCAATGAGGACGGCCGCCGTGGCCTTCTTATCTCCGCACTGGAGCTCAGAGGCCACGCGGAGGGAGGAGGTGATGTCGGCAGGGGTTCTAGGGAGGTGGAGAGGGCAGCAGCAGGTTCGGGAGAGCTCGGTCGTGGGTGCATACAGCGGCGACAGTGGGCGAACAGTGTCGGAGTAATGGTGATTGTCACGGCGCGGCGGGGAAAGGAACGGAGGGGGAAATGACCGGAGATGAGGGTGTGGACGACGGGGAGTCAGGTCGGCACAAATGACAAGCCACGGCTAGCTGGTCGAGGCGACCAGACGGGGTCAGTGCCCAGAGCACCATTCTCGTGTGGCCGCCGCGTGGTCACCACGCCAAAACACGCTCTGTTACTCTACTGCCCATCCAATCTTGTCCAACAGCTCCCTCACTGCTCAAATGGAAGATCTATGTGGATGGAACCATCTGGGAGGCTTTGAGGTGAGGGAAACTTGCTGAAGAAGATTTCAACAGCAAACTTGGGTGGATTCTAGAGGATAAATGGATGAGGGTGGGGAGTTGAAACCTTGCCAAGGTGAAATAGGGCAGGAAGGAATATATGCTTGCAAAATATGAAGTCATTTGGACCAAGTTTGAATGCACTTCCTTTGAAATGCTAAATCTGGTCCAGAAACTGGAATTTGAAGCTGTGCTCAAATGGCTTGATGAAATGAGCTGAATTTTGGTGGAGGCCAATGATTTGGAAGTATGAAGATACTGGAAAAGTTTCAGCTCATTTGGAAATGCCAAAGTGGTACTTCCTTCACAACACTTCCAAATGAACAGAAACTTGAGAAAAATGCTCTGGATTAATGGATGGAGGGATTGAGCTGATTTTTTGTTTCCATGAGTGATTTAGCAATGTTAATCACCATGAAAAATTTCAGCTCAAATAGATCAAGGTTTCAAGCACTTCCTTTGCAAACTGGAAATCTGGACAGAATTTGCAAATGGATGCTGTGCTCAAACTTTGAACTATGGAGCTTTGATTTTGATGGAAATGGTGAATATATGGATAGGAGAAGCTCCCCAAATTATTTGGGATTTTTCATTACTACCAAAATGGTAGTTCCTTTAGAAACAGCCCAAAATGCAATATTGGCTTTAAATAGGAAAAAGCAATTTCCCTTATTTAATTATGGCCAATATTTTTATGGGAGCTCAATATGATCACAAAGAATATCTCCACAAGTTTTCATCAACTTTGGAGATGGATAGATATTTTCCTGGATTTAATTCCCTTAACTGGCAGAAAAAGAAATTAATTATAAACGAAAAAATATTGCAAATAACCTGGCAATATTTTTGCATATCCAGGGTTTATAGATAAATGATGATCACTGGGAGAAGTTTGGGAGTCAGCAGATCAAAGGAAATTGGGGGTTCCTTTGCAACTGCAAGGATTAGGGTTTCCCTTCTGGCAACTCGGAAGATAGGGTTTCGATGGTGAAGTCTGGAGAATATAGCTTGGGTGGCATGGTTGGACTGGAAAGAATGTCTGACTAGATAGGAGAGGCAGGGTTGAATGACCATCTTCATATACCCAAGAGCTAGAGAAATCTGATAACACCGAGAAAAAAGACGGGAGTCAAATCCCGCGAAGGAAAAAAAACAGGAGCGAAAACCAGGGTGTCACACCTGCCGGGCTAGAGCGCTGCATCTCCACCTCGGTCCCCTCATCAATCCACCAAAGCAGGAGTAGGGTTTTATGCCTCGCGGCAGCCCGAACCTGGGTAAAAACTGCCGTGTGATCGCTGTCGTGCTGCTCCGTGCCCTCCACTCTTTGTGCAATGCGCCCTTCCCCACTACGGAACCGTAAGGGGCCGATGGCCCCATAGGTGATCGTGTTTTCCCACGACATGGACCCGTGTCAGCTTACTAATCATGGCCCCTCCGCAGTCTGCATGCTCGCCGCCGACCACCTTGTGCTTGACATTGAACACCTTCAGCCATAAACCAAAGTGCGGCTGGACTCAGAGGAGCGCTTGACAGACGATGATGAAGGTCGAAATGTGGAGGAGGGAGTTGGGGGCTAGATCATGAAAATCCAGCCCGTAGAAGAACATCAGCCCCCGCACAAAGGGATACAGGGGAAATCCGAGCCCCCTAAGGAAATGGGGGAGAAAAACTACCCTTTTGCCCGGCTCGGGCGTAGGGATGATCTGGCCCTCTTTGGGGGCCCGATGGGCGACATTGGCCGGCAAGTAGCCAGCCTCCTTCAGCTTCAGGATGTCCTCGTTGGTGACGGAGGAGGCCTCCCACTTCCCATTGGCACCAGATCCGGCCATGGTCGAAGGAGGTGAAGTGGGATTCGCTATGGAAGCAGAGAGAAAGGGCGCTGGAGCTCTGAAGGTCTGCGTGAGTGGAAGGTGGAAGAGGGCGTGGGATGCAAACTGTAGCGGCCCCCCTTTATAGACTGTTGGCAGGCCGGGGATTCCTTTGTCCACACTGCTGGCCTCTCCACTTCCCGATATCTCTGCAACATTATGAGCGGGGAGGGGAATCAAAACCGTTAACCATATCCCCTGAAAAGCGGGACACGATCTCCACCGTGAGGGGACGTGTCAAACATGGCGTTAGCCTCGAGTCGTGCTTCAAGAAATAGTAATTGCTTGGCGTTATGGCCGGAAGCGACTCTTCGTTGAAAGAGAAAAAGTTGTCAGATAAAGGCACTATTTGCGCTTGAGTGATATTTTTACCTTTGGTGTTAAGTAAAACTACCGTTTCAGATTCCGGACATCACTTGATTCCAAACAGGGGAGAGACATACTAAGGAACTCGCCCCGCAAGCCAAATACTGGTCGGATGGATGGATACCGGATAAAAGTCTTGGCGTTGGAGGCAAGTTCGAGGGCTACTGAGGGAGTCATGGACTAAGGGGTCCTCGGGACGACGGCCCATTGTACATGGGCCCGACTGGTGGAGCCGTATAATGACGGGAGATCTATCAAGCCGTGGTGTGCCCTCCAAGTCAAGAAGGCGCTAGATCTCTTCAAACCCTTGTTGTAATCTATCTTCGGTAACCCTAGCCCTATCGGTGTCTATATAAACCGAGGGTTGTAGTCATTAGGGTTAAGAGCTACATTCATCACCTCATAGCCTTAGGGTTTAGCTCATGATGATCTCGAGGTAGATCTACTCTGTAAACCACGTTATACATTCAATACAATCAAGCAGGACGTAGGGTTTTACCTCTTCGAGAGGGCCTGAACCTGGGTAAACACTGTGTTCGTCGTCCCTTGTTACCCATCGATCCTAGATCCACAGCTCGGGACCCCCTACCCCGAGGTCTGCCGGTTTTGACACCGACAATCATGAAAATATGGATCAAGTTACTACTGAACTTTGTAGGTCGACCAGAACACATTCCGCACCAGAGTGGTATGGTAATCCTGTTCTGGAAGTCATGTTGTTAGACAAAGACGAACCTACGAACTATGAAGAAGCTATGATGAGCCCAGATTCCAATAAATGGCTTGAGGCCATGAAATCTGAGATAGGATCCATGTATGAGAACAAAGTATGGACTTTGGTGGACTTGCCCGATGATCGGCAAGCCATTGAAAATAAATGGATCTTCAAGAGGAAGACAGACGCTGATGGTAATATCACTGTCTACAAAGCTCGACTTGTCGCATAAGGTTTTTGACAAGTTCAAGGGGTTGACTATGATGAGACTTTCTCACTTGTAGCGATGCTTAAGTCTGTCCGAATCATGTTAGCAATTGCTGCATTTTATGATTATGAAATCTGGCAAATGGATGCCAAAACTGCATTCCTTAACGGGTTTCTTAAAGAAGAGTTGTATATGATGCAACCAGAAGGTTTTGTCGATCCTAAAGGTGCTAACAAAGTGTGCAAGCTCCAGCGATCCATCTATGGACTAGTGCAAGCATCTCAGAGTTGGAATATACGCTTTGATGATGTGATCAAAGCATATGGTTTTATACAGGCTTATGGTGAAGCCTGTATTTACAAGAAAGTGAGTGGGAGCTCTGTAGCATTTCTGATATTATATGTGGATGACATATTGTTGATTGGAAATGATATAGAATTTCTGGATAGCATAAAAGGATACTTGAATAAGAATTTTTCAATGAAAAACCTCGGTGAAGCTGCTTATATATTGGGCATCAAGATCTATAGGAATAGATCGAGACGCTTAATAGGACTTTCACAAAGCACATACCTTGACAATTTATTTAAGAAGTTCAAAAGTGGACCGGTCAAAGAAAGGGTTCTTGCCTGTATTGCAAGGTGTGAAGTTGAGTAAGACTCAAAGCCCGACCACGGTAGAAGATAGAGAGAGAATGAAAGTCATTCCCTATGCCTCAACCATAGGTTCTATTATGTATGCCATGCTATGTACCAGACCTGATGTGTGCCTTTCCATGAGTTTGGCAAGGGGGTACAATAGTAATCTAGGAGTGGATCACTGGACAATGGTCAAAATTATCCTTAGAGGACTAAGGAAATGTTTCTCGGTCATGGAGGTGATAAAGAGTTCGTCGTAAAGGGTTACATCGATGCAAGCTTTGACACCGATCTGGATGACTCTGAGTCTCAATCTGGATACGTATTGAATGTGGGAGCAATTAGCTAGAGTAGCTCCATGCAGAGCATTGTAGACATAGAAATTTGCAAAATACTTACGGATCTGAATATGGCAGACCCGTTGACTAAAAACCTCTCTCACAAGCAAAACATGATCACACCTTAGTGAACTCTTTGGGTGTTAATCACATGGCGATGTGAACTAGATTATTGACTCTAGTGAACTATTTGGGTGTTAATCACATGGCGATGTGAATTAGATTATTGATTCTAGTGCAAGTGGGAGACTGATGGAAATATGCCCTAGAGGCAATAATAAAATGGTTATTATTATATTTCCTTAATCATGATAAAGGTTTATTATTCATGCTTGAATTGTATTGACCGGAAACTTAAATACATATGTGGATACATAAACAAATACCATGTCCATAGTGAGCCTCTACTAGACTAGCTCGTTGATCAAAGATGGTTATGGTTTCCTAACCATGGACATGTGTTATCATTTGATAACGGGACCACATCATTAGGAGAATGATGTGATGGACAAGACCCAACCGTTAGCATAGCATATGATCGTTCAGTTTATTGCTACTGCTTTCTTAATGTCAAATACATGTTTCTTCGACCATGAGATCATGCAACTCCCGGATACCGGAGGAATACCTTGTGCGCTATCAAACGTCACAACGTAACTGGGTGATCATAAAGATGCTCTACAGGTATCTCCGAAGGTGTCTGTTGAGTTGGCGTGAATCAAGATTGGGATTGTCACTCCGTATATCGGAGAGGTATCTCTGGGCCCTCTCGGTAATACAACATCACAAGAAGCTTGCAAGAAAAGTGACTAAGGAGTTAGTTACGAGATGATGTATTACAGAACGAGTAAAGAGACTTGCCGAACTAGGTATGAAGATACCGACAATCAAATCTCAGGCAAGTAACATACCGACAGACAAAAGGAATTACGTATGTTGTCATAAAGGTTCGACCGATAAAGATCTTCGTATAATATGTAGGAACCAATATGGGCATCCAGGTCCCGCTATTGGTTATTGACCGGAGAGGCGTCTCGGTCATGTCTACATCATTCTCGAACCCGTAGTGTTCGCACGCTTAACATTCGTTGACGATATAGTACTATATGAGTTATGTGAGTTGGTGACCAAATGTTGTTCGGAGTCCCGGATGAGATCACGGACATGACGAGGAGCTCCAGAATTATCCGAAGGTAAAGATTGATATATATATATATATATGACGATGCTAGTTGGTCACCAGAAAGGTTTCGGAATGTACCAGGTAATCATCGGATCACCGGAAGGGGTTCCGGGAAGCCTCGGGAGGTTAATGGGCCATATGGGCCAAACGACGGGAGTACACCAGCCCACAAGGGGCTGGCACGCCCCTCCTCTGGCCGTAGGCCTTGGGAAGAAAAGGAAGGGGGGGAGTCGGCCTCCCCTGCCTTCCCTCTCCTCCCATTTTCTTCCCCCCGTGTGCAAACAAGGAAGGGGGGCGCCATAGGGCAGGCGCCCAAGGGGGCTAGCCAGCCACCTTGGGGCGCACCCTGGCTGCCTCCCCTCCCCCACCTATATATATATGAGAGGGAGGGGCGCCACACACCCACGACAATCCCTAAGCCGCGTGTGGCGCCCCTCTCCACAGTTTCATCCTCCGTCTAGTTTTCCGCAGTGCACGACGAAGCCCTCCGGGAACAAGTTCACCACCACCGTCACCACACTGTCGTGTTTCCGGAACTCATCTACTACTTTGCCCGTCTTGCTAGATCAAGAAGGCGAGGACGTCATCGAGCTGAACGTGTGCTGAACGCGGAGGTGTCGTACGTTCGGTACTTGATCGGTTGGATCGTGAAGGTGTATGACTACATCAACCGCGTTGATAAACGCTTTCGCTAAACGGTCTACGAGGGTACGTATGCATACTCTCCCCTCTCATAGCTATGCATCTCCATGGATAGATCTTGCGTGTGCGTAGATTTTGTTTTGTTTTCCATGCAATGTTCCCCAACAGCTATATCCATGGCTCACGCTCATGTATTGTGTGAAAGTTAAAAAAGCTTTAGAACATTAAAAGTATGAAACAATTGCTTGGCTTGTCATTGGGGTTGTGCATGATAAATACTTTGTGTGATGAAGATAGAGCATGACCAGACTATATGATTTTGTAGGGATAACTTTCTTTGGCCATGTTATTTTGAAAAACTATGATTGCTTTATTAGTATGCTTGAAGTATTATTGTTTTTATGTCAATATTAAACTTTTGTTTTGAATCTTATGGATCTGAATATTCATGACACTTAAAAGAATATTACATTGATAAACATGTTAGGTAGCATTCCACATCAAAAATTCTGTTTTTATCATTTACCTACTCGAGGACGAGAAGGAATTAAGCTTGGGGATGCTTGATACGTCTCCAACATTGTCGGTGTCAAAACCGGTGGATCTCGGGTAGGGGGTCCCGAGCTGTGGATCTAGGATCAATGGGGAACAAGGGACGATGAACACGGTGTTTACCCAGGTTCGGGCCCTCTCGAAGAGGTAAAACCCTACATCCTGCTTGATTTTATTTGATGTGTATGATATGGTTACAGAGTCGATCTACCACGAGATCAGGCGAGCTAAACCCTAGGTTGATGGGATGATGGATGTTGCTCTAGCCCTAAAGACTAAAACTCCTTGGTTTATATAGACACTAGTAGGGTTAGAGTTACATGCGATCGGTTACAATGAAGGAAGGGTTACGCTAACCGTTGACTTGGAGGGCACACCACGACTCCGAAGATCTCCTATCTGGCCATGGATCCACACTCTAGCTTGGCCCCATAGCGGCCATCAGTCCAGCCCATATGTAATAGGTTGACGGCCCGAGGGCCCCTTAGTCCAGGACTACCTCAGTAGCCCTCGAACTAGCCTCCAACGCCAGGGCTTGTGTCCGGCATCCGCACATTTCATGATCTTTGTCTTGTGAGGCGAGTTATTCATCTTGTCCTATGCGTGCTCGGAGTTGAGTGGTGTCCGGAATCCGGAGCGTTTACTTTACTTAGCCTCGAAGGCCAAAGTGCTCAAGTCTGAATAGTGCCCACGTCTGACAACTTTTATCGAAGGGTCGCGTCCGGTCATAACGCCGAACGGCTAGAGGTTCTCGATGCACGGCTCGAGGCCGCCCCTCCATTGGCACGTCTCATCAAGGCAGAGATTGTGCCCCATTTTTGGGCGGATATGATCAATGATTTGAATTCCCCACCCACGCATAACGTCGCGAGCGTATCGGGAAGTGGAGAGGCCCGCGACGTGAAAAGGGGAACTCGTGGCTTCTCCGTTGTCTATAAAATAGGGGAACAACTACAATTATCGACTTACGCCTTCTTCCACCTCGCGCTGTTGCCTTTCCAATCTCCAGAGCTCCAGCGCCCTGCCTTACTCTTTCGCAGCGACTCCCTTCCCCGCCTCCTCCTTTCCTCAGCCATGGCCGGATCTGGAGCTAATGGCAAGTGGGAAGCCTCCATTGTCACCAACAATGACATCGAGGAGCTAAAGCGAGACGGCTACCTGTCGGCCGACGTCACTCATCAGGCCCCCCGAGAAGGGCCAGGTGGTTCCCACGCCCAAGCCAGGCGAGAGGGTGGTTTTCCTCTCCCACTTTATCCGGGGGTTGGGATTCCTGTTGCACCCCTTCGTGCGGGGATTGATGTTTTTCTACGGGCTAGATTTTCATGATCTAGCCCCCAATTCCCTCCTCCACATCTCTACCTTCGTCATCGTTTGTGAGGCCCTTCTGTGGGTCTAGTCGCACTTCGGCCTGTGGCTGAAGGTGTTCAATGTCAAGCTGAAGGTGGTCGGCGGCGCCCAGGCGAACTGCGGCGGAGCAATGATAAGCAAGCTCACCCGAGTCTGATGGCTGGAGGGCACGTTTATCGACACCGTTAAAGTGTGGCAAAAGGAATGGTTCTATATAACAGAGCCACGGGATGCGGCCTGGACGGCCGCCCCCGAGTTTTGATCTGGACGCTTCGCGAGACTAACCTCGTGGACCAAGAAAGGTCTTAATTGGGGATCCGCCGATAAGGTGAAGAAACTGCAGAAGTGTGTTTCCAATGTGATGGAGACCGGAGCCAAACTGACCAACGTAGTTCATATAATGCTCCGTCGTGGCCTCCTCCCTTGCCAGCAGAGGGCGAGTTCGATGTGGACTCACAAGCCCGAAGACCCGGCCACCGTGCAACACCTCTTCGGCACCACCTACGATAAGGTGTGGAGCCTGCTATTCAAGCCCAGAAGGAGTGGCCGGCCAAGAAAGAAGACATCAGCATCGATGCCACAAATCCTCCGAGGAAGGTAATTAATCCTTTGCTCGACGTATATTCGGGCACTCATACTGTCCAGAGTTTGGTCTAAGTCCCGTTTTGTTGCCTTAACAGGGCTGGCTCGAGAAGGCCGAAAAGATCAGCAGTCCGGCCCCGCTGCCTGAAGAGCCTCAATCAGCTCAACTGGGGGAGCTGCTGGTCATGGCACCTTACAAGGCGCCAGAGAAGAAAAGGGAAGAAGAAGAAGGATCTACCAGAGGCCCAAGGGGGCCTCCTCTTGAGGGATCGTCCGGACACCAAGGCCAGAGACGCAGCGGCCCCGGCTACCCAAGACGGGGGTGAGGATGAAGACGAGGAGGAATGTGCCTCCTCCCACTCCAAGAAGAGGGCGACGTCCGAAGACGCCGAGGAGGTTCAACCTCTTCGGGCCCCGAAGAGGCATTGCAGGGCCAAGGTGGTCCTGTCCAATAGCTCGCACTCTGATGAGGAGTCCGTGGTGTCCGAAAAGGTTCCGGATAGGGAACCCAGGGTCAAGCCCTCCATCATGAGGTGTGTACCGAGATATCTCTTGTTTACTTTGTTTTACCAACCTCTTTACTGATGGGAACTGATTAATATCATAGCCCACCACGCGGACACCCTACCGAGCAGACCTCGGAAGGGACCTCTTCGCCCGCTGAGCTGGCAGACAGGGGGTCCGTGTCATGCTCCGCACCTCCCTGGGTCCCCGAAGAGGCCACAGAGGTGCTGTCCCAAAGGACTCCTCCACGTACAAACACGGGGGAGGGGGGCGACACAGTCATGGCCGAGGCTGATGCCTCGATCACCGAAGACCAGGAGGGTGCGTCTCTCCTGGCCAATGCGGGAGGGGAATCCGATCCGGACCGTCCGGACCCTCCAAGCCGGCCGCACCTGAGCCCCCAAGGCCCTCACAGGTGTCCGTCCCTGTTGGGGAACATAGTAATAATTCAAAAATTTCCTACGTGTCACCAAGATCAATCTAGGAGATGCTAGCAACGAGAGAGAGGGAGTGCATCTTCATACCCTTGAAGATCACTAAGCGGAAGCGTTACAAGAACGCGGTTGATGGAGTCGTACTCGCGGCGATTCAAATCGCGGATGATCCGATCCAAACGCCGAACGGACGGCGCCTCCGCATTCAACACACGTACAGCCCGGGGACGTCTCCTCCTTCTTGATCCAGCAAGGGGAAAGGAGAAGTTGAGGGAGAACTCTGGCAGCACGACGGCGGGGTGGTGGAGGAGCCCGTGGTTCTCCAACAGGGCTTCGCAAAGCACTACGGAGGAGGAGGAGGTGTTGGAGAGGGGAAAGGGCTGCTCCCGGGAAGGGGTATTGGTGTCTCCAGGCCCTCCCTCTCCCCACTATATATAGGAGGCAAGGGGGAGGGCTGGGGGCGCAGCCTTGGCCCCTCCTCCAAGGAGGGGTGCGGCCAAGGAGGAGTTTCCTCCCTCCCCAAGGCACCTAGGGGGTGCCTTCCCCTTTTAGGACTCTTCCTCCTCCTCTCCTCTTGGCGCATGGGCCTCTTGGGGCTGGTGCCCCTGGCCCATATAGGCCAAGGCGCACACCCCCACAGCCCATGTGGGCCCCCGGGGCAGGTGGACCCCCGGACCCCTTTCGGCACTCCCGGTACAATACCGATAATACACGAAACTTTTTCGGCGACCAAAACAGGACTTCCCATATATAAATCTTCACCTCCGGACCATTCCGGAACTTCTCGTGATGTCCGGGATCTCATCCGGGACTCCGAACAACTTTCGATTAACAACATACAATTCCCATTACAACTCTAGCGTCACCGAACCTTAAGTGTGTAGACCCTACGGGTTCGGGAACCATGCAGACATGACCGAGACATCTCTCCGGTCAATAACCAACAGCGGGATCTGGATACCCATCTTGGCTCCCACATGTTCCATGATGATCTCATCAGATGAACCACGATGTCGGGGATTCAATCAATCCCGTATACAATTCCCTTTGTCCATCGGTATGTTACTTGCCCGAGATTCGATCGTCGGTATCCCCATACCTCGTTCAATCTCGTTACCGGCAAGTCTCTTTACTCGTTCCATAACGCATGATCCCGTGGCTAACTCCTTAGTCACATTGAGCTCATTATGATGATGCATTGCCGAGTGGGCCCAGAGATACCCCTCCATCATACGGAGTGACAAATCCCAGTCTCGATTCGTACCAACCCAACAGACACTTTCGGAGATACCTGTAGTGCACCTTTATAGTCACCCAGTTACGTTGTGACGTTTGATACACCCAAAGCATTCCTACGGTATCTGGGAGTTGCACAATCTCATGGTCTAAGGAAATGATACTTGACATTAGAAAAGCTTTAGCAAACGAACTACACGATCTTGTGCTATGCTTAGGATTGGGTCTTGTCCATCACATCATTCTCCTAATGATGTGATCCTGTTATCAACGACATCCAATGTCCATGGTCAGGAAACCACAACCATCTATTGATCAACGAGCTAGTCAACTAGAGGCTCACTAGGGACATGTTGTGATCTATGTATTCACACATGTATTACGGTTTCCGGTTAATACAATTATAGCATGAACAATAGACAATTATCATGAACAAGGAAATATAATAATAACCATTTTATTATTGCCTCTAGGGCATATTTCCAACAGTCTCCCACTTGCACTAGAGTCAATAATCTAGTTCACATCACCACGTGATTAACACCCATAGAGTTCTGGGGTTTTATCATTTTTGCTTGTGAGAGAGGTTATAGTCAACGGGTCTGCAACATTCAGATCCGCGTGTACTTCGCAAATCTTTTATGTCATATTGTAGATGCTGTTACCATGCTCCACTTGGAGCTATTCCAAATGGCTGCTCCACTATACGTATCCTGTTTGCTACTCAGAGTCATCCGGATTGGTGTTAAAGCTTGCATCGACGTAACCCTTTACGTCGAACTCTTTATCACCTCCATAACCGAGAAACATTTCCTTATTCCTCTAAGGATAATTTTGACCGCTGTCCAATGATCCACTCCTGGATCACTCTTGTACCCCCTTGCCAGACACGTGGCAAGGCACATATCAGGTGCGGTACACAGCATGGCATATCGTATAGAGCCTATGGCTAAGGCATAGGGGACGACCTTCGTCCTTTCTCTTTCTTCTGCCGTGGTCCAGCTTTAAGTCTTAACTTCACACCTTACAACTTAGGCAAGAACTCCTTCTTTGACTGATCCATTTTGAACTCCTTCAAAATCATGTCCAGGTATGTGCTCTGTGAAAGTCTTATCAGGCATCTTGATCTATCTCTATAGATCTTGATACCCAACATGTAAGCAGTTTTACCCAGGTCTTCCTTTGAAAAACTCCATTCAAACAACCCTTTTTGCTTTCCATAAATTCTACATCATTTCCGATCAACAATATGTCATTCACATATACTTATCAGAAATGTCGTAGTGCTCCCACTCACTTTCTTGTAAATACAAGTTTCTTGGAAACTTTGTATAAACCCAAAAGCTTTGATCACCTCATCAAAGCGTATATTCCAACTCCGAGATGCTTGCTCCAGTTCATAGAAGGATCGCTGGAGCTTGCATACCTTTTAGCATCCTTAGGATTGACAAAACCTTCTGGTTGTATCACATACAACCTTTCCTCACTGAAACCGTCAAGGAAACTTTGTTTTGACATCCATCTACCAGATTTCGTAATCTGAAAATGTAGCAACTGCTAACATAATCCCAACAGACTTTAGCATCGCTACGAGTGAGAAAGTCTCATCATAGTCAACTCCTTGAACTTGTCGAAAACCCTTTGCGACAAGTCGAGCTCTATAAATGGTGACATTACCATCAGCGTCTGTCTTCTTCTTAAAGATCCATTTATTCTCAATGGCTTGCCGATCATCGGGCAAGTCCACCAAAGTCCATACTTTGTTCTCATACATGGATCCTATCTCAGATTTCATGGCTCCTAGCCATTTGTTGGAATCCGGGCCCACCATCGCTTCTCCATAGCTCGTAGGTTCATCGTTGTCCAACAACATGACCTCTAAGACAGGGTTACCGTACCACTCAGGAGTAGTACGTATCCTTGTCGACCTACGAGGTTCGACAGTAACTTGATCCGAACCTTCATGATCACTATCATTAGCTTCCTCTTCAACTAACGTAGGTATCACAGAAACATCTTTCTGCGCTTCACTACTCACTGGTTGAAGTAAAGGTTCAACAACCTCATCAAGTTCTATCTTCCTCCCACTCAATTCTTTCGAGAGAAACTCTTTCTCCAGAAAGGATCCATTCTTGGCAACAAACACTTTGCCCTCAGATCTGAGATAGAAGGCATACCCAATCATCTCCTTTGGGTATCCTATGAAGACGCATTTGTCCGCTTTGGTTTTGAGATTATTAGGCTGAAGCCTTTTCACATAAGCGTCGCAGCCGCAAACCTTAAGAAACGACAACTTAGGTTTCTTGCCAAACCATAATTCATATGGTGTCATCTCAACGGATTTAGATGGTGCCCTATTTAAAGTGAATGTAGTTGTCTCTAATGCATAACCCCAAAACGATAGTGATATATCGGCAAGAGACATCATAGAACGCACCATATCCAATAAGGTATGATTACGACGTTCGGACACACCATTACACTATGGTGTTCCAGGCAGCGTCAGTTGTGAAACAATTCCACATTGTCTTAAGTGATTGCCAAACTCATAAATCAGATACTCCCCCTTTCGATCATATCGTAGGAATTTGATCTTCTTGTTACGATGATTCTCAACTTCACTCTGAAATTGCTTGAACTTTTCAGACGTTTCAGACTTATGCTTCATCAAGTAAATATACCCATATCTACTCAAATCATTGGTGAAGGTGAGAAAGTAACAATATCCACTGCGCGCGTCAACACTCATCGAGCCGCACACATTAGTATGTATGATTTCCAACAAGTCAATTGCCCGTTCCATTGTTCCGAAAAAACGGGGTTTTAGTCATCTTGCCCATGAGGCATGGTTCGCATGTGTCAAGTGATTCAAAATCAAGTGACTCCAAAAATCCATCAGCATGGAGTTTCTTCATGCGCTTTACACCAACATGACCTAAGCGGCAGTGCCACAAGAAAGTGGTATTATCATTATCAACTCTACATCTTTTGGCCTCAATGTTATGAACATGTGTATCACTATGATCGAGATTCAATAAACCATTCACCTTGGGTGCATGACCATAGAAGGTATTATTCACGTAAATAGAATAACCATTATTCTCTGATTTAAATGAACAATCATATTGCAATAAACACGATCTAATCATGTTCATGCTCAACGCAGACACCAAATAACATTTATCTAGGTTCAACACTAATCCCGAAGGTAGAGGGAGCGTGCGATGGTGATCACATCAACCTTGTAAACACTTCCAACACACATCGTCACCTCACCCTTAGCTAGTCTCCATTTATTCCATAGCATTTGTTTCAAGTTACCAATATTAGCAACTAAACCAGTATCTAATACCCATGTGCTACTAGGAGTACTAGTAAGGTACACATCAGTAACACGTATATCAAATATACTATTGTTGAAGTTGCCAGCCTTCTTATCTATTGGGCTAGTTCCACTACCAGTGACCGTTCCCCTTACAATAGAAGCACTTAGTCTCGGGTTTAGGTTCAACCTTTGGTTTCTTCACTAGAGCGGCAACTGGCTTGCCATTCATGAAGTTTTCCTTCTCGCCCTTGCCCTTTTTGAAACCAGTGGTCTTGTTAACCATCAACACTTTATGCTCCTACTTGATTTCTACCTTCGCGGCCTACCGCGAACTGCTCCGAGATCATCTCCATCCCTTGCATGTTATAGTTCATCACGAAGTTCTAGTAGCTTGGTGATAGTGTCTGGAGAACTCTGTCAATCAGTATCTTATCTGGAAGATTAACTCCCACTTGATTCAAGCGATTATAGCACGCACCCAGACATTCTGAGCACATGCTCACTGAATGAGCTATTCTCCTCCATCTTGTAGGCAAAGAACTTGTCAGAGGTCTCATACCTCTCAACACGGGCATGAGCCTAAAATACCAATTTCAACTCTTGTAACATCTCATATGTTCCATGGCGTTCGAAATGCCTTTGGAGCCCCGATTCTAAGTTGTAAAGCATGGCGCACTAAACTATCAAGTAGTCATCAGAACGTGTCTGCCAGATGTTCACAACATCCACGGACGATGCTAGAGGGGTTGGCACACCGAGCGGTGCATCAAGGACATAAGCCTTCTGTGCAGCAGTGAGGACAATCCTCATACTACGGCCCTAGTCCGCATAATTGCTTACAAAAACTTTCAACTTAGTATTTTTCTAGGAACGTATTAACACAGGGAGCTACAACGCGAGCTATTGATCTACAACATAAATTTGCAAAGACAATTTTAGACAAGGTTCATGATAATTAAGTTCATCTAATCAAATTATTTAATGAACTCCCACTCAGATAGACATCCCTCTAGTCATCTAAGTGATACATGATCCGAATCGACTAGGCCGTGTCCGATCATCATGTGAGACGGACTAGTCATCAACTGTGAACATCTCCATGTTGATCGTATCTACCATACGACTCATGTTCGACCTTTCGGTCTCTCGTGTTCCGAGGCCATGTCCGTACATGCTAGGCTCGTTAAGTCAACCTAAGTGTTTCGCTTGTGTAAATCTGGCTTACACCCGTTGTATGCGAACGTTAGAATCTATCACACCCGATCATCACGTGGTGCGTCGAAACAACGAACCTTCGCAACGGTGCACAGTTAGGGGGAACACATTTCTTGAAATTTTAGTGAGGGATCATCTTATTTATGCTACCGTCGTTCTAAGCAAATAAGATGTAAACATGATAAACATCACATGCAAATCATAAAGTGACATGATATGGCCAATATCATCTTGCGCCTTTGATCTCCATCTTCGAGGCGCGGCATGATCACCATCGTCACCAGCATGACACCATGATCTCCATCATCATGATCTCCATCATCGTGTCTTCATGAAGTTGTCTCGCCAACTATTACTTCTACTACTATGGCTAACGGTTAGCAATAAAGTAAAGTAATTACATGGCGTTTACATTGACACGCAGGTCATACAATAAATTAAGACAACTCCTATGGCTCCTGCCGGTTGTCATACTCATCGACATGCAAGTCATGATTCCTATTACAAGAACATGATGAATCTCATACATCACATATATAATTCATCACATCCTTTTGGCCATATCACATCACATAGCATACCCTGCAAAAACAAGTTAGACGTCCTCTAATTGTTGTTGCATGTTTTACGTGGCTGCTATGGGTTTCTAGCAAGAACGTTTCTTACCTACGCAATAGCCACAACGGTGATATGCCAATTGCTATTTACCCTTCATAAGGACCCTCTTCATCGAATCCGATCCGACTAAAGTGGGAGAGACAGACACCCGCTAGCCACCTTATGCAACAAGTGCATGTCAGTCGGTTGAACCTGTCTCACGTAAGCGTACGTGTAAGGTCGGTCCGGGCCGCTTCATCCCACAATGCCGCTGAATCAAGATAGGACTAGTAACGGTAAGCAAATTGAACAAATCATCGCCCACAACTACTTGTGTTCTACTCGTGCATAGAATCTACGCATAGACCTAGCTCATGATGCCATTGTTGGGGAACATAGTAATAATTTCCTACGTGTCACCAAGATCAATCTAGGAGATGCTAGCAATGAGAGAGAGGGAGTGCATCTTCATACCCTTGAAGATCGCTAAGCGGAAGCGTTACAAGAACGCGGTTGATGGAGTCGTACTCGCGGCGATTCAAATCGCGGAAGATCCGATCCAAACGCCGAACGGATGGCGCCTCCGCGTTCAACACACGTATAGCCCGGGGACGTCTCCTCCTTCTTGATCCAGCAAGGGGAAAGGAGAAGTTGAGGGAGAACTCCGGCAGCACGACGGCATGGTGGTGGAGGGGCTCGTGGTTCTCAAACAGGGCTTCGCAAAGCACTACAGAGGAGGAGGAGGTGTTGGAGAGGGGAAAGGGCTGCTCCCGGGAAGGGGTATTGGTGTCTCCAGGCCCTCCCTCTCCCCACTATATATAGGAGGCAAGGGGGAGGGCTGGGGGCGCAGCCTTGGCCCCTCCTCCAAGGAGGGGTGCAGCCAAGGAGGAGTTTCCTCCCTCCCCAAGGCACCCAGGGGGTGCCTTCCCCTTTTAAGACTCTTCCTCCTCCTCTCCTCTTGGTACATGGGCCTCTTGGGGCTGGTGCCCCTGGCCCATATAGGCCAAGGCGCACACCCCCACAGCCCATGTGGGCCCCCGGGGCAGGTGGACCCCCGGACCCCTTTCGGCACTCCCGGTACAATACCGATAATACACGAAACTTTTCCGGCGACCAAAACAGGACTTCCCATATATAAATCTTCACCTCCGGACCATTCCGGAACTCCTCGTGATGTCTGGGATCTCATCCGGGACTCCGAACAACTTTCGGTTAACCACATACAATTCCCATTACAACTCTAGCGTCACCGGACCTTAAGTGTGTAGACCCTACGGGTTCGGGAACCATGCAGACATGACCGAGACATCTCTCCGGTCAATAACAAACAGCGGGATCTGGATACCCATCTTGGCTACCACATGTTCCACGATGATCTCATCGGATGAACCACGATGTCGGGGATTCAATCAATCCCGTATACAATTCCCTTTGTCCATCGGTATGTTACTTGCCCGAGATTCGATCGTCGGTATCCACATACCTCTTTCAATCTTGTTACCGGCAAGTCTATTTACTCGTTCCATAACGCATGATCCCGTGGCTAACTCCTTAGTCACATTGAGCTCATTATGATGATGCATTACCGAGTGGGCCCAGACATACCTCTCCGTCATACGGAGTGACAAATCCCAGTCTCGATTCGTACCAACCCAACAGACACTTTCGGAGATACCTGTAGTGCACCTTTTTAGTCACCCAGTTACGTTGTGACGTTTGATACACCCAAAGCATTCCTACGGTATCCGGGAGTTGCACAATCTCATGGTCTAAGGAAATGATACTTGCCATTAGAAAAGCTTTAGCAAACGAACTACACGATCTTGTGCTATGCTTAGGATTGGGTCTTGTCCATCACATCATTCTCCTAATGATGTGATCCTGTTATCAACGACATCCAATGTCCATGGTCAGGAAACCACAACCATCTATTGATCAACAAGCTAGTCAACTAGAGGCTCACTAGGGACATGTTGTGATCTATGTATTCACACATGTATTACGATTTCCGGTTAATACAATTATAGCATGAACAATAGACAATTATCATGAACAAGGAAATATAATAATAACCATTTTATTATTGCCTCTAGGGCATATTTCCAACAGTCCCACCTTCCGACGAGGAAGGGGTTGAGGTCCCGCCACCCGTGCCGAATACCAACAACCAGGCGGCAGCGGGCTGGCCGGACACAATGGAGGAGTTAGTGAATAACTCCGTTATCGTCGACGGCCACCGCGCCCTTATGGGTACGGTTCTGCGGGGTGTTCGGTCTATCCATACCAGACTGCACGATGCCGTTCAGGGCCTTTTAACAGGCTTCGAGGTGAGTCAAGTAATATTCTTTCCCCGCAAAATGGTTTTATCTTTTTTAGCCAAAGTTTGAGCAGGCCATATATATATAGCAGCCCCCGAGACTCTGTAATGATTGCAAAAACCTTACAGAGGGTCAAATATCTTTAGGCCAGTAATTAAAATATCATGATTGATTTGATATCGCAGGCATAATCCTTGGCCACGGCTGCTAATGCCGCTGCTTTGGAGGAGATGGATTGGAAGCTTAAACGCTCCGATGAAGAGCTTGACCTCGTCAACAGACGGCTTGATGAGGCGCAAGGTAAGCTTATATCAATATGTAAAGTTAACATCGTCGGATACTTACGTTCCAGATTGTATGCTGAGCTCATGGTGTTTGGTGACTGCAGCTGCCGCCGTGGAGGTTGAGGGCCTCAAGGCGGCATTGAAGAAGGCCGAGGCGGCCGAAAAGAAAGCGGCTGCCGAAAAGGCGGTGGCCGAACTTGAGACGATGAAGACCGCCGGTGAGAAGCACGAGGCTCAACTGGACGAAGTGCAGGTGGAGCTCAAGGATGCCATCATGAAATGTGAGGCCCTTGAGCAGAAGCAGAAAGAGCACTCCACCGAGATGTCCAAGGTGGAGAAAGAGCTCCAGGAGATGAGGACCGAAGTGTGGGGTGCCCGCGAAGAACTCCGCCAAGTGAGGTAGATCGTGGATGATAAGCCGTACTTACTGTAGAGTGTTTTTGGCGGCAACATGTTTGCCTTGCTGACGCCGGTTTGGCGCTCCGCAGGCGTTTTCGCCGAGCTTCCCAGGAGTGTGGCGGATGCGGCGGAGCACTATGCCAAGCGGGAGGAGAACTCCGATCAGCGGCTCTTCTGGGCGTAGTTCCATGTGCCCGAGCATCCTCCCCTCCTCAGCAACCAGATGAAGGAACTAATGGAGCTGCATCGGATGGCCGGACCGGCCATGAAGGATCTTTGTGTCCGGTTGTGGCCCTCGGAGCCGATTCCGAGCAGCTACTTTGGTCTTGTGCAGAAGCTGCGT
Organism: Thinopyrum elongatum; assembly: GCA_011799875.1. Classification (NCBI taxonomy): domain Eukaryota; kingdom Viridiplantae; phylum Streptophyta; class Magnoliopsida; order Poales; family Poaceae; genus Thinopyrum; species Thinopyrum elongatum. Next base: position 437,480,972 of record CM022300.1, read on the forward strand.
GATGCATCGCCCTGGATTGATGCTGTGAAGCGCTCTGCATGCCTTGAGGGAGCTAGGCTGGCCTTTGCGAAGACCATGGTACATTGGCCCAAGATCAAGCCAACGGATATGGCCACTGGTCCGCCGCCGGTTGGGAAAGAGCATCGCCGCCTCGAACAGTACTTTGCGCAAGTTATGGATGGTGCTCGGGCGATAGAGGGCCAGTGTTCTAAGGATGTAATCTTTGAGTGATTGTATTAAGTAGTCAACTGGATCTTTTGCTTTATAATGCGGCCCGTTTATATACCATGGTGTTTTTTTTACTCTTGTGCGGCCGTTTATTATTCTGAAAGTTACCAGTCATTGGCTTCAGCCCCCAAGTAAATGGTACAAGGGGTGTCTCGTCTCCGCACTGTTACCCTTAGCCGACGTCTCGGTGCCCGAAGGCGGTAGTGCGTGAGAGGGACTAGGCAATCAGACTATTCGGTTTTACTGCTTTCACTTAGCCATAGGAGCTTGACAGTGGGAGCTAATTACTAGCCCCCCTCCCCCCGTGTTTTGTGATGTACGTGGGAGCCGAAGCATGCCTTAGTAATCACATGGTTTGTGCTAGGACGAACCCTGCGTATGACATAGATAAATCGCCAACGATTTCTTAGTTTAACACTTGTCATCGGATCGCTGACCAATTCTCGCTTACTATGACGGTCAATTTTCGGCTTTCTCCCCTGAGGTGCTTAACTGGACTAGCTAGAAGTACAATCGCAGGGGTTCTCCCTTTACCTTCTTAGCCGAACATGTGGAACGTAAGAAGGCAAGCACAGGAGCCGGGCAACCCAACTATTGACCCAAGACATAGTTCGGAACTAATGCATATAGTGCAATATCCGAGACGCCGAACACTCAACGAAAAGTGGTGCCGGACTTAGTATGTAGAGCTGATAGGAAGATCAAGCCTTTGGTCAATTAACTGATTTGTATTTGTTACACAATGTGTGCATGCCCAGCTATTCGAAGAGCAAGAAAAAAGAGAAAGAAAAGAAAGAGGGCTAGATAATGTGGATGCCCGAACACCGTAAAAGATGTTTTTATTTTCCATAAGCTCTGGACGTCTATCCATACAATTCGAACTGCTGAGGCTTTTATGATAATTAAGAAAAGAAAAATTTACAGAGAAAGGTTTACACAGGGCCTTGATGTGTGGGTCGAAGCCTCAACTGTGCCCTGTTGCATGTCTGCGCCTTTTCTTCTGCGAGGTGGAGGGGAGTGATTTGGACTTTCGTGTAGAATACCGCATGCTGGCGAGGGGTGGCTTCAATAGGGACCTTGAGATGTAGCCTTGCCATCATAGCTTGATGCTGAGTGAGTCCGAAGTCCTGCCCGTTGTCGTCCCAGGACGCGGTGATGCCATAGTTCGGTTGAGTCGAACACATGGTGTTATGTAATTAATATAAGCCCCCACGGCCGCCCATGGTATCTTGAGCATGAAGTTGTGCTGATGAGGCACGTAGCACACGGTGAAGACGGGCGTGCCGTGGGGAGCGTATTCCTATTTGCGGCGTACGCATGCGGGTTCCCATGACGGGGATCGGGCTCGAGCCCATTTAATTGTATCTCTAGCCTTTACGGTGGGCTGATACTTTGGCCCGTTGGCGACGGATTGGTCTTCGGCTGCTAGGCCGCAGTGTGTTCCTCAGTCCAGAGTGAGCACTTCGTGTTGCCATTGATCATTATGACGCCCGAGGGACCAGGCATGTTCAGCTTGAGGTATGCGTAATGCATGACAACATTTAATTTGGCGAACGCTGTTCGGCCGAGGAGGGCATGGTAGCCACTACGGAATGGGGCGATATCGAAGATTAAGTATTCGCTTCGGAAGTTGTCCGGTGAGCCAAATACCACTTCTAAAGTCATCATGCCTGAGCAGCGGGCCTCTACGCCCAGAATAACCCCCTTGAAGGTGGTGTTGCTGGGTTTGATCCTTGACGGATCGATCTCCATTTTCCTCACTGTGTCTGCATAAATCAGATTGAGGCTACTGCCTCCGTCCATTAGGACTCTCATGAGGTGGTACCCATGGATAATGGGGTCAAGTACCAGGGCCGCCAATCCTCCATGACGGATGCTGGTCGGATGTTCCCTGCGGTGGAAGGGGATCGGGCAAGCCGACCACAGGTTGAACTTTGGCGCTACGGGCTCGACGGCATACACATCCCACAGCGCGCGCTTCCTCTCCCTCCTTGGTATATGGGTGGCGTAGATCACGTTCACCGTCTTGACCTCGGAAGGGAAGGGTTTTTGGCCTCCACTGTTTGGCCTGCAAGGCTCCTCATTGTCCTCGCTTCGTGGGCTTTTGCCTGAGTCTTCGGCTGTGAGCTTACCGGCCTGTTTTATCACCCAACAATTACGGTTGGTGTGGTTGGTAGGTTTTTTGGCGGTGCCATGAATCTGGCAGGGCCTATCCAGGATTGCATCCAGCTTTGTTGGGCCGCCCTGGTTGCCTTTAGAAGGCTTTTTCCGTGACCTGGACTTCGGATTACGGAATCTGGCATTGACTGCTGTTTCGTCCGCTTCGCCGTCATTATGGCGGCACTTGTTCTTGTTCCTTTGTGGCTTCCCATTCCCGTCCTGAACTTCCGAGGTGCCGGGGGTGTCGGGGTTGGTGCTTCTACGAGCCAGCCAACTATCCTCTCCGGCGCATAAGCGGGTCATCAGGGAGGTGAGCACCGACATTGTTCTTGGCTTGTCCTGGCCGAGCTGGCGTGCTAGCCATTCATCCCGAATACTATGCTTAAAGGCGGCTACAGCTTCGGCGTCTGGACAGTCAATAATCTGGTTCTTCTTGGTCAAAAACTGGTTCCAAAATTGTCGGGCTGATTCACCGGGTTGTTGGATTACATGGCTTAAGTCATCGGCGTCCAGGGGCCAGACATAAGTGCCCTGAAAGTTAGCCCGGAAGGCATCCTCGAGCTCCTCCCAACATCCTATGGAGTCTTCGGGGAGGCTATTAGCCAGTGTCGAGCCGGACCCTTGAGCTTTAATGGTAGGTATTTGATGGCTTGAAGGTCGTCCCCTCGTGCCATGTGAATGTGCAACAGAAAATCTTTGATCCATACTGTCGGATCTGTTGTCCCGTCATAGGGCTCAATATTTACAGGTTTGAAACCTTCTGGGAATTGGTGCTGCATCACTCTATCTGTGAAGCAAAGAGGATGAGCGGCACTCCTGATGGGGGCTACGTCGCGCCGGAGATCATCTGTCATCCGAGCTCGTTGCAATTCCCGAGCTCTATCATTTTGGTCTAGCCAGGATTTATATCTGTCCCGTCTAACATGAGGATCTCTTTTAGGTCTGTAGATGGACCTCGTCCGACCTGCCCGAGCGTCCAGGTCATGGTGTAGGTCATACTCGTAGCCTGGCCGTACTGGCTCCTTGCCTTGACAGCGAGGGTGAGTAGGAAGTTGTTCAGTTTTATTAGTTGTCCGGTCCTGGCCTCGAGGGGGGCGGTCCAGCTGGTCCGCCTGAGTGTGCCTTGTGGGCGCTGGCTCTATGGCCTCGTCATCGAATTGCGGCAGTAGCCTTCGCTTCGGGTAGCTTTTGGTCTATTGCCTGTGGCCATACTCCTCTTCGGCATCTAGGACTTTTAGTCCATCTCTCATTAAGGGTATCCTGTTCGGATTTAATTTTTTGCTACTATTTTTTCAGGCTTCGTGCGGTGGCAATTAGCTACCGTTTAAACCGTTCTTGATCCAGCGGGTCTTCGGGGATGATGAAATCCTCGTCACCCAAGCTAACCTCCTCTTCGGAAGGGGGGAGGTAGTTGCTATCTTCGGAGCCATCGAGGTATTTGAGATCGAGCGGGTCCTCATGCTCCTCGTGGTCATTTTGTGGCTGTTTGTCGGTGCCGGGATCGCCGAGGTTGTCCGCATTGTCCGGGGTGGCATTTTCTCCGGTGTCCGTGTTGCTCGCATGGCTTCGACACGCCTTGGAGCGGCGGTGTTGTCTGCGGCGTTTCGGCAGCTCCTCGCTGGGCCTACTGTTATCCTTCCCGGGAGTGCCATCGTATTCTTTCGAGGTGTCCAAGATGCAGATGTCATAGGTGGACGTGGCCGTCCAGCGGCCGGTGACGGGGGGAGCAGCGTCGGTGTTAGCCATGGCTCCACTATCCTTGTCCATGTATTCGGCGTTTTCCGAGGTGTAGTCCAACATGTCGGTTAAGTCTTCGACTGTGGCCACTAAGTGGGTGGTTGGTGGGACGTAAAATTCCCTGAAATCTGCCTCAAAGGGCTGCTAAACGCAAGCCGAGGGCGGATCCTCCCGAATAGCCATCATCTGGATTCGGTCCCGCGCCTCGTTTAATAAGGCGAGGGTCACCAGATTGGTAAGCGGTGGCCGCCGAGGGCTGGTCTCTGACGTGGTGGGGCAAGGAATGATCCGGGCCCAGGCTGGATCCTGGTCTTCAAGGGCTGAGTTGACCTCGAGGCCCGGGGTCGGAGAGTTGTAAGCGACCGAGGACAAGACCAGGTCTTCGGACACTGCTTCCGTATTATGGTTCGAAGTTGAATTGTTGAGGGGGAGTTCGGCCAGGGATGATTCCTGGCTACCGAATGTCGACCCGTCGCAGGGGCTCAAGGCTGAAGGCGTGTCGTGAGGAGAGGGTTCGGCCGAGAGTGACTCTTGGCGTTCGAACATTGCTTCCACATTGAGGCCCGAAGATGGGTCTTCGGCGGGCATTACCGGCGTGGTCGAAAGGGATTCCTGGCCTCCGGTATGGGTGGAGCCGTCCGAGCTCGAGGCCGGCTGAAGGATTGAGGTCAATTCGTAGATCGAATCGGGGGAAAGCTCCGGAGCGGGCACATCGGGGCCCATAGGGGGATGGGGAGAGGCTGCGAATCTGGCAAAAACTAGATCGCCTCGGGCGTCCACAACATACTCCAAGTTGCTGAATCTAATCCGGTGCTCAGGGGCAAAATTGTTGATTTGGTTTAGATGAACCGTCGGGTTGGCGTGCAGCACGATGCTGCCGAACCCGAAGAGTTGGCCGGGGACAAAGAGGTCCCCGAAGCTGACGCCCTTTGTGATGATCAGGTGAGCCATCGATCCTTCGGCGACCCAACAATGGAACTCTCAATGAAAGCACCAATGTCGGTGTCAAAACTGGCAGATCTCGGGTAGGGGGTCCCGAGCTGTGGATCTAGGATCAATGGGGAACAAGGGACGATGAACACGGTGTTTACCCAGGTTCGGGCCCTCTCGAAGAGGTAAAACCCTACGTCCTGCTTGATTGTATTTGATGTGTATGATATGGTTACATAGTCCATCTACCACGAGATCAGGCAAGCTAAACCCTAGGTTGATGGGGTGATGGATGTTGCTCTAGCCCTAAAGACTAAAACCCCTTGGTTTATATAGACACCAGTAGGGTTAGGGTTACATGCGACCGGTTACAATGAAGCAAAGATTACGCTAACCCTTGACTTGGAGGGCACACCACGACTCCGAAGATCTCTTATCCGGCCACGGATCCACACTCTAGCTTGGCCCCACAACGGCCCATCGGTCTGGCCCATATGTAATAGGTTGACGGCCCGAGGGCCCCTTAGTCCAGGGCTCCCTCAAACGTATCTATAATTTTTTATTGTTCCATGCTATTATATTATCTATCTTGGATGTTTTATATGCATTTTGGTACTATTTTATATCATTTTTTGGGACTAACCTATTAACCTAGTGCCCAGTGCCAGTTGCTATTTTTCCCTTGTTTTTGACTTTTTCAGAAAGGAATATCAAACAGAGTCCAAACGGAGTCCAAGCGGAATAAAACGTTACGGTGATTTTTCTTGGACCAGAAGAAACCCAGGAGACTTGGAGAAGAGTCCAGAAGCCCTACGAGGAGGCCACAAGCTGTAGGGGCGCGCCCCCTGGCTTATGGGCCCCTCGTAGACCTCCTAACCCTAATTCTTGCTCCATAAATACCCAAATATTCCCCCAACATCAGAAGCATCCACAAAAATACTTTTCCGCCGCCGCAAGCTTCTGTTCTCGTGAGATCCCATCTTGGGGCCTTTTCTGGCAATTTGCCGGAGGGGGATTTGATCATGGAGGGCCTCTACACCAACCTTGCTGCCCTTCCAATGATGTGTGAGTAGTTTACCACAGACCTACGGGTCCATAGCTAGTAGCTAGATGGCTTCTTCTCTCTCTTTGATCTTCAATACAATGTTCTCCTCGATGTTCTTGGAGTTCTATCCGATGTAATCTTCTTTTCCGGTGTGTTTGTTGAGATCCGATGAATTGTGGGTTTATGATCATATTATCTATGAATATTATTTGAGTCTTCTCTGAACTCTTTTATGCATGATTTAAATAGTTTGTATTTCTCTCCGATCTACTGGTTTGGTTTGGCCAACTAGATTGATCTATCTTGCCATGGGAGAGGTGCTTTGTGATGGGTTCAATATTGCGATGTCCTCACCCAGTGACATAGTAGGCGTAGCGAGGCACATATTGTATTGTTGCCATTAAGGATAAAAAGATGGGGTTTATATTATATTGCTTGAGTTTATCCCTCTACATCATATCATCTTGCTTAATGCGTTACTCTGTTCTCTTGAACTTAATACTCTAGATGCAGACAGGAGTCGGTCGATGTGTGGAGTAATAGTAGTAGATGCAGAATCGTTTCGGTATACTTGTCACGGACGTGATGCCTATATTCATGATCATTGCCTTAGATATCGTCATAACTATGCGCTTTTCTATCAAATGCTCAACAGCAATTTTTTCACCCACCGTATGTTTTCTTTCAAGAGAGAAGCCTCTAGTGAAACCTATGGCCCCCGGGTCTATTTTCCATCATATATTTTCAGATCTATAAAACCAAAAACCCAAAAATACCTTGCTGCAATTTATTTACCTTTACTTTATTTTGCCTTTTATTTATATTTTATATCTATCTCTATTAGATCTCACTCTTGCAAGTGACCGTGAAGGGATTGACAACCCCTTTATCGCGCTGGGTGCAAGTGTTTGTTAGTTTGTGCAGGTGCATCTATTGGGGACTTGCTTGTTCCTCCTACTAAATTGATACCTTGGTTCTCAAACTGAGGGAAATACTTATCTCTACATTCCTGCATCACCCTTTCCTCTTTAAGGGAAAAACCAACGGAAGCTCAAGAAGTAGCATCCATCAAATCCACGAGCAAAAGCTGAGTGTAGAACACCAACCTATCACACCTTAATCCTCGTCGGATAAATCTGCAATGTGATAAGTTGCAGCCATATAGGTGAGTGCATTGAATGTACTGGCAAGTCACATAGTATAACAAACCTATTTGTACATGCAATTTGGCTGTTGGAAAGCTCTAAGTTTAATTTTGCATAAAGCTGATTTTTCCCTATTATAAAAGAAATTATTCTACCACTACTAAATAGCATATGATTGAGATGGTATCCCCAACTCAATCCATTCCCAAAGTTTATTTAAACCCAATTGATTAAAGTAAGGGTGATGAGATCTCCGGGCATTTCCACTACTAAAAGTTCAAATTGTCCATAACCGGGGACACGACTAATCCATTATATTTAACACTCTGCAGAGGTTTGCGCACCTTCCCCCACAAGACTCGACCACCTCCTTGATCAGAAGATCGAGACATAGTCTTTCGAAAGTACTAAATGATACCCTGCGCGTTGCTGCGGGATATTGTTGCAGGATGTTTGATTGATAATTTTTAGATATTGCATCAAAGTATGAATGTGATAATTTTGGCAATATTGAGTAGGTTGCTTTCTGTGCAATCAAAACTAAAATACAGCTCCTGAACTATCGATAATTTTGAATCTTTACGAAGCTCAAAGTAATAGCTGTGGAACAGTTGTGTCTATAATGATCAAACAGAAGGATTTCTTGTGCAATTTCCCTCCTGAAATACATGTGAACAAAATCCCTACATAAAATCATTGCCCCTAAATCGATTCTTGCCTATCATGTTTTGGCTCGATAGTATAACATTTTAATCAAGAATGAACTTGGCCAGCCAGCTTCTTTCTGCTTAGACTCAAATAAGCCAATATCTTGATAACATGAATAACAGAAGAGAAACTATAGCCCCTTAGTGGAATAAGCATGAAAACATAACTTGAGAAGGACAAACAGAATGCAAGATGCAAAACAAACACAACATGAAGCTATAAATTATGTGCACTTTCAGGTTACAACATGAAGTGACACTGTAGAAAAATGCGAGCAAATTATAGAGACACTTTTAGCACACAATTACCTACAAATCTTTGCATGTACTGACTTCGACACCATCAGAGTAAAAGCAATATCGTCTTAGCAGCTGAATGGCACCCACTAATGAATGCTACTATTGGCACTTGAGATTGCTAATAATTTGCAACCATCATTATTAGAAGACAGTGAACCGAGATACTAATACTCTACATCCATGTAGGTGCAACTAACATTCTCAAGACAGAACATCTAAACCTTCCTCCCTCCTGAAAGAACATATATGTCAAGTCAAATTAATAAATATTTTATGAAATGCAAGAGAACAGAAAACTTGCTTAACAAAAGTATATACCATAATTTCTGTAATTAAGAAGGCTTCAAAGTTCATAACAATGTACCTCTCGAAGCTAATCCAGTAAGAGGGCTTCAGATTATAGAAAATCCTTACATTATTATGTGTCACAATATAACTTCTCAGTGTTTAACCATCCATGGTGGAAAATAGGGATATAGATGCATCTTCAGGATATACATGATAAGCCAATTGTTTGAAGTACATGGATGTTCATATGTGCCATGAATCGACCGTCATGGATTTCTACCAAAGAAAGGTGTAATAAATTATGGTAAGATAGCTAATATAAGGCCATACATGCATATGATAATTTTGCCTAATGGGACGCAGAAAACCAAAAGAAATATAAAAATTCTATTAAAATGTAGAATGCCAATATCTTCGACTCAATTTATATTATGTGATACACGAACACTGCAATTGCTACAGATAACACGAATTCTTATTGATCAAAATCTCTAGTATAAAGTCGCTATATCCTGAACTATAAGTGTGCACATCAAACTAAATGAAACTCTGATGGCTTGATGAGTAGATGAAGTAATCAGTCATCGTGTTTTCGCCATAAGAGCATGAAGTATACAACACTACCTTTGTACTGTACTTGATTCTTTGGTCCTTCCGCTATATTATCCTAAGAATTATTTTGCTATCACTGTTGTCTCCCTATCAACATCCTCTAAAATAGCAATCAGCTGATAAGATGTCAAAACCATGGTAATCAAATTATTTGCTTTGTAGGTTATTGTTGTGATTAACCAAGAATTAAGCAAGCACAATTAGTAGCTTGTTTCTAATTGAACTGCAACAGTGAGGACTCTGTCCAAAATACCATGGCAAAATTTTTGAACACAACATCTTCAGAAAAACAAAGTACAATATTCTCACCTTATCACATGCTGGATGCTCACAATTCTACAACACCCTGCAAATTTTGGATGAAATCTTCCAATGATGCGGCAGAACAAAATCTCATATATTTCTCACCTTTTCTTTGGGCTGCATCGAAGTGAAATTTGGAAGATCGGGAAGGGAGCGAGGCCGGCTAAGCTTAGTTGCAAAAGGGGTTGGCACAACTCCTCACTTTCAAATCTGATGATGGCAGGAGTCATCCCGCTCCTTGTCGTGATTCCAGTGATCGCGGGGGTTGGCATGGTTGTCCGCTGGGATTACTCGACAGGACAATTCCACTCTGCTTTCGCCACGTAAGGCAGGATATGGTGGGGAACACACCCGCTAGGCTCTCTCACCAACGTACCTGGATCGAGGACGGGGTAGTCTACGGTGGGGTGTGGCCTGACGCTGTCACCGGTGGGAGGAGGAGGCCATGGCTGCGAGCAGCGACACTGACGGATCGAACATGACCACCGAGGAGGCCGCTGCTCCTGTGAGCCATCGCTCCACCTCGGCACCGGTCTGAACCTTGACCTGAACCTCGACCTCTCTGTCTCATAGCTCTGATGTGATCGATTGATGGGTAAATAAAGAGATGCATCCCTTCCACTACCGTGATTTAATGAACTTTGGAGAAGATTAAGTGGGGGAGAAGTTGCCTTGGAGAAGGCAGGAGGTTGCGATTGGGAAGCAGAGGCGGCGCTGCGCTAAGAAAAGAGGTCATGGGCGTGGGGAAGAAGAAGCGTGCGATGGGGAACCTCTTGGGGAAAAAAATGCCCCCAACAATCCTTTGTAGAAAAAAAATTGAATGGCTGAGAGGATAGAAAAAATAAAAGAAAAAGTTAATGAAGTGGCAGATTAGCTGAGGTGGATGGCTGCATGGTTATTGCTGATGTGGACAGGCTGCATGTCAAGAGAAATATGTTAGTGGGGATGAACTATTTAGTTATTATAGATTCCCCCTTAACCCACGGATAGGCCAGTGCATCTACATTTTCTACATCTGCTAGCCTATCCCGGAAAGTGGTCACATTAACTACTCAACTAAGCCAGAGCTCATAATGGCTTGTGGCTGCACACGTAAGCTTCTAGACATGAAAACACGTTTGATCCCTTTAAGCCTGAGCGAACGGACCACTAGTGTGCACTCCCATGGATTCCCCATGAATACTCCCACTGTACTTCACCACCATTCAAACCAATTCCCCCATGTAGATCATTAATTATCTTGATCATGTTTACTACATTGGCACTCATACTTTATGATGAATCACTCCCCAATCCACGTCTACTTTAGAGAAGCAATATGATTAATTGTTGGCGACAATGTTGTAAAGTTCAGACCTACCTCAATGAACTACTGGGTGTAAAGCATAGCCATCCGGCATAAGTTCCTACCATGCAATCCTACCACAACAGACTAAGTGCATATAAAAACATAGGTAATAAAGTATGATCAAGATGTAAACTTGCCTTAATATTGGTGGTTCAACTCTAGGGAATGATAGTACTCGGCTTCGCACTCCGGACAATCTATCACCAAAGTAAATAAACACACATAAGAAATCATTCAGAGAACCAAAATAACATGCAACATAAAAGACTCGGGAAAACCCAAATGAAAATCCAACACACTTAACTTTCACAAAATTTTCTAGCTGTAAAAGCATCATGTGAAATAGGGTTCAAAACTGTGATGTGAACTAAGGTGAATACATGGCATAGGAGTAAAATTATTCATGGATAGATCCTAATTGTGTGAAAATTCCGTGACAACGATTCAAGTCATAGGATTTGGCTACGGTGACAAAGTGCAAAAAGAATTAATTCAAATGGAGCTACGATTTAGGAGATATGGCCGAATATAGTTTGAATTTGAATTTAAAACAATTCAATTTTTAAATCAACAAAAGTTTGCAAAGATGTGTTCATTGGATAGATATACTCAAGATGAAAAATTTGCCACTGGTTTCATCCAATTTGGATCTATGAGCACCAAACTATGGCTATTCGAAGATCAGGGACTAATCTATGAAACTCAGGGACTAGACTGTGAATATTTTATTCGTGACTAGGTCCTGGGACACGTGGCGCGATGCTACTTGTGCATACCCGTTCGCTGTAGTGTTTAAACAGCGGACGATCGGCAATTAAAAAAATGCTCAACTGCGGCTAACTAAAAAACCTACAGGTTGGTTTAAGATAAAATCGCGGTTAACCACGCACCGGTTCGTTCTAAAAAACAACCTACCTAATCTAATCTAGGCGGTTGGATTATGATCTAACGGACGAGACGAGGGTGGCGGCTTATAGTGGGGTGGCGGCGTCGGTGACGAGCAAGGGACGGTGGCGCGAGGGCTCAGCGTCTGGCGAGGGTGCGTCTCAGGTGGCCTCCGGCATCGGTGAAGTAGACGGAGGGGACCAGCATGTCGAGGGGAGTCTGGAAGGTGGTGACGGCGGTCCTCGGGGCATCAGAGTGGAGCAGAGGGAGGCGGCAGTGCTCCGGGTGCTCCGGCGGCTCGGGCGTCGGTGGTGGCGTCGTTCCGGCTTGAACTAAGACAAAATGAGATGTCAAAGAGATGCCCGCGGAGTAGGGAAGTCGATTGTCGAAGGAAAGAGGCCTCGGGTGTGCTCACTGGTGATGAATTCCTCCGGCGAACAGCTCGGCTCCAGCAAGATGCAAAGCGATGAGGCGGCAGCTGCTAGCAGCGTGGGGTTGAGCAAGTCGGCAAAATCGACAGAGGGGTCTCGGGGCTTTATATAGGCGAGGTCGGGGCTCGGGGTTGCGAGGGGATAAGCCTCATCCGAGCGCGAGGCGGCCGATGACTATGGGAGCGCGGGCGGCGTCATTATCCCGTGGTCTATGTGGGATGTTGAATACGGCTGGGGTCGGGCCCCACCAGTCAGCAGGAGCGGGGAAAGGCGAGCGAGGGGAAGTGGGGTGTGGGAGACCGGCTGGAAACGATTCGGGCGCTGGGGCAGGCCTTGGGCCAAATTGGCCAGTGGGTTGGCGGCTAGCGCTGGGCCTGGTGCTGTGTGTGTGCTTTTTTTTATAGAGAACGTTTTGAGGCTCAAAACAACTCCAAACAAATTTCTAAAAATACCACAATAATTTCTAAAATCACTAGTGATAATATAGAGCACAGTGAACATTTTGTCCAGCTCCAATAATTTTGAAATATTTTTCTAATGCAATAAATGCACTTTTTCTAATAAAATAATTATCAAATAAACTTGAGAAACCCCAAATAATATTCTAATAATTTTTCTCAACTCTTTTATATTTGAGGAAGTCATTTTATCCTCTCTTTTTTTCGTGAGTGGAAAAATATCTGAACATTTCATAAAACTCCAAAATGCAATAAAACATGATATGCATAAATGATTCTATTAACATCCAAATTTAATAAAAATTGGGATGTTACAAACCTACCCCCCTTAATATGAATCTCGACCTCGAGATTTGGCCTGGCCAGCAAAAAGGTGTGGATGGTCCTGCCTGAGATCTTCCTTTCGTTCCCAAGTACAGCTTCCTCCTCGGTGTGGTGACTCCACTGAACCTTGCAGAACTTAATGGTCTTGGTACGAGTGATTCTCTGTGCAGTCTCAAGAATCTTAACATGCTTCTCCTCATAAGTCAGATCGCTCTCCAACTGAATTGCCTCCAGTGGCACTGTATCTCTCAAAGGAATATATGACATCTCTGCATGACACTTCTTTAGTTGGGAAACATGAAACACATCATGAACTCCTGACAAAGCCTTTGGTAATTCCAACTTGTATGCAACCTCTCCTCTGTGTTCCAGAACTCTGTATGGCCCCACAAATCATGGTGCTAACTTTCCTTTGACTCCAAATCTCTTAATACCTCGAAGTGGTGACACTCGAAGATATGCTCTATGTCCCACTTCATAGATCACTTCCCCGCGTTTAGCATCAGCATAACTCTTCTGTCTAGATTGAGCTATCTTAAGTTTATCACGAATCAATTTGACCTTCTCCTCAGAATCTCTGATCAAATTTGGTCCAAATAGTTTGTGATCTCCAACTCCATCCCACATCAAAGGTGTTCTACATTTCCTCCCATACAATTCCTCGAAAGGGGCCATCTGCAAACTGGCTCGATAGTTGTTGTATGAGAACTCTACGTAGGTAAATTATCATCCCAACTAGACCCATAGTCTAGCACACAAGCTCTCAACATGTCCTCCAGAATCTGATTGACTCTCTCTGTCTGCCCATCTGTCTGCGGATGGAAGGTTGTACTAAACTCTAGCCTGGTACCCAAAGTTTCATGTAACTAATTCCAAAACTTTGAGGTAAATTGTGTTCCTCTATCTGATATAATGGTCCTCGAAACTCCATGCAGACATACAATCCTGGTCATATATATCTTTGCCAGCTTAGCACTTGTATAAGTGGTTTTCATTCGAATGAAGTGAGCAACCTTGGTCAAACGATCAACTATTACCCAGATGGAATCATAACTTGAATGGGTCCTGGGTAACCCATGATAAAGTCCATGCCAAGCCTATCCCATTTCCAATCAGGTATCGGCAACGGCTGAAGTAAACCTGCTAGTTTCTGATGCTCCGCCTCTACCCTAATGACATACATCACATATCGCTACATACTCGACAATTGCCCTCTTCATACAGGCCCACCAAAAACTTTCCCTCAAGTCCAAATACATCTGTGTTTTTCCTGGGTGTATAGAGTATGGTGAGTCATGAGCCTCCTGAAGAATCAACTTCCTGATATCTTGATCATTGGGTACACAAATACGCTGCTCAAACCATACGGTTCCATGTTAATCCTCACGGAATCCTTCCGCTTTCCTTTTGCTCATCATTTCCTTTATCTCAGCAATACCTTGGTCCAACTTCTGGGCTTCTTTGATTCTTCCCAGCAAGGTGGACTGAACCTTGAGTTCGGCAACATTACCTCTTGGAACTATTTCCAACTGAAGGTCTCTAAGCTCATCACATAACTCCTGAGGTAAACCTCCTGTTGTAAGGGTGTTAATATAACTCTTACGGCTCAAAGCATCCGCCACAACATTGGCTTTTCCTGGATGATAATGCACACTCATGTCATAATCTTTTATAAGTTCCAATCATCTCCCTTGCCTGACGTTCAACTCCTTCTGCGTGAAGATATACTTCGAACCCTTGTGATTCGTGTAAACATCACAACGATTCCCAATAAGATAGTGCCTCCAAGTCTTGAGTGCATGCACCACGGCTGCTAACTCCAAATCATGTGTGGCATAGTTCAACTCATGAGATCAAAGATATCGTGAGGCATAAGCTACAACTTTTCCCTCTTGCATAAGAACACCTCCAAGTCCCTGACGTGAAGCATCACAATACACCTGAAAAACCTTGTGTATATTAGGCAGAGTTAACACTGGGGCTGTAACCAAACGCTTCTTCAACTCTTGAAAGCTGGCTTCACACTCTTCAGTCCAAACAAACTTGGTGTACTTCTTCAACAACTCTGTCACTGGCTTTGTAATCTTGGAGAAATTCTCAATAAACCTCCGATAATATCCTGTAAGTCCAAGGAAACTACGAATCTCACCAACTATGGTGGGTGCTGATGTGGTCACCTATTACAGGTAGGGTCAAGGACCCATCATTTGGGACCCACATGGGGTCCATCACCATCATAGGTATGTCCCTGGACCATACCAGCATTCGAATGCGTCCATCAGGAGGATCACTCGGACGACTCTACTACACTCGGACGACCACACGTCACTCGGCAGACGGTCAACCACTCGGACTTATAGGGGAAGAAGGCATCGTGGGAGCTGCAACGGTCGAGGGATCCTAAGTCATCCACTAAATAGAGTTAAAGCTACCGTTACCTGTAACTGCTGTAGTATAGGCTCATTACACTAGTAACTGCCTCATTCAATGGCATTAATTGTCCCAGCGACGTGGGAGACATGGGGCTGCAGCGCACTCTATATAATCCACACCCCTCTCCATAGCCAGGCACGTTCAACCTTGTAATCTTATTCATCAAATCAAAGCAAGCCTCAGGGCACGAGACGTAGGGCTTTTACCTCCACCGAGTAAGGGGCCTGAACTCGTTAAACACCGTGTGTTACAGCTACGCTGTAGCTAGTCTCTGCCCCCTATTCACACCCCTAGTACTCATTGTCAGGATCATAACCCCGACAGTTGGCACCCACCATGGGGCTAGGCGTCTAGCAAAATTTCACGGTGTAGGTGGATTCTTCATCATCATCATCATGTCAGTCGGCGACAAAATCTGCTTCGGGACGATCTCCTTCATCGCCGACGACTCAGCATGGCTACGCGAGGCCCCGTTGGACGTGGAGGCGTTGCCCACCCGTGGCGCAACGCACTTTCGAGGCTTTTCCTACGGAGTCCTTCTCCGACAGCCCTCGGCTCCATATCGAGTGGTTGCCCATCCTGCCGTTGTACGCCGTCGCAAGCGCTCCGGGCGTTCACGACTGCGGCGTTGGGTTGAGCACGCTGTCGCCACTCAGGCAACAACGGAACAAGTGGCGGCTATCGAGTTTGATGAGCCCGCCCTCGACCTCTCGAACGGATTTCTCGGCGGTTCCTCAGAGGAGTCCGAGTCCGAGAGCATCGAGTCGACCGCCGAGATCCTTATGGCGGATAACTCCGAGCACCGCGTACCCCCAGGCTACCCGGAACCCAAAGACGACCACGTGGGTGCATCCCACGTCAACACCAACGGCGGCTTCCCGGGGCACGAGCCGTATGTGCCTCAAGCTCTCACTCGGGAGCAGCGGGACGAGTTCCGTAGCCGGAACGATCAGCTACTGAATACTCCCATCACTGGAATGACTCCCGAGGCGTTAGCCATGGAATCAACTCGCCTGACTACTTTGGCCGAGCGCGATCGCCTCGAGCGGCGTCAGAGGGAGCTGGATGAACGCGATCGCCGCCAACCCAGCTCCAGTCGGCACAAGTGTCGGTTCTATTCAAGTGACCAACCTCGTAAGTATCAAGTTCTCAATACTCCGTTACAAAATCTAGCGGCTCCTACTCGGATCGCAGATTCCATTCAGCCCTTCGGCTCTTCGGCCGGAGAAGGGATTCGTCAGATCGAAGCTCTCATTAAAACAGCACTGTCGCAGAATGCGGCGGTGTCCCAGTCCAGAGACCAGATCCATAGCGCATCCGTGCGTGCGGAGACCGTACAGTCAGCTCATAGCCCACTCAGCTCGGGCCGGCGCCGAGCCACTTCTTCCTCTAGAGATCGTCATGAAGATCGGAGATGCGATCGAGTCACGTTGTCCCGGCGTGACGACGACTACGATCGTGTGCTAATGCCTCCACCCCGGGATGTCACGTACGGGCGCCAGCCCTACGACGATAGGCGGACGCACGACGGTGACTGCAGGCCGAGTCCTACTCGTCCATCAAGGGACAGTCGAGACCCGCTGTTCAATGCAAGATCCGTTCTCGCTCAGAACTTGGTCGATAGGGGTCGGGCCTTGCGGGAAGGCCAAGAGCACGACATGCTGAGTGGTTCTGTACCATTAGGTCCCGAGTGCTTCAGCCGTTATATACGAGCGGCTGAGATTCTCAACAGCTTCAGGTTAGCCACGGGGATCAGCAAGTTCACCGGCGAATCCAAGCCCGAAATTTGGCTAGAAGACTACGGAGTGGCAGTCCAGATTGGCGGCGGCAACGACACTGTAGCCATGAAGCATTTGCCGTTGATGCTGGAAGGCTCTGCTCGGGCTTGGCTGACTCAGCTCCCGCCGAGTAGTATCTTTTGCTGGGATGACCTGGATAGAGTGTTCATCAAGACCTTTGAAGGCACGTACAAAAGAGCAGGAGGTTTGACCGAGTTGCAGCACTGTGTGCAAAAGCAGAATGAAACTCTTCGAGAGTACATCCAGCGGTGGACCACTCTACACAACACAGTGGAGAATGTCACTGAACACTAGGCAATATGCGCCTTCAAGGCTGGAGTCAGGTACCAGGAGCTGAACATGAAGTTTGGCCGAACTGAGACTCCAACTCTCAGTCGGGCTATGGGGATAGCCAACTGGTACGCTAACGGTGAAGAGGAAGACCGACTGAGGAGCGGCAAGAGCAGAGCAGGCGACGCACATTAGTTGGAGAACAAGGGCAAGAAGCACAAGCGGAAAGTAGATGCCGGAGGGAATGCCGAGGCTGTGACTCTGGCCAGCCAAAGCAAAAAGAATTCCCAAAAGCAGAAGAAGGATTGGAAAGGAAAGAAGCAGGTCACCATGAAGAGCAACATCCTTGACCAGCCTTGCCAGATCCACACAAAGAAAGATGAGGAGGGTAACTTAATCTTGCCCAAGCATACCACTCAGGAGTGTCAGCTCCTGAAGCAAGAGATGCGGCAGGATTCTTCTGGAGAAAGAGATGACGACGACGAAGATGGAGGCAGAGGTACTTCCGGGTACCCCAACATTGAGAATGTCCTCATGATTTTCGTTGATGTTGAAAGCAAGAGCCACCTCAAGGTGATCAACCGAGAGGTCAACATGGTAGTTCTGACTATCACCAAATATCTCGACTGGACCAAGACACCGGTAACTTTTGATCAGTCAGACCATCCGGCTCACATACCTACCCCCGGGTGGCAGGCCTTGGTGGTGTATCTAGTCGTGGGAGGAGTCCGATTGCGCAAAGTCCTAATGGATGGCGGCAGCGGGCTTAGCATCATCTACGCCGACACCTTAGAGGTAATGGGCATCCCAATGACCTGGCTTAGCAAGAGCAATATGCAGTTCTATGGGGTAATCCCCGAGAAAAAGGCCAAGTCACTCGGCCAGATCGCTCTTGACGTCGTATTCAGTGAAGAGAAGAATTTCCAAAAGGAACAGCTAACTTTCGAAGTGTCGGACTTCAAAAGCGCTTACCATGCCATCCTGGGTAGGCCTGCCTACGCACGTTTCATGGCCCGTCCATGCTACGTGTATCTTAAACTCAAGATGCCAGGGCCCAAAGGTGTGATCACCATCATAGGCAATCGGAAGTTGGCCGAAGAGTGCCTCCAGAAAGGCTCCCAGATAGCTGATGAGCAGATGGCGATGGCTGTGCTGAACGAATACAAGAGGGCGACAGAGCCGAGCGAACTTTTGAAGTCTAAGAAGTCGACTGTGGAATCCGCCTTCCAGTCGGCAGGAGAAATGAAGCTGGTGCACATCCACCCTGAGGACCCGAACGCTGCCCCGACCAACATCTCTGCCACCCTGGACAACAAATAGGAAGTAGCGCTCATCCAGTTCCTCCATGAGAACTGGGACATCTTCGCATGGAAGCCTTCTGACATGCCAGGTGTTCCCAGGGAACTGGCCGAGCACAGACTCCGTGTCGATTCGGCGTCGAAGCCTGTCAAAGAGTATCGTCGGGGATCTTCAACCGAGAAGTGCAAGGCGATAGGCGAGGAGATAGCGTGACTCTTAGTCGCCGAATTCATCCGAGAGGTGTACCACTTCGAGTGGCTCGCCAACGTCGTCATGGTGCCGAAGAAAGATAAGACTCTTCGAATGTGTGTAGATTTTAGGCACATCAATTGGGCCTGCCCAAAGGATCATTTTCCTCTCCCTCGCATAGATCAGATAGTATATTCTACTGCTGGATGTTAGCGGTTATTATTTCTGGATGCATACTCCGGGTACCACCAGATCCGACTGTACGACCCTGATGAAATAAAAACATCGTTCATCACCCCATTCGGGTGTTTCTGTTATATCACGATGCCATTTGGGTTGAAAAATGCTGGGGCCACATTCCAGCGTATGATCCAGAAGTGCTTATGAAAGCAAATCAATTGGAACGTAGAAGCTTATATGGATGACATTGTGGTTAAGTCCAGGAAAGGTTCTGACCTCCTGACTGACCTCGCTGAGACCTTCGCGAATTTGCGAGCTTTCGGCATCAAGCTCAACCCAACCAAGTGTACATTCGGCATACCCGCGGGCAAGTTACTCGATTTTCTCGTTTCCGAACGAGGGATCGATGCCAATCCTAAAAAGATAGGGGCAATTGTCCGAATGAAGCAACCGGAATGTCTACACGACGCGCAGCGCCTCACAGGCTGCCTAGCAGCCCTGAGTAGATTCATCTCGGGACTCGATGAAAAAGCCATGTCGCTTTACCAATTGATGAAAAAGTCTGACAGGTTCTAGTGGACTCCTGAAGCGCAGGCTGCGTTCCAGGAACTTAAAGCCCTCCTTTCCACCCAGCCGGTGCTAGCTGCTCTGAGCAGCAAGGAGCCCTTGCTCTTATACATCACGGCCATGAGCCAAGTTGTTAGCATAGTCCTCATTGTGGAACGGGAAGAACAAGGCAAAGCCTTCAAGCTCCAACGACCAGTCTACTACATCTCTGAAGTCCTCATGCCTTCCAAGCAAAGGTATCCGCATTATCAGAAGCTAGTATATGGAATTTATCTAACTGCAAAGAAGGTGGCGCATTATTTTCAAGAACACTCGGTCACGGTGATAAGTGACGCTCCTCTATCTGAGATCATGAACAATAGAGATGCCACTGGCCGAGTGGCCAAGTGGGCCATTGAGAACCTCCCGTTGGACATCAGGTTTGAAGCCAAGATGGCCATCAAGTCGCAAGCCCTGGTAGATTTCCTAGCCGAATGGATTGAGCAAGAACAACCTGTCGCGAGTGTTCCCGAACACTGGACGATGTTCTTCGATGGCTCCAAGATGCTTCACGGCTTCGGGGCCGGAGTGGTCTTGGTGTCTCCTAAAGGCGATCGACTAAGTTACGTTCTTCAGATTCACTTCAACTCCTCTAACAATGACGCTGAATACGAAGCTCTCTGTCAGATTTGGGGCTCCGTAGACCCAAGAAAGATTCGAACTCTGGGGTGCATGCGAAGAACTTGATCTCCCCAGTCTGCCAACCTGTCGATCTCACGGCCTAGCTCGATGAACTGGAAGGAAAAGTGACACGGCAGTTTACCCAGGTTCGGGCCACCTTGCGGTGTAATACCCTACTCCTGCTTTGTGGTGAATTAGCCTCGCGATGGCTGGGGATGAACTAGTACAAGGGAAGAACTACCTCCAGAGGTCTGTTCTTGTGTTGGTGTATGCTGGTGAGGGTTCAGATGGTTCGATCCCCATCTATGGTGGTGGCTAGGCTATATTTATAGTGGCCTTGGTCCTCTTCCCCCAAAATAGAGGCGGGAAGGGATCCCACAACGGCCAAGTTTGAAGGGAGACAAATAGTACATCTTATCGTGACGAAAGGTGGTCTTCGCCTACAAAGCTTCTGGTCATGATGCTGTGGTGGGCTCGGCGATGACCTCCGTCCTACCGTCCTGGCGGTCCTGGTCTTGTAGCACGGGAATGGAAACCTTTGGCTGATTCCTCGGGACTCTGCGCCTGCGCTTGCCCCCTTAGCACCAAAGAGGAAACCTGCTGTACTATGCCCGCTGGCGCCCGCCTGGCCTTGGTCGTCATGGCTTGCGTCACCTTAGGCTCATGAGGTGAGCGCCTACATAGAAATCTCCGCTCCTCAGGAGCTTGCCTTGGGAGGTAGCTCCCTCTGGAGGTCTTGGCGTCGTCCGCCTCACGAGGCTTGGCCCCTCGCGAGGGTCTTGCTTGGTCGATGCTGAAGATGGGCCATACCAGGCCATTGGTGGAGCCACGCCGTGGGCCGCAGGTAGGCAAGTCTGGGTACCCTGGTTCCCAGAACGCCGATAGTAGCCCCCGGGCCCAAGGCGCGCCCGGACTTGGCTTCGAGGCAGGGCAAGGGCGAAGCGTCGCGGGCCCCAATTGCCTGCGGACCGAGCCGACGCGTGGCGCTTGACGGGACGTGGGCGTCTCCACTTCCCCATGCATCCTCGGCAATCGTTCGACTTGACAACAACCTATTGCATGCAAAAAAGATCATCATTACCGGGGATCATGGAGGCCGGTGGTTGGCCTCCCTCTGGTTATAAAAGGTGGAGGGGGGCGGAGCCCCCTGCTCATCTCCGTCTTCCCGCTGCTTGCTCCTCCTCCTTCCTTCCTGTCTTGATGTCTCGTCGAAGCACCCATGGCGCCGGTGAGGAGGTTTTCCGTGGCGGAGAAAGGGAAGGCCTCCAAGGAGGGGCCAGGCTCGCCGCCGCCTAGGAGAGGCTGTGGGCGGCCCCGAAAACACGCGGCGACTCCGACAGCGGCCCCTCAGATGCGCGTGCACGCCCCTTCTACGGCCGGTGTTGCCTCCGGCAGCCGTGGTGGTGCTTCTTCTCACGGCAGGGGCCGCCGCGGATGGGGCGACCCCAGCGGCGGAGGGAGGTGCACGGCGATCGCCCTGCGGCCACAGCCGTGCTCCCACTCAGCCGACGCAGCCCCGGAGTTCGTCGTGTGGTCGGGGAGGCCAGCGGGCATCTGGCTCTAGCTTTCGCGCTCCTTCGCAAGCGCGCTGCCGGCTGGAGGTCCTGGTGGCCTCTGGCTGCAGGCCGACGGCTGCAGCAGCAAGGCTTCATGGGTGGACGTTGAAGTCACCGCCGCTGGCAACGTGTTCCTGAACCGCGGGTGGCAGCCGTTTGCTCGCGTGCGGGGACTGCGTGGGAGGTGCACCCTCCACTTCAGGTATGACGGCGTCGCGACCCTCTATGTCAGGGTCTTCGGGGAGGACAGCCGACGGCTGGGGTGCTGCCCGGAGAGCGACAGCGACGACGAAGGCGGTGGGCTTACCCTTGGCGATGGCCGCGCCGCCTCTAGCAGCAGAGGCTCCTCTTCTGGGCAGAGCACGAGCGATGACGACTACGATGAGCCACCGCGCCACCGGGCTCGGACCGGGGAGGGCGACGAGGAGCATGGCCAGCACGCCCCGGTGAAGCAGGAGGAAGACTCCGACTGAACTCGGGCGTCACCAGGGCCAGGCCTCAGGAGTCCCTATAGTCGTGCGGCTTGCTTTTGTTCCTTTCTTTCTCCTGCATTGAAAAAAAGTAGAAGGCCCTGTTGGGGCGTGTAATGGATCATGGTGCTCGCGCCATTATTCTATGCTCGTTGTTTTCATATTATGTTGTGATATCCGTGCTGCTACTGGGTGTGGTTAGGGTAATTTAGCTCGATGTGCTCGTGGTGGACTCCCATGTCGCGAGGGCATGCCCTTCCAAGGGTGTCTTCCAAGGGCTTCCTTGCTTGAACTCGAGGGTCGTTGAAACTCCGGAGGCGTCAGGTGGCTGCAGGGTCAAAAAAACTCATGAGGCGCCATACCTCGCGCAAGCCCCCAAGCATGGGTTGGCTGTGGCTAGTACACCACGTCGCGATGCCCGGAGGCACGGACTTAAGAGGGCGCGCATGCCCGTGAGCTCGCTTGAGAGTGTCCCGTGAGGATTGAAGCGCCAAAGCTGAGGCAGCAAGGTTTTGGCGAGGTGTGGTCATGGGCGAGCCCAGGCGCACACACCGTACCCAGCCCCTGCGTGCGGGACGATCGAGGAAGAGCGACGGGCAACTGCCGCTCTTCCAAAGGCAAGGTCTCAAAGGATGAATACTATGAAAAGAGGAAAGAAAGAGATGTTTCCAACTCTTGCGAACGAAAGATACGAAAGCTCCAAAATTCATTCAAGAAGTTGCAAACCAGATACAGAAAGCAAGCGAAAGAAAAGCCGCGTCCGGCACCTAGACTAGTCTTCTTGTCTTCCCACCAGCGCGGAGCATGGGGCCTCCACTAGGACGTGGGTGGGAGCCCCCGTGAGGCCCAGGGGCGGCACTCAGGAGACTCCGGGGCGTGTACAGCCCCAACTCATTATTACGTGAGAGTATCACGAGCGGAGATCTTCATAGGCGCGGGGCATTCTTTATGGGTAGAACTTCCGGAGGTGCTGGATGTTCCAGGCGTTCTGGATGGGGACCCCATCCTGCATCTCCAGGCGCGCGGTGCCAGGCCTGGAGACACGGGCGATCCTGAACGGGCCCTCCCACATGGGTGAGAGCTTATGCAGCCCTTCCCTGGAGAGCACCCGCCTCAGGACGAGGTCACCCACCTCGAGCGCCCTGGGGCGGATGTTACAACAGTGATACCGCCGTAGCGCCTGCTGGTACCTCGCTGCACGAAGCGAGGCTTGGCGGCGGCGTTCCTCCCCCAGCACGAGGTCCATCCCCCGCGAGGCATCCTGGCGCGCCTTGTCGAACGCCAAGACCCGCGTGGAGCGATGCCTGACCTCGTGAGGGAGGACTGCCTCGGCTCCGTAGACGAGGAAGAATGGAGTCTCGCCCGTGGGCTTGGTCGCGGTGGTGCGGATGGACCACAGCACGGACTGGAGCTCATCGAGCCAGCCCCTGCCGTAGGCCTCGAGCTTCTTCTTGAAGGTCCTTGCCTTGATGCCTCCCAGGACCTCCGCGTTGGCACACTCAGCCTGGCCATTGCTCCGAGGGTGCGCCACTGAAGCGTAGCATATCTGCATTCCAAGGTTAGCACAATATGTTTTGAAAAGGTTGCTGGTGAACTGCGAGCCATTGTCGGTGATGATGCGGTTAGGAACCCTGAAGCGGCTCATGAGGCCCTTAATGAACTTGACAACCGATCCGGCTGGGATGGTGCGGACGGCCTCCACCTCCGCCCACTTGGTGAACTTGTCGATGGTGACGTAGAGGTAGCAGTAGCCCCCGGGCGCTCGGGGAAACGGGCCCAGGATGTCCAACCCCCAGACCGCGAACGGCCATGAGAGCGGGATGGTCTGGAGGCCCTGAGCGGGCTGGTGGATCTGCTTAGCATGGAACTGGCAGGCCTCGCAAGATCTCACCAGCTCAGTGGGATTGTTGAGCGCCGTGGGCCAGTAGAACCCGCTGCGGAACACCTTGCCCACGAGGGTGCGCAATGCGGTGTGGTGCCCGCAGTCCCATCCATGTATGTTGGCCAACAGCTCACGCCCCTGCTCCCTGGAGATCCATCGTAGAGAAACATCGTTTGGGCGCCTTCGGTATAGCTCACCGTCCTGGATGCAGTATGCTGTGGCTTGGTGGGCCACATGCTCCGCGTCTTCCTCCTTCTCCGGCAGGACGCCCCGAAGCAGGTACGTCTTGAACTCCTCGGACCAGCACCCCTCCTGAGGCTCAAGTGCGAGGAGCAGGCGGGCTCCCGAGGTTGGGCCACAGGCTGGGGCGCCAGAGGGGGGCGCCAGGGGGGAGCTCCTCCTGAGGTGATGCCGGTCCCACAGCGGGGGGAACTGCTGACAGCCTGAAGAGCCGCTCCTCAAAGACGCTGGGCTCCTGAGGTAGACACCGGGATGCCCTCTTGGCGATGTCGTCTGCCTCCTTGTTCGTGCTGCGCGGCACGTGCTGCAATTCCAATTCCAAGCCCAAGAATCGTTTCTCAATTTTGCGTACCTCCTCAAGGTATGCCCCCATGTGCTCGTCCTTTGGCTTGTAAGCCTTGTTGGAGAAGTTGACGAGGAGCTGGGAATCACCCCTGATGGTGAGGCGCCTCACACCCAAAGCCGCCATAGCCTTGAAGCCGGCGATCAGGCCTTCGTATTCCGCAATGTTGTTGGAGACCTTCTCGCCATGCTGGAAGGAGAGCTGCACGGCGTAGTAGAGCTTGTCCTAGGTGGGCGAGATGAGCACGGCTCCAGCCCCCGCGCCCTGACACGCGAATGCACCGTCGAAGTACACGACCCAACCATCCGGCGCTTCGCTTCCGGGCGCAAGAGAGCGGTCCTCGCCCACTTCCCGGTGAGGGGCGTCAGTCGACTCTGCCACAAAGTCAGCGAGGGCCGCACCCTTGAAGATCCTGGTGGTGCTGAACTCCAACTGGAATGCCTGCAGTTCAATGTTCCATTCGGCGACCCTTCCCGCGGCGTTAGGGCTCCGGAGTACCCTCTCCAAGGGGTAGGCTGAGACAACCTTGATGGGGTGGCCTTGGAAGTAGTGATGTAGTTTTCGGGAGGCGACGAGGAGCATGAGCAAAAGCTTTTGCGGCATAGGGTAGCGCGCTCGTGCATCGCACAACACCGTGCTGACGAAGTACACCGGGTGCTCGACGAGGGTGGAGGCATCGGCGGGGTCCTGTATCTCCTGAGACTGGGGGACCTCAGGTTCCTTGTCATCTGTTGGGGAAGCCGTGGCCTCAGGGGCACCATCCTCAGGAGCCTTGTTGACCAGTGGAATGGCCGAGGCCTCAGGAGCGCCGTCCTTAGGCTGCAGCGTCTCGGCCGGGTGCGAGGTGCTGCTCCACGAGCCCTTGACCACACGCTCCTCCCGGACCACCACCAGCGCCATGCTAGCAGAGTGAGGTGTGGCGGCCAGGTAGAGCACCAAGGGTTCAAGGGGGCGTGGGTCTACCATCACCGGCGGGCTGGTGAGGTACCTCTTGAGGTCTTGGAAGGCCGCTTCAGCCTCCGGAGTCCATTCGAACGGGCCCTTCCTCTTCATCAGCTTGAAGAAAGGGAGGGCGCGCTCGCCTAGCTTGGATATGAAACGCCCGAGCGAGGTTACATAGCCTACCAGCTTCTGCATCTCCTTGAGGGTTTGTGGCAGACTCATCCTTTCTATGGCCTCGACCTTCTCTGGGTTGGCCTCGATCCCTCTATGCGACACCAGGAAACCCAGCATCTTGCCAGACGGGACGCCAAATACACATTTTTCCGGGTTGAGCCGCAGGTTCACTTTGCGCAGGCTGGCGAATGTCTCCTCCAGGTCTTCGATAAGGGTTCTTGCCTCCCGAGATTTCACCACTATGTCATCAATGTATGCCTCAGCGTTCCTCCCAAGCTGCCAGCCCAGGGCGATGTGCATCAACCGTTGGAAAGTTGCTCCGGCATTGCGCAGCCCAAACGACATGCAGGTGTAGCAGTACACCCCACACGGGGTCAGAAAAGCCGTCTTCTCGACATCCTGCACCGCCATCTTGATTTGGTGATAGCCCGAGAAGGCGTCCAGGAAGCACAGTAAATCACACTCGGCGGTGGAGTTGACGATCTGGTCGATGCGCGGGAGAGAGAAAGGGTCTTGAGGACAGGCCTTGTTGAGGTTGGTGAAATCGACGCACATGCGCTCCTCCCGCCCTTCTTGGAGATGATAACCGGGTTCACAAGCCAATCTGGATGCCGCACTTCCCGAATGATGTCGGCTTCCTGCAGCTTGCGGGTCTCCTGGACGATGAACGATTGCTTCTCCGGGGCTTGCCGCCGCGCCTTCTGCTTTACTGGGCGTGCGTTGGGGCACACCATCAGGTGGTGCTCGATTACCCCATGCGGAACCCTGACCAGGTGCGCCGCTTCCCACGCAAACACGTCCTTGTTCGCGCGGAGGAAGCTGACCAGCGCCTCCTCCTAGTCCCGAGGGAGGCCGGCACCTATGGTGAAGGTAGAGCCCGATCCTCCGTCTTTGTCGACCGGCACCTGCTTCGTCTCAGCCTTGTCTTGAGAGAACAATTGCTTCTTCTTTGTCGGCGCAGCCCCCGGGCCCTCTGGAGCCCCCTCCCCGTTTGGCCGCGCGGCCGCCGTGGCCTTGTAGGCGAGCTTGAGGGCCGAGAGCGCGTCCTTGGTGTCCCCCGCCATGGTGAGGACACCGCTGCTTCCCGGCATCTTCATGAGATTGTAGCCAGGATGGATTGCCGCCATGAACTTGGCCAGGGCCAGGTACCCGAGAATGGCATTGTACAGGAGGCCGATGCGGGCGATGTCGAAGTCGATGAGCTCGGTGCGGTAGTTGTCGCGTGTGCCAAAGGTGACGGGGAGGCGGATCTGCCCTAGGGGGCAGGTGGAGCCATCAACGACCCCAGAGAAGGGCTTGGTGGGGAGAAGCCGGCCGTAGGGAACATGAAGTAGGCCGAACGCCTCCACGGAGAGGACGTTGAGGCTAGCGCCGCCGTCGATGAGGGTCCGGGTGACAGCCACGTTGCAGATGGTGGGGGTGCAGAGCATAGGGAGCGCGCCGGTGCCGACCGTAGTCTTGGGGTGGTCCCTTGAGTCGAAGGTGAGGTCGGCCTTAGGAGCCACCCAGCCCGGAGGGGCTCCCCGCTGCGCGTGGGCGGCGCCCACTCGGCAAAAGAACTACTTTGCATGGCAGTCTGAGGCCGGCGCCTGCGACCCGCCAAGGATGGCCACGATGGCGTCGGGCACTGGTGCCACGAAGCACGCGATGAAGAGGCTGCACAGCTCCTCCCAGGAGGCCACTGAAGACTCCGGCAAGCCCATGAGCCAAGCACGTGGCTCTCCCGTAAGGGCCATGGGGAGCCAATTCGCCATGACCTTGTCGTCGCCGCCGGCCACCCAGACAGCCTCCACATACGCCTAGAGAAACCCCGCCGGATCCGCCATGCCGTCGTATTGAGGCGGCAGCTCCGGCCTGAACTTTGGCGGCCATTGCACCTGCCGCATGGCGGGGGAGAAAGCCCGGTGGCCCTTAGTACTCCCGGACGCGCCCGGCGGCCCGGCCAGTGGAGCCACGCCCGCCATGGGAACCGAACAGCGAGCGCGAGGTGCAGCTGACGAGGAGGTGAATCTTCGACGCACCCCTACCTGGCGCGCCAAATGTCGGATTTGGGGCTCCGTAGACCCAAGAAAGATTCAAACTCTGGGGTGCGTGCAAAGAACTTGATCTCCCCAGTCTGCCAACCCATCGATCTCACGTCCTAGCTCGATGAACTGGAAGGAAAAGGGACACGACAGTTTACCCAGGTTCAGGCCACCTTGCGGTGTAATACCCTACTCCTACTTTGTGGTGGATTAGCCTCGCGATGGGCTAGGGATGAACTAGTACAAGGGAAGAACTACCTCCGGAGGTCTGTTCTTGTGTTGGTGTATGCTGGTGAGGGTTCGGATGGCTCAATCCCCATCTATGGTGGTGGCTAGGCTATATTTATAATGGCCTTGATCCTCTTCCCCCAAAATAGAGGCGGGAAGGGATCCCACAATGGCAAGTTTGAAGGGAGACAAATAGTACATCTTATCCTGAAGAAAGGTGGTCTTCGCCTGCAAAGCTTCTGGTCGTGACGCCGTGGTGGGCTCGGCGATGACCTCCGTCCTGCCGTCCTGGCAGTCCTGGTCTTGTAGCACGGGAATGGAAACCTTTGGCTGATTCCTCGGGACTCTGTGCCTACGCTTGCCCCCTTAGCACCAAAGAGGAAACCTACTGTACTCCGCCCGCTGGCGCCCGCCTGGCCTTGGTCGTCATGGCTTGCATCACCTTAGGCTCATGAGGTGAGCGCCTGCATAGAAATCTCCGCTCCTCAGGAGCTTGCCTTGGGAGGCAGCTCCCTCTGGAGGTCTTGGCGTCGTCCGCCTCGCGAGGCTTGGCCCCTCGCAAGGGTCTTGCTTGGTCGATGCTGAAGATGGGCCGTACCAGGCCGTTGGTGGAGCCACGCCGTGGGCCGCAGGCAGGCAAGTCTGGGTACCCTGGTTCCCAGAACGCCGACACTCTCCTGTATGGGTTGCGAAAGGCAATCTCTCTAGGGATTCGCCGACTGATGATCTATGGTGACTCGGACCTAGTGGTGAATCAAGTCATGAAGGAATGGGACATCTATAGTCCGACGATTACTCGCTACTACAACGCTGTTAGAAAATTAGAAAAACACTTTGAAGGGCTGGAGCTTCACCATGTACCACATCTCAAGAATCAAGCGGCTGACGACCTGGCCAAGATGGGTTCCACTTGGAAGCCAGTACCCAAGAATGTGTTCCTGGAACACCTGCACTCACCCACGATAAAGGAAGATCCTTTCGTGGAAGAGCCGCCACAACCATTCAGACCTTCCAATCCGATTGAAGTAGACATTTCCGCGGTAATTGATCTGGTCCAAGAGGTATTGGCCATCATTCCCGAATGGACCGAACCGTATCTGGCATACTTGCTTCTGCAAGAGCTCCCAGAGGATGAAGATGAAGCCTACCAGATCGTCCATCGATCCAAAGCCTTCACAGTCATGGGAGATCAACTGTACAAGAAAAGAACAACTGGAGTCACTCAGCGGTGCATATCCCCGGAGGAAGGGCAACAAATATTGCAAGAGATTCACTCGGGAACTTGCGGGCATCATGCGTCCTCTCGGACCTTGGTCACCAAAGCATTCAGAGCCGGATTCTATTGGCATGAGCCAATGAAGCCGCCCGAGACATAGTGGATCAATGCATCAGGTGCCAGTTCTACGCAAACCAGTCGCATAAGCCGGCGTCCGCCTTGAAGACTATCCCCATGATGACCCACAAGTATAGGGGATCAATCATAGTCCTTTCGATAAGTAAGAGTTTCGAACCCAACGAGGAGCAGAAGGAAATGACAAGCGGTTTTCAGCAAGGTAATGTCTGCAAGCACTGAAATTATAAGTAACGAGTAGTTTGGTAGCAAGATAATTTGTAACGAGCAAGTAACGTTAATGGTAACAAAAGTGCAGCAAGGTAGCCCAATCCTTTTGAGGCAAAGGACAGGCGAAAACGATCTCTTATGATAAGCAAAGCGTTCTTGAGGGTACACGGGAATTTCATCTAGTCACTTCCATCATGTTGGTTTGATTTGTGTTCGTTACTTTGATATGTGGGTGGACCGGTGCTTAGGTGCTGTTCTTACTTGAACAAACCTCCTACTTATGATTAACCCCCTTGCAAGCATCCGCAACTACGAGAAAAGTATTAAGAATAAATCTAACCATAGCATTAAACTTTTGGATCCAAATCAGTCCCTTACGGAATAGCGCATAAACTAGGGTTTAAGCTTCTGTCACTCTCGCAACCCATCATCTAATAAATACTCCACAATGCATTCCCTTAGGCCCTAATAAGGTGAAGTGCCATGTAGTCAATGTTCACATGACACCACTAAGGGAATCACAACATACATATCATCAAAATATCGAACACATATCAAGTTCACATAATTACTTGCAACAAGATTTCTCCCGTGACCTCAAGAACAAAAGTAACTACTCACTAATGATAATCATGCTCAAGATCAGAGGGGTATTAAATAGCATAATGGATCTGAACATATAATCTTCCACCAAATAAACCATATAGTAATCAACTACAAGATGTAATCAACACTACTAGTCACCCACAAGTACCAATCTATAATTCCGGTACAAAGATTGAACACAAGAGATGAACTAGGGTTTGAGAGGGGATGGTGCTGTTGAAGATGTTGATGGAGATTGCCCTCCCCAAGATGGGAGAGTTGTTGGTGATGATGATGACGATGATTTTCACTTCTGAGAGGGAAGTTCCCCTGGCGGAATCGCTCTGCCGGAGGGCAAAAGTGCTCCTGCCCAAGTTCCACCTCGAGACGGCGGCGCTTCGTCCCGAAAGTCCTCTCCTTATTTTTTCTAGGTCAAAATTACTTATATACCAGAAGATAGGCACCAGAGGTGGGCCGAGGAGGGCACAACCCACCAGGGCGCGCCTGGGCTCCCTGGCACGCCCAGGTGGGTTGTGCCCACCTGGTGGGCCCCCTCTGGTAGTTATTTGCTCCAGTAATTCTTATTTATTCCATAAAAATTCCTCGCGAAATTTCAGTTCATTTGGAGTTGTGCAGAATAGGTAGCCTGACGTAGCTTTTTCAGGTCCAGATTTCCAGTTGCCGGAATTCTCCCTCTTTGTGTGAACCTTGCATATTATGAGAGAAAAGGCATTAGAATTACTCCAAAAAGCATTATTATGCATAAAAACATCATAAATAACAGTAGGAAAACATGATGCAAAATGGTCGTATCAACCCCCCTAAGCTTAGACCTCGCTTGTCCTCAAGCGAAAACCGAAATCGAAAAACATGTCCACATGCTTAGAGAGAGAGGTGTCGATAAAAACAAAATACGGACATAGAAGCATCATGTATATTATTATAACAGCAACAAACTTTAACATCAAACTTTGATCATAAACTTCTCATGAACAAGTAACAATTCTTCACAACATCGAAGTATAAAGCATAAACTCTATTGAAAACCAACAAAAACTATGTTCTCAGTCAACTTTGCAACTACAATTCATCATCTTTTCAGGAAGGGTCATGTATCGGAGCCTTTTTGGCAAGTCCACATACTCAACCATCATATAGTCTTCTATGATTGCTAACACTCACCGCATACACATGAGCAAAACGTTTCAACCGGACACATAGAAAGATAGGGGCTTATAGATTCGCCTCCCAACATACTCACCTCGAGGGTGATGTCAACAATAATAACTCATGCTACTCATATCCAACTGGATATATGTGCCTAGATCTTTCCTCACCACATGATGCTTGCCAAAAGAGAAAATAAAAAGGAATAGAGAGAAGAACTTTGACTCTTGCATAAAAGTAAATACATAAAAGTAAAAGATAGTCCCTTCACAGAGGGAAGCAGAGGTTGCCATGGGCTTATTTTTTTGTATGCTCAATCTCTTAGTGCAAAACAACATCACGTTATATTGCCCCTTGTGATAGGAACCTTTATTATGCAGTATGTCACTTTTATTATTTGCCATCACAAGTTCGTACAACGCTCAATTTTCTCTTACACTAAATGATCCAACACTTTTAGAAGCAATTTTTATTGCCCTATTTGCACCGATGACAACTTACTTGAAGGATCTTACTCAATCCATAGGTAGGTAAGGTGGACTCTCAAAATAAGATTTGGGTTTAAAGGTTTTTGGATGCACAAGTAGTATCTCTACTTAGTGCAGAATTTTTGGCTAGCAAAGATGGGGGCAAGCACCACATGTTAAAGGATCTATGACAATATAACTTTTATGTGAATATGAACAAACATAAATCATTACGTTGTCTTCCTTGTCCAACGTCAACAATTTTGGCAATATTTTGATGGGTGCTCACAATCACAAAAGATGTCCAAGATAGTGTATTTGCATGTGAATCTTCTCTTCCCTTATTAATTCTTTCTTGAATTGCATCATTGACCAATGCTATGTTTGTCAATCTCCAATAAAATTTCCTACTTATACTCTTCTTTATGTGATGTCATTACTTACCATAAAATTAGCATATGATCTTTTTCATTTATTTCCTTTCTTTTTATTGAACATGAAAGTAAAGAAAACAAAACTCAAACTAAACTTTATTATATATATCTTGCACACGATTATAAAGATAGATCACTAAGCAAACACTTGAAAAGAAAGGATTGAACTAAACTTTTATTCATCTAAAGCAAAAGATAACTATGAATCGAACTAAGATAAGTAAAGGCAAAAGATAGTGGAGGTGATACGATACCGGGGCACCTCCCCCAAGCTTGGCACAAGCCAAGGGGAGTGCCCATACCCGATTACTCAATTTTCCTTTAGTGAAGAAGAAGGAGGTGGTGGTGATGAAGCAGTAGCAATCTTATCCTTGGGTTTCCATGGCAAGGGCTCACCATCATAAGAGGAGGAGTGAGTCTCACGGGTCCTGCAACTGGCAGCCAAACTCATACCTTTAAACCTCGCCTCATATTCAAAGACTTGGTTTTGGAGATCATAGATCTGGCTTTGGAGGAAGTTGATTTACTCGTTGAAGGTGAAGATGATGTCCTTCATGGACTTTCCATCCACCTTGAGATCACGGGTGTAGTCCGCGATCATGATGTGATTGGTATTGAGTCCACGTTCTACCATCCCCTTGCACCGGAAGACTTCCTGCTCCATAGCTTCAAACCTAGCATCCACGGATCCCGTCCCCTTGGGGCTTTGCACATCGCGGATGTGCAGCACCCCCTCATGCATCTGGATAGCCTGAGGGTGCTGCATCACCTCCCGCAAATATGGGTTGATGACGTTCTCGAAGAACTTGTCCTTGGAGGAGCTTGAAGCGGCCATGGTGGATTGGATCTGTCAGAAAATAGCAAGGAAAAGAAAACAGAAGATTTCTCCGTGATACGGTGGTCAATAGGTTCGGGGGGTATATAAAGATTTTTTATCTTGGGAAACAAGCAAACGGAAGAAAAACGGAGTCCGGAAGGTACCCGAGGTGGGCACAACCCACCTGGGAACGCCAGGCAAGCCAGGCGCGCCCTGGTGTCTTGTGCCCACCAGGGGTGCCTTCCTGGTTGTTTCTTATTTTCCCAATTTTTGTTATATTCCAAAACGGACAGAAAATATTTTTGCGGATTTTTCGGAGTCCGTTTACTTACCGTATCACGTACCTCCTCTTTTTCAGTTATTCTGGAGTGTTTCGAAAGGTTTCTTTTATGTGTTCTTCCGGTGTCATAGTTTGGATAATATTGCTTTCAACATTAATGGGCGTAACTGAGATATAATGTTTTATTTGTTGCCCATTAACAACCTTCAGGTTAGTACCTTCGGCATTATTTATCTTGACGGCTCCAGATCGATAAACCTCCTCGATAACATAGGGTCCTTTCCATTTGGAGAGGAGTTTTCCTGCAAAGAATCTGAAACAAGAGTTGTACAAAATAACATATTCTCCAACTTTGAACTCACCCTTTTGGATTCTTTTGTCATGCCATCTTTTAACTTTTTCTTTAAATAACTTGGCATTTTCATAGGCTTGGGTTCTCCATTCATCTAGTGAGCTAATATCAAATAACCTCTTTTCACTGGCAAGTTTGAAATCATAGTTGAGTTCTTTAATTGCCCAATATGCTTTATGTTCTAACTCAAGAGGCAAATTACAAGCTTTTCCATAAACCATTTTATACGGAGACATACCCATAGGATTTTTATATGCTGTTCTATAAGCCCAAAGTGCATCATCTAACTTCTTAGACCAATTCTTTCGGGACCTATTTACAGTTTTTTGTAATATTAATTTTATTTCTCTATTGCTAAGTTCAACTTGACCACTAGACTGAGGGTGATAAGGTGATGCAATTCTATGGTTAACATCATATTTAGTAGGTATTTTACGGAAAGCACCATGAATAAAATGTGAACCACCATCAGTCATTAAATATCTAGGGACTCCAAACCTTGGGAAAATGACTTCCTTAAGCATTTTAATAGAGGTGTTGTGATCAGCACTACTAGTTGGAATAGCTTCTACCCACTTATTAACATAATCAACAACAACCAAAATATGTGTATACCCATTAGAGGAAGGAAAAGGTCCCATGTAATCAAATCCCCAAACATCAAATGGTTCAACATCAAGAGAGTAATTCATAGGCATTTCCTGATGCTTACCAATATTACCAATTCTTTGACATTCATCACAAGATAAAACAAACTTACGGGCATCCTTGAAGACAGTAGGCCAATAAAAACCAGATTGCAATACCTTGTGAGCAGTTCTATCTCCCGCATGATGTCCTCCATAAGCTTTGGAGTGACATTTTCATAGGATTTGTCCCTGTTCATGCTCAGGTACACAACGTCTAATAATACCATCTACTCCTTTATAAAGATGTGGGTCATCCCAAAAGTAATGTCTAAAATCATAGAAGAATTTTTTCTTTTGTTGGTATGTGAAGCTAGGTGGTATATATTTAGCAACAATATAATTGGCATAGTCAGCATACCGAGGAGTGTTATGAGAAACATTTATTGCAGCTAATTGTTCATCAGGAAAACTATCATTAATAGGTTGTGGGTACTCAAGAATATTTTCTAACCTAGACAAGTTATCAGCCACGGGGTTCTCAGCTCCCTTTCTATCAATGATATGTAAATCAAATTCTTGTAGCAAAATAACCCACCGAATGAGCCTAGGTTTAGCATCCTTCTTTTCCATAAGATATTTTATAGCAGCATGATCGGTGTGAACGGTCACTTTAGAATCAACAATGTAAGATCTAAATTTATCACATGCAAACACAACTGCTAAAAATTCTTTTTCAGTAGTAGCATAATTTCGTTGAGCACTGTCCATAGTTATACTAGCATAATGAATAACATTTAATTTCTTATCGACTCTTTGTCCTAGAACAACACCAACATCATAATCACTAGCATCACACATAATTTCAAAAGGCAAGTTCCAATCAGGTGGTTGAACAATAGGTGAAGAAATCAAGGCTTTCTTAAGTGTTTCAAAGGCTTCTACACAATCATCATAAAAAACAAAATGGAACATCCTTTTGTAAAAGATTTGTAAGAGGCCTAGAAATTTTAGAGAAGTCTTTAATAAACCTCCTATAGAAACCAGCATGACCGAGGAAACTACGAATACCTTTGATATCTTTAGGGCATGGCATTTTCTCAATTGCATCAACTTTAGCTTTATCCACCTCAATACCTCTTTCAGAAATTTCATGTCCCAAGACAATACCTTCATTAACCATAAAGTGGCACTTCTCCCAATTCAAGACGAGATTAGTTTGCTCACATCTCTGCAAAACTCGATCAAGGTTGCTCAAGCAATCATCAAAAGAAATTCTGTAAACGGAAAAATCATCCATCTCAACAATCTTTTCACAAAAGTCAGAGAATATAGCAGTCATACATCTTTGAAAGGTAGTA
This sequence comes from Thinopyrum elongatum, assembly GCA_011799875.1. Taxonomy (NCBI): domain Eukaryota; kingdom Viridiplantae; phylum Streptophyta; class Magnoliopsida; order Poales; family Poaceae; genus Thinopyrum; species Thinopyrum elongatum. The sequence goes on from CM022300.1 coordinate 437,516,779, forward strand.
GGTGCATTGCATAAACCAAAAGGCATATGTCTATAAGCATAAGTTCCAAAAGGGCAAGTAAAGGTGATTTTCTCTTGATCAGGTTGTGAGACAGGTATTTGAGAAAAACCGGAACATCCATCAAGAAAGCAAAAATATGTGTGCTTTGATAGTCTTTCTAACATTTGATCAATAAAAGGCAGAGGGTAATGATCTTTTCTAGTTGCTTTATTTAGTTTTCTAAAATCAATTACCATTCTGTAGCCAGTGACAATTCTTTGTGGAATAAGTTCATTCTTATCATTAGGAACAACGGTAATACCTCCTTTTTTAGGGACACAATGAACATGACTTACCCATCTACTATCAGCTATGGGATAGATTTACCTGCTTCCAGAAGCTTCAGTATTTCTGTTCTTACCACTTCTTTTATTTTAGGATTTAAACATCGTTAGTGATCAACAACGGGTTTAGCATCAGGCTCCATATTAATTTTATGCTGACAGAGAGTGGGACTAATGCCCTTTAAATCATCAAGAGTATATCCAATGGCAGCTCGGTGCTTCTTCAGAACCTTCAATAATCTTTCTTCTTCATGTTCTGAAAGGTTAGCACTAATAATAACAGGATAAATCTTTTTCTCATCAAGATAAGCATATTTCAAAGTGTCTGGCAATTGCTTTAATTCAAACACAGGATCACCTTTAGGTGGAGGAGGAACTCCTAGAGTTTCAATAGGCAAATTGTGTTTAAGCAGAGGACGTTGTTCAAAGAAAATCTTATCTATTTCATTACTTTCATGTAGATGCATATCATTTTCATGGTCTAGCAAATATTGTTCTAGTGGATCGGTAGGAGGCACAACAATAGAAGCAAGACCAATTATTTCGTCCTTACTAGACAACTCTTTATTATGATGCTTCCTACTAAACTTGTAAAAATTAAAATCATGAGACTCATCACCAAAACTAACACCGACGATTTGTTTCTCACAATCTATTTTAGCAAAGATAATGGGGCAAAAGTCATCTTGTGGGGAACCAAGAACAAGAAAATCAGTAGGGTATTTTATTTTCCCACACAAGACTTCAACATCTCGAACAATCCCAAGTGGTGTGATGGTGTCCCTATTAGCAAGTTTAATAGTAACATCTATGTCTTCTATTTCAGCGGGTGCTATATCATTCATAATTTCTTGATATAAGGTAAAAGGAATGGCACTCACGCTAGCACCTATGTCACATAAACCATGATAACAGTGATCTCCTATTTTAACTGAGACAACAGGCATGCCAACAACGGGTCTATGTTTATCTTTTTCATCGGGTTTGGCAATCCTAGCAGCTTCATCACAGAAGTAAATAACATGCCCATCTATATTTTCAACCAAGAGATCTTTAACCATAGCAACACTAGGTTCTACTTTGATTTATTCAGTAGTTTGGAAGTTCTAATATAACTTTTGTTGACCACCGTTGAGACTTTAGCATGTTCCTTTATCCTAACAGGGAAAGGTGGTTTTTCAATATAAGCAGTAGGCACAACTGGATCAACATTGTAAATAATAGTTTCATCTTTAGCTACTACTGGTTCTTTAATTTCTTCTTTGATAGGTGGGTGATATTTAAACCAATTCTCCTTAGGGAGGTCAACATGAGTAGCAAATGATTCACAAAAGGAGGCTACTATCTCAGAGTCAAGTCCATATTTAGTGCTAAACTATTGAAAAGCATCAGTATTCATAAAAGATTTAACACAATCATACTTGAGCTTAATACCTGACTCTTTACCTTCGTCGAGTTCCCAATCTTCAAAGTTGCGTTTAATTCTTTCTAAAAGATCCCACCGGAAGTCAATAGTCTTCTTCATAAAGGAACCAGTACAAGAAGTATCAAGCATGGATCGATCATCATGAGAAAGCCGAGCATAAAAATTATGAATAATAATTTCTCTTGAGAGCTCATGATTGGGGCATGAATATAACATTAACTTAAGCCTCTCCCAAGCTAGAGCTATACTTTCTCCTTCACGAGGCCAAAAATTATATATGTAATTCCGATCACGATGAACTAGATGCATAGGATAATTTTTTTTGGTGAAATTCCAATTTCAATCAATTCCAATTCCAAGATCCAATATCATCGCATAGCCTACACCATGCCAATGCTTTTCCCTTCAAAGATAAAGGGAAAACCTTCTTCTTAGATTCATCTCCGGGTAAACCTGCAAGCTTAAATAATCCACAAATTTCATCCACATATATCAAGTGCATATCAGGATGTTCGGTTCCATCTCCTGCATAAGGATTAGCTAGCAGTTGTTCTATCATACCCGAAGGAATTTCATAACCAATATTTTCAGTAGGTGCAGTAGGTTGAGGGGTAACTAATTGTGGTTCTGGTCAAGGTGAAGATACCCCGAACAAACCCCTCAAAGGATTGTTCTCCATAGTAACAAGTGACAATAAATTTCAGCATGTAGTAATAATTTTTCCTTACCGATTTCCACTTACCAAGAGCACTTCACTCCCCGGCAACGACGCCAGAAAAGAGCCTTGATGACCCACAAGTATAGGGGATTAATCATAGTCCTTTCGATAAGTAAGAGTGTCGAACCCAATGAGGAGCAGAAGGAAATGACAAGCGGTTTTCAGCAAGGTAATGTCTGCAAGCACTGAAATTATAAGTAACGAGTAGTTTGGTAGCAAGATAATTTGTAACGAGCAAGTAACGGTAATGGTAAAAAAAGTGCAGCAAGGTAGCCCAATCCTTTTGAGGCAAAGGACAGGCCAAAACGATCTCTTATGAAAACAAAGCGTTCTTGAGGGTACACGGGAATTTCATCTAGTCACTTTCATCATGTTGGTTTGATTTGTATTCGCTACTTTGATAATTTGATATGTGGGTGGACCGGTGCTTAGGTGCTGTTCTTACTTGAACAAACCTCCTACTTAAGATTAACCCCCTCGCAAGCATCCGCAACTATGAGAAAAGTATTAAGAATAAATCTAACCATATCATTAAACTTTTGGATCCAAATCAGTCCCTTACGGAATAGCGCATAAACTAGGGTTTAAGCTTCTGTCACTCTCGCAACCCATCATCTAATAACTACTCCACAATGCATTCCCTTAGGCCCTAATAAGGTGAAGTTCCATGTAGTCGACGTTCACATGACACCACTAAGGGAATCACAACATACATATCATCAAAATATCGAACACATATCAAGTTCACATGATTACTTGCAACAAGATTTCTCCCGTGACCTCAAGAACAAAAGTAACTACTCACTAATGATAATCATGCTCAAGATCAGAGGGGTATTAAATAGCATAATGGATCTGAACATATAATCTTCCACCAAATAAACCATATAATAATCAACTACAAGATGTAATCAACACTACTAGTCACCCACAAGTACCAATCTATAATTCCGGTACAAAGATTGAACACAAGAGATGAACTAGGGTTTGAGAAGAGATGGTGTTGTTGAAGATATTGATGGAGATTGCCCTCCCCAAGATGGGAGAGTTGTTGGTGATGATGATGACGATGATTTCTCCCTCCGGGAGGGAAGTTCCCCCGGCGGAATTGCTCCGCCGAAGGGCAAAAGTGCTCCTGCCCAAGTTCCGCCTCGAGACGGCGGCGCTTTGTCCCGAAAGTCCTCTCCTTATTTTTTTCTAGGTCAAAATGACTTTTATACCAGAAGAGGGGCACCGGAGGTGGGCCGAGGAGGGCACAACCCATCAGGGCGCGCCTGGGCTCCCTGGCGCGCCCAGGTGGGTTGTGCCCACCTGGTGGGCCTCCTCTGGTAGTTATTTGCTCCAATAATTCTTATTTATTCCATAAAAATTCCTCGTGAAATTTTAGCTCATTTGGAGTTGTGCAGAATAGGTAGCCTGACGTAGCTTTTTCAGGTCCAGATTTCCAGCTGCCAGAATTCTCCCTCTTTGTGTGAACCTTGCATAATATGAGAGAAAAGGCATTAGAATTACTCCAAAAAGCATTATTATGCGTAAAAACATCATAAATAACAATAGGAAAACATGATGCAAAATGGACGTATCACCCCCTCACTTGGCCGTTCGTTGTCTGGGGACTCGACATGGTCGGCCCTCTCCGGACCGGGGCGAGTGGCTTCACGCACCTGTTGGTAGCAGTGGACAAGTTCACCAAATGGATCGAGGCCAAGCCCATAAAGAACTGGACTCGGCCACTATGATTCAGTTCATTAGGGAGATCATCTTTAGGTTTGGAGTCCCACACAACATCATCACCGACAACGGGTCTAACTTCGACTCAGACGAGTTCCGTGAGTTCTGCTACACCCAAGGCACTCGGGTTGACTATGCCTCCGTGGCACACCCACAGTCGAATGGGCAAGCCGAGAGAGCAAATGGGCTCATACTTCAGGGATTGAAACCTCGCCTCATGCGTGATCTGAATCATGCAGTAGGCGCATGGGTGGCTGAACTACCGTCAGTCCTCTGGGGCCTGCGAACGACCCTGAATCGATCCACAAACCGCACCCCATTCTTCATGGTGTACGAGCCAAAGGCGGTCTTGCCGAGTGATCTACTCCACAATTCTCCCCGAGTGGATCTTTACTCGGAAGCTGAAGCCAAGGAAGCTGTCGGATTCAGGGCTCCGTAGACCCAAGAAAGGTTCGAACTCTGGGGTGCGTGCGAAGAAGACAATCTCCCCAGCCGGCTGACCCGTCGATCTCACCGCCTAGCTCAATGAACAGGAAAGGAAAGGGACTCAACAGTTTACCTAGGTTCGGGCCACCTTGCGGTGTAAAACCCTACTCCTGCTTTGTGGTGGATTGGCCTCGAGGTTTGCTGAGGATGAACTAGTACAGGGGAGAACAACCTCAGGAGGAGTGTTCTTGTGCTGGTGTGAGCTGGTGAGGATGATTCAGTCCCCTTCTATGGTGGTGGCCTAGCTATATTTATAGTGGCCTCGGTCCTCTTCCCACAAAATGAAGGCGGGAAGGGATCCCACAATGACCAAGTTTGAAGGGAGACAAGTAGTACATCTTATCCTGACGAAAGATGGTCTTCGCCTGCAAAGCTTCTAGTCATGACGTCATGGTGGGCTCGGTGATGACCTCCGTCCTACCGTCCTGGTCTTGTAGCACGGGAATGGAAACCTTTGGCTAATTCCTTGGGACTCTGCGTCTGCGCTTGCTTCCTTAGCACCGAAGAGGAAAACTACTGTACTGTGCCTGCTGGCGCCCGCCCGGCCTTGGTCATCATGGCTTGCGTCATCTGAACCTCACGAGGTGGTGCTTGCATGGAAATCTCCGCTCCTCAGGAGCCGGCCTGGGGAAGCCGCTCCCTCCGGAGGTCTTGGCGTCGTCCGCCTCGCGAGGCTTGGCCCCTCGCGAGGGTCTTGTGTTGTTGATGTTGGAGAGGGGCCGTACTAGGCCGCTGATGAAGCCACGCTGTGGGCCGCAGGCAGGCAAGTCTGGGTACCCCGGTTCCCGGAACGCCGACAGAAGCAAGGCAGGATGGCCTAGACCTTTTGGAGGAAGAACGTGAGCTAGCGCTCATAGGAACAACATTATACCAACAAGACTTACGCCGCTATCACGATAGACATGTCAGAGGATGTGCCTTCCAGGAAGGAGACCTGGTCCTCCGAGTGGATCAACAGAAACCTCACAAGCTAGGACCCCCTGGGAGGGTCCATTCGTCATCTTCAAGGTCTTGCACAATGGAGCATACGGACTGTACAACTTCACCAGAGGAATAGAAGAGCCCAGAGCCTGGAATGGAGATCTACTTCGCAAGTTTTATACTTAGAATAAAATTTCTCCCTTGTAATAGTTAGTCCGAATGAACTTAGATGAATAAAAGTCTCACTTTTTCCATATATCGTCTAGTTCGACCTACGGTCGCATCTCACTCAGGTGATTAATCGCATTCGGAAACTAACACACCTCTAGTGGGTGAAAAGGCGAGAAGGGGGCTTAGCCGTGAACCAACTTTCGCCTAAGTTAAAAAAAAATCCGAGTGAGGATCTGCTCCACACTCGGGGGCTTAGCCGCGAACTAGCTTTCGCCTAAGTTAAAAAACAATCCGAGTGAGGATCCGCTCCACACTCGGGGGCTTAGCTGCGAACCAGCTTTTGCCTAAGTTAAAAAACAATCCGAGTGAGGATCCGCTCCACACTCGGGGTCATAGCCGTGAACCAGCTTCCGCCTAAGTTAAAAAACAATCTGAGTGAGGATCCGCTCCACACTCGGGGGCTTAGCTGCGGACCAGCTTCCGCCTAAGTTAAAAAATAATCCGAGTGAGGATCCGCTCCACACTCGGGGACTTAGCCGCGGACCAGCTTTCGCCCAAAGTAAAACAAAACACGAAGCAAATAGAAGCACAAAGGGTTTCAAATTAAAGTTCTGATCCGTATGAATGTCTCCAAGGCAAAACGAGCCCAAACGCTCGGCAAAGTATTTCATTACATCTACCACCCAACATTCCGTGGCAAATTCAATCAAATATTTGTAAGCTTCACGCGCAGGGCTGGCTGGATCAACGAAGGTCTCCAGGTCGATCCCATCGGCGATACGAGTGGCAGCTTCAGCGAAGGTCTCCATAAAATCATCAAACTTGAGGTTCTTCTTGTTCACCACTCGCAGGTTCTTCAACTTCCCTTTGTCCACGTTCTTGCAATGAACGCAGACGCGTGACAGTGCCATGTCAACACCACTCCGGGCGGCGGATTTCTTCCAAGCCTTCACCCGAGCGGGAACATCATTCAACCGCGTCAGGATTGACTCCAGGTCCTTCTGAGTCTCTTCACCCGGCTGCAACTCCTTGTCAATCTGGCAAGCCGCACCTTTCGCCCGAGTGATGAAGCCCAATGCGTTCTCCAAGCGTCTTCAAGCCGAAGGATGGCAAGGGCGCGTTGTCAGCGACAAGCGACCTAGAAAGGTCCAGATCCCTCTCTATCCTCTGCAACTCTAGTTCCTTGTTATAGTAATGCTCTGTGTCAAAAAGGACGATCTGTGAGCGGATGATCAAGGAAAATTTGGCAATAAGCAGATCTCACTCGGCAGAAGAAAAACTTACCAACGAGCTTCTCACTAAACTCTTCACAGATGTCTTCGATGTGCTTCTCCAAAGCATCCTTCTTGTCAGTCAGCTGGGTGACCTTATCGTCCAACTTGACCTTCTCCTTAGCGAAAACCTCTGCGGCAGCCTTAAGATTCTTGATCTCCTCCTCCAACTTGTCGACTGAAGCCACCTTTTCGTTGGCGAGTTTGGCCTTGGTCCTCGATTCCTTCTGGGCCAGCGCCGGGTCCTTGTCCTTGTTCTCCAGCGCCTGCTTCATGGTTTCTAAAGAAATAGAAGTCCTGAGCCTCATTACAAGGTGGGCATTCTCGCTACGAACATCTGTCGGAGCGAAATGATTCAGATCAAGAGGGAAGAACAACATTTAGCTATCAGTCGGAGGAAATGGCTTACCTCCCATGGCCTTCTTCTCTTGCTCCAGTCAGGCGCTCTTGAGTTTCTTAGCCTCCAAGTCAAGTCAAAGAGCTGCCACCTCCTTCTCCATTGTAGCATAATGGGATCCCATCTCGCAAGTCCTCTGCAACATACAAAAAATAGTCAATCGAAAGATCCTGAAGGGAAATTGAAAGTAGTAACTCACAAACATCTGGGCATACGCCATTGGAAGGAACAAGCTTGATCAATATCAGATCCTGAAGTACCCTTGGATTACTAAGTGGATTATTCACTCGGCCATCCCCCCGAAGGGAACAAGCTTGACCAGTACCAAATCCGCAAGTACACTTGGATTACCGAGTCGCCCATGCACTACTGAAGGAAATAAGCTTGACCAATACCAAATCCTCAAGTACCCTTGGATTACCAAGTTGCCCGTGCACTACCGAGGGGAACAAGCTCGAGCAATACCAGATCTTGAAGTAACCTCTGTTCCTTCCTCACTCGGCCGACTCCTGAGTCGGTGATGAAGAAGATAGAGGATAACAACACAAGTTGACCTACTTCACTCGGCTGACTCCCGAGTCAGTAACGAAGTGGATCTTACTTATTATCTCACTAGCGCACGAGTGTCGTAGGGCGCCCCGAATGCCTAATGACAAGTTCTAAATGCTACCACCGATCGCCAGCGATCAGTGTCAGCCTCGGGGACTACTCCCAGTGGGTGCACTCAGCGTGCCCCCACTGGAAAGTTACTCATCGATGATCTAAAAAAAACTCTCTAAGACTACCGTCGACTGCCCCAGTCAACGGTAGCCTCGGGGACTACACCCAGTGGGTGCACTCAGCGTGCCCCCACTAGATCATGTCCATTCGGCTATGCTCTGGCTAGACTCCGAGTGGACATAAAAAGATTCTACAATCAAAGACTCTTGCCGGAGCCTTGGGGACTACACCCAGTGGGTGCACTCAGCGTGCTCCCACTGGATCATGTCCACCCAGTGGGTGTGCCCTGCGCAAACCCACTGACAAAAATCCTATTACAAGAAAAGACGAAACTCAAACTGGAAATTATACTCACAATGGTACTTACTCGGACATTGGTCTCCAGTGCCGTGCTGGCATCGTAGGCATCCTTCAGTTGGCTACACATTAAACCCACCTGGATCAGCGCCTCCTTACTCGCCCCCACCTGATCTTCTGGGACATGGTACAGGGGGAAAGAGGTAGCTGGAGCTGACGGAGGTGCAGGAGTTGGCCACAGGGCTGGGATCACCGCCGTTCCACTCGAAGGAGCCTAGGTAAACCCTGCATGAGGCACCACCGCTGACGAAGAAGCTGAACCATCCTGGGCCAGAGGACTCGGCCTTGCAGTTTTGGCAGCAACCTTCACCGGAGAAACACGGGCCGTCTGGCGAGGAGAGGCATCTGTCATTGGCGTGTCAGCACCCAGCACTCCCTCCCTAGCGGCGTTCGGGTTCGGCGGGTCGGCGCTCACTTCGTCGTCCAGCTAGATAATCTTGGGCGGGGCTGCATAAATCACAGAAATCATCAGAGTTCAGTCGAAGAAGGCATAACCATGTGAGTCAATTAATACAACATACTTTGGAGGTAGCGGCATCTGCCGCGTCAGCATCACTCGGGCCGGGCTTGCGAGTGTGCGGGTCCGCTGAGGTTGTCGAGGTGTCATTGCTGCAAGGACAAAACAACACTCGGTCAATAGTCGGATGAATTTAAAAATGGTCAAAGAGTCGGTGAAAATGCTTACTTCGAGGCCACAGGCACCGCCACTCGAATCCGCGGCACGGAAGCCTTCCGAGGCTTGGAGGAGATCTGCTTGGGCAACTTGGGCTGCTTCTTCGCCGAGCTCTCGGCCTTGGCGTGGGTGCGCTTGGAACTCCGAGTCGCCCGACAGAAGCAGTCGGCTGTTGAGTTTCTCCTGCCTTACCCTTTGGGTTGTGCAGCGCCTTGGAGCGTGGTTCTTTGGGGCCCTCATAAGACGGAGAGGACTCCCCCTCCTCCCCCTCCTCCGAACTATCATCATCATCGTCGTCGTCACTCCGATCATCATCGGACTTTTCCGAGTACTGCTGCTCGGTGTCACTCGTCACATCTTGAGGCGAGCGGTCCACCATGGGGATCCTGGAGATCAGGTTCTGGAAGTCCAGAGAAGCAAACACACACAAACATGAGGATCAACCATACAGAAGACAACCTACAATTGAGCCGACTGAATCAGAGACAAGTACCTTGATGGGCGGCAGGTCCTTGTGAAAGGCTGGCACCAACCGAGCCCCCCGTGGATTGTCGCGGGCGCAAGTGATGGCCTTGATCTTGGCGCCCACCTCCTTCTCGGTGAGATCTTTAGGATGCGTCCGAGTGGAGTCACCCGGCCCCTCATACAGCCACATAGGATGGGCCCTGGCCTGTAGAGGTTGGATGCGCCGATTGAAGAAAGTCTCTAGCAAATCCATGCCATTCACCCCAGCATTCACAACTCCGATCAACGCGCTGGACAGGGTGTCAATGCGCACCTTCTCCTCCTTCTCCATGGTGAGGGTCGGCGGAGCTCGTAACCTCTTGGTCGAGTATGGCGGGAGGCCTGACTGGCTGTTGGTACTGGGGGCGTCTTTGCAGTAGAACCAGGTTCCCTGCCGCCCCTTAACGGAGTCGGGAAAACTCATCTTGGGAAAAGACTTCCCCCCGTGAACCTAGATACCCAGACCCCCACATAGCTGGGTGACATGGGTTTTCTCACCAGTCGGCGAGTCCTTCGTCACTGACATCGACCGACAGGTGAAGATGTATTTGAAAAGACCCTAGTGGGGGTGGCAACCCAAAAAGTTCTCACAAAGGGAGATAAAGGCCGAAAGATAAATGATGGCGTTGGGAGGAAGATGATGGAGTTGAGCACTGAAGAAATCGAGGAATGCTCAGAAGAAAGGATGGGGAGGCATCGAGAAACCTCGCTCGACATGAGTGATGAGCAAGATGTGCTCATCCGCCTCAAGTGCCGGCTCAATCTCCCCCGTGCCCGCGCGACGCCATCCATTGTGTGGGATAAATCCTATTCCGCCAAGTCCTCCAGTCGCCGAGCAGAAACACGCGACGGGAGCCAGTCCCCCGACGCGCCACTGGCCGACGCACATGAACCAGAAGAGGTGGCCTTCCCCGCCTTCTTCACCTTCTTCGCCTTCGCCGTGGAGCCTTTCGCCATCGCTACGCACTCGGGTGGGAGAGAGAATGAGAGGAGTCTGGAGGAGAGAAAGGGGATCTGAGGCCCAGAGCTGTGTCTCCAAACCTTTCATACCGCTGGATAAAATCCCTGACCGGATCTCTCACCGCCAATCCCTAGATCGACGGCCTGCGTGGCAAGGCTTTGCATAGGACAGGGGTGGCACATGGTGAAGATCATGCGCGCAAATCGAGGAGCAGCACCCCCACTTTCCAACTAACGCAAGACGTTACCGCTTTGGCGCGAATTCAAATCCTGAGATTTTCGGGACGAATCAATCCGATTGATTCCCAGCGATTCCTTTCCTAAGGACGCACGTCAGTCCGATTGACCACCCTCCGCGGGGACCCGTGCACTCGGCCACGTTAAACACCCGACCGAAGTCTTCTTCAGGATCGTTATGTGACGAGCTTGACGCCCCTATACGGGTTCACTTGGCCCTCTCGGTAGGCTCCAAGGCACATGACTCGTAAACCTGGACTTGTAGAAGGCCCGCGCTAGCGTTCCCCTGGGATAAGGAGTGGCGTCTCTCTGGAGAGTCAGACCACGCGCCGGCGTCGCCACTCGAGTTGTAATGGCATGCCCTCACTCGGTCATCTGGGTAAAACTAAGGTCCAGAATCCGTTGCGTTTCCATCCAAGGAACAACAAATCACGACTCAGAAACATATTCCGAGTGACTCTGCTGCACTCGGGCTTAACCGAAGGATCAATTCATTGTTCTACGAAATCTCAACTGATTTGGGGGCTAATGATGTGGTCACCTATTACAGGTAGGGTCAAGGACCCATCATTTGGGACCCACATGGGGCCCATCACCATCATAGGTATGTCCCTGGACCATACCAGCATTCGCATGCATCCATCAGGAGGATCACTCGGACGGCTCTACAGCACTCGGACGACCACACGTCACTCGGCGGACGGTCAACCACTCAGACGTACATGGGAACAAGGCGTCATGGGAGCTGCAACGGTCGAGGGATCCTAAGTCGTCCACTAAATAGAGTTAAAGCTACCGTTACCTGTAACTATTGTAGTATAGGCTCATTACACTAGTAACCGCCTCATTCAATGGCATTAATTATCCCGGCAGCGTGGGAGACATGGGGCTGCAGCGCACTCTATATAAGCCGCACCCCTCTCCATACCCGGGCACATTCAACCTTGTAATCTTATTCATCAAATCAAAGCAAGCCTCAGGGCACGAGACATAGGGCTTTTACCTCCACCGAGTGAGGGGCCTGAACTCGTTAAACACCGTGTGTTACACCTATGCCGTAGCTAGTCTCTGCCCCCAATTCGTACCCCTAGTACTCATTGTCAGGATCATAACCCCGACATGTGCCTTCCATTCTATGACTGCTTGTACCTTGGAAGGTTCCACTACAATCACTTGACCTGACACAACATGTCCAAGAAATCCAACTTCCTTCAGCCAAAACACACACTTGATGAACTTGGCATAAAGGTGGTGTTTCCTGAGATTCTCGAGAACTAAGCGCAGATGTTCCGCGTGTTCCTCCTCATTCTTGGAGTAAACCAATATATCATCAATAAATACCACAACAAACTTATCCAAGAAATCCATGAATACCTTGTTCATCATACTCATAAAATAGGCAGGGGCATTAGTCAAACCAAAGGACATGACTGTATACTCATAAACCCCATACCTCGTAGTAAAAGTTGTCTTGGGTATATCTTTCTCACAGATCTTCAACTCGTGATAACCCGATCGAAGATCAATCTTGGAGAAAACACTAGCTCCTTCTAGTTGGTCAAACAAGTCATTCATCATCGGCAGGGGATACTTATTCTTGATGGTCACCTTGTTCAAAGAATGATAATCCACACACGTCCTCAAGGTTCCATCCTTCTTCTCCACTAAGAGTACTGAGGCTCCCCAAGGTGATGAACTCGGACGAATATACCCTTTCTCCAGCAACCTTAATCTGCTTCTTGACTTCCTCCAAATCATTAGCAAGCATCCGATATGGCCTCTTGGAGATAGGTCCTGTGCCTGGCAGCAACTCAATAAAAAACTCAATCTCCTGATCTGATGGCACACCTAGTAACTCCTTTGGGAATACATTGGGATAATCCTTCACCACTGGTACTTCTTCCTGGAAAACTCCTATACGAGAGTTTACCCGAGTCCTCTTAGGCTTAAGCCTGGATACATACTTGATCCTCTTCTCCTCTGGGTTGGTGAGAAAAATTGATCTACTAGCACAATCAATGTTTCCCTCATACTCGGACATCCAATCCTTGTGACTCTAGTATGATCATATCTGTGGGGAAGACATGCCCCTCTATGTTCAAAGGCAACTAAAAACATCCCTAACTAACCATAGACTCTTCTCCTGGGGAGCTCACTAGGATGGGTGACTTTAGAGCTACGGTAGGCAACTTATGTTTATCCCCAAATCCCCTTGATATGAATGAATGCGATGCACCAGTGTAAAAAAGAATGAGTGCTGGAAATGAATTAATCAAGAACTTACAAATCACCGCGTCAGGCTGCTCATAGACTTCTTCCACATTGACATGGTTCACATGCTCCTTAGTGAAAGGGTTGGGATTCTTGCCTCCAGAACTCCCATTGCCATTTCCATTCTGCATCTCGGGACAATCATTTGAGTAGTGCTCAGTCTTCTTACACTTGAAGCAGGTGATGTGACTCAGATCCTTCTTCATCGGTGTAGAAGAGCTAAAATGCCGCTGATTGTCGTTTCCTCCATTGCCATTGCCATTCCCATTCTTGTGGCCATGGTGGTTGTGTCCATTTCCTCCATGCTGAATGTGACGCCCATGGTTATGATGATGTCTTCCAAACATACTGGTGCCTGATCCAAAACTTCCTGAGTACGGGCTATAGCGGGGTTTCTGCTGAACTCTAGAGTTGTACTTTCCATGTCCGTACTTCCTCTTATGGTTCTCCATGTGCTGGTGCTTGCCTTCGAGAAAGGTAGCCTTATCAACCAACTTCTAGTAGTTCGTAAAGGTCGCCACAGTCAACTGAACTCCCAACTCGTTGTTCAGTCCCTCCAGAAATTTCTCCTGTTTAGCTACCTTAGTGGCCACGTCATCTGGGGCACAACGGTCCAACCTACTGAACTCATCAACATATTGAGATACCGTGTGTCCTCCCTGGCGCAAGCTGCAAAACTCCTTGACACTCATAGCTCCAGCTGAGACATGAGCAGTGCGGAACGCCTACTGGAACTGAGCCCAATTCACATTCTCCATGGGGTACGTGGTGGTGTAGTTCTCCCACCATGCAGCTGTCAGTCCATCCAGCTAGTGAGCGGCAAACCTGACCTTCTCCGCATCAGTGCGTCCTGTGGTGGCCAGCTCTCTTCCTATCTTGCATAGCCAGTCATCTGTGATGATCGGCTCTGTGCTGCTTGAGAACACTGGTGGGTTCAACCTTAGAAAACGGGTAAGGCTATCAACTTGGGGTGGCGGTTGTTGTTGTTGTTGTTGTTGTTGTTGTTGTTGTTGTTGTTTTTGTTGTTGTTGTTGTTGTTGTTGTTGTTGTTGTTGTTGTTGTTGTTGTTGTTGTTGTTGTTGTTGTTGTTGTTGTTGTGGATGAGCATCTGCATGCGAGCATTCTGGTTCTAGATCAACTAGGTGAGTTCCAGTGGGAAGTTGGATCTCGGGTCATGTCTCAGAGGCATCTGATGGGTATAGAGAGGATGAGAAATTAGAATAGAACAGGGGCATAATGAGTAAAATCACACTACGTACCCATATGCACATGATAGCAATAAAACTTCAAATCACACCAATTCAATTTCAATCAAAGAAGGTTCACACAAATAATCAAGCCTAAGGTAAGCCATGTCTCAAGATTTGACATGGTCTCACAAATGAATAAAACTAAATCGAATTCCTAAACTCTCATGGTGGTATAAAATCTAACTCTCATCGAACGGCGACAGATCCATCATGTTGATGTCGTGTCCTCTTGCATCACTCTCTGTGTCATCATATCCAAGTTCATCATCCTGGTCCCTGTCCTGGCCGACGTAAGCACCATAAGAGTGATCCTCCTAGATGTTTTCCCCCTCATCCAACTTCTCCTTGCCCTCCTCAAGCTGAAGCTTCATGTTGTCGTACTTCTCTTGCAGCACCTCGATCTCTTACTCGTGCTCGGCGCGAGCGTCCTGGAGCTCATCCTCAAGCTCGGCCTTGCCGGTCATGAGGTTCTTGGTGATGATCAGGTTGTGATCCAGCTCTACTTCCATCCTGCCAATGTGCTCCTCCATGTCCTGGATATGGGATGCTATCATCTCGTCCTACAAGGTATGCACCACTTCCCCATTCGAGTCGCAGTGCCCATACATGACAAAGGACGTTTTCTGGAGGTCCTAGTCGTACTCCTCCCGAATGCGTCCAAGAGCAATATGAGCAGCGATGCCCTTGCCTAGGCCCCATGATGCAACATCCAGATAGAAGTCAATGCGCTCGGTGGGAACTCTGATGGTGCGTCCAGGGATATGGACATTGATCCTCCAGCGTGTCTCCTCGGGCAAGGTGGCCGTGAAGGTTCCAGTGAATGTGGCCAGTGCGATCTTCAGGTGCTTCATGATCTTCACCAACTGTCGTCCAAAGGGCATGGTCTCATCGGGCTGCTAAACTCAACAATGGTGGTCGACATCTACATTTTGAAAGAGAGGAGAAATTAGTAATGAAGCAGAGAAAAGTATGAGACCAATGGATACATAGGGAAGTTGTAAAATTAAGTTTTTATCCTATGGCTTTCCATTTTCTAGGGGTCACGTCCTACAGTCAACGTGTGCTCTGATACCATCTTGTAGCGACCCGAACCGGTGAGGATCGGAGTCTCTGTGCTTACCATGCTAGTCCGTGGATCAACTTGCTAGCACACAAGTACTCGATGAAATAACAGAAATAACACACATCTTTATTACATCGATAGTCGAGGAGAAATACAATTTATTACAAAGATATGTCATAAGGCCAAATAAAACAAATAATGTGGAAGCATAGAAGTAAATGAGTCCATTAACTCCATGAGCAAAAGCTGAGTGTAGAACATTGACCTATCGCACCTTAATCCTCGTCAGATAAATCTGCAACGTGATAAGTTGCAGCCATATAGGTCAGTACATTGAATGTACTGGCAAGTCACATCATAAGAGTATAAGGAACCTATTTGTACATGCAATTTGGCTGGTGGAAAGCTCTAAGTTTAATTTTTCATAAAGATGATTTTTTTTCTTATTATAAAAGAAATTATTCTACCACTACTAAATAGCATATGATCGAGATGGTACACCCAACTCAATCTATTCCCAAAGTTTATTTAAACCCAATTGATTAAAGTAAGGGTGACGAGATCTCCCAACATTTCCACTACTAAAAGCTCAAATTGTCCATAACTGGGCACACGACTAATCGATTAGATGTAACACTCTATAGAGGTTTGCACACTTTTCCCCACAAGACTCGACTACCTCCTTGATCAGAAGATCGAGAACTAGTCTTTTGAAAGTATCCCCCCTTAACCCATAGATAGGCCGGTACACCTACATTTTCTACATTGATGGAGACACGAAGATTTTTGGCGTGGTTCTGATAGGTGGTGCTATCGTACGTCCACGTTGATGGAGACTTCAACCCACGAAGGGTAACGACTGCGCGAGTCCACGAAGGGCTCCACCCACAAAGGGTCCACGAAGAAGCAACCTTGTCTATCCCACCATGGCCATCTCCCATGAAGTACTTACCTCAATCGGGTAGATCTTCACGAAGTAGGCGATCTCCTTGCCCTTACAAACTTCTTGGTTCAACTCAACATCTTGTCCGAGGCTCCCAAGCGACACCTAACCAATCTAGGAGACACCACTCTCCAAAAGGTAATAGACGGTGTGTTGACGATGAACTCCTTACTCTTGTGCTTCAAATGATAGTCTCCCCAACACTCAACTCTCTCTCACAGATTTGGCTATGGTGGAAGAAGGATTTGAGTGGAATCAACTTGGGGAAGGCTAGAAATCAAGGTTCAAATAGTAGGAGTGGAATATCTTGATCTCAACACATGAGTAGGTGGTTCTCTCTCAAAAAATGGATGGTGGAAGTGTAGGCACATTCTGATGGCTCTCTTCACTTATGAAGAGGGGGTGGAGGGGTATATATAGACTCCACACAAAATCCAACCGTTACACACTTTTGGCCCATCTCGGTGGAACCGATTAGTAAACTCGGTGGCACCGATCAATACAAAAATATTAACGTTAGGAATCTCGGTGGGATCGACGAGAAGAACTCGGTGGAACCAATGTGCTAGGGCTTAGGGCAAACTTCAACTCGGTGGCGCCGATTGCGTCAACTCGGTGGGACCAAAGTGAAGCAATAAGCAACAGAGCGTCAGTCAAGCCAACTCGGTGGGACGGATTGCAACATCTCGGTGAGACCGAAGTGAATGCAATATGTCATAGAGCACTGTCAAGGCCATCTCGGTGAGACCGAGATCCATGTGGGTGTGACCGAACTGTTAGGGTTTTGGAAGTGGCTATGTCAACATGAACTCGGTGGCTCCAGATGAGAAGTATCGGTGGGGCCGAGTTTGGAATTAGGGTTTGGACATATTTGGATAGAGAAATTGGCTGAGGGTTTTGGAGCAATATCACTAAGCACTTGAGCAAGTAGATCATTGAACAACACCTCATCCCCTTTTAATAGTATTGGCGTTTCCTATGGACTCAATGTGATCTTGGATCACTAAAATAGAAATGAAGAGTCTTGAGCTTTTACCAATCCTTGTCCTTAGCATTTTGAGGGGTCCACATCCCTATATCATGCCATGCCAATCATTGAACATCCTGAAGTATTTATCTTGAAGGGACATTAGTTCAATGAGCTATATGTTGTTATGAATTACCAAAACCACCCAGGGATTAGTTGCACTTTCAGAGACGGCTGAGGCCGGGCCCCACCAGTCACCGAGTGCGGGGAAAGGCGAGCAAGGGGAAGTGGGGTGTAGGCGACCGGCTGGAAATGATTCGGGCGCTGGGGCAGGCCTTGGCCCAAATTGGCCAGTGGGCTGGCGGCTAGCGCTGGGCCTGGCACTGTGTGTGTGTGTGTGCGTTTTTTTACAGAGAACATTTTGAGGCTCAAAACAACTCCAAACAAATTTCTAAGCATACCACAATGATTTCTAAAATCACTAGTGATAATATAGAGCAAAGTGAACATTTTGTCCAGCTCCAATAATTTTGAAATATTTTTCTAATGCAATAAATGCAATTTTTGCCAATAACATAATTATCAATTAAACTTGAGAAACTCCAAATAATATTCTAATAATTTTTCTAACTCTTTTATATTTGAGGAAGTCATTTTATCCTCTCTTTTTTTTGTGAGTGGAAAAATATTTGAATATTTCATAAAACTCCAAAATGCAATAAAACATGATATGCATAAATGATTCTATTAACATCCAAATTTAATAAAAATTGGGATGTTACAAATAGTCAAGTTCTATAAGCCCATCATCGGAATATACAAAGCCAAGTTCTATAATGAAAAAATCCCACTATATATGAAAGTGACAAAATATGAGACTCTCTATATGAAAAACATGGTGCTACTTTGAAGCACAAGTGTGGAAAAGGATAGTAACATCACCCCTTCTCTCTTTTTCTCTCATTTTTTTGTGTGGGTTCTTTTTGGCCTCTCTTTTTTATTTTATTTTCTCTTTTTTTTATTTCTGCACTGGGACAATGCTCTAATAATGAATATTGATGACCATCACACTTCTATTTACTTACAACTCAAAATTACAACTTGACACTAGAACAAAATATGACTCTATATGAATGCCTCTAGCAGTGTACGAGGATGTGCAATGATCTAGCATAACATGTATAAAAAATGATGAATGGTGGCTGAGCCACAAATACTATGTTAGTTATACGATCATGCAATGCAATATGACAATGATGATGTGTGTCATAAAAACAGAACGGTGGAAGTTGCATGGCAATATATCTCGGAATGGCTATGGAAATGCCATAATAGGTAGGTATGGTGGCTGTTTTGAGGAAGATATAAGGAGGCTTATGTGTGATAGAGCGTATCATATCACGGGGTTTGGATGCACCGATGAAGTTTGCACCAACTCTCGAGGTGAGAAAGGGCAATGCACGGTGTCAAAGAGGCTAGCAAATTGTGGAAAGGTGAGAATGCGTATAATCCGTGGACTCACATTAGTCATAAAGAACTCATATACTTATTGCGAAAGTTTATTAGACCTCAAAGCAAACTACTACTACACATGCCCCTAGGGGGATAGATTGGTATGAAAAGAACATCGCTCGTCCCCGACCGCCACTCATAAGGAAGACAATCAATAATAAATCATGCTCCAACTTCTTAGCATAACTAGAGACCTTACGTGCATGCTTCGGGAATCAAAAAACTTAACACCAATATTCTTACTAAACCACAATTATTCACTAGTACCTCCTACATATTACCATCATAATATCGCAAAACTATTGCAAGGAATCAAACTTATCATATTCAATGATCTACATGAAAGTTTTTATTATATCCTTCTTGAATACCTATCATATTAGGACCAATTTCATAACCCGTGCATATTATCATTACTATTTATAAGACTCTCAAAATGATATAAGTGAAGCATGAGGGTGCAACTATTTCTTTAAAATATAACCACCGCCGTGCTCTAAAAGATATAAGTGAATCACTAGAGCAACTGCCTAGCTCAAAAGATATAAGTGAAGCACATAAAGTATTCTAACAAATCATGAATGAGTGCATATTCCTCTCAAAAGGTGTGTCCAGAAAAGATGATTGTGGCAAGGTAAAAAGCAAACAAAGCAAATACCACTATAATACACGACACTCCAAGCAAAACTCATATCATGTGATGAATAAAAATATAGCTCCAAGTAATTTACCGATGGATTGTAGACGAAAGAGGGGATGCCATCTGGGGCAACCACAAGCTTAGACGCTTGGGTCTCCTTGAATATTACCTTGGGGTGCCTTGGTCATCCCCAAGCTTAGGGTCTTGCCACTGCTTATTCCTTCATCCATCACGATCTCACTTAAAACTTGAAAACTTCAGCACACATAAATCAACAGAAACCTCGTGAGATCCGTTAGTATAAAAACTAAATCACAAACTTTAGGTACTATTATGAACCCATTCAAAATTTATTATTGCATAATACCTATTGTATTCCAACTTCTCCATGACTTATACCCCCGATACAATCCTGTAATGCCCGGATAATTAAGCTACAGTAATCCCATGTTAATGGTGCCATGTCATCACTTTTACTGTTGCTAAGTCCCATGTTGATTCAAACCAATTCAAAATTCAGATTCAAATTAAAGTCAAAATTCAAATTTCTCAAACACGAAAACAAAATTGTTCAAGGTGTGGCAAATAATCCCTGGATATTTGTCCTGTTGATATCTATATTTTATAAAGTATTTAAATGCCCTAAAATGAATAAAACAGGGGCTAAAAACAATTGTTAAATGCCTTTTAATTAATAAACAAATGCAAACTATTTAATTAATGTTCCAAATTAATTATGGCAGTAGCCTAATTATAAATACTAATTTAGGGGCTAGTTGTATATTTCACAAAAACTGGAATAAAATGAAACTAATAAGAAAACATAAGCTATAAAAAGAAAAAGGAAATATAAAAGAACAAAAACAGGAAAAGCCCTTGCTCCCCTTGGGCCTTGGCCCAGCTGGCCGCGGGTCGGCCTAGCAGCCATCCCAGCCCTGTTCGACCGACCGAGCGCGCTCCCGCGCGTCGCCATTGAACCCACTCGTCGCCCAACGCCTCGCCGCCGAGGGGATAAGACCGAGCCCCTCAGCCTCGACAGCTCCTCCCTCCCCCCCCCCCCGCGCAGATATTTCACCTCCCCCTCGCCCTCTTCGCCTCTCCCCTCATCAGTTTTCCTCCGCACCCGACGTGGTCGCCGCCGTTCACCGCGCTCCACCGCGGCCACCAACGCCCCCGTGTCCATCCGTCGAGTCCACGAGCTCCGCCTGCGTCCGCTGCCCCGACTCCAACCACGCGCGCAGGCCGGGAGCCACCGGAGCGCCCGCAGCGCCCCAGTCTTCTTCCTCGGGCCGCCACACTCCGGCGACGATTCTGGCGCCACCAGGCCTCCCCCGAGCCCGCGTTGCTCCTCTACAGGCTCCCGGTGAACCTCCCATTCTTTCCCCTCTCTCTGCGCCGCCACGTTCGCCTCCTAGACCCCGTCCTACTCGAGGCCGAACCACCGCAGTGCGAGCTCGTCGCTGGCGTAGCCCCGATGACCTTTTGGTCTAGTGCGAGCCACCGTCGTGCTCAACACCTCCCCAGCAGCCCAACACACCTAACCTTGCCGCTCGCCGTGCCCTGCTTCACCGGAACCCATCGCACCCGAACTCCAGCGCCGCCCGCGAGCTCACCGCCGTTGATTGCGACCACATCCGGCCACGCCACCGCCATAGATCGACGCGGCATCACCCGCGCAGTTGAACGCGCCCAACCGCGCGCCCGTTTGTGGCCTGTAAGGCGATTCCGGTGAGGTCCCGCATGGCGCCGCTGTGTTCTGCCTCGCCGGCGTGCGTCGGCCGTTCGAGCTGTCCCGTGGGCCACCGACAGGTGGACCCCGCGGGGTTAGCCACTAATCTGGGCGCTAACTAACCCCCCCTCTAACACTGACTGTGGGTCCTCCCCCCACTAATTAAACCCCCCTACTAAAATAAACACTGAATAAGCCCCCAGTGTATGACATGTGGGCCCTATTGACCCCGTTGACCAGTCAACTTTGACTGGTCAACTGATGACTATGCATGCTGACTGGACTCCCCAGCCCACTGTCATACAGATAGGCTAGCTGCCTCTGTGTTTAAAAAGTAATACACTGTTTAATTTTCGAATTAAGTGAAATCCAGAAATTCTAAAAAATGTTTAAAACTTAGAAAAATTATATAAAATAATCCGTAACTCGGATGAAAATAATTTATATATGAAAGTTGCTCAGAAAAATTCAACGAATCCGGATATGCAATCCGTTCGTCTGTCACATGCACCTAGCATGCTGAACATAGAACTGTGCATCCCTTTTCATCTGTCCGAAAAATGCCAAACACCGGGAAGACCCCTCCGGAAGTTTTCCCCCTTCGCTGGCATCTTGTAGTACTGCGATAGGTCACCCTTAGCACTGCCTGTTGACATGTCATGCATCTGTGTTACATCTGTGTGCTTTATATTTACGATTTCTTCCCCCTCTTCTTCTTCGATAGACCCCAAGACAGACGCTGCCCCTGTGATCGACTACATCACCGACGACCCTTCTTCTCTTTCTGCAGAGCTTTTTGGCAAGCAAACCGCCTTGATCATTCCGATATCGCCCATTCCATTCCCTCCCATGCTTGCATTAGATTTTGCCACTGTACTTGATTGCTCCTATTCTGATGCATAACCTGCTCATTGTACCTTGCCTCTTTATCTTAAACTGTTTAGTATAGGTTGGTTCGTGACCCACCAGTGACCCCTCACCTTGTCCCAGTTGCCCCGGCTTGATGACTGATGACTCGATCAACGTGATCGACATTCAGGGCCCGACATAGCACATCACCCCCCCCTTAGGTTCTCAGCTCTGCAGAGCTACTATCGAGTGCCGAGGGTGATACCTCATAACACACTCCTGATGATAACTCTGTAGTGTAGTTATTCGGTCGTGGTCATCGAGGGTGATTCCGCCTTCACCACTCCCGATACGACTCTGTCATGCAACCCCTGAAGCGTGAACATTGAGGGTGATTCCTCCTAGTTCGCCTTGATGATTACATCAGGTGGATTCCATCGAGGGTAATTCCTTGGATTCCCCGTTGATGTTATGGACACACGGTTACCTGGACTTTACTTCAGACCTTGTTGAAGTAGGGTCGTCCCCGAGGGGTACCCGCGAGAGTTACTGAAATCGGGTTGACCTGGAGGGTACCCGCGAGATAAATACGAGGCACGGCCGGGCAGGTAGACCGCCCTAGAGAGAGAGGGTTGGGCCTGGCCCTTGCCGTATTTCCTCGAGATGAGGCGAAAGGGTCACATGATCACTAGTCTCTGCTCGTCTCCGCGAGCCCCAAATACACTAAGGGTTTGGGTATTTGATTTGAGTTGGCCACTGGATTATACGCACTAACCGCCACGCGGGAATAGATATGGGCACTTAGCATCGTACGATTTCTTCCGAAAGCTCTATCAGACATCCGGTTCAACATTGTAGCATGGTCAGATCGTACCATCCATGACAAAGGTGGCGCTGGTATTCACCCTGCGCACAACGACCTGGAGTGCAAAGGGCGATGGGCCCAAGACCCCGGAGCGCTTAGGATATAGACTGGCAGGGACCTCTCCGTGGAGCCTAGGTAGGACTACGACGTATTGATCTTTCAAGGTCGGGCATGACCCAGGAAAGTGTGTCCGGCCTGAGTAATCAAGCATGTTGGGTAATGTGGTGCACCCCTGCAGGGAAGTTATCTATTCGAATAGTCGTGTCCACGGTAACGGACTCTCGGAGTTGTATCCAGATCTATTACAACTAGAAATGGATACTTGAGACATGAGATGGATATGTTGGCTCCGGGATTGCTTTCTCACAGGGAGTCGAGGAAGGATCTCTGGGCGTTAATGCTACAACATGTTTGTTAATTATAAAATGCTATTCTTTACTCTTCTACATGTTGCAAGATGCTTGAAGATGCCAGTCTTCAATAGGCTAGGTTTTCCCTTCTCCTCTGGCGTTTTACAGTTCGGTCCACAGATATAGCTCATACCTTTGATACTGATATATACTTAGTATAGTTCTGATGTAAGTCTTGCGAGTACTTTGGATGAGTACTCACGGTTGCTTTGCTACCTCTTTTTCCCCTATACTCAGTTGCTGCGATCAGATGGCAGATCCCAAGAGCCAGATGCCAACCCCGACGATGGTTACTACTACCCCGAGGGTGCCTACTACTACGTGGAGACCGCTGACGACCAGGAGTAGTTAGGAGGTCCCAGGCAGTAGGCCTCGCCTTTTCGATCATCATGTTGCTTTTGTGCTAGCCTTCTTAAGGCATCCTTGTTTAACTTATGTCTGTACTCAGATTTGTTGCCTCCGCTGACTCGTTTGTTTTGAGCTTTTGTATTCGAGCCCCCGAGCCCCCTGGCTTGTAATATAAAGCTTGTATTATTTCAATTTGTGTCTAGAGTTCTGTTGTGATATCTTCCCATGAGTCCCTGATCTTGATTGTATACATTTGCATGTATGATTAGTGTATGATTGAATCAGGGGCGTCAAGTGTTGGTAGCAGAGCTGACTGCCTGTAGGAACCCCCCTTTCCAACTCCTTGGCCGAAGTTGAGTCTAGTCTTTAAAAACTGTTTTACTATCATGGTTGTGTGGCTTATGGGCCCACGTCGCCAATGGATGGGATTAGGATCTTTTATTCCTCATTCATACTATGGGACTCTGATCTCTCTTCTATTCGGGTTAAATGATTTTGCTAACTCTAACTATAGGATCTCGTGATCACGTCCACCCAAAGATTTGTATTACGCCTTTCTTGAATTGAGGGCCAGGATCTGCTTCACAGTGTTCACGGGCCGCAGGATCCTTTTATTGAGGGCACCCAGCGTCATCCCCTACAGATTCCTCGCTCTAGTGGTTTTCTCCAACGTTGATGTAGCCTTTGCTATGCCTCATTGTTGTATCCCTCCATCGCGAGCATGCGTGCCGCCTAGTATGTCTAGGATGTTTCTCTTGTATGAACTCATACTAACAGCGTGTAATTGGCTCTACATATGTATCTGCATGTCTTTAATGACTACTGCTTTGTACATACTGCGTCTTTGCTCATTGTTCAATTTACATCATGAATGACTCCATACACCTGCTCCACCCCTTGTTAAACTGCTCACTGATGTTTTTAGCAGGATGGCTGACGATCCTCCACCTCCACCCTATATTGTCGCAATGACGCAGCAGTTTGAGCTGAATCGTTAGTTTATGACTGTGGTAATGGCCCCATTTCCAAACCAGAATGCTCATCAACAGCCTGCCCCAATAACACTGCAAGAATTCATGCGCCTCAACCCGTCCATTTTCCGCAACTCCACCAATCCCATGGATGCTGATGATTGGCTTCGTTACATCCTGTTTGAGATGGAGTCAGCTAATGTTGCCCCTGCCAGTTACATCACCTTTGCGGCATTTCACTTGAAGGGTCCAGTAGCTCAATTATGGGAAAGCCACAGGGGTATGTTGCTTGCTGAAACTGTAACCACTTGGCAGGAATTTTAGTTAGCCTTCGATGCTCGGCACATTCCTCAAGGTCTGATGGACCAGAAGAAGGAGTTCCGCAAACTCTCATAGGGCACAAGGACTGTGGATGAATATCAAAGGAAATTCCTTGAATTATCCCGCTATGCTGAGGATGACGTCTACGTTGACGCTTGCAAGCAGGAGAAATTCCGTGACGGACTGCGTCCTGATATAAAGCTTGCACTTGTCGTTCACGATTGCGCAGACTTTGCGATGCTTGTCAGCCAAGCCTTCCGAGCTGAAACTGGTTTGACTGAGTACTAGGAGTCGCTCAAGCGTACTCGAGATGTTGGCCCAACATCGAGTCACCCTGCCCAGAAACGTCAAGTCTGGATCCCACACAATGTTTATCACCAACCTGCTCCAACACCAAGGCCGTCTTATGTTGCACCTCGTCTGCCTCCGCCGCCGAGATAGCTAACAATTCAGGATGGACAGTCCAATGCTGTGGCTCCTCCCCAAAATGATGATTTATGCCACAAGTGTGGACAGTCAGGGCACCTTGCTCTCAATTGTTGCCAGGGTCAGCCGCAAAATGCTTCACATCCTCCTATTGGTCGTAAGAAGAGCAGCCAAAACCGCCATTCCAGAAGTTGTAGTGCCAGACCGCCTGCTATGAGTGGTGGTCAAGTCACCCATGTCAATATTGAAGAAGCTTGCGAGTCCCCAAAAATCATGATGGGTACCCTTCGCGTTAATTCAGTGCCAGCTTCTGTTCTCTTTGATTCAGGAGCATCGCATGCTTTTGTGTCCCAACAATCTACTCAGTTGCATGGGTTAGATATGGAAAATTTGCCCACTCCTTTAGTGATTCAATCTCCGGGATCCAAGTGGCAAACCACAATGTTAAGCCCACACAACCAAATCAAAATTGGAGGTCTACCTTTTCTGGCTTCTCTGATTGTACTCGGACCTTCCAACATAGACATCATTCTTGGTATGGATTGGTTGACAGCCCATAATGCTTTGATTGAATGTGCTGCCAAAATAGTCCAGCTCACTCACCCTTCTGGCCAGTTGATCAACCACTCAGCTCAGATGATCCAGAATGCCGAGAACCAGATATATGCACCGAATGCATTGAATGTTCACCTCTTGAGGGAATAGAGAACATTCCAGTAGTTCATGAATTCCAAGATGTCTTTCCTGAAGAACTTCCAGGGATACCTCTTGTTCGAGCTATTGAATTCGTCATAGACTTGAAACTAGGCACTGATCCTATTGCCAAGCGGCCATTCAAGATGCCGCCTCATGAACTCCTTGAGCTTAAGGAGGAAATCGACACTTCACTTCGTCAGGGTTTTATCCATCCAAGTTCCTCTGCTTGGGGAGCACCTTCTCTCTTTGTCAAGAAGAAGGAAGGAACTAATCGTTTGGTCCAAGATTACCAACCTATCAACCAAGCAACAATTCAAAACAAGTATCCGCTTCCTAGAATCAACGATCTGTATGATCAACTTGCTGGTTCCTCAGTATTCTCTAAACTTGATTTGAGGTTGGGTTACCACCAGATCCGGGTTCGTGAAGAGGATATTCCCAAGACTGCCTTCGTGACTCGATATGGTTCATACGAGTACACCGTTATGTCCTTCGGATTAACCAATGCTCCAGTGACATTCTCTTGTCTGATGAACTATATCTTCATGGAATACCTCGACAAGTTCGTCGTGGTCTATCTGGATGGAATCTTAGTATATTCCAAGAATAAAGAAGAACATGCTGAACATCTTCGACTTGTTTTGGAAAAGCTTCGAGAGCATTAACTTCATGCCAAATATTCCAAGTGTGAATTCTGGCTACCCGAAGTGACCTATCTTGGGCATGTCATCTCCAAGGATGGTATTGCCATCAACACCGAGCGAGTTCAGGCTATTCTCGATTGTACTCCTCCTAAGAATGTAAAACAAGTTAGAAGTTTTCTCGGACTCGCCAGCTATTGCCGTCGATTCGTCAAGAACTTCTCCAAGATCGCCAAGCCCCTGACTAGTCTGCTTCACAAGGGAGTCAAGTTCAATTGGACAGAAAAGTGTCAGGAAAGTTTCCAAGTACTTAAAGACAAGTTGACTTCTGCCCCAGTGCTTGCTCCTCCCGATACTAAGAAGGATTTCATCATTTACTGCGACACTTCACGTCAAGGATTAGGCCGTGTCCTAATGCAAGAGCACAGAGTGATTGCTTATGCCTCTCGTCAATTGCGGCCTCACGAAGAGAACTACCCAGTTCATGACCTCAAGCTTGTTGCTGTCATATATGCACTAAAACAGTGGCGACATTACCTTCTCGGTAATCGTTGCGAGATCTTCACCGACCACCAAAGTCTGAAGTACCTATTTACCCAGCCAGACCTGAACCTCCATCAGCAGAGATGGATGGAGACCGTAGCAGATTTTGACTTATGTATTTCCTATACCCCAGGCAAGGCTAATGTAATGGCTGATGCCTTGAGCCGCAAGTCCTATTGCAACCACCTCGAGGTTCGAAAAGTTCAGCCCCTTCTTGTTGAAGAATCAGAAAACTGAACCTCCATATTGTTCCTCTGGGTGCACTAGCTCCCCCTCCTAAGGAGTTCCGCAAGATGAACCTCCGTGTTGTTTCCCAGGGTTCCCTCAATAGCCTGGTAGTCAAACCAGATCTCATGGGTAGCATCAAGACGCTGCAGAAATATGACTCTCAAGTTGAGAAGATTAAGCGCTACCTCACAGAAGGAAGGCCCTCGTTCTTCACTATTGAAGATGATGACACCTTGTTCTTTAAAGGTCGCCTAGTGGTTCCTTCAAAAGACAACCTGGATATGACTCGTAAGGTTATGAAAGAAGCTCATGATACACCTCTGTCTATTCATCCTAGTAGTACAAATATGTACCAAGACATTCGTCAGAGATTCTGGTGGTCAAATATGAAGCAAGACATTGCTCGCTATGTTGGTGAATGTGACGTTTGCCGTCGAATCAAAGCAGAGCATCAAAGACCTGCTGGAACTCTGTAACCTATTACTATTCTGGAATGGAAATGGGACGATGTTGAAATGGACTTTGTCACTGGTTTTCCCAAATCGTAGAAAGGTAATGATGCTATTCTTGTCGTCATTGACCGGCTTTCCAAAGTTGCACATTTTCTGGCCGTCAAAGAAATGATCACTGCTAGTCAGCTGGCAACTCTCTATATCTCCAGGATTGTTTCACTCCATGATATTCCACTGGTAATCAGCTTAGACTATGGCAGCTTATTCACTTCAAGATTCTAGGCAAGTTTCCAAGAAGCTATGGGAACTCATCTATCATTTAGCACTGTGTTTCACCCTCAGTCTCAGGGACAAGTTGAACGAGTCAACCAAGTTCTCGAAGACATGCTTCGAGCTTGTGTCATTTCCTTCGGCAAGAAATGGGAGGAATCTCTCCCATATGCTGAGTTCTCTTACAATAATAGCTATCAAGCTAGTCTGAAGATGGCCCCCTTCGAAGTGTTATATGGACGAATGTGCCGAACTCCTCTGAATTGGTCAGAAATTGGGGAATGGTCACTCTTCGGTCCGAATATTATTCAACACGCCGAAGAACAAGTCCGCGTCATTCGCTAGAATCTGAAGATTGCTCAGTCTCATCAAAAGAGTCAGTATGACCGCCATCACAAAGATATGGTCTATCAACCGGGCGAAAAGGCTTATCTTCGGGTCACACCAATGAAAGGTGCTCACCGCGTCGGGATCAAGGGCAAGCTAGCTCCTCGCTATATTGGTCCTTTCACTATTCTCAAAAGGCGTGGAAAAGTGGCATATCAACTGGAACTACCGTCGAACCTTTCACAGTTTCACAATGTCTTCCATGTGTCACAACTCCGGCGCTGCTTCAAGGATCCAATCCGAGCAGTTGACCACGAAGTGCTTGAATTACAACAGGACCTCTCCTACAAAGAGCATCCGGTCCACATTCTCGACCAAGCTAAACGCCACACGTCAGAAGGCGATCAAGTTTCTCAAAGTTCGATGGTCGAACCATTCTGAAGATGAAGCCCCTTGGGAACACCAGGATCGTCTTCGAGAGGAATACCCAGCTTTGTTTCCGTCTACCTCCTAAATCTCGGGATGAGATTTCTTGTAGTGGAGGAGAATTGTAATGCCCGGATAATTAAGTACAGTAATCCCATGTTAATGGTGCCATGTCATCACTTTTACTGTTGCTAAGTCCCACATTGATTCAAACCAATTCGAAATTCAAATTCAAATTAAAGTCAAAATTCAAATTTCTCAAACATGAAAACAAAATTGTTCAAGGTGTGGCAAATAATCCCTAGATATTTGTCCTGTTGATACACATATTTTATAAAGTATTTAAATGTCCTAAAATGAATAAAACAGGGGCTAAAAACAATTGTTAAATGCCTTTTAATTAATAAAAAATGCAAACTATTTAATTAATGTTCCAAATTAATTATGGCAGTAGTCTAATTATATATACTAATTTAGGGGCTAGTTGTATATTTTACAAAAACTAAAATAAAATGAAACTAATAAGAAAATAGAAGCTATAAAAAGAAAAAGAAAATACAAAAGAACAAAAACAGGAAAAGCCCCTACTCCCCATCGGCCTTGGCCCAGCTGGCCGCGGGTCGTCCCAGCAGCCAGCCCAGCTCCCCGTCTCCCTGTCGTCTTCCTACCCTGCCCTGTTCGACCGACCGGGCGCGCTCCTGCGCGTCGTCGTCGAACCCACTCGTCGCCCCGCGCTTTGCCGCCGAGGGGATAAGACCGAGCCCCTCGGCCTCGACAGCTCCCTCCTCCCCTGCGCAGATATTTTCCCTCCCCCTCTTCGCCTCTCCCCTCGTTAGTTTCCCCCCTCATCCGACGCGATCGCCGCCGTTCACCGTGCTCCACCGCGGCCACCGATGCCCCCACGTCCATCTGTCGAGTCCATGAGCTCCGCCTATGTCCGCTGCCCCGACTTCGACCACGCGCGTAGGCCGGGAGCCACCAGAACGCCTGCAGGGCCCCCGTCTTCCTCCTTTGGCCACCGCACTCCAGCGATGATTCCGGCGCCACTAGGCCTCCCCCGAGCCCACGTTGCTCCTCTACAGGCTCCCGGTGAGCCTCCCGTTCTTTCCCCTCTCTCTGCGTCGCCCCGTTTGCCCCCTAGACCCCCGTCCCACTCGAGGTCGAACCACCGCCGTGCGAGTTCATTGCCGGCATAGCCCCAGCGACCTTTTGGTCCAGTGCGAGCCACCGTAGTGCTCAGCACCTCCCCAGCAGCCCAACGCACCTAACCCCGCCGCTCGCCGTGCCCTGCTTCGCCGGAACCCACCGCACATGAACTCCGGCGCCGCCCGCGAGCTCGCCATCGTTGATTGCAACCACGTCCGGCCACGCCACCACCACAGATCGATGCGGCATCGCCCGCGCAGTCGAACGCGCCCAACCGCGCACCCGTTCGTGGCCTGTATGGCGATTTCCATGAGGTCCCGCATGGTGCCGCCGTGTTCTTTCTCGCCGAAGTGCGTCGGCCGTTCGAGCCGTCCTGCGGGCCACGGACAGGTGGACCCCACGGGGATAGCCACTAATCTGGGCGCTAACTACCCCCTCTGACACTGACTGTGGTCCTCCCCCACTAATTAAATCCCCTTGCTAAAATAAACACTGAATAACCCCCTGGTGTATGACATGTGGGCCCTATTGACCCTGTTGACCAGTCAACTTTGACTAGTCAACTGCTGACTATGCATGCTGACTGGACCCCCCTGGCCCACTGTCATACAAATAGGCTAGCTTCCTCTGTGTTTAAAAAGTAATACACTGTTTAATTTTCGAACTAAATTAAATCCAGAAATTCTAGAAAATGTTTAAAACTTAGAAAAATCATATAAAATAATCCGTAACTCGGATGAAAATAATTTATATATGAAAATTGCTCAGAAAATTCAATGAATCCAGATATGCAATCCGTTCGTCTGTCACATGCCCCTAGCATGCTGGACATAGAACCGTGCCTCCCTTTTCATCTGTCCGAAAAATGCCAAACACCGGGAAGACCCCTCCGGAAGTTTTGCCCCTTCGCCGGTATCGTGTAGTACTATGATAGCTCACCCCTAGTACTGCCTATTGACATGTCATGCATCTGTGTTACATCTGTGTGTTTTATATTTACTGTTTCTTCCCCCTCTTCTTCTCCGGTAGACCCCAAGACAGACGCTACCCCTGTGATCGACTACGTCACCGACGTTCATTCTTCTCATTCTACAGAGCTTCAAGGCAAGAAAAACCCCCTTGATCATTCCGATATCGCCCATTCCATTCTCTCTCATGCTTACATTAGATTTTGCTACTGTACTTGATTGCTCCTATTCTGATGCATAGCCTCATTTTGTAACCTGCTCATTGTACCTTACCTGCCTATCTTAAACTGCTTAGTATAGGTTGGTTAGTGATCCACCAGTGACCCCTCACCTTGTCCTAGTTGCCCCGGCTTGATGACCGATGACTCGATCAATGTGATCGACGTTCAGGGCCCGACATAGCACACCACCCCCCTTTAGTTCCTCGGCTCTGCAGAGCTACTATCGAGTGCCGACGGTGATAATTCGTAACGCACCCCTGATGATAACTCGTAACGCACCCCTGATGATAACTCTGTAGTGTAGCTATTCGGTTGTGGTCATCTAGGGTGATTCCTCCTTCACCACTGCCGATACGACTCTGTCGTGCAACCACTCAAGCATGAACATCGAGGGTGATTCCTCCTAGTTCGCCTTGACGAATACATCAGGTGGATTCCATCGAGGGTGATTCCTCGGATCCCCCCTTGATGTTATGGACACACGGTTACCTGGACTTTACTTCAGACCTTGTTAAAGTTGGGTTGGCCCCGAGGGGTACCCGCGAGAGTTACTTAAGTCAGGTTGACCTGGAGGGTACCCGCGAGATAAATATGAGGCACAGCCGGGCAGGTAGACTGCCCTAGAGAGAGAGGGTTGGGCCTGGCCCTTGCCGTAATTCCTCGAGATGGGGCGACGGGGTCACATGATCGCGAGTCTCTGCTCGTCTCCGCGAGCCCCCAATACACTAAGGGTTTGGGTATTTGATCTGAGTTGGCCACTGGCCTATACGCACTAACCGCCACGTAGGAACAAG
Source organism: Thinopyrum elongatum (assembly GCA_011799875.1). Lineage (NCBI taxonomy): Eukaryota > Viridiplantae > Streptophyta > Magnoliopsida > Poales > Poaceae > Thinopyrum > Thinopyrum elongatum. The sequence continues at coordinate 437,548,951 of CM022300.1, forward strand.
TATGGGCACTCGGCGTTGTACAATTTCTTCCGAAAGCTCTGTCAGATGTCCAGTTCAGCATTGTGGCACGGTCGGATCATGCCATCCATGACAGTGATGGCACTGGTATTCACCCTGCGCACAACAACCCGGAGTGCAAAGGGTGATGGGCCAAAGACCCCAGAGCGCTTAGGATGTAGACTGGCGGGGACCGCTCTACGGATCCTAGGTAGGACTACAATGTGTTGATCTTCCGAGGCCGGGCATGACCCAGGAAAGTGTGTCCGGCCAGAGTAATCAAGCGTGTTTGGTAATGTGGTGCACCCCTGCTGGGAAGTTATCTATTCGAATAGCCGTGTCCACGGTAATGGACGCTCGGAGTTGTATCCAGATCTATTACAGCTAGAAATGGATACTTGAGACATGAGATGGATATGTTGGCTCCGGGATTGCTTTCTCACAGGGAGTCGAGGAAGGATCTCTGGGCGTTAATGCCACAACATGTTTGTTAATTATAAAATGCTATTCATTACTCTTCTACATGCAGCAAGATGCTTGAAGATGCTAGTCTTTGATAGGCTAGGTTTTCCCTTCTCCTCTGGCGTTCTGCACCTTAGTCCATAGATACAGCTCATACCTTTGATACCAATACATACTTAGTATAGTTCTGATGTAAGTCTTGCGAGTACTTTGGATGAGTACTCACGGTTGCTTTGCTACCTCTTTTTCCCCTATACCCGGTTGCTGCGATCAGATGGCGGATCCCAGGAGCCAGATGCCAACCCCGACGACGGCTACCACTACCCCAAGGGTGCCTACTACTACGTGGAGACCGCCGATGACCAGGAGTAGTTAGGAGGTCCCAGGCAGGAGGCCTCGCCTTTTTGATCATCGTGCTGCTTTTGTGCTAGTGTTCTTAAGATATCCTTGTTTAACTTATGTCTATACTCAGATATTTTTGCTTCCCCTGACTTGTTTGTTTTGAGCTTTTGTATTCGAGCCCTCGAGGCCCCTGGCTTGTAATATAAAGCTTGTATTACTTCAATTTTTTTTCTAGAGTTGTTTTGTGATATCTTCCCGTGAGTCCCTGGTCTTGATCGTACACATTTGCGTGTATGATTAGTGCATGATTGAATTGGGGGCATCACAAATTCATAGATTCATCAAAACAAGCAAACTATGCAACAAAAACAGATTCTATCTAAAACAGAACATTTTGTAGAAATATGAATAATGACCATACTTCTGGAACTCTAAAATTCTGAAAAATTAGGACAATGTGGGAAATTTGTATATAAATCATGTGTAAAAAATTCAGATCAAAATCACATTCCAGTGATTTTTAGATTTTTCTAGACTGAGCGCAAAAGTTTTAGTTTTTTCACAGAATCAAATCAACTATCAACCAAATCATCCCAAAGACTTTACTTGGTACAAACACTAATTAAACCCCAAAAATACAACCATAATAGTAGCATAATTATGTGCACACTGAAAAACATAAAAGAAAAAAGAAAAATAAAGATAGCTATTTGGTTGCCTCCCAAGAAGCGCTATTATTTTACGCCCCTAGCTAGGCGTAATGCATAGTTTCAAGTGTTGTCATCTTTCAAATTAATTCCATAGGTGGCCTTCATAATAGATTCATATGTTGGCTTAATTATCATTCTAGGTAAGTGTTCCATTCCTTTTTAATGGAAATTGGAATCTTATATTACCCTCTTTCATATCAATAATAACACCTATGGTACCTATAAAGGGTCTACCAAGTATTATAGGACAAGACGGATTGCAATCAATATCAAGCACAATGAAATCAATGAGCACATAATTTCTATTTGCAAGAATAAGCACATCATTTATTCTACCCAAAGGTTTCTGAATAGTGGAATCAACTAAGTGCAAATTAAAGGAACATTCATCCATATCGGTAAGGCCTAGCACATCACATAAAGATTTTGGTATACTGGAAACAATAGCACCCAAATCACATAAAGCATTACACTCTTAATTTTTAATCTTTACTTTAATAGTAGGTTTGCATTCATCATGCAATTTTCTAGGCATTGAAACTTCCAACTCTAGCTTTTCTTCATGAGCTTTTATCATAGCTTCTACAATATGTTTAGTGAACGCCTTATTTTGATCATAAGCATTGGGTGAATTTATCATGGATTGCAAGAAGGAAATACATTCTACTAAAGAGCAATTATCATAATTAAATTCATTGTAATCCAAAGTAGTGGGCACATTACCAGCTAAAGTTTTGACCTCTCCAAACCCAGTTTTATTTATTTTTCATTAAGATCATCACTCTCCGAACAATTGGGTTGCCTTCTAGCTAAAGTTGACTCATCTACAGTCCCATTATCATCAAGTTTTACATTACTAAACAAAGATGCAATAGGTGAGACACCAATCATTTTAACATCTTCATCATGATTACGATAAAAACCAGGTGAAATTGCTTTTTCTAGAAATTCTCGCTTAGCTCTCAACCTAGCGGTTCTCTCGTTACTTTCATTCATGGAGACATAGATAGCTTTAAGAGACTCATTAATATCATGCTTGGGTGGAAAATTTTTAATGTTAGAGAATACACATCATGAGCAATTCTATCCATGTTCCTAGCCATATCATCAACTTCATTCAATTTTTCTTCTACCATGGCATTGAAAATCTTTTGAGAATTAATAAATTATTTAATATTATTCTCAAGATTAGTATGTATCCAATTATTATTATTGTTATTATTATTATTATTTCCATAGGAATTACCATAATTATTCTAAGAATTTCCGGGGAACGGTCTAGGATTGAAATTATCCCCATAAGCGTTACTATTGAAATTGTTTCTAGAGACAAAGTTCACATCAATAGCATCATTATTTTGCTCAATCAAAGTAGATGATGGTAGATAATTAGGATCAACATGAGCACTTTTACTAGCAACCAATTTCATAAGAGCATCTATTTTATCACTCAAAGTATTAATTTCTTCAACATAATTTACCTTCTTACCAGTTGGGGTTCTTTTAGTGTGCCATTGAGAATAATTTGTCATAATATTATCAAGAATTTTTGTAGCTTCTCCTAATGTGATTTCCATAAAGATACCACCTGCAGCGGAGTCTAAAAGATTTCTAGAAACAAATTTTAGTCTCGCATAAATTTTTTGTATGATCATCCATAAGCTTAAACAATGTGTGGGACAATTTCTTATCATTAATTTCATTCTCTCACAAGATTGTGCAACATGTTCATGCGTAAGTTGCTTAAAATTCATGATTTGATTTCTAAGAGAAATAATCTTAATGGGAGGAAAATACCTGGTAATAAAAGCATCCTTACACTTATCCCAAGAATCAGTACTATTTTGAGGTAAGGATGAAAACCAAGTTTTGACACGATATCGAGTAGAACTCCAAGAAGATTACATCGAATAGAAGTCCAAGAACATTGAGGAGAACATTACATTGAATATCAAAGAGAGAGAAGAAGCCATCTAGCTACTAGCTATGGACCCGTATGTCTGTGGTAAACTACTCACGCATCATCGGAAGGGTAGCAAGGATGATGTGGAAGCCCTCCGTGATCGATTCCCCTCCATAAGAGTACCAGAAAAGTCCTCCAGATGGGACTATGGAAGAACGAAGACTTGCAGCGGCAGAAAAAGTGTTTTGGGTGTCTCTCTGTTGGTTTCCTGATTTTAGAGAATGTAAAGAGGTGGAAATAGGTCAAACGGAGCCATGAGGGTCCCACAAGGCATCAGGGCGCGCCTACCCCCTTGGGTGCACCCTGTTGCTTTGTCGTCTCCTTGTTTGCCTTCTGGTCTCCTCCTGAAGCTTCTAGGGTCCCTCTTCTCTAGAAAAAAAAAATCATTAAAAAGTTTCATAGCGTTTGGACTTCGTTTGGTACCGATTTCCTGGAAAACAAAAAACAAGCAAAAAACAGTAGCTGGCACTTGGCATTGGGTTAATAGGTTAGTCCCAAAATAAATGATATATAATTGCATATAAAACATCCAATATCGATACGATAATAGCATGGAACAATAAAAAATTATAGATACGTTGAAGACGTATAAGCGTTGTGGAGCGCAAGAACAAGACTCTCATTGAGATGGCACACACTATGCTTGATGAATACTAGATACCACGCAAGTTATGGCCTGAAGCTATTGATACCGCATGACATTGTTGGGAAATGTAGTCCAAAACAAAACAAAAATTGCCCTATGAACACCCAGGAACAATATAAAGATGCATATAAGGTTTGGATCAAGGATCGTTACCAACTCCGGAGTGTAGCAGAAGTAGATGAGTGAGTGTAGATTGTACTTGGAGTCCCACAAACCGTCGATGACGATCCTGCGAACTGCCCTTGAATGGAAGACCGAAAGCATGCCCTCTCTACTTGGTTGCAAGCGTACGGTCTTCATGATCCGGTAGTGCTTCGCCATACAGAGCAAATCATCACCGGAGAATTGAGGGAGGAGATTATATTCACACTAGGCTTCTAATTATGAGGATTAGAGGAACTAGGTCTAGCTCTAATTAGTCAACTAGGACCATCTAGAACTATATGAACTAGAGGAGGCTCAAAAACTTGTGTTCAGAAGGACCTAATACCTCAAGTATATATAGGTTGGGATGGGAGGAGGGGGCGCCACACAAGGGGGAAAAGTCCACCCCTTGTGCCGACCATGGAGAGGGGTAATCCCTCCCCAATTCGGCCTCCCTCCCTCCTTTCCAATAGAAGAAGGGGGTGCCTCCCTACTTGGGCCTTGGTGGCCCAAGTTGCCTTCCACCACTTGGCATTTTTAGGTTCGTTGATATTAAATTAATTATAATAGCCCTCTAACAATTACTAGAGCATATTATATACTCCCTCCGTCCCAAAATAAGTGTCTCAAGCTTAGTACAATTTTGTACTAAAGCTAGTACAAAGTTGAGACACTTATTTTGGGACGGAGGGAGTATATATTAACATCACAAGAAACATTTTCCACCTATATATTAATTATTGATAATACCCGGTATTGCTCGATAAACTCTGAACCCCTTCCGGTGACCCCGAAACGCTTTCGGTTCCTCTCGAAACTGTTCTGAATATTAATGACATAAATCCTTGATATTCCCGTCCTACTAACACTCAGCAGATCATGATTACCTTAAGCCTGTGACCCTGTAGGTTCGGTAAATCATAGACATGAATGAAACCCCTTCGTTCATTAACTGATAGTGGAACCGTGGATGTCCATATCGATCCCTATGATTACACAAATGACATTCGACTGAACCTTTGGTTATCATGTGATGTTCCCTTTGCTTCATGATACTTTTACAAAACCTAGGATGCATCGTTATCCTCCTGAATCATACACATGCTCACTATATTGTCATCCTTGTTATCGCTTTTCTTCTTCTTTCTCGTTGAAGTGTTCCAGCATCCCCGTGACATAGTCACCAATGTCTGGCCAGACGATGATGGATGCCATCACACCAAGAGGGCCCTAAGAATATTTCTCCATCGTCGGAGGAGCAAATCCCACTCTTGAGCTATCTAGTCCCTTGTCAAACTTTCTGATGAACCTGTAAGTTGTCATTATGATCACCGTATTACTGATGATGTTTGAGCAACCCCAAAGTCCATCACATGGTAGGAAGTGACTATGATACTGTCATGGTCCGAGGAACTAAAACACATGCTAAAACTTTGTGTTATAACAATTGATTTCAGACGATATTATCTTCAAAGTATAACAAACAAGATTGGGTCGATTCAATATGATCATTCTTCTAATGTCATACTCTCAGTGTTGTTTCGGGAATATCGTTACACTTAATGATATCCTGAGATCCGGAAAACATGATCACAAACAACACTTGAGCCATTCTTAGAGGCAAGACTAGGAACCTATTCTTTATTGTTTATCATTCCACACGTGCATATGCTTTTTCCACCGAATCGCATATTCCAGAATCATAGCAGGTATAGCATGGAATATAAACTCTTAATTATGAACACAATAATAATAATAATAATAAATTATTGCCTCTAGGGCATATTTCCAATAGCCATATCATCAATAGATTATATCTTAACAAGTTATTCAAGAAAACATCATATGAGCTAATCACTGGTAAGAAGCCAAATGTAAGTTATTTCAAAATCTTCAGTGCAAGGTGTTGGATAAGGGATCCACATCACACTTCCAAATTCGCATCGAAAGCACACGTGGTTTGTATGCTTGGCTATGTAAAGGATTTGCACACCTACAGAGTCTTCAACATCTTTCACAATGAAGTTGTTGAAAGTGTAGATGTGCGGTTCGATGAAACTGATGGCTCGCAAAGAGAGCACCTGCCAAATGTGCTAGATGAACTACCTCCGAGTGAATCCACAAGGCTAATGGGCACTAGAGATATCATACCCACTGAGGAACCATGAGATGATGAGATAGTTATACCTGCTCCTGTCCAGTGTGAAGACAATGCTCAGCCAGACGACAATCATGCTGACAATGAAGACAATGCTCAGCAACAACAAAGTCTTTGCCCTGTTCATCCAGATGTGGCAAATGAAGTTCAGATCGAGAAGATACTTGACAACATAAATGCACCAGTGATGAGTTTAGTCACATGATGCAAGAGCAATATCAGATGTCGATGATGTTGGAAACCCCTTCGTTCAATGACTGATAGCGGAACCGTGGACATCCATATCGATCCCTATGATTGCATGAATGAGATTCGAGTGAACCTTTGGTTATCATGTGATGTTCCCTTTGCTTCGTGATACTTTTACAAAACCTAGGATGCATCGGTGTCCTCCTGAGTCATACACATGCTCACTATACCATCATCCTTGTTACCAGTTTTGTTCTTCTTTCTCGTTGAAGTGTTGCAGCATCCCTGTGACGTAGTCACCTGTGTCTGGGCAGACGATGATGGATGCTGTCACACTGAGAGGGCCCTAAGAATATCTCTCCATTATCGGAGGAGAAAATCCCATTCTCAATCTATCTAGCCCCCTGTCAAACTTTCTGATGAACCTGTAAGTTGTCATTATGATCATCGTGTTACTGATGACGTTTGAGCAACCCCAAAGTCCATTGAAGGTTAGATATTAACTATGATACTCTCATGGTCTGAGGAACTAAAACACATGCTAACACTCCATGTTATAACAATTGATTCCAGACGATATTATCTTCAAAGTATAACAAACAAGATTGGGTCGATTTAATATGATCGTTCTTCTAACGTCATACTCTCAATGATATTTCAGGACTATCATTACACTTAATGATATCCTGATATCCAATAAACATGATCACGGACAACACTTGAGCCTGTCTTAGAGGCAAGACTAGGAACCTATTCTTTACCGTTTATCAATCCACACGTGCATATGAGTTTTCTATTGAATTGCATATTCCAGAATCATAGCAGTTATAGCATGAAATATAAACTCTTATTTATGAACATAGAAATATAATAAAAAATAGTATTGCCTCTAGGGCATATTTCCAACAGTCTCCCACTTGCACTAGGGTCAATAATCTAGTTAGCACATTTCCTTTTACACCAGTGGCAATCTGGTGTATGTCCATGCTTTGCTTGTGGTATAGCCTTCACCCTATCAGATCTTGACAATTTCATATCCGTGTGTTATATATTGAATTACTGGTAGGACTTTTGATTCCTTAGATTGAGCTATAGAACCATTATTGAGAACAATGTTCCATTTGCACAATCATCTAGCAATCATCTAGAAACCATACCAAGTTCAGAAATGAACCTTTCATTCATTACCCTCTATGGTTGCTTCTAAAGCGACAATATACTCAGCCTTCTGTTATAGGATTCACCACAGTAACTTTCTTGGACCAATTCCAACTTACTGTGCCACCATAAATCGTTTAATTGAGACCAGAAATCGCTTGGAGCACCGATGAAGATTTCATCGACATACTACTTAGAACGAGCCTGCATTGATGTAACTCCTTACAACAATCTCTTCATCTTCTATGTATGCGAGAAACATGTTGTTAGTACTTAACAACATTTCTTTACTATTGTCCTATGATCAACAATTTGGTCATCCTGGTAACTTTACTCACAGCATACTTGGAGTACTAGACATCTGGTTGTTTACATACCATGGAACATATTTAACACAAGTGTGATTGAAATCATGTATTTCGCTCATCAGTATTTTAGGATACCGATTCTTGCTTAAAACTCCTTCCATGTGACTTTGACAAGAAACCCTTCTTGTGTATTTCATACTAAACTGCTTTAGTATTCTCTTAAAATGTATTTTGGCTAAGCTCGGTTAGACACTACTATCTCCATAGATCATTATGCCTAATACCAGGACAATATATATTGCCTAAGTACTTTACTGAAAAACTAGTTTCAATAAAGTCTTAATCCGTGTTAAGAAATTTATATAATTTCCAATCAACAATATGTCATGCACATATAGTTTTGAGAAACATTATGATGCTCCCACTTACTTTCTTGTAAATACAAGTACCTTTGCTTTACTTGATGAAATCAATTTCTTTGACCATTTCATCAGTACGAAGATTCTAACTCCATTATGCTTGCTTCAGATAATTATAGGATCTCTTGAAGTCTGCACACTTACTAGCATCCTCTGGATCGACAAAATTACCTTGGACCGTCTCAAATATACAACCTTGGTTCTATTTCCATCTCATGCGAATCATTTTGACATCCAACTATTATATCCCATAATTGAAATATTCAGTAATTGCTAATTTAACCCGAACTGACTTTAAGTACTGCTATGATGAGACAATCTTGCCATAGTCAACTCCTTGATCTTGTCATAAACTATTCGTAACAAGTCAAGCATTATAAAACATTTTTTTATCTTTATCAGTTTATAGATCAATTACTATTCTTTAGACTCTAAGTCTATCAAGTTGTAAACTTGAATGGTGTATATGGGTACTATCTCAGATTACTTCGACATATAGCCAATTTCCGGAGTCAGGGCCCATCAATGCTTCTCTGTGTATTATAGTTCATTATTTGTTTAACAATATTTTGTCTGCACACCTTGATGATATGCACGAATTTTTCCAACCTATATAGTTCCGCTGCATGTTCGACCGAAGTCTCTATATCTCATGTAGAGGCTTTTGTATCAGTAGCGGTAAGAAATTTTAGAACCACTTATAGCGTTTCTTGTCTTTGATCTGATCATGAAGATTCTATAATCTCGTCGAGTTGCACTGTCCTCCCACTCACTCTTTTCCAGAAAACATTTTTTTCAAAATTTCCACACTCTGTGGCAAAACACTTTGCCTCTGCGTAGTGATAGAGGAATACCCAACCATTTGGGATAACCTACAAAGTAACACTTATAAGATGTTATTTCAACGGATTTGATGGCACTCTTTTCAGTGTAAAACCCACAGTCTCTAAAGTATCACAATAAAAGTATATTGGCAAATTGATTAATGTCATCAATGATCTCACCATGTCATACATAGTTTGAGTACATCTACTCAAAACATCCTACTCTTAGTGATATTCTGGGAAGTGCGAGCTATAAAAATTTCTTTTCACAGCTCATCAGACACCTGCTAAACTTGTCACTCAAATATTCCTTTCGGCAATATAATTGAAGAAACTTAAATTTTTTTGTTGCAATAAGATCTACTTCATTCTGAAAAACCTTTTTGAAACATTTTAAAGGATCCAGATTTATGTCTCAGTAAATAAATATCTACTTGAGTCATCCTTGAAGCTAGATAAATCCACTCCTTGCAACAACACATATTGGACTATACACATCAATATGCATATTTCCAATTATTTTGTTGCTCATTCTTCATGGCTTGTGAACGGTATTTTAGTTTACTTCACTAATTGGACGAAAGTTGCAAGTATCATATGATTCATAATCAGATGACTTAAAAAATCCATCACTATGGAATTCCTCCATGCTGGTTTCTCCAATGTGACTAAATGCAGTTCCACTCATATGTGGTATTCTTTTAGTCTTACGACATTTAGCGTCATTGTTATGGATGTTCAATTTTATCATCAAAATTCATAACATACATCCTATTCATAATAGGAGTATGGCCTTTTGTTCATAACATTGAACAACTATTATTCTCTTGCAACTTTTATGCAATGGGCTACAGTGTACAAAACTCTAAAATGAATTAAAACAATAAACACAGAGGTACTATGCTGATGGGAAGTATTGTAACTTTTACAAAATTTCCATCAGATATTGTAAACTCATTATTTCTTGGTCGTTTAGGTCGCTGTAGTTTCTTGCAATTTGTAACAATATGCAATCGAGTCAATATCCTTGTGATCAACTTTTAACCACAATTCCAAAATTTAATGATCAACAATTTGGTTATAAGTCCCAAGAACTACTCTTGACCAACTTTCTCTACATCTTATAACTTGTATGACATTCATACCCGACTGGACATTTGATACGTCTCCGTCGTATCTATAATTTTTGATTGTGTCATGCCAATATTATACTACTTTCACATATTTTTGGCAACATTTTATATGATTTATTGGAATAAAATATTGATCCAGTGCCCAGTGCCAGTACCTGTGTGTTGCATGTTTTTTGTTTCACAGAATATCCATATCAAACGAAGTCCAAACATGATAAAAATTTACGGAGAATTATTTTGGTATATATGTGATTTTTGGGAGGTGGAATCAACGCAAACGGATGCCCATGACCTCCACAACCCATCAGGGCGCGCCGGGCACCCCCTGGCGCGCCCAGGTGTCTTGTGCCCTCCCCGTAAGTTAGTTGGGGCCCTTCTTCGGGTGCAAGAAAGATAATTTATGAAAAAAAATCGTGTAAAAATTTCAGCGCAATCAGAGTTACGGATCTCCGGGAATTTAAGAAACGGTGAAGGGCCACAAAACAGGAACGCGAAACAGAAGAGAACAGAGAGGGAGATCCAATCTCGGAGGGGCTCCCGCCCCTCCGCCGCCATGGCAACCATGGAATAGAGGGGGAACTCTCCTCCCATCTAGGGGGGAGGCCAAGGAAGAAGAAGGAGGAGGGGGGCTCTCTCCCCCTCTCTCCCGGTGGCGCCTGAGCGCCGCCGGGACAATCATCGTGACGACGATCTACTCCAACAACTTCGCCGCCATCAACACCAAATCTCTCCCCTTCTATGTAGCGGTGTAACACCTCTTCTCCCCGCTTTAATCTCTACTTAAACATGGTGCTCAACGCTATATATTATCTCCCAATGATCTATGGCTATCTTATGATGTTTGAGTAGATCCATTTTGTCCTATGGGTTGATAGATGATCATGATTGGTTTGAGTTGTATATTTTATTTTGGTGCTGTCCTACGGTGCCCTCCGTGTCATGCAAACGGAGGGATCCCCGCTGTAGGGTGTTGCAATACGTTCATGGTTCGCTTATGGTGGGTGGCGGGAGTGACAGAAGTACAGATCGGAGTTTGGGGGTCATTGCGTATGGGATAAAGAGGACTTGATACTTAATGCTATGGTTGGGTTTTACGACCTTAATGATCTTTAGTAGTTGCGGATGCTTGCTAGAATTCCAATCATAAGTGCATACTAGATCCTTGATGGCGCGTGTTGCTGCGCTCGTCTACTTATGCACCTTAATGTTAGAGATTGAAACAAATATATGTTGAGATTTACTATTTTTCAAAGTTGGCATGAACTATTATGTATATACAGTGATTTTTTAAGTTGATTTGGTCAACTTATTATGTGGTGGGCGTTCACTTATTGTGTTTGCACTCCTTTATTTGCTATTCGATTATTTTTTGGTGGATTAGCTAAGTTACGTCCAGCAAAAGAGCTCCATAACCCCCCTTATAATTCACTACTACATAGCTACAAATTAATGTTGAACTTTCATAAAGACACACGTTGCAGTGCGAGTTCCTAAATGCTAGTATTTGGTTCATAGATTGTAGTTATGATAATGGACATATGACATTTCGTTTACAATGCAGAGTTGATATAAAAAAGGCATTGCTCATAACCCACTTAGCCCATAATGAGCATAGTTAATAAAAAATGTCATATTTCTCATATAATCAATCTCCCTAAGGCCGTCAGTCATCACCAAGGATGGCATAAGCACCATACTATTATAACATTTTCCATTTGAGGGATGAGCTAGCCAAATTGGCAGCGACCAAATGATTTACAAAGTTTGTGATGTCATAGACCAAACGGGCTTACATGTTCCTGGGCAAGTAGGCAGCCGCACCAATCAGCCACGCCATTACAAAGTTCTAGGACAATAACCAAATCGAATATTATCAAAGTAAAAAGACAACAGGAAGGAGAGATTTCTAAACATTGCGACAGTAACACAAATATCTCCTACAATTGAAGCAAGCAAGTGTTGCCGCGCCCCTCCATTCAGAGGATTGAATGGTAGAAATATCCACACGATTATGAATTTAAAAAAGGTTAAATTTGCATGAAGTGAAATAAAAGGTGTGTTACCGTGCCCGTGCCATCTATTTTCGGTAATGAAAAGTAAAAATCTTTAAGAAAAGTTAAACACATAAAAAAATCCAATAGTTTACATATACACTGGCTCAATATAGTGGTGAGGCATATTTATTTATATTTCTCATAGTCTTTATATCACCTTAGAAATATTCAAGGATTTACCCACAAAGAATTCTGGTGATCTTTTCTCAACTTCACTAAACAAACCCAAATACGTGTACGTACTTTAATATTTCAACAATGGTTCACTGTGTAAGTTTTCTCCGCAAGTATGAGAACATCTTAATGGCATAATAGTGCTTGTTTCTCCCTTCTATTCAGCTAAGTCGGCATAACTCTGCAGCAAAGAGTACATCATCATGGTTCACTCTAAGAATCTTCTTTACTTCAAAAGCATACACCCTATTCTCCTATATATATGTATATATATGTCAGCAATCACTCTTATTCTACCTGGTTAATATAAAGCGGGGGAAACCCTTTTTCGTCTATTCTACCTAGTTAAAACCAGCACATCATAAGCTTGTAGGTTTTGAAGTACCTGAACCAGACATGTGATGGAAAAATATTTCCTGTGAGCATTATAACCATACCAGAAAGATGGTTGTAGGAGCGAAGCCCTTGTGCCTGTCTAGTCAAACTAATTGTACTGAACTTCTTGACTCAAACATGGTTGCATTATTTCAAATACTTGTCCAAAATTCGCTGTCATTTTAGAGACCTTGTGTTGGCTAAGAGGTACCCATAATGAATAATTGGATCCTCCACTGGAGGGCATTATCAACCTGATAAAAAAACATAAGTAAAAAAGTTTTATATCCATGTCAGGTTATATCATGTATTCTATCCCAACTATGGACTTGTAGAGCAAGTGGAAATATCAAATATAAATTACTGACAAATACTTTGTTACTTTAGTATCCAAAGGAGGGATTACTATTCAATTAATACTCGATACAGTTCAGAATACATAGTACTAAGAAGTAAATTTGAAAGCAATATGGGAACAGAGTTATATGGTTGTCGCTACCTTGCAACATCATGTCAATATTCCCTTCTTGACAGCAATAATGCAGCATATAATTTATGCTGAGATCACTCACATGAACTCTATCTGCTTTAGCAATCATTTTTCTTTGATTGTTGTCTCAAATGTTGCACACCATACTTCTTCTTCGAAGCTTCTTTTAATTCATCATATCTTATTTAGCGGTGCAAAAAAATGCAAGTTGCTAGTTAATGCATAAAATATAGATAAGGTAAACATGCAGAGACAAGACAAAGTAGGCAAATATTAAGCATTAAGGCTAAGACAACATACCGGACCAATCCCTTCAAGACTAAGTGTCCTTTCAGTTAAAAGTATTAAGGTATTTGAGCATTTCTCTCTTAAGATCATTCTCTCTTCCCATGACAAGCTCTGTGCAATAATCTGGATGTAGCATAAGAAATGAGAAGATTTATATGAATGTTGACTCAAATTCTAAGCAAGATTAAAAAAAGAGAGCCACAAGTTCAAGTAGGACTGCCTTTAAATTAGACACAGGATAATTATTCCCTTTGTTGGTTTCAACATAAATGCAATAATCTGAATGTAGCATATGAAAATCTACATCTGGTCGTCGAATAGGCAAAAGCCAGCCAACAGCCGGGGCACTTGGATGAGGAATGCAAGGAGCAAAGTAGGAAACAATCATGGGGTGTGAGCAACACACCTAGCGGTTCGTTGCCCATGCCGCCAAGAGCAAACCCTATCGCAGCCTCTGCTTCGTCATAACCGCCGCCGACCGCCGGAGAGGAGAAGGCGAGCAGTGGAGTGCCCAGGCAGAGGCGGCGATGTGGGATTGAACACGCTACCAAGATGAAAGGGCACACGTGATGCCACGGTGCTGATTGGAGATAGAGACCATGTGGCACTACAGATCTTGGGGTGGCTAGGACTGGGGTGGGGAGGCGCTGCAAGAAAGAGATGGGGGGACAGAAGTGAAGGAAGGAGGGGAGTCGAGGGAAGGTAGATGGGTTGCTGGCTCGTTCGGTTGTTTCCTCGTGAGGTCTGAATGGGCTTCAGTGAGAACAAGGGCCCAATTAACCACGGGCCTCCAATTTTGCTGCGAGAGCAGCTGCCCAGTTTAGTCGTGTTAAGTGTTGCGCTTAAAGTTTAATCAGATGGCCATAAACTCCAACAAACGCAGATCCTACGGCCAAAAGTACTGATGGCCGCAGAGGGTTGGAAGAGTGCTTGGTTATAATATATCTAAATGATCCAAGTAGAGAAAATATGTTAGCTCATGCCTCTCCCTCATATAAAATTGCAACAATGATCACCGGTTTAGTTATCGATCACCTAGGGACAAATGACTTTCTTCTTGACAAAAGCTATCTACTTTTATTGTCTTGCATTTTACTCGTATTTTTATTCTTGCAAAGTACTTCTAGTTTTATTCTTGCAAACTTATCCTTTCACCTACCAAATAGTTTTATACTTGTTCTAGGTAAAGCAAACATAAAGTGTGCATAGAGTTGTATCGGTGGCCGATAGAACTTGAGGGAATATTTGTTCTACCTTTAGCTCCTCATTGGGTTAGACACTCTTATCTTTACCTAATATTAAAGGGAGGATTGTTTCTCCAGTTTTTTTGGTCATACGGTCAGACCCACAGGAATATTTGTCCGTCAGGCGTTTTTTTTCTCGTTGGTCCCGATTTGTTTTCTGCGAAAGAAAAAATTTAAGACGCACATAGCCACGATGGGCCGGCCTATTAGTACAGCTTCCGCACCAGCGAAAAAGTCCAAGGAAAAAGAATACTGCGCCTCAAGGACTCGAGCCGGGGTTCTCAAGCTGGAGGGCTCATAAAGCTAGCCACTAGACTAAACAACCGCTTTTGTTTACAAGGTAGCGCGACGTATTAAATTAAACTAGCAGACACGCCAGATACTGAGAGCAAAAGGAAAAAAAAATATTTTTTTGCAAAAACTGAAAATATTTTAGAACGAAAATATTTTGCAAAGTTGTGGACAAAAAATTTAAATTCGAGCACTTAAAAAATAACCATTTTTTGTTTTTTTCACCTGAATATTTTTTTAAACATGAACAATTTTTGAAAACTAGGAGGAACTATACTGATTTTTTTTGAATTTATGAACATTTTTTAAAACACAAAAAAATTGAACTTTGAATTTGAAAAGGCAAAGATTTGTTCAAAACATAAACATTCTTGAAAAAGGGAGGTACTATAGCTAACTTTTTTTAATCTATACCTACGAATAAAACTGGGTGAATTTTTGAAATACACCTACGGATGCACTGTTTTAGTTTAATCTAGGTGTATGGAAGGAATCCTTTTCTTGGTCGCCTCCTCACGTACGACAAGCCTACCTCGGCCCAGTGACACCGGTCACAATGCATGAGGAGTCCAACTAAGACTTCATGGTCTATCTGACACAAACTATCAATTTATATGACAGCATGGGCATATATTATGTGCAGTACTTTTTCCTAATATATTAGTCGGATAATAAAAAAAATCTTTGTTCAACGCTCTTGATCTCGTCGGACACGAAGAAGGCTCAAGGACCTGGCCAACCTTGGTTAGTGACAACTGGTACTGCGACCGCCAGCGACAAGGACAACAAAGAGGACAAGTGGATGAAGGAAATATGCCCTAGAGGCAATAATAAAGTTGTTATTTTATATTTCCTTATTCATGATAAATGTTTATTATTCATGCTAGAATTGTATTGATCGGAAACCTAAATACATGTGTGAATACATAGACAAACACTGTGTCCCTAGTGAGCCTCAACTTGACTAGCTCGTTGATCAAAGATGGTTAAGGTTTCCTAACCATGGACATGAGTTGTCATTTGATAATGGGATCACATCATTAGGAAAATGATGTGATGGACAAGACCCATCCGTTAGCTTAGCATAATGATCATTCAGTTTTATTGCTACTGCTTTCTTCATGTCAAATACATATTCCTTCGACTATGAGATTATGCAACTCCCGAATACCGGAGGAATGCCTTGTGTGCTATCAAACGTCACAACATAACTGGGTGATTATAAAGATGCTTTACAGGTATCTCCGAAGGTGTCTGTTGGGTTGGCATAGATCGAGATTAGGATTTGTCACTCCGAGTATCAGAGAAGTATCTCTGGGCCCTCTCGGTAATGCACATCATAAGAAGCCTTGCAAGCAAAGTGACTTAGTCATAGTATGATGTATTATGGAATGAGTAAAGAGACTTGCCAGTGACGAGATTGAACTAGGTATGAAGATACTGACAATCGAATCTCGGGCAAGTAACATACCGATAGACAAAGGGAATAACGTATGTTGTCATAACGGTTCGACCGATAAAGATCTTCGTAGAATATGTGGGAGCCAATATGAGCATCTAGGTTCCGCTATTGGTTATTGACCGGAGAAGTGTCTCGGTCATGTCTACATAGTTCTTGAACCCGTAGGGTCCGCACGCTTAACATTCGATGACGATTTAGTGTTATATGAGTTATGTGATTTGGTGACCGAATGTTGTTTGGAGTACCGGATGAGATCACGGACATGACGAGGAGTCTCGAAATGGTCGATAGGTAAAGATTGCTATATAGGACGATGGTATTCAGATACCGGAAGTGTTCCGGAGGGTACCGGGTACATATCGGGTCACCGGAAGGGGTTCTGGGAACCCCCGGCAAAAGATATGGGCCTAATGGGCCAAGAGGGGAAACGCAGCAGCCAGCAGGGGCTGCTGCGCCCCCCGTATGGGCCGCACCAGAGGAGAAGGAAAGAGAGGAAGAGAGAAGGAAGGGGAGGGATTCGGCCTCCCCCTTCCTTCCCTCCTCCCTCCTCTTTCCTTCCCCCTCCGGTAAATAAGGAAGGGGGGGCGAATTGGAATAGGACCCCAAGTAGGATTCCTCCTACTTGGGGCGCCCCATGGCTGTTCCCTTCCCCCTCCCACCTATATATACATGGGGAGGGGGCGCCTAGAACACACACCAACAACTGTTAGCCGTGTGCGGCGCCCCCTCCACAGATTACACCCTCGATCATATCTTCGTAGTGCTTAGGCGAAGCCCTGCGCGGATCACTTCACCATCACCGTCACCACGCCGTTGTGCTAACGGAACTCATCTACTTCCTCGACACTTTGCTGGATCAACAGTTCGAGGGACGTCATCGAGCTGAACGTGTGCAAAACTTGGAGGTGCCGTACGTTCGGTGCTTGATCGGTCGGAACGAGAATAAGTTTGACTACATCAACCGTGTTGTCAAACGCTTCCGCTTTCGGTCTACGAGGGTACGTAGACATACTTTCCCCTCTCGTTGCTATGCATCTCCTAGATAGATCTTGCGTGAGCGTAGGATTTTTTTTGAAATTGCATGCTACATTTCCCAACAGTGGCATCCGAGCTAGGTCTATGCGTAGATGATATGCACGAGTCGAATACAAAGAGTTGTGGGTGGTGATAGTCATACTGCTTACCACCAATGTCTTATTTTGATTTGGCGGTATTGTTGGATGAAGCGGCCCGGACCAACCTTACATGACCACGTTCATGAGACCGGTTCCACTGACAGACATGCAACTAGTTTTGCATAAAGATGGCTGGCGGGTGTCTATTTCTCCTAATTAGTTGAATCGAATTTGACCGCTGCCGGTCCTTGTTGAAAGTTAAAACAACAAACTTGATAAATCACCATTGTGGTTTTGATGCGTAGGTAAGAATGGTTCTTGCTAGAAGCCTGTAGCAGCCACATAAAACTTGCAACAACAAAGTAGAGGACGTCTAACTTGTTTTTGCAGGGCATGTTGTGATATGATATGGTCAAGACATGATGTGATATATGTTGTTGTATGAGATGATCATGTTTTGTAAAAGTTATCGGCAGCTGGCAGGAGCCTTATGGTTGTCGCTTTATTGTATGAAATGCAAACGCCATGTAATTGCTTTCCTTTATCACTATGCGTTAGCGATAGTTGTAGAAGCAATAGTTGGCGAGACGACCACGACGCAACGATGGAGATCAAGGTGTCGAGCCGGTGACGATGGAGATCATGACGATGCTTTGGAGATGGAGATCAAAAGCACAAGATGATGATGGCCATATCATGTCACATATTTTGATTGCATGTGATGTTTATCCTTTATGCATCTTATTTTGCTTAGAACGACGGTAGCATTATAAGATGATCCCTTCACTAAATTTCAAGGTATAAGTGTTCTCCCTGAGTATGCACCATTGCGACAGTTCGTCGTGTTGAGACACCACGTGATGATCGGGTGTGATAGACTCTACGTTCAAATACAACGGGTGCAAGACAGTTTTGCACATGCGGAATACTCGGGTTAAACTTGACGAGCCTAGCATGTACAGACATGGCCTTGGAACAATGGAGACCGAAAGGTCGAACGTGAATCATATAGTAGATATGATCAACATAGATATGTTCACCATTGATGATTACTCCATCTCACGTGATGATCGGACATGGTGTAGTTGATTTGGATCATGTATCATTTAGATGACTTGAGGGTTGTCTATCTAAGTGGGAGTTCTTAAGTAATTTGATTAATTGAACTTAATTTGTCATAAACTTAGTCCTGATAGTTTTTGCATATCTATGTTGTAGATCAATGGCCCGTGCTACCATTCCCTTGAATTTTAATGCGTTCCTAGAGAAAGCTAAGTTGAAAGATGATGGTAGCAACTACACGGACTGGGTCCGTAACTTGAGGATTATCCTCATTGCTGCACAGAAGAATTATGTCCTTGATGCACCGCTAGGTGTACCACCCCCCCCCCCTCCCAGCAACTACGGATGTTGTGAACGCCAGGCAGTCGCGTGTTGATGACTACTCGATAGTTCAGTGTGCCATGCTTTACGGCTTAGAATCGGGACTTCAAAGACGTTTTGAACGTCATGGAGCATATGAGATGTTCCAAGAGTTAAAGTTAATATTTCAAGCAAATGCCCGAGTTGAGAGATATGAAGTCTCCAACAAGTTCTATAGCTGCAAGATGGAGGAGAATAGTTCTGTCAGTGAACACATACTCAGAATGTCTAGATATCATAATCACTTGACTCAGCTTGGAGTTAATCTTCCAGATGATAGTGTTATTGACAGAGTTCTTCAATCACTGCCACCAAGCTACAAAGGCTTCGTGATGAACTATAATATGCAAGGGATGGAGAAGACAATTCCCGAGCTCTTCGCAATGCTCAAAGCTGCAGAGGTAGAAATCAAGAAGGAGCATCAAGTGTTGATGGTTAACAAGACCACTAGTTTCAAGAAAAAGGGCAAGGGAAAGAAGGGGAACTTCAAGAAGAATGGCAAGCAAGTTGCCACTCCTGGGAAGAAGCCCAATGCTGGACCCAAGTCTGAAACTGAGTGCTTCTACTGCAAAGGGACTGGTCACTGGAAGCGGAACTGCCCCAAGTATTTGGCGGATAAGAAAGATGGCAAAGTGAACAAAGGTATATTTGATATACATATTATTGATGTGTACCTTACTAATGCTCATAGTAGCACCTGGGTATTTGATACTGGTTCGGTTGCTCATATTTGTAACTCGAAATAGGAGCTACGGATTAAACGAAGATTGGCTAAGGACGAGGTGACGATGCACGTCGGGAATGGTTCCAAGGTCGATGTGATCGCCGTCGGCACGCTACCTCTACATCTACCTTCGGGATTAGTTTTAGACCTGAATAATTGTTGTTTGGTGCCAGCGTTGAGCATGAACATTATATCTGGATCTTGTTTAGTGCGAGACAATTATTCATTTAAATCAGAGAATAATGGTTGTTCTATTTATATGAGTAATATCTTTTATGGTCATGCACCCTTGAAGAGTGGTCTATTTTTGTTGAATCTCGATCGTGGTGATACACATATTCATAATATTGATGCCAAAAGATGCAAAGTTGATAATGATAGTGCAACATATTTGTGGCACTGCCGTTTAGGTCATATTGGTGTAAAGCGCATGAAGAAACTCCATGCAGATGGGCTTTTGGAATCACTTGATTATGAATCATTTGATACTTGCGAACCATGCCTCATGGGCAAGATGACTAAAACTCCGTTCTCCGGAACAATGGAGTGAGCTAATGACTTATTGGAAATAATACATACCGATGTATGCGGTCCGATGAGTGTTGAGGCACGCGGCGGGTATCATTATTTTCTGACCTTCACAGATGATTTGAGCAGATATGGGTATATCTACCTGATGAAACACAAGTCTGAAACATTTGAAAAGTTCAAAGAATTTCAGATTGAAGTGGAGAATCATCGTAACAAGAAAATAAAGTTTCTACGATCTGATCACGGAGGCGAATATTTGAGTTACGAGTTTGGCCTTCATTTAAAACAATGTGGAATAGTTTCACAACTCACGCCACCTGGAACACCACAGCGTAATGGTGTGTTCGAACATCGTAATCGTACTTTATTAGATATGGTGCGATCTATGATGTCTCTTACCGATTTACCACTATCATTTTGGGGTTATGCATTAGAGACAGCTGCATTCATGTTAAATAGGGCACCGTCTAAATCTGTTGAGACGACACCGTATGAACTATGGTTTGGCAAGAAACCTAAGTTGTCGTTTCTTATAGTTTGGTGTTGCAACACTTATGTCAAAAGGCTCCAGCCTGATAAACTCGAACCCAAATCAGAGAAGTGCGTCTTCATAGGATACCCTAAGGACACAATTGGGTACACCTTCTACCACATATCCGAAGGCAAGATCTTTGTTGCCAAGAATGGAACCTTTCTAGAGAAGGAGTTTTTCTCGAAAGAAGTGAGTGGGAGGAAAGTAGAACTTGATGAGGTAATCATACCTTCTCTCGAATTGGAAAGTAGTTCATCAGAGAAAACCATTCCCGTGATGCCTACACCAACTAGAGAGGAAGCTAATGATGATGATCATGAAACTTCGGATCAAGTTACTACAGAACCTCGTAGGTCAACCAGAACACGATACGCACCAGAGTGGTACGGGAATCCTATACTGGAAGTCATGTTACTAGACCAAGGCGAACCTACGAACTATGAAGAAGCTATGATGAGCCCAGATTCTGACAGATGGCTTGAGGCCATGAAATATGAGATAGGATCCATGTATGAAAACAAAGTGTTGACTTTGGTGGACTTGCCCGATGATCGGCGAGCCATAGAGAATAAATGGATCTTCAAGAAGAAGACTGGCGTTGATGGTAATATTACTATCTACAAAGCTCGACTTGTCGCAAAGTTCAAGGAGTTGACTACGATGAGACCTTCTCACCCATAGCTATGCTTAAGTCTTTCCGAATCATGTTAGCAATTACCGCATTTTATGATTATGAAATCTGGCAAATGGACGTCAAAATTACATTCCTTAATGGATTTCTTAAAGAAGAGTTGTATATGATGCAACCAGAAGGTTTTGTCGATCCTAAAGGTGCTAACAAAGTGTGCAAGCTCCAGCGATCCATCTATGGACTGGTGCAAGCATCTCGGAGTTGGAATATACGCTTTGATGAGGTGATCAAAGCATATGGTTTTATACAGACTTTCGGAGAAGACTGTATTTAGAAGAAAGTGAGTGGGAGCTCTGTAGCATTTCTAATATTATATGTGGATGACATATTGTTGATTGAAAATGATGTAGAATTTCTGGATAGCATAAAAGGATACTTGAATAAGAGTTTTTCAATGAAAGACCTCGGTGAAGCTGCTTATATATTGGGCATCAAGATCTATAGGGATAGATCGAGACGCTTAATAGGACTTTCACAAAGCACATACCTTGATAAAGTTTTAAAGAAGTTCAAAATGGACCAGTCAAAGAAAGGGTTCTTGCCTGTGTTGCAAGGTGTGAAGTTGAGTAAGACTCAATGCCCGACCACTGCAGAAGATAGAGAGAAAATGAAAGTCATTCCCTATGCTTCAGCCATAGGCTCTATCATGTATGCTATGCTGTGTACCAGACCTGATGTGTGCCTTGCCATAAGTTTGGCGGGGAGGTACCAAAGTAATCCAGGAGTGGATCACTGGACAGCAGTCAAGAACATCCTGAAGTACCTGAAAAGGACTAAGGATATGTTTCTCGTTTATGGAGGTGACAAAGAGCTCATCGTAAATGGTTACGTCGATGCTAGTTTTGACACTGATCCGGATGACTCTAAGTCACAAACCGGATACGTATTTATATTGAATGGTGGAGCTGTCAGTTGGTGCAGTTCCAAGCAGAGCATCGTGACGGGATCTACGTGTGAAGCGGAGTACATAGATGCTTCGGAAGCAGCAAATGAAGGAGTCTGGATGAAGGAGTTCATATCTGTTCTAGGTGTAATACCTAGTGCATCTGGTCCAATGAAAATCTTTTACGACAATACTGGAGCAATTGCCTTTGCGAAGGAATCCAGATTTCACAAAAGAACCAAACACATCAAGAGAAGCTTCAACTCCATTCGTGATCAAGTCAAGGAGGGAGACATAGAGATTTGCAAAATACATACGGATCTGAATGTAGCAGACCCGTTGACTAAGCCTCTTCCACGAGCAAAACATGATCAATACCAAGACTCCATGGGTGTTAGAATCATTACAATGTAATCTAGATTATTGACTCTAGTGCAAGTGTGAGACTGAAGGAAATATGCCATAGAGGCAATAATAAAGTTGTTATTTTATATTTCCTTATTCATGATAAATGTTTATTATTCATGCTAGAATTGTATTGATCGGAAACCTAAATACATGTGTGAATACATAGACAAACACTGTGTCCCTAGTGAGCCTCTACTTGACTAGCTCGTTGATCAAAGATGGTAAGGTTTCCTAACCATGGACATGAGTTGTCATTTGATAATGGGATCACATCATTAGGAGAATGATGTGATGGACAAGACCCATCCATTAGCTTAGCATAATGATCATTCAGTTTTATTGCTACTGCTTTCTTCATGTCAAATACATATTCCTTCGACTATGAGATTATGCAACTCCCGGATACCAGAGGAATGCCTTGTGTGCTATCAAACGTCACAATGTAACTGGGTGATTATAAAGATGCTCTACAGGTATCTCCGAAGGTGTCTGTTGGGTTGGCATAGATCGAGATTAGGATTTGTCACTCCAAGTATCAGAGAGGTATCTCTGGGCCCTCTCGGTAATGCACATCATAAGAAGCCTTGCAAGCAAAGTGATTTAGTCACAGGATGATGTATTATGGAACGAGTAAAGAGACTTGCCGGTAACGAGATTGAACTAGGTATGAAGATACCGACGATCGAATCTCGGGCAAGTAACATACTGATAGACAAAGGGAATAACGTATGTTGTCATAACGGTTCGACTGATAAAGATCTTCGTAGAATATGTGGGAGACAATATGAGCATCCAGGTTCCGCTATTGGTTATTGACCGGAGAAGTGTATCGGTCATGTCTACATAGTTCTTGAACCCGTAGGGTCCGCACGCTTAACGTTCGATGACGATTTAGTGTTATATGAGTTATGTGATTTGGTGACAGAATGTTGTTCGGAGTACCGGATGAGATCATGGACATGACGAGGAGTCTCGAAATGGTTGAGAGGTAAAGATTGATATATAGGATGATGGTATTCGGACACCGGAAGTGTTCCGGAGGGTACCGGGTACATATCGGGTCACCGGAAGGGGTTCTGGGCACCCCCGGCAAAAGATATGGGCCTAATGGGCCAAGAGGGGAAACGCAGCAGCCAGCAGGGGCTGCTGCGCCCCCCATATGGGCCGCACCAGAGGAGAAGGAAAGATAGGAAGAGAGAAGGAAGGGGAGGGATTCGGCCTCCCCCTTCCTTCCCTCCTCCCTCCCCTTTCCTTCCCCTCCGGTAAATAAGGAAGGGGGGCCAAATTTGAATAGGACCCCAAGTAGGATTCCTCCTACTTGGGGCACCGCATGGCTGTTCCCTTCCCCCTCCCACCTATATATACATGGGGAGGGGGCACCTAGAACACACAGCAACAACTGTTAGCCGTGTGCAGCGCCCCCCTCCACAGATTACACCCGCGGTCATATCTTCGTAGTGCTTAGGCGAAGCCCTGCGCGGATCACTTCACCATCACCGTCACCACGCCGTTGTGCTGACGGAACTCATCTACTTCCTCGACACTTTGCTGGATCAAGAGTTCGAGGGACGTCATCGAGCTGAACATGTGCAGAACTCGGAGGTGCCGTACGTTCGGTGCTTGATCGGTCAGAACGAGAAGAAGTTTGACTACATCAACCGCGTTGTCAAACACTTCTGCTTTTGGTCTACGAGGGTATGTAGACATACTCTCCCCCTCTCATTGCTATGCATCT
Source organism: Thinopyrum elongatum (assembly GCA_011799875.1). Lineage (NCBI taxonomy): Eukaryota > Viridiplantae > Streptophyta > Magnoliopsida > Poales > Poaceae > Thinopyrum > Thinopyrum elongatum. The sequence goes on from CM022300.1 coordinate 437,573,823, forward strand.
CCTAGATAGATCTTGCGTGAGCGTAGGATTTTTTTTGAAATTGGGTGCTACGTTTCCCAACAGCGGAAACATGTATCTGATGTGATATTGAAATGGAGAATGTGGACCTGAGGACGAGGTATTAGTCATGTTTGTTATGTTAGGGGAATGAAGGTGAGGTCTTTAGCCATGCTCAGTGGATAAGGACGTGTGACGGTTGTTTCCTCCCGTTGCAACGCACGGGCATGTTTGCTAGTTTATCAAAAAAGGCTACAAACGATCCCCTATACTTGTGGGTTATCGAGACCTTTTTCTGGCGCCGTTGCCGGGGAGCAATAGCGTGGGGGTGAATATTCTCGTGTGTGCTTGTTTTCTTTATCACTAAGTAGTTTTTATTTCCTGCTAAGTTGTTCTCTACCTTTAGTTATGGATATGGAACACGAAATACCAAAAAAAATAGTTGTACTTGCTACTCATGGAGATGGGGAATCTCCTAAAACCCTTGATGCTCGTTATGTGAAAAATATTAAACACTACATTGATAATCCTGAGAAAACCCATTCAACATGATAATGGGAGACACGTTGGATCAACATGAACACTTTAGGGATTATCGCTTGACACAAAAAGGGAAACTGTTATGGGATCAAATTGATATGTTGCATTGGTATGCTTGGGATTTATGCCAGAGATATGATTTTACTTGTTGCCCTAGGATGAATGCTCCACACCTTCCCTTTTCATGCAAATTTAATGATAATGAAACCTTAGCTTCTTATGCTAATGGTAGATACGATTACTATGATGTGGAATGAATAGAAGAATTTGTTGCTTTTAAGGGTGCTTATGAAATTGAATCTTTGTTTGAAAAGTATGAAGATTTTGATGATTCAGTTTATAGACCTGAAAATTTTGCTATACTTAAATATTGCTATAAGAATTACAAATACAATTCCGATATTGATGTATTTATTGAGAAAGTCTCCGCTGTCCAAGAAGAGACTAATATTTTACAGGAGTCTATGGAAGAAGGAATTGATGAAACTGTGAGCTCATTGGATGAAAAAGATGATGAGGAGAGCGAAGAACAAAAGGAGGAAGAGCGGATTGATCACCCATGCCCACCTTCTAATGAGAGTAACTCTTCAACTCATACATTGTTTAATGTCCCTTCGTTCTTACCGAAGGATGAATGCTATGATAATTGCTATGATCCCGTTGATTCATTTGAAATATCCCTTTTTGATGAACTTGATGCTTGCTATGCTTGTGGCCAAGATGCCAATATGAATTATGCTTATGGAGATGAACTTGATATAGTCCCTTATGTTAAGAATGAAATTGTTGCTATTGCACCCACACATGATAGTCCTATTATCTTTTTGAATTCTCCAAACTACACTATATCAGAGAAGTTTGCACTTATTAAGGATTATATTGATGGGTTGTATTTTGCTACTACACATGATGATTTTGATGAATATAATATGCATGTGCTTGCTCCTCCTACTTGCAATTATTATGAGAGAGGAACTACATCTCCACCTCTCTATGTTTCCAACACGATAAAATTGCAAGAAACTGCTTATGCTATGTATTGACCTTTACTTGATGTGCATGAATTATTTTTTATGACATGCCGATGCTTAGAAAGAGAGTTAGACTATGTCATTACATGATATATGTTTCTTTGTGCTCATTACTAAATTATAAATCATTGCTAATTAAAATTGGCTTTGATATACCTTAGGATCCGGGTGGATCGATTACTTGAGCACTTTATGCCTAGCTTAATGGCTTTAAAGAAAGCGTTGCCAGGTGACGGTGTCCTGGACTAGGGGGGTACTCACCACGTCGTCTCCCGACCAGCTGGATCGGGCCGAGGACCCCCATGGCGGTTCACTCATGGGCCACTTCGGGCAGCCCATGCCGCATACAAGGAGGTTTCCACAAGACTTGACGCACAAGACGGGGACTCCTCTAAACCCTAGGCCTCCGGTGTATTATATAAATTGAGGTCAGGCTAGTCAATAGATCAACTGATATTCATTAGAACAATCTCGTGGTAGATACATGTACCCTATACTACACCCATATCAATACAATCAAAAGCAGGACGTAGGGTTTTACCTCCATCAAAAGGGCCCGAACCTGGGTAAAATCTATGTCCACGTTACTATCGCTCCAAGACGCTTAGCTTAGGACCCCTACTACGAGATATGTCGGATTTGACACTGACAATGGTGCTCTCGTTGAGAGCCTGCTGGGTGTTGCCGAGGTTCGATGGGAATCTAGATCAATGATCAGGTGATATTTTTTCAGTTAGATCTGTTCCAGGTAAACTATCTTTTTCGCAAAATTATGGCTGTTGCTTCGTACTACTTCGTCTGCAGTCAGATTGAGATCAGAAAGTTCCAACGGTGGTGGCCGTGCCCGCGGTCTAATAGTACTACGTCGGATCCGAGCTCTGCTATGGATGAGCAGCAGTCCCAACTCATGAGGACGTGTTAATCCAGCGTGCCATGACCTGTGGTGTTCTAGGCGAGGCGTTCTGAGATGAGGCGCCAGCAGCAACTAGATTTAGGGCTAGTTTGGTTGGTGCCCTGGGCACTATGCCAGGTAAAAACCGTAGCCTGGGAATAGCCTGGGAATCAACATGTTTTTGTCCTGGCCAAGCATGCCCGGGAGGACGCTGTTTGGTTCTAGGATGTGGCCTGGATAAAATATTAAGCAATGATGAGGTGCTAGTCTTGAGAATCGTGCGGCTGATTTCTTTATTTGGACCAGGAAGCTGCAATTAGCAATCCCAAGCATCCCATTCTGGTTGCCTGGGCCAGGCTAAGCTAGCCTCGCACCTTTTCACCAGGCTAATCACATCACGGGATAGCCCAGGCCAGGCTAATCTTTTTTTCATCAGGACACAAACCAAACAATGCCCATGCAACTCTCAGACAGGCTTCAGGCCAGGTAGCTTCAAGCCTGGACACAAACCAAACACAATCTTACTGCGTAGTTCAACTCAGAAAAAAAACACGCAGTCTGACCGGCGGTGTTCCAGCTGAGGACTTGACAGCGCACGTGGACAGAGGGGCTGCATCAATCCCGCCGGTCGCTGGCAGCGTCAGGGAGATTTGCTTCCTTTTGTTTTTTAATTCAGCTTCTAGTAGTAGTTCGTTGGTCCTCTGCTACCTTTTTGTGAGAAGTACGTAGATTAAAAGTACTAACGACTACTAATGCAATTGATTTAGTCTTACAGCACGATCTCCCAAACCTAGTTGGCGAATACTAGTAATTCACGCTTTGGTGGATCCTCGTGTAAAGATCAAAGCAATCTGATTCTTCCATTTGCTTCGGTCTGCTACAGTTGTCACCGCCGGTGAACAGGTTTTATTTTTCCAAATTATCCATTTAGTACATAAAATTATTACGCCGAATATTTTTTGTTGGCTTGGACTGCATTATTTTTGCAGAGATATTCGACCGCCGCTCGTACGTGACGTCGGTCTGGCCAGCCTTTCACTGTCGCCTCGGCTAGTCGACCTATGTCGACATCGACCCTGCGTCCGGTCATCTCAAGGAAAAAGAAAATGCAGTCCGACTGGCGGCGCTCTACCCGAGGAGACCATGGGGCTAGCGGTGATTGATACTTGGCAGCGCACGCGGGCAAATTCTGAACGTCGTGTCTAGAACTCGGACCGCCATGCGAACTCAGGCTTTGTCACGCCTTCACCGCGTCACGCCGATACCCTGCATCGACATTGACTTTGGCGCCAGGCCACATCTCTTTAAACAAATTATTTTGAGTAAATTAATTATGCAATGATTGTTTTTAATATATCTCGAGGTAGATATTGGTGGCCCATGCAGGTCCTGCGAGGTGTCGTCGCGGTGCGATGGATCTTTGACCGACGCCAAATCAGGTGTTGTCCTTTCAGTTTAATCTATTTTGCATGGGCCAATTCTTTTTTCTGTGTCTTCTCTACTGTCCCGTGATATTTTTCGGCAGAACAATTTAAGTCTTGCCAAAGAACAGAATTCAAGGACGTTTTTAATGGTGTCCTGAGCTGAGGGCGGTCCATCTGTAGCGGCCGTCAAGTTTTCGGATCAGGGCGCAAGCATACTCCTGACCACTGCCTCCGTACGGCGTCCGTCATGTGGAAGCAATTAGGGCCCTTGTCCCTAGGCTGATCTGCTGCTGCCTCGCTAGAAGTGTTGCGGTTGTCCACGGCACAGTAGCAGGTCCAAGTCATGTCCATGAGCGACCATGCAAAGAGGAGGACCACAAAGCACATCCAGGAAATCCTTTTTCTTCCTTTCCTTACATCAATTACTAAGGCGACCGCTGGTCGGCCATTATTATATTAAGTATGCACAGAGCGGACACTAACATACTAGTACCAATTCGCAAGCATGGTTTACAAGGATGATTAAAGAAAAATGAAGTGTTGTCCTCTGCACGTTAAACATCCAGGTGATATTTTCCTAGTACTGATGTTGTACGTACTATTATTTTTTTTGGAATTTGTTACTTTGGCCATCTATTTTCTTTTTTCCATAGATTGTCAATATGGCGCCGCTAACACCGAGCGTCAATATCATCTACCTGCGGCCGAGAGTTTCATGGTCAACCTAGTCACGACATCGTCAGCTTGATGCCGACGTCCCGCGGATGACGCCTTGCGTCGACATCTCTTGCTCTGCCACGACCTCGGCGCTCAGGCCATATTTATCAAATTATATACCTCCCTAAATTAATTAAGTAGAGGAAATATATTGTTATTATTGCTATTTGTTATCACTTTTTGCTTGCACTATGTTATGTGTGCATGTAGCCGACCTCGGCTGCGTCACGCGATCACTTCGGCGTCATCCTATCGACCTACTCCATCTCCTTGACTGGACCGGGGGCTTCGCCTCGCCACATCGACTTTGCTACTTCGCCACCTCATCAAGCCGAGCTCCTCGCTCGGCTACCTCGGAACCGGCTTGGGGGCTGGGACCTCGGCTAGTCCGAGGACTACGCTCCATGTCCGATCTGTCAGAGATCAATGGGTGTCTTCGTCCCACCACAAGCCCGGACCGCGTCATCAATGCCGAGCACATTAACCAGCTAAGTCGCTTTCATGCTCAACTTTTTTGAAGTTTTAATTTCTATTCGGTTTGACCAAGCATTATATTTTTGTTAAATTAAAAGGTGTTTGTTAAAAACTCTGTTTGTTAAAAATGTTGTTTGTTAAAAAACACTTATTTTACCCAAGTTAACTTGGGCTCTTAAATTTATATGAGTCGTTTTGCGATAAATGTTTTCTTCTAAGTCGTTGCAAATTATTTTTCTACCGCACCTTTCTCGACTCGAGTGTATGGTCAATAGCTGGATAGCCTGGTTTCTCTCTAAAACCACTCGAGTTTAGTTCGCTAAACTGGCCGGAGAAGCACTCCACCTTCGGGATAGGAGGTTGAAGCCGAAGGCTAACCCGCTTGAAGTCTAGAGATCGGATGTGTCATGCATGACTGAAGCAAAGTTTATTTTAAGACCAATTTTCAGATTGGCACCAAAAAACTTGATTTTGTTCAGACGTCCAGTTTTTACATAAGTTTTTTTCTTTTGGCTTTTTGCACTTTCAAGCTATTTGTGTGTTTTTCTTTTAGGAGGTGTGACATCCTCATGACCGAGGTGCCCGGCGTAATAATTCAGCTCGGGAAATCCTTTCCGACCCGCAGCTCGGCATCTTTCCTGCCGACCTCCACCTCGGCGTGGTCAAAACACACACCATATCTGGACTAGTTCCCGAGCAGTGCAATGTTGGACGCCTTTAAAGCATCGACAATATTATCAGGGGGCTGCGACTAGAGCCGAACCCAACAAAAGCCGAGGTACTCCAGGGAGTCCTCGGCAAAATGTTCTCGGATATTGCTTTATATGCATCGGTTTCGAATTGTGTTTTTGGTCAATAGTTGGGTTGCCCGGCTCCCATTCTTACCCTTACGTTCCCAATTGTTTGGCTAAGGGTAAAGGGAGAACCACTAAGATTGTGCTTCAAGTGCCTGAGTGGAGAAAGCCAAAAACTGACTGTCACAATAAGCGCAAACTGGTCAGTGATGCGATGATTGTGTTAAACTATAGATCGATGGAGGTCACCCCGTGTTAAACGACGGGACTTTCATAACATTGGCCAAAGTGTTAATGGCTTGACCTTGGCTGATGCCGAACACTAACCGGGGGCTAGTAACTGGCCTCCCAACTTTAAGCTCCTATGACTAAGTGAAACTTATAAAGCCCGCATATCTGATTGCCTCGTTTCCACTAACACAACCGCCTCTGGGCACCGAGACGTCGGCTAAGGGTTGTTTTGTTATTGCGGAAACACCCTGTGTAGCATCTACTAAGGGGTGGAAGCCGACGATGGGCCACTTTCAAATGATAAACGGTCGCAACGGAGTCAAAATAAACATATCCTCAGCGTTTGTATTCAATATATGAGTGTTGCCTTCCGTAATCATCGTTATAAAGCCATAAATATGCATCCATTTGACTTAAGATTTTGGCCAAGCTGGGTTGCCTGGCTCCTATGCTTACCCCCTACGTTCCCGATATTTTGGCTAGGGGGTAAAGGGAGCACCTCTGTGATTGTTACTTCCGGGTCATCCGGGTTAGTACCTCAGACTAGGTGAAGCCGAAAGCTAGCCATCTTAAGAATATGATTGGTCGGCAAAGACGGAAGTGAAAATTTAGGTTCACTAAAAAACACAGAGTTCGGGAACTTTCCCCAAACTAAATCCACAATATTTTCCTCCCACATTGATCGGAGGTGAAGTTTCATGATCATGATCAGCATGATAGCACAAAGAAAGGAACCAATAGCGGGACTATTTTCTTTGGAAGATGTTTCTTATGTTAAATAGTAATATAACATATCTCTCTACATACCTTTGTTTATAAAACCGTATGGCCGAATTGCCTTGTTTTCCATAAATCTTTGCCCTTATAACGGATTTATAAAGTAGGAAAACACTCCTCGGCTACTGGCCGAGGAGGTTGAAGCCGATGGTCAGTCAACAAAGTTTGTACAATGCGGATCCGTGCATTAATGATGTAAAGTACTTTGGTACATAGAATCATTACACATACTGGACAAAGTTCATTTACTTCAAGTCGTCTATTAAAAAGTCGAGGGCACAGTCTTGTTGAGATAGCCGAGCAGCCGGAATTTAATTTTCGGTCAAACAGATATCGATCCTTAATTCGGCCACCCGTGCCCACATTAAGGCTCGGGGGCTACTGGGCTTCGCGCTTATCATTTACAAATATTAAAGGGGCACATCGATCCCCTGATCTGGTGTTCCCACCCGACCAGTGGCTCGGGGGCTACTGCATTGCCTAGTCAATGCAAAAAATTCAAAGTGCTCAGTGTTCGGCTAGACCGAGCTATGGGCAAACACGTCTTCGGACAACAATAGGTACCATCTGGGACATATCCGGCAAAGCTAACATATTACGATGACTTCTCAAGACCCTCTCTCAAGGGCCCGTCCGCCGATCACTATCTCCTCTGAATGTGCATCTCGGATTTTAGGCCGACACACACCTTGAGGGCTACTGGCTATACATTTCGTCAGCAAATAAATTGCACCAATCATAAATAAAATCCGCAAACAATCAGCCCAAGACCGAGGTGGTGCACCACCTCGGATACAGTTCGGCATAAAGCTCGGATACAAATGGTTGGCTCCATAGAGGGCATTTCCGGCATTAAGCTCGGCTAAACTCCTTCGACTTTTTTGAGCCAAGGTGATCTATGACACCTCGGATATAGTCCGGCGTTGGAGCTCGGATACAGTCCGGTGTTGGAGCTTGGATGCAGTCTGGCATTGGAGCTCGGCTGTAAAAAGACATCTCGGATACAGTCCGATGTTGGAGCTTGGATGCAGCCGGGCGTTGGAGCTTAGACGCAAGAGGACACAGCCGCGCGGGAAACACTTCAAACCCAAGGTGTGGCGTAAAAATAACGAGGCATTGATAAAGGCCGAGAACTTAAAGGGGCTCCTTGGATACCCGACGTGTAAACTCTTCGGATTCACTTCGACGATCCTCAAGATCGAAGATGAGAAGATGTGTTGAACCAGTTTTCAAGACCGACGACTGAAGATGAAGAACAGTTTGGAAGAATCGAGGAGCGTCCCCAACTTGAAGATCGGTTCAGGGGGCTACTGACGGTGTCCTGGACTAGGGGGGTACTCACCAGGTCGTCTCCCGACTAGCTGGATCGGGCTGAGGACCCGCATGGCGGTTCACTCATGGGCCACTTCAGGCAGCCCATGCCGCATACAAGGAGGTTTCCACAAGACTTGGCGCACAAGACGAGGACTCCTCTAAACCCTAGGCCTCCGGTGTATTATATAAACCAAGGCCAGGCTAGTCAATAGATCAACTGATATTCATTAGAACAATCTCTTGGTAGATACATGTACCCTTTACTACACCCATATCAATACAATTAAAAGCAGGACATAGGGTTTTACCTCCATCAAGAGGGCCCGAACCTGGGTAAAATCTGTGTCCATGTTACCATCGCTCCTAGACGCTTAGCTTAGGACCCCTACTACGAGATATGTCGGATTTGATACCGACACCAGGGTGACAACCAGGAAGTTTTAGGAAGTCATTTTATTCTGTTGAGTGCTTTTATAAAGTTTAAAAACAAAAAATATAGAGGCGAACTTAAAACTTCACAAAAGGAAAAGTGAAAGTGAGAAAGACGAACACCGTTGAAGTGGGGGACGTCCTTGAACTTTGTTCATGCCCATGGAAACTTTGTGAATCTCGATTATAGAAAATTTTCAACAAAAATAATTATCCCCTTGTACAAATCTATTGTATTATAAAAATAATGTGCCAAGATTTGCCTTTAGGATGATTAGATTGCTTGTTGGTATGTGCGGTGTAAAAACAGAAACTTTGGCTGTAGTGCGTGATTTTACATTCTTTACCGGAACGTCAAAAGTTTCTGAAATTTTTACACAATACTTCTATGCAAATTGTTTATTTTTCCTAATTTTTCAGAATTTTTGGAGTTATAGAAGTATGGTCAAAGTTCAGATTACTACAGACTGTCCTTTTTAAGACAGATTCTGTTTTTGATGCATTATTTTGCTTGTTTTGATGAAACTATCGATTTTATCGGTGGTATAAGCGTTGGAGAAGTTATAATACAGTAGGGATAATGCAAAAATAAAATATGAATGGGTTTGCAACAGTAATTAAAGTAGTGATTTGCTTTATTATACTAACGGATCTTACCGAGCTTTCTGTTGAATTTTGTGTGGATGAAGTCATGAAAGATCGAGGAGGTCTCGATATGAGGATAAGGAGGAGAAGGAAGAGTTCAAGCTTGGGGATGCCCAAGGCACCCCAAGTAAATATCCAAGGAGACTCAAGCATCTAAGCTTGGGGATGCCCCGGAAGGCATCCCATCTTTCTTCAACAAGTATCGGTATGTCGTCTTTGTTTCGTTCACGTGATATTTGTAAATATTGGAGCGTCTTTTGTGTTTAGTTTTCACTTTTCTTTTATGCACCATGCTGGTATGAGATAGTCCATGGTTGATTTATAGAATACTCATTGCACTTCACTTATATCTTTTGAGTGTGGCTTTATAGAATGCTTCATGTGCTTCACTTATATCATTTGATGTTTGGATTGCCTGTTTCTCTTCACATAGAAAACCGTTATTCGTAGAATGCTCTTTTGCTTCACTTATACTCCCTCCGTTCCTTTATATAAGGTGTATTAGTTTTTACCAAAAAATTCATAATGTAAGGTGTATTTCTATTTTTCTCGCAGTTTTCCATGCGTGCCCTTCCTCCATCCATTACATGCTTTAGATAAAAAGTACTACATATTCTCAATAGGAAGGTAGTAAAAGAAGAATATCTCTACCTGATTGCAAGCACTCACATTTCTCTCTCTCCCATCCCACCGATTGATTTTATTCTGGTGCAGCGAGATTTAGTTGCCTTTTATTAGGCCACTAATTATTTAATTGTCACTAATTAACCTGCTAACTACCTAATAAGCTAAGGGTATTTTTGTCCAAAATTCTTCTCAAATATCTGCCTTGGTCACCGCGCCCAAAAAAATGCACCTTACATAAAGGAACGGAGGGAGTATTTATTAGAGATTGGTCTTTTATAGAAAGAATTAAACTCTCATGCTTCACATATATCTATTTAGAGAGTCAACAGGAATTGGTCATTTGCATGGTTAGTCATAAAATCCTACATAAAACTTATGGATCACTGAATATGATATGTTTGATTCCTTGCAATAGTTTTGCGATATAGAGATGGTAATATGTGGGAGGTACTAGTAAATGGTTGTGGTTAGTAAGAATATTGGTGTTAAGGTTTGTGATTCCCGAAGCATGCACGTATAGTCTCTCGTTATGCTATGAAGTTGGAGCTTGATTTATTATTAATTGTCTTCCTTATGAGTGGCGGTCGGAGACGAGCGATGGTCTTTTCCTACCAATCTATCCCCCTAGGGGCATGAGTAGTAATACTTTGCTTCGAGGGCTAATAAACTTTTGCAATAAGTATATGAGTTCTTTATGACTAATGTGAGTCCATGGATTATACGCACTCTTACCTTTCCGCAATTTGCTAGCCTCTTCGGTACCGTGCAATGCCCTTTCTCACCTCGAGACGTGGTGCAAACTTCACCGGTGCATCCAAACCCCGTGATATGATACGCTCTATCAAACATAAGCCTCATTATATTTTCCTCAAAATAGCCACCATACCTACCTATTATGGCCCTTCCATAGCCATTTCAAGATATATTGCCATGCAACTTCCACCGCTTCTGTTTTGATGACTTGAGCATTCATTGTCATATTGCTTTGCATGATCGTAAGATAGCTAGCATGATATTTCCATGGCTTGTCCGTTTTTTGATATCGTTGTTACGCTAGATCATTGCACATCCTAGTACACTGCCAGAGGCATTCATATAGAGTCATACTTTGTTCTAGGTATCGAGTTGTAATTTTTATTTCTTTTGAGTTGTAAGTAAATAGAAGTGTGATGATCATCATTATTCATTATTAGAGCATGTCCCAGTGAGGAATGGATGATGGAGACTATGATTCCCCCACAAGTCGGGATGAGACTTCGGACAGTTATAAAAAGAAAAAAGTGAGGCAAAAAAGAGCCCAAGAAAAAAATAAAAAAAAGAAAAAAAATGAGAGAAAAGAGAGAAGGGGCATGCTAATTCCACACTTGTGCTTCAAAGTAGCACCATGTTTTTCATATAGAGAGTCTCCTATGTTGTCACTTCATATACTAATGGGAATTTTTCATTATAGAGTTAGATGCACACCCACTTAGTTTTCATGTGGAGCTTTCATACACTTATAGCTCTTAGTGCATTCGTTGCACGGCAATCCCTACTCCTCGCATTGATATCAATTGATGGGCATCTCCATAGCCCGTTGGTTAGCCGCGTTCATGTGAGACTTTCTTACTTTTTTGTCTTCTCTATATTTACCCCTATCATCATACTCTATTCCACCCATAGTGCTATATCCATGGCTTGCGCTCAAGTATTGCATGGGAGTTGAAAAAGCTGAAGCGCGTTAAAAAGTATGAACCAATTGCTTGGCTTGTGCATGATAAATACTTTGTGTTAAGAAGACAGAGCATGACAAGACTATATGATTTTGTAGGGATAGCTTTCTTTAGCGTTGATATTTTGAAAGACACGATTGTTTGTTGGGATGCCTGAGTATTGATGTCTTTATGTCAAATTATAGACTATTTCTTTGAATCATTCGTGTCCTAATATTCATGCCATGATTAGATATATGATCAAGATTATGCTAGGTAGCATTCTACATCAAAAATTATCTTTTTTATCATTTACCTACTCGAGGACAAGAAGGAATTAAGCTTGGGGATGCTGATATGTCTCTGTCATATCTATAATTTTTGATTGTTTCATGCCAATATTATACAACTTTCACATATTTTTGGCAACATTTTATATGATTTATTGGACTAACATATTGATCCAGTGCCAGTTCCTGTTTGTTGCATGTTTTTTGTTTCGTAGAATATCCATATCAAACAAAGTCCAAACGCAATAAAAATTCATGGAGAATTATTTTGGAATATATGTGATTTTTGGGAGGTGGAATCAACGCAAACGAAGGCCCACGGCCTCCATAACCCATTAGGGTGCGCCGGGCACCCCCTGGCGCGACCAGGTGTCTTGTGCCCTCCCCGTAACTCGGTTGGGGCCCTTCTTCGGGCGCAAGAAACATAATTTATGGAACAAAATCGTGTAAAACTTCCAGCGCAATCGGAGTTACAGATCTCCGGGAATTTAAGAAACAGTGAAGGGCCAGAAAACAGGAATACAAAACAGATGAGAATAGAGAGGGAGATACAATCTCGGAGGGGCTCCTGCCCCTCCGCCGCCATGGCAACCATGGACCAGAGGGGGAACTCTCCTCCCATCTAGGGGAGGCCAAGGAAGAAGAAGAAGGAGGGGGGCTCTCTCCCCCTCTCTCCCGGTGGCGTCGGAGCACCGAGGGGATAATCATCATGACAGCGATCTACTCCAACAACTTCGCCGCCGTCAACACCAACTCTCTCCCCCTCTATGCAGTGGTGTAACACCTCTTCCACCCGCTGTAATCTCTACTTAAACATGGTTCTCAATGCTATATATTATTTCCCAATGATCTATGGCTATCTTATGATGTTTGAGTAGATCTGTTTTGTCCTGTGGGTTGATAGATGATCATGATTGGTTTGAGTTGTATATTTTATTTTGGTGCTGTCCTACGGTACCCTCCGTGTCGCACAAATGAGGGATCCCTGCTATAGGGTGTTGGAAAACGTTCATGGTTCGCTTATGGTGGGTGGCATGAGTGACAGAAGCACATACCCGAGTTTGGGGGTCATTGCGTATGGGATAAAGAGGACTTGATACTTAATGCTATGGTTGGGTTTTACGACCTTAATGGGTACTTTAATTGCCTCTGTTGCACTACACCCATTTTAAATAATTCTCATAACATTCTATAAAACTTATGAGAGGTCATGTGACGCCTATATATCACATTTATGCAAAAACCCAACTTGGTGTTTTGAAAATTTTGAGTGAACCTTCATCTTTTCCATTCTGTCCATTTTCTAGGTTATAACTACAGCCCCATTATTCCTTGCTCCAAAAATTCTAAAACTTTTCCATATTTTAGTCCTTCCAACCAAACCCTTAAGTCCATCAGGGCAGCCTTAATCTCATCTTGCAAGACCACCAAATATACCCTTTAGTTTCTTTCCAGTACTGAAGTTTTGTAAAACTTGCACTAGCAAGTTTTCTATTTTCACGAACTAACTCCACCATCATCTTTGTCATCCAATGAGACACCATTCTGCCAAATATCACTTTCATAGGAATCTTGTAAATGGCCCTAGCATTCCGTCAAGCACATCATGAGCATGACAGAATTTGGCAACCTCTTTAAACTACATTAGGATCTTCCTCCTCTGGCCAAAGTAGCATGTCCACCAGCCTTGCCATCTCCAGGAGCATCAACCAACTAAAGATCAACTTGTATGGATCACTGTGGATGCCATTAGAAAATCGTCGAGCACCTTTCATGCATGTCCAGAGCGCGCTCGGGGTGCCATGATTGCAGGCGTCGGCACCGCCGCGTGCTGCCCTCCCTGCTGCCCAACCGCTCATCCAAATCCTCCCCCTGGATCAGCAAGCCACCCCAGAGCCTCGCCGACATTCTCCCCCGTCCGTTAGCGCCGCCCTCTGCCGTCCACGGCAACCAAATACGCCGTCGATGAGTCCCTCCACGCCACGTCTCTGCCCACGTAAATGCCAACGGCCAAGGCTCATTCATTCACCCCACCAACCACCTGCCGCCCCTACCGACCTCCACTGACCCCGCCGACCTCGCCAGCTACCTCGACGGTGCCCTGAATGGTTGCCGCCGTCGAGACTTCTTCGGGAAGCCGCGGACCCGCGTCGCTCCCGCCTATATAAGCCACCCAAGCTCGCCCTAAACATCAAGAACGCCACATCCCTCCTCTGCAAGCCACCCAGGGCAACCTCGCGGCCGGGTATGGCCATCTTCCCCATCTCCGGTAGCTACTGTCGCCGCCCTTGCCTCGAAGCTCCCCACCTCTCCAGAGCTTCCCCCTCCCCGATTTCTTCACCATTAGCCCTCTGGAGCACCCACGAACTCATCCCCGCCTCCAATTTTCCCGGAGAAGCACCGTAGACGGAAGCCCTCTTTTGAGCTTCGCCGGAGTTTCTCGGGCGAGCTCGTCGCCGGTAGCTCCGTGCTCCCCGTCGACCATCTCGCCCACTGTAGGGACCTCCTAGGCCTCCTGAGCTCGATGGTGAGCTCAGCTCGCCGAGGGGCGCCTCCAATCACCGGCGCCGGTCGCCGGTGCGCCGCCCTTGCTCTGCCGCGAAGGACGCGTGCGCACGGCGGCTGGTCAAATCTGACCAGTGGGCCAGGCGGGCCCACTGTCAACGACCAGGCCACACCAGCGTGGCATAAGTGAAAGCGTATTTTCCAAATACACTTTCGACGTCGCAACCTTCCGCGCAGCCGATCGGCTGGGCCCGGCCCAATAGCGCTTTACGGCTAATCAGCGCCCAGGGCACACCTCAACTCCTTTCTCTTTTCTTTTTCGGTATATTTCAAATATTCTGATAGCAGTCCTTTCGACACCAAATGTTATGATTAAAATTTCTAAATACTTCTAAAATCATTCTCCATTTAACTAGCTTCAATGAACATTTTTCTTAAGCCTTGTTCCTACTGGATCTATTAAATAGTCCCTTTTCTTTGTTTATTCCAGATTAGAAATACTCTAAGTAAATCATCTGGACTCCAAAAAAATTGATTCTTTTTATGTTATTTTTCATTTTTCATCTAGTTTATTTTAGTATTTATTTCAAAAATATTTGAAACACTTTTTAGTACTGTTTTAGAAATATGTGGTGATTTAAATATTTTTGGAAATAGGAAATGGAGGGGAGATAAATATTTCAAACTTTTGGAGTGCCCCCAATCCTTCTGCATACTTAAGGTAAGCATCTTGTACACTTGATATGGTGGATGCATGGTTGATTAATTGCATGAATAGTGGAACTATGAATATGTTGATTTTCCAATAAAACTTGCATATGGCTAGTTATGCATGCATGGTCCCTTGATAATATTCTGTCTTCATTTAAAATGAGGTATGAGTGAGCATGGTTATTCCCATATACCTATGCTGGTCCGGACTAATCTGCAGGAAAGAATCAGTCACGAGAAAGGTGACCGTGAGACTGAAACCTCGTTGCGACGAGAATGATCAGTGAGGGCATGTTGGGACATGCCGGGTGGTGATGTTGTTGGGTATCACCAAGGAATATATGGTGCTAACCACTGCAGGAAAACTTAACCTCCTGAGTCGACCGTAGATCAAGTCTTGTTCCGGTAACCCCGATACTTGTTTCGTGCTGCCACGGGTCCTTCCGCAAGGAAGGTACGGCTTAGTAAGTTGTTAACCCCTGTCCGGGTACACACCACATAGAGGGCCACGATGAGGGTTTCCACGGCCATGGACTAAATCCTGTCATCGGGTCAGGGGGCATAGGTGTTACCGGTTGTAGCCGAGAGGGGGTCCCCCCTTGGAATCCGCGCTTATTAATAGTGATCCCATGCTATTCGAGATTGTTGTCTCCCCGACTTAGAGTTTTTCTGGAATGATGCTTTGGGTGATTCCTGGCATCCGGATGGTTATTCTGGTGTGTGCTGGTTAGGTGTGTTTTCAGCCCAAAGGCCGTAATGGGAATTAGCCAGCGTCTCGGTGTTGGCTAAAGAAATCCTATACTTGTGGGTAAAGAGTACACCCTCTGAAGAGTTTAAACCTATTCTAATAGCCGTGTCCGCGGTTAAGGACTATAGTCTGGGTTGGTCAAGTGTCGGTCTTCGGAGGAAATAATTAAATTGAGCCTGAATTATTTTACAGGATAATTATTGTCACCCTGATGCTACCATGAATATTTTGCTATGCATATTAATATTATTGTGGTTATGCATATTATTGTGGACTAACCCGTTTCTCTTATTTTATTTTCCTGAGTGTCTCAGGGGCTGGCTAGACTACCCCGGGCATTCGGTTTTATTTTCAAGACCTCTCTGTGGCATCCCTCGAGTTCTCAGGCGGTCTATCACGCCACTACTCTTGTGGATACCCGATTGGCATTTCTTTTCAAGACCGACCGTGGCGTCACTTTTTGACACCCGAGTGGCATTTCTTTTCAAGACCTCTTCGTGGCATCCCTTGAGTTCTCAGGCGGTCTATCACGCCACTACTCTTGTGGATACCCGTTAGGCATTTCTCTTCAAGATCTACCATGGTGTCACTTTAGACATCCGACCGGCATTTATTTTATTTTATTTTTCCTTTAACTTTCCTTGTTTATCACTAACATTTTTATATATTCATTTATTTGTACATGCTAATATGTTATCATGCCATGATTTAATTCCTGTCAGCATGCATTTAATATAGTCCAGCATGAGCATACGCATATAGTTCGGTTCTTCATGATCATATATTTTTATCTGCTGCATTCGGTATATCTTTTGTTCATGATGTTTGCGAGTACATTCCAACGTACTCACAGGCTTGTCCCTAGCTATTTACTTGGCCAGGTCAGGAGTTCTACAAGGAATACCACAACGACGTCCGTGCGGAGCCTAGGATGGCAGCCACGTGGGATAGGAATTATCCAGGTCAGCCATTCCTGTGGAAATGGAGCCCCATTGACGTTGGAGAACAACGAGTTGCTTCCGTCATCCATCACCAGAATCATTGTTGTATCATTAGACCTTTATGGTCTTGTATCCAATTCTTGTAATTGCTTGGTAATCTGTAACAAGGACGTGTCCACCAGTAACAGTAATCCTAGGGCTGGTGGTGACACGAGGGGTTAATTTCTGGGATTTTGTGTCCCCAAAATCCGGCCCTGACAGAATATTTCTTCTACCTTTAGCTCCTCGTTGGGTTCGACACTTTATTTATCAAAAAAGGCTACAAACGATCCCCTATACTTGTGGGTTATCAACATTGCGGTCTTCTTTTCTTTTTGCCTTTTTTTACTTCTTATAGTTTTACTTCCAATATTTCTCCTACTCACAGAAGAAGCATCCAAATTTAAGAGTGGCGTGAGCCCTGAACTTCCCTAGGCATGTAAGTCCCATTAAATCCTTTGGTTTTGTTCTTTCTCTTTAAGTTCTCACCATCAACTCATGACTGGTGTTCTTTCGGATCTTACACATTTTAGTGTTAAACATAGTTGAACACTTCACTAGAACTTGCAAAAAACACTTCTCTAGAGGACGATCGTCTCATCATGTTTACCAATCTTAAAGATTCAATGAGATAAATAACAGTCAATCAACTTCAACATGAAAGGTGGAACCATGAGCCATAATTCTACAACTATAATGCAAACTACACATAGATATTGTCCATAATTAATTTGCACTAGTGATTAAACTTAATTAATTCATAATTGTGCTCCCACTCAAATCAATATCTCTCATAATTGATTTTAAGTGATTCAAGACCCTAATCTGATTCACATTTATTGATTTGGACATCACTGATGATGTGAACCTCAACCGGTAGGAAAACCTTTGCTGATCATTATCTCTATATGACTCGTGTTCATCTTTTGATGCTTTGTGCTCCGAGCTCAGAACAATTCTGCCAGAACTTCAAGACAACTGAGTGCTATTTGCTTACATGGTCTGACCATCTGCCGTCTTACACCTCACAACCCATTTGTAATCATGTGGACATGACCTACTCCGGGATGCTACGTGTTATAGACGGTTACAACACTGGGAAGAGCACCTTTTAACTTGATTTTAACTATGAGATATCACCCTAATAATTGACTACTGCGCAATCAAAGGGTGCAAGCAACAAAGGGATAAACATCTTAGGCAAGTCACAATAGCACGATATGGTATAGCCCTGGGCGTCGGGAACATCCCCATGGTCCTCTGAGGTCTTCATGAAGTTTTCTCTGATATGTTGCTGTGGCGACAATTTTGAAAACTACTGCCATGGCACCGATTTTGTTCTCCTGTGCCCGGTGAAGCTCCGGGTCCTCCGTGTAACTTATAGGTTATCTCTACATATATTACATTAAGGTGGCAATCCCGTGGCTCCATCCATCTCGCCGTGAAGCGCAGGCCACTTAACATTACAGTATATAACCATCTCATACATAAACTGATTATCATGACGAATGATATACCACATCATATGCAAACCTGCAAAACCAAGTTAGACGTCCTCTAATTGGTTTGGCAAATTTTAATTACGGGGTTGCTAGGGTTTCCGGATAACACTAACTACCTACATGCACAATCAAGGTGATGATTCTTATTGCTAGATTAACTTTCACGGTGTGTGTGAAAGAAGAGACTTAATAAAAATCTTGTCCCCCACACTAAACTTTGTCAAATACGCGTGACCCCCCTGGAAGACCATTCATCTTCATCCCACTCTTGCGTACGCGACGGTTCACTATTCTGACTATGATGAAGCCCAAGGAAATGTTAGCAGATCATCGCGAGCCAGACCAGATCGATTGTCAGAACCTTGTAAAAGCGACATCATGCCGTCAATGAACTAAACCGAAGAAACACTTGAGGGAATCCTAGCAAGAACATAAAACCCTCACATCCACACGTGATCTAAATCAAAACCTGCATCTACTCATAGAACCGCTCATGATGCCACTGTTGGGAAACATAGTAGAAAAAAATCACCCTACAAACACCCAGGAACAATATGAAGATGCATATAAGGTTTGGATCAACGATCGTTATTGACTCCGGAGTGCAGTGAAAGTAGACAAGTCCATGTAGATTGTACTTGGAGTCCCACGAACCGTTGATGAAGATCCCGCGAACCGCCCTCAAACGACCCCTCGAATGGAAGAGTGAAAGCACTGTCTCTCTACTTGGTTGCAAGCGTATGGTCTTTGCGATCCGGTAACACTTCGCTGTCCAGAGCTAATCGTTGCCTCCCTCCTTCCTTTCCAATAGGAGAAGGGGGCGCCTCCCTACTTGGGTCTTGGTGGCCCAAGTTGCCTTCCACCACTTGGCCTTTTTATGCACATTGATATTAAACTAATTATAAAAGCCCTCTAACAATTACTAGAGCATATTATATACAATTTAACATCATCGGAAACATTTCCCACCTATATATTAATTATCGGTAATACCCGGTATTGCCCGATAAACTCTGAACCCCTTCCGGTGACCCCGAAACGCTTCCGGTTTCTCTTGGAACTATTCCAAATATTAATGAAACAATTCCAAAAATAAATCCTTGATATTCCCATTCGACTAACACTCAGTAGATCGTGATTACCTTAAGCTTGTGACCCCGTAGGTTTGGTAAACCATAGACATGAACGAAATCCCTTCGTTCAATGACCGATAGCGGAACCGTGGACGTCCATATTAATCCCTATGGTTACACGAATGACATTCTAGTGAACAATTGGTTATCATGTGATGTTCCCTTTGCTTCGGAATAATTTTACAAAACTCGGGATGCATCGATATCCTCCTGAGTCATACACATGCTCACTATACCGTCATCCTTGTTACCGCTTTTGGTCTTCTTTCTCGTTGAAGTGTTTCGGCAACCCCGTGACGTAGTCACCTGTATCTGGCCAGGCGATGATGGATGACGCCGCACCGAGAGGGCCCTAAGAATATCTATCCATCGTCGGATGAGCAAATCCCACTCTCGAGCTATCTAGTCCTTTTTCAAACTTTCTAATGAACCTATAAGTTGTCGTTATATGATCACCGTATTACTGATGATGTTTGAGAAAACCCAAAGTCCATCATACGGTAGGAAGTGACTATGATACTCTCATGGTTCAAGGAAGTAAAACACATGCTAACACTCTGTGTTATAACAATTGATTTCAGACGATATTATCTTCAAAGTATAACAAACAAGATTGGGTTGATTTGATCTGATCGTTCTTCTAAAGTCGCACTCTCAGTGTTGTTTCAGGACTATCTTTACACTTAACGACATCCTGAGATCTGGAAAACATGATCACAAACAACTGAAAGTGCAACTAATCCCCGGGTGGTTTTGGTAATTCATAACAACATATATCTGATTAAACTAATGTCCATTCAAGCTAAATGTTTCAGGATGTTCAATGATTGGCATGGCAAGGACTAGTGACTATGGACCCCTCAAAACACTAGTACAGCGAGGTGCTATACAAACGGTTTTTAACCCCTTTCCGCGACGGCATTTGGAACCGTCGCCTAGTGAGTGACTGCGATAGGGGGGTCCTTCCCACACGACCCAGAAACCGTCGGGGATATGCCCTCCTGGCACACACGCTCGGCAAAATGAGGTCGTGTGCGACCGACGAGCGATCAAATACGGTTATACGTACAGTAGTGCTAAAAAAAATTCAATTATACTAGCGAAATCGTTTCCGGTCATAAGTTCATCCCACACAGTCAGTCTCCGCTGAACGTTTTCGTTCGTTTATACATCCCACACAGTTGCTCCAAGGAAAACGTTTCTGTTCGCAGGTACATCACACATAATTTTCCCCGTTAAATCATTTGTGATAGCGTTTCCATTGCACACGATATTAACAATTTTATCGTTTGCGTTTTTTAATGCATCACACATGGTGCCTAGAAGAAACTGTGTGGCAAAGGCTGTCCATCACACACAGTTTTTATGTGGTAAACATTTGCGCCAGGTGGCCTAACGCAAACCGTTTTCAAGAGGATGTCATGTATGATTGTTCATTAATCCAACACGGTTTATTCCTAGAAACTATGTGCGTTGCCTGAGGTCATCGCCCACGGTGTTTTCTCAATAACCGTTTGCAATAGAAAAACCCAATTAGCAGGCTAATTATCCTATTATTAGTAATCCATTTATTAATCTAATTGACATTTCATATTAAGCACACAATATATTTCATTTTCATAATTGAAATACATCAGAGTACAACATCATATAGCTTCAGCACTCAGCTACCCCATTACGCAACTGCACCAGCACCAAGTTTCACATGCAACATCTATAACCTTTCGAAATTAGCATCATAGACGGTTCATAGACAGATGTATCTCATCTGGAAAACTGCTGAAGCAGAAGGCGAATATTGAGGCTTCATTGATGTTGAAGGTCTTTGCAACTTTAGGCTAGTGCCTGTGGATGGTTGACCGTCCATTCTTCGTCCTGTTCAGGAACACTTCAATATTGAACCATGGGTGTTGTATGAATACCGTCCTCACCTCCTGACCATACAGGTGGTTTGAGAGGTAATCATCAGTGAACTACTTTGGAAAGGCCGTAAAACAAGGATGTGCATAAATATCTTCTCTATATTGGAAATGGGGCAAAGGAATAAAAAAGGCAAGGCATAATAGTTAGTACCATCCTGTAGTGAACTGATGTCTTCTTCATTATGCAGACAAAGATCTTGTTGTTTTTTGTCGCTAAATTTCTTTATCCTAACAATCTTTCTGAGTTTCTTGACTTGACTGATATTCATGGACAACTCATTTCCCCATATGCAAAAAGGGTCGAACAGTGGGTCAAAACCTCTGACAGCAGGACCTACATGTGTAAGACCAAATTGTTAAAAACCTAAATATTAGAATGGGTCCCGCAATTGCACAATAATGTGCTATTAGGCAAAGGACCATGCATGTGCAAACCTCGATTGTAAACCTCAGTGCTTCCCATTGTTTCCCTGCAACACATATAAGGTAGTTAGTGATCAGGTTAAGTGAGGGTTCGCATGCTATTAGTAAAATATGTTGACGAAAAATAAGCACATTGCAGATTCATCAGATTAATTCAAGCCACATGGAAAACCCATTTATCCAAACCAAGCATGATTAAGAACTAGGAAATATAGCAATTGTATATGTTTCTCATGTATTAAGTGCAGCCAAATTCGATTATTCCTCACATGCACAACAATACAAAATTCTACCCATGACAATTGGACATCGCATTGCAGAATTGAACCAAGTAGTTAACTAAACACCACAACAAATGAACCAAACATTAACTAAGCACCACATTGCACAATATAACATGCTCCTAATAGAAGATCAGACAGTTAACCAAACCAAGCATCCTTAACAACTTGGAAATATAGCAATTGTATTTGTTTCTCATGTATTTAGTACAACCAAATTTGATTTATTTCTCACATGGTATACAATAACAGAATGCACCCACAACAATTGAACATCGCATTGCAGAATTGAACCAAATAGTTAACTAAACACCACAACAAATGAACCAAACGTTAACTGAGCACCACATTGCACAATGTATAACATACTAAAAGATCAGACATTTAACCAAACCAAGCATGCTTGACAACTTGGAAATATAGCAATTGTATTTGTTTCTCATGTATTTTGTAAAGAAAATTTCGATTTATTTCTCACATGGAAGACAATACAAAATTGCACCCTGAAGAATTGAACATCACATTTGCAGAATTGAACCAAACAGTTAACTGAACACGACAACTAATTAACCAAACAGTTAATAAGTGAGCACCACATTGCACGACATATAGAACATATACACTGGAGCAACAGATTGCATGGTAAAAGTAGATAGCACAATTCACTAGAATTTGTTAAGGAAAGGCAGTAGCTAGCAAACTGAACATGGGTCCTTATAGTGAGCTAATAAGACAAGCTACTCCTCATTGTCGGAGATATCAATGACGATTGGCTCCTTGGACATGGAAGAGGGCGAGGCCTCCGCATCATGGGTGCCCTCGTCATAGTGGTGAGTTGCCTGAGCCGCTCCGGGCACCAACCTGCTGGCTCTTGAGTTGAGGTAAGCACGTGCACGCTGAGAAAACACCTCGTAGTCTTCGTCGAAGGCACCGAGGGTGGCCTCGAGAAAACACCATGAACTATTGTTTAAAACAGCCAACCACGTCGCGGCATCGGCGTGCGAGGCATCAATGGTGGCCTCGACGATGAGGTGCTCCTCCAAGATCTGGGGGTCGGCACGAATGGCAGCCATTGTGACCTCATCCGCGCATGTGGCCGCGATTTGCTTCTCCGCTGCCAAATGCTCCTTGAGCTCCTGGCTATACTGTGTGCACCATGGCTTAGGGCGGTGCTTATTTGGTGGAGGGGTTGGTGATTTGGGTGGAAGGTGTCGCGCTAGCGGTCAGGGCATGTGGGATGTGGAAGGAAGAGGAGGATGGGGGTCAGGTGTGGATTACCTGCCTGGATAGACGAGGCCGAGCAACATGAAGGAGGGTCGCCGGTGAGGAGGCGGCACTGCAAACAAGGAGTGAAGGTTTCAACTTGGAAAGGAAGGCGGAAATAGGGGAAATGTGGATTTTGGTAAGGGGGAGGGGGCGGGGAGGTAGATATTTCCGCGGAAGCCAAAAATTTTGAACCGGTTCAGCGAAAAAACTGGCGCGCAAAGTGTCATCAGGCACGGTCCCTTATTCAGAACTGTGTATGATATGTGAACATCACAAATGATTCAGATAGCTTAACCCGTGTGTGATGAGTTTGAACGTCAAAAATTTTGGTTCGAATTTCCCTGGTTACAGTGGTCATCCGGCTGTGTACTGTAGCCGACGCACCTTTCTGGACGAAACAATATCCATTGCCTCTTCTTGATTTCAATTTTTTCTCTAGTGTCAACATAGAACAACATGAGTATTGTGTGAAATTTTGGGATTTTTCGGGGTTCGTTTGGACATTTTTATACATTAATTGAGTTTTCAATGCATTTATGTGCATAATTCAAATTTGAACTACAGGCACATGCTCTAATGCATATAAATTGGTTGAAAATTCAAATTTGTGTCCTTGGTTGCATGCTTAGGTCCCATGCAAGAAATGGGAATGAATGTCAAACACCCTGCCACCGTCACTCGGCCGCAAACATTGAGATACCTGGTTTTTAAATTCTAGTAAATCCAAAACTCGTCTGAAATTCATGAAACTTGGCATGCTATCATGGAGCGGCATCAACATGCCGTGGTAAATTTTTTGTCCCATTTGGGGCATGTTTGGGTATAGGCTTCTCACAAACCAGAGCTTCTCACAACAAGCCTGATGGTTTCGGTAGGGAACGTTTCACCTTTCTAGATGAAACGACATCCGTTGCCTCTTCTTGATTTCAATTTTTTCTTTAGTGTCAACATAGAACAACAGGAGTGTTGTGTGAAATTTTGGGATTTTTCGGGGTTTGTTTGGACATTTTTATACATAATTGAGTTTTCAATGCATTTATGGGCATAATTCAAATTTGAACTACAGGCACATGCTCTAATGCATATAAATTGGTTGAAAATTCAAATATGTGTCCTTGGTTGCATGCTTAGGTCCCATGCAAGAAATGGGAATGAATGTCAAACACCCTGCCACCGTCACTCGGCCGCAAACATTGAGATACCTAGTTTTTAAATTCTTGTAAATCCAAAACTCATCTGAAATTCATGAAACTTGGCATGCTATCATGGAGCGGCATCAACATGCCGTGGTAAAAATTTTGTCCCATTTGGGGCAGGTTTGGGTATAAGCTTCTCACAACAAGCCTGGTGGTTTCGGTAGGGAACGTTTCACCTTTCTGGACGAAACGATATCCATTGCCTCTTCTTGATTTCAATTTTTTCTCTAGTGTCAACATAGAACAACAGGAGTGTTGTGTGAAATTTTGGGAGTTTTCGGGGTTCGTTTGGACATTTTTATACATTAATTAAGTTTTCAATGCATTTATGTGCATAATTCAATTTTGAACTACAGGCACATGCTCTAATGCATATAAATTGGTTGAAAATTCAAATCTGTGTCCTTGGTTGCATGTTTAGGTCCCATGCAAGAAATGGGAATGAATGTCAAACACCCTGGCACCGTCACTCGGTAGCAAACATTGAGATACCTGGTTTTTAAATTCTTGTAAATCCAAAACTCATCTGAAATTCATGAAACTTGGCATGCTATCATGGAGCGGCATCAACATGCCGTGGTAAAATTGTTGTCCCATTTGGGGCAGGTTTGGGTATAAGCTTCTCACAAACCAGAGCTTCTCACAATAAGCCTGATGGTTTCGGTAGGGAACGTTTGACCTTTCTGGACGAAATGATATCCGTTGCCTCTTATTGCTTTCAAAAAATTTCTAGTGTCAACATAGAACAACAGGAGTGTTGTGTTAAATTTCGGAATTTTTCGGGGTTCGTTTGGACATTTTTATACATTAACTGGGTTTTCTAGGCATTTTATGTGCATAATTCAAATTTGAACTACATGCACATGCTCCAGTGCATATAAATTGGTTGAAAAATCAAATCTGTGTCCTTGGGTGCATGCTTAGGTCCCATGCAAGAAATGGGAATGAATTTCAAACACCAGGGCACTATTGATTGCCGGCAAAACATTGAGATGCTTTGTTTTTAAATTCTAGTAAATCCAAAACTCGTCTGAAATTCATGAAACTTGGCATGCTATCATGGAATGGCACCCGACATGCTGTGGTATTTTTTGTGTCCATTTTGAGAGAAGGCGCACTCGAATAACAGCCAACAAAGGCATTTTGAAACAAATAGTTGCCACTCTAACATCACAAACATTTTAGATAGAACACCCGTATGTAAACCGACAGCTTCCCCAGTAAGCCAAGGGAAAATGTGCCGAGCAGGATTTGTGCAGCTCTTCATCGCAAACGTTTTAGATAGAACACCTATGTGCAAAGTGAGAGCTATGGTAAGCCAAGGGAAAATTCGCCGCGCAGGATTTGTGCATCTCTTTAACGCAAACGGTTCAGATTGAATAAGGCATGCAAAGTGAGACTTCGGCGCTAAGACAAGAAAAAATTTGGCAAGCAGGATTTGTACCTCCCTTCAACGCAAACGGTTTTTTTGGATGACCCGTGTGCAACCACTTACAGACAATTTGGTAAGATTTGCATCTGTCATGTTGGGTATATTGCCATTTGTCAAACTGGAAAGATTGACATTTGTTGATCTAGTAACATTGCCATTTGTCAATCCTTGTAACACTGCGATTTGTCAAAATATGCACCTAAAAATCACTAGCAATATCTAATTTTTGCAACTAAAATTCAGTAATTAAGCATAGATTTTGGGGGGTTTATATAGTAGGCTGGTAAGCATTGAGATTTTGGGGGATTTCACCGAGTCGGGCGGGAAGCTTGCGCGGGAACGGGCTCACCACCGTTTGGCCAAAAGAACGCCCCCGCACGCTGCTCAAGCTTGCGCTCGAAGCCGTCTGTGGCAGCGAGGTGACAAGACGTTCGAGAGGAGGACGAAAGGACACGTACACATACGGTTAATAAAAAAAACGTTTGCGATTTAATTACCTACTATATCCCCGTCCTGGTTTATAAGTAGGACTTAACTAATAAAATACAAATGCATGTCGCCAAAGATTATATCTTTGGATTCGTATTTGAACATAGTTTCCAGTTATATAATTTTTGTAACATGCATTAACATTTTGTTGGTTAAATTTAAGGTTAAAATATGGCACATAATATATAAAGGGGACAAATAGACCAAGACGGCGGTAGTAGCACACGGCCGCTCTCTACGGCGTATCACACACATCTTGTTAAGTTGAACCTTTTCTATTGTGTTGCCTAATCACACACAGTTCATCCTAGTGAACTGTATGCCGTATATAGCACACACCCTCATCTGGCTGCCCGTTTCTGTTGTTTTGCATCATCGCAAATAGTTCTTCTTGATTAACCGTTTGCCACTCATCCAATGAAGGGAAGCTTCTACATTCACGGGGGACGTGGCTTGACCATTGGGCGGCAACAGTCGGTCATCCAGGTGCATAATAAAGGATGCAAAGAGGGATCCTACAGCAGCAAGGACCAGCTTCCCTGCCGATAGCTCATCTAACAGAACTCCCAACTTAACTGTGCTGAGGCTGGAGTAGTCATCGGATGGGTGACCGGATGGGAAGTGGCCTCGATGTTAAATTAACTGATTTGATGGGTCACTGTAAACATTTAATTGCATTGAATGTATATAGTGCTCTATCATATTAGTTGAATTAACCTCGAGGTCCTTGTTTTTTAATTTTTGACATTTTTTGTTTTTTGAACACATGTTGATTGGGTTGAAGAAGGTCTATCTCGTTACTTTTTGATAATTTTTGTTTTTTGAACACATGTTGATTGGCTTGAATGAAGGTCTATCCCGTTACTTTACGACATGTTTCCAAAACATGGACCTCGAGGTTAATTCAACTAATAGGACGGAGCACTATATACATTCTACGCAATCAAATGTTTTCCAAAAAAGTGATATGATTTCTGTGAAACTTATAAGTCATGTATGTCAAATTAACCTCTGTGTACTTGTTCTCAAATTAACCTCCGGGCCTGTTTGCCGCGTATCACACACATCTTGTTAAGTTGAACCGTTTATGTTCTCTTCCCTAATCGAAAACAGTTCATTCGAGTGAACCGTATGCCATATATCACACACACCTTGATCTGGCTGACCATTTCTGTTTCTTTCCCTAATAGCAAACAGTTCATCGGAGCGAACTATATGCCGTACATCGCACACACATTGATGTGGTTGCCCATTTCTGTTGTTCTGTATAATCGCAAACAGTTCGTCTGGATCAACCGTATGCCCAGCATTGCACACGCAAGTAAAATCTGAACCGTGTTTGATGTACCCGCCATCGCAAATGTTTTGCATCTTTTTTTATGGTTTTTTACATCACCATTTGCGATTAATGCATCGCACATAGTTTCGTCAAAGGGTCTTTGATCGTAGTGTCACGTTAGCAGCATCCTGCAGTAGTGAAATGATAAGGAAATGGATTGGCAAAAAGCTCAAGAATCTTCATTTTCCGTTAAGTGATCCAAGATCACATTGAGTCCATAGGAAAGCCAATACTATTCAAAGGGGGTGAGGTGTTGCTTAATGATCTACTTGCTCAAAGTGCTTAGTGATATTGCTCCAAAATCCTCAACAACTTTCTCCATCCAAATATGTCCAAACTCTACATTCCAACTTGGCCCTATTGATATTGCCTATCCGGAGCCACCGAGTTCATCTGGACTTAGCCACTGCCAAACCCTAACAAATCGAATCCACTGATATGGATCTCGGTCTCACCGAGATGGCCTTGCCAACTCTCTGTTGCTTATTGCTTCACATTGGTCTCAACAAGATGATGCAATTGGTACCACCGAGATGAGGTTTGCCTTAGCGATTGCACATTGGTCCCTCCGAGTTGTTCCAATCGGTCCCATCGAGATTCCTAACATTCATATGTTTACAGAGGTCGGTGCCACCGAGTTGGGTCAAAAGCGTGTAATGGTTGGATTTTGTGTGGAGGCTATATTGTAACATCCCCAGATCTTCACCCTGTTGTTAAGCTCATCAAACTTCCATGTCATCATAATCCCCTTCATGAAATTTGCATTAGGAGATAATTCAAGTTCAATTCAAAATGCAAGTCAAATAATTATTTCTTCAAACAGCAAGTCAAAAATGTTCTTAATGCTGCAAATATTTCAGAAGCAATTATAAAAATATAATCAGTACTAAATGAGTTAGTTAGGTAACTCTAACATCAAGAATCAGTACCTAAATAGCACCCCTTTAATCCTTTTCATTTATTAAAAATTCATATGAAATCATAATTTGCCCAATCTAATTTCCTGTGTTAGATAATATTGCACTATAATATCTGGGCCAAGTCACATAGTTTATAAAAGTCATCTAGTGGCCTAGGAATTTGCAAGATAGAAATAAAGCAAAGCAGAAATAGAGAAAAAGGAAGAGGGGCAAATGCCTACTATGCACTTGAGCTGCAAGTGCACATTAGCCAGCCCAGCCCATCTCGCAGCTTATCCCCTTCCTCTCTCCTCATGTCGATGCCGCAGCCACCCTGGTCGCCGATGCCGCACACGTTGTTGACCCGCGGCTCCGAGAGAGGATAAGGGCGACGCCGCGCCACCCCTCCTAACCCTAGCCCACCAGTTCCCCTCTCCCTCTCACTTTCTTCACCACCGCGACAAGCTGAGCCGCCGTCGCCATGGCCGAGCTCGATGTCGTCGCTGTCATCGTCGTCACCGCCTGAGATCGAGCGCGTCCGCTCCGCCTTGCACCTCTGTATCTTATTCGACCACCAGCTCGAGCTCTACGCCACCACAGCTCGCGTATCGAGCTGCTCCCCATTCTCGGTCGCCGGAGCTTCGCCGGCAAATGCCGTCGATCTGCAGCTCCTAAGCTTTCACCGGGCCCCCGTGTGCCCTCCCGGTGAGCCAGCGCCCCCTTCCCCTCTCTCTCCCGTGCATTTCCGCCGCTGTAGCCGTAGCTGCCATCGCCGCTCGACTGTGCCCCCACCGATGAGCTCGCCGCTGTCGAGGTGGTCCCTATCATGACCGTTCGAGTGCGTGGGTGTGCTCTGCGCATCTGTGCGGTCCCATTGCGCTAGCTCTCGTCGTCTGCCGTGCCGTGTAGGCGCCGTTCGCGAGATGGCCATACTCCAGCAAACTTCCCGAGCTCGCCGTCGTCGCTGAAGGGCTTCTCCGGCCACGAGACCGCTGTAGATCGATGCGGATTGGTCTCCGCTTTCGAACGCCGCCTCGCGTGCATCGAACGGTGGCCGGAGCGCAATTTCCCGCTACCTCCCGTATCGCCGCCATCATTTTTGGCTCGCCAGAGCCTGTTCCGGCACCGACGCCAGTGAGGCTGACCTGGCACTGACACGTGGGTCCCTTGTGACACTGGCAGGTGGGCCCTTTGACTCATTGACCACGGTCAACGCTGACTGGGCTGGCCCTGTGTCTATGACATGTGGGTCCCGCCTGTTAAAATGATTTTTATAAATAACTAAATCTATAAATTAATTAATTAGTTAATTAAAACACTAATCACTCACTGACCAGTAGGCCCCACCCTTAATTAATCCTAATTAGTTTAAATAAAACCTAGTTAAACTACTGTGAGGCTGACATGTGGGTCCCACTGGACCCACAGGACAGGTTTGACCTGGTCAGCATCCTGTTGACTGCCGACATCATCATTACGTCACGCTAACGTCACCTTTCACTATTCTGGATAATGTGATTTAAATTGTTTTAATAAAATTCAGAAATGTTTAAAACTTTCGAAAATCATAAAAAACAAATCGTAGTTTGGATCGAAAAACTTTCTACATGAAAGTTGATCAGAACGACGAGACGAATCTGATCGTGTCGTCTGTTTCCATGTCGAGACCCTCTTCAGAGGTGAACCCGCAATTTTTAGCCTGTTTCCGGTAGATGAATAGTGCATATACACTGGTTAACAATTCCAACTTAAATCCTAAAATAACTAAAATGATTTAGACATGTCTTTAGGCAACCCTGCACTACACGTTAGCATAGCATGCTCTGTGTTACATATGTTTGCCGTGTATTTATTTGTTTCCTCCCCCTCTTATCTCTCGGTAGACCCCGACACCGACATCGTCCCCGAGGCCGACGCAGCTCCGGAGACCGACTGCACCGTTGACGACCTTGCCTTTGCCGCCGAGCAACCAGGAAAGCACCCCCCCCTTTTGAACATGCCTATATCACCTATTCTCTTCTCTCTTATGCTTGCATTAGAATTGCTGCTGCTACTGCTTTACCTATTCTGATGCATAGCCTGTTTATTGTAACCTGCTATTGATACCTTACCTGCTTATCTTAAACTGCTTAGTATAGGCTGGTTAGAGACCCAGTGACCCCACTTTGTCCCAAGTTGCCCCACTGGATCATCAGAAGACTCAACAACCAGGCCTCGGCACCGCACATCACCCCCTTAGTTGTACGACACTGTAGCATTACTATCGAGTGCCGAGGGTGATACCTCGTTTAGCACACCTGATGTTAACTCTGTAGAGTAGCTATTCGGTCGTGGTCATCGAGGGTGATTCCTCCTTCACCACTTCCGATAACGACGCCGTCGTGCAACACCTCAAGTGTGAACCTCGAGGGTGATTCCTCCTAAGTTCACCTTGATGACTACATCATGTGGGATCCGTCGAGGGTGATTCCTCAGGTTTTCCCCCTGGTGTTTGGACACACAGTTACTATGACTTTGACCATGAACCATGATAAAGTCGGGTCGGCCCTGAGGGGTACCCGCGCGAGCATAAGATGCGATTGATGTGTAGACGGGTGACTAGAGAGAGTACCCGCGAGATAATTACGAGGCGTGGCTGGGCATTCTTAGCCCTTGCCGCAAGTCCTCAAGACGGGGCGACGGGGTCACATCGATCGTGAGTCTCTGCTCGTTATTGCGTGCTCCTAATTCACTAACTGTTTGGATATTTGATCCAAGTGGGCCTCTGGCCCGATAGCACTAACCATCACGTGGGAACAGTTATGGGCACTCTGCGTCATGGCATCAGCCGAAGCTTACTGGACGTCAGCAAGGATCGGCGCGCGCCGGGTTGGACCGCGTTAAGCACCCTCTATTGTACTGGAGGCTGCTAGGTCTGCTCTCGGCCGTGAATGTAACGTGCAGGAGCGCTCAAGGCGAGGTGCCCAACCCCCTGTGTGCATAGGTTTTGTCCGGCGTGCTGACCTCTCCGTTAAGCCTAGGTAGGGTTGCCGCGTATTGTTTGGCCGAGGCCGGGCATGACACAGTAAAGTGTGTCCGACCGGAGTTAATCGAGCGTGGTGGGTAAGTTGGTGCACCCCTGCAGGGAAGAACTAATCTATGCATAGCCGATCCTCGGTAACGGACGCTCGGAGTTGTATCCCGATCGATACAACTAGAACTGGATACTTGTGATGAGAAATGGATACTAAGGCTCTGGGATCTCTTTCTCACAGGGAGTCGAGAAAGGATCTCTGGCCGAGGTTGATACATAACACTGCTACTTTTATGCTGTACTAATCTACACTCTTCTAATGCTGCAAGACCGCTGAAGATGCTAGTCTTCGATAGGACTAGGCCTTCTCTCTATTCTGGCATTTCTGCAGCCCAATCCACATATACAGCCCTTCTTTGATAATGTTGCATATGTAGCGTAGATCCTTGCTTGTTGAGTACTTCGGATGAGTACTCACGGTTGCTTTGCTTCCTCTTTTTCCCCTTTCCCTTTTTGTTGCAACCAGACGATAGAGCCTCGGAGCCAGCTGCCCCCGCCGACGACTACTACTACCACCCCGAGGGTGGTTACTACTACGAGTTGGCTGACGACCAGGAGTAGGATCGGAGGGTCCCAGGCAGGAGGCCTGCGCCTTTTCGATCGTAGTGTTTTCTTTTGCTCTGCCTTCTTAAAGGCTTATGTGTTTTATCGTTTATATCTGTACTCAGATACCCGATGCTTCCGCTTCCGCTTGTATGCGAGCTTATGTATTCGAGCCCTCGAGGCCCCTGGCTTGTAATATAAAGCTTATATGACTTTATTTATGTTTTAGAGTTGTGTTGTGATATCTTCAAGTAAGTCCTTAGGCTTGATCATGTACATTTGCGTGTATGGTTAGTGCATGATTAAGCCGGGGGCGTCACAGGTTGGTATCAAAGCCAACTGCCTGTAGGAATCCCCCTTTCCAACTCCTTGGCCGAAGTTGAGTCTAGTCGTCCAAAACTGTTTTACTAACTTGGCTGTGTGGTTTACGGGCCCACGACGTCAATTGGGTGGTATTAGGATCTTTTATTCCTCGTCTTTACTCTGGGACTCTGATCTCTCGTCTATTCGGGTTAAATATTTTACTAACTCTAACCCTAGGTTCTCGTAACCGCTTTTTCCCGGAGAGCCCCTTTATTGCAGATGCTCACCTGCTGCACGAGAAGATTCTGAAGATACTCTCCATTGTTTTCCCGAGACCCTCGTGTCCTTAGCCGTTGCATATCCCTACCACTGAAAAATCCCGCTGGATAACTACATACGCCTGTCGTTCATATTTTCATTCCCAGTTGCTCTTGTTATTACAAGATGCCCCAAAATACTCTCCGTTGTCCTGAGAATCCGTTGAGCCTACTCTCTTACAGTTCTTTGCCACATGCTACGGATAATTACTCGCGCTTGCCGAGTATCTGTTCGTCCATAGTTGTTCATGTGTTTCACAAAATACTTCGTAATGCTATCTGATCTCTCGAAAATCCTCTGCAGCCTATTGCTCTTGATTTTCCTTGCCAGCTTGCATTGTGGTTAATTCCATATGCCTAGCAGTATTCATTGACGTCCTTTGTCATTATCATCTTGAGTCCCTCGATTCGAAATGGTTGTGAATACTCGCAATCATCAGTTGTTTCCTACTAATTCATCCTTCTGGCTCATACGTCATTATGTATATGAGCTGGATCTCGGTAAATCAATTCATGATTGATTGGCCATCTAATTCTATTCAACATACTCATCTTTTTATCAGAGCCTCCGCCTCTGATTCCCCGATTTTGGAATCGTAAACCCTTCGCATTTAAGCTTCGGCTTATTCAGATGTTTCCATAAACTGATGCCTTTGCATTCTTTTCTTCTTCTGATTGAGTACTGATACTCACATCAGATCCATTGAGGACCACTGAATCCTTTGTTGGATTATTATCCGGTAGTGTCCTTAACATCCAAAATCTTGTGAGTTTTTCCCTGATACATAATGCCTTTGGTAAATTGTATCCTCTTCTTTTGTCAACCATGCTCTGCTATCAAGCTTGTGTTAATTACTCCTGAAGCTCATGGTATATGTTCCTAAGATCCCCCAATGGGTTGAACCTATGTTCTCCCTAATCCGTGTGAACTCGAAAGTTATGTGAGTCATACTCTTCTGGTACTTCACCAGATAAATCTTCCGCACTACAAATTCTTCGAAAATGAGCAGTAAATGAAAGGTTATGCATTGAAGAAGTGGGAGTCGACCTTGAACCTTTGTGTTCATGCCCGTGGACCCGATGTAGAACTTATCATGGAAGCTGCTCGTAAAAATAATTATTTCCTTGGTACAAGTTCATCTTGTATATATGAATTGATCCTTTGCAATCGTGGTTCCGACCATATTTCCTCCTTGATTCCATTTCCCGGATAAGTTAAAATACTTATCCTCTGCAAATCATTTCCCCCGTCCAACCTCTACTCCGAATTACCTTTTGGTATTACCCCTAGTTCTTGTTACTGGGAAGTTTAATACCCCATCACATCATTCCTAGCCTGATCAGCTATATTTCTATCGTGCCAACTTTTAACTGTGCTACCTGATCCTTATGCCAGGAGCAACTTCCGACGATGAGCTAAGCTTACGTCGATCTTCCTCATTTTATCATTTCACCTCGAACAACAAGCTTGACTTTGAGCTTGTGTCGAATCCGTGGTTCTCATCGCCTTTCACTTCATCCTTCCTTTTTGTCGGCGTTCTGGGAACCGGGGTACCCAGACTTGCCTACCTGTGTCCCACAACATGTCTTCATCAGCGGCCTAGTACGGCCCTTCTCCAGCATCAACAACACAAGACCCTCGTGAGGGGCCAAGCCTCGCGAGGAGGACGACGCCAAGACCTCTCGAGGGAGCGGCTTCCCCAGGCCGGCTCCTCAGGAGCGGGGATTTCCGTGCAAGCCCCACCTCATGAGGTTCAGATGACGCAAGCCATGATGACCAAGGCCAGGCGGGGGCCAGCAGGCGTAGTACAGCAGGTTTCCTCTTGGGTGCTAAGGAAGCAAGCGCAGACGCAGAGTCCCAAGGAATCAACCAAAGGTTTCCATTCCCGTGGTACAAGACCAGGACGGCAGGACGGAGGTCATCGCCGAGCCCACCATGATGTCACGACCAGAAGCTTTGCAGGCGAAGACCACCTTTCATCAGGATAAGATGTACTACTTGTCTCCCTTCAAACTTGGCCGTTGTGGGATCCCTTCCTGCCTTCATTTTGGGGGAAGAGGACCGAGCCCACTATAAATATAGCTAGGCCACCACCATAGAAGGGAGGAACAAGATCATCCTCACCAGCTCACACCAGCACAAGAACACTCCTCCTGAGGTTGTTCTCCCTCTGTACTAGTTCATCCTGAGCCCACCTCGAGGCCAATCCACCACAAAGCAGGAGTAGGGTTTTACACCGCAAGGTGGCCCGAACCTGGGTAAACTGCTGAGTCCCTTTCCTTTCCTGTTCATCGAGCTAGGCGGTGAGATCGACGAGTCGGCAGACTGAGGAGATTGAGTTCTTTGCATGCACCCCAGAGTTCGAACCTTTCTTGGGTCTGTCGAGCCCTGAATCTGACATTTGGCGCGCCAGGTAGGGGTGCATCGGAGCCTCTCTTCCGACGACCGATTCTCCGCCGTTCCACCGTTCCCATGGCCGACGCTCGTCGAGTTCGCGCTGAGCGTCGGGCTGCTCTCGCCGCCCGTGTCGCCCAGACTGCACCTGCGGGAAATGGTGCCCCCCGCCGTTCCCCGTCGCCTACGGCAAATGCAACCACCGGCCCCGCGGTCCACGAGCAGCAGGCTTCGTCGCTGCATCCCTCTGTACGGCACGACGGGTGCACCGCCACCCCGTCGCTGACTCCGGCGGCTGCTTCGTCCTCCCATGCTCGTCGCGGCCCGGCAAACGCGCAGGCCGTGTTGCTCATGGTGCGCGAGCTTCTGCGCTATCGCCTGACCGATGACCTCTATGAAGACTGGCTGGACCGCATCGCCGAGCTCGTCAGCGCTGCCGGAGAGACCCCTGCTCTGTCTCGCTCGCTGCCTCCCCAGCCACCTCTTGCGGGCGACGTGGCCCACGGTGCACCTCCTCCACCTCCCAGGCAAGAAGTCACCCTCGAGCCAAGGCGTGAGGCTCCTCAGCGCGACCCGCCACGAAGGGCGCCGGCGCGCGACGAAGAAAGCTGCCAAGTGGTGCAGCGTCCCCAAGGAGAGGCGCGCACGCTCCCAGCGCCGCCACGTCAAGACCGCGTGCTGCCTGAGGCGGCGGTGCGCAAGCGCCAAGTCCAAGCTCCCCCTCTGCGGTGGGCTCCCGTGGGCGTGGTGGGCTGCCGTGCGTTCACCCCGGAGCTGCGTGGCGTCGTCTGGCAAGGGAAGTTCAAGCCAGACCTGCCTCCACGCTACGACGACACCCCCGACCCTGCAGAGTTCCTCCAGCTCTATGAGCTGAGCATTGAGGCGGCCAACGGCGACGAGAAGGTTATGGCGAACTGGTTTCCCATGGCCCTCAAGGATGGCGCGCGCTCATGGCTCCTGAACCTCCCAGCTGGATCGATCTCCTCATGGGATGAGATGCGGGAGCGCTTCATCGCCAACTTCCAAGGCACTCGAGACCGCGCTCCGGCTGTAGGCGACCTGTAGCGCGTCAACCAACAGCCTGGGGAGACCTTGCACAAGTACATCCAGTGCTTCACCAATGTTCGCCTCAAGATTCCCAAGGTGACGGACGAGGCCATCATTTCTACATTCAGTGATGGCGTCCGGGATGTCAAGATGAAGGAAGAGCTCGCCATGTACGAGGACCTGTGCTCGGCTCTGGAAATGTTTAACATGGCAGCCTGATGCGCGAGGGCCGAGGAAGGTCGCCTCACCCTCCTCGAGCTCCCAGAAGTTGACCCAGAAGACAAGAAGGCCAAGGCCAAGGATGTGAAGTGCAAGGGGCCAGCTGTGCTCGCGGCTGAACCTGAGATGAAGCATGGCTGCGACTACCCGGAGTCCTCCAAGGGCCGTCGTCCGTTCTGCATCTTCCACAACGTGCACAGCCACAACACCAACAACTGCCAAGAGCTCAGGGCCATCTAGGACGGGCGCCTTGGCCGCCGCCCTGAGCGCAATGACCGCGGCTACGGCCGTGGAGGAGGCCGTGGTGGCGGACGCTGGGACAACACCGACCCCCGCCAGGACTGGCGCGACCAGCCCCGTGAGGATCGCTGGCAGGGCCAGCCTTGTGAGGGCCCCTGGAGGGATCAGCCTCATGAGGACCGGCCTCAGGGAAACGCTGGCCTTCCTCTGCTGCTGCCGCCGCCAAGGAGGAATGATGACCCCCACCAAGATGATGGGGCAGGGGGCTTCCAAGAGCCTCGTGCCATGGCTTGCATCCTGGGCGGCGCTCAGGCTCCCGCCTCTCACCGCATCTTCAAGCAGTTCGCTCATGAGGTGAACACGGCCCTCCCCAAGCTCGAGGCGACGCGTCCGCTCAAGTGGTCCAAGTACGCCATCACCTTCGACTCTACTGACCAGCTCAAGTGCGCGGCCACTGCCGGCGCGCTCCCAATGCTCTGCTCGCCTACCATCAGCAACATCCTCATCACCAAGACATTCATCGATGGCGGTGCAGGACTCAATGTCCTCTCCGTCGAGACGTTCGACAGACTCCAGGTGTCGTACGACCAGCTTCAGCCTACCAAGCCCTTCTCAGGAGTGACCGACGGCTCCACCACCCTGATAGGGCAGATCCGCCTCCCTGTCACCTTCGGCAAGCGCGACAACTACCGCACTGAGCTCATCGACTTCGACGTCACCCACATCCGCCTCCCGTACAACGCCATCCTTGGGTATTCAGCCCTGGCCAAGTTCATGGCCGCCACTCACCACAGCATCATCACGGTCGCCTGCGACGAGAAGGATGCGGTGTGCTCCCTCGAGCGCACCTACCAGGCTGCAGCGATCAAGAACCCAGACGATGAGGGCGCTGCCTACCCTCCCGAGGCCGTTCCCAAGAAGAAGAAGCAGCTGCTTCGCCCGGGACCCCAGGAGGATGGGGCGCCCGACGACCGTGCCTCAGGACCTGCGCCCACTAACGGGGCGCCTTCCCCTCTCGCATAGGAAGGCGCGCCCGGCGCCCCTCTTAGGATGGGCTCGGGGGCTCTCCTCTGGAGGGCCTCAAACCTAGCCAGCGTCACGAGGGAGGTGTTCGGGCACCATGTGGAGGCGTGCTTCAACGCGCGTTTCTGCGAGAAGAGCACATGGCGCGAGGCGCCAGGCGCTCAAGAGTTCATCACCAAAGCGATCAAGGATCTTCAGGAGGCGAGGGCCATGCGAGGCGAGTGTCGCCCCGCACCACCAGGCGTAGCTCCCTCCCCTAACGAGGGCAGCGGGCTGCGTGTCTGCATCAACATCCCAGGGCTCAACCGGGCCGCGTCTCAGGAGCTCTACTGGCCGTTCCACATGGGCCGGTGCGAGGGCCCCCCTCACAGCTACGTTCGCATGCCTTTCGGTTTGCTAAACCAGGCTGCCATGCACCAGCGCCACATGCGAAGCGTCCTGGCTGCTCACGAGGCCAGGCACCAGGCGACCCTGTAGGAGGAAGCGCCAGACCCTCGCGAGCCCCACGGGCCCCCGGGGCCTCACGAGGCTCAGGACCTGGACGGCTCGTGAGGAACGACTTCTGCGGCTCGCGTCTTCAGCTACTGCAACACTTCTTCAGCAACGGTACCAGGTGACATTTTTCAGTTTGTTCAGTTGGGGGCGCCCCTCGGGCTGCATTATCCCCAAGCCGTGTGGGTCCGTCCCTATGGCATGTATCGTTCTTTGCATCTATCAGAGCTGGCCTTACCTCTTCATGAGTTGCTTTATGATTATAACCTGTCTGTCCGGTGCTTCGTCACCATGAACGCCGTGCGCCCTTGCGAACCCGCCCACGACTGCCTCATGATTAAGGACTGGCATGGCGTCTGTGCTCGGGTCCGTCCCTGCAGCGTCGCTAAATCCAAGTGGCCGAGCTCGGGCTCACAGGCCAGCTCCCGTGCACGTCATCTCCCATGGTCCTTGGTGCCTTGTTCTCGCATGAGCTAATCGGGAGCGGATAAGTTAGGGCGCGAGACCCGGTGCCTCGCCGCCGTGGGAGCCGCGCGCCGGTTGTCTTGCTTCAGGACCTTCGCATGAGAAGACTGGGCATGGCATCTGTGCTCGGGTCCGTCCCTGCAGCGTCGACAAACCCAACGGCTGAGCTCTGTCTGGCGGGCCGGCCCCGTACACGTCACATCCTGGGGTCGTTGGTGTTTGGCCTTCTCATGCGATATCCTCAGGAGATTCACTCGGCGCAGGCTACCTAACCATCTCGGAGGGCCCTTGCAAGTGTTTTGAACCAAATTCAGGCACAACCCGCCTTGAGGTAGGGCCTCGTGAGTCCCGCGCTGGCTCACGAGTGCCCACATACACCTGCTCTAGTCCTGCCGTGCAAGCCACGTGCCAGGACGGGGCTGTACACGCCCCGGAGTCTCCCCTCAGAGGGGGCTCCCACCCACGAACCAGTGGAAGCCCCATGCTCCGCACTGGCGTACGACACGGTCGAGGAGCGGCTATGCCTGTGCAAGAGCGGAAGCACCATGCTCCGCGCTGGTGAATAAACAACTGAGGGCACCCTAGCGGCTGCAGTAACCTCAGGAGAGCCACCAGGCTTGCCGCTCAGCCTCACCATGCTGCTTTCCCTCAGGAAGGTAGCGCGAGGGGGCTGGGCATGGGGGCTACGCTCAGGCCACGCCTAGCATACGCCACCTCACCAGGTCCCTCGGACCTGGTCTTCTCACGTCCCTCCCGAGCGAAAGCCCGACAAGGAAAGGTATGGAGAGCTGTTCGTATGTCAAGGGGGACCCCTGAGCATCGCGACTCAAGGGCCTCACTGATCACGTAGCCCCTCACCCCTTGGTCTCGTCCTGGTGATCTGGACGACCCGACGGCAGCTGAGGTATGCGCGGGGCCGGGCCCTGCCGACGCAGAACACTAAGGCAAACGGAAAGGAAATCGCGAAATCCTAGCAAATTATTACAAAACATATTGTATCTTAAAAACTTAAAGCGGAAGTTCTCACACCTCCACGAGGCACGGTGAATATTGCGGGGATAAAATAGGAGGAAGTGCCGCCTTCGAACCACCTCTTCAGCCTTGGATGCCACTGTCGCTTGCCCGGAGAGGCCCGTCGTCGACAACGTCGCCACCGTCTTCACCATTGGCTCCGTCCGTCACAGTCATGGGGTCAACACAGAGGAACTTCTGGAGCAGGTCCTCCACCTGCTTCCCCACGGCTTCAGCAGCAGCATCTTGGAATTCAGGGGCCACGGGTTCAAGAAGCGCGCCAAGATCGAAGCTCGGGTCCTGGAGGTGGAGGTGGCTGAAGATGCGCGTCGTGGCCGAGGTGAAAAGCGCGTGAGCTTCCACTTCCACCAGGGGGCCCACCCTGGCAAGGATACCCTCGAGCATCATGGCAAGCTTGGGGAGCAGCCCGGCAAGGCCCTCCTCTGGGCTAGCCAGTAGTCCCTCATACCCTTCCCCGTAAAGGGATTGCAGGGCTGCGTGGGACCTCTGCTCAAGGGAGACGAAGGCGTCACGCCCCACCGCGGCCGCCTTCTCACCCATGGCAAGGAGTTTCTCCTTGGCCTCCAGCCGAGCCTTCTCCTCGGAGATGAACTTGGCGTGGGATGCCTGGACCGCCTCCGTCTCCTCCTTCAGCTTTCCCAGGCGGCTGCGCTCCGCGGCTTGTTCCTGGGCCGCTTGCTCCAGCTCGGTGTCTTGGTTGGCCAGCACAGCTTCCCGGGCCTTGAGATCCTCCTCCCGCTCTCCAAGCTGGCGGGCGCGGGCGGCTTGCTCTTCGCGAAGGGCCTTCAGCTCGGCCTCCACCATGCGGTAGCGCTCCTCGGCAGACGCAGCGTCGGTCAGCGCTGCGTCGCGAGCCGCTGTGGCCTCGCCGGCCTCCTTCCTGCCCTCCGCAACGACAGCCTCAGCCTGGCCCCAGGCCGCCCTGACAGAGGAGTCGGCCTGGAGCCACCCCGAGATCAGCCCCAGACGCCCTGTCACCGCACGCCGGTCGGCACCCTGAAGATCGGTCTGGAGCTGCCCCAGCGCGGTGAAGGCCTCCTCCAAAGCGCTGGGTATGACGGAGGTGTCATGGTCCGCGAGCGTGAGGACTCAAGGAGGAGGCGGCACCGGCGTCGGGACTGGCGCCACTACAGCAGCAAGGGCGACAGGGGGCTCCAGAGCCCTCAAACCCCCAGCAGGCGCGCTGGAGGTAGGCCCCTCTGGAGTCGGCTTGGCTACAGAGGCGGTCCCCTCCTGAGGCTCGGCCACCGAGCCTCTGGAGGCTCACCCCATCACAGGCACATGTGGGGCGGCGTCTTCTGCGCGCTCCGGGGTCGCCGCGGCCACGACGGGTCGCGCGGCCTCGGGGGCTTTGGCCTCTTCCTTCCTCTTCTTCACCACCAACGTCAGCCTGGCCACCAGGAGGAGGAGATCGTGAGCACGACATCGAGGATGGGAAGCAAAAAGCAAGGTAAAATACTTACTCATCGTCAGCAACATATGCACTCCTCTTGATCAAGAGCGCA
The DNA here is from genome assembly GCA_011799875.1 of Thinopyrum elongatum. Lineage (NCBI taxonomy): Eukaryota > Viridiplantae > Streptophyta > Magnoliopsida > Poales > Poaceae > Thinopyrum > Thinopyrum elongatum. The sequence continues at coordinate 437,615,176 of CM022300.1, forward strand.
GTAGCTCCGAGCTTCTTGGGCGCGGGCTTCGCCGCGCTCTCAGTACCGGCCGGGCGCATGGCGGCTGGCTCCGGAATGGAGGCGACAGGCGACAAGGCGGGGGCGTTGCCCTGGGGCGGCGGCATCGCCTCGCCCTCCTTTGGGGCCTCTCGCTTCAGCCTCTGCAGGGGGGTGCCGACGGACCTCATGACAACCCCGGTGGGGCGAGGGGCCCCCTCAACCAAGTGCTCACCGGCATCATCATCGTCGGAGAGATCGCGGAGGAGCTCGCTCTGCCGTGGGGGTGATGTCTCCCCCACCCCCTCCAAGGTCGCCTCCGAGTCCTCCTCCCCCTTCTCCCCGAAGCTCACGCCAGAGGACACCGGCACCGGGGAGTTCGGGAGTTGGGGGAGCTTCGACGGCACGAGCCCCCGCTCATTGAAGACAGGCATGCGGCGGCCACCTCCTCCCCATTGTCGCGGCGGTACAGCGGGAGGAAGGCCTCCGGGAGGCCGCCCGGGTCCTTCTCGAGCAAGGTGCGCAAGGCCTTGCTAAGCGCCTCGTCAGTCAAGTCTTCCGGGCGCAACCGAAGGTCGTCTTCTGTGTCCTTGAGACTCCACAAGGGGCGCGAGTGTGCCTGGAGCGGGGCCAAGCATTGCGTCAGGAACTCCTTGACGAGCATGGCCCCTGTCAGCTTCTCCGCCTCCAGATCCGCCATCATCTTCTCCAGCAATGGCTCCGCTCGGGGGCCAGTGAGCTTCTCGTGAGCCCACCGATCCAGCTTCACCGGCAACGCGGTTGGCAGCTCCAACCGAGCGTGAGAACGCTTGGAGTCCATGAAGATCCACTTGCACCGGAAGTCATCCACCTTCTTCCCGGCCCTTGAGATCGTGTTGCTACCATGGGACACAACGAAGCAGACGCACCCGAAGCACTGGTCCGTGCTACGCATCCGGAGGTAGAAGAAGTGCCTGAGCAGCGCAACGGAGGGCACCACCCCCACGAACGCCTCGCAGTAGAAGGCGAAGATCGACAAGAGGAGGATGGAGTTGGGATGAAGATGAAGGGCGCGGATCTGGTAATGGTTGAGGACAACAAAGAAGAAATTGGAGAAAGGGGGGACGAGCCCAGCAAAGATGTTGTGCAGGAAGAAGGGGTAGAAGGTTTCCCCCAAGGTTTCCTGCTTGGCGGAGCCGACCCGGAGCGCTGTCTCCCTCCCCTCATTGTCATTGCTCGCCGTCAGTGGGAGCACGGCGGCGAGGTGCTTCTCCTCGGTGATGGTGGACACACTAAGGGCCAGCTCGAGCGAGGCCGGACGCGCGGGAGAAGCGGCGGGCTTCGCCTTCTTAGTCGCCATCGGTGGCAAGTTTGGGGAAAGGTCGGTAGATCTGGAGGCGCTCTGAGCAGGGAGAGAAGGAGATCTGAAGCAAGGCGAAGGGAAGGTAATGAAGGCTCAGCGGCAGGCGCCAGCCTTTTTGTCAGCCCAGGACGGTTGCCGAGGCAGCGTGGGGAAGTGGAGACGCCCATGTTCCATCAAGCGCCACGCGTCGACCGGGTCCGCAGGCGGTTAGGGACCGCGGTGCTTCGCCCTTGCCCTTTGGCTTCGCCTTGAAGCCAAGTCCGAGCACGCCTTGGGCCCCGGGGCTACTGTCGGCGTTCTGGGAACCGGGGTACCCAGACTTGCCTGCCTGCGGCCCACAGCGTGGCTTCATCAGCGGCCTGGTACGACCCTTCTCCAGCATCAACAACACAAGACCCTCGCGAGGGGCCAAGCCTCACGAGGTAGACGACGCCAAGACCTCCGGAGGGAGCGGCTTCCACAGGCCGGCTCCTGAGGAGCGGAGATTTCCATGCAAGCTCCACCTCGTGAGGTTCAGATGATGCAAGCCATGATGACCAAGGCCAGGCGGGTGCCAGCAGGCGCAGTACAACAGGTTTCCTCTTGGGTGCTAAGGAAGCAAGCGCAGATGCAGAGTCCCAAGGAATCAGCCAAAGGTTTCCATTCCCGTGCTTCAAGACCAGGACGGCAGGACGGAGGTCATCGCCGAGCCCACCACGATGTCACGACCAGAAGCTTTGCAGGTGAAGACAACCTTTCATCAGGATAAGATGTACTACTTGTCTCCCTTCAAACTTGGCCGTTGTGGGATCCCTTCCCGCCTTCATTTTGGGGGAAGAGGATTGAGGCCACTATGAATATAGCTAGGCCACCACCATAGAAGGGAGGAACAAGATCCTCCTCACCAGCTCACACCAGCACAAGAACACTCCTCCTGAGGTTGTTCTCCCTCTGTACTAGTTCATCCTCAGCCCACCTCGAGGCCAATCCACCACAAAGTAGGAGTAGGGTTTTACACCGCAAGGTGGCCCGAACCTGGGTAAACTGCTGAGTCCCTTTCCTTTCCTGTTCATCGAGCTAGGCGGTGAGATCGATGAGTTGGCAGACTGGGGAGATTGAGTTCTTTGCACACACCCCAGAGTTTGAACCTTTCTTGGGTCTGCGGAGCCCTGAATCTGACACTTGTGCTTGATGTCGTCGCTACTCGATGGCATCTTCATAGAGTCTCTCAACAAAATTTGTCGTGATCACCGTCAACACTTTGGCCTCTTCAGAGATGTCAATTGAACTCATGGCGAGAAATACCATTCTTGCCCCTCGATGATCTGTGTTATCATCGACCACATCCTTGACTTCCTGCAACACTCACCTGATGATGTTTTGCTCATACATTGTGTTACTTGTTATTCTTGAAATTGTTCCTTCGTATCTCTTGTGATCTTCAGATCCAACCTTTTACTTGAAACACCATACCAATGCTACCTCGAAGCATGACTGTGGCTTTCCGAATATCAACAAGAACATTGGAAGCGCAATGCTAAATGCTTCTTGATCTTTTATCCGGACCTCGTTGTACGGGTAATATCATGATTCTTCCCTCGCCCCTTTATCTAAATGCTTTTGATCTTGCTGGCCTATCATGTATATTGTGCTCCGGTTTTCCTTGGGAAGGATATACTTCCAATACTTGAGTGTAAACCCATTTTCCTTTCCATTGGTTTGTTTACTCTGAAAATTTCGTTTCCCTCTCCATTGGTAGGTTTAACCTTTCTTGTGATCTATATGATATAAGCAGAAATAATTCTTTGCCGATGAAAACATCTCGGTCTATAACTCTGTCAGTGAGACCCTGTTACTATTGTTGATGACATTCCGGTAACCCCTGATGGATGAGAACTTTGACTTATTGGTCCGCCTCATTTTAACGAGCAGGAAAATGGTTCTCTTCGTCCCTCGTCCTTGGTACCGATGTTGCCACCGACATAACTGACAGACTATCCTCTGACATACCTAGTTGTCGTGACCGGTAAGATGACACCATCCTCCCTACTCTCGATCGACACTCCCTCACAGTTCCATAGGATCGGAACCTGACTCTCCTGTATATCCTTGATTCCGAAGTATCATATGCTCTTGGTTTTGCGTGTTGTCACGAGCCACCCTCCGGGAGATGATCTATTCCCGATACTCTGAACCCCTTTTCACACTCTGTTCTAGTATCGATCGGATGACCATTCACTTGAAACTTCTTATTGTACCTTCATACTTTACTCTCGATGTTTTCCTAAGTTTCAACTCAAGAGATACTTCTGTCACATTCCCTGAATTGTCCACTAGATAATCGACCCTGCAAAGGTCCGTTCTCCCGAAGTCACTCCTTACTTCCCCACTTAAATCTCGAAACGAGATTTCTTGTAGTGGAGGAGATTTGTTACATCCCCAGATCTTCACCCTGTTGTTAAGCTCATCAAACTTCCATGTCATCATAATCCCCTTCATGAAATTTGCATTAGGAGATAATTCAAGTTCAATTCAAAATTCAAAATGCAAGTTAAATAATTATTTCTTCAAACAGCAAGTCAAAAATGTTCTTAATGCTGCAAATATTTCAGAAGCAATTATAAAAATATAATCAATACTAAATGAGTTAGTTAAGTGACTCTAACATCAAGAATCAGTACCTAAACAGCACCCCTTTAATACTTTTCATTTATTAAAAATTCATATGAAATCATAATTTGCCCAAACTAATTTCCAGTGTTGGATAATATTGCACTGTAATATCTGGGCCAAGTCACATAGTTTATAAAAGTCATCTAGTGGCCTAGGAATTTGCAAGACAGAAATAAAGCAAAGCAGAAATAGAGAAAAAGGAAGAGGGGCAAAGGCCTACTGTGCACTTGAGCCGCAAGTGCACAGTAGCCAGCCCGGCCCATCTCGCAGCTCATCCCCTTCCTCTCTCCTCGTGTCGACGCCGCAGCCACCCTGGTCGCCGATGCCGCAAGCGTCATTGACCCGCGGCTCCGAGAGGGGATAAGGGCGATGCCGCGCCACCCCTCCTAACCCTAGCCCACCAGTTCCCCTCTCCCTCTCGCTTTCTTCCCCACCGTGACAAGCCGAGCCGCCGTCGCCATGGCGAGCTCGATGCCGTCACTGTCGTTGTCATCATCGCCTGAGATCGAGCGCGTCCACTCTGCCTTGCTCCTCTGCATCTTCTCCGACCACCAGCTCGAGCTCTACGCCACCACAGCTCGCGAATCGAGCCGCTCCCCGTTTTTGGTCGCCGGAGCTTCGCCGGCAAATGTCATCGATCTGCAGCTCCTAAGCTTTCACCGGGCCCCCGTGTGCCCTCTCGGTGAGCCAGCGCCCCCTTCCCCTCTCTCTCCCACGCATTTCCACCGCCGTAGCCGTAGCTGCCATCGCCGCCCGACTGTGCCTCCACCGATGAGCTCGCCGCCGTCGAGGTGGTCCTTGTCATGACCGTCCGAGTGCGTGGGTGTGTTCTACGCATCCGTGCGGTCCCATTGCACTAGCTCTTGTCGTCTGCCGTGTCGTGTAACCACCGTTCACGAGATGGCCGTACTCCGACAAACTTCCCGAGCTCGCCGTCGTCGCTGTAGGGCTTCTCCGGCCATGAGACCACCATAGATCGACGTGGATTGGTCTCCGCTTTCGAACGCCGCCTCGCGCGCATCGAATGGTGGCCGGAGCGCGATTTCCGGCCACCTCCCGTATCGCCGCCGTCGTTTTTGGCTCGCCGGAGCCTGTTCCGGCATCGACGCCGGTGAGGCTGACCTGGCATTAACGTGTGGGTCCCCTGTGACACTGGCAGGTGGGCCCTTTGACTCGTTGACCACGGTCAACGCTAACTAGGCTCGCCCTATGTCTATGACATGTGGGTCCCGCCTGTTAAAATGATTTTTATAAATAACTAAATCTGTAAATTAATTAGTTAGTTAATAAAAACACTAATCACTCACTGACCAGTAGGCCCCACCCTTAATTAATCCTAATTAGTTTAAATAAAACCTAGTTAAACTACTGTGAGGCTGACATGTGGGTCCCACTGGACCCACAGGACAGGTTTGACCTGGTCAGCGTCCTGTTGACTGCTGACATCATCATTACATCATGCTGACATCACCTTTCACTGTTCTAGATAATGTGATTTAAATTGTTTTAATAAAATTCAGAAATGTTTAAAACTTTAGAAAATCATAAAAAATAAACCATAGTTCGGATCGAAAAACTTTCTACATGAAAGTTGATTAGAACGACGAGACGAATCTGATCGTGTCGTCTGTTTCCATGTCGGGACCCTCTACGGAGGTGAACCCGCAACTTTTAGCCTGTTTTCGGTAGATGCATAGTGCATATACACCGGTTAACAATTCCAACTTAAATCCTAAAATAACTAAAATGATTTAGACATGTCTTTAGGCAACCCTGCACTACACGTTAGCATAGCATGCTCTGTGTTGCATATGTTTGCCATGTATTTATTTGTTTCCTCCCCCTCTTATCTCTCGGTAGACCCCGACATCGACGTCGTCCCCGAGGCCGATGCAGCTCCGAAGACCGACTGCACCGTTGACGACCTTGCCTTTGCCGCCGAGCAACCAGCAAGCACCCCCCTTTTGAACATGCTTATATCGCCTATTCTCTTCTCTCTTATGCTTGCATTAGAATTGCTGGTTCTACTGCTTTACCTATTCTGATGCACAGCCTGTTTATTGTAACCTGCTATTGATACCTTACCTGCTTATCCTAAACTGCTTAGTATAGGCTGGTTAGATACCCCAGTGACCCCACTTGTCCCAAGTTGCCCCGCTGGATCATCAGAAGACTCAACAACCAGGCCCCGACACCGCACATCACCCCCTTAGTTGTACAACACTGCAGCGTTACTATCGAGTGCCGAGGGTGATACCTCGTTTAGCACTTCTGATGTTAACTCTGTAGAGTAGCTATTCGGTCGTGGTCATCGAGGGTGATTCCTACTTCACCACTTCCGATAACGACGCCGTCGTGCAACACCTCAAGTGTGAACCTCGAGGGTGATTCCTCCTAAGTTCACCTTGACGACTACATCATGTGGGATCCGTCGAGGGTGATTCCTCAGGTTTTCCCCCTGGTGTTTGGACACATAGTTACTATGACTTTGACCATGAACCATGATAAAGTCGGGTCGGCCCTGAGGGGTACCCGCGCGAGCATAAGATGCGATTGATGTGTAGACGGGTGACTAGAGAGAGTACCCGCGAGATAATTATGAGGCGTGGCCGGGCATTCTTAGCCCTTGCCGCAAGTCCTCGAGACGGGGCGACGGGGTCAAATCGATCGTGAGTCTCTGCTCGTTATCGCGCACCCCTAATTCACTAACGGTTTGGATATTTGATCCGAGTGGGCCTCTGGCCTGATAGCACTAACCATCACGTGAGAATAGTTATGGGCACTCTGCGTCGTGGCATTAGCCGAAGTTTACTGGATGTCAGCAAGGAGCGGCACACGCTGGGTTGGACCACGTTAAGCACCCTCCGTTTTACTGGAGGCTGGATGTCAGCAAGGAGCGGCACATGCAGGAGCGCTCAGGGCGAGGGGCCCAGCCCCCTGGGCGCATAGGTTTAGTCCGGCGTGCTAACCCCTCCGTTAAGCCTAGGTAGGGTTGCGGCGTATCGTTTGGCCGAGGCCGGGCATGACCCAGTAAAGTGTGTCCGGCCGGAGTTAATCGAGCGTGGTGGGTAAGTTGGTGCACCCTTGCAGGGAAGAACTAATCTATGCATAGCCGATCCTCGGTAACGGACGCTCGGAGTTGTATCCCGATCGATATAACTAGAACGGGATACTTGTGATGAGAAATGGATACTAGGGCTCTGGGATCTCTTTCTCGCAGGGAGTCGAGAAAGGATCTCTGACCGAGGATGATACATAACACTGCTACTTTTATGATGTACTAATCTACACTCTTCTAATGCTGCAAGACCGCTGAAGATGCTAGTCTTCGATAGGACTAGGCCTTCTCTCTATTCTGGCATTTCTGCAGCCCAATCCACATATACAGCCCTTCTTTGATAATGTTGCATATGTAGCGTAGATCCTTGCTTGTTGAGTACTTCGGATGAGTACTCACGGTTGCTTTGCTTCCTCTTTTTCCCCTTTCCCTTTTTGTTGCAACCAGACGACGGAGCCCCGGAGCCAGCTGCCCCCGCCGACGACTACTACTACCACCCCGAGGGTGGTTACTACTACGAGTTGGCTGACGACCAGGAGTAGGTTCGGAGGGTCCCAGGCAGGAGGCCTGCGCCTTTTCGATCGTAGTGTTTTCTTTTGCTCTGCCTTCTTAAAGGCTTATCTATTTTATCTTTTATATCTGTACTCAGATACCTGATGCTTCCGCTTCCGCTTGTATACGAGCTTATGTATTCGAGCCCTCGAGGCCCCTGGCTTGTAATATAAAGCTTATATGACTTTATTTATGTTTTAGAGTTGTGTTGTGATATCTTCAAGTGAGTCCTTAGGCTTGATCATGTGCATTTGCGTGTATGGTTAGTGCATGATTAAGCCGGGGGCGTCACATATATATAACCCTCCACCCTCCTCTTACTATGTAAGAGAGCCATCAGAACGTGCCTACACTTCCACTACTCATTTTCTGAGAGAGAACCACCTACTCATGTGTTGAGATCAAGAGATTCCATTCCTACCATTTGAACCTTGATTTCTAGCCTTCCCCAAGTTGCTTTCCACTCAAATCCTTCTTCCACCATAGCCAAATATGTGAGACAGAGAGTTGAGTGTTGGGGAGACTATCATTTGAAGCACAAGAGCAAGGAGTTCATCATCAACACACCGTCTATTACCTTTTGGAGAGTGGTGTCTCCTAGATTGGTTAGGTGTCGCTTGGGAGCCTCCGTCATGATGTGGAGTTGAACCAAGAAGTTTGTAAGGGTGAGGAGATCGCCAACTTCGTGAAGATCTACCCGAGTGAGGCAAGTCCTTCGCGGACGATGGCCATGGTGGGACAGACAAGGTTGCTTCTTCGTGGACCCTTCGTGGGTGGAGCCCTCCATGGACTCGCGCAGCGTTACCCTTCATGGGTTGAAGTCTCCATCAATGTGGACGTACGATAGAACCACCTATCGAAACCACGCCAAAAATCTTTGTGTCCATATTGCATTTTCCTTCTCCAAACCCTTCCCTTTTACCTTAATGTGCAATGCTTTACTTTCCGCTGCTATACTCTTAGAATTGCATGTGTAGGTTGATTGCTTGACTTGTCATAATTGCTAAAATTTTCCCATAATTAAAATTTGGAAAAGTCTAGGTTTTATTTGTCAAGTAGTCTAACCACCCCCACTCTAGACATACTTTCGATCCTACAAGTGGTATCAGAGCTTTCGTCTCCGTAAGCCTTGGTTTCCATAGCTTTGGTTACCATAGCCTTGGTTTCACAACCTAGTAGAATATGGCGTCTAGTGAGGGTAATTATCACCGTAGAGGTCTGAAATGCCCATTTTGCATCATGTTTTCCTACTGTTATTTATAATGTTTTTATGCATAATAATGCTTTTTGTAGTACTTCTAATGCCTTTTCTCTCATAATTTGCAAGGTTCACACAAAGAGGGAGAATTCCGGCAGCTGGAAATCTGGACCTGAAAAGGCTACGTCAGGCTACCTATTCTGCACAACTCCAAATGAGCTGAAACTTCACGGGGAATTTTATGGAATAAATAAGAAATACTGGAGCAAATAACTACCGGAGTGGGGCACCTGGTGAGCACAAGACACCAGGGTGCGCCAGGCCCCCCAGGCGCGCCCTGGTGGGTTGTGCTCAGCCCAGCCCACCTTCGGTACCCATCTTCTGGTATATAAGTCATTTTAACCTAGAAAAAATAAGGAGAGGACTTTCGGGATGAAGCGCCGCCGTCTCGAGGCAGAACTTGGGCAGGAGCACTTTTTCCCTCCGACGGAGCGATTCCGCCGGGGGAACTTCCCTTCCAGAGGGGGAAATCATCGTCATCATCATCACCAACAACTCTCCCATCTTGGGGAGGGCAATCTCCATCAACATCTTCAACAGCACCATCTCCTCTCAAACCGTAGTTCATCTCCCGTGTTCAATCTGTGTACCGGAACTATAGATTGGTACTTGTGGGTGACTAGTAGTGTTGATTGCTTCTCGTAGTTGATCACTATATGGTTTATTTGGTGGAAGATTATATGTTCAGATCCATTATGCTATTTAATACCCCTTTGATCTTGAGCATGATTATTATTTGTGAGTAGTTACTTTTGTTCTTGAGGTCACGGGAGAAATCATGTTGCAAGTAGTCATGTGAACTTGATATGTGTTCGATATTTTGATGATATGTATGTTGTGATTCCCTTAGTGGTGTCATGTGAACATCGACTACATGACACTTCACCATATTTGGGCCTAAGGGAATGCATTGTGGAGTAGTTATTAGATGATGGGTTGCGAGAGTGACAGAAGCTTAAACCCTAGTTTATGCGCTATTCCGTAAGGGACCAATTGGATCCAAAAGTTTAATGCTATGGTTAGAATTTATTCTTAATACTTTTCTCATAGTTGCGGATGCTTGCGAGGGGTTTAATCATAATTAGGAGGTTTGTTCAAGTAAGAACAGCACCTAAGCACCGATCCACCCACATATCAAATTATCAAAGTAGTGAACACAAATCAAACCAACATGATGAAATTGACTAGATGAAATTCCCGTGTATCCTCAAGAACACTTTGCTTATCATAAGAGACCGTTTTGGCCTGTCCTTTACCTCAAAAGGATTGGGCTACCTTGCTGCACTTTTGTTACCATTACCGTTACTTGCTCGTTACAAATTATCTTGCTACAAAACTATCTGTTACTTATAATTTCGGTGCTTGCAGACATTACCTTGTTGAAAACCGCTTGCCATTTCCTTCTGCTCCTCGTTGGGTTCGACACTCTTACTTATCGAAAGGACTACGATTGATCCCCTATACTTGTGGGTCATAAAGGCTCTTTTCTGGTGCCATTTCCGGGGAGTGAAGCGCTCTTGGTAAGTGGAAATCGGTAAGGAAAAATTATTACTACGTGCTAAAATTTATTGTCACTTGTTACTATGGAAAACAATTCTTTGAGGGGTTTGTTCGGGGTATCTTCACCTCGGTCGGAACCACAATTAGATGCCCCTCAACCTACTACACCTACTGAAAATATTGGATATGAAATTCCTTCCGGTATGATAGAACAACTGCTGGCTAATCCTTATGCAGGAGATGGAATCGAACATCCTGATATGCACTTGATATATGTGGATGAAATTTGTGGATTGTTTAAGCTTACAGGTTTACCCGGAGATGAACCTAAGAAGAAGGTTTTCCATTTATCTTTAAAGGTAAAGGCATTGACATGGTATAGGCTATGCGATGATATTGGATCTTGGAATTGGAACCGATTGAAATTGGAGTTCCATAAAAAAAATTATCCTATGCATCTAGTTCATCGTGATCGGAATTATATATATAATTTTTGGCCTCGTGAAGGAGAAAGTATCGATCTAGCTTGGGGGAGGCTTAAGTCAATTTTATATTCATGCCCCAATCATGAGCTCTCAAGAGAAATTATTATCCAGAACTTTTATGCTCGGCTTTCTCATAATGATCAATCCATGCTCGATACTTCTTGTACTGGTTCCTTTATGAAGAAGACCATTGAATTCCGGTGGGATCTTTTAGAAAGAATTAAACGAAACTCTGGAGATTGGGAACTCGATGAAGGTAAAGAGTCAGGTATTAAGCTTAAGTTTGATTGTGTTAAATCTTTTATGAATACGATGCTTTTCAAAAGTTTAGCACTAAATATGGACTTGACTCTGAGATAGTAGCCTCCTTTTGTGAATCTTTTGCTACTCATGTTGATCTTCCTAAGGATAAGTGGTTTAAATATCACCCACCTATTAAAGGAGAAATTAAAGAACCAGTAATAGCTAAAAAAGAAACTATCATCTACAATGTTGATCCAGTTGTTCCTACTACTTATATTGAAAAACCACCTTTCCCTGTTAGGATAAAGGAACATGCTAAAGTTTTCAACTGTGGTCAATAAAAGTTATATTAGAACACCTAAACCAACCGAACAAATCAAGGAAGAACCTAGTGTTGCTATGGTTAAGGATCTCCTGGTCGATAATATAGATGGGCATGTTATTTACTTCTGTGATGAAGCTGCTAGAATTGCCAAACCCGATGAAAAAGATAAACATAGACCTGTTGTCTCAGTTAAAATAGGAGATCACTTTTATCATGGTTTATGTGACATAGGTGCTAGCGTGAGTGCTATTCCTTTTACCTTATATCAATAAATCATGAATGACATAGCACCCGTTGAAATAGAAGACATAGATGTTACTATTAAACTTGCTAATAGAGACACCATCACAGCTCTTGGGATTGTTAGAGATGTTGAAGTCTTGTGTGGGAAAATAAAATACCCTACTGATTTTCTTGTTCTTGGTTCCCCACAAGATGACTTTTGTCTCATTATCTTTGGTAGACCTTTCTTGAACACCGTTAATGCTAAAATAGATTGTGAGAAACAAACTATCGGTGTTAGGTTTGGTGATGAGTCTCATGAGTTTAATTTTTCCAAGTTAAGTAGAAAACCTCATAAAAAGAATTGCCTAGTAAGGATGAAATTATTGGTCTTGCTTCTATTGTTGTACCCCCTACTGATCCTTTAGAACAATATCTGCTAGACCATGAAAATGATTTACATATGCATGAAAGAAATGAAATAGATAAGATTTTCTTTGAACAACGTCCTCTGCTTAAGCACAATTTGCCTATTGAAACTCTAGGAGGTCCTCCTCCACCCAAAGGTGATCCTGTGTTTGAATTAAAACAATTGCCAGACACTTTGAAATATGCTTATCTTGATGAGAAGAAGATATATCATGTTATTATTAGTGCTAACCTTTCAGAACATGAAGAAGAAAGATTATTGAAAGTTCTAAGGAAGCACCGAGCTGCTATTGGATATACTCTTGATGATCTTAAGGGCATTAGTCCCACTGTATGTCAGCACAAGATTAATATGGAACCTGATGCTAAACCCGTTGTTGATCACCAACGTCGGTTAAATCCGAAGATGAAAGAAGTTGTAAGAACGGAAATATTAAAACTTCTGGAAGCAGATATAATCTATCCTATAGCTGATAGTAGATGGGTAAGTCCCGTTCATTGTGTCCCTAAGAAAGGAGGTATTACTGTTGTTCCTAATGATACGAATGAACTTATTCCACAAAGAATTGTTACAAGCTATAAAATGATAATTGATTTTAGAAAATTAAACAAAGCAACTAGAAAAGATCATTACCCTCTTCCTTTTATTGATCAAATGCTAGAAAGATTATCTAAGCACACACATTTTTGCTTCCTGGACGGATATTCTGGTTTTTCACAAATACCTGTTTCTCAACCTGATCAAGAAAAGACCACTTTTACTTGTCCTTTTGGAACTTATGCTTATAGACGTATGCCTTTTGGTTTATGCAATGCACCTGATGCCTTTCAAAGATGTATGACTGCTATATTCTCTAACTTTTGTGAAAAGATTGTTGAGGTTTTCATGGATGACTTTTCTGTTTATGGGAAGTCTTTTGATGATTGTTTAAGCAATCTTGATCGAGTTTTGCAGAGATGTGAGCAAACAAATCTTGTCTTGAATTGGGAGAAGTGCCACTTTATGGTTAACGAAGGTATTGTTTTGGGCCATAAAATTTCTGAAAGAGGCATTGAGGTGGACAAAGCTAAGGTTGATGCAATCGAGAAAATGCCATGTCCTAAAGATATCAAAGGTATTCGTAGTTTCCTTGGTCATGCTAGTTTATATAGGAGATTTATCAAAGACTTTTCTTAAATTTCTAGGCCCCTTACAAATCTTTTGCAAAAGGATATTCCCTTTGTTTTTTATGATGATTGTTTGGAAGCCTTCGAGACACTCAAGAAAGCCTTAATTACTGCACCTATTGTTCAACCACCTGATTGGAACTTGCCTTTTGAAATTATGTGTGATGCTAGTGATTATGCTATTGGTGCTACTCTAGGACAAAGAGTTGATAAGAAAATAAATGTTATTCATTATGCTAGTAAAACTCTAGACAGACAACAAAATTATGCTACTACTGAAAAAGAATTTTTAGCAGTTGTGTTTGCTTTTGATAAATTTAGATCATATATTGTAGATTCTAAAGTAATTGTTCACACCGATCATGCTGCTATAAAATATCTTATGGAAAAGAAAGATGCTAAACCTAGACTCATTAGGTGGGTTCTCTTGCTACAAGAATTTGATTTACATATCACTGATAGAGAGGGAGCTGAGAACCCAGTGGCTGATAACTTGTCTAGTCTTGAAAATATTCTTGATGACCCACAACCTATTAATGATAGCTTTCCTGATGAGCAGTTAGCTGCAATAAATGTTTCTCATAACACTCCTTGGTATGCTGATTATGCTAATTACATTGTTGCTTAATATTTACCACCTAGTTTCACTTATCAACAAAAGAAAAAATTCTTCTATGATTTAAGACATTACTTTTGGGATGACCCACATCTTTATAAAGAAGGAGTAGATGGTATTATTAGACGTTGTGTACCTGAGCATGAATAGGGACAAATCCTACGGAAATGTCACTCCGAAGCTTATGGAGGACATCATGCGGGAGACAGAACTGCTCACAAGGTATTGCAATCTGGTTTTTATTGGCCTACTCTCTTCAAGGATGCCCGTAAGTTTGTTTTATCTTGTGATGAATGTCAAAGAATAGGTAATATCGGTAAGCGTCAAGAAATGCCTATGAATTATTCTCTTGCTGTTGAACCATTTGATGTTTGGGGATTTGATTACATGGGACCTTTTCCTTCCTCTAATGGGTATACTCATATTTTGATTGCTATCGATTATGTTACTAAGTGGGTAGAAGCTATTCCAACTAGTAGTGCTGATCACAACACCTCTATTAAAATGCTTAAGGAAGTCATTTTCCCAAGGTTTGGAGTCCATAGATATTTAATGACTGATGTTGGTTCACACTTTATTCATGGTACTTTCCGTAAAATGCTTGCCAAGTATGATGTTAACCATAGAATTGCATCACCCTATCACCCTTAGTCTAGTGGTCAAGTTGAACTTAGCAATAGAGAAATAAAATTAATTTTACAAAAGACTGCCAATAGGTCTCGAAAAAATTGGTCTAAGAAATTAGATGATGCACTTTGGGCTTATAGAACAGCATATAAAAATCCTATGGGTATGTCTCCTTATAAAATGGTTTATGGAAAAGCTTGTCATTTGCCTCTTGAGTTAGAACATAAAGCATATTGGGGAATTAAAGAACTCAACTATGATTTCAAACTTGCTGGTGAGAAGAGGTTATTTGATATTAGCTCATTAGATGAATGGAGAACCCAAGCCTTTGAAAATGCCAAGTTATTTAAAGAAAAAGTTAAAAGATGGCATGATAAAAGAATCCAAAAGCGTGAGTTCAAGGTTGGAGAATTTGTTCTTTTGTACAACTCTCATTTCAGATTCTTTGCAGGAAAACTCCTCTCCAAATGGGAAGGACCCTATGTTATCGAGGAGGTTTATCGATCTGGAGCTATCAAAATAAATAATGCCGAAGGTACTAACCCGAAGGTTGTCAATGGGCAAAGAATAAAACTTTATATCTCAGGTACGCCCATTAATGTTGAAAGCAATGTTATCCAAACTATGACATCGGAAGAACACATAAAAGAAACCTTCCGGAACCCTCCAGAATCGTGAAAAGAGGAGGTACGTGATACGGTAAGTAAACGGACTCCGAAAAATCTACAAAAATATTTTCTGTCCGTTTTAGAATATAACCAAAATTAGGAAAAATAATAAACAACCAGGAAGGCAGCCCTAGTGGGCACAAGACACCAGGGCGCGCCTGGCATGCCGGGCGCGCCCAGGTGGGTTGTGCCCACCTCGGGTACCTTTCGGACTCCGCTTTTCTTCCGTTTGCTTGTTTCCCAAGATAAAAAATCTTTATATACCCCCTGAACCTATTGACCTCCATATCGCAGAGAAATCTCCTGTTTTCTTTTCTTGTTGTTTTCGGTCAGATCTGTTGAGCCAGGCATCATGTCTTCTTCCTCCTCCAACAACGTGAAAGAGGATGCTTGGTTGATGAAGATCGACCTAAAGAGAGAAGAGCCCGTAGAAGCCGTCAAGCGGGACAAGAATAAGGAGGCCACCGGAGATCAAGCGCCGGTGGTTGAGCAGGCCTGGCCTACCAAAGAAGAAGAAGAAGATATCCTTAAGCCTTAGTATGATCATCTCACCCCCACCGAGATCGAAGCCTTTCGGATCATCGAAATGGTTCGTGTACAAAATAAATATCTCACTCGTGCAAATATTCTCTTGCAAGAGCACATCATCGCCCTTCGAAGCGTCATCCATAGATTGGATAACCTCTTGATCATGAAGGACAAGATCGCTACCACTTCATCACCACCACCTCCTTCTTCATCACCAAAAGAAAATTGAGTATCGGGTATGGGCACTCCCCTTGGCTTACGCCAAGCTTGGGGGAGGTGCCCCGGTATCGTATCACCTCCACTATCTTTTGCCTTTACTTTTCTTAGTTCGATCCATAATTATCTTTTGCTTTAGATGAATAAAAGTTTAGTTCGATCCTTTCTTCTTGAGAGTTTGCTTAGTGATCTATCCTTGTAATCGTGTGCGAGATATATAATAAAGTTTAGTTTGAGTTTTACTTTCTTTACTTTCATGTTTCAATAAAAAGAAAGGAAATAAATGAAAAAGATCATATGCTAATCTTATGGTTAGTAATGACACCACATAAGGAAAAGTATAAGTAGAAAATTTTATTGGAGAATGACAAACATAACATTGGTCAATGATGTAATTCATGAAAGAATTAATAAGGGAAGAGAAGATTCACATGCAAATATACTATCTTAGAAATCTTTTGTGATTGTGAGCCCCCATCAAAATATTATATGCCAAAATTGTTGACGTTGGACAAGGAAGACAACGTAATGATTTATGTTTGTTCATATTCACATAGAAGTTATATTGTCATAGATCCTTCAACATGTAGTGCTTGCCCCCTATCTTTGCTAGCCAAAAATTCCGCACCAAGTAGAGATACTACTTGTGCATCCAAAAACCCTTAAACCCAAATCTTGTTTTGAGAGTCCACCATACCTACCTATGGATTGAGTAAGATCCTTCAAGTAAGTTGTCATCGGTGCAATAAGGCAATAAAAAATGCTTCTAAAAGTGTTAGATTATTTAGTGTAAGAGAAAATTGAGCGTTGTACGAACTTGTGATGGCGAAGAATAAAAGTGACATACTGCATAATAAAGGTTGCTATCCAAAGGGGCAATATAACGTGACATTCTTTTGAACTAACGGATTGAGCATACAAACAAAAAGTGCATGGCAACCTCTGCTTCCCTCTGCGAAGGGCCTATCTTTTACTTTTATGTATTTACTTTCATGCAAGAGTCAAAGTTTTATCTCTATTCCTTTTTATTTTCTCTTTTGGCAAGCATCATGTGGTGAGGAAAGATCTAGGCACATATATCCAGTTGAATATGGGTAGCATGAGTTATTATTGTTGACATCACCTTCGAGGTGAGTATGTTGGGAGGTGAAACTATAAGCCCCTATCTTTCTCTGTGTCCGGTTGAAACGTTTTGCTCATGTGTATGCGGTGAGTGTTAGCAATCATAGAAGACTATATGATGGTTGAGTATGTGGACTTGCCTAAAGGCTCCGATACGTGACCCTTCCTGAAAAGATGATGAATTGTAGTTGCAAAGTTGACTGAGAACATAGTTTGTTGGTTTCCAATAGAGTTTATGCTTTATACTTCGATGTTGTGATGAATTGTTACTTATTCATGAGAAGTCTATGATAAAAGTTCTATGATAAAAGTTTTTATGTTAAAGTTTGTTGCTGTTATAATAATTTACATGATGCTTCTATGTCCGTATTTTTGTTTTTATCGACACCTCTCTCTCTAAGCATGTGGACATGTTTTTCGATTTCGGTTTTCGCTTGAGGACAAGCGAGGTCTAAGCTTGGGGGAGTTGATACGCCCATTTTGCATCATGTTTTCCTACTATTATTTATAATGTTTTTATGCATAATAATGCTTTTTGGAGTACTTCTAATGCCTTTTCTCTCATAATTTGCAAAGTTCACACAAAGAGGGAGAATTCCGGCAGCTGGAAATTTGGACCTGAAAAGGCTACGTTAGGCTACCTATTCTGCACAACTCCAAATGAGCTGAAACTTCACGGAGAATTTTTATGGAATAAATAAGAAATACTGGAGCAAATAACTACCGGAGGGGGGCCACCTGGTGAGCACAAGACACCAGGGCGCGCCAGGCCCCCCAGGCGCGCCCTGGTGGGTTGTGCTCAGCCCAGCCCACCTTCGGTGCCCATCTTCTGGTATAAAAGTCATTTTGACCTATAAAAAATAAGGAGAGGACTTTCGGGACGAAGCGCCGCCGTCTCGAGGCGGAACTTGGGCAAGAGCACTTTTGCCCTCCGACGGAGCGATTCCGCCGAGGGAACTTCCTTCCCGGAGGGGGAAATCATCGTCATCATCATCACCAACAACTCTCCCATCTTGGGGAGGGCAATCTCCATCAACATCTTCAACAGCACCATCTCCTCTCAAACCGTAGTTCATCTCCCGTGTTCAATCTGTGTACCGGAACTATAGATTGGTACTTGTGGGTTACTAGTAGTGTTGATTGCTTCTCGTAGTTGATCAGTATGTGGTTTATTTGGTGGAAGATTATATGTTCCGATGCATTATGCTATTTAATACCCCTCTGATCTTGAGCATGATTATTATTCGTGAGTAGTTACTTTTGTTCTTGAGGTCACGGGAGAAATCATGTTGCAAGTAGTCATGTGATCTTGATATGTGTTCGATATTTTGATGATATGTATGTTGTGATTCCCTTAGTGGTGTCATGTGAACGTCGACTACATGACACTTCACCATATTTGGGCCTAAGGGAATGCATTGTGGAGTAGTTATTAGGTGATGGGTTGCGAGAGTGACAGAAGCTTAAACCCTAGTTTATGCGCTATTCCGTAAGGGACCGATTGGATCCAAAAGTTTAATGCTATGGTTAGAATTTATTCTTAATATTTTTCTCATAGTTGCGGATGCTTGCGAGGGGGTTAATCATAAGTAGGAGGTTTGTTCAAGTAAGAACAGCACCTAAGCACCGATCCACCCACATATCAAATTATCAAAGTAGTGAATACAAATCAAACCAACATGATGAAAGTGACTAGATAAAATTCCCGTGTACCCTCAAGAACACTTTGCTTATCATAAGAGACCGTTTTGGCCTGTCCTTTGCCTCAAAAGGATTGGGCTACCTTGCTGCACTTTTGTTACCATTACCGTTACTTGCTCGTTACAAATTATCTTGCTACAAAACTATCTGTTACTTATAATTTCAGTGCTTGCAGACATTACCTTGCTGAAAACCGCTTGTCATTTCCTTCTGCTCCTCGTTGGGTTCGACACTCTTACTTATCGAAAGGACTACGATTGATCCCCTATACTTGTGGGTCATCAAGGTCCTTATTTTGATGGTACAAAATTTGCTAGTTGGAAGCATAAGATGAAAATGCATATTCTTGGTCATAACCCCGCCGTTTGGGCTGTTGTTCGTATTGGCTTGCAAGGTGAATTCTTTGAGGATGGTAGAGAATCGGATCGTGAAGCGAACGCGGAAGAATTGAAGATTTTGCAATACAATGCTCAAGCTTGTGATATTCTCTTCAATGGATTATGCCCCGAAGAATTCAACAAAATCAGCCGCCTTGAGAATGCAAAGGAAATTTGGGACACTTTGAGTGATATGCATGAAGGTACTGAGTCCATCAAGGAATCCAAGTTGGATGTGCTTCAAAGTCAACTTGACAAGTTCAAGATGAAGGATGGTGAAGGAGTCGCCAAAATGTACTCTAGGCTTGCTCTCATCACAAATGAGATTGCCGGCTTAGGAAGTGAAGATATGACCGACAAGTTCATCATCAAGAAGATCCTTAGAGCCTTGGATGGAAAATATGATACCGTTTGCACACTGATCCAAATGATGCCCAATTAAAAAGATCTCAAGCCCACGGAAGTCATTGGTAGAATTGTTGCTCATGAGATGTCACTCAAGGATAAGGAAGAGCTCCACAACAAGTAAAGTGGTGCATACAAAGCTTCAAGTGATGCTCCCACAACATCAAGTGACGAGTTAGTCTCCAATGAGGAAATAAGTCTAATGGTGAAGAACTTTAACAAATTCTACAAGAGTATAAGCAAAGATAGAAGCTCCAAGTCAAGGTCCTACAATGAGAAAAGATCTTCTAGTCGTGATCGTAATTGCTATAATTGTGGAAGACCTAGACACTACTCCAATGAGTGGACGACACCCTACAAGAAAAGAGAAGACTCACCAAAAAGTAGAAGTAGAAGAGATGAATCACCTCAAAGAGAGAGAAGGAGTAGAGATATTCTTCTTCTAGTAGTAACAATAACCATGCTAAATCCAATGTTGTTGCTTCTAGTAATTATCTTGATTCCACTAATGATTCTCTTAGCCAAGTTACACTTGATCAATAAAATAGTTTATTGAAGGGAATTCTAGAGAAAGGTGTTTACAAGAGCCTTGCCGGGAGTGAATAATTTGAGGAAATTGTATGCAAGCAAGGAAGGCACCGGAAGAATCAAGGTGTTGGTTTTGAACGAAAGTTCAATGCCAATGGAGTTGAATGGGAAGAAGATCAATACCCCAAGATGAAGTTTGTTCCACAACAAGAGAAGTATGACCCCACTTCTTTTGAGGGAACACAAGCTCAAGATGATCTAACACCACAAGACCACAAGCTAAAAGGAAAGGACAAGCTTCAAGAAGAGATTGACTCATTTGAAGAAGCACCTAAAGCCATGGTCAAGTGGGTCCCCAAGACTTCTTCAAGCTCTACTTCATCAAGTTTGACTACAACTCCAAGGATTCCCATCAAGTTGTTGTGGATCCTAAATAAGAAGAACTAGAATTTTCTTAAGGGTGACTCCGCCAGCATACTTCACTCATATTCATTTTGGGCAAGGACTCGCGCAATCAACTTTCACATCTTGCACTTGTTCATGGAGTCACAAACCCTCTTGTTGGTAAGACAAGGGACAAGGTATTGAAAGTGCAAAACTCCAAAGGATTGCTCCGAACTCATGATATACTACATCAACATTGAGCATCCACATCTTCACTATCTACATGAAGTCATCATCAACAAAACCCAAGGTTAGTTCATCCCTCCTTGGGGGCATATCACATCTAGGGGGAGCTTTGCTCTAAAAATTTGAGCTAAAGCAACTCTAATGGTGTGAAAACATTAATGCTTTATGTAAAAGTGGTTACCACACTTATGCTTAAACGATGAGTATGACCTATGATCAAATGTTCTCATTTGACTCCTAAGTCAATATACTCATATATAGATGACCTAGTCATCGAAAATTGCTTGATAGATGCTAGAATTGGTTGTGCATGTTTGACACATATTTCATTTGCTATTTTATTGTGTGAGCATGTTGGTTTGCATGTTTTCTTCATTCGAGGACATCCATTTGTTGTTTTGATTGTCTTGGTTTTTCTGGCCAAGTGGATGTACAAGAATGCCTAAGCACCTTCTCTAGCTATCTATGCTTTCTTGCCTCAAATTCTATTCATGCTACATCACAAAAATTGAACAATTCATTTTCAGACCCTCCGGGCGAGGTTGTCGGCATTCTGGGAACCAGGGTACCCAGACTTTCTTGCCTGCGGCCCATGGCGTGGCTTCATCAACGGCCTGGTACGGCCCACCTACGAAAGCCATCAAGACAAGACCCTCGCGAGGGGCCACGCCTCGTGAGGCAGACGACGCCAAGACCTCCTGAGGGAGCGGCCTTCCCAGGCTGCCTCCTGAGGAGCGGAGATTCCTATGCAGGTGCCCAACCTCCTGAGGTTGTGATGACGCAAGCCGTGACGACCAAGGCCAGGTGGGCGCCAGCGGGCGCAGAGAAGACAGTTTCCCCTTTGGTGCTAAGGAGGCACGCGCAGGTGTGGGTTCCCGAGGAATCAGGCAAAGGTTTCCATTCCGGTGCAACGAGACCAAGACCGCTAGGATGACAGGATGAATGTCATCGCCGAGCCCACCACGGCGTCACGACCAGAACCTTTGCAGGCGAAGACCACCTTTCATCAGTATAAGATGTACTACTTGTCCCCTTTCGAATTGGCCGTTGTGGAATCCCTTCTCACCTATGTTTTGGGGCAAGAGGACCAAGGCCACTATATATATATGTTAGCCACCACGATGGAGAGCTCTCGATTCACTCTCACCCGAGAGCAGACCTCGCGAGGTTGTTCATCCCTTGTAGTTGTTCATCCTCAGCCCCTCGTGAGGCAAATCCACCACAAAGCAGGAGTAGGGTCTTACACCACAAGGTGGCCCGAACCTGGGTAAACTGCCGTGTTCATCTTCTTCCTCGTTCATCGAGCTAGGCTGTAGGGCGACGGGTTGGTTGGTCGGATAGGTTGAGTTCTTCACACATGCCCCAGAGTTTGAACCTTTCTTAGGCCTGCGGAGCCCTGAATCCGACATTTGGTGTGCCAGGTAGGGGGCGTGTCGAAGCTCGGCCTCTATCATCAGCCACACGCCGCTCGCACCGCGCACCCCCCATGGCAGACGCCGCTCCACCCGCCGAGCTGCTAGGCGCACTCGGAGTCATCACGGGCCACCCGGCCTTCTCCCCCGCTCTACGGCAGGTGCGGTGGTCGCCGAAGTTCAGGCCAACGCTACCTCCACGGTACGACGACACGGGGAACCCCACGGAGATCCTTCACCAGTACGAGCTAAGCATCGAGGCAGAAAGTGGCGATGAGAAGGTCATGGAGAACTGGCTCCCCATGGCTCTCATGGGCGTACCGCGCTCCTGGATGCTTAGCCTATCGGAGTCGTCGGTGGCCTCCTGGGAGGAGTTGCGCAATCAGTTCATCGCGCGCTTCGCGACACCGGCGCCCCACGCCGTTGCGGCCATCCTCGAAGGGTCACAGGCGCCAGCCTCAAGCTGCCACGTCAAGCAGCACTTCCTACTGATGGAGACCGCCCGGCCATGGCAGGGGGCTCCTTCAGGCGGGGCGGCGCTTGAAACCGACATCATCTTCAACTCCAGGGACCACCCCAAGACTACGATCGGTGCTGGCGTGCTCCCCCTGCTGTGCACGCCCACCATCAGCAGTGTCGTGGTTACCAGGACCCTCATCGATAGCGGCGCTGGCCTCAATGTCCTATCCGTGGAAGCCTTCGACCTGCTCCAGGTGCCTTACGACCGGCTCGCCCCCACCAGACCCTTTTCAGGGGTGCTCGACGGCTCCATCATTCCCCTGGGGCAGATCCACCTCCCCGTCACCTTCGGCACACACTGCAACTACCGCACCGAGCTCATCGACTTCGACGTC
Organism: Thinopyrum elongatum; assembly: GCA_011799875.1. Taxonomy (NCBI): domain Eukaryota; kingdom Viridiplantae; phylum Streptophyta; class Magnoliopsida; order Poales; family Poaceae; genus Thinopyrum; species Thinopyrum elongatum. The sequence goes on from CM022300.1 coordinate 437,638,090, forward strand.
GCCCGCATCGGCCTCCCGTACAACGCCATCCTTGGGTATCCGGCCCTTGCCAAGTTCATGGCGGCGACGCACCCCGGCTACAACGTCATCAAGATGCCTGGGAGCAGCGGCATCCTCACTGTGGTGGGAGACACCAAGGATGCGCTCCTGGCCCTCAAGCTCGCTTTCAAGGCCACGGCGGCCATGTGGCCAGACATGAACGGTGCTCTAGAGATTCCGAAGGCTGCGCCCGCAAAGAAGAAGCAGCTGTTCTCTCAAGACCGGGCTGAGACGAAGCAAGTGCGAGTCGACGATGAGGGCTCAGGCCTCACCTTCACCATAGGCGCCGGCCTCCCCCAAACCAAGAAGAGGCGCCGGTCGGCTTCCTCCGCGTGAACAAGGATGTGTTTGCATGGGAGGTGACGGACCTGGTTGGCGTCCCGCGAGACGTAATTGAGCACCATTTGATGGTGTGCCCCGGCGCGCCCGGTGAAACAAAAGGCGCGGCGACAAGCCCCGGAGAAGCAATCATCGTCCAGGAGGTCCATAAGCTACAAGAAGCCGGCGTCATCCGGGAAGTACGGCACCCGGATTGGTTGGCCAACCCGGTCATCATCCCCAAGAAGGGGGGAAAGGAGCGTATGTGTGTTGACTTCACGAGCCTCAACAAAGCTTGTCCTCAAGACCCTTTCCCTCTTCCGCGCATTGACTAGATCGTTGACTCCACCGCCGAGTGCGACCTGCTGTACTTCCTGGATGCCTTTTCGGGCTACCACCAGATCAAGATGGCGGTGCAAGACGTCAAGAAAACGGCCTTCCTTTCCCCGTGCGGGGTGTACTGCTACACCTGCATGCCGTTCGGGTTGCGCAATGCCGGCGCGACCTTCCAGCGATTGATGCACATCGCCCTGGGTAGGCAGCTCGGGAGGAATGCCGAGGCATACGCCGATGACATAGTGGTCAAGTCACGGGAGGCAAGAACCCTCGTCGAAGATCTGGAGGAAACATTCACCAACTTACGCAAGGTGAACCTACGACTCAATCCGGACAAGTGCGTGTTCGGCGTCCCTTCTAGCAAGCTGCTGGGCTTCTTGGTGTCGCACAGAGGAATCGAGGATAACCCAGAGAAGATCAAGGCAATATAAAGGATGAGCCCGCCGCAGACCCTCAAGGAAATGCAGAAGCTCGCGGGCTGCGTGACTTCGTTGGGACGCTTCATCTCCAAGCTCGGCGAGTGCGCCCTCCCATTTTTCAAGTTGATGAAGAAGAAGGGTCCGTTCGAGTGGAGTCCGGAGGCTGAGGAAGCCTTTCAAGATCTCAAGAGGTACCTCACCAGCCCTCCGGTGATGGTGGCGCCTAGACCTCTTGAGCCCTTGGTACTTTACCTGGCCGCCAGACCCCACTCGGCTAGCACGGCACTCGTGGCGGTCTGGGAAGAGCGCGCAGGCGTAGGCGCGCGGCGCAGCACCCCGCCTACAGCGACGCCATTGCCACCTCAGGACGGCGCTCCTGAGGCCCTGATTACCCCATCGGACGGTGAGGCTCCTGAGGTCCCCACGCCTCAGGAAGGGCCGGACACCATCAACACCTCCTCCCTCGTCGAGCACCCCATGTACTTTGTCAGCACGATGCTGCGTGACGCGCGCGCATGCTACCCCATGCCTGCAGAAGCTCCTGCTCACGCTCCTCGTCGCCTCTTGGAAACTGCGACACTACTTCCAAGGCCACCCTATCAAAGTCGTCTCTGCGTACCCCCTAGAGAAGATACTCCGCAGCCCCAATGCCGCAAGGAGGGTTGCCGAGTGGAACATCGAGCTGCAGGCATTCTAGCTGGAGTTCAGCACCTCCAGGGTCATCAAGGGCGCGGCCCTCGCTGACTTTGTGGCGGAATGGACTGAAGCCCCTGACCGAGGGGTGGATGAAGACCGCTCCCTCACGCCCGGAGATGAGGCGCCTGATGGCTGGATCATGTACTTCGACGGCGCGTTCACACGCGGGGGCGCGGGTGCTGGAGCCGTACTCATCTCGCCTACCCAGGACAAACTCTACTACGCCGTGCAGCTCTGCTTCTAGCATGGCGAGAAGGTCTTCAACAACATCACGGAATACGAAGGCCTGATCGCTGGCCTCAGGGCCGCGGCATCCCTGGGGGTCAAGCGTCTCACCATCAAGGGCGATTCTCAGCTCTTCGTCAACTTCTCCAACAAGGAGTACACACCCAAGGACGAGCACATGGAGGCATACCTAGAGGACGTACGCAAAATTGAAAAATGGTTCTTGGATTTGGAGTTGCAGCATGTCCTGCATGGCACAAATAGGGAGGCAGACGACATCGCCAAGAGAGCATCACGGCGCGAGCCCCAGAAGCTTGGCGTCTTCGAGGAGCGGCTCTTCAAGCCATCGGCGGCCCCCTCCATTGCGGGCCTGGCATTGCTTCGGGAGGAACTACCCCTGGCCCCCTCCTCGGGCGCTCCAGCCTGCGGTCCGACCTCCGGAGCCCGCCTGCTCCTAGCCCTTGAACCTCAGGAGGGGTGCTTGACCGAGGAGTTCAAGGCGTACCTTCTCCAAGGCACCTTGCCAGAGAAGGAGGAAGACGCAGAACGCGTGGCCCGTCAGGCCACCGCTTACTGCTTGCAGGATGGCAAGCTCTACAGAAGGCGCCCAAACGACGTATCACTGTGGTGCATCTCCAAGGAGCAGGGATGCGAGCTGTTGGCTGACATCGACGGCGGGAATTGTGGGCATCACTCTTTGTCACGCACCCTCGTGGGCAAGACGTTCCGCAGCGGTTTCTACTGGCCCACGGTGCTCAACGATGCCACTGAGCTGGTGAGATCCTGTGAAGCCTATCAATTCCATGCCAAGCAGATCCACCAGCCCACTCAGGGCCTCCAGACCATTCCACTCTTGTGGCCGTTCGCGGTCTGGGGGCTGGATATATTGGGCCCGTTCCCCCGAGCGGCAGGGGGCTACCACTACCTCTACGTCGCCATCGACATGTTCACCAAGTGGGCGGAGGTGGAGCCCGTGTGCACCATCCCAGCAGGCTCGGCCATCAAGTTCATCAAGGGCCTCGTGAGCCGCTTCGGGGTCCCCAACCGTATCATCACTGACAATGGCTCTCAGTTCACGAGCAACCTCTTCAAAACATATTGTGCTAACCTTGGAACGCAAATATGCTACGCTTCAGTGGCGCACCCACGGAGCAACGGTCAAGCCGAACGCGCCAACGCGGAGGTCCCGAGGGGCCTCAAGACGAGGAGCTTCAAGAAGAAACTCAAGGCCTACGGCAGGGGTTGGCTCGATGAGCTTCAGTCCGTGCTGTGGTCCATCCGCACCACCGCAACCAAGCCCACTGGCGAGACCCCGTTCTTCCTCATCTACGGAGCTGAGGCGGTCCTCCTGCATGAGGTCAGACATCGCTCCCTACGGGTCTTGGTGTTTGACGAGGCATGCCAGGACGCCTCACGGGGGATGGACCTCATGCTCGGGGAGGAGGGCCGCCGCCAAGACGCGCTCCGTGCCGCGAGGTACCAGCAGGTGCTGCGGCGGTATCACTGCCGTAGTGTCCGCTCTAGGCCCCTCGAGGTGGGTGACCTCGTCCTGAGACGGGTGCTCTCCAGGGAGGGGCTTCACAAGCTCTCGCCTATGTGGGAGGGCCCATTCAGGATCGCCCGTGTCTCCAGGCCCGGCGCCGCGCGCTTGGAGACACTGGACGGGGTCCCCATCCAGAATGCCTGGAACATCCAGCACCTCCGAAGGTTCTATCCGTGACTAGCAAGCGCCATGCGCCTCTCAAGTCTCTGCCCGTGACACTCTCACGTAATAATGAGTGGGGCTGTACATGCCCCGGAGTCTCCTGAGTGCCGCCCCTAGGCCTCACGGGGGCTCCCACCCATGTCCTAGTGGAGGCCCCATGCTCCACGCTGGCGGGAAGACCAGAAGACTAGTCTAGGTGCCGGACGCGGCTGTTCTTTTGCTTGCTTTCTGTAGTTGATTTGCCACTCCTTGGAATGAAATTTGAAGTTCTCGCGTCTGTATTTGAAAGGGTTGGGAATTTTTCTATTCGCAGCACTCGCTCTTTCAGGTCTTGTTTTAGGGAGAGTGACAGTTGCCCATCGCTCTTCCTCGCGCGTGGGGGCTAGGCACGGTGTGTATGCTCAGGCTCGCTCGCGAACGCACCTCACCAAAGCCTTGGTGTCTTGGCCTTTGGCATCTTAATCCTCGCGTGACGCTCTCAAACGAGCCAACAGGCACGCACGCCCTCCTGAGTCCGTGCCTCCGGGCATCGTGACGCGGCATACCAGTGACCCACGCTCGGGGGTTCGCGCAGGGCACGGCACCTCCAGAGGCCCCCTAACCCCGCGGCCACCGGCTGCCTCCTGAGGCCTGAGGACCCGTCGAACCCTTAAAAAGGAAACCCCTGCAGGACCTCTCTGGAACGAGGGGCGCGCAGGAGGCTCCAGAGAAGCACGTTTCCGCAGCGTGGGAATCTACCGCCAGCACACTAAGCTAAGTCATCCCAATCACAATCGGCAAGAACCCATCAATTAGCAGCAACACGGATGTCAGGACACAATATAAAAATGGTAATATAGCGGCGCAAGCACCATGGTTCATTACATGCCCCAGCAGGGCTTTCTACTTTTTGATGCAGGAAAAAGAAAGAAGCAAAAGAGGCCGCGCGCCCACCGTGGCTCCCGAGACCCAGCTCCAATAGTGCTCGCGCTCGGTCGGAGTCCTCCTCCTGCTTCACAGGAGCGCGGTGGGGAGGCGGCTCGTTGCCCTCCCCGGTCCGGGCTCGGCGGCGTGGCGGCCTGTCGTAGTCGCCGTCGCTCGTGCTCTCCCAGAGGAGGAGCCACCGCTGCTGGAGGCATCGCGACCGTCGCCAAGAGCAAGTTCACCACCAGAGATGCCACCGCCCCTCCGGCCGTCATCGTCGGAAGGGTGGACGTCGTCGTCATTGCTGTCACTCTCCGGGCAGCACCCCAGGCGCCTACCGTCCTCCCCGAAGACCCTGACGTAGAGGGTCGCGGCGCCATCGTGCCTGAAGTGGAGGGTGCACCTCCCCTGCAGGCCGCGTGCGTGAGCGAACGGCTGCCACCCACGGTTGAGGTACACGTTGCCAGCGGGAGTGACCTCGACCTCCACCCAAGAGGCCCTGCTGCAGCAACCATCGGCCTGCAGCCAGAGGCCGCCAGGTACCCCGGCCGGTAGCGCACCCGCGAAGAAGCGCGGGAGCTAGAACCAGACGCCGGCGGGTCTCTCCGCCCACACTATGAAATCCGAGGATGCGTCAGCCGAATGGGATAGCGGGCGCGATGGACGAATGGCTGCCACATGCCTCCCTCCTTGGCCACGGCCACCCCGGCCGCAGGAGCCCCCGCCGCGGGAGGGAGCGCCCCCAGGACTGCCGGGGGTGGGGCCTGCCCACGAGGGGTGATACGTCTCCAACGTATCTATAATTTTTGATTGTTCCATGCTGTTATATTATCATTCTTGGATGTTTTACAATCATTTTATAGCAACTTTATATCATTTTTTGGGACTAACCTATATACATAGTGCCCAGTGCCAGTTGCTGTTTTTTGCTTGTTTTTTACTTCGCAAGAAATCAATACCAAAGGGAGTCCAAACGCAGCGAAACTTTTTGGTGATTTTTTCTTGACCAGAAGACACAAGTTGGGCCAAGAAAGTACCTGAGGGGGGCTCCGAGGGGAGCACAACCAACCAGGGTGCGCCCAGGTGGGTTGTGCCCACCTCGGCCACCTCCCGCACTGCCTCTTTGTTATATAAATGCCCCAATATTCCAGAAACCCTAGGGGAGTCGACGAAAATCAATTCCAGCCGCTGCAAGTTCCAGAAACCATAGATCCAATCTAGACACCATCACGGAGGGGTTCATCATCCTCATTGGTGCCTCTCCGATGATGCGTGAGTAGTTCATTGTAGACCTACGGGTCCGTAGGCAGTAGCTAGATGGCTTCCTTTCTCTCTTTTGATCCTCAATACAATGGTCTCTTGGAGATCTATTTGATGTAACTCTTTTTTGCGGTGTGTTTGTTGGGATCCGATGAACTTTGAGTTTATGATCAGGTCTATGTTTTTATCCATGAAAGTTATTTTAGTCTTTTGATCTCTTAAATGCATGATTGCTTATAGCCTCGTATTTCTTCTTCGAATCTTTGGTTTAGTTACGCCAACTAGATCGATTTTTCTTGCCATGGGAAGAGGAGCTTTGTGATGGGTTCGATCTTACGGTGCTTGATCCCAGTGACAGAAGGGGAACCGACACGTATGTATCGTTGCTATTAAGGATAACAAGATGGGGTCTATTTCTACATAAATAGATCTTGTCTACATCATGTCATCGTTCTTATTGCATTACTCCGTTTCTCCATGAACTTAATACACTAGATGCATGCTGGATAGCGGTCGATGTGTGGAGTAATAGTAGTAGATGCAGGCAGGAGTCGGTCTACTAATCTTGGACATGATGCCTATATAATGATCATTGCCTAGATATCGTCATAATTATTTGAAGTTCTATCAATTGCCCAACAGTAATTTGTTTACCCACCGTATGCTATTTTTCTCGAGAGAAGCCACTAGTGAAATCTACGGCCCCCGGGTCTATTTTCTCATCATATATTTTCAGATCTATTTTGCTATTTGCCTTTTTATTTATTTGCCACTTTTGTTTTCAGATCTATATTATCAAAAACCCAAAAATACCTCGCTGAATTTTATTTGCTTTTATTTGCATCTATCAATCTATTACAACTTTCTCACGTCCGTTTGCCAATTTCTAGCGCTGTTACCCGAAAGGGATTGACAACCCCTTTAACACGTCGGGTTGCAAGTATTTGTTCTTTGTGTGCAGGTGCTTTTTACGTAGTGTTGCTTGGTTCTCCTACTGGTTCGATAACACTGAGGGAAATACCTACCGTTGCTGTGCTGCATCATCCCTTCCTCTTTGGGGAAATACCGACGTAGTTCAAGCCAACATCAAAAGGAATTTCTGGCGCCGTTGCTGGGGAGACATCATAAACATCTACCAGGTTCCTAATCACAAATCTCATCTCCTTGTAATTTACATTATTTGCCATTTGCCTCTCGTCTTCCTCTCCCCCACTTCACAAAAATTTGCCGTTTTATTCGCCCTCTTTCTCGCTCGCCGTTTTCTCGTCAGATCTGTTTTTCATGTGCAATTTTGGTCATCACTTTTGCCATTATGGATAGTTCCTCCTCTATTGTGTGTACCCCCGAGAATGAGGTTCTTAATTTCAAACAAAGGGGAGGGGAGAATTTAAAAGATGCTTGGTATAGGATTTGCAATGCTCATAATACATCTATCCGTAAGCAATCTACCGTTGTTCTTCTTTGCTATTTTTATGTGGGCATCACCACTTGGTATAGATTCGTCCTTGATACGATTACCGGTGGAAATTTCTTGATGTGTCCCTCTCTTGATGATTTTAATGCTATGGGAAATTTAGTGGGTTCACCGCCTCTTATAATTAACGAAACAACTTTGACTCTTGAGCACATTATGGAAAGACTGGATGCTATCGAAAATAAAATGCTTACCGAAGAACACTTTGAAAACTTGGATAAAAAGATGCATAATTTTGCTACTAAATTTGGGTCAAAAAGGGAGAAGTTTTTAAGTTGTTAAAAGAAAAGGGAACCGTAATTCACGAAAGAATTGAAGAAAGCCCTTCTCGGATAGATAAGTTGGAAGAATTTTTTAGCAATTTAAGCACGGCTTTGCATCTGCTAAAACTATTGAAAAAAACCCCATTAAAATTAGTAAGAGTACTCAAACCACTAAGAACAAGGGTGCTACTTCTAGTAGTAAAGAAGATCTTAAAATGATTAGTATTCACCCGGATTTTGTCGAAGTTATAAGAGACCCTACTAATAAGAACAATTTCCTCAATTTTATGCCTAGAAATTTTGCTACTTTACTTGCTAAATCTTCAAACAAATCTGGTTGTGTGATTGAAGAGTTGGAAGTTAAAGATGACAATACTTAGATCTTTGCATTATGCCTAGCTAAGGGCGTAAAACGATAGCGCTTGTTGGGAGGCAACCCAATGAATAAAATTTATTTTTGTCTTTTTATTTCTGTTCTTGGGTGTTTTCACAATTATGCTACTGTTATGATTGTGTTTTTTGTGTTTTAATTAGTTTTTGTGCCAAGTAAAGCCTTTAGGATAGCTTTGGTGATAGTTGATTTGATCTTGTTGGAAAACAGAAACTTTTGCATCCAGTAAAACAATTTTGAAAATTCACAGAAGGTACGAAAAATTCTGAATTTTTTACACAAGATTGATTTACAAATTGCCTATGTTTTTTTAATTTTTCAAAAATTTGGGTGTTACGTAAGTATGAGAACAATTCGCATCTTTACAGACTGTTCTATTTTTGACAGATTCTGTTTTCTTTGCATTGTGTGCTTATTTTGATGAATCTATGGTTTTTATTGGAGGGTATGAGCAATGGTAAAGTTAGAATACAGTAGATATAATGCAAGAACAAAATTTGAATGGGTTTTCTACAGTACTTAAAGTAAAGATTGGTTTTCTTATACTAACGGATCTCACGAAGGTTTTGTTAAGTTTTGTGTGATTGAAGTTTTCAAGTTTTGGGTGAGATCACGATGGATGAAGGAATAAGGAGTAAGAAGAGCCTAAGCTTGGGGATGCCCCATGGCACCCCAAGCCATTATCCAAAGAGAAGCAAGCAACTAAGCTTGGGGATGCCCGAGTGGCATCCCCTCTTTCTTCTAACGACCATCGGTATTTTACTTGGAGCTATATTTTTATTCGTCACATATCATGAGTTTTGCTTGGAGCGTCTTGTATGATATGAGTCTTTTTTTGTTTTCATTTTTATTTTTAGTCATGAATCCTTGCTGGACACACCTCTTTGAGAGAGCCAAAATTATGCTATGACTTGTTAGAATTGCTCTCTATGCTTCATTTAAATCTTTATGAGCTATGGAATTGCTCTAGTGCTTCACTTATATCTTTTTGAGCAAGGTGTGCTTTAGTATTTTTGAAGAAATTCTCTCATGCTTCACTTAGATTTATTTGAGAGTTAGTAAAAAAAATTTAGAAATTATCTCTTGGTTCACTTAAATTATTTTGAGAGAAGAAAATTTTATGCTCATGTTCTTCACTTAGATTTGTTTGAGCTATCAAATGCAACATATGAAATTAGTCCCAAAGTGATAGATATCTAAGAGGGATATAATAAAAACTTTCATGAAGATCATTGGACAAAATAAACTTGATTCCTTGTAATAGTTTTGCAATATGTTTGATATAATATGTGAGTCATGTTGATGAGTAATTATGCTTTAGTAAGAATATTGGTGTTAAGGTTTGTGATTCCCCATGCAAGCACGAAAGTCAATAGTTATGCAATGAAATTACATCCTACTTGTGGTGCATTATTCGGTGTTAGTTATGCTTAATGCTCGCTTATGAGATTTTTCGTTTCTTGGTTGGATGCTTCTCAATCTTTTGCTAGCCTTCATTTGCACTAAGTATGATCACTACTTGTGCATCCAAAATCCTTAAACCAGTTTTGCCATATGAGTCCACTATACCTACCTATATGCGGTATTTCCATTCCGTTCTAAGCAAATTTGTATGTTCCATCTCTAATTTCAAAATAAATTTCTCTTTTGTGTGCTCGTACCGCTCATGAAACGGTAGGGGGTGGCTGATATATTTCCATGCTAGATGTGTTATTCTCAAGATGAGTGTTTATTCACTTGTCATTTCATGAGAGTACGGCAAAGGTATTAGGGATGCCCAGTCCCAAAATGAAAAATGAATTTACTTTATGTTGTCAAATAATAAATTCCTTGGAAAGTGTTGGTATGGAGGGCACCCGTGGATACGGCTAGCCATGGAAAGTGAAAGTATGGTGGAAAAAGGAATAAACTTTATTTTCTGTTTGGGAACCGCCTATGATATATCTAGCATGGAAAGTATTGGGAACTACTCGATCGTTTTTGTTGACAGGAAAACCATGCCACCCAAAATGTTTTATTTCTACTTTTTTTTGCTTTGAGCTCTGGCACCTCTACAAATCCCTACTTCCCTCTGCGAAGGGCCCTTTCTTTTACTTTATGCAATTTTTATTTTGAGTCTCCATCTTCTCTTATAAAGCACCAACTAAGGGGCACTATGATCGTACTTGAGCATTGGGTGTAGCTAATATGCGAGTGTGTTTCATGAATGGATCAATGATTGAGCATAATGGGCTAGGGATAACTTGCTTTAGTGTTGATATTTTGAAAGACATGGTTGCTTGTTGATATGCTTGAGTATTGAAATCTTCATGTCAAAACTAGACTATTGCTTTGAATCATATAAAAGTCCAAATGTGCATTCTACAAAGAAAATAATATGTGATGAACATGTTAGGCAGCATTCCACATCAAAAATTCTGTTTTTATCATTTACCTACTCGAGGACGAGCAGGAATTAAGCTTGGGGATGCTGATACGTCTCCAACATATCTATAATTTTTTATTGTTCCATGCTGTTATATTATCATTCTTGGATGTTTTACAATCATTTTATAGCAACTTTATATCATTTTTTGGGACTAACCTATTGACATAGTGCCCAGTGCCAGTTGCTATTTTTTGCTTGTTTTTTACTTCGCAGGAAATCAATACGAAACGGAGTCCAAACGCAGCGAAACTTTTGGCAATTTTTTCTGGACCAGAAGACACAAGTTGGGCCAAGAAAGTACCTGAGGGGGGCTCCGAGGGGAGCACAACCAACCAGGGCGCGCCCACCTCGGCCACCTCCCGCACCGCCTCTTTGCTCTATAAATACCCCAATATTCCAGAAACCCTAGGGGAGTCGACGAAAATCAATTCCAGCCGCCGCAAGTTCCAGAAACCACAGATCCAATCTAGACACCATCACGGATGGGTTCATCATGCTCATTGGTGCCTCTCCGATGATGCGTGAGTAGTTCATTGTAGACCTACGGGTCCGTAGGCAGTAGCTAGATGGCTTCATTTCTCTCTTTTGATCCTCAATACAATGTTCTCTTGGAGATCTATTTGATGTAACTCTTTTTTGCGGTGTGTTTGTTGGGATCCGATGAACTTTGAGTTTATGATCATATTTATGTTTTTATCCATGAAAGTTATTTGAGTCTTTTGATCTCTTATATGCATGATTGCTTATAGCCTCGTATTTCTTCTTCGAATCTTTGGTTTAGTTAGGCCAACTAGATCAATTTTTCTTGCCATGGGAAGAGGTGTTTTGTGATGGGTTCGATCTTACGGTGCTTGATCCCAGTGACAGAAGGGGAACCGACACGTATGCATCGTTGCTATTAAGGATAACAAGATGGGGTCTATTTCTACATAAATAGATCTTGTCTACATCATGTCATCATTCTTATTGCATTACTCCGTTTCTCCATGAACTTAATACACTAGATGCATGCTGGATAGCGGTCGATGTGTGGAGTAATAGTAGTAGATGCAGGCAGGAGTCGGTCTACTAATCTTGGACGTGATGCCTATATAATGATCATTGCCTGGATATCTTCATAATTATTTGAAGTTCTATCAATTGCCCAACAGTAATTTGTTTACCCACCGTATGCTATTTTTCTCGAGAGAAGCCACTAGTGAAATCTATGGCCCCCGGGTCTATTTTCTCATCATATATTTTCATATCTATTTTGCTATTTTCCTTTTTATTTATTTGCCACTTTTATTTTCAGATCTATATTATCCAAAACCCAAAAATACCTCGCTGAATTTTATTTGCTTTTATTTCCATCTATCAATCTATTACAACTTTCTCACGTCCGTCTGCCAATTTCTGGCACCGTTACCCGAAAGGGATTGACAACCCCTTTAACACGTCGGGTTGCAAGTATTTGTTCTTTGTGTGCAGGTGCTGTTTATGTAGTGTTGCTTGGTTCTCCTACTGGTTCGATAACACTGAGGGAAATACCTACCGTTGCTGTGCTGCATCATCCCTTCCTCTTTGGGGAAATATCGACGTAGTTCAAGCCAACATCAAGGGGTTGCGCCCACGCCCATGGAGAGCCATCGCTAGCGTTGCAGCATTCTTGCAGGGACGGCCGCGGCCCCTCTTGGGCGGCGGTGAGCTAGGTCCCTCCGTGGGGGCCTTTCCTTTCTCGGCGGCCGAGAACCTCCTCACTGGCGCCATGGAAGCTCTGGCAAGACGGCGACGGGACGAAGAAGAAGAAGGGCAGGTAGCGAGAAGATGAAGATGAGCTAGGGGCTCCACCCCCTCTCCCATTTATAGGCAAGGGGAGGCTAACCGGCGGCCTCCCACGCTCCAAGCAATGATGGCCTATCTGCATGCATCAGGCAGTTGTCAAGTCACGCGGTTGCCGAGGCGGCATGGGGAAGCGGAGACGCCCACGTCCCATCAAGCGCCACGCATCGGCCTGGCCCGCACGCGATTGAGGCCCGCGGCGCTTCCGAGCACGCCTTGGGCCCGGGGGCTACTGTCGGCGTTCTGGGAACCAGGGTACCCAGACTTGCCTGCCTGTGGCCCATGGCGTGGCTTCATCGATGGCCTGGTACAGCCCACCTACGAAAGCCATCAAGACAAGACCCTCATGAGGGGCCAAGCCTCGTGAGGCAGACGACGCCAAGACCTCCTGAGGGAGTGCACTACTAGGAAAAAGGCTACTAGTAGCGTGGATTTTTTGGCTATCAGTAGCGCTGGTGCCCGCGCTACTGCTAAACTTTAGCAGTAGCGCGGTTCTTACCCAGCGCTACTGCTACCTATATCTAGCAGTATCGTGCTGCTGACCATTGCTACTTCTAATACTAGTAGCGCGCCCCTACCACCAACGCTACTGGTAAGGCAGCGCTGCTGCTACTACAAAGCCCTCGCTACTGCTAGTATTTTTTTTGCTGTATTCATATTTTTACAGGTTTTATACAATTACAACATACACATACACTGAAACTATATGAAAAAGGAATGTCTCATCATCATCAACGAAGTGGTACAACATAGTCTCATCATATCATCATTATCAAACACAAATGATGTCGATCTCATCATCATCTCGAAATAGCGATACAAGTTAATGATCACATGTCTCTTACATTGTCACCACAGACACATGTTTCATCATCTACCTAAACTATGACATACAAGATAAGAGCGATCACGATGAGCAAAAGCGGTATTATGTAGTAGTTTTTGCGGCGCTGGTTCTGAATCCCTTGTTGCGCTATGAATCTCAAGTAACTAGCTTCGGCTTCTGCTCTGCTATCAAACCCTTTCTGGCTTCCGCCCGAGAAGCGGTACACTTGGGCCTGACACTCTGGCTACTCATCGTACACACCCGGAACATGCCCTACATACACGGCATACCACTTCCTCGCCATCGTTGATCTATATACCTGTCAGAGATGCACATATATATATATATATATATATATATATATATCATGAAGCGAATTCAACGAAATAGTTATGAAATAGAAGCAACATATATAGTAAACATAGTTAACAAACTTCATCATACAGAAACTATTTAACTAGAGCGCGGCACCATTTACATCTAATAGTTTTGTCGTACTGAGACATTCGAAGTTTCGTCGTACAGAAAGTAACAAGTAACTAGCAGAAACATTGTTTTTAAGCAGTGCACTCTTCCCATCTGTCCATATCCAGGAGGACGCACCCAAGCTTAGTGAAAGGCGTCATGTCCTAATGCTGTAGGGCTATGCGAGTTCGGACGTCAGCTCGCGATATTGGGCCGTCGTAGAACATCCCATTCTCTTCGAGGACATCTTTCATGATGATGGACGCAATTTCCTGCTGGATCCGGTAGAAATCATTTCGAAGTCTATTATCCGGCACGGCTCCAAAGGCTTCGGCCCATCTCTGGATATGGGTATCGGATGAAGATTTCATGCAAAGTGATTGCACATCCCTTCTGTACTCCATCATTAGATGGATGATGACGTAGAATCCATCATTGTCACTTCTTGCCGGTTGCTGGATGCAATAGAAGTTAGTCTTGTGGCCAAAACACAGCCCGGCCTTATTTGTTTTTTTGCATTGGATGTAGCCACCCCGCAAGCTGAAGCCCAGGAGAGCTTTGTCCAGAACATACTTTATGTGTATGTAATCTTTCTTCTGTATGTTCTTCGACGGGTCCAAATATAGAGCACGGGAGTAATGCGGGTAAAGAATGATGAGAACGGCACAACACCCCCCGCTGCGCAAAATACACGATCAAGTTAGCCTCCATGCGTGAAAAGTAGTTATTGAAATGCACGAAAGGATGTATGTGTTATAGTGGCTATCCGCGGATGACTTACCCGAGATGATAAGGTAGGAGAATCGTTTCTTTGTCCTTATTGCTGACCAAGAATTCTTTGATGTATTAACTCGCATATTGACGGTTGGCTTCGTTGATTGACAAGAAGCCCTCATGCATGTAGTATGGGTCCGTGACCGCAAGACCAGTGACTTGCTCTCTCCTGACGATGTAGTTCATGTGCAGTGCATACAGGCGAACGAACATAAAATCGAGTGTCCTTATTTGAAACATCTGGAAGATGTAATCAAATCGCAGGAAGAAGAGGTCCGCGGGGCATGTGTGGACGTACATCTTGCAACTGCTCGGCACATGAACCGTATAAAGTGGGTATCCTGGATCATCCGAGGCGAGGAGGCTTCGCTTTGTCAAAAGCACATGGTCATGGAGTCTCCTGAGATCCCCTGTTATGGCAGCCAGCACATTCGGTGATACCATAGGCTTTCCCGCGACATGGATTAATGGCGCATGTTTCATCGGTACACTGTCAACCTTGGTCGAAGGCGGCTGGCTGCTAGAACCAACATTGGCAGCTTTATTGGATTTTCTCGCCGCCGGTCTCTTCCTCTGCTTCTTCTTCGTGGGCTCAGGTGCTGGTGGGTCTGTCAGACCCTCCCTGAGCACCACCCCTAGTGTTGTCGGGCTCAGCATTGGACGACTCTAGCTAATTAGTTGAGCTTGTGTGGAACCGGCATCTAGAGGTGTGTCCTGCGAGGATTGCATGAACAAAGACTTCTTGCACTCCCGAGGACGTTCCGGCTCTGGTACATGAATCTCATATTCATATGGTTGACTCATTGTTACTTCATTGTCAAAGGCGGTATTGAGATACTGGAGAGGGTCATCCTCCTTCATGTCATGATCCATATCCTCTTCCATGGGGCAGATGGCATCATCTGCCAGAACAGTTGGCCCTCCTTCCTCGTATCTCTCGATTTCAGCAAGCAGCACAGACGATGGTTGTAGTTGTGTTGGTGGGGTTGTGGTCATACCTTCCTGAGGTCCCGTTGGTGTGCTCCCGGCCACCTCGACACGAAGAAGATTTTTCAGCCACAGGATCGGCCAATTTTTGCATTGGCCAAGCTGCATGGGGGTCTCGTCATCCTCTCCATCGGTTTGTATCGGCCGAGGGAAACCCTCGTAGCCCGCTTTCACACTCGCCATGGAGACCCTTAAGGCGTTATCAGGCATCTGCCGGCGGTGGAACAATCGATCCTTGGGCTTCACTATAGTACCCTTCCCCACATCCACCAACCCGCCCTTCATGTGGTAAAGGAGGGTGCACGGAGTGGAGTCGGCCTGTGAAGACATGTATATGTGCGGCATCAGAGATCCAAAAAGAACGGCAACTGAAGATTAATTAATTAGTTGTGTTGATGAGGGTGAGACGTGTATTTACCATGAGGGCATCGAGCTCAGCCAATGTCGATGGCCCGACATTCAAGCCAGAGACGGAGCTAGGGCTGCTGCGAGAGCTGGGTGTGGGAGCAGGTGCTGGCGGAGTAGGTGCGGGTGCGGTTGCCATATTAGGTACGGGTGTGGGTGCGGTGTTCATTGAGTTTCTCCCGGTGAAGCTGGGCATGGGAAAATCAGTTGGCGCCGCGTTTGGATTTTGTTGCACCCAGCTGACCACAGTTGGAATCAAGCTTGTAAAGGCAGCTGCCATATCATTTCTACAGGCAGCTACCGCTTCCCTGACTGCCTCAGCTTTGGTATCAGCTCTTGTTTTCTCGATCGCCCGCGCCGCCTTCTCGTTGATAGTCACTTCACTGAACTTCTTTCTCTGTCTTTTGGCCTCGGGGTCCTCGTTATAATAGTACTTCCACGTGGCGCCGTCCCCGGCGCCGTGCACATGTCCATATTGCGGCCGCTGGCCCGGCGGGTGTCCCATCATTATGTTCATGGCCCTATTGAAAGGAGTGTCCCACTTGTACTTCGCCGACGACTGAGTCGACGAGTCGCTTTCGGCTACAAGCTTGTGTTGCTCTCTCTGCAAAATGGAGCGTGAATCATTTACGAATGCGACTAGAATGTAGTAGACTTCATTGATCAGAAGCTAATATGTAAGGTGGTAAAAGGATAATTACCAGTAATCTCATGAATTGCCTAGTCGGCCCGTCGGTGAAAAAAATCTTTTTTTTGGGGTCCCATGAGAATCGGGCCCTGATGAAGTCGTGCTCCTGCTGGTCGGTGAACTCAGCCAATGGGCCTGGGATCCCCTGACGTTCACGTTCTGCGTCCTCCTTAGCCCACACGGGCCTCTTTCCCGTGTAACCACGACTTCCAAGGCGGTGGTTCCCCATGTTCTTTGCTTGCAGCTGCTTGCCTCTCTCCGACCTGGCCTTGGCAGCTTCTTCATTGCAAGTCTCCATGAACTTTTCAAAGTCCTCTATCGTAATTTTCGGATTGTCTGCAACAATCTCGGCGTAGGTTTCATGGTCTACTTCAATCGCCTTTTTCACCCTAGTTTTCCAAGCGCTCAATGCGTTGCTGAACTTCCCTAGGGCTTTGTTGTTGATTTTTTTCATGGCATCATCTTCCCATGGGTCGACATCGTCATTCTGACCGGGGAACAGGAATCTTGCGTGCAACCTAGTCAGGAGCAGCTTCTTCAAATGTTCATTCTTTCGTATTTTTGTGGTGTTGATATTAGCGGTATCCCTTAGGATGCATGCTAGTTGGTTGCCGTAACACGCTGCCACTTCCCGCGGCTCTGTTGGCTCGAACTCGCCAGGGTGCACCGCTGTGACCACCAATCTTTTGGTGCCGAGCTCATTTGGGTGGCGTGTCCTCTTTGCCTTCTTTCCTTCACTGGCTTGGGAGGTCCCACCTTCCATGCTGTCGTTAGCAACATTATCAGGGCCCGTCTCAGTGCTGGTGTTGGTGGCATCAGTGTCGGTGCCGGCGCCACCACCACCGTCGTCCGTCATGACAAGGGGGTCCTGACACCCAGCTTGTCTCTCCTGATCCGCTAGAAAGTCGAGGTAGGCGTGTGCTCGACCTTCTTGGGACTGAGAACCTCCGGCCTCGTCAGTGTCGGTCATGTTTCCTAGGGTTCAATGTCGTAGTCGTTTAATTATCAAGCTTTATATAATAAAGTGAATAATAACAAAAAAAGTGACCTTTGTTTTGCCTGAATGTCGTTTCATTCCCGTCGCGACAAATCTCGAGCACTCAATATGTCCAACTTTCTAGCACAAGTCATGCCGAAATTCACGGAAAATTTCGGCATGACCTATGCTAGAAAGTCCACATATAGAGCACCTGAAATTTTCCAGAATGGAAATGAATCAACATTTCCGGCAAAACATAGGTCACTCGCAATCGGTTTCCCTGCAAATGACAATAAGCACTATGTGCTGAAGTAGCATTTCACTACCATCTGCCAACACTAGCAGAATGCAATAACTATGTGATGCAAGAACAAAGATATTCCCCACAGCATCTCACAAGCAATGCAGCCACCAAGATCACCGAAATTTTATAATTTATACTACTACTATGTAACAACCAAAGTCCAGCATTTCATTTTAACAGCAACTCCAAATGGACTAAATGGACAACATTTCATTTCATTTTATTTTAACTCCAAATATGAACACTCTAACAGCCACATTATGAACACTCTAACAAGCACTCTAACAAACATTGTAACAAGCACTCTAACAAGCATTGCCTAATAATTTGAAGAGGGAGGGAAGAGGGGGTGGCGCACCTCGGGGTTGGGCTCGGGGTCGGGGTCGGGGTTGAGGGCATCCTTCTCCTCCTCGTCGATCTGCGCCTAGCTTTGATCTGTAGAGAGACCAAATTTGGTCAGATAGAGAGAGAGAGAGAGAGAGAGAGAGAGAGAGAGAGAGAGAGACTACTCGGGGGAGGGGCGCCGGCCGGTGGAGGGGACTGCTCGGGGGAGGGGCAGCACGGGGGGAGGGGCCGGGCCGGGGGGAGGGAGTGTAGGGGCAGCCAGTTGTCGGCGTTGGGGTCGGGTGCGGCGCGCGTCGACGGCGGCGTGGGCGGGTGCGGCGTCGGTGGTGGCGTGGGAGCTCAGAGAAAGGGGATTGACAGGGAGCGAGAGTGAGATAGAGGAAAGAGATGGGGTGTGTGGCTCGCTGTGTAGGCAACTTAGCTATAGCACGGCGTGGCAAAACGCGCTATAGCTAATTTAGCTATAGCGCTGCCCAGCACAAACAGCGCTACTGCTAACTTTTTTTTAAAGTATGTGTCCAGTTAGCTGTAGCGCTTGTTCACCCGAAAAGCGCTACTGCTAACTCTTTTTCTTTTTCTTTTTCTATTTCTTTTTCTTTCATTTGCATTTTTCTTTTTCTTATCTTTCATTTGCATTTGTACAATTTTTGTATAGCAGGGGTATATATAGCTCTAGCTAGCTAGGGTTTAATTAATTTGGTCTGTTGGAGCAATAACACCGTTTACCCTCCGGATAATAATTAGTGTATGATATATATTACATCATTTGACCGCTAATGGCGGTATACAAAATAGATACGCACAAATTATGTGGATTAGTTTGTCAGCTTGGGCGACGATGACGCTTTAGACTGATCTTCTTCCCTCTTTTGTTCGTTGTCGAATAATTGACCCCATGGTCGTGACTTTTCCTTTTCTAGGGATTACGATCTTTCGTAGGTAATGTAGTCTTCATTCTTGTTTTGACATATGTTTCATCGTCATCATGATCATCTTCCCTCATCGGATCACCGTACTGGTCGTAGTCTTCCTCGTTGGCAACTCCATCCATTCCGACGATGCTCCTTTTGCCTCTCCTCACGACAACACGGCTGGGATAGCTCGGGTCGGTTATGAAGAAACATTGTGTCACATGTTTAGCGTGTACCCATGGCTCATTTTTGGCGGTGGCATTGACGGTACCACTATCGGAGTCGGGTATACACATGGTAGTGAAATGTCGGTTTTCTCTTTGTACGTTCTTAGCCCATCTGACACGGAACATCGTCGCGCTATGCAATCCAGAGTAGTTAAGCTCCCAGATCTCTTCGGCCCTTCCGTAATATCTTTCAATTACATTCCCGGTCATGGCTTCCATCATCACCCCTGAGTTTTGGTTATCACTGTTCATATCTTTGTCCTCTGTGTAGAACGTGTATCCGTTGATATCGTATGCTTGATAAGTCGCGAGGTTGGTCGATGAGCCATGTGCTAAGGCGTATATGAGCGTTCCGTCCGGACAGCCCTCTTCCAAGGGATTAGCCAGAACTCGCTCTTTGAACCAACGCATGAAAGTGGAGTTGTGCTCTCTAATAACTTCAGCGTCCGTCCTGTGCACCCCACGGTCATGGTACTTCTTTGCGATGGTCTCTTTGTGCAGTGTCACGAAATCTTCTAGCACATCTAGGTGTTGTAGCACTACTAAGTTTTCCCTGTCAAGGTTGTTTTGTCGGCGCGAGCAGACCACATTCACATCCCTATGACCGTTGGTGTGACCTTCATCTTCGAGCCTTCCACAATGCTTGTTGACGGGCAAACCAACAACAGGGTCTCCGGTGCCTGCTAGATAACTCTCACAGAAAGAGATGCACTCTTTGGTCAGATATCCCTGGGCTATGCTTCCAACCGGACGGGACATGTTATGAACGAATGCTTTGATGACCCCATTCATCCTCTCGAACGGCATCATGCTGTGCAGGAATGTCGGCCCTAGGTCGATGATGCCGTCCACGATGTGGACACATAGATGCACCATGACATCAAAGAACGCGGGCAGGAAGTACATATCTAGCTCATTCAGTATGACAATGATCTCTTCCTGTAGCCTATGGAGTTGCTTCACACTGATCGACTTTCGAGAGATAGCATAAAAAAGTGGCATAGGTCAGTAAGCGTCTCACGGACGTGTGTGTCCATAATCCCTCTAAGTGCAACCGGGAGTAACGGCGTCATCATCACATGACAGTCGTGAGACTTCATCCCGCTGAACCTTTTTTTCTTAGTGTCTAGATATCTGCTTATCTTCCCACAGTATCCGGAACTAACTTTGATTCCGGCAAGGCACTTGAACAATTAATCGACCTCCTTCGGATCTAAGGTGAAGCAAGAGGGGGGGGGGGCAATATTGTTCTTCCTTCTTGTTTACTTTTTGCCCCTATCTTCCATCTCCATCTCCTCTGACGACTTTTTACCGGGCATTTGGAGATCTTTCCTGATTTTCAAAAATTCCAAGTCTTTTCTTGCCTTCGGCCCATCCTTGGTCTTCTCCGGCATGTTCATCAATGTTCCAAGCAAACTCTCGAGGATATTTTTTGTGATATGCATTTGATCAAGGCTATGAGGCGTGTCGAGTTTGGGCCAGTATTCCAAGTCCCAAAAAATAGATCTCGTCTTCCATACCTTCAGCAGCGGCTCCGACACCTTTTTCTTCGTCTTTCCCGGTGAGGGGCACTCTTCCCAGTTCTTCAATAACTCATATATTTCTGCACCACTACGCTTACGTGGAGGACCTCGATGCTCAGCCTTAGCATTGAATAGATCTCCACGCTTTCTCCATGGGTCATCCTTCTCGAGCCATCTTTGATGCCCCATGTACATGATTTTTGAAGACCCGCCATCTTTCGATAGCTGCAAAGAAGTTGTATCATCCATGCACCTGGTGCATCCGCAATATCCGTGGCACACCTGGCCGGAGAGATACCCGTAACTGAGATAGTCCTGCACCATCGTGATCAGTGCGGCTCTCATGTAGAAATACTCTCCTTTGCTTGCATCCCATGTCTTGGCCGGCATTGTCCATAAGGTCTGTAGCTCCTCTTTCAGTAACCCGAGATACAAATTTATATCATTTCCCGGTTGTCTCGGCACTTGAATAAGCATAGCCATGTGTATGTATTTTTCCTTCATGCACTTCCAGGGGGGGAGGTTGTACATCCATACAAACACGGGCCATGTGCTATGATTGGTGTTCTAGTTGCCAAACGGATTCATGCCATCACTACTAGCGCCAAGCACGATGTTCCTTAGATCATTTGTGGAAAAAATCAAATTTAGCGTTTAATGCTCTCCACTGGCTAGCATCTACGAGGTGTCTCAGCTTCGGATCATCTCCGTCATCTGGCTTCACCCTCTCCGCGTGCCAGTTCCTTAGATCATTTGTGGAAAAAAAATCAAATTTAGCGTTTAATGCTCTCCACTGGCTAGCATCTACGAGGTGTCTCAGCTTCGGATCATCTCCGTCATCTGGCTTCACCCTCTCCGCGTGCCAGCGCATAAGCTTTGCTTCTTAGGATCTACGAAATACCGCTGCAGATGCGGAGTGATCGGAAAGTACCATACAACTTTTTGTGGAGCTTTCTTTTCGGCCTTCTTATATCGTGAAGCATTGCAATTTGGACAGATGGTTTTTCCGCGTGCTCGTTCCGATATATGATGCAATCATTGATGCATGCGTGATATCTAATGTGTGGCAGATCAAGAGGGCACACGATTTTCTTTGCATCCTCGACACTAGTAGGACACAGGCTTCCCGCGGGAAGAACCTTCTTAAGATACTTCAGAAGCTCATCCAGGCTTGCATCCATCCATTTGTTTTTTGCCTTCGTATTTAGAAGTTCTAGTGTGAAACTCAAGCGGGTCACTTTGGGATCACAACCATCATACAAAGGAGTCATCGAGTCTACCTCCAGTTGCGCCAGTTTGGCCTCCTCTCTAGAAGCAGCTCTGTCGCTAGTCGTCTTCTTATGAAGCAGGTCTCGAACATGCGGGTCCCGCATGGCTGAACTTAGTAGCGACGAAGACGGCGGTGTGTCCGCGTCTTCTCCGCCTTGTACTGCCTCTTCACCATCACCATTTCTGAGGCCTTCTTCTTCTTCGGGCACATAATAGGTCATCTCTTTTTCTGGCCCCATGTCGTTATTTCCTGCCCCATCGACGTCCCCATCATCATCATCTTCACTTATCCACCGAGTATGGCCATCCATGAAACCATGCATGAGTAGGTGCGCCTTGAATTTACCACCCTTAAAGGGGTCGAGCCTGACTCCTCCTTTGCATTTTTGACACGGACATACAACATCCTTCAGTCTTTTTTCATACATGTCGTCCACTGCGGATTGCCAGTATCTTTCCACCATCCTTCCATTGTCCTTCATGATCACCTGCGCACGGAGCAAAATATTATAACCACGTATGCATGCATGGATCAAAATCATACAAAAATTCGGCATGACCTTCCCTAAACATAGGACATATTGAGTTTGCCCGAAATTCGCCGAAACGGAATTGAATCGACATTTCGGCAAAACACAGGCAACTCATGTCACCCACATTTCAACAAATACACAATATAGGCAACTCAAATTATGCCACACACAATTCGGTATATTCTCATATATATATATATGATAACACTATTCTAATCCCAGGATTAGAATAGTTATTTGGATCACATCACGCCTATATAGGGGCGACGAAGATTTCCCGAACTCTGAAAAAAACAGAAAAAGAAACCCACGGGACCCCAAACTACCTCATCTCCATCGGGCGCAGCCCCCGTCACCCACCGCACTGCCGCCCCGCCGCCAACCGCTCCGCCGCCCCGCCGCCAACCGTTCCGCCGCCAACCGCTCCGCCCCCTCGCCCCGCCGCCAACCCACCGCCGCCCAGCCCCCCGTCGAAGACCCGCAACAGAATCTCGCGCCTCCCGCCGGCGGCCCCTGGCTAAGCGCGCCTACCACCAGCGGCCCCTTGGCTCCGGTGCCCCTCACCCACCATCACCACCTAATGCCGCCGCCACGACTTCGCCTGGATCGGCCGCCGTGGCCCTCGTTCCCTCCTCCCACGGAGACCCTCTCCTCTTCCTTCTCTCAGATCGATCCCCTTATTTATTGTGTCTTGATTTGGAGCAGCTCCAGTTCCTTCCATGGACGGCACCCACGAGGAAGAGGACGATGACGGGGACCCCATGCCCGATGGCCTCAGCCTCGACGGCGACCGGCCTCCCACACAAGGTCGACCTTCCCATTCTTTTACCGCTGCTCTGCTCTGCTCTAGCAGTCCAGCCTAGTGGTTTCTAGAAATTTCTAGTGTAATCATCCATGGGACATAGTCAGTTCTCGAATTTGTGCTAGTACAAATCTCCATCTCCGGGACATCAAGCACATGCTTGCTTGCTAGTACTAGTATTACCTTTCTAGCAAATTAGAAAGAAACAAGCAAACAAGCTATCTACTAGCTGCTACATAAACTCACGCTGTTGGAGTTGCTTTCTTTCTTCACTCAATTAATTTGAATTGAATTCATTCATCCTGTTGGATTCTTCGTGCTGTATATCCCTATCTTCTTGTTGGCCTCGGCACTTCACTTCTTTCCTCACTAATACTGATGATTTGACCTGTAATTTTATTTGTGTATGTCCATCAGTTGGATCATTTGTCTATCAGATTTTGGATTTATACTTTGTTTAGGTATATGTGTGAACAAACCTTCTCTGTATCAAAAACAATAATGTGTTGTTTATCATGTGGTATGTATCTAAAAAAATCTTGGTCGATCTGTATAGAAGTTGTCTTCTTTCCCCTCGTGTGTCGCCGGCCATCCTCTTCCCGACCTTCGTCTTAGACCAAAGATGGCCTTCTCTCCACACGGGTGCTGACCTTCTTCCTTCTGCTGCTCCCTCCTCCCCTACCGGATGAAAAAACTGCATTACATGATGGTGTAGAACCTCCAGTATTACTCATCCTATTTTGCAGCAGCAGATCACACAGTTTGAAGGAAGACTGAAGTTCAGAGTGATGTGGATGAAAGCAGAGATGTTTTTAAGTGCATTCAGACATGTTTTTTCCTCTTGTTTTTTGTTTCTTAACTTCTTCACAATTGTAATTTATGAGGCAACATGTTGTTATCTGAAAAGCTTATGGACTCTTGTGTGTACTTAAAACATTTTGATCAGTATACTCTTTAGTTTATGATTCAAACTTGGTGTTCCTAAAAAATATGGCGCCCCTCTTGTTTGCAAGTCTGTGCGCCCACAATCTTGTGGTTAAATGGCCTTTGTGAAGTGTGATAATTCTTCGTACAGTAGTTTGTGCAAAAGGAAAAAATATGATTTTTTCTTCTTCTTGCAATTTGATGTTCTCAAGGTTCTCGTTGCAATGCCCATGAGAACAAATTCTCTCTAGCAGTACTATTGCAAAAACTGAAACAATTCGAAGACAAAGAAAAGATCATTTTTTATAGGAAAAGATCAATTAAATATATATGCTGCAAAAAAATTCAGTAACTATTCTAACTTCATGTATTATTATTTTTTAAAAATTTAGAAATTCAAAAAAAAAATTGAGCCAGTAGTTCAAATAAAAACTTGCTGTTAGATTAAAAAATTGAGCTAGAAGTTCAATTCGAAAATATGAAGAAGTTCGATGTTTCTGAAAATACTCCAATTCTCATATTCTAAAAAATATACAATGAAGTTCAAATAAAAAAGGTAGAGCGGTTCAATGCCTATAAAAAACTCAGATATTTTCACGTGACCGAGAGAAGTTCAGGTTGATTGCTGCTAGAAGTTCACGTATTACACGGTGTGCATTTGGTATGAAAAAAAAGAATGAAAAAGCAAAGGCTAAAAGTTTTGTTGCTAGAAGTTCAAGTGCTCGGCCCGAGAAAGTTCAAAAATTCTTCAAAGAGATGTTCACCTTGTATTTCCATGTTCAAAAACACAAAAAAAAATGTTTTTTGCGTTTTAAATAATTCTCTCAATCCACAAAGAAGTTCAGTTATTATTTGGTAGCAATTTGATTTCAAAAAGAAAAACAAAAATTCAAATTATAAAAATGGAAAAAGTTCATGTACTACATGGTGTGTGTTTAATATGAGAAAAATGAATTAAAAGGCGGGGTCCAAATTTTTTGTTGTTATAAGTTCAAGTCCTCGGTCGGAGAAAGTTAAAAAAATTATTGTGAGAGAGGTTTGTACAAAAGGAATATCATTTGTGTAACACTGACGAATGGATGAGAAAATTACAAATGAAAATACATCACAGAAGTTCAACGTGAAAACAGCAGGAAGTTCAACTACTACACTGAATGAATTTCAGATGAAAAACTTTTAAAATCGTCGCGAGTATGAAAAAATGATCAACACGGGAAAGTTGCGTGTTTACAGCAGCTTTCCATCAGTATATCACTTGCTCAATTCCGGGGAGTGGATGAAGAGCTATGAGCAAAAAAGGCACGTGAAAAACAGAGTGACGTTCAAGTAGACATGCTGAGAAGTTCAAGTTCTTCACGCGGTGCATTTTCAAAGAATCTGTTTCGCGATAAAGGCAGAACGCATGATCTCGCTGTTTTCAAAATTACTTGAAAACGGCTAGGAATCAGAGAAAACCATCTACATGAAAAAGTTTCGCATTTTCCATAGCTTTTCAACAGTATATTATTTGCCCCATTCCGATAAAGTTTGTAGAAATTACGGCAAAAAAGTTTTTAGCCATTTTCAAAATTGACTTAAAACCGTAAGGAATTGGGAGAAACAATATATACCAAAAAGTTGCGCATTTCCTCAAGCTTTCCAACGCCATATCATTTGCTGCATTCCGACGAACCATTTAGAAATTGACACAAAATACCATCTCGGCTGAACTTCGACCGTTTTCTAAATTACTTCCAAACCGTACAAAATTAGGAAAACTTCTTATATGGAAAAGAAGCGCATTTTCATAAGCTTTCCAACGCCGTATCATTTGCTTCAAACTGATTAGCCGTTTTCAAATGGCGCCAAAAATACGAGCTCGGCTGTTCGGTTTGAAAAATTCTGCCATATGTGAAATAACTCCTTAACCATAGGGAATTAGAGAAAACTTTCAACATGTGGAAGGAGCGGTTTTGCGGCATCTTTCCAACGACATATTATTTGCCGCATTTCGATAAATGGTTTAGAAATGCGATCGAAAATATGATTCACGTTTTTTGTATGAAGAAAAAACGGTTTTCAAAACTGCTCTTAAACCGCTTACATTTTGCCAAAAATTTAACTTGGGTCATCATACTCGTGTCCATAGCTTTCCAACAGTATATCGCAAGCCCCATTTGGGCAATGTTTACGGAAGTTCAACCTAGCACTGGGGGAAGTTCAGGTCGAACAACTCAGGCAGTAAAATTGCAACAGACGCATGTTCATCACGATCCGAGAGCAAATCCGCCAATGAACGAGATTCCTATTTAAAACGGGCATTTAGTTGCTAAAAACCGTTTGCGGATTACACCTACATCATATAGAACACGACTAACCAGAATAATTCGCGTGGGGAGACACGGTTGCGAAGATAGCCCGAAGGTCGGGTTCCTACAGAGGGAAGTTCAGGCATGTCACTCAGGAAGTTCATGTTGTGATCAGAATAATATTCTGATCCCGTGATCAGAATAGTGTTTATGTATATATATATATATATATATATATATATATATATAGTTTCGGTCCTATCGCACACAAACACTTTTTTTTCTCACCTATGTGTCGAGAGGGATATCGAGCACCTTCTTGATTAGCTAGTAGCTCTAGATATAGCTCTAACTAGCTAGCTATGGAGAGAGAGAGCTAAGAAGAGAGAGGGAGGAGAGGGAAGGCATTAATGGAAGGGGGTGGTGGAGGGCAAAGAATAGGTGAGGGATGGCATTATGGAGGGGGGGTGGATGGGCAAAGAAAGAAAAGAGGGATGAGGGCTTGCATTAATGATTTGTTGTGTGGAGGGGCAAAGAAGAGGGGGAGGAGGGGGAGCATTGAAAGGAGCAAGCAAGTGCAAGGAGAGGGGGAGGAAGAAGAGAGGGGAGGAAGAAGGGGGGGAAGGTGGTAGATATTTTGGCTGATGACCATAGCAGTAGCGCAGGTCATCAATGCGCGCTACTGCTATGGGCGCCAGCCAAAATATCTACTGCTAAGTTCCACTACCTATAGCGCGGGGTGGAAAAACATGCTACTGGTAAAAGTGTACACATAGAAGAAATAGCAGTAGCGCGTTTCTTTCAACAGGCGCTATAGATCCTAAACTAACAGTAGCGCTGGGTAGACGGCCCACGCTGCTAATTTTTATTGATCAGGTGGTGTGGTGTGGCACACTTACCAGTAGCATGGTCCAAGGAAACCAGCGTTGCTGCTAATGTATACCAGTAGCGCTCTTTCTACCCAGCGCTACTACTAACTACTAGTAGCGTGGGGTCATAAACAAACGCTACTGGTAAACTTCTATCTATAAGCATTTTCCTAGTAGTGGTGGCCTCCCCAGGCTGCCTCCTGAGGAGCGGAGATTCCTATGTAGATGCCCAACCTCCTGAGGTTGTGATGACGCAAGCCGTGACGACCAAGGCCAGGCGGGCGCCAGCGGGCGCAGAGAAGACAGTTTCCCCTTTGGTGCTAAGGAGGCAAGCGCAGGTGTGGGTTCCTGAGGAATCAGGCAAAGGTTTCCATTGTGGTGCAACGAGACCAAGACCGCCAGGACGACAGGACGGATGTCATCGCCGAGCCCACCACGGTGTCACGACCAGAAGCTTTGCAGGCGAAGACCACCTTTCGTCAGGATAAGATGTACTACTTGTCCCCTTTCAAATTGGCCGTTGTGGAATCCCTTCCCGCCTATGTTTTGGGGGAAGAGGACCAAGGCCACTATATATATAGGTTAGCCACCACCATGGAGAGCTGTCGATTCACTCTCGCCCGAGAGCAGACCTCGCGAGGTTGTTCATCCCTTGTACTTGTTCGTCCTCAGCCCCTCGTGAGGCAAATCCACCACAAAGCAGGAGTAGGGTCTTACACCGCAAGGTGGCCCGAACCTGGGTAAACTGCCATGTTCATCTTCTTCCTCGTTCATCGAGCTAGGCTGTAGGGTGACGGGTTGGTTGGTCGGATAGGTTGAGTTCTTCGCACACGCCCCAGAGTTCGAACCTTTCTTGGGTCTGCGGAGCCCTGAATCCAACAAAGGCGCACTCGGAGCCACCGATCTGAAAGGGCTTAACTGCAAAACCTTCAAATTTGATTCATTGTGACCAATTCACTCCCATTCGTACTCACCGAAACAATTTGATTGATCTGAGTTTTTCAATCTCGGTGCTACCGATTAGACCAACTCAGAGTCATCGATATGCTGTAACTGCTCGCAGTTACATGTCTCGGTGCCACCGATTTGTTCCATTCGGCGTCACCGATAGCAGCTGGGTATATATATCCCACGGGCCTGTACGGTTGAAATTTCTCAAATGTCACGTCTCCCGCACCCCTCTGTTGCCGTCACCCTCGTCTCCGAACTTCGTCGTTGCATCCAGCGCGTCCTCGCCATGGACTCCGTCGCCGTCAACAGCATTCAACCCCGCCGTTGCTGCCGTAGGGGATTTGCACCGATTTAGGGTAAAAATCCCGCCCCTTGTGCCTCTCTTTCTGATTCAATGTACTAGGGAATTGCCATAATTCTTGCTAAGTATGACACACTCCTATCCAATAGATCAATTTCGTAGATTAGTCTCGAGGAAAAAATTTAGGTTTAGGTTTTTCGCCAAAAGCATCTCGGACCGATCGAACTGAGATTTTCGGAGTCACTGATTTGGCTCTGCCCATTACACTAGTACGTCTCGGTGCCACCGAGAAGTACGAATCGGTGAGACCGAAAGTAACATTTCAGTGAAACCCTAGCATCTCGGAGACACCGAATCACATCTTGGTCTGACCGAAATGGTGTGCTTTGGTCCTATTGAATGCTTTGGTATCACCGAGATTATCAACTCGGTAGGTCCGATATGCATTCTGTGAAAACTTGAAACTAAGGTTTGGACTCAATTTTTTGAAAAAGCATCTGCTTTTCTCTGCCCATACCTATCTATTCACAGGGTCTGTTTGCAAGATGTTAAGTGCCAGTGACAGCTTGAATGTGTCAGAACAACATGCCGATCTCAGCTCAGGCTGTAGTCCTGAAGAGAGCTACTATGGAGTGAGAAGCACTCAAGAACTGCCCAAAGCTGCTACAAGAGCAAGAAGAAAGAGAACCTCAGATGATGAGGGTGAGGATTTCGTTGCTAGTGAAGCAACATCAAAGAAAAAGGCAGTGTTGAGAAAAGAGTATGGTACATCTGCTAGTACCAGGCCAAGTGCCAAGGATATATCTGTTGTGAGGAAAGTTCCTCTTTCCAAGTCTGACAAAGCCACTATTCCAAGAGAGACCATGACATTCACACTTGAGGAGCCAAGTGACTCAGAGGCAGCAGCTGTAGGGAAGAAGAAAAGGCCAAGGAAGACAACTGCTCATGCAATTGGCAAACCTTCCATGGTGGAAGATGACGATGATGAGGAACCAGCAGCTGATGCACCCCCTGCCAAGACTCGGAAGCTCATGTCTAATGCAATGAAGTATGCTGCCCCCTCCAAGCCTAAGTCCAAGCCCAAAGCTCCAACACCTAAGAGATCAACAAGAAACATTTCTACTAGTGAGAAGAACAAGGCCGCAGTGCCTGAGGTTGAGAATGAGCCACTAGTGCTCAGGAAGTGGAGACCCAAGATTCCAGACCACGACAACACTCATCTAGTTGCAGAGAACATGAAGCTAATAAATGATAAAGGCTTGTGTCAGTGGAGATTGATTGATCCATATGCTACAAAGAGGAGAACTGCCTGTGACTATTGTTTCCACATCCGAGAGCAACAAGACTTGTATGAGACAGTGTTGCATGACAAGAAACCAATAGTCAGTGATATGAGATGGGTGGATTGGAAGTTGATGCGCACCATCTTTGGAGAAGAGGGTGTACAAGGGGAGGTCTGATCTTCACGGCGTAGGATCGATAAATGGATGGGGATAACTAGCTCCAACCAGCCGAAAAATGGAAAATAAGAGATTATGACCCGACGAGGAGGATGATCACCGAAGCCTGCAATCCAAACATTCGCCGATCCACAACCCGCAATACTACCCCACACAACCACGCTCAAGTCGTGGAGCACGGGATAGGTGCAATCCACAAGGGAAACCACAAACTCTAACCCACAAAACACGATCTAGTCATGGAGCACGAATTAGGAGCAATTTCTCAAGGAATCACGAGAATAAGGATAACAATAGCTATCCAATCTCAGGAGGAGTCTATGTATTTGGTCCTTGATAGAAATGGCAAAAGTCCCAACGAAGGGGAGATCTAGCCTTTTTATATTAGGGACAACCCCCCCCCCTTGGATAGATGTGAAAGCGAACTAGGTTCTAGAACCAGCTTTGGTGTGAAAGTGAACCAGCTTTGTTTGACTAAATGGGCTTCAAGACTTAATGAGGTAGCTTCTGGAAATCTCTCGTCGGAGGTGGTTGGCAGTTCCCGACCAAACATTGTTCACTGGGATTGAACAATGTTTCCTTCAGCAGCAAACTCGAGCTCTGGAAACCTTTCACAAGTTGGGATATCCAAACTCATGCAAAACATTGTTTCATCAGATGTTTTTTCAGCAGACAACTCATTTCTTCATGAACTCCTAACTTTGTTTCTTTGCCATAAAACATTGTTTTGCATAGACTGAAATGTGCTTGGCTTTCTTCGATATTGCACCTGAGTTCAACCAACAACAAAAGAGGTGAAGGCACAACCATGTTTTCAAGGTCAAATGATAAACTTAAGTTAGCATTCACCTGATCATGTATTTGCATTGCGCGACTTCTTGTGATTGGACCGTTGATCATTGGTGGTGTGGTGCCCATGGTTGGGATGTCCTCGTCATCCTCCCCCTCTTGAGAAGGAGTTATCCTCTACTCTAAAGGCCCAAAGTATGGGGAAAGATCAGAGACATTGAAGGTTGGGCTAACACCATATTCTTCTACAAGATTGATCTTGTAAGCATTGTCATTGATCCTCTCGAGCACCTTAAATGGTCCATCACCGCGTGGCTGCAACTTGCACTTGCGTTGCTCAGGAAAACAGTCCTTTCGAAGGTGTACCCATACCAAATCGCCTTGCTCGAACACCATTTTCTTCCTGGTCTTGTTTACCCGCTTCGTATATTGTTCAGTCATTTTCTCAATGTTCTCCTTTGCATGGGCATGAAGTTTCTTGATGAAATCAGCACGCTTACTTGCATCAAGGCTAGTTCATTCCTACAATGGCAAAGGCAAAAGATCAATGGGAGCAACAGGTTTGAATCCAGAAATAAGTTCAAATGGGCAAATTTAGTGGTCGAATGTACCGCCCTGTTAAATGCAAACTCCACATGAGGTAGGCACTTTTCCCACATCTTCAGATTCTTCTTGAGGACTGCTCTTAGCATCATGGACAATGTTCGGTTGACAACTTCGATATGTCCATCAGTTTGTGGGTGGCATGTCATGGAAAATAGGAGCTTGGTGCCAAGTTTTCCCCACAAGGTCTTCCAAAAGTAGCTCAGAAATTTGGTGTCACGGTCTGAAACCGTGCGTGGTACTCCATGTAGCCGCACAACTTCCCTGAAAAACAGATCAACAATGTGTTAAGCATCATCACTCTTATGACATGGGATAAAATGTGCCATTTTGCTAAAATGATCAACTGCCACAAACACCGAGTCACCCCCCTCTTAGTCTATGGTAAACCAAGAACAAAATCCATAGAAATATCTTCCCACGGATTATTCAAAATAGACAGAGGAGTATAGAGACCGTGAGGATTCAAGCGGGACTTAGCTTTGTGACAAATCTCGCATCTCATCACGTAGCGTTCCACATCATGTCTCACATGCGGCCAAAAGAAGTGATCAACGAGCACACTTTCAGTTTTCTTGGCTCCAAAATGTCCCATGAGTCCACCAGCGTGAGCCTCCTGCAAGAGCAACAAATTAACAAAACAACCTGGGATGCACAATTTGTTAGCGCGAAATAGAAATCCATCATGCAAGTGAAACTTCTCCCATCCCTTTCCCTTGTTGCACTTTGAAAATGGTTCGGCAAAGTATGAGTCGTTAGCGTACAATTCTTTGATGCTTTCTAAGTCAAGGATTTTAACATCACGTTGGGAAAGTAACATATGATGCCTAGACAATGCATCAACAACAATGTTATCCTTCCCTTTCTTGTACTTGACAATATATGGAAATGACTCTATGAACTCACTCCATTTTGTATGTCTACGGTTTAGTTTGAGTTGACCCTTTAGATGATTTAAGGATTCATGGTCAGAATGTATCACAAACTCTTTAGGCCACAAGTAATGTCGCCATGTTTCCAAAGATCGAACAAGTGCATACAATTCTTTATCATAGACGGAATAATTAAGAGTTGGACTATTAAGCTTCTCACTAAAATAGGCGATGGGTTTACCTTCTTGCATTAGAACTCCACCAATACCAACACCACTTGCATCACATTCAATCTCAAATGTCTTACCAAAATTGGGAAGTGAGAGCAACGGGGCTGATGTCAATCTCATCTTCAGTTCTTGGAAGGACTTGTCTTGAGCATCACTCCATTGGAATGGAGTGTCTTTCTTTGTTAGCTCATTCATTGGTGTAGCAATGGTGCTGAAATTCTTCACGAATCGACTGTAGAAACCTGCAAGTCCGAGGAAGCTACTTACTTGGCTCATATTTTGTGGAGGCATCCACTCACGAATAGCCTTGATCTCCTCCACACCTTTACCTGAAACAACAAAGCCAAGAAACACAACCTTGTTTGTGCAAAATGTGCACTTTTCCATGTTAGCATACAACTTTTCCTCCAGTAGGACAGCAAACACACATTTTATATGTCCAACATGATCCTCCAAAGTTTTTCTATAAATCAATATGTCATCAAAGTACACCACTACAAACTTGCCAATGAAGGACCTAAGTACATGATTCATCAATCTCATGAAAGTACTAGGTGCATTCGTTAATCCAAAAGGCATAACCAACCATTCATACAAGCCAAATTTTGTCTTGAATGAAGTTTTCCATTCGTCACGCTCTTTCATTCTTATTTGGTGGTATCCACTTCACAAATGAATTTTGGAAAATATGGTGGAACCACAAAGTTCATCAAGCATGTCATCGAGCCTAAGTATAGGGTGCCGATATCTCACAGTTATGTTTTTAATGGATCTACAATCAGTGCACATTCGCATAGTACCGTCTTTCTTTGGAACTAAAAGAATGGGAACATCACAAGGAGAAAGGCTTTCCCTTACATACCCTTTGTTAAGAAGGTCTTCTACTTGCCTCTGAATTTCCTTCGTCTCCTCTGGGTTTGCTCGGTACGGTGGTCGGTTTGGTAGTGGGGTGCCCAGAACCAAGTCAATTTGGTGTTCAATGCCTCGCTTCAGTGGCAAAC
This sequence comes from Thinopyrum elongatum, assembly GCA_011799875.1. Taxonomy (NCBI): domain Eukaryota; kingdom Viridiplantae; phylum Streptophyta; class Magnoliopsida; order Poales; family Poaceae; genus Thinopyrum; species Thinopyrum elongatum. Next base: position 437,671,694 of record CM022300.1, read on the forward strand.
TAGGTGGCACCTCCTTGGGAAACACGTCCTCATACTCCTGCAAAGGATCAAATACAACACTAGGAAGAGTTGAGGGTAAGTCGTTAGCAGCCAATAAAGTTTCCTTGTACATGGGTACAAAGAATGGAGTATTAGGTTCTCTCAGTGCCCGCATATCCCTTTTCCTAGCCATCATAACTAATCCCTATTTTTCCTGAGGCTTGGTCATATTTGGCTGTTGAGCTTTTGGCTGTGGAAACACTCCCTCACTATGTTGGTGGCTCACTCTTTGTGTATGATAACTCTCTCCCTTTTTTCTTTCCTTTTCTTTTCATCTCATCAAGATAGACTTCCTCGGGTGTCATGGGTAGCCAAGTGAAATTTTCTCCTCTATGGACAAAACATAAGCGATTCGCACGCCCGCTAATTTGCACATCACGGTCATGCAAACATGGTCATCCAAGAAGCAAGTGACAAGCGTGCATCGGCACCACATCGCACTCAACATCATCCTGATATGTCCCTACTAAAATCGGTATTCGCATGCTGCTAATCACCTTAATTGCGCCACAATCATTCAGCCATTGCATGCGGTATGGATGTGGGTGACATTTTCTTTGCAATTGAAGCTTCTCGACCATCTTCGTGCTTGCAATATTGTTGCAGCTGCCACTATCAACAATCACTCGACATATCTTTGAGTTGATAAGGCAACGGGTGTGGAAAAGATTATGCCGCTGCCCCCTTTCCACCTCCACAACCTGGGCATTAAGTGAACGGCATAACACCAAAGCTTCACCATCAAGTTCTTCATGAGATAAAATAGTGCCTCCTACTTCCCAACCTTGCTCCTCTTCCACTTCATCATTGCCACCTTTAGGGTCACTTTCAGACTCCCATTCACCTCGTTCATTGATGATCATAGTTCTTTTGCTTGGACATTCCGAAGAAATGTGACCTCTTCCTTTGCACTTGTGGCATTGAATGCCGCTGCTGCATGTAGAACTCTTTTCTGGAGGTTGAGCAGAGGATACTCCTGCTGCTAATGATGACCTCTTATCTTGATCGCGAGTAGCAGGTGAGGAAGCCATCGTGGCATGTGGGTGCCTAGGTGGTGCACCCTCAAACCGAGAACCATATGGTTATTGTGTTCACTGCCATGAGGGTGTGGTGGTGCGGCCTTGGAAAGCACAAGTACGACCATTACGCATATTATTCTTCTCAACTCATATAGCTTGATGTACCACATCCTGTAATGTATCATAAGGAAACATCTCCACAAAATCTGATATTTCATCATTCAGCCCATATAAAAATCTCGCCATCTTCGCCTCATCACTTTCACGGGTTCTTGTCCAAATTAGCAGCACCTCCATCTCTTTATAGCACTCCTCAACAGTGCAGGAACCTTGAGTGAGCTCCTGCAACAGCTTGTACAATTGCCTCTCATAGTATGATGGAACAAAACGGCGCCTCATGACTTGCTTCATCAAAGTCCAGTTACGGATATAATTATTTCCCGACATCAACCGATCGTCTTGCAGTTGATTCCACCATGTAAGAGCATAACCAGAGAACCCCATAACAGCAAGATCAACTCTCTTGGCTTCAGAAAACCCATGGATGCGAAAGATTTGATCGCACTTCTCCTCGCACTGAATATATGTATCCAGATCCTCTTTTCCTATGAAGGATGTGTTGTAGGGTGAAACCCTAAGAGGGATATTTTCACACTTGGATGGGGGAAAGAGATGAACAACAAGAACACAAGAGGGAAATTCACTCAAACAAAACCCAATCACACATCCACTAGAATAGCAAACACATAGATCCACAAGAATACAAGCACAATCCAAGGAAACAAGCACAAGGTAAAGTTCTTCCCACTCCTAAGGAGGTGACGTCTTGATGATAGTCTTCCCCAAAGAGGAGGTCTTGAAATCCACTTGGGATCCTCTCCTAAGAGGTCTTGATCTCCAAGAGGAGTGGTAGATGAGCAAAGCCCTATAAATATCTTTCATATACTTTGCTTACCCTAAACATAACCATAGGTATGAAATATATAGCTAGTGGGAGGAAGGGGGCGACTTGGGAGGCAAGAAAGAGCACTCTCGGCCGAAACCTGGGAGGCCCATGCGCACAGTTTAAGTTAGGCCCGTGCGCACGGGGGTCCCATGTGCATGGTACACGCCCGTGCGCACGGGGTGCTACAGCGGCCCGGGCCCGTGCGCTCGGGGATGCGCGTCTCGAGTCCTAGAAACTTCTGGGAGGCCTGTGGGCACGGGGCTAAAGTAGCCCGTGCGCACGAGGTCGCCTAGGCCGTGCTGCCTTCATCTTCTTGGACGTCTTCTCCTTCCTCGTGGCCTTGGGGTGCTTCTCCTCTTCCTTTGATATGTCCCTTAGCTGCTTGATGGCGTTGGTCTTCGTACCAAATGACACATTGCATATTTTGGTGAGGTAGCAACCAAGTTCCACTCATGTCCATATCTATCTCAAGTAGGAGTGAGTTCACATCGGTTTCAATGGCACGTGCTTGAGCTCTTGTCATAGGTCCACGTGGTGCTTGATGTGTTGGTGTAGAGTCCATGGGGATGATGGAAGGATGCTCCGCATCAGGATGGCACATGTAGATTCACTCTCGCTTGGTTGTCACGGTCATCTTGATCACGACGGTCATAATGATGACCGTTGCGACCAAAAACAGCACCACGGCGAGGCGGGGAGTAGGGTTCATAGTCCCTTCTACTTCTTGAGCTTGCGTTGGTTTTTCCCTTGAAGAGGAAATGGTGATGCAGCAAAGTAGAGATAAGTATTTCCCTCAGTTAAGAACCAAGGTATCAATCCAGTAGGAGGAACACATAAGTCCCCAATAGTTGCACCTACACAAACAAACAAATACTTGCACCCAACACGAAAAAGGTGTTTTCAATCCCTTCATGTTCACTTGCAAGGATGAGATCTGGTAGAGATTGATATAAAAGATAAGTAAAAGTGCAAAATAAAGTAAAGATAAATAAATTGTGGCAAGGTATTTTTGTGTTTTTGGTTTTATAGATCTGTAAATAATATGATAAAAATAGACCCGGGGGCCATAGTTTTCACTAGAAGCTTCTCTCTTGAAAGAAAGCATACGGTGGGTAAACAAATTACTATTGAGCAATTGATAGAAAAGTGCATAGTTATGACGATATCCAAGGCGATGATCATGAATATAGGAATCACACCCGTGACAAGTAGACCGACTCCTGCCTGCATCTACTACTATTACTCCACACATCGACCGCTATCCAGTATGCATCTAGTGTATTAAGTTAACAAGAACGGAGTAACACCTTAAGCAAGATGACATGATGTAGAGGGATAGATCCAATCAATATGAATAAACCCCACCTTTTTATCCTTAGAGGTAACAATACAAATATGTGCCTCGCTACCCTTTCTGTCACTGGGTGAGGACACCGCAAGTTGAACCCACTACAAAGCACCTCTCCCATTGCAAGAAAAATCAATATAGTTGGCCAAACCAAATCAATAGATTGGAGAGAAATACAAAGCTATCTTAATCATGCATAAAAGAGTTCAGAAAAGACTCAAATAATATTCATAGATAATCTGATCATAAATCCACAATTCATCGGATCTCAACAAACGCACCGCAAAAGAAGATTACATCGAATAGATCTCCAAGAACATCGAGGAGAACATTGTATTGAAGATCAAAGAGAGAGAAGAAGCCATCTAGCTACTAGCTATGGACCCGTAGGTCTATGGTAAACTACTCACACATCATCGGAAGGGCAGCAAGGTTGATGTAGAAGCCCTCCGTGATCGAATCCCCCTCCAGCGGAGTGCCGGAAAAGGCCCCAAGATGGGATCTCACGAGAACAGAAGCTTGCGGTGGCGGAAAAGTATTTTTGGTGTGCCCTCTGGTATATAGGGAATATTTGGGTATTTATAGAGCAAAGAATAGGGTTGGAGGAGCATCAGGGGGCCCACAAGTTTTGGGGGCGCGCCCTCCGAGCTTGTCGCCAACTGGTGACCCCTCTAACCCCCTCCCAAAGGTTCCTGGGTGTCTTCTGGTCCAAGAAAAATCCTCAAAAAGTTTCGTTCCATTTGGACTCCATTTGGTATTGATTTTCTGTAAAATACAAAAACAAGGAAAAAACAGCAACTGGCACTTGGCACTAGGTTAATAATTGCTACTTCTTGAGCTTGCGTTGGTTTTTCCCTTGAAGAGGAAAGGGTGATGCAACAAAGTAGAGATAAGTATTTCCCTTAGTTTGAGAACCAAGGTATCAATCCAGTAGGAGAAACACACAAGTCACCAATGGTTGCACCTACACAAACAAAAAATACTTGCACCCAACGCAATAAAGGGGTTGTCAATCCCTTCACGGTTACTTGCAAGGATGAGATCTGATAGAGATAGGTATAAAAGATAAATAAAAGTGCAAAATAAAGTAAAGGTAAATAAGTTGCAGCAAGGTAATTTTGGGGTTTTGGGTTAATAGGTCTAAAAAAATATGATGAGAATAGACCCGGGGGGCATAGTTTTCACCAGAGGCTTCTCTCTTGAAAGAACGCATATGGTGGGTAAACAAATTACTATTGAGCAATTGATAGAAAAGTGCAAAGTTATGATGGTATCTAAGGCAATGATCATGATTATAGGCATCACGTCCATGACAAGTAGACCGACTCCTGCCTGCATCTACTACTATTACTCCACACATCAACCGCTATCCAGCATGCATAGTATTAAGTTAACAAGAACGGAGTAATGCCTTACGCAAGATGACATGATGTAGAGGGATAGATCCAATCAATATGGTATAAACCCCATCTTTTTATCCTTAATGGCAACAATACAAATACATTCCTCGCTACCCCTTCTGTCACTAGGTGAGGACACTGCAAGATTGAACCCAAAACAAAGCACCTCTCCCATTGCAAGATAAATTAATCTAGTTGGCCAAACCAAATCAATAGATCAGAGAGAAATACAAAGCTATCTTAATCATGCATAAAAGAGTTTAGAGAAGACTCAAATAATATTCATAGATAATCTGATCATAAATCCACAATTCATCGGATCTCAACAAATGCACCGCAAAAGAAGATTACATCAAATAGAACTCCAAGAACATCAAGGAGAACATTGTATTGAAGATCAAAGGGAGAGAAGAAGCCATCTAGCTACTAGCTATGGACCTGTAGGTCTGTGGTAAACTACTCACACATTATCGGAAGGGCAACAAGGTTGATGTAGAAGCCCTCCATGATCAAATCCCCCTTCAGTGGAGTACCGGAAAAGGTCCCAAGATGGGATCTCACGAGAACAGAAGCTTGCGGCGGTGGAAAAGTACTTTTGGTGTGCCCTCTGGTATACGGGGAATATTTGGGTATTTATAGAGCAGAGATTAGGGTTAGAGGAGCCACGGGGGGCCCACAAGCTCATAGGGTGCCCCCTAGGGCGTGCCAGGTGAGCTTGTCGCTCACCCGTGGACCTTCTGGCCTCATCCCGAAGCTTCCTAGGTGTCTTCTGGTCCAAAAAAAATCGTCAAAAAGTTTCGTTCTATTTGGACTCCGTTTGGTATTGATTTTCTGTAAAAGGCAAAAACAAGGAAAAACAGCAACTGGCACTGGGAACGAGGTTAACAGGTTAGTCCCCAAAAATGATATAAAATAGCATAGTAATGCATATAAAACATCCAAGATGGATAATGTAATAGCATGGAACAATAAAAAATTATAGATACGTTGGGGACGTATCAATAATGCATAAGACATCCAAAATGGATAATATAATAGCATGGAGCAATCAAAAATTATAGATACGTTGGAGATGTATCAGTCCCCCATGCCTTCATCTTCGTCGCCATGCTCGGAGAGATCTTCAAGGGAGATGGCATCACCATCATGTGCAGCTCATCGCCGGTGATCAGCGACAAACCTGCAGGGGTCATGGCCTTGCCCGCGAGCTTCTCCCACATGCATCCCACCCTCATGGGGGGTAGCAAAGTCGCCACGCCTCCGTTCAGCACCAACAGCAGGGGCACCGTGGGCAGCAGCTCCTGCCACTCTTCCACAACCATCGTGGTGGTCCTTGTTTCCTGGACGTCATCGGTTGTCAGCGGCCAGCGAGGCAGCGGGGCTGTGTTGATGTTGATCCCCATTACCCGCGATAGGAAGACGACCGCCAAACATCCTTCGCATAGCTACAACTATACTCACCTCAATCATATCACCAAGTGTTGCGCGAGTTTTTGGGAGATCATCTTCCACATGTTGATGTCCATGTACACTCGAGTTAGATCCTGTCATGTTAACTCTCGGAAACAAGTGGACAAAAGAGAAAAAATGTGGGAAACACTCAGCTCACGTTCTTGCTTACCCAAATTCTAATGGTTCCTTGGCAGCTGTGTGGTGGTTGAAAATCAGGAGTGGACGGGCGAATGAAAGGAAGGAAGCTGATGGTTTCTTGGTGGATCTAGGTGGGGTAAAATGAGGAGGGCTAGTGTTGAGATCCAATCGACGCAAACCAAATGAACAAGAAAAATGGGTAGATCCTTGCACCATGTTTGAGCTGCAACACTTGCCACTACAACTTCTGAAATTTCTCACCAAACTGAATATGGTTGCACACTTGCTCAACACTTTCTCTTCTCTTTTCTTTGCTCCTTTTTTTGCTCTTTTTTTGCACTCTTTTTTTTGCAACACAGCAGATCCAACAACAAGACTCAAAGAAAAATAGCAGCAACTTCGGATAGAACTTGGTGCAAACACAAAGAGGAAAGCAAACAACTAGATCTCAGCAAACAAAGGCTTGGATTTTGTGTGTGGCTTTTCTAGCTTTGGACTTTAGGATGGGGAAAAACCAAACTAAAAAGGATAGATCTAGCTACAAGGATACAGATCCTACCGTGTAAACCTTGCTCTGAATACCAGATGATGCGACACCGTCTTCAGAGAAGAGGGTGTACAAGGAGAGGTCCGATCTTCACGACGTAGGATCGATAAATGGATGGGGATAACTAGTTGCAAGCAGCCAAAAAAATGGAAAATAAGAGATTATGACCCGACGAGGAGGATGCTCACCGAAGCCTGCAATCCGAACATTCGCCAATCCACAACCCGCAATACTACCCCACACAACCACGCTCAAGTCATGGAGCACAGGATAGGTGCAATCCGCAAGGGAAACCACAAACTTAACCCACATAACACGATCTAGTCATGGAGCACGAATTAGGAGCAATTTCTCAAGGAATCACGAGAATAAGGATAACAAGAGCTCTCCAATCTCAAGAGGAGTCTTTGTCTTTGGTCTTTGATAGAAATGGCAAAAGTCCCAACGAAGGGGAGAGCTAGCCTTTTTGTATTAGGGACAACACCCCTGGATAGATGTGAAAGCAAACTAGCTTCTGGAACCAGCTTAGGTGTGAAAGTGAACCAGCTTTGTTTGACTAAATGGGCTTCAAGACTTAATGAGGTAGCTTCCGGAAATCTCTCGTCGGAGGTGGTTGGCAGTTCCCAACCAAACATTGTTCACTAGGATCGAACAATGTTTCCTTCCGCAGCAAACTCGAGTTCTAGAAACCTTTCGCAAGTTGGGATATCCAAACTCATGCAAAATATTGTTTTGTCAGAATCAAAACAATGTTTCGTCAGCAGATAACTCATTTCTTCATGAACTCCTAACTTTGTTTCTTCGCCATAAAACATTGTTTTGCACGGACTGAAATGTGTTTGGTCTTCTTTGATATTGCACTTGAGTTCAACCAACAACAAAGGAGGTGAAGGCACAACCATGTTTTCATTGTCAAATGATAAACTTAAGTTAGCGTTCACCTGATCATGTATTTGCATTGCGCGACTTCTTGTGATTGGACCGTTGATGATTGGTGGTGTGGTGCCCATGGTTGGGATGTCCTCATCAGAAGTACATTGATGCAAATGAGGACAAACTCCCCCATGTTCATGAGAGTTTCAGGAGTGCAGGTGTTGATGACTTTGTTAGTAAGAAGCTCACAAATTGGAATGATGAGATGGTAGTGCAATTCTACCCCACCTCACATTTTTATCCAGATGGCAGGATAGTATGGATGACTGAAGGACATAGATACCAGTCAACTATCTCAGAATGGGCTGATCTTCTTGGTGCCCCAGAAGAAGAAGAAGATGATAGTGATGTCTATGCAAAGCCAAAGATGGATCACAACTCTATGGCTAATATGTACAAGCCTATTACTGAAGATGACATGGAAACTCATAAGCTTGGTTCAGTGAAGCACTTGCTTGCTAGTTTGGCCACCACCAACACAATCTTGAGCCACACTCTGTTACCCAAGTTTGGAGATGACAAGATGATCCGTGGTCACTCCATCAACTTGCTACACTTGTTTGATACACCGCATAAATTCAAAGTCATGAGCCTTATAGTTGAAACAGTCAAGAGAACCGCCGCTGACCAGAAGAGATCATGTGGATTTTCTCCGCACATTCAGTTGTTCATCAACTCCAAGGTTGGAACGAGCACTTATCTTCTTGATCGTGAGCATCTACCCTTGTTGCCAGAGTTTAAGGATAATGTGGTGGTGATGGATTCTTCACACCCTACATCTGTTGAGGCACAAGAGAGGATCCAGGTAGCCGCAAAAGCTAAAGCAGCCAAGAAGGCCTCTGTTCCCAATGCACCTATTGCTAACCTCAAGACCAAGAATGACCAAATAACCTATCTACTTGAAGCAACCCTGAGGATTGAGAGAAGTCTGGCCAACCTCACCAAGAACCAGGAGAGCTTAGAATGGATAGTCTTGACTAAGATTCATGATCTTGATGTGAAGATCACATAGGTACAGACTATTGTGGAGAAGCTACGAGATGATGTTGACACAGCCAGAGCAACAGCTGAGGACAGTGGAGATGACTTACCGACGACTGACATGTTTGAGACAGTGCCTAGGGCACCCAGGTCTGCTGCAGTGCCTGATGCAGACACGAGGACTACATATTCTACACCTGCTGCCACTTCTATAGTGCCACCTCCAGTCTCCACTCCACCTGCCCAGCCGACTTCAGATGATGCCTTCGCGGATGCACTTCTCTCAATGCCGTCTACACACACTGGAGCCGCCAGCGAGAGGACTTCACCGTCAGGAGCTGCCGAGGATCGTGCCTAGAGAGACGCATAGCTCTATGCTTATTCGAGCTTTTTGGTACTTGTTGCCAAAGGGGGAGAATATGTATAGATCATTAGGCTTCGAGAGATAGAGAGTGTCTTGCTTTTTTCTCATTGGTTTTCTCAATTTTTTGCTACTATTTGGTTGTTATGCTTGTGAGATACTACGTTGGTTGTGCTTGATCATACTATACTTCATGTGATGCTTAATGCTTACCTTTATCAATCATTCTTGTATGATCACTCACTTGTGTTTGGTGATGCGTGCATACTATTCCATTTATATCATTTTGTGCGCTCCACCAGTTGCATGTGACATGGAAGAGTGACCCATGATCCTAATCGATTATGCATTTGCATTCAAACGCAAATTTTTAATAATAGACAAATTTAGGGGGAGCTCTTGCTTATCACATACTTCTCAAAGCGATGATTTATTTCATTCATTGAATCATTTGTCAAAGCTTTGATCTATATGTTGTCATCAATTACCAAAAAGGGGGAGATTGAAAGTGCAACTAATCCCCAGGTGGTTTTGGTAATTCATAACAACATATATCTCATTGAACTAATTGCCATTCAAGCTAAATATTTTAGGATGTTCAATGATTGGCACAGTAAGGACTAGTGATTGTGGACCCCTCAAAATGCTAAGGAAATGGATTGGCAAAAAGCTCAAGACTCTTCATTTTTGGTTAAGTGATCCAAGATCACATTGAGTCCATAGGAAAGCCAATACTATTAAAAGGGGATGAGGTGTTGCTTAATGATCTACTTGCTCAAAGTGCTTAGTGATATTGCTCCAAAATCCTCAACCACTTTCACTACAAAAAAAAGACACATCCGTGACATTTTGGGCCGAACGAATTTTTTTTCTGTCATGCTTATGACACTTCTATGACGATAATTGTGATTAAACCCGGTATCATCATAGATGTGGTGGGCTCCTACTTCTATGACGAAAAATCATGACAGAAAATGGGCTTTTCGTCCTGGGCAGGCCGGAGACGCACCTGCATGACATTCTTTGGGCTGTCCATGACGGAAAAAATCGTGGTAGAAGCGAGGGTGAGAAATTTTTTGGGGAGTTCCCAGTTATGGTGGGTGGTCGGGGCCGAGCGATGCACAGAGGTTTGCGTGTTTCTCTCGTATACGTACGCGCGTGTGTGCGAGGTGTTGGGCTCTAACTGAACCCGAGCGAGGCATTCGCTTACTGAACCCGAGCGATTGCACTGGCTACGTTACTGAACCCGAGCGATCGATTCCTTGGCTGTTAACTGAACCCGAGCGATTCCTCCGCTACTGCTGCTAACTGAAGCCGGTCGAACCTGCTGCCTCTTGATGAACAGTGACCATTGTTGGGGCTTGGATGAACAGTTCCTCCCGGTGGGGGTTGGATGAACAGGACCCCGTGGTAGTAGAGGCCGTTGCCGCTGGATGAACAGGACCCCGATCGAGGAGGCCGCCACACACACCCGAGCCGGTTGGGGGTGGATGAACAGGACCCCGTGAAGGGCTGGTTGAAAGTAGTCGGTGGAGGCTAGATGAACAGGACCCTGTGGATGAACAGTAGCTGGTGGAGGCAGGAGGAAGTCGACGGTGGATGAACAGTAGCAGGTGGAGGCAGGAGGAAGTCGACGGTGGATGAACAGTAACCTGTGGAGGCTGGAGCAAGGCAGTAGACGGTGGATGGACAGTAGGCCGTGGAGTCCCGTTTTGCGGTACGCCACACCCCTCCCGATGAAGAGGACCCCATTTCGACCGTAGACGCTCCAACACAAGTCCGTTTCCTGCATTTTGCGGTACACCACACCCCTCCCGATCAACAGCACCCCATTTCGACCGTAGGCACTCAAACAGAAGGCCGTTTCCTCCGTTCTGCGGTACGCCAGACCCTTCCCAATGAACAGGACCCTGTTTCAACCGTACGCGGTCGAACAGAAGGCCGTTTCCTCCGTTCTGCGGTACGCCAGACCTCGTTTCGGTTGTTCTGTCCAAGCCGGTTGGCTCCTGATGAACACGCGACGCTGTTTACTCTGTTCTGACCCGGCCGGTTGGCTTTCGATGAACAGGACAATGTCGCTGTACGCGTTAGAGACCCCGCCCGTATGTATGTACGTAGCCGTATTTACTATCTTGCAGCGTGGCTGTACGTACGTGTACACGATATAGACGGGACTGCGTGACATGCTACGTTGGCACCTCTACTTCAACACGTGCCGCTCCTTACTCAGCCATGGTACGTTGCTGCAGAGAGACAGATCGACCGCTATGTACGTACACGTTCGCGGCCAGACAGATAACGCTACCTTCGCTTCAACCTGGTGGGTCCCATCTGTTAGGGGGTAAAAGGCACTTCCTTCCATGTGAAGATAAAGCCGGTGGGTCCCAGCTGTCAGGGGGGAACGTTTTTTTCGCGAAATACATAGGTCCTTCTGGTGGGTCTGAGCTGTCAGGTGGAGGAATCATTATTTTGCGCGTAATAAGGAGGCACTTCCTTGCGTGCGCCCATGGACCCAGCTGTCAGCCTCTCCACGTACAGTCCTCTTCTGATGGATGTTGTTCATTGACCGCGTTGACGATGTCGTACTATCCGGGAGCACCAAGGTGGTGGACGACGGCGCGACCTAGGAAGGGAATGACTCAGAGCCAGGGAACACTCGGAGGGTAGTACGAGGGTTAACTGGTTCAGCTGCCGTCGCCGCAGAATAATAGGGGGTGTGGGTGAGTAGAGGGATGGCTTGGCCAGCGGCGGGAGTAGTAGGGGGCGGTGAGGCCTGCGCGGCAGCACAGCCGGCCACGAGAGGTAGGAGCACGCGGTGGTTTGGATAGCTGGAGCACGCGGTGGTTTGGATAGCTGGAGCAAGAAAATCAGAGGTTGAAGAAGCAGGACGACCGTTGGATGTTCACAATCCAACGGTCACTGGTGATAGAATCATTTGTTGACTAAGTTGACAAAGCCCTACGTACGCGTCAACTTAGTAGGGCCACAAGTCAGCCTCCAAATCTGGTGGGCCCTAGCTGTCATGGGGAGCACTCGTTATTTTTCGCTTAATAAGGAGGCACTCCCTCCCATGCCAAGATATAGCTGGTGGGTCCCAGCTGTCGTGGGGAGGATTCATTCTTTTTGGCGTAATGAGGAGGTACTTGCTTGCGTGTGGCCATGGACCATGTGGGTCCCAACTGTCAGCCTCTCCATGTACATCCCTCTTCCGATGTTGTCGTTTGTTGACAACGTTGACCACGCCGTGCCGAGAACACCAACGCGATGGACGACGGTGAGACCCAGGAAGGGAATGACCCGGAGGCGGCAAAGCCACATCAGTGGAGGGCTGTGGGTGAGTAGAGGGATGGCCTGGCCAGTGGTGGGAGTAGTAGGGGGCGGTGAGGCCTACGCAACAGCACACCTGGCCACAGGAGGCGGGAGCAGGCGGTCCCGCCGGCGTTGGATTTGGCGGCTGGAGCAAGAAGATCAGAGATTGAAGAAGCACGACGGCCATTGGATTGACATCCAACGGGCACGCCTGCTAGAATCGTTTGTTGACGTATATAATAAGTAAAAAATTCTTGCGTACGCGTCAACTTAATAGGCCCACAAGTCAAACCATTCCCTATTTTTTTAATAATTTACAGCTCATTGCAACTTCTTATGCAATTTATTGCAGTCCGGTTTTTTTGTTGGCCACGGCCAGGGTTAAAAATTTAAACTAAATTTTGCATATTTCAGTGGGGTCCAAACTATTTTTAATACCGAAATGTCGAGCCAGATTTAAAGTACTTTGAAGATATATTTAAATTAGATTAAAGCCCAGTGAAATTGGAATCTGAAAATGTGAAAAAATTCAGAAATTTGAAAGTAATTGCCAACTTGTCGTGTGTTTTTTATATTTACAGCCCATTTCATAATACTTTTAAGATTTGCAGCCGTCTTGAAAGAGTTGTAGCCCAGCAGGGCGGAGAAAAATAAGTAGGCCTGGATTGGGTATTCTTCAGAAAAAATAAACTGGGCTAGCCATTTTCACAAAGAAAAAATAGCTGGGCTGATCATGTGGTGAACAAAAAATAGAAGCCTAGGCTAGACGGGCCACAACCTAGTTGAAACCTTGCTCCGTCTCAACAATAACAACAAAAATACTGCTCGAGCAGCTACGTCCCAGGTGTCAGCCGATCTTGTGTTGTTCTCTTGTCTATTGACTATACGCTGACAATGTCGTGGGTCCCAAATGTCAGCAAACCACTAGGAGGAAGCATTTTCTTTTTCTATATGCTGACAATGGAGTATATAACAAAAAGTGAGGAACTTGCTTGCGTACGGCCATGGCCATGATGGGTCCCTACTGTCATCCTCTCGATGTATAGTCCTCCCCCGATTCCTCTTGTTTGTTGACCATGTTGGCAACGCGAGAGGGCGGCGCCATGGCGAGCGCACAAAAGCGCGCGGAGGACGACCGCGAGGCCTCGGACATCGGACGTCGGCGTTAACGATTTAGGAGATGGTGGGGCGGTGATGCGTGCGCTGAGACGCAGCCAGCCATGGGAGCCGGAAGCAAGCGGCCCCGCTGGCGCTGGTTTGGTTTTGGCGGCCGGAGGAAGACGAGACTGAAGAAACATGACAGACCGTAAAAGCAGCAGGAGTACTTAACAACCTTAACTGAAACCAGCAAGGGCACTTAACAACCATAGCTGAAAGCAGTATGAGTACTTATACAGGTTCAACCGTACAAAGCACGCCTCGAACAGTGCTACTTTGCCTACAGTTAACCAAGGGTGAGGCCACCAAGCCCCAGGACAAGGCCCAGGCGCCACCCCGCGCATACACAACCTTCTGAAAGCGGCTTCATCTCATAATGTGGTCAATAAATAGGATATTTGCTTTAGAGCCATGGAAAAGCATGATCATAACCTTCTGTCCTATTCTCCAAGATGGACAGGCCTTCATTATATGAGACCACCCATGAATAAGTATCTTTTCACCTCCAAGGGAAATGGAGTAGGTCGACATAAACATCATGTTGTGACCAAGCGCAAGTCTGACCCGACCATGGTCAGGCATCTGTATAGGAACAATAGAACTAGGCAGTTTCTGTTTCAAGAAGATCACAGTTGTAAAACTGTGTATAAGCAAGAGTTTATGAACAACATATATAACAGAAAACAGCTTGTACCATAAGTTTCTTGACATAGTTGGACCTGTTCAACATGTGCACCAGTGGCACACATATCCCACATGGCCTTCCACAATTGAAACGCCCCACAAGGACCTCAAGATGATCAATAAAGTGTAGGAACTGGTGGATGTCATCCCAGTCAACTTCAGTGCCATCAGTAACAGTCGAGTTCTTATAGAATAACAAAGGAGTAGTGTGCTTAACTTTGAAATAACCTACATGTGCCACCAATTTAAAAAAATATTAGTTAGAAGTAGCATCTTCATGAGAGACGGGAATCACAAATCGTTGCTACTTCTAAAGTCATATTGTGATTAGTTAGATAGAATAGGTGGATTAAGAAATAATCGAGGCAACATGCAAGAACCAGATACAAAACTAACATGGATGAACTACTAGAACGACGTCGGGGTGGAAGATCACAGTGAAGATGAGACCAGGTTCTGCTATTTCCATCAACATTCGAGCGCCAACTTTCAGTCCGTAACACTTGAGGAAGTTTATCCAAGTTCGGCCATAAAAAAAGCAGCGATCTTCTTGGTTCATGAACCCAACTCGGAACTTATATCCATGGCTTGTCTTCAATGTGACCATTAAACTAGTGTATTCAGTTATGGCAAGGCCGACCATCTTGAGTACATGTGTTCTGGCAGAGCAAGGAATGCACTGCAGGAAAAATAATATGAGAACACAATGTATTCGCTATCCAAATCTAGAAATAATTTCCTATTTCACGTCAGTGTTGACCATGGTACTAATACCTTTTATCCAAATATAGCAATCCAAATTCCAAATTAATCGACAACATGTTCAAAAAACCCCACCCTCCCGGATAGAAAAGAGGATTCTAGGAACATACTGTGTGCGTTTTAAAATCCTGTGTTAGGATGAGAAGGAACAAGTGTGGCGTCTCGCCGAGGGCGTAGAAACCTGTAGGGTCCTCGCACTTCGGGCACTGCAAATGAAACACACTAGATTCTGTAGGAAGAAAAATGAATCAACGGCGGTGGCTGCCATCCTAGGATTACCCGGGACCAAGGGACTAGGATTTAACGGGGATGGATGAAGAATTCGTACCTGGTTCTCCATGAGAAAACCCTACGCAATCGCCGAGAGGATATTTTCTCTGAACAAGCAGACAAGGGAGAAGGGGATTCAGGCCCAGTGAAATATTGTTGCTTCATCCATCCAGCTTACTGCTACTGCTGGAAAGGTGGGTTTTTTTGTGATTTGACGTCTCATTGGGCATTATTGCGGCGCTACGACCGGGGTGAGTCTACCGTGCAGTTGGGCACTCTAATTTGGTGAATGGCACATGGACCCCATTGCCGGATGCCCCACATATCAGCGAAAGGAAGTAGAAAGGCAGGAGTAACTAGTTACACATAAATATATTTTCGATAGAGAGATACTCTCTCTGTAAAGAAATATAAAAATCTTTTATATCCCCTACCGCAAGAGTAACTGGATGCCACACATATCAGCGAAAGGAAGTAGAAAGGCAGGAGTAACTAGTATCACAGAACTTTATACATAAGAAAAATCAAGGGGAATATATATAACATAATATGGGGGTTCAGATGAGAATATAATACTCAGATAGGCTGACGGTTCTTAACTTTGGGCCACAGGCCGGTGGGCCTGCATGTTTGGGGGCCCATGTGTTCTAACTTAGCACATTTCATATTGCAAGTGATCGGTACGTCGCTAGTTTTAGATGCTGTCGCAAGGCGAATACAGAAAATTAAATAAAGCACGACAGCTATTAGAATGAAATCGACCGACAGTTCCTAACCAGCAATCAGAGTTGCAATTCTTTCATGATATCCTACATGATAAATAATATTGTCGTACTACTTATACACACAGGACACTTGTTTCACCATGCCATATTATTACATCAAAAGCTCTCGGAGGATAGATCAGTTCGGCAGTTGCGTCCTGCTACTGAAGAATTTTAAAGTTGATTTGGACCAGCTCTCCTTGCCGAGAAAGTTCGATTTTGACATCATCCCCTACCGTAAGATTTGATAGAGTTTTGAACCTTGACCATCCTTTAGCATCAATCATCATGCGACCATCCTTTGTACTTATGGTATATTGAGCAGGTTCATTCACACCAAGGCTGCGCATGGTAAGAGAAACTTGGCCACGGTCGCCCGAATTATTGAACGACTCCCTCGTTGCTCTAGGAATTCTCTGTTTGCAAACAAGAAAACATACACAAACAGTTAGATCAACACAGTGAATCATGTGAAACAACATGGAAAGAAAAAAGAACGTAGCACTTGGGCTGTCAATGCTTACCAAGAAGGTGGAGATGTCGGTTTTTGTAAGGACTTTGGTATATGCAGTGTAAACTGCAGCCCAGTCTGTTGCCGGTGCAAGTGCTGGTTCCGTTGCCGCTGCACGGGCCGGAGTAGATGCAAGTGCAACTTCAAGTGTTGGTGCAGGTGCCAGAGCCGTTGCTGGTGCCCGTGCCGATGCGACTGGTAGTGCCGCTGCTGCTGCTGCCGGAGATGGTGCTCCTTGTGGAGCTGGTGCCGGTGTCGGAGCAAGTGCCCTTGTCGGTGCCCGATCCTCGAGTAGATCAGCCTGATCCACTGACGCAGTCTGTGCCCAATCCTCTGGTGGATCAGACCGAGCTGCTGCCGCTGTCAGTGCTAGAGTCAGTGCCATCGGAGAAGGTGCCGGTGCTCGATCCGATGCTGAAGGTGGTACCGATGTGCAAGACAACAACGATCATCTTTGGTCTGCTATGATTTCATACTTCAGCTTTCTAACTTTACTAGGCTCCGTGACCTTGATCCAGTCTTTTTCTTCACTTCTTTTAAATGCGAGAAGGACTAATTGTGGCATGTTTGTTAGACCAAACTGTAGTTCATCATAGGGCTTCAGATTGTACTCAGACAACAGACTGATCCAATTGTGTCCAGTAATATAAGTGATGGATAGTGCCTTCATTACTAACATGACATAAGAAGTGAAACCTGCAAAAATAACCATCATAGAGCAAACCAAACGGTTTATTCTGTAATGAATGTCACATGGCAAAACCTGCATTGTAAAATTGCAGCAAAAGTAAGAAAACATGACAGTAACTCAATAAGATTTAGACAGTAAATCAATAAGATTTACTTGATGTGACACAAGTGAATCCTTACCAGGAAATCACTATGTTCAAGTTCTAAATTGAAGGTTGATCATCCAATTATGGGTGGCATGCAGGGCCCCCGCTTACTCCCACAAGCAGGATAGTCCAAAGGTCATGACAAATCGTATGGACCGAACATCCATGGGACTGGAAATCCTGGTGGGTGCGATAAACCCTGCAATGCATACAGATATTGGAGTGTAACCATAATTGATAAACCGTCCTCACAAAAAAGATGATCTGGATACTTCAAAATATACAGACTGAATTGAGTGGATAGACATTAACATAGATTGTTCTCAGGACTCACCACACAACAAAAGCGGCAGTACTAAACAATACAGGGTTCACACACACAAATCAAGTACTGAACAATAGTACTTACTACAGACAAGCAAAATTGCACTAATTAAACTATGCAGACTATTTCTTGCCACCGACCTACGGGATGTACCCCACATAACTGACTAGGCCATGGACTTCGTGAGAGATGTCTACCGGCACCATCGACATCTCGTCAACCTTGGAGAACCTAACAGAGTGGTCTTTCCACTCATAAACATGATGATGAAGACAGTCCGCATCAGATTTGCCGGGAAGCTTTACAAGAACCACACCCTTCGTAATCGAAGGCACAACTAGGAAATTGTTGTGGTGAAGTACACCCTCGAGAACACGCCTGACAACAATGCTACCGGAAAACACATGTTCGCGACACGTGGCGACAAGGACACATCAGTTGGATAGTTTAGTAGTAGAACTCATCCTCAGGTCTTCCAGTTCACACGGCATGACTTTGAGAACTTCATCTCCACCGCGAACCTAGTTCTAATTAAAACAGAAACCAAATATTTTATTACTACCTCCGTTCAGAAATATAAGATGATTTTCGATATTTTACTCCATATAAGACTACATATACGCACAGAAATGAGTGATCAAAGACACTAGAACATGTCTTCAAAGGCATGTGAGCAGAGGGATTACTTGCAATATCCATAACACAAGTTACTGAGGCTACTATACTCTCTTCAAAGGCATGAGAGCTAAAATCTTGCATTTCCTACAGCTAGCATTGATGTTCACAAAGTAGTTGAAAGTGATCTATAAGAAATCAGTGTTATGTGCAATAATCATATCTGTGTCAATCTCTCGCATGTTTTGGTCAAAAGAGCAATTTAGAACCGTCATTTGCCACACAAAAATCACATGCAAGATCACCCAGAAAGTTGTACTACTAGTACTAGTACTGCGTGTTAGATGAAAAAACATGATCAAGATCGCCAAAAAGATCGTCAAGAAGAGATATTACCTAGACTTGCTTAACGAGGGATTCCGGAGAGGGGGGCTTGGACAGGGCGATGGCCTTGAGCTTGTCTGCGGTAGTCTCGGCGGGGTGCTTGCGCTTCTTCATACCCTGAGCCTTGACGGTTTTGGCCAGAGCCTTAGACATCACTTCGGCCGGTGCTCCAGGGTCCATCAAGAAACTGTCAAATAGAAATAAAAGAAAAGAAACCATAATCACAAACCCAAAAGAAGAACAGAGAGGGAGTTATAGGATCAGTCTCGGGGTTGCAAGACCGGGCCTTGGCCAGAAGCAACACCATTGATGCGCTCACCTTTCCTTCTTTGGGAGAGAAGAACAATGGCAGAAGCACGTCGGGGTTTTCTTGAAGAAATGAGGAACAAGATGAGGGAGAAGTGAGTTGGGGTTTTCTTCAAGAGAGGAAGATGAGGGAGAAGAGTGAAATGATGGTTGCTTCGTCCGTCCAACTTACAGCTGGAAAGGTGGGGGTTTTGTGATTTGACGGCTCATTGGGCATTACTGCGGCGCTTCGACCGGTGTAGTCTACCGTGCAGTTTTGCACTCTAGTACGGAGTAATTTAGTGCATGGCAAGTGGACCCCGATGCTGGCTGTCCCACACATCGGAGAAAGTGAGTAGCAAGGTTCCCAACGACCGTCGAGGTGGATCTGCACAGTAGAGCGTGTCCACTGTTTCTGAAGAAAAAAAAAGATTACAGCAAGCGTTTCCACTCTTATGACGAAGGAGGGCGAAACACGGCAACCACTTGAACTTACACAGTACTCCTACTACTAGCCATGTGCAGTGGTTCATACATCAGTACTATATAATTTTGTTGCTAGTGTAGTAAGATATGACGATAACAAATGATGTTGTGCGCATGTCAACTATATGAACAGTAATGTAACATACCCCTTTTTTGACTGTCCGGGTGAGATCAATGTTAACAGAACTAGGTCTACAGCACATGAAGAGTACGGTGCTACAGTACTCCATGGAACAAGAACCATATGAAGCACGAATCAGTGTTAGGCAGGGTGTATGAAGGGTGCATGGGAGCAAATGTTCCCTTCTCGACCCACTTTTGGGTGTTTGGCAGAGTGCATGAAGGGTGCATGAGTCCACAGTAGTAGGTTAACACAAATACACTAGGAGCATGCATGAAGAGGGGTGTTGAGATCAGCATGCACGAAGAGGGAACAACTATATTGAGATGAGAATGCAACCAAACACACCCACACGCTTTGTGCTACAGTGACTGATCTGCACCGTATGAGTTCGATCCAATGGTCATGTTGCACCGAGACATGGACATGCCCATGCAGAGGACGCCTAAACACCACCGAAGTCCCTCTTCTTCTTGAGGCGCACGACGTTGGTGATGCAGGGTGCCACCGCCCGCAGAGCCCGCTCCCGGTCGATGGGAGCCAGCTCGTCAAAGACGGCGTCCAGTGGCACGAATGGATTCCGGTGACGAAGCCCTGAGAGGATTCGCCCGGCAACGGTGATGGCCGCCCGCAACCCCTCCTTGTCCAGCTCCACCCCCACCATTGCGCGGAGAAGGCTCAGCTCCTCGGAGATATAGGTAAAGAAGGAGACCAGGTCAGGAAGCCGCAGCTCATTGAAGTCGACGTGGTGGTCGAACGGGTTTAGCCCGATGGCCGGCAAGGTCGCGCTTGCATGACGGTAGGCATCACACATCCACAACATGTGCGTGGCAACATGGTCCACCAAGTGGTTGAGGCGATCCTGGACCTCGTCACGATCGGCCCGCTCACACTCCAACTGGCTCGCCTGACCGCCTATCATATCTCCCGGTTTCTGCAGCAACGTCGCCAATGCCTCGAGCATCTTTGTGGTGGATGCCTGCCGCTTTTGAAGCTCTGTGAACTCCCACACATAAAGGAGGAGCATGGCACTCCTCTCCTCCTTGAGCTCACGGAACTCCACGTCCTTGGCCCTGAGCTCCGCATCCTTGGCATGGAGCTCTTGTGTCAGGCGCCTCACCTTAGAGTCCGTCATCTGGTGCGCCGCCATGTAACCAGGTAGAAGCAATGGGGAGAGGAAGCAAAGGGGGCAAAACGGCTGAAAGGCAATGCAATCTACGGGAGGCCGAGGGAGCCAGCCGAGGAGCGGGGTGAATCTTTTGGTTTTCACAATGGGAAAACACCAGTCGACGACTTTTCACTTCATGGAGCAGTGGGTTTTACAGGCGGAGTCATCATGACTAATTGCTACCGCGCCTGCTCCCGTCAATCAAAAAAATAAAAATCCTGCCGCACCCAAAGACCAGTGCAACGCAGCGGTGGATATTTAAATTTACCGGCAAGGAGAGAAAAAAAGGGGTGAAAAACCAAATGTGGCGGCGGCCTAGCTACTCGATCGCACTAGCCCAACTAGCTAGCCACCGTGCTTCACTGATGTACTCGGCGGGAAAGGTGGGCTTTTGTGATTTGACGACTCATTTACTTGCTTCGGCGCTACGACCGAGGAGGACCCAGAAAATGCGCGGTAGGGTGTCCCACGTCTCGGCGAGGAATAAAATATGCGTACACCACCCGGGAGGACCCAGAAACGGCGCGGTAGGGTGTGCCATGTCTCGGCATGGAGGGAAAATGTGCGTGTAAAAATAAATTGTATCAAACTACCTATGGTTCGACCTCGGGACCCAGCCAGTCGGTCGAAAACACCTCACTAGCCACACAGCTTCATCATGCTAACGTGGCATGGAGGATAGGTGTGGTTAGCTCCATCTCGACCAGCCACAACGTCTCTTGTTCTAGGCGGTTCATCTATTTTCCTAGCATTTTTTTAGTTATAATAACACCATGGCAAGCTCGTGCCACTCTTTGTGTGTGCCCGTGCATCTAAAGGTTGTACTAATAGATGGAGAGGAGAGAGAGATGGCCGACATGCGACCCACCAGTAAGTCAGTCAACATTAATGCACCTATTGACGAGCCACTCCCTCTAGTCTACTCAATGTAATACTGTATAAAATCAAGTTATGTGACAAAGCCAACAACCATTGCGGTTTCAGGCTATCGACGTATGCTTTGTACTCCAGGTTACCGGTTCGAATCTCGTCCTTTAGATTTGTTAGTTTTAGGTTCAAATTTGATCAATGACATGTGGGCCTCCCGTGTGTTGTTCCGATATTTCAGTGTAGGATGGTTTTTTTTGCACAAACACTTTCTGCGGTTAGACAAGTTACGGCACTAGTTACACGTATTTTGCAAGTTTAGGAACAAAAATGACAGCGGCATAGAATATCACATGCTCCCTGCAGCTTAGATGCTATGGTGATACGAAATTTTACGTCATTGGATCTGAGATCCAATGACTTGGGAGTAGTCTTTGTAATTATGCGCAATTTCCAAACTCTCCAAGGTTTTTTTTGCCAAAAAACCATTCAGGCCTCGTGTGAGCCACTGGATCTTGGATCCAACGGCTCCCAGTAGCTCATATTAGGTGCTCCCCGCAGCTTAATTAGCCGCTACGATGATATGAGCATCTAGGTCGTTGGATCTGAGATCCAATGCCATGTGCGTAGTATTTGTACTTTCTGCGCAATCCCCAAACTCTTTGAGGCCTATATTGCAAAAACATTCAAATCTCCTACTGCGAGCCGTTAGATCTCTCGGGAACTCGTATCACCATAGAATCTACGGTGTGGGAGCACCTCATATTCCCCCGTGCGAGAAAACATTAGGTGCTCTCATAGCTTGGATGCTACGGTGATACGAGCTTCGAGGTCATTCGATCAGAGATCCAATGGCATCTGAGTAGTCTTTGTGCTTGTGGGCTGCGCCCAAACTCTTTGGGGGCTTTTCTGCAAAAACATTTGAACCACCAAGGAGTCGTTGGATCTCAGATCCAACGGCTCTGAGGAGCTTGTATCACCACAACATCTAAGGTGTGGTAGCATGTGATATTCTTAAACATAAGAGAATATGAGGTCTTCCCTCATCTTAGATGCTACGATGATACGAGCTTCGAGGCCATTGGATATGGGATCCAAGGGCATCTGAGTAGTTTTGGTACTAATTGTGTGCAATTCCCAAACTCATTAAGGTTTCTTGTAAAAATATTAAGACATCTATGAGCCGCCATATCTCAGATCTATACGCTCCAAGGAACTCGTATCACCATATAGCATCTAAGGTGTGGGGGCACATGATATTCTTTTAGGGGGGTGCACAACCCATCGGTGTTTGGGAGGGTGGGGACAAATATAATGTTCGAAAAATATAATCCAAACAATCCTAAACAGAGCTTCACAATTTTATCTAAGGTCGAGGGGTTACCCCCCGACAATCTACATAGCTCCGCCTATGCAAGAGGTGTAGTGGGAGCGTCTAGGTGTGAGAGAGATGATGCAAGAAAGCGAGGTCAATCGAGTCATTTATAGAAGGAGAGATCGAGTGAGTGTGGCATAGCGTACACTCGAATGTTAAAGACGATACACCGAGATATCGTGCGGCGAAGCTGCAGTGAGGGCTGGAGGGAGATAGTTACCGAGAGTGGCCTAGATAGACTTTGTGTGTGCGCGCACGGTGAAGGTGTTTTACAAAGGCAATGTACGTGTCTTGAGAGAGAGAGAGAGGGAGGGTTTGTCATGGAGGGCACGACGAGGTTGTGTGTGAGAAATACATTTGTTGAGAGTGTGTGGGCGGGTGTGACATAAATGGAGATCGAAACGTGAAGAGAAATAATGAGCGGGCGTGTGTCGGATAACAA
Organism: Thinopyrum elongatum; assembly: GCA_011799875.1. NCBI lineage: Eukaryota > Viridiplantae > Streptophyta > Magnoliopsida > Poales > Poaceae > Thinopyrum > Thinopyrum elongatum. The sequence goes on from CM022300.1 coordinate 437,695,220, forward strand.
TAGCTCTATTAACAAAGAAATGAAGATCGATTGATACATGAAGTATGTGTGGTGGTTGGGGGGTGTCGATGGAGAGACCTAAACACAACATTTGCATGTACATAGTACTAGACTTAATATTCATGTTTCAATTTAGTGTGCATTTTAAATATTGAATTGAGGACCATGCATGGCTTACATTTTAGTTTTGAATTCGTGTCATACATCCACGTTCAGATCACTAGATCACAAACTCACTCTAATTCAAGAACTCGTCATAAATAAATTACCGTGCCTTTTGGAATGACCAATTATTTGCAAGGAAAATACGAGCATTGTAATACATATAGATTCGTTCGGCAATTTAAAAAAAAGACTCCTTTCGCATTCTCGAATGGTAGCATTCGACGGCGTACCAGCCAGACCCGGGCTTGTGTCCTGGTGGTGGCGTGCGTGGTATGCACATTAGCCAATCCCAACCAAAAGAACCGCGATATTAAACTTCGCGCCTCCACTCGAGCCTCCGCGTTTCTAGTCGAAATATCTGGTGGCCAGAATTCCAACCCTAGGAAATTCCCCTCATGTCCCCGGTCCATAATGACAACCGATGAACAATGGAGGGATGCTTTAGTAACTAGCCCATGTTACCTACCATGTCGAGCACGGTTCAATTCCCTTGGTCGCCGCTACCCAAGGTCACCCATCAATTCCATTGCCTAGTACTAATAGTACTACACCAGGATGAGCACAGAATGGAGCTCCGTTTGTTGATTTTGTTCGTGCGTTGTTCGTGCCCACTAGAGTTACTATATCAGGCAATGCACTGGTACGGAGGGATTATCTTTTTACTCTGCATATATAACTTGTCTGAAGTCTAACTAAGTAAAATGTTTGACCAAATCCTTTCTTAAGAAATATTAACATCTACAACAGTAAAGATGTATGGCTTGAAAATTTATTTCATGATGCAGGTCATGATATTGTTTTGAATCCTGGATTTTAAATTGCAGAAAATCCAAAACTGACTTGAAATTCATGAAACTGAGCATGGTCACATGATATGGCACAAATAGGCTGTCGTATTTTTTTGTTCAAGAGACAAGCTGCTTATGAAAAGTTGCACAAATGAAGAGCCAAGGTATTTTGGAACAAAGACATGTCACGTTAACGTGTACGGTTTCATTATTCAAACTGTGGGCGTTAGACCTATGTGCCGCCATGAGTCCCACTTCTCATCGGCAGGTGCCGTCCAAGCAAGCGTGTGAGTCGACGGGAGGCGTGCGAGTAGACCACTGCGCCGGCTGACTAGGAGGCGTGCGAGCAGGCCGCTGCGCAGGCTCACCGGGAGGTGAGCCCTTTGACCAGGCTCCGCCGCCCACCTTCCTCCCAACTGCCCCCACTTTTAATGGCGCCGGCGCCGCAGTTTAAATCACCCCCGCACTCCCTGGTCTCGCTACAATCTTCTCTCTTCCGCAAGGATTTTCCTTTCGTCTACCTCCAACCAGCCTGACCTCACCATACGCCATGCCGCATCACGATGGTCTGCCCTTAGTCTTACAGTTTCCTGAGGAAGACACCCAGCTGGAGTCTTAAGAACATAAGGCACTTTGGGACGAGCTTGAATTGGCCATGCGGGAAGATGTCGCGCCTGTCATCGCTCCCGTTCCAGCTCCCGTCGCCCCGACTATGCCAGCGCCCATCCCCGTGGCATTGATGGCCTGGGAGCTGCACATTGTCGCCGAGCTTGAAGCCACGGGGTTCCACGAGGTCCCCACTGACTTTCACGCGCCCATGCACCGGCCAGCGCATGCGCCTGCGCATGCACTGACGTGCGCGCCCGTGCTGGTGCCCGTGCACATGAATGTATCCGCCGCACCATTGCCAGAGCCTGTCCCCGCGCCGGTGCTAGTGCCCCTCAGCGGCATGGATTGCCGCCATCGACCGCTTCCTTGCACCAATGCCAGTCGCCTCCTCCCGCCAGTTGACTGGCTCCTAGAGACTGAAGTCCAGAACATTCTGGTCTTCCTTGAAGCTAGGGCCAACATCCAGGAGTACGCCAACAACGGTGCAAGACGCCGCCGTCGCCGCCGGTCAGTGGCCCGATGACACACAGAGCACGGCAGAGGAGCCGCTTCCCGCCGCAAGATGCCTCCGCCGCCGCGTGATCTAAATATGCCATGAAAAATGTTCGGATTGCCATGCTTAAAATCCGAACATTTGGGATTTATCATTTGCGTTTATTTTAGTTTGATCATGGTATGAATGTAAAGTCGCAGTTAGACTGAATGAATTTTATGGTTTGATCGATTGAATGTTCTGCTAGAGTCGTATCAAATTAAATGTAAAACATCATCAAGCGACATGTATTCCTTCTCATCGCAAACATTTCATATTAAATACCACGTCAATTCCAAATATTTTTTAGGGAAGCAAGTTCCAAATACTTGTAGGGCACGAGCAGTCCCCTTGTTCGTGCACTATAGGCGATACATCTATTTATCCACACATTTATTGTTAGTAGATACTACTAGCCTAACTTGTCCGTCACGGTCACTTTTGTCCCTAAACTTGTTACATACTCCAATACTAGTACTAGTACTAGCAAGATGCCCGTGCGTTGCACGGAACATCAAGATGCATTTGTATGAGTAGTTTATCTTGTGGGAGAAAAGAATGAACGAGGGAAGGCCTTATTTGCAAATGTGGAGAGGGGTGTGGGTATCTTTTTGCAATATTGCCATTGTTTCCTTCCTATCTGTCAGATGTAAATCAGACGGCCTATATTCCAGGATGGCAGGCACACCATCATCACCAACTCTGTTTTTATAAGAGTAGGGATTATGTGAAACTGGTGACGTAACTTGTGAATGCGTCCAGATTCGGTCAACGGCCACACCGCCCGTGCGTTCTTTGTGTTTACCCGTGCGTCTAAATGTAGAAGGGGAGGAGAGAGAGAGCAGACATGGAACCCACCAGTAAGTGAAGTGGAATAGTACGTGCTCACGAGCCGGTCCCACTAATGTACTAAAGTTAATATAAAAACATGTTGTCCATTAAATAGGTTGTGGTAATATAAAAACATTATATCAACAAAGGGGAGTACAACAAACGTTGCTACTATGTTGCCTATTGACGTGCGGCTTGAAGGCCCTGGTCGCTTGTTCGATCCTCGTCCTTTTTCATTTTTAATTTATACTAGTAAGGTACACGTGCATTGCACGCATGAGATTTGGCAACCAAATTATGAATAAATACCACTCCATAGCATGTAAGCTTTGATTCATATATGCATGATGTAGATGTTCGTTTAATTCTTATAGTTCATCTCATTCAAAATCAATAAGTCTTATAAAAAAGTTAATCTATTTTAAGATTCATGGAATTGTGCACTGTAGAGCATAAAGTAAAAACAAATAATGGCAATTCATTTAGAAAAAAGAAAATTGGGCAATTATGATACATAAGATTCTAGAACAAAGGAGAAGTGCTTGTGTTTTGAGGTTTGTGCATTATGCTTAAGTTCAACCATGCAGTCTTCTAGATTGCACATGTGGCAGAATGTGGTGGAATGTAGAAGATATCCAATGGCCAGTGGTGCCCGGATTTGCCATCTCTGCACCGTCAGATTGGCTTCATCCAACGACCATCTTTCAAAGTTATTCGCACACTATATAGGGGTGTAGATATGGTTCCAAATTTTCTCCATGACAGTTGGGCCCCCCGGTGTGTAGTTTGTAGCACTTTAATTTCTGGGTCGAAATTTGTTCCATTACAGGTGGACTCCGGGTGTGTAGTTTGTAGCTTATTTGTAATAATTAAAGAGAACACCAGAGTTTTTTTGCAAAAATATCATGGTGCGACGTGGAAGGATAGAAAGGGCGTGCGAGAGAGCGGTGACCGATCCAGAGGGAGAACAATTGGGGGAGGGCTGGGGGTTGTAACGGTGTTTGGAGTAGTTGTGGGGCGAATGCTACAAAAATATAATCTAAACCCACCAGAATAAATGTCTTCACTAATTAATCAAAGGTTGGAGTCCCCCTCGCAATGTAAATAGCTCCGGCTCTGCGAGGGATGGAGAGGTAGCTTCAATGTGTGGAAGAGACGGCGTGAGAAAGCGAGGTCAATCAAGACATAGATACAGAGACAAAGTGAGTGTGCCCCAACATTCGTTGAAAAGATATATATGCTGTGGATAGATATTGTTCGATTGAGCTTTTCGGAAGGGTGAGGGCTGTAAGAGAGAGCTTGAGAGATGATCCAGTCACAGACAGGTAAACATATCATTTGTGTGTGGGAGGAAGCAAGGTCAATCGATACATAGATAAAGAGAGAGAGATTGAGAGAGTGTGGGTCGTCATGCGATCGAAAGAGTGAGACAGGTTGGAGAGAGTGACCTAGATAGACAATGTGCGCGTGAGAGTATACACTATGAATATGTCGAATTAGGCCCAAACATGAAGATATATCGTTTGTGTGTGAGAAAGAGTGAGGTCAATCGAGACATGCATAGAGAGAGAGAGAGAGAGATTGAGCGAGCGTGGGCTGCCATGAGGTCAAATGAGTGGAATGGCTTGGAGAAACTGATCTAGATAGACAATCTGCGTGAGAGAGTATAGAGTGTGTCGATCGAGGCCCAAACAGGGAGATATATTGTTTGTGTGTGAGAGAAAGCGAGGTTAATCGAGACTTATATAAAGAGAGAGAGAGAGAGAGATTAAGCAAGTGTGGGCCACTGTGCGGAAGAAAGAGTGAGACGGTCTCTCGAGAGTAACCTAGATAGACAATGTGCGTGTGTGCGCACAAGAGGGAGGGAGGGGGTCTAGATAGGCAATGCACGTATCTACCAAGAGAGGGTGGGATGCGGGAGAGAGAGAGCTCGGCATGGAGTGCAATGGCGGGTGTGTGAGAGTTAGAGATCGAAGCATGGAGAGAAAGAATGAACATGTGGAAACCAATAGCTTTGTAAGGTGGTTAGGAGAGGAAGATTGATCAATAGAGGAAGTATGTAGCGTGTGTGCCGAGACAACATTTGAATGTAGATAGTACTAGACTTAATATTGATGTTTTAATTTAGTGTACATTGTAAGATTTGAATTGAGGACCATGCATATGGCTTCCGTATTTATTTCAAATTCGTGCCATACTAGGTTTGGAAAGGTTGATATTGACTCGATTGTTGTGGTATTTTGTATGTGTGTGGTCATATGCTTGAATCCATCCAAAGTTTTCTCACTACCATGGTGTTCATCTTATACATATATGATTTTATATTAAAAAAGTAGCATGGATACCCTGAAATGCGAAATCCACATTAGAATTGGAGATCGCTATGTGACAAACACACTCTAATTCAAAGAACTCCTCATTAATTAATTCATAGTATCTTGTTTCGAAGGACTAATTATTTGCAAGGAAAACACGGGCATGGTAATACATAGTACAAGATTCGTGTGCCAATGAAACAAGATTCTTATGCATTCTCAAATGTAGGCGCACCAGGTAGACCAGGGTCGTGTCATGGTGGTCGCGTGTGTCGTACGGACGCTAGCACCCCCTCCCTCCTCCTCTCCTCCCCCCCCAAAAAAAGAACAATGACAAAAAAAATCGCGCTTCCATGTTTCGGATTGAAATATCTGGCGGCCCCAATTCCAGCCCTGCCAAATCTCCCTTCTCCCCCGTCCCCTTCCATGCCCAGAGCTCTCAAATCCCTAATTCGCCGCCAACCCTAGCAAAATTCAAATCGCCCTTCGTCTCGCCTCTTTCCCCACCTCTATGCCGAACGACGATGATGGTCACGCTTCACCACTGCACCGGAGCTACCTCATCTACCCCCTCGTCCACCGCACCAGGTGGTCCACCCACAACGTCGGCCGCCACAGCCGACGTGCCACAGACACCGACTTCCACCGCATCAGGTGCGCTTCACCGACGCCGTCTCCCACCTCACCGGGGCCACTTCACCGAGAACATCGTCGCACCTCCACCCCCCCAACGGTGTTGGTGCTTCACCAACGGCCTCGTTGACCGCATCATAGCGCTCCGCTGTCGCTCGAGATCTGCATCCGTACGCAGCCAGCCAACGCCAGCACATCACCCTCACCGGCTCTGAAGTGACCCGCACTCTAGCTAGGCGAGCATGCCCAAACGCCGGCCGAACTAGGTGTCCACATATCACTCCCTTGTGCACTGTTCCGATGATATTTGGATATCCTTTTACTGCTCTCTTAGCTTACATGCCTATGCAACTCTGACTTTAACTCTTATTTCTTCTGGAGATATCATCTGAAACAAGCAAAACCATTTTTTAGCGAAGCATGACGGCGCTACGGGATCTGGTACACATCATGCACGCCTGTATAACCTTGTAAGTACCTGTCCTCCGGTACAACAGCAAGGTCGATTCCTCTCATTTGATCAACCATTCGCCGTGTCAAAAATGCATAGGGGGATGCAAGGAACACAAGGCCTACACATCCAAGCAAATTGTAACATGTACTTGTACATGGAACATCCCAAGCGCAAGCAGAGCTGCAGTGAGCCTATACAACGAGGTAGCGTAAGTCCCTGCATTTTATTTAATTCATACTGGCCCGCGTGTATGATTTGTGTGCAGTGGCGGATCCATGAATTCAAGTTACCAGGGGCGAAAATTTAACTTAAAAAATACGAAGCCACTTGCACTCCGGAATTCAACATAACTTGAGAAATGTGAAGCTACATGCACTTTGAAAACCAGCTAATGATCCAAAGTAGTTCTAGATTATAAAACACTAAATGATGTAAGCACCAAAAAACACAAAATGTAACATGGTGTACAAGGACTACTAACATGGAATGTACCTGCTTGAATTATTCATTCTCTGGCCGAAAATATCCAAGTGTAATTGCACCTATAACCAGTGCGCAAACTGCATATCACTATATCTATCTTGCACAAGTATGCCAATAGTTTCAAACAACAGATTAGAAAAGTATTTATGCTAGGTTGTCATGATACGGGGACTTTCTGGTGGATGGCCTCGATGTTTCCTCAAGCCATGAAAATGTACTATAATTTGCTTGTCATCAATTCCTGCAAATCTCTCTCTCTCTCTCTCTCAACATAGCAGATCATCATTAGACACTAAATCCTTGAATGAGAGCTTGCAAAATGCTTGCATTAGATCCCTCATTAGACACTATATGTTCGTCACCATGAGCATGTAAAATGTTTGTATCAAATCCTTCATTAGCAGTCTGTTCATTAGACACTTCAGGCTCAAGAACAACATGAGCTTGTATGTTTGCACTGGAAACTTGATTAGACACATCAGGTTCAGTTAGTTCAATATTGATTGGGGGAGTTATAAAATAAGCAGAAATTGGTTTCATTTTCTTATAGATTCCCTACATACAAGCAGTTTTACAACACCGTCGGGTTTAACTATTGGCCAGAAATTGAATAGTTGAATTAGATATAATCAGGGATGTGATGTACCTGCTCGTTGCGCATGCTGCTCTTGCAAGCTACGACTGTCCATTTGCGCAAGCTCGATGCCATGCCCGTGCTGCCGCCGCTGCTTCCCACGCAGGCTACACCAAGGGTTGGATCTTCATCTTCTTCTCCTTCCATTCGCTTGAAGCCCAGCGACCGGCGTCCAACGAGGGCGCGAGGAAGTGTTGTGTCGGTCTGTCCAGCGGTGACTAGGTAAGGAGCGAACCATACTGGAGGCTGGAGCGAATGAATTGGGGATTTTTCCTGCTGTCGATCGATATGGGAGGCGCTCGTTTGGGCCGCGAGCCTGCTATTGGGCCTGCCTTGCACTTACGTTATTGGCCCATCCAAATTGAAATGGTTTTCTTCATTTTTTACATTGCCTGCTCGTGCGCTGGGACGAACAAAACTAACCTGGGCCAACCTGGATGACTCAAACTAGGTGCACACTTTCCAGCCACCCGAGGCGGCCGCCCATACCAGCCCCTACAGTGGCGTCGCCCCTTTTTGCATGTACGATTGGGGTAGTGAAAAATATTCCAGTGGCGCTTTTGATTTACCCACAGAATGGTTGAATTTCTTGTTCTATGAACTGAGTTCGCCAATAATGTGAAGGATGCCAGTCTTTTCATCCTATTGTAGATTGCTTAGATCTCAATATGCCAAATGTAATCGCATGAAATATACAGTAAAAGCCAGTGTGATGTGTGTTGCTACAACTAGTCTGACAACCCGTCCTCATATAACATATCAAGGACACACCATCTTATCAGATCAACCATTCGACTTACCAATGCAGTATGGGAAGAAAGAACTATTGGGACTGCGTATCCAAGCAATTGATGTGATGGACTCCTTCGTAGAACCATGTAAGCGAAAAAGAAGTTGCAGTGTGCCTGTACAAAGAGCTAGCGTAAGTTCAGTTACCTGCTTCTTGGATATTTAGTTAGCCACTGATTGCAAAATTGTTCAATTATGTTGCTTGGCTTAATTTAGTTTGCTACTGATTACATAATGCCATAGCATGTTAATCCTATTATAGACTGCGCGTATCTATGTGTTTGATACTTACTGTTAAGAATTACCTGTTTGCCTGAACTTAAATAGCTACTTAAGCACGTAGATAGTTGGTCATATGTACTTCTAGGGTGCAACAAAATTCATGTGTAATTTACGTTCTGATACCCTGTTTGTTTAAATGGTTTGCAGTTATCACTTGTAGCACTAGGAATGTTTGCATGTTCATAGACAGACAACTGTCAGGTTTATATGAGGGACAACGTCTTTTTAACTTATATATATATAAATATATATATATATATATATATATATATATATATATATATATATATATATATATATGTCGGAATCATTTTGCTTACATCGAAGATATTTACATATGTCCGTGTTGCTGGTAAACGGTACCGACTTGTTACTTTAATACGTTGCCAAGAACTTGTTAGTTTTACTAGTTCTTGTGTAATTAAATACGTTGCCAAAACTGGTTAGTTTTACTAGTTTGATGTTAGTTTCTTATGGCTCTTGCAACACTTTATTTATGATTGCTAACATTCAAGTTTGCAGGATCCAACTGAAACTCCGTTGGCACAACAGGTATGTTTTGAAAAACTTCCTTCTTTACTTGGTTTGCTGATGTAACTTGTTGCTGTAATCATCTTACCAACTTCAAGTTTTCAGGATCCAATTGGAAGTCCAATTGCACAGCAGGTACATTTTCAAAAATATATTTGTGTAACAGGTTTGCTGCTGTAACTAGTTGCTCTAATCCAGTTACTGACTACTCAACTTTTCAGGATCCAAGAGAAACTCCAATGCCACAATAGGTTCCTTTTGCAAAACTTGTTTGTTTAACTGCTTTGCTGCTACAACCGGTTTCTCTAATCACATTACTGGCTACTCAACTTTTCAGGATCCAAGAGAAACTCCAATGCCACAACAGGTACCTTTTGCAAAACTTGTTTGTTTAACTGCTTTGCTGCTGCAATCGGTTACAATGATGTTAATAACTACTTTTCAGCATCCAATTGAAACTCTTTAATTCCTTGTTTGTTTAACTGGTTTGTTGTTCTAACTCCTAGTTGAGATGTTTTGCTAACTTCAACTTTTCGGAATCCAATCGGAACTTTAATGGCAAAATAGGTTAGCCCCATTGATGTTGTATCATCCCACAGCAGTGGCACTGGCCCAATCATGCATCATGAATTGCCAACTGCTGATGCTCTAGAGGCTAATCTATTGGTAGAAAGAGATTCTACTTCTGCACTTAGAGATGAAGTTGACATGTTGAGGAAGCAAACAGCACAATCACAAGCAGTACTCAAGACAACCATTAAATATTTGGTGGATTTCGAAACGAAGCAAGCTGAGACTGACCGCATTGTTAAGGTCCTGAAGGAAAAAAGGAAATTAAATTCCCACTTGGTAAATCATAGGTGAAATGTTTTTTCCATTGTTGAATAACCTTTGTGTTGTTTGTTCATGTAATCGATCAAACCATTTGTTCTAGAGATCATGTAATAATTGTTTTTTGTTTTTTGGTTTATAATTTTTTTAGCACGAGTCTGTATTAATTGATAAGACTCTGAGACATTTCATTTTGATTGCTATGCCAGACCTACAAATATGCCAATCGGGCTGAATGTGCATTCAACAATAATAGTAGTATAGATGGTCCTTAAGTGGCACGGATCTGAAAGGGCCAAGATGTTGTACTAGCTTTGCTAAAAAAATGATGCTCTTCTAGCAAAAAAAGTACAGTGACTTGGCTTATGTATGTTAGTTGATATTATTGATCCATATACTCTATAAGTGTTTATTTGTCTGTTAGTTTTGTACATTATTGGTTGATTGGCTCAGTATTTTGAATCTTGAGACATCGCTTGTGTACATATCTAAATGGGAGTACACTATATGCTGCGTGTGTCACACATGTTACACTTGAGTTGGACATAAAGTGGTTTCAAATATTCGAATTCACCTTAAACTGGATTCTACCTTCTGAATTTGAGTATCAGCATTTGTAAATCATATTCATATATGATAGTGGAATACATCTTTGTTGTGCTTTTGAAGATATACAAAAAAAACATAGAATGCTTTATAAAGATTCGTATAAGAATACAAAATGGATTCGAATTTAGTTGCCAGGGTAAACGTGAATGCTTATTGTCCCAAAATTTGAAAGAAGCGGCAAAATATCCACTCCCATGTCGGCTGCCCAAAGCCAGTGTTTGCGAGATGGAAATTACTGTCTACCCCTTACATGGACAATCCATCAGCCCGATTTCCACTACTCTCAATAGAGGTAGGTTAGTAACTTCAATTAGACGTGACACGACCGCCTCTGAGCCCATTCAGACACGGTGAGCGCCAAACATGGGTGGCAAAACACATTTGATTCAAGCTCGTTAGAAAGACCTCTGTCTCTCCCTCCATTTCCCCATTCATACACGGTGGGCGGCAAAACAAACTCGACTCGGCCGAAATCGATGTAGGCAAATATTTTTAATAGGGGCAGTTTTGTAACTTCACTCAGATGTGACACAACCGCCCTACCTGTCAGCCCCGTTCATACACCATGGGCGCCAATCGTGGGTGCCAAAAACCCTCTCCTTGCCCGAAATCGCTTTGGGCAAATATTGGGGGAGATGCAAGATTACCGTCCTATCCCCAACCGATGAGACGTCCAAATTTTAAACGGGGGCTAAGTTCGTAACTTTCCCATATTTCAGACAGGCGCGTCCCAAAAACATGGTTCCCCGTGCCTCTCTCTCCATTTTCCCATTCATACAACGTCCGCGCTAGAACACCATCCCCACACCAGCCTACTCCGTCCGCCACCCCATCCATCGACGCCGTCCTCCACCCCATCCATCGCTACCGTCCTTCACCATGCCGGAGCGCCTACCAAGACCGCGTCGTCCACTGCTAGAGATGGACGTTTCTCATCCACGGTGACGGACCAGAAGCCTTGCATCGCATCCTCTCGCTTCATCGGCACGGTCGTCCTCCTTGTCGGGGCCGCTCCCATGACCTTCTCGTCCATCGCAACGGGATTTATCCCCCGATGCACCCGTCTACCGTCACAGATCTGCTTCAATGCCACCGACAGCCATTGCACCCCCGATGCCTACACTCCAGCACAAGAGAGGTGGTACTACTTCATATCTACTCAACTTTTTGATCTCAACCAGAAAATAGATCGTAACTTGGTTACTGTACTTTCTTTTCAGCTCCTAAAATTTAGTTCTTAGTTCGAAGCAAACAATGGTTGCTAAATAGCATTTCTGCGGTTTGTAGCTTCAAATCTGCCATGGCATAGTCATAATAGGGTTTAATTGATCATGCTTAGGGTTTTCCCCCTTTTATGATCACTATACGATCAGCCTACGTGCTTCGTGTCATAATAGCACTGCTCCACCCATCAAGCTAAACAAGCTTAGTTGTTTAAATATGAATCTGATATTATTAAAACAGAGTCGTTTAATTGGTCAGCTAAATGTTCCTAATTTAGTTTTGAAAATGCATGTACGCCGCTGGGGTGTGGATCTACAGGGTGCCCACGGTGGGCCGCGGCCCACCCTGGGATTTTGGGTCGGCCCAGACCCCGATTCCCCTCTGTTATGTTACGCTTCCAATCTCTACTCGCCCCCAACCGCCTGCCTCGCCGTCCCCGAAAGGCATGACTCTAGGAGGAGACGCCGGACTAACAGGAGGTCAGGAGCCGCTTGCCCAATAGCGTCACCGCTGCCCGGGCGCGCCGCCGTGCCTACCTTCACAGTCCGTTCAGGGCTCAGGCGTGCAGCACCCACTAAGCCAACCCGATTTATCCTGAGATATGTCCTCAACACTCAGCAGCCACTCCTCATCACCCATTTTCTAATTGATTCATTACTCATTAGGTAGGACTGTCATTAGGGTTTGTTGTGTACTGAGTGCTACCTTGATACGTCTCCAACGTATCTATAATTTTTTATTGTTCCATGCTATTATATTATATATTTTGGATGTTTTATATGCATTAATATGCTATTTTATATTATTTTTTGGACTAACCTATTAACCTAGAGCCCAGTGCCAGTTTCTGTTTTTCCTTGTTTTTGAGTTTTACAGAAAAGGAATATCAAACGGAGTCCAAACGAGCTGAAACTTTACGATGAATTTTTATGGACCAAAAGAGAACCCCGGAGCATCAAAACCAGGCCAGGAGGCGGACGAGGAGTCCACAAGCCTAGGGGGTGCGCCCCCTGGCTTGTGGGCCCCTCGAGCGTCCCCCTGATGTGAGACGGACGCCAAAAATTCCTATAAATCCTGAAACCCCCAGAAAGAAACCTAGATCGAAAGTTCCGCCGCCGCAAGCCTCTGTAGCCATGAAAAACCAATCGGGAGCCTGTTCTGGCACCCTGCCGGAGGGGGAAACCATCACCGGTGGCCATCTTCATCATCCCGGTAGTCTCCATGACAAGGAGGGAGTAGCTCACCCTCGGGGCTGAGGGTATGTACCAGTAGCTATGTGTTTGATCTCTCTCTCTCTTGTGTTCTTGATTTGGCACGATCTTGATGTACCGCGAGCTTTGTTACTATAGTTGAATCATATGGTGTTTCTCCCCCTCTACCTTCCTGTGATGAATTGAGTCTTGCTCTTTGAGGTTTCGTTATGTTGGATTGAGTATTGGATTTGAGAACACTTGATGTATGTCTTGCGATGGGATATCTGTGGTGACAATGGGATGTTCTATTGATTCACTTGATGTATGTTTTGGCACTCAACTCGTGGATTTCCGAGGTGACATTGGGGTAATCTATGCATAGGGGTTGATGCACGTTTTCGTCCTACGTTCTCCGATAGAAACTTTGGAGTGATTCTTTGTTGCACGTTGAAGGTTTGTTATATGATCCAATTATGTTATCATTGTTGAGAGAACTTGCACTAGTGAAAGTATGAACCCTAGGACTTGTTTTCAAGCACTGCAATACCGTTTTTGCTCACTTTTGTTACTAGTTACCTTGCTGTTTTTATATTTTCAGATTACAAAAACCTATATCTACCATCCATATTACACTTGTATCACCATCTCTTCGCCGAACTAGTGCACCTATACAATTTACCATTGTATTGGGTGTGTTGGGGACACAAGAGACTCTTTGTTATTCGGTTGCAGGGTTGTTTGAGAGAGACCATATTCATCCTACGCCTCCCATGGATTGATAAACCTTAGGTCATCCACTTGAGGGAAAATTGCTACTGTCCTACAAAACTCTGCACTTGGAGGCCCAACAACGTCTACAAGAAGAATGGTTGCGTAGTAGACATCAAGCTCTTTACTGGCGCCGTTGCCGGGGAGGTGAGTGCTTGAAGGTATATCTTTAGATCTTGCAATTGAATCTTTTAGTTTCTTGTTTTATCACTAGTTTTGTTTATAAAAGAAAACTACAAAAAATGGAATTGAGGTTGCCTCATATGCTTCATCTTTTTAATGTCTTTCGTGCAAATGATGGAAAGGAAAATTGTGCTCAAGTGTTAGAAGAAGAATTAAATAAAATGTTTGGCATAAAATATTTGAATGATGAGCATGATTGCAATGTTGTTAGTATGAATTGTTTGAATATCCATGATGCTAATGATATGCAAAGCCATAAGCTTGGGGATGCTATGTTTGATGAATATGATATTTTTAGTCCCCCAAGTTTTGATGAGAAAAGTTATTATGATGATAGCATGCCTCCTATTTATGATGATTATATTGATGAAAGTGGGTTTGGAAGAGTGTCAACTATAGGTAATGATCCCACTATTTTGGAGGGTGTTGAATCTTTTCACAATATTGATAAAAGTGGATTTGGAGAGGTCATGACTTTATTTAGTGATGAATCCACTATTTTGGAAGAGGTTCCAATTGATTATGAGAACAAAGTATTTCTCTGGGTGATCTCTTCCATCATGTGTGGGCAACGAACACTGCATTGTATAGAAAGAAAGTGTCATATCCACTTTCTACATAGACTATGATCTTTTACATGGAATACAATCTGCCTACTTGCTTTTTGTCACACTACCAGCACTCCACCCTTGAAGCTAAACATTATGCCACTCATAATTCCTTAGTTTATTTGTTCAAATAAGAATTTGATATGATTCTAATGTTCCTACTTAAGTTTTGAAATGTGTGTCCGCCTGTTATAGAGACATAAGAGGTTTGTATTTTTGTGTGTGGTCTGGTCAGCACGGTTGGGGGGTGAACTTTGTATACGCAGGGGTTTGTAGGGAGACACTCTCTGAGTTTAATCCGCAATGCATTCCATAGATAATCAAACTACTTTTTATGTTTTCATGAATCTCAGATACTAAACAACATCATAATGATTATGAGCTTGCGCGCATGAAAAGAATAAAGCAGAACAATGCCATGGCTGTCAAACTTGGCATTAAGGGACTGAAATCAAGTCTGGATGCAATGCAATGCAAACGCTCTCCACCTACAGATTCGTGCTCAGAATATGATCCTAACAATGATTCTGAGCTAGAGGGAGACCTAAGTAAATGTAGCTCCCTAGTGGAGGAGTCAGAGGCAGATGCCCTATCTTATTCACCCATCAAGGTGCTTGCTCTAACTTTCCAAGGTTATATTGGTCGCACATATCTTGCAACTGATGCTTTGCATTGCTTCTACTTTGTTGCACTGCCATTAGCTTAGTTTACACATCGTGTATGTGAATACGCCCTGCCTATATATTTTCAGTACATATTCCATCTGTCATCATACCATATTTATCCATTCAAATGTTGTTCTTGTGTATTAGACGTACAAAAGGAAGAGGGCGATTGCTGATCGCGGAGGAGCACGAACAAAGTATTTGGAAAAGGTAGTGACACTTGATAAATCAAATAGCCCATTAGGTGTAGTTGCAATATCACCAGACCCACAAAATATGGCCCCAACTCTAGCAGACTCTAGCCCTACTACACTGGTCATCTCTGATGCCCCAACTCAGCAGACCCCCAACTGCAGCAAACAGTATGATGATGCCAATTGACATAGCACCAGCTCTACGACGTAAAACACCCATTCCAGCAAAGAGTACACCAAATCTAGTTGCCAAATCCCTTTTCGAATGAGAGCAAGCCCCAATTGCAGCAAATAGGACCCCTGTTCCACTTCTTCCCAGTTTAGAAGATGAAGCTTATATTGTTGTCCGGAACTTTGTGCGCATCTTTCCTTCATGGAAAGATTATACCACAGACACAGAACAATTTCCAATCTTCCTCCGCAACTTACGTGTAAGTAATGTATTAATGTTATTCATGGTAATTAGTGCATATGTTTTTGCTGACAGAAGACACAAGATTTCATTCTTTTAAATAGGCGAGGACCAAACTGGATAGTCAAGACGAGCAAGGGTTGGTTGCGCTTTTCAGGCACTCATTGATGAAGTATCAATCCTACCTGAGGCAAGCGCACTTTGATGGCAAGACTCTAAATGAAATTTTGGTAAAGTCTCCGGTGCTACATTTATCAGACAATGACTGGAATAATCTTGTTACACATTGGTCTCGTCTGCAGCGTAAGGTACTGTCTATGATATCACATCACAATTTGAACTACATTTCTGCATGTGCCTTACCGTCTCACTTGTACGAAAACTATTTGCAGAAGAACATTCATTCTCAAGGGACCACAGAATCTCGCAACTATACTGCACACTGCATTGCTCTTGTGTGTACCTCTTGCCCTGTATGACCATACTTACTTTCATAGCTGGTTGATTATGTATCATCACTGCACATGTTAGCCTCATTATCCTCCATTTGGTGGACATTATAAGATCCGTATCGACACTTACATAAATTTAGAATCAACCCAATGCTTTTGAAGAGGTTTAGCTCTGCAGTCCTCTTGTAAGGACTAAACATCGTCTATCACTGTACTTACATTAACAGCTACTCCCTCCGTCCCATAATATAAGAGCGTTTTGTACAGTACACCAGTGTACAAAACACTCTTATATTATGGGAAGGAGGGATTGGTTCATTGTGTAGCATTCTGCATCTTATCTCCCTTGCCCACCATTTACTAAAAAATATCAGATCTATATTTAATCTTACCAAAAATTTGAATACACAGACAATGCTAGTGCAGAAGTGTAGCCCATTGCTCTTGTCAGTACATTTTGTCTTGTAACACTTGTACTTACAGGGATTGGTAGTTGATTATGTAGCATCAATCTGCATCTTATCTTCATTATCCTCTATCCCTTCCAGTATTATCATATCTATAATTACTCTCTACAAAATGCAGAGTACATGCAATGCTTATGAAGAAGTTTTTGTGCTGAAATTCTTGAGTTATCCTTCCCTTGACATGGAGAAGGGCATTATAGATCCGGTGTTAACTGTTAATGTAAGTCAGTCCTTCTAAAGCCTTTATCCTCAACTACCATTTAATTTGCTCATACTCCCTATCGTCAACTACTGTTTAGTTTGCTGTTTCTATCAAAATGCATGTTCCCAACAACTGTAAGTTCCAAGTTTTAGTTGTAAAACCAAATTCCTTATTCATATCGTGCACATTACTCGATATTCCCTATATGTATGCTTGTTTTTGTGGATCTATAATCCAGTGTGTGGTGAAGCCGCCCATGTTTGCACCTTGTCATCTCCTGTTTTATCTTACTGATGTGGCTGATGATATGAACAACATGCCATGCACATTAACCAAAATAGATACAATGATTGTCTTTGCCCTTCATCTATGCTTGTTTTGTTGACATGGTGAAGCTGCCTGCATTATGAACAATGCCAAATTATGCTATTTATATTTTGAACTGACTCTTTATTTTCTAATTTGAAATTGGATGGAATTGACAGCACAGTTACCATCTTTCTTTATGCACGTGCAAAACATGTCATCTCTCTGCTTGTTTCAGGGTGATATGCCTGATGGCATGCAAAAGCCTGCTGAAGGTTGTGAGGCAAACCCAACATATATTGCAGCAAAGAAGGCAAAACATCTTGAAGATAGTGAGATAACCCCAAAGTCATGTCTTGATGCAGTGTTCAAGTTACTTGAGACTAGCAGTCAGACAAGCTCACAGAATTCGCTGTCTGAATCAGTTCGACTTCTTTAGTCCCAAGTTCAAGCAGAAAGACATTCTGCAACTCAACTTCGACTTGAAGTCCTATCTCTAAGGAAGATCATAGAGAACACCAATGAGAACCTCATTGCTAAACAGCTACAGCTGGAAGCTATGACCGACATGCTAGGCCAGTCTCACAGCCTTGCTCAGCAGCTTGCGCAGTAGCTCCCGTGCAAGGCTAACCTTTCTTGAACTGTCCTGGAAGTGGTCTTGGTTCAGTATTATTTTGTTACGCTGCAATGGCACCCAGTTTTTGTAATCTGCTTCTTCGTTGTGCTTTAAGATCCCTGGTGGCGAACTTCGATGCCTAGTGGATGTAATATACCATAAATCCTTTATTGTATAGTGTAGGTTTATTCTAAGTTACTATGCCGTAATTTCTTTATTGTATAGAGTAGGTTTGTTCTTAATTCCTACTGGTTACCGTATATGCCATCATTCTCTATCTGAAAAAAGGCGAAAATCTGATGTAGGCGACCGGACCGAAACATTCACCTCTAACGGGCCTGCATTTTAGCGGGCCACAATTTGGCCGGCCTGCAACTTTCTTGGGCCTGAAAGGCCATTGGGGCCTTCACACTTTGCGCCAGGCCCACAACTTACACGGGCCTCCATTCAGCCCAAAGTTTAGTTGGGCCTTTAGTGACCCAGCGCTTAGTTGGCCCATGTTGCTTCGGGCCATTAACAGGCTGAATATTCTGCTGGACTGTTACGGCCCAAAAGATACCATGGGCCTTTAGCAGGCCGAAATGCATGTTGGGCCTCAATTTTCAATAGTCGTCCACGGGCCTTTAGCAGGCTGAAATGTATGCCAGGCCATTATTGGCCCAGTTATATGACGGGCCATTACGAGGCCGAAACATATCTCGGGCCTTAGTTGGCCCACTGATATCATGGGCCTTTAAGAGGCCGAAAGCTTAGTAGAGGCATCAACGGGATGAATTATACGACTGGCCTTTAACAGGCCCAAAGTCACGTTGGGCTGAACTGTTGCCACCTTGATCACGGGCCGTTAGTGGGCCGGATGTCGTGTCGGACCATATATGACCCATTGGCAGCACGGGCCATTCCCAGGCCGAAAGACACACCGGGCTGAAATGGGCCCATGTCTACATCGGGCCTCTAACCGGCCAAAATGTCACTAGGCTGTAATTGGGCCCAAATACTCGGCGAACAAATAACGGGCCAGATCTGGCTTCGGGCCGTAAATGGGCCATGTTTAAGTAGGTCATTAGTCGGCTGGCCCACTAGTACCTGAGTAAATACTATGGGCCATTAACTGGGCCGGCCTTTTTAACCTATATGGGCCTCTGTTGGGCCCTGTCACGTGTCGACGTATCATAGGCATGTCTCCTCCGTTGGATGGACGACACCTGGCCCATCGAGGAGCCGACATGTGTTTCCTCCGGCCAATGATGATTTTACACATGGAAAATCCCCATTGGTCCTGGCTGTTAATGGGTTATCGGATCCAAACCAGAACCCGATAGATTAACGGCGACCCGTTACGGTGGATGCCACGTGTCGGTTACCCTTGACGGAAGCACTTCTATGACACGGGATTTATCCTCATGGAAGTGGACAGTTCCGTGATGATAATTTTGGTAATGTCATGGAACACTTCTACGACAGCATAGGTATGACTATCTTGATTCTATCATAAAATCATCATGGATGTACATGCATGACAGAAAACATGGCCTACTATGACAAACACGTATCATCACGGAAGTGTATTTTTTTTGTAGTGTTTCTCCATCCAAATATGTCCAAACTCTACATTCCAACTTGCCCCTACCGATATTACCTATCCAGAGCCATCGAGTTCATCTGGACTTAGCCACTTCCAAACCCTAACAAATCGGATCCATCGACATGGATCTCGGTCTCACCGAGATGGCTTTGCCAACTCTCTGTTGCTTATTGCTTCACTTCGGTCTCACCGAGTTGATGCAATCGGTCTCACCGAGATGGCCTTGCCAACTCTCTATTGCTTATTGCTTCACTTCGGTCTCACCGAGATGAGGTTTGCCCTAGCCATTGCACATCGGTCCCTTCGAGTCATTCCAGTCGATCCCACCGCGATTCCTAACGTTCATATTTTTACGCAGGTCGGTGCCACCGGGATTTCTGATGGGTGCCACCGAGTTGGGTCAAAAGTGTGCAACGGTTGGATTTTGCGTGGAGGCTATATATACCCATCCAACCTCCTCTTACTAAGTAAGAGAGCCATCAGAACGTGCCTACACTTCCACTACTCATTTTCTGAGAGAGAACCACCTACTCATGTGTTGAGATCAAGAGATTCCATTCCTACCATTTGAACCTTGATTTCTAGCCTTCCCCAAGTTGATTTCCACTCAAATCCTTCTTCCACCTAGCCAAATCTGTGAGAGAGAGAGTTGAGTGTTGGGGAGACTATCATTTGAAGCACAAGAGCAAGAAGTTCATCATCAACACACCATCTATTACCTTTTGGAGAGTGGTGTCTCCTAGATTGGTTAGGTGTCGCTTGGGAGCCTCCGGCATGATGTGGAGTTGAACCAAGAAGTTTGTAAGGGCAAGGAGATCGCCTACTTCATGAAGATCTACCCGAGTGAGGCAAGCCCTTCGTGGACGATGGCCATGGTGGGATAGACCAGGTTGCTTCTTCATGGACCCTTCGTGGGTGGAGCCCTCCGTGGACTCGCGCAACCGTTACCGTTCGTGGGTTGAAGTCTCCATCAACATGGACGTATGATAGCACCACCTATCGGAACCACGCTATCGGATTCACGGCTCCGCTGACCCAAGAAGGTTCAAACTCTCGGGCATGTGCGAAGATCTCAACCTCTCAAGCCTCAAGCTCATCGCCCTACAGCCTAGCCTTGCCGGATTCGCGCGTGCGGGGAAGAAGATGGACACGGCAATTTACCCAGGTTCGGGCCACCTTGCGGTGTAAATCCCTACTCCTCCTTTGTGGTGGATTGGCCTCACGAGGGAGTTTGAGGATGAACTGGTACAGTGGACGAGCTGCCTCGTGAGGGCTCGGGGTGAGAATGAGTCGACCCCTTCTACGGTGATGGCTAACCTATATTTATAGTGGCCTCGGTCCTCTTCCCCCGAAATGTAGGCGGGAAGGGATATCACAATGGCCAATTTGAAAGGGCACAAGAGGTACACCCTATCGTGACAAAAGGTGGTCTTCTCCTGCAAAGCTTATGGTCGTGATGCAGCAGTGGGCCCGGCGATGACATCCATCCTGCCGAGCTTGTCGTCTTGGTCTCGTTGCACCGGAATGGAAACCTTTGGAGGGCTCCTTGGGAACGCACGTCTGTCCTTGCTCCCTTAGCACCGAAAGGGAAACTGCCTCCTCTACGCCCGCTGGCGCCCGCCTGGCCTTGGTCGTCATGGCTCATGTCATCGCAGCCTCAGGAGGCTGGGTACCTGCATAGAAAACTCCGCTCCTCGGGAGTCCAGCTGGGGAGGCCGCCCCCTCTAGAGGTCTTGGTGTCATTCGCCTCGCGAGGCCAGGGGGCCCTTGCGAGGGTCTTGTCTTGGTAGTCTTGCAGATGGACCATACCATGCCGTCGAAGGAGCCACTCCGCGGGCCGCAGGCAGGCAAGTCTGGGTACGTTGGTTATCAGAACACCGACAGTAGCCCCCGGGCCCAAGGCGCGCTCGGGCTTGGCCTCGAGGCGAAGCCAAAGGGCAAGGGCGGAGCACTGCAGGCCCCAAACCGCCTGTCGGCCAGGCTTGACGCATGGCGTTTGATGGGACGTGGGCGCCTCCACTCCCCCACATCTCCTCGGCACTGCCCAGGCTGACAAAAGACTGGCGCACGCTGCTAAGCCATCATTGTTCCCTTTCGCCTTGCCTCAGATCCCCTTCCTTCTGTCGAGGGTTTCTCCAGATCCAATCGCACTCTGCCTCCCTTTCTCCTCCTATTTTGGTGCCGGCGACTCCGCGGATGGTCCTGGGAAGTCGAAACCCACCGCGCAAGCCGCAAGCTCTCACTCCTCTCCTGCACTAGCGCTCGATGCGTCCTCCATCGCCGAGGAGGGGCATCTCGCCCCCGTGCTCCCGCAGACAGCGAGCAACAACAACGAGTGAACGAGACCATCGACATGGCTGGCTCCGCCGTGCAGAGGACCTTGGCGCAGACGGTTTATCCTTTCTTCCTCCATAGTGTCTTTGCGGGGCTCGTCCCGCCTTTCTCCGAGTTCTTCGTTGCTGTCCTCGACCACTACATGATCCAGGCTCTTCACCTTCAAGCCAACTCCGTCCTCCTCGTGTCCGTCTTCGCCTTCTACTGTGAGGCCTTTGTGGGCGTGAGGCCCTCCGTGCCGCTCCTTCGCCACTTCTTCAGCTTTGCGGATGCATGATTCAACTCAGTGCTCCGGCTGTGTGTCCTTCGTCGCGGTCCACAAGAGCAACATGCTCATGAGGGCCGGGAAGAAGGTGGAAGGCTGCCGGCACCGCTGGGTCTTCCTGGACACCGGAAGCCTCAACGAGTGGCCGGAGCTACCGACTGAGCTGCCCGAGCGGCTCGAGAGGTGGAGCCATGAGAAGCTCACCGACCCCCGGGCAGAGCCCGCCCTGAGGAAGATGACCTCAGACATGGAGGGCAAGGCGCTGACGGGGGGCATGCTTGTAAAGGAGTTCCTGGCAGAGCGCCTAGCTCCGCTCCAGTCGCACACGCGCCCCATGTGGGAACTCCAGGGCGTAACGGATGACATCAGGCTGTGCTTGAGGAGCTTGACGGGCGAGGAGCTGGACAGGGCCATGAACGTCCTGCTCAACAGCGACCCGGGGAACCTCCCGGAGGCCTACGTCCTGCTGTACCAACGCGACGATAGGGAGGATTTGGTTGCCTCCATGCCCGTCTTCAACGAGCCGGGGCTCGTGATGCCTGAGCACCCCAGCTCCCCTGTGCCAGTGTCCTCCGGCGACAGCGTTGACGGAGTGGGCGAGGAGGACTCGGAGGCGACCGAGGATGACGACGCCGTGACGGAGGTGTCCCCCCCCCGTCGTAGAGCGAGCATCTCCGCCAGCTTGAAGACGATGATGACACCGACGAACCCCCGGCCACGGACTCCCTGCGCCCCACCAGGGTCCTCAGGAGGCCGAGGCCTACCCCCCCGGACGCTGCCTGCATCCGGCCGGGCGACCCCGAAGAGAGGCACAGCTGCGCCCGCTCCGGAGGTCTCCCCGAGCGCAGGCAAGGCGGGAGAGGCGTCGGTCCCGCCCCCGCCTAGCCCGCGGGCCGGAGACGAAGCGGCCGCTGCTGGGGCTGACGGGGTCCAGCCAGCTGTGACCCCTCAGGGTGACGCCTCCGTCCCCCGGAGTGCCGGCATCGCGCCGAGGCCGGCCGAGGAGCACCCCGCCGATCCACCAAGCGCGACCCCTCCCGCGTCCGGGAATGGCGGGGGCGCCCCAGCTTCAGCCAAGAAGAAGGAGAAGAGGACGTGGGTCGACCCCGACGTGTAAGCATCTCACCTTGTTTTCGAATTGTGCATGAATCGCCACCGTACCCACAACACTCCCCTCCTGATGCCCAGGCTAGGTGTTATGGTGAAGAAGAGTAAGGAGAGCCCAGGGCCGAAGGAGCCCCTGGTCATGAGGGCGCCGTCATTCTCCGGACACGGCCTTGGCGGGCGCGGAAGCTCACCGGGCCTGATTGGCGCGGCCCCCGGGCGCTCGGGTAGCACCACGCCCAAGCGTCTGAGCACTCCATCTGCTCCCAGTGCCTCGCTTGCGCCGCTCGAAGGGACATCCATCAAGGGTGCTTGTGTTCAGGAGCCGACGCCCCTCACCGCTACCGCGGCAGCTCCTGCGCGGGCGGAAGAGGCGATCCCTTGTCCCGTCGCGATGGAGCGCACCCCCGGGGACATGGTGATGCACCCTGAGGAGGAGCCAGCCCTCGCAGGCCAGCCGGCTGCAAAGCCGTCCACCCCTGTTGTGCCTGAGGGGGGCTCGGAGCCTCCGGTGCTGCTAGCTGCCCATGCATCCTTGGCTGTGGCAGCGATTGACGCGCCTGTGCTGCCTCCTTGCCAGTCCCTCGCGCTGGTGAACTGCGGCCCCCTCGTCAGGCCTGGGGCCCTAGAGGAAGCCTTCGTCGTGCTCGGCCAACTCCGGGCCGACCTCCAAGACGCCGACATGCGCCTTGTGAGGGAACGCCTGGGGCTTGTCTCGGGGTGGCTCCAGGCCAACACATCCGCCAGGACGGCCTGGGACCGGGCTGACGCCGCCGCCGTGAAGAGCAGGAGGGAAGCCATCGAAGCCATGGGGGCTCACGACGCGGCGCAGGCCAGCGTAGCGTCCGCCAAGAAGTGCTGCAACAAGGCAAAAGCTGAGCTGAAGACCCTTCGGGAGGAGCAGGCCGCGCATACCCAGCGGCTCTAGCGGCAAGAAGAGGAACTCTCGCCGACCTCGACGCCAAGCTGGCCCAGGTGACCACCGACTAGGCCACGGAGCGCGGCCGCCTGGCCAAGCTGAAGGCGGAGGTGGATGAAGCCTAGGCTTCCCATGGCCGGCACGTCTCCGAGGGGACAGCCCAGTTGGAGGCCAGGGAGAAGATCCTTGTCGCCGCTGAGAAGAAGGCGGTCATGGAACGCGAAGCCTTCATCTCTCTCGAGCTCGGGTCTCGCAAGGCGCTACGTTCCATCTGCGGGGGAGGATACAAAGGGCCGCTGGTGACCCTTGAAGATGGCCTTGATGGGCTCTTCCCCAAGCTTGCCGAAGCGCTCAAGGGTGCTGCCGCTGAAGTGGACTCCTTTTAGGAGGAGGAGTGCCGCTCGCTCTTCACCGCGGCTGCGACGCGTGTCTTCAGCCATCTCTACCTCCCGGACCCGGGCTTCGATCTCGATGCATTGATCCACCCGGTGGCTCTTGAGTCCCGCGCCACTGCCGTGGGGGCCGTGAGGGATCAGGTGGACACGCTGCTAAAGAAGTTCCTCTGCGTTCCTAACCCTGAGGCTCCGGCAGCAGAGGTCGGCGGCGGCGAAGATGGCGGTAGCAACGTCGATGACGGGCTCCCAGCGACCGGGATAAGGGTCAGTGGTGGCGCTTCTTCCTAGTTTTATCCTGCAACATTTACCGTGCCTCGTGGAGGCGTAAAAACTTTCTGTTTGAATTTGTGGAACACTTTGTGCTTGTAATAACTGCTAGGACTCTGTGATTTTCTTTCCATGCTTGATTTCCTTCTTGTTTGCCTTTGTGCTCTGCGTCGGCAGGGCCCAGCCCCGCGCATACCTCGACCGCAGTTGGGGCGTCCGGATCACCAGGACGAGACCAAGGGGCGAGGGGCTACGTGACTAGTGAGGCCCCTGAGTCACGATGCTCAGGGGTCCCCCTTGAAGTACGAACAACCCTCTTGAAGGAAATGTGAGCATTGTCTAAGTTGATCCGGAGTCCTCCATACCTTTCCTCGCCAGCTTTTGCCTGGGAGGGACACGAGAAGACCAGGTGCCAGGGACCTGGCGAGGCAGTGCGTGCCAGGCTTGGCCTGAGCACAACAACCGTGTCCAGCCCCCTCGCGTGTGCCTCCGTTGGGGAATGCTACGCGATAGGGTTGCGTAAGGAGCCAGCAGGCTGTCCTGAGGTTAGTGCAGCCACTGGGGCCCTTAGTTGTTTATCCACCAGCGCGGAGCATGGGGCTTCCACTTTGTGTGGGCATAGTCGCTCCTCGACCGTGTCGTCCGCTAGCGCGGAGCATGGGGCTTCCACTTGTGCGTGGGCATAGTCGCTCCTGGACCGTGTCGTCTGTTGGCGTTCTGGGAATGGGGGTACCCAGACTTGCCTGCCTGCAGCCCACGGCGTGGCTCCATCCACGGCCTGGTACGGCCCAGCTTCAGTGACAACAACTCAAGAACCTCGCGAGGGGCCAAGCCTCGCGAGGCGGACGACACCAAGACCTCTACGAGGAGCGGCCTCCTCAGTCTGGCTCTCGAGGAACGGAGATCTCTATGCAAGCCTCACCTCATGAGGTCCGGATGACGTGAGCCATGACGACCAAGTCCAGGCAGGCACCAGCGGACACAGTGTACCAGTTTCCTCTTCGGTGCTAAAGAGGCAAGCGCAGGCACGGGGTCCCGAGGAATCAGCCAAAGGTTTCCATTCCCGTGCAACAAGACCATGACCGCCAGGACGGAGGTCATCACCGAGCCCACCACGGCGTCACAACCAGAGGCTTTCGCAGGCGAAGACTACTTTTGTCAGGATAGCATGTACTAGTTGTCCCCCTTTTGAATTTGGCCGTTGTGGGATCCTTTCCCACCTTTCATTTGGGAAGAGGACCAAGGCCACTATAAATAGGACTTAGCCACCACCATAGAGGGGACGGATCATTCAGATCACCCTCATTCCACTAGCTCACTCGAGCCCAAGAACACCTCTCCTCCTGAGGCTGTTCGCCACTGTACTAGTTCATCCTCAGCCCCTCGAGGCCAATCCACCACAAAGCAGGAGTAGGGTTTTACACCGCAAGGTGGCCCGAACCTGGGTAAACTGCTGTGTCTCTTTTCCTTACAGTTCATCGAGCTAGGCTGTGAGATTAGTGAGTAGGCAGACTGGGGAGGACGAGTTCTTCGCACACACCGCAGAGTTCGAACCTCTCAAGGGTTTGCGGAACCCGAAATCCAACATTTGGCGCGCCAGGTAGGGGTGCGTCGAAGCTTCGCCTCTCCGTCCGCCAGACTCCGCCCTCGCCGTTCAGCTCTCATGGCGGGCAACTCTTCTCCGACCGGATCGACGGGCGCGCACGGAGGCGTCGTGGGTCTCCGGGCCTTCACCCCCACCTTACGGCGAGTGCAGTGGCCGCCCAAGTTCAGGCCAGAGATGTCGCCTTGCTACGACGGCGTGGCAGACCCGGTGGGGTTTCTCCAGGTGTATGAGGAGGTGGTTCTAGCGGCCGACGGCGACGACAAGGTCATGGCGAATTGGATCCCCATGGCCCTCATGGGCGCGCCGCGCGCTTGGCTCCTGGGCCTGCCGGAATCTTTGGTGGCCTCCTGGGAGGAGCTGCGCGGCCTCTTCGTCACGCAATTCACGGCGCCGGCACCTCACGTCGTCGCAGCCATCCTCGGCGGCTCGTAGGCACCGCCCTCGGATCGCCACATCAAGCAGTTCTTTCGCCAGGCGGGCGACGCCCACGTGCAGCGGGCGGCGCCGCCGGGTTGGGCGGCGCCCAAGGCCGACCTCACCTTCGACTCCGGGGACCACCCCGCGGTCACGGCCGGCGCCAGCGCTCTCCCGATGCTCTGCACCCCCACCATTTGCAACGTGGCAGTCACCAAGACCCTCATCGACGGAGGAGCCGGCCTCAATGTGCTCTCGGTGGAAGCATTCAGCTTGCTTCATGTGCCCCATGGCCGGCTCCGCCCCATGAAGCCCTTCTCTGGAGTCGTCAACGGCTCCACCAACCCCATCGGGCAGATCCGCCTCCCCGTCACCTTCGGCACCCGCGACAACTATCGCACTGAGCTTATCGACTTTGACATCGCCTGCATTAGCCTCCCGTACAATGCCATCCTCGGGTACCAGGCCCTGGCCAAGTTCATGGCAGCGACTCACCCTGCCTACAACCTCATGAAGATGCCGGGAAGCAGTGGCGTGCTCACCATGGTAGGAGACACCAAGGACGCACTGTTGGCCCTCAAGCTCGCCTTCAGGGCCACGGCGGCCACACGACCGGCTCAGGAAGGGGCCCCAGAGGCTCCGGGGGCTGCGCCAGCGAAGAAGAGGCAGTTGTTCTCTCAAGATCTGGCCGAGACGAAGCAGGTGCCGGTCGATGAAGACGGGGCGTCGGGTGCCACCTTCACCATAGGTGCCAACCTCCCTCCAGATCAAGAAAAGGCGTTGGTCGACTTCTTACGCGCGAACAAGGAAGTATTCGCATGGGATCCCAAGGATCTGGTTGGGATCCCGAGGGGAATAATTGAGCATCACCTAAGGGTGTGCCCTAACACACGATCGGTGAAGCAGAAGGCGCGGCGGCAGTCCACAGAGAAGCAGTCGTTCATCGTCCAAGAGACCCGCAAGCTGCAAGAGGCTGGTGTCATTCGGAAGGTGCGGTACCCAGAATGGCTGGCGAACCCGGTCATCGTCCCCAAGAAGGGCGGAAAGGAGCGTTTGTGCGTCGACTTCACTAACCTCAACAAGGCTTGCCCTCAAGACCCCTTTCCGCTTCCGCGTATCGATCAGATCGTCGAATCCACCGCCGAGTGCGACCTACTGTGCTTCCTGGACGCCTTCTCAGGCTATCACCAAATCAAGATGGCGGTGCAAGATGTTGAGAAGACGGCCTTCTTGACCCCATGCGGGGTGTATTGCTACACCTGCATGTCGTTTGGGCTGCGTAATGCCAGAGCAACCTTCCAGCAGCTGATGCACATCGCTCTGGGCCGGCAGCTCGAGAGGAATGCAGAGGCATACGTCGATGACATAGTGGTGAAGTCTCGGGAGGCAAGAACCCTTATTGAAGACCTGGAAGAAACATTTGCCAGCCTGCGCAAGGTGGATCTGCGACTCAACCCAGAGAAATGTGTGTTCGGTGTCCCATCCAACAAGCAGCTGGGCTTCTTGCTATCGCACAGAGGGATCGAGGCTAACCCAGAGAAAGTCAAGGCCATAGAAAGGATGAGCCTGCCGCAGACTCTCAAGGAGATGCAGAAGCTGGCAGGTTGCGTGACCTCACTGGGGCGCTTAATCTCCAAGTTGGGAGAATGCGCCCTCCCGTTCTTCAAGCTGATGAAAAGGAAAGGACCATTCGAGTGGACTCCGGAGGCTGACGCGGCCTTCCAAGACCTCAAGAAGTACGTCACCAGCTCGCCGGTGATGGTGGCGCCATGTCCCCTTGAGCCCCTGGTGCTCTATTTGGCCGCCATGCCTCACTCAGCCAGCGCTGCACTGGTGGC
Organism: Thinopyrum elongatum; assembly: GCA_011799875.1. NCBI lineage: Eukaryota > Viridiplantae > Streptophyta > Magnoliopsida > Poales > Poaceae > Thinopyrum > Thinopyrum elongatum. The sequence continues at coordinate 437,723,723 of CM022300.1, forward strand.
AATGAGGGAGGAACGCCTGGTCAAGGGCTCACGATGGGGTGCCCTGTCACCAGATGGGGCGCCGCGGTCTCAAGAAGGCGCTCCTGAGGCTCTGACTCCACCACCGGCCAACAACGCTCCTGAGACCTCAGCCAACCCCCCTGGCAGTGGGTCTCCTGAGGACGATGCTCCTGAGGGCATGGCTGCCATGGCGGAGGACAAGGCTCCTGAGGACCCGAAGACTCAGGAGTTGCAAGACCTCACCAATGCTTCCTCCCTCGTCGAGCACCCGGTATACTTCATCAGCACGATGCTGCGAGATGCGCAGGCATGCTACCCATGCCACAGAAGCTACTGCTCGCGCTCCTCGTCGCCTCTCGAAAGCTGCGCCACTACTTCCAAGGCCACCCCATCAAGGTTGTCTCAGCTTACCCTCTGGAGAGGGTGCTCTGGAGCCCCAACGCTGGAGGAAGGGTTGCCGAATGGAACATTGAGCTGCAAGCGTTCTAGTTGGAGTTCAGTACCACCAGGATCATCAAGGGTGCGGCCCTCGCCGACTTCGTGGTGGAATGGACTGACGTCCCTGACCGTGAAGTGTGCGAGGACTGCTCCCTCATACCCGGTGACGAGGCACCAGATGGTTGGATCATGTACTTCGACGGCGCGTTGTCACGCCAGGGCGCGGGGGCTGGAGCTGTGCTTATTTCGCCCACCACAGACAAGCTCTACTACGCCGTGCAACTCTACTTCCAACACGGCGAGAAGGTCTCCAACAACATTGCGGAGTACGAAGGCCTAATCGCGGGACTCAAGGCCGCCGCGGCACTGGGGGTCAGGCGCCTCACCATCAGGGGCGACTCGCAGCTCCTTGTCAACTTCTCCAACAAGGAGTACACCTCGAAGGACGAGCACATGGAAGCATACCTTGAGGAGGTACGCAAAATTGAGAAACGATTCTTGGGCCTGGAATTGCAGCACGTGCCGCGAGGCACAAACAAGGAGGCAGATGACATCGCTAAGAGGGCGTCCCGGCGTCTGCCTTAGGAGCCTGGTGTCTTCGAAGAGCGGCTCTTCAAGCCATCGGCAGCTCCACCCACCGCAGAACCAGCACCGCCTCATGAGGACCTCCCCCAGGCTCCTCCGTCGGGTGCCCCGGTTTGTGGCCCGACCTCAGGAGCTCACCTTCTCCTCCCGATGGAACCTCAGGAGGGGTGTTGGACCGAGGAGTTCAAGGCGTACCTACTTCGGGGCACCCTGCCGAAGAAGGAGGAAGACACGGAGTGTGTGGCCCGCCAGGCCAAAGCATACTGCATCCAAGACGGTGAGATCTATCGAAGGCGTCCAAACGACATTTCTTTACGGTGCATCTCTAGGGAGCAGGGATGCGAGCTGCTGACCGATATACATGGTGGGGACTGTGGGCATCACTCTTCATCACGCACACTCATGGGCAAGGCATTCCGCAGCGGGTTCTACTAGCCCACGGCGCTCAACAATGCTACCGAGCTGGTGAAGTCCTGTGAAGCCTGCCAGTTCCACGCCAAGCAGATCCACCAGCCCGCTCAAGGCCTCCAGACCATCCCACTCACATGGCCGTTCGCGGTCTGGGGGCTGGACATCTTGGGGCCATTCCCACGGGCGCCCGGGGGCTACCGCTACCTCTACGTCGCCATCGACAAGTTCACCAAGTGGGCGGAGGTGGAAGCCGTCCGCACCATCCGGGCCGGCTCGATCGTCAAGTTCAACAAAGGCCTCGTGAGCCGGTTTGGGGTTCCTAACCGCATCATCACCGATAATGGCTCATAGTTCACCAGCAACCTTTTCAAAACATACTGTGCTAACCTTGGAACACAGATATGCTACGCTTCGGTGGCACACCCTAGGAGCAATGGCCAGGCCGAGCGCGCCAACGCAGAAGTCCTGAGAGGCCTCAAGACAAGGACCTTCAAGAAGAAGCTCGAGGCCTACGGCAGGGGCTGGCTCGACGAGCTCCAGCCCGTTCTGTGGTCCATCTGCACCACCGCAACCAAGCCGGTGGGCGAGACTCCGTTCTTCCTCGTCTACGGAGCCGAAGTGGTTCTCCCTCACGAGGTCAAGCATCGCTCCACGTGGGTCTTGGCATTTGACGAGGCACCCCAGGACGCCACGCGGGGGATGGACCTCGTGCTGGGGGCGGAACGCCGCCGTCAAGCCTCGCTCCGAGCGGCAAGGTACCAGCAGGCGCTGCGGTGGTACCACTGCCGCAGCGTCCGCTGTAGGACGCTCGAGGTGGGTGATCTCGTCCTGAGGCGGGTGCTCTCCAGGGAGGGGCTGCATAAGCTCTCACCCATGTGGGAGGGCCCGTTCAGGATCGCCCGTGTCTCCAGGCCTGGCGCCGTGCGCCTAGAGACGCAGGACAGGATCCCCATCCAGAACGCCTGGAACATCCAGCACCTCCGGAAGTTCTACCCATGAAGCAAGTCCCCGTGCCTGTGAATGTCTCCGCTCGTGACACTCTCACGTAATAATGAGTGGGGCTGTACACGCCCCGGAGTCTCTTGAGTGTCGCCCGCGGGCCTCATGGGGGCTCCCTCCCACGTCCTAGTGGCAGCACTTAGCTCCGCGCTGGTGAGAAGACTAGACTAGGTGCCGGACGTGGTTGTTCTTTTGCATGCTTTCTGCAGTTGGTTTGCAGCTTCTTAATGGAATTTGGAGTTTTCGCGTTTCTTGTTTGCCAAGCTGGAACTTTCTTGTCCTCTATTCGTTCGCCTCTCTAGCCTTGTCCCAGGAAGAGCGGCAGTTGCCCATCGCTCCTCCTCGCTCGTCCCGCACACGGTGGCTAGGTAGGTGTGTGCGCTTGGCGCTCGCCGCGACCACACCTCACCGAAGCCCTGTCGCCCCAGAGCTCCAGTCCTTAAATCCTTGCGAGATGCTCTCAAATGAGCTCGTGGGCACGTGTACCTTCTCAAGTCCATGCCTCCGGGCATTGCGACGCGGTGCACCAGCCACAACAAACCCACGCTCGGGGGCTCACGCAAGGAAGGGCATGACACCCTGTGAAGTTTTCTAATAATTCTGCAGTTGTACAATGCCTCCTGAGGCCCGACGGCTCCTGAGTCGTTAAGAAGCATACTTCGCCAGATGTTGCTGGAGAGGCGCACCCTCGCGAGGTGGGAAGCTACAGCAAGCATATCAAGCTAAGTTATTCTAACCGCACCTGATCGGAATATCAGTATCCCGGCACAATATCAAAATAACAAACATAGCATAATGGCACGAGTGCCTTGGTTCATTACACGTCCCAGCGGGGCCCTCTTCTTTTTTCAAGTGTAGGAGAAAGGAAAGGTTAAACAAAAGTGGCCCGCACGACCGCAGCAGCTCCCGAGGCCAGGCTTCAGCGCCCCCTGGCTCAGTCCGAGTCTTCCTCCCGCTTCACCGGAGCGCGACAATGAGACGACCCGTCGCCTTCCCCGATGTGAGCCCAGTGGCGTGGTGGTTGGTCGTAGCCACCGTTGCTGGTGCTCTCGCCGGAGGAGGAGCCGCCGCTGCTGAAGGAAGTGCAGTCGTCGTCAAGGCCAAGCTCATCGTCGCCGCTGCCGACTTTCGGGCAGCACCCTACATGACGGCCGTCCTCCCCGAACACCCTCACGTAGAGGGTCGTGAGGCCATCGTACCTGAAATGAAGGGTGCGCCTCCCGCTCAGGCCTTGAGCGCGGGCAAACGCCTGACAACCGTGGGTCAAGGACACGCTGCCCGTCTCGGTGACTTTGACCCCAACCCAGGAAGCCTTGCTGCAACAGCCGTCAGCCTGCAGCCAGAGGCCGTCAAGCCCCGCGACCGATAGCTCACTCACGAAGAAGCGTGGGAGTGGGAGCCTGGTGCCGGCGGGCCTCTCCGACCACGCGACGGACTCCGGGAGTACATCCGCTGAGTGGAAGCATGGCTGAGGAGGCCGGGCAACCACGGCATGCCGCCCCTCATCACAGGGGCCGCCTCGCCCTTGGCGGCCCCTGCCTCAAGAAGAAGCGCCGCCGCGGCCGCCCAAAGTGATGCTGGCCCCCGAAGGAGTGCGCCCGCGCCCCCGAGGAGCTACCGCCGGGGTCGCAACATGCTTGCGGGGGCGGCCACGCCCTCTCTTGGGTGGCGGCGAACCCGGCCCCTCCTTGGGGGCCTTCCCCTTCTCGGCGGTAGAGAACCTCCTCGTCGGTGCCATGGATGCTACGGCAAGACGGGGAGGGTCTCGTCAAGTCAAGCAGTTGTTGAGGCAGCGTGGGGAAGCGGAGGCGCCCACGTCCCATCAATCGCCACGCGTCGACCAAGGCCACAGGCGGTTAGGGCCCGCAGCGCTCCGCACTTGCCCCTTGGCTTCGCCTTGAAGCCAAGCCCGAGCGCGCCCTGGGCCCAGGGGCTACTGTCGACGTTCTGGGAACGGGGGTACCCAGACTTGCGTGCTTGCAGCCCACGGCGTGGCTCCATCAACGGCCTGGTACGGCCCAGCTTCAGCGACAACAACTCAAGACCCTCGCGAGGGGCAAGGCCTCGCGAGGCGGACGACACCAAGACCTCTACGAGGAGCGGCCTCCTTAGGCTGGCTCCCGAGGAACGGAGATCTCTATGCAAGCCTCACCTCATGAGGTCCGGATGATGTGAGCCATGACGACCAAGGCCAGGCGGGCGCCAGCGGGCGCAGTGTACGAGTTTCCTCTTCGGTGCTAAAGAGGCAAGCCCAGGCGCAGGGTCCCAAGGAATCAGCCAAAGGTTTCCATTCCCGTGCAATAAGACCAAGACTGCCAGGACGGTAGGACGGAGGTCATCACCGAGCCCACCACGGCGTCACAACCAGAGGCTTTCATAGGCGAAGACTACTTTTGTCAGGATAGCATGTACTAGTTGTCCCCCTTTTGAATTTGGCCGTTGTGGGATCCCTTCCCGCCTTTCATTTGGGAAGAGGACCAAGGCCACTATAAATAGGACTTAGCCACCACCATAGAGGGGACGGATCATTTAGATCACCCTCATTCCACCAGCTCACTCGAGCCCAAGAACACCTCTCCTCCTGAGGCTGTTCGCCACTGTACTAGTTCATCCTCAGCCCCTCGAGGCCCATCCACCACAAAGCAGGAGTAGGGTTTTACACCGCAAGGTGGCCCGAACCTGGGTAAACTGCTGTGTCTCTTTTCCTTACAGTTCGTCGAGCTAGGCTGTGAGATTAGCGAGTAGGCAGACTGGGGAGGACGAGTTCTTCGCACGCACCCCAGAGTTCGAACCTCTCAAGGGTTTGCGGAACCCGAAATCTGACATCGTCCGCCAGCGCGGAGCATGGGGCTTCCACTTGTGTGTTGGTGGGAGTTCCCTCGGGGGAGACTCCGGGGCGTGTACATCCCCGTTCAAACATGTCGCTAGCACGGCAGAACTAGAGGAGGTGTATTTGGGCACTCGTGAGCCAGCGCGGGACTCACGAGGCCCTACCTCAAGGCGGGTTGCGCCTGAATCTTGTGGCGCGGGGCGCGCTTATGAGACCTGTGTGATAAGGTGACCTGCGCCGAACGAACCTCCGAAGGCAATCGCATGAGAAGGCCGAACACCAAAGACCCCAGGAGGTGACGTGAACGGGGCCGGCCCGCCAGACAGAGCTTAGCTAGTGTATTTATCGATGCTGCAGGGACGGACCTGAGCACAGAGGTCGTGCCCAGTCTTCTCATGCAACAATCCCACAGAAATACACTCGGCGCGCGGTTCCCGCAACTTTGAAACGCCAAACTACGGTCATATGAGCTGGGCCGTGCGCTCCTACTCGCCTACCCGCGATTAGCTCATGCGAGAACAAGGCACCAAGGACCTTGGGAGGTGATGCGCACGGGAGCTGGCCCGCGGGATAAAGCTCGGTCGCTTGGGTTTAACAATGCTGCAGGGACAGACCCGAGCACAGACGTCATGCCAGTCCTTAATCATGAGGCGGTCGCGTGTGGGTTTGCAAGGGCGCAACGACATCATGGCGATGAAGCACCGGGCATGCAAGTTGGAATATTTAAGAAATTCATAAAGGTGAAGCCAGTTCTGATACATGCGCAAAACGATACAACTGTAGGGGCTGGCCCTGACAGCCTAAGGATACTGCGGCCCGGGGGGCGCCCTCAACTAAACATACCAAAAAGGTCACTTGGCACCGGTGTTGTAGAAGAGTCGAGGTAGCTAAAGACGTGCGCCACGAAGATCGTACTTCACGAGCCGGCCGGTTCCTGAGGCCGAGGAAGCTCATGAGGTCCAGGAGGCTCACGAGGGTCCACGACCTCCTCTGACATGACCGCCAAGCACCTGACCTCGTGAGATGCCACAACACACTGCGCGAGGCGCTGGTACATGGCGCCCATGTTCAGCAGGCCCAACAGCATGCATACGTAGTTGCAGGGGTAACCCCCACTCCGGCCAACACGGGACGAACAGAAGAGGTCCTGCGACACGGCGCTGTTGAGGCCCGGGATGTTGACGTAGACGCGTAGCTCGCCACCCATGTTGGGGGGCGCGGCTACACCGGGTGGTGCGGGGCGATGTCTGCCAAGCATGGCTTGCACCTACTGAAGCTCCTCGATTGCCTTGGTGATGAAATCTCACGCGCCTGGCACCTTGCATCTTGTTCGCGGGGGCGCGCACCAAAGCACGCCTCCAAGTGGTGCCCGAGCACCTCCCTCGTCGCACTGGTCAGGTTGGAGGCTCTATAGACAGAAGCCCCCAAGCCAGTCCTGAGGGAAGCACCGGATGCGCCTTCCTATGCGGGAGGAAGGGGCGCCCTAGCAGTGGGTGCGGAGCCTGAGGCGCCACCGGCGGGCGCATCAGCCTCCTGACAACACTTGAGGAGGATCTGCTTCTTCTTCTTCTTGGGGGTGGTTTCCGAAGGTAGGACGGCACCCTCGTCGTTCGAGTTGTCAGACGCTGTGGCTTGGTAGGCGCGCTCGAGGGAGCACACCACATCCTTCTCATCGCAGGCGACTGTGATGATGCCGCCACTCCCCGGCATCTTGAGGATGTTCTAACCATGGTGGGTTGCTGCCATGAACTTGGCGAGGGCCGGATACCCCAGGATGGTGTTGTACGGGAGGCCGATGTGGGCGACGTCGAAGTCAATGAGCTCAGTGTGGTAGTTGTCGCGATTGCCGAATGTGACTGGGAGGCGTATCTGCCCCAGGAGGAGGGTGGAGCCATCGATCACCCCTGAGAAAGGCTTGGTTGGCAGGAGCTGGTCATAAGGCACTTGGAGTGTCTCGAATGTATCAACAGAGAGAACATTGAGCCCGCGCCACCGTCGATGAGGTCTTGGTGACGAGGACATTGCTGATGGTGGGTGTGCAGAGCATGGGAAGCGCGCCTCTGGCGGCCAAACACTTGAGGTGGTCCTTGGAGTCGAATGTGATAGCATACTGCGACCATTTGAATGGACGCGCGGCCTTGAGCCTCGGGAGGGCTGCGTTCATCTCACGAGCGAACTGCTTGAAGATGCGATGCGAGGCTGGGGCCCGAGCACCACCCAGGATGCAGGCGATAGAGCGAGGTTCTTGGAAGCCCCCAGCCCCATCATCCAGCCGGTTGTCGTTATTCCTCCTTGGCGGTGGCGGTGGCGGCAGCGGAGGAAGGCCGACATTGCCCTGAGGATGGACCTCATGAGGCTGGTCGCGCCAGGGCCCGTCGCGAGGCTCATCGTGCCAGCGGTCCTCGCGACGGCCTCCTTCGCGGCCTCCTCCAAGGTCGTAGCCACGGTCAGCCCGCTCGGGGCGGCGACCAAGGCGCCCCTCGCGGAGGGCCCTGAGCTCCTGACAGTCGTTGGTGTTGTGGCTGTGGACATTGTGGAAGATGCAGAACGGTTGCCCCGGGAAGGTTCTTCGTGGTCACAACCACGCTTCATCTCAGGTTTAGCCGCAAGCACAGCAGGGCCCTTGCGCTTTGCCTCCTTAGCCTTGGCCTTCTTATCTTCAGGATCTGTCAGATTTAGGGCTCCACAGACCCTAGAAAGGTTCGAACTCTGGGGTGCTTGCGGAGAACTCAATCTCCCCAGCCTGCCGACCCGTCGATCTCACCGCCTGGCTCGATGAACAGGAAAGGAAAGGGACTCAGCAATTTACCCAGGTTCGGGCCACCTTGCGGTGTAAAACCCTACTCCTGCTTTGTGGTGGATTGGCCTCGAGGTGGGCTAAGGATGAACTAGTACAGAGGGAGAACAACCTCAGGAGGAGTGTTCTTATGCTGGTGTGAGCTGGTGAGGATGGTCTCTCCTCCCTTTGTCTATGGTGGTGGCCTAGCTATACTTATAGTGGCCTCGGTCCTCTTCCCCCAAAATGAAGGCGGGAAGGGATCCCACAACGGCCAAGTTTGAAGGAAGACAAGTAGTACATCTTATCCTGACGAAAGGTGGTCTTCGCCTGCAAAGCTTCTAGTCGTGACGTCGTGGTGGGCTCGGCGATGACCTCCGTCCTGCCGTCCTGGTCTTGTAGCACGGGAATGGAAACCTTTGGCTGATTCCTTGGGACTCTGCTTTTGCGCTTGCTTCCTGAGCACCGAAGAGGAAACCTGTTGTACTGCGCCCGCTGGCGCCCGCCTGGCCTTGGTCGTCATGGCTTGCGTCATCTGAACCTCACGAGGTGGGGCTTGCATGGAAATCTCTGCTCCTCAGGAGCCGGCCTGGGGAAGCCGCTCCCTCCGGAGGTCTTGGCGTCGTCCGCCTTGCAAGGCTTGCCCCTCGCGAGGGTCTTGTGTTGTTGATGTTGGAACTACTGGAATCAGGGATTTTGCCATCTGCCAGTTCTTTGCCGTCTGCTAGCAGACGGCAAAGAAGGTCTTTGCCATCAGCTACCAAAAAGCAGACGGCAAACAACTGGCAGACGGCAAAAACGGTCTTTGCCATCTGTCACTTCTTTGCCGTCACCTGGCTGACGGCAAAGAGAGAGGTGCCCCCAGTAATGAGCCGATTAGAAAAACTTAACGGCCCCCCTCTTTGCCATCTGCTAGCAGACGGCAAAGCCTCGGCGGACGGCAAAGGCTAACGTAACTAACGGCCGGTCGAGCCCCCACCCCCCGCCCGTTACTCTCTCTTCTCTCCCTCTCTCCTCCCCGATGCCCCGCCACCAGATCCACCCACCGCCGCCCCCGCCCCCGGATTTTTGCACCCGTAGACAAAAGAAAAAAAGAAGCAAAAAAAACAAAAAAGAAGGTAAGAAAATGTAGACAAAAAAAAATATAGCAGACAGGCAGAAGAAAAAGACACGCAATAACACAATCCACCGCCCCGACCCGCTTGCCCAATGACGCCCAACCACCCGACGCCCACAACCCAACGCCGACGCCCGTCGCTCCACCATCCCGCGCCCCGGCGCCCCGGCGCGCCACCACGTCGCCGGCCCACCCGCCCCGGCCACTGCCCTGACCGTCCCACTGCCCGGCGCGCCGCCACGTCGCCGGCCCACCCGCCCCACTGCCCCGACCGTCCCATTGCTCCGGTGAGTTTTTTTCTTTTTTCTTCTGTTTTTTCATTTTTTTTTGTGTTTAATTGTAGTGTTAGATTTAGTACTAGATATGTGTTAGGGTTAGTGTTAGATTTAGTGCTACATATGTGTTAGTGTTAAATTTAGTGCTACATATGTGTTAGTGTTAGTGTTAGAAAAAGAAGTAGAAGTAGAAGAAGTAGAAGAAGAAGAAAAAGAAAAGAAGTAGAAAAAAAAGATGAAAAAAAGAAGAAGAAAGAAAGAAGAAAAGAGATAGAAGAAGAAGAAGAAGGAAGAAAAGAAGTAGAAAAAAGATGAAAAAAAAGAAAGAAGAAAAGAAGTAGAAGAAGTAGAAGAAAGAAGAAAAGAAGAAACGAAAGAAAAGAAGTAAAAGAAGTAGAAAAAGAAAAGAGAAAGAAGAAGAAGAAGAAGAAGAAGAAGAAGAAGAAGAAGAAGAAGAAGAAGAAGAGAAAGAAAGAAGAAGAAGGATAGAAGGAAAACACCCGACCCCTGACCCCGACACCACACACCGACACCCGACCCCCTGACCCCCCTGACCCCGACACCCCGACCCCGACAACACACCCCGACACCCCGACACCACACCCCGACACCCCGACCCCCTGACCCCCCGACCCCGAGACCACACCCCGACACCCCGACCCCGACACCACACCCCGACCCCCTGACCCCGACACTCGACACCCACCACCCCGACACCCCGACCCCGACACGACACCCCGACACCCGACCCCCTGACCCCGACACCCGACCCCGACCGAACCACACCCCGACAACCCGACCCCGACACCACACCCCCGACACCCCGACCCCTGGACCTCCGAACCCCGAACCCGACCCCCGCACCCGAAAACAGCCACCCCGACCCCGACACGGCACCCCGACACCGACATGACACCCCGACCCCCGACACCTCCCGAAAAGGTGTTCTTTGGCCTTCCAGAGGCCGACGGGATCATATATTTGTGAATTATTAGTTAGGTCATATATTTTTCGATTTTGTTATGAAAAACATCATATATAATTGTGTTGATCAGGTAGATTTAAATGTGCAGTTGTTTCATCGCTGCGAGGTTTGGTGTTCGACGACCTCACCGTGCGTTTGACGAGCTCTGCCCCTTCGTTCGTGGGTGAGCACAAATGACATGTCCTCCTCCCCCATTAATTATTTGCTCTGTTCCGGTGTTCGTGCCGATGAAACTTGATAGCTAGCTATATATGTGTCTTGAATCATTAGTATGCGTAACCAATATGTGTCTCCCGTTCGAAAGCGTTATAGTTATAAATATGCATGCATTTGCATATTTATAACCTTGATTCTTTTGAATTGTCCAACGCTATCCATGGACAGCCCGAGTATGTGTAGATTGGGTTCGTTTTCCCATATGCTTTGCTCCGGATCCGACGCATAAATTTCGTCAGTGCCTCCCCTGTTGTTCTCCGGGTACACATCCTCTCTGTTTATTGCAGAGACGTGTATTAGGAGAACAGCGGGGAGGTGCTGCCGAAATTTTGCGTCGGATCCGGAGCATAGCATGGGAAAATGAACCCAATCTACACATACTCGGGTGGGATTAGGACCTATCATTACCTATTAGAGTGTAGGTTGCATGGATGTAATAAAATTGACAAAGTAGATCAACTGATGAATATATACATGGTGAATTATATATATATTTGTTGTGTGTCCAGTAGCTCTGAAAGTCAAGATGAGTGATCGTGCGTGGATGTATACCGGTCACACTGGTAAGAACAAATGGAGCGCTGAATGGTTCACAAAAACCAAGGGGTTTGTGCAAGCCGCATTTGCAAATGGCCAGAGGAAAACCTGGTGCCCCTGTTTCCGGTGCGGCAATTGGGAAAAGAGGACAGAGGCTGAAATGGGCAAACACCTGCAGAAGAGTGGTTTTATGCCCGATTATACGGTGTGGACATATCATGGTGAGTCTGCCCAACGTGACCGAGCTGAGGTGGATCGTCGTCGCACCGACGAGCATGGTACCAGGATGGAAAACATGGTGCAAGACTATGATGATGCTCGGGATTCGGACAAGGAGATGGAGGAATCTGCAAAGGCCTTCAATGAAATGTTGGAGTCTTCAAAACGTCCGCTTCACAAGCACACTGAGCTTTGTCAGTTGAATGCCATCTCACAAGTAATGGCTCTGAAGGCTCAGTTCAACTTGGGCAGAGAATGCTACGACGCAATGATGACAGTATTTGGACGCTTTCTACCCAAAGGCCATGTAATGCCTGCAAACCTGTACCAGTCGGACAAAATCCTCCGTGCACTGAAGATGCCCTATGAGAAGATACATGCCTGTGAGAAAGGATGTGCCTTATTTAGGCTTGACTATGCGGACTTGAACTATTATCCCATTTGCAAGTCTTCCAGGTATGTTGTGGTAGACAACGGTATGGGTGAGAAGACACAGACCAAAATCCCCGTTAGTGTTCTTCGGTATATGCCAATCGTACCAAGACTTCAACGTCTTTTCATGGTCGAAGAGATGGCCAGACAGATGACATGGCACAAAACAGGCAAAAGAACCAAACTAGATGCAGATGGGAATTTGATGATGGTACACACATCGGATGGTGTTGCGTGGAAAAAGTTTGATGAATTACATGCTGACAAAGCGGCAGATCCGAGGCATCCTCGAGTCGGCATCAGCACGGATGGGTTCAGTGTGTTTGGTATGACGGCAGCCCAATACAGTTGTTGGCCCGTATTTGTCTTTCCACTCAATCTCCCCCCCGGACAGATTATGCAAAGAAAGAACATTTTCCTGACGTTGATAATTCCAGGGCCCAACTATCCGAGGAAAAATATGAATGTGTACATGTAGCCGCTTAAGGACGAATTGCAAGAAGCCTGGGATAATGGGTTCAAGACATACGACGCCTATAGCAAACGGAACTTCATAATGCGTGTCTGGTACATGTACTCGACGCATGACTTGCCGGCGTATGCGCTATTCGTTGGCTGGTGTGTGCATGGAAGGTTCCCGTGCCCCACATGCAAGGGAGCTCTTGAGTTTCGTTGGCTTCAGGCCGGTCGCAAGTTTTCTTGCTTCGACATGCATAAACAGTTCCTGGATCCTCGCCATAAGTTCAGGAAAGACAAGAAGAACTTCATCAGAGGTAGAGTTGTCAAAAACTCTGCACCACCTGCGTTGACAGGCCAACAGACCCTGGATCAGTTAAACGCTCTCGAGCCAGATCTAGAGCATCCAGGGTACTTCAAGGGGTATAATTCTAAGCACGCCTGGACTCACAAGACATGCTTATGGGATCTGCCTTACTTCAAAGACCTCCTTTGCCCACACAACATCGACATGATGGACACTGAGAAGAATATCGCCGAGGCACTTTTTGGTACATTGTTCGGCATAGATGGGAAGTCAAAGGATAATACTAAGGCTAGAGTCGATCTGGAGGCGCTATGTGATAGGCCGTTACAAAACATGAAAGAACCGAAAAGAAAGCAGAACTGGACGAAGCCAAAGGCATGGTTCAATCTTGGAAGGCCAGCTATGAGGCAAATTATCTTGTGGGTGAAAATGCAGTTGATGTTCCCCGATGGGTATGCAGCGAATCTAAAGAGGGGAGCGAATCTTGATAAATTGAAGATATTTGGTCTCAAGAGTCATGATTGGCACATATGGATTGAGCGGGTAATGCCGATGATGTTGCGTGGCTTCATCCCTGAGGATGAATGGCTAGTACTGGCAGAACTCAGCTATTTCTTCCGTGTTCTTTGTGCGAAAGAACTATCGCCTGGCGTGCTAGAAGAAATGGAAGAGTTGGCGACGGAGTTGATCTGCAAGTTAGAGAAGATCTTTCCATCGGGCTTCTTTAATCCAATGTAGCATTTGATTTTGCATCTCCCGACCGAGGCACGATTGGGGGGGCCCGTGCAAAATCGTTGGTGCTACCCAACTAAGAGGATGCAGAAGACGCTTCGAGAAAAATGTAAAAATAAACGTAGAATTGAAGCATCGATGGCTGAGACATTCATCACTGAGGAGGCGGCAAACTTCGTGACAGCACACTACGAAGCCAAAAATCGTCATTTGCATAATCCGAAGCCTCGGTACAATGCTGACGACCCTAAAAAGGGTGGATCCAACCTCAGCCTATTCAAAGGGAATCTCGCACCAGCCAGTGTTTCAAATCCAGTATCTTTGGATAACGAAGAATGGCGGACCATTTCGTTGTATATCTTCAACAACCTGATACAAGTGCGGCCGTACATCGAGTAAGTTCTCGGTACATTGTTTCGCAACTTCTATTTCCTTTGAACTGCTCTTATTCCTGGATATTTCATACAGTCGATACGTCGCCATATTCTCGTATGGAGCGGTGATCCAAAAGGATTCCGTCGAAGAGTATGAGCTTCTCGCAAAGCAAGGAGGCGGCTATCCCGGTTTCATCTCTTGGTTCAAACAAACGGTAATTTCTATTAGACAATTTCATTTCATTCGCTAATTTGTGCGTAATGCAACAATCCTTTCATATTAAACTTGTAGGCTAATTCAGAGTCTATGGACGCCGAATTGAGACAAGTCGCTAATGGTTTTGACTATAAGGTCCGTTCATTTGACAAATACGACATCAACGGTTATCGCTTTCGTACCTATGGCAAAGAGCTATCTATGGCCGACCGAAAGTCTACAAATTGTTGTGTATCTGCTATCGACGAAGGAGGTACCGAGTATTATGGGAGAGTTGAAGCAATTTATGAACTTCTATTCTATGGTGAAAACCCACCGAATGTCGTAGTCTTCAAATGTTATTGGTTTCAGCCGAAGGAGACTAGAAGGACTCATGAACATATAGGGCTAGTTGAAATCAACCAAAGCACCCATTTAGATGTTCCTGATGTCTATATTACGGCTCAACAGGCGACCCAAGTATTCTATCTACCGTGGGCCTGCCAAACTAATCCAAATCTGAAAGGTTGGGATGTCATTTATGAAGTGCCGCCACGTGCTAGACTATCTCCCCCAAAGGAAGAGGATTATGAACCTCACATTAACCCAGACACATATGAAGGAGAATTCTTCCAAGAGACACGTCTTTCCAAAAAGCGTTTCAAGAACCGCTATACTTCACCCCAAAACATTGAAGTAGACAGCGACAGTGAATCCGACATCACCCCAGAGGAGGAACAAGAAGAGCCGGAACAAGAAGAGGTTACTGCTGCGGATGACCTGTCAATGCTTGACCGATTACGTCAAGGTGGCCTTCCACATGTTGATGCCACTGAACCCTATGAGCCCATCATTGATTATAGTGATGATGATGATTATGCATTTATTGATGATACTGATCGAGATTATTAGTAGTGTCAGGTATTCAATTTTTTTATGTTGTACTTGATGATGATACACTTAAGTGATATACATATTATTATTCATGTCGGTATTTTTTTTATGTTGTACTAATTTCGTTTACTCTTTGTCATGGCAGGTGTTGAAAGATGGTGGGCGCTGGTCGGGAGCGCGCCGAGGCCCCTTCTTCGTCGGCGCGTGGTGTGAGGTCTTCCATTCCACACGCACCTCTCCGCCGAGCGTTGCTGGACAGTATGGCGACACCGCCGGGCCCTTCTTCGTCGACCGCGGTGCCCAGCAGGGGACGAGGTAAGAAGAAGAGAGGAGCTGGAGCACGTGGTCGCGGGAGAGGAGGTAGGGTGCCTACTATGGCGCCTTCCTCGCCGCCACCCCCAGCTATTTCACCTGAGCACGTGACTGCTAGGGTGGACTCGTCCGAGGAGGAGGCTACACGGACTCCGGTCCACGGGTCTTCGGCCCACGAGCCTCGGGTCGACGGGCCTTCGGCCCACGAGACCCCGAAGGAGCACACGTCTGGATGGGGTACCTGGCCGGATCAGCCTGAGGAGCCGAGTGGCCATGCTGATGATGGCGGGGAGCCGACTGATATTGAGGAGGAGGGGGGCACCGTCTACCAGCGTGGTTGTACACGGCTCCCGTCCGTGCCGGCGACCCGCGAGCAGAGGTGGTTGATTTTCCCTGATGGGGAGAGGTAAGTGCATTTAATCTTTTTGTACCTTCTGCATTCACGTTTCTTCAAATAACTAATGCGTTGGCCTTGTCATGCTGCAGGGGTTGGGACCACCATCATAGTGTCCGCCGGCCCAACTCCGTCCTTGGAGTTCTTTGTCGGCAAAACTTCCCGGGGTTTGTCACGTTGCCTGGTGAGGGTCGGCTTCCAGAGCTTGGATTGAGTTGGGAGCACTACTTGGCTGCCTCGGCCCCGCCGGGTGAGATTATCGACGGTGTCTTGTGCAAGACGAGGGCAGACGTGGTGATCAGAAAGTTCTGGGTAATTTCTCCTTTACACAATTAAAAATCTTCAACTAGCTAGTTATTAATTGTACTAATCAATATTGTCTCATTTGATTGCAGACATTCTACAGGTGTGAGGAGGGATACGAGGAGGAAGCGGCAAATGTTATCGATAACGTCTGCAAGCGCCTACTACAGAACTTACGGCGCGAGGCTCGGGTGCAGGCTATTCGAGACTACTACGCCTCACGTGGTATCAAGAAGACCAAGCCGGCGTGCCGCGAGAAGTTCTTGAGTAAGGAGGAGTACATGAAGGTAATTCTTAAGGCCTTGTACTTACTTACTTCATTTAGTAATTCATAGCCGTAGCGCTCAAGTTTCTATTTGCTAACTTAGGCCCCTCCGAGATGGTGTGCGGATCGGATGGATTGTTGGGAGGTGTTGGTCAATGAGTGGTGCTCAAAAGAATGGCTAGCCCTCCACAACGAGGCCAAGGACAAACGTGCCCAAATGGAAGGTGTGCCACACCATCAAGGCAGCTCCAACTTATATCAGTTCGGGCGGAACTGGGTATGTGGTTTGCTTCATGATTCATGCAATTCATTCATCATGCTAGCTTTAGCCCTTTAATTACTAATTTACTTTGTTTCTCTCTTTCAGGCACGCTACAATAAGGCGGATAAGGTGCCAGAGGTGTACGACCTGTATGCCATGGCCCACACTGGCCCTTACAAGAAAGTCAAGGCATTCTCTGCGTCTGACCTCGATGATCCAAAGAACTTCACCAACATCTCCTCCCACGACAAGCTCGTGAAATATAGAGATCAGGGGAAGGCGAGGAAAGGGGAGGACTTTAACCCGAGCCAGGGTCCCATTGATACAGAGCTGCTGATGATATCTGGTGGCGGGAGGTCCCATGGCTCCATAGCCATGGGAGATGGACTTATCCGTTGTCCTAGCACTCTCCTGGAGATCAAGGCGCGCCAGTCGAGCTCCGCTCCTGAGATAAGGCCTCGTGAACGGCCAGTCCAACTCGCCTTCAAGGTTAGTTATACGTACTCAGCTATCTTTCTCCATTACATTGTGTGCGCTTCCATCAATGATTACAAATGGTCATGTGAGTGGTGTTGCAGGCTGCTATACAGAGTGAGAGAGATAGAACGGAGAAACTTCTGGCGGAGGCGGCGGAGAGGCAGCGGGAGTTGGAGGAGAGGACGACAAAGATGTTGGAGGAGGAGAGGGCACGGAATGACATGCAGGCAAGGGCCATGTACGAGCTCCTTGTGGTAAGTTTCTTCTGCAGATTAGCCAAAACATTCATGTAGTGTTTGTCTCATTACTAACTAGTATGACTGAGTTGTCAAAACCAAATGTGCAGTCTGTGTGCGAGAAGTCCGGTCAGACCGCTCCGCCGATGCCAGTGATTGCTTCTGCGAGCACGGTGAGTTTAATTTGAATGGACATTACTTGCTAGTCTTAACATTTGAGTGTCATCATGCTAACGAGACATTGGAAATGATCTTTGGTGCAGCGTAACTCCAGACAAGCATCGCACGATCCTTCTCCAGCTACCGGCACGAGCCAGCCAGCTCCTACACCTCCATGATCACGGTAAGTTTCTCTAGTGTTTTGCTTAACAAATGCATAAAGACCTAGACTTAGCTTTATTTCCTCCAATATGCTTACCATAATGACCTAGAGTTAGCTTCTTTTCCTCCAAAATGACTTAATAAGCTTACTGACCTCCAAAACCATCCATTTTACCTAAGTTAGCTCTAAAACGATCTGTACTTAGCTTACTTATCTCAAAAATTGCATAATTAGCTTAGTTAGCTCATAAACGATCCATTTTACCTAAGTTAGCTCTAAAATGACCCATTTTACCTTAGTTAGCTTATAAATGACCCATTTTATCCAAGTTAGCTCTAAAATGACCCATTTTACCTAGATTAGCTCCTAAATGATCCATTTTACCTACGTTAGCTTTAAAATGACCCATTTCACCTAGGTTAGCTCCAAAATGACCCATCTTACCTAGGTTAGCTCCAAAATGACCCATCACACGTAGGTTAGCTCTAAAATGATGCTTTTTACTAAGTTAGCTCATAAATGATCCATTTCAACTAAGTTAGCTCATAAACGATCCATTTCACCTAAGTTAGCTCAAAAACGATCCATTTCACCTAAATTAGCTCTTAAATGACCCATTTCACCTAAGTTAGCTCATAAACGATCCATTTCAACTAAGTTAGCTCATAAATGATCCATTTCACCTAAGTTAGCTCAAAAACGATCCATTTCACCTTAGTTAGCTCATAAACGATCCATTTCACCTTAGTTAGCTCATAAACGATCCATTTCACCTTAGTTAGCTCATAAACGATCCATTTCAACTAAGTTAGCTCATAAATGATCCATTTCAACTAAGTTAGCTCATAAACGATCCATTTCACCTAAGTTAGCTCATAAAGGATCCATTTCACCTTAGTTAGCTCATAAACGATCCATTTCACCTAAGTTAGCTCATATATGATCCATTTCACCTAAGTCTTCTTGTTCTAGTCTTCTTCTTGTTCTAGTCTTCTTCTTCTAGTCTTCTTCTTCTAGTCACCTTTTTCTAACTTTCTTATTTGCCATTTTGCAGATTTCATTCACTTCACGGAAGCTAGCTTGCTATGATGGAGTGCTCGTTTTTTCTTTCATTCTCTTCAAGTATTCTTCTAGCTTGCTATGATGGAACTTGCTATCTAGATGAAACTTTGCATTGTAATATGTATGGATGGAACAATGTGTATGTGCAACTTGATGGAACTTGCTATGTATGAATGGATGGAACTATATTTGTACGTACGATGAAACTTATGTGCTGGATATGTCATATGTTTGCTGTTAAATAGCCCTGTGAAATATATATATATATATATGTCATATATATTTGCTGTCAAAATTGTTGCATTTAAAAAAAACAAAAAAAAATGAGGCAAAGCAGGATCTTTGCCGTCAGCCACTGATGGCAAAGCCACCTTTGCCGACAGCCACGGACGGCAAAGGCAACTTTGCCAACAGCCGCGGATGGCAAAGCAGCCACGTGGCTGCCACCTGTGCCTCCTGAGAACTGACCCATTTGGCCAGTTTGCCTACAGCGGCGGACGGCAAAGGCTTTGCCTACAGTGGCTGACGGCAAAGAGTAAACAACTTTGCCTACAGCCGCGGACGGCAAAGGCCTGCCGTGTAGTGACGTCCAGCTGACATCATTCGGCGGACGGCAAAGGCCGGACAAATTTTGCCATCAGCGGCGGACGGCAAAGGCTGCCGTTAGCCACCTAATGGACTAACAGCGTAATTATTGCCGTCTGCTTTCTTTGCCGTCTGCTGCTGATGGCAAAGGTCCCTTTGCCGTCAGCCGCCGAAAGCAGACGGCAAAGTAGCTCTTTGCCGATCCTTACTTTGCCGGAGCCTTTTGCCGTCCGCCGTTCCTGCCTTTGCCGTCTGCCGTGGCAGATGGCAAAGTAGCTGATTCCTGTAGTGAGAAGGGCCATACCAGGCCGCTGATGAAGCCACGCTGTGGGCCGCTGGCAGGCAAGTCTGGGTACCCCGGTTCCCAGAACGCCGACAGTAGCCCCCGGGCCCAAGGCGCGCTCGAACTTGACTTCGAGGTGAGGCCAAAGGGCAAGGGCGAAGCGCCGCGGGCCCTAACCGCCTGCGGACCCGGTCAACACGCGGCGCTTGATGGGACGTGGGCATCTTCGCTTCCCCACGCTGCCTCGGCAAACATCCTGGGATGACAAAAAGGCTGGCGCCTGCCGCTGAGCCTTCATTACCTTCCCTTCGCCTTGCTTTTTGCTTCCCATCCTCGACGTCGTGCTCATGATCCCCTCCTCCTGGTGGCCAGGCTGACGCCGGTGGTGAACAAGAGGAAGGAAGAGGCCAAAGCCCCGAGGCCGCGCTACCCGCCGTGGCCGTGGCGACCCCGGCGCGTGTAGAAGAGGCCGCCCCGCATGCGCCTGTGATGGAGCGAGCCTCCCGAGGCTCGGTGGCCAAGCCGACTCCGGAGGCGCCTACCTCCAGCGCGCCTATTGGGGGTTTGAGGGCTCCGGAGCCCCCTGTCACCCTTGCTGCTATAGTGGCCCCAGTCCCGATGCCGGTGCCGCCTCCTCCTCGGGTCCTCACGCTCGCGGACCATGACTCCTCCGTCATACCCAGCGCTTTGGAGAAGGCTTTCACCACGCTGCGGCAGCTCCGGACTGATCTTCAGGGTGCCGACCAGCGTGCGGTGACGGGGCGTCAGGGGCTGATCTCGGAGTGGCTCCAGGCCGACTCCTCCGTCAGGGCGGCCTGGAGCCAGGCCGAGGCTGTCGTTGCGGAGGGCAGGAAGGAGGCCGGCGAGGCCACAGCGGCTCGCGACGCAGCGCTGACCGACGCCGCATCTGCCGAAGAGCGCTGCCGCATGGTGGTGGCTGAGCTGAAGGCCCTTTGCAATGAGCAGGCCGTCCGCGCCCGCTAGCTTGGAGAGCAGGAGGAGGATCTCATGGCCCGAGAAGCTGCGCTCGCCAACCGAGATGCCGAGCTGGAGCAAGCGGCCCAAGAACAAGCCGCGGAGCGCAGCCGCCTGGGGAAGCTGAAGGAGGAGACGGAGGCGGCCCAGGCGTCCCACGCCAAGTTCGTCTCCGAGGAGAAGACTCGGTTGGAGGTCAAGGAGAAATTCCTTGCCACGGCTGAGAAGGCGGCCGCGGCGGGGCGTGACACCTTCGTCTCCCTTGAGCAGAGGTCCCGCGCAGCCCTGCAGTCCCTTTACGGGGAAGGGTACGAGGGACCGCTGGCTAGTCCGGAGGAGGGCCCTGCCGGGCTGCTCCCCAAGCTTTCCACGGTGCCGGGGTGGGCCCCCTGGTGGAAGCAGAAGCTCGGGCGCTTTTCACCTCGGCCGTGATGCGCATCTTCAGCCACCTCCACCTCCGGGACCCGAGCTTCGATCTGGGCGCGCTGCTTGAACCCGTGGCCCCTGAATTCCAAGATGCTGCTGCTGAAGCCGTGGGGAAGCAGGTGGAGGCCCTGCTCCAGAAGTTCCTCTGTGTCGACCCCGCGACTGCGACGGATGGAGCCAATGGTGAAGAGGGCGGCGATCTTGTCGACTACGGGCCTCCCCGGGCAAGCGACAGTGGCATCCAAGGCTGAAGAGGAGGTTCGAAGGCGGCGCTTCCACCTGTTTTATCCCTGCAATATTCACCATGCCTCATGGAGGCGTGAGAACTTCTGCTTTAAGTTTTTAAGAGACAATATGTTTTGTAATAATTTGCTAGGATTTCATGATTTCCTTTCCATTTGCGTTAGTGTTCGGCGTTGGCAGGGTCCGGCCCCGCGCATACCTCAGCCGCCGTTGGGTCATCCGGATCACCAGGACGAGACCAAGGGGTGAGGGGATACGTGACCAGTGAGGCCCCTGAGTCGCGATGCTCAGGGGTCCCCTTGACGTACGAACAGCCCTCAAGAAAGAGATGCGACTGTAAGCTTTAGCGTTCTGCGTCGGCAGGGCCCGGCCCCGCGCATACCTCAGCCGCCATTGGGTCGTCCGGATCAACAGGATGCGACAAAGGGGTGAGGGGCTATGTGACCAGTGAGGCCCCTGAGTCGCGATGCTCAGGGGTCCCCCTTGACGTACGAATAGCTCTCCATACCTTTCCTCGCCGGGCTTTCGCTTGGGAGGGACGCGAGAAGACCAGGTCTGAGGGACCTGGTGAGGTGGCATACGCCAGGCGTGGCCTGAGTGTAGCCCCCGTGCCCAGCCCCCTCGCGCTACCTTCCCGAGGGAAAGTAGCGCGGTGAGGCTGAGCGGCGAGCCTGGTGGCTCTCCTGAGGTTACTACAGCCGCTAGGTTGCCCTCAGTTGTTTATTCACCAGCGCGGAGCATGGTGCTTCCGCTCTTGCACGGGCATAGCCGCTCCTCGACCGTGTCGTCCGCCAGTGCGGAGCATGGGGCTTCCACTGGTTCGTGGGTGGGAGCCCCCTCTGAGGGGAGACTCCGGGGCGTGTACAGCCCCGTCCTGGCACGTGGCTTGCACGACAGGACTAGAGGAGGTGTATGTGGGCACTCGTGAGCCAGTGCGGGACTCACGAGGCCCTACCTCAAGGCATGTTGCGCCTGAATTTGGTTCAGAGCACTTGCAAGGGTCCTGCAAGATGGTTAGGTAACCTGCGCCGAGTGAATCTCCTAAGGATATCGCATGAGAAGGCCAATCACCAAAGACCCCAGGAGGTGACGTGTACGGGGCCGGCCCGCCAGACAGAGCTCAGTCGTTGGGTTTGTCGATGCTGCAGGGATGGACCCGAGCATAGACGTCGTGCCCAGTCTTCTCATGCGAAGGTCCTGAAGAAAGACAACTGGCGCGCGGCTCCCGCGGCGGCGAGGCACCGGGTCGCGCACCCTAGCTTATCCGCTCCTGATTAGCTCATGCGAGAACAAGGCACCAAGGACCATGGGAGGTGACGTGCACGGGAGCTGGCCCGCGAGCCAGAGCTTAGCCACTTGGATTTAGCGACGCTGCAGGGACGGACCCGAGCACAGACGCCGTGCAAGTCCTTAATCATGAGGCGGTCGTGGGTGGGTTCGCAAGGGCGCATGACGTTCATGGCGATGAAGCACCGGACAGACAGGTGATAATCATAAAGCAACTCATGAAGAGGTAAGGCCAGCTCTGATAGATGCAAGGAACGATACATGCCATAGGGACGGACCCACACGGCTTGGGGATAATGTAGCCCGAGGGGCGCCCCCAACTGAACAAACTGAAAAATGTCACCTGGCACCGTTGCTGAAGGAGTGTTGGAGTAGCTAAAGACGTGAGCCGCAGAAGTCGTTCCTCACGAGCTGTCCAGGTCCTGAGCCTCGTGAGGCCTCGGGGGCCCGTGGGGCTCGCGAGGGTCCGGCGCCTCCTCCGACAGGATCGCCTGGTGCCTGGCCTTGTGAGCCGCCAGGACGCTCCGCATGCGGCGCTGTTGCGTGGCATCCTAGTTCAGCAAACCGACAGAGATGCGAACGTAGCTGTGAGGGGGACCCTCGCACCGGCCCACGTGGGACGGCCAGTAGAGATCCTGAGACGCGGCCCGGTTGAGCCCTGGGATGTTGATGCAAACGCGCAGCCCGCTGCCCTCGTCAGGGGAGGGAGCTGCGCCTGGTGGTGCGGGGCGACGCTCGCCTCGTATGGCCCTCGCCTCCTGAAGATCCTCGATTGCCTTGGTGATGAACGCCCGAGCGCCTGGCGCCTGGCGCCCTGCGCTCTTCTTGCGGAAGCGCGCATTAAAGCACGCCTCCACATGGTGCCCGAACGCCTCCCTCGTGATGCTGGCCAGGTCTGAGGCCCTCCAGAGGAGAGCCCCCGAGCCCAGCCTGAGAGGGGCGCCGGGCGTGCCTTCCTATGTGAGAGGGGAAGGCACCCCGTCAGTGGGCGCAGGTCCTGAGGCACGGTCGTCGGGCGCCCCATCCTCCTGGGGTCCCGGGCGGAGCAGCTGCTTCTTCTTCTTGGGAACAGCCTCGGGAGGGTAGGCAGCGCCCTCATCATCTGGGTTCTCGACCGCTGCAGCCTGGTAGGCGCGCTCGAGGGAGCACACCACATCCTTCTCGTCGGAGGCGACCGTGATGATGCCGCCGCTCCCTGGCATCTTGAGGACATTGTAGCCGTGGTGAGTGGCGGCCATGAAATTGGCCAGGGCTGGATACCCGAGGATGGCGTTGTACGGGAAGCGGAAGTGGGTGACGTCGAAGTTGATGAGCTCAGTGCGGTAGTTGTCGCGCTTGCCGAAGGTGACAGGGAGACGGATCTGCCCTATCGGGGTGGTGGAGCCGTTGGTCACTCCTGAGAAGGGCTTGGTAGGCTGAAGCTGGTCATACGGCACCTGGAGTCTGTCGAACGTCTCGACGGAGAGGACATTGAGTCCTGCACCGCCATCGATGAGTGTCTTGGTGAGGAGGACATTGCTGATGGTAGGCGAGCAGAGCATTGGGAGCGCGCTGGCAGCGGCCGCGCACTTGAGCTGGTTAGTAGAGTCGAAGGTGATGGCGTACTTGGACCACTTGAGCGGACGCGTTGCCTCGAGCTTGGGGAGGGCCGCGTTCACCTCACGAGCGAACTGCTTGAAGATGCGGTGAGAGGCGGGAGCCTGAGCACCGCCCAGGATGCAACCCACGGCACGAGGCTCTTGGAAGCCCCTAGCCCCATCATCTTGGTGGTGGTCATCATTTCTCCTTGGTGGCGGCAGCAGCGGAGGAAGGCCAGCGTTGCCCTGAGGGTGGTCCTCACGAGGCTGATCCCTCCAGGGGCCCTCACGAGGCTGGCCCTGCTAGCAATCCGCACGGGGCTGTTCACGCCAGTCCTGGCGGGGGTCACGGTTGTCCCAGCGTCCGCCACCTCGGCCTCCTCCACGGTCGTAGCCGCGGTCGTTGCGCTCAGGGCGGCGGCCAAGGCGCCGGTCCCAGATGGCCCTGAGCTCTTGGCAGTCGTTGGTGTTGTGGCTGTGCATGTTGTGGAAGACGCAGAACGGACGGCTGCCCTTGGAGGACTCCGGGTAGTCGCAGCCGCGCTTCATCTCAGGTTCAGCCGCGAGCAGAGCTGGCCCCTTGCGCTTCACATCCTTGGCCTTGGCCTTCTTGTCTTCTTGGTCAGCTTCTGGGAGCTCGAGGAGGGTGAGGCGACCTTCCTCGGCCCTCGCGCACCTGGCTGCCATGTTAAACATTTCCAGAGCCGAGCACAGGTCCTCGTGCATGGCGAGCTCTTACTTCATCTTGACATCCCGGACGCCATCAGTGAATGCGGAAATGATGGCCTCGTCCGTCACCTTGGGAATCTTGAGGCAAACGTTGGTGAAGTGCTGGATGTACTTGTGCAAGGTCTCCCCAGGCTGTTGCTTGACGCGCCGCAGGTCGCCTACAGTCGGAGCGCGGTCTCGAGTGCCCTGGAAGTTGGTGATGAAGCTCTCCCGCATCTCATCCCACGAGGAGATCGATCCAGTGGGGAGGTTCAGGAGCCATGAGCGCACGCCATCCTTGAGGGCCATGGGAAACCAGTTCGCCATAACCTTCTTGTCGCCATTGGCCGCCTCGATGCTCAACTCATAGAGCTGGAGGAACTCTGCAGGGTCGGGGGTGCCGTCGTAGGGTGGAGGCAGGTCTGGCTTGAACTTCCCTGGCCAGACAACGCCACGCACCTCCGGGGTGAATGCACGGTAGCCCGCCGCGTACACGGGAGCCCGCCGCAGAGGGGGAGCCTGGACTTGGCGCTCGCGCACCGCCGCCTCAGGTAGCACATGGTCTTGACGTGGCGGCGCTGGGAGCGCGCGCGCCTCTCCTTGGGGACGCTGTACTACTTGGCTGCTTTCTTCGTCGTGCGCCGGCACCCTGCACGGCGGGTCACGCTGAGGAGCCTCACGCCTTGGCTCAAGGGTGACTTCTTGCCTGGGAGGTGGAGGAGGCACACCGTGGGCCATGTCGCCTGCAAGAGGTGGCTGGGGATGCAGGGAGGGAGATGAAGCAGTGGTCTCTCCGGCGGCGCTGACGAGCTCGGCGATGTGGTCCAGCCAGTCTTTGTAGAGGTCATCGGTCGGGTGATAGCGCAGAAGCTCACGCGCCATGAGCAACGCGGCCTGCGCATTCGCCGGGCCGCGACGGGCATGGGAGGACGAAGCAGCCGTCGGAGTCAGCGATAGGGTGGCGGTGCGCCCGTCGCGCTGTACAGAGGGATGCAGTGACGAAGCCTGCTGCTCGTGGGCCGCAGGGCCGGTGGCAGCGTTTGCCATAAGCGACGGGGAATGGCGGGGGGCGTCGTTGCCAGCAGGTGCAGTCTGCGCGACACGGGCGGCGAGAGCAGCCCGGCGTTCAGCGCGAACTTGACGAGTGTCGGCCATGGGAACGGTGGAACGGCGGCGAATCGATCGGCGGAAGAGAGGCTTCGACGCACCCCTACCTGGAGCGCCAAATGTCGAATTCAGGGCTCCGCAGACCCTAGAAAGGTTCGAACTCTGGGGTGTGTGCGGAGAACTCAATCTCCCCAGCCTGCCGACCCGTCGATCTCGCCGCCTGGCTCGATGAACAGGAAAGGAAAGGGACTCAGCAATTTACCCAGGTTCGGGCCACCTTGCGGTGTAAAACCCTACTCCTGCTTTGTGGTGGATTGGCCTCGAGGTGGGCTGAGGATGAACTAGTACAGAGGGAGAACAACCTCAGGAGGAGTGTTCTTGTGCTAGTGTGAGCTGGTGAGGATGGTCTCTCCTCCCTTCGTCTATGGTGGTGGCCTAGCTATACTTATAGTGGCCTCGGTCCTCTTCCCCCAAAATGAAGGCGGGAAGGGATCCCACAACGGCCAAGTTTGAAGGGAGACAAGTAGTACATCTTATCCTGACGAAAGGTGGTCTTCGCCTGCAAAGCTTTTGGTCGTGACATCGTGGTGGGCTCGGCGATGACCTCCGTCCTGCCGTCATGGTCTTGTAGCACGGGAATGGAAACCTTTGGCTGATTCCTTGGGACTCTGCGTCTGCGCTTGCTTCCTGAGCACCGAAGAGGAAACCTGTTGTACTGCGCCCGCTGGCGCCCGCCTGGCCTTGGTCGTCATGGCTTGCATCATCTAAACCTCACGAGGTGGGGCTTGCTTGGAAATCTCCGCTCCTCAGGAGCCGGCCTGGGGAAGCCGCTCCCTCCGGAGGTCTTGGCGTCGTCCGCCTCGCGAGGCTTGGCCCCTCGCGAGGGTCTTGTGTTGTTGATGCTGGAGAAGGGCCGTACCAGGCCGCTAATGAAGCCACGCTGTGGGCCGCAGGCAGGCAAGTATGGGTACCCCGGTTCCCAGAACGCCGACAGGATCGGCCTCCGGAAGCTCCAGGAGGGAGAGGCGGCCTTCCCCGGCCCTTGCGCACTTGTTCGCCATGTTGAACATCTCCAGGGCCGAGGACAGGTCCTCGTGGATGGCGAGCTCCTCCTTCATTTTGATGTCCCGGATGCCATCAAAGAACACTGAGATGATGGCCTCGTCCGATGCCTTCGGGATCTTGAGGCGGACGTTCGTGAAGCACTGTATGTACTTGTGCAAGGTCTCACCCGGCTGCCACTTCACGTGCCGCAGGTCGCCCACTGCGGGAGCGCGGTCGCGGGTGCCCTGGAAGTTGGTGATGAAGTGCTCACGGAGCTCCTCCCAGGAGGAGATCGACCCCTCCGGGAGGTTCAGGAGCCAAGAGCGCGCGCCGTCCTTGAGCGCCATGGGGAACCAGTTCGCCATGTCCTTGTCATATCCGTTTGCCACCTCGATGCTCAGCGCATAGAGATGGAGGAATTCCGCAGGGTCGGGGGTGCCATCGTAGCGTGGGGGCAGGTCTGGCTTAAACTTGCCAGGCCAAACGACTCGGCACAGCTCCGGGGTGAAGGCGCGGCAGCCCACCGCGATCACGGGCGCCGCGTGCGTGGGGGGAGCCCGGCCTTGACTTCCGCGCGCCGCAGCCTCGGGCGATGCATGGTCTTGGTGCTAGCACTGTGGCGCTGGAAGTGCGTGCACCTCGGCTTGCGGCCGCTGGATCACCTGGCAGCTTGCTTCATCGCGCACCGGCGCATCACGCCTGGGCTCGGGTTCGGCGCCATGCAGTGGAGGAGGAGGAGGCGCCCTGTGAGCCACGTCACCCGCCTGGGATGGCGGGGGAGGGAGCGAGTGGGATGGTGCAGGGGCCTCGCCGGCGGCGTTGACGAGCTCGGCGATGTGGCCAAGCCAGTCGTCGTTGTGCTCATTGGCGGGGCGATAACGCAGGGGCTTGCGTGCCATGAGCAGCGCAGCCTGTGCATTTGCCGGCCCGCAGCGAGCGTGGGAGGACGACGCCGTGGCAGGAGTAGGTGACGGAGTGGCTGTACGGCCGTCACACTACACGGAGGGTGGCAACAACAAATCCTGCTGCTCGCGAGCAGCGGGGTCAGTGGCAGCGTTAGCCATAGGGGAGGCGGAGCGGCGAGGAGCGCCGTTGCCCACGGGTGCCGACTGGGCGACACGAGCGGCCCGGCACGGACACGACGTGCGTTGGCCATGGGAGCAACGGAGTGGAGGCAAAGCGGAGGTGGAAGAAGGACTTCGACACGCCCCTACCTCGCGCGCCAAATGTCAGATTCAGGGCTCTGCAGACCCAAGAAGGTTCGAACTCTTGGGCATGTGTGAAGATCTCAACCTCTCAAGCCTCGAGCTCATCGCCCTACAACCTAACCTTGCCGGATTCGCACATGCAGGGAAGAAGATGGACACGACAATTTACCCAGGTTCAGGCCACCTTGCAGTGTAAAACCCTACTCCTGCTTTGTGGTGGATTGGCCTCACAAGGGGGTTTGAGGATGAACTGGTACAGTGGATGAGCTGCCTCGTGAGGGCTCGGGGTGAGAACGAGTCGACCCCTTCAACGGTGATGGCTAACCTATATTTATAGTGGCCTCAGTCCTCTTCCCCTGAAATGTAGGCGGGAAGGGATACCACAACGGCCAATTTGAAAGGGGACAAGAGGTACACCCTATCCTGACAAAAGGTGGTCTTCTCCTGCAAAGCTTCTGGTCGTGACGCAGCAGTGGGCCCAGCGATGACATCCGTCCTTCTAAGCTCGTGGTCTTGGTCTCGTTGCACTGGAGTGGAAACCTTTGGAGGGATCCTTGGGAACCCACGTCTATCCTTGCTCCCTTAGCACCGAAAGGGAAACTGCCTCCTCTGTGCCCGCTGGCGCCCGTCTGGCCTTGGTCGTCATGGCTCATGTCATCGCAGCCTCGGGAGGCTGGGTGCCTGCATAGAAAACTCCGCTCCTTGGGAGGCCGCCTGGGGAGGCCGCCCCCTCTGGAGTTCTCGGTGTCGTCCGCCTCGTGAGGCCAGGGGGCCTTCGCGAGGGTCTTGTCTTGGTAGTCTTGCAGATGGGCCGTACCAGGCCGTCGAAGGAGCCACGCCGCGGGCCGCAGGCAGGCAACTCTGGGTACCCTGGTTCCCAGAACGGCGACACACGCCAAAAATCTCTGCATCTCCATTGCGTTTGCATTCTCCTATTCCCATCCACTTTACATTCTTGCAAATTGCATGATTTACTCTTTCCGTTGCCTATACTCTTGTCATGCTTGTATGAAATGTATTGGGTGCACTGCACTTTAATATGTGCTAAACTCAAACTTAACTTAAAGAATTCTTAAAACTGCCACTTTTACTTGTTAAGGGTCTAATCACCCCCGTCCAGACCCCTCTTCTCGATCCTTTCAATATGATCCATGTTACCCTAGTAAACCTTAATGTCGCTGGTGTTAGGTATAGCACTTCACGGTCCCCTTGCTCCTAGACTCACCGGTGCTCGATCTCCATGATCCTGGGTACATGCAGGGATGAAGATCATGGACAAGACAAGAGACACTTCACGAAACAATTTTATTTGACACATATGAGATGTTGTGTCAAAGACTTCCATTGATCCCTTCACCGAAAACCCGGGGTCGCATGGCTTATGCCTCACCCGATACGTTATCGAACTACTCACACATGGAGATCAGATCGCGAGAAGAAATCATTGAAGAACACATCTTGAGATTGATTTATTGCAATATGTCTTACAATGGATGCCTTGTGCGATGCACAGTTACAAGTATGAACTAGATGAGAGAGGGCTGTGGTGGTGGATATGGCTATGGAGATGAAAATGGCGGCGGCTAGGGTTTGTGGATGAAGATGATGATGAACAAATTGTGGCTGTGCTCGACGCTCCTTCTCTCCTTGTTCTGTTGACATTTCGACGGGGTCCCCTTAATAAAAGTTGTTCAGGTGGACAACCTGCCTCGGTTTCCTAGAATGACCTCTCATGCGAGCGCGTGCGGTTGCATGGAACGCCGCCTTTCACTTGGTGGCCTTCAGACGCCTCCTGGTGATTTATTTCTTCTCCATTTTCCTTCCTTTCCTTTCTCCCATGTGATATCTTCCCTTTTTAGCCCATTTCCCGTGGAAAAAATATCAAAGAGAGGATTTGTGGAATCCGTTGCATTCATTAGTCATTAGTGGAAATATCAGAGCAAATATCTCTCTTTTAATGAAATATCTCGGTTTAAACAAGATTGAAAAATGAGTGTAAAAATAGCACTCATCAACTCCCCGAAGCTTAAACTTGATCGTCCTCAAGCAACATAGAGAGAAATACGAAGCATAAGGAACTCAGCTGTTTAAACCGAAATAATGAGAAGGTTTTGGTTCACTTATGATCGGTATGCCTAGATAGCCCTCTGCTTCTTGACATGAAAACTTATCATGGATATAGCGGTGGCATGGTTATAGTGCAAGTGTTAGTGAAGCAAAGATAATCAACACAAAGTTTCTGATCTACTAGATAAAACAACTTTGCAACACTTCATTTCATTTAATCTAGAAAACACTTGCTTGCCAAGAATGCACGGAAGAGTTTCTGAAGATAGAGCCATGAAAACATAATTAGGGAATAGAAAGCATGTAGTGAAACATGATGCTCAAGTGCTCTTGAACAAACCCACAATTGTCTCCTCCTCTAGGATCTTAAACACTTTGTTTCAATCATTGTTTGTGGGAACTTTGATTGTCACGTGAAGGAGATTATGCCAAATAAGTGATCCACTACTGCAGGATGCGTCTAACGCGACACTACAATCAGAGACCCTTCGACGAAACCGTGTGCGACGCATCAATCACAAACGGTGATGTAAAAAACCGTCAAAAAAGATGCAAAATGTTTGGGATGGCGGATACATCAAACACGGTTTGGATTTTAGTTGCGTGTGCGATGCGTGGCAAATGGTTAATCCAGAAGAACTGTTTGCGATGAGGCAGAACAACAGAAACGGGCAGCCATATGAGGGTGTGTGTGATATACGGCATAAAGTTCACTAGGATGAACTGTGTGGGATTAGGCAACACAATAGAAACGGTTAGCCATATCAAGGTGTGTGCGATGGAGGGCATACAGTTCACTCGGATGAACTATTTGCGATGAGCCAAGACAACAGAAACAGTTCAATTGAACAAGATGTGTGTGATACGCGGCAAATAGGTCCGTAATCAGAAATGTGTGCAAAGACCAATAATAACATAGACGATTGCTTCTAATAAGCCGTGTGATTTGCTCTGTCTACAGAAGAATAACATATATATATATATATATAATATATATATATATATATATATATATATATATATATATATATAATATAACTGAAATAAACATCGAATTACATAAGTGACTATACAGATCATTCGCACATACCTCAATAAACAATTGCATGCATTCTAAACTAGGAGAAATGATCATCTAGTCATCTACTTCTTGTGACACTCCCACCATTGCTCTTTGGCACAATCCCTCGTCTGGGGCAGGAAGAAGACACTCCCTCATGTCAACGATCTGCATGTACATCTCGTAGCTTGTGTACGCGTCCTTGGCTGCGTACTTGACGTGTTGTTCATCCAGTCTCTCATGCCAGACACTGTGACAGGCGTTCTTGTCCTTCTTGCTCTCATCCTTCATCTTCATGTAGTAGGGGTCGATGATGGCCATGGCGAGGTCAACCAGGGAGTTCTGGTTGTTGTTGTCGCTGCCCCAGACCTTGTAGTGGTCCTGGATGTTGACAAGATTCTGGCATTTGAAGCCCAAAACCTTGAGCGCTTTTAGATCGTTGGTGGTGTCCACCATAGCGAAACTGTAGTCGGAGCTGTTGATAAACTTGGACAAACGCTCACAAGGCCTTATGGCCAGGTGGTAGTGGTAGATGAGGACGTCATGTCACACGCACAACTGGGTGATGACAACCTTCTGATCGTGCCCGACACGACCGATGGTGTACTCGAGGTCGAAGCCGACCACTTGGTACTTGTTCTCAGCAAGCAACTGCTCCATAGTTTGGATGGAGCTCTCCACCGAGACCGGCTCGTTTGTGTACACCACCGAGAGGGCCTTCCCCCTCACGTGGGTGTCCACTACGTGATGCGTGGTGAACTGCCCGCAGTTGTCGTTGTCGGCCGGTGGGAGCGCCATTGGAACCGCTGGATGTCCTCTCTGTATGTGTTGTCGTGGGTGTGCTTATTGTGTCGTGTGGCACGAGAGATGAAGGTAAATGGCCGCAGGAATAAATGGGGGCCGAGCGGCCTGGATTCTCGGCGCATCCGCATGGCAATTTTTGCAGCGGGTAACTGCATCGTGGTGCCGCGCCCGGTGCAACCGCATGCACACGAACGTACATGATCATGCGCCGGCCCCAAACACTGGCAGCGCGCGTGGAGGGAGGAGGGCAGAGCGCTCGGAGGGACGCGAGAGCAGAGCGCGCGCGGCGGGACGTGAGCAGAGCGCGCCGCGGCCACCTCAACCGCGAGCAACCACATGCATAGAGCAGTTGAACACGCAGGGAATGATCGCCTACAAGCCGGCCGGCAGTTGCGTCGCTGCGTAGAGAGCGGCCATGTGCTACTACCTCTGTCTTGGTCTATTAGTCCCCTTTATATTCTGTGCCATACTTTGACCTTAAATTTAACCAACAAAATGTTAATGCATGTTATAAAAATTATATAATTGGAAACTATGTTCAAATAGGAATCCAACGATATAATCTTTGGCGACATGCATTCATATTTTATTAGTTAAATCCTACTTATAAACCAGGACGGGGGTATAGTAGGTAATTAAATCGCAAACATTTTTTTATTAACCGTATGTGTACGTGTCCTTTCGTCCTCCTCTCGCATGTCTTGTCACCCCGCTGCCGCAGACAGCTTCGAGCGCAAGCTTGAGCAGCGCGCGGGGGCATTCTTTTGGCCAAATAGTGGTGAGCCCGTTCCCGCGCAACCGCGCAGGTTCCCGCGCAAGCTTCCTGCCCGACTCGGTGAAATCCCCCTAAATCCCAATGCTTACCGGCCTGCTATATAAACCCTCATGGCCGGTGAGTCCTGCGTGGCATTTTCCCCTCCCTCCCTGTAGCTTATCTCGTCTGCTTCTCCCACAATCGCCAATGGCACCAGTCCGTCGTTGTTGCTCAGCCACTCCGTCATCATCAGAGGACAGCTCCAGCTGGGAGGCTACACCACGGCGGTGACACAGTCCCCGGCGTAGTGTAGCGCGCTTGGCGGACCTGTTGGGTGTGCACGGAACACCCACCACATGTTCCGCCGCCGCTACCCGTCGGCAGCTATTGCCGGCCGCCGTTGCCGCCACACCACCGTTGAAAGCCAGGGCCATCGCCCGCTCCATCGCCGCGGCCCGAAGGCGGGAGGCGGCCGTCGTGGCCGCCACCCCACTGCCGGCCACAGTGGCCATCACCCGCTCCGCCAACGCGGCCCGAAGGCGGGAGGTGGTGGTCGTGGCCACCACCCCATCGTCGGCCGCCGTGGCCGCCAGCCCACCATCGAACGCCGGGGTCATCACCCGCTCCGCCACCACCGCCCGAAGGCGGGAGGCGGAGGTGGAGGCCCGCACGTGCTTCAGCGACCTTGCACGCTACATCGAGTTCCTGCAGGAGGAGGAGGAGCACCTCGTCGAGCACGCAAAGAGCCTTATCGCTGTCATGGCCGCAGCACACACTGCCGCAGAGGCGAGGAATCAGGAGATCTACAAGGAGAACCACTGCTTCAAGAGGGGTCGTCTGGAGCGGCAAAGGGCGTTCGAGGTGAGCGTCGCTGAAGGTGCAGCAGCGGCAGGCACCGTATTGCAGTTGTCAACCTCGTCAGTAGGCTCCTCCTCCTCCGCCTCTTACTGAGCGCGCTCGGCAGAGGAGAGGCTGCCGGAAGTAGTACAAAGCCCCTTCGTAGTAGTAGTATTTAGGGGCTATTTTGTTCAGTTCATCTAACTATAGATGTGTTGGAACTGTAAAACGTACTTAAAATTAGCTAGTATATATAGTTGAACTAGCTATTTCAGTACATGGTTGGCAATAATTGGGGAAAAGTTTGGTCGGTTCAGCTGTCGAGTTGACCTGTTTGTATAAAGAATGACTGCTTAATCTATGAGTGAAATCTATGCTTAATTACTGAATTTTAGTTGCAAAAATTAGATAGTGCTAGTGATTTTCAGCTGCATATTTTGACAAATGGCTGTGTTACAAGCTTGACAAATGGCAATGTTACTAGATCAACAAATTTCAATCTTTCCAGTTTGACAAATGGCAATATACCCTATATGACAGATGCAAATCTTACCAAATTGTCTGTACGTGGTTGCACACGGGTCATCCGAAAAAACCGTTTGCGTTGAATGGAGGTACAAATCCTGCTCGGCACATTTTCTCTTGGCTTAGCGCCGAAGTCTCGCTTTGAATACCTTATTCAATCTGAACCGTTTGCGTTCAAGAGATGCACAAATCCTACGCGGCGAATTTTCCCTTGGCTTACTACGGAAGACCATAGCTCTCACTTTGCATACGGGTGTTCTATCTAAAACATTTGCAATCAAGAGCTGCACAAATGCTGCTCGGCACATTTTCCCTTGGCTTCCTGGGGAAGCTGTCGGTTTGCATACGGGTGTTCTAATTAAAATGTTTGCGATGAGTGTTTTATATTAAAAACCGTATTAAACTATGGCTTGGGCGCCATTAATGGAGAGGATGCGAGCAAGGCGGGCGGCCATGGAAGTCAAAGTGCTCACTTCCCAGTGAGCCTGCGTGGCGTACAGCTCGCACGCTTCCCGGTGAGCCTGCACATTGGAGTACAGCTCGCATGCCTCCCGTTCTGTCAAGCACCTGTCCGCACGGCACCTCCTAGCCATTAAAAGAGTGAGGCATGGCGTCACGTGAATGGTTAACAAAACGCACATGATTTAAATTATACAAAATGTTTGAGATGTTCAGTGGTAGCTATTTGTTTCAAAATGCCTTTGTTGGTTGTTATTCGAGTGCGCCTTCTCTCAAAATGGACACGAAAAATAGCACAACTTATCGGGTGCCATTCCATGATAGCATGCCAAGTTTCATGAATTTCGGACGAGTTTTGGATTTACTAGAATTTAAAAACAAAGTATCTCAACGTTTTGCTGGCAATCAACAGTGCACTGGTGTTTGAAATTCATTCCCATTTCTTGCATGGGACCTAAGCATGCACCCAAGGAAACACATTTGATATGTTAACCCATTTTTCTGCACTAGAGCATGTGCATGTAGTTCAAATTTGAATTATGCACATAAAATGCCTAGAAAACCCAGTTAATGTATAAAAATATCGTAGCGAACCCCGAAAAATCCCAAAAATTGACACAACACTCCGGTTGTTCTATGTTGACACTAGAAAAATTTTGAAAGCAAGAAGAGGCAACGGATATCATTTCGTCCGCAAAGGTGGCACGTTCCCTACCGAAACCATCAGGCTTGTTGTGAGAAGCTCTAGTTTGCAAGAAGCTTAATTATACCCAAACCTGCCCTAAATGGGACAAAAAATTTACCACAACATGTTGATGCTGCTCCATGGTAGCATGCCAAGTTTCTTGAATTTCAGACAAGTTTTGGATTTACTAGAATTTAAAAACAAAGTATCTCAATGTTTGCGGCCGAGCGATGGTGGCAAGGTGCTTGACATTCATTCCCATTTCTTGCATGGGACCTAAGCATGCACCCAAGGACACATATTTGATTTTTCAAACAATTTATATGCACTGGAGCATGTGCATGTAGTTCAAATTTGAAATATGCACATGAAATGCCTAGAAAACCCAGTTAATGTATAAAAATGTCCAAACGAACCCCGAAAAAATCCAAACTTTTAACACAACACTCCTGTTGTTCTATGTTGACACTAGAAATTTTTTGAAAGCAATAAGAGGCAATGGATATCGTTTCGTCCCCAAAGGTGGCACGTTCCCTACCGAAACCATCAGGCTTGCTGTGAGAAGCTCTGGTTTGTGAGAAGCTTATACCCAAACCTGCCCCAAATGGGATAAAATTTCTACCACGGCATGTTGATGCCGCTCCATGATAGCATGCCAAGTTTCATGAATTTCAGACGAGTTTTGTATTTCCTAGAATTTAAAAACCATGTATCTCAATGTTTGCCACCGAGCGACGGTGGCAGGGTGTTTGACATTCATTCCCATTTCTTGCATGGGACCTAAGCATGCAACCAAGGACACATATTTGATTTTTCAACCAATTTATATGCATTAGAGCATGCGCCTGAAGTTCGAATTTGAATTATGCACATAAATGCATTGAAAACTCAATTAATGTATAAAAATGTCCAAACGAACTCCGAAAAATTCTAAAATTTAACACAACACTCCTGTTGTTCTATGTTGACACTAGAGAAAAAACTGAAATCAAGAAGAGGCAATGGATATCGTTTCGTCCAGAAAGGTTAAACGTTCCCTACCGTAACCATGAGGCTTGTTGCGAGAAGCTCTGGTTTGTGAGAAGCTTACACCCCAACCTGCCCCAAATGGGACAATATTTTTACCACGGCATGTTGATGCCATTCCATGATAGCATGTTAATTTTCATGAATTTCAGACGAGTTTTTGATTTACTAGAATTTTAAAACCATGTATCTCAATGTTAGCGGCTGAGCGACGGTGGCAAAGGTGTTTGATATTCATTCCCATTTCTTGCATGTGACCTAAGGTTGCAACCAAGGACACACATTTGATTTTTCAACCCGTTTATATGCACTGGAGCATGTGCATGTAGTTCAAATTAGAATTATGCACATAAATGCATAGAAAACTCAGTTAATGTATAAAAATGTCCAAGTGAACCACAAAAAATCCCAAAAAATGACACAACACTCCTGTTGTTCTACGTTGACACTAGAAATGTTTTGAAAGCAAGAAGAGGCAACCGATATAGTTTCGTCCACAAAGGTGACATGTTTCCCTACCGGAACCATGAGGCTTCTTGTGAGAAGCTCTAGTTTGTGAGAAGCTTATACCATAACCTACCCCAAATGGGACAATATTTTTTACCCCAGCATGTTGATGCCATTCCATGATAGCATGCCAAGGTTCATGAATTTCAGACGAGTTTTGGATTTAATAGAATTACAAAAGCAAGCACCTCAACATTTGCCGGAGAGCCACGGCGCCGTGGTATTTGAAATTCATCACCATTTCTTGCATGGGACATAAGCATCAACCCATGGACATATATATCATTTTACAACCCATTTTGGTGCACCGGAGCATGTGCATGTAGTTTAATTTTGAATTGTGCGCCTGAAATGCCTAGAAAACCAAGTTAATGTATAAAGATGTCCAAACGAACCCTGAATAATTCCATTTTTTTACGACACACCTATAGTTGCATGTTCACTGCAGATAAAAGTTCTAGCAATTCGAACACCATCCTTTGCAGCTGTGACCCCATTATGTAATTCAAATCAAGACAAAAAATCAAGTAGATCGCACACAGTTTATTATCACCAACCGTGTGAGATGCAACACAAAATATCTTAGAGCACCGTCGGAGTATAGTACGCATACGGCTTATGCGAGAAGGTGCGTCGGCTACAATCCACAGCCGGCGTGTCAAGCACACTAGCTCGCTTCCCAAATATCATTTCACTATTCAATCGTCATCGGTGAAAGATGGGGATGTGGACCCGCTTCGTGAGGGAAACTTCTGAAGGAAATATGCCCTAGAGGCAATAATAAAGTTGTTATTTATATTTCCTTATATCATGATAAATGTTTATTATTCATGCTAGAATTGTATTAATCGGAAACTTGATACATGTGTGGATACATAGACAAAACACTGAGTCCCTAGTAAAGCCTCTACTAGACTAGCTCGTTAATCAAAGATGGTTAAGTTTCCTAACCATAGACATGTGTTGTCATTTGATAAACGGGATCACATCATTAGGAGAATGATGTGATGGACATGACCCATCCGTTAGCTTAGCATATTGATCGTTCAGTTTTATTGCTATAGCTTTCTTCATGTCATATACATATTCCTTTGACTATGAGATTATGCAACTCCCGGATACCGGAGGAATACCTTGTGTGCTATCAAACGTCACAACGTAACTGGGTGATTATAAAGATGCTCTACAGGTATCTCCGAAGGTGTTTGTTGGATTGGCATAGATTGAGATTAGAATTTGTCACTCTGAGTATCGGAGAGGTATCTCTGGACCCTCTCGGTAATGCACATCATAAGAAGCCTTGCAAGCAATGTGACTAATAAGTTAGTTGCGGGATGATGTATTATGGAACGAGTAAAGAGACTTGCCGGTAACGAGATTGAACTAGGTATGAAGATACCGATGATCGAATCTCGGGCAAGTAACATACCGATGACAAAGGGAATAACGTATGTTGTCATTACGGTACGACCGATAAAGATCTTCGTAGAATATGTGGGAACCAATATGAGCATCCAGGTTCCGCTGTTGGTTACTGAACGGAGAGGTGTCTTGGTCATGTCTACATAGTTCTCGAACCCGTAGGGTCCGCATGCTTAACGTTCGATGACGATTTTATATTATATGAGTTATGTGATTTGGTGACCGAATGTTGTTCGGAGTCCCGGATGAGATCATGGACATGACGAGGAGTCTGGAAATGGTCGAGAGGTAAAGATTCATATATAGGATGATGATATTCGGACACCGAAAGTGTTCCGGGGGTACCGGGTACATATCAGGTCACCGGAAGGGGTTCCGGGCACCCCCCCCCCCCGGCAAAGATATGGGCCTAATGGGCCAAGAGGGGAAACGTAGCCGCCAGCAGGGGCTGCTGCGCCCCCCATATGGGCCGCACCTGAGGGAAAGGAAAGGGGGGAAAGAGAAGGAAGGGGAGGGATTCGGCCTCCCCCTTCCTTCCCTCCTCCCTCCTCTTTCCTTCCCCCTCCGGTAGATATGGAAGGGGGAGGCCGACTTGGAAGAGGCGCCCAAGTAGGATCCCTCCTACTTGGGCCACCCCTTGCTGCTCCCCTCCCTCTCCCACCGATATATATGTGGGGGGGGGGCACCGCTAGAACACACAACATTGATTCCTCGCCGTGTGCGGCGCCCCCCTTCACAGTTTACGCCTCCGGTCATATCTTCGTAGTGCTTGGGAGAAGCCCTGCGCTGATCACTTCACCATCACCGTCACCACGCCGTCGTGCTGACGGAACTCTCCCTCGACACTTTGCTAGATCAAGAGTTCGAGGGACATCATCGAGCTGAACGTGTGCAGAACTCGGAGGTGCCGTATGTTTGGTGCTTGATCGGTCGGAACAAGAAGAAGTTCGACTACATCAACCGCGTTGTCAAACGCTTCCACTTTCGGTCTATGAGGGTACGTGGACACACTCTCCCCCTCTCATTGCTATGCATCTCCTAGATAGATCTTGCGTGAGCGTAGGAAATTTTTTGAAATTGCATGCTGTGTTCCCCAACAACTTCGGCGGCCCACTCCGGCGAGAGCGCGGCCGCAGCCACCAGGCGCGTGCTAACAAGCTTCGTGAGCGCAGCCGCAATCTATGACCGGGCGGCCAAGGCAGCCCAAATGGCCGTTGTTGCTTCTCAGGTGGCGGCAGCAACATCTGCCTCGGGGATAGCAACTGGCAAGTGCGGCACAACAGCTGTCCGTTCCGTAGCGGCAGCCTTAGCCCTTATGGAGGCCGCCCACGACCATGTTGAGGCCGCCCATGCCCAGCTCATGTCGGTCACCGCACAAATCAAACGAAGCTTCTCTTACAATGGTCGGCAACCCACGGCCGAAGAGTTGGCAATCGCCGAGAGCGTTCGAGCAGTCGTCCGTTCCTACGCGGCATACCTTGCCACGACGGAGCCCGCCCAAGCCCAGATCGCGGCCGCCCATTCCCAGCTCATGGCGGCCTATTCCAAAGATATGGCGGATGTGGATGGCGAAATGCTTGCCGAGTATGGTGCGATTGATGCCATGGAGCCCCTTCCCCAGGAGATCGTCGGGCGCGAGCTAGACATGGAGGAGGCGGTGGAGATCGACGAGCACCAGCCGTAGTAGTACTCTTTGTTTTGTTTAATTAAGAGCGCCGGTCTTTAACTTGTTAGAGGAATGTTTAGGTCAGCTAGCTCTATTTAATTGCTGAACTTGCTCGATTAAGAAGTGTGGGTGTGTTGTAGTCTCCTTTGTGTACCCAAATTATGCAATGACGTGGATGACCACTGTAACCAGGGAAATTCGAACCAAAATTTTTGACGTTCAAACTTATCACACACGGGTTAAGCTATCTGAATCATTTGTGATGTTCACATATCGTACACAGTGTTGAATAAGGGACCGTGTCTGATGACACTTTGCGCGCTAGTTTTTTCGCTGCACCGATCCAAAATTTTCGGCTTCCGCGGAAATATCTACCTCCCCGCCCCCTCCCCCTTACCAAAAGCCACATTTCCCCTGTTTCCGCCTTCCTTTCCAAGTTGAAACCTTCACTCCTTGCTTGCAGCGTCGCCTCCTCGCCGGCAACCCTCCTTCACGCTGCTCGGCCTCGTCGATCCAGGCAGGTAATCCACACCAGACCCCCATCCTCCTCCTCCTTCCACATCCCACATGCCCCGACTACCGGCGTGACACCTTCCACCCAAATAACTGACCCCTCCCCCAAATAAGCGCCGCCCTAAGCCATGGTGCACGCAGTATAGCCAGGAGCTCAAGGAGCATTTGGCAGCGGAGAAGCAAATCGCGGCCGCACATGCGGATGAGGTCGCGATGGCTGCCATTCGTGCCGACCCCCAGATCTTGGAGGAGCACCTTGCCATCGAGGCCACCGTTGATGCCTCGCGCGCCGACGCCGTGACGCAGTTGGCTGCTTTAAACGACAGTTCATCGTGTTTCCTCGAGGCCACCGTCGGTTCCTTCGACGAAGACTACGAGATGTTTTCTCAGCGTGCTCATGCTTACCTCAACTCGAGAAGCAGCAGTTTGGTGCCCGGAGCGGCTCAGGCAACTCACAACTATGACGAGGGCACCCATGATGTGGAGGCCTCGCCCTCTTCCATGTCCAAGGAGCCAATCATCATTGATATCTCCGACGATGAGGAGTAGCTTGTCTTATTAGCTCACTATAAGGACCTGTGTTCAGTTTGCTATCTACGCCGGTTAAGCATGCTCAGTTTACCCGTTGCATGTGCTGCTCCTGCCTTTCCTTAACAAATTCTAGTGAATTGTCCTATCTACTTTTACCATGCAATATGTTGCTCTAGTGTATATGTTCTATATGTCGTGCAATGTGGTGCTCACTTATTAACTGTTTGGTTAATTAGTTGTCATGTTCAGTTAACTGTTTGGTTCAATTCTGCAAATGTGATGTTCAATTCTTCAGGGTGCAATTTTGTATTGTCTTCCATGTGAGAAATAAATCGAATTTATCTTTACAAAATACATGAGAAACAAATACAATTGCTATATTTCCAAGTTGTCAAGCATGCTTGGTTTGGTTAACTATCTGATCTTCTAGTATGTTATACATTGTGCAATGTGGTGCTCAGTTAACGTTTGGTTCATTTGTTGTGGTGTTTAGTTAACTGTTTGGTTCAATTCTGCAATGTGATGTTCAATTGTTGTGGGTGCATTCTGTTATTGTATACCATGTGAGAAATAAATCGAATTTTGCTGTACTAAATACATGAGAAACAAATACAATTTCTATATTTCCAAGTTGTTAAGCATGCTTGGTTTGGTTAACTGTCTGATCTTCTATTAGGAGTATGTTATATCATGCAATGTGGTGCTCAGTTAATGTTTGGTTCATTTGTTGTGGTGTTTAGTTTACTGCTTGGTTCAATTCTGCAACGCGATGTCCAATTGTCGTGGGTAGAATTTTGTATTGTTGTGCATGTGAGGAATAAATCGAATTTGGCTGCACTTAATACATGAGAAACATATACAATTGCTATATTTCCTAGTTCTTAATCATGCTTGGTTTGGATAAATGTGTTTTCCATGTGGCTTGAATTAATCTGATGAATCTGCAATGTGCTTATTTTTCATCAACATATTTTACTGATAGCATGCGAACCCTCACTTAACCTGATCACTAACTACCTTATATGTGTTGCAGGGAAACAATGGGAAGCACTGAGGTTTACAATCGAGGTTTGCACATGCATGGTCCTTTGTCTAATAGCACATTATTGTGCAATTGCAGGAAACATTCTAATATTTAGGTTTTTAACAATATTGTCTTGCACACGTAGGTCCTGCTGTCAGAGGTTTTGACACACTGTTCGACCCTTTTTGCATATGGGGAAATGAGTTGTCCATGAATATCAGTCAAGTTAAGAAACTCAGAAAGATTGTTAGGACAAAGAAATTAGCGACAAAAAACAACAAGATCTTTGTCTGCACAATGAAGAAGACATCAGTTCAGTACAGGATGGTACTAACTGTTATACCTTGCCTTTTTTATTCCTTTGCCCCATTTCCAATATAGAGAAGATATTTATGCACATCCTTGTTTTCAGGCCTTTCCAAAGCAATTCACTGATGATTACCTCTCAAACCATCTGTATGGTTAGGAGGCGAGGAAGGTATTCATACAACACCAACGGTTCAATATTGAAGTGTTCCTGAAGAGGACGAAGGATGGACGGTCAATCATCCACAGGCACTGGCATAAAGTTGCAAAGACCTTCAACATCAATGAAGGCTCAATATTCGCCTTCCGCTTCAGCAGTTTTCCAGATGAGATTCATCTGTCTATGTACCATCTATGATGCTAATTTCGAAAGGTTATAGATATTTCATGTGAAACTTGGTGTTGGTGCAGTTGTGTAATGGGGTAGCTGAGTGCTGAAGCTATATGATGTTGTACTCTGATGTATTTCAATTATGAAATCATGCTTCCTTAATATGAAAATGAAATATATTGTGTGCTTAATATGAAATGTCAATTATATTAATAAATGGATTATTAATAATAGGCCAATTAGCCTGCTAATGGCCAATTAGCCTGCTAATTGGGTTTTTCTATTGCAAATGGTTATTGAGAAAACACCGTGGGCGATGACCTCAGGCAACGCACACAATTTCTAGGAATAAACTGTGTTGGATCAATGAACAATCACACACGACATCCTCTTGAAAACTGTTTGTGTTAGGCCACCTTGCGGAAACATTTACCACATAAAAAGTTTGTGTGATGGACAGCCTTTGCCACACAGTTTCTTCTACGCACCGTGTGTGATGTATTCAATAACACAAACGATAAAATTGTTAATATTGTGTGCAATGGCAACGCTATCACAAACGATTTATTGGGAAAATTGTGTGTGATGCACCTACGAACGGAAACGTTTTCCTTGGAGTGACTGTATGGG
The DNA here is from genome assembly GCA_011799875.1 of Thinopyrum elongatum. Lineage (NCBI taxonomy): Eukaryota > Viridiplantae > Streptophyta > Magnoliopsida > Poales > Poaceae > Thinopyrum > Thinopyrum elongatum. Next base: position 437,766,725 of record CM022300.1, read on the forward strand.
ATGTATATACGAACGAAAACGTACTTCTTGGATTAACTGTGTGGGATGTACATACTAACGGAAACGTATTCCTTGGATTGACTGTGTGGAATGTACATACGAACAGAAACGTTTAGCTAGGACTGACTGTGTGGGATGTACTTACGACCGGAAATGATTTGGCCTGTATAATTTTATTTTTTTAGCACAACTATACGTATAACCGTATTTGATCGCTCGCCCATCGCACACAACCTCACTTTGCCAAGCGTGTGTGACCGGAGGGCCTATCCCCGATGGTTTCTAGGTCGTGTGGGAAGGACCCCCCTATCGCAGTCACTCACTTGGCGACGGTTCAAAACGCCGTCGCGGAAAGGGGTTAAAAACCGTTTGTATAGCACCTCGCTGTAATAGTGATCATGCATAGGTTTTCACTGTGGCTTAATATTTGGGAACTATGGACCTTTAGCAACAATGTCTCTCTGAAGCTCTTTTCATCAGTCCCCTTTATTTACTACATACACACCCATTCGAGAGAAAGCCGAATAATATTCGTTTGTAGTGTTGCCACTACGTACGGTAACAAACTCATAGAAAAAATTCAAGCTATCGCTCTTGGTGGATCATTCATTGGCCAGCAGAGTCCTCAGCATAACATCAAGAAGGGTGACGAAGCCACATTTACACACGTAAACGCACTTATAGTAGCAAAGGCCATGGCACCAGCCGGAGGCTGTAACACCATGTTGAGATATACAACAAAGATTTTTCGCATGTCTCACCCACCTTTCAACTAAGTTCCTCTAGACAATTTAATCCACAAGTACTATCAAGTATATTAAAATTAACAACATGGGGTTGAGCATGTTAAACATCACTTCCACTACAATTTCTCAACTCCCAAGTCTTGAAAGACTTTCTCTTGTGCAAAGTTATACTTGGTTAATTTCATTTCATTTTAAAAATTGTGCCACGGCAAGTCTTAGTTGTCTAAACTAAAGAAAACAAAGGCTACAAAGTTATTTTAGCTACTAGAGCAAAACGTTTGTATCAACTATCAAGACTCACTCCCATCCACACATATCACACAGACTACTACTACATCTACTCTAAGTATCCAAGTGCAAAAGACGGGGGTCGTAGGACATACCTTCACAGCTGCGAATTTACACACCTCTCTTCCTTACTCTTGCATTCCTTGTTGTCTTGGCATAGATCAACTCCTCTGAAAACAAAATGCAAATGAACTCCAAGGGGCTAAATAAGAACAAGAGCAAAGCAAAGCTTATTCTATTTTTCTGTTTTTTGGGTTTTTGAAAACTAACTTGCAACTGAAAAAAATGCAAAGTCAAAAGCAAATGACACCATGCAAAGTTCCATGAATTTCAGGTGAGTTTTGGATTTATGGGGATTTAAAAACCAAGATTCTTAATGTTTGAGGCCGAGCCAGGACACCGAGATGTTTGTAATTCATCCCCATTCCTTGCATGGGACCTAAACATGCACCCAAGGACACATATATGTTTTTTCAACCCATTTTGGTGCACTGGAGCATGTATTTGTAGTTCAAATTTGAATTTTGCACATTAAATGCCTAGAAAACTCAATTATAATGTATAAAAAAGGCCAAACAAACCCTGAATAATTTAAAGTAGCTCTGATAAACCGTCTGGCACCCGTGGGTAAGCACTGTGCACACGTGTCGTGCTAGCTCATGCTTCCTTCTTTTCTAAGTTTTCCATATTAATGGTGTTGTATATCCAAACACACTACCGTTGCCCGCCACTCCCCCAATCGGTTTCCCTCCACTCCCCCAATCGGTTTCCCGCCACTCCTCCCATCCGTTTCCCGCTGCCAGTGTCAGTGGCAATAGTGGTCAGTGGCATAGAAGGCTAGGCGATGACACACCGGCCATACCGCAGTATACCGTTCCAAGCATGCCAATCTGGTGAAGCGCCGCCGTCGTCATCAACCTCCTCGATGAGGCGAACAAGATGGAGCAGGTCAAAGTTTCAGAACGGCCGTGTGCCGCCAAGCAAGAGAGACAACACACCACCGAGCAAGAGCGGCAGTGCGCCGCCGAGCCTGAGCGGTATCATCATGCCCTAGTGCTTGAGCGGGCCAATGTCTACACATGTGTTTGTCGCCGCCCCTGGAGCGGAGCAGAGCACGAGTGGCAAAGTGTTGCCACACAAGAGAAGGAGAATGCCACCGTGCATCAGGTACGGTGCACCACACTATCTGAGCGGAGCCGTGTCAGCATACTGTTGACTCAACCATTGGAGAGGCCGTTTCCACGCCCGGTAAGCATCCCGATTCCCTGCCAGGAATGGGCAACCGCCGTCAGTGCCATAACTGCGTCGAACGGTGTACGCCCTGCCAGAATCCGCCGTCACGACGCCAATGGGCTGGTCAATTGGCTCTTCAACCCCCCAGGTGTCGACAACGACGAAGCAGAGCAAAATGCTCGTCACGGCTTGGAATCGACCGTCGCTCATGAAATATCCTGGGCGGAGATCGTTATTGCGGTACACCAGTTCCGTGAGCGTATCAGACGCGTGGATGAAAGCATGTACGAGTTCATGCTCAGCTAAGAGTTCCCGTAGGTTTAGGCCCTGTTTGTATCGGTTTTCCCCCAATTCTTTTCAGTTTTTCCTTTTTTCTTCTTATATAGTATGTCACTTGACTGATGATATCTCCTTTTTATTGATTCGGTATTGGAACAAGAAAGGGTATCCCACACCTATTTCCCCAGAGGTCACCCTGGGTATCGAACCCAAGAGAGGAAGACTCCCTTGAAGCGATGGTCTCTAGCAAGCTTTTGCCAAAGTGTCAAATCCAGCTTTTGATCGGATCAGCAAGCAAATAGTGATTAAAAAACTTATAATAAAAAGAAGGTACGGGATGAGGTCTTAATGCTTACAACCTTGTATCGGTGCTGGGATAAAAAATGATATTAGTTTGTGCTCGGAAAGTCACCCATCAAGAGGTGCTTGCTTCGTTTGGAATGGGGGATGTGTCCAAATAACATCCTTACCGGCACCAGTCCTGCATCAACAATCAGTTATCCTACTGAAGGCCCTATCCATCTCGCGGGGTTGCCCTGATAATTAAGATAATTGTCGGTGCAACAGACCCTGGGTCCATTGCATGGACTGTGCATAGGCCAGAGACAAGATTACAAGACCAAGATCAGACCAAACAAGGAGGATCAATTCCCTTGAAGGATCCAAGTGCAAGTCGAGAAGGCCAAGGTGAGCCAGAGGAACAAGGCATCACTAAGGGAAGGACCTACCTTGCCGGGCAGGCGAGCCCGGCAGGGTTGGGTTTTGCCCCGGAAGCAAGCTCCCAGATTATCCCGGCAGGCCTGCCGGGGCCGGCGGAGGCAAGCCACTCCACCGCTCCACCTCACAAGCGATGCAAGTCATTAATCAAAGCGGTGTCGAGCGCCAAGGTGACTAATTTGCTGCTTTTTACCACATGGCAGCCACTTCCTATAGCAAACACCTCCATATGACACCCGTCCTGAGACGTGTCAAACAAGCAGGCGCGAAGCTGGCAAAACGGCCCGGCAGGGCCTGCCGGGCGAGCTGTGATGTGACTATGAGCGACGCATTTAAAGCGCTCTATCAGCCTGCAGAGTTAGGTATGACAGCACTGTTAGCTATCTAATCGGTATGCAAAGACTGATTTGCCACTGTGGTGACCCCTTAATCTATAAAAGGAGGCCCATGGCGACCGTAGAAAGGGTTGGACCCTGGCATATTTATACGCTCGTCGCCACTCTCGCCCCCAGAGCGACCTTGCCGGGCGAGTGTGCTACGTCCACCACCATTATCCACCATCAATCCACCAAAGCAGGAGTAGGGTTTTACGCCTCGCGGCGGCCTGAACCTGGGTAAAGACTGCCCGTGTGATCTCTGTCGTGCTGTGCAATGCTTCTTCGCTCTTTGTGCAACGTGCCCATCCCCCCGCCGAACCAAAAGGGGCTCATGGCCCCATAGGTGGCTGTGGTTTCCCACGACATCTTTGGCGCACCAGGTAGGGGGATCACTTGCGCGAAACCGAGAGCGTACACTGCGCATCATCTTCATCGACATTTTCATCATCAACGGCGTCATCGACTATGGCGCCCAAGAGCAAGCCCGGAGCAGCAAATCACCCGTCCACCTCGAAGGCTCCGCCGCCCGCGACCGCCGACGTCGTGGGGAATGCGGGGGCTCGCGAGGGTGTGGATGTTGCGGGGGACGTGGTCGGCGCAGGCGGCGCCGTCACCACCTCCTCCACAGCCGAAGTAGGAACGGGAGGTACCGGGGAAGGACAGCATCAGCAACATCCCAACGGCCATGCTCCACGAGGTACGGATGGAGGGATCATTCCACCTGAACCCCTTCTCCTCGCCAACGGGCACAGCCGCAGTGATGATGCTCATTCTGGGGCGAATCGCAACCCTCCAGCCGCCCCCACTGCGGGCGCGACCGCAGGGCACGCGCCACCCCTGGGGCGGGCTGACCCAGCTACTGTGCCCAACGGAGCCGCTGGCCCTCAGGCGCCTCCGCCGCGTCACCATGCCGTCCAAACGGCTGGTTCGCAGCAGCAAGGGCGCGGCGCGTCGCCACCGGCAACGTCAGGAGCCGAGCGACATTGCGATCTACATCGTCATCACCTATGCCAAGCACTGCCTCAGAGGCCATGGCGTGAGCCCAACTACTGTTGAGATTTCCATCGGCGGCAGACCAGATGGATGAGTGGCGAGCCACCATCCAAAGTCTGATTGGTTTCGCCGAGGCGGAAGGATCACAGTGGGCCAGACCGCCATGGCCTTCCCAGGCAGCAACGACGGCTCGTGCGGCTGGGGCCACCCTCATAGTGCAATCCCCACCACGGCAAGCCGCCCGGGAGCCGCAAAACCAAGCACCCGATGATGTCTCGATGGCCTCGTCAGACCCTCGAGCCCGTGAAGGCCGACAGCGTGCCCCAGAGGGCTGGCGAAGGGAAGGCGCGCATGTCATCGATGAGCGGCGCCGCGACAACCCCCGCTGGTCCAATGGGTGCGATGGCCCCGACGTCGACGAGCCCGCGCTCGGAGATGGCGGGTGCCTGCCTTTCGAGGTTGGGTGCCCTACCTTCACCCGTGAGCTGCGGCAAGTCCGTTGGCCGTCCACTCGCACGTTCAAGCCAGAGATACCCGAGAAGTATGACGGGAGACTAAACCCGGTAGAGTTCTTGAGCATCTACACCATCGCTGTTCAAGCAGCTGGGGGAATAGATGAGAAGGTATTCGTCAACTACTTCCCTTTGGCCCTCAACTCAAATGTGAGGTCTTGGCTGATGCACCTGCCGGAGAACTCCATTTCGACCTGGGCTGACCTGTGCCATGCTACTTCTTGAGCTTGCGTTGGTTTTTCCCTTGAAGAGGAAATGGTGATGCAGCAAAGTAGAGATACGTATTTCCCTCAGTTTGAGAACCAAGGTATCAATCCAGTAGGAGACAACGCAGAAATCACCGAATACCTGCACAAACAATCAAACAACTTGCACCCAACGCGGTAAAGGGGTTGTCAATCCCTTCACGGTTATTTGCAAAAGTGAGATCTGAAAGAGATAGATAAACGATAAAGTAAATATTTTTGGTATTTTTGTTTTATAGATCGGAAAGTAAAATATTGCAAAATAGTAGATCGGAAACTTGTATGATGGAAAATAGAAGATTATATGATGGAAAATAGACCCAGTGGACATAGGTTTCACTAGAGGCTTCTCTCAAGATAGAAAATAATACGGTGGGTGAACAAATTACTGCCGAGCAATTGATAGAAAAGCGCAAAGTTATGACAATATCTAAGGCAATGATCATGAATATAGGCATCACGTCCGTGTCAAGTAGACCGAAACAATTCTGCATCTACTACTATTACTCCACACATCGACCACTATCCAGCATGCATCTAGAGTATTAAGTTCATAAAGAACGGAGTAATGCATTAAGTAAGATGACATGATGTAGAGGAATTAACTCAAGCAATATGATGAAACCCCCATCTTTTTATCCTCAATGGCAACAATACAATACGTGCCTTGCTGCCCCTACTGTCACTGGGAAAGGACACCGCAAGATTGAACCCAAAGCTAAGCACTTCTCCCATTGCAAGAAAAACCAATCTAGTTGGCCAAACCAAACCGATAGTTCAAAGAGAAATACAAAGATATCAAATCATGCATATAAGAATTCAGAGAAGATTCAAATAATATTCATAGATAAGCTGATCATAAATCCACAATTCATCGGATCTCGGCAAACACACCGCAAAAAAGTATTACATCAAATAGATCTCCAAGAACATCGAGGAGAACATGGTATTGAGAATCAAAGAGAGAGAAGAAGCCATCTAGCTACTAGCTATGGACCCGTAGGTCTATGGTAAAGTACTCACACTTCATCGGAAGGGCAATGGTGTTGTTGTAGAAGTCCTCCGTGATCGAATCCCCCTCCGGCAGGGTGCCGGATGGGATCTCACGGGTACAGAAGGTTGCGGTGGTGGGAAAGTCTTTTCGTGGATGCCTCTGTTGGTTTGGGGATATTTGGGAATATATAGGCGAAAGAATTAGGTCAGGAGGTGCACGAGGGGCCCACAAGGGTGGGGGCGCGCCCTCCATCCTTGTGGCCGCCTCGTGGCTTCTCTGACTTCATCTCCAAGTCTCCTGGTTCCTTTCTGGTCCAAGAAAAATCATCACAAAAGTTTTATTCCATTTGGACTCCGTTTGGTATTCCTTTTCTGCGAAACTCAAAAACAAGGAAACAGAAACTGGCAGTGGGCTCTAGGTTAATAGGTTAGTCCCAAAAATAATATAAAATATCATATTAATGCATGTAAAACATCCAAAACAGATAATATAATAGCATGGAACAATCCAAAATTATAGATACGTTGGAGACGTATCAAGCATCCCCAAGCTTAATTCCTGCTCGTCCTCGAGTAGGTAAATGATAAAAACAGAATTTTTATTGTGGAATGCTACCTAACATATTTATCCATGTAATTTTCTTTATTGTGGCATGAATGTTCAGATCCATAAGATTCAAAACAAAAGTTTAATATTGACATGAAAACAATAATACTTCAAGCATACTAACAAGGCAATTATGTCTTCTCAAAATAACATGGCCAAAGAAAGCTTATCCCTACAAAATCATATAGTCTGGCTATGCTCCATCTTCATCACACAAAATACTCAAATCATGCACAACCCCAATGACAAGCCAAGCAATTGTTTCATACTTTTGACGTTCTCAAACCTTTTCAACTTTCACGCAACACATGAGCGTGAGCCATGGACATAGCATTATAGGTGGAATAGAATATGGTGGTTGTGGAGAAGACAAGAAAAAGGGAGATAGTCTCACATCAACTAGGCGTATCGATGGGCTATGGAGATGCCCATCAATAGATATCAATGTGAGTGAGTAGGGATTGCCATGCAACAGATGCACTAGAGCCATAAGTGTATGAAAGCTCAAAAAGAAAATTAAGTGGGTGTGCATCCAACTTCCTTGCTCATGAAGACCTAGGGCAATTTGAGGAAGCCCATCGTTGGAATATACAAGCCAAGTTCTATAATGAAAAATTCCCACTAGTATATGAAAGTGACAACATAGGAGACTCTCTATCATGAAGATCATGGTGCTACTTTGAAGCACAAGTATGGAAAAAGGATAGTAACATTGCCCCTTCTCTCTTTTTCTCTCATTTTTCTTTTTTTTCTTTTTTTCCCCCTTTTTTTCTTTCTCTTTTTTCTTTTTCTTTCTTTTTTTCTTTGGCTTCTTTGGCCTCTTTCTTTTTTTTATTTTGTCACATGGGACAATGCTCTAATACTGAAGATCATCATACTTCTATTTACTTACAACTCAAAAAATTATAACTCGATACTAGAACAAAATATGACTCTATATGAATGCCTCCGGCGGTGTACCAGGATGTGCAATGAATCCAGAGTGACATGTATGAAAGAATTGTGAACGATGGCTTTGCCACAAATACGATGTCAACTACATGATCATGCAAAGCAATATGACAATGATGATACGTGTCATAGTAAACGGAACGGTGGAAAGTTGCATGGCAATATATCTCGGAATGGCTATGGAAATGCCATAATAGGTAGGTATGGTGGCTGTTTTGAGGAAGGTATATGGTGGGTGTATGGTACCGGCGAAAGTTGCGCGGTACAAGAGAGGCTAGCAATGGTGGAAGGGTGAGAGTGCGTATAATCCATGGACTCAACATTAGTCATAAAGAATTCACATACTTATTGCAAAAATATATTAGTCATCGAAACAAAGTACTACGCGCATGCTCCTAGGGGGATAGATTGGTAGGAAAAGACCATCGCTCGTCCCCGACCGCCACCCATAAGGAAGACAATCAAAAAATATCTCATGCTCCAACTTCGTTACATAACGGTTCACCATACGTGCATGCTATGGGACTCACAAACCTTAACACAAGTATTTCTCAAATTCACAATTACTCACCAGCATGACTCTAATATCACCATCTTTACATCTCAAAACAATCATAAGGAATAAAACCTCTCATAGTATTCAATGCACTTTATATGAAAGTTTTTATTATATCCCTCTTGGATGCTTATCATATTAGGACTAAATTTATAACCAAAGCAAATTACCATGCTGTTTAAAGACTCTCAAAATAATATAAGTGAAGCATGAGAGTTCAACAATTTCTACAAAATAAAGCCACCCCCATGCTCTAAAAAGATATAAGTGAAGCACTAGAGCAAAATTGCCTAGCTCAAAAGATATAAGTGAAGCACATAGAGTATTCTAATAAATCACGATTCATGCGTGTCCCTCTCAAAAGGTGTGTACAGCAAGGATGATTGTGGAAAACTAAAAAGCAAAGACTCAAATTATAAAAGACGCTCCAAGCAAAACACATATCATGTGGTGAATAAAAATATAGCCTCAAGTAAAGTTACCGATAGACGAAGACGAAAGAGGGGATGCCTTCCGGGGCATCCCCAAGCTTAGGATCTTGGTTGTCCTTTAATATTACCTTGGGGTGCCTTGGGCATCCCCAAGCTTAGGCTCTTGCCACTCCTTATTCCATAGTCCATCAAATCCTTACCCAAAAACTTGAAAACTTCACAACACAAAACTCAACAGAAAATCTCATAAGCTCCGTTAGTATAAGAAAATAAATCACCACTTCGGTACTGTTGTGAACTCATTATTTATTTATATTGGTGTAATACCTACTGTATTCCAACTTTTCCATGGTTCATACCCCCCGATACTACCCATAGATTCATCAAAATAAGCAAACAACACAAAGAAAACAGAATCTGTCAAAAACAGAATAGTCTGCGAAAATCCGAATTGTTCTAATACTTCTGTAATACCAAAAATTCTGAAAAATTATAAAAACATAGGCAATTTGTATATAAATCTTGTATAAAAAAATTCAGGGTTTTTCAACTCTCGAGTGAATTATTAAAATTCTGATACTGGACGCAAAAGTTTCTGTTTTTTAGCAAGATCAAATCAACTATCACCGTAGGCCATCCCAAAGGTCTTACTTGGCACAAACACTAATTAAAACATAAAACCACATCTAAACAGAGGCTAGATGAATTATTTATTGGAAAACAGAACCAAAAAACAAAAATAAAAAATAAAATTGGGTTGCCTCCCTACAAGCGCTATTGTTTAACGCCCTTAGCTAGGCATAAAAACGCGAATAGATTTAAGTATTGTCATCTTTGGTATGCAATCCATAAGTGGCTCTCATAATAGATTCATATGGCAATTTAATTTTCTTTCTAGGAAAGTGCTCTATGCTCTTCCTTAATGGAAATTGAAATCTAATGTTTCCTTCTTTCATATCAATAATTGCACCAATCGTTCTAAGGAAAGGTCTACCAAGAATAATAGGACATGTCGGATTGCAATCTATATCAAGAACAATGAAATCTACGGGCACATAATTCCTATTTGCAACAATAAGAACATCATTAATCCTTCCCATAGGTTTCTTAATAGTGGAATCCGCAAGATGCAAATTTAAAGAACAATCATCAAATTCACGGAAACCTAACACATCACATAAAGTTTTTGGAATCGTGGAAACACTAGCACCCAAATCACACAAAGCATAGCACTCATAATCTTTAATCTTAATTTTAATAGTAGGTTCCCACTCATCATAAATTTTTCTAGGGATAGAAACTTCCAATTCAAGCTTTTCTTCAAAAGATTGCATCATAGCATCAACGATATGTTTAGTAAAAGCTTTGTTTTGATTATAAGCATGAGGAGAATTCAACATGGATCGCAACAAGGAAATACAATCTATTAAAGAACAAATATCATAATTAAATTCCTTGAAATCCAAAAGAGTGGGTTCATTGCTACTTAAAGTTTTGACCTCTCCAATCCCACTTTTATCAATTTTTGCATCAAGATCTAAAAACTCCGAATCATTGGGACGCCTTTTAACTAAAGTTGACTCATCTCCAGTCCCATCTTTATCAAGATTTATATTGTAAAACAACGATTCAATAGGAGTCACATCAATCACTTTAAGATCTTCATCATTATTTTCACGAAAACTAGAAGAACATGTTTTTACAAACCAATCTTTTTTAGCACGCATCTTAGCGGTTCTTTCTCTGCACTCATCAATGGAAATTCTCATAGCTTTGAGAGACTCATTGATATCATGCTTGGGTGGAATAGATCTAAGTTTCAAAGAGTCAGCATCAATACAAATTCTATCCACGTTCCTAGCCAAATCATCAATCTTAAGCAATTTTTCTTCAATCAAAGCATTGAAATTCTTTTGCGAACTCATAAATTATTTAACACTATTCTCAAAATCAAAGGGCATCTTATTATAATTTCCATAAGAATTTTTGTAGGAATTACCATAATTATTAGAGGAATTACTAGGAAACGGCCTAGGATTAAAATTGCCTCTATACGCGTTATTACCAAAATTGTTCCTACCAAAAAAATTCACATCCATAGAGTCATTATTATTTTCAATCAAAGTGGACAAAGGCATATCATTAGGATCCAAAGAAGCACTCTTGCTAGCAAATAATTTCATAAGTTCATCCATCTTTCCACTCAAAACATTAATCTCTTCAATTGCATGCACTTTTTTACTAGTGGAAGATCTTTCGGTATGCCATTGAGAATAATTAACCATAATATTATCTAGAAGGTTAGTAGCTTCTCCTAGAGTGATTTCCATAAAAGTGCCTCCTGCGGCCGAATCTAAAAGATTTCTAGAAGCAAAATTCAATCCGGCATAATTTTTTTGTATAATCATCCACAAATTCAAACCATGAGTAGGGCAATTTCGTATCATCAATTTCATTCTCTCCCAAGATTGTGCAACATGTTCATGATCAAGTTGCTTAAAATTCATAATATTGTTCCTAAGGGAGATGATCTTAGCGGGAGGAAAATACTTAGAAATAAAAGCATCTTTACACTTATTCCATGAATCAATACTATTTTTACGCAAAGATGAAAACCAAGTTTTGGCACGATCTCGTAGTGAGAACGGAAATAGCTTCAATTTAACAATATCATTATCCACATCTTTTTTATTTTGCATATCACACAAATCAACGTAATTGTTTAGATGGGATGCGACATCTTCACTAGGAAGGCCAGAAAATTGATCTTTCATAAGAAGATTCAGCAAAGTGGCATTAATTTCACAAGATTCCGCACTAGTGGCGGGAGCAATCGGAGTGCTAATAAAATCATTGTTTTTGGTGTTGGAAAAGTCACACAATTTGGTATTATCTTGAGCCATCGTGACAAAGCAAGCAATCCAACACACAAGCACACAAAAAGCAAACAAAGAAGACGAATGGAAGAGGGGCGAAGAAGAGGAAAATAGAGTCGAAGAAAAAGGCAAATCTTTTCGAAAATCGTTTTAGAAGTGGGGGAGAGGAAAACGAGAGGCAAATGGCGAATAATGAAATGCAAGAGATGAGAGTTTATGATGGGTACTTGGTATGTCTTGACTTGGCGTAGATCTCCTCGGCAACGGCACCAGAAATTCTTCCTGCTACTTCTTGAGCTTGCGTTGGTTTTTTCCTTGAAGAGGAAAGGGTGATGTAGCAAAGTAGAGATAAGTATTTCCCTCAGTTTGAGAACCAAGGTATCAATCCAGTAGGAGACAATGCACAAATCACCGAATACCTACACAAACAATCAAACAACTTGCACCCAACGCGATAAAGGGGTTGTCAATCCCTTCACGGTTATTTGCAAAAGTGAGATCTGATAGAGATAGATAAAGGATATAGTAAATATTTTTGGTATTTTTGTTTTATAGATCGGAAAGTAAAACATTGCAAAATAGTAGATCGGAAACTTGTATGATGGAAAATAGAAGATTATATGATGGAAAATAGGCCCGGGGGCCATAGGTTTCACTAGAGGCTTCTCTCAAGATAGAAAATAATACAGTAGGTGAACAAATTACTGCCGAGCAATTGATAGAAAAGCGCAAAGTTATGACGATATCTAAGGCAATGATCATGAATATAGGCATCACGTCCGTGTGAAGTAGACCGAAACTATTCTGCATCTACTACTATTACTCCACACATCGACCGCTATCCGGCATGCATCTAGAGTATTAAGTTCATAAAGAACGGAGTAATGCATTAAGTAAGATGACATGATGTAGAGGAATTAACTCAAGCAATATGATGAAAACCCCATCTTTTTATCCTCGTTGGCAACAATACAATACGTGCCTTGCTACCCCTACTGTCACTGGGAAAGGACACCGCAAGATTGAACCCAAAGCTAAGCACTTCTCCCATTGCAAGAAAAACCAATCTAGTTGGCCAAACCAAACCGATAGTTTGAAGAGAATTACAAAGATATCAAATCATGCATATAAAAATTCAGAGAAGATTCAAATAATATTCATAGATAAGCTGATCATAAATCCACAATTCATCGGATCTCGGCAAACACACCGCAAAAAAGTATTACATCGAATAGATCTCCAAGAACATCGAGGAGAACATGGTATTGAGAATCAAAGAGAGAGAAGAAGCCATCTAGCTACTAGCTATGGACCCGTAGGTCTGTGGTAAACTACTCACGCTTCATCGGAAGGGCAACTGTGTTGATGTAGAAGCCCTCCATGATCGAATCCCCTTCGGCAGGGTGCCAGAAAAGGTCCCTAGATGGGATCTCACGGCTACAGAAGGTTGCGGCGGTGGAAAAGTCTTTTCATGGATGCCTCTGTTGGTTTGGGGATATTTGGGAATATATAGGCGAAAGAATTAGGTCAGTAGGTGCACGAGGGGCCCACAAGGGTGGGGGGCACGCCCTACCCCCCTGGGCGCGCCCTCCGTCCTTGTGGCCGCCTCGTGGCTTCTCCGACTTCATCTCCAAGTCTCCTGGTTCCCTTCTAGTCCAAGAAAAATCATCGCGAAAGTTTTATTCCGTTTGGACTCTGTTTGGTATTCCTTTTCTGCGAAACTCAAAAACAAGGAAAAAACAGAAATTGGCACTGGGCTCTAGGTTAATAGGTTAGTCCCAAAAATAATATAAAATAGCATATTAATGCATATAAAACATCCAAAACAAATAATATAATAGCATGGAACAATCAAAAATTATAGATACATTGGAGACGTATCATGCCACGAGTTCATTGGTGCCTTCACGGGCGGCCATCAAGAACCAGGGCGGCCTAGTGACTTGCAGCTTCTCCAGCAGAAAGAGGGAGAAACTCTACGGAAGTACTTGCAGAGATTCAGCCGAGTCCACAGAAACGTCCCAGATATCCACCCAGCTGCCGTGATAGCTGCCTTCCAATCCAACGTGCGCAACCGTAGGATACGTTCCAAGATGAACGTTCGGTTGCCCAAGGCTGTGAAGGAGCTCTACACTTTGATGCACAAATGTTCTCGGGTGGAGGAGGGGAGGAAACTTCCTAAAGAGAAGATTGCGTCGACATCGACTTAGAAGATGACGACGAGACCATCAGTAAGAAGAAGACGAACAAGAAGCACAATAAGAAGCGCAAGGATAAGACAGTGATGACTGTTGATGGGTCAGGCACGCCTAGTGCTGGAAAGAAGGCCAAGGCTGAAGCCCCCGGCAAGGAGGCTACCGCATGCGCTGACTGCCGGGAGGCGGCGGCTGCCGAGAAAGCTGGGAAAAGTGATGGGCCGTACTGTAAGATTCGTCGGACCAAGGGCCATGATCTCCAGGAGTGTCATCAGGTTGAGCAGCTCATCAAGAGGCAGAAGGCTGAGTATGAGAAGCGCGATAAGGAAAAAGTTCAGAATGGTGCTGGCGGGAAGGGCCGGGGTGGTGAAGCAAATCGCCCCGGCAAGGCTCCTCGAAACCAAGGGAAAGCCGCCAAAGGCCGAGAGAAGGAGGATTGAAGTAATGAGAGTGATGGAGGGAATGAAGAGGAAACCAGCGAGCAGGAATTCCAGAAGGCCACTGACACCCTGTGCATTGACGGGGGTGCATCTTTGCACTCCTCTCACCGCCAACTTAAACAGTGGGCGCGTGAAGTTAATGCCGTGGAGCCAGCGGCAGATTCTCGGAAGCCGCTCAAGTGGTCACGCACGCCCATCATCTTTGATGAAGAGGACCACCCCGACCGCATTACTGTGGTAGGATGCTTGCCGTTGTTGGTCTCACCAACAATTCGCAACCTCAAGGTCACAAAGATGCTGGTTGACGGCGGGGCCGGGTTGAATCTGATTTCCCCAAAGGTTATCAGCAAACTCCAGATAGCAGAGGAAGAACTTAAGGCCACAAGCACGTTTCAAGGAGTCAATCCCGGCAGGAGCCGTCCTAAGGGAAAGGTTACGTTGCCAGTGACACTTGGAGGAGAGTTGAACTACAGGACTGAGAAAGTTGTGTTTGATGTGATCGACCTCCCCCTGCCGTACAACGGGATCCTTGGGCACCCGGCCCTGGCCAAATTCATGGCAGCATCCCACTATGCCTACAACACCTTGAAGATGCCAGGGCCGATGGGCATCATTTCTATTCCGTCGGACAAGAAAGACGCAATTATTTGCGTGGCTAAGATGTACCGGGACACGGTCGCGGTAGAGGTCGCAGAAGCCACAGTTCCCGCCAAGGGAAAGCATAGCAGAGGCACTGGCAAGGAATCCGGGAAGCGTACTTCTGTGGAATGTGCCGCGCCCGTTGATGACATGCCAGAGAGTTCCAACAGCAAGAGATCCAAGGCTGCTCCACGCCAAGTGAAAAAGGTCACGACAGGGCTGGCTGGCGCTGATGGTACTTTCACTATCAGCGCCACCCTTGATGACAAATAGGAAAGTGTGCTCGTTGCCTTCCTGCAGGCGAATATCGATGTGTTTGCCTGGCAACCATCTGATATCCCCGGTGTTCCAAGGGAGGTAATTGAGCACCACCTTGCTATCTGCCCACATGCCCGGCCCGTCAAGCAGAAGGTTCGGAAGCAGGCCTTGGAGCGGCAGCAGTTTATTGCCGAGGAAATCAAGAAACTTGAAGCAGCTGGTTTGGTCAGAGGAGTACTGCATCCAACATGGTTAGCAAACCCAGTGGTTGTGCGCAAGGCTAATAGAAAATGGAGGCTTTGCATAGATTTCACGGATCTGAACAAGGCATGCCCAAAGGACCCATTTCCCTTGCCGCGCATCGACCAGATCGTGGATTCTACTTCAGGATGTGAGTTGCTCTCTTTTCTGGATGCATACTCTGGATACCATCAGATTTTTATGTCCAAGGAAGATGAAGAAAAGACCTCATTCATCACCCTATGCGGCACATACTACTTTGTGCGCATGCCTTTCAGGTTGAAGAGTGCCGGGTCCACTTTTGCAAGAGCAGTCCAGATTGGCTTTGAACCACAGTTGCACAGGAACATTGAAGCCTATATGGATGATATTGTGGTCAAGACCAAGGACAGATCAACCCTCATCCAGGATTTAGAAGAGACATTTGCTAATCTGCGCAAGATCAACTTGAAACTGAATCCGAAGAAGTGCATGTTTGGCATTCCCTCCGGCAAGCTACTTGGTTTCTTTGTGTCCTACCATGGGATAGAGGCCAACCCCGATAAGATCAAGGCCATTGAGCAGATACCGGAACCCAAGATAGTTAAGGATGTGAGGCGTTTGACAGTATGCGTTGCTGCGCTTAGCAGATTCATCTCCAAGTCTGCTGAGTGCGCCTTGCCGTTCTTCAAGATTTTGAAGAGGGCAGGACCCGTGTCGGGGCACGACACCTATGGGATCCCGAGAGACCCCTTTATGATTCGGCGGGGGGAGAGGTACACGCAAAGAGCAGAACCGGTGATCGACGCGTGAGGTTTTTACCCAGGTTCGGGCCACTGATCAGCGTAAAACCCTACTCCTGCTTTGTGTTCTTATTGATGTTCTTGAGCCCAGCCTTCAGGAGCGCTCGCAATGAACAGTACGTTCAAAGAGCAGCTACGCATGCAGAATCGGCCAAAAGTTCTCCTCCTCTGTAGCAGTTGCCTTGGGCCTCCTTTTATATGCTCAAAGGGGTCTCCACAGTGGCAAAATATACATACATTGAGGTGTAAAGTAGCTACAGGGTATCATACCTAACCCCTGACGGATTAGGACAGGCGCATTTAATGCACCGTGAGGTGTCCGTTTAGGTGTCCTCACTTTCTTGGGGATGGAAAAAGGGGCCATCCCATCAGCACCGCTTAAGCTCTCCTCCACTAGCGCGCCGCCACGCATCCATGGAAGGAGCCAGAATGTCAGACTCGTCACCGTGCCGAAGCGGTGGCACAGTGGCAGAATCTCACCAGGCGCCGAAATTTGCTGGGCGCCAAGCCTTGCCAGGCGCCAAGCCTTGCCGGACGACGAGCCTTGCCGGCCGCCAAGCCTTGCCGGGCGCCGATCCTTGCCGGGCTCCTCAGGCCACCCCGGCAAGGATCTTGCCGGGGAGGCTGGCCTTCGATTTCCAGCTTTGCTTATTTGCTGATTCTCAGATCTCTGACTTGATGATTTCCTTGATGACTTAAATCGACCTCGAGCTGATCCCGGCAAGCCTTGCCGCGAGGACGGCTACAACTACCCGTGCACAAGTAAGGGGTACTAGTGGCCCAATACTTAGTACACCGACAGGAGCCCCCGGGTCTGGGCCATACACGAGTGCGAGGCGTTGTTGGGCTAGGCCCAAACAGTGCACGGGCACGCGTGGCAGGGAATTAACTGCTCGTAAAGATCTTGTTTTACTGTGCCCCCACTACACGCACGGAGCGCGCGATGTGAGAAGTGTGCCAAAAAGGCTGCAAACTATTTCACGCCCACAGAGGCGCATTCATATTGGGGGATAAACAAGGTGGCCCCGCTCCTTCCCCATAAAAAGGAGAAGTCGTGGAGGCGCAAACCCATTCACCCCCCTCTTCTTCCCAATCTGGCTATCGCCATCGCCTTCCTCTGCTCGAGCCCAGAGCAAAACCTTCCTTCTCTTCTGCTCGCCACTCCCGCGCTTGTTCCGTCCTCCGGCTTCCATCTCCACAACCGCCATGCCGCCCAAGACCAGCAAAGGCAAGGGCACGGACAAGGAGGCGAAAGCCGAAGTTCCGGAAAGCGAGCTGGTGAAGATGCGGAAGAGGCTCGTCGTCTTCCCTTCGACGCTTGACGCCGAAACCTTGAAGGGACGATACCAATGCATGTGGGCGAAGGGAACACAAGCCCACCCCGCCACACGCATCATCCCAGGTGCTAGTTCCAAAGGCGGATCGGACAGATACCCCTTCTTCACTGCGTACTTTTATTGCGGGCTCTGTCCACCTTTTTCAGATTTCTTCAACGACATCATGTATACATACGGCTTCCGCCTTCTTGACTTCACGCCGAATGCCGTATTTTGCATGTCGATCTTTGCCCATCTTTGTGAAAATTTTGCCGGCGTGACCCCAATTCTGCTCTTTTCCGCCACTATTTCTATCCTCGAATCCAAAAAGGAGAGGCTCTCTCTGGATCTATTGCTTGGATTCCAAGGGCCTGGAACAAAGAGATATACCCAGATGGAGTTTACCGCGAAAAGTGGGACGAGTGGCGGACCGAATGGTGCTGGATCCAGGAAGCAGATCCTCATCCTTTTTGTCATCCCCGGTGATAGAAGGTGGTCCGCGGCAAGGATTGGGGCGATCTCGCCGCAGAAGACGAGAAGCTCACAATCGCCACTACCAGAATCCTCCGCTTGAAGGCTGCCGGGCTGACAATGGAGATGATCGGCTTCGACTTCCTCCGCCGCCGCATCGCCCCTCTGCAGAATAGGGGAAGGCCAGCCTGGGAGTATAAGAACGCAGCGGATGTCATGAGGCTGCGCCCCGGGCTGAACAACAACTTGACTGTTATGCAGCTTGGCGCTCTCCGCCAGAAGTTATTCCAGCGCGAAGACAAGCACCGGCTGCCGGCAAGGATCGTCCCCTTGTGCAACAACTCTGCGCTGGGGTCGATCATTGCTTTCTTGCCGATGTTCAACACCCACGGCCTTGACCCGATCTGGGTCGAGCCAAGCGAGGAAGAAGCGCAGAAATTCTTCGACAATCTGACGGAAAAGCCTGTCCGGCAAGAGCCAGATCTTATTCGCGCCACCACGGATCAGGAGGTAGCATACATCGCTACCAGAGTGGAGGAAGCGAATCTTGCCGCGGAGGCCGGCAGCGTTGGCTTCACAGAGTGGGAAGCCAGCGAGGCAGAGGTGGTAGTGGAGGCGAAGCCTGCCGGGGAGGACGAGGTTGCCTGGGAGGAGAGCGGCGCAGCCACTGAAATCTCGTCCGGCGAGGACTCAGTCGAAGAAGAAAAGACGCGAGAAGAGCCCCCTCCCCCGAAGAAGAAGGCGAAGCGTGTTCTTCGGAAGGTTGCGTCTGACATCCCGGCAAGCCAGCCCTCTTCGAGCGGCGAAGCCCCCGGCAAGACCGGACCGCGGCAGGGGGCCCGTCAATAGCCTGCACGGCGTGCGAGGCCCGCACCAGCGGCCACTCCTGGGGCGGCAGGAGGGTCTCGCACCACCGCACCGGAAGCTGCCCCGGCGCCTGCCACAGCCAAGCGGCCTAGGACTCCTCCTCCGCCTCCCCACTCAGACTCCGCAACGGAGGTCGACTTCGACATCTCCGGCTTTAGTCCGGAGCGAGAGGAAGAAGTGTAAGTACTTTGCCACAGCTTTTACCTTCCAATCTTACATCAATCTTTACTGACTTGCTTGTATTGCTTCTGCAGTGACACAGAAACCTTGCTGGAGAGGATGGCGAAGAGGTCAAGGACTTCTATGAGCGACGAGCCCCCGGTAGGCTCCACTAGCGTGCCAGAGACCGTCATCGTGAGCCCGGAGCCTAGTCCTTAACGCAGCCCCCAGCGTAAGTTCATTGTCCTTTTTTCTGTTGGCTGGTGCCGAGGCTTCCATTCTTGTCGCTGATATCGTCGGGTTCGCAGGAGAAGAACGGCAACAAGGAGAGGATTGCCCCATTGTGCCTCCTTCATCGACCGCTCCGCCCACAAGCACATCTCCGGCAAGAGATCCTGCCGACGAGCCCGTCCAGATTGAGGAGGAGCCGACAAGCACGGACTCCGGCAACCCACCCCCGGCAACCGGAGTTGCCGGGAGAGGCGAAGCTACCTCTCGACAGCCCGACGCAGGTACTCGATCGCCTCAAAGTGCTAGTTATTCTTTTCCCCTTACTTCTTTATCTTTGATCACTTCAAAATTTAAAAACTCGATCTTATTCTGACCTTCTCCTTCTCCCTTCAGAGTTCTCTGAGATGGAACATATGGACGTCGACGCCGTCATCGAGGAGACCGCCAGGGATGCTACTGCCGAAGCGGACAGGATCACTGCCAGCGAGGCCACCAAGGATGATGTTGCCGGGGCCGGTGATGCTCTTGACGGGGAGGCCGCCAAGACAGCACGAAAGGAAATCGCGGAAGAACCTGCTGAAGAGGGCGACAGGGAGGCTGGGGACCATACTGACGGCATTCCTGTCGCAGGAGCGCCAGGCGCTGCATCGGCCGCGGAGCCCCCTATCACTGGTGAGGCGGCCACTGAAGACCAGCCATCAACATCTAACGAGCCCTCATCCAGCAAGTATCTCAAAGTTGGCGAAAACCTATTCATCAACTTGCCAGGGACGGCAAGCACCGAGGCACCAGCCGAAGGAGAAATTTTTGAGGAAATTATTGCCGCTGCCGGGCTCGAAGTTGTTGACGATCCCAGTGCTAGCAGTGGCAAGTCTGAAGAGGATCGGCTCCTTCAGGCCATGGGCGAAAACTTCCGCAAACTCCAGGCTCTCCATCGTGCCCGAAAAGAGAAGGCGGACTCCAGAATGGCAGTTGTCGAGGCAGCCGAAGCTGATTTTCAAAGGCGCATCGCACAAATGCAAATCTGGCATGCCGAGGCCCTTCAAGAGCTGGTTGCCGGTCGAGAACAAGTGAGCCAGCAATGGAATGAGGTCCTCCTGAAGCAATCAGACATGGAGAAGGCCCATGATGAAGCTGTTCAAAGGATCGCTGCCGAAGATGCTCTCCTGACAGGGCGCCGCGTTGCTCTTTACGCTTTCGAAGAAGATCTCACCGCACGTGAGCAGGCGCTCGCCGCCAAGCTTCGTAGCAAGGATGAAGACATTGAAAATCTTGTCGCGCGGCGGACCCAGGAGCTGGAGCAGAAGCACAAGGAGGCGCTCGAAGCTCTAACTGCAAGTCACGCCGGCAAGCTCAAGGAGGCCGTCGATGCTGCCGAAGTTGCAGAGGCCACCAAGAACGAGCTGAGCGACAAAGTGAAGAGGCTGGAGACGGATCTCGACGAGCATGGCAAGGAGCTCTCGACACTCAAGGGGGACAGGGAAAAAACCCTCCACTCCTTGGCGGAGATGCAAGTCGCCTTGTCCGGCAAGACCAAGCAGCTCTCCTCTACGGCTGATGATATTGCGGTTCTGGAGCTGAAGCTGACCACGCTGCAGAAATCCCTCGAGGCCGGCAGGGCCCGTGAGAAGGCTCTACTCAAGGATCTCCAAGGAGAGAGGAACCTGCTCAAGAGTGCTGCCGCTGCCCAGGCTAATTATGAAAAGGGAGTGGAGATATGGACTGGCCGTCTCATCGCCACCGCGGAGAAGCTTACCGCAGAACTGTCAACCATGGGCTTGTCGAACTTCAGATATTCTTCCGAGGAAAGAATATCTCCAAGCGCCAGGTTGACGATGTTCTTTGAAAGCATCATCAACGCGTTGAGGGCGCTCCAGTCCAGCCGGGCGACCCAACTGGCGAACGAGACTCGCCGGCTTTGCCGGGCCGTCCTTCGCAAGGTGCTCCTCAAGGTGGTGCACAGCAATCCCGGCATCGATCTCTCCAGCGCACTCGGCCATCTGCCAAAGGATGCAAATGTTGAGGCGCTTGAGAAGTGCATCGCGCCGATCCTTGAGAAGGTGGACTCCATCAAAAGGATCGAAGGCCAGCGCAGGGATTGAGTGCTTCCCTTTTATTCTTGCCGCCACCATCTCATGTAAAAGACAGTTAAGTCTCGAGTTAGGACTGCGGCAGCTCATGGATGTAATATAATTTAACTATGTTTAGGCTCATGCTAGCTACTTTCCTTGTCTGATTCCTTTATGTATGGAGTTCATCCTACGCCTACTAAAAAACTTGCCGGCGCGCAACCTGCCGCGAGCGCTGGGTGCAGGACTTCAGCAGCCTGCTGGAGGCGCAGCGGCCGGCAAGACTCCTTGGCGCTCTCAGTGCAGCCACTTAAATCATTGAGCCGACTCAAAACAAAATAAGGGCGCAACTGATTACAACAAGGGTTCCTTCGCGTGCAGATTTTCCATACAAGGGTCGGAATCGTCCAAGGAACTAACTTGGTAATAAAAAGAAAAACTTGCTCTGAGTTTTTAGGACTTAGCTTTCTATCTTCGTCCTTCCTCCGGCAAGCATACGATTCCGAACGTCACCAACTGGTATTCATGTCTCCCTTCCTCCCCCGGCAAATGTGCGCGCGAGGAATCCTTCTGTCTTTAAGAAAAAGAAAGAAGAGAAAATAAAGAGATGAAACCTTGGCGGTTCGTTAGAACTTACCGGGATCAGGTGTTATACAACATCTTAGACAAACATGCATATATGAATGTGAACATGAGAATCAATAAGGAAATGTACAACACTTAAATTTATTCATCTGTGCTCAGGGTCTGCGCCTGGCTTTGTACAAAGGATCACATGCCTTGCCGGCAAGACTTGTACAAAAAGGTGGTTGCCGAGAGCCCCCGGCAACCGCGCCTTATGGATAGAACTTGCGAAGATGTTCGATATTCCAGGAATTACTCACTGGAACGCCATCCTCGGTCTCCAGGCGGACAGCACCAGGCCTGGTGACTCGTACTACCCGATAAGGGCCTTCCCACTTTGGCGTCAACTTGTTTGAATTCTTGGCGGACTGAATCCGTCGAAGAACAAGGTCGCCTTCCTCAAGGCTTCGGGCATGAACTTTGCGGCTATGATAGCGGCGCAAAGCTTGCTGGTAGCGTGCAGCTCGCACAGCAGCCTGAAGACGATTCTCCTCAAGGAGCACAGCGTTATCTTGCTGCAGTTGCTCTTGCTCGAGCTCATCATAAGCGAGCACTCGAGGAGATCCGTATATGAGTTCCGTGGGGAGAACTGCTTCCGCTCCATACACTAGAGCGAAGGGCGTCTGGCCGGTGGCTCGATTTGGTGTCGTTCTGATTGACCAAAGAACCGCCGGCAACTCATCAATCCAACGTCTTCCGCACTTTTTCAGCCTGTCAAAAGTTCTGGTCCTGAGACCGCGCAGCACTTCAGCATTGGCCCTCTCCGCTTGGCCGTTGCTTCTCGGGTGAGCAACAGAGGCAAAACAAATCTTGCCGCCAAGGTCTTGGACGTACTGCATGAAGGTGCGACTTGTGAACTGCGTGCCGTTGTCGGTGATGATCCTGTTAGGCACACCGAAACGGCAAACAATGCCTTTGAAGAACTTGACAGCCGACTGCGTTGTCACCTTCCTCACTGCTTCCACCTCCGGCCACTTTGTGAACTTGTCGATAGCAACGTACAAGTACTCAAAGCCCCCGGCAGCACGGGGGAAGGGGCCTAGTATGTCGAGCCCCCACACCAAAAATGGCCAGGAGAGAGGGATTGTTTGAAGAGCTTGAGCTGGCTGATGTAATTTCTTCGAATGAAACTGGCACGCTTCACACCTGGTTACTAGTGCAGTCGCATCCTGGAGGGCGGTGGGCCAAAAGAAACCTTGCCGGAATGCTTTCCCGGCAAGCGCTCTTGACCCTATGTGAGAGCCACACATGCCCCCATGTATCTCTGCCAACAGCTCTAGTCCATCCTCCCGAGGAATGCACTTCAATTTCACACCGTTTGGTCTCTTTCTGTACAGGACGTCATCGATGAACTTGTACATAACAGACCGCCGGGCTACTCTCTCCGCTTCTTCTTGTTCCTCAGGGAGTTCACCTGTCTGAAGGAAATGGACAATGTGCTGCGCCCATGCTGGAGCCTGAGGCTCGACGGCTAGGACTAAAGGCATCTCCTCCGCCGGGGGGACGTTTGTCTCGACAGCAAAGGCCTGAGGCCCTGTCGGAGCCTGTTGTTCCCCAGCAGGCGTGTCGATCCCGGCAACTTCCTTGCCGGCGGCTCCGGGGAGCTCTGCCAGGAA
Organism: Thinopyrum elongatum; assembly: GCA_011799875.1. Lineage (NCBI taxonomy): Eukaryota > Viridiplantae > Streptophyta > Magnoliopsida > Poales > Poaceae > Thinopyrum > Thinopyrum elongatum. The sequence goes on from CM022300.1 coordinate 437,790,436, forward strand.
GTACTGGCCAGAGTTCAACTTTCTTCTCTTTTCTTGCCGCGTCGATGGCGCCACGGATGGTTGAGTCAATTGGAGCACAAAAGTTCCTGGTTCCACAGGCAACTTGAGGGCAGCACGCTTTGACAGGTCGTCAGCAACGCTGTTCTCGGCACGAGGAACGTGCTCCATCTGCAGACCGTCAAAGCGCTCTTCCAATTTCCTCACTTCATCTACGTAGGCTTGCATCAACGGACTTTGATAGTTCTTGTTGACCTGCCTGACGACAAGCTGTGAATCACCTTTGATAATGAGCTTTTTGATACCAAGGTCTGCCGCGATCCTAAGACCGGCAAGCAAACCTTCGTACTCTGCAGTGTTGTTGGTTGAACTCTCCCGGGGAAAATGCATTTGGACTACGTACTTGAGGTGCTCTTCGGTGGGTGCGACAAGCAGCACACCAGCACCAGCGCCTTGCAGCGAAAAAGCCCTGTCAAAGTACATAACCCATTGCTGATCGATTTCTTTTCCGGGGAGACTTGTTTCTTGAACTTCTTCGTCCGGCGTCGGGGTCCATTCTGCAATGAACTCTGCCAAGGCCCTGCTCTGAATTGTGGAAGTACTTTCAAACTTAAGACCAAAGCTGGACAGCTCCAACGCCCACTCCACGATCCTGCCGGTTGCCTCCGGATTTTGCAAAATCCGTTGCAACGGAAAGCGAGTGACGACGGTGATCTCATGTGCTTGAAAATAATGGCGCAGCTTTCTTGAGGCCATAAGGAGGCCGAAAAGCAACTTCTGCACACCAGAATATCTTGATCTAGCCTCTTGTAAGAGGGAGCTAACAAAATAAACTGGGCGCTGCACCACCTTTTTCTTCTGCACGGGCTCTTCTGTTTGCGCAGATCCTGTCTTGCCAGGATCATCCCTCGCCGGGGAAGATCTTGCCGCGTCACTTGGCGGTCCTGCCGCTGATGTTGCCTCCTCATCAGCTTCCCTCTGCGCCACCAGCGCAGCACTAACCACTTGATTTGTTGCCGCCAGATACAGCAGCAGCGGCTCTTGTGGTTTAGGTGCGACTAGTGTCGGCGGAGAAGAAAGGTATTTCTTCAAACCTTGCAGCGCCGCCTCCGCTTCCGGAGTCCATTTCATTGGACCTGCCTTCTTCAAAATTTTGAAGAAGGGCAGGGCGCGCTCAGCAGATTTGGAAATAAACCTGCTTAGAGCAGCAACACAGCCGGCAAGACGACGCACATCCTTGACGCATCTCGGCGCTTCAATTTGCTCAATGGCTTTGATCTTGTCGGGGTTCGCTTCGATTCCCCGGTAAGATACAAAGAACCCGAGGAGCTTGCCGGAAGGAACACCGAACACGCACTTCTCAGGGTTGAGCTTCAAGTTGATCTTGCGCAAGTTCGCAAATGTTTCTTCTAAGTCTTGAATGAGCGTTGCTTTATCCTTAGTTTTGACCACTATATCATCCATATACGCCTCCATATTTCTATGGAGTTGTGGCTCAAAACCAATCTGGATTGCTTTGGCAAATGTTGAACCAGCACTTTTCAACCCGAAAGGCATTCGTATAAAACAATACGTACCACATGGGGTGATAAAGGCGGTCTTCTCTTCATCTTCCTTTGCCATAAAAATCTGATGATACCCTGAATAGGCATCAAGGAAGGACAGGAGATCACAACCAGCGGTGGCATCCACAATCTGGTTAATGCGCGGCAAGGGAAAAGGATCTTTTGGACAAGCTTTATTGATATCTGTGTAATCGATACAAAGCCTCCATTTCCCGTTCGCTTTCCGCACTACAACCGGATTGGCCAGCCAGGTTGGATGAAGCACTCCTTTGACCAGTCCTGCCGCCTCCAGCTTCTTAATTTCTTCGGCAATGAATTCTTGCCGCTCCAAGGCCTGTTTCCTCACCCTTTGCTTGACGGGCCGCGCATGAGGACAGACAACAAGGTGGTGCTCAATTACTTTCCTAGGAACGCCGGGGATGTCAGACGGTTGCCATGCAAACACGTCGACATTCGCCCGCAGGAAAGCAACGAGCGCGCTTTCCTATTTGTCATCTAGGGTGGAACTTATGGTGAAAGTTCCCCCCATTCCGTCCTCCCTGGCAGGCACCTTCTTAGTTTCCGGCGGGGCAGCCTTGGACTTCTTGTTCTTGCCAGTGGAACTCTCTGGTGCGTCCTCGACGGAAGCGCAGCACTCCGAGGGGGTGCGCTTGCCGGAGTTGGCGCCAAGGTTCCTGCCGGTCTTCTTCTTCCCCTCGGGAGTCCCAGCGGCAGGAGCAGATGCCTTGATGGCAGGTGCTGCAACTGCTTCCCGGTAAAGTTGGTCGGCACAGATGAGCGCATCCTTCTTGTTGGAATGGATAGTGATGACGCTCAACGGCCCAGGCATCTTCAAGATGTTGTATGCGTAGTGTGATGCCGCCATGAACTTAGCCAGCGCTGGCCGACCAAGGATCCCATTATATGACATGGGGATCTTGGTGACATCAAACACCACCTTTTCGGTCCTGAAGTTAAGCTCGCTGCCAAATGTTACCGGCAGCGTGATCTTGCCCTTAGGCTGGGTTCTTCCCGGGTTGACCCCTTGAAACATACCCGTTTCCTCGAGGTCTTCGTCGGGAATCTGAAGCTTTGTGAGCACGTCTGGTGATATTAAGTTTAGGCCGGCCCCGCCGTCAACTAACATCTTCGTCACCTTGAGGTTGCGAATTGTCGGGGAAACCAACAATGGCAAACACCCGACCGCAGTTGTGCGATCAGGGTGATCCTCGGCGTCAAAGATGATAGGCGTGCTGGACCACTTCAGAGGCCTACAAGCATCGGGGGATGGCTCTGCCGCATTAACCTCCCGCACCCACTGTTTAAGTTGGCGGTGGGAAGAATGCAGCGAGGCACCCCCATCAATGCACATAGCCTCCGTAGCCTTCTGGAATTCCTGCTCACTGGATTCGTCATCTTCTTCATCATCATCTCTTTCTTTATCTCGGCCCCGAGCGGGCCGATCCTTCTGCTGTTTGGCCTTGCCGCGGCGACCCCCTCGGCCACCGCGTTTCTTGCCGGACCCCTCAGCACCATCTTGGGCCTTCTCCTTGTCTCGCCTCTCGTATTCGGCCTTCTTCTTCTCGGCAAGCTGCTCAACTTGACGGCAGTCCTGGAGATCGTGGCCCTTAGTGTGATGGATCTTGCAGTATTGCTTGCCGGAGTTCTCCGACTTGTCGGCAGCCGCCAAGGCCTGACAGGAAGGGCACCCGGCAAGATCCTTGCTGGGGGCGCTAACCTTGGCCTTCTTGGCGGCGCCGGGGTTGCCGGATTCCTCGACGGCAAGCACGGCCTTGCCTCCGCGCTTCCTATTCCGCCGCCGGCCTTTCCTTGACGGAGCCGCGGCATCTTCTTCTTCTGAGTCGCCTGTCGCACCAACAGCTTCACCGGGGAGTTTTCTCCCCTCTTCGGCTCGAGCACACTTGTCGGCCAAAGTGTAAAGCTCAGCAATACTCTTGACTTTGTTCATTGCCAGCTCTTCCCGCATCCTGCGGTTATGCACGTTCTGATGGAACGCGCTAATGACAGCGGCAGGATGAACATCAGGAATATTGTATTGCACCCGGCTGAATCTCTGCATAAACTTGCGCAGGGACTCGCCCTCCCTCTGAGGGATGATGTGCAAATCACTTTCTTGGCCAGGAGCTTGGTGGCCTCCAACAAAGGCGCCAACAAACTGATGGCACAGATCTGACCAGCAAGAAATAGAATCCTCCGGCAGATGCATCAATCACGACCTGACGTTGGGTTTGAGCACCAATGGGAAGTAGTTGGCGAGTATCTTGTCATCTCGGCCCCCGGCAGCTTGCACCGCAATGGTGTAGATGCTCAGGAACTCCGAGGGATGGGTCTTGCTGTCATATTTCTCTGGGACCTCTGGCTTGAAGGTTCGGAGATTGGGCCACTGGACTTGCCGCAGCTCACGGGTAAACGCTGGAGGTCCCACCTCATAAGGCAAGTCTCCTACGTTCCCTGGCGCGGGCTCGTCGACAACTGGCCCCGCGCGCTTATCAGACTGATAGCGCGCTTCCCGTCGCCGCTCGATGGTTGTTCGAGCGTCCTCCTTGCCTCGTTCCTGGAGAACCAGACGCTGATCATGGCGCATCCGCGGATCGGACGACGCCGTGGAAACTTCTTCATGGCGGTCGACTTGCTGAGTCATCGGCCGCCGCTGATGTCGCGGAGGAGAGTGCACTGTAGTTGCACCACCTCCGGTTTTCTCTCCACCGGCTCGCATCGGATCGATGGGCTTCCGCTGAGAGGGCCCTGCCTCTTGTGGTCCATCCTTATTAGCGAAGCCGATAAGGCTCTGGATAGTAGCTCGCCACTCCTCCATCTTCTCCGGGGCGGGAGGAAAATCGAGGAGCAGCTGCGCACGTGCCAAGGCTTCCGCTAGCGTAGGTGGCGGCGACAGGTGCGAAGTACGTGAGGTGCTCTGACTCCTAACCAAGTTAGAAGGAGCACCGCCACGGTCACGCGACCGCGCGCCACCTTCGCCGGCAGCTCGGTGTGCATGCTGGTCCCGCGCATCTTGGGATCTATGCACAGAAACCTTTTCGTAGGGACGCCCCGAACCACCAGCGCCATGATGTCGCTCGTCTCGCACAACCTGGGCAGGTTGCGAGGCTCGCAGCGGCGTGGGAGCTCCAGCAGGCGCTCTTTGATCCCTAGAGTTTGTTGTGCCACCCGTAGGCAACACAACGCCATCTCTAGATCCAGCGGCGCGCAAGTTACCACTGCCACTGCGAACGATACCGCTCGCTTGGCTTGGATCACCAGAACGCCGCGGGGGTTCCAGTCCTCTTCCTTCTGCACCCACACCATCGCCTGTCTGCGAAGGCGCGGGCAAAACGGACCCGGACGGTTGTGCTGTCGCGATGTTCTTCTTCTTGGGCGGCATGATGAAGGAACTAGGGCATCGACCACCAGATCAGGTTCACGCAACCTTCAATCCCCCTACCTAGCGCGCCAAAGATGTCGGGGCACGACACCTATGGGATCCCGAGAGACCCCTTTATGATTCGGCGGGGGGAGAGGTACACGCAAAGAGCAGAACCGGTGATCGACGCGTGAGGTTTTTACCCAGGTTCGGGCCGCTGATCAGCGTAAAACCCTACTCCTGCTTTGTGTTCTTATTGATGTTCTTGAGCCCAGCCTTCAGGAGCGCTCGCAATGAACAGTACGTTCAAAGAGCAGCTACGCATGCAGAATGGGCCAGAAGTTCTCCTCCTCTGTAGCAGTTGCCTTGGGCCTCCTTTTATATGCTCAAAGGGGTCTCCACAGTGGCAAAATATACATACATTGAGGTGTAAAGTAGCTACAGGGTATCATACCTAACCCCTGACGGATTAGGACAGGCGCATTTAATGCACCGTGACGTGTCCGTTTAGGTGTCCTCACTTTCTTGGGGATGGAAAAAGGGGCCATCCCATCAGCACCGCTTAAGCTCTCCTCCACTGGCGCGCCGCCACGCATCCATGGAAGGAGCCAGAATGTCAGACTCGTCACTGTGCCGAAGCGGTGGCACAGTGGCAGAATCTCGCCAGGCGCCGAAATTTGCTGGGCGCCAAGCCTTGCCGGGCGCCAAGCCTTGCCGGACGCCGAGCCTTGCCGGGCGCCAAGCCTTGCCGGGCGCCGATCCTTGCCGGGCTCCTCAGGCCACCCCGGCAAGGATCTTGCCGGGGAGGCTGGCCTTCGATTTCCAGCTTTGCTTATTTGCTGATTCTCAGATCTCTGACTTGATGATTTCCTTGATGACTTAAATCGACCTCGAGCTGATCCCGGCAAGCCTTGCCGCGAGGACGGCTACAACTGCCCGTGCACAAGTAAGGGGTACTAGTGGCCCAATACTTAGTACACCGACAACCCATGAAGTGGACCCCGGAAGCAGATGCAGTGCTGCAGGATTTGAAGGCCTACTTGTCTTCTGTGCCTACTTTGGTCGCACCCAAACCACAAGAGCCGTTGTTACTATATCTGGCAGCAACTAATCAAGTGGTTAACACGGCCCTAGTAGCGCAGCGGGAAGTAGAAGAAGCAGCCACCTCAGCAAGTTTCCTGCCCGGGGAAGAGAAAGAGAGCAGCCCGGCAAGGCCAGATACGGACCGGGACAAAGAGGAGCACGGCAGCGGAAGCAACCCCAAGGACACGGCAAGGAAGAAGGTGGTGCAGCGCCCAGTATACTTCGTCAGCTCCCTGTTGCAGGGGGCTAGATCCAGGTATTCTGGCATGCAAAAATTGATCTTTGGCCTTGTCATGGCCTCAAGGAAACTGCGCCACTACTTCCAAGCCCATGAGATCACGGTTGTCACCCGCTTCCCGTTGCAAAGGATACTTCGAAACCCAGAGGCCACTGACAGGATAGTGGAGTGGGCATTGGAGTTGTCCAGCTTTGGCCTGAAGTTTAATAGCACATTAACAATCCAGAGCAGGGTGTTGGCAGAGTTTATTGCAGAATGGACGCCAACCCCTGATGAAGAAGTATTGGAAATAGTTATCCCTGACAAGGAAGCGCCCCAAGAATGGATCATGTATTTCAATGGTGCCTTCTTCCTACAAGGTGCAGGGGCTGGTGTGCTTCTCGTGGCTCCCACTGGAGAGCACCTGAGGTACGTCGTCCAGATGCACTTTCCCCAGGAGGAGGCGACCAACAATATAGCAGAATATGAAGGCTTCTTGCCGGGCTCAGGATTGCCACAGAATTGGGAATCAAGAAGCTGACCATTCGAGGAGATTCACAACTGGTGGTGAGACAAGTCAACAAGGATTACCAAAGCCCATTGATGGAGGCATACGTCGAGGAAGTGAGAAGATTGGAGGAGTGCTTTGACGGGTTGCAAACAGAGTACGTACCCCATGCGGAAAACAGCATTGCTGATCACCTGTCAAAGTGCGCTGCGTAGAAGCTTCCTATGGAACCAAGAACTTTTGTTCTTCATCTTACCTAGCCCTCCGTATCCCCGACAACAATGGCCCAAAAGAGGAGGAAATTGGACTCCTGTAAGCCTCTCCCGGTAGAGCCTTTCGGGGCTCCTGGCAGGGACCCTGCCGGAAACAACTCCCCTTCGATTGCCGGGCTGCACCCTCCTACCAGGCCATTGGTCCCCGCGGTCGAGGGATGCGCCCCCATGAATGAGGAGGTGCCACTAGTCCTCGTTGCCGAGCCTCAGACTCCAACTTGGGCAAGGCACATAGTCCATTTCCTCCAAACTGGAGAACTTCCTGAAGAGCAAGAAGAGACTGAAAGAGTAGCCCGGAGGGCCAGTATGTATCTTATTGTCGATGACACACTATATAGAAGAAGGCCCAATAGTGTGAAATTAAAGTGCATTTGCCGGGAAGGAGGAAAGGAACTGCTGGCAGAGATACACAAAGGCATGTGCGGCTCCCACATTGGATCAATGGCTTTGGTTGGGGAAGCATTCCGGCAAGGATTCTATTGGCCCACAACCCTCCAAGATGCAGTTGAGCTCGTCACCAAGTGTGAAGCCTGTCAGTTCCATTCCAAAAATATCCATCTGCCTGCCCAAGCACTCCAGACAATCCCTTTGTCATGGCCGTTTTCGGTCTGGGGGCTCGATATCCTCGGCCCTTTCCCCCGAGCTACCGGGGGATTTGAATTCTTGTTCATTGCGATCGACAAGTTTACAAAGTGGCCAGAAGTAGATGCCGTGAGAAAGGTGACTGCTCAGTCAGCTATCAAGTTCTTGAAAGGATTGGTGTGCCGCTTCGGGGTCCCTTCCTGGATCATCACCGACAACGGCACCCAGTTCACAAGCCGCGCCTTCATGCAATATGTTCATGCCCTCGGAAGCAAGATCTCATTTGCCTCTGTCGGACATCCCAGAAGCAATGGACAAGCTGAGAGGGTGAACGCTGAAGTGCTGCGAGGACTCAAGACAAGAACGTTTGATAAGCTGCGGAAGCACGGCAGGCGATGGATCGATGAGCTGCCGGTGGTTCTTTGGTCCCTCAGAACGACACCAAACCGAGCTACCGGGCAGACTCCCTTCTCCCTAGTCTATGGGGCAAAAGCAGTTATCCCCACAGAACTCATTTACGGGTCACCTCGAGTGCTTGCCTACGATGAAGTAGCGCAGGAACAGCACATGCGTGATGATGCCGTGCTTCTCGAGGAGAACCGTCTCCGGGCTGCTACGCGTGCTGCACGCTATCAGCAAGCCCTGCGTCGCTATCATAGCCGCAGGGTTCATGCCCGGTGTTTTGAGGAAGGCGAACTTGTCCTTAGGCATGTTCAGTCCGCCAAGGGTACAAACAAGCTGTCGCCGAAGTGGGAAGGCCCTTACCGGGTAGTACGAGTCACCGGACCTGGCGTAGTCCGTCTAGAGACCGGAGATGGCATTCAATTGCAAAACTCATGGAATATTGAGCATCTCCACAAGTTCTACCCGTAAGGCGTGGCTGTCGGGCCCTGCCCGGCAGCCACCCTTTTGTACAGGCCTTGCCTCAGCTGCATGTAACCCCTTGTACAAAGCCAGCCACAGACCCTGAGCAACAAAGAAATAAATGAAGCGCTGGGGCCCCCCGACAAGTTGCATGCATGCATAAGCATATCATAAGCATCGCATGATTCATGTAGATAGGTTGCATGATCATGTAGATAGATTGCATCTGGCATCATCTTCATTTGCATAAACTGCAGGCTCCTGCCGTGGACTTAGTCCTAGGAAGAGGATGCGAAGACAAGCCAGCACTGCGGTCTCCGGCAAGCCAAACAGATAAGTTTTGTCTCTTATCCATACATGTTCCGTGAGTAGGACTTGTGGATATGAAAACCTCGCCACGTCGGAAACAAAGGTACTCCCATCTACTGACACGAACACTGCTTTGGTCGGGATGGTCGTAGTGCCCTTTGGCTGAAAGGGGTTGGCGGGGGGCTGGTCTCTCCCAATGGGTTCTGCACCCGGCAGGCTCAGCCTCACGGCAGCAGTCCTATGGGGTACCGGCAAGGTAGCTTACCGGGATCTACTTGTTTACATGAAAGTATGGAGGCGTTTCACCTCTGCATGGATATCGTACATGCATAAGTGCCTGGCAAAGCTTATATTTTTCATTAATATGCTGATCAACAAGTACAAATCTCACAAAACATAAACATGGATACGAGAGATTACATTATTTGAACTAAAATTTGGCAAGTGCCTATAGGTTTAAGATTAAAAAAAAGATAAGTGCCCCGTGATGCCTTTGCCCTTGTCCATCTCCTTCAGAAAATCGCAGGAAGTAACGGGGAAGGCGGAAGGCGGGCCTGGCTGGGATTCGACGCCTCCCCAGGATCAAGAGAACACCGTCGACGGGCTAAGAGGAAGAAATCGGAGGGCAGGCGCGGACGGTGGCGCTGCCGGGAACCTAGACGGAGTCACCGACAAACACGACTCGTCAGAACGGTCGCCCCCGTTCTTGACGCGTCGTGGGTTGCCGCCACCTTCTGCACCACTGTCGCCCAAAGCTCCCGCCAGGCTCGTCGATGCGAACACCTCGCGCCCCAGGAGACCCCACAGAGAGCATGGACGTCCCCGACGGCCCGGCGATATGAAGACCCCGCCCGTTAAGGAAGCATGCACAAGGACTAGAGGCCCTCCCATGCACCAGACGGGCGGAGTACAGGGAGATAGGGTCCACCATCACCAATGGTGAACCATCTCTACAACCTCCCTCCAACGCCGCAGGAAAAAGGGGGATAGGCCACAATCGACTAGCACACCTTCTGCCCATTATGGGCCTCGGTATGGTGTCGCTTGCGTCGCCTCTCACTAAAGTTGAAGCCACGGGAGACCCAGCGACGAGCACACCAGAGTCACCACCTCCGGTGCTACCGCCGCGCCGCCCGGGCGCCCCCATGGGGCTCACGCGAAACTCCAAGCTAGGCCCTGGGCTCTTCCTTTCAGCATACCCAGAAGAAGCACAAGGCGGAGGAGGAGAGGAATGTGGATGAATGCCTCCGCTCCTCCCCCGCTCCTCCTTTTATAGGCGAGCTGGGGCTGGGGGCTGATTCCCCGGCGAGTAACTGCCATCCTCCTCCACCAATCCAAGAAGATCGGGCCCCTGCCTTGATGCTCTTCCGCACCACGTGCCTCCATTACCTACCTCCACTCAATGCATGCGGCATACGTGGCTAAGGATAAGGGCGCGGTGGGAAGAGTGAATTGGCAGTTATCCGCCCGTGCGTTAAAGTCATTCACGGGCCATTACAAGAATGGCCCCACCACAATTGGCGTTGCACGACGCACGGGAAAACCGGAAACTGACCCAAGCTCAGGTTAATGAAGAAGCAAAGAAGATCTCAAAGGGCGGAGTTTCCCTTACATTTCTGCCTATGCACTGGTTGGGGCCTACCCCGACGACGCCCAGCGACGCGTTCGTGCCAAGCCCGGGGGCTCCTGTCGGTGCAACAGACCCTGGGTCCATTGCACGGACTGTGCACAGGCCAGAGACAAGATTACAAGACCAAGATTAGACCAAACAAGGAGGATCAATTCCCTTGAAGGATCCAAGTGCAAGTCGAGAAGGCCAAGGTGAGCCAGAGGAACAAGGCATCACTAAGGGAAGGACCTACCTTGCCGGGTAGGCGAGCCCGGCAGTGTTGGGTTTTGCCCCGGAAGCAAGCTCCCAGATTATCCCGGCAGGCCTGCCGGGGCTGGCGGAGGCAAGCCACTCCACCGCTCCACCTCACAAGCGACGCAAGTCATTAATCAAAGCGGTGTCGAGCTCCAAGGTGACTAATTGGCTGCTTTTTGCCACATGGCAGCCACTTCCTACAGCAAACACCTCCATATGACACCCATCCTGAGACATGTCAAACGAGCAGGCGCGAAGCTGGTAAAACAGCCCGGCAGGGCCTGCCAGGCGAGCTGTGATGTGACACTGAGCGGCGCATTTAAAGCGCTCTGTCAGCCTGTAGAGTTAGGTATGATAGCACTGTTAGCTATCTAATCAGTACGCAAAGACTAATTTGCCACTGTGGTGACCCCTTAATCTATAAAAGGAGGCCCATGGCGACCGTAGAAAGGGTTGGACCCTGGCATATTCATACGCTCGTAGCCACTCTCGCCCCCAGAGCGACCTTGCCGGGCGAGTGTGCTACATCTACCACCATTATCCACCATCAATCCACCAAAGCAGGAGTAGGGTTTTACGCCTCGCGGCGGCCTGAAACTGGGTAAAGACTACCCGTGTGATCTTTGCCGTGCTGCGCGATGCTTCTCCGCTCTTTGTGCAACGTGCCCATCCCCCCGCCGAACCAAAAGGGGCTCATGGCCCCATAGGTGGCCGTGGTTTCCCATGACAATAATAATATCAGACAAAAGCTTTGGGTGTTCAATGACTACACCTCATGAATCCCCAAGGATATGATCCATGTTCCCCTACTAAACCTTACTATCATCGGTGTTCGGTATAACACTTCATGGTCCCCTTGCTCCAAGCCTCACCGGTACTCGATCTCCATGATCCTGGGTACCTACAGGGATGAAGATCGCGGACAAGACAATAGACACTTCATGGAATGATTTTTTTCACACATACGAGACGTTGTGTCAAATACTTCCATTAAACCCTTCACCAAATACCTTGGGCTGCAAGGATCATGCCTCACCACATACCTTTCTAAACTACTCACACATAGAGATTAGATTCCGAGAAGAAATCATTGAAGAACACATCTTTAGATTGATTGGTTGCAATATTTCTTACAATGGATGCCTTGTGCGATGCACGATTACAAATATGAACTAGATGAGAGAGGGCTATGGTGGTGGAGATGGCTATGGAGGTGAAAATGGCGACGCTAGGGTTTGTGGATGAAGATGATGATGAATAGGTTGTGGTTGTTCAGGTGGACGACCTGCCTCGGTTTCCACGCCAAACGACCTCTCATGCGAGTGCGTGCAGTCGCATTCAACGATGTCTTTCTCTCTGGTGGCCTTCTGACACCTCCTGGTGATTTATTTCTTCTCCATTTTCCTTCCTTTCCTTTCTCCCACGTGATATCTTCCCATTTTAGCCCATTTCCTGTGGAAAAAATATCAAAGAGAGAATTTGTGGAATCCTTTGCATTCATTGGTCATTAGTGAAAATATCGGAGCAAATATCTCTCTTTTAATGAAATATCTTGGTTTAAACAAGGTTGAAATGAGTGTAAAAATATCACTCATCAACACCCCAAGCTTAAACTTGATCGTCATCGAGTAACATAGAGAGAAATTCAAAGCATAAGGAACTCAGTTGTTTAAACCAAAATAACGAGAAGGTTTTGGTTCACTTATGATCGGTATGCCAAGATAGCCCTCCGCTTCTTGACCTGAAAACTTATCATAGATATAGCGGTGGCATGGTTATAGTGCAAGTGTTAGTGAAGCAAAGATAATCAACACAAAGTTTCTGATCTACTAGATAAACAACTTTGCAACACTTCATTTCATTTAATCTAGACAACACTTGCTTGCCGGGAATGCATGGAAGAGTTTCTTAAGATAAAGCCATGAAAATATAAGTTAGGGAATAGAAAGAATGTAGTGAAATATGATGCTCAAGTGCTCTTGAACACACCCACAATTGTCTCCTCCTCTAGGCTCTTAAACACTTTGTTTCAATCAATTTTTGCCGGAACTTTGATTGTCACGTGAAGGAGATTATGCCAAATAAGTGATCATGCATAGGTTTTTGCTGTGTCATAATGTTTGGGAACTATGGACCTTTAGCAACAATGTCTCTTTTGAGCTCTTTTGATTAGTCCCCTTTATTTACCATATACACACCCATTCAAGAGAAAGCCGAATAATATTCGTTTTTAGTGTTGCCACTATGTACGATAACAAACTCATAGCCGAAATTCGAGCTATCGCTCTTGGTGGATCGTTCATTGGCCAGTGGAGTCCTCAGCATAACATCAAGAAGGGTGACGAAGCCACATTTACACACGTAAACGCTCATATAGTAGCAAAGGCCATGGCACCAGCCGGAGGCTGTAACACCATGTTGAGATATACGACATAGATTTTTGGCATGTCTCACCCACCTTTCAACTAAGTTCCTCTAGACAAATCCACAAGTGCTATCAAGTCTAGTAAAATTAACAACATGGGGTTGAGCATGTTAAACATCACTTCCACTACAATTTCTCAACTCCGAAGTCTTGAAAGACTTTCTCTTGTGCAAAGTTATACTTGGTTAATTTCATTTCATTTCATTTTAAAAACTGTCCCACAACAAGTCTTAGTTGTCTAAACTAAAGAAAACAAAGGCTACAAATTTTTTCCAGCTACTAGAGCAAAACCTTTGTATCAACTATCAAGACTCACTCCCATCCACACATATCACACATACTACTACTACATCTCTCTAAGTATCCAAGTGCAAAAGACGGGGGTGCTCCAAGGGGCTAAATAAGAACAAGAGCAAATCAAAGCTTATTCTATTTTTCTGTTTTTTTGTTTCTGAAAACTAACTTGCAACTAAAAAATCGCAAAGGCAAAAGCAAATAAATAGTAAAGTGTTGGAACAGACCAACACAAGTGTTTTGAAGCTCCTCGAGCTTAAATACAACCTCATTACAATTTATTCAAATATCGCCACATCTTGATGTAGAGATGGTGATAACGCCCTGCTTAGGCTCTTGCAAGCCCAAACCGGCGAGATCATTGCGGGGGTTGGTCAGGAGCCCACTCTTGGCTCCAGTTGGATAAGTTCATGTTCATGTAGGTAGATGTGCTCCTCAGGGACGACGCGAGGTTGCTCATATCATCAATAGAGCCCTAGAGGCTGCTGAGGTCTGTGTAGGTGGTGTAGTCTTGCTGGGGCTGCTCCTCCTCTTCGTCGGTGGCGAGTTCTTTGTCATCTACTTGTTCTGGTTCTGGCCCTTCTTGGTCAAAAGCTGCATCTCCTTCTTGTGCAACATAATGCAATTGTCCATTCTCGATGGAGAAATGGTTAGGCATAGGTGTGGGTAACAAGTACGCCACTCCAGGAATTTTGATACAATGACGGCCATTATGAACTACTACCATACCAACGCTAGTAAGAACACGAATGTTAACAAGGGTGTTACCAACAATGGGGTGGAGATGTCATAGTTGAGGCCAAGGAAGTTGTCCAACATGGTGATCACTCCTCCACACACGATATCTCCTTGTGCATGATTTGCTTGATGTGCAAGTTGTAGCAAAAGTATTGCCCCTAAGTTGGGCGAATAACCGACGTCCAGGTTTGCTTCTTTCCCAAGAACTAGCATGCTCTCATCATTTACCTTAGAAACTTCTCCTCGTGCCTGCAATGATTTAGTGATAACATAGTAGAAATAACGTATAGCAGGACTTTCAATGCAACTAGCTCTTTGCTTAGAGCCACGATGACTCATCCTATAAAAGGATTGCCTCAGGTGTGGGTTAGTGAAATCGTAAACATATCTAATATCAGCATCATTGTTGCGAAGCCAAAGTAGTTACAACACTCAACCAAAGTGATGTTAAAGTCTTGGTCAAGGAGACAGAAAGTGATCCACTCCTCCTCATATGCATTTGGCACTAACCCAACATTGTGCGAGAGAGTACTAAGAAACTCAAGCGTCAATCGTTCATAAGTCTCACATCCCTGATAAACAAAATGGTGCAACCCGACATTATGACAAAGCAAATTAAAATCATGAGTGATACCTAGCTGGCAAGAGTATTCGCACAAGCCCATTTGGTTGCTTTGATCTACCTTGTTGTGAGCTTCTGGAACTTCTTCCTTGGTCCACGGTGGGTGAAGACGATCCCCTGAGTGAAAACTTGTTGTGGTTGCGTGGTGGATGAACTTGAATCACTGTGTACGCAAGAAGACCACCGTGTAAACATCTACAAAACAATATTTCAGTCCAACATAATGAAACAATAATGATCCTACGGTACTCACAACATCATACTCCTCTAAAAACATCAAGAAATCCATGCCAAACTCAAGTTCGGATAAAAAATATGCATCTCCTAGTCATGGAAATGCTAGGCATGTAGAACATGGATTTGTGCAAAATAAGTTGGGGATTGGAGGAGAAACATACCGTAGATCGATCACACGGAAGGATTCAAACTGAAAACGAATGAGTAGAGAGATCAGGCAAAGTTTTGCTAGGGTTTGGAGAGGTTTGGAGGAAGAGAAGAAGAAAAGAGAGAGATGTGGGTGAAATAGCTCCTTCTTGTGCTGATTGGAGCCGCCAACGTGTAAAACAACCGCTCATACGAGCGCTAGAACCCGCATGGAATGCCATCTTCAACTTGGTTTAACTCACCTTTACCTATGTGTAGATGAAACGACCAAGGAAACGGGCGTCGGCGTCCGTTTTGAACGCCGTCGTTCGCTCTGTTCTTTTTGTGCTTCTGGTCGAAGATGTCAAATGACCGCTTGAACGGGTGTGTGCGCCCGTTTGGAACGCCATCAAACGCTCTGGACTCGTTGATGGTTTCTGCAGAGAATCAAAATGACCGCAAAATGAGCGTGTGCGTCCATTTGAAACACCGTCCTTCACTCTGTTGTCTCTATTGTTTTGCACTAGAACCTCCCGCAGGTCAAACGACCGCCCATACGACCACTGCGGTCATAGGAAGGGTCGTCTTTTGGTCTGGTTCTTCTGAAACTTGTATTTTTCTCCATTTTCCTGCGGTGTTAGTTCCATAGCAATACATAGAAATATTTCCAAGCATTCAAACATCAAACTAGCATACAAATCATCTTGCACAAGGCAAAGCCTTCATTAGAACAACTCTTCCAAACTCACTTCTTCACATGAAACTTCAATTACTATTTTATTTAAGCAAAAATAAAAACATACTTGTCTACTTTATTCACGTGGGCTGCCTCCCATGAAGCGCTTGTTTTTGGTCGGATAGCTCGACCGTAGTGGTGATCAAGGTGGTGCTAGAACACCAAGACCATAGCTTCTGGCATTCAGAATGATGCCACCTCCTGTGTAGGTCATCAGTTTCTTTTTCCTGGGGAAATGCCATATAAAGGGATCTTTAGCTGGTAAATCAAAACGAACATTTCCCTCAAACACATTTATCACAACTTTTATAGTCCTTAGAAAAGGTCTACCGAGAATTATAGGAGCAATTGGATCTTCATGCATATCTACTATAACAAGATCAATCATGATAGGGCAATTATTAATTTGAACTATAACTCCATGCTTAATGCCTACTGCCTGAGTAAAAGTAGAATTAGCAATATTCAATATAATCTCAGTATTAGCATAAGGACCAAGATTGAGACTATCATAAACAGAATTGGGGATAGTGGAAACACTTGCCCCTAAATCACATAAAGCACTGAACTTAATAAGTCCTATCTCAATCTCTATAGTAGGTTCAAAAGCATCCTCTTGCTTAGCTGGTAACTTACTGAACAATTTTTTTCTTTCATCATCAAGTTCACATAGCTTGATTGTAACTTGTTCAACAAAGACATTATATGCCTCAGCGTTAGTTACCTCCAGTAGTGGATACTTCATGGATACCATCTTGACAAAATCTGCAATGGTATAATTGTACTTCGGCACATGAGTTGTGTCAAGTACCTCAGCTTTCTCTTTGTTGCTTCTTACCATTTTAACTTCTTCAACCGGGTTAGGTTCCGGTTTACCTGCGAACTTGGCCAAAATCAAGGTTTGGCTCTGTGCTATCTTTCCTACTAGTGCCTCCATGTTATGAACCCACCCAATACGGTCAAGTCTCGGTGCCTTCTATGCCATCCCTGGATTAGTATACTGGCACACACCATAGTTCGATGAAATACCATAACATCACATGTAAAATAAATACCGTAGATCCAGATTATACCTTATTTATCACAGCAAAATAAATCAATAAGGGTGTGGAGTGCCATCAACGCCAACGGCAAGTTGAGTGTAGATCGTAACCCTATACCGTAACTCTTACTCATCGTGGAAGTATCTGCAACATGATAAGTTGCAGTCGTGTAGGTCAGTACATTGAATGTACCGGCAATATCACAATAGAAAGCATATGAAAAGTCTATACTATATGCAATATGGTTGTGTGGCTCTATGTCTAAGTTTTTGCATAAAAGATGGTTTTTTCCTATTACAAAAGAATGTTGAGGAACCTTTACTACAGGGTTATCTAATATGACATGGTTCCGCCAACCGATGTCTCACAGCCCAAAAATAATTATAAGTTGCCAACAATTAATTATTAGTTCAGTGTTGAGAGTTCCGAGATAGATCCAAGTCCAGAGTCAAATTGTCCGTAGCCGGGACACGGCTAATCGATTAGGTTTTAACTCTACAGAGTGTTGTGCACTTTACCCACAAGAATTGTTCCCTCCTATTTAGTTCTCGCATTGCCGGGTGATACGTCTCCGTCGTATCTACTTTTCCAAACACTTTTGCTCTTGTTTTGGACTCTAATTTGCATGATTTGAATGAAACTAACCCGAACTGACGCTGTTTTCATCAGAATTGCAATGGTGTTGTTTTTGTGCAGAAATCAAAGTTCTCGGATTGATCTGAAAATTTACGGGGAATTTTTATGGAAAATATAAAAAATACAGTGGAAAAATATACCAGAGGGGGGCCACCCAGGAGCCACAAGCTCAGGGGACACACCCACCCCGAGGGCGCGCCCTACGAGCTTGTGGGCCCCCTGGACCCCCGGCAACCCTAACTCCGACTCCATATATTCCAATTTGCCAAGAAAAGAACCAAAGAGAAGGATTCATCAAGTTTTACGATACAGAGCCACCGCCACCTCCTGTTCTTCATTGGGAGGGCTGATCTGGAGTCTGTTCGGGGCTCCAGAGAGGGCGATTCGACGCCGTCGTCATCATCAACCTTCCTCCCTCACCAATTTCATGATGCTCACCGTTGAGAGTGAGTAATTTCTTCGTAGGCTTGTTGGACGGTGATGGGTTGGATGAGATTTATCATGTAATCGAGTTAGTTTTGTTAGGGCTTGATCCCTAGTATCCACTATGTTCTGAGATTGATGTTGCTATGACTTTGCTATGCTTAATGCTTGTCACTAGGGCCCGAGTGCCATGATTTCAGATCTGAACCTATTATGTTTTCATTAATATATGTGTGTTCTTGATCCTATCTTGCAAGTTATATGCACCTATTATGTGTTATAATCCGCATACCCCAAGGTGATAATAATTGGGATTCTTTTTGGTGATTACCGTAGTTTGAGGAGTTCATGTATTCACTAAGTGCTAATACTTTTTCCGGTTCTCTATTAAAAGGAGGCCTTAATATCCCTTAGTTTCCTTATGGACCCCGCTGCCATGAGGGGGTAGGACAAAAGATGTCATGCAAGTTCTTTTCCATAAGCACGTATGACTATATACGGAATATATGCCTATATTACATTGATGAATTGGAGCTAGTTCTGTGTCGCCCTAGGTTATGACTGTTGCATGATGAACGCCATCCAACTCAATTATCCATCACTGATCCAATGCCTATGAGCTTTTCACATAATGATCTTTACTAATTTACTTTCGCCGTTGCTGCTATTACAATCACTAAAAAATTGTTACTATTACTATTGCTACCCTTACCGCCACTATCATATTACTTTGCTACTGATCACCTTGCTGCAGATATTAAGTCTTTCAGGTGTGGTTGAATTGACAACTCAACTGCTAATACTTACGAATATTCTTTGGCTCCCCTTGTGTTGAATCAATAAATTTGGGTTGAATACTCTACCCTCGAAAACTGTTGTGATCCCCTATACTTGTGGGTTATCAAGACCTTTTTCTGGCGCCGTTGCCGGGGAGCATAGTTATATTTGTTGAGTCACTTGGGATTTATATCTGTTGATTACTATGAGGAATCTTAAGGATGATAGAACCAAGACCATTCCCTCTAAGACGAGGGGAGGTAAGGAATTGCCATCTAGCTCTGCACTTGATTCACCTTCCGTTTTAAGTAAACTTGCAACACCGCCACCTGCTATTATTTTTGATATGTCGCAAGTAATTGATGATGCCACTTCTGCTATGCATGATGCTATGAATACGCTATTGATGATGCTAGTACCTTGCTTGATGATACTGTGCCACTAGGTGAATTTCTTGATGAACAACTTGCTAGAGCTAAAGAAGTTGAGAATGCTGAAACTGATGAAATTATTGAAACTGAAAATCTTGAAACACCTTTTGGACCTAGCTCTCCTAGATATGAATTGCCTGAGATACCCGAGGGTTATGTTATGGATGGAGAGGTAGCTAGGGAATTTATTGCTTGTAAGGATAGAGATGGTCTTAAGAAATTACTATGCAAGTTGAAAAAAAATATTTGAATGCTAGAATGAAATGTGATCCTAAGTTTGCTACTTCACCTATATTTGTCACTGATGAGGATTATGAATTCTCAGTCGACCCTGAGTTAATTACTTTGGTTGAATCTGGTCCTTTCCATGGTTATGAATCTGAAACCGTTGTGGCACATCTTACTAAACTGAATGATATAGCCACCCTATGTGCTCATGAGGAAAAAATTCTTACTACTATATTCTTAAGTTGTTTCCTTTCTCATTAAAGGGTGATGCTAAGATATGGTTTAACTCTCTTGCTCCTCGTTGTGTGTGTAGTCCCCAGGATATAATATATTACTTCTCTGAAAAATATTTCCCTACCCATAAGAAACAAGTTGCTTTATAGGAAATATTTAACTTTGTGCAAATTAAAGAAGAGAATCTCCCTCAAGCTTGGGGGAGGCTTCTCCAATTACTTAATGCTTTGCCTGATCATCCTCTCAAGAAAAATGAAATACTTGATATCTTTTATAATGGACTAACCGATGCTTCTAGCTAGGGACCACCTAGATAATTGTGTTGTTTGTGTTTTCAGGGAACAAACTGTTGAACTAGCTGGAGAACTATGGAATAATATATTTAGGAATGATAATGATTGGACTCTTCCTGAACCACCACCCAAACCAACTCTAAAGAAGAGAGGTATCCTATTTCTCAGTCCTGAAGATATGCAAGAGGCAAAGAAATCTATGAAAGAAAAAGGTATTAAAGCTGAAGATGTTAAGAATTTACCACCTATTGAAGAAATACATGGTCTCGGTACCCCGACATAGGTAGTAGAGGTAAATTCTCTCTATAGATTTGATGAAGCTGATATTCCTTATACTAAATCTGCTAGTCAATGCTTGGATGAATTGGATAACTTTATTGTTAAACAAGAAAATTTTAATGCATATGTTAGCAGACAATTGAAACGAAATGCTTATATGAGTGAACGCTAGAGTGACTTTATGTTTGGAACTGTTAATGATGTCAAGGTTGAGAGTAAACATGCCTTCATGATAAAAACCCAAGTAGAACAAGTCATCAAGTCACAAAATGATTTGCTTAAGGAGATGAACAATAAGATGAATGATCATGCTGTTAGAGTTATGACTAGGGGTGGTAAAATGACTTGGGAACCCTTGTATCCTAAAGGTCACCCTAAGAGAATTGAACAAGATTCTCAGAGAATTAATACTGATGCACCTAGTCTATCTAAAAGAAAAAAGAAAGATGATAGGGCTTTGCATGCTTCTAGTGAACCTACTGTAGGCACACCTGAGAATCCAAATGATATTTCTATCTCTGATGCTGAGACACAATCTGGTGATTAACATGAACCTAGTGACAATGATAATGATAATGTTCATGTTGATGCTCAACCTAATAATGATAATGATGTGGAAATAGAACCTGTTGTTGATCTTGATAACCCACAACCTAAGAATAAAAGATATGATAACAGAGACTTCATTGCTAGGAAACATGGTAAAGAAAGAGAACCATGGGTTCAGAAATCCATGCCCTTTCCTCCTAAAGCTTCAAAGACTAAGGATGAAGAAGAATTTGAGCGCTTTGTTGAAATGCTTAGACCTATCTTTTTGCGCCTTCGTTTGACTGATATTCTGAAAATGTCTCCTTATGCTAAGTATATGAAAGATATTGTCACAAATAAAAGAAAGATACCGGAAGCTAAAATTTCCACCATGCTTGCAAATTATTGATTTACAGGTGGAATACCAAAGAAACTAGGAGACCTAGGAATACCTACTATACCATGCTCCATTAAAAGAAACTATGTTAAAACTGCTTTATGTGATCTAGGAGCCGGTGTTAGTGTTATGACTTTCTCTTTGTATCTAAGACTTGAATTGAATAAGCTGGCACCCACTGAAATTTCTTTGCAAATGGTTGATAAATCAACTGCTATACCCATCGTGATTTGTGAGGATGTGCCTGTCGTAGTTGCAAATGTTACCATCTTAACGGACTTTGTTATTCTTGATATACCCGAGGATGATAGTATGTCGATCATCCTTGGTAGACCCTTTTTGAATACTGTAGGGGCTGTTATTGATTGCAACAAAGGCAATGTCACTTTTCATGTCAATGGTGATGAGCATACGTTACACTTTCTGAAGAAACAATCTCAAGTGAATAGTATCAATTCTATTGGAAAAATTTCAACAATCACTATGGGAGGCTTTGAATTCCCTATTCCTACTATAAAAAAGAAATATGAAATTCTTATTGTTGGGGACATGCATATCCCCGTTGAGGTAACCTAGTGTTATACGAAGATTCTCTGGTTTCATGTCATTCGGAAGAAGTTTGTTAATAAGACCTGATCAACCTTATTAATGGATTCCTTTTGACAGGCATGTGGTCGATGAATTTAGTAAACACAACTTTCTGTACCCACTTTTTAGTTTCTATTATTTAGAATTAATAAAGTAGAAATGTGATTATTTTACCATTTTCTGAGTTAGCCACGCAATAAAAAATCACCAGAAAAAAAAGTTCTCGGAATGCCCTAAAAATTTAATATGATTTTTTCTCCAAAATATGAAAAATAGTGGCACTGAACACACCCCAGGGGGATGCACCTGTGAGCCACAAGCTCACAGGGCATGCCCACCCCCACTAGGAGTGCCATGCAAGCTTGTGGGGCCCACGTAGGCCCCCTCACTTATTGCTGCCACCCATGCTCATCCTCTTCCTCTAGAAAAAATCAAACTTGCTCCATAGCCCGTGTTCTTGCTCTTCTTCCTACAATTTTTGATCTCCTTGCTCGTAGCTCCGTTTCCAACTATTTTGGAGGATTGCTCGCCGGTATGTGACTCCTCAGATGGTCCAATTAGTTTTTGCTCTAGTGGTTTATTATTTGCACATTGAGCTACTCTTGGTGACCATGTTCTTCAGCTTGCATGTCAAATTTATATGGTTCAAACTAGTTTTGGTGCATGATATGGCATCTAGACACTTGTAGGAGTAGTTGCTATCGATTTTGTTGAGTTTGGTTCACTTTTATTATGAGTTACTAAAAATTTCAGAGAAAAAGAAAACCATGAAGAGGTGGTTAAGGGGCTCGTCAAGCCGGAATTTGAAGGAAACTCCGAAGAGTAAGCCCAAGTACCATCTCCCGTGTGCCGCGGAGGTGCGACCGTGCGAGTGGCCATGTGACACATTCTTGAAGGAAGCGGGAATATATGAGGATTTCTATTACTTGGCAAACGATGCCGACATCATTCCCTTGCTCAAAAATAAGTGTGATCAGTATCTCCTACTCACTAATACCTTCGTGTAAAGCTTTCATTTTTATCCTAGGAAGGAACCACCCACGATAGCATTTAACCTCTATGATGTGCCTAAGGAAATGACACTATATGTTTTTTGCAATGTTTGCAAAATACCCTATGAGGGCAGTCACTGTGATCCATGTCCTAGAGACATGGAGGATTTCATTTCTGAAACTACTCTGGGAGAGACAAGGGGAGTGTCAGAAGCGAGAGTGGCTAGTTTGCACTTTCCCGTCTTACGTTACTATGCATTATTTACCGGGAGATGTTTGACTGGTTGGTGGGAGAGTGGAGTGCTTAGTGCACCTGAACTCGCGACTTTGTTTCATGCTTTATATGCTGATAGAACTTTTAGTTTGGGCGCTGTGGTTGCTCGATGGTTACACACAAACCGTTCGAAGGGTGTTATTTATGGTGGTATTTATGCCTCCCGCCTCACTGCACATTTTGAGATTCCTATTAGACATGTGGAGGCGGAGGAGAGGCTACTACCCACTAAATATTTAGACTATGCTAGTATGGTGGCGCATCATTTCATTGACAATGATAAGCACAGGCGACTTCGTTACAACTTAGTATTTAGCCAGGGTACTCGTGAGATTATTACTTTGCATGCACCTTCTTTGTTCGATATTTATTCAGGCAGGTGCACTATTATGCCCGATGACATCTATGCATACTGGGGTCTGACACAACCCCCAGGACCTGAGCCATATCTGGAGCCTGTTCATCAGCGGGAGTTGCAGGAGCTCTCCGACCAGTGGAACCCCCAGGAGCCTCCGCACTACCCAGGGGAAGGCTACTTCGAGCCGTGGCCATAGACCAACTTAGGCCAAAAGCCTAAGCTTGGGGGAGTATGTATTTCTCACCGACATTAGATTCATGCATCACACATTCATTCCAATTGTCGATGTTCATCCTTTTCATTGTATAATCCATGTTAGTTTTATTTTGCTTTCTTCTTGTGTGTTTGAAAAATTACGAAAACCCAAAAATATTTCTTGTTTCTTTTTAGTTTTTCTTTCTGTTTTATTTGTTTAGTAACTTGCAATATTACAAGAAAACCCAAAAAGATATCTCGTTCTTCTTTTGCTTGTTGGGAGCTTCCCCGTGTATATAGTTTTTCTTGCTTTTGTTCTTCTTTCATTTTGCTTTCTTCAGAAAAACAGAAACTCCAAAGAATATTTCAGTGTGTTTCTTTGAAATTCTTTTCTTTTCTTTGGGCCGTAAGGAGAAGACCACGATGAAAATGTTGAGTGGCTCTCATATGCATTACTGTTGATCTAACAAAGAGCCCATATTACCTTGTCTTCTCCTTTGAATAAATGTTTGCGTATTCCAGCTTAGTCCACGGCACGTGCACTCTTATTATTATTCACATCGTTCGGTCGTGCAAGTGAAAGCCAATAATGACAAAATTTGATGAATTGATTGAGGTGAAGAAAAGCTGGTATGAACTCAACCTATTTTGTTTTTGTAAATATGATTAGCTCATTGTTCTTGGTTCAGCCTATTATGAGTAAACATGTTTGCAATGACAATTAGAGATCATAGTTACATATGCCATGCTTAAATAGCTAGGAGTGGATAATGGTTTGTCTTGTGTGTCAACATGCATTTAAAATGGTTATGATGTAGTATGATAGGATGGTATCCTCCTCTGAATGATTCAAGTGGCTCGACTTGGCCCATGTTCACGCACGTAGTTGAATCAAAACCAACAAAACCTCCATGATATTTATGTTCATGGTGTTTTATATCCTGCTCATGCTCGTATTCAATGTTGATTAATCTCAAGGCATGTTTATGACCATTGTTGCTCTTTGGTTGGTCGCTCCTCAATCTATTTGCTAGCCTTCACCTGTACTAAGCGGGAACACTGCTTGTGCATCCAAATCCTTAAACCCAAAGTTATTCCATATGAGTCCACCTTACCTACCTATATGCGGTATTTACCTTCCATTCCAAGTAAATTTACATGTGCCAAACTCTAAATCTTCAAATAATAATCTGTTTTGTATGCCCAAATCGCTCATGAAGCAACAGGGGCGGTCAGCACCTTTCATGCTAGGTGGGTTATTCTCACGATGAGAGTTTATTCGCTTGTCATTCACGAGAAAGTAGCTGGTAATTGGGATGCCCAGTCCTATGATCAAAATCAAAATATAATAATGAAACAAAACTCCCCTGGATTGTTGTTGGTATGGAGGGCACCCGAGGATTCGGCTAGCCATGGCTTGTGTTTGTTGGTGGAGGGGGAGTAAAACTTTACCTTTCTGTTTGGGAACCGCCTATAATGTGTCTAGCATGGAAGATGTTGAAAACTCTCGGTCGCTACATTGACAATTAAAGCATACCTCTCAAAATTATATTCATCCCTGTTTTAAAAGCTTCAAGCTCTGGCACCTCCGCAAATCCCCGCTTCCCTCTATGAAGGGCCTATCTATTTACTTTTATTGTTGAGTCATCATCTTCTCATTAAAGCACCAGCTGGACAGCACTATTGTCATTCTTTATGCTTTGTTCTTAATTGCTATTGAGTATGAGTGCGACTGGATCTCTTTTGCCATGAATTACAATGTCTAGTCAGTGCTTGAACTTCAGAGGTGCTCTGCATTTATGTTTTGCGGTCTCAGAAAGGGCTAGCGAGATACCATTATGTCATATTATATCATGATTGTTTTGAAAAAAGTGTTGTTGTGGTGGCCATGCCATCCGTGCCGCCCGTGGTCGTCGCATCGCCATCATCTTCCACTCCCATCGCCGTCGCAGCTGCGGTGGAGACGAGTGGTGGGATCCGGGTAGGACAAGGCTAGGGAGCGACATTGTTCTTCTTCTTCGAAGCCGCTAATGAAGAAAGCGTCGATAAAGACAATGACGTAGCTTGACGTGCTGTTCACAACCTCAGGTTCGCGCAAACGCCTTCCCCTACCTGGCGCGCCAAAGATGTCGTGGTGGAACACGATCACCTATGGGGCCATTGGCCCCTTGTGTTTCGGCAATGGGAAGGTCACGTTGCACAAAGAGCAGAGGCCATGAAACAACACGACGACGGTGACGCTGGTGGTTTTTACCCAGGTTTGTGCCGCCGTGAGGCATAAAACTCTACTCCTGCTTTGGTGGAATTGATGGAGGAACCCAGGGAACATGGAGCGCTCAAGCCCAGCAAGGTGGCCTCGGGGAGAGCAACTACGCGTGTACAAGTATGCAAGGGTCTGAATCCTTTGCTAGGTTGCCATGGACCTCCTTTTATAGCTTAAGGGGTGACCACAGTGGCAAAATAGTCTTTATCCAATGATTAGATAGCTAACAGTGCTATCATACCTAACTCTGGCAGTTAGGACAAAGTGCATTAAATACACTGCTAGGTGTCAAGCTGAGGATGCAGCCCGGCAAGCCCGCCGTGCCACTTAATCATCTTCTGCTTATCTGCTTGACATGCTTCTGGATGGGTCTCATATGAAGGTAATCTGTCTTCCAAATGGCTGCCACGTGCCTAGTGGAAGCCACTTAATCACTTGGGGGCTCGACACCACACTGATAAGTGATTTGCATTGCGATGCGGTGAAGCGGTGGCGCCTTGGCGGGGAGATTCGCCCTTGGCAGACCCGGCAAGCTTGCCGGGGAAATCTTGGATTTGTCCCTGGGATGGTCTCGACCTGGCCAGGCTCTCCTACCCGGCAAGGGAGGCTTTCCCAAGGTGATGCTCTTCCATCTTGTCTTGTCTTGGTCTTCTTGACACACTCTTTGATCTTTACTAAGAGCTGCTTCTCTAGTTTGGCCTTGCTTCGCATGTTGGTGTAGCTATTCCCTTGCCGATTTTTGGCTGCCGAGGCGGAGGCCCACTGTCCGTGCACAAGTCAGGGGAAACATACACCCATGTTTGTGTACCCCGACAAGTGTTGTCGTCTGAGATATCTTATTATTGCTCGCTAGTTGATTATGTCATTGATATGAGTAAATGAGATACCTAAATGTTATTGTGAATATGCTTAGTTCATAATCTTTGCTGAAAACCTGAACATTGGTTAGATGTATTTGCAACAGCAAGATCAAACAGAGTTTGTAAAAGTTTCTCTTTGTCACTTTCAGTTTGTCAACTTCATTGCTTGAGGACAAGCAATGAGTTAAGCTTGGGGGAGTTGATACGTCTCCGTCGTATCTACTTTTACAAACACTTTTGCTCTTGTTTTAGACTCTAATTTGCATGATTTGAATGAAACTAACCCGGACTGAGCTATTTTTAGCAGAATTGCCATGGTGTTGTTTTTGTGCAGAAATCAAAGTTCTTGGATTGAACTAAAAATTTACAGAGATTTTTTATGGAAAATATAAAAAATACTGGTGGAAAAATATACCAGAGGGGGGCCACCAAGGAGCCACAAGCTCAAGGGGCGCCCCCACCCCCCAGGGCACGCCCTACGAGCTTGTGGGCCCACTGGACCTCCGGCAACCCTAACTCTGACTCCATATATTCCTATTTGCCAAGAAAAAGTCAGAGAGAATGATTCATCGTGTTTTACGATATGGAGCCACCGCCACCTCCTGTTCTTCATCGGGAGGGCTGATCTGGAGTCAGATCGGGGCTCCGGAGAGGGGGATTCGACGCCGTCGTCATCATCAACCTTCCTCCATCACCAATTTCATGATGCTCACTGCCGGGAGTGAGTAATTCCTTCATAGGCTTGCTGGACGGTGATGGGTTGGATGAGATTTATCATGTAATCGAGTTAGTTTTGTTAGGGCTTGATCCCTAGTATCCACTATGTTCTGAGATTGATGTTGCTATGACTTTGCTATGCTTAATGTTTGTCACTAGGGCCCGAGTGCCATGATTTCAGATCTGAACCTATTATGTTTCCATTAATATATGTGTGTTGTTGATCCTATCTTGCAAGTTATATGCACCTATTACGTGTTATGATCCACATACTCCAAGGTGACAATAATTGGGATTGTTTCCGGTGATTACCGTAGTTTGAGGAGTTCATGTATTCATTAAGTGCTAATGCTTTGTTCTAGTTCTCTATTAAAAGGAGGCCTTAATATCCCTTAGTTTCTTTATGGACCCCGCTGCCACGGGAGGGTAGGACAAAAGATGTCATGCAAGTTCTTTTCAATAAGCACGTATGACTATATACGGAATATATGCCTACATTACATTGATGAATTGGAGCTAGTTCTATGTCACCCTAGGTTATGACTGTTGCATGATGAATGCCATCCAACGCTATTATCCATCACTAATCCAATGCCTATGAGCTTTTCACATATTGATCTTTACTAAGTTACTTTCGTCTTTGCTGCTATTACAATCACTATAAAACTGTTACTGTTACTATTGCTACTGTTACCGCTACTATCATATTACTTTGCATCTGATCACCTTGCTGCAGATATTAAGTCTTTCAGATGTGGTTGAATTGACAACTCAACTACTAATACTTGTGAATATTCTTTGGCTCCCCTTGTGTCGAATCAATAAATTTGGGTTGAATACTCTACCCTCAAAAACTGTTGCGATCCCCTATACTTGTGGGTTATCAAGACTGGGTGGTTGAGAGTGGGACGAACGAAACATGGTCTTTCAGAGAGTTTCCCTGACCACTGACAGTGCCCATCCAATCCTACCTTTCAACTACATCTGCTAGCAACTGTCCAGCCAGAGTCACAACTAAGATCAACCAAGCCAGAGCCCATAATGACTTGTGACTACACAGGTAAGCTTCCGGGCATGAAGTATTCTTCCGTCTCTTTAAGTTTGGGTGAAGCTTTCCGCAAGATGACATGGTGCTTCTCCATGCATTCCGGGTTGCTCCAGGGTGACCATCAAACCATCCTCCACCCAGTAGTGTGTATTGAATTCTTGCCTTGAGTCTCGAAGACTTGAGGCCTTGTAGATGCAGGCCTTGTAGTTGCCATCTTGAAGTTGTCGTCATTGATGTAGAGTCCTCCTTCTCACACCACTCCCGAGCACTCATACCAATCCCCGTCTACTATAGCGTAGCACTAGAATAAATAACATTCCCGGGATTAGTAACAGGGGCGTGGGTTCCTACCTCATGCTTCTACTCAACTACAAGATTGAATGTACCACTGGAGGAAAGATTGAAAGGTGATACGTCTCCAACTTATCTATAATTTTTTTATTGTTCCATGCTATTATATTATCCATCTTGGATGTTTTACATGCATTATTATGCTATTTTATATCATTTTTTGGGACTAACCTATTAACCTAGTGCCCAGTGCCAGTTGCAGTTTTTTCCTTGTTTTTGTCTTCTACAGAAAATCAATAACAAATGGAGTCCAAACGGAACGAAACTTTTTGACAATTTTTCTTGGACCAGAAGACACCTAGGAAGCTTCGGGAGGAGGCCAGAAGGTCCATGGGTGAGCGACAAGCTCACCAGGTGCGCCCTAGGGGGTGTCCTATGAGCTCGTGGGCCCCCTGTGGCTCCTCTATCCCTAATCTTAGCTCTATAAATACCCAAATATTCCCCGTATACCATAGGGCACACCAAAAATACTTTTTCGCCGCCGCAAGCTTCTGTTCTCATGAGATCCCATCTTGGGGCCTTTTCCGGCACTCCACCAGAGGGGGATTCGATCACGGAGGGCTGATAACCCACAAGTATAGGGGATCGCAACAGTTTTCGAGGGTAGAGTATTCAACCCAAATTTATAGATTCGACACAAGGGAAGCCAAAGAATATTTGTAAGTATTAGCAGTTGAGTTGTCAATTCAACCACACCTGGAGATTAATTATCTGCAGCAATATGATCAGTAGCACAGTAATATGATAGTTTCGATAGTAGCAATAATTGTAACAGTAACGGTAACAGTGATAGCAATGATTTTGTAGCAAGTGTAACAGTAACATCAGCAATAGTAACTTAGCAAGAACAATATATGGAAAATTCGTAGGCATTGGATCGGTGAATTCATTGGATGATATTCATCATATAACAGTCATAACCTAGGGCGATACGGCACTAGCTCCAGTTCATAAATATAATGTAGGCATGTATTCCATAAATAGTCATACGTGCTTATGGAAAGAACTTGCATGACATCTTTTGTCCTACCCTCCCATTGCAGCGGGGTCCATAAGGAAACTAAGGGATATTGAGGCCTCCTTTTAATAGAGAACCGGAACAAAGCATTAACACATAGTGAATACATGAACTCCTCAAACTACGGTCATCACCGGAAAGTATCCCGATTACTGTCACACCGGGGTTTACGGATCATAACACATAATAGGTGAATATGACTTGTAAGATCGGATCTAGAGCATAGATATAATGGTGATAACATAAATGGTTCAGATCTAAAATCATGGCACCCGGGCCCAAAGTGACAAGCATTAAGCATGGCAAAGTCATAACAACATCAATCTTAGAACATAATGGATACTAGGGATCAAGCCCTAACAAAACTAACTCGATTACATGATGAATCTCATCCAACTCCTCACCGACCAGTGAGCCTACGATGGAATTACTCACTCCCGGTGGGGAGCATCATGGAATTGGCGATGGAGGAGGGTTGGTGATGACGAAGAACAAAGATCCCCCTCTCCGGAGCCCCAAACGGGCTCCAGATCTGGCCTCCCGATGAAGAACAGGAGATGGCGGTGGCTCCGTATTGTGAAACGCGACAATTCTTTCTCCCTGATTCTTTTCTCCAAAAATAGGATTTTATAGCGTCGGAGTCAGGGGCTTCGGGGCCACTAGGTGGGCACAACCCACCTGGGCGCGCCTGGAGGGGGCGCGCCCTAGTGGGTTGTGCTCACCCAGGGGCCCCCCTCCAGTGGTTCTTGGCTCCAGTATTTTTATTTTATTCCATAAAAATTCTCCAAAAAGTTTCGTTCCATTCCGAGAACTTTTATTTCTGCACAAAAACAACACCATGGTAGTTCTACTGAAAACAGCGTTAGTCCGGGTTAGTTTCATTCAAATCATGCAAATTAGAGTCCAAAACAAGAGCAAAAGCGTTAGGAAAGTAGATACGCCGGAGACATATCAACTCCCCCAAGCTTAAGCCTTTGCTTGTCCTCAAGCAATTCAGTTGATAAATTGAAAGTGAAAAAGAAAAACTTTTATGAACTCTTTGTTCTTGTTTACATAAATAAGCTTAAGTAGCACCCAGGTTTTCAGCAAAGATTATAACTAACCATGTCAGCAATAACTCTTAAAAATTATATTAACTCATATCAATGGCATAAGCAACTAGCGAGCAATAATAAAATATCTCAAATGACAACACTTTTTTAAAACAATCGTGATATAATATGACAACAGTGGTATCTCGCTAGCCCTTTTTGAGACCGCAAAACATAAATGCAGAGCACCTCCAAAGTTCAAACAGTGACTAAACATTGTAATTCATGGTAGAAAAGATCCAGTCATCATGCATCCAACATTAGCTATACACAATGCATGAGGATGACAATAGTGCTCTCAGATATGGCGCTTATTTGAGAAGGTGATGACACAAAGTAAAATTAAATAGATAGTCCCTTCGCAGAGGGAAGCAGTGATTTGCAGCGGTGCTACAGCTCAGATTTTTAAAACAAAGATAAATGAAATTTTGAGAAATGCACCCTTCCTGTTTACTTCGCGACTATTAGTTATCGATATCTTCCATGCTAAAAACATTAGTGGCGGTTCCCAAGCGATAAAAGTAAAGGTTTACTCCCCCTCCACCAACAAACACACTCCACGGCTAGCCAAATCCACGGGTACCGTCCATACTAACATCAGTCCTGGGGGAGTTTTGTTTAATTATTTGCAATTTGATTTTGGGACTGGGAATCCCTATTACCGCCCCTCTCGTGGAAGGATGAGTGAATAAACACTCATCATGAGAATAACCCGCTTAGCATGGAAGATACCGACTACCTCCTGTCGTTCTATGAACAATCCAGGCACACAAAAACATATGTTTATTTGAAGTTTTTTTTAGAGATGGCACATGCAAATTTACTTAGAACGGCAGGGTAATACCGCATATAGGTAGATATATGGTGGACTCATCTACAATAACTTGGGTTTTAGGATTTTGATGCACAAGCAGTATTCCCGCTTAGTACAGGCGAAGGCTAGCAAATAGGTTGAGAAGCGGCCAGCTACAGAGCGAAAATGGTCATGAACATGCATTATGCATATGTAACATTGGATACTAGCATGAGTAGGATATGAACACCATGAACATAAATATCATAGAGGCTATGTTGGTTTTGATTCAACTACATGCATGAACATATGCCAAGTCAAGCCACTTGAAACATTCAGAGGAGGATACCATATCATCATACCACATCACAATCATTTTAATGCATGTTGACGTCCAAGATAAATCATTATCCACTCCTAGCTACTTAAGCATGGCATGAGAAACTATAATATCTAATTTTCATTGCAAACATGTTTGATCATAATAGGCTGAATCATGGATACTAGGTTAAACATATTTACAAAAATAGAACAAGTTGAGTTCATACCCGTTTCTCTCTGCCACAGCCAGTTCGTCAAGTGTCTTCATCATTGCCTTTCACTTGCACGACCGAATGATATGAAAATAATAATAGTGCAAGAGTGCCGTGGACTAAGCGGGAATCTACAAACATTTTATTCAAGAAGGAGAAGACAAGGTAATATGGGCTCTTTATTAGATCAATATCAATGCATACGAGAGCCACTCAACAATTTCATCGTGGTCTTCTCCTCGGTACAACTCAATAAAAGGAAAAGAATTTCAGAGAAACACACTGAAATATTTTTGGAGTTTTTAGTTTGTCTTGAAGAAAGCAAATTAAAGAGAAAAACAAAAACGAGAAAAACTATTTACACGGGAGAGCTCCCAACAAGCAAAAGAAGAACAAGGAAATCCTTTTGGGCTTTCTTTTAACATTAAAACTAAATTATACTAAAAAGAAAAACCAAAAAGAAGCGAGAAATATTTTTGGGTTTTCTCAAAGTTTTTCAAACACGTAAGAAGAAAGCAAGAAAATAAATCTAGCATGGATAATACAATGAAAAAGTGTGAACACCGACAACTGGAATGAAATGTGTGAACATAAATGTAATGTCGGTGGAAATACTTACTCCCCCAAGCTTAGGCTTTTGGCGTAGCTTGGTAATCACCACCCATGGCCTGCATAATAGTCAGAGTGGTAGCTCACAGAGGCTCTTGGTGCAGCCTCCACGGCTCGCCGGGCAGCGACGACCTCGGCGTTGGCATACCTTCTTTTGCTGTGAAAATCAAAGAGAGCAGGCGCATGCAAAAAGGTATGCACAACTGATACTTTATTGAACAACAATTTATAAGTATAATCATTGATTTCACCCTTAAGGAACTTATAGCGCTTCATGGCCTCAAAGTCTAAGTACTGTGTGGGAAGGATAGGGTCATTAGGCGAGGGTGATACACCCAGCTCCTTTGCTAATCATGAAGCATAAATCCCACCATAAAAATATCCACTACCAGCGTTGTGTTGCAGTCTGCGTGAAACAATCGCTCCAAGGTTATAACGTTTAATACCGGTGAGAGCAGTGTGTATGAGGCTCAAGTCAGGAGCACAAAGTGTACTACAGTCTTGCTTGCCTACGATGCATTTGCCATTAAATAGTGCAAAGTATTGCATTGATGGGAAATGAATACTTTTTATTCTTCCTTGTGTCACTCCTCTGTCCTCGCCATAACAAAGATTTATCAAGAATGACTCATACTCAGCTCTTGGTGGCTCGTGCAGCGAACCCCAAAATGGAATTTCACACACACCACTAAACTCGTCTAAAGACATGGTAATTGGACGGTCATAAAGTTTAAACGAAACTCTAGACTCACAAGGATGAAATTTAAATTCTTTAGTAAACGATTATGTGAGGCCGAGATGTCGGTTGCACTTATCTTCAATGTAGGGACCGAGCTCGGTGTTGTGGATATATTGATCAAAATCTTCTTTAATACCTGCACTTATCATGAAATCGTCACTCAGCCATAGGCATGATTTGATAGCAGCTTCTCGTACTGAACTTGCACTTGGTTCAACATAAGACCGACGAGTTGAGCCACTGCTAGACGATGCCTCTGAGGACCTCCTCCTCGAAGAAATCCTCCCAAAGAAACTCATTTTATTCGCGTACAATTTCTGAAAATTTTCTGAGACACAAAAATTTTATTAACAAAACTTCACAAGATTGATAGCAACTACTCATAAGGAGGCATAGAGGCTATATTGAGCATTCAAACTACTTAGAACTCTAAGAATTCAACATGCAAGCTCATCTACAGCAGCACCAAGAGTAGCTAATTTTTCCAAATATAAACCACTAAAGCAAAAACTAATTGGATCAATGGAGGAGTCATATACCAAGTAGCAATCCCCCAAAACAGTTTCAGAAATGGAGCTTCGAGCAAAGAGATCGTAATCCGCGGGTTTGAGAGCAAGAACACGAGAGAGAGAGAGAGCAATGGTGATTTTTTCTCTAGAGGTACGTGATGACATGGACTAAAGAGATAAGTGAGGGAGCCCACGTGGGGACCACAACCCACCAGGGCGCGCCTGGGGCTGCTGGCGCGCCCAGGTGGGTTGTGCCCACCTGGTGCACCCCCCCTCTGATGTTATTTGTACTAAAAATTCAGAAATATTCAAAAAAAATCGTATTAAATTTTCAAGGCATTCTGAGAACTTTTATTTTTGGGTCATTTTTTATTGCATGGGAAATTCAGAAAACAGACAAAAGCATGGCATTTTATTTTATTTGACTAAGAAAAACAGAGAATAAAAGTTGGGAGCAGAAGGTTGTGCTTACTAAATTCATCAACTTCATACCTCTCAAAAATTATCCATTAATAAGGTTGATCAAGTCTTATTAACAACCACCTTCGATTAGCATGAAACCGAAGAACTTTCGTAAAACACTAAGTTACCTCAACGGGGATATGCATGTCCCCAACAATAAGCATTTCATATTTCTTTTTGGCAGTAGGTAGAGGTAGTTGGAAACTTCCAATAGTGAGTGTTGGAGATTTTTTCAATAACATTCACTAAAAAAAAGACACATCCGTGACATTTTGGCCCGAATGAATTTTTTCTATCATGCTTATGACACTTCTATGACGATAATTGTGACAAAACCACGTATCATCATAGATGTGGTGGGCTCCTACTTCTATGACAAAAAATCATGACAGAAAATGGGCTTTTCGTCCTGGGCGGGCCGGGGACGCACCTGCATGACATTCTTTGGGCCGTCCATGACGGAAAAAATCATGGTAGAAGCGAGGGCGAGGAAAATTTCGGGGAGTTCCCGGTTACGGGGGGTGGTCGGGGCCGAGCGATGCACGGAGGGATTGTGTGTTTCTCTCGTACACGTACGCGCGTGTGTGTGAGGCGTTGGACTCTAACTGAACCCGAGCGAGGCGTTTGCTTACTGAACCCGAGCGATTGCATTAGCTACGTTACTGAACCTGAGCGATCGATCCCTTGGCTGTTAACTGAACCCGAGCGATTCCTTCGCTACTGCTGCTAACTGAAGCCGATCGAACCTGCTGCTGCCTCTTGATGAACAGTTACCGTTGTTGGGGGTTGGATGAACAGGACCCCGTGGTACTAAAGGCCGTTGCCGCTGGATGAACAGGACCCCGAGAGAGAGGAGGCCGCCACACACCACCAGATCGAGCGGTTGGGGGTGGATGAACAGGACCCCGTGGAGGGCTGGTTGAACAGTAGCCGGTGGAGGGTGGATGAACAGGACCCCGTGGAGGGCTGGTTGAACAGTAGCCGGTGGAGGCTGAATGAACAGGACCCCATGGATGAACAGTAGCTGGTGGAGGCAGGAGGAAGTCGACGGTGGATGAACAGTAGCCCGTGGAGGCTGGATGAAGTCGACGGTGGATGAACAGTAGCCCATGGAGGATGGAGCGAGGCAGTAGACGGTGGATGAACAGTAGGCTGTTGAGTCCCGTTTTGCTGTACGCCACACCCCTCCCGATGAACAGGACCCTATTTTGACCATAGGCGCTACAACACAAGTCTGTTTCCTCCGTTTTGCGGTATGCCACACCCTCCCGATCAACAGGACCCCGTTTCGACCGTAGGCACTCAAACAGAAGGCCGTTTACTCCGTTCTGCGGTACGCCAGACCCTTCCCGATGAACAGGACCCCGTTTCGACCGTACGTGATCGAACAAAAGGTCATTTTCCTCTGTTTTGCAGTATGCCAGACCCCGTTCCGGCTGTTCCTTCCAAGCCGGTTGGCTCCCGATGAACAGGACGTGTTCCAACCCAGTGGCTTCGCTCTCAATGAACAGGACGCGTTCCGACCCAGTCACTTGGCTCCCGGTGAACACGATGTTGTTTCCTCCGTTCTGACCCAGCCGGTTAGCTGCCGATGAACAGGACAACGTCGCAACCGTCCGTTGCCTCTCCATGTACACGAGCCCTGGCCGTAAGTATGTGCGCGTACATGTTCGAGACCCCGCCCGTATGTACGTACGTAACCGTATTTACTTTCTTGCAACGTGGTTGTACGTACGTGTACATGATATATATAGACGGGACTGCGTGACATGCTACGTCTGCGCCTCTACTACGACATGTGCATCTCCTTACTCAGCCACGGTTCATCGCTGCAGAGAGAGCTATCGACCAGTATGTACGTACACGTTCGCGACCAGACAGACAACCCTACATACGGTTCGACCCAGTGGGTCCCAGTTGTCAGGGAGGATAAGGAGGCACTTCCTTACATGCGAAGATATAGCTGGTGGGTCCCAGCTGTCAGGGGGAAGAATCATTTTTTTGCCCGTAATATGGACGCACTTCCTTGCATGCGAAGATGTAGCTGGTGGGTCCCAGCTGTCAGGGGGAAACAATTTTTTTCACAAAATATGACGGCCCTTCCGGTGGGTCCCTGCTGTCAGGTGGAGGAATCATTATTTTGCGCGTAATAAGGAGGCACTTCCTTGCTGCAGCCGTGGAGCCAGCTGTCAGCCTCTCCACGTACAGTCCTCTTCTGATGGAAGTCGTTCCTTAACCACATTGACCACGCCGCACCGAAAGCACCAAGGCAGTGGACGGCGGCGAGGCCTAGGAAGGGAATGACCCGGAGCCGGGGAAGACTCGATAGTTGTTTCCCATGCGGACGAGAGTACGAGGGTTTACTGGTTCAGATGTAGTGTGAGGCTGCCGTCGCGGAGAATAACAGGAGGTCTGGGTGAGTACAGGGATGGCCAGCCAAGCGATGGGAGTAGGTTGGGGCGGTGAGGCCTGCGCGGCCGCACAACCGGCCACGGGACACAGGAGCAGGCGACACGGCCAGCGATGGTTTGGGCGGCTGGAGCAAGAAGACCAGAGGTTGAAGAAACACGACGGCCATTGGATGGTCATCGTACGGTCACTGCAGCTAGAATCATTTATATTGACTAAGTTGACAAATCCTGCGTCTGCGCCAACTTAGTAGGCCCACAAGTCAGCCTCCAAATATGGTGGGTCCAAGCTAGTAGGGGAGTATTCATTTTTTGTGCGTAATAAGGAGGCACTTCCTTGCGTGTGAAGATATAGCTGGTGGGTCCGAGCTGTCAGCGGGAGGATCTTTTTTTCATGAAATACAGAGGTGCTTCCGGTGGGTCCCTACTGTCAGGTGGAGGAATCATTATTTTGCGTGTAATAAGGAGGCACTTCCTTGCGTGCGGTAGTGGACCCAGCTGTCATCCTCTCCATGTACAGTCCTCTTCCGATGGATGTCGTTCGTTGACCACGTTGACCATGCCGCACCGAGAGAACCAGGGCAGTGGACGACGGTGAGGCCTAGGAAGGGAACGACCCAAAGCCGGAGTAGACTCGACAATTGTTTCCCACACGGAGGGGAGTACGAGGGTTTACTGGTTCGTCTGTCGTCGCCGGAGAATAACAGGAACTGTGGGTGCGTAGAGGGATGGCTAGGCCAGCGATGCGAGTAGTGTGGGGCGGTTAGGCCTGCGCAGCAGCACATCCGACCATGGGAGGCATGAGCAGGCAGTACAGCCGGCGCTGGTTTGGGCGGCCTGAGCAAGAAGACCAGAGGTTGAAGAAGTAGCACGACTGTTGGATTAACAATCCAACAATCACTGCTGCTAGAATCATTTGTGGACTAAACCTTGTAGACCAACAAGTCAGCCTCCAAATCTGTCCCAAATAGCATACAACCCGAAATTTCTAGCCAGATTCAAATTAATTTAAAAAATAAACAAACCTTAATGTTAAATCCAATGAAATTTTACCCGCACAAAAACAATGAAATTTAAAATATCAAAATCGGAAAGAAAAAAGTAATTTGGAACTAATTGCCTGTTTGCTGTATTTTTCATTTTACAGCCCATTTCTTATTACTTATAGCCCATTTTCTGGGCAAGCCAAATGCATCCCTCCTCGTCTTGAAAGATTTCAGGCCCAGCAGGGCGTAGAAAAGCAAGTAGGCCTCCGTTGATTATTCTGCAAAAAACAAAATAGCTGGGCTAGCCATTTTCAGAAAGAAAAAACAAAACTGGGCTGGTCATGTGGTAAACATATGAAATAAAAGCCTGGGCTAGACGGGCCACAGCTCCCGCACAACCCAGTTGATACCCTGCTCCATCCCAAAAACAAAAAAAAAATACTGCGCGAGCTGCTGGGTCCCGGGTGTCAGCCGCTCCTTGTGCAGTTATTTCTCTTATTGACTACGTTGACAGTGGCATGCGACCCAGATGTCAGGAAACCATCAGGAGGAACCATTTTTTTCTTGTAATAAAGGAGGCACTTGCTTGCCTACTGCCATGATCCTGGTGGGTCCCTACTGTCATCCTCACCATGTACAGTTATCTCCTTATTCCTGTCGATTGTTGATCATGTTGACAACACCGGAGGGTGGCGCCGCGGCGAGCGAACCAAGGCGAAGGACGATGGTAAGGCCTCAGATGGAAACAAACAGGAGCCAGGGAAGATGCGCAGAGTTTTAGGGTGTGATGTGGCCATGATGCCTGCGCGCCAGCACAGCCAGCCATGGGAGGCTGGAGCAGGCGGTCCCGCCGGCGCTAGTTTGGCTTCGGCGGCTGGAGGAAGAAGAGACTGAAGAAACATGATAGATGCTGAATGTCAATCCAACGGTCAACGTTGGCACAATCGTTTGTTGACTAAGCCAACACCATGTAGCATACTTTTTTATAGGAAGAAAAGAAAAAGTGGGCTCGTTCGCCAGATAGCATTCCCGAAACTGCCACCGTTTGATCTTGCGTCGCAACTAAAATTGCTAAAAAAATGCGTTCGTTTGCTGTCCTCCTCACAGGGAACGTTCGCCACATAACATTCCCGAAAATCAAAGACTTGAGAAGGCGTACAGAACAAGCTAGTGTACCAGTAAAGAGACATTGCAGAGTTTTAGAAAAAAAGAGAGACGTGCTCCTGTAGCTGGTTCGAATCCAAACCTAGACTATGACTATATATAGTGCTATGCTACTCTGCAAGTAATGAAACTGACATATCCAACGTTCGCTTCTCCTCTTCTCTAGTTACTCTGCCTAGCATCAGAAGCTCCAGCCACAGTAACCATGTCCGCTGGCGGCTCGTCCACCTGCTCTTTAGCAGGCAACAACCAGATATGCGCCAAGTCGCCACCCGTACCATCCCCTGTGGGTCTCATCACACCCTCGCCGGCACACTCACCGCAGCCGGTTGCTCATCGCAACCCGCTGCCGTTGGTGTGGTGCCACTGCTGCAAATCACGCAGCGTCATCCGCCGCGTCTCAACTACAATCCTTAACCCTGGCCGAGTCTTCTACAAATGCCCGAATCATGGGGTAATAATATGTTTAAGTGTTGTTCGCCTGCTTTCAGTTGCTGATTTTTTTAATAGTTTTGTTGATGATCTTCCAATTTGATTCATGCAGAAAAGGGAAGATTCGTGTGATTTGTATTTCTGGTAAGTTGCTGATCTGGGGGAATGGAACTACGCTGATTATTTGGTTAGCCGAGGAATCCCAATACCAGCGGGTTGGGGTGTTGGAAAAGTAACTGAAGGAACAGCAGAAGAGGAAGATGCAGAGCAGAAGGTAAAAGATGTAGTTCATTTGATCATGGCCAAGCAACAGCTGCTGAATGGCCTTGACAGCAATGCGGACATGAAAGAGCTTGTGAAGATAATGGGTAAGATCGTTGTGCTCTGTAGGATGATTGTCTCGCTATTTGTAGTGTATGTAGCACTCATGATGTATTCTGTGGCTATGACATGAGCACTTTGCTGAAACTAGTAATGAATGAAACCTGTTTAGCAGGCTGGGCGTAGTGTTGTGAACATTTAATGATTTCTATTAACAGAAATCGGGGGGTATCCCCTTTTGCTCATAAATAAATAAATAGCAGAGGCCCTTTTGCTAATAAATAAATAAATTAGCAGAGGCCCTGTCGGGTCAGCTTTGTTCCCATTCGAAGACGTCGAGCAAATTGCAGTCCAACAGCAAACTATGTCATCAAATGCAAGTTTCACAGCCAAATATGAGTACAACTAAACAACAATGTCATCATGTTTTAGTCATCATACAATCACCAAACACAAATCAACATACATAATAAGTGATGTTCTCACAGCAAAATACTAAAAACAACTTCATCAGGTTTCAGTTGTCATAGCAAACACAATTTCACATAGTAGATAAAAAGTCATCTTCTTACAGGCAAATACGACAAAAGCAATCTAATCATCATCTGCAGCAGCAGCGTCAACATCTTTGCCATGTGTATCAGTCTGAATTGTAATTCCCCCCAGTGTCATCTTCTTCTTCATCCTCAATGTCCTCGAACGTTGGCGTCTTATTGATCAACTCTCATATGTCGACAGCCCGACAGGTTATCTTTTCACCAGCGTTATTAACATGATGGTTCTCAAAGATATTAGGAACATCTGTGGAATTGTCTACATCAGGAGCAGTGTAAGCATCATCTTGTTGTGCAACTTCATTAAATGAATTCCTCTGCTCAAACCTTTGCAATACTCTCCAGTCATCGCTACATGCATATGTGTCTTCCAAGAAAAATATCTGTGTTGCTTGATTTGCCAAAATAAAAGGCTCGTCGGTCTGGTATGCCGCCTTGACATTGATGGATTTGAAATAATCATTAGCTCTGGGTTTTGCGATCCTGGAAAACAGGTTATACCAACGACAGCACAACAGAACCACACACCGATGAACCTCGAAACTGGAGATATACTGCAACTGAACAATGTCTGTTATGTTAGCATACATTTCAGTTGTCTCTTTGCCGTATGTATCCGTGCTCATTATGGCACTGTTTTGTGTCTTCCTACCTTCGTCGCGTGCAAGGGTGTTGTAGCGCACATCTCCAACAATGCAAGATTCATAATATGTTACCCGAGTATCAGGACCCATTGCTAGTGCATAAAGGGCATCATTAACTGCCTGCCCATCCTCCCGCATCTTCTTAACCTATGGTTAGAAAATAGACAAGCTGATCATCTTATGTGCTCAATATATTAAAAAAACTAACAGTGCAATTCAAAAGCTTACATGGCTCTTGAACCATTTCGCAAATTCTGCCATAACTAGTTTGTCAATGTTTCTTGGATTTTGCGGCAGTAACTCCTTTTTGTAGATGCTGCACAACATAGTGATCACGTCAAACATCTAAATATATAAGAATGTGCTGCAAGTTTAGTAGATTACGATGTATAAGCTGCAGTACTTAGCACTTACTCGATATAAGGTAGAATCTCAGGACAATTATTCAACACATACCAAACCATTTTTTTCCAAATCTTTAGGTTTGTCGTCTTGTCGACTCTTCCCTGTAACTCAAACAGAACAATCAAAAACATTGAGCTCGGGATTGTCTTCACCCACCTCTTTGCTAAGCTGATCAGTTGTTTCAATGTATTTTGAGCAGAATGTCAACACTTCTGTAGCAATGTAGGCCTCTACAATGGAACCCTCAGGTCTAGCTCTGTTCCTAACTTAGCCCTTGAAAGTTCCTAGCCGCCTTTCAATAGGGTACATCCAGCCATACTGTACTGGACCTCTAAGTAGTGCCTCATTAGGTAGATGAACAGCCAAATGCACCATCACATCAAAGAAGGCTGGAGGATATATATATCTTCTCAAGGTCGCATAGGATAGTTGGTAT
Organism: Thinopyrum elongatum; assembly: GCA_011799875.1. NCBI lineage: Eukaryota > Viridiplantae > Streptophyta > Magnoliopsida > Poales > Poaceae > Thinopyrum > Thinopyrum elongatum. Next base: position 437,832,252 of record CM022300.1, read on the forward strand.
CTTGTCTCTAAGACGCTCCAAAGCATCTATCCTGATATTTCTACTGTAGAGTTCCCTGAAGAATTGTCCCAACTCTGCAACTGCTCTGTATAAGTCAGGGCGGCCCAATCCTCTAAGGATAACAGGTAAAACCCTTTGAAGTAGGACATGGCAGTCATGAGTTTTCAACCCTTGTACGTTGTTTCCATCTGCACTGCCTCTCCTTTCTGGGTTGGAGGCAAATCCATGTGGGAATCTCACACGTGACAGGACCTTGTAGAATTGTTTTCTTTTTCCTTGTCCAAGACGTACACAACTGGTGCCATATCCTGTGATGCACCATCATCTTCCACCTGCAAATCCTTTCTAATACCCAGGTGTGTCAAATCAATCCTAGATTTTAAGGAATCTTTCGTCTTGCCTTCAATATTAAGAAGTGTGCCGATAATGTTGTCACATATATTTTTCTCGATGTGCGTCACATCAAGATTATGCCGCAAATCCAAATCTTTCCAATACTCAAAGCCCCACAAAGTGGACCTGTGGGTAAACAATAATCTCTCTTCTGCCCTGCCATGCTTCCTTTTCATGCTACCATTATCAGGATGGTTTCCTGGTGTAATATGCCTGACCTTCTCTAATTCCACTTGCAACTCATCGCCGGTGAGCCTCTTTGGCGCATCACGGTTTTCATGCTTTGCATTGAACACATGTCTTCGGTATTTTGTAGGACACAGCTTGTCCTTGGCAAGGAAACACCGATGTCCAATGTAATAGATCTTGCTAAGTATTGCGCATGACAGCGGATTCTTGTCACAGCGAACACATGCATTGTAACCATGTGTCGTTCGCCCTGACATAGTGCCCAAAGCCAGATAATCATGGATGCACCAAATTATAACAGCACGCAGAAAGAAATCAGTTGGTGGGCTGCTATATAGGTCTCGAGTGGGAACACCCCTCCATAGCTGTTGAAGTTCCTCCACAAGAGGCTCCATGAATAAATCAAAATCCTTTCCAGGACTTTTTGGACCTAGGATGAGCAAGGCCATCATGTAGTTTGATTCTTTGGTGCAGGCATTTGGTGGCATGTTGTAAGGGATAACAAGCACTAGCCACATGCTATATGTGGCGCTCTAGTGGCCAAATGGGTTAAATCCATCTGTAGCTATGCCAAGTCTAATGTTTCTCGGGTCAGCAGCAAACTTTTTGTGTTTATGATTGAAGCTTTTCCAGTCATTACCATGAGATGGATGGCTCATTACATTCTGATCTCTGTACTCCTAGTTCCTAGAATGCCACAGTACATCCTCTCTTGTTTCAGCATCATGAAACAACCTCTGCAATCTTGGTATAATTGGAAAATGTCTCAGAACATTATGAGGAATCCTCTTCACAGCATCGCCATCTTTCCATCTTGATGATTTGCATTTTGGGCATTCACTTAAGTTGGCATAACCCTTCCGGAACAGAACACAATTATTCTTACAAACATGGTGTAGGAGATATGCCCTAGAGGCAATAATAAATGTTATTATTTATCTCCATGCTCATTATTATGTTTATGTTCCATGCTATAACTGCTATGGTTCTCGAGTCTGCAATAACCACGAGGCTCGGAGGAAGACTCATATGCACGTGTGGAATAATAAACGGTAAAATGTATTCCTAGTCAAGCCTCTATGACTGGCTCAAGTGTTGCATGATGGTTCTGTTTTCCTGATCATGGGCATGTCTATGCCAGCAACTTTGAGGGCACAATGTTAGAAGAACATTTGTGTTGAATCGACCCGAATTGATGTTATGCTATGAGATACATTCGTCACAAGTTTATGGTTAATAAACAGAGATGGTTAATGTTTGCATGATTCCTCAGACCATGAGAGTATCGAGTTTCTTCATGCTTGATTCATGAACTTTGGGGTTTGTTAAACGTCATCCGTAACTGGATGGCTATTACGGCGGCTTACGGGTTCATGGGAAAGTATGTCAAGTAACTTGATAGCTCAAGATTGGGATTTGCTCCTCCGACGATGGAGAGATATCTCTGGGCCCTCTCGGTGTTACGGTATCCATCATCGTCTGGCCAGACACTTTGTGATTTGATCACGGGGATGCCGGAACACGGTAACGAGAAAAGAGAACAATACCGGTAATGAGGTAACTAGCATAGTGGACAAGTTGTTGATCCACGGGAATGCCAACATGTCTCACCTCGGGTATTTGTAACATATCGCGAAGCAACAGGAATAGCACACGGCAACTGGAGGTTCACTCGAATATTCATTCGTGTGGGTATAGGGGTCAATATGGGTGTCCACGGCTCCGATGTTGATCATTGATCGGAAGGGGTTCCGTGTCATGTCTATACTTCACCGAACCTATAGGGTCACACGCTTAAGGGTCATCTATCTATTGAACGCTAGACAGGGAGTCTGAGAGAAAGTCACCGAAAATGTTTCGGACACAACGGAAGAGTTCCGAGAGAGAGAACACCGAAAGAGTTTCGGTAAAACCGAAAAGTTGTTTCGGAATATATTATTTGGTCAAAAAGGGTTTCGGCACCGCCTGGAAATTTTCAGAGGATGCCAGAATTGGTCTGGGAACTTCTGGGAATTTTCGGAGAGAAAAACCGGAAATGTTCCGAAACTGCCGTAACCGCTGTTAATGCTTTCCGCTGATGAAAACCACCGCACCGAAAATGTTTCGGATCATGCCCAGAATAATTTTAGAGGGTGCCGGAAATGTTCTGGGACCTTCTGGAATTTTTCAGAAAAAGTTTCGCGGAAAACATCTTGTCTCAGCGCGAGGGGACAAGATCCCACGAATCGGGGGTTGCATGTTTGGTGGCTTTTTGTCTAGGGAGCATGCATGTTTCATGGAGACATGTTGGTGGCTTGTTGGGGGCCCCCCCCCCATGGGGAGACAAGGTGTGGGCCGGCCCAAGGGCTGCCATGGTGGTGTCCACTTGGTGCCCCCCTTGTGTTACCATTATGCCCTTTCATGTGTGACATGAAGCTTGGGTATTTTGGTATTTCAACATCCCACCCACCCCTTGCCTTGGCCTATAAAAGGAGGAGAAGGGGCTGCCATTCTCCCCATCCCTTGCTCTCATACACATGCCAAGATGTTATCTGGCTTCTCTCTCCCTCCCACGAAAAGAGTTTCGTAGAGCCGAAAGGCTGTCTGGGTTCCGGCAGGGACTAGTTCTGGACGGCGAAGCCCTGCCGGATAGATGACACCGTATGTGTGCAACCCCGTAGAGAGGTCGTAGTTTCGATCTTAGTGCCCGAGGGGCTGTTCGAGAGTGCCTCCCGAAGGGCTGTCCAAGTGACGGTCCGAGTTCTGTGAGTCCTCCCGAAGGGCTGTCCGAGTGACCGCTCGAGTTTCGAAGGTCCTCCCGAAGGGCTGTCCGCGACACCGTCCGGGGGACTGTTCGACCGCCTCCCGGAGGGCTGTCCGAAGGGAAGATGAGGGTATACATCCTCGCGGTTGGGAGGTTGTAAATCCTAGCTGCGGGGATCAGCACCGCCGATCGTCATCGACTTTACTTCCGCTGCGCTACGAGTCGGTAACGAAAATGATCAAACCTTGTATGCAGTCTCCATAGTGGTCCTGGGCTGGTGCGTAGGTCGGAAAATTTTCGTTTTCTGCTGCGTTACCCTACACATGGATCATATCATATCCAATTCCAACTTCACGAAGGAAATTCTTCATTTTACTGTAGGTGTGTGGCAGCTCAGACGCATCTGGGAAAGATTTGCGGAAAGCAGCCAACATCGCATCGAATGATTTGTTGGTTGTCGGTGCAACAAACCCCAGGTGTGTGTTTCCCGGATGGTACACAGGCTTAAGAGCAAAGTTGCAACATCCAAGACTAGACCCAGACCAACCAAACAAGCAAGATATCACTAAGGAAAAACCTCCCTTGCCGGGCAGGCGAGCCTGGCGGGGTCGAGGTTACCCCAAGACAAGCCTCAAGACTCCCCCGACAGGCTTGCCGGGGATGCCAAGGGCGGATTACCCCGCCGAAGCTCCACCGCTCCACCTCACAGCACCGCAAGTCACCCATCAGTGCGGTGTCGAGCCCCCAAGTGACTAAGTGGCCGTATTTGGTACGTGGCAGGCCATTTCTGAGGAAGATCATCCCTAAATGACACTCGTCCAGGCGACATGTCACGCGGACATCTGAATAGGTGGCTGAATGGCACGGCAAGGCTTGCCGGGCTACGCCCCGATGTGACACTAAGCGGTGCATTTAATGCGCCCTGACCTGTCTACAGAGTTAGGTATGATAGCACTGTGGCTATCTAATCATTGGATAAATGACTATTTTGCCATTGTGGTAACCCCTTGACCTATAAAAGGAGGGCCGTGGCTAACTTAGAAAGGATTCGGACCCTTGTACACTCGTAGGCACATAGCTGCTCCCGCCCCGAGGCGACCTTGCCGGGCTAGAGCGCTGCGTCTCCACCACGGTCCTTCCATGCCTCGCGGCAGCCCGAACCTGGGTAAAACTGCCCGTGTCACCGTTGCCGTGCTGCTTTGTGCTTTCCGCTCTTTGTGCAATGCGCTCTTCCCCCTTGCCGAACCACAAGGGGCCGATGGCCCCATAGGTGGCCGTGTGATACCACGACATCTTTGGTGCGCCAGGTAGGGGGAAGCGTTTGTGCGAACCCGAGAGTGTAAGCAGTGCGTCATCTTCATCATCATTTTCTTCATCAACGGCTTCATCATCCATGGCACCCAAGAAGAAATCTGGTGCTTCAGCTCACCCATCCACCTCGAAGGCCCCCTCGCATGCGGCCACTAATGCCGTGGGGGCTGCGGGGGAACATGGGAGCGCCGGTGCCACGGGGAACGTGACCGGCGCAGGCGGCGCCATCACCTTTCCCCCTGCGGCCAAAGTAGGAGCAGAAGGCACCGAAGGAGGACGACACCAAAAACCCGGCGGCCATGCTCCGCAAGGTGAGGGTAGGGAGAACGCTCCGTCTCCACCTCCCCACCTTGCCGAGGGACACAGCCGCAGCCGTGGCGCTCGCCCTGATGTGGATCGTAATCACCTAGCTGCCCTCGTCGCGGGTGCGGCTACAGGGCCTGTGCCACCCCCAGGACAAGCTAGCTGAAATGATGCACCAAATAGGGTCATCAACCCCCAAGCACATCCACCTCGTCGTCACGCAGCCCTAGCGACTGGCTCGCGACGGCGAGAACATGGCGCCACCACTACTGGCACCATCAGAAGTCGAGCGATGTTGCGATCCGCGTCGTCGTCCATGCCAAGCACCGCTGCGGAGGCCATGGCGCGGGCCCAGCTCTTGTTGAGATTTCCGCCAGCGGCCGATCAAATGGATGAGTGGAGGGCCACTATCCAAAGCTTGATTGGTTTCGCTGAGGCGGGAGGATCACAGTAGGCGGGCCCGCCATGGCCTCCACCAACGGCGGCAACGGCCCAAGCCACTGGCCGCACCGAGGGAGTCATTCCAACGATGCAGTCCCCTCCACGACAGCCAGCGCAGGGGCCGCAGCCAAGGCCACGCGACCAAGAACCCGACGATGTATCAATGGCTTCGTATGATCCTCAGGCATGACAAGACCAGCGACGGGTCCGGGAAGACGGGCGGAGGAAAGACGCGCGCGTCACCATCGAGCGATGCCGCGACACCCGCCGCCAGTCTGACAGGTGCAATGGCCCCGACATCGACGAACCCATGCCCGGTGGGGGCGGGTACCTGCCTTTCGAGGTTGGATGCCCCGCCTTCACTTGTGAGCTGTGGCAAGTCCGTTAGCCATCTGCCCGTATGTTCAAGCCAGAGATACCAGAAAAGTACGATGGAAGATTGAACCCGGCAGAGTTCTTGAGCATCTACACCATCACTATTCAAGCTGCCGGAGGAAGACGAAGAGAAGACCGCGTTTATAACCCCATGCGGCACATACTGCTTTGTACGTATGCCCTTTGGGTTAAAAAGTGTTGGATCCACTTTCGCGAGAGCAGTACAGATTGGCTTTGAGTCCCAGTTGCACAGGAATATTGAAGACTACATGGATGATATAGTGGTCAAAACTAAGGACAAATCAACTCTCATTCCAGACTTGGAAGAGACCTTTGCAAATCTACGCAAGATCAACTTGAAGCTGAACCCAGAGAAGTGTGTGTTTGGCGCTCCTTCCGGCAAGCTGCTTGGCTTCTTTGTGTCCCACCGGGGGATAGAGGCCAACCCCGATAAGATCAAGGCAATTGAGCAGATTCAAGCACCCAAGACAGTTAAAGACGTGAGGCGTTTGACTGGATGTGTTGCCGCGCTAAGCAGGTTCATTTCCAAGTCCGCTGAATGCGCCCTGCCGTTCTTCAAAATCTTGAAGAAGGCTAGGCCCATGGAGTGGACCCCAGAGGCAGACGCTGCGTTGCAGGATCTGAAGACCTATCTTTCCTCTGTCCCCACCTTAGTCGCTCTAAAACCACAAGAACCGTTGCTGCTATACTTAGCGGCAACCAATCAAGTGGTTAGCGCAGCGCTGGTGGCACAGCGGGAAGTAGATGAAGAAGCAGCTGCAACTGCCATCCCCCCTGGAGAAGGAAGTGAACTCGCCCCGGCAAGGTCAGAGGCAGATTAGAACAAGGAGGAGCGGGGTAATGGAGACAGCTCCAAGGTCGCAGCAAGGAAGAAAGTGGTGCAGCAGCCAGTGTACTTCGTCAGCTCCCTGTTGCAGGGGGCTAGGTCGAGGTACTCTGGCGTGCAAAAGTTGATTTTTGGCCTCATCATGGCCTCAAGGAAACTGCACCACTACTTCCAAGCCTACGAGATCACAGTTGTCACCCGCTTCCCCTTGCAACGCATACTAAGGAACCCTGAGGCCATTGGCAGGAGAGTGGAATGGGCTTTGGAGTTATCCAGCTTTGGTTTGAAGTTCGAGAGCACGTCAACCATTCAGAGCAGAGCACTGGCGGAGTTCATTGCGGAATGGACACCTACCCCTGACGAAGACATATTGGAGACAGCTATCCCCGGCAAGGAAGCGCCCCAAGAATGGATCATGTACTTTGATGGTGCCTTCTCCCTACAAGGTGCAGGAGCTGGCGTGCTTCCTATTGCTCCCTATGGGGAGCACCTCAAGTACGTGGTTCAAATGCATTTCCCCCGTGAGAAGGCTACCAACAATACAACAGAGTATGAAGGACTCCTTGCCGGTCTCAGGATCGCAACAGAACTGGGAATCAAGAAGTTGATCATTCGTGGAGATTCGCAGCTTGTGGTGAGGCAAGTGAATGATGACCCACAAGTATATGGGATCAATTGTAGCCTTTTCGATAAGTAAGAGTGTCGAACCCAACGAGGAGCAGAAGGAAAAGACAAGTGGTTTTCAGCAAGGTAATGTCTGCAAGTACTGAAATTGTAAGTAGCAGAGTAGTTTGATAGCAAGATAATTTGTAACGAGCAAGTAACGGTAGTAGTAATAAAAGTGCAGCAAGGTAGCCCAATCCTTTTGAAGCGAAGGACAGGCCAAAACAGTCTCTTATAATAAGCAAAGCGTTCTTGAGGGTACGCGGGAATTTCATCTAGTCACTTTCATCATGTTGGTTCGATTTGTGTTCGCTACTTTGATAATTTGATATGTGGGTGGACCGGTGCTTAGGTGATGTTCTTACTTGAACAAACCTCCTACTTATGATTAACCCCCTCGCAAGCATCCGCAACTACAAGAAAAGTATTAAGAATAAATTCTAACCATAGCATTAAACTTTTGGATCCAATCGGTCCCTTACGGAATAGCGCATAAACTAGGGTTTAAGCTTCTGTCACTCTCGCAACCCATCATCTAATAACTACTCCACAATGCATTCCCTTAGGCCCAAATATGGTGAAGTGTCATGTAATCGATGTTCACATGACACCACTAAGGGAATCACAACACACATACTATCAAAATATCGAACACATATCAAGTTCACATGATTACTTGCAACATGATTTCTCCCGTGACCTCAATAACAAAAGTAACTACTCACAAATGATAATCATGCTCAAGATCAGAGGGGTATTAAATAGCATATTGGATCTGAACATATAATCTTCCACCAAATAAACCATATAGTAATCAACTACAAGATGTAATCAACACTACTAGTCACCCACAAGCACCAATCTATAGTTCCGGTACAAAGATTGAACACAAGAGATGAACTAGGGTTTGAGAGGAGATGGTGTTGTTGAAGATGTTGATGGAGATTGCCCTCCCCAAGATGGGAGAGTTGTTGGTGATGATGATGACGATGATTTCCCCCTCCGGGACGGAAGTTCGCCCGGCGGAATCGCTCCGCCGGAGGGCAAAAGTGCTCCTGCCCAAGTTCCGCCTCGAGACGGCGGCGCTCCGTCCCGAAAGTCCTCTCCTATTTTTTCTAGGTCAAAATGACTTATATACCAGAAGATGGGCACCGGAGGTGGGCCGAGGGGAGCAGAACCCACCAGGGCGCGCCTGGGCTCCCTGGCGCGCCCAGGTGGGTTGTGCCCACCTGGTGTGGTACCCCGGCTCAGAGAAACCGGAACACCCCGTATTCCAGCCCAGAGATCGAGGTGAAGTCTTCTGGAATACGGCACTGCTTAGCATAGAACAACCCAGCTCTCTATTACAACACGAATATGAATACAAGGTCTCCGATATTACAATGAATAACACCGGCATGGCGACGCTACGCCAACCATAGTTGCTCTATGCAAGCAGCATAACAACTTGAGGCAGCGGAACCTCTACTGGCAGCCGAACAACGAACGACGATGATGGACTCCAATCCGCAGGGACTCTGGCTGGAACGTTTATCTAGCTCGCGAACACAGGAACCACACCAAACAAGCAAGCAATCCAGGCATGACCTGCAAACTGGCATGACACGCCAGGTCAGTACATTGAATGTACTTGCAAGCTCACAATTAACCAAAAGCAATCAAGACAGACAACAACATGGCAATTATAGGTTAAAGAAATCATGAACATGACACTAACAGAACAACATGGCCTGCACAAACTGAACATTATACGACTAGAACAAGCATAGCATGAGCATATGAACATGATGATTCTACACGCAACAGGTTAACATGATCATGCACCAATTTACTCTTGCTCGGCGGTTACCTCGTAACCATCTCATGCATCAACTTACCAACTTCGGTATCCACGATACCACTGTGATCATCTCACGATCACATAAAGATCAACCAACTTCAATATCCACGATACCTTCGTGATCCTCTCTCTCGATCACAACCAATCTCTTTCTCATCATCGAACCGGGGTTATCATTAAGCAAGTTATTATTATTGTTGGCTCATAGTGTGACCGACTACGAACTGGGCCCATATCCAGGGGCGCGGCTCTCGATAGATTAAAACACACACTGTACCCACACCACGGAACCCATGGCCTCGCACTCCCATTCGGGTGGACCAACGGCATTCCGACAAAACCGATCTACTGCCCATGACACTCTCCCGGCCACTCCGGCAAACTCCCCTTTGGGCTAAGTCCTGGGTGGCCCCGTGTCTACCAAAGACACCCAACGGCCACCGTCGTGGCAAAACATAAACGGTCCCAAACGGGGACAAGGTACCATAACAACAACAACGGGCACACAAGGGTTATGTCTGCCTACCTGATCAGGGTAGCGCACGCCCATAACCTTCCCTCGTTCGAGGCAACGGCGAGAGGCATGACAATAGACCCAGTTAGGTCCTTCCCATAAAAGGCAAATGTGGTTGCACTGGTCAGCTCGATTCAGTGGCACCATGACTCAGCCAACAGTTGCTCAAGTTCATTATTATCCGGTTAAACTTGAATGAAATGAGCTGAGCCATATTAAAATCACGTGATGCAACTACAATGCATGAGCAAGATACCAACATGAGCATGGATGTGCAACCATAATAAATCATCGAGCATAACAACAATGAAGCATATATCCAACTGAGCATGGCATACTAACAAGCATGATCATAACACTACACATGAGCATAGCATGACCACTAGCACCATGGATAAATACCATGCAAGAACATAGCAAGAACACTACCAGGTAAGCATGTAACCAACTAGATGCAAAGGAACATGCATAACCATGGTACTTGATAACAGACAGTAAACATGCATCGGACTGAACATCACTACTACCAGCATGTACTACTACTACCAAGCATGACATGAAAACAATACTAGCAAGTAGTACAAGATAACAAGATGCATCGGAACATAGCATGAAGGTGAACATGAAACCACGAGCATAACTGAAACAACGACAACAGTAGCAAACAAGCAGACAAATAACGGGCAAACTTTTATTAAATATTCAAGTAGAAACCATGGCTACTGCATGGCTATCATGCAAGTGGCTGTTGTGGCTTGCCTGGGGGTGACGGAGACTCCGGGAAGAAGTGCGGTGAAGCCGCGGAACGAAACGCCGGACGGTTCTCTCTCGGAGGGGGCTGATTAGAAGCAAGGGCAAAATGGTCATTTTCACTATGGGACCACCTAGTAAAAATGTTACCAACGGAAAGATCTCAACGAGATGAAGAAGTGAGCGTTGGTTTCACCTCGATCGGAGTTACGGTTGCGGGGTTATGAGGTGATGAAGATCAGGGACCTATCTGTGAATATTTTCATCACCAACGGTCCCTGATGGGAAAAACTGAAAGCGCCTTCTGGCGGAATACGTTTTCTGCACATAGAAAGCGTATTGTCAACCGCAACAGAAACAGAATACGCTTTGTGACTAAGAAAATGTATTTCACGAAAAACGTTTCCACTTATGCTGATGTGGCAGGGCATTGGGTCACTTATAGGTGGGGTCCGCCTTATCCTTTCTCTCTCCTCGCGCCTGTCTTCTTCCTCCTCGCATCTTCCTCCTCGCGTGGAACAGAGAGGAGCAGAGGAGGGGCGTCGGCGCTGGGCCTGCTGCCTCCGGCCACCTCCGGCCGGGGTGGAGGGCACCGGCGGCCTCGGGATGGCGCGCCGCACCCGTTTAGAAGACCAGCGGGCGCCGGGGATGAAGAGGAGAGGCGGGGGGGGGGGGGGGGGGGGGGGTCGGCGCCAGGAGGGGTACAGGGAGGCGCGGGTGTTGGAGGTCTCCGGCGAAGCGGCCGTCTTCGGGGAGGGGAAAGTGGGCGGGGAGCTTCTGCGGAGCACGGGGAGGACGGTGGTGGGGTCGGGGGAGGCTGGAGGGGCTCGAGATGGCCGGACGAGGAGATGACCGAGAGGGGCGGGCGGCGGCCAACTCTGGGAGGCGCGGCCAGAGGGGCTCCGGCAACAAACGAGTGGGGTAGGCAGGACCGCTGGGAGGAGAGGAACACGGTGGAGGTGGCTAGAGGAGGAGAGGAGGCTCGAGCTCGTCGGAAACAAGACGAACTCCGGTGATGGCCGAGACGAACGGCGAAGAAACGGCGAGATTAGGCGACTCCGGTGGACTAGAGAGGTGAGGAAGGGAGTGATGAGCTGCGGAACACCTCGGGGCAGCTTATATAGGCGCGGAGGAAGCCTCTAGAGCTCACGGGCGAGCTCGGGCTGTGTTCTAATGGAGGACAGTGGTTGGACGCGGCACGGGCACGGCGACCACACCACAGCGATGCAGGTCGGTGCAACAACGCAGGGCGATGCAGTCGAGCACGGGCTAGCTCCTGGACAAGGTTTGGGGTCGAGACGACGGGAACAGTTGCCGGAATGAGCCAGAGCACGCAATTAGCCATGACGCAAGCGTGATCACCACGGGCACTGGTGCAAATGGCTCGTTTTGGCCGGAATGACCATGTCTAGTAGATAGTCCTTGGTGCCCTTAGGTGCAATGAAGGAAGAAAAAATCCTGGGGGCAAAGAAGAGATTTGGAGGAGGAGCCAAAACATTTTGGCAGCAAGGTGTTTGATGTGAATTGTGAGAGCTAGAACAGGATACTAACTCTGGGCTTTGGCCTAGCTTGATCACGAGCTAAGGTGACTGTGCTGGTCAAAAATCAGACGAAATGGAGGAGTCTAGAGTGCACTTGCTGTAGAAAGTGACCCACTGGTCAGATTTGGATATTTTGAAGTACCACTCACATAATTGAATGAAATGAGCTAAAAATGTTCATGGCCTAATAATTTAAAGAAATGAAGATTCCCAAAAATTTTCATGCCAGTTGGACTTGCCAAAATAGCACTTGCTTCATAAAGCATCCCTCTGGACAGAAACTTGGAAAAATTGCATAGGGCAATTGGTTTGATGAAATGAGACAAAACTTGGTGGAGAGAGTGAATATAGATAGGATAATGTCCTGGTAAATTTTCAGCTTAAATTAAGCAATATAAAATATAGTTGCTTCACAACCCGAAAATCTGACCAGAAACCAAGATTTGGAGCTGGGCTCACATAGTTGAGTTACATGAGCTCAAATTTTGTGGAGAGTCATTATTTGATCATATGAAGGACCCTGAAAAATTTCAACTCATTTGGATATGCCTAGCTAGTACTCCCTTCACAATGACTTCCCTCAGACAGGAAATTTAAAAAATTGCTCATGAATATTTACTAGGCAAATTGAGTTGAATTTTGTCATGGGGCAATTATATGGATAGGAAAAGATGTCCAAAAATTTTGGGGTCAATCAAGGAAAGATAAATGACAATTCCTTCTCAAACCACCACTTAGGGTAGAATCAGAAAAGGAATATTTATGAATTATCTTTGATGATGCCAAGGAAGGATTATGACATATTTGTGGAAGATATGACCCAAATAATTTATGAGAATTATTTGGGAATTTTGGGAGTGACAGAAATATAGGTTGCTTCACAACCTAGGGTTTAAAGGGTTATTCCTTTAACAGAACAGGAATATTCCCAAGAAAAAGAATATTGGATTAATTCAAGGATGAAAATGACATGATCTTGGGATGATGATGAGGATGACAAGCCACTATAAGACCTAGGAAGACATGATCTTCCCAAGTTTCAGAACCACATAGCCACAGAAAAGCAAAACAAATCAAGAAATCCAAGAAAATCAAAGGAATAAAGAAAAGGGCATAATCCAGGGTGTTACAAACCTTCCCCCCTTAAAGAAATCTCGTCCTCGAGATTTGGTTGCTCAGGGAAAAATAAATCTTCTGACTTGAAGAAACCGTTTCCAACTCGGGTTTCTTTTATTCATTCTCATATAATGTTCCCACTGAACTGCATCTGACTGACTGCCTTGGTATGGGGTGGTTTGCTTCACCGTATCTGACATACTGACTGGACTTACCTCATATGTTCCTGTTCATACTAACGCAAATTTTCTTTCATATTTGCTGGCTTAGCTGGGGTCTGAAAAATTATCATTACTGACATACGTGTCCTTCTCGATATTGATTCTTGCTGGAGATGTTATTCTTGTATCGAGTACCGAGAATATTCCACGGAGTGGGGAACACATCTTCTCATGGAACAAGGAATCTCTCTTATCCAGGCATCGGGTTCCTCGAATATATATATGCATGCCGTGTGGGTTCAAAACAGTGATGTGAATCGTACCTGTTCTTCTAACGGATTCTGACATCTTGCAGGAGTTTCTGACTTAGCTTGACTGGCTTCACAGTCTTGAGTATCCAATCTATTCCAAAAGTTTGACTGTCACTTGACGTGACTGATAGAAAAATGCACCATCTCCTGATGATAACATTTGCAGACTTGACTGGGGGTGATCTTGGCAAAGAATTCCATTCACGGTAGGCTATTCTTTAATCTATTCCCATATGTGAGTGATATCAATCCTCAAAGTATGTGCTCTCACTCTGATTCTTCATTTTTCCGGTATACTCATGGGGATAGTAGGTTGTGCGATACTTTAGCACGGTTACTGGGATCAATATATTGAGCTGTCCTGGGGTCGGACTTGACGGACTCGGGTATTCAATGCTGACAGTTCTGAGCATACTGTGGACTGAGCTGGTTGCCTTGCTATGGGGTCCTTACCACAATGGAGTAGACCTCTTAGGCGCATCCTCACTTGGTAATTGATATGAAATATCAGACTGTCTTGGGCATACATACCACATTTTTCACAAAATAACCGGCATACCTGTATTGTCGGTCTTGCTCTTTCATTATTATTTTCTTCATCTGGATCTTTAACTGAAAGAGTGGGGCCTTATATATCCTTGATTATTTTTGTGACCCTGAGTGCTGTCATATGCAATATCTTGCAATCATACCCTGGTCTTGTTCATGTCTCCAGTCTCGGTATATTTACCCGGTTCACGTGTGCTTATACAGATCTCATTACTGTTGTTGACTATGCCAGACAGTGACAGGATTAATAACATCACCTTGTCGGATGTGCGGGGCTGATCTTGATAATCACTTTCAAGAAGATATCCCAACATTGTCTTTCTTCAAGACTTGTCGATTCTTGCATCACTCACTGGTTTTTCCTTCACTTGCATATCCAGTGAGGTTGTCGGATGCGTACTGTGAATTCTTCCTTGTGCGAGGGACTGGCATGAACTTAACATCATACTCACTGTATGAAGAAATATCTGATTCTCGAGGCATACAGTTGTTCTGACTGATTCTTGTTTCTGAGCCAACTATTGCAGATCTGACACTTGGAGAAACACTGTCATATCCTGACAATTCATTGTTTAATATCTTGTACCAGTGCCGTACTGAAGAAGACTGGGCAGCTTGCGTTGGAAACCACCGGGATATCGTGCTGAGGAAGACTGGATGGCTTGTGCTCGAAGCTTTCGGCGGATATCTTGCTGAGGAAGACTGGGTACCGTACCTCATAAGCTTCCCCCCTTAAAGACTTGCTAGGGAAGACTCAGTACCTTATGCCAGCAGCTTCTTGCAGTATCTCATTGAGAAGACTGGATATCTTGCACAGGAATCCATTCATACCTTACTGATGCAGACTGGGGAAGCTTGCCTTGTATGCTTTGCTGATAAATTGTGGAGAAGGACTGGACTGTTTTCCTTTGTGAACCAAATAATATATATATATTCTTGTCATTCCGACTGCTGATTACTTGTATGACAAGAATTGTCTGACTGTCCTTGCTGAATTCATTGCATATTTGGACTAACTTCGGGGTATCGCATGTTTCAAATCTGACTCATGGCAGAATCAATCATCGGGTACGGACCAGACCTCTGACTGGAAATGCATGTTGGACTTGGATCCAATTTTGTTCTCTTGCTGGTTTAATCGTTGCTGCAATAAGGATGTATCTCTGACGAGTTCTTGGTACTGAAAGTCTGAGCAGAATATAACTTGTATTCAGACCGGATGTCTGCAATACAATGCTGTCAGCTAAAAATCCCATTTGCTTTTAACTGAGTTCCTTGGTGTATATCTGTACTTCTCACGGCTTCTTCTGATCCGGTGTCGATTGATGAGAAATTTCCATAAGGGGGTAACATCGAAGATTCAAACCAAGAAGCACGAGAAAACGATCGATCGCAACAAAGCACACAGCAAACAAGATACAAAACTACAACACACGGGCACACACAAGCATGATACTAGCGCAAATGCACATGCACTACACGAAGGACTACACCCTACGCTTGAGAAAACGCTCGGGAACTGACGAAGAAGCTAGGGGAGTAGCGAGTGGAACTGCTGACTCCAAAACTCCGGAGGGATGAGGTGGAGGGGTTGGAGAAGCTGGCGGAGACTGAGGTAGGGAAACACCAAGCAATCTCCTGGCTCGAATGGCGTCTCGGACTAACTCGGAAATAAGAAGACACTCGGCCGTCATGTAACGGGACATGGCGAGGATAGCCGGGTCATCTTGAGGGTTGACAGAGGGGAACTAGATCCACTTAGGATTCTCGACGATGGTGGGATAATATTGATAAGCACGGTTCTCTTGCACCATGCTCTCTTGATGACGAAGACCGGCGATTCCTGCCATTGCGGCAAGCTGAACGGCACGCTCGGGAGTAGCGCCGTAACCACCGTGGAAACTGTAGGTGCGCTTACCAACAGGAATCGAGGCTGACAGATGGACATGAGCAACATACTCCAGGATTCTTCCTCCGGCAGAAAACTGGAATACTTGATAATGGGGTGGATCTCCGAGGGGATAAATGCTACGCCACATGTCGCCAAGGAGGGCGGCAAAGCTGAGAGGTGCAGGAGTGGGATTGAACGCAATAGGAACAGCATCGGGAGCTCTGGGGATGGCATTGAACTCATGGAAGCTGACCGCCATCTACGCACGAAACAGGGGTTAGGGGTAACCGAATAAGACTATATGCAGCAAACAAATGCAACAACCAAATGCAGCAAGCAAGGGCAACAACCAGATGCTATACTACCGTTTTCTAACATTCCAGCGGACTAGGACGCTCTACAGCCAGACCTGCTCTGATACCAAATGTTGTGGCACCCCGGCTCAGAGAAACCGGAACACCCCGTATTCCAGCCCAGAGATCGAGGTGAAGTCTTCTGGAATACGGCACTGCTTAGCATAGAACAAACCAGCTCTCTATTACAACACGAATATGAATACAAGGTCTCCGATATTACAATGAATAACACCGGCACGGCGACGCTACGCCAACCACAGTTGCTCTATGCAAGCAGCATAACAACTCGAGGCAGCGGAACCTCTACTGGCAGCGGAACAACAAACGATGATGATGGACTCCAATCCGCAGGGACTCTGGCTGGAACGTTTATCTAGCTCGCTAACACAGGAACCACACCAAACAAGCAAGCAATCCAGGCACGACCTGCAAACTGGCATGAGACACCAGGTCAGTACATTGAATGTACTTGCAAGCTCACAATTAACCAAAAGCAATCAAGTCATACAACAGCATGGCAATTACAGGTTAAAGAAATCATGAACATGATACTAACAGAACAACATGGTCTGCACAAACTGAACATGATACGGCTAGAACAAGCATAGCATGAGCATATGAACATGATGATTCTACATGCAACAGGTTAACATGATCATGCACCAACTTACTCTTGCTCGGCGGTTACCTCGTAACCATCTCATGCATCAACTTACCAACTTCGGTATCCACAAAACCACTGTGATCATCTAACGATCACATAAAGATCAACCAACTTCAGTATCCCCGATACCTTCATGATCCTCTCTCTCGATCACAACCAATCTCTTTCTCATCATCGAACCGGGGTTATCATTAAGCAAGTTATTATTATTGTTGGCTCATAGTGTGACCGACTACGAACTGGGCCCATATCCACGGGCGCGGCTATCGATAGATTAAAACACACACTGTGCAGAGGTTAGCACATTGTACCCACACCACGGAACCCACGGCCTCGCACTCCCATTCGGGTGGACCAACGGTATTCCGACAAAACCGATCTACTGCCCATGACACTCTCCCGGCCACTCCGACAAACTCCCCTTTGGGCTAAGTCCTGGGTGGCCCCGTGTCTACCAAAGACACCCAACGGCCACCGTCGTGGCAAAACATAAACGGTCCCAAACGGGGACAAGGTACCATAACAACAACAACGGGCACACAAGGCTTATGTCCGCCTACCTGATCAGGGTAGCGCACGCCCATAACCTTCCCTCGTTCGAGGCACCGGCGAGAGGCATGACAATAGACCCAGTTAGGTCCTTCCCATAAAAGGCAAATGTGGTTGCACTGGTCAGCTCGATTCAGTGGCACCATGACTCAGCCAACAGTTGCTCAAGTTCATTATTATCCGGTTAAACTTGAATGAAATGAGCTGAGCCATATTAAAATCACGTGATGCAACTACAATGCATGAGCAAGATACCAACATGAGCATGGATGTGCAACCATAATAAATCATCGAGCATAACAACAATGAAGCATATATCCAACTGAGCATGGCATACTGACAAGCATGATCATAACACTACACATGAGCATAGCATGACCACTAGCATCATGGATAAATACCATGCAAGAACATAGCAAGAACACTACCAAGTAAGCATGTAACCAACTAGATGCAAAGGAACATGCATAACCATGGTACTTGATAACAGACGGTTAACATGCATCGGACTGAACATCACTACTACCAGCATGTACTACTACTACCAAGCATGACATGAAAACAATACTAGCAAGTAGTACAAGATAACAAGATGCATCAGAACATAGCATGAAGGTGAACATGAAACCACGAGCATAACCGAAACAACGACAACAATAGCAAACAAGCAGACAGATAACGGGCAAACTTTTATTAAATATTCAAGTAGAAACCATGGCTACTGCATGGCTATCATGCAAGTGGCTGTTGTGGCTTGCCTGGGGGTGACGGAGACTCCGAGAAGAAGTGCGGTGAAGCCGCGGAACGAAACGCCGGACGGTTCTCTCTCGGAGGGGGCTGATTAGAAGCAAGGGCAAAATGGTCATTTTCACTGTGGGACCATCTAGTGAAAATGTTACCAACGGAAAGATCTCGACGAGATGAAGAAGTGAGCGTTGGTTTCACCTCGATCGGAGTTACGGTTACGGGGTTATGAGGTGATGAAGATCAGGGACCTATCTGTGAATATTTTCATCACCAATGGGTCCCTAAGAGGAAAAACTGAAAGAGCCTTCGGTCCGAATACGTTTTCTGCACATAGAAAGCGTATTTTCAACCGCAACAGAAATAGAATACGCTTTGTGACTAAGAAAACGTATTCCAGGAAAAACGTTTCCACTTATGCTGATGTGGCAGGGCATTGGGTCACTTACAGGTGAGGTCCGCCTTATCCTCTCTCTCTCCTCGTGCCTATCTTCTTCCTCCTCGCGTCTTCCTCCTCGCATGGAACAGAGCGGAGCAGAGGAGGGGCGCCGGCGCTGGGCCTGCTGCCTCCGGCCACCTCCGGCCGGGGTGGAGGGCACCGGCGGCCTCGGGATGGCGCGCCGCACCCGTTCAGAAGACCAGCGGGCGCCGGGGATGACGAGGAGAGGCGGGGGTCGGTGCCAGGAGGGGTACAGGGAGGCGCGGGCGGTGGAGGTCTCCGGCGAAGCGGCCGTCTCCGGCGAGGGGAAAGTGGGCGGGGAGCTTCTGCGGAGCATGGGGAGGACGGTGGTGAGGTCGGGGGAGGCTGGAGGGCCTCGAGATGGCTGGACGAGGTGATGACTGAGAGGGGCGGGCGGCGGCCAACTCCGGGAGGCACGGCCAGAGGGGCTCCGGCAATGAACGAGTGGGGTAGGGAGGACCGCCGGGAGGAGAGGAACACGCTGGAGGTGGCTAGAGGAGGAGAGGAGGCTCGAGCTCGTCGGAAACTAGACGAACTCCGGTGATGGCCGAGACGAACGGCGAAGAAACGGCGAGATTAGGCGACTCCGGTGGACTAGAGAGGCGGGGAAGGAAGTGATGAGCTGCGGAACACCTTGAGGCAGCTTATATAGGCGCGGAGGAAGCCTCTAGAGCTCACGGGCGAGCTCGGGCTATGCTCTAATGGAGGACAATGGCTGGACGCGGCACGGGCACGGCGACGGCGACCACACCACAGAGATGCAGGTCGGTGCAACAACGCAGGGAGATGAAGTCGAGCACGGGCTAGCTCCTGGACAAGGTTTGGGATCGAGACGACGACGGAGACGACGGGAACAGTGGCTGGAACAAGCCAGAGCACGCAATTAGCCATGACGCAAGCGTGATCACCATGGGCACTGGTGCAAATGGCTCGTTTTGGCCGGAATGACCATGTCTAGTAGATAGTCCTTGGTGCCCTTAGGTGCAATGAGGGAAGAAAAGATCCAGGGGGCAAAGAAGAGATTTGGAGGAGCCAAAACATTTTGGCAGCAAGGTGTTTGATGTGAATTATGAGAGCTAGAATAGGAGACTAACTCTGGGATTTGGCCTAGCTTGATAACGAGCTAAGGTGACTATGCTGGCCAAAAATCAGACGAAATGGAGGATTCTAGAGTGCACTTGCTATAGAAAGTGACCCACTGGTCAGATTTGGATATTTTGAAGTAGCACTCACATAATTTGATGAAATGAGCTGAAAATGGTCATGGCCCAATAATTTGAAGATATGAAGATGCCAAAAAAGTTTCATGCTATTTGGACTTGCCAAAATAGCACTTGCTTCATAAAGCATCCCTCCGGACAAAAACTTGGAAAAATTGTACAGGGCAATTGGATTGATGAAATGAGACAAAACTTGGTGGAGAGAGTGAATATAGATAGGATAATGTCCTGGTAAATTTTTAGCTTAAATTAAGAAATATAAAATATAGTTGCTTCACAACCCGAAAATCTGACCAGAAACCAAGATTTGGAGCTGGGCTGACATAGATGAGTTACATGAGCTCAAATTTGGTGGAGGGTCATGACTTGATAATATGAAGGACCCTAAAAAATTTCAACTCATTTGGATATGCCTAGCTAGTACTCCCTTCACAATGACTTCCCTCAAACAGGAAATTTGAAAAATTGCTCAGGAATATTTACTAGGAAAATTGAGTTGAATTTTGTCATGGGCCAATTATATGGACAGGAAAAGATGTCCAAAAAGTTTGGGGTCAATCAAGCAAAGATAAATGACACTTCCTTCTCAAACCACCACTTAGGGCAGAATCAGAAAAGGAATATTTGTGAATTATCTTTGATGATGCCAAGGAAGGATTATGACATATTTGTGGAAGATATGACCCAAACAATTTATGAGAATTATTTGGGAATTTTGGGAGTGACAGAAATATAGGTTGCTTCACAACCTAGGGTTTAAAGGGTTATTCCTTCTACAGAACAGGAGTATTCCCAAGAAAAAGAATATTGGATTAGGTCAAGGATGAAAATGACATGATCTTGGGACGATGATGAGGATGACAAGCCACTATAAGACCTAGGAAGACATGATCTTCCCAAGTTTCAGAACCACATAGCCACAGAAAAGCAAAACAAATCAAGAAATCCAAGAAAATCAAAGGAAAAAGAAAAGGGCAAAATCCAGGGTGTTACACCTGGTGGGCCCCCTCTGGTACTTATTGGCTCCAATATTCCTCATTTATTCCATAAAAAATCTCCGTGAAGTTTCAGCTCATTTGGAGTTATGCAGAATAGTTAGCCTGACATAGCTTTTTCAGGTCCAGATTTCCAGCTGCCGTAATTCTCCCTCTTTGTGTATACCTTGCATATTATGAGAGAAAAGGCATTAGAATTACTCCAAAAAGCATTATTATGCATAAAAACATCATAAATAACAATAGGAAAACATGATGCAAAATGGACGTATCAACTCCCCCAAGCTTAGACCTCGCTTGTCCTCAAGCGAAAACCGAAATCGAAAAACATTTCCACATGCTTAGAGAGAGAGGTGTCGATAAAAACAAAATACATACATAGAAGCATCATGTGCATTATTGTAACAACAACAAACTTTAACATACTTTTATCATAGACTTCTCATGAATAAGTGACAATTCATCACACTATCGAAGTATAAAGCATAAACTCTATTAGAAACCAACAAACTATGTTCTCAGTCAACTTTGCAACTACAATTCATCATCTTTTTAGGAAGGGTCACGTATCAGAGCCTTTAGGCAAGTCCACATACTCAACCATCATATAGTCTTCTATGATTGCTAACACTCACCGCATACACATGAGCAAAACGTTTCAACCGGACACATAGAAAGATAGGTGCTTTATAGTTTCACCTCCCAACGTATTCACCTCAAGAGTGATGTCAACAATAATAACTCATGCTACCCATATTCAACTGGACATATGTGCCTAGATCTTTCCTCACCACATGATGCTTGCCAAAGGAGAAAAATAAATGGAAAAGAGAGAAGAACTTTGACTCTTGCATAAAAATAAATACATAAAAGTAAAAGATATGCCCTTCGCAAAGGGAAGCAGAGGTTGCCATGCGCTTATTTGTTTGTATGCTCAACCCCTTAGTGCAAGAGAATGTCATGTTATATTGTCCCTTGTGATGGCGACCTTTATTACGCAGTTTGTCGCTTTTATTTCTTCACCATCACAAGTTCGTACAACTCTCAATTTTCTCTTACACTAACTGATCTTACACTTTTAGAAGCAATTTTTATTGCCTTATTGCACCGATGCCAACTTACTTGAAGAATCTTACTCAATCCATAGGTAGGTATGGTGGACTCTTGGAAATAAGATTTGGGTTTAAGGGTTTTTGGATGCACAAGTAGTATCTCTACTTAGTGCGGAATTTTTGGCTAGCAAAGATTGGGGGGCAAGCACCACATGTTGAAGGATCTATGACAATATAACTTCTATGTGAATATGAACAAACATAAATCATTAAGTTGTCTTCATTGTCCAACGTCAACAATTTTGGCATATAATATTTTGATGGGGGCTCACAATCACAAAAGATTTATATGATAGTGTATTTATATGTGAATCTTCTCTTCCCTTATTAATTCTTTCATGATTTGCATCATTGACTAATGCTATGTTTGTCAATCTCTAATAAAATTTTCTACTTATAATTTTCCTTATGTGGTGTTATCACCTACCATAGGATTAGCATATGATCTTTTCATTTATTTCTTTTCTTTTTATTGCAACAAGAAAGTAAAGAAAGCAAAAACTCAAACTAGACATTATTTTATATCTCGCACACGATTACAAGGATAGATCACTAAGCAAGCTCTCCAAAAGAAAGGCTCGAACTAAACTTTTATTCATCTAAAGCAAAAGATCAAACTAAGAAAAGTAAAGGCAAAAGGTAGTGGAGGTGATACGATATCGGGACACCTCCCCCAAGCTTGGCGGAAGCCAAGGGGAGTGCCCATACCCGATACTCAATTTTCTTTTGGTGGTGAAGAAGGAGGTGGTGATGAAGTAGAAGCGATCCTGTCCTTCAAGATCAAGAGATTCTCCAATCTACTGATGATGCTTCGGAGGTAGATGATATGCTCTTGATGCAGAATATTTTCACGAGTGAGATATTTATTCTGCACATGAACCGTTTCAATGATCCGAAACTCCTCAATCTCAGTAGGGGTAAGATGAGCATAATAAGGTTTAAGGATATCTTCTTCTTCCTTCTCGGCCGGAAGTGCTTGCTCGATCCCTGGAGCTTGATCTACGATAACCTCCTTATTATTGTCTCCCTTGACGGCTTCTGCTGGCTCTTCCCTCTTCAACTCAATCTTCATCAACCAAGCATCCTCTTCCACATTGTTGGAGGAGGAAGAAGACATGATGCCTGGCTTAACAGATCTGACCGAAAACAGCAAGAAAAGAGAACAGAAGATTTCTTCGCGATACGGTGGTCAATCGGTTCGGGGAGTATATAAAGATTTTTTTACCTTGGGAAACAAGCAAACAGAAGAAAAACGGAGTCCGGAAGGTACCCGAGGTGGGCACAACCCACCTGGGCGCGCCTGGAAAGCCAGGCGCGCCCTGGTGTCTTGTGCCCACCAGGGGTGCCTTCCTGGTTGCTTCTTATTTTCCTAATTTTCTAAATATTCCAAAACTGATAAAAAATATTTTTGCGGATTTTTCGGAGTCCGTTTACTTACCGTATCACATACCTCCTCTTTTTCACGATTCTGGAGTGTTCCGGAAGGACTCTTTTATGTGTTCTTCCGGTGTCATAGTTTGGATAATATTACTTTCAACATTAATGGACGTACCTGAGATATAATGTTTTATTCGTTGCCCATTAACAACCTTCAGGTTAGTACCTTTGGCATTATTTATTTTGATAGCTCCAGACCGATAAACCTCCTCGATAACATAGGGTCCTTCCCATTTGGAGAGGAGTTTTCCTGCAAAGAATCTGAAATGAGAGTTGTACAAAAGAACATATTCTCCAACTTTGAACTCACGCTTTTGGATTCTTTTATCATGCCATCTTTTAACTTTTTCTTTAAACAATTTGGCATTTTCATAAGCTTGGGTTCTCCATTCATCTAATGAGCTAATATCAAATAACCTCTTTTCACCGTCAAGTTTGAAATCATAGTTGAGTTCTTTAATTGCCCAATATGCTTTATGTTCTAACTCAAGAGGCAAATGACAAGCTTTCCCATAAACCATTTTATAAGGAGACATACCCATAGGATTTTTATATGTTGTTCTATAAGCCCAAAGTGCATCATCTAATTTCTTAGACCAATTCTTCCGGGACCTATTGACAGTCTTTTGCAAAATTAATTTTATTTCTCTATTGCTAAGTTCAACTTGACCACTAGACTGAGGATGATAGGGTGATGCAATTCTATGGTTAACATCATACTTGGCAAGCATTTTACGGAAAGCACCATGAATAAAGTGTGAACCACCATCAGTCATTAGGTATCTAGGGACTCCAAACCTTGGGAAAATAACTTCCTTAAGCATTTTAATAGAGGTGTTGTGATTAGCACTACTAGTTGGAATAGCTTCTACCCACTTAGTAACATAATCAGCAGCAACCAAAATATGTGTATACCCATTAGAGGAAGGAAAAGGTCTCATGTAATCAAAACCCCAAACATCAAATGGTTCAACAGCAAGTGAATAATTCATAGGCATTTCTTGACGCTTACCGATATTACCTATTCTTTGGCATTCATCACAAGATGAGATAATGTGGCACCCCGGCTCAGAGAACCGGTTTACCAGTGTTTCCAACGAAGAGATCAAGTCTTCTAGAAACACACAACAACTTGGAACAGAACATAGCTGAACTTTTATTGATAATAGTCGAGTACAAGCTTATATATTACATGATCATCGAGGCCAAAAGCACATCTAGTGCTATGACAATATCTACAGTATTTATCTAACATAACAGGGCCTCGGTATTACTATGGAATACTACAGCGAAAGACTACTGTGTCGCGGAACATGATAGTAACTCCATCCACAGGGACACTGCTGAGGACACATCCTAGTCATCGCAACATGGACCTTCGAGACCTCCATCTCAGTCTTCTCCTGCATCTGGCATGATATGCCAGGTGAGTACTTTGAATGTACTCGCAAGCATATGACAACCAAGTATGCAGCAAATAATAGCATGACAATCAACATGTTAAGTCTTAACTGATTCACTTACTGATGATAACTTACTCATATCTGGGTTGTTTCACAAACCTCAGAGTACTCGGTGCCAACGAGTACATCCGCTCATAAGACAAGTTCTTCCATCATTACTATGGTTATTACGGTTGATCACCTAGAGAGGTCTGGACGGGCTGTCCAATACCGTGGACACCCATCGTACCACCGGCAATCATCCTCCCACGGAGTCAAGCCCTGGGTGGCCCCGTGTCACCTCGTGACACCTGCCACCGTCGTGGCCTAACTAAACTGTCCC
Source organism: Thinopyrum elongatum (assembly GCA_011799875.1). NCBI lineage: Eukaryota > Viridiplantae > Streptophyta > Magnoliopsida > Poales > Poaceae > Thinopyrum > Thinopyrum elongatum. The sequence continues at coordinate 437,857,512 of CM022300.1, forward strand.
AAACGGGGACGCCAGCACAAAACTCAACTGGGCTCACAGGGTTATTGCCGTCTGCCTGATCAGGGCAGCATGCACGCATAACCCTCCCTGTCTGGAGGTACCGGTGAAAGAGCACGGAGCCAGACCAAGTCAAGGCCGTCCCATACCGGCAAATGTGGCTGCACGGGTAAGCCCGGACAGGTGACTCTTGATCAACCAACTAAGTTTCTCTTAGCAATCAGGGTCATTCATCATATCAATTTAAGTTTTCAACAATAGGCATTTAAATACTTCACTTGAATTATCTGTGTTAATAAAATGCGGGAAATGAATATGAATTATGCAATGCTATGAAATGCTTCATAATATGGATGTCCTGGCTTGCCTTGATCAGTTGGGTTGTTCATAAACTCCTGGTCTTCAAATCCACAAGAATCTCCTTCTGAAAATATTTTTAAATGACAAAGGAAAATGTCACATAAAGCCTTTTTATTCACCAACAATTCTGTGAGTATTGGAAAAATACCAAACTTGGTCAGAAAATAAAGAAGTTAAATATGAATAGAATGCAAAAATAATCAGGTCAATTGAACCTTTTAATAAAAAGTTATTAGCAGTCAAAGTGGCTAGTCAACTCTGATAAATAAACAAAATTCAGAAAAAAAGAAAAACCTGGAATGGGCCACATTGAAGGCGTAAAGGCCCAAAGGCGCCTTCACTTACCCCTTCACGCGCGCTGCTGGGCCGTTGACAGGTGGGGCCTGTTCGGTTTAAAACAGAGGGAGGAGGGAGAGATCAGAGGGAGGCGGGGCTCCGGCGACGCTCACCGGCGATAGGGATGGCGGCGGAGCTGGGAGTTGACGGAGATTGATCGGGCACTCGAAGGCGGTCCTCCCTGTACCCGTAGCTCCCCCGAAGATGGACGGATGGCGCGGCACCCTTCTTCTCCGGCGGACGAGCGCTACGGTGGTCGACGGAGGTGGCGATTCCGGCGACTATTCGCTCGGGCAGGAGGTCGAGGAGCACCAGTGGAGTGCACTGAGCTCGAGGGCGCAGTCGGACGAGGCTAGGGTGGGGTGGAGAGGGGTGGTGGTGGAGCTCAACTGGCGGCGGAACTCCGGCGAAGCTCGAGGCCAGAGGGCCTCTCGGCCTTGGCTCTTGCTTGGGGAGGCAATGGAGGATGGAGGGAGAGGGGTGAGGAGCTTAGCAAGGTCGGGCGGGGTTATTTATAGGCGGAGGAGGTGCTCGGTGATCTCTCTGGATCGGCGGCGACATGGCTACGCCACTGGAGCAAGGATGGCAAGCTGGCCATCGTGGCATGGGGCGAAGTGACGGGAGCTAGCAAAGGCATTAAATGCGCGAGGGGATAGCTCGGGGAGAAGAAGACGAGCGGCGCCGCCACTGTGGCCGCACGGGCGGCACAGTGCTCGCGGTCGTGGCGGCCGCTGAGGGCTTCTCCGGCGAGGGCGAAGGATCTGGAGGGGCTAGGTGTCGCACGGGAACGATGTCGGCATGCTTGGACAAGCTGCTGCGGCGCAGGCGTCTCGCTCTGACGAGACCCGAGCCTGGCGCAGCACAGAGCACGGCGACAAGCATGCCATCGCCATGCTCTCCATGGTGCTAGCCACCAGGAGGCCACGCAAGCCTGGCAAAACTTGTCTGGCACGTCGACCCTCGATCACTCACTTCACCTGCACCCATAGTTTGGCTTGGTTGGGTCTGAGATGAAGGGTAGCCTCAACAACAGTTCCTGACAAAGAACTAGAGAGGGATCTAGAGAGGTGGAGAGCTAGGGATGGAGCCAAAGAGATTGTCTGGAGTGATCCTCGTTGGAAGGACTCCAAACTGGCCAAGTTTGCGTAGGTTTGGTTGAGATTTGAGGGTAGTTCATGTGTAACCTCCAAATCTGGTCCAGAATGTGAATGTTGAGGTACTGCTCACTTGGATGATCTCCTAAGGCTGAAACTTGGTGGAGGGAAGTCATTTGTAGGTGTCCTCATGCCACAAGAATTTCAGAGCATTTGGACAAACCTAGCAGGTACTTCCTTCACAAAGGTTCAGACTGTCCAGGAACAAAGCCGAATTATTTTGCAAAATATTAGAACTAGACCATGGAATATTTTTGGATATTGGGGCAAGATATATTCCAAGGTATTTTAGGGAATTATTTGAGAATTTTCTGGCCATCCAAACTATAGGTTGCTTCACAACCCATTGTGATGACCTAAATTCCCAAATAAAAGAAAAGAGTTATTGGAAAAGATTTAAATTGGGATTTGGGTCCTTGAGGTACTTGGCAGGGTTTTGGCAAGGTGATGAGGCTTTGGATTACTTGGAAAAGATTCAAAAGTGTCCAAGACCAAATGAAAAGGTTCAAAATCCATTCAAGTTTCAAATAAAACCAAGAAAAGTTTGAAAAGAAAAAGTTGCCAAAATCAGGGTGTCACAAACCTACCCCCCTTAGGATGAATCTCGTCCTCGAGATTCGGTTGCTCAGGGAACAAATATGGATATGCGGATCTCAGAAAATCTTCTCTTTCCCAAGTGGCCTCTTCCTCAGTGTGGTGCTCCCATAGCACCTTGTAAAATCTTATCACCTTACTCCTCGTGGTTCTTTCCATCTCATCCAAGATCCTGATAGGTTTTTCCTCATAAGTCAAATCCTTAGTCAATTATAATTCACTCATATCCGCTTGCTTGGCTGGGGGTGCAATGCATTTCCTTAACTGTGAGATGTGAAAGACATCATGAACGTCTGACAATGCTGGTGGTAATTCCAACTGATATGTTACTTTACCCTTCCTAGCAATAACTATAAAGGGACCGATGTATCTTGGGGCCAACTTTCCCCGGGTGCCAAACCTCTTTACTCCCTTCATAGGGGTTACTCGCAAGTAAGCATAGTCTCCAGGCTCGAAATTTACTTCCCGGTGTTTTGGGTCGTAATAGCTCTTCTATCGGGACTTGGCTGCTCACAGATGCTCTTGAATATCCTTGACTTGCCTTTCAGCCTCGAGCATCAAGTCCGTACCAAAGATGCGACTATGTCCTGTTTGGGACCAGTTCAGTGGTGTGCGGCACTTCCGTTCGTACAATGCCTCAAAAGGCGACATCTTGAGACTTGCCTGATAGCTGTTGTTGTAGGAGAATTCCGCGTACGGCAGACTATCCTCCCATTTGGGTCCATGGGAGAGCACATGACCGAAGCATGTCCTCTAATATTTGGTTCACTCGCTCGGTCTGTCCATCCGTCTGCGGATGGTATGCTGTGTTGTGTTTCAGCACGGTTCCCAAAGCTTGATGTAGTCGTAGCCAGAATGCTGAGGTAAATAAGGAACCCCTATCTGACATGATAGACTTGGGTACTCCATGCAGACTGACTATCCGGGACATGTAGAGTTGTGCCAGCTGATTTGCGTTGGATGTGGTCTTTACTGGGATAAAGTGAGCCACCTTCGTGAGGATGTCTACAATGACCCAAATAGCATCATTGCCTCTCGTGGACTTGGGTAGTCCCACAATAAAATCCATACATATGTCGTCCCACTTCCACTGAGGCACCGGTAAAGGTTGCAGTAGCCCAGCGGGTTTTCGATGCTCTGCCTTGACCTTGTTGCAATGGTCACAGCAGGCAACATAGTATGCTATATCTTTCCGCATTCCAGACCACCAAAAAGTTTCTCTCAAGTCCTGATACATCTTGGTACCTCCCGGGTGGATCGAATATGTAGACTCATGTGCTTCCTTGAGTATTTGTTGCCTCAAGTTGTTCTGATTCGGCACACAAATTCGTTTCTCGAACCACATGGTACCATATTCATCTACATGAAAGGACTTGGCCTACCCCTGCTGAATTAATTCCTTGACCTCCTGAATTTCTTCATCTGACTTCTGTGCTTCCTTGATTTCCTCCATGAGGGTTGGAGTAATTTCCTATGTGTTCGGGGTCATTGGGCCGCATAGCACCATATTGAGCTTGACAAACTCTTCTTGTAAGCTTGGATGCATACCCTCAACTAGTGCATTCACAGCAGTTTGTTCCCTGCTCAGGGCATCAGCGACCACATTTGCTTTCCCTGGATGATAGTTTATCCCAACATCATAGTCCTTGACTTGCTCAAGCCATCTTCGCTGCCTGAGGTTCAGGTCGGGTTGAGTGAAAATATACTTGAGACTCTTATGGTCTGTGTATATTTCACATCGTTGTCCAATAAGATAATGCCTCCAAATCTTCAGGGCATGAACCACATCAGCTAGCTCTAAGTCATGTGTAGGATAGTTCTCCTCATGAGGTCGTAGCTGTCGTGATGCATAAGCTACAACCTTCCCTTCTTGCATTAGCACGCATCCGATTCCACGCCTGGATGCATCGCAGTATATGTCAAAACTCTTGTGAATGTCTGGGAGGACTAAGACAGGGGTTGTGGTTAGCCTCGTCTTTAACACTTGGAAACTGCTGTCGCACTCAGCTGTCCAGATAAACCTTTGGTTCTTTTTCAACAATTCCGTCAGCGGCTTGGCTATCTTAGAAAAACCTTCAATGAAGCGATGGTAGTAGCCTGCCAAGCCCAGGAAACTACGGACTTCAGTCACCGTGGTTGGTGTCTTCCAATTCAAGACCGCAGTAACCTTACTGGGATCAACAACTATTCCTTTCTCTGATAGAATGTGTCCAAGGAATCCCACCTCTTTCAGCCAAAATTCGCACTTACTGAACTTGGCATATAAGCGATGGGTTCTCAATCTTTCGAAGACAGCTCTGAGATGTTGCTTATGCTCCTCTTCATACTTAGAGTATATCAGGATGTCGTCAATGAACACCACTATGAATTTGTCCAGAAAATCCATGAAGACTTCGTTCATCATGCTCATGAAGTAGCCTGGAGCGTTGGTCAATCCAAACACCATAACTGTAAATTCATATAGCCCATATCGAGTGGTGAACGCTGTCTTGGAGATATCCTCCTTTCGGATTTTCAGTTGATGATATCCCATTCTGAGGTTGATCTTAGAGAATACCCGTGCTCCATTCAACTGGTCGAATAAGTCATCAATTTGAGGGAGCGGGTACTTGTTCTTTATAGTGACCTCGTTAAGCTGGCGATAGTCTACACACATTCGTAGACTTCCATCCTTCTTCTTGACAAATAATACTGGTGAGCCCCATGGCGAAATGGTTGGATGAATGTATCCTTTCTGTAGCAACTCGTCTAACTGCTTCTTTAGCTCTGCTAGCTTTGGGCCTGGCATACGATAATATTTCTTGTATATTGGAGCTGTACCAGGAATTACTTCAATGGCGAACTCCAATTCTCGATCGGGCGGCATTCCTGGTAATTCCTCAGGAAATACATCCGGATATTCACCCACTACTGGAATCAGATTCATATCTATAACAGTGGTCTGGTATGCCTTGCCCTTTCTTATTATCATTCTGCTGGCAAGAAATTGGACGGTTTTTCCGGCGGGGTTCACCAATGTCACCGTTCTGGTGGCACAGTTGATACACACTTGGTGCGGTGCCAACCAGTCCATTCCCAGTATTATATCCAGTCCTGGGGATTCAATGGCAACAAGGGTAGCTAGGAATTTGACTCCATGGATTGAGATTTCTAGACCCTTGTATATTATATTTGTTCTGAGCATAGAGCCAGGGGATTGTACCACCATGATTTTGTCCAAAAGTGAAGGAGAAAATTTGTGCAAGGTGGCAAAACTTCGCGAAATAAACTAGTGGGAAGCCCCAGAATCAAATAAAATTATTGCAGGTATGTCGTTGATAGAAAACATACCAAGGACTATGTCTGGAGCCTCGCAGACTTCTTCGGCAGAGATGTGGTGGACGCATCCGTGGCTGAATTTGTGGTTGGGGCGGCATCCAAGGTGATTAACTTGTGGCTTGTGGTCAGCTGACTGCTTTCCGTTATTAGTAGGACACTGTTTGGCGTAGTGTCCACTCTGGCCACAAGTGAAACAGGTGTTGTTGCGGTGGCAGTCCTCTATGACTGGCTGCTTGCCGAAGGTCTTGCTCTGGTTGCCACAATTGTTCCACACAGGTTTGTTTTCAGATGGCCCTGGCTGCCAACTGCGCAGCTTTTGCGCATATGGTTCCCTGTTGTCCTTCTTAGGCTCGAACTTCCTCTTACGATCATCATTCCCAGACTTGTGTTCTCGTTCTGTGATGAAGGCCTTATCCACCATGGTCTGGAAATCGGGGAAGTCCAACATGCATAGCTGACATCGGAGGGCGTGATTAAGTCCTCCAAGGAACCGGTTTATTTTCCTTTCTTCGGTAGCCACATCATGAGGAGAGTAACGGGCCAAGTTGTTAAACTTGTTTAGGTATTCTCCCACAGACATGTTTCCTTGTGTGAGGGCCAGGAATTCCCTCTGCTTCACTTTCATGATACCTGTGGGAATATGATACTTGCGGAACAGCTCTTTGAATTTCTCCCGGGAAATCTCTTCTCAAGCAGGCCACATTAACTTGCTGTTGTCCCACCATATGGCTGCCGGGCCTTCGAGATAATGGGTGGCAAATGGGACTTTATCTGCTTCTTCACAATGAGCGATGTCCAATTTCTTTTCCATGGTTCTTAACCAGTCATCAGGCTCAATAGGATCCACAGCCTGACCAAAGTTGGGTGGTTTTGTGCGCTGGAAGTCAGACAGTTTGGAATGCACCCCATTGCCATTGTTCTGACCTACTATTGTGTGCATACTCTTGAGAAATTCCATGAGGTCTTGGTTTATCTTTTCCTCAAACATTCTCATTATCTGATCTGTGGTTGGTGCTTGAGGTGGTGGTGGTGGTAAGTCTTCGGGCGGTTGCCCTGCCTGCCTGGCGGAACGACGGACGGGGTTTCCATCGCCGCCTTGACTGCTACTTCCTTTCTTCATCCTAATTTTTGTTCCCATAGAAAATACCAAAATGATGAGCAACATCCATAAGGAGAAATACGGTAATATGACACCAAAAGAAACTTCATTAAAAAGGCAAATAATGACAACAACATAATTATACAAGATAACCCAACATCATACATGGCAAGCTAGTAGGGGGGGATATCATGGCTAGACTGCTCCTACGGCAGTCGACATATGCAAAGATGCATGCATTACTACTCAAGCTCCAGTCTAGTGCATCGGTGACACGAACACTGCCCATCTGAAGAGTCCTCATCGTCAGATCCTGAGTCAGAATCAGAACTGATGATGTGAGTCATCGGGTCAAAGGAGATGTGACATCGCTGCTGGGACGGCTCTCCCTCTGCGGAAGAAAGAGCACGTCGCCTCAACATCGGCGGAGCAGGAGTGGCTAGGAGTGAGGCCCACTCAGCTGGGGTCTCAAGTCGACTACCAGATGATAAGCCTGATGGTCCAGAAAAACCAGAAGGGGTATCAAGCACACGCGGAGGTGGAACTGGTGGTGGATAGCTAGGTGGAACTACAGGAAGAGGAGGAGGTGCTGGAGTCACTGTTGCAAGTGCCCCCTGAACACGACACAGCTCCTCAGCCAAGGAGATGATCATACGGTAACTTGCGTTTAGATAGCGAGACAAAACGCCAGCCGCATGATCACACGTCGGGTCAACAGGTGAGAAAAGGACTCGCCCTGTCGTAGGTGACAGAGTGGGATAGTGGAAGAAACCTGGATGGGTCTGCATCTCGGCCTCGTGGAAGCGCAAGTCAGTAATTGCCTCCATAGCAGCAAACTGGATCGCCAGCTCCGGAGTAGAAGCCACTCCGCCCTTGGAAGAGCGAGAAGAGCTTCCAATATACGAAGTCGCGGTCATGTAAGCCACTGCATGGTACTCATATACTGACTTGCCCAACTGCTCCCGGAACACCTGGTACACCGGGTCATCACCGTTGGGATACAGCCGAAGCTAGACGCTACGGAGCAGAGCTGGAAAAGTGTGGGGTTCTGGCTCATGATGAAAGTGATATGGAACTGGTGCTACCTACACTCACAATGCCAAGAGTTAATAACATAATGAATTATGATGCATGAGACATGGTATGCAACAATCAAATGCAACAAGCAGGATGCACACACAAAGTCCTATGCTAATCGCAGTTCTAGCACAAGTTACCTAGGGTGTCCTACAGTCAGCCTGGCTCTGATACCAAGCGTTGTGGCACCCCGGCTCAGAGAACCGGTTTACCAATGTTTCCAACCCAGAGATCAAGTCTTCTGGAAACACACAACAACTTGGAACAGAACATAGCTGAACTTTTATTGATAATAGTCGAGTACAAGCTTATATATTATATGATCATCGAGGCCAAAAGAACATCTAGTGCTATGACAATATCTACATTATTTATCTAACATAACAGGGCCTCGGTATTACTGTGGAATGCTACAGCGAAAGACTACTGCGTAGCGGAACATGATAGTAACTCCATCCACAGGGACACTGCTGAGGACACATCCTAGTCATCGCAACACGGACCTTCGAGACCTCCATCTTAGTCTTCTCCTGCATCTAGCATGATACGCCAGGTGAGTACTTTGAATGTACTCGCAAGCACATGACAACCAAGTATGCAGCAAATAATAGCATGACAATCAACATGTTAAGTCTTAACTGATTCACTTACTGATGATAACTTACTCATATCCGAGTTGTTTCACAAACCTCGGAGTACTCGGTGCCAACGAGTACATCCGCTCATAAGACAAGTTCTTCCATCATTACTATGGTTATTATGGTTGATCACCTAGAGAGGTCTGGACGGGCTGTCCAATACCGTGGACGTGGCTATTCGAATAGATTTTACACTCTGCAGAGGTTGAGCACTTTACCCACACTATGGAGCACCTGACCTCGTGATCCCATTCAGGTGGACCAGCGTTGCTCCAACGAAACCCGCCTGACCCGTGACTCTCCCATCGTACCACCGGCAATCATCCTCCCCCGGAGTCAAGCCCTGGGTGGCCCTGTGTTACCTCGTGACACCTGCCACCGTCGTGGCCTAACTAAACTGTCCCAAACGGGGACGCCGGCACAAAACTCAACTGGGCTCACAGGGTTATCGTCGTCTGCCTGATCAGGGCAGCACACACGCATAAGTGTAACACCCCAAAAATCGGGTTATCGATTTTTGTGCTGTTATTCCTTCCTAGCTTTTCTCTCCCAAATTTTTCCTCTAGAATCTGGTTAGTGACCAGGTGAATCCAGAAAATCCTCAACCTCTCAGTGCCTTTCCCATGTTCTTGTGCCAGCCACCCTTCCGTCAGTAAACCCCGAACCTCATTCAAACCCTAGTTCCAAAATATCAGAACTGGAAATCCTGCCTTTGTGTTTACAAATGAGCTACCATTTTCCTTGCTTAGTTGACCCTACCAAAATTCCTAGAGATCTTCCTTCACTCATAAACCCTAGATGTATAGAAATATTGCTAAGTCATATGCAATATTTCTCATCTAGAATTAATTCATTTTCCTGCCTTTCTGAGGAATTAAATCCAGGAAAATATCTATCAATCTCCAAAGTTCATGAAAACTTGTGGAGATATTCTTTGTGATCGTATTGAGCTCTCATAAAAATATTGGCCATAATTAAATAGGGGAAATTGCTTTTTCCTATTTAAAGTCAATATTTCAATTTGGGGCCTTTCCAAAGGAACTACCATTTTGGTAGTTAGGAAAAAAGTCCCAAATAAATTGTGGAGCTTGTCCTATCTATATATTCACCATTTCCATCAACATCACAAGTTCCACCAATTAAATTTTGAGCATAACACCACTTTGCAAATTCTGTCCAGATTTCCAGTTTGCAAAGGAAGTGCTTGATTTCTTGATCTTCTTGGGCTGAAATTTTGCAGGGTGATTCTTTAGGATATATCACCCTTGGACACCAAAAATCAGCCCATTTCAGCTAGCCAATCTTTCCCAGTAAATTATGTAAGTTTCTGTTCAGATTGCATCATTGTGAAGGAAGTACCCTCATAGATGATCAATTTGAGCTGAAACTTTTCCAGACAGTTCCTATGACCGTATCATCACTCTCCACCAAAAATTATCTAAATCCAACTAGCCATTTGACCCCAGCATTATCATTTGCATTTCTGGTCAGTTTGCCAGGTTGCAAAGGAAGCACCATCTAGACCTGTCCTTTTGTCCTGAAACTTTGCCAAGTTAGTCACCTTAGTAGATGACTAACCCATGCCCAAAATCAAGCCAAGAAGAGCACTGTGTCAGCCACACTACATGTCAAATACTTTGCTGCTAGAACTGTTTGACCCAGGGTGTGGTCACACCAGAGCTCACTATTCCTTCCCGAGGGGTCAAGTCAACCCAGCGATGTGTGTAGATCATCCCAGACATAGTTTGGCAGCGAGTAGAGCGTGGCACTGCCATGGCCACTGGTGACCACCGACAGAATGCGCCAACTACAGGCACTGTGCGCCCGAGGCTTCGAGAGCTCGTCCCAGCGAGTTCTAGCTTGTCCGGGCACGCCGACGACCTCTCTACCGCTCGCGTGTGCCGTCTAGAACCTCCCTCTCTCGTCCCGTAGCATGTGGTTGCTTCTACCAACGCCGATGCTCCGCCAGAACGTCGCCACCTCGCCGTGCGTCTCGGAGCTTCGGCCACCGTCATCGTGACCCCCTCCCCGCGGCTATAAATAGCTCGCCCCTCGAACCTCAGCATCACCAGCGAAGCCCCAGCCCTCCTCCACGAGCTACCAGTCAATCCAGCCCCTTGGCTCTTCCCCTCTTCTTCCCCTGCGTTCCCGACCCCTCCCTTGACGCCGCAGACCGCCGCCGCCCACCTCTCCGCCGGGGAAACCCTGCCGGCACGGCATCCCCACCGCCTTCGGCCGCCGCGGCTCAGCCAATGGAGGTGGCACTGCAAGCCATCTCCAGGGCCCTGCGACCACCCTCGGAGGCGACAGATCCGTGCGAGTCCGTCCCGCTCGTCGGCAGCTCCGGCCGGCCAGCGAGACGCCGGCGCCAAGCATGGCCGAACGACCATGGCACCTCCTCTGTTCCTGCTGCGTCGGGAGGGACACGACCAGAGGAGAAAGGGAGGAGAGAGAGAAGAGATAAGGCGGGGCCTGCATGCCATCCTCTAGGCGTTGACCTGGGCCGGGCCCAGCCGTTTTAAGTGGAGGCGGTATTCTGAGAGTACGCTTTCCCTTGTCGAAAGCGTACTCTGAAAAAATGCGCCTTCGGCCTCAGCCCCACCGGCCGAACCCACTATATTATGAATGTTCGTCTGTTCAGAGCCAAAATGGACTGTTTCTGTCTGTTTTTGCGCTTAACGAACGAACGGCCGTTTCTCCGCGACCGTAACTCCGATTGAGGTAAAACCAACTCCCACGTCTTCAGATCGTCGAGCCCATTCTGATGCTATCATTTTCATAATGTTTTCACACTGTGAAAATGACCATTTTACCCTTGCCCTTCAATCAGCCCCTACGAGAAGGAAATTTTTCCGGCAAATCTTCCCGGAGTTTTATCGCACTTCCACCCGGCATATTCCTTCACCCCCAGGCAAGCCAACCTCTTATCATGATCTCCGGACTTGCATGATGACTTTGCTTGCACCCTGTGTGTTTATCGTAGTACATCTGTATCACCTGTTAGTCTGCACTTGCATACACCTGTTATGTCATCTGTAATAGATGTTAGCATTACTTTTCATCTAATGTCATGACTTGTTTTCATGCCATATTTTATCATGCTAGCAACAATCTTGCTAATACTCTTATCATGTTAGTACCATGATTTGAGCTTATGCTATGTTTGTCAACGTTGTTATGATGTGGCTATGCTGTTGCTAAGTGACTGTTCACGCTTATAATTGTTGAGGTAATGGTGCGAATGATGGAGATGTCAAATTGAATGTATAAACTAAACCTAGTCGGTTGATCTAGAGTCACCTGTCCGGGCTTATACATGCAACCACATTTGCCGGTATGGGACGGCCTTGACTTGGTCTAGCTTTGTGCTCTTTCACCGGTACCACCAACTAGGGAAGGTTATGCGTGCGTGCTGCCCTGATCAGGTAGGCGGCGATACCCTTGTGAGCCCAGTTGTATGTTTATCCTGGGAGTCCCTGTTTGGGACAGTTGTGTTGGCCACGGCGGTGGCAGGTGTCAAGAGTGACACAGGGGCCACCCAGGACATGACCCTGGGAGGGTATGATTGTCGGTGGTACGATGGAGGAGTCACGGGTTAGGCAGGTTTCGTTGGAGCAACGCTGGTCCACCCAAATGGGATCACAAGGTCAGGTGCGCCATGGTGTGGGTAAAGTGTACAACCTCTGCAGAGTGTAAAATCTATTCGAATAGCTGCGTCCATGGTATTGGACAGCCTGTCCAGACCTCACTAGGTGGTCAACCGTAATGATGGTAATAATGGTGGAAGAACCTGCCCTGCATAGACATCAGATGTTGTTAGGAATATGGTATGTTAGCCATGGGATGGCTATGGAAGAGATGGTCAGATGACCGAAAAACTTGGATTGGACTGGGATCAGTTTCAGATTGGATCATGAGAATGTTCGGGATATGGATTGTATACTTAATATGCTTTACTTTACTATACTCTACTTCAGTAGTTATCTTGCTAGATAACCTCGTTAGGTCATGATGATCAATGCTGCTATATGTTTAATCATGCCAGGTAATCTTGCTACGACATGATAATTAGTAATGCTAGATAGGTATGCTATGCCATGCTTGATTCATGTTTTCCTGTTAATTCCATGCCATGTTTAGAATAAATTCCTGTATAGCATAGGGCTTGCTTTGTTATCTACTTGTTTGGATGCTATGTATTTGGTTGTCTTGCGAGTACATTCAAAGTACTCACCTGGCCTTGCACGTGGCTAGTTACAGGAGAAGATCCGTCGTGCTAGATCGTAACCCAGCCAGTCCTGTGAGTTGTGGAGCCCAGCCAGAGACGTCGTTGCCACTGAACCAAGACCTTCGCTGCCATTTTAGTTAGCCTCGGAGCTATGTAATATTGTTGTAAGCAACAGTATTGTAATACTCCATTTCATATAATAGAGCCATTTTATGCCTGGAATTGCTGTATCATGTCTTTGACATGTGCCAGGTCTTATCCTGGGGCTGGCGTGCGTCGGCCCTCTATCGGGGTGCCACAATAACCCTCCCTGTCTGGAGGTACCAGTGAAAGAGCACGGAGCCAGACCAAGTCAAGGCCGTCCCATACCGGCAATTGTGGCTGCACGGGTAAGCCTAGACTGGTGACTCTTGATCAACCAACTAAGTTTCTCTTAGCAATCAGGGTCAATCATCATATCAATTTAAGTTTTCAACAATAGGCATTTAAATACTTCACTTGAATTATCTATGTTAATCAAATGCAGGAAATGAATATTAATTATGCAATGCTATGAAATACTTCATAATATGGATGTCCTGGCTTGCCTTGATTAGTTGGGTTGTTCAGAAACTCCTGGTCTTCAAATCCACAAGAATCTCCTTCTGAAAATATTTTTAAATGACAAAGGAAAATGTCACATAAAGCCTTTTTATTCACCAACAATTCTGTGAGTATTGGAAAAATACCAAACTTATTCAAAAAATAAAGAAGTTAAATATGAACAGAATGCAAAAAGAATCAGGTCAATTGGACCTTTTAATAAAAAGTTATTAGCAGTCAAGGTGGCTGGTCAACTCTGTTAAATAAACAAAATTCAGAAAAAAAGAAAAACCTGGAATGGGCCACATCGAAGGCGTAAAGGCCCAAAGGCACCTTCACTTACCCCTTCGCGCGCGCGCTGCTGGGCCGCTGACAGGTGGGGCCCATTCGGTTTAAAACAGAGGGAGGAGGGAGAGAACAGAGGGAGGCGGGGCTCCGGCGACGCTCACCGGCGATATGGACGGCGGCGGAGCTGGGAGTTGACGGGGATAGATCGGGCACTCAAAGGCGGTCCTCCCTATACCCGTAGCTCCCCTGAAGATGGACGGACGATGCGGCGCCCTTCTTCTCCGGCGGACGAGCGCTACGGTGGTCGACGGAGGTGGCGATTCCGGTGACTATTCGCTCGGGCAGGAGGTCAAGGAGCACCAGTGGAGTGCACTGAGCTCGAGGGCGCAATTGGACGAGGCTGGGGTGGGGTGGAGAGGGTTGGTGGTGGAGCTCAACTGGCGGCGGAACTCCGGCGAAGCTCGAGGCCAAAGGGCCTCTCGGCCTTGGCTCTTGCTTGGGGAGGCAATGGAGGATGGAGGGAGAGGGGTGAGGAGCTTAGCGAGGCCGGGCGGGGTTATTTATAGGCGGAGGAGGTGCTCGGCGATCTCTCTGGATCGGCGGCGACGTGGCTACGCCACTGGAGCAAGGACGGTGAGCTGGCCGTCGTGGCGCGGGGCGAAGTGACGGGAGCGAGCAAAGGCATTAAATGCACAAGGAGATAGCTCGGGGAGAAGAAGACGAGCGGCGCCGCCACTGTGGCCGCACAGGCGGCACAGTGCTCGCAGTCGTGGCGGCCGCCGAGGGCTTCTCCGGCGAGGGCGAAGGATCTGGAGGGGCTAGGTGTCGCACGGGAACGATGTCAGCATGCTTGGACAAGCTGCTGCGGCGCAGGCATCTCGCTCTGACGAGACCCGAGCCTAGCGCAACATAGAGCGCGGCGACAAGCATGCCATCGCCATGCTCACCATGGTGCTTGCCACCAGGAGGCCACGCAAGCCTGGCAAAACTTGTCTGGAACATCGACCCTCAATCACTCACTTCACCTGCACCCATAGTTTGGCTTGGTTGGGTCTGAGATGAAGGGTAGCCTCAACAACAGTTCTTGACAGAGAACTAGAGAGGGATCTAGAGAGGTGGAGAGCTAGGGATGGAGCCAAAGAGATTGTCTAGAGTGATCCTCATTGGAAGGACTCCAAACTGGCCAAGTTTGAGTAGGTTTGGCTGAGATTTGAGGGTAGTTCATGTGTAACCTCAAAATCTAGTCCAGAATGTGAATGTTGAGGTACTGCTCACTTGGATGATCTCCTGAGGCTGAAACTTGGTGGAGGGAAGTCATTTGTAGGTGTCCTCATGCCACAAGAATTTCAGAGCATTTGGACAAACCTAGCAGGTACTTCCTTCACAAAGGTTCAGACTGTCTAGGAACAAAACCGAATTATTTTGCAAAATATTAGAACTAGACCATGGAATATTTTTGGATATTGGGGCAAGATATATTCCAAGGTATTTTAGGGAATTATTTGAGAATTTTCTGGCCATCCAAACTATAGGTTGCTTCACAACCCATTGTGATGACCCAAATTCCCAAATAAAAGAAAAGAGTTATTGGAAAAGATTTAAATTGGGATTTGGGTCCTTGAGGTACTTGGCAGGGTTTTGGCAAGGTGATGAGGCTTTGGATTACTTGGAAAAGATTCAAAAGTGTCCAAGACCAAATGAAAAGGTTCAAAATCCATTCAAGTTTCAAATAAAACCAAGAAAAGTTTGAAAAGAAAAGTTGCCAAAATCAGGGTGTCACAAACCTACCCCCCTTAGGATGAATCTCATCCTCGAGATTCGGTTGCTCAGGGAACAAATATGGATATGCGGATCTCAGAAAATCTTCTCTTTCCCAAGTGGCCTCTTCCTCAGTGTGGTGCTCCCATAGCACCTTGTAAAATCTTATCACCTTACTCCTCGTGGTTCTTTCCATCTCATCCAAGATCCTGATAGGTTTTTCCTCATAAGTCAAATCCTTAGTCAATTCTAATTCACTCATATCCGCTTGCTTGGCTGGGGGTGCCATGCATTTCCTTAACTTTCAGAGATTCTAAACAATCATCATCAAAAACAAAAGGAGTATCCTTTTGCAAAAGGTTCGTAAGAGGCCTTGAAATTTTAGAAAAGTCTTTGATAAATCTCCTATAGAAACCAGCATGACCTAAGAAACTACGAATACCTTTGATATCTTTAGGACATGGCATTTTCTCAATTGCATCAACCTTAGCTTTGTCCACTTCAATACCTCTTTCAGAGATTTTATGGCCCAGAATAATACCTTCATTAACCATAAAGTGGCACTTCTCCCAATTCAAGACAAGATTTGTTTGCTCACATCTCTGCAAAACTCGACCAAGATTGCTTAAACAATCATCAAAAGACTTCCCATACACAGAAAAGTCATCCATGAAAACCTCAACAATCTTTTCACAAAAGTCAGAGAATATAGCAGTCATACATCTTTGAAAGGTAGCAGGTGCATTGCATAAACCAAAAGGCATACGTCTATAAGCATAAGTTCCAAAGGGACAAGTGAAAGTGATCTTTTCTTGATCAGGTTGAGAAACAGGTATTTGTGAAAAACCAGAATATCCATCAAGGAAACAAAAATGTGTGTGCTTTGACAATCTTTCTAGCATTTGATCAAAAAAGGGCAGAGGGTAATGATCTTTTCTAGTTGCTTTGTTTAATTTTCTAAAATCAATTACCATTCTATAGCCTATAACAATTCTTTGTGGAATAAGTTCATTCTTATCATTTGGAACAACAGTAATACTGTGACGACCCCGGTTTAATCGTGCACTAACCATACACGCAAATGCACACGATCAAGCCTAAGGACTCACTTGAAGATATCACAACACAACTCTAAAACATAAATAAAGTCATACAAGCTTAATATTACAAGCCAGGGCCTCGAGGGCTCGAATACATAGCTCAATGGCATACAAGTGTCAGCGGAAGCATCAGATATCTGGGTACAGATATATTATAGAAATAGAGATAAGCCTTTATGAAGGCGGGGCAAAATAAAACTCTATGATCGAAAGGCGTAGGCCTCCTGCCTAGGATCCTCCGAATCCTACTCCTGGTCATCTGTCGGCTCCTCGTAGTAGTACTCGCCGAGAGGGTAGTAGTAGTAGCCGTAGTCGTCGACGGGGGAAGCTAACTCAGGGGCTCCTGAATCAAATAAAACACATGCAGGTACTGAATTAACAAGAAGTGTACCCATCACAGTTTTAGGTTGATCTTGAGCTTCAGCCATGTTGACATGGTAGTTCTGTCCACGACCATAAGAAGGTCTGGCATTGTTGTTATGTTGCTGAGGAATACCACGGCCATTACCACGGCCAGCAGAAGGAAGTGCTAACTGATTCTGATTCTGAGAACAATCTCTGGCTCGGTGACCTAGCTGGCCACACTTGAAGCATAGTCCACTGTCAGGACGTGGTGCGGGAGCTCGAGGTGGTGGAGCTCGAAGAGGCTGCCTCGATGGTGGTGGAGGCAGACGAGGTGCGACATATGCAGGTCTGTACACTGGAGCTGCTGGACGGTACATGCTCTGTGGAATCCAGATGCGGCGCTTCTGGGAAGACGAACCCGAAGATGAGCCCGCTTCACGAGTGCGTCTGGTCGCTTACTTGTGCTTCTTCAGACCACTCTCGACCATGATGGCCTTGTTCACCAAGGTGGCAAAGTTAGGATAGTCTTGGATGAGCAGGGCTAACTGAATGTCATGGTGCAGCCCTTCACGAAACTTCTCCTGCCTTAGGGCATCAGTGGGGATATCTTCTTCAGCGTAGCGAGACAAGTCAAGGGACTCTCGCTGATAGAATTCCACGGTCTTGTTACCTTGAACAAGGTTGCGGAACTCAGTCTTCTTGCGTGCTATAACTGCTTGAGGAATATAGCGGGCGTGAAAAGCAGTCTTGAACTCCACCCAGGTAACGATAGTTCCAGGAGGTAGGGTCTGTCGGTGAGTGGCCCACCATTGTGCGGTGGGTCCCTTCAAGAAGTATGTCGCGAAGGTGACATAGTTGGCAGGGGTGACATCAGCGGACTCCATCTCATAGAAGATATCATGCAGCCAGTCATCGGCATCCAGCGGATTCACTGCGTTGCAGAAGAACGACGGGTTGAGTCGCACAAACTCTGGCAGTGTGATTGAAGGTGGCGGCTGGTCGGCATTGGGACGAGGGAACTGTTGCATAATACCCGTCATGAACTGATGGTTGAGTTCAAACTGTTGCATCATCGCAACCATATAGTCAGGCGGTGGCGGCGGAGGTGGATTGTTATCTGCCATCCTGCTAAATTCAACAGTGGTAGTTTAGCAGAAGGCAATGCGAGTGTTTAGCGACATGAATGATGTAACGCGATGAAATGTAAGTAGTACAACAGATGCTTAATAGCAGTCATTAAGTCATACAGGTCCATACAGAGTCGGTTACAAACGGGCAGCACAATGGCGCAAATTTAAAAACTAGACATACTAGGCGGCGCAGGCACGCGGTAAGGAAGTACACAACGAGACATAGCAAAGGCTACATCAACGTCGGAGAAAACCACTGAAACGGGGTAGCTGCAAGTGCGGGCGACGGACGTTCGTCGCAGAAGGATCCTGCACTCCATGTGAACTCTGATGCAGAACCCGGTCTCGAGCTGAAAGAAGAGGTCCACGTGCAGGTGTGTGACCTCCCACAGCAGGCCAATCGATCCTTGGTGGCATCTCGGCCCTGCGCGGGTAAAGAATATGCTCCGAATGTATCCCTACACGAACAGCTGGTAGCAACTGCGTCATAGCCTCGTAGAGTCGTACTCGAGTGGCAAACAACTCGACGGCCAAAGCCCGAACAGTGCAATCCAGAGCCTGAGTACACTGAATCAGAACTCGCTGATCGTAGCGACGAGGCTCGTATGGGGCACAGGTAGCTGTGTAGTAACCAGTAGCATCTCCAGCAGGGGCATACGGAATGTATCGATACTCAGAAGCATCCAAGCTGGCATTGTGCTCTCCTCGGGGACGTGCGATAGCAGAGTAGGCCGCATCATGGACTGCCATCTCAATCGTCACGCTGATACCGTGGAAAAGGTACAGCTCAGTGTCCGAGTCATCCTGCTGATCATAGATGTGAACATCAGCATAGTACTGCTCCTGGTTGAACTTGTGGTAAACCTCGTAGACCATATACTCGGGGTACCAGCGGTAACCCAGTCTGGTCAAGAGAGCGATCAGAACAGCTGGAAACCCAGGGGCATCACGAGCCCAAGTGCGAAGCAAAAGCTGCATCGTGGGACGTGGCGGGAACAGATGATCCATCTAAAACAAAGGAGTTCAGGGTTGTCATATGACGATGAGAAATATAACAAATCTCAGAAGGAAAGGTTAAACAAAACAATGGAAAGGAAAATGATTATCAGACTAATCAGATCAATGACAGGGAAATCGCACAGAAATCCAGCTCTCCGGGTGGACGGGATTTACGAGATCCTAATTGTCGGTGTTAGTAAATTTATTTAACCCAAATAGAAGAGAGATCAGAATCCCAGAGTATAGACGAGGAATAAAAGATCCTAATACCACCCAGTTGGCGACGTGGGCCCGTAAGCCACACAGCCAAGTTAGTAAAATAGTTTTTGGTTTCTAGACTCAACTTCGGCCAAGGAATTGGAAAGGGGGATTCCTAGAGGCAGTCGGCTCTGATACCAACCTGTGACGACCCCGGCTTAATCATGCACTAATCATACACGCAAATGCACACGATCTAGCCTAAGGACTCACTTGAAGATATCACAACACAACTCTAAAACATAAATAAAGTCATACAAGCTTAATATTACAAGCCAGGGCCTCGAGGGCTCGAATACATAGCTCGATGGCATACAAGTGTCAGTGGAAGCATCAGATATCTGGGTACAGATATATTACAGAAGTAGAGATAAGCCTTTATGAAGGCGGGGCAAAATAAAACTCTACGATCGAAAGGCGTAGGCCTCCTGCCTAGGATCCTCCAAATCCTACTCCTGGTCGTCTGTCGGCTCCTCGTAGTAGTACTCGCCGGGAGGTTAGTAGTAGTAGCCGTAGTCGTCGACGGGGGTAGCTAACTCAGGGGCTCCGTCATCTGATGGCGTCAATTGGATATGGGGAGAAAAAGAAAATAAAGCAAACGTGAGTACTCATCCGAAGTACTCAGCGAGCAAGGATCTACACTACATATGCAACATTTTCAAAGGGGGCTGTATATGTGGACTGGGCTGCAGAAATGCCAGAATAAGGGGGATAGCCTAGTCCTATCGAAGACTAGCATCTTCAATCATCTTCATCGGTCTTGCAGCATTAGAAGAGTGCAGATTAACATAATGTAAAGTAGTAGTAGTGTAACAACCTCGGCCAGTGATTCTTCCTCGACTCCCTGCGAGAAAGCAATCCCAGATCCATACAATCCATATATCATCTCAAGTTCTAGTTGTACCGATCGGGATACAACTCTGAGTGTCCATTACCGTAGGACATGCTATCGATAGATGTTTTCTTCCTTGCAGGGGTGCACCAAGTTACCCACCACGCTCGCTTAACTCCGGCCGGACACACTTTACTGGGTCATGCCCGGCCTCGGCCAAACGATACGCCGCAACCCGACCAAATACTTAACAGAGAGGTCAGCACACCGGACTAAACCTATGCCCCAGGGGTCTTGGGCCATCGCCCCGGGAACTCCTGCACGTTACGTTCACGGCCTAGAGCAGACCTAGCAACCCCTTAATACAAGCACAGTTGCGTAACCAGTCCAACTCGGCGCGCGCCGCTCAATCGCTGACGTCCATTAAGCTTTGGCTGAAGTATACGACACAGAACGCCCATACTATGCCCACGTGATGGTTAGTGCTATCAGGCCAGAGGCCCCTCGGATCAAATATCCAAACCATTAGTGTGTTGATAGCGCGGAAACGAGTAGAGACTCACGAAAGATGTGACCCCGTCGCCCCGTCTCGAGGACTTGCGGCAAGGGCTAGGAATGCCCGGCCACGCCTCGTGTTCAACCCTCGGGCACCATCTAGGTCCACCCGATTCCACATCTCTCGCTATTAAGCTCACGCGGGTACCCCTCATGGCCGACCCGTCTTTATCCAGTATGAACAGTAATATCAGTAATGTAGGTCTTCCGTGTGGCTACCGCATCAAGAAGGAATCCGAGGCACCACCCTCGTTGGATCCCCACCTGACATAACCGTCAAGGTGAATGGGGGAGGAATCACCCTCGAGGTCCACTCTTGAGGAGTTGCACGACGTCGTCGTTATCGGGAGTGGTGTAGGAGGAATCACCCTTGCTTACCACGACCGATTAACTAACCTACAAGGTTATCATCAGAAGTGCTGATGAGGTATCACCCTCGGCACTCGATAGTAACCCAGTAGTGTCGGCAACTAAGGGGGAAGTGACGTGCGGTGTCGGGGCCTGGTCTTCAATCCCGTTGCTCGGGTCTTCTGTTCATCCAGCGGGGCAGTCGGGTTAAGTGGGGTCTCTGATGGTCTGTACCCAACCTATTTTAAGCAGTTTAGGATAACAGGTAATTATCAACAGCAGGTTACAAGTAAACAGGCCATGCAGCAGATATAGGATATAGTAACAGCAGCAGATTCTAATGCAAGCATAAGAGAGAAGAGAATGGGCGATATCGGAATGCTCAAAAGGGGGGTGCTTGCCTGCAAGCTTTGGGGCAAGTGGCTGGTCGTCGGGGACGTAGTCGTACCCCGGAGCGGCATCTGCCTAAGGAGCTATGTCGACGTCAGTGTCTATCGAGAGAGAAGAGGGGGAAGAAATAGGTAAACATAATGTAAACAAATGCAACACAGGGCATGCTACGCCTAGTATGCAGTGCAGGGTTGCCTAAAGATGCATCTAGGTCATTTTAATTATTATAGGATTAAGGTGGGATTTATTTACCGGTGATTATGCACTATTCATCTACCGGAATCGGCCTCGAAGTTACGATTTCTCCTACGTAGGAGGCTCCGACATTGAAACAAACGACATGATCAAATTTGTCTCATCGTTCTGATCAACTTTCATGTTTTAAGTTTTTTGATCTGAGCTACGGTTTAAAAGTTATGAATTTCTGAAGATTTACTGAATTTCTGGAATTATTATAAAATCAGTAGAAATGAAATATTGCGTTAGCCTAACGTCACTGTGATGTCAGCGAGTCAAACCCGCTGGTCCAGGTCAAACCTGACCTATGGGACCCACCTGTCAGCCTCAGATGGATTAATCAGTGTTTAAATTAAACTAACAGAAAGTTTAGCCAGTGGCCCGGCCTGTCAGTAGCACAGCTAATTAACAGAGTTAACTAATTAACCAATATTAGTTAGTTAACTATGTGGGCCCACATGTCAGCTGTAGGGGATGAACAGTAACCACGTTGACCTAGGTCAAAGTGGTCAAACACGCGCAGGGGCCTACTTGTCAGCGACCAGGGGTGGACCCCACGCGGCGCCACGCTGGCGGCGACGCCAGAAACGGCTCCGGCGACCCTGTTCTGCGGCGGAGCACGCCGGCGAGCTGCGGGATTCCGCTACACGGCAGCAAATCGCGCGCCGCGACCACCAGTAGGACAAGGAAGGAGCACCGCATCGATCTATGCTATCGGTGCGAGCTCCGGTGGCCTGTAACATCGACTACGACGAGCGCGAGCGGCGGTCGGAATCGGGTTAGAGCGCATTCGGCATTCCGCACCGTTAGCGCATGAACTAAAGCTGCAGGGGCTTCACAAGGCCACCCTGAGCACGACAGCAACGCTAGCGCACGGGGAGGGGCACGGGGTGCGTCGGTAGGGTGGCTAGGGCTCGAGCGCCACCACGAGAGATAGGGGGAAGGACTGGGTGCTCACCGAGGGGGCTCAAGAAGGCCCGGTGACTAGTTTAGTAGCCGCAACAGCCGAGGAAGGTCGCCGGAGTTCTGCGGCGGCCGGAGAAGAGGATGATGACGACGCGGCAGCTACGGGGTTCCCCGACTCCAACTGGACGCACCAGGGGAAGGGGAGGAAGCTGGCGGAGCTTGCGAACGCCGTCAGCGGTCGCGGGGTCACCGGTGGCCGCGAGGACGACGGAGCTGCGGCGGCGAGCGTGGTCGGCCTCGACGGATCTGAGGAGGAGAGAGGCGGGGCGAGCGAGAGAGGGAGAGGGAGAGTGATGGGGAGGAGGCCAGGGGGAGGAACAGCCTCGGCCTTATCCCCCTCGGCTGTCGGTGGCCGTCACGGCCGTCGCCGTGTCGACGCCCGGCTGGCGCGCGCGCGCGCGGCCATGGCGCGGCCGACACGCAAGGGAGAGAAGGAGGGGATGGGCCAGCTGGGCCGGATGGGCTGGCAGTCGGGGCACTGTGCACTTAGGCCCAGTGCACAGTGCCTCGTTTTATTTTTCTTATTTCTGTTTTCAATTTTCTTTATTTATTTTTTGTTTGAAATAGTTAGGCCACTTTTGCATTTTTGTAAAATATGAGAGTTGTCCCCAATATTACAATGCAATATTTCCTTTCACCAAAAATTGGTTTGGGCAAAGTAGAATTTTATTTGAATTTGAAATGAATTTAATTAGATTAAATAATTCTGTTTTGGTGCTGTTTCATGTAGTTTGAGTCATTTAGCTAACTCCACCATCATTGTTTATATTTTTATGAGTGCTTCTGGATTATTTGCTATTTAAGGAACATTTTCCCAACAGTGTTTGAGCAAATTTATTTTACACTTTTGAATTTGAAGTGATTTCCAAAATAGAGTTTGAATTGTTTTGGTTAACCACTATGACTAGGCACTGCAAATGATATGACTTGGCATTATTAGCAATTGATCACAGTTGTAGTTACACAGGGGTGTTACAAATTCTCCTCCTCTAAAAGAAATTCTCGTCTCGAGAATTTAGGAGGTGGAAGGAAAGAGGTCGGGATATTCTTCCCGAAGATGATCCTCGCGTTCCCAAGTGGCTTCATCTTCAGTGTGATTCGACCACTGCACTTTCAGGAACTTGGTTGTCTTCTGATGAGTTCGACGCTCAGCTTCATCAAGGATGCGGATCGGATGCTCCTTATAAGATAAGTCATCTTGCAACTGGAGCATCTCGTGATCCACTGCGCGGTGTGGAGATTCCTTGAAGCATTTACGAAGTTGCGACACGTGGAAGACATCATGGATATGAGAGAATTGTGGTGGCAACTCCAATTTATATGCCACCTGTCCACGTCTAGCCATGATGCGGAAAGGACCAATATAGCGAGGAGCTAGCTTGCCCTTGATTCCGAAACGACGAGTGCCCTTCATAGGAGTGACACGAAGATAAGCTTGATCACCTGGTTGATAAGTCAGACCCCATCGCTTGCGATCATAGTTGCTCTTCTGGCAGTCCTGAGCCGCCTTGAGATTACCTCGGACAATTCTGACTTGTTCTTCGGCATGTTGAATAATGTCCGGTCCCACGAGAGGTCGTTCCCCAGTTTCTGACCAATTCAGAGGGGTTCGACACTTACGTCCATAAAGCACTTCGAAGGGGGCCATTTTCAATCTGGCTTGATAACTGTTGTTATAAGAGAATTCGACAAATGGGAGAGATTCCTCCCACTTCTTACCGAATGATATAACACAAGCCCGAAGCATATCTTCAAGAACTTGATTTACTCGCTCGACTTGGCCTTGGGATTGGGGATGATAAGCTGAACTCCAGGTAATGTGAGTTCCCATAGCTTCTTGGAAACTTTCCCAGAACTTGGAAGTGAAAAGACCGCCACGGTCCAAACTGATCTGCTTCGGAATACCGTGGAGTGAAACAATTCTGGAGATGTAAAGTCCTGCTAACTGGCTAGCAGTGATAGTCTCTTTGACAGGCAGAAAATGTGCAACTTTGGAAAGTTGGTCGACGACGACAAGAATAGCATCGTGACCTTTCTGAGACTTGGGAAGACCAGTAATGAAATCCATTTGCACTTTATCCCACTTCCACAAAGGAATAGGGAGTGGTTGAAGAATTCCAGCAGGCTTCTGATGTTCTGCTTTCACGCGACGACAAACATCACATTCAGCAACATAGCAAGCAATGTCCTGCTTCATTTTAGACCACCAGTACCTTTGACGAAGATCACGATACATCTTGGTGCTTCCCGGATGGATGGACAGCGGTGTATCATGAGCCGCCTTCATGACTTTGTCAGTCATAAGTTCGAAGCGAGGTACCACGATGCGGTCTCTGAAATACAAGGTTCCATCTTCAGCAATCGAGAAATCCCTGTACTTCTTGAGGTGAAGTTCTTTCTTCATCAGATCTACTTCAGCATCTTTGGCTTGCGCTTCTTTAACAGCTTTCTCAAGGTTATTAAGGGAACCCTGCGGAATGATACAGATGTTTAACTTGCGCAATTCTTCATATAGCTGGGGTTGAGCTTGCTTAACCATGAGGTTACTGCAATAGGACTTGTGGCTCAAGGCATCAGCCATCACATTAGCCTTGCCAGGGGTATAATAAATACCACAATCATAGTCCGTAATTGTTTCCAACCATCGCTGTTGACGAAGATTAAGATCCGGTTGGGTGAACAAGTACTTCAGACTCTGATGATCGGTATAAATCTCACACTGATTTCCAAGAAGGTAATGTCGCCACTGTTTCAAAGCATAGATCACAGCAGCGAGTTCAAGATCATGCACTGGATAGTTCTCTTCATGCGGACGCAATTGTCGCGAGGCATATGCAATTACCTTTCGCTCTTGCATTAGGACACAGCCTAATCCTTGACGAGAGGCGTCACAATATATCACAAAATCCTTGCGAGAATCGGGAGGAGCAAGCACTGGAGCAGAAGTAAGCTTGTCCTTAAGGGTCTGGAAACTTTCTTGACACTTGTCTGTCCACTCAAACTTAACGCCTTTGTGGAGCAGATTAGTCAGGGGCTTGGCAATCTTGGAGAAGTTCTCGACAAATCGACGGCAATAACTTGCAAGGCCGAGAAAACTTCGGACTTGCTTGGCATTCTTCGGAGGGGTCCAGTCAAGGATAGCCTGAACACGCTCCGGGTTAACGGCAATACCGTCCTTGGAAATCACATGTCCAAGGTAGGTCACTTCAGAGAGCCAGAATTCACATTTGGAGTACTTGGCATACAACTTGTGTTCTCGAAGTCTCTCCAGAACAAGACGAAGATGTTCGGCATGTTCTTCTTTATTCTTCGAATATACCAGAATATCATCCAGATATACCACGATGAACTTGTCGAGATAAACCTTGAATATATAATTCATCAGGCGGGAGAACATAGCGGGAGCATTCGTTAGGCCAAATGACATGACGGTGTATTCATAGGAGCCATAACGAGTGACGAATGCAGTCTTGGGAATATATTCTTCACGGACATGGATCTGGTGATAACCCAACCTCAAGTCAAGTTTAGAGAAAACCAAAGATCCAGCAAGTTGATCATATAAGTCATTGATCCGGGGAAGCGGATATTTATTCTGAATGGTTGCCTGGTTGATAGGACGGTAATCTTGAACCAACCTATTCATACCATCTTTCTTCTTGACAAAGAGAGACGGTGCTCCCCAGGCAGAGGAACTAGGATGGATGAAGCCCATCTTAAGTGATTTATCGATTTCTTCCTTAAGTTCAAGCAGGTGGTGTGGAGGCATCTTGTAAGGACGCTTCATAATAGGAGTGGTGCCAGGCTTCAAGTCAATAATGAACTCGACAGCTCAAGCAGGGGGTATTCCTGGAAGTTCTTCTGGAAAAACATCCTGGAATTCACAGACAACTGGAACGTTTTCGATCCCCTCAAGTGGAGAAGCATTTAACGCATTTATGACATAAATCTGAGCCTCGGCGTTTTGAGTGAGGTGAGCATGATAATTTACTATCTCATCTGATGGGTGCAGGAGGTGCACAACCTTAGTGGCACAATTGATTGAGGCATAGTGAGCTTTCAACCAATCCATTCCCAAGATAAGATCAATCTTGGAAGATTTCAGGATAATGGGAAATGCCTGGAACTTCAACCCCTCAATTTCAATAGTGACTTCGGGGCTGAACAGGGAGGTTTGACATTGACCCACGGGAGTGTTTACCATTAAGGATTGGTGTAGTGTTTCGCATTTAACGTCATGCAAGAGTGCAAAATGTTCTGACATGAATGAATGCGATGCTCCTGAATCAAATAAAACAGATGCAGGTACTGAATTAACAAGAAGTGTACCCATCACAGTTTTAGGTTGATCTTGAGCTTCAGCCATGTTGACATGGTAGTTCTGTCCACGACCATAAGAAGGTCTGGCATTGTTGTTACGTTGCTGAGGAATACCACGGCCATTACCACGGCCAGCAGAAGGAAGTGCTAACTGATTCTGATTCTGAGAACAATCTCTGGCACGGTGACCTGGCTGGCCACACTTGAAGCATAGTCCACTGTCAGGACGTGGTGCGGGAGCTCGAGGTGGTGGAGCTCGAAGAGGCTGCCTCGGTGGTGGTGGAGGCAGACGAGGTGCGGCATATGTAGGTCTGTACACTGGAGCTGCTGGACAGTACATGCTCTGTGGAATCCAGATGTGGCGCTTCTGGGACGACGAACCCGAAGATGAGCCCGCTTCACGAGTGCGTCTGGTCTCTTACTTGTGCTTCTTCAGACCAGTCTCGACCATGATGGCCTTGTTCACCAAGGTGGCGAAGTCAGGATAGTCTTGGACGAGCAGGGCTAACTGAATGTCATGGTGCAGCCCTTCACGAAACTTCTCCTGCCTTAGGGCATCAGTGG
The DNA here is from genome assembly GCA_011799875.1 of Thinopyrum elongatum. Classification (NCBI taxonomy): domain Eukaryota; kingdom Viridiplantae; phylum Streptophyta; class Magnoliopsida; order Poales; family Poaceae; genus Thinopyrum; species Thinopyrum elongatum. The sequence goes on from CM022300.1 coordinate 437,884,985, forward strand.
GGATATCTTCTTCAGTGTAGCGAGACAAGTCAAGGAACTCTCACTGATAGACTTCCACGGTCTTGTTACCTTGAACAAGGTTGCGGAACTCAGTCTTCTTGCGTGCTATAACTGCTTGAGGAATATAGCGGGCGTGAAAAGCAGTCTTGAACTCCACCCAGGTAACGACAGTTCCAGGAGGTAGGGTCTGTCGGTGAGTGGCCCACCATTGTGCGGTGGGTCCCTTCAAGAAGTATGTCGCGAAGGTGACATAGTTGGCAGGGGTGACATCAGCGGACTCCATCTCATAGAAGATATCATGCAGCCAGTCATCGGCATCCAGCGGATTCACTGCGTTGCGGAAGAACAACGGGTTGAGTCGCACAAACTCTGGCAGTGTGATTGAAGGTGGCGGCTGGTCGGCATTGGGACGAGGGAACTGTTGCATAATACCCGTCATGAACTGACGGTTGAGTTCAAACTGTTGCATCATCGCATCCATATAGTCAGGCGGTGGCGGCGAAGGTGGATTGTTATCTGCCATCCTGCTAAATTCAACAGGGGTAGTTTAGCAGAAGGCAATGCGAGTGTTTAGCGACATGAATGATGTAACGCGATGAAATGTAATTAGTACAACAGATGCTTAATATCAGTCATTAAGTCATACAGGTCCAAACAGAGTCGGTTACAAACGGGCAGCACAACGGCGCAAATTTTAAAACTAGACATACTAGGCGGCGCGCAGGCACGCGGTAAGGAAGTACACAACGAGACATAGCAAAGGCTACATCAATGTCGGAGAAAACCACTGAAACGGGGTAGCTGCAAGTGTGGGCGACGGACGTTAGTCACAGAAGGATCCTACGCTCCATGTGCACTCTGATGCAGAACCCGGTCTCGAGCTGAAAGAAGAGGTCCACGTGCAGGTGTGTAACCTCCCACAGCAGGCCAATCGATCTCTGGTGGCATCTCGGTCCTGCGCGGGTAAAGAATATGCTCCGGATGTATCCCTGCACGAACAGCTGGTAGCAACTGCGTCATAGCCTCGTAGAGTCGTACTCGAGTGGCAAACAACTCGACGGCCAGAGCCCGAACAGTGCGATCCAGAGCCTGAGTACACTGAATCAGAACTCGCTGATCGTAGCGATGAGGCTCGTACGGGGCACAGGTAGCTGTGTAGTAACCAGTAGCATCTCCAGCAGGGGCATATGGAATGTATCGATACTCAGAAGCATCCAAGCTGGCGTTGTGCTCTCCTCGGAGATGTGCGACAGCAGAGTAGGCCGCATCATGGTCTGCCATCTCAATCGTCACGCCGATACCGTGGAAAAGGTACAGCTCAATGTCCAAGTCATCCTGCTGATCATAGATGCGAACATCAGCATAGTACTGCTCCTAGTTGAACTCGCGGTAAACCTCGTAGACCATATACTCGGGGTACCAGCGGTAACCCAGTCTGGTCAAGAGAGCGATCAGAACAGCTGGAAACCCAGGGGCATCACGAGCCCAAGTGCGAAGCACAAGCTGCGTCGTGGGACGTGGCGGGAACAGATGATCCATCTAAAACAAAGGAGTTCAAGGTTGTCATATGACTATGAGAAATATAACAAATCTCAGAAGGAAAGGTTAAACAAAACAATGGAAAGGAAAATGATTATCAGACTAATCAGATCAATGACAGGGAAATCGCACAGAAATCCAGCTCTCCGGGTGGACGGGATTTACGAGATCCTAATTGTCGGCGTTAGTAAATTTATTTAACCCAAATAGAAGAGAGATCAGAGTCCCAGAGTATAGACGAGGAATAAAAGATCCTAATACCACCCAGTTGGCGACGTGGGCCCGTAAGCCACACAGCCAAGTTAGTGAAACAGTTTTTGGTTTCTAGACTCAACTTTGGCCAAGAAATTTCAAAGCGGATTCCTAAAGGCAGTCGGCTCTGATACCAACCTGTGACGACCCCGGCTTAATCATGCACTAACCATACACGCAAATGCACACGATCTAGCCTAAGGACTCACTTGAAGATATCACAACACAACTCTAAAACATAAATAAAGTCATACAAGCTTAATATTACAAGCCAGGGCCTCGAGGGCTCGAATACATAGCTCGATGGCATACAAGTGTCAGCGGAAGCATCAGATATCTGGGTACAGATATATTACAGAAATAGAGATAAGCCTTTATGAAGGCGGGGCAAAATAAAACTCTACGATCGAAAGGCGTAGGCCTCCTGCCTAGGATCCTCCGAATCCTACTCCTGGTCGTCTGTCGGCTCCTCGTAGTAGTACTCGCCGGGAGGGTAGTAGTAATAGCCGTAGTCGTCGACGGGGGCAACTAACTCAGGGGCTCCATCATCTGGTGGCGTCAATTGGATATGGGGAGAAAAAGAAAATAAAGCAAACGTGAGTACTCATCCGAAGTAGTCAGCAAGCAAGGATCTACACTACATATGCAACATTTTCAAAGGGGGCTGTATATGTGGACTGGGCTGCAGAAATGCCAGAATAAGGGGGATAGCCTAGTCCTATCGAAGACTAGCATCTTCAATCATCTTCATCGGTCTTGCAGCATTAGAAGAGTGCAGATTAACATAATGTAAAGTAGTAGTAGTGTAACAACCTCGGCCAGAGATTCTTCCTCGACTCCCTGCGAGAAAGCAATCCCAGAGCAATACTATCCATATATCATCTCAAGTTCTAGTTGTACCGATCGGGATACAACTCCGAGTGTCCGTTACCGTAGGACATGCTATCGATAGATGTTTTCTTCCCTGCAGGGGTGCACCAAGTTACCCACCACGCTCGCTTAACTCCGGCCGGACACACTTTACTGGGTCATGCCCGGCCTCGGCCAAACGATACGCCGCAACCCGACCAAATACTTAACAGAGAGGTCAGCATGCCGGACTAAACCTATGCCCCCAGGGGTCTTGGGCCATCGCCCCGGGAACTCCTGCATGTTACATTCACGGCCGAGAGCAGACCTAGCAACCCCTTAATACAAGCGCAGTTGCGTAACCAGTCCAACTCGGTGCGCGCCGCTCAATCGCTGACGTCCATTAAGCTTTGGCTGAAGTATACGACCAGAACGCCCATACAATGACACGTGATGGTTAGTGCTATCAGGCCAGAGGCCCCTCGGATCAAATATCCAAACCATTAGTGTGTTGATAGTGCGGAAACGAGCAGAGACTCACGAAAGATGTGACCCCGTCGCCCCGTCTCGAGGACTTGCGGCAAGGGCTAGGAATGCCCGGCCATGCCTCGTGTTCAACCCTCGGGCACCATCCAGGTCCACCCGATTCAACATCTCTCGCTATTAAGCTCATGCGGGTACCCCTCAGGGCCGACCCGTCTTTATCCAGTATGAAAAGTAATATCAGTAATGTAGGTCTTCTGTGTGGCTACCGCATCAAGAAGGAATCCGAGGCACCACCCTCGTTGGCTCCCCACCTGACATAACCGTCAAGGTGAACGGGGGAGGAATCACCCTCGAGGTCCACTCTTGAGAAGTTGCACGACGTCGTCGTTATCAGGAGTGGAGTAGGAGGAATCACCCTCGCTTACCACGACCGATTAACTAACCTACAAGGTTATCATCAGAAGTGCTGACGAGGTATCATCCTCGACACTCGATAGTAACCCAGTAGTGTCGGCAACTAAGGGGGAAGTGACGTGCGGTGTCGGGGCCTGGTCTTCAATCCCATTGCTCGGGTCTTCTGATCATCCAGCGGGGCAGTCGGGTTAAGTGGGGTCTCTGATGGTCTCTACCCAACCTATTCTAAGCAGTTTAGGATAACAGGTAATTATCAACAGCAGGTTACAAGTGAACAGGCTATGCAGCAGATATAGGATACAGTAACAGCAGAAGATTCTAATGCAAGCATAAGAGAGAAGAGAATGGGCGATATCGGAATGCTCAAAAGGGGGGTGCTCGCCTGCAAGCTCTGGGGCAAGTGGCTGGTCATCGGGGACGTAGTCGTACTCCAGAGGGCCATCTGCCTCAGGAGCTACGTCGACGTCAGGGTCTATCGAGAGAGAAGAGGGGGAAGAAACAGGTAAACATAATGTAAACAAATGCAACACAGGGCATGCTACGCCTAGTATGCAGTGCAGGGTTGCCTAAAGATGCATCTAGGTCATTTTAATTATTATAGGATTAAGGTGGGATTTATTTACCGGTGATTATGCACTATTCATCTACCGGAATCGGCCTCGAAGTTACGAGTTCTCCTACGTAGGAGGTTTCGACATCGAAACAGACAACACGATCAGATTCGTCTCGTCGTTCTGATCAACTTTCATGTTTTAAGTTTTTCGATCTGAGCTACGGTTTAAAAGTTATGAATTTCTGAAGATTTACTGAATTTCTGGAATTATTATAAAATCAGCAGAAATGAAATATTGCGTCAGCCTGACGTCACTGTGACGTCAGCGAGTCAAACCCGCTGGTCCAGGTCAAACCTGACCTGTGGGACCCACCTGTCAGCCTCAGATGGATTAATCAGTGTTTAAATTAAACTAACAGAAAGTTTAGCCAGTGGGCCCGGCCTGTAAGTAGCACAGCTAATTAACAGAGTTAACTAATTAACCAATATTAGTTAGTTGTAGGGGATGAACAGTAACCACGTTGACACTGGTCAACGTGGTCAAACAGGCGTAGGGGCCCACTTGTCAGCGACCTGGGGTGGACCCCACACGGCACCATGCTGGCGGCGACGCCGGAAATGGCTCTGGCAACCCTGTTCTGCGGCGGAGCACGCCGGCGAGCTGCGGGATTCCGCTACACGGCAGCAAATCACGCACCGCGACCACCAGTAGGACGAGGAACGAGCACCGCGTCGATCTATGCTATCGTTGCGAGCTCCGATGGCCTGTAACGTCGACTACGACGAGCGCGAGCGGCGGCCGGAATCGGGTCAGACCGCATTCAGCATTTCACGGCGTTAGCGCATGAACTAAAGCTGCAGGGGCTTCACAAGGCCACCCTGAGCACGACGGCAATGCTAGCACGCGGGGAGGGGCACGGGAGCGCGAGGCTCGCCGGCCATGGCGGACGGCGGAGCACGCGTGCATCGGTAGGGTGGCTAGGGCTCGAGCGCCACCACGAGAGAGAGGGGGAAGGACTGGGTGGTCACCGAGGGGGCTCAAGAAGGCCCGGCGACCACTTTAGTAGCCGCAGCAGCCGAGGAAGGTCGCCGGAGTTCTGCGGCGGCCGGAGAAGAGGATGATGACGATGCGGCAGCTACGGGGTTCCCCGACTCCAACCAGACGCACCAGGGGAAGGGGAGGAAGCTGGCGGAGCTCGCGAACGCCGTCAGCGGTCGCGGGGTCGCCGGTGGCCGCGAGGACGACGGAGCTGCGGCGGCGAGCGCGGTCGGCCTCGACGGATCTGAGGAGGAGAGAGGCGGGGCGAGCGAGAGAGGGAGAGGAAGAGTGACGGGGAGGAGGCCAGGGGGGAGGAACGGCCTCGGCCTTATCCCCCTCGGCTGTCGGTGGCCGTCGCGGCCGTCGCCGTGTCGACGCCCGGCTGGTGCGCGCACGCGCGGCCATGGCGCGGCCGACACGCAAGGGAGAGAAGGAGGGGATGGGCCAGCTGGGCCGGATGGGCTGGCAGTCGGGGCACTGTGCACTTAGGCCCAGTGCACAGTGCCTCGTTTTATTTTTCTTATTTTTGTTTTCAATTTTCTTTATTTATTTTCTGTTTTGAAATAGTTAGGCCACTTTTGCATTTTTGTAAAATATGAGAGTTGTCCCCAATATTACAATGCAATATTTCCTTTCACCAAAAATTGGTTTGGGCAAAGTAGAATTTTATTTGAATATGAAATGAATTTAATTAGATTAAATATTTCTGTTTTGGTGCAGTTTCATGTAGTTTGAGTCATTTAGCTAAGTCCACCATTATTGTTTATATTTTTATGAGTGCTTCTGGATTATTTGCTATTTAAGGAACATTTTCCCAACAGTGTTTGAGCAAATTTATTTTACACTTTTGAATTTGAAGTGATTTCCAAAATAGAGTTTGAATTGTTTTGGTTAACCACTATGACTAGGCACTGCAAATGATATGACTTGGCATTATTAGCAATTGATCACAGTGGTAGTTACACAGGGGTGTTACAAATACCTCCATTCTTAGGGACACAATGAACATGACTTACCCATCTACTATCAGCTATAGGATAGATTATACCTGCTTCCAGAAGTTTTAATATTTCCGTCCTTACCACTTCTTTCATCTTCGGATTTAACCGGCGTTGGTGATCAACAACGGGTTTAGCATCAGGTTCCATATTAATTTTGTGCTAACATAGAGTGGGACTAATGCCCTTAAGAACGTCAAGAGTATACCCAATAGCAGCTCGGTGCTTCCTTAGAATATTCAATAGTCTTTCTTCTTCATGTTCTCAAAGGTTAGCACTAATAATAACATGATATATCTTTTTCTCATCAAGATAAGCATATTTCAAAGTGTATGGCAATTGTTTTAATTCAAACACAAGATCACCTTTGGGTGGAGGAGGACCTCCTAGAGTTTCAATAGGCAAATTGTGTTTAAGCAGGGGACGTTGTTCAAAGAAAATATCATCTATTTCATTTCTTTCATGCATATGTAAATCATTTTCATGATCTAGCTTATATTGTTCTAAAGGATCAGTAGGAGGCACAGCAATAGAAGCAAGACCAATTATTTCATCCTTACTAGGAAATTCTTTTTTATGAGGTTTTCTACTAAACTTGGAAAAGTTAAACTCATGAGACTTATCACCAAAGCTGACACTGACAGTTTATTTCTTACAATCTATTCTAGCATTAACGGTGTTCAAGAAGGGTCTACCAAAGATAATGGGACGAAAATCATCTTGCGGGGAACCAAGAACAAGAAAATCAGTAGGATATTTTATTTTCCCACACAAGACTTCAACATCTCTAACAATCCCGATTGGTGATATGGTATCCCTATTAGCAAGCTTAATAGTAACATCTATGTCTTCTATCTCTGCGGGTGCTATGTCATTCATAATTTCTTGATATAAGGTAAAGGGAATAGCACTCACGCTAGCACCTATGTCACATAAACCATGAAAACAGTGATCTCCTATTTTAACTGAGACAACGGGCATACCAACAACGGGTCTATGATTATCTGTTTTATCAGGTTTGACAATTCTAGTAGCTTCACTACAGAAGTAGATAACATGCCCATCTATATTTTCTTCCAGGAGATCTTTAACCATAGCAACACTAGGTTCTACTTTGATTTGTTCATCAGGTTTAGGTGTTCTAATATAACTCTTGTTGACCATAGTTGAAACTTTAGCATGTTCCTTTATCCTAACAGTGAAAGGTGGTTTCACAATATAAGCAGTAGGAATAACTGGATCAACATTATAAACAATAGTTTCCTCTTTAGCTGGTACCAGTTCTTTAACTTCCTTTTTAATAGGTGGGTGATATTTAAACCACTTCTCCTTAGGGAGATCAACATGAGTAGTAAATGATTCACAGAAGGAGGCTACTATCTCAGAGTCAAGTCTATATTTAGTGCTAAACTTTTGAAAAGCATCGGTATCCATAAAAGATTTAACAAAATCATACTTAAGCTTAATACCCGACTCTTTACCTTCGTCGAGTTCCCAATCTTCAGAGTTGAGTTTAATTCTTTCCAAAAGATCCCACCTGAATTCAATGGTCTTCTTCATAAAGGAACCAGGACAAGAAGTATCAAGCATCGATTGATCATCACGAGAAAGCCGAGCATAAAATTTTTGAATAATGATTTCTCTCGAGAGCTCATAATTGGGGCATGAATATAACATTAACTTAAGACCCTCCCCCAACCTAGAGTGATACTTTCTCCTTCACGAGGCCAAAAATTATATATATAATTCCGATCACGATGAACTAGATGCATAGGATATTTTTTTTGGTGAAACTCCAATTTCAATCGATTCCAATTCCAAGATCCAATATCATCGCATAGCCTATACCATGCCAATGCCTTTCCCTTAAAAGATAAAGGGAACACCTTCTTCTTAACTTCATCTCTGGGTAAACCTACAAGCTTAAACAATCCACAAATTTCTTCCACATATATCAAGTGCATATCAGGACGTTCGGTTCCATCTCCTGCATATGGATTAGCTAGCAGTTGTTCTATCATACCCAAAGGAATTTCATATTCAATATTTTCAGTAGGTGCAGTAGGTTGAGGGGTAATTAATTGTGGTTCCGGTCGAGGTGAAGATACCCCGAACAAACCCCTCAAAGGATTGTTTTCCATAGTAACAAGTGACAATAAATTTCAGCACGTAGTAATAATTTTTCCTTACCAATTTCCACTTACGAAGAGCGCTTCACTCCCCGACAACGGCACCAGAAAATAGCCTTGATGACCCACAAGTATATGGGATCAATTGTAGCCTTTTTGATAAGTAAGAGTGTCGAACCCAACGAGGAGCAGAAGGAAAAGACAAGTGGTTTTCAGCAAGGTAATGTCTGCAAGTACTGAAATTGTAAGTAGCAGAGTAGTTTGATAGCAAGATAATTTGTAACGAGCAAGTAACGGTAGTAGTAATAAAAGTGCAGCAAGGTAGCCCAATCCTTTTGAAGCAAAGGACAGGCCAAAACAGTCTCTAATAATAAGCAAAGCGTTCTTGAGGGTACACGGGAATTTCATCTAGTCACTTTCATCATGTTGGTTCGATTTGTGTTCGCTACTTTGATAATTTGATATGTGGGGGCACCGGTGCTTAGGTGCTGTTCTTACTTGAACAAACCTCCTACTTATGATTAACCCCCTCGCAAGCATCCGCAACTACGAGAAAAGTATTAAGAATAAATTCTAACCATAGCATTAAACTTTTGGATCCAATCGGTCCCTTACGGAATAGCGCATAAACTAGGGTTTAAGATTCTGTCACTCTCGCAACCCATCATCTAATAACTACTCCACAATGCATTCCCTTAGGCCCAAATATGGTGAAGTGTCATGTAGTCGATGTTCACATGACAACACTAAGGGAATCACAACACACATACTATCAAAATATCAGACACATATCAAGTTCACATGATTACTTGCAACATGATTTCTCCCGTGACCTCAAGAACAAAAGTAACTACTCACAAATGATAATCATGCTCAAGATCAGAGGGGTATTAAATAGCATATTGGATCTAAACATATAATCTTCCACCAAATAAACCATATAGTAATCAACTACAAGATGTAATCAACACTACTAGTCACCCACAAGCACCAATCTATAGTTCCGGTACAAAGATTGAACACAAGAGATGAACTAGGGTTTGAGAGGAGATGGTGCTATTGAAGATGTTGATGGAGATTGCCCTCCCCAAGATGGGAGAGTTGTTGGTGATGATGATGACGATGATTTCCCCCTCCGGGAGGGATGTTCCCCCGGCGGAATCGCTCCGCCACAGGGCAAAAGTGCTCCTGCCCAAGTTCCACCTCGAGACGGTGGCACTCCATCCCGAAAGTCCTCTCCTGATTTTTTCTAGGTCAAAATGACTTATATACCAGAAGATGGGCACCGGAGGTGGGCCGAGGGGAGCACAACCCACCAGGGCGCGCCTGGGCTCCCTGGCGCGCCCAGGTGGGTTGTGCCCACCTGGTGGGCCCCCTCTGGTACTTATTGGCTCCAATATTCCTCATTTATTCCCTAAAAAATCTCCGTGAAGTTTCGGCTCATTTGGAGTTGTGCAGAATAGGTAGCCTGACATAGCTTTTTCAGGTCCAGATTTCCAGCTGCCAGAATTCTCCCTCTTTGTGTATACCTTGCATATTATGAGAGAAAAGGCATTAGAATTACTCCAAAAAGCATTATTATGCATAAAAACATCATAAATAACAGTAGGAAAACATGATGCAAAATTGACATATCAGTGAACAAGGATTATCAAAGCCCATTGATGGAGGCATACATTGAGGAAGTGAGAAAGTTGGAGGAGCGCTTTGACGGATTGCAAACAGAGCACATACCGCGTGCGGAAAACAGCATTGCTGATCATCTGTCAAAGTGCGCTATGCAAAAACTCCCTGTGGAACTAGGGACTTTTGTTCTCCATCTGACTCAACCCTCCGTATCCCCAGCAGCAATGGCCAGGAAGAGGAGGAAACTGGACTCCGGCAGGCCTCTCCCGGCAGAGTCCTCTGAGGTCCCCGGCAGAGAGTTTGGCGGGAACAACTCCCCTTCGATCGGTGAGCTGCACTCTCCCACCAAACTACCAATCTCTGCGGTCGAGGAGTGCGCTCCCACGAATGAGGAGGTGCCGTTGGTCCTTGTTGCCAAGCCTCAGGCTCCAACTTGGGCATGGCACATAGTCCATTTCCTCCAAACAGGAGAACTTCCCGAAGAGCAAGAAGAAGATGAAAGAGTAGCCCAGAGGGCCAGTATGCATTAGTTCATTGACGACACGCTATACAGAAGGAGGCCCAACGGAGTGAAATTGAAGTGCATTTGCCGGGAAGAAGGAAAGGAACTGTTGGCAGAGAAACACAAGGGTATATGTAGCTCCCACATTGGATCAAGGGCCCTCGTTGGAAAAGCCTTCCAGCAAGGTTTTTACTGGCCCACGGCCCTCCAAGATGCAATTGAGCTAGTCACCAAATGTGAAACCTGCCAGTTCCACTCCAAGAATATCCATCAGCCTGCTCAAGCTCTCTAGACGATCCCTTTGTCATGGCCGTTCTCGGTCTGGGGGCTCGACTTCTTGGGCCCCTTCAACCGTGCTACCAGGGGCTTTGAGTTCTTGTTCGTCGCTATCGACAAGTTCACAAAGTGGCCAGAGGTGGAGCCTGTGAGGAAGGTGACCGCACAGTCAGCTATCAAGTTCTTGAAAGGATTGGTGTGCCCTTTTGGAGTACCCGCCAGGGTCATCACTGACAATGGCACCCAATTCAAAAGCCTCGCCTTCATGCAATATGTTCATGTCCTTAGAAGCAAAGTCTCGTTTGCCTCTGTTGCCCATCCCAGAAGCAACGGACAAGCTGAGAGGGCAAACACTGAAGTGCTGCGAGGCCTCAAGACAAGAACATTTGATAGGCTGCAGAAGTGCGGCACGCGATGGATCGACGAGCTGCCGGTGGTTCTTTGGTCCCTCCGTACGACACCGAATTGAGCTACCTGGCAGACTCCCTTCTCCCTAGTCTATGGGGAAGAAGCAGTTATCCCCATGGAACTCATATACAGATCACCTCGAGTGCTTGCCTACGATGAAGTAGCGCAGGAACATCACCGGTGTGACGACGCTGTGCTACTTGAGGTGAACCGTCTCCGGGCTACTACGCGTGCTGCACGCTATCAGCAAGCCCTGCGTCGCTATCACAGCCGCAGGGTTCATGCCCGAAGCCTTGAGGAAGGCGACCTTGTCCTTAGGCGTGTTCAGTCTGCCAAGGGTGCAAACAAGTTGACGCCAAATTGGGAAGGCCCTTACCGGGTAGTACAAGTCACCAGACCCGGTGCAGTCCGTCTAGAGACCGGAGATGGCATTCAGTTGCAAAACTCATGGAACATTGAGCATCTCTGTAAGTTCTACCCATAAGGCGCGGCTGTCGGGCCCTGCCCGGCAGCCACCCTTTTGTACAAGCCTTGCCGATGTTGCATGTAACCCTTTGTACAAAGCCAGGCGTAGACCCTGAGCAACAGATGAATAAACAAAGCGCTGGGGGGCCCTCGACAAGATTGCATGCATGCATAAGCATATCATGAGCATAGCATGATCATGTAGATGAGGTCGCATGTAGCACTGTTTTCATCTGCACTAAGTTGCAGGGTTCTTGCCGTGGACTTGGTCCCGAAGAGAAGAAATGGAGACAAGCTTACACAGCGATCCCCAGCAAGCCAAACAGATAAGTTTCTTCTCATCCATACCAGTTATGTAAGGCAAAAACTTGTGCATATGAAAACCTCGCTACCTTCGAAACATAGGTGCTCCCATCCTTTGTCCCGAATGTTGCCTCGGGCAAGGTGGTCGCAGTTGCCTTTGATGGAGAGGGTTCGACGAGGGGCCGGTCCCTTTTTATAGTTTTATGCCCGGCAGGCCTTGCCCCACGGCAGCAAACTAAGGGTACCGGCAGGATAGTTTACCGGGGGAAACTTGTTTACTTGAACGTATAGAGGCACCTCACCTCTGCATGGACATGATACATGCACAAGTACCCGGCAAGGCTTGTCTTTTTCATTAATATGCTGATAAACAAGTACAGGTCTTACAGAATGCAAACATGGATAAAGAAGGTTACATAATTTAGACTAAAGTTTGGCAAGTGCCTACATGTTTTAGACTAAAAAAAGATAAGTGCCCCGTAATCCCTTTCTTGTCCCTCTCCTCCTAGGCACTACGGTGGGAGGTGAAGAAGGCAAAAGGAGCGCCTGGGCAGAAGCCCAGCCTGACCCCGTCAGGCCCCATGGCAAGGAGCCTGACAAGATCGAGAGGGCGCAGGCGAAGGTGATGGTGAAGAGAGCGGTAGAAGGGCCCCCCTGACCACCGCCACCAGGGCCAGCAGGACGCGGCAGGGCAAAAAAAGCTGCAGCCCGAGAGGAAGCCTATCGGGGTCCAGGTGGAGGACTACTGGAGGAGCCAAGGGCGCCACCCCCACCTCTGCATCCAACTCCCCGGCAAATCACCTTGCCAGGAAGGAGATGCAGGTGTAGATGATGGTGCCGCCGCCTGATGGTGATGGTGCGGCTGGTGTTCAGCCGGAGTCGGAGCCGTCGTCCTCCCCTTCGATGCCGTCATCATCGCTGTCACTGTCCTCCTCATCGCTATCGCTCGAGGAGGAGCATTCATCGTTGGTCGAGCTCTCCGCGCAGCACCCTAAGCGAGCACCCGAGCACCCGAAGACCTTGACGGAGAGCAGATCGGCCTCCATTAGCTTAAAATGGAGGATGTGCCCCTCCGACAAGCTGTGGGCACGAGCAAAGGTTTTCTAGCCGCGTCGGAAGAGCATAACTTGAGGGGTGGGGAAGTCCACATCCACCCGCATGCTGCCATTGCAGCAACCCCTCATGTGCAGCTTTAACGCGTGCGGTTGTTCAAGCTCCATCACCCTCGCAAACGGAGTGGGGAGGCGGAGGTGGCCGCGTGGGGGCTTGTACAGCCTGAGGATGAATTCCAGCGGTTGGTCTCTGACGTGGCCCTCCCTTGGGAGTAGAGCGGCCGGCGGAGGGGCGGCCCGAGCGCCCCCTCGCCCTCCTTGGCCCCGAGCACCATGACGGCCGCGACCTCGCCCCCTCCTACCTCCTCTTGCAGCGGGCTCCGCCCCTACATCTTCGGTGGGAGGAGGGAGGCGCTATCGAGCGGAAGCCCTCGTCGCCACTACTGGGGTGCCACTGCATCCTCTTCCCCTCACCATGATGAAGAAATGGCACCAGAAGAAAGAAGAAGGGAATGGATATGAGCCTGCACCCCCGCCCGCATCCCCTTTTATAAGGAAAACGAGGCCGGGGGCTGGCTCCCTACCTAGGGGGAGCAACCGCCTCGCTGCGCCAATTTGGCTCCCTCCCGCGCCACCAATGGCTCGTGGAATCAAGGCCGACCCCGTGCGCCAATCCGTGGCGTCTGGGTTTCTGCCATGGCACGTGTTTCCGCACTCTCCGCGTCCACCACCAACCCATCACAATGCATGCTGCACATGTGGCAGGAAACGGCAGAAGCAGGGAAAATAGCGGAATGGCAGTTACCTCCCCGTGAAGGTGGGGCGTGGGTAGACCACGGATCGTGGCTTACTAACCTCCCCACTACATCTCGCACGACGCGCAGGAAAACCAAAAACTGACTCAGACATAGGTTAATGAAGAAGCAAAGAAGATCTCAAAGGATGAGCTACCGCAACCCACTCGCCTGTGTACTAAACGGCCTACCCCGACAAAGCTCGGCAGCACATTCAGGCCAAGCCCGGGGGCTCTTGTCAGCGCAACAAACCCCAGGTGTGTGTTGCCCGGACGGTACACAGGCTTAAGAGCAAAGTTGCGACATCCAAGACTAGACCAAGACCAACCAAACAAGGAAGATATCACTAAGGAAAAACCTCCCTTGCCGGGCAGGCGAGCCTGGCGGGGTTGAGGTTACCCCAAGACAAGCCTCAAGACTCCCCCGGCAGGCTTGCCGGGGCTGCCAAGGGCGGATTACCCCGCCGAAGCTCCACTGCTCCACCTCACAGCAATGCAAGTCACCCATCGGTGCGGTGTCGAGCCCCCAAGTGACTAAGTGGCCGTATTTGGTACGTGACAGGCCATTTCTGAGGAGGATCATCCCTAAATGACACCCGTCCAGGCGACGTGTCGCGCGGACAGGCGAATAGGTGTTTGAATGGCACGGCAAGGCTTGCCGGGCTACGCCCCAATGTGACACTAAGCGGTGCATTTAATGTGCCCTGACCTGTCCGCAGAGTTGGGTATGATAGCACTGTGGCTATCTAATCATTGGATAAATGACTGTTTTGCAATTGTGGTAACCCCTTGACATATAGAAGGAGGGTCATGGCTAACTTAGAAAGGATTCGGACCCTTGTACACTTGTACGCGCGTAGCTGCTCCCGCCCCGAGGCGACCTTGCCGGGCTAGAGCATTGTGTCTCCACCACAGTCCTTCCATCAATCCACCAAAGCAGGAGTAGGGTTTTACGCCTCGCGGCGGCCCAAATCTGGGTAAAACTACCCGTGTCACCGTTGCCGTGCTGCTTTGTGCTTTCCGCTCTTTGTGCAATGCGCTCTTCCCCCTTGCCGAACCACAAGGGCCTGATGGCCCCTTAGGTGGCCGTGTGATACCACGACATTGGTCATCCGCTCAGATGTCTTCACCTGAAGAAAGGTGACCATAGCTGAGAATACTGACAGCTTATTTCCTGGGGTGACTGCCACGTTGCATTGTTCCAACATGCGGGCCCACCATTTTTCTTCTGCAGGTGAAAGTTCACGAAATGCGCGAGCATTTCGTAGCATTGTTTCAATGTTGGTCAAACTCACTGGCTCTGCTGCAACCACCTCCTCCTCTTCCACCTGAGCAACAGGCAGATCAAGATGGTGATCTGAAGCTTCCACATAGTCAGTAACATTGATGTTCACAGCTTCACCATGATGAACCCACCTAGTATATGTGACTGACATCCCATACAAGTGTAGATGATTTTGCACAGTTGACTGGGGTCTTGTAACTGAATTCATACAACTGCTACACGGGCAGAGCACATCTGATTTCGGACCACCGTACTCAGCTCTGATAAAGTTCATGAAGTTTTCAACCCCCTCGACATATGCAGCGGAGAATCTTCGAGTAGAAGTTATCCAAGTCTTGTCCATCTGTTAGACATACAAATTAGTTCTTCTACTAGATATTACAGGAAAAACATATATGCTTTTTTATAAAGTCCAGAAAAAAATACCTAGGTCGATGTCTAAAGATATGGAAGATATTTGGACAAGCAGATCTAAGTAACAAAACATATGTAAAGCTAATTCAGCAAACATATTTGAGTACTAAATTATGGCAGGCTATTTCAGCAGTCAATGAGGCCGAGCACACAGCCATCGAAGGCCATCTCAGCAACAAAGATCTAGTATAAAATGGTGTCGAGCTATTTCACCTAACAGATTGGCTACTAGACCATGGCAATCTACTTCACAATAAATATATGGCAGGATATTTTAGCAACTAATCGGGCATGGCATGCCATCTCAACAAAGCAGATTGAGTGTAGAACAGGGCAAGGAAGCTTCTTAAGCAGAGCATATTGACTGTAAACTATTTCGGCAAACAGTGAGATTAACAACGTCTATCAGCTAACATTCAGCGCTACTCCGACATGCACGGGGCCTCAATCTAGATTGCGCGTACCATGGGAGAACCTGACTAACGTGCGTCTCCACAAGAACGTCGCCAGCAGTGGTGGCGCGGCTGGAGGACGGCAGTCTACGAGAGCGTACTGTGGGAGCGAGAGGATCGCCATGCATCCCCTCGACGAACCGCGGTGCCGACATATCAGCGCGGCAGGGAGGGCGGCTTTGGCGGAGCGAATGGAGTGGAGGGGGCTGGTGGGAGGGGGTTTGGGGAATATTATTGGCTAGTTGGCCGAAGGGCAGTTGAATTTGGGATTTGGGGGGAATTTTCACGCGGTGGGCGGGGGAGTCTGGCGCATGGTCGGTCTCTCCAAATGCGGTCCCACGTGTCAGTGAAGAGGCAAGCTGAAGCGCATTCTGTTTGCGTGAGCCGTGTGCAGGACTGACCATGTGAGGGGTGCAATGCAACCGCGACAGGCGTGCTGTGAGTGTACCGCCTTTTTCCTTTTAAACTTGGTGCTTCGCGCGATCCATCAATACTACTACTAGTAATCCAATAATCCCGACTAAAACGGTGCGGCCGGGTCTTTTCCAGCGCGATATGCTGGGAGGTTGGCTTAGTTGATTTTTTTATGACTTTATTTTTTAGGACAAGGCTTAGTTGGTTTGACAGACAGAGTGAGAGAAAGATGTGAGATGCGCGAATGTGTAGTGGACGTACTATTGGAGTTCCTAAGATAAATTGTGTATGTATACCTATTTGTTTATTTGCTTCGCATGTTAGCTTTGTCTTGCGTCAAACCTTCTAAACTTAGACCAAGTTTCTACACACAAAAACGAATCATCATTCAATATATTTTCATACAATATATCTTACTATTATTGTGAAAGTTCATATACATCGGACAAGATTCATGCAAACATGGCAGATTTTCATTACATTTCGAACTTTTAAAGGACAGAAAAAGAAAAGAAACCCGACCCTAAACCTATTCTACGGCGGCGACCGACGTCCACTTTCCTTTGTACTTACGCATCGGCGACGACGTCCTCCATCTGCCGTCTCCATGAACAGCGGCGGGGTTCAAGACCCGTGAAGTGAAGGTGCGGTCTTCGGCGAGGAAGAGTAGAACACAGGAGACGGACCAGCCAGTTGGCACACCATGCCCTGCCGCCTCCCATGCCCTACTCATCCTTGGAGGAGTCCCCGACCTCAGCGGTGCCGGTGGCCGTGAGGTCGATGATGATGGACGTGGACGGTCTGTCGCTTCACCTGCCACATGAGCCACCAAACGTTGGACGGCGGCAAGTAGGAAGCGTGGCTGGCGGTGCTCCCGTCATCAGCCGCTAGCGTGGCCACCGCTTGTGCGGTGGCGTCCATGTCCGAGTACGCCGGTATTGCGTTGCGAGCAACGAGTTGAGGGCAGTGACCTTGAGCTTCATCCCCGAAGACAAGCTCTCCCGTAGAGCATTCCCGCTCACGGTCATGGTGGATGTGGTGCTAGGTAGGAGGATGTGCTATGGTGTGGAGTTTAGTTGGGCGTTGCCGCTTTAAGTAGCGCATTCCGGTGAGGCCAAGCATCCAAGTGCATCAATAAGTCGCCGGAGTTGGTTCCTCCAGCAGCTAGCCTGCTTAATGATGGCATATAGACGGACGACATGAATGCGGGCAGCTGGCGCCGGCTGGGAACGCACACGCGCGACGGCACGAGGGACGAGGGTTTTTGTGTGCCAGGGTAGTCAGTTGCGGGTGTGGCAACGTTGGACATGCCATTTGCTCACATGCGATCCCACATGTCATTGAAAGATGACCCGGCATGGTCTCAGGTCCTGGGGATGTAGTTGGCTGCGCTAGAACACTCCACGGACGCGTTGCGGCGTGCACGCACTTCGGCGCCCCGTGCATCCTCGACGAGCCGGGTGTTGATCTGCTGGTCGTGCCATAGCGGTAGAGCCACACTCGGCACCCTGAAGCCGAGCGTGTCCAGCGGCGATGATCATGTCGCTCACCGCGGTCGCCGTGTCCAGAGGCGGTGCAGGAGTTGCGCCATGTTGCTGGCCCCCACGACCCACATGAACGGTTGCCGGTGGTGAGGAGGTCGTGGGCCAGCTCCTCCATTGGACTAGTCTGCACCACATCATCCCGACAGGTGTGACCGACATGTCGGTTTCCCTGTTTTCTCGGCCAAATTCGAGCGTCAGTATGGCCTCATTAAGACTCGGCTGACCTCTCTCTCTTCTAGTCTAGTAGTAAATGATGCGGGCAGGGGAGGGGGAGGGACGTCGGTTTGCTCTCAACTGCGGTCCCACAAGCGAGCGAAAACGCAAGACCAAGAGCATTCCATTCGGTGAGCGATGTGCAGGGTCCACCGTGCGGGAGAGCAACGCGAACGCGACAAGAGTGATGTTCACCGTCCGTTCCTTATGAACTTGCATACTTCGAGTACTCCTTTTTTTGAACATAGTACAGACGCAAGCGCTCATAGATGCACACATACACTCACCCCTATGAACGCACACACGCACACCCTACCCCTATGAGCACCTTCGAGAGACTGAGCCATCATATCTATAATATATTGATACATCCATTTTGCATCATGTTTTCCTACTGTTATTTATATTGTTTTTATGTATAATAATGCTTTTTGGAGTAATTCTAATGCCTTTTCTCTCATGATATGCAAGGTTCACACAAAGAGGGAGAATACCGGCAGCTGGAATTCTGGACCTGAGAAAGCTACATCAGGCTACCTATTCTGCACAACTCCAAATGAGCTGAAACTTCACGGAGAATTTTTATGGAATATATAAGAATTATTGGAGCAAATAAGTACCAGAGGGGGCCCACAAAGTGGGCACAACCCACCTAGGCGTGCCAGGGAGCCCAGGCGCGCCCTGGTGGGTTGTGCCCTCCTCGGCCCACCTCCGGTGCCCCTCTTCTGGTATATAAGTCATTTTGATCTAGAAAAAAATAAGGTGAGGACTTTCGGGATGAAGCGCCTCCGTCTCGAGGTGGAACATGGGCAGGTGCACTTTTGCCCTCTGGCGGAGCGATTCCGCCGGGGGAACTTCCCTCCCAGAGAGGGAAATCATCGTCATCATCATCACCAATAACTCTCCCATCTTGGGGAGGGCAATCTCCATCAACATCTTCAACAGCACCATCTCCTCTCAAACCCTAGTTCATCTCTTGTGTTCAATCTTTGTACCGGAACTATAGATTGGTGCTTGTGGGTGACTAGTAGTGTTGATTGCATCTTGTAGTTGATTACTATATGGTTTATTCGGTGGAAGATTTTATGTTCAGATCCATTATGCCATTTAATACCCCTCTGATCTTGAGCATGATTATCATTTGTGAGTAGTTACTTTTGTTCTTGAGGTCACGGGAGAAATCTTGTTGCAAGTAATCATGTGAACTTGATATGTGTTCGATATTTTGATGGTATGTATGTTGTGATTTCCTTAGTGGTGTCATGTGAACGTCGACTACATGGCACTTCACCATCTTTGGGCCTAAGGGAATGCATTGTGGAGTAGTTATTAGATGATGGGTTGCGAGAGTGACAAAAGCTTAAACCCTAGTTTATGCGCTATTCCGTAAAGGACCGATTTGGATACAAAAGTTTAATGCTATGGTTAGATTTATTCTTAATACTTTTCTCGTAGTTGCGGATGCTTGCGAGGGGGTTAATCATAAGTAAGAGGCTTGTTCAAGTAAGAATAGCACCTACGCACCGGTCCACCCACATATCAAATTATCAAAGTAGCGAACACAAATCAAACCAACATGATGAAAGTGACTAGATGAAATTCCCGTGTACCCTCAAGAACGCTTTGCTTATCATAAGAGACCGTTTTTGACCTGTCCTTTGCCTCAAAAGGATTGGGCTACCTTGCTGCACTTTTTTTACCATTACCGTTACTTGCTCGTTACAAATTATCTTGTTATCAAACTACTCGTTACTTATAATTTCATTGCTTGCAGAGAATACCTTGGTGAAAACTACTTATCATTTCCTTCTGCTCCTCGTTGGGTTCGACACTCTTACTTATCGAAAGGACTATGATTGATCCCCTATACTTTTGGGTCATCAAGGCTCTTTTCTGGCGCCATTGCCGGGGAGTGAAGTGCTCTTGGTAAGTGGAAATCGGTAAGGAAAAATTATTACTACGTGCTGAAATTTATTGTCACTTGTTACTATGGAGAACAATACTTTGAGGGGTTTGTTCGGGGTATCTTCACCTCGACCGGAACCACAATTAGTTACCCCTCAACCTACTACACCTACTAAAAATATTGGTTATGAAGTTCCTTTGGGTATGATAGAACAACTGCTAGCTAATCCTTATGCATGAGATGGAACTGAACATCCTGATATGCACTTGATATATGTGGATGAAATTTGTGGATTGTTTAAGCTTGCAGGTTTACCCGGAGATGAAGCTAAGAAGAAGGTTTTCCCTTTATCTTTGAAGGGAAAAGCATTGGCATGGTATAGGCTATGCGATGATATTGGATCCTGGAATTGGAATCGATTGAAATTGGAATTTCACCAAAAAAATTATCCTATGCATCTAGTTCATCGTGATCGGAATTATATATATAATTTTTGGCCTCGTGAAGGAGAAAGTATCGCTCTAGCTTGGGGGAGGCTTAAGTCAATGTTATATTCATGCCCCAATCATGAGCTCTCAAGATAAATTATTATTCAGAATTTTTATGCTTGGCTTTCTCGTGATGATCAATCCATGCTTGATACTTCTTGTACTGGTTCCTTTATGAAGAAGACTATTGAATTCAGGTGGGATCTTTTAGAAAGAATTAAACACAACTCTGAAGATTGGGAACTCGACAAAGGTAAAGAGTCAGGTTATAAGCTTAAGTATGATTGTGTTAAATCTTTTATGAATAACGATGCTTTTCAAAAGTTTAGTACTAAATATGGACTTGACTCTGAGATAGTAGGCTCCTTTTGTGAATCAATTGCTACTCATGTTGATCTCCCTAAGGAGAAGTGGTTTAAATATCATCCCCCTATTAGAGAAGAAATTAAAGAACCAGTAATAGCTAAAGATGAAACTATTATTTATAATGTTGATCCAGGAACTGCTTATATTGAAAAACCACCTTTCCCTGTTAGGATAAAGGAACATGCCAGAGTATCAACTATGGTCAACAAAAGCTATATTAGAACTTCTAAGCCTGCTGAACAAATCAAAGTAGAACCTAGTGTTGCTATGGTTAAAGTTCTCCTGGTTGAAAATATAGATGGGCATGTTATTTACTTCTGTGATGAAGCTGCTAGAATTGCCAAACCCGATGAAAAGGATAAACATAGACCTGTTGTTAGTATGCCTGTTGTCTCAGTTAAAATAGGAGATCACTGTTATCATGGTTTATGTGACATAGGTGCTAGTGTGAGTGCTATTCCTTTTACCTTATATCAAGAAATTATGAATGATATAGCACCTGCTGAAATAGAAGACATAGATGTTACTATTAAACTTGCCAATAGAGACACCATCACACCACTTGGGGTTGTTAGAGATGTTGAAGTTTTGTGTGGGAAAATAAAATACCCTACTGATTTTCTTGTTCTTGGCTCCCCACAAGATGACTTTTGTCCCATTATCTTTGGTAGACCTTTCTTGAACACCGTTATTGCTAAAATAGATTGTGAGAAACAAACTGTCGATGTTAGTTTTGGTGATGAGTCTCATGAGTTTAATTTTTCTAAGTTTAGTAGAAAACATCATAAAAAAGAATTGTCTAGTAAGGATGAAATAATTGGTCTTTCTTCTATTGCCGTGCCTCCAACTGATCCATTAGAACAATATCTGCTAGACCATGAAAATGATATGCATCTGCATGAAAGAAATGAAATAGATAAAATTTTCTTCGAACAACGACCTCTGCTTAAACACAATTTGCCTATTGAAACTCTAGGAGGTCCTCCTCCACCTAAAGTTGATCCTGTGTTTGAATTAAAGCAATTACTAGACACTTTGAAATATGCTTATCTTGATGAGAAAAAGATATATCCTGTTATTATTAGTGCTAACCTTTCAGAACATGAAGAAGAAAGATTATTGAAGGTTCTGAAGAAGCACCGAGCTGCTATTGGATATACTCTTGATGATTTAAAGGGCATTAGTCCCACTCTCTGTCAGCATAAAATTAATATGGAACCTGATGCTAAACCCATTGTTGATCACCAACGATGTTTAAATCTTAAAATGAAAGAAGTTGTAAGAACTGAAATATTGAAGCTTCTGGAAGCAGGTATAATCTATCCCATAGCTGATAGTAGATGGGTAAGTCCCGTTCATTGTGTTCCTAAGAAGGGAGGTATTACTGTTGTTCCTAATGATAAAAATGAACTTATTCGACAAAGAATTGTTACTGGCTACAGAATGGTAATTGATTTTAGAAAATTAAATAAAGCATCTAGAAAAGATCATTACCCTTTGCCTTTTATTGATCAAATGCTAGAAAGATTGTCTAAGCACACACACTTTTGTTTTCTCGATGGATATTCTGGTTTTTCTCAAATACCTGTTTCACAACCTGATCATGAAAAAACCACCGTTACTTGCCCTTTTGGAACTTATGCTTATAGACGTATGCCTTTTGGTTTATGTAATGCACCTGCTACTTTTCAAAGATGTATGACTGCTATATTATCTGATTTTTGTGAAAAGATTGTTGAGGTTTTCATGGATGATTTTTCCGTTTACGAAACATCTTTTGATGATTTCTTAAGCAACCTTGATCGAGTTTTGCAGAGATGCGAGCTAACTAATCTTGTCTTGAATTGGGAGAAGTGCCACTTTATGGTTAATGAAGGTATTGTCTTGGGACATAAAGTTTCTGAACAAGGTATTGAGGTGGATAGAGCAAAAGTTGATGCAATTGAGAAAATGCCATGTCCTAAAGATATCAAAGGTATTCGTAGTTTCCTCGGTCATGCTGGTTTCTATAGGAGAGTTATTAAAGACTTCTCTAAAATTTCTAGGCCTCTTACAAATATTTTACAAAAGGATGTTCCATTTGTTTTTGATGATGATTGTGTAGAAGCCTTTGAAGCACTTAAGAAAGCCTTAATTTCTGCACCTATTGTTCAACCACCTGATTGGAACTTGCCTTTTGAAATTATGTGTGATGCTAGTGACTATGCTGTTGGTCCTATTCTAGGACAAAGAGTTGATAAGAAATTAAATGTTATTCATTATGCTAGTAAAACTCTAGACAGTGCCCAACGCAATTATGCTACTACTGAGAAAGAATTTTTAGCAGTGGTGTTTGCTTGCGATAAATTTAGATCTTACATTGTTGATTCTAAAGTGATTGTTCACACCGATCATGCTGCTATAAAACATCTTATGGAAAAGAAAGATGCTAAACCTACACTCATTAGGTGGGTTCTTTTGCTACAAGAATTTGACTTACATATCACTGATAGAAAAGGAGCAGAGAACCTCGTGGCTGATAACTTGTCTAGGTTAGAAAATATTCTTGATGACCCACAACCTATTAATGATAGTTTTCCTGATGAATAATTAGCTGCAATAAATGTCTCTCATAACACTCCTTGGTATGCTGACTATGCTAATTACATTGTTGGTAAATACATACCACCTAGTTTCACATATCAACAAAAGAAAAAATTCTTCTATGATTTAAGACATTACTTTTGGGATGACCCACATCTTTATAAAGAAGGAGTAGATGGTATTATTAGATGTTGTGTACCTGAGCATGAACAGGGACAAATCCTACGGAAATGTCACTCCGAAGCTTATGGAGGGCATCATGCGGGAGATAGAACTGCTCACAAGGTATTGCAATCTGGTTTTTATTGGCCTACTCACTTCAAGGATGCCCGTAAGTTTGTTTTATCTTGTGATGAATGTCAAAGAATTGGTAATATTGGTAAGCGTCAAGAAATGCCTATGAATTATTCACATGCTATTGAACCATTTGATGTTTGGGGATTTGATTACATGGGACCTTTTCCTTCCTCTAATGGGTATACTCATATTTTGGTTGCTGTTGATTATGTCACTAAGTGGGTAGAAGCTATTCCAACTAGTAGTGTTGATCACAACACCTCTATTAAAATGCTTAAGGAAGTCATTTTCCCAAGGTTTGGAGTCCCTAGATATTTAATGACTGATGGTGGTTCACATTTTATTCATGGTGCTTTCCGTAAAATGCTTGCTAAGTATGATGTTAACCATAGAATTGCTTCACCTTATCACCCTCAGTCTAGTGGTCAAGTTGAACTTAGCAATAGGGAAATAAAGTTAATCTTACAAAAAATTGTCAATAGGTCCCGAAAGAATTGGTCTAAGAAATTAGATGATGCACTTTGGGCTTACATAACAGCATATAAAAATCCTATGGGTATGTCCCCTTATAAAATGGTTTATGGAAAAGCTTGTCATTTGCCTCTTGAGTTAGAACATAAAGCATTCTGGGCAATTAAAGAACTCAACTATGATTTCAAACTTGCCGGTGAAAAGAGGTTATTTGACATTAGCTCCCTAGATGAATGGAGAACCCAAGCTTATGAAAATGCCAAGTTATTTAAAGAAAAAGTTAAAAGATGGCATGATAAGAGAATCCAAAAGCATGAGTTTAAAGTTGGAGAATCTGTTCTTTTGTACAACTCTCGTTTTAGATTCTTTGCAGGAAAACTCCTCTCCAAATGGGAAGGACCCTATGTTATCGAGGAGGTTTATCGATCTGGAGCCATCAAAATAAATAATGCCGAAGGTACCAACCTGAAGGTTGTCAATGGGCAAAGAATAAAACATTATATCTTAGGTACGCCCATTAATGTTGAAAGCAATATTATCCAAACTATGAAACCGGAAGAACACATAAAGGAAACCTTCCGGAACACTCCAGAATCGTAAAAAAATAGGAGGTACGTTATACGGTAAGTAAACGGACTCCAAAAAATCCGCAAAAATATTTTTTGTCAGTTTTGGAATATATCAAAAATTAGGAAAATAAGAAACAACCAGGAAGGCACCCCTGGTGGGCACAAGACACCAGGGCGCGCAGGTGGGTTGTGCCCACCTCGGGTACCTTCCGGACTCCGTTTTTCTCCCGTTTGCTTGTTTCCCAAGATAAAAAATCTTTATATACCTCCCGAACCTTTTGACCACCGTATCGCAGAGAAATCTTCTATTTTCTTTTCCTTGATGTTTCCTGACAGATCTAATTCACCATGGCCGCTTCAAGCTCCTCCAAGGACAAGTTCTTCGAGAATGTCATCAACCCATATCCGTGGGAGGTGATGCAGCACCCTGAAGCTATCGAGATGCGTGAGGGGGTGCTCCACATCCGCGATGTGTAAGGTCCCAAAGGGACGGGATCCGTGGAGGCTAGGCTTGAAGCTATGGAGCAGGAGGTCTTCCGGTGCAAGGGGTTGGTGGAACGTGGACTCAATGCCAATCACCTCATGATCGCGGACTATTCCCGTGATCTCAAGGTGGATGGCAAGTCCATGAAGGACATCGTCTTCACCTTCAACGAGCAAATCAATTTTCTCCAAAGCCAGATCTATGATATCCAAAACCAAGTCTTGGAATATGAGGCAAGGTTTAAAGGTATGAGTTTGGCTACCAGTTGCAGGACCCGCAAGACTCACTCCTCCTCTTATGATGGTTAGCCCTTGCCATGGAAACCTGAGGATAAAATTGCTACTACTTCATCACCATCACCTCCTTCTTCATCAACACAGGAAAATTGAGTATCGGGTATGGGCACTCCCCTTAGCTTGTGCCAAGCTTGGGGGAGGTGCCCCGGTATCGTATCACCTCCACTATCTTTTGCCTTTACTTATCTTAGTTCGATCCATAGTTATCTTTTGCTTTAGATGAATAAAAGTTTAGTTCGATCCTTTCTTTTAGAGTGTTTGCTTAGTGATCTATCCTTGTAATCGTGTGCAAGATATATAAGAAAGAGTAGTTTGAGTTATGTTTCTCTACTTTTCATGTTCAATAAAAAGAAAGTAAATAAATGAAAAATATCATATGCTAATCTTATGGTAAGTAATGACATCACATAAGGAAGAGTATAAGTAAAAAAAATTATCGGAGATTTACAAACATAGCATTGGTCAATGATGCAATTCATGAAAGAATTAATAAGGGAAGAGAAGATTCACATGCAAATACACTATCTTGGACATCTTTTGTGATTGTGAGCCCCCATCAAAATATTATATGTCAAAATTGTTGACGTTGGACAAGGAAGACAACGTAATGATTTATGTTTGTTCATATTCACATAGAAGTTATATTGTCATAGATCCTTCAACATGTGGTGCTTGTCCCCCATCTTTGCTAGCCAAAAATTCCGCACTAAGTAGAGATACTACTTGTGCATCCAAAACCCTTAAACCCAAATCTTGTTTTGAGAGTCCACCATACCTACCAATGGATTGAGTAAGATCCTTCAAGTAAGTTGTCATCGGTGCAATAAGGCAATAAAAATTGCTTCTAAAAGTGTTGGATCATTTAGTGTAAGAGAAAATTGAGCGTTGTACGAACTTGTGACGGCAAAGAATAAAAGCGATAGACTGCATAATAAAGGTTGCTATCATAAGGGGCAATATAACTAAGAGATTGAGCCTACAAACAAAAGGCGCATGGCAACCTCTGCTTCCCTCTGCGAAGGGCCTATCTTTTACTTTTATGTATTTACTTTTATGCAAGAGTCAAAGTTCTTCTCTCTATTCCTTTTTATTTTCTCTTTTGGCAAGCATCATGTGGTGAGGAAAGATCTAGGCACATATATCCAGTTGGATATGGGTAGCATGAGTTATTATTGTTGACATCACCCTTGAGGTGAGTATGTTGGGTGGCGAAAACTATAAGCCCCTATCTTTCTATGTGTCTGGTTGAAACTTTTTGCTCATGTGTATGAGGTGAGTGTTAGCAATCATAGAAGACTATATGATGGTTGAGTATGTGGACTTGCCAAAAAGGCTCCGATACATGACCCTTCCTGAAAAGATGATGAATTATAGTTGCAAAGTTGACTGAGAACACAGTTTGTTGGTTTTCAATAGAGTTTATGCTTTATACTTCGATGTTGTGATGAATCGTTACTTGTTCATGAGAAGTCTATGATAGAGGTTATATGATAAAAGTTCTATGATAAAGTTTTATGTTAAAGTTTGTTGCTGTTATAATAATATACATGAAGCCTCTATGTCTATATTTTGTTTTTATCAACACCTCTCTCTCTCTAAGCATGAGGACATGTTTTTGGATTTCGGTTTTTGCTTGAGGACAAGCGAGGTCTAAGCTTGGGGGAGTTGATACATACATTTTCCATCATGTTTTCCTACTGTTATTTATATTGTTTTTATGTATAATAATGCTTTTTGGAGTAATTCTAATGCCCTTTTCTCTCATAATATGCAAGGTTCACACAAAGAGGGAGAATACCGGCAGCTGGAATTCTGGACCTGAAAAAGCTACGTCAGGCTACCTATTCTGCACAACTCCAAATGAGCTGAAACTTCACGGAGAATTTTTATGAAATATATAAGAATTATTGGAGCAAATAAGTACTAGAGGGGGCCCACCAGGTGGGCACAACCCACCTGGGCGCGCCAGGGAGCCCAGGCGCGCCCTGGTGGGTTGTGCCCTCCTCGGCCCACCTCTGGTGCCCCTCTTCTGGTATATAAGTCATTTTGACCTAAAAAAATAAGGAGAGGACTTTCGGGACGAAGCGCCACCGTCTCGAGGCAGAACTTGGGCAGGAGCACTTTTGCCCTCCGGCGGAGCGATTCCGCCGGGGGAACTTCCCTCCCGAAGAGGGAAATCATCGTCATCATCATCACCAATAACTCTCCCATCTTGGGGAGGGCAATCTCCATGAACATCTTCAACAGCACCATCTCCTCTCAAACCCTAGTTCATCTCTTGTGTTCAATCTTTGTACCAGAACTATAGATTGGTGCTTGTGGGTGACTAGTAGTGTTGATTACATCTTATAGTTGATTACTATATGGTTTATTCGGTGGAAGATTTTATGTTCAGATCCATTATTCTATTTAATACCCCTCTGATCTTGAGCATGATTATCATTTGTGAGTAGTTACTTTTGTTCTTGAGGTCACGGGAGAAATCTTGTTGCAAGTAATCATGTGAACTTGATATGTGTTCGATATTTTGATGGTATGTATGTTGTGATTTCCTTAGTGGTGTCATGTGAACATCGACTACATGGCACTTCACCATCTTTGGGCCTAAGGGAATGCATTGTGGAGTAGTTATTAGATGATGGGTTGCGAGAGTGACAGAAGCTTAAACCCTAGTTTATGCGCTATTCCGTAAGGGACCGATTTGGATCCAAAAGTTTAATGCTATGGTTAGATTTATTCTTAATACTTTTCTTGTAGTTGCGGATGCTTGCGAGGGGGTTAATCATAAGTAAGAGGCTTGTTCAAGTAAGAACAACACCTAAGCACCGGTCCACCCACATATCAAATTATCAAAGTAACGAACACAAATCAAACCAACATGATGAAAGTGACTAGATGAAATTCCCGTGTACCCTCAAGAACGCATTGCTTATCATAAGCGACCGTTTTTGGCCTGTCCTTTGCCTCAAAAGGATTGTGCTACCTTGCTGCACTTTTTTTACCATTACCGTTACTTGCTCGTTACAAATTATCTTGCTATCAAACTACTCGTTACTTATAATTTCAGTGCTTGCAGAGAATACCTTGCTGAAAACTACTTGTCATTTCCTTCTGCTCCTCGTTGGGTTCGACATCTTACTTATCGAAAGGACTACGATTGATCCCCTATACTTGTGGGTCATCATATATCTCTACTCTTATCTCTACTCTCAGTGATGATGGTGTGCCTGCCATCTTGCAATATAGACCGTCCGATCTATATCTGACGGATAGAAAGCAAACTATGGCAATTTTGCAAAAGGATACCCGCACCTCTCTCGTTCATCCTTATCTCCCACAACTTTATTGTTGAGTAATTAAAAAAGGAAGCCTCTGGAACAATCTAGCATGGTGGCCATTGCTGGCGTCATCCATCCCCATGCCTCCGCCAAGTTCGACCACCAATCACCACCGCGCCCCACTCCTCCTCACCTTATATCCCATCTTTCTCGAGATATCATTTTTGATGAAATTCTCAAGATACCATTTTTTCGATGAAATTCTCGAGATATCATTAGTTTTTACACATGGGATTACTCCTGCATGGGTCAATCACAACAGGTGTTTTGTAAAAAAATGCATCCTGATGTTCCGTGCAATGCACGAGCATCTTGCTAGTCATCTTGAGATTTACGAAGTCATCGCCTCATCGTCGATAGGAACGGTGGTGAGGTTCGGACGTCTGCCATGTGAAACTCCGAAACTTTGGTCCCATCCCACCCCACAACTCTCCAGGCTCCACCCGTCCGGCTTTGCAAACTCCGCACAGTCAAAAGCGATTGACCGGTCATCACCGAAACCACTATTCACACCAAAACCTTCGCTGCTCGGCCTACGCCAGCTACTTGCCGGCCGGTCACCACTGCCCCAAAACCATGCCTCCTCTCTATCCCATTCCCCCACCTTTAGATCCCCTAGCCCGCATCAGCCATCCCCTAGTTCACAGGAAAGCCATGGTGCGCCGCAAGATCACGTACTACAAGATGCTGACGTCGGAGCGCCGCGCAAAAATCATGGTGGCGGTCGGCGCCACAGACGTCCGTTCCCAAGCTAACTTTGCGGCGGGCCAATCCCCGAGTTCTCTGGAGCCAAACTCCGAGGAGGAGGAAGCCGATCCAATGTTCATGGTGGAGGTCACGGCGCAGAAGGCCCTCGATGCATATGAGACGATGTATGTCGAATTCGCGCCGGCGTTCGGGTCCCCCAAGGTGCAGGCGGACCAGCGGTTCAACCTGGCGATCTTAAAGGAGCACCGGGAGGCGGAGGCTCAACTCAACATGGAGCACGCAGATGCCGCTACCATCGAGGCCCTCCTGCAAGCGGAACCGGATGTCATGGACATGAACCGGGCGGCAGAGGCTCAACTTGACGCGGAGTGCGCGGATGCCGCTGCCATTGAGGCCCTCCTGCAGGCGAAACCAGACGTCCTGGACTTGAACCAGACGGCGGAGGCTCAACTCGATGCAGAGCACGCGGATGCCGCTGCCATTGAGGCCCTCTTGCAGGCAGAACCGAATGTCATGGACATGAACCGGGCGGTGCTCGCGTCCGTGCAGAGCACCCGCATGCTCCGTGTCCATGACATTCGGTTCTGCCTGCAGGAGGGCCTCGATGGCAGCGGCATCCGCGTGCTCTGCATGGAGTTGAGCCTCCGCCGCCTGGTTCAAGTCCAGGATGTCTGGTTCCGCCTGCAGGAGGGCCTCATTGGCAGCAGCATCCGCACACTCCGCGTCAAGTTGAGTCTCCGCCGCCCGGTTCATGTCCACGACATCCGGTTCCGCTTGCAGGAGCCGAGGACAACCACGGTGCAGAGACACACGTCAGCAGCTACGGCTGGTTCGAGCCGGCAGCCAAAGATGACGAGGCCGTCTCGATCCGCGAGCAGTGATAGTTTTTCTTTATGTTGTTGTTTTTAGGGACCTTTTGTTGTGTAAAAACATATATTTATGCAAGTCGCCTAACTTTCATCATTTGGGTCAGTCGACCATTTCAGGCGATTGGATGAATATCCTATGTTTCCTAACCCTTCTTCTTCCTCACCTCTTCTTCTTCCCCAACAGACCACCGCACGGGCTGCACGGATGTTCCCCAACATGCGGTTGGATAAACATACTGTATGAACAAAAATTATGTGTCAGCGGTAGGATGGCTGAGTTTGGTTTGATCACATGCGGTAGCACGTGTCAGTGAGGGTGCGTTCCCTTGATTGGGTTTGCGGCGTGCAGGAGTGACTGTGTGAGGGTGCGGTGCAACCGCGATAGCCGTGCGACCATGACAGCCGTGCGCAAGTGTACCTCCTTTTCATTTTGAAAAACTTTAGGCAAGCTTGGCAAAAATGTGTGGCAAAGTATGGCAATGCAAGGCCTAGACCCAAACAGGATACAAGTACGTAGTACTACTTGTGTTAAAAAAGAAAGGCGGGGTTTTCCTTCGTGGGATTGATCGATACAAATCCTTGTTTGATGTGTCAATTAATGCGTATTTTTTTCTCCAATGCCCAAAGAGCTAACCATCTCACTCCTCATTGCTTGATTAATGCAGCGCCATGCAAACCAACCTTCTCACTTCCGCATGCATGCAAGGGTATATTAATGTCCTTGGTTGCTAGTACGAGGCAAACCCCATCAAGTTTGCCTCGATTAGTGTTAGTGGCCTTCTGCAAATTTTAATTTTGATACTGGCCTTGTATACAAAAAAATGGAGGTAGTAACTATTTGACTTCCTCACTACTAGGAAAAGGCCTGCTAGTGGTGCACCAGTTTTGCCTACTAATGGCGCACTACTGGTGCGCCACTAGCACCACGCCATTAGAATTAAATACTAATGGCGCACCCCTAGTGCGCCATTAGTATCTGGTATACTAATGGCGCACCACGCAGTGCGCCATTAGTATGCCTCCCGGGGGCCATATGTACCCATGTGCTTTGGCATACTAATGGCGCACTAGTGGGTGATGCGCCATTAGTGTCATTTTTGCAGTGCGCCATTAGTGTGCTGAGTGGTGCGCCACTAGTATGAATATTAGGGATTTTTTTTCTTTTCTGATATTTTCACAGGTTACAAAATATATTATTGGACAGAATATAGACAGCACCACACAGCAACAGCAGATTCATCGAATACAATAGAAGATTAGTCTCCGAATACAATTCATCATATTAGTCTCCGAATTCAAAAGACCGAACAAAGATAGAACATTACAAGTCTCGAGACCGCGAGTAGCGAGTTTGTCTTCACATTATAAGTCGATATCGATCATCTAAACTACCATCACATAGAAGAGAGCTGCGGTCATCACGATGAG
Source organism: Thinopyrum elongatum (assembly GCA_011799875.1). Classification (NCBI taxonomy): domain Eukaryota; kingdom Viridiplantae; phylum Streptophyta; class Magnoliopsida; order Poales; family Poaceae; genus Thinopyrum; species Thinopyrum elongatum. The sequence continues at coordinate 437,916,794 of CM022300.1, forward strand.
CATAATCGCGATGAAACTGGTCTTCATCCGGTTCCTCCAACGCTCCCTCCTCTCTCCCGCTAGATAGCGCGCGTATCTAGATTCCGCCTCCGCCCTAGTGGTGTACCCTTTGTAACTGTTACCGCTGAAACGGTGAACCTGTCTCCGACACTCCTCCCAGTCGTCGTAGACTCCGGGAACCTTACCCTTGTACACGACATACGACGGCATCTCTATGCACTAGCCAAACAAAACGTTAGTAGCAATTCACAGACAATACATAAGCAATATATAAGTATGCAACAAAAGGATCGGAAGAGAAAAGCAAGACAATAATAGCATCGATTACATCTAAGTTGAACGACTGTCCAAACCAAAGAGACATACAAGTTCATTAAAGTTTAATTACAACATGAGCCAATCGATGTTTCAGAACTACACATAGCATCACTACTTTCGACTCGACTCAAGGGACCGGAGCGTGGATGAAGCCGCCGTCTCTCGTGATGGTCATGAAATCACGGGCGTTGTCAGCCTGCATTTGTAGCGTTGTGTCTATCTCACTGTTGGACGGTTGATTTCTGAGGTTGAACTGCCCCGAGGTACGAAGGACATCTTGATGGATGATTTCCGCAAACTCCGACTGGATGCGAAAGAATTCTTGTCTGATGTCTGCGTCCTGGATTGCCGACAAGCTCGCGGCCCAATCTTTGAGATTATTTGGTAGCAGAAGGTGATTATGGTCCTGTACGATCGCCCGCATGTGATGGAGGGCGTAGTAGGCATCCTTCTGACCGCCAGGCGGCTGCTTGACGCAGCAGAACGTCGTATTGTGGGCGAACACGTGCTTGCCGTACTTACGAACTGGCCTGGTGAAGGTGCCTCCAGATTTGGCGTAGCCGGGGAGAACATCATCAAGAACTTTCTTGATATTTGTGTAGTCTTTCTTCGACTGACGGTCCGAGTCGAAATACGTGGCCGTGGAATATTTCGGGCTTAAGAGGATGAGTGTGCAATGTGTGTCACTGCACAAAACACGGAATGTTAAAAAAAACGATCGAAATCTAAGAAATCATATGTTACGGGGCGGTTGAGGGGACGACTTACTCGGGAAAGTAAGGCACGAGGAAGTTATCCTTATCTGGGTTTGCCAGAATGACGCCTTCGAGGTAAGAACTCGCGACTTGCCGGTCCCCAGCGCTGCCCAAGATCTTGGCACGCATGTAGAAGGGGTCGACTATCACGATGTCCGGGGTCTTGTCTCTAATGATCCGCATCTCCATACTCAGCGAAAATAGCCGAACGAAGGTGTAGTGCAGCGGATGAAGGTTAAACATAGCGAAGATGTCATCAAACCGCAGGACGATCGTACCCCCGATGGAGTTATCCACAAAGCCCTTGCCCTCTGGCACCTTGGCCACGAAAACTGGGTATGCCACATCATTCTCTCTGAGATGCCGATTCTCGAAAGAAAGAACACTGTCATGCAGACTCCGCATAGCACCGGTTGCAGCATTAAGCATATTAGTCGGTAGCATCGGCCTACCCGCCACATGCACCCTCCTCGAGATATCCTTAGGTGAAGGTGGCCCGTCCTGAGCACGGATCGTACTCGGTGCCGGCTGGCTCGCACCCTTGTTACTCTTTCTTTTCCATCCCTTCTTCTTCTGCTGTAATGGGACTGAGTTCTGCTCACAGACCGCCTTCTTGAGTGTGTTGGGGCTGATAATATTTCACACCTCGGCTATCTGAGGCTCGGTGAAGTCGGCAGCTGGAGGCGTCTCCTGAGAACTGAACGCCAGACGACGCCTGTTGCAATTGGGTTTCTCCGCGGTACCAGCTAGATCGCAATCGTCTTTTGTAGGGTTGGGTTCTTGAGAAGGAGGCCCCAAGAATTCGTCATCGTACCCATGTTCGGCAAAGTACTTATCAACGTTGGTAAATGTACCGTCATCGTTGTCGTCGTCGTCCGGATCCTGTGCCATATGCATGTTCGGATCCTGTGCCATAGGGATGTCCGGCATGTCCGGTAGCGTTGCGGCGGTCTTGCCATGGCTTGGCGCCGGCACGACTGGCGGTGTTGTCTTTGGGGTGGTGTCCCCCGCCCCCAAACGAATCTGGCTCTTCGGCCAAAGCAGGGGCCAGCTTAGGCAGGCGCTGAGGGTCATCACATCATCTTCGTCGGCCCCGGCGGGTCGAATCAGAGGTAACAACTCGTCGCAGCCTGGCAGCACCCGAACCAGTTGAACCCTATACATGGTGGGTGGCATCGGATTACCGTGGAACATGGGGTTGCCCGGTTGAACGATTCTGCCCTTGGCGACATCGACCAACTCGTCGTTCACGAAGTGCAGGAGAGTGCACGGAACGTCGGCGGCGCCCTGCGAAAACATGTAGGGCGTCAGGGATGCCCAGTCAAAGGCAAGGAGATGAAGTCCTCGGCCAAGAGGCTTAATTAGTTACCGTGATGATGGCGTCGAGCTCGGCTAATGTCGAGGCACCGCCAACGGCGGGCGTGCAATTGACGGAGGGGCCGCTTGCTGCCGAGGTGCCGGCCGGCGTACACCCGGGTGCATTAAGCTCCAATGCCCGTGCCGGCGTCGGTGACACCAATACCGCCTCCGCCGGAGACACCAATGGCGCCGCCTGCGCATTGTGCGAGTTGCTGGCCGTGAAGCTGGGAATCGAGGGCGGCCCCTGTTGGCCGCCCGCAATCCACGTCGTCAGCCCATGAATCAAGGTAGGCATAATGCCGGTGAGCGTCGATCCCAGTTGTTGTTGCACTTGCTCTTGGACAATCTCCGGAATCCGCGCCACTTGTGCCTTGAGTTCTTGAACCTCGCGCGACTGGCTTTCCGAGCTGGTCTTTCTCTCCTTTCGCCCACCAGCGTTATAGTATGACGACCATTTTGTGGACAAGCCTTTGCCGGCCACACGACCAGCTGACGACGGCTTACTGAGCTTATCCTTGTTTTTCATTACGTTCAACGCCCTATTTAGAGTGCTGTCCCAAGGGGTGCTCTGAGCCGACCCCGCGCTACTGCTTTCAGTCTCCTGCGGAAGGAATGTGAACCATTTAGAAATTTGGCATCATTAATTAGAATGCAACCATATGGAGCTAATTACGCGGGGGTGTATTCCTTACCAGAACAAGCTCAAGCGCCCTGGTCTTCGGATCCGTGGTAAGCTCCTTTGTTACCGGGTCCTCCTTGTACCAGGCCCTGACATAGTTCCTGGTCTGCTTGTCACGGTATTTCTCGAAGCGGGGCGGTAGGCCTTGCTCGGCACGCTCCGCGTCCTCCTTGTCCCATATAGGCTCCGCTACTCTGTAACCGCCGGGACCGAGTTTGTGTTCCCCTAAGTTCAACTCCCGCATTTCTTTCCCCCACTGACTTGATTCGGAGGTTGCGCTGCTCTCGCACTTGATCTTGAACTCCTTGTAGTCATCTTCGCTGATCGAAGGATTTTTCGCCTTGATCTTCTCATAACTATCACCTTTGTCAATCATTCTCTTCACCGCGCTTCTCCAAGTAGACAGGGCTGTGCTCATCCTCGTGAGGGCGGCACTGTTCACTTTATTCCCTGAGAGGCGTGTGTTTTCAAATTCAGCGGGGAACTTGTATCGTTCGTGCAGCTGCGTGAAGAGGAGGGTGCGCAAATTCCCTCGGTCCTTATGCCTTAGGTTCTCGGTGTTGATCGAGACGGTGCTCCAGAGAATGCACCCGAGCTGAACCGAGTACCCCTTGACTATTTGTTTGGGCGCTGTTGGATGCCCGTCGGAGTTCACTTCAGTAAATTCCTCCTTGACGGTGCGGAGCACGTTCGGGCGCCGGTCCTTCCGTTGCCTCTTCGGTTGGCTGCCATCTGTGCGTGCGCTGCCATCATCAGTGGTGGCATCCTCGGCGGCACCATCAGCGGTGGCATCCTCGGCGGCACCATCAGTGGTGTCATCCCCGACGCCACTAGGGGTTGTGTAGTCAGGATCGGTGTCTTCCGCGGCGTCCTCATAGCGGTGAGGTTCTTCCTCCATCTCCTGGGACAGCTCCCAGAATGCCTTGCCGCCCGAACCGCCGGCCTCATTGTTGTGGGCCATGTTTCCCTCTAAATAGGAAAAAAGTTTGGTCAAAAAGTTGGTTATTGTCAAGGAACAAGATCTCATCATTTAGGGTTTGTGAGGAATTATCATGGTCTCATCATTTAGGGTTTGTCGACACCGAGGCATCGTAAAAGCTAAGGTTTTATCATTTAGGGTTTGTCAACGCCGAGGCACCCTAAAAGCCTAAGCTTTCATCATTTAGGTTCTTATCGACACCGAGGCACCCTAAAAGCCAAGGTTTTATCATTTAGGGCCTAATCACTTGGCTCTATTGCCACCTCTGGCAGTTGCTTTTTTGTCTGTCCACACATGAATTCATCATATGTGTTTAATGCAGCAAGAATAAAGGGGCAGTTGATCCTACTTAATTAAGTACTAAGATACCCCGGCCCATGCATTAGTCGCAAGTACCCCATATGTCCTATTTTTAGCAAAGTCATGCTAAAATTCACGGAAAATTTCAGCATGACCTTTGCTAAAAATAGGACATATGGAGTACCCGAATTTGCTGGAACGGAAGTTAATCGACATTCCGGCAAATTCAAGGGCCTCTCGGGGTACAACAGCAGCATCACAAGTTGACAAAATTCCCAAGTAGTACAGCAGCAGCATCACAAGTAGTACCAATGAACATATAGTCCAGCAAGTTGAAAAAGCTGAAGTTCTCAGCATGAAGAATCACACAACACAGCACCTACATTATGATGATACATTTGGATCTTCATAGGAGCATACAACAATGCAGGCAAAAAGAAGGAGAGATAGGTCAGATTACACAAATAGGTTCCATATTCTGAGAAAAGAACAAGTCTTGCGACCCGTCTTTTGTGCATGATCAAAAATAAGTCAAAATGACTACGACCCATCTTTTGTGCATGATCAAAAATCACACAACATAGCACCTACATGACGGGCAGCCAGAGGGAGGTGCGCCGGCCTGCTGGCCTGCTTGCCTACGACTATGATGTCGTGGTGCTATGCGCTTTGGGACGAGCCTGCAACCACCACGCCTGCCATGAGGGCCCCTTCCTCGTGGTATACGTAGGCATCAAAGTCATGACAAAGGCAATAAGCACCTGCGTGTACTCGTCTGACACGAGCAAATGGAGCGCGCAGACTTCTGCATACATCCTCAGAAAGAGTTTGAATTCCGTAGTCAGTACTGCCATTGTCGGAGGTGCACTCCATTTCCTCTGCTCTGATTATGGTAAGTGTCACCATGAAATTCTCAAGTACGACTGGAACAGGCATTGCCTATCTGTAATTGACATGCTGCTTTGGGTTCATTACGGTCCTGCCTGGTGTCCCCTTCTTGCGGCACCGGAGGACGGTAGGCTGCGATTTGCCCAAGTGGTAACGTACTACCGTAACCAACCCTGAGCCCTCCTCCGCATGTGTTCGAGGGACATGAATGCCGATGGGGACGGGTCCATTTATGCATGGACAGATCGCAGTGAAATTGATCTCAACGCACTCCTCCCAACTGGAGATCGCGCCACCAAATTATATTTGTGTATGCAGTTTTGGCAACAATGCAGTCCCCCAATCTTTTGTGTATGCAGTTTTGGCAACAAAAAATCAGTTTTCGTCACTATTAGGAATCAGTTTGTTCTGGAGATGTTATATGCAGTTTTTCACAGCAAAAATTCAGTTTTACTCAGTACAATTTCAGAGAAAAGCATAAGCATAATTGTTCTGGAGATTGCACATACAGTTTTTGACAGCAAAAATTCAGAAAATGCATTTTTGTCAGTAACACATGGGCACATACAGATTGATTTTTGAGTTAAATGTATATACCCCCCCCCCCCCTGAACTCTCACATTTAGACCACATCACCCCCTGGACTTGATTTCGGCCTACTTAATCCCCTGAACCTGCTTAAACCGGGCAAAACACCCCCTGGCGCCTAGTTTGGTGGTTTGGGAGGGTGGTTTTGGGGACGTGGGAGTTGATGTGAAACAGCATGTTAAAACCTGTGTCTTTGGACATGAAAAAATGGCTGTAGCTTTGTCTTTTGGACAAGTGAAGATGATGTCAAACATCTAGTGGCTGTAGCTGTCTTTTGGACATGTTAAACTTCAGTTTATGTTTTAGAATATGTCAAAATCAGTCTGACTAACTAGAAAGACTCTAGTGCATATTATATAATCTTTTGTATATGATGGATGTTGTTCTGAAAGCCAAGTTCATTGCTTCATGTTGTTGTGGCGTATGGCAGAATTTTGTTTTTGCTGTCAAACTGAAAACACACATACAGACTGATTTCAGACAGACAAACACTTGCATTTTTCAGATAATATTCAGACAAATTGTCACTGATAAAAAAGGTACATGGAGAGGGCAGACAGTAGCGAAGACAAGTAAGATGTTGGGGACATGGAGAGGGCCTCTCACCTGGCGTCCCGGCCTCGATGACGACGATGTGGAGGTTGTGGCGGCTGCGGGGCAGGTCGACGACGAGTGGCACGCGTCGAGGCGCTGAAGCTCCGGCAGCGGCTAGGCGTTGAAGATCCGGCGGCACGCGTCGTGGAGGCGGCGGGCTCCTCCTCTCCTCTCGCCTGTCTCTGTGTCTCCTCCGATCTGTTCCGCGCGGGTGCCGGGGAAGATGCAGTGGGCGGCGTGGAGACGGAGACGCGTCGGGGTGGGGTCGGAGGGGGAGGAAGGGGAGGATGGGGAGAGGGAGGCTGCGGGGGCGCGTGGGCGGCTACGGCGCAGTGGGTCGGGGCAGCGGCGGCGGCGGCGCAGTGGGTCGGACGAACTTGGCGGTGGAGAAGTATGCGAGGGGGGAGCGGATCTGGCGAGAGTGAGGGACGAAGGGATCGGGCGACTAGCTATAGGGGGGAAGATTACTAATGGCGCACCCCCTGGCGGTGCGCCATTAGAATGTTTTTTTTGATAGCAATGGCGCACCACCGGGACGGTGCGCCATAAGTAATCTTTTTTTTAGATAGCAATGGCGCACCAGCCAGCGGTGCACCATAAGTAATTTATTATTATTATTTTTTTTTGCATCTAATACTTTTTTAGAAAATGACTATGAATATGGAAACAGTAATAAATTTTTATAAAAACAGTAATAATTTTTAGTTGCATTCATTTGTGACGGTGGAGCGGGGGAGGGTGCGGGGGTCGTCGGCGGTGGTGGAGCGGGGGAGGGTGCGGGGGGTGCTCGGCGGCGAGGGGGATCTGGCGAGGGGGGATAGCGATCGAGATGGAGGGGGATCGAGATCGAGTGTCCTCATGAATATTCAATATTTTTTCATGAATTCAAAAAGTGCCCATGAAATTTAAAAATATTCATGAGTTCAAAAAGTGCCCATGAAATTTAAAAATATTCATGAGTTCAAAAAGTGCCCATGAAATACAATCGAGAAATGAAGGCTACAATTTAAATACAATCGATCTTAGCTAGCTAGCTATATGTTCACAATCTTCTTGCCCTTCTTTTTCGCAAATGGAGTTCTTCTGTGGAACGGACGTCCTTTAGGTAGGGTGGTCCTGCTTCTTCTTGTGGTGTATGCTGCTACTTCATCGTCGTCGTCATGTTCCATCTTCGGGTCACCGTACTTGTCGAAGTCTTGCTCATTGGCGACTCCATCCATTCCGATGATCTTCCTTTTGCCTCTCCTCACAACAACACGACTGGGCTTTGACGGGTCGGTAATGAAGAAGCATTGGTCCACTTGGGAAGCCAGTACCCATGGCTCATTTTTCGCGGTGACGTTTGCGCCCGCGGTCTTGGATTTGGCTTCGGGTATAACCATGGTGGTGAAATACCAGTCTTCTTTTAGGACGCTCTTGGCCCATCTGACACGGAACATCGGGACCTTCTCTCCAGCGTAGCTCAGCTCCCAGATCTCCTCGATCCTTCCGTAGTATCTGTCCTTGTCGTTACCGGTGTAGGATTCCATCGTTACCCCGGAGTTCTGATAACCATCGCTCTTCATGTCCTTGTCCTTGGTGTAGAATGTGTAGCCGTTGATATCGTATGCCTCATAGGTCATCAGGTTGTGCTCGACGCCCTGTGACAAGGCGAATATGAGTTGTTCTTCCACGGAAGAATCCTCATGTAAAGGGTACGACAGAAGCTTCTGCTTGAACCAACGCGTGAAACATGAGTTGTGCTCTTTGATTATATCTCCGTCCGTCCTCTGTTGGCCTCGGTCATTGTACGTCTTCTCAATAAAGGTTTTGTGCTCTACCACCCAAGGATCGACCACATCTATGTGTTGTAGCGCGACTAGGTTTGCTCTTTCAAAGTCGGCGAGTCGACCCTCGAAGTCGACATGCATTTCGCAGTGACCCTCGCGGTGACCCCATCCAGCGAGCCTGCCGAGGTGCCTGTTGACGGGCAGACCAACGGGGTTCTCGATGCCTAGATAATTCGTGCAGTAGGAGATGCACTCTTCGGTCAGAAAGCCCCTGGCTATGCTTCCCTCTGGACGTGACATGTTGCGAACGTATCCTTTGATGACACCATTCATCCTTTCGAATGGCATCATGCTGTGCAGGAACGTCGGCCCAAGTTGGATGATATCCTCCATGATATGGACCAGAAGATGCACCATAACGTCGAAGAATGCGGGCGGGAAGTACATCTCAAGCTCGCATAGTATCACCATGATCTCTTCCTGTAGCCTTCTGAGTTGCCTCACGCCAACCGACTTCCGAGAGATGACGTCGAAAAAGTTGCATAGGCCAAATAGCGTTTCACGGACATGCGCGTCCATGATCCCACGGATTGCAACTGGAAGTATCTGCGTCATCAGCACGTGACAGTCGTGAGACTTCATCCCGCTGAACTTCTGCTTCGCTGGGTCTAGGTATCTGCTTATCTTCCCCGCGTAACCGTAAGGAAGTTTTACTCCTACGAGGCAGGTGAAAAACTGCTCGATCTCCTCCTGACTTAGAGTGAAGCACGCGGGAGGGTAGTCATTTCCGGTCTTCTTGGCCTTTTTGCCTTTGCGACGACTTTCTGTGTCCTGCTTCACCTCATCATCATCATCATTAGCGTGAAGCTCCTCCCTGATGCCCATTGATTTCAAGTCTGCCCTTGCTTTCGGCCCATCTTTGGTCCTCTCTGGCATGTTGAGCAGGGTACCAAGCAGACTCTCGCACACGTTCTTCGTGATATGCATGACATCAAGGCTGTGAGGCACACGGTGGATCTTCCAGTACGGCAAGTCCCAGAAAACAGACCTCGTTTTCCATACCTTCAGCAGCGGCTCTGGCGCCTTTCGCTTCTTTCCCGGCTCTGGCGCCTTTTGCTTCTTTCCCGGCAGTGGGCAATCTTTCCAATTTTTCAACAGCTCGTCTATTTCCTCGCCGCTCCTCGTACGCGGGCGTCTTCGGGGTTCAGTTTCACCATCGAACAGATCCTTGCGTTTTCTCCACGGGTCATTGCTGCGAAGCCACCTTCGATGTCCCATGAACACGGTTTTCGAAGACCCGGGATCTCTATCTAGCTGGCGATACGTTGTGTCATCCATGCACCTGACGCATCCAGAAAATCCGTGGACCACCTGCCCCGCGAGATATCCGTAACCGAGATAGTCGTGCACCGTCGTGAGCAGTGCGGCTCTCATAGGAAAATATTCTTTCTCTGCGGCGTCCCACGTATTGGCTGGCGTTTTCCACAGCGTGTCTAGCTCCTCTTTCAGCAGCCCCAGATACAGATTGATGTCGTTCCCTGGTTGTTTCGGCCCTTCAATTAGCATACTCATGTGAATGTACTTCCTCTTCATGCACAACCAGGGGGGAAGGTTGTACATCCACACAAACACAGGCCAGGTGCTATGTGTGCTTCTCTGGCTGCCAAACGGATTGACTCCATCGGTGCTCGCGCCCAGCACGATGTTCCTTGGATCGTTTCCAAATTCTGGGTCTTCGAAGTTCAACGCTTGCCACTGGCTCGCATACTTAGGGTGACTCAGCATCTTGTCTTTTTTATTTATCTTCGGATCATTTCCGTCATCTTCTCGCTTCTTCTCCTCCCTATCCGCGTGCCAACGCAGGAGCTTTGCTACCTTAGGGTCCGCGAAATACCGCTGCAGACGAGGAGTGATCGGAAAGTACCACACCACTTTTCGAGGAGCTTTCTTCCTCTTCTTGTATCGAGTGACGCCGCACACCGGACATATGGTAGACTCCGCGTGCTTGTCCCGATAAATGATGCAATTGTTCATGCACACATGGTATTTCACGTGTGGTAAATCCAGATGACACATGATTTTCTTCGCCTCCTCGAAACTGGTCGGGCACTTGTTCCCCTTGGGAAGACGTTCGTGCCAGAATGACATGTTCTCGTCGAAGCATGCGTCGGTCATTTTGTGTTTTACCTTCATCTCCAGAGCCATGAGCGTTACTTTCAGGCGGGTATCCTCGGGCCTGCATCCTTCATACAATGGAGTAACCGCGTCTATCTCCAGTTGATCCAGCTTGGCTTTCTCTCGGGCGGCAGCTCTTGCGTTATCTGTCTGCTTGAGAAGCAGCTCTTGAATATGAGGGTCCTGCACCCAGCCTCCATCGTCGTCTGCTCCGGCATCTTCATCTTCATGATCATGCCCTTCATCTTGATCTTCCTCATCATCATGTCCGGCATCTTCTACATGATGACTGTGTACAGCATCACCGTCGTGATCATGTCCTGGAGATTCTTCGTCTTCTCGCCCGCCCTCGCCGCGGTGGTTGTCTTGCTGCCCTTCCTCATTTCTTGCCCGGCCCCCATGGACAACTTCATAGTCATCTTCATCACCTTGCCACCGATAGCCATCCATGAAACCACGCAAGAGCAGGTGGTCCCGCACCTGCCCGGAATCCGGGTCCGCAATAAGGCTCTTCAGCTTGCATCTTCGACACGGACATCTTATCTCCGTCTCGTTCTTTTGAAGCATCTCGGCCTTCGCGGAGCTCAAAAACCTATTCACGATGCCTTCGGTCATCGTGCGGACCATGGTCGCCTGCGGGGTAGAGCAAAACGATATTTTAGAACCAAGAAAAAATTTGGCATGACTTTCCCTAAAAATAGGACCAAAAAGAATGCATAGTGCCAAAATTCTCGCCGAAACGGAAATGAATCAACATTCCGGCAAAATATTGGCAACTATCGCATTTCAAATACCGGTACCTGCAAACACAAACATATATGCAACACCACAAACATACATAGATCTAGCTAGGCCATAAAAAGTGCATGTGCACGTTGTTGGAGGGAGAAAAAAAGTAGATCTAGCTACAACATAAAGATAGCTTTCCCCTTACTTACCTATCAAAAAAAGGTAATTTAACCACTTAATTTTGATGAATCTATGGTGCAAATGAGGTGAGGAGGAGGAGGCAGCCGACACAAGCTTGGAGGAGGAGGTGGAGAGAATGAAGTGGGGAAAGTGAGTGTGTAGGTGTGGCTGTCCAAAATATCTAGCTGGTCCCAGGTTACTAATGGCGCACCACCTACAAATGCGCCATTAGTAACCCTGGTTACTAATGGCGCACCAGCTGGTGGTGCGCCATTAGTAGTTTTGCAAAAAAATAATTAAAAAAAATATAGTAGTGGCGCACTGTGTGGCTGGTGCGCCATTACTAGTTAAAACTAGTAATGGCGCACTCTGCCCTGGTGCGCCATTAGTATTTTTGGAAGAAAAAAATTTGTTACTAGTGGCGCACTCTGTGGCTGGTGCGCCATTACTAGTTAAAACTAGTAATGGCACACTCTGGCATGGTGCGCCATTACTAGTTAAAACTAGTAATGGCACACTCTGGCATGGTGCGCCATTAGTATTTTTGGAAAAAAAAAATTATTACTAGTGGCGCACCATGGGTCTGGTGCGCCATTAGTGTCTTTCACACTAATGGCGCACCAACACATGGTGCGCCACTGCTATATAGTAGTGGCGCACCACATGTCTGGTGCGCCATTAGTGGCCATATCATCTATAGCCCTTTTCCTAGTAGTGCCTTCCCCATTGCAGTGACGTCGACGATATCTCGAACGTTGTGGCTTTGGCGAAGTGCGTTCGACAGAGCACACCATTGAGGGAGACTATGGTAAGTCATTCGCAAGTGCTGCCTGCAAGCCGAGACAACCGCCTTCTTTGCATCGAGGAAGTCCGTTGAACCAAAGGAGGCATAAATGTACTACTACACAATAGCGTCGTCCGTGCAGCTTAGTGTGGTAAGGTGGTTTCTCGAAGAAGACGATGGAGAAGTGGAGTCAGCGAAGAGTGAAATGATGGTTGCTTCGTCCGTGCTTTGTGATTTAATGCCTCACTGCTTTGTGATTTGTGATAGAAGGGACAGGGGAGTAGACTCTGTGCTCTATACTGTATTACATGCGTCCAAGCACGGGAGAAAGAGGAGAGAGGTTGCATTTTTCTATTCCTTCAATCAATCAATTAGGCAGCTTTGGTTCCCTCTTTTTGGCTTTGGCAACACCCTCCACAATGGTTCGCATCGATGCCAAAGCTATTTTCACATTTGGCTACACATTGTGGATGCCCTTAACCGTACCACTTGGTTTTGCTCCTGTGTGCTATCTATACAAATCTCGATTATATTGATCTAAAAAAATATATCAAGATTAGTAAAAAGGAGGTGATTTTGCCGCGCGGAAGGCAGGGGAGGTTTGTTTCTTATTTTTAGAGGACGTTGGCCTGGCGGTTTGATAACATGTTGTCCCATGCGTTAGTGATTTACCAAGCTGATTCGCGTCCCACATGAGGCAGAACAACGGCAGAAGCAACACGTGGTCAACTTGAAGAAGACGAGGGAGAAGCGGATTCAGCAATGAGTGAAATGATGGTTGCTTCGTCCCTCCAACTTCTTTTTTTAGCATCACTTCGTCCCTCCAACTTAACTGCGGGAAAGGTGCAGCTTTGTGATTTGACGCATCATTGCTCATTACTACGCCGGTGCCATGACTGGGGTGCTTCACCCCTGCTGCTCTACACTGTTATTTCAGTATGGCACGTGGACCCGGTTGCTTGATGTCCCACATGTCAGCGAAAGGGACTAGAACATTTATGAAAGCGAGCGCTCCACTCTTACGATGGAGGAGTACACGACACGGCGGCCCAGTGAGCTGTTACTTGTACTATAGTACTACTATAGTTTTGCTGTTTCGCACGATCCATCGATACAAACCCGATTAAACAGGCAAGGGCGGGATTTTTCCTGTGCGGTAGATGATACTAGCCATACATTTCAAAGGCAATTTTAATGTATGCAAATTAAATAATTAAGTAACAATATGAGATCTAGTAAAACTAAAAACACATATGATTTATTGTGTTAGAGTGTAGTAGTAGTGTTGTATTGCATAGTTGTTAGATGTAACATGCGAGAACGTGTAGAGATGTACTTTTGGAGGGCCTATAGAGATAAATTGGGCATAAAGTGGATTCAAATATTTGTATTCGTCTTCATAGCATTTGTAACTCATATCTATAGTTTGTACGGTAGACGTGAATGCTTGTTCGCTCTTACGAAACCAGTACAACAATAATCGGGTGGCGTGCGCCAATTTAGGCACTGGCACGTTGGCCTACTCAGCTCCACAGAGAGAGCGAGAGAAGAGATAAATACACTAGCGATCAGTGTATTTCAAGCAAAAAATGTGATGCGGTCACCGGACTTCAGAATACGCTCATTACGGTCACTATATATGTTTTGCGGTGATTATACGGTCACTTGCTCACCGTTCAGCATCAGATTGCACTCTACTGACCGGCCAAATAGTCTGCGTGGCACTATGTTGACTGGTTAAATTGACCATGTTCCTTGTGGGTCCCACCTGTCAGTTCGCATAGGAAAAAAGTAAGATAAACACAAATTTACACAGGCGCGACAAGACTCCAACCCATGCGCGGGAACCACCTGGTTGTGTATGTGTCTATCAGGGCCTGATGTGTGCACATGCACATGTAGGTTGAGCACTTGAGCGTGAGCGTGTGTGTTGGTCGTGTGGTGTGTGCATGCATGCGTGTGTGTGTGTGTGTGTGTGTGTGTGTGTGTGTGTGTGCGTGTGAGTGTTGCGTGCGTGCCTGGCTGCGTGTGTACGTGTGAGTGTTGCATGCATGCAGTTTGTGTGCATGCGTGCGTGTGTGTATAATCACCACACCAGCTCATGTGTGTTAAAACAGACGGCTCAGCATACCAATACAAGGCCACCTTGTCCGCTATGCCCGTGATCAGAACTTCGAACCACCGTCGAATATATTTTTATCGTTTGTTTTCATTCTTATACACGTCGACATGTGGGCCCAATGGTAGTGAGATAATGTGATGCAACACTAGAGGTGCCACGTGGAGCGTTTAACTGGTCAACTAGTCGTGTCTTGAACAAATACAGAGCTGTATGGTGAGCCCGTGACTGTATAATAACCACAAAACGTAAATGGTGACCGTAATGAGTGGATTCTGAAGTCCAATGTACGTATTGTGCTTTCGCTTCAAATACAATGATCGTCACTTTATATATCGCGAGAGAAAGATGAAACATGTGTGAATGTGCTGGGGGCGTACTTTTAGAGGACCTGGAGATAGTTTGTGTGCGTACGTGAAAGGGGCGTAGAGGGGGTGTGTGCAATGGAGAGAGAGATGCTCTTCATTTCTTTTTATTATGACTAACTTTATATATAGTATAAAAACATAAAAATTCACACTGCGGAATAAATATCATTGGGTGCACCATGCAATGCAAATTAACTTTCATACTCCATATAACTTTGTAATGTTGTATATATGTAGAAATTCTAAAATAAATTTTGGGCCACACTTTGTGTGGTTTTATTCAAACGGAATGTTGTATGCGAAGTAAACGTGAAGAGAGGGCTTTTTAGATCAATGGGGTACGGAATAATATGTAACATGTGTAATGTGTAGTTGACATATTTGGCAGGGCCGAGAGAGGTATGTGTACGTATTCGAGAGAGGCATGGATAGAGGGGCCGGCGGGGGGGGGGGGCGATGTGGGAGAGATAGCACGAGAAATGAGAGAGGTCTAGAGAGAGAGAGAGACGAATAGGATGTCACGACGAGAGAAGCCCTTGAGTGTGTACATGCAAGGGGGGAGGGGATAGAGGCATGAGGAGAAAATATTTTGTGTGGTGTCTATGCTGGTATGTGTGGGTGTGAGAAGATAACGAGACCTAGGGGCAGAGGGTGTGTCACCGCGTGAGGTTCGGTAGGCCGAGGTGAGGCCCTTGGTTCGGTTCCGTCCTACGCCACATTGGTCGGCCCGTGATGCATTCAGGGAGACCCATGGAGGACTAGTCGTACAAGACAAAGATACCAGAGTCATGAAGGACTCTGTGTCCACTGACAAAGCTGGCTAGGATTTGTAACCCTAGGTCCTCGGACTAAGGTAACCCCTTGTCTCTGATATTACCATTCATCCAACCTAACTTTAAGGGGCATCCTACAGAATGCTCTACTGGAATCATATTCATCAATTAGGAAGAGAGGTGGAGACAATGCGTGCGAGACAGGCCTAAAGATAATGTGCGTGCGGGAGACACGTAGGCAGGTCTATGTATAGAGAAATGGTCGATGGGGATTGTGTGTGCGTATGCGTGTGAGAGGAAGAGTTCTTGTGATAAAGGTTAGTGAAAACAGTCGTAAATGGTTGCGAGAGGGAGGGAGGGTGATATCGAGAGCATGTGTGCGAGAAAGACACCTCGGGAGAGAGTGTGTGAGCATGTGTGAGAGACCACCAATGGATATACACCGTGTGCGCATATGTGTGAGAGAGAAGGTTAGTGCATGTGTGAGGAGGGGCCTATGGAGAGTGAAACTACATGTAAAAGACTGATGTACACATTGATTAAAAATATAAATTGTATCCAAATATTAGGATGGGATCATGATATTTGCAATTCGCATAAGGAACGATCATTGATCCACCAGACATCTATATTCTATCAAATTTGAGCATGTCTATGTTATTATTCGACATAATTGATCCATAGAGTCAGCATTTTGAACTCCAGACAATGCATCGCTTTAGCAATTCGAATATAAACATGAGTATAGTTCATGTTGTGTGTGTAAACACTACTGCATGATGCTGCTAACGTGACACTACGATCAGAGACCCTTCGATGAAACTGTGTGCGATGCAATAATCGCAAACGGTGGTGTAAAAAACCGTCAAAAAAGATGCAAAACATTTGCGATGACGAATGCATCAAACACGGTTCAGAATTTAGTTGCGTGTGGGATGAGGGGCATACGATTCAGTTCAAGGAACTGTTTGCAATGAGGCAGAACAAAAGAAACGGGCAGCCAGATGAAGGTGTGTGCAATATACAACATACAGTTCACTCAGATGAACTATTTGTGATTAGGCAACATGAAAGAAACGGTCAGCCAGATCAAGGTGTGTGCGATATAAGGCATATAGTTCACTCGGATGAACTGTTTGCGTTGAGCGAAGAGAACATAAACGGTTCAACTTAACAAGATGTGTGTGATACGCGGCAAACAGGTCTGTAATCAGAAACGTGTGGGAAGACCGATAACAACACAGACGATTCCTGTTAACAAGCCGTGTGTGTTGTGAGCAAACGATTGCTGGTATACAATTGTGAGTGATTGATGAAAACATCACCGACGGGTTCCATTGTTTAGTACGTGTGCGATATGATTTTGTTTGTCCGCACAACATCTACGCTCTATCTACAGAGCATCAACATATATACTTAAAAACACAGCATTGCATAACCAAATTAAGCATACAATTACACAAGTGACTACACACATAACATTTCCACACACCAAAGTAAGCAATTACATGCATACTAAACTAGGAGAAACGAGGATCTAATCATCTGCTTATTGTTGCGACGACACTTGCCATTACTCTGCTTCTGGCTGGATCCCTGGCCGTTTTGGGGAAGGAGGCACTTCCTCATGTCAACGATCCGCCTATACATGTCGTAGCTCGTGTACGCCTCCTTGGCCGCGTACACGACATGAGCTTTATCGAGTTTCTCCGTCCAGGCCGAGTGCCAGGCACGCTTGTCCTTGTTGCAGGAATCCTTCATGTCTTTGTAGTAGGGGTCGATGATGGCCTCGGCGAGGTGAACCAGTGAGTCCTTTTCATGATCCTTGCTGCCCCATATCTTGTATTGGCCCTAGATGTCGACAAGATTCTGGCAGGTGATGCCCGAATTCTCGAGTGCCTTTACATCGTTGGTGATGTCCACCATAGCGAACATGTAGTGGGGGCTGTTGACAAACCTGGCGAAATCCTCGCAAGGCCTTGTGGCCAGGCAGTAGTGGTAGACGAGGACGTGGTGGCGCACGCACATCTGGGTGATGGCGACCTTGGGACGAGACCCGGCACCAGCGCGGGTGTACTCGAGGTCGAACCCGACCACCTGGTACTTCTCCTCGGCAAGCAACAGCTCCATGATGTGGATGGAGTGCTCCACCCAGACCGGGTCGTTGGTGTACACCACCAAGAGGTCCATGAACCTGCTGTGGGTGTCCACCACGGCATGCATGGTGAACTGCTGCTCGTCGTCGGCAGCCGCTCGGAGCGCCATTGGAGCCGCGCAGGATACCCTCTAAGAATTTGTCATGGTGGGTGTGCTTCTTGCAATGGTGGGGCACGATCGAAAGGTTGAAGAGCACAGGGGTTAAATGGCCGCTGTAATAAATGGGGGCCGGCCGGCCTGTAATTGTCATGTCTTGTCATGGCGTTCATAGCAGAGGATTCCAGTGCACGCTTGACAACACCGCACCGCACACGTTTTGTTTGACCACGCGTGGGCTCGAAGAGGCGCCAAATGTATCATCAGTGAGCCTGTTCCCGCGCTACCGCATAGTTTATCGTGCAAGCTTCCCGCCCGGCTAGTTTGGCCACGCGTCGGCTAGAAGAGGGACAAATCATGGGCGTTTATTGGCAAAAAGCTTTGTAAAAACAAAGTGTGTGGAATGACTTTGATCATAAGTTTACCCGTGGGTGATGAGGTCAAAGTTACACAGAAGGGTGATGATGGACACTCGAGTGCGATAATTAATTATGCGCTCTACAGGGCACACGGTTGAAGAAACCAACTGTGTGCAATAATGTCGAAGATCACAGTCGAGTTAGCTATACAGATCGTGTGCTTTGAGACCGACAAGGTAAACAGATTCGAGAATGGTTAATAAAATCTATGACCATTGCATATTAAGGTCAAAATAGTGCTACCAATATACGAGTCTCATACGATGCCATTTCAACAATTGTACCACAAAAGCTCGAAATATTACAAGGTTCAAATTCCAGAGTTATATGGCTCAAATTCGAAGATTACAAGGTTCAAACTGATATTAGAAATGAAATTCAGCTCATCAGCTTCAAACGCTCGCGCTGATCCGCTGAACATGGATATCAGAGAGTTTCAAACTAATGTTACCACTTCTAAGTCTGGTTTCGAAAGCTCATAATTTTTGCAAAGGGGCCAGCCACTGAGAAGTCATGTATGGGGTCGACACGATGACTTTCGATTATTCTGTCATCTGAAGTTCCAAAATGAAATTCAGCATTTTTGGAGCCTATTCCATTCTGCCGCAGGCGCCGACGCTGATCAACAAACCATTCATTGTTGCGAAATAAATGTAGGGCAAACCTCATTACCTTCAGCACCCTTGCTCTGACAACAAAGAACCTGGCGAATATAATCTCTGGTAAGGTCCCTCGGTAGGAGTTCAAAGTAATTTCTGAGAGATGCAGATCTAGGCATTCGACGTGATTGTTATATTGTATCACATTATCCACCACTGGGCCTAATCTTATCTGCAAAAGAAGAAAACGTGTTAGTGCCTACATGCAGTTTTGAACACTACTACAGGCCTATTTGGTTTGCAGGATTTGTAAAATGCACTAACATGCCATCTTCAATCTGACATGATTAACATGGGCATTTGATTACATTCTAGAAAAATGTAGCCTTCTTCACAAGAGGTTGGAGTGGATGAAAAGTTCCCTAAGAAAACTAGTACAGATGAATCCAAAGGAGAAATGCTTATGGATTGTAACCATATGGATCAAGCAACCAATATGGGGGGGGGGGGACATGTATGTACTGAAATCCTCCAAAAGAATCCTTCAGAAATCGTAGTACGTTGTCATTGTAAACATGGAAAAAGTGGTTACAAATTGAACTCCCTTATGGTTAACATTTAACAAGAACGGAACATCACCTCGATAGATAGCTTCTCCAGGCATGGAAAGCATCTCAGGAAACTGACAACTTGCTCCAGGTTGAGGCCGATAGATTCTAGTGCCAAGACCTTCACTGTGCGCAATTTCGGGGTCAAGCTTGTCGGAATCATTTTCTGGATGACAGACGAACAAACATCTTCAAAATTAGAAATAATGTTAATTTGTAGAAGGAGAGGTAGAAGGTGGCTGTTGTACCTGAACGGGTGTGGATCCAATAACAAGTTCGGAGTATTTGTCAGACGAGTAGCCCACCACTGTTAATTTCGGCGCAGAAATGGCATTGATTCTTGTTGGACCTTCTTGATCAACTACAAGTAATCTCTCAAGTGCAGGTGTGTCCTCAATGACCATACCGTGGTACACATCTTGTGATGTCTTCCTGCCGCAACAGCAACACACATAAATAGTCCGGAGAGTCATGGAGGTGATGTGGAAGCAACTCAACCCATTGATCGCCTGAAGACGAAGGTACTCGAGTGCAGTACAACCACAGAGCAGGCGCTCCATGTCACTGTTTGGGAGGCAGACGGCGACGAGCTCGAGGTGCTTCAGTCGTGGTAGAATAAGAGCGGGCGCGTCATTAAGGGGGGGGATGGCAGTTCCTGAACTTGGCGATGCGCAGCGTGGGCGCGAGGTGGAGCACTGACGTTGGCAGCAAGCGCATATGCCCATCATCAAAAGTGAGCTCCTCGAGCTGATCTAGGGCGGGGGATCAGAACCAGTCTTCAAGCTTGGCTCGGTCCTTGCCGTTGGAATGGAACTTGCCCATTCTAAGGCCTCTGGTTGGGCCAAGGTGACTGCCGAGGATCTTGGTGAACACATCCAAGCTTTTGCGATAGCCATGGCAGAGCTCATGGGTGTCGATGTGGTCGAGAGGGGTGGAGTTCCATAGGGGGCGCCACCACCGGGAAAGGACGGTTGTCCGTGCTCCATATTTGATTGGGAGGAGGGAGATGATGACTGTCAACATATCATCGGGGAGGTTGCTGATGAAGTCTAGGCCTGTTGGAGTCGCTTACGGTTCTTGCTCACCCCGCCTCCGCTTGTTGGCAGCCCCGTTCTCCACCTCCGGAGTCTCCTTGTGAGCGGCGCTTTTTGATAGAAGTGGGAGTACAGGGAATATTTAGTTAAAACAGGGCTATAGAAAAGTGTATTGGTAACTAGAAGTTATTAGGTAGGAATATAGTAAGAAAATGGAATAACAATTGGTTGCTTAAATACTACACAATTCATTTGATATTGCTGGGTAAGTCAACATGCAGATACTTGAAAATAAAACTTACTTCGAACAAAGTCTGGACGGATGATATCGTCAGGGAAGTTAGCATATATCTCATGACCAGGCCCTTTTATGTGCAGTGCAATTATAGTGCCAGCTTTCAGTACATAAAACTTAGAAATTTCTTTCCAAAGGCCAGTGCCAAAATAGGAGTCACCACATTCATCAAGTCTTACAGTAGCAACAATTGTAAATCCATGGTTTGTGTTCAGTATGACATCCCTGCAGTCTTGATTTATGTAAAGGGAAAGATTGTGCACTACAGATTCTGTTCCATAGCAAGGGACGCGCTGCAAAAAATGGTAGGATTGTTAAAGAAAATATGGTAACATGCAAATATGGGCCCAAATTGAAAGAACTGTACAGCAGTTGAAATCGAAGGACAAAAATCTAAAATTAAACAGATAGGGTAAACATGATGTCATGGAATTATGAGAGTAATCGAAAGAACAATACATCATTAATTTGCCTAATATAGAAAGAAGAGGGGAAAAAATCCCCTTTGACGTATATGGTGCATGTGGCACCTTTTATCCAAATGTAGCAATATTTAGAATATGTTCAGGAAAGTAGGCCATGCCAACCGATTTAGGGTGAGATTGAACATACCGCGCGCATCCTCAAGTCATCTGGTACGGTGAGATGGAATGTTTGGCGGATGCCACAAAGTCCTGATGTGTCCGCGCACTGTACACTCTATGAATGAAAGAAAACCCTCAAATCAGCTCGAATAAAAATGAATTCACGGCGATTTCGGCCGGGTGATTAAAGGAGGCAGATGAACTGGGATAAGAGATGAGATAATATCTCATTAAATTAGTTACCTTGTTGACCATGAGAAAGAACCAGCAGTACGACAGATTCCCCAACCGAGCGGAGCTGGGTCGACCGTGAGCAGCGTCGAGAAAGTCGATGGCGATAGGCGGCGGCAAGCGGAAGTGGCGAAATGCGGTGGGGTTTGCCGATAGCCTGGCGGCGGCGGCAGGTGTCGAGCTAAGTGGTTACCGCCGCGATAGGCGGTGCAATGCAAAGACGCGGAGGAGCTTGTGCAGGTGTGAATGGGGACCGGAGGGGGTGGCAGACGGGGTGAGGGTTTTTGTGACGTGGGGATGGTGAGGGTTTTCTTTTTTCTTTTTTGAATTGGGTGGTGAGGGTTTTCTGTCCCACAAAGAATTTCGGAGGCAACGGTTTGCTAGAGCCAACCGTGTGTGATTGACGCAACAGGCAAAAGGAAAGTCATTACACATGGTTCCAATTTTGGGAACCGTGTGTGATTGACGTACTACCTCCGTCCTGGTTTATTGGTCCCCTTTGTAATTTGTACCAAATTTTGACCAAATATTTAACTAAGAAATGTTTATGCATGTAACCAAAAATTATATCATTGAACACTATGCTCAAATACCCATCCAGCGATATAATTTTTGTTGACCTGCTCTAACATTTTGTCAGTTAAATCTTTGGTCAAAATTTAACACAAATTACAAAGGGGACCAATAAACCAGGATGAAGATAGATTCCATCAACCGAACTGTTTGCATCCATATCCCACGGTTAGACATAAGTAAACATAGATTAAACATACTCAGACATAGATAATAAGCATACACGTACACAAGCATAGTTCAACCATAAGTACATAGTTCAACCGTCATTAAGCATACTCAAGCGTACATAGTTCGATCCCACATCTCATCTCACATGCCGGCACGATCCTGAAGCTTCTCCAGGTACCCTGCGAGAATACTTCTACTTGAAGGAGCCAACGGCCCGTCCTCTTGCATGCGCCAGAACACTTTGATATGCATCATGAAGCTTGTGGTTGCAAAATGGGCATCGATAGTCGCTGTTCCAGGTCCTAATACGCCTGTTATGCATTCCCGCATAAAGCTCCCTTAGGATTTACCTCTTGTACCTCCTCTGGCCATCTTCATCCCCGCTGTCCACATCGTCAGACACCACCTATACAAATAGTAAAACAAATTTGGCATCAAATCAATGTTTACATGCCGTGAAGTAGGATTAGGAATTTATGGCTATTTTTTATACATATCCAGAGATTATGGTTCGATTTTTAAGCACAGTCGTCTGTGTACAGACCAATCTTGAAAAAAATAATGGCACAAACATATATGTAGGTCATTCAAAATCAATTGTCAAGTCCTGGCTAGGAACTATTAGCATGAACACTAACCCTAGTC
This sequence comes from Thinopyrum elongatum, assembly GCA_011799875.1. Classification (NCBI taxonomy): domain Eukaryota; kingdom Viridiplantae; phylum Streptophyta; class Magnoliopsida; order Poales; family Poaceae; genus Thinopyrum; species Thinopyrum elongatum. The sequence goes on from CM022300.1 coordinate 437,939,563, forward strand.
GGATTACCAGCAGAAATCATTTGCACAGATGAAACAACTAATCACTTATCACTTGTACCATTCAAACAATCAATACACTACACGGATCTAACGGAACTTACTCAGATTTCATGGATTGGGAGAACATAACCATAGGATTTCTATTCCAAAAAGGGGGAGGCAGGAGTAACCAGTGAAACCCTAGGATCTATTTGACACATAAATGGGTATAGATGACTAACCAGTTGTCCGTCGTCATCGGAGTCGTCGCCGGAGTGGTCGTCGGAGTCGTCGCTGGGGTCGTCGCCCGAGTCGTCACCAGAGTCGGTGTGGAACTCCGCCTCCATCTGTGGAAGCTCGATGCCGTCGACGACGTCAGGGTGCAGCGATAACTCATCGGTGGTGACGGCAACCTCTGTCTCTGTCTCCACGCCATGCTCCGGTGCTTCAGCAGCCCCGGCGTCGCCACTCCCTCCGATGGGGCGCTTCGGCGGCATCCTCATACACTGACGGCTTTGCCGACTGAGAGCAGCGTCGAGGATGCAAGCGGAGAGAGAGGATTGTGTGTGTGGCGAGGATGGGGGGTGCGGCCGCTCGGGCGCACCATTAATATGGAGTAGTGGGAGAGAGGCAGGCGGCAGTCAAACCGCTGGCTCGCCTCCGCACCGGACTGCTGGCATGCCTACCGTCGTTTCACACAGCTACTCACACGCCTCCCGATGACACTGCGCAGCGAGCACGCCTCCGTCAATTCACACACCTGCACGCACGCCTCCCGGTCTGCCTACGCGGCGGACTGCTCGCATGCGTCCCGTCAACTGACGCCTGCTCGCACGGCACACGGGTCGCGTGGCGGCACGTATATTGTTTTTCTATTTGGATGATTAATGCTGCCGCTTTATTGCTTAACCGAAGCATGTCACGTATCCATTGTTGGTCTAACACTCATGGTTCAAATAAATAATCCATTTGGGATATTGGTTCCCAATTATTAATAATCTCCCGTTTGTAATTAGATAAAGATTACATCAAAACTGGTCTCAAATTTGACAAAAAGAAGTACAATGCCACTTTGTATTGGTGTCCATATGACAACACGATAAGTTTCATGAACTTCAAATAAGTTTTGGATGTACTAGAATTTAAAAATCGAGATTCTCAATGCTTGAAATTTTTTGCACGGGGAGTAAACATGCACCCACTGAGACACATGTGCTTTTGCAATCCATTTAGGTGCACTGTCACGTGTGCATGTAGCTCAAATTTGATTTTTGCACATTATACCCGCAGAAAATCAATCAATTAATGTACTAAAATGTCTTAATGATCTCTGTTTTTTTGGAAATTAAAACGTCCCTCCTTTGGTAACATATGTTCACCGCGGGATAATTTAACATGCATCGTAGTTGCGGTGGATTCACGGTGTGTGTGTGGGTGTGTGCGTCTGGGGGGTGGCGAGTGGCTCGCAGTACACTACGAGTTGTGAGCCATCGTGTGGGTTGGCCGTTTTGTTAGGCAGGTGCCACATCAGAGTCGTGAATTCGATATTTAAAACATTACACAACCCTTTCATACATACATGTTTTGGCCACATGCAGTCGATGGTTGTCCTACACGACACTCGATACTCGCGTGTGACGCTTTCTGTGGGCCCGCGAGGTCGTCGTCCATCACTTTGACGAACAGCCCGCAGTGAGGTTAATTTGACCAGCAAGGTAGAATCTTTTTTGTTTGTGTTATGGTGGTATATAGTACGCATCGAAGAGGTGGCAGGGGACTAGCATATATACTATACGTACGCGTCCGTGACTAAGTACACCTCACTTAGTGTCGGGACTTTTCGGTTTCCGAGGCAAATGCCACATCAAAGTTGTGAAATTGGCTATTCAAACATCACACAACACCTCTTTGGGCCGCATGCATGCAGGCGGTGGTTATCCTAGCTAGGACACTCACGTGTGACGCTTCCATCTGTGGGCCCACGAGGCCATCGTCGATGCATGCATCACTTTGACCTACATCAGGAGAGGTTAATTAATTTCACCATCGAGGAGGATTCTTTTTGGGCTGTATTACGGTAGGAGCATATAGTATGTGTCGAAGAGGGGGAAGGGGACCATCATATGTAGTACGCTTCATGAATTCCTCGCGCTATGTGGGGTGTTTACGGTTTTCGAGGCATGTGGCACATCAAAGTTGTTCATTTTGGGTATTCAACATATGTTTGGCGCCCCACATGCAAAGCGATGGTGGTTGTCCTCTCGCACCCACTTAAGCGGTTATCAGCGATATCGATGCTTTCCATCTATGGGCCCGCTTGGTCCATCACTACTTTTTGCCTGACAACGAGAGAGGTTAATTTGACTTAGGAGGGGATTATTTTTTTGCTTGTAATACGGTATATATATAGGTCATGCTCTGGGATGACATGATACAGTTTGAGCACACACACATGCATGTGTACGCATGAATCCCTCCCATCGAGTCGAAGTGGCTACACGTCATGAACTGATCTCGCTCTGTGTGGGGACTATACGATTTTCGACGCACGCGCCACATCAATGTTGTGAAATGGTATTCAAACATGCATGCATGCATCACCTCCATACATATGCATGTAGTGGTTGTCTTCGAACGGTACACTCCCTCGTGTGGTTATCGGCAACAAGCCTATATATTCGTGGGCCCGCGTGGACATCCATGATCACCTTAACCGACAACAAGATAGGTTACCATGGCGGATTCTTCCTTTGGTTCGTGTTATCGTAGTATAGCTTATGGTGAGATTCAGACCGAATTAAGTTTGAGCACATATACTATGCACGCATGCATGCATGAATCCCCGTCATCGGCTTGAAGTGTGGTGTAACATACATATGCATCGTCAACGTAACCCTCACTCAGTGTGGGGATTTCTAGTTTGAAATCACGGTGCCACATCAAAGTTGTTCCATTGTGTATTTAAAAACACGCCTCTCCATACATATGTTTGGGCCACACGCATGCAGTGGTTGTCTTCGGGGACTAGCTACTTGCGTGATTATTGGCGAGCTAGCTGAAAGCACAAGTGCTCCCTGGGTGATTTTGGTAATTAATGTCAACATATCTCTTGTTGGACTAATATTTTCATCTAGTATATTTCAGATGAGTTCAACAGTGGAGTGGCAGGACAGGAGGATGTGGAACCCCTTCAAGATGCTAAAGACACATATTGGCAAAAGCCCAAGACTCTTCATTTTCATTTTAGTGATCCAAGATCACATTGAGTCCATAGGAAAAGCCAATACTATTAAAAGGGGATGAGGTGTTGCTTAATGGTCTACTTGCTCAAAGTGCTTAGTGATATGCTCCAAAGCCCTCAACCACTTTCTCAATTCCAAATATGTCCTAAACCTAAAGTCAAACTCGGCCCCACCGATTTGATTCATCCGGCGCCACCGAGTTCACTTGACATAGCCACTGCCAGAAACCCTAATCAGTTCGGTCTCACCGATGGGATCTCGGTCTCACCGAGATGGCCCTGCAAACTCTTTGTTACCTATTGCAGTTACTTCGGTCTCACCGAGATAAGCAGTCGGTACCATCGAGTTTGCTTGACCAAGTCTCTGTTTGCTTATTGCTGAAATCGGTCTCACCGAGTTCATGCAATCGATCTCACCGAGATGAGGTTTGCCCTAACCCTAGCACATCGGTCCCACCGAGTTGACCATGTCGGTCCCACCTAAAAGCCTAACATTCACATTTTGAACCAGGTCGGTCTCACCGAGTTTCACTATTCGGTCCCACCGAGTTTGGTAAATTGTGTGTAACGGTTAGATTTTGTGTGGAGGCTATATATACCCCTCCACCCCCTTCTCCATTTGTGAGAAAGCCATCAGAACATGCCTAAACTTCCACTGCTCATTGTCTGAGAGAGAACCACCTACTCATGTGTTGAGACAAGACATTCTAATCCAACCACAAGAATCTTGACCTCTAGCCTTCCCCAAGTTGCTTTCCACTCAAATCATCTTTCCACCATATCCAAATCTGTGAGAGAGAGTTGAGTGTTGGGGAGACTATCATTTGAAGCACAAGAGCAAGGAGTTCATCATCAACACACCATCTATTACCTTTTGGAGAGTGGTGTCTCCTAGATTGGTTAGGTGTCACTTGGGAGCCTCCGTCAAGATTTTGGAGTTGAACCAAGGAGTTTGTAAGGGCAAGGAGATCGCCTACTTCGTGAAGATCTACCCAAGTGAGGCAAGTCCTTCGTGGGCGATGGCCATGGTGGGATAGACAAGGTTGCTTCTTTGTGGACCCTTCGTGGGTGGAGCCCTCCGTGGACTCGCGCAACCATTACCCTTCGTGGGTTGAAGTCTCCATCAACGTGGATGTACGATAGCACCACCTATCGGAACCACGCCAAAAATCTTCGTGTCTCCTATTGCGTTTGCACACTCCAATCCCATCCCTTTACTTTCTTGCAACTTGCATGCTTTACTTTCCGCTGCTCATATACTCTTGCCATGCTTGCTTGAAATGTATTGTGAATGTTTAAACTTGTGCTAAAACTCCACCTTAACTTGAAGAAATTAAAAACTGCTACTTTTCTTTGTTGATGGTCTAATCACCCCCCCCCTCTAGACACCTCTTCTCGATCCTTTCAGTTGGTATCAGAGCTTTGGTCTCCATTGCTTTGGTTTAATCACCATTGGAGGAAGATGGATGAGTCTACGATGGGGAGTCTTAGACATAGAGTACCCATACTTGATGGAGAGTTCTTTAATGCTTGGAAAAATGAGATGCTTGAGATTTTCAATGAATATCACTTGAACAAGTACATTACTAGCCCTTGTGTGCCCCTTGTTGATCCTTTGCATCCTACCCCCGATGAGTCTCTCGACATGATTCGCAATCTTAGAACTGTCAATCTTATTACTAGAGGTTTGCCTAGAAATTTGATAGCATGCTTGCCTACTCTTGATTGTGCTTACACCATGTGGAGATTCCTTGAGGAACGCTTTCCAGACTATTCCTTGAAAAATCTAGATGTGATTTTTCAAAAGTCCATTGCTTTAAATAAGATGAATCCTAAAGATACTATGTTTGGTGATTGTCTATTTGAGCTTTGTGACCTTATGCGTGCCAAAGGAGATGTTGGAATCATTAGTAATATCATCTCGGAAGTCATTAGAATTCATAAAGATGAACATTGTCATAATCATAAATCTAATGAATCACTCTCTCTAGGTGATGATCAATCACAAGACGATGTCGAACATGGATACTTTGATGAGGATGATGATAGTGACTTTGATTTCGATGAGTCTATGAGACACTTTGGTCTTATGGCTAATCTTCGCGGCTACATGGCTGGAGGAAAGGAATGGGTTCTTGATAGTGGATGTACCGATCACATGACCGGAGACAAGGATATGTTTCGTGAGCTTGCTGAAAACAACGGCCCTCGAAAATATGTCACTTTTGGCGATAACTCAAAGGGTAAGGTGGTTGGCCTTGGTAAGGTGGCCATCTCACATGACAGCTCCATCCAAAATGTTATGCTCATTGAATCTCTTGGGTATAATTTACTTTCTATATCTAGACTAGCCGATTTCAGTTTCAATGTCCTATTTACTGAAGTAGATTGCCAAGTGTTTCGAAGAGATAATCATAAAATGGTCTTTATTGGTATACGTAGAGGTGATCTATACATTGCTGATTTCACTAAAAAGGCCCAACCTAGAACTTTCTTAATTGCTAAATCTTCTAAAGGTTGGTTGTGGCATAGAAGGTTAGGTCATGTGGGCATGCGAAATCTTGATAAGCTTATTAAAGGTGATCATATCCTTGGAGTAAAAGATGTTATATTTGACAAGGATAGATTGTGCAGCGCTTGTCAAGCAGGAAAACAGGTTGGAGGAAGCCACCCCATGAAGAACATCATGACCACGAGAAGACCGCTCGAGCTGCTTCATATGGATCTTTTTGGTCCAAACGCCTTTAAAAGTCTCGGTGGAAATTTGTTTGGTTTAGTCATAGTCAATGATTTTTCAAGATTTACGTAGGTGTTCTTTCTTGATGATAAATCGCAGGTCCAAAAGATCTTCAGGAACTTTGCTAGGAAGGCTAAAAATCAATTTGAAGTGAAGATCAAGAAGGTTTGCAGCGACAACAGAATGGAGTTCAAGACACAAATGTGGACACCTTTCTTGACGAAGAAGGGATTACACATGAGTTCTCGGCTACGTACACGCCTCAACAAAATGGAGTTGTTGAGAGGAAGAACCGGACTCTTATTGAGATGGCGAGAACGATGCTTGATGAGTACAAGATGCCAAAACACTTTTGGGTGGAAGCGATTGAGACACCTTGTCATGCAACAAATTGTCTATATCTTCACAAGCTACTCGATAAGACGACATACGAGCTTCTCACCGGTAACAAACCCCAAGTTGGATACTTTCGAGTATTTGGCTCAAAGTGCTACATTCTTGATAAGCATCATCGTTCGAAATTTGCTCCTAAATCTCATGAAGGTTTCCTACTCGGTTATGGCTCAAACTCTCACACTTACCGTGTCTACAACAATTTCACCTGAAAGGTTGAAGAGACGGTAGATGTGAAGTTTGATGAATCTAACGGCTCGCAAGTAGAGCAATTGCCAATTGATGTAGGAGACAAAGACCCTTCGGAAGCAATCCAAGACCTGTCTATTGGAAAGATTCATCCAACGGAGGTGAAGGAGAGTACCTCGTCCGTCCAAGTGGAAGCCTCTACCTCACAACAAGGTGAACCACGAGTTGACTCGGAGGCATCCACAAGTGGGACTCGCCAAGATGAAGAAAACGAGGAAGTACACCAAGATGAACCTCATGAACCTCCTTCTCCGCCTCCACAAGTGAACGACAACACCAACAACAAAGAAGGCCAAGAGGAAGAACAAGATGATGAAGAGGATGTTCTACCCCCGACCTAAACAAAAGCTCTCACGAGTTAGAGCAAGAGTCTCAAGAGACCATCCCGTCGAACAAATCTTTGACAATATCCAAACCGGGAGAATTACTCGCTCTAAAACTCGTTTGGCTAACTTTTGTGAACATTACTCATTCATTTCTAGTATCGAACCTATGAAGGTTGAAGATGCTCTTGATGATCCGGATTGGGTGAACGCCATTCATGAAGAGCTACACAATTTCGAGAGGAACCAAGTGTGGACGTTGGTTGAAAAGCCCGATGAGAAGCACAATGTCATTGGTACCAAATGGGTGTTTCGGAATAAGCAAGATGAAGATGGACAAGTTGTACGCAACAAGGCCTGTCTCATCGCTCAAGGCTACACTCAAGTCGAAGGTATGGACTATGGTGAGACATATGCCCCTGTTGCTAGACTTGAGTCCATACGCATCTTACTTGCTTATGCCAACCATCATGGTATCACATTGTATCAAATGGACATTAAAAGTTCTTTTCTAAATGGTGAAATTGAGGAGGAAGTTTATGTTAAACAACCTCCCGGCTTTGTTAATACTAAGAAACCCGACCATGTTTACAAACTTCACAAAGCTCTTTATGGTCTTAAACAAGCTCCTAGAGCGTGGTATAAATGCTTGACCAAGTTCCTTATTGAAAAAGGCTTTGAGATTGGAAAAATTGATTCAACACTTTTTACTAAAAGGGTTAATGGTGAATTATTTGTGTGCCAAATTTATGTTGATGATATCATATTTGGCTCGACTAACCCTCTTTTTAGTGAAAAGTTTGGAAGACTAATGTCGGAGAAGTTTCAGATGTCTATGATGAGTGAACTCAAGTTCTTTCTTGGTTTGCAAATTAAGCAAACTAAGGAGGGTAACTTTGTTTCTCAAACAAAGTATACCAAGGACTTATTCAAGAAGTTCAACATGCAAGAATGCAAAGGTATGAATACACCCATGCCTACTAGTGGACATCTTGACTTGACTAAGGATGGCGAACCGGTTGACCAAAAGGTTTACCGCTCTATGATTGGTTCATTGTTATATCTATGTGCCTCCCATCCCGATATTATGCTAAGTGTGTGCATGTGTGCACGATATCAAGCGGACCCCAAAGAATGTCATCTTAAGGCTGTGAAAAGGATAGTGAGATACTTAATTCACACACCAAACTTTGGCATTTGGTACCCTAAGAGGTCTTCTTTTGATCTTGCTGGCTACTCCGATTCGGACTATGCCGGAGACAAGGTTGATAGAAAGTCCACTTCGGGTACTTATCAATTTCTTGGTAGATCTCTTGTGTCTTGGTCCTCCAAGAAACAAAACTCGGTATCCTTATCCACCGCCGAAGCGGAATACATTGCCGCCGGTTCATGTTGTGCTCAATTACTTTGGATGACCCAAACTCTTAAAGATTATGGGATCTATGTGAAACATGTTCCATTGCTTTGTGATAATGAGAGTGCTATTAAGATTGCTCACAAACCCGTGCAACATTCTCGACCTAAGCATATTGAAGTTTGTCATCATTTCATTCGAGATCATGTTGCTAAAGGAGACATCGATCTTAAGCATGTTCGTACCAATAAGCAATTGGCGGATATATTCACCAAACCGCTTGATGAGAAAGTATTTTGCCGTTTGAGAGGTGAATTGAACATCGTTAATGCCTCAAACTTGGATTAGTAACTCCATTTTGACGCATGCAAGGCATGAGCCATTACATGACTAATCCTTGATATTTCTCTTATGATGATGATCATATGTCTTGGATCTATACTTGTACCCTTGCATGTTATCTAACCCTTGTAGGTACTTGGATGAGCCCAAATCTATGAGATTGCAACTCACTCACATTCTAAGCAATCTCTACATCACCAAGTCTCTACAATATGGTGGTTGGAGACAAGGAAGCATGAATCCTTTAATATATCCTTTGACAATATATCAAATTTCATTTGGTATCAAGTTTCATTATTGTCATATTGGACACACAAGTGCTCTTCCTTGCAAGACTAACCCATGTAGGAAGGTGAACTCAAACTACAAGTGGTGCTCCCAACTCTTGATGAACTACATCAACCTTGACCATCCAACACAAGTTCAACTACATGATCAAGATCAACACCACCACCCAAGGTATGTTATTCCATCTTAGAGAAGCTTTATCCCAAGACATGGGTCAAAGCAGCTCAACAAGAAGTGAATACATCAAAATGCTTAAACAAAAAATGGCAACCCCATTTTGAGCTTAAACGATGAGTATGACCTATGATCAAGTATCTTTACTTGACTACTAAGTCAATATACTCTAACATAGGTGACTCTGTCGCCGACCAATTCTAGATGAAGTTCTCTAGTGTTTCTCTGTGTTCTTGCATTTATCTCTTGCATACTTCATCTATATTTCTTTTCTTTTCTCTGTTATTTTCTGCATTCCCTGCATTGAATTCATTGCAAATCCTTCAGTTAATTCCCTGCAAATCTTTGTGAGATCTTATTTGCCTAGTGAGCTGAGATGACAATTTTTTTTCTCTCTGTGTTAAATTCGGCCTCACCGATTTTTTTCTTATCGGCTAAACCGAAACAACTCAGGGCCACCGAAGAAAAAAATTCGGTGTTACCGATTTCACTACTGAGGAAACATTTTGCCATTTGCATCCTGCATATCTGTTCCAACTCCACTCGATGATTCTTGTCCTCTACCAGCATCTTAAATTACATGTTGCTTTGTAATGTGACTCAAGGACCAAACCTACTTGACTCACGCTCCAGAAGATCCCTTCTTGGAAATTGATGTCAAAGGGGGAGAGAGAGCACATCAAAGCTTAACCACATCAAAGGGAGAGGGAGACTTCTTAGCCATCCCAGATGCCTGGTATTCAAGGAGGAGAGAAGCCACATGTCTTTAAGAGGGGAAAGACATGTTAGTAGATGTTTCTTTGTGTCTTTTGCTTGGATTTTATTTTCTTTGATCTTCTATTCCCTATCTTCTCCCATTATCCAATATCAAATTCAGGGGGAGAAATACACTTAAGGGAAGAAAATCTTTGGAATTCATTGCATATCTTTATCCCTTGGAGACATGTCAATATCCAAATAGAGTACTAAGTACTCACTCACTACATGTCATCCCAGTCTTGGTACTCTTGTGGTTTCCTGTTCTTGCTCTGTTTAGTAGATGTTCCTGTGTTATCTAACCCTGTTTTCTCAGGTTCATCTCTTCCAAAGTCAGCTCAAGGCCACAAGGTAAGTATATGCATCACACTCATGTGCATGAGGATCTCTTGCTGATGTACATATTGTTTGCAAGAAGGACTCATGAACATGTAGGTATATTTTCTGCACTTCACATCATTTGCTCTGATGCAAATAGCCAAGATACATGTAACTCATTGCTTGCTCTGACATGTTTATGCATTCACATACTTTTATAATCTATCTTCATATGATTGCATACATGTAGGGGGAGCCAATGCATGTTGCATGTTCTTCCAAAGCTTTACTTGTTACACTTCATATCTTTATCTAAAAGCTTTGATGTATGTTGTCATCAATTACCAAAAAGGAGGAGATTGAAAGCACAAGTGCTCCCTGGGTGATTTTGGTAATTAATGTCAACATATCTCTTGTTGGACTAATATTTTCATCTAGTATATTTCAAATGAGTTCAACAGTGGAGTGGCAGGACAGGAGGATGTGGAACCCCTTCAATATCTAAGGACACATATTGGCAAAAGCCCAAGACTCTTCATTTTCATTTTAGTGATCCAAGATCACATTGAGTCCATAGGAAAAGCCAATACTATTAAAAGGGGATGAGGTGTTGCTTAATGGTCTACTTGCTCAAAGTGCTTAGTGATATGCTCCAAAGCCCTCAACCACTTTCTCAATTCCAAATATGTCCTAAACCTAAAGTCAAACTCGGCCCCACCGATTTGATTCATCCGGCACCACCGAGTTCACTTGACATAGCCACTGCCAGAAACCCTAATCAGTTCGGTCTCACCGATGGGATCTCGGTCTCACCGAGATGGCCCTGCAAACTCTTTGTTACCTATTGCAGTTACTTCGGTCTCACCGAGATAAGCAGTCGGTACCATCGAGTTTGCTTGATCAAGTCTCTGTTTGCTTATTGCTGAAATCGGTCTCACCGAGTTCATGCAATCGGTCTCACCGAGATGAGGTTTGCCCTAACCCTAGCACATTGGTCCCACCGAGTTGACCATGTCGGTCCCACCTAAAAGCCTAACGTTCACATTTTGAACCAGGTCGGTCTCACCGAGTTTCACTATTCGGTCCCACCGAGTTTGGTAAATTGTGTGTAACGGTTAGATTTTGTGTGGAGGATATATATCCCCCTCCACCCCCTTCTCCATTTGTGAGAAAGCCATCAGAACGTGCCTACACTTCCACTACTCATTTTCTGAGAGAGAACCACCTACTCATGTGTTGAGACCAAGACATTCCAATCCAACCACAAGAATCTTGATCTCTAGCCTACCCCAAGTTGCTTTCCACTCAAATCATCTTTCCACCATATCCAAATCTGTGAGAGAGAGTTGAGTGTTGGGGAGACTATCATTTGAAGCACAAGAGCAAGGAGTTCATTATCAACACACCATCTATTACCTTTTGGAGAGTGGTGTCTCCTAGATTGGTTAGGTGTCACTTGGGAGCCTCTGTCAAGATTGTGGAGTTGAACCAAGGAGTTTGTAAGGGCAAGGAGATCGCCTACTTCGTGAAGATCTACCCAAGTGAGGCAAGTCCTTCGTGGGCGATGGCCATGGTGGGATAGACAAGGTTGCTTCTTTGTGGACCCTTCATGGGTGGAGCCCTCCGTGGACTCGCGCAACCATTACCCTTCGTGGGTTGAAGTCTCCATCAACATGGATGTACGATAGCACCACCTATCGGAACCACGCCAAAAATCTTCGTGTCTCCTATTGCGTTTGCACACTCCAATCCCATCCCTTTACTTTCTTGCAACTTGCATGCTTTACTTTCCGCTGCTCATATACTCTTGCCATGCTTGCTTGAAATGTATTGTAAATGTTTAAACTTGTGCTAAAACTCCACCTTAACTTGAAGAAATTAAAAACTGCTACTTTTCTTTGTTGAGGGTCTAATCACCCCCCTCTAGACACCTCTTCTCGATCCTTTCACAAGCCCATCTCCGGGGTTGCATGGACGGCCATCACTTTGACCAACAACAAGAGAGCGGTTGTACGACCAAGGTGGATTATTCTTGGTCCGTTTTACGATCCATCTTGGTGAGATGCCTCTCTGGCCCGCCGACTGAAAGTGTGTGTGTGGGGGGGGGGCTGCTAATTCGCACTTTGCTAGGTGAACCTCGGTTGGGGGGCATGCATTCATAGCTTAGGATTCCCTTTGTGCCGGCACGAGGGGGGCATGCATTCATAGCTTAGGTTTCCCTTCGTGCCGGCAACGTGGGGGGGGGGGGGGGCAAGCAATACCGTGCGCTTTGCGAGATAGGTGCCACTTCGAAGTTGCATTTGGTATTTGAACATCAAACCACCCTTTTCATACATAAATTTGGTCCACATGCAAGCGTGTTCATGTTCTGACCCTCTCCCGCATCATTTTTCGCCAAATTTACGAACAGTAGACAAGTCGGATGACGCAACAGACACGGTTAACTCAAACTAACCATGTGCCACGCCGGTGCCCCTATCACGCACACATCCGCACAGTACATTGGGCTCCACGAGGCTTCCCCTCTCAAAAATATCTACCCGCCTGCAGCTTTTTTCTGTTTGATAACACACAGTTATTGTGTTTCGACCGTGTGTGATGTTTCTTGTTCCCAATCCTGCCTACATCCCTCAAAAATATATGCCCGCCTCGAGGGTTTTTCTGTTTCATAACACACGGTTGCTATCTCCGGACCGTGTGCGATGCACCATCATCAAAATTTTCAATAGCCCCGGCATTTCACTCCCGCGTTTGACTCCCGCGTAGTAAAATTTTCAGTACCCGCGTCATTTCCTCAAACACACCCCCCCTCCACACACACACACACACACACACCAAAACCTCCTCGGGCATGCGCACCCACACACACCCTCCCTCGCTCGAAACCCTAGCAAGGTCCCCGCCGCCGCCGTCGCCGCAAAGCCTCCATTGTCAACATCTGCCGGTTTGCCCGTGCAGCTTACCCACCGATCTCCATACCCAGGCCGCCCTGAGTTTCTTAGATGATGCCTGCCAAACACCCCCTTTCCCACAGATCCCCATCCCCCACTCCAGAGCATTGCAGCCTAAGCTCGGCTACGCTTCCCGTGGAGCTCGAGGAGCGACTGGCCCAAAAGAGGTGTATCGCGGTCTCTTCGCCCGACGTCGCCGAGGAAGCTGACGACCATTACTGGCCGCAGGCACTCAATCAGCGGGCTAGAGTATGCGGGTATGTCACGAACGCCGGCTACGACATCGAGGTCATCGACAGCGATGGCCTGAAGCGGGCTATGTCACAGGTTAAGTGGCCCACCCCCAACCCCTCGGGTTCAACTGCCGTCGATATCATCCATGGCCCCACCGCTGATCTCCTCTGGCTCGCTGTTAAGAATTTGCCATCCTACATCGCCATCGAGCCCATTTTGTCATTTCTGAAGGACATGTTCTGCGACACTGGCTTGGGATCCACAGCTTCCAAGTCAGACCTCATCGACGGCGACCACGAGGAGGACACCCTCTCCGGCTCTTCCAAGGGGAAAGAGCCCGTCTGCGACATCAGGGAGGGCACCCTACAGCTGTGCTCTTCCAAGGGGAAGGAGCCCATCTACGACAACATGGAGTGCATCCAGGGTCCGTGCTCTTCCCACGGGAACGAGCCCATCTGTGACAAGTGAGGAAACCCATCGAGTCCCTTTTGTAGTGTATTGAGAATATGTCCAGTTTTAATTGCTATATTTGGTTGTTTGGAGTATGCCTTGTTTATTTCAGTTGTTCACAATGTGATGCTCTATATGTGCAATTATTTACTGTGCAGTACATTTCATCAATCCAGTTTTAAACATACCGATAGGAATGCATATATTTGCTTGCTGTTAAGCCTGTTATAGCTAGCATATGCCTCTTTTAAAGTTTTTTGATTGTTCGGTTGTTTGTAGTTAGCATATGTCCAGTTTCAAATGTTATCTTTGGTTGTTTGTAGTATGCCTAGTTTATTCCAGTTAATCACAACGTGATGTTCTATATGTGCAAGTATGAACTATGCAGTTCAATTTCATCAGTACCAGTTTCAACAATACCACTATGAATGACTACATTTGGTTACTGCATCTTGTAGTTAACACGCCTTTCCATTTTATTTAACCATAACCAGTGTACTTAGACCGGCACAATACCAGTTTGAATGACTATGTTTGCTTGTTGTTAAATGTTAGGCCTGTTGCAGTTAACACACATTTCCACTTGTTTTGCTTTACTAGCGTGCTTAAACCTGCACACTGAAGCTATCTTTTGGAGATTATTTTGTCTGCCATGGATAATTTTGGTTGATGTTTAGCCTATTGTGCTTAACATGCCTCTTGATGTACCTACACAGGACAATTTTGGGAACGACTGTTGTTTTCCATCGAGGTTAGTTTCATCCTATGGCTTATATATACTCACTGTTCAGGATATCGGTAGCTGGTACCATGTAGGTCGGGGGCTGATAAGGGACTAATCGGTGAATCGTACTTTTAACTGAATGTATCTGTAAACCATTTATCGTTAGGTTAACTAGGGCCATATGTAATATATCTGAGGCTACATAGAAACATGCACTGTACTTAATGTCTAAATATGCAATCCTAGGCTACATAGCAACAAGGAAGAGTGTTACCTTAATGTTCTGATGATGTCTAGATATACGTAGAAGAGCAGCAGCAACAACAACAACAACACATCCCTGTTTGGATACTCAACTTAGCTAGAGGTTAGAGTTAGTTTCTAGCTCATGACTAACCCTGAAGGCCTGAACTAACTCCATCCAAAGAGGTGTTTGGATGACAGGGTTAGATTGACAATAAATGCACTAGGAGAACTAGCTCCAATTAGCACCTCTTGGGTTGGATAGTTTTTTTGGGTGGGTTAGATGCAATTAGCTCAAACTAGCCCTCATGTTTGGATATACTTTAGGGCTATTTGAGCTTGAACTAGCTCAAACTAACTCTAACCCATGGATACAGTAACAGTTAATCAGCCGATAATTTGTAAGAATGCAATAAACTCCTTCTGGCCCATAATATAAGATGTTAATTCATCTAATATGTGAGTATATTGGATGTTATAAGATATTATAAAAGAATGTTGTACTACATCATTGTGCAATTGCTGTTTAGCTTCTAATATTAACTTGGTGCTTTTAGGTACATATTTCATTGGTAAAGATCCACGCTTCGACCCTTTCTGCGTATGGGGCAATGAGATATCGATGAACCATCATCAAATGAGGAGGCTGATAAAGATTGTTAGTAAAATGGGTCAAAATATGGCAATTAAACTATTTGTTTACACTTTATCCAAGACAACAGCGAACTGCAGGATGGTAAGTAAGAACTCTGCAGCCTTCTTTTTACTGCCCATAATGAGTTGTCTTAGATGACAATGTCTGAATCTTTTTCCTTTGTAGTGGTTGCCAAAGCAGTTTACTCAAGATTACCTCTCAAACTACATGATTGGTGGGCATGCAAAGGTTAAAGTATTTCTACCAGAACATGATGATTATCTAGATGTTTTCATGAAGACCGTGAAGGATGGGCGGTCGGCCATCACAAGGGGTTGGACTAGAGTCGTGCGTGCCTTTTGCATGGAGGAGGGCACAATATGGGCATTCCGCTTCACCTTGTTCAGCAACCAGAATGTATTTTGCCTCTTTCTTTACCGTCTTTAATAGTACAAGTATACAACTGTGGTTCATCATTCTTTATTTGGTTCTTATGTAATTCTTGAACATATGTACCTATGAATCGAATAGTGCATTGGTTGTTTGAACCTGATGGATATGAATAAAGCTATAGCATACATTCAAATTCAAATTCAAATCCGGTACAATTTGAAATAGCAGCAATTAAATTACGGTGAAATTACGCTCTCCAGGTAGTTACGGCACACACGGTTGGTAAAACACAAACGTTTGCGATATACACCATAATCCGACACGGTTCACAGAGAGGAAACGTGTGCAAGCATGCACACAGTTGCCGTTTGCAAAGCATGTGCGATGTCAGATAATATCACAAACGGTGCGGGCAAACTAAACATTTGTGATAGTTGCCTTATCGTACACGATTCGCAACCATGAACTGTTTCTGATGAAGTATGCATCGTAAATGTTGCACCACAGAATAGCGTGTGCTATAGTTGTCGTGTACGACGATGTTACGACGGTCCGACGTTTTGTAATCCTGTCCGACACTCGTACAACAATTAGCTAATCTTCTTAATTAGTTATCGCATACGGTTTGGGAAAAGCGAATGTGTGTGATTGTATGCTTATCATACACGTTCTATAATAGTGAACCGTTTGTGATGGGTCGCGCATCGTAAACGTAGCACCACAGAATACCGACTGCGATGGCAATGCGAGCACAAACGAGTAGGAGTACTGTATATGCATCTTGGCTCCCTATCCCCGACGATTTCTGGGTCATGTGGGAAGGACCCCCCTATCGCCCACACTCACTTGGCGACGGTTCCAAATACCATCGCGGAAAGGGGTTAAAAACCGTTTGTATAGCACCAACGCGTACCAATGAAAGCACATTATACATACAAAAGTTACACAATGAACATTATAAATAGCTAGCTAGGAACTAGCATACATTTGAATTCAACTTAAGGTGGTTTAAAAAAATTGAATTCAACATGAAGTCCATTCAATTATTTGAATTCGAGATCATGGCATTTGTAAATCATACCTAAGTTATGGGGGCACCAATCTTTGCTCTGCTTTTGTACATAATAGCATATATAGTCGTGTACAAAGTAGATTCAAATTTACCTCCTCCATTCCAAAATAATCGTAGTTATAGGATTTTCAAGTGTCAAAAATTCAAAAGGAAGCGCATAATTTAATGAGGTTTTCAAACATACAAGGTCAAATTTAACGTTGTTTATTTAGGCCAATCCTCAAAGTTCAAGAGTACTCTAAACGTGAATGCTTCTATTTCAAAATTTTGAACGAAACTCCAAAAGAGCCTCTACTCGCCCGAAACCGCGTGAGACCAATGTTTGGTAGAAGGAAATTACTTTTCTAACTCCGACCCATGAAACCTACCGGCCCGACGTCCAAAGGTCTAAACCGGGGTAGGTTTGTAACTTCATCTAGATGCCACGCAACCGCTTCCGAAAAACATTCATACACCGTGGCCGCCTAAACACACATGCGCTCGGCCGAAATCGCTCCCGCCCACTATTTGGGACACCTAGGATTACCTTCCTACCCTCGACCCGCAGTAGGTCCAAAATTTAAGAGGGGGGCAAAGTTTGTACTTTCTCCAAATTTCAACCAAGCGCGTCCCAGACCAAAACATGGTTCCCCCATAGCTCCCCCCTGCCCCCCATATGATTCCCCATTAGTACTCCGTGGGGGCCAAAACTACCTCTCCACCAGCCGCGAAACCCCGGCGTCCTCCGTCCGCCACCCCATCCCACCCATCAACCGCCGCCCTCCTCCATCACGCCGGAGCTGATACCCCGACATCGTCGTCCACCGCAACTACAACCGCAATGCCCTCCACGATTAGTAGTTGAAGCCGAGGCCGAGCTGCCTCTAGGATGCCGACGCGCGCCATACCCGAGCCAGTTCAACCACGCCATCCTACGCCTCACCGCTGCCGCTCCAATGTCACCACCGTCCACCGCACCGGAGTTGTTCCCACTACGCCGTCCTTCGCCACCTCGGATCTGCTTCTCCTCCGCCGACAGACGGCCACCGCAACAGAGTCAACAATTTGGCCATGGGTTCATCCAAGGCTCCACCCTCCTCCAAAACATCGGTTCCCCCGGTAAAAAGAAGAACATCGCCGCGAAATAAGGATGGCACAGCACTGGCAACCGGAACTGGTACTCCTCTTCCCTTATTCGTGCCAATCTTACGTGTCTTCTTGCACGGTATTCATCCCACAAAAGACACTAGTTGACCGCTTCTTCCTACACCTTCTTCCTGATACTAGATGTTCCTAGTAACTCACGATGCATAAGGTTTCTCCTCATATACAATTTCACCTTAGCTAGAGGTTCGTTGCCCCCCTGGATTTCAATTCCTGGTCAGTTTATTCCCAATTAAAGGAAACATTCCCCAGCATAACAGGCACTAGTCCGCCTATTACGCCGGGGAAGCAGTGCCTCGGTGTTTATCTTAGGGGTGTGTGGGGCCTAGGAGCTGCTGGCGCCCGATTTGGAGGTCGGCCGGGCATAAAGGGATGACCGGGGGGCGCTGCCAAGCACGGCGGTGGTGTGAGGTCGAGGGGAGGGCGGTGGAGGCAGGGGTCTGGGCCGGTGGTCACTGGCAGTTTGAGAAAGATCATCAACAGTGACTGGCAGGAGGTAGACGAAGGCCTTCTGCCCGTTCCTTGTAGATCGGACGGTTCATAAAAAAATCGACTGACCTATTTATTTTCAGTCGACTGTTATTTTGATAGGACCACATGTGGTGGTGTGCTGGAGTAGTACCTACATTTCACAGCCATCCCTGTGCTCATATATTACAAAATCACATGGAGTAGAATCTAATTTTGTTTTCCATGCAATGTTGTAGAGCTATCATATGTCTCCTGTCATTTATTTTTCAGCCACCTGCTATCTGCTACTTTTACAGTGCACTAGTTCTGCACACACTTCACCCATACTCTCACTATTGTTTTTTTATGCATGGGTATTTCAGCCTTTGCCAAACGGTTGATAGAAGCATGAAATAAAAGAGAGAAGTCGCTCTAGCTTTCTTCGTGCTTAGGCAAGACACGTTTTGGCACTTTAAAGGGTGTAGTGTCACCAGATGGAGACAGTAAACGTAGCTCTGGAGTTGATGATCTCGCTCGCCATGAACCACCATCCCAGGTGCTTGCTTTAACTTCGCGGTGTCATATGTGGTTGCATGTTGCATATGGTTTCTAGCTTGTATTCGAAAGGCCGAAGTCGGTCTTTATTAAGATAAGGAAAGATATGTTTACATGAACCACCATCCCGGGAGCACCAGAAGCCAAATAGCTAGTCAGGGCACTGGCCGAGCCAGTGACAAGCCCAGCACAGATAGGCATCACCTACAAGCCAACTAAAAAGCCACGATGGTGGTGAAGCAGCCGGCATCCCACCAGGCTCTCAGGTCCTCGATGATCATGCTCACCACTCCAGCCGAGTGTCTAGCTTGTATTGCTTCCAATTTGGTTAAATTCCATCTGCTTAGCTTACACATTATACCTTTGAATATGACATGCCTTCCTGTTTTTGGTACATACTACTACATCTGTCTATTAACCATGTTCTTACATCAAACTAATGTTCTTGTGTATCCCTCATCAATCACTTATGATGAGATAGTCAGGCTCGTGGACTGCTGTAAGAAAAGATCCTCTTTTAAAGAATGCAGTGTCAGCCTTCCCACATGATTCTCAAGAAACAACAATGCTAGATGAAGATAGTCAATGTAGCTCTATAGTTGATGATCGCATTTCCCCTACACCACCATCGTAGGTGCTTGCTCTAACTTGGCAGCGTGATATGTGGTTGCATGTTGCATATAGTGTCTAGATTGTAATTCTTCCAATCTGGTTAAATTGCATGTGCTATTCTTCTTAGTTTATACATTATACCTGTTAATGTGACATGCCTTCCTGTTTTTGGTACATAGTACATCTGTCTATTAAGCATGTCATTACATAAAACTACTATTTTTTGTATCCCGCATCAATCAATTATGGCGAGACACCTTTAGTATATGCAGAGTGATATTGGTTGCATCTTTCATGTGATTTATAGCATGCACTGCTTCTAATTTGTTGAAACGCCATTTATGATGGGACGCTTTTAACTTGCCAGAGTCATATTGGTTACATCTTTCATGTGGTGTCTAGCTTGCATTGCTTCTAATTTGTTGAAATGGCTTCTCCTTAGTTTACACAAATAGTTGTGAATATGCCATGCCGTCCTGTCTTTCGTACATATTCCATCCTCGTATCATGTGTTTGCCTTACATCAAAGTAATGATTGTCAGTATCATGCATGAATGGGTTCTGAAGAGTGAATTCTATTGCTTTTTCTTGTCGATTTTACTTGACAATGCAAAATCAATAAAGCGGAAGGAAATTAGCAAGGCAATGGATAAAGGTGCTCCTTCCAAACAACTGAAACGGAGGGCCTCTACAGATTCTACTCCGCCATCCCCCCAAGAAGATTTGCAAGACAACACATGCATAGACACTCAACGTAGTTGTGTTGATGATGAGCACGTCTCCCCTAGTCCACCATCACAGGTGCTCCCTCTAACTTGGCACAGTTATATGTGGTTGCATGTTATGTATGATGTCTAGCTTGTATTGCTTCTGATTTTGTTGAATTCCATCTGCTTACTTTACACATTATACTTGTGAATAAGACACGTGTTCCTGTTTCTAGAACATACAATATATGTCTATCACACCATGTTCTTACATCAAAGTTCTACTGTTGTGTAACCTACAACAATCATTTATCATAAGACATGTTTAACTTGGGAGTGTCATATAGGTTACATCTCGCATTCTTTTCTAGCTTGTACTACTTCTAATTTGTTGAAATGGCACTTATGATGAGACAGTTTTAACTTGGTAGAGTGATATTCGTTGCATCTTTCATATGGTGTCTACCTTTCATTGCTTCTAATTTGTTGAAATGCCTTCTACTTAGTTTACACATCATAGCTGTGAGTATGCAATGTTGTCCTTTTTTCTTACACATTCAATCGTCCTATCATGCGGTCACCTTACATTGAAGTAGTGCTCGTCAGCATCCTGCATCAATGAGTTCTGAAAAGCAAATTTTTATTCATTTTTCTTGTGGGTTTGAGTTGACAAGGAAATAAAATTAAGAAAGAGGAAGGAAAAAATTAAGGCAGGGACTGATGGCGGTCTTCCGGCGAAATTGGCATCCCAGGTGCTTTCTCTAGCTTGGCAGTGTGATATTGTCTTGCATGTTGCATACGGTGTCTAGCTTGTATTGCTTGTAATTTGATTAAATTACTTCTGCTTAGTTTACACAAATAGTTGTGAATATGCCATGCCGTCTTGTTTTTCGTACATATTCCATCCTCGTATCATGTGTTTGCCTTACATCAAGGTAGTGATTGTCAGTATCATGCATGAATGAGTCCTGAAGAGTGAATTTTATTGCTTTTTCTTATCGGTTTTACTTGACAATGCAAAATCAATAAAGCAGAAGGAAATTAGCAAGGCAGTGGATAAAGGTGCTCCTTCCAAACAACTGAAACAGAGGGCCTCTACACATTCTACTCCGCCATCCCCCCAACAAGATTTGGAAGACAACACATGCATAGACACTCAACGTAGCTGTGTTGATGATGAGCACGTCTCCCCTAGTCCACCATCACAGGTGCTCCCTCTAACATGGCACTATTATATGTGGTTGCATGTTATGTATGATGTCTAGCTTGTATTGCTTCTCATTTTGTTGAATTCCATCTACTTACTTTACACATTATACTTGTGAATAAGGCATGTGTTCCTGTTTCTAGAACATACAATATCTGTCTATCACACCATGTTCTTACATCAAAGTACTACTGTTGTGCAACCTGCAACAATCACTTATCATAAGACACGTTTAACTTGGGAGTGTGATATAGGTTACATCTCGCATTCTTTTCTAGCTTGTACTACTTCTAATTTGTTGAAATGGCACTTATGACGAGACAATTTTAACTTGGTAGAGTGATATTCGTTGCATCTTTCATATGGTGTCTAGCTTTCATTGCTTATAATTTGTTGAAATGCCTTCTGCTTAGTTTACACGTCATAGCTGTGAATATGCAATGATGTCCTTTTTTCTTACACATTCAATCATCCTATCATGCGGTCACCTTAGATTAAAGTAGTGATCGTCAGCATCCTGCATCAATGAGTTCTGAAAAGCGAATTTTTATTCATTTTTCTTATGGGTTTGACTTGACAAGGCAATAAAATTAAGAAAGAGGAAGGAAAAAATTAAGGCAGGGACTGATGGCGGTCTTTCGGCGAAACCGGCATCCCAGGTGCTTTCTCTAGCTTGGCAGTGTGATATTGTCTTGCATGTTGCATACGGTGTCTAGCTTGTATTGCTTGTAATTTGATTAAATTACTTCTGCTTAGTTTACACAAATAGTTGTGAATATGCCATGCCGTCCTGTTTTTCGTACATATTCCATCCTCGTATCATGTGTTTGCCTTACATCAAGGTAGTGATTGTCAGTATCATGCATGAATGAGTTCTGAAGAGTGAATTTTATTGCTTTTTCTTGTCGGTTTTACTTGACAATGCAAAATCAATAAAGCATAAGGAAATTAGCAAGGCAGTGGATAAACGTGCTCCTTCCAAAGAACTGAAATGGAGGGCCTCTACACATTCTACTCCGCCATCCCCCCAACAAGATTTGGAAGACAACACATGCATAGACACTCAACGTAGATGTGTTGATGATGAGCACGTCTCCCCTAGTCCACCATCACAGGTGCTCCCTCTAACATGGCACTGTTATATGTGGTTGCATGTTATGTATGATGTCTAGCTTGTATTGCTTCTAATTTTGTTGAATTCCATCTGCTTACTTTACACATTATACTCGTGAATAAGACACGTGTTCCTGTTTCTAGAACATACAATATCTGTCTATCACACCATGTTCTTACATCAAAGTACTACTGTTGTGTAACCTGCAACTCAGGCTGCAGGTGGGACTGTAGTTGGGAGTCCCACCACAATCCCACTTAGTCCCACCGCTGCTTGTTGGGAAGTAGTGGACAACCCACCAAATGTTTCGTGAATTAAGTGGGCATAAGTGGAATCCTCATAATACAGCTACACACTATAGGCAAATATGATTGCTAGTTATTTAGTCTACAGTACTAATGAAAATTCTCAGAATACAACTTTGGTTCAGGCTATAGCCATCCAGATTGTACACCATTTGCCAACAATGGTAAACCTGACATCTAACATCACAAATGACAGTAAATTTTTAAACGCACATTACATCTGATAATGGTAAAATATGTGAACACATAGTACATCACAAATGGCAAACTTGACAGGGCTATATGACTGTATGCTCTGAACATTGGTGACATCATCTTTCTTCACATCATGGTAGAAAAGCATGCAACAGCACGGCAGCACATCAAAGAACCTGTGGGGATGAACATGGTCAGCCTAAACAATATAACACATTGTGCAAGGGAATGAAAGGCAGCCTTCTAATCAAGTTACTGTAGTTAGCAATGCATTTTGCTTAATATATTTTGGCGATGAAAATATTAAAGCCTTGCATAACATGTGAAACCTTCAGATATCAATCCTCTTCTATTTTGTATATGCCAAATAACAAAATGAATCTGAACTACAGATTCATATATGAGAGATAAAATAAACATGTATTAGAGATCAACTACAGCTTGGGGAAACAAAAAACAAAAGCACTAGTTCTACTATAACAAGGTAAACAACAGTACCAAGGTTCCATCAGACCGATTCATGTACCAATTTTGGCGGCACTATTCAGTACATGCAAAAGACCAACTGGGCGTATAGATGAACAAAATAAATGAGATAGTTACAGTGCCATAAGAAAGAAAAGCATTTACAGTCCACCACTATCCAAATTGATAACAACAATCAAGAGAATATACATTGTGACCACTACAAGCAGTACCCAAAAAGACTGAAGCTTAATAGACTACAAGATTGCTTATACATTGGGACCCTAAAGAACAGACAGCCTAAACCCTTTTTAAGGATCAACCTAAACCATATGAGAAGTAGCTATATACTATTTTCATTTACAATGTGGTTCCAAAATAGAGTTATACAAGAGAGGCAATAAACAAAGGTACCGAAGTACCAAGAGCATAATGTACCAAAAGTGCAAAGTATAACTAGCAGAATTACCTTAGGTGGTTCCAGCATCCTCTAGATCACCATCATGGTCTCCAACTGTTGGTTCCATCTTTTGGCGATCTGCAATATTGAAGGCATTCAAAATGAAACATTCAACATGGAAGGTATTAAATAAAGTACGGAAAAATAATTAAAAACATATTACCAGCTGCTCGAAACCAATCCTCGAGGCACATCGGCGTCTTAATAGTACTTGGGGTCAAACTACTTCTTTGATCAGTGATGATCCTTCCAGCATTGCTGAATGCAGCCTCTGCAGGCACTGTAGACACGGGCACTGCCAATATGTCCCGTGCTATAGCTGCAAGCACTGGATACTTTGGGGAGTGAATCTCCCACCACTTCAAGATATCCAATTTCTGTCGGCGAGGAAACAAGTCTTCTTCAAGATATCGTTGTAGCTCATTTGAGTTGTGGGATCTTTTCAATCTCAAATGCTTATCCCAGTCATCAAGAGTGCCCTCACCATCCTCCTCTGCAACCTCATCACCTTCATCAGAAGTGTTTCCAAATTCAGATGCATATTCAGCAAATAGGATCTTCATCGCACTATTCACCTGGGTAAGATATTTCTCGGCGCCACCAACAAAAGCTGCGGTCAGTCGGAAGTTAACACATTCATATTTGTACCTTGGATCAAATATCACCAGCAGGCAACTTGTTAAGAATGACTCCTCATAATATTTGATCCATATTTTCTCCATCTCTTTCACCATGGCAACTATGGTAGGAATTTCACTTACGACTTCTTTCTCCATTATCTACTTCACATTCCAAACCTCATAGAAGTACAGGTGAGAGGTGGGATATGTCCTACCTGAGATTTTCTTTGTGGCCGTGTAAAAAGTGCCCAAAAGATGGCAAATAGCTTCAGCCATCTCCCATTCACTAGCTGAAGGAGCAAATGTATAATCTTTGTCAGCTTCTTTCAAGGCTTCGAATGCTGCTCTGAACGACAATGATGATTCAAGCATTAGGTATGTCGAATTCCATCGGGTAGGCATATCTAGCGAAGGATGGTTTTTACAAGCAAGTCCCACCCACGCAATCATCGCATTGAATTTCTCCATTCTACCTTGAGAACTCTTGACATACTGCACTGATTCTCTGATTCTATCAACAACTGATGCCATTGCGTCGAGCCCATCTTGCACCACTAGATTCAGTACATGTGCAACACATCTAACATGTAATAATTTTCCACTATGATGCAGAAGATACCTATCTGCCAAAAAAATTCTCAAGTGGCCAACCATCAAGGTATTAACTCGTGCATTGTCCAGGGTAAAGCTAAAGATTTTGTCTTCAATTTTCCAATCTCTCAAGCTCTTTTGCACCATGTCAAACATGTTATGAGTGTTGTGTGGAGTTTCCAAGAGGCAAAATCTGTTTATTCTGTTTTGTAGAGTCCATGAGCCATCAATAAAGTGGGCAGTTATGCATAAATAACCCTGTTTCTGATTGGACGTCCACATGTCACCCGTTAATGATACTCGAGAACTTAGATTGCTAAAAAATGCTTGAATTTGTTTTTTGTGTCTATCATATGCAGTAATGCAATCTTGTTTAATTGTTTCTCTGCATACCACATTGAACCATGGATTCAACGTCTTAACAAAGGACCTAAATCCAGGATATTCAACAAAAGAGAAAGGAAATTCATGCACAATCAACTTTGCCAGTGCTCTACGTGCACGCCCTTGGTCAAACTTCCACTCTGGATCAATTGAACTATCAGTTTGTATCTTGGCAACCATACCATCCATTTTAGCTTTTTCCTCACATATCACCAAATGGTTATCGATGTGACTTGTCCCCTACTTTTTTGAGGCAGGAAAGAGTTTGTTGCAATGAATGCAACAACCTTGTGCAAGCATTCCATCAACATAGATTGGTTCTGCCTCATTCCAAATTTTTTATTTTAATTTTCATGGTCTGCGTGAACCAAGGTTTGCTACGTTGGGTGACAGAGCTAACAATGATGGATGTGACAGGGGCATCTCTAGTGATTCTCATTGTGGTGACTTGGCCTTTTTGGCCCTTCTTTCTAGAAATGACACTACCACATTGTTAAGGACGCGTGATCTTACCACCTTGGAGAGTCGTGGCTGCTTATCCTTTTCAATGGGCAAAGGTCCAACTGATGGTGTAGTTGAAACACCTCCCTAGGAAACAAGAAAGGATAGATAAATAAGTAGTGATAAAATTAGTACATATATCTATGAGCAGCAGTAGTAACACAATCTATGTTCAGGAACAATCTACATGAATAGACACAATTTTACCTTTGTCTTTTCCTTGGACCCTGGCAACTCCATGATGACTTTTTTAGTTCCTTGGTAGCCCTCCTGAAGCTCACCACTGCTTCTTTTATTTTCTCGGACTTTGGTGGCTCATGACCCATGCCAATAGGCTCGCCGTCACTCTGTCTCTTTTGTCTTGTTTTCTTCGATTTCCGTGGTTTCTCACCCATGCTAGTAGTCTGCTGCTCCTTCTCAACTTTTCCGATGCCCCGGTGCTCCTCATGACCTGGGTAGGCATCCTTCTCAGCCTTTACGGTGTGCCAGTGCTCGTCTTGGACCTCGCCAATGTCATGCTCTTCTTTGCAGACATCGACGCCGCCCGAACCATCATCGTGCGCTTCTTTCTAGACACCTAGATCCGCTGTTGTTGCAACTGGCAGAGGAGAATTGAGGCATCATTAAAAACTTACTATGAAACATATGTTATCTATGGTCTAAAGTAAAATCATAACTGATAAGTTTCCAATAGTATGTCTCTATTTAAAACAGAAAGGATTAAAAAGGGTGAACACAGAAAACTGTCATTGCTCAAAACAGAAAAATTAGCATGTAAAGCACACTGTTCCAAAATTCTGATCAGTTTAGTACCTAAGTAAGCAATCACATAATAACTACCACATCACTTGAAATGCAAATCATGTTGAGGACTGCATGGTGATTTTTATGAAGATGACAGAATTATAACAACCACAAAGCACAAGATAAAATAACCGAAGCAGTGTATATCCAATTGGTACACATGATGCCAGTCCCTGTACCACCTAACTATCATTTTAACTACAAGCTTTGGATCTTCAGTTGGATAAATCACAAGGATTTGGTTCTAGCTAGATTTAAAAACTTTGGACCTTCAGACAACAAATGTACCAGCGATCGAATGTACCTTCTGCCCACGACCTGGGCGTCGAGGTTGGGGGTGGCGGCAACCTGGGCGTCGGGATTGACGCTGCCGGCGATCTTGGAGTCGGTGTAGGGGCTGTCGGCGATCTAGCCATCACGTCCTACTGCAGTAAAGAGTAACAAGTTTTCAAAATTGTAACAAGCATCTGCAAAAGAAGTACAACTATATGTGTAACAGTAGAACAAGCATCTGCATTGGGTTATGATGAAATTAAGGACCACATCCACTGATCTACAAGTACGCAGTATCCATTGACATAGTCTTTCTTCTCCCTCGTCTTCTGCACTACTGCCAACTGCCACAACCAGCTGGCCTTGACCAAGCAAATCAAATCATGTACTTACTATATTATGCATCAGGACAAGCTAGCACTTTTTCAGAAAAGAAAAAAGAAGCAAACTACAAAGCACTATTTTTTAATGCCGGAGAGGAACTTGGAAAGACCGATGTTAGTCGAAGCTCTAGCTCGCCTGAATGTAGCCTAATGATTGTCATTTAGTAGTATTAGTTAATTATTATCCGGCCAGGTCTATCGAGATATCGAGGTCACGATTAATCTCCAAATGGCTAGCCCTCAATTGTGGCTTGCTGATCACTAGCAGTGAATTAGCCACCTACAATTCAGTTAAAGAAATGAGACAAAATGACAAATCAGGTTCAGTTTCTCACATCTGTTGCTAGCTCTCGTCTCACATCACATCTGAATCCTTTCATGTACAGAGGCTAAGAATCAATCATGGCAAGAATCTGAATCCTTTGGCTAACAAGTTAAAAAAAAGAGAAATAATGGATGGAGGGGAAGAGGACATTGGAGGAGAGTTCATACTTGTAGAGGCAGATCTCAGGTCGGCGGGGGTGGCACGAATCGGTCTGGCGAGCTGCGCGCTGCTCAGGGGCGGCACATGATCCGGCGAGCCGCATGGTGCTCAGGGGCAGCGAATGGTGAGGGAGAAGAGGGGCGGCGAACGGCGAGGAAGAAGAGGGCTAGCCGAAAGAGCAGTGCGCTGCCGGCGGGCCGGCCGGAGGGGCGGCGGCTCAAACCCTATCCTTGCGATGGCTCCGAGCTCTCGAGTATCCTTGGGACGGCAACCCTAGTTGGTGGTGAGGTGGGATCCCATCGGGCTAAACTGGATAGCCCACTAATTTTTTTTTGTTGTCCAATGGGTGCCCACTAAGGTCATTAAGTGGGATGGGCTGAGGCAGTCCCACTTATGCCCGCCCCTACCTGCAGCCTGACCAGCAAAAATCACTTTTCACAAGACACGTTTAACTTGGGAGTCTGATATAGTTTACATCTCGCATTATTTTCTAGCTTGTACTACTAATTTGTTGAAATGGCACTAATGACGAGAAAGTTTTAACTTGGTAGAGTGATATTAGTTGCGTCTTACATATGGTGTCTAGCTTTCATTGCTTGTAATTTGTTGAAATGCCTTCTGCTTAGTTTACACATCATAGCTGTGAATATGCAATTCTTTGAATATGCAATGGCACTAATGACGAGAGACCTTTCACTTGGTAGTGTGATGTTGTTTGCATCTTGCATATGATTTATTTCTTGTACTGCTTCACATTTGTTTAAATGCTAGTTATGACGAGACATTGTTAACTTGGCAGAGCGATATTTGTAGCATCTTTCATATGGTGTCTACCTTCCATTGCATTGCTTCTAATTTATTGAAATGCCTTATGCTTAGTTTACACATCATAGTTCTGATTATCTCATGCCGTCCTGTTTTTCGTACATATTACATCCTCCTATCATGCGGTTGTCTAACATCAAAGTTCAGTTCGTCTGTATCATGCATCAATTTGTTCTGAAGAACTAATTTTTTATTCCTTTTTCTTGTCAGCTTGACTTGACATGGCACAGAGAAAGAGGAAGGAACACAGAATGGCAGGGGATGGTGTTAGTACTCAGGACGCACGGAAACGGAAGTGGAAGAATTATGCAGATTCTGCTGGTACTGATGGTGCAATAGAAGGTCAAAGTCCACTAGAAAATTGTACAAACACGGTATCCTGTGCTACACCAGCTGCAAAACAATCCAAACATAAACTAATAGTTGCCACCAAACAAGCAGCGACAGCCCTAGTTGTTGCAACACCTTCCACAGTACCAACAGCTGCATGAGTTACTCGTTTGTCAACTCAGCTAGCGGCAAGTTCCCAAGCTCCCTTGCCACCTGATACTACTTCCAAAGCACTCTTGACACAAGACGAGTTGGCAAGATCAGATGAACCTTGTGAGCTTCAACAGCAAGAAGGTAGTTGCTGGAGTCAAGTTACAGTTGCATGCTTCTTTATATGTAGTCTCACAGTTTGATGTACACTAACACTTCCTATGTTCGTTGTTGGACTAGCACCTAGGCGCAAGAGGAAACAGACATCAGGGATAATGCTCGATAGGTTAACTGAATCTAGAGGAGGAAGAATGGAGATCCATTTTGAGGCAGGTTTAAAAAGGCCACGTGATGCTACAGAGTCAGCCAAGTTAGTAACAGAGGCAGCGGTTGCCGTTAGGTGTCATGCACGTATCCTCCCAACTTGGATTCAGTACAGGAATGACAAAGACGAAACCCAGTTCAACACCTTCCTCGACCATTTATCTGTAAGTACGGTTATGTATGGAAATTAGTAATATCGTCTTGCTCTGTCCCATACTTTCTAGGTTGCTGGTAATGAGACTCCCATAATTTTCAACAGATGAGGTTCAGGTTGGATAGCCAAGATGATGCAACCAGACAAGCATGCACCCATGTCTTCAAGTCTGCTCTGCGACAATATCGATATAACTTAAGGAAAACTCACTTTGAAGGCAAGGCTAACAATGAACTTGCCCAAACATCTCCAATGGAAAATATATCGGATCAAGACTGGAGAGGCATCGTTAAACACTGGTCTGATCCAAAGTATCAAGTACGTTATATATATGTGATCAGATCACATGTTGAACTCCTATTTACGCATGTGCCTCACAAATCTATCTTCTTGTATGTAACACCCCATGTATTTGGCTACAGTAATCACCATTTTGATTATGCCAAGTCACCATGATTAACAATGCTTAATCATCATTAGTGTCATATCTCTTTTCAAATTTAAATGCAAATGGAAATTCAAACTAAAAGTGAAAATAAAAGTTGCTCAAATCAGAAACTAAATTGTTCATAATAGTGTAAATAATTCGGAGACAATTCTAAAATTGAGACCAACATTATCCGAATTGGGTAAGTGACACAAACATCCACAAACAGTGGCTGAAAATAATATTTAATAACCTTTTAATTATTCTAAACCAAATATGAAATTATGTTTTGCCCAAACTAGTTTTTGTTGTTAGGATATAGTGCACTGCTAATTATGGACTAGGTCACACTTTTTACAAAATTCATTTAGAGCCCTAACATTTACAAAACAGAAAAGAAATAAATAGAAAGAAAAAGACAAAAAGAAAACAAAAGAGAAAAATAAAAAGAGCCTTCCCCCCCCCACTGGGCCTCGGCCCAGCAGGCCGTCCAGGCCGCCAGGCCGGCCCACCCCGCTCCCCCTTATCCCCTCCCCCGAACCGGAAACCCTAGCCCACCCCCACTCATACCCCTCGCTCTCCTCTCCTCCCTCTTCCCCCCCCCCAATCCAGGAGGGATCGGGCGCGGCCCCGCCTCCCCGACGCCGGCGCCCGGTGCCGCCTCGGGTCGCCTGCCCCCCACGCCGAACGCCTCTCCTCCCCGAACCCCACCCACTCGACTAGATCGGGGAGGGGTCGATCCCGCGCCTCCCGTCGCCACCGTGCTCCACCACCACGTCGACGCCGCTCCACCGCCTCTGCTTTGCCCAGCGCTGCCGGACGTCCTCCCCGACCTCCCTCCTCACCGGGCTTCCCCACCCCGTCCCCGCCGGCCGCCTCTGCCCCCCGTGAGCCTCCCCCCCCGGTCGTCGGTCACCCCGCTCGCCCCCCTGCCCCGTAGTCACCGCAGCCGCGGCGGCGCGCGCGCGCCCAGGGCGCGCCCCGGCAACGTCGCCCTTCGCCCGCTGCTCCGTGCCGTCACCCGCGCTCGCCGCTGCTCCGGCTGCTTATGCTGCCGCTGCTGCTGCTCCGCCCTGCGCCCCGGCGCGCCCCTGCCTCGCTCGCCCGCTCCCGCGCCCGCAGCCGCGCGTCCTCGCTGCCGCTGCTGCCCCGGCCACCACGCCCCGCTCGCCTCGCCGGCTCCCTGAGCCCGCGCGCGCTTTCGGCCGCCCGGACACGTCCGGCGCTCGAATGGGTGCGCAGCGGACACGTCCACCGGCCCACTGACACAGGGGCCCCATCCCCCATAGAGCGTTTAAAAAAAGAATAAAAAAATAGATAGAAAATAAAATAAATGAATAATTAAAGTTAATAATTAGTTAATTAATTAACTTAATTAGTTCTGATTAATTAAAATGATTAAGTTTAATTAACCTAATGACCTGATTAACCTAATTAATCTATAATTACGTGAATTAATCAAACCCTAATTAACCCTGATAGTCTGCTGACCTCATGCTGACGTCATGCTGATGTCAGCATTCACTATTTTGGATAATTCAAATTTAATTAATTAAATAATTCCAAAAATTAATAAAAACTTTAGAAAATCATATAAAATAATCCGTAGCTCAGATCGAAAAACTTTGTACATGAAAGTTGCTCAGAATTTCGAGACGAATCTGGATACGCGGTCCGTTCATCTGTCACACGTCCCTAACTACCCGAACATGGAACCATTCCCCTCCGGTCACCTGTCTGATAAATGTCCGGAACCGGGAAAACATTCCCGGATGGATTCCCCCTTCCTCGGTGACGTGCAACCATACGTTAGGACACACCCGTCACTGCATATTGTCATGTCGTACATTGTGTTGCTCATGTTTGCTGTGTATTTATATTGTTTCCTCCCCCTCTTCTCTCTCGTTAGAGCCCGACGTAGTTCCCGGTACCGACGCAGCTCAGGAGCCTGACGACACCGTTGACGACCTTGCCTTTGCCACAAAGCAACCAGGCAAGCCCCCCCCTTTGATCATCCCGATATCGCCCATTCTAATTTCTCATGCTTGCATTAGAATTGCTGCTGCTGCTGCTTTACCTATTCTGATGCATAGCCTGTTTATTGTAACCTGCTGTTGATAATTACATACATATCCTAAACTGCTTAGTATAGGCTGGGTAGAGACCTATCAGTGACCCCACTAGTCCCGACCGCCCCGCTGGATTATCAGAAGACCCGATCAACGGGATTGAAGACCAGGTCCCGACCCCGCACATCACCCCCCTTAGTTGTAACGACATTGCAGCGTTACTATCGAGTGCCGAGGGTGAAACCTCTTGTAGCACTTCTGATGTTAACTCTGTAGAGTAGCTATTCGGTCGTAGTCATCGAGGGTGATTCCTCCTTCACCGCTTCCGATAACGATGTCGTTGTACAACACCTCAAGTGTGAACCCAGCGAGGGTGATTCCTCCGAGTTCACCTTGACGGATACATCGAGTAGGAATCCAACGAGGGTGATACCTCGGATTCCCCTGATGTTATGGACAAATGGATACTTGGACTGTACTATTGTTACTTGGAAAGGCGGGTCGACCCTGAGGGGTACCCGCGTGTGATGTGAAGACGGGTTGCCTGTATGGTGCCCGAGTGATGAATACGAGGCGCGGCCGAGCATTCTTAACCCTTGCAGCAAGTCCTCGAGACAGGGCGACGGGGTCACATCTTTCGTGAGTCTCTGCTCATTACCGCAAGCCCTTTCCACTAATAATTTGGATATTTGATCCGAGAAGGCCTCTGGCATGACAGCACTAACCATCACGTGGGAAGAGTTATGGGCACTCTGCATCATATGCATCAGCCGAAAGCTTTGTCAGACGTCCAGTTCAGCCTCGTGGTGGGGCCGGGCCAGTACCATCCAGGACTGAGGTGGTGCTCGTCCCGACCCTGCACACACCGACCCGGAGTGCACAGGGCGATGGCCCAAGACCCCTGAGCGCTTAGTATATAGACCGACGGGGACCTCTCTGCTGAGCTGTAGGTAGGGTTGCGATGTGTCGTTTGGCCGAGGCCGGGCAGGACCCAGTAAAGTGTGTCCGGCCGGAGTTAATCGAGCGTGTTGGGTAAGTTAGTGCACCCCTGCAGGGAAGAAAACTTCTATCGATAGCCTGTCCTACGGTAACGGACACTCGGAGTTGTATCCTGATTGATACAATTAGAACTGGATACTTGGATACTATGGCTCTGGGATTGCTTCTCGCAGGGAGTCGAGAAGGGATCTCCGGACGAGGTTGATGACTGTATGGCTCTGGGATTGCTTTCTCGCAGGGAGTCGAGAAAGGATCTCTGGGTGAGGTTGAGACTTAATGATACTGCTACATTATATGGTACTGTCTACACTCTTCTAATGCTGCAAGACCTCTGAAGATGCTAGTCTTCGATAGGACTAGGCCTCCTCTCTATTCTGGCATTTCTGCAGCCCAGTCCACATATACAGCCTCCCTTTGAAAATGTTGCATATGTAGTGTAGATCCTTGCTTGCTGAGTACTTCTGAGTACTCACGGTTGCTTTGTTTTCCTTTTCTCCCCATATCAGTTAGTCGTGACCAAAGGGCGGAGCCCCCTGAGACAGATGCCCCGTCGATCGACTACTGCTACTACCCCGAGGATGGATACTACTACGAGTTGACTGATGACCAGGAGTAGGATCGGAGGGTCCCAGGCAGGAGGCCTGCGCCTTTCGATCGTAGTGTTTTATTTTGCCTTGCCTTTCTAAAGGCCTTTTTGTTTCTGTTTCATATCTGTACTCAGATATCTGATGCTTCCGCTGACGCTTGTACGCAAGCTTATGTATTTGAGCCCTCGAGGCCCCTGGCTTGTAATATAAAGCTTGTATGACTTTATTTATGTTTTAGAGTTGTGTTGTGATATCTTCCCGTGAGTCCTTAGGCTTGATCGTGTGCATTTGCGTGTTTGATTAGTGTACGATTGAGCCGGGGGCGTCACAAGTTGGTATCAGAGCCGACTGCCTGTAGGAATCCCCCTTTCCAACTCCTTGGCCGAAGTTGAGTCTAGTAACCGAAAACTGTTTTGCTAACTTGGCTATGTGGCTTACGGGCCCACGTCGCCAATTCGGTGGTATTAGGATCTTTTACTCCTTGACCTTTATTCTGGGACTCTGAGCTCTCTTCTCTTCGGGTTAAAAGTTTACTAATGCCGCCAATTAGGATCTCGTAATTCTCGTCCACCCGGAGAGCTGGATATCTGTGCGATTTCACTGATATTGATCTAATTAGTCTGATAATCATTTTCCTTTCCATTGTTTTGTTTAACCTTTCTCTCCGAGTTGTATTATACTCCGAGTTGTCATTCGATAAGACCGGATTCTGCATTAGAGTGCACACAGAGAGTAGGATCCAGCAAGTTGATCGATCATCGGTATTCTCTAAACTTGATTTGAGGTTGGGTTACCATCAGATCCGTGTTCGTGAAGAGGATATTCCGAAGACTGCATTTGTTACTCGCTATGGCTCTTATGAGTACACTGTCATGTCATTTGGCTTAACAAATGCTCCAGCCACGTTTTCCCGCCTGATGAATTATATCTTCATGGATTGCCTCGACAATTTCATCGTGGTTTATCTAGATGATATTCTGGTCTATTCAAAGAATAAGGAAGAACATGCTGAACACCTTCATCTTGTACTGGAAAGGCTCCGAGAACACCAGTTGTATGCCAATACTCCAAATGTGAATTCTGGCTTTCTGAAGTAACTTACCTTGGTCATGTGATTTCCAAGGATGGAATTGCTGTTAACCCAGAACGAGTTCAGGCTATTCTTGACTGGACACCTCCGAAGAACGTCAAGCAAGTGAGAAGTTTTCTTGGCCTTGCAAGCTATTGCCGTCGATTTGTCGAGAACTTTTCTAAGATTGCTAAGCCTTTGACTGATCTGCTTCACAAAGGTGTTAAGTTCGAATGGACCAAAAAATGTCAGGAAAGTTTCCAGACACTCAAAGACAAGCTGACATCTGCCCCAGTACTATCTCCTCCAGATACCCGCAAAGACTTTGTGATCTATTGTGACGCATCCCGTGAAGGATTAGGCTGTGTCCTAATGCAAGAGCGTAAAGTGATTGCTTATGGCTCTCGTCAGTTGCGCCCACATGAAAAGAATTATCCGGTACATGATCTAGAACTAGCTGCTGCCATCTATGCACTGCAGTTGTGGCGACATTACCTCCTCGGTAATCGTTGCGAGATCTACATGGATCATAAAAGTCTGAAGTACTTGTTCACTCAGCCATCTCTAAACCTCCGTCAGCAAAGATGGATGGAGGCCATTGCGGACTATGATTTGGGTATTTCCTATACCCCTGGCAAGGCTAACGTGATGGCTGATGCCTTAAGCCGCAAGTCCTATTGCGACATCCTCATGGTTAGGCGAGCTCAACCTCGTCTTTTTGAAGAACTGTGCAAGCTGAATCTGCGTATTGTTCCACAGGGCTCTCTAAATAACCTTGTGATACAACCAGATCTTGAGAAAGTTGTTAAGAATGCGCAAGCTAAAGATGCTGAAATTGATCTAATGAAGAAAAATCTTCACCTTGTAAAGTACAGGGATTTCTCGCTGTCTGAAGATGGAACCTTGTATTTCAGAAACCGCATTGTCGTACCTCGCTTCGAACTTATGACCGACAAGGTCATGAAGGAGGCACATGATACCCCACTGTCTATTCATCCGGGTAGCACCAAGATGTATCGTGATCTCCGTCAAAGGTACTGGTGGTCTAAAATGAAGCAGGACATTGCTCGATATGTTGCTGAATGTGATGTGTGTCGTCGCGTTAAAGCAGAACATCAGAAGCCGGCTGGAATTCTGCAACCACTTCCTATTCCTCTATGGAAATGGGATAAGGTTCAGATGGATTTCGTTACAGGACTTCCCAGGTCACAGAAGGGTCACGATGCTATTCTTGTCGTCGTCGACCAACTTTCTAAAGTTGCACACTTTCTGCCCGTCAAGGAAACTATCACTGCTAGCCAGTTAGCAGAGTTGTATATCTCCAGAATTGTATCACTCCACGGTATTCCGAAGGAGATCAGTTCGGACCGTGGCGGCCTTTTCACTTCCAAATTCTGGGAAAGTTTCCAAACAGCTATGGGAACTCATATTACCTGGAGTTCAGCTTATCACCCCCAATCCCAAGGCCAAGTCGAACAAGTAAATCAAGTGCTTGAAGACATGCTACGAGCTTGTGTTATTTCATTCGGCAAGAAGTGGGAAGAATCTCTCCCGTATGCCGAGTTCTCTTATAACAACAGCTATCAAGCCAGTTTGAAAATGGCCCCCTTCGAAGTTCTATATGGACGTAAGTGTCGAACCCCTCTGAATTGGTCAGAAACTGGGGAACGACCGCTCGTGGGTCCGGATATTATTCAACACGCCGAAGAGCAAGTCCGTATCGTCCGTGAAAACCTCAAGGCGGCTCAGGACCGCCAGAAGAGCAACTATGATCGCAAACGATGGGGTTTGACTTATCAACCTGGTGATCAAGCTTATCTACGTGTCACTCCTATGAAGGGCACACACCGTTTTGGAATCAAGGGCAAGTTAGCTCCACGCTACATTGGTCCTTTCCGCATTGTTGCAAGACGTGGTCAGGTGGCATATAAATTGGAATTGCCGCCGCAATTCTCTCATATCCACGACGTCTTCCATGTGTCTCAACTTCGTAAATGCTTCAAGGAATCTCCGCACCGAGCTGTGGATCACGAGATGCTCGAATTGCAAGATGATCTTTCTTATAAGGAGCATCCGATCCGCATTCTCGATGAAGCTAAACGTCGGACCCGTCAGAAGGTTACCAAGTTCCTCAAAGTGCAGTGGTCAAATCATACTGAAGGTGAAGCCACTTGGGAACGCGAGGATAATCTTCGTGCGGAATACCCCGAACTTTTTCCTTCTACCTCTTAATTCTCGGGACGAGAATTCTTGTTAGTGGAGGAGATTTGTAACACCCCATGTATTTGGCTACAGTAATCACCATTTTGATTATTCCAAGTCACCATGATTAACAATGCTTAATCATCATTAATGTCATATCTCTTTTCAAATTTAAATGCAAATGGAAATTCAAACTAAAAGTGAAAATAAAAGTTGCTCAAATCAGAAACTAAATTGTTCATAATATTGTAAATAATTCAGAGACAATTCTAAAATTGAGACCAACATTATCCGAATTGGGTAAGTGACACAAACATCCACAAACAGTGGCTGAAAATAATATTTAATAACCTTTTAATTATTCTAAACCAAATATGAAATTATGTTTTGCCCAAATTAGTTTTTGTTGTTAGGATATAGTGCACTGCTAATTATGGACTAGGTCACACTTTTTACAAAATTCATTTAGAGCCCTAACATTTACAAAACAGAAAAGAAATAAATAGAAAGAAAAAGACAAAAAGTGCTAGTCTTCGATAGGACTAGGCCTCCTCTCTATTCTGGCATTTCTGCAGCCCAGTCCACATATACAGCCTCCCTTTGAAAATGTTGCATATGTAGTGTAGATCCTTGCTTGCTGAGTACTTCTGAGTACTCACGGTTGCTTTGTTTTCCTTTTCTCCCCATATCAGTTAGTCGTGACCAAAGGGCGGAGCCCCCTGAGACAGATGCCCCGTCGATCGACTACTTGCTACTACCCCGAGGATGGATACTACTACGAGTTGACTGATGACCAGGAGTAGGATCGGAGGGTCCCAGGCAGGAGGCCTGCGCCTTTCGATCGTAGTGTTTTATTTTTGCCTGCCTTTCTAAAGGCCTTTTGTTTCTGTTTCATATCTGTACTCAGATATCTGATGCTTCCGCTGACGCTTGTACGCAAGCTTATGTATTTGAGCCCTCGAGGCCCCGGCTTGTAATATAAAGCTTGTATGACTTTATTATGTTTTGAGTTGTGTTGTGATATCTTCCGTGAGTCCTTAGGCTCTGATCGTGTGCATTGGGGTTTGATTAGTGTACGATTGAGCCGGGGGCGTCACAAGTTGGTATCAGAGCCGACTGCCTGTAGGAACCCCCTTTCCAACTCCTGGCCGAAGTTGAGTCTAGTAACCGAAAACTGTTTTGCTAACTTGGCTATGTGGCTTACGGGCCCACGTCGCCAATTGGTGGTATTAGGATCTTTTACTCCTTGACCTTTATTCTGGGACTCTGAGCTCTCTTTCTCTTGGGTTAAAAGTTTACTAATGCCGCCAATTAGGATCTCGAATTCTCGTCCACCCGGAGAGCTGGATATCGTGCGATTTCACTGATATTGATCTAATTAGTCTGATAATCATTTTCCTTTCCATTGTTTGTTTAACCTTTCTCTCGAGTTGTATTATACTCCGAGTTGTCATTCGATAAGACCGGATTCTGCATTAGAGTGCACACAAGAGAGTAGGATCCAGCAAGTTGATCGATCATCGGATTCTTCTAAACTTGATTTGAGGTTGGGTTACCATCAGATCGTGTTCGTGAAGAGGATATTCCGAAGACTGCATTTGTTACTCGCATGGCTCTTATGAGTACACGTGCATGTCATTTGGCTAACAAATGCTCCAGCCACGTTTTCCCGCCTGATGAATTATATCTTCATGGATTGCCTCGACAATTTCATCGTGGTTTATCTAGATGATTCTGGTCTATTCAAAGAATAAGGAAGAACATGCTGAACACCTTCATCTTGTACTGGAAAGGCTCCGAGAACACCAGTTGTATGCCAATACCAAATGTGAATTCTGGCTTTCTGAAGTAACTTACCTTGGTCATGTGATTTCCAGGATGGAATTGCTGTTAACCCAGAACGAGTTCAGGCTATTCTTGACTGGACACCTCCGAAGAACGTCAAGCAAGTGAGAAGTTTTCTTGGCTTGCAAGCTATTGCCGTCGATTGTCGAGAACTTTTCTAAGATTGCTAAGCCTTTGACTGATCTGCTTCACAAAGGTGTAAGTTTCGCCCGGTCGCCGGTCACCCCGCTCGCCCCCCTGCCCCGTAGTCACCGAAGCCGCGGCGGCGCGCGCGCGCCCAGGGCGTGCCCCGGCCGCGTCGCCCTTCGCCCGCTGCTCCGTGCCATCACCCGCGCTCGCCGCTGCTCCGGCTGCTTATGCTGCCGCTGCTGCTGCTCCACCCTGCGCCCCGGCGCGCCCCTGCCTCGCTCGCCCGCTCCCGCGCCCGCAGCCGCGCGTCCTCACTGCCGCTGCTGCCCCGGCCACCGCGCCCCGCTCGCCTTGCCGGCTCCCTGAGCCCGCGCGCGCTTTCGGCCGCCCGGACATGTCCGGCGCCCGAATGGGTGCGCAGCGGACACGTCCGCCGGCCCACTGACAGAGGGGCCCCACCCCCCCATAGAGCGTTAAAAAAAAGAAAAGAATAAAAAAATAGATAGAAAATAAAATAAATGAATAATTAAAGTTAATAATTAGTTAATTAATTCTGATTAATTAAAATGATTAAGTTTAAATAACCTAATGACATGATTAACCTAATTAATCTATAATTAAGTGAATTAATCAAACCCTAATTAACCCTAACAGCCTGCTGACCTCATGCTGACGTCATGCTGACGTCAGCATTCACTATTTTGGATAATTCGAATTTAATTAATTAAATAATTCCATAAATTAATAAAAACTTTAGAAAATTATATAAAATAATCCGTAGCTCAGATCGAAAAACTTTGTACAAGAAAGTTGCTCAGAATTTCGAGACGAATCCGGATACGCGGTCCGTTCATGTGTCACACATCCCTAACTACCCGAACATGGAACCGTTCCCCTCCGGTCACCTGTCTGATAAATGTCCGGAACCGGGAAAACATTCACGGATGGATTCCCCCTTCCTCGGTGACGTGCAACCATACGTTAGGACACACCCGGCACTGCATATTGTCATGTCGTACATTGTGTTGCTCATGTTTGTTGTGTATTTATACTGTTTCCTCCCCCTCTTCTCTCTCATTAGACCCCGACGCAGTTCCCGGTACCGACGCAGCTCAGGAGCCTGACGAGACCATTGACGACCTTGCCTTTGCCACAAAGCAACCAGGCAAGCCCCCCCCTTTGGTCATCCCGATATCGCCCATTCTAATTTCTCATGCTTGCATTAGAATTGCTGCTGCTGCTGCTTTACCTATTCTGATGCATAGCCTGTTTATTGTAACCTGCTGTTGATAATTACATACATATCCTAAACTGCTTAGCATAGGCTGGGTAGAGACCTATCAGTGACCCCACTAGTCCCGACCGCCCCGCTGGATTATCAGAAGACCCGATCAACGGGATTGAAGACTAGGTCCCGACCCCGCACATCACCCCCCTTAGTTGTAATGACACTGCAGCGTTACTATCGAGTGCCGAGGGTGAAACCTCTTGTAGCACTTCTGATGTTAACTCTGTAGAGTAGCTATTCGGTTGTAGTCATCGAGGGTGATTCCTCCTTCACCGCTTCCGATAACGATGCCGTCATACAACACCTCAAGTGTGAACCCAGCGAGGGTGATTCCTCCGAGTTCACCTTGACGGATACATCGAGTAGGAATCCAACGAGGGTGATACCTCGGATTCCCCTGATGTTATGGATACACGGATACTTGGACTGTACTATTTTTACTTGGAAAGGCGGGTCGACCCTGAGGGGTACCCGCGTGTGATGTGAAGACGGGTTGCCTGTATGGTGCCCGAGTGATGAATACGAGGCGCGGCCGGGCATTCTTAACCCTTGCAGCAAGTCCTCGAGACGGGGCGACGGGGTCACATCTTTCGTGAGTCTCTGCTAATTACCGCAAGCCCTAGTCCACTAACGATTTCGATATTTGATCCGAGCAGGCCTCTGGCCTGACAGCACTAACCATCACGTGGGAAGAGTTATGGGCACTCTGCATCGTATGCATCAGTCGAAAGCTTTGTCAGACGTCCAGTTCAGCCTCGTGGCCGGGTCGGGCCAGTACCATCCAGGACTGAGGTGGTGCTTGTCCCGACCCTGCACACACCGACCCGGAGTGCACAGGGCGATGGCCCAAGACCCCTGAGTGCTTAGGATATAGACCGACGGTGACCTATCTACTGAGCTGTAGGTAGGGTTGCGATGTGTCGTTTGGCCGAGGCCGGGCATGACCCAGGAAAGTGTGTCCAGCCGAAGTTAATCGAGCGTGTTGGGTAAGTTGGTGCACCCCTGTAGGGAAGAAAACTTCTATCGATAGCCTGTCCTACGGTAACGGACACTCGGAGTTGTATCCTGATTGATACAATTAGAACTGGATACTTGGATACTATGGCTCTGGGATTGCTTCTCGCAGGGAGTCGAGAAGGGATCTCCGGACGAGGTTGATGATTGTATGGCTCTGGGATTGCTTTCTCGTAGGGAGTCGAGAAAGGATCTCTGGGTGAGGTTGAGACTTAATGATACTACTACATTATATGGTACTGTCTACACTCTTCTAATGCTGCAAGACCTCTGAAGATGCTAGTCTTCGATAGGAC
Source organism: Thinopyrum elongatum (assembly GCA_011799875.1). NCBI lineage: Eukaryota > Viridiplantae > Streptophyta > Magnoliopsida > Poales > Poaceae > Thinopyrum > Thinopyrum elongatum. Next base: position 437,981,379 of record CM022300.1, read on the forward strand.
TAGGCCACCTCTCTATTCTGGCATTTCTGCAGCCCAGTCCACATATACAGCCTCCCTTTGAAAATGTTGCATATGTAGTGTAGATCCTTGCTTGCTGAGTACTTCTGAGTACTCACGGTTGCTTTGTTTTCCTTTTCTCCCCATATCAGTTAGTCGTGACCAAAGGGCGGAGCCCCCTGAGACAGATGCCCCGTCGATCGACTACTACTACTACCCCGAGGATGGATACTACTACGAGTTGACTGACGACCAGGAGTAGGATCGGAGGGTCCCAGGCAGGAGGCCTACGCCTTTCGATCATAGTGTTTTATTTTGCCTTGCCTTTCTAAAGGCCTTTTTGTTTCTGTTTCATATCTGTACTCAGATATCTGATGCTTCCGCTGACGCCTGTACGCAAGCTTATGTATTTGAGCCCTCGAGGCCCCTGGCTTGTAATATAAAGCTTGTATGACTTTATTTATGTTTTAGAGTTGTGTTGTGATATCTTCCCGTGAGTCCTTAGGCTTGATCATGTGCATTTGCGTGTATGATTAGTGCACGATTGCGCCGGGGGCGTCACATTGTAGGTGAACTGTTCAAAGAACAAGGCCAACCATACAAAAGTGAATTCCAACAGACGACAGGATCTCATAGCTATATTGCACACTGCGAGGCTCTTGTAATTAGCCGCTGTTTCACTCTTTTCGCTGTGCCATATTATCAGATATATATTGACTTGTTCCAAATGCAGAGGAAAGCCCGCAAGGACCAAAAAGCACCTAAACCAAATGTTGTGGAAATCTTCAAGGACTGTCACACTAGCAAGATGAAGGGCATGACTACACCAGTCGAAGCCGCTGTTGTAATTCCTTAATCCTCATGCCTTTTAACTACTACTTACTCTGACTTGTGCATTGAACTGCATGGTTTGCAGCCAATGTCTATTACTCTTTTCAATTTTATGCACAATTGTCTTAGCGTATCATTGCACATTAAAAGGTTTAAAAGAGAGGAGTGATGTTCCTTTGATCTTGATCTGTAATCTAGTTCCGTGCTGGACTTGTCTACACAACGTTACAATTGCATGTTTGTCTGTTCTCAGTTGTTTTGTGATATGAATGATGTCATACTATGCTTACCGTATTATAAACTTTGTCTCTTTATCCTTAGCTATCAATACAATGTGAATAAATAGACAATAAATTAGCCATGGTACATGATCATATGTTTGGAACCTGGTTTTATTATGTACTTTGCAGTAAAATACAACTAATATTTTACATGGGTTCACCAGAATAAGTTTTGTATATAGACCAAAGCTATTTTGTTTGGTTTTGCTGCCTCCTTAATATCTTCTATTGTGGTACTACTAATGTAAAAACTCAACTTTTCAGTAAGCTATGGAACAAATGGTGGAACCGCCACCTTCTGAAGGTGACGAGGCAACTATAACCGCAATGTCACCTCTTGCTGCAGTGGGTCAGTACCTGTCCACTAACAGTGCCAAAAGCATGTTCCTCTATAATACTGGGTTGGTTGTTAATGCAATCTCATCCAAACTGCCTCATGGTCAAGATATGCAAGCTCAAAACAATGTTATATCTGCGCTCCACACACAAGTCCATTCCCTAACAGAGACCCTTTGTGAAACATGGACAACCATTGTTCGATGTCATCAAGATATGCATGGTTTTGAAACCAAACTATCAGACATTTGCTATGTTGTTCAGAAGCCTAGGAGAAATGAAGGCGAAGATTATGGTGCTCCATCGGACAGTACAACATGAAAACGTAACAGTCAGGTCAAATGAACTGAGCTTCTGAACTTCTGGTGGTGCATTTATCTGCCGGACTGTTAACTTTTCTGCCAACCTTCCTTTTGTTTTATGGTTGTAATTTGTTTTATTGCGATACAAAATTTGTTCTTAACGTGCAGCGACCGGCTCAAGAAAACAGCAAGCCATTTTTGTATAGTGTAGGGTGTTCCCTATATTTGCACTGGTGGCGAACTTTGATGCCGAGTGGATGTAATCTGTGCAATCGCCTTAATAGCCTAGCGTTAGTTTCTGGCTTATTTATTTCCCTGGTCTTCTTTTTCCTTGGTTTGCTAGTGGCCGCAACAACCATGGGCCATATACGGACCGTGGTAACCTTGAGCCTGCTACGGGCCGTAGGATCCATGGGCCTGCTACGGGCCATCGGATAAATGGGCCTCCAACGGGCCGTAGAATCAGTGGGCCTCGGGCCATCAGATAAATGGGCCCACATAGGCCGTAAATGGGCGTAATTGGTATCGGGCCAGCACGATAACTGGTCGTTAACAGGCCAGAAGACTGCAAAGGCTTAATTCTATCACAGGCATAACGGGTCGTTAATGGGCCAGAATATAGGACGGGCTGGAAATGGCGCAACGGGTTAACAGTCCACAAATGGGCCGATTCAAACCACGGGCTCAATTTGGCCCATTAGGGGAATAGACCAGTAACGGGCCAGAAGTAATCGAGGGCCAGAAAGAAGCCCAAGAATGTATGGGCCGTCAGTAGGCCGAAAGCTAACACGGGCTGGAAACGGCTCATGTGAATCATGGGCCGTTACTGGGCATAAAGAAATTTACTGTTTATTATGGGCCAGAGTCACCGCGGCCCATTAAACGGCCCAAATATACGAAAGGCCTTGTATGGGCTGAAAGACGTAGTGGGCAATACATGGGCCGAAATGCTTAGGCCATACATGACGCTGTTGGGCCGATTTCGGGAACGCCATAACGGGCCGTGAGTTACCGGGCCGTAAAATGGGCTATATGCGAATAGACGGTTAACAGGCTTTTCATGGGCCAGCCCGCTAGCTTTTGACCAAGTCAAACAGGCCGGCCTTTGTAAGCTAAATGGGACAGTGTTGGGCCGTCGCACGTGTCGACATATCATAGGCGCTTATCTGACCCAATGACTAGCTGACACGTGTTTCCTCCGGCCAATTAGAATTTTACATGTGGAAAATCACCATTGGTCATTGCTGTTAACGGGTTATCGGATCCAAAACCGGAGCCAATAGCTTAACGGCGACCCATTACGGTGGATGCCATGTGTCGGTTACCCTTGACGAAAGCACTTCCATGACACGTCATTTATCGTCATGGAAGTGAACACTTCCGTGATGATAATTTTGGTATTGTCATGGAAAACTTCTACGACAGCACAGGTATGACTATCTTGATTTTGTCATAAAATCATCATGGATGTACATGCATGACAGAAAATGTGACCTACTGTGACAAACACGTATCATCACAGAAGTGTATTTTTTTGTAGTGATTAATATCATTCACTTAGAATTGTTTCTTCGGAAAGTGCACCATGTGTTCATTACCATTGATATAAAAAGTGACCTTGCTTTTATTGCAATCAATAATAGCCACTGCAGTATTCAAAAAGGGTCTACCAAGGATAATCGACATGTTGTCGTCCTCAGGCATCTCAAGTATAACAAAGTCAGTTAAGATAGTAACATTTGCAACAACAACGGGCACATCCTCACAAATACCGATAGGTATGGCAGTTGATTTGTCAGCCATTTGCAAAGATATTTCAGTAGGTGTGAGTTTATTCAAATCAAGTCTTTTATATAAGGAGAAGGGCATAACACTAACATCAGCTCCTAGATCACACAAAGTAGTTTTAACATAATTTCTTTTGATGGAGCAAGGTATAGTTGGTATTCCTAGATCTCCAAGTTTTTTAGGTACTCCATCCATAAAAGAATAATTAGCAAGCATGGTGGAGATTTTAGCTTCAGGTATTTTTCTCTTATTAGTGATGATGTCCTTCATATATTTTTGCATAAGGGGCCATCTTTAATATATCAGTCAAGCGAGTGCGCAAAAAGACTGGCCTAAGCATTTCAGCAAAACATTCAAATTCTTCATCATCTTTTTTCTTAGTTGATTTAGGTGGAAAGGGCATGGGTTTTTGAACCCATGGTTCTCTTTCTCTTCCATATTTTCTAGCAACAAAGTCTCTTTTATCATATCTTTTATTTTTAGGTTGTGAGTTATCAAGATCAACAGCTGGTTCTATTTCAACATCATTATCTGGATGTTTATCAATGTCTGGTTGAGTGTCTTCATGAACATCTTCATTATGTTTTTCATTATCATTAGATGAATGTTCATTACCAGATTGAGTTTCAGCATCAGAAATAGAAACATCATTATCATTATTAGGAGGTTTCTCTATTTCAGGTTCACTAGAGGCATGCAAAGTCCTACCATTTTTATTTTTGTTCTTCTTTCTAGAAGGACTAGGTGCATCAGTGTTAATTCTTTGAGAGTCTTGTTCAATTCTTTTAGGGTGACCCTCAGGATAAAGTGGTTCCCGAGTCATTTTACCTCCTCTAGTTGCTACTCTAACAACAAAGTCATTTATATTATTATTAATTTCATCAAGCACCTCTCTTTGAGATTTAGCAACTTGTTCTAGTTGAGTTTGAACCATAGAGGCATGTTTTCCTACACCTCTAACATCATTGGAGATTCTAAATAACAAGTCACTCAAGCGAGCAATCATATTGGAGTTGTATTTCAATGCTTTATAACATTTTCATTGAAGTGATCTTGTTTTCTAATGTAGTTCTCAAACTCATAAAGGCATTGACTAGGATGTTTATTATAGGGCATATCACTTTCATCAAATTTCATTAAGGAATTTACCTCTACCACCTTTGGTGGTGGTGTGTCAAGTCCATGTATTTCTTCAATAGGAGGTAAATTTTTAACATCCTCTGCTTTAATACCTTTTTCCTTCATACTTTTCTTTACCTCATGCATATCTTCAGGACTGAGATATAAGATACCCCTCTTCTTCGGAGTGGGTTTAGGAAGTGGTTTAGGAAGAGTCCAATCATCATAATTTTTCAATATATTATTCAATAATTCCTCAGCTTGTTCAATAGTTCGTTCCCTAGAAACACAACCAGCACAACTATCTAGGAAGTCCCTAGAAGCATCGGTTAGCCCATTATAGAAGATATCAAGTATTTCATTTTTCTTAAGAGGATGATCAGGCAAAGCATTAAGCAATTGGAGAAGCCTCCCCCAAGCTTGTGGGAGACTCTCTTCTTCAATTTGCACAAAGTTAAATATTTCCTGTAAGGCAGCTTGTTTCTTATGAGCAGGAAAATATTTTCAGAGAAGTAGTAAATCATATCCTGGGGACTACGCACACAACCAGGAGCAAGAGTATTGTACCAAATGTTAGCATCACCCTTTAATGAGAACAGAAATAAATTGAGAATATAGTAGTAGTGAATCTTCTCATCATGAGCAAATAGGGTGGCTATATCATTTAGTTTAGTGTGATGTGCCACAACAGTTTTAGTTTCATAGCCATGGAAAGGATCAGATTCAACCAAAGTAATTAACTCTGGGTCGACATAGAATTCATAATCCTTATCATCCACAAAGATAGGTGAAGTAGCAAACTTAGGATCACATTTCATTCTAGCATTCAAAGATTTTTCTTTCAGTTTGCATCGTAACTTCTTAAGATCATCTCTACAATTGCAAGCAAGAAAATCTCTAGCTGTCTCCTCATCCATAACATAACCTTCAGGTATCTTAGGCAATTCATATCTAGGAGAGCTAGGCCTAATAGGTGTTTCAAGATTTTCAGTTTCAATAATCTCACCAGTTTCAGCATTCTCAATATCTCTAGCTCTAGCAATTTGTTCATCAAGAAAATCACCTAGTGGCATATTATCATCAAGCAAGGTACTAGCATCATCTTAAGCATTATCCATAGCAGAAGCATCATCAATAACTTGCGACATGTCAGAATTAATAGCATGTGGTGGTGTTGCAAGTTTACTCAAAATAGAAGGTGAATCAAGTGCAGAGCTAGATGGCAGTTCCTTACCTCCTCTCGTCTTAGAGGGAAATATCTTAGTCTTGGTATCTTTTAGATTCTTCATAGTGATAAATAGATAATAATCCCAAGTGACTCAACAAATATAGCTATGCTCCCCGGCAACGGCGCCAGAAAAAGGTCTTGATAACCCACAAGTATAGGGGATCGCAATAGTTTTCGAGGGTAGAGTATTCAACCCAAATTTATAGATTCGACACAAGGGGATCCAAAGAATATTTGTAGGTATTAGTAGCTGGGTTGTCAATTCAACCACACCTGGAGATTAATTATCTGCAGCAATATGATCAGTAGCACAGTAATATGATAGTTTTGATAGCAGCAATAATTGTAACAGTAACGGTAACAGTGATAGCAATGATTTTGTAGCAAGTGTAACAGTAACAACAGCTGTAGTAACTTAGTAAGAACAATATATGGAAAATTCGTAGGCATTGGATTGGTGAATTCGTTGGATGATATTCATCATATAACAGTCATAACCTAGGGCGATACGGCACTAGCTCCAGTTCATAAATATAATGTAGGCATGTACTCCGTAAATAATCATACATGCTTATGGAAAGAACTTGCATGACATCTTTTGTCCTATCCTCCCATGGCAGTGGGGTCCATAAGGAAACTAAGGGCAGCGGGGTCCATAAGGAAACTAAGGGATATTAATGCCTCCTTTTAATAGAGAACTGGAACAAATCATTAACACATAGTGAATACATGAACTCCTCAAACTACGGTCATCACCGGAAAGTATCGCGATTACTGTCACACCGGGGTTTACGGATCATAACACGTAATAGGTGAATATGACTTGCAAGATCGGATCTAGAACATAGATATAATGGTGATAACATAAACAGGTCAGACCTGAAATCATGGCACCCAGGCCCAAAGTGACAAGCATTAAGCATGGCAAAGTCATAACAACATCAATCTCAGAACATAATGGATACTAGGGATCAAGCCCTAACAAAACTAACTCGATTACATCATGAATCTCATCCAACTCCTCACCGACCAGCGAGCCTACGAAGGAATTAGTCACTCCCGGTGGGGATCATCATGGAATTGGCAATGGAGAAGGGTTGGTGATGACGACGATCGAAGATCCCCCTCTCCGGAGCCCCAAACGGGCTCCAGATCTGGCCTCCCGATGAAGAACAGGAGGTGGTGGCGGCTCCGTATCGTGAAACAAGATAATTTATTCTCCCTAATTTTTTTCTCCAAAAATAGGATTTTATAGCGTCGGAGTCAAGGTCTGCGGGGCCACCAGGTGGGCACAACCCACCTGGGCGTGCCTAGAGGGGGGTGCCCTGGTGGGTTGTGCTCACCCAGGGGGCCCCCTCTGGTGGTTCTTGTCTCCAGTATTTTTCTTTTATTCCATAAAAATTATCTAAAAAGTTTTGTTCCATTTCGAGAACTTTTATTTCTGCACAAAAACAACACCATGGTAGTTCTGCTGAAAATAGCGTTAGTCCGGGTTAGTTTCATTCAATTCATGTAAATTAGAGTCCAAAACAAGAGCAAAAGCGTTAGGAAAAGTAGATACGCCGGAGACGTATCAAGGGCCTCTACACCAACCTTCCTGCCCTTTTGATGATGTGTGAGTAGTTTACCACAGACCTATGGGTCCATAGCTAGTAGCTAGATGGCTTTGTCTCTCTCTTTGATCTTCAATACAATGTTCTCCTCGATGTTCTTGGAGTTCTATTCGATGTAATCTTCTTTTGCGGTGTGATTGTTGAGATCCAATGAATTGTGGATTTATGATCAGATTATCTATGAATATTATTTGAGTCTTCTCTGAACTCTTTTATGAATGATTAAGATAGCTTTGTATTTCTCTCCGATCTATTCATTTGGTTTGGCCAACTAGATTAATTTATCTTGCAATGGGAGAGGTGCTTTGTTTTGGGTTCAATATTGCAGTGTCCTCACCCAGTGACAGAAGCGGTAGCGAGGCACGTATTTGTATTGTTGCCATTAAGGATAAAAAGATGGGGTTTATACCATATTGATTGGATCTATCCCTCTACATCATGTCATCTTGCATAAGGTGTTACTTCATTCTTGTTAACTTAATACACTAGATGCATGCTGGACAGCGGTCGATGTGTGGAGTAATAGTAGTAGATGCAGGCAAGAGTTGGTCTAATTGTCACGAACGTGATGCCTATATTCATGATCATTGCCTTAGATATTGTCATAACTTTGCGCTTTTCTATCAATTGCTCAACAGTAATTTGTTTACCCACCGTATGCGTTCTTTCAAGAGTGAAGCCTCTAGTGAAAACTATGGCCCCCGGGTCTGCCTATTTATCATATTATTTTCAGATCTATTAAACCAAAAACCCAAAAATACCTTGCTGCAATTTATTTACCTTTACTTTATTTTGCACTTTTATTTATCTTTTATACCTATCTCTATTAGATCTCATCCTTGCAAGTAACCGTGAAGGGATTGACAACTCCTTTATCGTGTTGGGTGCAAGTATTTGTTTGTTTGTGTAGGTGCAACCATTGGTGACTTGTGTGTTCCTCCTCTAGATTGATACATTGGTTCTCAAACTAAGGGAAATACTTATCTCTACTTTGCTGCATCACCCTTTCCTCTTCAAGGGAAAAACCAACGCAAGTTCAAGAAGTAGCAAAAGGTGACACTAAATGCAATTAAAACGTAGGTATGAAACGTATGGTCAAAGTGAACTTGCCTGGTATAGTTGATGAAGATTATAATGCTCTCAGAAAACTTGATAGAACTATTTGTCACTCTTCGATGAAAATCTATATAGTCAAACATGACATTCATGTAAGCAATCACTTCTAGCAATCAAAATAACAATCAACAAATAAAAGCAATTAAGAAATTAATAAGAAAACCAAATAAAATCCAAAGAACACTTCAAAAGAAAACTATAAAGAAAAGACTAAAGAAAACTCTATGACTTAATGTCAGGACCCCGATCCTAAGTCACACCGATCTAGCATGTAACACATCATATCACGTTGCGGCCTCACGCACGGTAACCCATGGCTGCCAACGTACCTGGGCCGGGACCATTTGCGTCTTTTGGCTCACGTATATGATAGTGTTGCTAGCATCCATATGATAGAGAACCCGGGCCGACATGACTAGTCGTAAACCCAAGGTGGCACAAACTTACAGGGACAAGCATACATGACCCTACATTGCACGTGTCGGTCAGCAGCGAGTGTAACCGGGCTGTAGCAAGCTATCAGGACTCCGGTAAACACCATGTGATATTTCCCCATAAGGACAGACATAGGAGCAAAGAAGGACACATGCCGGTCAATCCATGTGTTCCGGATGGAAGAACTAGGAGGCATTTCCCCATAAGGAAGGCTACCAAGAATAAGCAACTAGGTGTCGGATCCCACACATAGAAAGCATTTCAATAACATACACACAATATGCTCGATATGTGTAGATACAACATCACAGCATAACTCTACGACTCATATAGATCCCAGATGAGCCATCATAGCATTTATTACAGGCAGCGGGTCTCATGACCCTTCACACAAAGTCATACAAGCAACGGAAGCATCAACATGTCTGAGTACAGCCATCTACAAAAGAAGAAGGCTGGGAAGCCTGACTATCTACAAGACCCTCCATAGGAACCAGACCTCTGTCTGGGATTCCCAAGCTAATCGTTGAAGCCCACGTAGAACTACTAGTGAGTCTGAAGTCTCTCTGCAAAAACATAAATTAAGCAAACGTGAGTACAAATGTACTCAGCAAGACTTACATCAAAACTATCTACATATGCATCAGGTGGAGTTTGACTGCAGCAAGCCAGATTTGACTCAGTGGCTATCCTATACTATGACTACCCGTATTTTCTTTGGGGTGAGAAAGCACACACGAGTCCACATATTCACCATATCAATACACCACTATGGATCCGCTCCCGTCTCCCTACGAGAAGGCCATCCATAGCACTCACACTTATCTTGTTCATTTTAGAGTATCCACTTCCAGTTATCTATGAACAATGTAAGCTTTCCAAGTAGTCCATATCCGCGGATGCGGCTATTCGAATAGATCATTTATACCCTACAGGGGTGTACTTCTTCACACACGCTCTCACCACTTATCGCCATTTACACGACATGTACTCGGCAACCTTCAAGCGGAAGCCCAGCAAGGGTGTCGGCCACGACCTGACTAACCACACAAGTCTCTAGTCCAGGTTTATCGGCTATTTGCGGTTGTATCCGCAATGGAAGTCCAGCCGAGGTTCTATCATGGCCACAAACGATGAGAGAAGGGTTCCCAAGAGCACTGTTTGGGTGTCATCCTGGTACACCGTGCCTCAGTGTCTATACCGCATCATAGCCCACCCCTAGGGTCAGCGCTACGCACGGCCTCCAACACATATCCTACAAACACTAGAAACTAGTTGCAACTCCTGGACAGAGATCAAGGCGATTAATAAGTCGAGAGGGTCCATGGGTTTCAAGCCCAATGTATGGTAGTAGTTGTTCTTGGATCACAAACACAAAACTCAGTTCCTGAGGATGGTTTCAATGAGACAGCCCACCATATACTCCTACATGGCCTCACATCGCTACCTTTACCAAATCTTGCTCACAGACTTAGCTCTCAACAGTAGGACATGTTCACACCATTCCAATCCATCCCAGATGATTCAGACCTGACACAACTCTAAGCATAGCAGGCATAACAAAAAAGCATAAATGAGTTGGCACATCATGGCTCAAACAACTCCTACTCATGCTAGTGGGTTTCAACTATTTACTATGGCAAAGACAGGTCATGTAGAGGAATGGGTTCAACTACCGCAACATGTAACAGTTGAATCATTGTTGTCCTAATGCAGTAAAAGAGAGCAGGAGCGAGAGAGTGGGATTATATCAGGATGCTCAAGGGGGGTTGCTTGCCTGGCACTTCTAAAGATAGTATTGTGTCTTCATCAGTGTTTCGATCACATCGTCGGAACATCTACTGAGAGGGGACAAACACCAGCAAACAAGAGGGAACACAATCAATGCAATGCAAAAATATGATGCATGATCATGACATGGCAATATGCTAGTGTTTGAGCTAATGCAAAATGCTACCATGTTAGTTGAAGTTCATTTGAATCAAAGATTCAAATTCAAACTCCAAAATAAGCATTTAAAATGCCCTTCAATTGATTTGACCTGATCAGTAGGTATAAGTTGTTCAAACATGCATGAAAATGCCATAAATAGATTCTTTGCATTATTGTGATAATTTTTCATATATAAATTATTTAATTTGGAGTTACGGTTTAATTTCTATGCAATTATGAAGTTTTGAACATTTTTCTCGAATTTCCAAATCATTTAGAATTAGAAATAAACCAGGGAAATCATTACTGCATCATCAGTGCGTCATGCTGACGTCAACAGGTCAACAGACCCGATCCAGGTCAAACCTGACGTGTGGGTCCTGGTGTCATAGACATAGTGCTTAATTAGATTAGATTAAACCTAAACAGTTTATTTAGCTGGGTTAAAAAAAGGTGGGGTCCATGTGTCGGTGGCTGTGCAGGTTAATTAGGCTTAATCTAATGGTTGCCACGTCAGCACGCCAGAGTTGGGCCGGCGACGACCAAACCGAGCGATGGAGATGTGTCGGGTTCACGCTATAGGGAACGGTTTGGGACGCGGTTGGGTTCTACGGCGAGCTGGGGCTGAGCCGCATCTGTGGGTGGTGGAGCTGGACCAGATGGTCGCCGGAATATAGGCCGGCGATGAAGTTTGCGGCAGCTGCGGCTACGGCTTGTGCGGGCGCGGCGTTGTGGTGCACGGGCGAGCAAGGCGAAGGGCTAGGCAGCCTCCTGGGATGACCAGGAGCTTGATGCGGTGCAAGGGCGCGGCTGTCTCGAGCTCAGGCCACGACGACGACATTACCAGTGGTGGCAAGCTCACGGCATGGTGAAGAAGCCAGCCAGGGGACGCAATCGACAATGGGGAGAGGGGGAAAACGAGGATAAGCTCACTAGGAGTCGGATGGACGGCTCGTTGGGCTCGGGGATGACTTGAACGCGACGGAACGGCGGCGGCGATCTCCGGTGACCGACGGTGAAAACGATGATGATGGCGACGCTGCAGGGCTCCCGTGGTCGCTTTCTTCAGCTTGGAGATCCACGGAGTCGAGGCAGAGCCAGCGGACACGGCGACAGGATGTGGGGTGGCAGGTGGACGCGGTGGCAGCGAGCGGCAGCGACAGTGGCGCTCAGGCGCGAGGTGCAGAGCGAGAGAGAAGAGGGGATGAGGACGAGGGAGTGGTCAAGGGGGTCGAGGGTGGTTGCGTGGCGGCTGTAGGAGCCTCTCCCGCGTCGGTGAAAGCAGGAGGTGGCCGTGCGTGTCGTGGCGCACGGCGACCATGCGCCCTCTCTGCCTACTAGCGAGAGGGGGAAGACGACCCTGCCCGTGGTGGGCTGGGCCGCTTCTTGCACAGGTAACTGGCCCAGGTACATTAGTCTCTTTTTTCCTGTTTCTTATTTATTTCAATCTGTTTTGATTTGATTTACAAACCAAATCATTTTTAACTTTCTGTAAATTTTTATGTGAGCCCAAGGTCACATGCAAACATACAAAAATATTTGAAGTTTATTTCTTATATAAGAGAAATAAATTCAACTCAAATATGTTATTGATTTAAATCCAAAGCCCCAAAATAATTCCTTAAAATGTTCCTGAATTTTATTTTGAAATATAATTCTTGCCAAAATTCTCAAAACATTTAAAGGAACATTTTAGAAACATTGAATGAGATTTCCAGGGTTCTTTGCCCTTTTATTTAAATTTTCTGAGGCTTCCAAATATTCCTCAATTCAAATTTCCAGGAATCTAAATATGATGCATGGATGATTTAATGCAACTATTTGCAATCAATTCTAGGGTTGTGACAACTCACCCCTGCTACTTCTTGAGCTTGCGTTGGTTTTTCCCTTGAAGAGGAAAGGGTGATGCAGCACAGTAGAGATAAGTATTTCCCTCAGTTAAGAACCAAGGTATCAATCCAGTAGGAGAAACTCAAGTCCACAATAGATGCACCTGCACAAACAATCAAACACTTGCACCCAATGCGATAAAGGGGTTGTCAATCCCTTCGCGGTCACTTGCAAAGGTGAGATCTGATAGAGATAGATAAAACTAAATAAAAGATAACTAAATATGTTTGGGTTTTTTTGGTTTATAGATCTGAAAATAAAAGATTGCAAGATAGTAGATCGGAAACAAGTATGATGGAAAATAGACCCGGGGGCCATAGGTTTCACTAGAGGCTTATCTCTTGAAGGCAAATAATACGTTGGGTGAAAAAATTAATGTCGAGCAATTGATAGAAAAGTGCAAAGTTATGACGATATCCAAGGCAATGATTATGTAATATAGGCATCACGTCCGTGTCAAGAAGACCGACTCCTGCCTGCATCTACTACTATTACTCCACACATCGACCGCTATCCAGCATGCACTAGAGTATTAAGTTCATAAAGAACGGAGTAACGCCTTAAGTAAGATGACATGATGTAGAGGAATAAACTCAAGCAATATGATGTAAACCCCATCTTTTTATCCTCGATGGCAACAATTCAATACATGTCTCGCTACCCCTACTTTGTCACTGGGTGAAATCACGGAAGATTGAACCCAAAGCTAAGCACATCTCCCATTGCAAGAAAAACCAATCTAGTTGGCCAAACCAAACCGATAATTCGAAGAGAAATACAAAGATATCAAATCATGCATATAAGAATTTAGAGAAGATTCAAATAATATTCATACATAAGCTGATCATCAATCCACAATTCATCGGATCTCGACAAACACACCACAAAAGAAGATTACATCGGATAGATCTCCAAGAACATCGAGGAGAACATGGTATTGAGAATCAAAGAGAGAGAAGAAGCCATCTAGCTACTAGCTATGGACCCGTAGGTCTAAGGTAAACTACTCACGCTTCATCGAAAGGGCAATAGGCTTGATGCAGATGCCCTCCGTGATCGAATCCCCCTCCGGCAGGATGCCGGAAAAGGCCCTAAGATGGGATCTCACGGGAACAGAAGGTTGCGGCATTGGAAAAGTATTTTCGTGGATGCTTCTGAGGGTTTTGGAATATATGTGAATATATAGGACGAAGGGCTAGGTCAGGGGATCCCCGAGGGGGTGACAAGGTAGGGGGCGTCCCCCCCCCCCTAGGGCATGCACTCCAACCTTGCCGCCGCCTCGTGGCTCTTCTGGCTTGGACTCCAAGTCCCCTGGGTGTCTTCGGGTCCAAGAAAAATCATCGTGAAGTTTTATTCCGTTCGGACTCCATTTGGTATTCCTTTTCTGCGAAGCTCAAAAACAAGGAAAAAACAGAAATTGGCACTGGGCTCTAGGTTAATAAGTTAGTCCCAAAAATAATATAAAATAACATAATAATACATATAAAACATCCAAAACAGATAATATAATAGCATGGAACAATCAAAAATTATAGATACGTTGGAGACGTATCAACCCCCACTAAACAAGAATCTCATCCCGAGATTCAAGACGCGAGGTTAGAAGACAGAGGGGACATGGAACTGACACAGTCTTCATGATCCATTGCATTTCTCAAGGACATTGATTCACCGCATCATGTTGATCTTGACATCCTTGCTTTCGAGATCTTCATCCAACTATGACGACGGAAGTGAGGGAAGCTCTACAGGATTCGATCTTCTTGAAGATCGAGCAATTCAAGATCAACTCATGGATTGAGATGTTGGAACATCTCTTGAGCTGGGACACAAAAACATATCAGGGGTGATGGAAGGAAGCAGATGATGAAGGTTCTAATTGGTAGGCAACAATTCCATGCTTAAGTAAGATGGTGCATGGGTTTCAAAGTAGCGAGCAGATAAACTGCCATGATGCCATAACAAGGCACCTTAGAAGGTGACTCGTAGAATTATTCCCTTAAGTGGCAAAAAGAATTACTTTTGATACATGGATAACTGAAACTCTTTATACCAAGATAAGGCAATTCGTAAACGATCATTTGAAGGAATCCGACCGAATGGCATACTCAGTTTGGAAAGGAAACTATGGTTATAGAACAATAGGCAAACTAAAAGCACATTCCAATTGATATCGCGGATATAACCTAGTGTCTGAGCATGCTTTCAAGAACTTGAGCAATTCCATATCCATCAAGGCTTTACCAACATCTGTGCCAAAGATCTTGGTGACACCTCATACTACCATGATGAATAATGATGGAGGATGCAGATGCAAAGGAAGACAACACCTTCTCAGATTTGTCCTTAGCAATGCCAAGGAACAAAACCTACATGATCGACCGAGAGACATTTAGCACTCCGCTTCTAATGTTCTCCTTGATGTACTAGATGCCACAATCATGCTTAAAAGCATCAACATGGCCATCAAGTAAAGGTTGGACTTCAGGATACAAGGATCCATAAGGAACAACTTCGAGAATAAGTCACTCGAACTCCTCATGGAGAAGATGGAAATTTTTCTCAATTAAGATACTACAATAATAGATCTTCCGGCTAGGTGTGTCGGCCAAAACATCAACCTTGCCGGAACCTACATCATAGACCTTGGAAAAGTCCCAACCATCATATCTGCCTGAGATTTAGATCTGGTTGGTAACATGATATTCCAGACAGCATGTCTGGAAAAGAAAGTTTGCAACACAAACCGACGAGATGACGTTGCGAGATTCTCGGGAGATGAACTGCGATAGCAAGCTCCAAAACATGAGTTGGATTGTAAGATACACGTGAACAAACTGTCCAAGACAAGCGTGACCACATAGGAGTCTTGCAGCAAAACACTATCGAGTTTTGGTTGGGAACCATCATCGAGGATATCAAAGTCCTTGCATAAGGCATGCTCGTAAGAAGGAACTTCTTCTCCTTGAACAAATCAATCAGTGGCTTGGTGTGCTAGGAACACCTATAGAATGGAGGCGGCCAACCTATCAAACCATATAGTACTTTGCACATGGGTGACTAACTTGGGACGATTCCAGAGGAAGCAAAAACAATCTTTCTCGGATCCCCGGCGACAACTTACACCAAGTGCACGTGAATTAGAGGAAGTCACTCGTTTCATCCAAGCATATGCTTGACGAATGGGACACGAAGGAAATGCTTACACAAGTTTCCAACACTAGCCTGATGTTCATCATGAATTATGGAGAAGATAAAAATTGTTGCCGATGGGCTCAACAACAATTCATCCAGGCTTCCACATAGATTGAATTCCACAATTAAGTGAACACGGTGATAGCATTGGTCAGACCAAAAGATATAATGGTGTAATGCTCGAGGGGTCAACCACGAGTAGGATAACATTACGAACATCGTTGGTTCTGATTTGATTTGACGATAGCCCAAACTCAAATCAAAGATTGGATAAGACAATAGTGCCGACAATTGATCACGGGGATCAATCGATGAAGATATCATCTTTCTTCAACAAACACACAAACACAAGGATATCCCTTTGGCAATGAACTAGTGGGACAAGCTTTCATCTTCCAACTCTCCAAGTTGTTGTTTAGCTCAACCAACTAGTTTAGGGTATCCAACACAGAATCTTGGAGAAAGGGTGGTTTAGAGAAAAACCAACATGATCATGAACTCAACATAGCGGTCAAGGAACAACCCGGTAATACTTCCCAGAAGATATTCGGGAAAGCACGAACCACTAATATCTTCTTAAGCTCGAGAACAATCTTGCTTTTCAGGGCAAGATGACATAATCAAAAGAGCGAGGGATTGACACAATCCTAACTCATTGATCGAAGGGTGCGCCAGGAAAAGTGGACTAGGTAGCACGATCAATCTTAGAATGATAATTCAATAACCAACACGCTAAGAATGAGATTATTGTCCATTAACTACCAAGCAACGGAGTTGCTAGGAGAAATGATTTCACACATCACATTTCATTTGTCGGTATTCCAGTTGTAGCAACACGGGGACCGAGGAATGAACAATGATGGCGAGAAGTATCACTAAATCGGGAATTCATAAGAGGTGGTGCAATTCTCATGACATTCCTGACATAAAGAGGGCAATACTCCAAAGTAGAACAGAACATAAGCTGGATTGGCATTATGATCTGCGAAATACAAGTACTTTGACCCAATCCTAGATATGGATGAGGTACTGGAGTTTGTTTCTCCTAAGCCATTCTGAAATGGAACGACTTGACGGACCACAAGAGTAAAAGGCATCGATGAACACGAATGCACACATATCCTTGACTATCAACTGATAGACGAAGGCCGAAATACAATTAAAGAGGGACAACTCAAGGAACATATAAGTTTCTGAGTTGTGGATGCATAGGTTAGTATGTCGAGCAAAGTTCAACATGTTTCTTCCGGATAACCCATGCAAAAGGTAGGACTGGCAGAGTCACAATTATTGAATGGAGAACTCATCAAGAGCACTCTTGGTGTGATCTTTTGGTTCAGGAGAACTTCTGCCATATTGGTTCATGGTATTGGAAGAACGATATACCACGGACCTCGAAGACTATCACAAAGGTTGCTAATATCCTAAAGGAACGAGCAACACTATCAACAGAAAGTGAGTAGAGTGAATCTTGGGTTCCAGAACCCAGAGATGGAATACCTACTAACTAATAACATCACGAGATGCTTTCGAGGATGATGGTCAGAATTATCACATTGGGAATATAGAGCATGGCAAGATTACTAGGTGGTTCTCTAAGATACCCTAGTGTCATAATAGTAGCTCCAACATATATGTCGAGGCAATGAAGTACCTCAACACACTGATTAGTGTGGTTAATCTGGCACAAAGGAACATCGGAAACGGGAAGATGGGATTTGCAAATGCATTAGACTATTTAGAAACCTGGGATGACTCGGGCAGCATAACGGCTGTAAATGCTCAAAAATATTTTGAGACATCCTGCAAAATGGTGGCATAACCACTCAACATCACTATATCAAGGTTCCGAGACCAACTGTTAACACACGGAAGTACTAGAGACTGAACTGAGACTTGAATACATCATTCCTATAAGTCTACGAATCAGTAACACGTGATCCTGATAGAAAAATGAGAAGCCTAGTTCTTAATCCCTGTAGAAAAGATGAGGGTGACTCGGATCAGAATGACACACGGATAAGGAGTAAAAAGAGCCATATGTTACCTTCCACAATCAATTCCCTTATATAACTAAAGCATTTCTAGACTCGACTTCGACCAGTTTGGCTTGGTAATCCTACAGACAGTCAGGCTCTGATACCAAACTGTCAGGACCCCGATCCTAAGTCACACCGATCTAGCATGTAACACATCATATCACTTTGCGGAATCACACATGGTAACCCACAACTGCCACCTTACCTGGGCCGGGACCGTTTACGCCTTTTGGCTCGCGTATATGATAGTGTCGCTAGCATCCATATGACAGAGAACCCGGGCCGACATGACTAGTCGTAAACCCAAGGAGGCACAAACTTACAGGGACAGCCATACATGACCTAGCATTGCACGTGTCGGTAAGCAGTGAGTGTAACCGGGTTGTAGCAAGCTATCAGGACTCCGGTAAACACCGCATGACATTTCCCCGTAGGGACAGACACAGGAGCAAAGAAGGACACATGCCAGTCAATCCATGTGTTCCGGATGGAAGCACTAGGAGGCATTTCCCCATAAGGAAGGCTACCAAGAATAAACAACTAGGTGTCGGATCCCACACATACAAAGCATTTCAATAACATACACACAATATGCTCGATATGTGTAGATACAACATGGCATCACAGCATAACTCTATGAATCATATAGATAAAGGCCCAGATGAGCCATCTTAGCATTTATTACAGGCAGCGGGTCTCATGACCCTTCACACAAAGTCATACAAGCAACGAAAGCATCAACATGTCTGAGTACAGACATCTACAAAAGAAGAAGGCTGGGAAGCCTAACTATCTACAAGACCCTCCATAGGAACCAGACCTCTGTTTGGGATTCCCAAGCTAATCGTCGAAGCCCACGTAGAACTACTAGTGAGACTGAAGTCTCTCTGCAAAAACATAAATTAAGCAAACGTGAGTACAAATGTACTCAGCAAGACTTACATCAGAACTATCTACATATGCATCAGGTATCAACAAAGGGGGTGGTGGAGTTTGACTGCAGCAAGCCAGCTTTGACTCAATGGCTATCCTATACTACGACTACCAGTATTTTCTTTGGGGTGAGAAAGCGCACATCCACATATTCACCATATCAATACACCACTATGGATCCGCTCCCGTCTCCCTACGAGAAGGCCATCCATAGGACTCACACTTATCTTGTGCATTTTAGAGTATCCACTTCCAGTTATCTATGAACAATGTAAGCTTTCCAAGTAGTCCATATCCGCGGACGTGGCTATTCGAATACATCATTTATAACCTTGCAGGGGTGTGCTTCTTCACACACACTCTCACAACTTACCGCCGTTTACACGACATGTACTCGGCAACCTTCAAGTGGAAGCCCAGCGAGGGTGTCGACCACGACCTGACTAACCACACAAGTCTCTAGTCCAGATTTATCGCCTATTTGAGGTTGTATCCACAATGGAACTCTGGCCGAAGTTCTATGACGGCCCCAAACAATGAGAGAAGGGGTCCCAAGAGTACCTTTCGGGTGTCATCCTGGTACACCGTGCCTTGGTGTCTATACCGCATCATAGCCCACCCCTAGCGTTAGTGCTATGCACGGCCTCCAACACATATCCTACCAAACACCAGAAACTAGTTGCAACTCCTGAAGAGAGATCAAGGCGATTAATAAGTCAAGAGGGTCCATGGGTTTCGGGCCCAATGTATGGTAGTAGCTGTTCTTGGATCCCAAACACAGAACTCAGTTCCAGAGGACGGTTTCAATGAGACAACCCACCATGTACTCCTACATGGCCTCTCATCGCTACCTTTACCAAATCATGCTCACACACTTAGCTCTCAACAGTAGGACATGTTCACACCATTCCAATCCATCCCAGATGAATCAGACCTGACACAACTCTAAGCATAGCAGGCATAACAAGCAAGCATAAATGAGTAGGCACATCATGGCTCAAACAACTCCTACTCATGCTAGTGGGTTTCAACTATTTACTGTTGGAAAGACAGGTCATGCAGAGGAATGGGTTCAACTACCGCAACATGTAACAGTTGAATCATTGTTGTCCTAATGCAGTAAAAGAGAGCAGGAGAGAGAGTGGGATTATATCGGGATGCTCAAGGGGGGTTGCATGCCTGGCACTTCTGAAGATAGCATTGTGTCTTCATCAGTGTCATCAATCACATCGTCGAAACAACGTCTACTGAGAGGGGACAAACACCGGCAAACAAGAGGGAACACAATCAATGCAATGCAACAATATGATGCATGATCATGACATGGCAATATGCTAGTGTTTGAGCTAATGCAAAATGCTACCATGTTAGTTGAAGTTCATTTGAATCAAAGGTTCAAATTCAAACTCCAAAAGAAGCATTTAAAATGCCCTTCAATTGATTTGACCTAATCAATTGGTATATGTTGTTCAAACATGCATGACAATGCCATAAACAGATTCTTTGTATTTTTCTGATAATTTTTCATATATAAATTATTTCATTTGGAGTTATGGTTTAATTTCTATGAAATTATGAAGTTTTGAACATTTTTCTGGAATTTCCAAATCATTTAGAATTAGAAATAAACCAGGAAAATGATTACTGCATCATCAGTGCATCATGCTAATGTCAGCATGTCAACAGACCCGGTCCAGGTCAAACCTGACGTGTGGGTCCTTGGTGTCATAGACACAGTGCTTAATTAGATTAGATTAAACCTAAATAGTTTATTTAGCTGTGTTAAAAAATGTGGGGTCCACATGTCGGTGGCTGTGCAGGTTAATTAGGATTAACCTAATGGTTGCCACGTCGGCACGCTGGAGTTGGGCCGGCGACGACCAAACCGAGCGGCAGAGACACATCGGGTTCGCGCTACAGGGCTCGGTTTGGGACGCGGTTGGGTTCTACGGCGAGCTGGGGCTGATCAAAACAGATTGAAATAAATAAGAAATGGGGAAAAAAGAGACTAATGTACCTGGGCAACTTACCTGTGCTAGAGGCGGCCTAGTTCACTAGGGATAGGGTCGTCTTCCCCCTCTCTCCAGTAGGAAGAGAGGGCACGTGGTCGCCGTGCGCCGCACATGCACGGCCAGCTCCTGCTTTTGCCGACGTGGTGTGGCGGGAAACCACGGCCACCTATGGGGCCAAGGGGCCCCTTGTTGGTTCGGCAGGGGGGATGTCGCGTTGCACAAAGAGCAGAAGAACGTGGGACAGCACGGCAGAGATCACACGGGGAATTTTACCCAGGTTCGGGCCGCCGCGAGGCGTAAAACCCTACTCTTGCTTTGGTGGATTGATGGTGGAAAAATGGTGGTGGAGCGTAGTACACTTGCCCGGCAGGCTCGCCCTGGGGAGGCAGTGACTACGCGCGTACGAGCGTGGGGGTGTTCAACTTCCCAACCCTTGCTACGGTTGCCATGGGCCTCCATTTATAGGTTAAGGGGTCACCACAGTGGCAAAACAGTCATTATGCACTGATAAGATAGCAAACAGTGCTATCATACCTAATTCTGCAGGCTGACAGAGTGCATTAAATGCACCACCCAACGTCACATCGTTGCTTGCCCGGCAAGCCTTGCCGGGCTCGTCTTGCCAGCTCCATGTCTGCTTGCTTGACACATCGCAGGACGGGTGTCATCTGTAGGTATTTCCTGTAGAAAGAGGCCGCCATGTGGCGAATGGCTGCCACTTAGTCACTTTGCGGCTTGACACCACATTGATCAACGACGTGGGTCATGGTGAGATGGCTTGGTGAGGTGTCTTTGCCCTTGTGAGTCCCAGCAGGCCCTGCCGGGACGTCTTGAATGCTTTCTTCCGGGGGAGCCCTTGTCCTTGCCAGGTCCGCCTACCCTGCAAGGGAGGCTTTTCTCCTGGTGGTGTCTCGCTTCTCTGTCTTGGTCTTGGCCTTCTTAATCAACATGCTAGTTCTTCGAAGATCTTGGTCTCTTGTATCTTGACACGGCCTTGGTGTTGTAATCTTGTTCTCGTGCCTGTGCACAGTCAGGGAAACAGACCCAGGGTTTGTTGCACCGACAGAAGCCCCCGGGCCTGCCCCGATCGCGCTGCCGGGTGTCGTCGGGGTAGGTCCTAATAAGTGCACAGGCAGGGGCGCTGAAGAGGCTGATCTCTTGGAGTCTTCTTTGCTTCTTCATTAATCTTGACTCTGGGCCAGTTTCTGGTTTTCCCGTGCATCGTGTAAAGCCAATCGTGGTGGGGCCATCTTTGCAATGGCCCATGAATGACTTTAACGCATGGGGTAGAAACTGCCAATTCACTCTTCCCACCACGCCCTTATCCTTAGCGACGTATGCGGCATGCATCGCGCGGGGTAGGTAACGGAGGCGCGTGGCGCGGGAGAGCATCAAGGTGAGGGTCCGGTCTTCTTGAATTGGCGGAGAGGGGCGGCGATTGCTTGTTGAGGGAGCGGCTCCCTTTCTTGCTCCGCCTATAAAAGGAGGGGCGGAGGGAGAGCCGAGCCACCCATCTCCGGATCCTTTCTTCCCCCGCTTCTGCCTTTCGTTGGTCATGTTGAGAAGAAAATCCTGGGGCCAAGCTCTGGGCTTTAGTTTAGAATTCCCCATGGATCCGAAAGGGGTATTCGGGCGGCGCAGCGACAACGCCGGGGGTGGCGACTCCGGCGCGCTCGTCGCCGGGTCGCCCGTAGCCTTGGTTCTAGTGGGAGGGGACGCGAACGACACCATGCCGAGGCCCGTATCGGGTGCTGGGCGTGGTAGTCGATCACTCCTCATTCTTCATTCCGTCGCGATGCTGGGGAAGAGTCGCGGGGGGTGTTCGCCGGCGACGAAGGCGAACCTGACCCTTCTCGGGCGTCATCCTGTCGCCGTGCGGGAGGGCTCCTTGCTCCCACACATGTCTTCGGACCGCGCAGTGGCTTCTGACGTTAGGGCCGTTGGGGACGACCATGCTCTCTATGGGATATGCCAGAGAGCATGGTGTTCGGCGCAGCCGTCGTGCTGAGGTCTTCGAGTGGTAGCGATGCGGATGGCGGCGGCAACCCACGACGCGTCAAGAACGGGGACGACCGTTCCGACAAGCCGTGTTTGCCGGTGACTCCGTATCCCCCATCTGGTCCTCCGGCAGTGTCACCATCTGTGCCTGCCCTCCAGTTTCTTCCTCCTTGCTGAGGGGCGGCGCCACCCTGATCCTGGGGAGGCACCGAATCCCAGCTGGGTTCGCCACCGGCCTCCTCGACCTTTTCCTGAAGGAGATGGACAAGGGCAAAGGCATTACGGGGCACTTATCTTTTTTCAATCTTAAACTCATAGGCATTTGCCAAATTTTAGTTCAAATAATGTAATCTCTCGAGTCCATATATGTGTTCTGTAAGGTTTGTACTTGTATGACCAGCATATTAATGAAAAAGATGAACCTTGCCGGGAACTCGTGCATGTATATGTCCATGCAGAGGTGAAATGCCTCTTTATTTTAAATAAACGAGTTTTCCCCGGTAGGCTATCCTGCCGGTACCCTGTCTTCGTTGCCGGGGAACTGAGCCTACCAGCAAGAAATAGAGGGACCAGCCCACGCCAACTTCTTTCATCAAAGGCCACTACGACCATCCAGGCCGAAGCAACGTTCGAGCCAGGGATGGGAGCACCTAAGTTTCGAAGAGTGGCGGGTTTTTCTTATGCACACGTTTTAGCTTACAGAACACTTATGGACAAGAGGTAGAACTCATCTGTTTGGTTCGCCAGGGATCACAGTGTTGGTTCATATCCCCATCTTCTTGCAGAAACCGAGTTCTCGGCAGGAACCTGCAGCTTTATGCAGATGAGAATGATGCAGGATGCGATTCTATCTATATGCATATGCAAATGCTCATGAAATGCTTATGCAAATGCTCTTGGAATGCTTATGCATGCATGCAACTTGGTTGGGGGCCCCCCAGCGCTTCGTTAATTTCTCTGGTGCTTAGGGTCATCGCCTGGCTTTGTACAAGGGGTTACATGCAACTGAGGCAAGGCCTGTACAAAAGGGTGGCTGCCGGGCAGGGCCCGACAGCCGCGCCTTATGGGTAGAACTTGCGTGCTCAATATTCCATGAGTTTTGCAATTGAATGCCATCTCCGGTCTCCAGACGGACTGCGCCAGGTCTGGTGACTCGTACTACCCGGTAAGGGCCTTCCCACTTCGGCGTCAACTTGTTTGTACCCTTGGCGGACTGAACATGCCTAAGGAAGAGGTCGCCTTCCTCAAAACACCGGGCATGAACCCTGCGACTATGATAGTGACGCAGGGCTTGCTGATAGCGTGCAGCACGCGTAGCAGCCCGGAGACGATTTTCCTTGAGTAGCACAGCGTCGTCACGCCGGTGCTGTTCTTGCGCTACTTCGTCGTAGGCAAGCACTCGAGGCGACCCATAAATGAGTTCCGTGGGGGTAACTGCTTCCGCCCCATAGACTAGGGAAAAAGGAGTCTGCCCGGTAGCTCGATTTGGTGTCGTTCTGAGGGACCATAGAACTACCGGCAGCTCATCGATCCACCGCCTGCCATGCTTCTGCAGCGTATCAAAGGTTCTTGTTTTGAGTCCCCGCAGCACTTTAGCGTTCGCCCTCTCAGCTTGCCTGTTGCTTCTGGGATGTGTGACAGAAGCAAACGAGATCTTGCTTCCGAGGGCATGAACATATTGCATGAAGGCGCAGCTCGTGAATTGGGTGCCATTGTCGGTAATGATCCTTGCCGGGATTCCAAAATGACACACCAAATCTTTCAAGAACTTGATAGCTGATTGAGCAGTCACTTTTCTCACGGTAGCAAATTCCGGCCACTTTGTAAACTTGTCGATAGCAACAAACAAGAATTCAAAGCCCCCGATCGCTCGGGGGAAAGGGCCGAGGATATCGAGCCCCCAGACCGAAAATGGCCATGATAAAGGGATTGTCTGAAGAGCTTGGGTAGGCAGGTGGATTTTCTTGGAATGGAACTGACAGGCTTCACATTTGGTGACTAGCTCAACTGCATCTTGGAGGGCTGTGGGCCAATAGAATCCTTGCCGGAATGCTTTCCCAACCAGTGCCCTTGATCCAATGTGGGAGCCGCACATGCCTTTGTGTATCTCAGCCAGCAGT
This sequence comes from Thinopyrum elongatum, assembly GCA_011799875.1. Taxonomy (NCBI): domain Eukaryota; kingdom Viridiplantae; phylum Streptophyta; class Magnoliopsida; order Poales; family Poaceae; genus Thinopyrum; species Thinopyrum elongatum. The sequence goes on from CM022300.1 coordinate 438,006,544, forward strand.
TCCTTCCCTTCTTCCCGGCAGATGCACTTCAATTTCACACCGTTGGGCCTCCTTCTGTACAGAGTGTCGTCGACAAACTAGTACATACTGGCCCTCCGGGCTACTCTTTCAGCCTCATCTTGGTCATTGGGGAGTTCTCCGGTTTGGAGAAAGTGTACTATGTGCCTTGCCCTAGTTGGAGCTTGGGGCTTGGCAACAAGGACTAGCGGCACCTCCTGAACTGCGGGGGCACATTCCTCGTTCGCAGGGACCATGGGTCCGGCTGGAGGGTGCGGTCCGGCAGGTTGTGAGGAGTTGTTTCCGGCAGGGTCCCTGCCAGGAGTGGATGGCTTTACCGGGAGAGGCTTACCGGAGTCCATCTTTCTCCTTTTTTGGGCCATTGTTGCTGGGGATACAGAGGGCTAAGTAAGATGGAGAACAAAAGTTCCTGGTTCCACAGGAAGCTTTTGGGCAGCACACTTTGACAGGTGATCAGCTATGCTGTTTTCCGCATGAGGTATGTGCTTTGTTTGCAACCCGTCAAAGCGCTCCTCTAATCTTCTCACTTCCTCAATGTATGCCTCCATCAATGGACTTTGGTGATCCTTGTTGACTTGTCTCACCACAAGCTGTGAGTCTCCTCGAATGATCAGTTTCTTGATTCCTAATTCTGCTGCAATCCTGAGCCCGGCAAGGAGCCCTTCATACTCTGTTGTATTGTTGGTTGCCTCTTCCCGGGCAAAATGCATCTGGACGACGTACTTCAAGTGTTCCCCGGAGGGAGCGACGAGAAGCACGCCAGCCCCTACACCTTGTAGGGAAAAAGCACCATCAAAATACATGATCCATTCTTGGGGCGCCTCCTTGCCGGGGATAACTTGTTCTGGCACTTCCTCGTCGGGGGTTGACGTCCATTCTGCAATAAACTTTGCCAATGCCCTGCTCTAGATTGTTGATGTGCTCTCAAACTTTAAACCAAAACAGGATAACTCCAAAGCCCACTCCACTATTCTGCCAGTAGCCTCAGGGTTCCGGAGTATCCTTTGCAATGGAAAGCGAGTGACAACCGTGATCTCATGGGCTTGGAAGTAGTGGTGCAGTTTCCTTCAGGCCATGATGAGGCCAAAGATCAACTTTTGCATGCCAAAGTACCTTGATCTAGCCCCCTGTAGCAGGGAACTGATGAAGTACACTGGACGCTACACCACTTTCTTCCTTGCCGTGTCCTTGGGGTTGACTTCGCTGCCGTGCTTATCTCTGTCCTGATCCCTATCTGACTCTGCCGGTCTTTGCTCACTCTCTGTTTCATCCACTTCCTGCTGCGCCACCAAGGCTGCACTAACCACTTGATTGGTTGCCGCCAAGTAAAATAGCAACGGCTCTTGCGGTTTGGGAGCAACCAAAGTGGGCACAGAAGATAGGTAGGCCTTCAATTCTTGCAAAGCTGCATCTGCTTCTGGAGTCCACTTCATGGGCCCTACCTTCTTCAAGATTTTGAAGAACGGCAAGGCGCGCTCGGCAGACTTGGAAATGAATCTACTTAGCGCGACAACATACCCTGTCAGACGCCTTACATCTTTGACCGTCTTTGGTGCTTGGATCTGTTCGATGGCTTGGATCTTATCGGGGTTGGCATCGATCCCCTAATGGGATACAAAGTACCCGAGCAGCTTGCCGGAGGGAACACCAAATACACACTTCTTCGGGTTGAGCTTCAAGTTGATCTTGCGCAAATTGGCAAATGTCTCCTCCAAATCCTATATAAGGGTTGATCTGTCCTTGGTTTTGACCACAATATCATCCATATAAGCCTCAATGTTTTTGTGCAGCTGTGGCCCAAAACCAATCTGGACTGCCCTTGCAAAAGTAGACCCGGCACTCTTTAATCCGAAAGGCATGCGGATAAAATAGTACGTACCACACAGGGTGATGAACGAGGTCTTCTCTTCGTCTTCCTTGGACATGAAGATTCGATGATACCCAGAATATGCATCCAAAAAGGAGAGCAAATCGCAGCCTGAAGTGGAGTCCACGATCTGGTCGATGCGCGGCAAGGGAAATGGGTCTTTCGGGCAAGCCTTGTTGAGATCTGTGAAGCCTATGCAAAGTCTCCATTTCCCATTGGCCTTCCAGACAACCACTGGATTTGCTAACCACGTTGGATGCAGCACTCCTTTGACCAAACCAGCTGCCTCAAGTTTCTTGATCTCCTCTGTAATGAACTGCTGCCTCTCCAAGGCCTGCTTCCGGACTTTCTGCTTGATAGGTCGGGCATGTGGGCAGACAGCAAGGTGGTGCTTGATTACTTCCCTGGGAACACCGGGGATATCAGATGGTTGCCAGGCAAACACATCGATATTCGCCCACAGGAAGGCAATGAGCGCGCTTTCCTATTTGTCATCGAGGGTGGCACTGATGGTGAAAGTACCATCAACGCCAGCCAGCCCTGCCGGGACCTTCTTCACTTGTGGAGCAGCAACCTTGGATCTCTTCCTGTTGGAACTCTCCGGCAAGTCATCAACAGGCGCAGCGCACTCCGAAGAGGCGCGCTTCCTGAATTCTTTGCCGGAGCCCTTACTATCCTTCTTCTTCCCTCTGTTCTCCTTGGCGGGAACTGCCGCTGCTGCTGCCTCTGCCGTGACTGCGTCCCGGTACATCTTGTCCACACAAATGATTGTGTCTTTCTCATCTGATGGGATGGAAATGACTCCAACTGGCCCTGGCATCTTCAAGACATTGTAGGCATAGTGGGATGCCGCCATGAACTTAGCCAGGGCTGGGCGTCCAAGGATTCCATTGTACGGCAAGGGGAGGTCAACCACATCAAACACAATCTTTTCAGTCCGGTAGTTCAGCTCTCCCCCAAACGTCACAGACAACGTGATCTTTCCCTTAGGATGACTCCTGTCGGGATTAACTCCTTGAAACATGCCGGTGACTTTTAACTCATCCTCTACTATCTGAAGCTTGCTGATAACCTTTGGGGAAATCAGATTCAACCCGGCCCCGCCGTCCACCAACATCTTCGTGACCTTGAGGTTGCGGATTGTTGGAGAGACCAACAACGGCAAACATCCTACCGCGGTGGTGCGGTCAGGATGATCCTCTTCACCAAAAATGATGGGTGTGCATGACCATTTGAGTGGCTTCTGGCACTGGTTCCACGGCATTAACCTCACGCGCCCACCGCTTGAGTTGGCGGTGAGAGGCGTGTAGGGACGCACCCCCGTCAATGCACAGGGCATCACTGGCCTTCTGGAACTCCTGCTCACTGGTTTCCTCTTCATCCCCTTCATCACTCTCATCACCGCAGGCTTCCTTCTCTCGATCCCTGGCGGGTTTCCCTTTGTTTCGAAGAGGTCTGCCGGGGCGATTTACTTCACCGCCACGACCCTTACCGCCAGCAACATTCTGTCCCTTTTCCTTGTCACGCTTCTCATATTCTGCTTTCTGTCTCTTGACAAGCTACTCAACCTGATAACACTCTTGAAGGTCATGGCCCTTGGTCCGATGGATCTTGCAGTACGGTCCATCACCTTTCCTGGCCTTTTCGCCGGCCGCGGCCTCCCGGCAGTCAGAGCACACGGCAGCTTCCTTGCCGGGGGTTTCGGCCTTAACCTTCTTGCCGGTACTAGGGATACCCGACCCTTCAACAGACATTACCGTCTTATCCTTGCGCTTCTTATTGCGCATACTGCTCTTCTTCTGACTGGTGGACTCGTCATCATCCTCTGAATCAACATTAATGCAATCCTCCTCTCCGGGTAGTTTTCTTCCCTCCTCCATCCGAGCACACTTATCCACCAAGGTGTAAAGTTCCTTCACAGTCTTGGGCAACCGTACATTCATCTTGGAATGAATCTTCCGGTTGCGTACATTGGACTGGAAGGCGGCTATCACAGTTGCTGGATGGATATTTGGGATGTTTCTGTGGACTCTGCTAAATCTCTGCAAATACTTCCGGAGAGTCTCTCCTTCTTTCTGCTGAAGAAGCTGCAGATCGCTGGGCCGACCTGGTTCTTGATGGCCGCCAGTGAAGGCGCCAATGAACTCATGGCACAAATCAGCCCATGACGAAATGGAGTTCTCTGGCAGGTGCATCAGCCAAGACCTCACATTGGAATTGAGAGCCAAAGGGAAGTAGTTGGCAAATGCCTTATCATCTCTTCCCCCGGCAGCTTGAACAGCGATGGTATAGATGCTCAGAAACTCTGCTGGGTTCAGTCTCCCATCGTACTTCTCGGGTATCTCTGGCTTGAACATGCGGATGGACAGCCAACGGATTTGCTGTAGCTCACGAGTAAAGGCAGGGCACCCAACCTCGAAAGGTAGGTACCCGCCAGTATCGAGTGCAGGCTCGTCGACGTCGGGACCGTCACACCCATTGGCCCGGCGGTGGGCGTCGCGGCGTTGCTCAACGACAACGCGCGCGTCTCCCCTCCGCCTGTCCTCCGGGGCACGCTGTCGGCCTGGACGCGCTCGAGGGTCAGAAGAGGCCGTCGAGACGCCATCAGGTTCTTGATTCCGCTACGCTCGCGCTAGCTGCCGTGGCGGGGATTGTACCGTGGGGGTGGCCCCTTCCGTACGACCAGCAGCACGGGCCATTGTCGTCGCTTGGGGAGGCCGTGGTGGGCCAGCTCGCTGCGAGCCCCCAGCCTCGGCGAAGCTGAGCAGGCTCTGGATGGTGGCACGCCATTCATCCATCTGCTCGGCCGCTGGCGGAAACCTCAGCAGCAGTTGAGCCCGCGCCATGGCCTCCGTAGCAGTACTTGGTATGGGCGATGATGATGCAGATCGCGGCGTTGCTCGGCTCCTGACGGGGCCAGCAGTGACCGTATCACGTCCCCGCTGTTGCGGGGCAGCCACCTGGATGGCATGGTGGCGCGGTGATGGCGCTTGAGGGTCAGCAGCTCCACTAGGCGCAGCAGCCTGGTCGACTCATCCCGGGGGAGGTGCACGCGCTGCGGCCGCCCCCGTGGTGGGGGCGGCCGGAGGGCGGCGATTCGCCCCGGACCGAGCGTCATTGCTGCGGCTGTGCCCGTCGGCGAGGGGAAGGAGTGTGGATGGAGTAGCCCCTTCACCCGTACCTCGCGGAGCGTGGCCATCGGGGTGTTGCTGATGTTGTTCTCTATCGACGTCTCCTGCTCCTGCTTCAGCCGTAGGGGAAGTGGTGACGGTGCCACCTGCCCCGACCACAGCCCCAGTGGCGTCCACGCTCTCGTGCGCCTCCGCGTCCCCCGCAGTATTGATGGCTGCGGGCGGCGGCGCCTTCGAGGTGGATGGGTGAGCAGCAGCATCGGGCATCTTCTTGGGCGCCATTGCCGACGGCGCCGTCGAAGATGAAGATGGTGATGAAGATGACGCGCTGCACACGCTTTCAGGTTCGCGCAAGAGATCCCCCTACCTGGCGCGCCAAAGATGTCGCGGGAAACCACGGCCACCTATGGGGCCAAGGGGCCCCTTGCTGGTTCGGCAGGGGGGATGTCGCTTTGCACAAAGAGCAGAAGAACGTGGGGCAGCACGACAGAGATCACACGGGCAATTTTACCCAGGTTCGGGCTGCCGTGAAGCGTAAAACCCTACTCCTGCTTTGGTGGATTGATGGTGGAAAAATGGTGGTGGAGCGTAGTACACTTGCCCGGCAGGCTCGCCCTGGGGAGGCAGTGACTACGCGCGTACGAGCGTGGGGGTGTTCAACTTCCCAACCATTGCAACGGTTGCCATGGGCCTCCTTTTATAGGTTAAGGGGTCACCACAGTGGAAAAATAGTCATTATGCACTGATAAGATAGCAAACAGTGCTATCATACCTAATTCTGCAGGCTGACAGAGTGCATTAAATGCACCGCCCAACGTCACATCGTTGCTTGCCCGGCAAGCCTTGCCGGGCTTATCTTGCCAGCTCCATGCCTGCTCGCTTGACACGTCGCAGGACGGGTGTCATCTGTAGGTATTTCCTGTAGAAAGAGGCCGCCATGTGGCGAATGGCTGCCACTTAGTCACTTTGCGGCTTGACATCGCATTGATCAACGACGTGGGTCGTGGTGAGATGGCTTGGTGAGGTGTCTTTGCCCTCGTGATTCCTGGCAGGCCCTGCCGGGTAGTCTTGAATGCTTTCTTCCGGGGGAGCCCTTGTCCTTGCCAGGTCCGCCTGCCCGGCAAGGGAGGCTTTTCTCCTGGTGGTGTCTTGCTTCTCTGTCTTGGTCTTGGCCTTCTTAATCAACATGCTGGTTCTTCGAAGATCTTGGTCTCTTGTATCTTGACACGGCCTTGGTGTTGTAATCTTGTTCTCGTGTCTGTGCACAGTCAGGGCAACAGACCCAGGGTTTGTTGCACCGACAGGCGGGAGAGGCTCCTACAGCCGCCACACAACCACCCTTGACCCCCTTGACCGCTCCCTTCTCCTTATCCCCTCTTCTCTCTCGATCTGCACCGAGCGCCCGAGAACCACTGTCTCCGCCGCTCGCTGCCACTGCGTCCACCGGCCACCCTACACCCTGTCGTCGTGTCCGCAGGCTCCACCTCGACTCCGTGGATCTCCAAGCCGAAGAATATGTGAGCTCTGGGAACTAGTCCAAGGTCACATGCAAACTTACAAAAATATTTGAAGTTTATTTCTTATGTAACAGAAATAAATTCAACTCAAATATGTTACTCCCTCCGTTCCCTTATGTAGTGCGCATGGTTCTCAGCTCAGATACCAATGAATGAGGTGGAGGCTGTACTTTGGACGATAATACCCATGTCCTTCCATCTAGTCTCCAAGAGTACTAGTACATCTTTTTCTCTGCCCTTTTCGTTTCTCTCCATCTCTACTTGGAGCAATGTCACAAATAAATTTAGATAGTTGGATCGAACTCACACAACTAGTGCGTTGATTTATTTGACGAACAGAGGACGAACAGAGCAGGCACATGCTGAGCTGAGCGTGTACTGAAACTTGGAGAAGAAGTGGCCACCGCAAGCGTGTACTCACCGGTCGAAGTGGTAGCAAGCTGCCGCGGCTTGGTCTCGCCATTGGTGTGACCTGGCGACTTGGCCTCGCTGGCCGCGTCCCTCGCAGACTTTGGCCGGCAAGCAAACGCCACAGATATGGGGATGCCGACCAGATGACGCAATGGATGCAGAGACGCCAGCCATGGCGGGAGCGGAGACACCTGCCATAGACGCGCTGGACGCGGACACGCCGACCATGGTGGACGAGCAGACACCAGTTGTGGATGCATCGTCCAGTCCTCGAACAGCGGCGTCGCCTCCAGAAAAGGCGCTGCTCCATGTCCAGGAACTCGCCCAGACTCGCCGGCGGCTCCATTGGCATCGTCGCGGCAGAACCATTACCAGCTTCCACCCTGCCGCCGTCTCCTCCTTCGGCATCCGCCCGCATGGGCCCTTCCTGAGCTACCGGCACCGTAGGCACCCTCGCCAACTGCCGGTGCCCACCATCGTTGAGCGCCGACATGCCCATCAGTGTCCCCGACGCCAGGCTCCGGTTCGGAAAGAAAGACTCTGCTGGCGGGTGGCGTGCATCAGGCGAGGAGATCAGGGATCTTTCGTTCGATCTGGTTCGAACGAGCGAATGAAGAAAGGGGAGCTATGCGGGAGGAAGAGGATAAAGTGGAGGGTTATTTTCGTCCAAAGGAGGGTGGAGGGGAGCTAATACACACTACAAATCGGAATTTTTCCAAAAAGCTTATGCGCACTACATAAGGGAACGGAGGAGTATTGTTTTAAATCCAAAGCCCCAAAATAATTTCTTAAAATGTTCCTGAATTTTGGTTTGAAATATAACTCTTGCCAACATTCTCAAAACATTTAAAGGAACATTTTAGAAACATTGAATGAAATTTCCAGGGTTCTTTGCCCTTTTATTTAAATTTTCACAAGCTTCCAAATATTCCTCAATTCAAATTTCCAGGAATTTAAATATGATGCATGGATGATTTAATGCAACTATTTATAATCAATTCTAGGGCGATGACACTTAATTATAACAAAAATAAGTTTTGTCCTAATTAAAACTCAACAACAAAGAAAATACTAAAATAATAAATTATCAGAAAAGAAAATACAAAACAACTAAGTTTTTAAAAGGAAGAAGAACTTAAACAGAGTTTTAACTATTAAAAAGAAACACTTAAAAAGCTATTATAAAACTCTATTTATGACTTAAACAAGGACTAAACAAGTTTTAAAGCAAAACAAAAGCAAAAATAGTTTTTAAGCCTATAAAAATAGTCTAACTGTTGTCTAACAGAAAAAAAAAAACAAAACTTGTCAATAATGACAAAAGAAAAATAATTAAGATCTATTAAAAACTAAAAGAAAAAGAATTAACTTAAAACTAATCAAAATAGTACTATTTTTGCAATAATTAAATTTTAAAATAAACCAAAAAAGGTGAAGTGTTACTGGATAAACAACTATTCTAGTGACAAAGTGCAAAAAGAACCAATTTAAAATCTATTTCAAAACTCAAGATATTCACAAATTAGGGTTTGAAGCAAATTTGAGCAAATTCAAATTTGAACTATTCAAATTTGAAAACTAATTGCACAAACAGAAACTACATAATTTTTTGAACCTAATGCAAAAAGAATCACTCAATTTGGACTTAAAACATAAAAGATATGTAAATTCTAAAATTAGAACAAAATATGTAAAAGGAATAAAAACAGAAATATAGAAAAATACTATCGATCTGTTAACGTACACATGGCACATTCCTATTGGTCTAGGGGGTGAGCACTAGGGAGCTATGGTCGGATGGCCAACTTCTACCGCGTACTATTTTGGTGACTTAAGTCATCTAATTGAGAGCGCTCGTTTCAGATCTGACGGCTGAGGGGGAGGGAGAGCTCACAGTGGGCGGCGGTGGTCTCCGGCGACGGTGGCGATGGTGGTGCCGCTCGGGCTCAACGGGGGCGACTAGTCCGGTGAGTCTCCGGCGACGGCGAATGGTCCAGGGGATGCGGGCGTCGTCGGCGAGCACGTAGGTGGTGGCGGCGGAGCTTGGGGAGGTCGGAGGGGCGACAATGGCGCGGCAGACAGAGGGAACTCCGGTGAGCTATTATGGCGGCGTGGGGGCACGATCGAGGGGGATATTCAAGGGGAAAGATAGAGGAGGGTCGGGGCTTTATAGGAGGGCTGTCTTGGGCGGGGGAACGACTAGAGGGAAAGGAATCAGAGGGGGAGAGTTGCCACGGCAGCGCCGGCAAGTGGGAGGAAGGTGACCGCGTGAGTGATCTGGTCGGGTGGTGGGGACTGCTGTCAGAGAGAGGTAGAGAAAAGGAAGGAGATCGAATAGCCGATCTAGAGAGGATACGATGCGGCCGAGGCTGAGCTCGGCCGGCCGCGCTGCTGGGCCATGGGAGAGGGAGTGTGAGAGAGAGGTGGGCCTCGGTGGGGGTTTTGGCTTCGGCCATTTTCCTTTAAAAAACACAGAAAAGGAAAACTAAAACATAGAAATTTTAAAAATATATATATAGGCATATTATGTATCAAAATTTTTAGAAAAAGATTTCCTAAAACATGAACTATTTTTTAGAGGCAAATAAAGTCCACAAAAATTCATATAATGCAAATAGTGCTACGGTTGCATTTAAAATTCAATAAAAATTACTTTAAAATACCAAAATGATTTCAAATTTATTTTCTCCCAATTTTTCATTGAAGGGAATCATTTTACCCTTATTTCCATATATTTACTTTTAGGAGAAAAATAATTTGAATAAAAACCAAATAACTAATAATTGGGTTTGAATTTGAATTTCAAACCACTTTCAAATCTTTTCTGTTTCTCTTGGGCCAAATATATTTCAAGTTACTCTAAATATTTGAAGTGTCATATTCCTTCTCTCATTTTGAATATTTTCCAGAGGATTTGAAATTGGAAATGCAAATAACTTCAAATTGAAAGTGGGTTTCAGAAAACATCAAAGTGACTTCCAAAGTGATTCTTTGAAACTTCCAACTATATTTTTCTTAAAATTTGAAGAAATCATTTTACGTTCTCTCATGAACCTCATTGAGTTGCATAAAGTTTCTGAATTTGAAATGTTTCCAAATGGAATTCAAATATTTTCAAATCCCTTTTTCATTTCTTTAAATGGAAGAAGTCATGTCATCTTCACTCTTGGGTTTTGTATTGAATTTTGAATTTCATGGAGATCAAATGCAAGAATGAAAGTTTGGGAAAGTATTTTTATTCCCTCTCATTCAACTTTTAAAAGTTTCAGATTCCACTCAATTTCACAGAATCAATCACACATCAATCAAACAAACACTCATAATGATTTATTTAATATAACATTCCAAATTTTAAAATTTTGGGATGTTACAAACTACCACCCTTAAAATGAATCTCGTCCTCGAGATTCGGAGAGGCCAGAAAGAAGGTTAGGGTTGGAGGATCTTCTTGAAAATCCATTGATCGTCACATGGTCTGGGGTGCTACCACCCTTAGAAACAAAGTCACGGTTCCATCAAAACTCATATACTCCATCCTTAGTGTTGACAATGTCAGTCTTCTCGTATCTTCGGGGTAAGTCCTGCAGTGAGGCTCTTCCGGTAGGGGCATAAACTTTTCCTCAAACTCTTGTGTCCTTTAACCATGGTAAGGTTCTTCCGAGACTGAGTCTTCTTAGCTGACAGGTCTATCGCTAATACTAAACAACTATCAAAAATCTCATGGTGGTCAACGATTAATGGTTTCTCCTGCAGGAAATGGGTCTGGGTTGAATCTCATCGTATAACCTATGATTTGCAATGGTTTCCTGTACAGGGTTCCATCGTCCTACCATTCTAGGGTTTAAACAAGGTTTTGACATCGTCATCTCTCTACTATGGGTAAATGACTCTAGGTTTACCATTCCAAATAGCAAGAGCCAATGACAAGAGTAAGTCGGTATGGTGATCAATTGATTCCGCACCTAGATCATTACCCTATATAAGGTTTAGTGAATCTCACAATTCTAACACTCGGGCATTCTCACAAGCATTGCAGAATTTCTACTGTCCTCGAACTGGGTTTGGGTAAATCCATTGGTTCTGCAAGCCAACATAACATTTATCGTTTTCTTCACAACTCTTGGTTTTTTCGCGTAACCTCCTATGAAACATTTGCTGATGAATTCACCGCTTCTTCTAGATTTCTTCCTTCAACCAGGTTATGTCTGCTCCTTAACAAATCCTGGGCCTGTGGGTTATGGGCCCACTTCATCACTTGTATAGCTTTAACTCATCTTTGGAGTTACTATTGTTCCATATTCCAACATTACACCTCCTTAAATCCCATAGTACTGCATTCATTCTTACCCTTGTGGTAACCATCATAACGAACAAAACTCCCGCTTATTTGTCCAAACTCCACCCTATGGAACAACATTTTCCTTTCCATTGGTCAAGTGTTCTCACACGGTACTACCACCCTTAAAATGTAATACACAAATCCATCCATAGACCATATTTCTCACATCCTCGGAAATGGTCAAAAATCTTTGTTTATAGAGAAACAACTAATTCAACATATGAAATCATGACACATTAATTCTATTGATTCATGAATTCATTACAATCTCTGAGACTTTCATTACATAACTCAACTCCATGTCCTCATGAAAATAAGAGTGCTTCCTACTACACTTATTACCAATATTAAAATCGCAATTACTCAGCTCCAACTTTCTTCGGGTCTGGGCAGTCAATGGCATAATGTCCTGCAACAATGCAATGAAAGCAATTAACTTCCAACAATTTCCTGGGCTTCCTTGTGCCTCCATAGGTTCCTTGGGTTCTTTTCATCTTTCTGTACAATCATTGGCATAATGTCCTGTGTTCTTGCACTCAAAACAGGTAATATGAGACTTATCCTTCTTTACAGAAATTGAGTTGTTCTGGGGACACATTCTCTTTCTCTTCATGGACTTCTTCGTTCCAATCATTTCTTGTATTTCCTGTGGATCAAACTCCACTTCTTCTGTCGAGAAGTCTCCGAGATACTCTTGGATTTCCTTCGTGTAATACTGTGAAAAATGTCCTTCTTCTCCAAATGAATAGTAGGCATGGGAGAAAAAAATCCGGTTAGGCCTTCTCCATCAGGGTCTTCCACAACTTCCTTCATCATAGGTTCTTCTAAACTTTCCCTGAGGCCTTCTTTCATTGCTTCGTTCTGCTGTTTGGTAATTTCTTGTACCTTGTGGTAAATTTGGCACTGATCTGGGTAATGAGTAGTTCCTTCACATAAATGTCACCTGCCTAGTTGGGCATTCTTCCTCTGGGTGATTTCCTTCACAATACGGACATCCATCTTTGTGTTCTTCCTGGGTGTGTCCTATTTCTCCGCATATCTTGTAGGCACAAGGTTTCTTCATCGAATTATCACAGTGCTTCCGAATAAGACGGTATCACAACAGAGTCCTCTTAAATTCCTCCCAAGTTTTTGTTCCATTACTTCCTTGTGTGGCTTGATGCATTTTCCAGCATGTTGCGGCACTTTTTGTAAAGTACTGAAGAACGTATTGAACCTCATACTCCCTTGCAACCAATTTGTTCCCGAAGTGATTCTCCATGTTCTGAATCCATTGCTCTACCTCCGGTTGGGTCTTCGGTCCAGAGAATGCTAGTCCATCTTGCTTCATCATCTATTGGGTCCAAGGGTTTTGGGATGAGATACGGGAGAGGGATAGAGGGAAGTACAAACAATAGTTTTGAAAAATAGGTTTTATTTATGGCTGTTGAAAAAACCCGCAATGACAGCTCACAAATCATTGTATCTAACATGAGTATACAACGGGGTTTTGGTCTTCAAAAAGTCATATAATCATTGGGATTCTTCAGGGTCTTCAGAGTCTTCAACTGTTGTAGCTGCAATTCTGCTTGATGAAATCATTTTACTCTGAAGTGGCCATCATTTGTCCGATATCTTGTCCTTACCAGAGTTGTCTTAGTTGATCCTCCGTGTGGTCCAAAAGGGGAAAGGGTATTTTCTAACTATTTGAGGTAAGAGGGAGTATTTGATAAAGCTCAGAAAAGATGAGAAGTAAAGGATGTTTTTGAAAATAAAGTTTTAGAGAGATCCTTTCCTAAGGGCTTTCCACTTTCTAGGGTCACGTCCTACAATCAACATGTGCTCTAATACCATCGCAGTAACGACCCGACCCAATACAGTCAAGTCTCTCTGCCTTCTATGCCATCCTTGGATCAGTATGTTCACACACACAATACTTCTATGAAATACCATAACATCACATGTAAAATAAATATCGTAGATCCCAAGTATACCTTATTTATCAAAGTGAAATAAATCAATAAGGGTGTGGAGTCCCATAAATGCCAAAGGGAAGTTGAGTGTAGACCATAACCCTATACCGTAACTCTTACTCATCGTATAAGTACCTGCAGCATGATAAGTTGCAACTGTGTAGGTCAGTACATTGAATGTACCGGCAAGATCACAATAGAAAGCAGATGAAAACTCTATACTATATGCAATATGGATGTGTGGCTCTATGTGTAAGTTTTTGCATAAAAGCTTGTTTTTCCCTACTACAATAGAATGTCGAGGAACCTTTACTACAGGTTTATCTAATATGACATGGTTCCGCCAACCGATGTCTCACAACCCAAAAAAATTGTAAGTTGCCCACAATTAATTATCAGTCCAGTGTTGAGAGTTCTGAGATAGATCCAAGTCCAGAGGCTCAAATTGTCCGTAACTGGGGACACGGCTAATCGATTAGGTTTTAACTCTACAGAGTGTTATGCACTTTACCCACAAGAATCGTTCCCTCCTGTTGAGTTCTCACACTGAGTTTCCCTGACCACTGACAGTGCCCATCAAATCCTACATTTCAACTTTATCTGCTATCAAATGTCCAGCCAGAGTCACAACTAAGATCAACCAAGCTAGAGCCCATAATAACTTGTGGCTGCACAGGTAAGCTTTCGGGCATGAAGTATTCTTCCATCTCTTAGAGTCTGGGTGAAGCTTTCCGCAAGATGTCATGGCGCTTCTCCATGCATCCCGGGTCAACCACTAGTTGCTCCAGGGTGCCCATCAAACCATCCTCCTGATACATCTCCAATGTATCTATAATTTTTTATTGTTCCATGCTATTATATTATCCATCTTGGATGTTTTATATGCATTATTATGCTATTTTATATCATTTTTGGGACTAACCTATTAACCTAGTGCCTAGTGCCAGTTGCTGTTTTTTCTTGTTCTTGTCTTCTACAGAAACTCAATACCAAAAGGAGTCCAAACGGAACGTAACTTTTTGACGATTTTTCTTGGACCAGAAGACACCTTGGAAGCTTCAGGAGGAGGCCAGAAGGTCCATGGGTGAGTGACAAGCTCACCAGGCGCGCCTAGGGGGCGCCCTATGAGCTTGTGCCCCCCCCCCCCCGTGGCTCCTCTAACCCTAATCTCAGCTCTATAAATACCCAAATATTCCCCGTATACCAGAGGGTACAAAAAAGTACTTTTTCACCGCAGCAAGTGATACGTCTCCAATGTATCTATAATTTTTTATTGTTCCATGCTATTATATTATCTGTTTTGGATGTTTTATATGCATTAATATGCTATTTTATATTATTTTTGGGACTAACCTATTAACCTAGAGCCCAGTGCCAGTTTCTATTTTTTCCTTCTTTTTGACTTCTACAGAAAAGGAATATCAAACGGAGTCCAAACGGAATAAAACTTTACAATGATTTTTCTTGTACTAGAAGACACCCAGAAGACTTGGAGGGAGGGCCAGAAGAGTCCCGAGGAGGCCACAAGCCTTCAGGGGGCGCCCCCTGGCTTGTGGGCCCCTCGGGAGTCCCCTAACCCTAATTCCAGCTCTATATATTCACAAATATTCCCCGAACATCAGAAGCGTCCACCAAAATACTTTTCCGCCACCGCAAGCCTCTGTTCCCGTGAGATCCCATGTTGGAGCCTTTTCCGGCACTCTGCCAAAGGGGGATTCAATCACGGAGGGTCTCTACATCAACCTTGTTGCCCTTTCGATGATGCGTGAGTAGTTTACCACAGACCTACGGGTCCATAGCTAGTAGCTAGATGGTTTCTACTCTCTTTGATCCTCAATACCATGTTCTCCTTGATGTTCTTGGAGTTCTGTCCGATGTAATCTTCTTTTGCGGTGCGTTTGTTGAGATACGATGAATTGTGGATTTATGATCAAATTATCTATGAATATTATTTGAGTCTTCTCTGAACTCTTTTATGCATGATTAAGATATCTTTGTATTTCTCTTTGAACTATCGGTTTGGGTTGGCCAACTAGATTGGTTTTTCTTGCAATGGGAGAGGTGCTTAATTTTGGGTTCAATCTTGCGGTGTCCTCACCCAATGACAGAAGGGGTAGCGAGGCATGTATTGTATTGTTGACATCAAGGATAAAAAGATGGGGTTTATGTCATATTGCTTGATTTTATCCCTCTACATCATGTCATCTTAGTTAAATCGTTGCTCTATTCTTATGAACTTAATACTCTAGATGCAGGCAGGAGTCGGTCGATGTGTGGAGTAATAGTAGTAGATGCAAAATCATTTCGATCTACTTGTCACGGACATGATGCCTATATGCATGATCATTGCCTTAGATATCGTCATAACTATGCGCTTTTCTATCAATTGCTCAACAGTAATTTGTTTACCCACCGTATGTTTTCTTTCAAGAGAGAAGCCTCTAGTGAAACCTATGGCCCCCGGGTCTATTTTCCATCATATATTTTCAGATCTATAAACCAAAAAACCCAAAAATACCTTGCTGCAATTTATTTATATTTACTTTAGTTTGCTCTTTTATTTATCTTTTATGCCCATCTCTATTAGATCTCACTCTTGTTCGTGACCGTGAAGGGATTGACAACCCCTTTTTCGCGTTGTCTGTAAGTGTTTGTTAGTTTGTGTAGGTGAAAATATTGGAGACTTGCTTGTGCCTCCTACTGGATTGATACCTTGGTTCTTAACTGAGGGAAATACTTATCTCTACTTTGTTGCATCACCCTTTCCTCTTCAAGGGAAAAATCAACGCAAGCTCAAGAAGTAGTAGGAAGAATTTCTGGCGCCGGTGCCGGGGAGGTTCTACATCAAGCCTACCAAGTACCCATCATAAACTCTCATCTCTTGCACTTACATTATTTGCCATTTGCCTCTCATTTTCCTCTCCCCCACTTCTAAAACGTTTTCAGCAAAATACCAAAATATTTGCCTTTCTATTCGCCCTTCTTTCGTCCGTTTTTTTGTTTGCTTTTCTATTTCTTGTTTGCTAGATTGCTTGCTTTGTCACGATGTCTTAAGAAAATATCAAGTTGTGTGACTTTTCCAACACTAATAATAATGATTTTATTAGTACTCCGATTGTTCCCGCCACTAGTGTGGAATCTTATGAAATTAATGCCGCTTTGTTGAATCTTGTTATGAAAGAACAATTTTTCAGTCTTCCTAATGAAGATGCTGCATCCCATCTAAATACTTTCTTTGAGTTCTGTGATATGCAAAAGAAAATAGATGTGGATAATGATATTGTTAAATTGAAGTTATTTCCGTTCTCACTACGAGATCGTGCTAAAACTTGGTTTCATCTTTGCCTAAAAATAGTATTGATTCATGGAATAAGTGCAAAGATGCTTTTATTTCCAAGTATTTTCCTCCAGCTAAGATCATCTCCCTTAGGAACGATATAATGAATTTTAAGCAACTTGATCATGAACATGTTGCACAATCTTGGGAGAGGATGAAATTGATGATAAGAAATTGCCCTACTCATGGTTTAAGTTTATGGATGATCATACAAAAAAATTATGCCGGATTGAATTTTGCATCTAGAAATCTTTTAGATTCTGCCGCGAGAGGTACTTTTATGGACATTACATTAGGATAAGCTACTAAACTCCTAGATAATATTATGGCAAATTACTCTTAATGGCATACCGAAAGATCTTCCACTAGTAAAAAAGTGCATGCAATTGAAGAAATTAATACTTTGAGTGGAAAGATGGATGAACTTATGAAATTGTTTGCTAGTAAGAGTGCTCCTATTGATCCTAATGATATTCCTTTGTCCACTTTGATTGAGAATAATAATGAATATATGGATGTGAATTTTTTTGGTAGGAACAATTTTGGTAATAACGCGTATAGAGGTAATTTCAACCCTAGGCCGTTTCCTAGTAATTCCTCTAATATTTATGGTAATTCCTACAACAATTCTTATGGAAATTATAATAAAATACCCTCTAATCTTGAGAATAATGTTAAAGATTTCATTAATTATCAAAAGAATTTCAATGCTATGGTAGAAGAAAAATTGCTTAAGATTGATGATTTGGCTAGGAACATTGATAGAATTTCTCATGAGATTGATTCTTTAAAGATTAGATCTATGCCACCTAAAATTGATATTAATGAGTCTCTTAAAGCTATTAAAATTTCTATTGATGAATGTAAGGAGAGAACCTCTAGGATGCATGCTAAGAGTGATTGGTTTGTAAAAGCATGTTCTTCTAGTTTTTTAGATAATAATGATGAAGATCTTAAAGTGATTGGTGTGACTCCCATTGAATATTTATTTGCTAATATAAATCTTGATAAAGATGGGACTGGAGATGAGTGAACTTTATCTAGAAGGCGTCCCAATAATTTGGAGGGTGAAGATCTTAATGAAAAAATTGATAAAAGTGGGATTGGAGAGGTCAAAACTTTAAGTAGTGATGAACCCACTCTTTTGGATTTCAAGGACTTTAATTATGATAATTTTTATTTAATAGATTGTATTTCCTTGTTGCAATCCATTCTTAATTCACCTCATTCTTATAATCAAAATAAAGCTTTTACTAAACATATCGTTGATGCTATGATGAAATCTTTTGAAGAAAAACTTGAGTTGGAAGTTTCTATCCCTAGAAAGCTTTATGATGAGTGGGAACCTACTATTAATATTAATATTAAAGATTATGAGTGCAATGCTTTGTGTGATTTGGGTGCTAGCGTTTCCACTATTCCGAAAACTTTATGTGATGTGCTAGGTTTCCATAAATTTGATGATTGTTCTTTGAATTTGCATCTAGCGGATTCCACTATTAAGAAACCTATGGGAAGGATTAATGATGTTCTTATTGTTGCAAATAGGAATTATGTTCCCATAGATTTTATTGTGCTTGATATAGATTGCAATCCTACATGTCCTATTATTCTTGGTAGACCTTTCCTTAGAACGATTGGTGCAATTAATGATATGAAAGAAGGAAACATTAGATTTCAATTTCTGTTAAGGAAGGGCATGGAACACTTTCCAAGAAATAGAATTAAGTTTCCATATGAATCTATTATGAGGGCTACATATGATCTACATACCAAAGATGACAATACCTAGATCTATGTATTAAGCCTAGCTAGGGGCGTTAAACAATAGAGCTTGTTGGGAGGCAACCCAATTTTTTTTATGTTTTTATGTTTTTGGTTCTGTTTTTCAATAAATACACATTATTACCTCTGTAGTCATTGTGTTTTGGTGTTTTAATTAGTGTTTGAGCCAAGTAAGACCTTTGGGATGGTCTACGGTGATAGTTGATTTGATCTTGCAGAAAAACAGAAACTTTTGCGCTCATTGCCAGAAATTTAGAAAATCACATAAATGTGCTTTTGATCTGAATTTTTACACAAGATTGATATACAACTTTCCTAAATTTTCCTAATTTTTCAGAATTTTTGGAGTTACAGAAGTATACGAAATTTCCAGATTACTACAGACTTTTCTGTCTTTGACAAATTTTGTTTTCTATGTGTTGTTTGCTTATTTTGATGAATCTATGGGTAGTATCAGGGGGTATGAACCATGGAGAAGTTGGAATACAGTAGATATAACACCAATATAAATTTAGAATGAGTTCACAACAGTACCTAAAGTGGTGATTTATTTTATTATACTAACGGATCTTATGAGTTTTCAGTTGAGTTTTGTGTTTTGAAGCTGTCAAGTTTTGGGTAAAGATTTGATGTACTATGGAATAAGGAGTGGCAAGAGCCTAAGCTTGGGGATGCCCAAGGCACCCCAAGGTAATATTCAAGGACAACCAAGCATCTAAGCTTGGGGATGCCCCGGATGGCATCCCCTCTTTCGTCTTCAATCCATTGGTAAATTTACTTGAGGCTATATTTTTATTCACCACATCATATGTGTTTTGCTTGGAGCGTCTTGTATGATATGAATCTTTGCTTTTTAGTTTTCCACAATCATCCTTGCTGTACGCACCTTTTGAGAGGGACACACTTTAATCATGAATTTATTAGAATACTCTATGTGCTTCACTTATATCTTTTGAGCTAGGCAGTTGGCTCTAGTGCTTCACTTATATCTTTTTAGAGCACGGCGGTGGCTTTATTTTATAGAAATTATTGAACTCTCATGCTTCACTTATATTATTTTGAGAGTCTTAAATAGCATGGTAATTTGCTTAGGTTATGAATTTAGTCCTAATATGATGGGCATCCAAGAGGGATATAATAAAAACTTTCATATAAAAAGAGCATTGAATACATGAGAAGTTTGATTCCTTGCATTTGTTTTGAGATATAGAGATGGTGATATTAAAGTCATGCTAGTGAGTAATTGTGGATTGGTAGAAATACTTGTGTTAAAGTTTGTGATTCCCGTAGCATGCACGTATGGTGAACCGTGATGTGATGAAGTCGGAGCATGATTTATTTTTTGATTGTCTTCCTTATGAGTGGTGGTCGGGGACGAGCGGTGGTCTTTTCCTACCAATCTATCCCCCTAGGAGCATGCGTGTAGTACTTTGTTTCTATGGCTAATAAAATTTTGCAATAAGTATGTGAGTTCTTTATGACTAATGTTGAGTCCATGGATTACACGCACTCTCACTCTTCCACCATTGCTAGCCTCTCTAGTACCGTGCAACTTTCGCCGTTGCATTAAACCCACCATATACCCTTCCTCAAAACAGCCACCATACCTACCTATTATGGCATTTCCATAGCCATTCCGAGATATATTGCCATGCAACTTCCACCGTTCTGTTATATTATGACATGCACCATCATTGTCATATTGCTTTGCATGATCATGTAGTTGGCATAGTATTTGTGGCTTGGCCACTGTTTATATTTTTTATACATGTCACTCTTGATCATTGCACATCCCGGTATACCACCGGAGGCATTCATATATAGTCATATTTTGTTCTAGTATCGAGTTGTAAGTAAATAAAAGTGTGATGATCATCATTATTAGAGCATTGTCCCATGTGAGGAAAGGATGATGGAAGCTATGATTCCCTCACAAGTTGGGATGAGTCTCCGGACTTTATAAAAAATAAAAGAGGCCAAAGAAGCCCAAATAAAAAGAGAGGCCAAAGAAGCCCAAACAAAAAAAAAAGATAAGAGATAAGGGACAATGTTACTATCCTTTTTCCACACTTGTGCTTTGAAATGGCACCATGTTCTTCATGATAGGGAGTCTCCTATTTTGTCACTTTCATATACTAGTGGGAATTTTTCATTATAGAACTTGGCTTGTATATTCCAATGATGGGCTTCCTCAAATTGCCCTAGGTCTTCGTGAGCAAGCAAGTTGGATGCACACCCACTTAGTTTCTTTTTGAGCTTTCATACACTTATAGCTCTAGTGCATCCATTGCATGGCAATCCCTACTCACTTGCATCGAAATCGATTGATGAGCATCTCCATAGCCCATTAATGTGCCAAGTTGATGTGAGACTGTCTCCTTCTTTTTGTCTTCTCCACAACCACCATATTCTATTCCACATATAGTGCTATATACATGGCTCACGCTCATGTATTGCGTGAAAGTTGAAAATGGTTGAGTACACCAAAAGTATGAAACAATTGCTTGGCTTGTCATCGGGGTTGTGCATGATGAAATATTTTGTGTGATGAAGATGGAGCATAGACATACTATATGATTTTGTAGGGATAACTTTCTTTGGCCATGTTATTTTGAAAAGACGTGATTGCTTTATTAGTATGCTTGAAGTATTATTGTTTTTATGTCAATATTAAACTTTTGTTTTGAATCTTATGGATATGAATATTCTTGCCATAATAAAGAAAATTGCATTGATAAATATGTTAGGTAGCATTCCACATCAAAAATTCTGTTTTTATCATTTACCTACTCGAGGACGAGTAGGAATTAAGCTTGGGGATGCGTGATACGTCTCCAACGTATCTATAATTTTTGATTGTTCCATGCTATTATATTATCTGTTTTGGATGTTTTATATGCATTAATATGCTATTTTATATTATTTTTGGGACTAACTTATTAACCTAGAGCCCAGTGCCAGTTTCTGTTTTTTCCTTGTTTTTGACTTTTACAGAAAAGGAATATCAAACGGAGTCCAAACGAATAAAACTTTACGATGATTTCTCTTGGACCAGAAGACACCCAGAAGACTTGGAGGGAGGGCCAGAAGAGTCCCGAGGAGGCCACAAGCCCTCAGGGCGCGCCCCAGGGGGGGCGCCCCTTGGCCTGTGGTCCCCTCGGGAGTCCCCTAACCATAATTCCAGCTCTATATATTCTCAAATATTCCCCGAACATCAGAAGCGTCCACCAAAATACTTTTCCGCCGCTGCAAGCATCTGTTACCGTGAGATCCCATCTTGGGGCCTTTTTCGGCACTCTGCCGGAGGGGGATTCGATCACGAAGGGCCTCTACATCAACCTTGCTGCCCTTTCTGATGATGCGTGAGTAGTTTACCACAGACCTACGGGTCCATAGCTAGTAGCTAGATGGCTTCTTCTCTCTCTTTGATCTTCAATACCATGTTCTCCTCGCTGTTCTTGGAGTTCTATCCGATGTAATCTTCCTTTGCGGTGCATTTGTTGAGATCCGATGAATTGTGGATTTATGATCAGATTATCTATGAATATTATTTGAGTCTTGTCTGAACTCTTTTATGCATGATTAAGATATCTTTGTATTTCTCTTCGAACTATCAGTTTGGTTTGGCCAACTAGTTTGGTTTTTCTTGCAATGGGAGAGGTGCTTAGTTTTGGGTTCAATCTTGCGGTGTCCTCACCCAGTGACAAAAGGGGTAGCAAGGCACGTATTGTATTGTTGCCATCAAGGATAAAAAGATGGGGTTTATGTCATATTGCTTGAGTTTATCCCTCTACATCATGTCATCTTACTTAAAGTGTTGCTCTGTTCTTATGACCTTAATACTCGAGATGCATGCAGGAGTCGGTCGATGTGTGGAGTAATAGTAGTAGATGCAGAATCGTTTTGGTCTACTTGTCACGGATGTGATGCCTATATGCATGATCATTGCCTTAGATATCGTCATAACTATGCGCTTTTCTATCAATTGCTCAACATTAATTTGTTTACCCACCGTATGTTTTCTTTCAAGAGAGAAGCCTCTAGTGAAACCTATGGCCCCCGGGTCTATTTTCCATCATATATTTTTAGATCTATAAACCAAAAAACCCAAAAATACCTTGCTGCAATTTATTTATATTTACTTTAGTTTGCTCTTTGATTTATCTTTTATACCCATCTCTATTAGATCTCACTCTTGTTCGTGACCGTGAAGGGATTGACAACCCCTTTTTCGCGTTGTGTGCAAGTGTTTGTTACATTGTGCAGGTGCATATATTGAAGACTTGCTTGTGCCTCCTACTAGATTGATACCTTGGTTCTTAACTGAGGGAAATACTTATCTCTACTCTGCTGCATCACCCTTTCCTCTTCAAGGAAAAAATTAACGCAAGCTCAAGAAGTAGCAGCAAGCTTCTGTTCTCATGAGATCCCATCTTGGGGCCTTTCCGGTACTCCACCGGAGGGGGATTCGATCACGGCGGGTTTCTACATCAACCTTGTTGCCCTTCCGATGATGTGTGAGTAGTTTACCACAGACCTACGGGTCCATAGTTAGTAGCTAGATGGCTTCTTCTCTATCTTTGATCTTCAATACAATGTTCTCCTCAATGTTCTTGGAGTTCTATTCGATGTAATCTTCTTTTGCGGTGCGTTTGTTGAGATCCGATGAATTGTGGGTTTATGATCAGATTATCTATGAATATTATTTGAGTCTTCTCTGAACTCTTTTTATGCATGATTAAGATAGCTTTGTATTTCTCTCTGTTCTATTGATTTGGTTTAGCCAACTAGATTGATTTATCTTGCAATGGGAGAGGTGCTTTGTTTTGGGTTCAATATTGTGGTGTCCTCACCCAGTGGCAGAAGGGGTAGCAAGGCACGTATTTGTATTGTTACCATTAAGGATAAAAAGATGGGGTTTATACCATATTGATTGGATCTATCCCTCTACGTCATGTCATTTTGCTTAAGGCGTTACTCCGTTCTTGTTAACTTAATACACTAGATGCATGCTGGACAGCGGTCGATGTCTGGAGTAATAGTAGTAGATGCAGAAAGGAGTCGGTCTACTTCTCACGGACGTGATGCCTATATTCATGATCATTGCCTTAGATATCGTCATAACTTTGCGCTTTTCTATCAATTGCTCAAGAGTAAAAATTTTACCCACTGTATGCGTTCTTTCAATAGAGAAGACTCTAGTGAAAACTATGACCCCCGGGTCTACCTTTTTATCATATTTTTTCAGCTCTATTAAACCAAAAACCCAAAAATACCTTGCTGCAATTTATTTACCTTTACTTTATTTTGCACTTTTATTTATCTTTTATACCTATCTCTATCAGATCTCATCCTTGCAAGTAACCGTGAAGGGATTGACAACCCGTTTATCGCGTTGGTGCAAGTATTTGTTTGTTTGTGTAGGTGCAACCATTAGTGACTTATGTGTTCCTCCTACTAGATTGATACCTTGGTTCTCAAACTATGGGAAATACTTATCTCTACTTTGCTGCATCACCCTTTCCCCTTCAAGGAAAAAATCAACGCAAGCTCAAGAAGTAGCACCTCCACCCCGTAGTGTGTATTGAATTCTTGTCTCGAGTCTCGAAGTCTTGAGGTCTTGTAGATGCAGTCCTTGTAGTTAGTATCTTGAAGTTGTCGTCGTTGACGTAGAGTCCTCCTTCTCACACCACTCCCGAGCACTCATACCAATCCTCGTCTACTATAGCGTAGCGTTAGAATAAATAACGTTCCCGGGCTTGGTAACAGGGGTGTGGGTTCCTACCTCATGCTTCTACTCAACTACATAATTCAATATACTATTGGAGCAAAGGTTGAAAGGTGACACTAAATGTAATTAAAACATAGGTATGAAAAGTATGGTCAAAGTGAGCTTGCCTTGTATAGTTTATGAAGATTATAATGCTCTCAGAAAACTTGATAGAACTATTTGTCACGCTCCGATGAAAATCTATATAGTCAAACATGGCATTCATGTAAGCAATCACTTCTAGTAAGCATTTCTAGCAATCAAAATAACAATCAACAAATAAAATCAATAAGAAAACCAAATAAAATCCAAAGAACACTTCAAAAGAAAACTATAAAGAAACTACTAAAGAAAACTCTATGACTTAATTATAACAAAAATAAGTTTTGTCCTAATTAAAACTTAACATCAAAGAAAATACTAAACTAATAAATTAACAGAAAAGAAAATATAGAACAATTAAGTTAAAAGCAAGAATTTAACTACAGTTTTAACTAGCAAAAGGAAACACTTAAAAGCTATTATAAAACTCTATTTATGACCTAAACAAGTTTTAAAGCAAAACAAAAGCAAATTTAGTTTTTAAAGCCTATAAAATATGTCTACTGTTGTCTAACGGAAACAAAAGAAAACTTGTCAAAATGACAAAAGAAAAATAATTAAAATCCATTAAAAACTAAAAGAAAAAGAATTAACTTAAAACTAATCAAAACAGTACTGTTTTTGCAATAATTAAATTTTAAAATAAACCAGAAAATAAAAAGTGAAGTGCTACTGGATAAACAACTATTCTAGTGACAAAGTGCAAAAGAATCAATTTAAAATCTATTTCAAAACTCAAGATATTCACAAATTAGGGTTTCAAGCAAATTTGAGCAAATTCAAATTTGAAAACTAATTGCACAAACAGAAACTACAAAATTCTTTGAACCTAATGCAAAAAAGAATCACTCAATTTGGACTTAAAACATAAAAGATATGCAAAATCTAAAATTAGAACAGAATATGTAAAAGCAATAAAAACAGAAATAAAGAAAAAAATACTGCTGATCGGTTAACGTACACATGGCACGTTCCTATTGGTCTATGGGGTGAGCGCTAGGGAGCTACGGTCGGATGGGTGACTTCTACTGCGTTCGGTGACTTAAGTCATCTAATCGAAAGCCCTCGTTTCAGATCTGATGGCTAAGGGGGAGGGAGAGCTCACAGTGGGGGTGGGTGGTCTCCGGCGACGGTGGCGATGGTGGCGACAGCGGTGGCGCTCGGGCTCGACGCGGGCGAGTGCTCCGGTGGGTCTCCGGCGATGGCGAATGGTCCAGGGGATGCGGGCATCGTCAGCAAGCATGTAGTTGGTGGCAGCGGAGCTTGGGGACGTCGAAGGGGAGCGGAGGGGCGACAATGGCACGACGGACAGAGAGAACTCCGGTGAGCTATGACGACGGCGTGAGGGCACGGTCGAGGGGGATATTCGAGGTGAAAGAGAAAGGAGGGTCGGAGCTTTATAGGAGGGGTGTCTTGGGCGAGGGGGAATGGCTAGAGGGAAAGGAATCAGAGGGGGAGTTTCCACGGCGGTGCCGGCGAGTGGGAGGAAGGTGACCGCGCGAGTGATCCGGTCGGGTGGTGGGGACCGCTGTCAGAGAGAGGGAGAGAAAAGGAAGGAAATCGAATAGCCGATGTTGAGAGTATATGATGCGGCCAAGGCTGAGCTGGGCCAGCTGCGCTGCTCGGCCGTTGGGAAAGAGAGTGAGAGAGAGAGAGAGGTGGGCCTCGGTGGGGGTTTTGGCTCCGGCCTTTTTCCTTTTAAAAGAACACAGAACAGAAAAACTAAAACAAATAAATTTAAATAAAATTTTTACATAGGCATATTATATATCAAAAATTTCAGATTTTTTTTTCCTAAAACATGAACTATTTATCAGAGGCATATAAAGTCCACACAAATTCATATAATGCAAATAGTGTTACTGTTGCATTTTAAAATTCAATAAAAATACTTTAAAATGCCAAAATGATTTAAAATTTATTTTCTCCCAATTTTTCTTGAAGGGAATCATTTTACCCTTATTTCAATATATTGATTTTTAGTAGAAAATAATTTGGATAAAAACCAAATAACTCATAATTGGGTTTGAATTTGAATTTTGAACCACTTTCAAATCTTTTCTGTTTCTCCTTGGCCAAATATATTTCAAATGCCTCTGAATATTTGAAGTGTCCTATTCCTTCTCACATTTTGAATGTTTTCCAGAGGATTTGAAACTGGAAATGCAAATAACTTCAAATTGAAAGTGGGTTTCAGAAAACTTCAAAGTGACTTCCAAAATGATTCTTTGAAACTTCCAACTTTCTTTTTCTTAAAATTTGAAGAAGTCATTTTATCTTCTCTCATGAAACTCATTGAGTTGCATAGAGTTTTTGAATTTGAAATATTTCCAAATGGAATTCAAATCTTTTCAAATCCGTTTTTCATTTCTTTAAATGGAAGAAATCATGTCATCTTTTCTCTAGGGTCTGGTATTGAATTTTGAATGTCATGGAGATCAAATGCAAGAGTGAAAGTTTGAGAAAGTCCTTTTATTCCCTCTCATTCAACTTTCAAAATTTCCAGCTTCCACTCAATTTCACACAATCAATCACACATCAATCAAACAAACACTCATAATTATTTATTTAATATAACATTCCAATATTTAGAATTTTGGGATGTTACGCTCCATATTCTTGGATTTGGATTCAAGTATTTGCACATCATTTGTTAGTACAACAACCTTACCGGTCAATTGACCGAGTAAGTTATCATGATTCTTCAATATATTCTTAAGTTTTCATTATGCTTAGTCTAGCTAGGAATAAAACTTTTAAGGGTTTCTTCAAGAGTATTTCTATTACTACCATTAGCTCCATTAAAATTATTTGATGCTCCTCTAGTATTAGGATAAGGAAGTTTAGGAGCGTAACTATTATTTTTTCAATTGGGATTATAGCTATTACGAGCAATAAAATTCACATCACTGGTATCTTCATCTGTGATGGCATTGACATTTACCTCTTCTTTACCTTTCATCAAAGAGATAATTTCTTCTAGCTTGGTTGTTAACTCTGAGCTATTTTCTTGTATGACATTCACCTTCTTGGTGGTGATTCTCTGAACACGCCATTGGGCATGGTTCTCTTGCATATCATCTATTATCTTGACATCTTCTATGGGGTTTCCCATGATTGTTCCTCCTGCAGCTATATCAAGCATAGTTTTTGACATGTGATTCAAGCCATTATAAAACATATGAAGGATTAACCACTCCTCCATAACATGATTGGGGTAGTTTCTTATATCTTCTTTCATTCTATCCCATGCAAGCGCTAGTGGCTCACGTTCCTCTTGCTTGAAACCTGTAATCTGAGAACATAATTGCATAATTTTTGTAGGTGGACAAAACTTGGATAAAAATTTACTGCAACAAGCATCCCAAGTAGTAATACTGCCTTTAGGCAAAGCTAAAATCCATTCTTTAGCTTTTCCTCTCAAATAGAAAGGAAATAAGCGAAGTTTTAGAGCACCTGGGTCATAATCCTTTATGTGTGTCAAGTTGGACAATTCAGTAAAATTATGTAAATGCATACCTGCATCTTCAGAAGCAGAGCCTCCAAATTGGTCTTGTTGAACCATGGAAACTAGGTTAGGTTTGATCTCATATTCTGCAGCTCCAACATCAGGTTGTGCTATTGGTTCATGCATGAAATTGTTGCTAGGAGTAGCAAAACTCCCAAGATTACGAGCCATAGTAACTTTTTGGATTTTTCAACTGACAAGACTTGCAACAAAATAAAACCAAAACTGAAAAAGTAGACAAAAACTGAAAATTAACTTTAACAAAAACTCTAAACACAAAGACTAGGAATACTAAACTCCTCCCCGACAACGGCGCCAGAAAAAGGGCTTGATATCTCCTTTTTATTGATCCGGTATTGGAACAAGAAAGGGTATCCCGCACCTATTTCCCTAGAGGTGACCCTCGGCATCGAACCCACGAGAGGAAGACTCCCTTGAAGCGATGGTCTCTAGTAAGCTTTTGCCGAAGTGTCAAATCCAGCTTTTGACTGGATCCACAAGCAAATAGTGATTCAAACACTTATAATAAAAGAAGGTACGGGAATGAGGTCTTAATGCTTACAACCATGTATTGGTGTTGGGATAAAAAATGATATTAGTTTGTGCTCGGGAAGGCACCCATATCAAGAGGTGCTTGCTTCGTTCGGAATGGGGGATGTGTCCAAATAACATCCTGGCTGGCAAGAATCCTGCATCAAGAATCAGTTGTCCTACCAAAGGTCTTATCCATCTCACGGGGTTGTGCCGATAATTAAGATAATAATATCAGACTAAAGCTTTGGGCGTTCAATGACTACACCTCATGAATCCCCAAGGATATGATCCATGTTACCCTACTAAACCTTACTGTCACCGGTGTTCGGTATAACACTTCACGGTCCCCTTGCTCCTTGCCTCACCGGTGCTCGATCTCCATGATCCTGGGTACCTATAGGGATGAATATCACGGACAAGACAAGAGACATTTCACAAAACAATTTTATTTCACACATAAGAGACATTGTGTCAAAGACTTCCATTGATCCGTTCACCAAATACCTAGGGTTGCAAGACTCATGCCTCACCCCATACCTTACCAAACTACTCACACATGGAGATCAGATTGCGAGAAGAAATCATTGAAGAACACATCTTGAGATTGATTGATTGCGATATGTCCTACAATGGGCCTTGTGCGATGCACGATTACAAGTATGAACTAGATGAGAGAGGGCTATGGTGGTGGAGATGGCTATGGAGGTGAAAATGGCGGCGACTAGGGTTTGTGGATGAAGATGATGATGAACAAATTGTGGTTGTGCTCGACGCTCCTCCTCTCCTTGTTCTGTTGACATTTCAATGGGTCCCCTAAATAAAAGTTATTCAGGTGGACGTCCTGACTCGGTTTCCACACCAAACGACCGCTCATGCGGGCGTGTGCAGTCGCATGGAACACCGTCTTTCGCTCTGGTGGCCTTCTGACGCCTCCTGGTGATTTATTTCTTCTCCATTTTCCCTCCTTTCTTTTCTCCCATGTGATATCTTCCCTTTTTAGCCCATTTCCTGTGGAAAAACGTCAAAGAGAGGATTTGTGGAATCCTTTGCATTCATTAGTAATTAGTGACAATATCGAAGCGAATATCTCTCTTTTAATGAAATATCTCGGTTTAAATAAGGTTGAAATGAGTGTAAAAATATCACTCATCAACTGAGACTTGGTTAAATCTCAGTTGAATGAGACCTAGCCACACCCTAATGAAAAGGCAAAGCTTTTGCTTCTTCCGGCTAGTTTTATGTAAAAAAAAATAACGTAAGTTTGAATGGAAGTGGTCCGGTATGTAAAGATTGCACACAGTTTCTAAAAGCACAAATGTGTGTGATAGTAGGGAGTAGGTCCCACATGGTGACCATCGGGAAACGCCTTAAAGGCAATGATGCAACTTTTATCAGCAAGGGGCAGCTTCCCATCCGCTAGCCAAGTCGAATAGAACCCACAAGTTAAGCGTGCTGGGGCTAGAGTAGTCTAAGGAAGGGTGACCGGGTGGGAAGTTGCTATATCTCAAGCTTCATTTAAGCACCATGATACGGTCATTACAAACATTTAGCATATAAATGTGTCTGTAGTGACCTGTCATGTCGATTAAATAAATCTTGGGATCTTGTTTTGGAAATTTGTAGAATGTTGTTTTTTGTTATTTGTTGTTTTCAAAAATCAGAGAATGATTGACATCTGTGGGCCCGCATGATCTATCCCTTTGACCCACAACGTACGAGAAGGGTTTGACCTGACGAGTTCCTCTTGGTCTGTGTTACGATTGGTCATGGTGGCATGTCATACCAAATTAAGTTTGAGCAATGCGTTGGATTCCCTCCCTCCCGGCTCGAAGTTGGGGAACGACATCGTACGTCTTGAACCTGGCTTCCTAGGGGTGCGGTGTTTGGTTTGTAATGCAGCTGGTGCCCCATCAAAGTTGTGCATTGGGGATTTGAACACATCACACACCACCCATACATTTTTTTGGGCCACATGCACGGTATAGGGTCTTCTGATCGACCCCATCTCCCTTGTGCGGTTTTTGAAGACATGCCTATTTGTGGGCTCCTGGGGTCTATATATATATGATCCCTTTGACCGACAACAAGGGGGTTTGCCCATGAATGGATTCCTCCTGGTTCGTGTTAGGGCAGGACACGGTGACACATCCGAGCAAAGTTCGAGCTCATGCGTTATCAGGATTCCCTCCCACACGCTCGAATTGGTGGGTTGGACCGACAACCTACATATGTTGTCCTTAATTACCTAACTTTCATGGGGTTTGTCCTTTTTTGTGAGGTAGGCGCCACATCAGAATTGTACATTATTTGGTATTTAAAACACGTCACCCCTTCCAAAGTCCATCAATTTGAGCCGCATGCAAGTTGTGCAGTGGGAATTTGAACATCACACACCACCCTTTTCATACATATATATTTGGGCCACATGTTGGTGTGGTTGTGTTCTGACCCTCTCTCGCATTTTTTTGTCAAATGGTGCTATATAAAATAGCAGACGACTCAAATGAAACAACTGTCTGCGAACATACGCGCAACAGACACAGGTGCACTGGCTTAATCGTGTGCGATGCTCGTGCCCTGTAAAATCGCCACGACTTCGCAAGCACGATTAAGGGTGAAGGGGTAATGTGTATAGGATATTTAGTATGAATTCCACATCTGTGTCTGAAAATTAGGATGAACCGTGTGCGATAAACCAGCTAGCTCGAAATCTAAAAAAACTACCCGCCTTGAGAGATGCAAAAATTGGTGGTTCCGCGGCTTTTCCTTATTATCATACACAATTATTATTTTTGGACCGTGTGTGATCTTGGTTACTCTCGCCCTATTTCAATTCCTTTACCCAAACTTTAGTAGCCGCGGTATTTCAACCATCGCCCTAACTCCTCCACCACCGACCTTATAGTAAAATTCCAGTAGTCGAGGCATTTGGAACGTCGCCCTCCCTCATCCACCACCATCTCCACCCACCATTACTAAAATTTTCAGTAGCCGCGGCATATCCTCAAACACCATCCCGCCCCCTCCATAGTCCACACACCCCCACCCCTTCCCCCCCCCCCCCCCCCGCTCGAACCCTAGCTCGCCACTGCCAACCCCTGCTAGTCTACCCGTGCCTCCTAGCTTAGATAAGTTCAGGTTACCCACCGATTCCCATACCCTTGCCACCCTGAGTTTTTAGATGAGGCCTGAAGTGTCCCTCCCCCCAGATTCCCATCCCCTACTCCAGAGAGTCGCAGCCTAAGCCCGACCACATATCCCGAGGAGCTCGAGGAGCATCAAGCGAGGAAACTGATAAGGATTATTAACAAAAAGATACGAACAATGGCAATTAAACTATTTGTTTACGCTCTAGCCAACACAACAGTGAGCCGTAGGATAGTAACTATGAACTCCGTAACCTTCTCTTTTTACTGCCTATAATGACTTGTTAGACAACAATGTCTGAATCTTTTTCGTTTGCAGTGGTTCCCAAAGCAGTTTACTCAAGATTACCTCGCAAAGTAAATGATTGGTGAACATGCAATGAAGGTTAAAGTATTTCATCGAGACTACATGAGCATCAAGAAGTCCTAATGAAGAGAGTGAAGGATGGGCGGGTGGCCATCACAAGGGGTTGGCCTAGAGTCATGAGCGCATTAGGCATGGAGGAGGGTACAATATGGGCATTCCGCTTCACCTTCTCCAGCAACCATAATGTCTTTCGCCTCTCTCTTTACATTCTTTAGTATAACTGTGGTTCATCATTCTTTACTTGGTGTTTCTGTAGTTTTTCAGTATATGTACCTATGCATCGAATTATGCATTCGTCCTTAAACCTATATTTGTAATAAACATGGTTCGTATGAAAAAAGTGATTGCCTACTTTCAAATTCAGAACCTGTTTCAAAATAAAATTCTATGAATTTTAAATACATGGATTAAATTAGGTATAAATTATGCTCTGCATGCCATTACATTGCATACGGTTTGCGAAAGCAAAACGTCTATGATAAACATAATTAGACAGGTTTCTCAGATCTGTACGTGTGCGATGAATCTCTACTGCACACACGATCAGCCAAGAAAAAACATGTGAGATTAACAACATCAGTGTACATAGTTTCTTCTTATTAAATGTTTGTGAAAGTCACCTTATCACACATGGGTGGCAATTATGGATTGTTTATGATGTCGTGCACATCGTAAACTTTTGTTCATAGAAGAATGTGTGCGATAGGCCTTCATTCAACACAGGTACTACGGATGAATCGTTTGGGGCATTTTATATATCGCAAACATTTATGGATAGACCAACGTGTGGGATTCAAGCTTCGCATACAGTTTTATAGGGACAATTGTATGCACTCTTACATCGAATCGCATATGGTGGAGGAAAAGTAAATGTGTGTGATAGTCTCCTTATCATACACGTTTTACAGTCGTGAACTGTTTGTGATGTGTCGCGCACCATAAATGTTGCACCACAGAATACCGACTGTGATGGTAATGCGAGCACACACGAGTAGCAAGGATGGAGCATTTGGGATATCGATATATCACAAATAGTTGTCTGAAGACTCGCATTTGGGATAAATGCCGGCAATGAGTCCAATAATATTTTATTTTGAATAAAATGTTATAACTCAAAGCAAGATGGATTGAGATCCTTAAAATCATACATGACTAACACAAATATTATAGTGTTTTGAATATGTCAAACTAATGACAAAGGCTCTACCACAAGCAAAGCATGAGCAACACCAGATAAACCATAGGTATTTGAAGACTATGCAGCTAGATTATTAACTCTAGTGCAAGTGGGAGTTTCTTGGAAATATGCCCTAGAGGCAATAATATTATATTATTATATTTCTATTATTCATAATTAAGAGTTTATATTTCATGCTATAACTGATATGATCCTGGAAAATGCGACTCAGTGGAAAACTCATATGAACGTGTGAAATGATAAATGGTTAACAATAGGTTCCCGGTATCGCCTCTAAATACTGGCTCAAGTGCTGTTGGTGATCATGTTTTCCGGATCTTAGGATATCGTTAAGTGTAATGATAGTCCTAAAACAACATTGAGGGTATGACGTTAGAAGAACGATCACATTGAATCGACCCAATACTTGTCTGTTATACTTTGTGATTATATCATCTGGAATCATTTGTTATAACATAGAGTGTTAGCATGTGTTTTAGTTCCTCAGACCATGAGAGTGTCTCGGTCACTTCCTACCAGACGGTGAACTTTGGGGTTGCTCAAACGTCATCTGTAACAAGGTGATCATAACGACAACTTTCAGGCTCACCGGGAACTTTGACAAGTGACCGGATAGCTCGAGAGTGGGATTTGCTCCTTCGACGATGGAGAGATATTCTTAGGGCCCTCTTGGTGTGACGGCATCCATTATCATCTGGCCAGACACAGGTGACTACGTCACAGGGATGCCAGAACACGTTAACGAGAAAGAAGAAAAAACCCGGTAACGGGAGCAACAGTATAGTGAGCATGGTGATGACTCAGGAAGATACCGATGCACACCGGGTTTTAAAGTATCGTGAAACAAAGGGAACATCACATGATAACCAAAGGTTCACTCGAATATCATTCGTGTAATCATAGGGACCGATATGGATGTCCATGGTTCCGCTATCGATCATTGAACGAAGGGGTTTCGTTCATGTCTATGATTTACCGAACCTACGGGGTCACAAGCTTAAGGTAATCACAATCTACTGAGTGTTAGTGGTATGGGAGTAATGAGAAGAGAGTATATTTGTGGAATTGTTTCATTAATATCCGGAATAGTTCTGAGAGGTTCCAAAAGCGTTTTGAGGTCACCAGAAGGGTTTCGGTGAATATCAGGTAATATCGGGTATTACCGATTAATTATATATAGGTGGAAAATGTTTCCGAGGATGTTAAATTATATATATAATGCTCTTAAAATGTTTAGAATGAATATATATATATATATATATATATATATTTAATTTAATATCAATAGGCATAATAAGGCCAAGAGGTGGAGAAGGAATTGGGCCACAAGGGCCGAATAGGGAGACGGACCCCTTTCCCACTATGCGAGGCCGAATCCTACTAGAGGTGGGAGTCCAACTCCCCCCTAGGCCGGCGCACCAAGGGGGACTCCTTCCCCCTTGGTGGCTGCCCCCTCCTCTCCCCTAAACCTATATATACTAGAGGATTTCCACCCTATGATAAGACAAGTTTTGGAGCCTCCTCTAGTTGATCTAGTTCTAGTTTAGTTGGTCCTAATTGACTAATTAGAGATAGCCCTAGCTACCTTTAATCCTCATAATTAGAAGCCCCGTGTGGTTCTAATCTCCTCCCTCTAATTCTCCAGCGACGATTAGCTCTGGACGGCGAAGCGCTGCCGAATCGTGAAGACCGTACGCTTGCAACCAAGTAGAGAGGCCGTGCTTTTGGTCTTTCGTTTGAGGGATCGTTCGAGGGTGTTTGCGGGATCGTCATCAATGTTCGAGGGACTCCAAGTACGATCTACACTGACTCGTCTACTTCCGCTGCACTCCTGGAGTCGGTAACAATCGTTGATCCAAACCCTATATGCATCTTCATATTGTTCCTGGGTGATCGTAGGGCGAAAACTTTTGTTTTCTACTATGTTTCCCAACAATCCGGTGGGTCGCGGCACTAGCTCCCATGTGCAGTTGCGGACGAGCGCGTCAGACTTGTCGTGCATGGCGGCGAGCCACTTGGGATCGCGCACAGCAGCACAGACATAGGTAGGAACCGGAGAGATCACTGGCGATGCAACGGCAGTGGAGGCGTCGTAGTACCGAGGGTTGGGCCGAAAGATCCCGCGCTGGGCGCGCGTCACCATCTGCCATGGGGCAGCCGGTGGAAGCGCCGCAGCGATCGACGGTGATGAGCTGGTTGCGGAGGACGAGTGGGAGCCGTCGACGGATGAGCCAGTCGCAGTGTGAGAACAGGACAGGGCCGCGCTCGAGGCAGAGCTATCCGGCGCTGATCCAACGGCCGCATTTGAAGCACTATGGCGTGCGCTGGGAGGTGGGGGCGCGGAACCGGTCGATGAAGATCATACGCTCGTGTTTGAATGTGAGCTTGCCGCGCGAGGCGAGCGGGCGGGAAAGCCGTTCGATGGCAATCGCACCGCTGCATTTGAAGCAGGCGGCGGTTCGCGCACGCCAGGGCTCTCGACACCGATCGGAACCTGCAAAACTGATAGCGAGGCTGCAAGAGGCGGCGGCAGAGCGGTGTTAGCATAGGATGATGTGGTAAAGGGAAACATCATTTCATGAAACACCACATGCTGGGAAGTGAATGCATGCCACGTGATGGGATCGAAGTACCTGTACCCACGATGATCCGGAGGATAACCAAGGAACACACAGGCCGTGGAATGATGGTCAAGCTTGTGGCGTGTGGTAGATGTTAGATTCGGGTAGCACAAGCAACCAAGGACACGGAGAAGTGTGTAGTCAGGGACCACGCCGAGCAGAAGCTTGTGTGGTGAGCTGGAGCGGCATGGCCGGCGGTTCAGAAGGTGGGTGGAGGTGCTGAGCGGCTCGGCCCAGAAGCGGGCGGGCATGGGGGCACGAACCAGCAGGGCACGAACGCCGTCGTTGAGCGTACGGAGAGCACGCTCAACCTTGCCTTTTTGCTGGCTTGTGTATGGATAAGTGAGGCGGAAGTGAGCACCATGGTGAGCGAGGAGCGTGAGCACGGCGGCATTGTCGAACTCGCGCCCGTTATCTGTTTGTAAAGAAAAGATGGGCAGCTGAAATTGCGCCTGAACATAAGCA
Source organism: Thinopyrum elongatum (assembly GCA_011799875.1). Lineage (NCBI taxonomy): Eukaryota > Viridiplantae > Streptophyta > Magnoliopsida > Poales > Poaceae > Thinopyrum > Thinopyrum elongatum. Next base: position 438,042,612 of record CM022300.1, read on the forward strand.
AAACAGATTTGCTATTTCACATCTAGATGTGAGATAGTTACCTCACATCTAACTTCATCACCGTAGAATGAAAACTCTTTAAAATTCGTGCTACAGTATGTTGTTTTGTTTTTCGAGCACCCCAGTCTGTCTCGCTTCATGTTGTTTTGTTTTGTTTCCTTGTGGGCTTTCGATCGGAGTGTGGCCTTTTAATGTTTTCTCACGTCTTGTGTTTTCGGCTGTTTTTTTTTTGTCTAAAACCTGTCGTTGAGAAACAGAACAAGTAAGTCAAAATCCTCATTTATCCACAGCGACTTGCCTTCTCTCTCATTGTTTCTCACAAATTCGAAGAGAATTGTTAGTTTGTTTTTAGACTTATATAAATGTGCTACAAACTAACATACGAATATAGAAATGTATACTTGTATTATTTTGTCTGTTTGAATTTTTTAACATCTTTCCAAATTTGTCAACATTTTTCAAACCATGAATAATTTTAAAATTGGCAATTTTATACATTTGTAAATATATTTTTCTAATTCTTAAATTTATTTTGAATTTACGTGTGTACTAATTTTCTCCCGGTTGCTACTCCGTCCTCGACATGCAAGCAGAGTTCGACCCATTTTTGTTTCAGTTACAAGTCCGTCCTCGATACGCTACTCGACCCATTTTTTCTAGTTGCAAGTCCGTCCGTGACACGCAATCGGGTGATCTTTGACCTAGTTGCAAGTTCACCCTTGGCTCGCAACTAAGGCCCGATCCATTTTTGTCTGAGTTGCAAGTCCAGCCTTGACGCACAACTGGAATCCGACTTTTTTTGTCCCAGTTGCATGTCCATCCTCAACTCGCAACTCGTCCGTGATCCTTTTTTGCCCGACTTGCAAGCATATCATCAACTCGCAACTAAAGTCCTATCTTTTTTTTTTGTCTCGATTGCATGTCCACCCACAACTCGCAACTGGCCATTGATCCTCTTTTGCCCCACTTGCAAGGATACCATCGACTCACAACTGGAGTCTGACTTTTTTTTTTCTCGGTTGCATGTCCATCCCCAACTCGCAACTGGCCATTGACCCTCTTTTGCCCCACTTGCAAGCATACCATCGACTCGCAACTGGAGTCTGACTTTTTTTTGTCCCGATTGCATGTCCACCCGCAACTCGCAACGGGCCATTGACCCTCTTTTGCCCCACTTGCAAGCATACCATCGACTTGCAGTTGGAGTCTGACCTTTTTTTGTCCCGGTTGCATGTCCACCCTCAAGTAGCAACTGGCCATTGACCCTCTTTTGCCCCACTTGCAAGCATACCATCGACTCGCAACTGGAGTCCGACTTTTTTTTGTCCTGGTTGCATGTCCATCCTCCACTCGCAACTGGCCATTGACCCTCTTTTGCCCCACTTGCAAGCATACCATCGACTTGTAACTGGAGCCCGACTCTTTTTTGTCCCGGTTGCATGTCCACCCTCAACTCGCAACTGGCATGTGATCCTTTTTCGCCCCACTTGCAAGCATACCATCGACACGCAACTGGTGTCTGATTTTTTCCCCAGTTGCATGTCCACCTTCAAGTCGCAACTGGCCATTGACCCTCTTTTGCCCTCACTTGCAGGCATACCATCGACTCGCAACTAGAATCCGACTTTTTTTGTCCCAGTTGCATGTCCACCCTCAACTCGCAACTGGCCCGTGACCTTTTTTTGCCCCACTTGCAAGCATACCATCGACTCGTAACTGGGCCAAACTTTTCTTTGCGCCAGTTGCAAGTCCACTCTTCACTCGCAACTAGGCCTAGTGTTTTTTTATCTAATTGCAAGTATATCATCGACTCCCAACTGGGCTTGAACTTTTTTGTCCCAATTGCAAATCCATCATTGACTAGTGACCGGGCTGACTCTTTTTGTTGCCCCAGTTGTAAGTCCATCATTGACATGCGACTGAGCTCTTTTTTCTTTTTTACCATGGGTTTGCTTTAAAAGCTACCTTTTTAGTAGGCTTTCCCCCCAAAAGGCCCAGATTTGGCGATGTTATTTTTTATGTGTCTTGTGATGCACAACTAACGCAAAAAAAAGTCATGCACTACTCTAGATCCTAGTTTTATGATCCTAGATCCGCCACTACTCCCAGCAATAATTACAGAAAAAACAAAAAAATTGGCCGCGCAAAAAGGACACAAAAATGTGTAGTCGAACGCTATTTAAAATTATAAAGTGTGTATTCGTAAAAGGTTCACCATATATATTAAAAAAGTTTATTGTACATAGAAGAAAAGTTTAATGCATATTAGAAAAGTTCATGATATATTAAATATTTGTTCATGCATATTTGAAAAGAAATGGTCACCGTATATTTAAGAAATTCTTCAGTGTGTATTTAACAAACAGTATTCACCGTATATGAAAAAAATGTTCGGTGTGTATTTAAAAAATGTTCAACATGTGTTAGAATAAAGTTTGTAACACATAAAGTATAGAAAAGAATAAAAAAATTAAAAGAAAACAAGAAGAAAAACAAAAACTGTAAGAGAAAAAGGGAAAAAGAAAAAAGAGGCAAAAATAAATAATAAATCATATTAGCTACGCTAGTCTACAGGGGGTGCGAGGGTTGGAGGCGCGCTATGCCCTTGGTGCTCGCAATTGAGAAATAAGAATGACAGGGAACCTCCAGCCTCCTCAGCGATTTGGGCCTCCTAGCCGTTGGATTGATTTTTGGATGCAATCTGGACCGTCAGATCTCGCTTCTGGTCGATCTGGGCCACCGGATCAAAAAGGGACACTGTCGCAATGACTAGTCGCTCAAGTTCGTGCCACCGCCTGAAATTCCTGTGCCCTGAGGAGGGCATTTTCGTCATTTCATCTCGTTGGAAAAATATCCAACAGCGGCAGGGGTGACCGGGTGAGCACGGGGCCGTTCTCCTCCCCCACCCGCCCATTTCTCCTCTCTTCCCTGATCCCGTCCTAACCCTAGCCGCTGCTACCGTCCTCCTCTCCTCCGCGTTCCTCTCCAACCGTCGAGTTCGCCGCTTCTCCAGCCGCCGAGTTCGCCGCCACCGCTGCCCTCCCCGGTGGTCTTCCTCCTTAGCCTTCTCGCGCTCGCGGAGGCCGAGGTAGCCGCGCTGCTCTAGGTGGCGCGCCGCCTCCGCCTCCGGCAGGAGGGGGCCGCGTCGGCCGCTGCACAGCCCGGCGACCAGGAGCTCGCGCCGCCCAGATTGTGGGTCGCCTCCCTCCCCCCATCGGGACTGGGCAGGAGGATGAGCTAGGGGGGCGTGGATGTGGAGCGTCGCCCGAGCGGACCTAGAGCGGCGGTGGAGCAGCAGAGTGGCGGATCTGACGAGCCGGAGCAGCGGAGCGGCGCCGGAGCAGCGGGGCAGCAGAGCGGCGCCGGAGCCTCCACGTCGTTGTCGTGCACACGTCGTCGTTGTCCTCACGCATCCACGCATGGTACGGCCTCTCTCCTCTCCACGCTGAGTACTTGCATTCTCCACGCATGGTACTTGGAGTAGTTCTTGATCCAGTAGTACTTGCAGTAGTCGGATTCAGTAGTTCTTGATCCAGGAGTACTTGCAGTAGTACTTGATTCTGCAGAGTTTAGACAGCTTGTCTTATTTCCTCCATTACTTCTTTGTAATTCTGGATGGTAGTCATCAGTATATCTGTACTTGTACAGGCCATCGACTAGGTACGCACACTGTAGAGCTACTCATAGATTCTTCTTACTCATCACAAGAAAACACTCCCGCGACCTCCTTTCGGTATTTGCATCTCAGAGTTCACAAAAGAAAACCATTCAGAAATTGCAAATCATTCAGTGAGGGGGCATAATTCAAACACACAGCTAGCACTGAAGGTTCTCCTCTTTTCACTTCACCAATTTAAATAAATTCAGTTACCAGCTCCATCCAGTCCATCCACCAGTGGAAAAAAAGGGTGATCCACCATCCAAGTATTGATATATTATTGGTTGATTATTGTCAGCAAGTTACAGATTTCTTTGAAGTTTCAGTGCACAAGTGTATATAAACAGACCATGCCTTGATACAGTTCTTTAGCCTCTTTTCAGTTAATGCTATGAGTACTCTTCTCACTGGAGTTTCAGTTAAAGCTTAATTTTAAAGTTTATTTATGAGGAGAAGTACTCATAAACATTTAGCTGGAGTATTTATCTGGAGTACTCCTTGTTCAATGCAACCTTGCATTTATCTGGAGTACTCATTTGTACTGTATGTGTGTACTCATTTAGCTGGAGTGCATCAGTAGTGTACTGAGAAGTAATCTTACATTTTCTTGATCTGTTTTTTGCTTCATGTTCCAGCTGTAGATGGATTATTTGTACTCCATGAGTATATGGATTACCTGTAGATGGAGTAGATGGATGTTCATTTGGATTAGATGGGTTAGCTATAGCTGTAGATGGAGTAGATGAAAGTTCATTTGAACATGTTGGGTTCTGGACTATGGATGGGTAGATGCAAGGTTCAGTAGGTGATGTGTTGTACTCCAAGCAGTATACTGCAGTCTCTGTACTACTGGACATTTGTACTCCAAATCAACTGAACCTTTTCCTTTAATTTAAAATTAAAAGAAACTTTTCTTCTCTCTTCTTGCTCTCTTCTCTTTCTCTTCTCTTCTCTTCTCTTGTTTTGTCTTCTGAAACTTAACAGTAGCAACAGCAGCAACAAGTCATTTTACTCCAATATTAACTAAAACCTTTTCCTTTAATTAATTAAACGGAAACCTTTCCTTTAATGAATTAAACTGAAACATTTTCTTTAATTAATCAAACTAAAACCTTTACTTTAATTAATCAAACTGAAACCTTTCCTTTAATTAGTTAAATGAAACCTTTTCAGTAAATTAAAACTTAATAAAAAATCCTTTAATTAATTAAACTAAAACATTTTCTTTAATTCATACAAATGGTTTTCTCCTCTCCCACTACTCTCCTATCAGAGAATGATCATACAAATGCAGTAAAAATACATGTACTCCACCGTACACATACAAATGGAGTTGCACATACTCCAACATACTCCACACAAACAACATACTCAAATATGGATTATTACAGACATGACAAGCAAAACAGCCTCATCACAAGCATCACAAGCAGCACAGCCTCATCGCAAACATCACAAGCAGCACAGCCTCATCACAAGTGCAAGTAGAAGTAGAAGAAGAACAAGTAGAAGTAGAAGTAGAAGAACAAGTAGATATAGAAGTAGAAGTACAAGTAGAAGTAGAAGTAGAACAAGTAGAAGAACAAGAAGAACATGTAGAAGAACAAGAAGTAGAAGTAGAAGAAGAGCAAGAAGAAGAAGAAGTAGAAGTAGAAGTAGAAGTAGAACAAGAAGTAGATGTAGAAGTAGAAGTTAATGTCAAGTTAACAGTAAATCAAGTTAAATGAAAAGCAAGTTAATGTCAAGTTACTTTGGCAAAATGCTTGGTCCTCTTCACATTGGTGAAATTTTATCACAATGCTTGTTACTGACCATTTACTGTGGTGACCATTTACGCTTGTCAAATTGTTTTGTCAAAATGCTTGTTCCAGTGTATTGACCATTTAATCTACTTACCATTTTGCTGTGTATAAATAATGTTTAGTTAAAACTGAATTATCTTTTCAGTACAACTAAATGATCTGAATAGTGATATGCTTTGTATAAATATAGTTAAGTGTTTTTAAAAGAACTTTGCTATGTGGCCTGGTTACTCTTTATCAGGTCTTCATATGGAGTAGTTGTTTCCTTTCTCAAGATTTAAACTCTTCAGACTTTGTTAATCTGATGATGGTATGGCTTCATACATCGACAGATCAATCGGAGCACAGCAACATATACAATGTCCAGACACAAACAATATTCCATCATGATGCTGCTATGATGGGTTTCCCTGATGCTGCTATGATTCCACCAGGTAAAACAGTCAACACTTTTTTTGAGTAACTTTGGGTGTGTGCTGTACAAGGAATGGGCATGCCTCAACATCATCAACTGAAGAAGAACTACTCAGTTGAAAAATTAGAATTGCATGCAGTACAGGAAACTGTAAGCATAATTATCAGGTGTAATAATCAGTTTTTTAAAATGAATAACAATGGCATTTGATTTCTGCTGGTTTATTTAAAAACAACAGATCCCCAAGTCAAAAAATCAGAATCCTGGAACACTTCAGGAACACTTGAATTTAAAATTCTACTGGTTTATGTTGGTTTATTTAAATAAACAACGCAACTTCAGTAACATGGAACTAAGAGCAGAACCTACGTGCAATAAACTCCTGATTTCTGCTGGTTTACTTAAATCCTGTTGTAAATTACTGAAGCTGTTGTTACTGATTCCTCAAATTCTGCTGTTAATTTCAGTGCACGGGCGAGGAGTACCTGCATGGAGTGTTGTCTGTGGCGACGACCAGGCGGGGGAGGAGCAAGGACCAGGCTGGGCAGCGTGACGACCAAGATGGGGTTGAGAGGACCAGACTGGTGCGGCGAGGACCAAATTGGGAGCGGCGGAGGCGGCGGCCAGTCTGGGGCGTCGGCGACCAAACTGGGCGAGGACGAGCGCTTGGACGACGGGGAAGAGCCTGGCGGAGGGGGCTGACGGGGAAGAGCCTGCTGGTGGAGGTGGAGGAGGTGGGGGGCAGAGGAGGAGGAGGAGCCTGGCGGAGGAAGACGCCGGAGGAGGAGCTTGGCGGAGGGAGACGACAGGGAAGACGACGACTCTATTTTTCAAATTAGGGGTATTTTGGTACTTTTGTTCGTTTTCACCTGGTCGGAAGTTTCTCCCAGCGTCAAATATACCAGTACAGAGGTAGTAGATCGACAAGGCAATTGAATGACGTCACTTATTAGTATGCTTAGTAGCTATGGCTCCGTAGTTGCCTCTTCTTTATTATGTTTCTTCTTTTATTACCTCCTCTTTTATATTCACACTTTTGGTTTCAAACTTAATGTCGAGTGGCTATCTTTTGTGGTCTTATGAACGCACTGAGCTTGATCATGCCTTATAATCTGATCTTGATATTGAGCTCCATTATATCTTGCTTCTATCATTTATCATTCATACTAACATAGTATTACCTGCTTTGCCAAAACGTTGGCACCGGCATCCTCGCGCCAAGCCGCGATCCCGATCTAGTAAACACGATGTACAGCAGCGCTAAAAAAAGGAAAAGGCACATGCTATATGGACAACAGCGAAAAAAGAAAAACAACAAACAAAAACAGAGGTATGGCAACTTAGATGTAAGATATTATCTCACATCTAGATGTGATATAGACGGACCCTAAGCAAAAAACTCGACAAGAATCTGAAAGATTTTGGACTTGTGCTTGAGAGGGAAAGTCCAGACGTAATGCGTGTAAGCATCGATAATAACCAAGTAAAATTGGTAGCCTGATATGCTTACAACACGGGAAGTCCATACATCAAGATGCAAGAGTTGAAAAGGAAACATGCTATGGCTACTAGATGACTCAAACGGGAGATGGGTATGCTTGCCAATGCGACATGCATGACAGACATGCGGCGTGAACTTGGTGAACTCAAGTGGAAGAGCTCCGCACGACGCGCGCCTCAGGTGTCCTAGCCGCTGGTGCCAGAGATCGATCGTGACAGTGCCAGCAAACCACCGTGAGGAAGATGACGAGGGACGGCCCACGAGGTAGAGATTGCCGCCGGAGTTACATCGAAGGATCACAGCCTGCAGTGAGGCCATGACCCAGGCAGGAGCCGGCGGGGAAGACGAGCTCGTCCCGGGGTGACCATAGATAGGGGGTTGGCCGTAGACATGGGGCGCGCCCGGAGCGCCGTAGCCGTACGGTGGGGGTACGGGCATGGTCGGTGCAGCCATCATAGCCTGCTGGTGAGGCGTGCCTGGGCGTGGCCCAAGGACACCGGAGCCTGGGGCGCGCCAGGCCATCGGCCAGGCCTGGACGAGGCCAGTCCAGGAGTTGGCCCTGGGCACCGGAGCAGGCACGGATGGCGGGCGTGGTGTAGAAGGAGCCGGCGAGAGAGCCTGTTCGTTGCCGCGTCCGCGGCGACGCTAGCGACCGCGCCCACGCGAGTTGTCGGTGACCGGAGCGAGAGGCGTCGGGGCGGGCGGTGTCGGAGTGTTGCCGCGCCCGGCGAACATGGCGTGCGCAGACTGCAGGCGCGCCGTCTGTTCGGCTCAATTCTCTTCCAGGAGAAGGAAAGAGGAGGAAGGAGGGCAGCGGGACCTGCAACGTGATGTGGGGAATCACGGCATGGAACTGGCGGTTGAGCCCCCGAAACAGGTGGAAGACTTGGTGCATCGGCCTGGCCAATGTCATGCAGCTGATCAGTGAACGCCTTGAGGCGGGTGCAGTACTGCATGACGGTGAGGTCTCCCTAGACGAGCACGTGGTACTCGGTGTCGATGTAGACTACGCGGGCGAGCTGATTGTCGCGGAAGATGTCATCGACTATGGCCCACACGGCGAGCGCGGTGTCATCGGGCTGCATGAGGCGTCGAGAAGCTCTGGCGAGATGGTGGTGTAGAGCGAGTGCACTACGACGTGGTCAGCCATCAGCCACTCCGGGTTGTCGAGGCGAGAAACCGCCTCGTGGTCGACGTGGTCACGGAGACCGAACATGCCGATGACGGTGTCGAAGTGGCGACGCCACTGCGAGTAGTTGCTAGCGAGGAGGTCCAGCGTGACGGGAACGTGGCGACGGATGTCAACCGTCTGCAGGATCGACGAAGGGAAGGTGGGCGCCGGCGGCATAGCATGGGCTGGGGCAGGAAGAGCGGGTGCCGGTGCAGGGGCCGGAGGAGCAGGCGCAGTCTGGGCGGTGTCACCAGCACCAGAAGGAGGTGCGCTGGCTAAGGGGACGGCGTGGAGCGGGTCGACGGCGACGGCGGGCTCCATGGGGGTGGAAATGGGATCGGTGACCTGCGCGAATAGGTTAAGCAGGTCAGGAGCATCTAATACCATCTTTGACAGAGAGGTTAGGGAGAAGTCACACCACACTTGATTCATTCATCGGCAGGGGTATATGTACAGTTACAAGGCCACTGCCTGGAGGAGACCATGGGGTAGAGCATTACCCTCGACGTGCGCCACGATCTAGCTGCACGGACTGGAGCAAGTCCGTGTACGTATGAGCTATTATGAGCTATACAGAGAGCATACACGACGGCCTACTATACAGTCTACACGTTGAATTGACACTGTTTGGTGGTTGAGATTTGATGGATCTCGCTTTTTCAGTTTTTCTATAGTGGGTTTGTCTATGTCATATCTAGATGTGAGATATTATCTCACATCTAAGATGATGTCATTTTTTTTTTAATTGTCCAGCCAAGCTGTTGTTTTATTGTTTATTTGTTTTTTTTTATCTGGCTCAGTTTCTGGAAAAAACAAGACACGAAGAATAGATCGAAAAAGTATGAGGTGACAACCTTCCAACCTCCTACTCCTAAACATGCACTTATAGCCGCTAGAACTAAGGTTTGTTACTACATAATAATAAACGCAAAGAGTTAATAACACGGTCAGCATCAGCACTAGCTCCTTAAAAAAAAATCTGGTTGCTAGCTACCCGTAGAAAAACTAATCGCTAGCTTTTTCCGGAAAAAAGTGATCGCTAGTCCAAACTTCGATTTGTTAGATTTTGCGTCTGATCGTTATACATTTAAGTACATCTCTAATTGCTAGCTTGTAGGCTACCAACATTTTTTTTTCCTTTCCATTTTTGCGTTTTTCACTCTTATTATTTTATAATTAATTTTCTGTAAGGAACAAAGTTTGGACAAAACATATTTCAAAAAACATGTTCACGAATTTACATTTTTTTAAATTATAAAAAATGTTAACAAATACCAAAAAATTCTAATATATGGTGAAAAATCCTCTAATATATGACGATCATTTTCTGAATACAAACAATTTCTTTTTGCAAATATACAGTGAACATTCTTTTTTTATATACGGTGAACTTTTTTTATATACGATGAATGAAAAGCAAACTTTTTTATATACATTGAACTAAAAGCAAACAGGAAAAAATAAAAAAACAACAAAACCAAATAGAGAAAATAGATAAATAAGAAAAGAACAAAAAATAAACAAATTTTGATTTGTTTTAAAAAAATTGATAAACACGAACATATTTAGAAAAATGAACAAATTTACATATTTGAAACATTTATTGAAACTTGTGAATTTATGAAAAAATAAAAAAGAATCATAAAAAATGAGATCAATTTTTGAAAAATAGAAAAATTAAAAGTAGAGCAAAACCAATGAAGAAAAATGACAAATAAAAAACAAAAAAACATGAAGAAAACAAAACAAAAAAATGTATCATAGCTACTTGGACCGGCTCATCTGCAGTTTGTTCGTTGACGAGGGTGGACTTGCAGCTAGGACAAAAATAGGTCGGGCCCCTAGTGGCAAGTCGAGCGTGGACTCTCAATTGAGAATAAAAAAGGTCGGGCCCTAGTTGCGAGTCGAGTTTGGACTTGCAACTAGGACCAAAAAGGTTGGGCCCTAGATGCGAGCCGAGGGGTGGAGTTGCAACTAGGAAAAGAAAAGGTCGAGCTCCAGTTGCGAGTCGACGGTGGAATTGCAACTGGGAACAATGATCGGGTCCCGGTTGCGAATCGAGGGTGGACTCGCAATTGGGACTAAAAAAGGTCGGGCTCTAATTGCGAGTTGAGGGTGGACTTGCAACTCGGACAAAAAAGGTTGAGCTCTAGATGCGAGTCAAGGGTGGACTTGCAACTCAGACAAAAAAGGTTGGGTCCTAGTTGCGAGTCGAGGGTGGACTTGCAACTAGGACAAAAAAAGTTGGGCCCTAGTTGCGAATAAAGGGTGGACTTGCAACTCAGACACAAAAAGTTGGGCCCCAATTGCGAGTCGAGGATGGATTTGCAACTCGGACAAAAAAGATTGGGCCCTAGTTGCGAGTAAAGGGTGAACTTGCAACTCAGACAAAAAAAGTTGGGCCCTAGTTGCGAATAAAGGATGAACTTGCAACTCGGACACAAAAGGTTGGACCCCAGTTGCGAGTTGAGGGTGGACTTGCAACTCAAACAAAAAAGATTGGGCCCTAGTTGCGAGTAAAGGGTGAACTTGCAACTCAGACAAAAAAAATTGGGGCCTAGTTGCGAATAAAGGGTGGACTTGCAACTCGGACACAAAAGGTTGGGCCCCAGTTGCGAGTAGAGGGTGGACTTGCAACTCGAACAAAAAAGGTTGGGCTCTAGTTGCGAGTAAAGGGTGAACTTGCAACTCCGACAAAAAATGTTGGTCCCCGGTTGCAAGTAGAGGGTGGCCTTGCAACTTGGGAAAAAGTCTACCCTCATTTGTGTCGAGAGTGAACTTGCAACTAGGACAAAAATGATTGAGGCCAGGTTAAGAATGGAGGGTGGACTTTCAACTGAGACAAAAAAGGTTGGAGCCCCGTCGCGAGTCAAGGGTAGACTTGCAATTAGAACTAAAAGTGTCGAGACCCGGTTGCGAGTCGAGAGTGCAATTGCAACCGGGGAAAAAAGGTCAGGCCCTAGTTGTGACTCGAGGGTGGACTTGGAACTCAGACTAAAAAGGTCGGACCCCAATTGCGAGTTGAGGGTGGACTTGCAACTGGGACAAAAAAAGGTCATGTCCTAGTTACAAGTCGAGGGAGGTGTTGCAACTGGGACAAAACAGTTCAGGCCCCAATTGCGAGTCAAGGGTGCACTTGTAACTAGAAAAAAAAGTCGGACCCCAGTTGCGAGTCGACGATGGACATGCAACTAGGAAAAAAAGGCCGGGTCCTAGTTGCAAGTCGAGAGCGGACTTGCAACTCGGACAAAAACATTGGGCTTCACTTGCGAGTCGAGGACGTACTTGCAACTAGGACAAAAAATGTCAGGCCTCAGTTGTGAATCGAGGACCGACAAAAGCGGAGCCAAACTGGGCTAGACAACAACATGATACATAATAAACAAACAACAACAAACAAGCCGGAAGGTAGAGAGAGCGCTTGCATGAAAATTACGGAAACCAAATTAACCGGTGAATTTTAAAAAACTTATAAAATTTAAAAAATTATGAATTTAAAAAGACAAAAAAACAAAAGTTTAAAAACCAAAATAAAATAAATGAAAAAACAAATAAGGAAAAGACAAGCAAGGGAAAACAAAACAAATCTTATAGCAAAGTTTTATCCTACAATAATGCACTTAGATGTGAGATATTATTTCACATCTAGATGTGAAATAGCAAACCCGTAATATTATACAGTACTCTTTCTGTCTGAAAATACTTGTCGGAGAAATAGATATATATCTAGACATATTTTCAAACAAATATTTCTGGATGGAGATAGCATGATTTTTCTCAAAAAGATATTAGTCTCGATCAGTTCTTACGAGGGAGAAATGTTGAACCAGCCAGTCTAAAAGCAAGGCAACCGCGCTACCTCAATTAGAGCATGTAGAGCATGCAAATGGAGGTCGTCTACCTCAGCGTAGCTCTCGTGTCCTTGTGTGCCGTGCTTCTTTCCAGCCGCAGACGCAGGCGCTCGGTAATGAACGAGCCGCCGGGGCCGTGGCAGCTGCCGGTGATCGGCAGCCTGCACCACCTCGTCGGGCAGCTCCCCCACCGCGCGATGCGTGACCTAGCGCGGCGCTACGGGCCGGTGATGCTCCTCCGGCTCGGCGAGGTGCCCACGCTGGTGGTGTTGTCCCGGGAGGGTGCCCGTGAGGTGACCAAGACCCACGACTTGGCGTTCGCTACGCGGCTTCTGAGCGCCACGGCGCATGTGCTCACCAACGGCGGCCGAGACATTGTGTTCGCACCGTACGGTGACCACTGGCGCCAGGTTAAGAAGATCGCCGTCTTCGAGCTCTTATCGGCGCGGCGCGTCAAGTCCTTCCGCGCCGTCCGCGAGGAGGAGGTCGCCGCCGTGCTCCGCGATGTCGCCGAGGCCGCAGTGGCCACCCGCCCCGTGGAGCTGCGCGCGTGCCTCTCCGCGCTCGGCATCGACATCACGGTCCGTGCCATCATGGGTGACCGGTTCAAGGAGCGCGATGTGTTCCTCCACGCGCTCGACCGCTCCACGAAGCTCGTGGTGGGGTTCAACCCGCCGGATCTGTGGCCGTCGTCTGGCTTGCCGGCTATCTCAGCGGGGCCGTGCGCAGCGCCAAGGAGTGCCGTGATATCGGGAACGGCATCCTCGACGCCATCATCAAGGAGCGGCTCGAGAGGACGATGGAAGGTGGCGGAGGCCAGAAGAACGAGGACTTGCTCGACGTGCTGCTAAGCATGCACAAGGAGGGCAAGCTCGACATGGACGCCGTCAAATATGTCATCTTCGTAAGTACTTCGTTTTTTCCAAATTATTTGAAAGGTTTAGCTTTATCCCGAGTCAAATTTCTTAAGTTTAGCTCTAATCAAGCTTATGAATAGCAGATTTATTTTCTTAGATTCATCGTAAAATATCTTGAGGCACAATTCGTTAGGCGGATTATATAATTATTTTGTAACGCTGATACTCCCTTCGTCCGAAAAAGTTTGTCTCTCAAATGAATGTATCTTGGTGTTGGATGCATCCATTTAAGAGACAAGATTTTTCGGACACTTACCTCAAATGGATGTATCTTGATGCTAAGGGAGAAGGTTTTTCAGACGGAGGGAGTACATATCTAGATTTACACGTCTCAGGCTCTTTTAAGTCTCACAAAACAAAACTCTCTCCGCAATCAATGGTTCGCACAGGACCTATTCAGTGCCGGCAGCGAGACAACTACGCTAGAGTGGGCATTCGCAGAGCTGATGAGGAACCCAAAGGTGATGCACAAGGCAACCGCCGAGGTTCGGCGAGCCTTCAAGGCCCACGGCACCGTAGCGGAGCACCGCCTCGGCGAGCTCTCCCGTACATGCACCTGGTCATCCGGGAGGCGCTGCGCCTGCGCATGCCCACGCCGTTGCTCCTCCCGCGGGAGTGCCGGGAGCCATGTCAGGTGCTCGGGTATGACGTGCCGCAGGGCACGCAGGTGCTGGTCAACGTCCGGGCACTGGGCCGTGACAAGCGATACTGGCCCGACGGGCCGGAGGAGTTTCGGCCGGAGCGGTTCGAGGACGAGGATCCTGTGGACTTTAAGGGTAACGACTTCTCTTTTCTGCCGTTCGGCGCAGGCCGGAGGATGTGCCCCGGGATGGCGTTCGGCCTCGCCAACATCGAGCTCGCACTCGCGAGCCTGCTGTTCCACTTCGACCGGGAGGGTCCAAGTCCAGACGAACTGGACATGGCCGAGGCGTTTGGCGTTACGGCACGGCGGAAGGCCGGCCTCCTCCTGCGCCCTGTTCTCCGTGTGCCCGTTCCCTTCCCGGAGTCTACTCCACCGGCAGGCAACGGAGATCGTTAGCGTCCTACGCTCGTTGTCATCCTATAGACGAAAGTACGATCGCTTCGTTCGGCAAGGTCATAGTGCATTGCACCTGCATGCATGTGCTTGAACAAATATCATCAGAATAAGACTGCATGTCCATCATACAGTTGTGTAAATAAAGACACACAAGCCCGCGGTCTGTGTTTGCCGTGCTTCACTGCTTGTTTGTAGACTTGGTCATACTATGGGTTGTTCAAGTGACAATATTAAAGACCAGTTTGCTTGAGGTTTAGGGATCAAATTTAGCTTTTCTAGTGCAGCTGAATCTGAAATCTAAAACACACATCTATTTCGAATCAGCTTTCATAGTGAAAATAAATATGGAATCTGAAACAAACAACTATTTTGAATTAGCTTTGTTAGCGAAGCTTAATATGGATTTGGGTCATTGTGCTATTTGCTGAAGCACCTCAAAGTGTGTACTTCGATGGTGAAACAGATTCTGCGAATTGGATTTGCTACCGAAGCAAATCCAAAGGTGATTCGACTCCAATCGAAGCTGAATGTTTGGGCCTTTTATCACAGTGAATTTGCTTTGACACTGAAGTGAATCGACAAGTAATTCGAATCCAATCAAAACTGAAACAAATAGGGACTAAATGCAGGCATTGAGGTTGATACTACTTCCTTCCATCATATTACATCTTAGAAATTTTATTAGCTACTGTTATACATCGGCCCTTGTTGTGCCGAATTATATCTACTATTAAAGATGAGTCTGTGGTCATTGAACTGATGATAGGGCATGGTACATTTTCCACCCCTACAAATCTCCAAACCGATCTCCCAGATAGCGTTCGCCGGTTAGTATTTCTGATGGACACCAATAGCTAGCGAATGTTCACTGTGAGGGGTGGTATTTACGAACGTATTTGCTGGCAGTTTCTTCATACGCATGACAATTTCCTCACAGAAGCATGGCAGTTTTTCGAAATAAAGAACTTCTGCGGCAAAAACAGGCAGAAATTGCCATCTGCTACCACCTAAAAATGCCATAAAAACGTTTGTTTGTCATTCCTCTCCAAGGGAACGTTCATGACTATTTCCGCCTCGAATCGGGTCTTCTTTTAGTTTTCCTTTTTTCTCTCTCACGTACATAGAAACCAAATCGAGTCCCTAGATATTAGCCGAGTCTCTCTACTTAGAGCATCTCCAACAGGTGATGTATCTTCTGCACATAAAAAGTAGTTTTACATCATCAAAAAGTGAATTTTGCATCACCTCAAACATGTTTGCTCCAATAGATGATGTAAAATATAGACACCATTTTTATATTGGGCATGAAAATATCAAAACTTTACAAATTTAGATAAAACATGCAAGTTTCAAACATAGTTTCGATACAAACTAAAACATAGTTTCGATACAAACTTAAAAGTAGTTTTGATACAAAGATAATTCAACTACGAACTACTGCAGACTACTCAGAGGTTGTTCCGGTCGATGTCAGAGCCCAACTCGTCGTCCTCGGTCTTCACCAAGATTCCCAAATGGTTTGTCCCCGGAGATGACGGATCGTATCCATGTTGCCGTCTGAAAGTGCTAGTTATCGACTAGAGGGGGTGAATAGGCGATTTTTATGAAAGTCTTCAAGACAGGCAATGTCTTCGAAGACAGACAACCAAATAACACCTACACAGTATGCAGCGGAAGATAAACTACACTAGTCATGCTATAGTCAAGGAAAAGGTACAGAGTAAATACGAAGAGAAATAGCAGATAGGTAGAGTGGATCAGAATAGGAATATAGTATGAAGCCAAACAAGCAATCGGAGTGAAAGTCTTCACACAAGAAGTCAATCAAAACAGGCAAGCAATGACTTCACGAAGCTAGACACTAAGTAAAGGGTTGAAGTGATAGAACCAGGTGCTTGACGAAGACAAGGATTTGGTAGACCAGTTCCAGTTGCTGTGACAACTGTACGTCTGGTTAGGGAGGCTGAGATTGAACTCAGAAGACCACATCTTCACCTTATTCCCCTTGACCTAAGGTCACTTAGTCCTCGCCCAATCACTCTGGTAAGTCTTCAAGGTAGACTTCCAAACCTTCACAGACTTTGTTCACCGGCGATCCACAATGACTCTTGAATCCTCAGAACGCGACGCCTAACCGACTGGAAGATCACAGTCTTCAAGTGTAATAAGTCTTCAGATCACGCAGACAGAAAGACTTCAGTGATGCAAAACACTCTTTGGGCTTTGTGTGTTTTGGGCTTTGTCCTCGCAAGGATTCTCTCTCAAAGGTTTCGGAGGTGGGTTGCTCTCAAACGACAAAAGCCGTGCACTAACTCTGAGCAGCCACCAATTTATGGTGTAGGGGTGGGCTATTTTTAGCTTGGAGGCAACCCGACATGTTATGTCCGAAATGACCCTGGGTCACTAAGGAACCGACACGTGTCCAACGGTCGGATTTCAAACACACGCGGCAGCTTGACTTGGGCTACAAGCAAAGCTGACTCATCCAACTCTGGATAAGATTTTCTCTCATTGTCTTCACTCGAAGAGATAGGATTTTGGTTGAGCATCACGTCAGTCTTCTGACTTTGTTCACCTGAACCCCACTTGACAGTTCGGTGGTTCCTATGACTCAAGAAAGAAGAAAATGAAACTACGAAAGAAACTACGTCTTCGCACTTCATTGTCTCCAAGTGAATGTATTCACACATCATTATCTTCGACGTGAATGTCTTCACGAACCACCATTATCTTCAATGTCTTCATACATTTTTAGGGGTCATCTCTGATGAGTAAACCAAATCAATGAGGGACTTCTACCCGTGTTCTCCTGTGAATCTCACAAACACTAGTCCCTCAACCATGTTTGTCGTCAATACTCCAAAACCAACTAGGGGTGCCACTAGATGCACTTACAATCTCCCCCTTTTTGGTGACTGATGACAAACTGGTTGAAGTTTTCAACGGGGATAAAAATATGTGAAAGTTAAAGAACGTGGTCATTGGATTCATGAAGTTGAAAGGGCTCCCCCTGAAGATGTGCATATAAGTAATTTGCCTTTGAATGCAAATGCACATTACATGTTTTGCTTTGTGGAGATCTCCTTCTGTTCATGAAGTCAAATCATCATGCATACAAAAATGTATTGAAGATAATGACATGCACAATGATAAATGGGCGTCTGCAGAATGATTTCATGCGCATAAGATAGGAATTCAACCACGCAATCAAAAATAGTAGAAAATGTACCAGACGTCCCATCTGGACTTAAGTGTTACAACTCAAAAACCAACAGTTCACGAACAAGAGTTGCAAGACTTAACAAAAATATAGCACCCGACCCATATGAACCCGCTTGAAGACTATCAACCCATATGCTTCTCCCCCTTTTGTCATCGAATGACCAAAAAGGAGTGAAGACATAGGGTTTCTAAGCGTTCCCCGGAGGTGTTGGTGAAGATGTTGGGGCAGCTAGGTCGATGTTGGAGTTGGGCGGTGCAGAAGGGCCTGATGCAGCATCATGATGTAGTGAAGCCATAGCTGGTGAAGTGGCGTCGTCCTCCTTGTCAATGACTCATGCAACAACAGTTGGAACGGATGATGAGTAGTCAGAATCTTCAATTGATGGTGCAGGATGCCAATTAGCTGATTGCGGAGGCTTCGAGTCAAACTTGAATCGTTCTGTGAAGCCATCTGCTATGAGATCATCTTCAGAACAGAGCAGTGTAAGGCTCTTCCAAGCACGGCGGCAGGCTTCATGAGCAACAAATGAGTTCTTGGTGGATAGGTTGCAAATACGATTGACATCCACAAGAAGACTTTGCATCTGACGCTTCATCCAGTCATGATGCCTATCATGCTTCTGATGTAGAGAAACAAGAAGTTCTCTGTCATTGAGGACACAAGCATGCTTTTGAGGCCTTTGAGGAACTATGTTGGTAGTGGCATCAGTGTTAGCACGATGCAGCAGACAAGCTGACCGACAAGTCTACCAGCAGCAGCTGGAGGATTGGGCACATGAGTGGCTTCAAGAGGTGCCAAGAAGCTCTGGAAAGCAGCATAGTCTTCACGAACTGGTTCCTTGGCAAGTTCTGGATAGATGGCTTCATGAGACATACCAACTTCAAGTAAGAAGACAACATGATTGCACGCTGAAGCTTGATAGTTGACCGATGAGCGAAGCTTAATCAGTTGCATGATCCATGGTGCATAGAATTTTAGGCCAAATAGATCAATGCCTGAAGTTGCCAACTGCCTTATGAAGAAATCATGAGTATTGAAGCGGATGCCATTGAGGATGTAGAAGACCAATGTCTTCATGGTTCCTTTAATCTTCGCATGAGAGGGGTGCCTTTTGATTGGCGACAGAGTATGCCACACAATGTGGTAGATGGTGCGAGGCAAGTACTCGAGGTCATTGACGTAGAAGTGCGTGGGGGTACTCAGCATCTGCAGGAAATGGCTTCATCATGCTCAGCATTTGGCTCATATTTGGCTCGGGCTTCTGAAAGATGCTCTCAAGTTCCTTTTCATACAGCTGATAACCTAGCTCATAAAGATCACCAGGAGTGGGCAGGGAAGTGAGCTCGATGATATCCTAAACTTTGGCTTCATGATGAACATCTCCTGTCATCCACTCAAGGACCCATGTCTTCGGATCCCTGTTGTAGCCTGATATGTGCAATGTGGCATAAAATTGGAGCAGAAGCTCTTCATTCCAGTGCTCCTTGTCAACGACAAAAGGGAGCAGGACAACATCATGGAAGCAGTCAAGGGCTTCTTCCAGGCATGGCATCACAACACAGACGCTTGTGTGGGAAGATTCTGTCCTGATTGTACAGGATGCATGAATAATAGCTTTGTTGGAGGTGACTGTAGAATCTGTCTGAAGATATCTTGGGCTTCTTGTAGGGGTTGGCCTTGTCGAAGAAAGTGTTGTGCTCTCTGAAGCTTAACACACTGAATGAGCTTTGAGTGGTGGCTATGCTTGGAAGCCTTGGCATTCTCGGCAAGGTCTTCTGTGTCTGAGGCCTTTGCTCGACATGATAGTCATAGAGTGACCCATGAGCTTTGGGAGGTGTAAGGACTGGCCACCTGATGCTGATTAGCTCTCCTTCACGGTTGAAGGCCCTCGCCATGGTGTGCAAAACTAGTGCAGAAGCAGCAACATCCGAGGTGGATGGCTGAGCATCTTCAGTGGTGGCAGAGACTTCAATCTGAAGGGTGGCTTCAGGCTGCGGTGTGGCTTCAGTCATGACAGCATCATTGGCTTCAGTATGAGCATTGGTAGCCGCAGCAGCTTCATCTTCAATTACTGGAGTATCGGGCAAATTCACTTCTGGAATCTCAACATTTGTAGTAGGGGGAATAATAACTTGCTCGTCTTCATTTTCTTCGGCTGATGCAGCCAGAATGTCTTCGGCCGTTTTGGCTTCAGACTCTTGAGCAGTATCTGAGGGGATGGCTTCAGGGAACACTTGTCGTGCTACTGAGCTTGTGGTGTGCACATCCTCTTCAAGAATACTGGACAAGGACACAGATGGCCTTGGGCCTCTACGAAGCCTTCGGAACGAGGCGACGCATGCGGGGATGGTGTTGTCTTCTCCATGTCTTCAGGTGTTGCTTGGGGGTCTGAAGCACTGGAGTAGTGACATGAGCCGGTGGAGTACATGGAATCACTTCACGGAGCGGGGAGTTGGGGTGTTGCTCTTCCCAGAACTCATCCTGTGCGATTGGCATCGTGGGACCACCAATGCTAATTTGCTCACTGCTTGTGGGAGCAGGCGATGATACCAGATTCTGGGTCAGCAGTGGCACATGAGGAAGGACTTCATCATCATTTCTATCCACATTGTCTTCACGACCAATGTCTTCAGTTGCGGTGTTGTCAACAGTTGGAATCTCAACAGTGACATGGGCCTCTGTGGGAGCAGGCTCATGCACAACAAGTCTACGTTCTCGGTTGGAGGAGGCAGGTAGAGCAACAGACAAGGGCTTCACAAGCAACGGCTCTGGAGGAGCAGATGAGGACTCTGGTGCTTGTTCCTTTCTTGAAGCCTTTGAAGACTTTGTCTTTAGCTTCTTCTGGGATGGAGCAGCATCAGAAGGTTCTTGTCTTTTGCGCTTCTTGGCTTCAGCCTCAGCTTGCTTGGTCCTCTTCCTTTCGGAAGCAACAGATGGAGCATTAGGCTTCGGACCAGTCATGATAGAAGGGAAGATTATCTTTGGCATTTCTTGCCGAGCAGCCTCAGGAGCGGGAGTGTCAGACTTCTTCTTCTTCTTTGCAGCAAGCTTGGGGTTAATGCCTGGACGGCCAAGAGCATTTCTCTTCAAGGCCTCATTATGTGTCTTAACACATTTTTCAGCATAGCTCTTCAGGCGCTCACAAGAGCCTTTGGCTTCATCTCGACGCCTTCGAAATTCAGCCTTGAGGTCATTCATCATCAGAAATTTTTCAATGTTAGAGGCACTAAGCTTGGCCACATGCTTCTTGAAGACAACCTTCTCATGATTGACTTTGTTCTTCAGCTCAATCACCTTATGAGCAGTAGCGAGTTCTTGATTCACGAAACCTTGGAAGGTAACGCTGATGCCAATGGACAATTGAAGATCATCAAGAGACGGTTCTGGATTGTCAAACCATTCATCAATGAAATTGTTTAATAGGTCAGCATCGAACAGAGGCAAGTTCTTGAAGATATCAGCCTCTTCCTGCTTGTTCTTTATCAACAGCTCCAGTGCATCATCATCAAGATCTTGATCACTGGAGAGATCAATAATGTCACCATCATCACGCAGGATTCTGGTAGGAGGATGAGCACGCCCAACAGTATCAATTGTCTTCGGAGAGGTCCTAGACAAATTTTCTGAGTGCACACTGGCTTTAGGAGGTGCAATCTTTAGATGCTTCACTCTAGAAGCTTTTGGTGCAGAGGTAGGCTTTGAGGCCTTTGGCTTCTTCTTAGGCTTCGAGGGCTCAATGGCAGCAGTCTGTGCATCCTCTGTAGGAGCAGCTTCAACACTGGCTCTCTGTGCAGCACAGTGTGCCAGAAATGCGGCAAAGTCATCGAATAGGCCAACGAGATTTGGTTTGGCTTCATGACTGCCAATGGGCCTTGGCTCAGCTGGACCAGGGTTGAAATCAATCCCAAGATCCTTCTTGTTTTGGACAGCACATGCCTTGGCGAACTGATAGTTGGCTTCAAACAAATCATGTTCACGCCACCATCGTAAGCTGGATGGGTCTGCATTCTAAGGCATTGGCTGCCTCACCATGTAAGGGAAGAAACTTTGCTGAATGGCTTCAGCCTTGGTCTTGGGGTGAAGCTTTCGGTACACAATGTCAGCCCAAGGTGGCCTTACAGCATTCTTAGCATACTCGGGGGTCACGAAGTTGTACTGAAATCACTGCTCTGCCCAGTATTTGTGAATCCATTAAACGCGAGATTTGCGCTCTCCATAGCTTTCTTTGGGATCTGACTTGTACATCTCGTATAGATCTGGAGGCAGATCTTTTGCAATGTTGTCACGGCGCTGTCTGCCCCCTTCTTAGCAGATTTTCCTCCTGCCATTGGCTTCATAGGTATGATTAGCTTCGCTCTACTAGTCACACAAGAACTGGCTTCAGGTGAGTCAATATGACGATGTGAGAAGTCTGCAAATGAATTTAGACTATGAGAACCAAGAGACTCACCCACGGACATGTACCTGTGAAAGAATTAGAGATGCGAGGGAAGTAGGAGAGGTCATATGCATTCTCAGAAGATTTTGAAGATAAATCAGGTTGAAGACATTGACCTCATAGTGCGAAGACATTCACTTATTAGGGAAAAGTTGGTTCCAGATTTGTACGAATCCACGAATAAGTGCAAGTGAGGAATCAAACTAGTTGTGAAGCATAAGTGAAAGTTCTTGCAAATAATGAGATGCAGAAGATGGAAGATCCAGATTTGGAAGTGACAAAACAACTTTTTGAGGATATAGAAAGTTCATCGGATCAAATAAACGGTAAAAAGTAAGCTTTTATTTACCGCGCAAGAACAGACGAGGTACTGCTAGACGAGTCGAAGAAGGAAGCCAAGCAGTTCGATCTCCCGCACCCTAACTTGGCGGCGGAAAACAGCTACGGCGGTGGCGGGGTGAAGAAGACCGCGGCTGGTGTCGTGGATTTGTCACGGCAGATGTCCTTAGTGTGAGGACTTAGTCGTGAGGCCAACGCATCTATGTGTGTGACGACCCCGGCTTAATCGTGCACTAATCATACACGCAAATGCGCACGATCAAGCCTAAGGACTCACTAGAAGATACCACAACACAACTCTAAAACATAAATAAAGTCATACAAGCTTAATATTACAAGCCAGGGCCTCGAGGGCTCGAATACATAGCTCGATGGCATACAAGCGTCAGCGGAAGCATCAGATATCTGAGTACAGATATATTACAGAGAGAGAGAGATAAGCCTTCACAGAGGCGGGGTAAAATAAAATACTACGATCGAAAGGCGTAGGCCTCCTGCCCTGGACCCTCCGATCCTACTCCTGGTCGTCAGTCGGCTCCTCGTAGTAGTAGTACTCGCCAGGCGGGTAGTAGTACTGGTCGTCGGCTGGGGCGTCTGGCTCAGGGGCTCCGTCGTCTGGTGGCATCAATTGGAATATGGGGGAAAAAGAAAATAAAGCAAACGTGAGTACTCATCCGAAGTACTCAGCAAGCAAGGATCTACACTACATATGCATCATTGTCAAAGGAATGGCTGTATATGTGGACTGGGCTGCAGAAATGCCAGAGTAGAGGGGGAATCCTAGTCCTATCGAAGACTAGCATCTTCAACAATCTTCAACAGTCTTGCAGCATTAGAAGAGAGCAGATCAACATAATGTAAAGTAGTAGTAGTATCATCAACCTCGACCTGAGATCCTTTCTCGACTCCCTGCGAGAAAGCAATCCCAGAGCCGTACTATCCAGTTCTCATCACATGTTCTAGTTGTACCGATCGGGATACAACTCCGAGTGTCCGTTACCGTAGGACAGGCTATCGATAGAAGTTTCTTCCCTGCAGGGGTGCACCAACTTACCCACCACGCTCGCTTAACTCCGACCGGACACACTTTTCTGGGTCATGCCCGGCCTCGGCCAAACAACACGCCGCAACCCGACCTAGGCTCTAAAGAGAGGTCAGCACGCCGGACTAACCTATCCCCCCGGGGGTCTTGGGCCTTCGCCCCGGGAACCCTGCACGTTGCGAGGACGTTTTGGAAGCAGACCTAGCAACCCCTTAATACAAGCGCAGTTGCGTTCGCAGTCCAATCCAAAATGGGCCACTCCTCGCTGACGTCAATAGAGCTTCGGCTGATGTATACGACGCAGAACGCCCATACTATGCCCACGTGATGGTTAGTGCTATCGGGCTAGAGGCCCCTCGGATCAAATATCCAAACCATAGTGGATTAGGAGCGCGCGGAAACGAGCAGAGACTCACGATCGATGTGACCCCGTCGCCCCGTCTCGAGGACTTGCGACAAGGGCTAAGAATGCCCGGCCACGCCTCGTGTTATCTCGCGGGCACCATCCAGGTCAACCCGACTCCACATCACTTCGCATTAAGCTCGTGCGGGTACCCCTCAGGGCCGACCCGTCTTTAGTATCATGGTTTAGTGCAATCCAACTCAACAACAGTACCTATGTGTCTGACACCGAAGGGAACCCTGAGGAATCACCCTCGAAGTCCACACTTGAGGAGTTGCGCGACGATGTCGTTATCGGGGGTGGTGTAGGAGGAATCACCCTCGCTTACCACGACCGAGTAACTAACCTACAAGGTTAACATCAGAAGTGCTGACGAGGTATCACCCTCGGCACTCGACGGTAACCCAGCAGTGTCGGCAACTAAGGTGAAGTGATGTGCGGTGCCAGGGTCTGGTCTTCAATCCCGTTGATCGGGTCTTCTGATATCCAGCAGGGCAGTCGGGATCAAGTGGGGGTCTCTGTCGTGTCTCTACCCAGCCTATACTAAGCAGTCTAGGATAACCAGTAAGGTAACAAAGTAGGGTACAATAATCAGGCTATGCAGCAGATATAGGAAAACAGTAGCAGTGGCAGTTCTAATGCAAGCATAAGAGAGAAGAGAATAGGCGATATAGGCATGCTCAAAATGGGGGTGCTTGCCTGTTTGCTCTGGGGCAAGGACAAGGTCTTCAGTGGTATCGTCGGGGACGTAGTCGTACTCCTGAGCTGCGTCTACCTCGGGAGCTACGCCAACGTCGGGGTCTACCGAGAGAGAAGAGGGGGAAGAAACAGGTAAACATAATGCAAACAAATGCAATACGGTGCGTGTGATGCTATGATGCAGTGCAGGGTTGCCTAATTATGCATCTAAGTCATTTTAGTTATTTTTAGAATTAATCTGGGATTTAATATCCGACGTGTGTGCACTATTCATCTGCCAGATTCGGGTCCGGAGTTACGAGTTCTTCTACGTAGGGGGTTCCGATGAAGAAACAGACGGCACGATCAGACTCGTCTCGTCGTTCTGAGCAACTTTCATGTTTTAACTTTTTCGATCTGAGCTACGGTTTAAAAGTTATTAATTTTTAAAGTTTATTTGAATTTCTGGAATTTATTTATTTATCAGAAAATGAATTATGACGTCAGCATTGCGTCACAGTGACGTCAGCAGGTCAACTGTGGCTGACCAGGGTCAAACCTGACATGTGGGTCCAGTGGGACCCACATGTCAGCCTCTGTTTCTTTAACAGAGACTTAAACTAATCTATTTAGATTAATTAGGGTTGTGGGACCCACCTGTCATAGACCTATTAGTTAATCTAATTAGTTTTCAAATTTTAAAATGTTTTAGTTTGATTTAATTTGCAGGGGGCCCACATGTCATAGACTGGGGCTGCCCAGTCAGCAAAGTTGACTGGGTCAACCCAGTCAACGGGGCCCCCAGGGCCCACTGGCAGCGACTCTGGGGCGGGGCCCACCAGCGCCATGTCGGCCGCGTCGCCGGAGCGACGCCGACGACCACAGAACGCGGCGGCGACGCTCGGGAGGTGCTCGGGAAACGCCGTCCGGCGACCAAATCAGGGGAGACCGGTGGCGTTCGAACGGGAAGAGGGAGCCGCGTCGATCTAGCCTATCCGCGTGAGCTGTGGTGGCCGGAGTGGAGCAGGATGTCGTCGGCGGTGGCGGTGAGCTACGGTGACGCGAGGGGAAGCGGGTTACGGGGCTCATTTCAGCGCTGGACTAGGCGCATTCGAACACGGGAACCGCACTGAGGCGAACGGCGGCGGCGGCGGCCATTGGAACGGCCCGCAGCGCCGGCTGCGACGACGACCGACGGCGGCTGGAGCTCGAGCTCGCGGGGAGGCTAGCTACGGCATCGAAACGGAACGGAGAGAGGGGAAGGAGGCAGCGGCTGCTCACCGTGCGGCCAAGGAAAGCCCGTGACAGCTTAGTAGCCGCAGCGGTGGACGGGGACGACGGCTATCGACGGTGTCCCGAGGTTGAAGATGAAGTGCGCGGGCTGGATGCGAAGGCTCTCAGCTCCGCCCGGTGGCACTGCTCGACGCAGTGCTCGTCGACGGAGCCGATAAGCACGGAGAGACGGCGAGGCAGGGGCTGTGGCCGCGGCGAACGACGGATCGCGGCGGCGGTGGCGCTCTGCTTCGGATCTGGAGAGGGGAGAAGAGGCGAGGCGAGCGAGGGGAGAGGGGAGGAGTGGACGAGGAGGGCCAGGGGGGAGGCACTGGGACTTGCCCTTATCCCCTCGGGTGGCCGCGGCGTCGCGCTGTCGGCGTCTCGCCGGCGCGCGCGCGCTCGTCCACAGGGAGGTTGACACGGCGAGGGAGAGAGAAGGGGATGGGCCAGCTGGGCTGGGCCAATGCACTGTGCACTTGGTCCAGTCCAGCTTTTGCCTTTTTCTTTTATTTCTTTTCCTTTTCTCTTTTCTTTTCTGTTGCAAAAATAGTTAGGCCACTTTAGCATTTTTGTAAAATATGGGAATTGACCCAAATTATACAATGCAATATTGTTTCTCAACAGAAAGTGGTTTGGACAGATTTGGAAACCATTTGAATTTGCAATGAATTTAAATGTATTTAATATTGCTGTTTTGGGTGCTGTTTCATCTTGTTTGAGTCACTTATCTAACTCCAACTTCAATGATGATGATTTTACAAATGTTCCTGGACTATTTGCCATTTAATGAACATTTTTCCAACAGTGTTTGATCAACTTCATATTCCACTTATGAATTTGAGTTGATTTTCAGATATGAATTTGTATTGGATCATTAACCCATATGACTTGGCACTGCAAATGATCATGACTTGGCAAATTTAACAGAGTGTCACAGAGCTTACTACAAGGGGGTGTTACAAGTTCTCCTCCTCTAAAAGAAATTCTCGTCCCGAGAATTTAGGAGGTAGAAGGAAAGAGTCCGGGATATTCTTCCCGAAGATGATCCTCGCGTTCCCAAGTGGCTTCATCTTCAGTGTGATTCGACCACTGCACTTTTAGGAACTTGGTTGTCTTCTGACGAGTTCGACGTTCAGATTCGTCGAGGATGCGGATCGGATGCTCCTTATAGGAAATGTCATCTTGTAGCTCGAGCATCTCATGATCCACTGCACGGTGCGGGGATTCCTTGAAACACTTTCGGAGTTGCGACACGTGGAAGACATCATGAATATGGGAGAATTGCGGTGGCAACTCCAATTGATATGCCACCTGTCCACGTCTAGCCACGATGCGGAAAGGACCAATATAGCGAGGAGCTAGCTTGCCCTTGATTCCGAAACGACGGGTGCCCTTCATTGGAGTGACACGAAGATAAGCTTGATCACCAGGTTGATAGATCACACCCCATCGCTTACGATCATAATTACTCTTCTGACGGTCTTGAGCTGCCTTGAGATTCTCCCGGACAATTCAGACTTGCTCTTCGGCATGCTGAATAATGTCCGGTCCAACAAGAGGTCGTTCCCCAGTTTCTGACCAATTCAGAGGGGTTCGACATTTACAACCATAAAGAACCTCAAAGGGGGCCATTTTCAAGCTGGCTTGATAGCTGTTGTTATAAGAGAACTCGGCATACGGGAGAGATTCCTCCCATTTCTTACCGAAGGATATAACACAGGCTCGAAGCATGTCTTCAAGCACTTGATTAACGCGCTCAACTCGACCTTGGGATTGGGGATGATAAGCTGAACTCCATGTAATATGAGTTCCCATGGCTTGTTGGAAACTTTCCCAGAAATGGCCAGTGAAAATGCTGCCACGGTCTGAACTGATTTCCTTGGGAATACCATGGAGTGAAACAATTCTGGAGATATATAGCTCCGCTAACTGACTAGCAGTAATAGTCTCCTTAACTGGCAGAAAGTGTGCAACCTTAGATAGTTGGTCGACGACGACAAGAATAGCATCGTGACCCTTCTGAGAATTGGGAAGACCAGTAATGAAGTCCATTTGCACTTTATCCCACTTCCATAGAGGAATAGGGAGCGGTTGCAGAATCCCAGCAGGTTTCTGATGTTCTGCCTTCACGGGACGACAAACGTCACACTCGGCAACATAACGAGCGATATCTTGCTTCATTCTAGACCACCAGTACCTTTGACGAAGATCTCGATACATCTTGGTACTACCCGGATGGATAGATAACGGTGTATCATGGGCCTCCTTCATGACTTTGTCAGTCATCAGCTCGAAGTGAGGTACTACAATGCGGTCTCGGAAGTACAAAGTTCCATCTTCAGCAATTGAGAAATCCCTGTACTTTTCAAGGTGAAGCTCTTTCTTCATTAGACCAATTTTGGCATCTTTAGTTTGCGCAATTTTGACAGCTTTCTCAAGATCTGGCTGTATCACAAGATTATTAAGAGAACCTCGTGGAATGATGCAGAGATTCAGCTTGCGCAATTCTTCATATAGCTGGGGTTGAGCTTGCTTTACCATGAGGTTACTACAGTATGACTTGCGGCTCAAGGCATCAGCCATCACATTAGCTTTGCCAGGAGTGTAGGAAATTCCACAATCATAATCGGTGATAGTTTCCAACCAACGCTGTTGACGAAGATTAAGTTCCGGTTGAGTGAATAAGTACTTCAAGCTCTGATGATCGGTGTAAATCTCACACCGATTACCAAGGAGGTAATGACGCCACTGCTTCAAAGCATAAATGACAGCAGCAAGTTCGAGGTCGTGCACTGGGTAATTCTCTTCATGTGGACGCAGTTGTCGCGAAGCATAAGCAATAACTCTTCGCTCTTGCATTAGGACACAACCTAGTCCTTGGCGAGAGGCGTCGCAGAAGATCACAAAATCTTTGCGAGAGTCTGGAGGAGCAAGGACTGGAGCAGAAGTCAGCTTGTCCTTGAGGGTCTGGAAGCTTTCCTGACATTTGTCTGTCCACTCAAACTTAACGCCTTTGTGGAGCAGATTAGTCAAGGGCTTGGCAATCTTGGAGAAATTCTCGATGAAACAGCGGCAATAACTTGCAAGCCCGAGAAAACTTCTGACTTGCTTGACATTCTTCGGAGGGGTCCAGTCAAGAATAGCCTGAACTCGCTCCGGGTTAACTGCGATACCATCCTTGGAAATGACATGTCCAAGGTAGGTTACCTCAGAAAGCCAGAATTCGCACTTAGAGTACTTGGCATATAATTGGTGCTCTCGAAGTCTCTCGAGAACAAGGCGAAGGTGCTCAGCATGTTCTTCTTTGTTCTTCGAATAAACCAGAATATCATCCAGATATACCACGACGAATTTGTCGAGGTAATCCATGAATATGTAATTCATTAGGCGGGAGAATGTAGCTGGAGCGTTTGTTAAACCAAACGACATGACTGTGTACTCGTAAGAGCCATAACGAGTAACGAATGCAGTCTTCGGAATATCCTCTTCGCGGACACGGATCTGGTGATAACCCAACCTCAAGTCGAGTTTAGAAAACACCGAAGATCCTGCGAGTTGGTCATATAAATCGTTGATCCGGGGAAGTGGATATTTATTCTGAATGGTTGCCTGGTTGACAGGACGATAATCTTGGACCAACCTATTCATTCCATCTTTCTTCTTGACGAAAAGAGACGGTGCTCCCCAAGCAGAGGAACTAGGGCGAATGAAACCCTTCCTTAAGGATTTATCAATTTCCTCCTTAAGCTCGATGAGGTGGTGCGGAGGCATCTTGTAGGGACGCTTCGCAATAGGAGTGGTGCCAGGCTTCAAGTCGATGACGAACTCGACAGCTCTAGCAGGGGGTATTCCTGGAAGTTCTTCTGGAAAAACATCCGGGAAGTCACAGACAACTGGTATATTCTCGATCCCATCAAGCGGAGAAGCATTCAACGCATTCAAGGCATAAATTTGAGCCTCAGCGTTCTGGGTAATGTGAGCTTGATAGTTCACCATCTCGTTCGATGGGTGCAAGAGGTGTACAACTTTAGTGGCGCAATTGATTGAGGCATAATGGGCCTTCAACCAATCCATTCCCAAGATAAGATCAATCTTGGAAGAGCTCAAGATAATTGGGAGTGCCTGAAACTTCAACCCCTCAATTTCAATAGTAACTTCGGGGCTGAACAGGGAGGCTCGGCATCTACCCGCGGGAGTATCAACTCCTAATGGATGATGCAGGTTGTCGCACTTAACGCCATGCATGAATGCAAAGTCTTTCGACATGAATGAATACGATGCTCCTGAATCAAATAAAACAGATGCTGGTACTGAATTTACGAGAAGTGTACCCATCACAGTATCTGGTTGAACTGGGGCTTCAGACATGTTGACGTGGTAGCTCTGCCCACGACCATAAGAAGGTCTGGCATTATAGTTGCGCTGTTGAGGAATACCACGGCCAATTCCACGGCCAGCAGAAGGAAGAGCCAGTTGATTCTGATTCTGAGAACAATCTCTAGCACGGTGACCTGGCTTGCCACACTTGAAGCATAGTCCGCTGTCAGGACGTGGTGCTGGAGCTCGAGGTGCTAGAGCTGGCAGAGGCTGTCTCGGTGGTGGAGGTGGCAGGCGCAATGCAGCATAAGAGGGCTTGCTTGCAGGGGCTGCTGAACGGAACATGCCTTGGGGAAACCAGATGCGTCGCTTCTGGGAAGACGAGCCCGAAGATGAGCCCGACTCACGGGTGCGTCTGGACGCTTCCTTATGCTTCTTAAGTCCAGTTTCAACCATGATAGCCTTATTCACCAAGGTGGCGAAATCAGGATAGTCTTGAACAAGAAGGGCTAACTGAATGTCATGGTGCAGTCCTTCACGAAACTTCTCCTGTCTGCGTTCATCAGTAGGAATGTCCTCTTCAGCGTAGCGAGATAAGTCTAGAAACTCGCACTGATAGACTTCCACAGTCTTGTTTCCTTGGACAAGGCTACGGAACTCAGCCTTCTTCCTAGCTATGACAGCTAGAAGAATGTAGCATGCACGGAAAGCAATCTTGAACTCTGCCCAAGTGACGACAGTACCAGGCGGCAGAGTCTGTCGGTGAGTGGCCCACCACTGAGTTGCGGGACCCTTCAGAAGATAAGTCGCAAAAGTGACATAGTTAACTTCGGCAACACCAGCAGACTCCATCTCATGAGAAATGTCACGCAGCCAGTCAACTGCATCTAGTGGGTTGACTGTGTTGCGGAAAAACGATGGACTGAGCCTCATGAACTCTGGTAAGGTAATGGATGGTTGCTGCTGATTAGCATCAGGACAAGGGAATTGCTGCATAATCCCCGTCATAAACTGGCGGTTGAGTTCAAACTGTTGCATCATCGCTGCCATGTAATCAGGTGGTGGCGGTGGTGGCGGGTTGTTGTCAGCCATCCTGCTATTCCAATAGGGGTATTTCAGCGATAGCTTATGCAAGTGTTTAACAATAAACATGAGGTAACTCGACATTATTGAAAGAGTGCAATAGATGCTTAAAGTAGTTATTAAGACATACAGATCCATACACAGTCGGTTAAATTCGGGCAGCATAACGGCGCAAATTGAAAAACTAGAGACACACTAGGCGGCACGCAGGCACGCGGTAAGGAAGTACACAACGTGACATAGCAAAGGCTACATCAGCGTCGGAGAAAACCACTGAAACGGGGTAACTGCAAGTGCGGGCGACGAATGTTCGTCGCGGCAGGATCCTGTGCTCCATGTGCACTCTGATGCAGAACCCGGTCTCGAACTGTAAGAAGAGGTCCACGTGCAGGCGTGTGACCTCCCACTGCAGGCCAATCAATACCTGGCGGCATCTCGGTCCTGCGTGGGTAGAGAATATCCTCCGGATGTATCCCTGCACGAACAGCTGGTAGCAACTGTGTCATTGCCTCGTAGTAGCGTGCTCGAGTGGCGAACAACTCGACGGCAAGAGCCCGAACAGTGCGATCCAGAGCCTGAGTGCACTGAATCAGAATCTGCGGGTCGTAGCGTCGAGACTCGTACGGGGCACAGATAGCTGTGTAAAATCCAGTAGCATCTCCAGCAGGTGCATACGGAATGTATCGAAACACAGTATCATCCAAGTTAGCATTGTGCTCTCCTCGGAGACGTGCGACAGTAGAGTAGGCGGCATCATGTACTGCCATCTCAATCGTCACGCCTATTCCGTGAAAAAGGTGTAGCTCGGTGTCTGAGTTGTTCTGCTGATCATAAATCCGAACTTCAGCATAGTACTGTTCCTGGTTGAACTCGCGGTAAACCTCATAGACCATGTACTCGGGATACCAGCGGTAACCCAGTCTACTCAGGAGGGCGATCAGAACAGCTGGAAATCCAGGGGCATCACGAGCCCAAGTGCGACGCACAAGCTGGGTCATAGGCCGCGGTGGAAACAGTCGATCCATCTGAAACAGAGAAGTTCAGGGTTGTCATAAGACAATGAGAAGTATAACCGATCCGAGAAGGAAAGGTTAACCAAAACAATGGAAAGGAAAATGATTATCAGACTAATCAGATCAATGACAGGGAAATCGCACTGAATCCAGATCTCCGGGTGGATAGAATTAACGAGATCCTAAACGTCGGTGTTAGTAAATTTTATTAAACCCGAATAGATGAGAGATTAGAGTCCCAGAGTAAAGACGAGGAATAAAAGACCCTAATACCACCCAGTTGGCGACGTGGGCCCGTAAGCCACACAGCCAAGTTAGTAAAAGAGTTATTGACCACTAGACTCAACTTCGGCCAAGGAATTGGGAAGGGGGATACCTAGAGGCAGTCGGCTCTGATACCAACCTGTGACGACCCCGGCTTAATCGTGCACTAATCATACACGCAAATGCACACGATCAAGCCTAAGGACTCACTAGAAGATACCACAACACAACTCTAAAACATAAATAAAGTCATACAAGCTTAATATTACAAGCCAGGGCCTCGAGGGCTCGAATACATAGCTCGATGGCATACAAGCGTCAGCGGAAGCATCAGATATCTGAGTACAGATATATTACAGAGAGAGAGAGAGATAAGCCTTCACAGAGGCGGGGTAAAATAAAATACTACGATCGAAAGGCGTAGGCCTCCTGCCCTGGACCCTCCGATCCTACTCCTGGTCGTCAGTCGGCTCCTCGTAGTAGTAGTACTCGCCAGGCGGGTAGTAGTACTGGTCGTCGGCTGGGGCGTCTGGCTCAGGGGCTCCGTCGTCTGGTGGCATCAATTGGAATATGGGGGAAAAAGAAAATAAAGCAAACGTGAGTACTCATCCGAAGTACTCAGCAAGCAAGGATCTACACTACATATGCATCATTGTCAAAGGAATGGCTGTATATGTGGACTGGGCTGCAGAAATGCCAGAATAGAGGGGGAATCCTAGTCCTATCGAAGACTAGCATCTTCAACAATCTTCAACAGTCTTGCAGCATTAGAAGAGAGCAGATCAACATAATGTAAAGTAGTAGTAGTATCATCAACCTCGACCTGAGATCCTTTCTCGACTCCGTACGAGAAAGCAATCCCAGAGCCGTACTATCCAGTTCTCATCACATGTTCTAGTTGTACCGATCGGGATACAACTCCGAGTGTCCGTTACCGTAGGACAGGCTATCGATAGAAGTTTCTTCCCTGCAGGGGTGCACCAACTTACCCACCACGCTCGCTTAACTCCGGCCGAACACACTTTTCTGGGTCATGCCCGGCCTCGGCCAAACAACACGCCGCAACCCGACCTAGGCTCTAAAGAGAGGTCAGCACGCCGGACTAACCTATGCCCCCGGGGGTCTTGGGCCTTCGCCCCGGGAACCCTGCACGTTGCGAGGACGTTTTGGAAGCAGACCTAGCAACCCCTTAATACAAGCGCAGTTGCGTTCCCAGTCCAATCCAAAATGGGCCGCTCCTCGCCGACGTCAATAGAGCTTCGGCTGATGTATACGATGCAGAACGCCCATACTATGCCCACGTGATGGTTAGTGCTATCGGGCCAGAGGCCCCTCGGATCAAATATCCAAACCGTAGTGGATTAGGAGCGCGCGGAAACGAGCAGAGACTCACGATCGATGTGACCCCGTCGCCCCGTCTCGAGGACTTGCGGCAAGGGCTAAGAAAGCCCGGCCACACCTCGTGTTATCTCGCGGGCACCATCCAGGTCAACCCGACTCCACATCACTTCGCATTAAGCTCGCGCGGGTACCCCTCAGGGCCGAACCGTCTTTAGTATCATGGTTTAGTGCAATCCAACTCAACAACAGTACCTGTGTGTCTGACACCGAAGGGAACCCTGATGAATCACCCTCGAAGTCCACACTTGAGGAGTTGCGCGACGATGTCGTTATCGGGGGTGGTGTAGGAGGAATCACCCTCGCTTACCATGACCGAGTAACTAACCTACAAGGTTAACATCAGAAGTGCTGACGAGGTATCACCCTCGGCACTCGACGGTAACCCAGCAGTGTCGGCAACTAAGGTGAAGTGATGTGCGGTGCCAGGGTCTGGTCTTCAATCCCGTTGATCGGGTCTTCTGATATCCAGCAGGGCAGTCGGGATCAAGTGGGGGTCTCTGTCGTGTCTCTACCCAGCCTATACTAAGCAGTCTAGGATAACCAGTAAGGTAACAAAGTAGGGTACAATAATCAGGCTATGCAGCAGATATAGGAAAACAGTAGCAGTAGCAGTTCTAATGCAAGCATAAGAGAGAAGAGAATAGGCGATATAGGCATGCTCAAAATGGGGGTGCTTGCCTGTTTGCTCTGGGGCAAGGACAAGGTCTTCAGTGGTATCGTCGGGGACGTAGTCGTACTCCTGAGCTGCGTCTACCTCGGGAGCTACGCCAACGTCGGGGTCTACCGAGAGAGAAGAGGGGGAAGAAATAGGTAAACATAATGCAAACAAATGCAATACGGTGCGTGTGATGCTATGATGCAGTGCAGGGTTGCCTAATTATGCATCTAAGTCATTTTAGTTATTTTTAGAATTAATCTGGGATTTAATATCCGACGTGTGTGCACTATTCATCTGCCGGATTCGGGTCCGGAGTTACGAGTTCTTCTACGTAGGGGGTTCCGATGAAGAAACAGACGGCACGATCAGACTCGTCTCGTCGTTCTGAGCAACTTTCATGTTTTAACTTTTTCGGTCTGAGCTACGGTTTAAAAGTTATTAATTTTTAAAGTTTATTTGAATTTCTGGAATTTATTTATTTATCAGAAAATGAATTATGACGTCAGCATTGCGTCACAGTGATGTCAGCAGGTCAACTGCGGTTGACCAGGGTCAAACCTGACATGTGGGTCCAGTGGGACTCACATGTCAGCCTCTGTTTCTTTAACAGAGACTTAAACTAATCTATTTAGATTAATTAGGGTTGTGGGACCCACCTGTCATAGACCTATTAGTTAATCTAATTAGTTTTCAAATTTTAAAACGTTTTAGTTTGATTTAATTTGCAGGGGGCCCACATGTCATAGACTGGGGCTGCCCAGTCAGCAAAGTTGACTGGGTCAACCCAGTCAACGGGGCCCCCAGGGCCCACTGGCAGCGACTCTGGGGCGGGGCCCACCAGCGCCACGTCGGCCGCGTCGCCGGAGCGACGCCGGCGACCACAGAACGCGGCGGCGACGCTCGGGAGGTGCTCGGGAAACGCCGTCCGGCGACCAAATCAGCGGAGACCGGTGGCGTTCGAACGGGAAGAGGGAGCCGCATCGATCTAGCCTATCCGCGTGAGCTGTGGTGGCCGGAGTGGAGCAGGATGTCGTCGGCGGTGGCGGTGAGCTACGGTGACGCGAGGGGAAGCGGGTTACGGGGCTCATTTCAGCGCGGGACTAGGCGCATTCGAACGCGGGAACCGCACTGAGGCGAACGGCGGCGTCGGTGGCCATTGGAACGGCCCGTAGCGCCGACTGCGACGACGATCGACGGCGGCTGGAGCTCGAGCTCGCGGGGAGGCTAGCTACGGCGTCGAAACGGAACGGAGAGAGGGGAAGGAGGCAGCGGCTGCTCACCGTGCGGCCAAGGAAAGCCCGTGACAGCTTAGTAGCCGCAGCGGTGGACGGGGACGACGGCGATCGACGGCATCTCGAGGTTGAAGATGAAGTGCGCGGGCTGGATGCGGAGGCTCTCAGCTCCGCCCGGTGGCACTGCTCGACACAGCGCTCGTCGACGGAGACGATAAGCACGGAGAGACGGCGAGGCAGGGGCTGTGGCCGCGGCGAACGACGGATCGCGGCGGCGGTGGCGCTCTGCTTCGGATCTGGAGAGGGGAGAAGAGGCGAGGCGAGCGAGGGGAGAGGGGAGGAGTGGACGAGGAGGACCAGGGGGGAGGCACTGGGACTTGCCCTTATCCCCTCGGGTGGCCGCGGCGTCGCGCTGTCGGCGTCTCGCCGGCGCGCGTGCGCTCGTCCACAGGGAGGTTGACACGGCGAGGGAGAGAGAAGGGGATGGGCCAGCTGGGCTGGGCCAATGCACTGTGCACTTGGTCCAGTCCAGCTTGTGCCTTTTTCTTTTATTTCTTTTCCTTTTCTCTTTTCTTTTATGTTGCAAAAATAGTTAGGCCACTTTAGCATTTTTGTAAAATATGCGAATTGACCCAAATTATACAATGCAATATTGTTTCTCAACAGAAAGTGGTTTGGACAGATTTGGAAACCATTTGAATTTGCAATGAATTTAAATGGATTTAATATTGCTGTTTTGGGTGCTGTTTCATCTTGTTTGAGTCACTTATCTAACTCCAACTTCAATGATGATGATTTTACAAATGTTCCTGGACTATTTGCCATTTAATGAACATTTTTCCAACAGTGTTTGATCAACTTCATATTCCACTTATGAATTTGAGTTGATTTTCAGATATGAATTTGTATTGGATCATTAACCCATATGACTTGGCACTGCAAATGATCATGACTTGGCAAATTTAACAGAGTGTCACAGAGCTTATTACAAGGGGGTGTTACAATGTGGTAGCTTGAGAGGGGTTGAGTGGGATGAGAGACGCGAGGTTTTACCCAGGTTCGGCCCCTCACGGTGGAGGTAAAAGCCTACATCCTGCTTCATTGATATTGATGATGATGATGCTCACGATTACATGCGTGCTCTTTCGCTACCTCTATCTCGAGAGCTATCGACTTGTCTGTCTAAACTTGTCAAACTTGTCCCTCTTTGGGTGCCCTGCCCCTCCTTATATAAGTTGGAGGGGCGGGTTACATGTGGAGTCCTAGTAGGACTAGGACTATTCTATTACAAGTGGAATCCTAGTCTTGCTTCCTTCATAAGGGATATTCCTTATGCCTTTCCTTCTCAAGCCGGCCCACCGGACACGCACCTTGAGCCGGTCTTCTCATAAACCGCCTTCTGGGCCTTGGGCCTCGTTATTCATCTAACTCGCCCTCCGGGTTACCAGTAAGTTGCTAGTCTCAGGCGGGTCACCGGTGAGTCGCCAAGTTCCGGCCGGGTCATACCGCGGGGTATATCCCCGACATTAGGCCCCAGTTTAATTTGGATTTATCCATGTTAAACTGACCCTGCAAAATAAACAGAAGAACAAATTTGATAGGTTGTGCTCCGGGTTAAAAGTTTTTCTGAACCGGCACCTGATCATCCTTAAGTCCTTGTCATTTTCTTCTTCTGGAAAGTCCGGGTCAATAGACCAGCTTCATAATCAATTTGATGACATTGGTTTCTCACAGAAAAATATTGTGAAGAATAATTCATTTGATTCAGCTCCCAATGCTTAACAAAAATATTGGTCTTGAAATACTCATTTGATTTTCAGCCGGCTTGAAGATGTAGAACTTGCCGGTTTATAATTGCCAAAATTGCCGGGTTATAAACAGATGATGCCGGTTCATGATTGTTGTTCATGCCGGGTCATGATTATTGCTGATGCCGGGTCAATATTAAGGCGACTTGGTGTTTGCTTATGTAAATATAGCTCCCAATCATTGAACCGGCTCTCCAAGCCTCTTTCTATGAACAGCTTAGAGGAAATAAACTTTGCAAATTCTTCCAACAAGAATATGATACCTGGTTTGCTCAAAACTGAGAATTTGAAGGTGTACCTCCCTTATATCCATATTACCTGTAGCCCCCAAGTCTTGAGTAGAGCAAAGTGATAACTTAAGACTTGCTTCAATATAAATACTGCAACTTTGGGGAAATCCAGGTTGTTCATTTAGGTCGCCAAGCAGGAACTGAACATTCTGTACTTCTCATGTGTAGCCCCCAAGTGCCGGGTCATTATGCAATAGTGAGCAGGGACTTTGTAAATATGATCATGTAGACTTGAGCAGCAACGTGTAGCCCCCAATGGCCGGCTCAGTAAGATAATACTGAGCTGGGACTTTATATGTACTTCAAAAAATAACACTATATGATGTAGCTCCCAAGTTTCAAGTTACCTTTGACAGGAGCAATTAGTAGCCCCCAAGCGCCGGCTCATCACCATGTGATGGGTTGGGTCTTCAATGAGGCGAGTTAAAAATGACTTTGCATTAGCCCCCAAGTGCCATGGTGCATGCTTGCAGTGACATGGGACTTGCATACTTGATGCAATCTTGATTTGAATAATGTAGCCCCAAGTGCCGGGTCGAATGCCTGCAGCGACTCGGGACTAAATAAAACCATATCCATTGTCCGGATGATGTTGCTGAAAGCCTTTGCATATCCATATTGAACCATGCTCTCTGTTGTGAACCGGTACTCTTGGATGAAGAAATAATAGCCATTGCTCTGAAGCAGCTTTGAAAGCCCCAATCATAATACCAGTTATTGATAACCATAATAAAAATCCAGCCATGTTGGCTATTAAAGATTGGAATAATATAATCTGGTATGGAAACAATCACAAGATCTTGTCTGTTGACAAATAAATCCGGAGTTAAATACTCAGTGGCTCTTGGCCAATGGCGACTTAATGCGCATTCATTGTAATCCAGGATTGTTGTAACCCGGCGGCTTATAGCCCTTGTAAAAGTCAAGAACTGATAACCCTTTTGAAACACCAATTTTAATCTTTGATGATGGGCTTGAACTTAATCATTTATGTAAGCAATAACTCTGCATGTCCTGCACAAAGTTTAAACAACATATGCCCTGGCGGCTTAACGTCAAAAGCCAGGGCGGGTAACAACCCAAACATAATATAGTCTTATGCAATGATGGAAAAGACTAGAATTAAGGCCATCGAAGCCAAAATATACTGGCGACTTAAGGTCAAAAGACAGGGCGGGTTACCAAACCTCGCATACTCATATAAACAGGAAAACATACCTGTAGAATTGACTTATACTGCCGGCTTACATCGCCATATCCAGTGAGGGTGGCAGCCCAAAGACTTATAGCGCATCATTTCCAATTGCGTAGTTCAAGTATACTGGCGACTTAACGTCCAAAGCCAGAACGGGTTATCAAAAAACCCTAGATACGCTCAAATATGAGCCATAAGGATTAAGGCTACATGGCCTGAATCATTTTAAACCATATGTCAAGATGGTACAAGGATATGAACCCAAACCATGTTCAGAGAAAATTATAAGAACAAGGCTTTCATAGGCTGCCAAGCCTCAATCTCAAGTGCTTTTCATGGGCCGCACAGCCACTAAGTTAATCCTTCATTCAAAACCTGTAACCGGGCCTCACATGACCAACCGCCGTTTTAACCTTGACAAGTTCAGGGTCTTTACAACAAGATTAACTGTCACGAGTACGGCGGGTCATTCCAGATAACCTGGGCGGAGTGGCAGACATACAGGCAGGATAACCCGGAATTTGGTGTTTTACACCTGGCATACAAGCCGATCAAGAGAGTAAGTAGAGCTATGTTCATTGAACAGGAAGCCCCCAAGTGACCTATAATGACCCCTCAAGGCAGGATACCTATATTTGAACTGCGCACTGCAGCAAGTTCTCTTTGATAACCTTTAATTTTGGCAGGAAGGCCCCAAGTGATTTGTAACAAGGCGTGTAAGCCGGATCAATAGGGTAGTCATAGCTATGCTCAGTGAGCAGGAAGCCCCCATGTAATCTGTAACAAGGCGTGTAAGCTGGATCAATAGGGTAGTCATAGCTATGCTCAGTGAGCAGGAAGCCCCCAAGTAATCTGTAACAAGGCGTGTAAGTCGGATCAATAGGGTAGACATAGCTATGCTCAGTGAGCAGGAAGCCCCCAAATGACCAATTAGATAAGCCCATTAGGCAGGATACCCATGTTTGAACCGCGCATCATGGCAGCAAGTTCTCTTTGGCAACCTTTTATTTTTCCGAGAACTCGAACTTGCGAGAGATGAATTCTTCTTGAACCGGATGTTAAGCCGGATATTAAGAGCTCAAGACTTTGTGAAAGACAGATTTCCCTTGAGCCGGACATTGAACCAGAATCTCTTCTTATAACCCGGAAACTCTTCTATTGAGCCAGAAATTTTTGTTTGCCAGGCACCTTTTTAAGCCGGAAATTTTCTGACGGCCTTTAAATTTTAATCAATGCAGCAGTAGCCTCCGGGACCGGGTTATTTTTCCCTCCAATGACCCAGGGTTCTTGAACTTGCTGAAACTGGCAAAACTTTGCTAAGTCATGTCATTGTAGCCCCCGAGTCTTAAGACGACTCGAGGAGTTGTCTTGAGATTCTCCATACTTGACCTTGATATAAACTACCATATAATTTGAACAGCGGAATGCTGAAATTTGATGTAAACCAGAGCCTTGAGGCGAATTGACAATCCTTGCAATACTCAATGTATATTTCCAGCATAAATCATTTAACAAACTCCGTGACATGACGGTCACTTTTGCAGTAGACAATTGCCCTGCATTAAAGAGATTGCAAACCAGAGTAATATAAAAATATACTGGATGGATTTCACCTGATATGTTAGGCCGGAAATTATTCGCCGCGGAGTTGTTGATCACTACGGTGAAGCTGAAATCAATCACGGGCGAGTCGGCCACAGGAGCAGACGGATGAGTTGGCCACGACGTTGTAAGCCGGTGCGGACAGACAAGTCGGCAGCGGCGTTGTAAGCCGGCGCGGATGGGAGAGTCGGCCGCAGCATTGGAAACGGCCTCGGATGCGGGCGAGTCGGCCGCGGGCGCGGACGATGAGTCAGTCGCGTGTGTTGATGTAGCGGGGGCGGTGACTTGCGTACGTATCCATCTAGCAGCACGGCACGGACAAGCGCTAGTGCAAAAATAATATTGGCGCACGCCCATTTGCGACACCTTTGCAATGAATAATGGTCCTGTCAAAAAATACCACAGACTAGAGTAATCGTTCTCAAACAAAATATGTGCCGATAAAATACTTAGAAAAAATAGCACCTCATGTTTTGTCGGGCGAATGCATCAGTATGCCTCCTCTGGCTTCCTCTGTTTTATCTAGGGAACCACGCTATGTATCATTGGATAATATCAAATTGTAGATTGAACCGTGTGTGAGGTACTGGAGGTGCATGGAAAGTGAATAATATATGCATGTGATTAGCACTCTGGCCGCATAATCCATGCACGTAGCAGGTTTTCTCCTTCTTCTCTTTTGTCTGCTTCTGCCTGGAGAAGCATCCCTTGTTTGACATTGTCAATAAAAAAGGCAAGTCTGAAATCGTCTCATCCAAAGAACTGCTCCTTTGCGCTGGCATTGCACATGAAGGTCGCACCTGCCATATCAGTGTCTTGCCTGAAAAAGAGCCACATCACGCAAAGGATCAGGCGCCTCGCAGCAACGACGGGCGAGGGCGCGGCGTAGCAGGAGGACAGCCGCCCGAGGACAGGCAAGTCGGAGCGGGGGGTGGCTCAAGACAGTGACCGCGGTGGCGGCTTAGCTCAACGCGGCAGCGGCTGAAAGTTGGACCATGGCGGAACGACTCGGAGGCGAGGTCCGGCAACTCGAAGCAGAAAACCAGTCGAGGCAAGGGGTCGAGGGTGCCGAGGCGAGCGGCTGTAGCAGCAAGGGCAGCGCCAGCAGAGGCAGCAGGCTGGCTCGCAAGGTCAGTGAGTCCCGGCCACGGCGACTTGGCGGCGAAGTTGCTCAGAGGCGAGGCAAGGCCGCAGCGACGGCAGGCCAGGCGCGGGAGTGCAACAGCAGAGGGTGCAGCAGTTTGGAAACGGCTCGTTGCACAGAGCAGCAGCTCCGAATCCACCTCCGGGTCTTCCTTCAGGTCCGTTGACTTCCTCTTTTGTCAGTCCAATCCTGAATAAAACAGTCTCCGAGTGTATATAGAAAACAACAATGACGGAGCAAATAGTTCCCTTTTGGTGATGAGCAGTAGCAGCAGCGTTTAATCCAATCTCCTTGTATCTTGCTGCAATGCCTGGTTGTTTTAGGATTTGAACAGTGTCGTCTCGGTTTCTAATGGTGCAGCGGAAAATCAATCTGGTTTCGACGGATTGACTGGTTACGGCGGCCGCGGCGGTTCAACGGGGTCCTGGAGGCAGAACGGCGGCTCACCGCGCGGCGGCTCATTTAGGGCGGGCGGATCTGGCCGTCGGGCCTCACGCGGGCGGACACAGGAGTCCAGATCGTGGCTGGCTCCGTTTCCGAATCGTGTTGACTTGATCCATCTTCGAGTCAAAGTAGTACTCCACTTTCCACTTGATGTCTTGAGGCTTCACGTGGGATCAGTCTTTGAGGCTGAAACGCCGTTTGTTTCTTCCAATTGGAAGAACTCATAGTGCCCTCGGCGACACACAGCTGCGGTTTTGGGTGATCTGCGTGTGTACGGACGAATTCTTGTCCGTCTTGCTGGATCGCTTCGTTTAGCTAATCTCCTCTCTCCAATTGGTATATGTCAGATCCAAAGTTTAATCACCACTTTGATCACAAAAAACGATGAATATGTCAGCTCAGCACAAGGTTGTTCCTACGCGATTGCTCGTACCGGCTCTTCTTCAATCGTGAGCTTCTCGATCCCAAACGAGTTCCCTCCAAGAACTCAACACCACCATGCGCGGGCCCCACGGTGGGCGCCAACTGTCGTGGATTTGTCACGGCAGATGTCCTTAGTGTGAGGACTTAGTCGTGAGGCCAACGCATCTATGTGGTAGCTTGAGAGGGGTTGAGTGGGATGAGAGACGCGAGGTTTTACCCAGGTTCGGCCCCTCACGGTGGAGGTAAAAGCCTACATCCTGCTTCATTGATATTGATGATGATGATGCTCACGATTACAAGGGTGCTCTTTCGCTACCTCTATCTCGAGAGCTATCGACTTGTTTGTCTAAACTTATCAAACTTGTCCCTCTTTGGGTGCCCTGCCCCTCCTTATATAAGTTGGAGGGACGGGTTACATGTGGAGTCCTAGTAGGACTAGGACTATTCTATTACAAGTGGAATCCTAGTCTTGCTTCCTTCATAAGGGATATTCCTTATGCCTTTCCTTCTCAAGCCGGCCCACCGGACACGCACCTTGAGCCGGTCTTCTCATAAACCGCCTTCTGGGCCTTGGGCCTCGTTATTCATCTAACTCGCCCTCCGGGTTACCAGTAAGTTGCTAGTCTCAGGCGGGTCACCGGTGAGTCGCCAAGTTCCGGCCGGGTCATACCGCGGGGTATATCCCCGACAGCTGGCGTGAGGACCGCGACTCGCTTCTTCTCCAGCGACGACGAGAGCTAGCGATGGCGCTAGGGTTACGAGCGAGACAACGAAGGGAGTAAAGAATTAATGACCGCTAGGAGCTATGTATTTGTAAGGAAGGAGGCGGAGCTGTGAATTTACTCAGCT
This sequence comes from Thinopyrum elongatum, assembly GCA_011799875.1. NCBI lineage: Eukaryota > Viridiplantae > Streptophyta > Magnoliopsida > Poales > Poaceae > Thinopyrum > Thinopyrum elongatum. Next base: position 438,086,087 of record CM022300.1, read on the forward strand.
GCTCCTGGCGATACGCATCTGCGCGACGCATGGCATGCATGCAACGGTTTAAAAACTGTTCCACGACCCCACGCTCAACTGGTATGACGAGCGGTCGTTCCGGCTTCTCCGGATTCCGGCATAAAGGATAAGAATAATAAATGCGTTTTAAAAGTTTGTCTCAAAATCTTTGACTAACAAGGACACAGTGAAGACAATCGACACGTGTCAATAGAATCCATATGAAGATTTAGAGAGAGTGGGAGAGATAAGCACAGATAGGGTAAGGGTCCGATCACATTCACTTAGTGCAGAAGAAGACAACGTGAGACATAGCTATAAGTGAATGTTGTAGAGGATTGAACATATATATATATATATATTTATAGATAGGCAATGAACTTCAAATCAAACATTGTGAAGATAAATCATGAAGATAAACCGATGTTGAAGACAAATCAACTATGAAGATAATGCAATGTGACGCCAAACCAAAATCTTCAAGAAAGATTGGTGGTGGCGTTACCCACCGTATAGGAAGTATTAGACCCAGACACGACGCACAATTATCGTGGCGCTCCGAAGTCAATTTCCACATTAATGTCTTCACACTTAGAGTGTATATCTTCATGGATTGAAGACATACGTTACTTCGTGTGTTGCGCATCTAAGTCATCAACATGCATAAGCGTTAGGATGTGTGTCCATTCACAGGACATTCGAGGATTCTAAGATATTTAATTAGCTCACACCGCAGTTTGCAAAACCTCTTCTCATCCAAAGGCTTCGTGAAGATATCTGCCAATTGCTCTTCAGTGTTGACGTGAATGATATCAATGTCTTCCTTCAACACATGATCTCTGAGAAAGTGATGACGGATCTGAATGTGCTTTGTCTTCGAGTGCTGAACTGGATTGTGATCAATCTTGATGGCACTTTCATTGTCGCAGTAGAGGGGCACCATCTTCTTGTTGATGCCATGGTCCTTGAGAGTTTTCTTCATCCAGAGAAGTTGTGCACAACAAGATCCAGCAGCAATATATTCAGCTTCAGCAGTGGAGAGTGGCACACAGTTCTGCTTCTTTGAAGACCAACAAACAAGTGATCATCCAAGAAAGTGGCATGTGCCTGATGTAGACTTGTGATCCACCTTATCACCAGCATAATCAACATCTGAGAATCCAACTAGATCAAACTCTGAGCCCTTTGGATACCATAATCCTAGTGTTGGGGTGTGAGCCAAATATCGAAGTATTCGCTTCTCCGCGAGGTGATGCGACTCCTTTGGTGCCGCTTGGAATCGGGCACACATGCAAACGCTAAGCATTATATCTGGCCTAGATGCACATAAGTACAATAAAGAACCAATCATGGAGCAGTATACCTTTTGATCAAACTCTTTACCATTGTCGTCGGAGCCCAGTTGACCTTTGGTTGGCATTGGTGTCGTGTAGCCTTTGCAATCTTGCATTCCAAACTTCTTCAGGCAATCTTTGAGATGTTTTTCTTGAGAAATGAAGATGCCATTTCTTTGTTGATGGATTTGAAGATCAAGAAAGAATTTCAGCTCCCCCACCATGGACATCTGATATTGCTCTTGCATCATATGACTGAACTCATCACTGTATCTCTTGTCAGTGCAGCCAAAGATAATGTCATCCACATAGATTTGGCATACAAACAGTTCTCCATCATATGTATTCGTGAAGAGAGTGGGATCTAGAGAACCAAGTTTGAAGCCTTTGCTCTTCAGGAATTCTTTGAGTGTGTCATACCAAGCTCGAGGTGCTTGTTTGAGGCCATACAGTGCCTTGTTGAGCTTGTATACCATGTCAGGATGCTTTGGATCTTCAAAACCAGGTGGTTGAGCTACATAGACTTCTTCAATTTTTCCGTTGAGGAAAGCGCTCTTCACATCCATTTGATACAGAAGGATGTCATTGTGGTTAGCATAGGCTAGCACTATGCGAATGGCTTCAAGTCTAGCCACAGGAGCAAAGGTTTCATCGAAGTCAATTCCCTCTACTTGTGTGTAACCTTGAGCAACAAGACGAGCTTTGTTTCTGATGACTTGTCCATGTTCATCTTGTTTGTTGTGGTAGATCCATTTGGTGCCAATAATGTTGTGCTTGCGAGGATCAGGACGCTTGACTAGCTCCCAGACATTATTGATCTCAAATTGTTGAAGCTCTTCTTGCATAGCTTGAATCCATTCTGGTTCCATAAAGGCTTCATCAACTTTCTTGGGTTCAGATATGGAGACGAATGCAAAGTGCCCACAGAAGTTTGCTAGGTGCGTAGCTTTTGATCGAGTAAGTGGACCATGTGCGTTGATGCTATCAATTATCTTCTCAATCTGAACTTCACTGGCGACACAAGGATGAATAGGGCAAAGACTTTGCTGTTGCTGATCATTGTCTTCATCTTCAGCATTGTCTTCAGGCTCAGCATTGTCTTCACGCTGAGTAGGAGCAGGAATGACAACTTCCTCTTCTACTTGTTCCTTGGTGGGTATGATTTCTCTAATGCCCATTAGCTTGATAGATTCACTTGGAGAAGCTTCATCTAGCACATTTGGCAGGTGCTCTCTTTGCGAGTCGTTAGTCTCATCGAACCGCACATCTACAGTTTCAACCACTTTATAGTGAAAGAGGTTGAAGAAATTGTAGGTGTGTGAATCCTTTCCGTAACCAAGCATAAAACCTTCATGTGCTTTTGGTGCAAATTTGGAAGTGTGATGTGGATCTTTGATCCAGCACCTAGCACCGAAGACTTCAAAATAACTGACATTTGGTTTCTTACCAGTGATTAGTTCATAAGATGTCTTTTTGAAGAATTTGTGAAGATAAACCCTGTTGATGACATGGCATGCAGTATCAATGGCTTCAGGCCAGAACTTTCGCAGAGTCTTGTACTCATCAAGCATTGTGCGAGCCATCTCAATAAGAGTCATGTTCTTGCGCTCCACGACGCCATTCTGCTGAGGAGTGTATGGAGCGGTGAGCTCATGAGTGATGCCCAGTGTATCAAGATAAGTGTCGAGGCCAGTGTTCTTGAATTCAGTGCCATTGTCACTCCTGATGTGCTTGATCTTGATGTCATAGTTGGTCATGGCACGATTTGCGAATCGTCTGAAGACATCCTGCACTTCAGTCTTGTAGAGAATTATATGCACCCAGGTATATCTAGAATAATCATCAACAATTACGAAGCCATAAAGATGTGCAGTGGTAGTAAGGGTAGAGTAAGTAATGAGTAGGGCCAAATAAGTTCATGTGTAGCAACTCGAAGGGACGTGAAATCGTCATGATTGTCTTCGAGGGATGTTTTGCCCTAGTCATCTTCCCGACTTCGCAGGCGCCACATAGATGGTCCTTCTTGAACTAGACGCCCTCGATGCCAATGATGTGCTTCTTTTTCACAAGAGTGTGCAAGTTCCTCATGCCCGCATGTCTAGCCTTCGATGCCAAAGCCCGCACTCTAAAGCTTTTGCAAGAAGGCATACGGCAAGCTGTGGTCCTACGGAGAAATCTACCATATACAGATCACCTCTTCGATAACCTTCGAAGACTTTAGATTTGTCAGAAGCCATTAGTACAAGACATCGATATTTTCAAATATCCAATCATGTCAATACCACAAAGCATTGAGACAGACATTAGGTTGTATCCAAGGGATTCAACAAGCATCACTTTATCCATGTGTTGATCCTTTGAGATAGCAACCCTACCTAGACCCAATACCTTGCTTTTACCAGTGTCAGCAAACATGATGTGGCTTTTAGTAGACGGTCGAAGAGTAGAATCCATGAGAAGACATCGATCACCAGTCATGTGGTTAGTGCACCCACTATCCATGATCCATTCAGTAGCTTTCGGAGTGGTACCCTACAGTGCAGTTAGTAGGATAGGCTTCACCAAGAATATTGTGAAGAACAAACATGTATCTATAGAGTCGTTCATCATAGGTAAGCATAGTTGAGGATATGGTAGGATGATCATCAAGAAAACCATGGGCGAAATAAATGGTAAGACCATTTTGACATTTTATCTTGCGCCCAACAAGATTTTTCAGGTCCCGAGCATTGTCTTCAGAAGTCAATGATTTTCGGCTGGAGACCCGACCCTGCAAGAGAAGTTAATTCTTCTTAACCACCCACATCTGAAGGGGTAGCTTAGAAGCAATAAGTCTAAGTACAGCATCTGAGAATTTTGGCTTTGAAGCCCTAGTAAATAGTTTTCCAGGAGGTGAATAATACTCAAATGAATATGCAGAAAAGTTATTTGATTTGTGAACAGAGCGGTTCGAAGAAACATGCTCATATTCATGCGTCGGATTATAGTTTCCCTGCAAAACATTGGTGTTAGGGTGACCATATGAGGTCCTCTGTCTGTATGATGCCTTTGGGCCATATGAAGCCTTTGGTCTGGGTTTTGTCTTCTTCCCAGGTGGTGTCATGAAGACATTCACGGGAAGCTTCTCAAGATGACTTTTAGGAACCCAGATCTTCTTCATAGGTGACCCATTCCTGCAGTTAGTTCCAATAAACCTGGCAAACACTGCACCATTCCGATTTTTGAACAGTTTATAGTTTGAGTCAAATGACTCGTCAATGATAATTAATTGGGTTAGCACAAGTGAAGCTAGATAAGGTGGATGGATCCACTGAAGGGCCCTTTGCAACAACCCATGTGGTTTTGGGGTACTGCTCAGGCTTCCAGTAAGAACCATCAACATTCATTTTCCTCTCGAAACCAACACCCTCTTTCCTAGGGTTTCGGTTCAGAATCTGTTTCTTGAGGACATCACATAGAATCTGATGCCCCTTGAGGCTTTTGTACATGCCTGTTTCAAGCAATGTCTTCAACCTGGCATTCTCATCAGCAATAGTGATGGTATCCTCGGATGAGGGGTTATGATAGAGGCAAAGGTGTCCCGTCTTTCGATGAGATGGTGGCTATCGTTTTTGGTGGAGCCGACTTTGACGATCCGACTACGAACGTGCGAGGACGTCGCGCCTTAGCAATCGCTAAACCAACTCCGAGAGGTTATTGACCACGCCGGATCACGATCAACCTGACCATGAAGGTCTATTTCCTACAAGCAAACGAAGAACAAGCAAGAAACTGAAATTGCAATCTGAATATTGCGAATATATATGAAGTATTGATAATGGTGGGGATCCGAAAGCGGTCTTGGTCTGGTCGTTGGACACAAACAAAGTACACGAAGTTGCAATGGCTAACTTTTAACTAAGCAAATCCCAACCAAAAAGCTACTAGATGGATCTACTTATATAGGAGCAAGGGGTGGCAGCTAAGGAGGTGGGAGGACGTCCCAAGGCATCCTAAAACTAACTCTAGGTCGTACAAGGCTCATTGGCCCAAGTGGAGGTGATGCAACACCTTTGGACTTGTAGTTTGACCCGGATTCTGCTGCAGCGTCAGATTGTTTCGTCTTTATCTCAACGCTCCGGACGAATTTGAAGGTGAATCCAATTGGGTTGGAAAGTGCACGAAATCTACTTTCCAACAAAAAAGAATCACCCAATTCGCAGTCCGGATGAAAGAGAAATCTGTGTTTTGAGTCAGGTATGTCTCTGCAGTCCAAATCTGAGTGCAGAACGTGAGAGACTTGGACTCTATCTTCTCTTGTGCTAAAAGTGACGTGAGAGAACTTCTTGAACGGCACCTAAACGTCCCTTTCTCCCTTATCTTCATATGTGGATTGTACAAATGTCCCATACACCTCACAAATATGCATGTATGCAATATTTTTGGTTGTATCCAAGGTAGTCATGTCCTCATCAGGTTAGTTACCACATCAGCAGTTGAAGATATTGCAACTTCAGAAGCAGTTGAACATTCGCAGCAGAGATAGCATTATCACGCTCAAGACATTTTAAGCAAGGTGGCACAAACTCTTCCTGAGCGGAACTGATCTGTTGAGCGAGTGGTGAGTCATTTTCCTTTTTAAGATCTTCGTGAGACGTTCTCAGTTTCTCTAGATCTTGCTTCCTTTGAAGATAATCATAGGAAAGCTTCTCATGATCAGCTGAGAGGGTTTCATGACGACTTGCAAGTTCCTCATACTTAACATGAAGATTTTTTATGTCTTTGATTAAGGATTGAGTTCGATTCATTTCTTCGTCCAACAGGTCATCACTTTTGTCTAGCAATTTTTGAATCTTTTCCATAGCAGTTTGTTGCTCAGTTGCAATTTTAGCAAGAGTTTTATAGCTAGGTTTGGATTCACATTCAGAGTCATCTTCACTAGAGGTCTGAAAGTAAGCATCGCGTGAATTTACCATAGCACCTCTTGCCATGAAGCAGTAGGTAGGAGCAGAGTCGTCGTCATCATTGGCTTCAGCGTCGGTGACGTGGCCATTGTCTTCAGTGTTGAAGATGGACTTGGCGACGAATGCCGAAGCTAGAGCCAGGCTTGCCACGCCTGAATCAGACACCTCTTCAGACTCCGCCTCCGCCTCCTCAGAAGCAGACTCCTCCTCTAAATCCATTTCCTTGCCAATGAAAACACTAACCTTGCCAGATGAGCTCTTCTTGTAAGATGAAGACTTTGAAGATCTCTTCTTCTTCTTATCGTCAGACTCATATTCCTTGCTCTTCTTCTTTTTCTTGTCTTCCTTTTCCCACTGAGGACATTCAGATATGCAATGGCCTGGTTTCTTGCATTTGTGGCAGGTTCTCTTCTTGTAGTCATGAGTGGAAGCCTCAGCATTTTTGGAGCTGGATTTTGCCGACTTTCCGAAGCGATTCTTCTTGGAGAACTTTTGAAATTTTCTCACAAGCATTGCTAGCTCTTTGCCTAAGTCTTCAGGATCATCAGAACTGCAGTCAGATTCTTCAGATGAGGAAACGACCTTTGCCTTCAAAGCACGAGATCGGCCGTAATTGGGACCATAGATATCTCTCTTCTCAGATAGCTGGAACTCATGTGTGTTGAGCTTCTCAAGTATATCAGACGGATCGAGATCTTTGAAGTCAGGACGTTCTTGGATCATCAGTGATATGGTGTCAAATGAGCTATCAAGTGATCTCAATAGCTTCTTCACGGCTTCATGCTTGGTGATCTCAGTGGCGCCAAGTGCGCGAAGCTCATTTGTGATATCAGTAAGATGGTCGAAAGTGAGCTGTACATTCTCATTGTCATTCCTCTTGAATCGGTTGAAGAGATTGCGAAGCACATCGATTCTTGAGTCTCTATGAGTAGAGACACCTTTGTTGACCTTCGACAGCCAGTCCCAGTCAAGCTTCGCAGATTCCAGTGCACTCACACAGCAATACTGCCCTTTGGTCAGATGACCACAGATGATGTTCTTGGCAGTCGAGTCCAGTTGCGTGAACCTCTTGACATCAGCTGCGGTGACACTGTTGGTGCAATATCTGCCTACCTTTTGTTTGGAGATTGTTGACAGAAACAGGTATGGACTGATTTGTTTGCTAGTGCATACAGAGAGAAAAAGTCCATACATAACTGAGGAGAATGCTGTCTCCGGTGCTGAGTTCGAGGAACTTTACCGAAGTATATCTGCGTTGCAGAGAAGAATGAGCTATACTTGTTGAAGTCATATAGTCGAGAAGATTGATGTGAAGAAATTGACCCCTCGAAAGTTTACTGCTGAAGCAAAGCTTTTGATTCGGTATTGTCGTCCGAAGAAATTGACTGCAGCGATGGAAGTCGAAGACAAAGTGAAGACGTAGCATTATTTTTGTTGTTCTTCTTTCATTCTTTTGAGCCATAGGACCTCCGTACTATTAAGAGGGGTATAGGTTCTCAATGCTTAGATCCGCTGTGATGCTTAGCCAAAACCTATGAAAGATGCGAGAGAAATCTCTTTGTGCTCCGAGCAAATACTTGTCAGCAAGAGACTATGATCTTCTTCGCTGCGAGAGATTTGTCTCGGACCGAGGAGTTAGCATTACTTGCTCCGCAAGCAATGTTACCGTTGTGCTCAAATCTGACCGTTGGATTCGTGTCATTCGGCCATTGGCTGATCCCGATGTCTAATTTGGTCTTTTCCCACCTGGGAAGGCTGCGGCTATAAATAGCCACCCCGCTCCAACATTGTCCGTTGGCTGCTCCGCTTGAGATTTCTGAGAAGATTGATTTGAGCAACCCCTCTCCGAGTGATTTGAGTTTAAGATCCACCAAGAGAAAAATCAAGAGCCCAAACTTAGACAGTGGTTTAGCATCACAGTAGTTCTGAGTGAGAGTTCTTGTACCTGTTACTCTTGATAGCTGCACACTCTCTAGATGGATAGGTTTCGGCTCGAGTGTTGAAGAGTTGTTGTCTTCACCGAGCTAGATCTTCAGCAACCAAGAGTGATTGTGGTTCGCGAAGGTCGACCGAAGGTTTGGAGATCGCCGACAAGGATCTACCATGAGTGAAATCAACCTGAGTCTGATCAGCTCTGCGTTGAAGGAGAATAGGGTGAAGAGAGTTTATCTTCCGCGTTAAGTCACAGCCCCTCCAACCAGACGTAGCCCTTTGGCAGAAGGGTGAACTGGTCTACCAAATCTCTCTGTCACCATCGAGCACCACTGGTTCTATTTTCCTCACTGCATTACTTTCGGCAGTCATTATGTGTGCTCTGTGATGATAGATATCTGATCTGTTACCTTCTGTTTCTTATCCTTCGATTTATCTCTAGCAGAGTTCATTATCATTCATAGCCATTATTATTGTTCTTTGTAATTTTCCATCATAGCTCTACTCAAGTTCTTCTTCATGTTCTTTGTTCTGTTGGCATGTTGTATTACCATTATCATCGTTAAGCCCGTTGTAGCCTATGCTCGAATCATTATTGCATCTTACCTTGAAGGTTTTGTTCCTCAGTAGCGAGCTTGATTGCACTCTCATCTATTGATCTTTAATTCTGCTGCTGTGTTTGGGATCAGTTCAAAACATTAGAAAGAATTTTTGAATCTCCCATTCACCCCCCCTTCTGGTTGATATACTCTCGGTCCCAACAATTGGTATCAGAGGCAGGTTCTCCCTGTCTTTGTTTATTAAAGGTCTAACGTCTTTGGAGTTTTGAGTATGTCGTATGCAGGTAGATCCTCGCACTCTGAAAGATTTCCTATATTTGATGGAAATGACTATCTGTACTGGAAGGAATGAATGAGAATCAGAATTAAAGCTATCAACTATGATATGTGGCAAATTGTGGAAGATGGCTACACCATTCAGCAGCCGAACAATCTCAACACCGATGATAAAGCAAATCTGCAATTGGATGCTCAAGCAAAAGACATCATCTGTAGCAGTCTGTCAAAAGACATTTTCTTTCGGTTCCAAAGGCTCAATACTGCAAAGCAAATTTGGGATGCTATCAATGATGCTCATGAAGGATTTGTTGCCAGATCAGATCCTCACACTCAAATGCTTTGTGCAATGTTCACTCGATTCAGAAGTCTTCGTAAAGAAAGTGTTATGGAGCTCACTGATCGATTGACAAACATTGTCGAAAGACTGCATCAGCGAGGAATAACTGATATCACTGATAGAGATGTAGTCAACAAGCTTCTGAGCGCTCTTAATGAATCCTTCGATCCTATTGTAGCTGAAATTAAACAAAGACCAGACTATGAAGAGCTTCACTATGCTGAGGTCATGACCCTGCTGTCGATTCATGAAGAAAAGATGGAACTAGAAAATGCCAATCAAGAATCTTCTTCGGAAAGTGAAGGAGAAATTCTCACATTATGGCAGTTCTGAAGAAGAAGATGTTGAAAATCAACACACCATCACCAGAGAACTTGAAATGCTCGCACAAAGGCTAGGTGATATCAAAAGGCAAAATCTCTGCCTCACAAATGATGACGAGTTTGACGTGCCAGAATCGTCAAGAAGAAGATTGCCTCCGGAAGATATGGAGTGCTTCAAGTGCAAATTATACGGTCACCTCATAGCTGATTGCCCATGTTGGGAAAGGCCAAGCAATAAATGGAAATATCTTCACTGCAATGGATTCACTCGAGTGGATCGTCATACTAAGCTCCCAAAGAAAAATGAATATCCATCATTTTCTTCTTTGACGAGACCAGTCACTGACGCCCAAGCCAAAGCTACCATCGAATTCAACATGAAGAAAATCTCTCAGCTGAATAGGGTATTCACTGACATGAGAATGCATTCTGAAGATGATACTTCCGATTCAGATTCGGATGATGAAGAGCTTCAAAGAAGGATAGGAAGAAGCAATGCATATGTCGCCATTGAATCATCAAAGAAATCCTATGAATCAAGTGATGATGATGATGATTCAAGTGATGATGTACCAATCACTTTCTATCTCATGGAAAAATCATCAAAGGATCAGGTATCTGCAAAACACCAAAGATCCATGAATGAATATTCACCTGAATATATTTCATATGCCAAGCTGGTCAAGATTGCTAAATCCCAACATGATGAACTTGAAATGCTTGAGAGAAATCTCAGGAAAATCGAAGGATTACTGGTCGAAGAGATGGAGAAGAATCAAAAGTTGATCGAAGAGCACGATGCTTTTTCATCAACTATTGATGATCTTACCAATCGATATGATTCACTTACAGATGTCTATGAGAGTTTATCAGATGAACTCCTTAACAAGAATCAAGAACTCGTGTCACTGAAAGAATCTCATAATAAGCTGGTATTAGAGAAAGCTTCTCTCTTCGCCGAGCAATCTGTTCGACTTCCTGATGATTTTGTAGCTCCATGCTTAAAATGCCTAGAACATAGCAATGCTGATTCTCATGTTGAAACTTCTAATATTGTTGTAGAGAATATTGCTACTACTGAAATTGGTACTACTAACCCTTCTTCCGAGGATTTTGCTGCTATCACTGAAGAAAATTGCAAGTTAAATGGCTTACTTGAGACTGGAATGCTAAGGAGCCTAAAAGGGCATCAAACCCTATGTGATGTGCTCAAGAAGTCCATACTGCACAAAAACCCTCAGAAGGAAGGATTAGGTTTCAAAAAGAAACTCAATGTGGATGGATCCTATTGGACTCCCGAGCAGTATCCTCGAACGACTTGGGTTCGTGCAAAGAGTAAAACCCTCGAACCTGAAACTCTAACTGGTTATCATTCACCCATTCCTGTTGATATCGACGAGTCTGATGACTCAAATTACAAAATCTTCAAACAATAGAATGGTGAGGTTTTCGCTCGATATGTTGGTACTAACTGCATGACAGGTTCACCCAAGAAGCAAATCTGGGTAAAGAAGTGCATTGTTGAAAATCTGTCTGTCATTGCTAACCTGACTGTGCAGGATAATTCTCGACGAGGAAATAGATATCATTCACAGTCTACTTTAGAATCTTTCTCGAATGATTATCATCCTAACCTGCGTCAGAAGGAGTACATGCGTACCTCTTCAAATCATTACATTCATGTATCGGGAAATAACTTCAATGCATATTCATATGATTATCATCAAAGTGCACAGGTATCTCACAGGCCTCGCCGAAGGAATACCCCTACTCAGCCCAAGCAAATGAGATCCTCACCTCCCACGCAAGAGTGGGTTGTGAAGAAGAACTAATCCTCTCGTGCAGGGAATTTTCTCAGGGATATCTCATGTTTATTATAAGCCCTGAGATTAGTCATTGTTGGTGCTTCACTCTCTGTGTTTTCTTTCGATGTGTTTTGTGCTTTGTGTTTTCATTTGTTTGGCTTTGTGTTTTGAGTCAGTTTATGTTTTTCCTCAGTCTTTCTTGTCATAAACATGCAAACTGATTTGACGAAGAATTCAATCCGACATCCTTGGTCGCGAATGAAATCAACTTCAAAATTTCATCTGTTTTGGCGCTTGCGCTTCCTCAAACCCTTTGGCATTCTGTTCAGTTACCGAGATTTTCGCAGGAAATGGCTGACACGTGCCCACGATCTCACGTTCGTGATCTTGTCCTTTGAATGTGGAACGTCCTGTGCTTTTCGATAGTGGATCTCGGAGGAAGTGGTTTCGCCCTCGGGCTATATAAACCCCCCCCCCCTCCAGGAGTCTTCTTCCCTTGTTCTTTCTCTGTTCGGCCTCAAACCCCTCCTCTCGCTCTCCGCCTGAGCCCGAGCTCATGCAACTCCGGCGAAGCCCCGCCACTGTTGGTGGCGCCAGTGTGGTACTTCTTCTCTCTCGCGCTGTCGTAGATGATCACTACTGCAAAGTTAGGGCATACAAATATGGAACTAGCCCTGTCCCTCGTCTGTTCTAGGGCTGTTCGTCCCGACGCCATTTATTTTATTTTATTTTCTTGCGGTAGATCTTTAGGCTTCACTAAGTTGTGACGTGTACGGTTTGTAGTTGCTCCTCGTACTAGTCAGTTTGGATCTAGGGTTCATGTGTTATACATCGAAAGATTAGAGGAGTTGTTACTCTGTCTTATGGCATATTGCAATTCACTCGACGATATCTTCCAAAGTATATGCCATGAATTCCTTTGCTTGTAGCGACCCGACCTCAAACGGTCAAGCCTCTGTGTATCTGTGCCATCCCTGGATCAGTATGCTGGCACACACAGTACATCAATGTATATATCAAAGTGCAATCACATGTACAAATAACGTAAAACTGATATATACCTCATAAGTCTCAGCGGAAACAAACAATCGGGTGTGGAGTCCCATCAACACCATTGGCAAGTTGAGTGTAGACCGTAACCCTGTATCGTAACTCTTACTCGATGAAGAAATAATCCTGCAACATTATATGTTGCAGCCGTGTAGGTCAGTACATTGAATGTACCGGCAAGATCACTGTAAGAAAAACAGATTATAAAACTATACTATATGCAATATGGCTTTGTGGCTCTGTGTCTGAGTTTTGTTTTGCATAAAAGCTAATTTTATTTACCCTACAACAAAGGACATAACCGGAGTCTGTACTATGGAGCTTCCTATCATGACATGGTTCCGCCAATCGATATCTCATAGCCCAAATCATCATAAGTTGCCCACAATTAACTTATCAGTCCGGTGTTGAGAGTTCCGAGATAGATCCAAGTCCAGAGGCTCAAATTGTCCATTACCGGGGACACGGCTAATCGATTAGGTTTTAACCGTCTGCAGAGTTTTGTACACTTTACCCGCAAGATTCGTTCCCTCCTTGAAAGTTCTCGCACTGCCGGATGTTTGAGAATGGGATGAACAAAACATGGTCTTCCGAAGAGTTCCTCTGACCACTGTCCAGTGCCCATCCAATCCTACTGTAGTTCTACATCTGCTGGCACTGTCCCAGCCAGAGTCACAACTAAGGTCAACCAAGCCAGAGCCCATAGTGACTTGCGGTTGCACAGGTAAGCTTCCGGGCATGAAGTATTCTTCCGTCTCTTTAGCCTGGGTGGAGCTTTCCGCATGATATCACGGCGCTTCTCCGGAATCACTGAGTACTGGGCGCACCATGTACCCTTCTTAACCATTCTCCACCCAGAGGTATATTGAATTCTTGTCTCGAGTCTTGAAGTCTTGAGGCCTTGAAGATGGAGTCCTTGCAGATGCCATCATGAAGTTGTCGTCATTGACGTAGAGTCATCCATTCTCACACCACTCCCGAACACTCATACCAACCCCGTCCGTAGCATTTTAAACTATATAACGTCCCGGACTTGATAACAGGGAGATGGGTTCCTACCTCATGCATTCTACTCAACTACAAGAAGTCAATATTACCACTGGAGGGATTATGAATGGTGATACTAAATGCAATAAAACATAGGTGTGAATAACATGGTCAAAGTGAACTTGCCTGGTATTACTTGATGAAGATCGTCGCACTCACAATCCTGATAATGATACTACTCGCACTCCGGACAATCTATAGCGTTCAAAGAAAATCACAAATAAATAACAACACTCAAATAACACTTGCCGGCGAAGAACCAAATAAAACTCCAAATAATAGTAGCATAACTGTGGTATTGATTTTCTACAAGCTAATAGGATCACAACGCAAAAGGAAACAATTTATTTAGATCAAAGGTTTGGAAGATATGGCCTCCGGAATATTCAAATTCAAAATAAATTTGGACAGTGAGAAAAAGTATTGCAAGATAGAAGGCGTTTGAATAGTGGTCAATGTGTAAAAAGAAGGAAAATGTTTATTCTAAGCCGGATGATAACACCCAAACACAAGCCTCGTCCTCTGACGGACACGTGTCCTGTGTGAACCCACCACCGCTTTTCTCGGTCAAGCTTTATCTCCCTTATCTTTTCGCACGAGCTCTTGTCCATTCATCTCTTTCCCCTCCCCACACCGGTTCTCACGCTGGGAAAGGAGAGAGAGCTCCCATGGTAACGTGACCTTACCCACCCACTGTTCCTCCGAGAACGACGACGACCACCGTATGTTGCATCCCTGCCACACACCGCTGAGATGTAACAAGAAGGCTGGAAGCGGAGCTGCTCGTGCACTGCTACGACGCAGTTGCTGGGAGGGGGCGCCTACTTCGCCGCTGGTGCTGCAACACTGCGGCGCACTCCCCGCGTGGTGCTACAGCGCGGCTTGTCGTTGCTGCCACGCAACACAAAGATGCAATCGCTGGAGAGCGGTTGCCGGTGCTATGATGGGAGCTGCGACAGGAGCCCCGCGCTACGATGGGAGCTGCAACGGCGATGTCACTGCGATGGGAGCTGCAACGGCGATGTTAGCGCTGCGATGGAGCACCGCCGCGTCGAGACGCCGACGCTTCAACGGGAGCTGCGACAGCGAAGTCGACGTCGGCGCTGCAATGGAGCACCGCCGCATCGGGGCGTTGGCGCTGCGATAGCGACGTCGACGTCGGCGCTGCAATGGAGCACCGCCGCATCGGGGCACTGGCGCTGCGATAGCGACGTCGACGTCGGTGCTGCAATGGAGCACCGCCTCGTCAGGGACGCTAGCGCTGCGATGGGAGCTGTGACAGCGACGTTGACGTCAGCGCTGCAATGGAGCACCACCGCGTCAGGGACACCGGCGCTGCGATGGGAGCTGCGACAGCGACGTCGACGTTGGCGCTGCAATGGAGCGCCACTATGTCAGGACGCCGGTGCTGCGATGGAAGCATCGGAGGTGTTTCGATGGAGCTTCGCCGGGGCTCGCCGGTGTTCCGATGAAGCTCCGTCGAGGTCATTCAGTGCTGCAATGGAGCTTCGCCAGGGGCATTGTGTGCTGCGACGGACCGCCGCCGTGCCGATGTTTGTAGCTAACTGCAGCGTCGCCAGTGGCTCCGTGTGTTTCAAAATCGAAGGAGAGTAGGGGTTGTTGTGCAATGTGAGAAGGAAATCACGTCTGCATTGACCATTCAAAGCGGCTGACGGAAGGGATCCGACAGTACGACTGGGGCTGATCTAACGGCCAGCGAGGCGGTTTAAAATTCCCTGGCATCAGCCGGATGATTTGTAGCACTGGCCTAAAAAGAATCACTACATTTGGATATACATCTCATAAGATAAGACGAAGCTCGGATTGAAATATATCAAAAACTCTACCGTGGCAGCGTTTACTTATGGATTAGAATATTATGGCTATAGTAAAAAAGAAATCTGATGAAAGCTAACACTAATGGTGTCAAGGAAAGATTTCTTTGAGATGAACCCAGTACAATTAGTTTCATCGAAAACGGAGCTCCGATTCAAAAGTTATGATCTAACAAAGGTTGGGCTAGATTTGAAGTTGAAATAATTTGATTTGCTCAATCTCCAAAATTCACTTTTTATTGGAAAGTATGTCACAAGGAGTATTTTGCAAAAAGAATCACTTCAATCGGAGCTACGGTTAAAAAGTTGGAGGGTTTTGAAGTTCAGGGCCTGTTCTGAAAATTCCAGGGACTAATCTGTGAAAACTTTATTTGCCTATGGTTCCCTGGCCACGCGGCGTGCTGCTACTGGCCAAAACGGTTCACTGCGGAGCTAATCTAGCGAACGACCGCTAATCAGAAGAAAACACTTTGGCCTAAAAGAAAAAAAACATATCTAATCTAGACCTTAGATTTTGGATCCGGCGATGGTAGAATAATAACCATTCGGGCTAACTAAGAACCAACCCCGGTTTATAATAAACGGCCGGTTCACTGCTTGAACCGAACAAACACAACCAAAAAAACAAGAAAGAAGAGATGAGGAGACGGAGAAGGGAGGTGGTGGCGTTTACAGAGGCATGGCCGTCGTCTCAGGCGGCGACTCCGGCAAGGCAGGCGAAGGCAGGGAGGGGCGGCGGGTCGCGGGGCGAGGGGCGGCGGCTCCGGCGTGGCGTGAGGCGGCGCTGGGTGACGGGGTCGGGCAGGGGGCCCCTGGGACGGAGATCAGAGCTCGAGCGGCTCGACCGTCGACGGTGGCGGCCCTCCGGCGGTCCTCCAGCGAGGCGCGGGTTCGGGGAAGAGGTCGGCGGGGTCCGGAGCGACACATCTAGGGCGATGGTGGCGTCGGAGGCGTCGAGGGGGTCCTCTGGTGATGACGAACAGCGGCTGGAGCGGCGGGCGGCTCCGGTGAGATGCGGGAGTCGTCGGGATGCACTTTCCCGTGCGGATCTGCGTGATAAAAAGACGTCAGAAGGATGCGGAGGTTCGAGGGAGAAAGAAACAGAGGGCAAGGGGTGCTCGGGAACCTTCGGCGGCGTCGAAATCGAGCGGCGACAGGAGGTTCTCGCGACGAAACTCCGCGAGATCGAGGCGGAGCTCTAGGGCACGGGAGATCGAGGTTTCTCGGAAAATCGGACGAGGAGGAGTAGGGGAGTATCTATGGGGGCAAATCTTGCGAAAGGGGCAGCGTAGATCGATCGAATTGCTCGGGATTTGATTCGGGGCACTGTGTCCGTGATGAACACGAAAGAGACAGAGGATGGGGATGACATGCGGGCCCCACCTGTCCGTGACAACAGACACGAGCGAGGGAGAGGAGATAGGAGCGGTTGGGCGGGGCGAATCATTTTCGGTGCTCGTGGGCGGAGATGGGCCGCGCTGCTAGGCCTCGCTGGCTCAGCGAGTTTTAAAACAACAATAAGAAACAAAACATTTTTTCCTTTAAGCAAAGAACAAAAAGAAATAAAAGAAAATAAAAATATAATTTTTATAGGCATATTATATACCAAAAATTTTATAATAAAAATTTCTAAAACATGAACATATTTTCATGGCCAAATAAAATACTAAAAAAATCATTTTTGCAATAACTCCAAAATGAAATAGAATTTCAGTTTCAAATAAATTGTCAAACATTGTCTCTGATTTTCGGAGTGTCATATTCCTCCTCTCATATTATTTTTTTATCAGGGAATTTTTTACAATATGAAAAACTTAAAATGAGATAGGGATTCAAATTGAAAATTTGGGAAAGTCCTTTTATTCCCTCTCATTTGATTTTTTGAAGTTGCAAATTTCACTCACTTTCAGTCAATCAAACAAACAAACCATCAAGCATAAAATCATATTTATTTAATTAATGTAACATTCCAAAATTTAGAATTTTGGGATGTTACATTGCTGCTTCCGAAAATTATCTGTTTTGAGTCAAAAATGCTTATGTGCATGTTTATAAACTCTTCTTGTTTTCCCTTGCATTGTTGACTTTCTCTCAGGAGTGGTCATGGCTCACAGTTCGGAAGAGCAGTCTGGGTCAGAGGAAGAAATCCCTCAGTTGCCACGTGTGGCTGATAAAGCAAAGTTGACTGAAAGAAAAACAGCTAAGCTGCCAAGAGTTCCAAAGAAGAAATCTGAGTCAGAATCTGCTAAAGAAGAAGATGATATTCCCTCGGCTCATAGTCAGCCTGAGGATGAGCAAATCACTAATTCCAAGACATTGTTTTTTGATGGAAATCCCAAGAAGGGTGGTCGTGGTAGATAGAGGAACACCGCCGCTGAGATGTCCGATCCCGAAACTTACAAAACCCCACCTGGAGTTAAAACTGTGTAGCGACCCGATCTCAATGGATCGAAGTCTCTGTGCTTAAGTGTCATCCCTGGATCAGTATGCTGACACACATAGTACTTGAGGATTTATAACAGAGTTCAATCACACACTTAGTACATCGAAAATCCTCGTAAAGAGTATTTATTACATAAATATGGCTGAAGGCCAACTAAATAAAATAATTGCGGAATCTTCGAAGATAAATGAGTCCATCAACTCAAACGGCATAGCTGAGTGCATGACAACGACCTATCACACCTTACTCTTCATCTGAAAACTCTGCAACATGATACATTGCAGCCGTGTAGGTCAGCACATGGAATATGCTGGCAAGATAACACCATATAGCAAAGAACAAAATAACAGCTATCGCTACATGCACTATAAGAGTGATGGAGGCTCTATGGTTATCGTTTGCATAAAGCTAGTTTTTCCCTACAACAAAGGAATAGATTTTATTTAACTACAAAGTTTGTGGAAAACATTGAGAAGGTAACCCCAACTCAATCCCAATTAAAAGTTAACAACCCAATCAAATTAATTAAGTAATGTGATGAGATCAAATCAATAATTCAAGTACCAGATACTCAAGATGTCCATAACCGGGGACACGGCTAACCATGATTAGTTTGTACACTCTGCAGAGGTTTGAGCACTTTTCCCCACAAGACTCGATCTCCTCCGTTGAATTTCTCGCACTGCATGATGTTTGAGAAACGGATGATCAAGACACAGTCTTTCTGAAGAGGTCCCCTTAACCGATAGATAGGCCGGTACACCTACAATCCCCTACATCTGCTAGCCCATCATGGAAAGGATTCCCACAACTTACTCAACTATGCCAGAGCCCATAATGGCAGGTGGCTGCACACGGAAGTTTCTAGCATGAATAATCTTATGATCCCTTTGAGCCTGGGTGGCATTCCATAGGATGATCACACGGATACCCCGGGATCTCCTAGGACAACACTGGATTCCCCAGGTGTTTGGGCAAGCCACTGGTATCCCCAGGGTGCCCCAACCATTCCACCCAGATGTGTATTAAAGTAGCCACCTTAAGTTAAACCTTAGTTAACAATAACTCTCACATCTTTCATGAATTCTCTCAAACCAAACCACGTCTACGAGCATAGCATAGCAAAGTAAGCACAACGTAATAGTACCCATGGTTTGATAAAGGACAATAGGTTCCTACCTCATCAGCTACTTCCCAGTACCCACATGTTATCAAACCCTAACCATGCAGTGTTTGAGGATTGAAACTAATGCATAAAAACTGGGTAATAAAGGGGTATGATCAAAGTGTTACTTGCCTTGCTGACGATCGGAAAACCCTAGTGATTCGTAGTAGCAAGCCTCGCACTCCGGAAACTCTATCGTGAACAAACAATAGCATACATAAGCACTCAAGCATAATATGCAAAGGTAAAACCCAAAAGAAAAGGTCTGAACAGAAAGTTCAAGTGAAGAGCTTCAATTTGCAACAAGAATCAATCGAATCGGAGTCACGAAACTCAAACTACGATCAAAAGAAGTTCAAATTCAAATCTACTTGAAACCAAATTTTAAATTTTCAAAATCATGTTCAAGTTGAAAATCTGGACAGAGGGGAACAAGACGAAGATTTTGGCGTTGGTTTCACTGGATTTGGATAAACGAGCAAAAATTTGCGAGGGTTTAAAGATCAGGGACTAAACTGTAAGAAAACTATTCGTGGATAGGTCCCTGGATGAAAATAAAACAGAAAAAGAAAAATCTATCGGACGAACGTCCGCTAAAAAGACTAACGAACGAAAAACGTTCACTAACAGATCTAAACGAACGAACGTTCGCTAATTAATCTAACCTAATAAAAATAAACCGATCTAAAACGAAAAACCAAAAAAAACCGGATCGGGCGGGTTTACGGCGGTTATACCGGTTCGGTGGGAAAACCGGCGGCGGTCAACGGCGGATCGGGCTCCGGCGCGTGCGACGGCGGCTGCGGGGCGGGGCGGCGTGGCGCGGGCGTCGGGGTGGCACGGCGCGGGGCGGCGGCGAGCGGCGCGGCAGACGGCGGCGCTGCGGCGGCGGCGGCGGCTCGATGGGGAGGAGAGGGGCCAGGCCTCGGCCTTATAAGGAGGGGAGGGGTCGGGGCCGGCTTGGGGAGGGGGTCGGGGCACGCTGCGGCTGGCGCTCGGACTCCGGCGAGTCCGGCTCCCGCACGGAAGGAAGGCGGCGGCGGCTCGGGCCGGCTGGGCCTTCGGCCCTGTTCGGTCCGAAGTTTTTTTTTAAAACAGCGCCGCGAAGAAAATCCAAATAAAATAAAATAAAAATCCTAAAATTCCAGAAAAAAAATTCACGGTCCTCTCCTAATATTTAGGACAACATGAACATTTTTCTGGACTAAAATACAATTTTTAAAAATGCAATTTTCCCCTAATTTACGCGAATAAATCTCAAATAAAATTCGAATAAACTTTATTTTTATTTAAAACTAAATTTCCAATATTTCCTCTGTTTGAAGAAGTCATATTATCTTCTCTCATTATTTTATTTATTTTTGAAATAATCAGAAAAATAATTTCAAATAAAAATCACTTTGATCCAATTTACCAATTTTGAAAAAAATCAAAAATGGATTTTATGAAATCCTCCAACTCTCTCAAATGGTCCTTGAGTTGCTTAAGGTCTCTAGGATCAAAATGTCTAAACAAATAAAAATGCAAAGAGCATGAATGCATATGATGACCTAATGATTAACATCCAAATTGAAAATTTGGGATGTTACAAACCTACCCCCCTTAAGATGAATCTCGCCCTCGAGATTCGGGTTGGCTAGAAAATAGGTGTGGGTGGTCTTTCCATGGGTCTTCTTCTCGCTCCCAGGTGGCTTCTTCTTCGGTATGGTGGCTCCACTGAACTTTGCAAAACTTGATAACCTTGTTGCGTGTAACTCGGCTGGCAAACTCGAGAATCTTGACGGGTTTCTCCTCGTAAGTTAGGTCACTTTCCAACTGAATTGCTTCTAGGGGCACTGTATCTCTTAGGGAAATATCGGCCATCTCTGCATGACACTTCTTCAACTGGGAAACATGAAACACACCATGAACTCCTGACAAACCTTCGGGTAACTCCAACTTGTAGGCAACTTCACCCATACGTTCCAAAACTCGGTATGGTCCTACAAATCTTGGGGCTAACTTTCCTTTGACTCCAAATCGTTTTACTCCTCGAAGTGGGGACACACGAAGGTATGCCCTGTCTCTGACTTCATAGGCTACCTCCTTGCATTTAGTATCTGCATAACTCTTCTGCCTGGACTGGGCTATCTTGAGTCTATCCCGAATCAACTTAACCTTCTCTTCAGAATCTCTGATTAAGTCTGGTCCGAACAACTGTCTATCTCCAACTTCATCCCACGACAGTGGTGTCCTGCACCTTCTTCCGTACAAGGCTTCGAAAGGGGCCATCTTCAAACTAGCTTGATAGCTGTTGTTATATGAGAACTCTGCGTAAGGCAAATTATCATCCCAACTAGATCCATAATCTAGCGGACAAGCTCTCAACATGTCCTCCAGAATCTGGTTGACTCTCTCGGTCTGTCCATCTGTCTGCGGGTGAAAGGTTGTACTGAACTCTAGCCTGGTTCCCAAAGTTTCGTGCAACTGATTCCAAAACTTCGAAGTAAACTGTGTTCCTCTATCTGATACGATGGTCCTCGGAACTCCATGCAGACATACGATCCTGGTCATATATATCTTCGCCAACTTAGCACTTGTATAAGTGATTTTCACGGGGATGAAGTGAGCCACTTTAGTCAAGCAATCAACTACAACCCAGATAGAATCATATCCTGAACGAGTCCTGGGTAATCCGGTGATGAAATCCATGCCAAGTTTATCCCACTTCCATTCGGGTATCGACAAAGGCTGGAGTAACCCTGCTGGTTTCTGATGCTCTGCCTTAACTCTCTGACATACGTCACATACTGCTACATACTCCGCAATATCCTTCTTCATTCCTGTCCACCAAAAACTCTCCTTCAAATCCAGATACATCTTGGTGTTGCCTGGGTGAATCGAATATGGCGAATCATGAGCCTCCTGAAGTATTAACTTCCTGATCTCGGGGTCATTGGGCACATAGATACGATCCTCAAACCATAAAGTTTCATGCTCATCCTCACGAAAACCTTTAGCCTTTCCTTTGCTCATCCTTTCTTTTATCTCTGCAATCTCCTGGTCCGTCTTCTGGGCTTCTCGGATCCTTCCCAGTAAAGTGGACTGAATTTCCAATGCCGCAACAAAACCTCTCGGAACTATCTCCAAACGAAGTTCTCGGAGGTCATCGGCTAACTCCTGAGGTAATCCTCCGGTTATGAGAGTGTTAACATAACTCTTGCGGCTCAACGCGTCTGCTACCACATTGGCCTTTCCTAGATGATAATGCAACTTCATGTCATAATCCTTTATGAGCTCCAGCCATCTCCTCTGCCTGAGGTTTAACTCCTTCTGTGTGAAGATGTACTTCAAACTCTTATGATCCGTGTAAACATCACAATGATTTCCGATAAGAAAATGTCTCCATGTCTTGAGTGCATGCACTACGGCTGCTAACTCCAAATCATGCGTGGCAAAATTTAACTCATGAGGTCAAAGCTGTCGTGAGGCATATGAAACAACTCTTCCTTCTTGAATAAGAATGCCTCCAAGTCCCTGACGTGAAGCGTCGCAATATACTTGGAAATCCTTGCGTATGTTCGGGAGAATCAGCACTGGGGCTGTAACCAAACGTTTCTTCAACTCCTGAAATCTGGCCTCACAATCATCGGTCCATTTAAACTTGGTGTCTTTCTTCAATAATTCCATCATGGGCTTCGCAATCTTAGAAAGATTCTCAATGAATCTCCGATAATATCCTGCAAGTCCAAGGAAACTGCGTATCTCCCCAACTGAGGTGGGTGCCATCCACTCGGTGACAGATTTAACCTTGGAAGGGTCTACTGCTATACCTTCTCCTGATATAACATGTCCGAGAAATCCGACTTCCTTCAACCAAAACTCGCATTTGCTGAACTTGGCATATAGCTGATGTTCCCTGAGCTTCTCGAGAACCAAGCGCAAATGTTCCTTGTGTTCTTCTTCATTCTTCGAGTAGACCAACATATCATCAATGAATACAATGACAAACTTATCCAAGAACTCCATGAACACCTTGTTCATCATACTCATGAAATAGGCAGGGGCGTTAGTCAAACCAAATGACATAACTGTATACTCATATAGTCCATACCTCGTGGTAAAGGCTGTCTTAGGTATATCTTGTTCTCGGATCTTCAACTGGTGGTATCCTGATCGAAGATCGATCTTGGAAAATACTTTAGCTCCTTGCAGCTGGTCAAACAAATCATTGATCATCGGTAGTGGGTATTTGTTCTTGATCATCACCTCATTCAACGCACGATAATCAACAACCATTCTCAAAGATCCATCCTTCTTCTCAACTAAGAGCACTGGGGCTCCCCACGGTGATGAACTTGGTCGTATATAACCTTTCTCCAATAACTCCTTAATCTGCTTCTTAATTTCCTCCAGATCATTTGCGGGCATCCGGTATGGTCTCTTCGATATTGGTCCGGTGCTTGGCAATAGCTCGATCAAAAACTCTATGTCTCGGTTTGGTGGCATGCCTGGTAATTCCTCCGGAAATACATCGGGATAATCCTTCACAACTGGCACTTCCTCCTGAACAACTCCCGAGAGTGAATTTACTTGAGTCCTCCTTGGCGCATGCCTAGACACATACTTGATCCTTTTACCCTCTGGGGTGGTGAGACGAATTGACTTACTAGCACAATCGATGTTTCCTCCATACTTCGATAGCCAATCCATGCCTAGTATCACATCCAATCCTTGTGATTCCAAAATAATTAGGTCTGAGGGGAAAACATGCCTACCTATGGTCAATGGCAACCGAAAACATCCTTGGCTAGCCATATACTCCGCTCCTGGTGAGCTTACTAGCATAGGTGTCTTAAGGGCTACGGTTGGCAACTTAAGCTTGTCTACAAATCCCCTTGATATGTATGAATGCGATGCACCAGTGTCAAAAAGAACAAGGGCTGTAAATGACTTAATCAAAAACTTACCAATAACTGCATCAGGCTGCTCTTCAACTTCCTCCACGTTGACGTGGTTCACCTGACCTCGGGTGAAGGGATTTGGCTTCTTTCTTGAGCTTCCGTTGCCATTTCCATTCTTTGCCTCAGAACAATCATTGGCGTAGTGTCCAGTCTTCCCGCACTTGTAACAGGTAACGTGACTCAGATCCTTCTTAGCGGGTGTCGCGGGGTTAGCATGTTTCTGACTGTTGCTTCCTCCATTCCCATTGCCATTCTTAGGGCCACTGTGGGTGTGTGAATTTCCTCCATTGTGAGTATGTCCTCCATGGTTATGATGAGTATGACCTCCTGAGTACGGGGAATAGCGAGGCTTCTGCTGGGCTCCAGAATTATACTTCCCTTGTCCATACTTCCTCTTGCGGTTATCTATCTGCTGCTGCTTGCCTTCAATCATTAGGGCCTTGTCTACCAGCTCCTGGTAGTTGGTGAAAGTTGCCACCATCAACTGCATGCTCAGCTCATCATTCAGTCCTTCAAGAAATTTCTCCTGCTTCGCGGCATCTGTGGCCACATCATCTGGGGCATAACGTGCTAGCTTGCTGAACTCATCCACATACTGCCCCACAGTACGATTCCCTTGGCATAAGTTGCGGAATTCACGCTTCTTCATACTCATAGCTCCAGCTGAGACATGTGCGGTGCGGAAGGCCTGCTGAAACTGATCCCATGTAACTGTAGCAATGGGGTAGGTTGTGGTGAAGTTCTCCCACCAAGAGGCTGCGGGTCCATCAAGCTGATGTGCGGCAAAGCACACCTTCTCAGCATCAGTGCATCCAGCAGTGGTCAGCTCCCTTCCAATCTTGCGGAGCCAATCATCAGCAACAATCGCCTCGGTGCTGCTAGAGAACACCGGCGGATTTAACCTTAGAAAACGAGCTAGGTTGTCAACTGGGGGAGGTGGCGGTGGGTTGTTGTTGTTGTTGCCTTGGTTCTGGATGAGCATCTGCATCAAGGCATTCTGTTGTTGGATCAACTGGGTGAGCTTCGGCGGGAAAGCGAATCCGGGGTCACGTCTCGGAGGCATCTGATAGGTTAGAGGGGTGAGAACAGAATAGAATAGGTCTAATGAGAGATTTCACTACCCATATGCATATGAGACAAAAATATTCATTCCACAGCACTCAATTTCAAACAAGATTCAAACAATCGATCTAAACTACCGTTACAAAATCTCGCGGACTATTACTATATACATGGAAGTACTTCTAATGGTATTATGGTGGTCGACTAGAAATTTTGATCGGTGGAAGACTCCATAATATCAGCTCCAGCTTCTTTTTCATAGTCATCATCATTGTCATCATCTGCATCACTGTCCGTGTCGGTGTCATCCAATAAGATGTAGTCCTCCGAACGGATATCCACTTCTGGTTCTTGCTTCGGGTTCACCACGGGTATTCCTAGCTTCTTCTTCAGTTCTTCATGCTTCTCCAGTAGCACAGCAATTTCTTCTTCATATCCATCGCATGTTGACTTGAGTTCCTCTTCCAGCTCCATGTTCCAGGTCATCGCCTTCTTGGTATCTATCATGTTTGCGCACATCTGGTTCTCATAGCGACGAATGTGCTGGTTCATCTCCTGTATGTAGGCTGCAATAGATCCATCCTTCCTGGTGCGAATCATCTCCCATTGCTCATCCCGGCGTCCACATATCTGGTAGATGGTGTCTTTAAGATCCTTGTTGTACACCTCACAAATGCGTCCAATAGTGATGTGGGCGGCCATGCTCTTTCCTAAACTCCAGGTCGGTGCATCAAAGGAAAACTCAATGGGCTCAGTAATTGGTGTAAACGTCCTTCCAGGAACACGAACTTGAATCGTCCAGCGCTCCTCTTCTGGTAAACTTGCAGTGAAGGTTCCGGTCATGCTTGGTATGCCGATGTTCAGGTACTTAGTGACTTCCTTCAAGTGTCGTCTGAAAGGGGTGTCATCATCCGGCTGAGTGAACTTCTTCCTGGGGTCCGACATCTATAGAGTAGAAATAGAGAAGAGTTATAAATGAGTGGAGAAGAGTTAGAAATGAGAAGAGAAGAGTATCCTGTGGCTTTTCCTAGTGGTCACGTCCTACAGTCAGCGTGTGCTCTGATACCATCTTGTAGCGACCCGATCCCAATGGATCGAAGTCTCTGTGCTTAAGTGTCATCCCTGGATCGGTATGCTGACACACACAGTACTCGAGGATTTATAACAGAGTTCAATCACACACTTATTACATCGAAAATCCTTGTAAAGAGTATTTATTACATAAATATGGCTGAAGGCCAACTAAATAAAATAACTGCGGAAGCTTCGAAGATAAATGAGTCCATCAACTCCAACGGCATAGCTGAGTGCATGACAATGACCTATCGCACCTTACTCTTCGTCTGAAAACTCTGCAACATGATACGTTGCAGCCATGTAGGTCAGCACATGGAATATGCTGGCAAGATAACACCATATAGCAAAGAACAAAATAACAGCTATCGCTACATGCACTATAAGGCTGGTGGAGGCTCTATGGTTATCGTTTGCATAAAGCTAGTTTTTTCCTACAACAAAGGAATAGATTTTATTTAACTACAAAGTTTGTTGAAAACATTGAGAAGGTAACCCCAACTCAATCCCAATTAAAAGTTAACAACCCAATCAAATTAATTAAGTAATGCGATGAGATCAAATCAATAATTCAAGTACCAGATACTCAAGATGTCCATAACCGGGGACACGGCTAACCATGATTAGTTTGTACACTCTGCAGAGGTTTGCGCACTTTTCCCCACAAGACTCGATCTCTACCATTGAATTTTTCGCATTGCATGATGTTTGAGAAACGGATGATCGAGACACAGTCTTTCTGAAGAGGTCCCCTTAACCGATAGATAGGCCGGTACACCTACAATCCCCTACATCTGCTAGCCCATCATGGAAAGGATTCCCACAACTTACTCAACTATGCCAAAGCCCATAATGGCATGTGGCTGCACACGGAAGTTTCTAGCATGAATAATCTTATGATCCCTTTGAGCCTGGGTGGCATTCCATAGGATGATCACACGGATACCCCAGGATCTCCTAGGACAACACTGGATTCCCCAGGTGTCCGGGCAAGCCACTGGTATCCCCAGGGTGCCCCAACCATTCCACCCAGATGTGTATTAAAGTAGCCACCTTAAGTTAAACCTTAGTTAACAATAACTCTCACATCTTTCATGAATTCTCTCAAACCAAACCACGTCTACGAGCATAGCATAGCAAAGTAAGCACAACGTAATAATACCCATGGTTTGATAAAGGACAATAGGTTCCTACCTCATCAGCTACTTCCCAGTACCCACATGTTATCAAACCCTAACCATGCAGTGTTTGAGGATTGAAACTAATGCATAAAAACTAGGTAATAAAGGGGTATGATCAAAGTGTTACTTGCCTTGCTGACGATCGGAAAACCCTAGTGGTTCGTAGTAGCAAGCCTCGCACTTCGGAAACTCTATCGTGAACAAACAATAGCATACATAAGCACTCAAGCATAATATGCAAAGATAAAACCCAAAAGAAAAGGTCTGAACAGAAAGTTCAAGTGAAGAGCTTCGATTTGCAAAAAGAATCAATCGAATCGGAGTCACGAAACTCAAACTACGATAAAAAAAGTTCAAATTCAAATCTGCTTGAAACCAAATTTTAAATTTTCAAAATCATGTTCAAGTTGAAAATCTGGACAGAGGGGAACAAGACGAAGATTTTGGCGTTGGTTTCACTGGATTTGGATAAACGAGCAAAAATTTGCGAGGGTTTAAAGATTAGGGACTAAACTGTAAGAAAACTATTCGCGGATAGGTCTCTCGACGAAAATAAAACAGAAAAAGAAAAATCTATCGGACGAACGTCCGCTAACAGAGACTAACGAACGAAAAACGTTCACTAACAGATCTAAACGAACGAACGTTCGCTAATTAATCTAACCTAATAAAAATAAACCGATCTAAAATGAAAAACCAAAAAAACCAGATCGGGCGGGTTTACGGCGGTTATACCGGTTCGATGGGAAAACCGGCGGCGGTCAACGGCGGATCGGGCTCCGGCGCGTGCGATGACGGCTGCGGGGCGGGGCGGCGTGGCGCGGGCGTCGGGGTGGCACGGCGCGGGGCGGCGGCGCTGCGGCGGCGGCAGCGGCTCGATGGGGAGGAGAGGGGCCGGGCCTCGGCCTTATAAGGAGGGGAGGGGTCGGGGCCGGCTTGGGGAGGGGGTCGGGGCGCGTGGTGGCTGGCGCTCGGACTCCGGCGAGTCCGGCTCCCGCACGGAAGGAAGCTGGCGGCGGCTCGGGCCGGCTGGGCCTTCGGCCCAGTTCGGTCTGAAGTTTTTTTTTAAAACAGCGCCGCGAAGAAAATCCAAATAAAATAAAATAAAATTCCTAAAATTCCAGAAAAAAATTTCACGGTCCTCTCCTAATATTTAGGACAACATAAACATTTTTTTGGACTAAAATGCAATTTTTCCCTAATTTACTCGAATAAATCTCAAATAAAATTCGAATAAACTTTATTTTTATTTAAAACTAAATTTCCAATATTTCCTCTATTTGAAGAAGTCATATTATCTTCTCTCATTATTTTATTTATTTTCGAAATAATCAGAAAAATAATTTCAAATGAAAATCACTTTGATCCAATTTATCAATTTTGAAAAAATTCAAAAATGGATTTTATGAAAACCTCCAACTCTCTCAAATGGTCCTTGAGTTGCTTAAGGTCTCTAGGATCAAAATGTCCAAACAAATAAAAATGCTAAGAGCATGAATGCATATGATGACCTAATGATTAACACCCAAATTGAAAATTTGGGATGTTACAAACTGCCACTGAAAGAAACAACAGGATGCAGAAGATTCGTTGTCATTGGGCGAAAAAATTATTCAACTATGAGAACGTCCGAAGGAAATATCAGATCCTGTTTGCATTCACTTCACCCTGGAATGACTGCATCGCAGAGGGCTGCCTAGGTCAAGATGGTGAAAAAGTTAGGCCAGCTCCTCCCCCCAATGCTCATGCTAATTCATTAAAGACAACTGCTGATTTCCCCGAGGAGGTGGAAAAGAGAGAAAAGGCCAAGGCCAATCATGATGCCAAGGCCTCGAAGAAAAATCAGGTGGAACAAAGAAATGTTGAGTTAACTCAACAAGATGTGCAAGAGAAGAAGGAAAGGGCTTCTGCCCGAAAGGAAAAGAAGAAGAGGAAGTCTGTTTCTCCTCGAGCCTCAAAGAAGAAATATGTTGCCAGAAATTTAAGGAAGGCAGCATCTGCCTCATTGATACGTCCATTTTGGATCATGTTTTCCTACTGTTATTTATAATGTTTTTATGCATAATAATGCTTTTTGGAGTAATTCTAATGCCTTTTCTCTCATAATATGCAAGGTTTACACAAAGAGGGGGAATGCCGGCAGCTGGAATTCTCGACCTGAAAAAGCTACATCGGAGTTACCTATTCTGCACATCTCCAAATGAGCTGCACATCTCCAAATAATGTCCAAATGAGGGTACAGAAGGTTGCGGCGGTGGAAAAGTCTTTTCGTGGATGCCTCTGTTGGTTTGGGGATATATGGGTATATATAGGCGAAAGAATTAGGTCAGGAGGTGCATGAGGGGCCCACAAGGGTGGGGGGCGAGCCCTCCGTCCTTGTGGCCACCTCGTGGCTCCTCCGACTTCATCTCCAAGTCTCCTGGTTTCCTTCTGGTCCAAGAAAAATCATCGCGAAAGTTTTATTCCGTTTGGACTCCGTTTGGTATTCCTTTTCTGCGAAACTCAAAAACAAGGAAAAAACAGAAACTGGCACTGGGCTCTAGGTTAATAGGTTAGTCCCAAAAATAATATAAAATAGCATATTAATGCATATAAAACATCCAAAACAGATAATATAATAGCATGGAACAATCAAAAATTATAGATACGTTGGAGACGTATCAAGCATCCCCAAGCTTAATTCCTACTCGTCCTCGAGTAGGTAAATGATAAAAACAGAATTTTTGATGTGGAATGCTACCTAACATATTTATCCATGTAATTTTCTTTATTGTGGCATAAATGTTTAGATCCGTAAGATTCAAAACAAAAGTTTAATATTGACATAAAAACAATAATACTTCAAGCATACTAACAAGGCAATTATGTCTTCTCAAAATAACATGACCAAAGAAAGCTTATCCCTACAAAATCATATAGTCTGGCTATGCTCCATCTTCATCACACAAAATATTCAAATCATGCACAACCCCGATAATGTTTCATACTTTTGATGTTCTCCAACTTTTTCAACTTTCACGCAATACATGAGCATGAGCCATGGACATAACACTATAGGTGGAATAGAATATGGTGGTTGTGGAGAAGACAAAAAGAGGGAGATAGTCTCACATCAACTAGGCGTATCAATGGGCTATGGAGATGCCCATCAATAGATATCAATGTGAGTGAGTAGGGATTGCCATGCAACGGATGCACTAGAGCTATAAGTTTATGAAAGCTCAAAAAGAAACTAAGTGGGTGTGCATCCAACTCGCTTGCTCACGAAGACCTAGGGCAATTTGAGGAAGCCCATCATTGGAATATACAAGCCAAGTTCTATAATGAAAAATTCCCACTAGTATATGAAAGTGACAACATAGGAGACTCTCTATCATGAAGATCACGGTGCTACTTTGAAGCACAAGTGTGGTAAAAGGATAGTAACATTGCCCCTTCTCTCTTTTCTCTCATTTTTTTATTTGGGCCTTCTCTCATTTTTTTTAGCCTCCTTTTTTTTCGTCCGGAGTCTCATCCCGACTTGTGGGGGAATCATAGTCTCCATCATCCTTTCCTCACATGGGACAATGCTCTAATAATGAAGATCATCACACTTTTATTTACTTACAACTCAAGAATTACAACTCGATTCTTAGAACAAAATATGACTCTATATGAATGCCTCCGGCGGTGTACCGGGATGTGCAATGAATCAAGAGTGACATGTATGAAAGAATTATGAACGGTGGCTTTGCCACAAATACGATGTCAACTACATGATCATGCAAACCAATATGACAATGATGAAGCGTGTCATAATAAAATGGAATGATGGAAAGTTGCATGGCAATATATCTCGGAATGGCTATGGAAATGCCATAATAGGTAGGTATGGTGGCTGTTTTGAGGAAGGTATATGGTGGGTGTATGGTAACAGCGAAAGTTGCGCGGTACAAGAGAGGCTAGCAATGGTGGAAGGGTGAGAGTGCATATAATCCATGGACTCAACATTAGTCATAAAGAACTCACATACTTATTGCAAAAATCTATTAGTTATCAAAACAAAGTACTACATGCATGCTCCTAGGGGGATAGATTGGTAGGAAAAGACCATCGCTCGTCCCCGACCGCCACTCATAAGGAAGCCAATTAATAAATAAATCATGCTCCGACTTCATCACATAACGGTTCACCATACGTGCATGCTACGGGAATCACAAACCTTAACACAAGTATTTCTCAAATCCACAATTACTCAATAGCATGACTCTAATATCACCATCTTTATATCTCAAAACAATCATAAGAAATCAAACTTCTCATAGTTTTCAATGCACTTTATATGAAAGTTTTTATTATATCCCTCTTGGGTGCCTATCATATTAGGACTAAATTTATAACCAAAGCAAATTACCATGCTGTTTAAAGGCTCTCAAAATAATATAAGTGAAGCATGAGAGTTCAATAATTCTATAAAATAAAGCCACCGCCGTGCTCTAAAAAGATATAAGTGAAGCCCTAGAGCAAAATTTCCTAGCTCAAAAGATATAAGTGAAGCACAAAGAGTATTCTAATAAATTGCGATTCATGCGTGTCCCTCTCAAAAGGTGTGTACAGCAAGGATGATTGTGGCAAACTAAAAATCAAAGACTCAAATTATACAAGACGTGATACGTCTCTGTCGTATCTACTTTTCCTAACGCTTTTCCTCTTGTTTTCGACTCTAATTTGCATGATTTGAATGAAACTAACCCGGACTGACGTTGTTTTCAGCAGAACTACCATGGTGTTGTTTTTGTGCTGAAATAAAAGTTCTCGGAATGGAACGAAATTTTGCGAGGATTTTTTATGCAATAAAAGAGAATTTCTGGAGCCAAGAACCACCAGAGGGGGGCACCTGGGTGGGCACAACCCACCAGGGCGCGCCACCCCCTCCAGGCGTGCCCAGGTGGGTTGTCACCACCTGGTGGCCCCCCAGACCCTAAAACCGACGCTATAAAATCACATATTTCCAGGAAAAAATCAGGGAAAAAGAATTATCGTGTTCCGTGAGATGGAGCCGCCACCATCTCCTGTTCTTCATCGGGAGGCCAGATCTGGAGTCCGTTTGGGGCTCCAGAGAGGGGGATCTTCGATCTTCGTCATCACCAACCCTTCTCCATCGCCAATTCCATGATGCTCCCCACCGGGAGTGAGTAATTCCTTCGTAGGCTCGCTGGTCGATGAGGAGTTGGACGAGATTCATCATGTAATTGAGTTAGTTTTGTTAGGGTTTGATCCCTAGTATCCATTATGTTCTGAGATTGATGTTGCTATGACTTTGCCATGCTTAATGCTTGTCACTTTGGGCCCGGGTGCCATGATTTCAGATCTGAACCGTTTATGTTATCACCATTATATCTATGTTCTAGATCCGATCTTGCAAGTTATAGTCACCTACTATGTGTTATGATCCGGCAACCCCGGAGTGACAATAGTCGGGACACTTCCCGGTGATGACCGTAGTTTAAGGAGTTCATGTATTCACTGTGTGTTAATGCTTTGTTCCGATTCTCTATTAAAAGGAGGCCTTAATATCCCTTAGTTTCCAATATGGACCCCACTGCCACGGGAGGGTAGGACAAAAGATGTCATGCAAGTTCTTTCCATAAGCACGTATGACTATTTACGGAATACATGCCTACATTATATTTATGAACAGGAGCTAGTGCCGTATCGCCCTAGGTTATAACTGTCACATGATGAATATCATCCAACGAATTACCGATCCAATGCCTACAATTTTCCTACATATTGTTCTTGCTAATTTACTACTGCTACTGTTACTGTTGCACTTGCTACAAAATCACTGCTATCACTGTTACCATTACTATTGCTGTTGCTACTACTATCAAAACTATCATACTACTTTGCTACTGATCACTTTGCTGCAGATAATTAATCTCCAGGTGTGGTTGAATTGACAACTCAGCTGCTAATACTTACAAATATTCTTTGCTCCCCTTGTGTCGAATCTATAAATTTGGGTTGAATACTCTACCCTCAAAAACTATTGCGATCCCCTATACTTGTGGGTTATCAAGACCTTTTTCTGGCGCCGTTGCCGGGAAGCATAGCTATATTTGTTGAGTCACTTGGGATTATTATCAAATTATCACTATGAAGAATCTGAAGGATGCTAAGACTAAGATTTTTCCCTCTAGGACGAGGGGAGGTAAGGAACTGCCATCCAGCTCCGCTTTAGATTCACCTTCTGTTATAAGTAGACTTGCAACACCACCACATGCTATTAATTCTGATATGTCGCAAGTTATTGATGATGCTACTTCTGCTATGAATGCTTATGATGATGCCAGTACCTTGCTTGATGATGATGTGCCACTAGGTGAATTTCTTGATGAACAAATTGCTAGAGTAAGACAATATGATATTGTTGAAACTGATGATGAGCTTGAAACTAAAAATCTTGAAACACCTGCTAGAACTAGCCCTCCTAGATATGAATTGCCAAAGGTACCGAAAGGCTATGTTATGGGTGAGGAGGCGACTAGAGATATTCTTGCTTGTAAGGATAGAGATGATCTAGAGAAATTATTATGCAAGTACAAAGAAAAATCTCTGAATGCTAGAATGAAATATGATCCTAAGTTTGCTACTTCACCTATCTTTATTAATGATAAGGATTATGAATTCTCTGTCGACCCAGAGTTAATTACTTTGGTTTAATCTGATCCTTTCCATGGTTATGAAACTGAAACTGTTGTGGCACATCTTACTAAGTTAAACGACATAGCCACCCTTTTTTGCTCATGATGAGAAAATTCATTATTACTATATTCTCAAATTATTTCTGTTCTCATTAAAGGGTGATGCTAAAGCTTGGTACAATACTCTTGCTCCTGGTTGTGTGCGTAGTCCCCAGGATATGATTTATTACCTCTCTGAAAAATATTTTCCTGCTCATAAGAAACAAGCGGCCTTACAGGAAATATTTAACTTTACGCAAATTGAAGAAGAGAGTCTCCCACAAGGTTGGGGGAGGCTTCTCCAATTGCTTAATGCTTTGCCTGATCATCCTCTTAAGAAAAATGAAATACTTGATATCTTCTATAATGGACTAACCGATGCTTCTAGGGACTTCCTAAATAGTTGTGCTGGTTGTGTTTTCAGGGAACGAACTATTGGACAAGCCGAAGAACTATTGAATTACATATTGAAAAATTATGATGATTGGACTCCTCCTGAAACACCGCCTAAACCCACTCCGAAGAAGAGGGGTATCCTATATCTCAGTCCTTAAGATATGCAAGAGGCAAAGAAATCTATGAAGGAAAAGGGTATTAAAGCTTAGGATGTTAAAAATTTACCTCCTATTGAAGAAATACATGGGCTTGATACACCACCACCACCTAAGGTGGTAGAGGTAATTTCTCTAATGAAATTCAATGATAATGATAATCCTCACAATATGCATCCTAGCCAATGCCTTTATGAGTTTGAAAACTACATTAGAAAGCAAGATCACTTCAATGCAAATGTTATGAAACCGTTGAAATATAATTCTGATATGATTGCTCGCTTGAGTGACTTGTTATTTAGAATCTCAAATGATGTTAGAGGTGTAGGGAAGCATGCTTCTATGGTTCAAACTCAGTTAGAACAAGTTGCTAAATCTCAAAGAGAATTGTTAGATGAAATGAACAACCATATCAATGATCATGCTGTTAGAGTAATGACTAGAGGAGGTAGAATGACTCAGGAACCACTTTATCCTAAGGGACACCCAAAAAGAATTGAACAAGACTCTCAAAGAGTTGACACCGATGCATGTAGTCCTTCTAAAAAGAAAAAGAAGAAGAAAAATGATAGGACTTTGCATGCCTCTAGTGAACATGAAGTAGAAAAAACCCCTGATAATGATAATGAAGTCTCTATCTCTGATGTTGAAACTCAATCTGATAGTGAACACTCACCTTCTGATAATGAAAAATATAATGTTGAGGTTCATGAAGAAACTCAAACAAATAATAAAGAACCAAACAATGATGTTGAGATAGAACAAGCAGTTGATCTTGATAACCCACAACCTAAGAATAAAAGATATGATAAAAGAGACTTTATTGCTAGAAAACACGGTAAGGAAAGAGAGCCATGGGTTCAAAAATCTATGCCCTTTCCACCTAAGTCAACTAAAAAGAAAGATGATGAAGAATTTGAACGCTTTGCTGAAATGCTGAGGCCAGTCTTTTTGCGTACTCGCTTGACCGATATCTTAAAAATGCCTCCTTATGCAAAGTACATGAAAGACATCATCACCAATAAGAGAAAAATACCGGAAGCTGAAATCTCCACCATGCTTGCTAATTATACTTTTAAAGATGGATTACCTAAAAAGCTTGGAGATCCGGGAATACCAACTATACCTTGCTCCATTAAAAGAAATTATGTGAAAACTGCTTTATGTGATTTGGGAGCTGGTGTTAGTGTTATGCCTTTCTCTTTATATAAAAGACTTGATTTGAATAAACTCACACCTACTGAAATATCTTTGCAAATGGCTGACAAATCAACTGCCATACCTATCGGTATTTGTGAGGATGTGCCCGTTGTTGTTGCTAATGTTACTATTTTGACTGACTTTGTTATACTTGAGATGCCCGAGGACGACAACATGTCGATTTTCCTTGGTAGACCCTTCTTGAATACTGCAGGGGCTGTTATTGATTGCAATAAAAGCAAGGTCACTTTTCATATTAATGGTAATTAGCATATGGTGCACTTTTCGAAGAAACAATTCCAAGTGAATGGTATTAATGTTATTGAAAGATCTCCGATAATCACTATTGGAAGTTTTCAACTACCTCTACCTACTGTTAAAAAGAAATATGAAATGCTTATTGTTGGGGATATTCATATCCCCATTGAGGTAACTTAGTGATTTACAAAAGTTCTTCGGTTTCATGCTAATCGAAAGTGGTTGTTAATAAGACTTGATCAACCTTATTAATGGATCATTTTTGAGAGGTATGAAGTTGATGAATTTAGTGAGCACTACCTTCTGTCCCAACCTTTTGTTATCTGTTTTTATTAGATAAATAAAATAAAAAGCCATGTTTTGTCTGTTTTCTAATTTTCCTGTGCAATAAAAAAATGACCCAAAAATAAAAGTTATCAGAATGCTCTGAAAATTTGATACGATTTTTTTTCTTCTGAATATTTAAGAATTTTTGGTGCAAATAATATCAGAGGGAGGTGCACCAGGTGGGCACAACCCACCTGGGCGTGCCAGGACCCCCAGGCGCGCCCTGGTGGGTTGTGGTCCCCACGTGGGCCCCCTCACTTATCTCTTCATCCCACATCATCACCTACCTCCAGAAAAAATTCACCATTGCTCTTGTTCTCGTGTTCTTGCTCTCAAACCCACGGATTTTGATCTCTTTGCTCTAAGCTCCATTTCCGAAACTGTTTTGGGGGATTGTTGCTTGAAAATTGTACGCGAATATTATGAACTTCTTTGGAAGGAGTTCTTCGAGGCGGAGGTCCTCGGAGGCATCTTCTAGTAGCAGCTCCACTCGTCGGTCTTATGTTGAGCCAAGTGAAAGTTCTATACGAGATGCCGCCACCAAAACATGCATATGGCCATGCGATGATTGTATGGTGAGCGTGGGCATTAAGGAAGAATTTGAGCAATATGTTCACAATGTCGAGCTCGGTCCTTACATTTCAGATAAGTGCAACCAACACCTCACCCTCACTGAATCATTTATCAAAGGATTTAAATTCCATCCCTGTGAGTCTAGGGTGTCATTTAAATTATATGAAAATCCATTTACCATTTCTTTAGAGAGATTTGCTCGCCACTGTAAAATCCCATTTTTGGGTTCGCTTGATGAACCACCAAGGTCTGTGTTTGAGATATTCTTGACTAGTCTTTGTTATGGTGAAAATAGGGGAGTGACGCAAGGTAGAATAAAGAGCATTCATTTTCCCGTAATCCAGTATTTCGCATTATTCAATGGAAAATGCATTGTAGGCAAACAAGATTGTAGTACACTTTGTGCTCCAGACTTGAGCCTCATTCGCACCGCTCTCACCGGTGACAAAAGTTATAATCTTGGAGTGATTGTTGCACGTAGGTTGCAACACAATGCTGGTAGTGGATATTTTTATGGTGGAATTTATGCCACACGCTTGGCAAGAGAGCTGGGGGTTTCACCTTTGCTCTATGATCCTATTTTACCCACGCAGTACCTAGACTTTGAAGCTATGAAACATCATAAGATCCTTAGAGGTGAACCCCATAATTTCACTTATAAATTGCTGTTTAATAAGGATTCTATTGTGGACACATATTTGCCTGCACCTGCTCTCTTTAATGTTCACAGTAGGGGAAGATATTATGTTCTCGAGAGTGAGGCCCGAGCTCATAACACGGCAGTGGTGGCCTCATGGCAGGCTGCATCCACACCAAGAGCCTCCGTGAGTTATCACTCCGACCATTATGCAGGCTACTGAAGATTACCAAGTTAGGCCAAAAGCCTAAGCTTGGGGGAGTACGTATTTCCACCGACATTACATTCATGTTTACACGTTTCATTTCAGTTGTCGGTGTCCACACTTTTTCATTGTATTATCCATGTTAGAATTATTTTCTTGCTTTCTTCTTGTGTGTT
This sequence comes from Thinopyrum elongatum, assembly GCA_011799875.1. Taxonomy (NCBI): domain Eukaryota; kingdom Viridiplantae; phylum Streptophyta; class Magnoliopsida; order Poales; family Poaceae; genus Thinopyrum; species Thinopyrum elongatum. The sequence continues at coordinate 438,124,052 of CM022300.1, forward strand.
TGAAAAACTTTGAGAAAATCCAAAAATATATTTCTTGCTTCTTTTTTATTTTTCTTCCTAGTTTAAATTATTGTATTACTAAAAAGAAAACTCAAAAAGATTTCCTTGTTCTTCTCTTGCTTGTTGGGAGATTTCCCTTGTAAATAGTTTTCTCGTTTTTGTTTTCCCCCTTTTATTTGCTTTCTTTCAGAAAACCAAAAAACTCCAAAAATATTTCAGTGTGTTTCTCTGAACTTCTTTTCTTTTATTGAGTCATACCAAGGAGAAGACCACGATGAAAATGTTGAGTGGCTCTCATATGCATTATTGTTAAATCTACCAAAGAGCCCAATTTACCTTGTCTTCTCCTTTTGAATAAAATGTTTGCAGATTCCAACTTAGTCCACGGCACTCTTGCACTATTATCATTTTCACATCGTTCGATCGTGCAAGTGAATGGCAATAATGACGATATTCGATGAACTGGCCGTGGCAGAGAGAAACGGGTATGAACTCGACTTGTTCTGTTTTTGTAAATATGTTTAACCTAGTATCCATGATTCAGCCCATTATGATTAAACATGTTTGCAATGACAATTAGAGATTATAGTTTCTCATGCCATGCATAAGTAGCTAGGAGTGGATAATGATTTATCTTGGATGTCAACATTGCGTTAAAATGATTGTGATGTAGTATGATGATATGGTATCCTCCTCTGAATGTTCGAGTGGCTTGACTTGGCACATGTTCATGCATGTAGTTGAATCAAAACCAACATAGCCTCTATGATATTTATGTTCATGGTGTTCATATCCTACTCATGCTAGTATCCAATGTTACTTATGCATAATGCATGTTCATGACCGTTGTTGCTCTCTAGCTTGCTGCTTCTCAACCTAATTGCTAGCCTTCGCCTGTACTAAGTGGGAATTCTGCTTGTACATCAAAAACCTTGAACCCAAGTTAGTCAAGATGAGTCCACCATACCTACCTATATGCGATATTACCCTGCCATCCTAAGTAAATTTGCATGTGCCACCTCTGAAAACTTCAAATAAATATCCTTTTTGTGTGCCTGGATTGTTCATAGAACGACAGGAGGTAGTCGGTATCTTCCATGCTAAGCGGGTTATTCTCAGGATGAGTGTTTATTCACTCACCATTGCACAAGAAAGGGGCGGTAATAGGGATTCCCAGTCCTGGATTCAAAAATTGCAAATAATTAAACAAAACTCCCCCAGGACTGATGTTGGTATGGACGGTACCCGTGGATTCGGCTAGCCGTGGAGTGTGTTTGTTGGTGGAGGGGGAGTAAATCTTTACTTTTATCGCTTGGGAACCGCCACTAATGTGTTTAGCATGGAACATACTGATAACTGATGGTCGCGAAGTAAACAAGAAGGGTGCATGCCTCAAAATTTTATTTAACCTCTATTTTAAAAACTTGAGATGTGGCACCTCTGCAAATCACTGCTTCCCTCTACGAAGGGACTATCTATTTACTTTTATATTGTGTCATCACCTTCTCAAATAAGCGCCAGAACCTGAATGCACTGCTGTCATGCTTATGCATTGTGTGTAGCTAATGTTGGGTGCATCATGACTGGATCTTTCCTACCATGAATTACAATGTTTAGTCGCTGCTTGAACTTTGGAGGTGCTCTGCATTTATGTTTTGCGGTCTCAGAAAGGGCTAGCGAGATACCACTATTGTCATATTATATCATGGTTGTTTTGACAACGTGTTGCTATTTGAGATATCTTATTATTGCTCGCTAGTTGATTATGTCATTGATATGAGTTAATATAATTTTTAAGAGTTATTGTCGACATGGTTAGTTATAATATTGGCTGAAAACCTGGGTGCTGTTTAAGCTTATTTATGCAAACAAGAGCAAAAGAGTTCGTAAAAGTTTTTCTTTTTCACTTTCAGTTTATCAACTGAATTGCTTGAGGACAAGCAAAGGTTTAAGCTTGGGGGAGTTGATACGTCTCCATCGTATCTACTTTTCCTAACGCTTTTCCTCTTGTTTTGGACTCTAATTTGCATGATTTGAATGAAACTAACCCGGACTGGCGATGTTTTCAGCAGAACTACCATGGTGTTGTTTTTGTGCAGAAATAAAAGTTCTCGGAATGGAACGAAACTTTGCGAGGATTTTTGATACAATAAAAGAGAATTTCTGGAGCCAAGAACCACCGGAGGGGGGCACCTGGGTGGGCACAACCCACCGGGGCGCGCCACCCCCTCCAGGCACGCCCAGGTGGGTTGTCCCCACCTGGTGGCCCCGCAGACCCTAAAACCGACGCTATAAAATCACATATTTCCAGAAAAAAAATCAGGGAAAAAGAATTATCACGTTCCACGAGATGGAGCCACCGCCACCTCCTGTTCTTCATCGGGAGGCCAGATCTGGAGTCCGTTTGGGGCTCCGGAGACGGGGATCTTTGAACTTCGTCATCACCAACCCTTCTCCATCGCCAATTCCATGATGCTCCCCACTGGGAGTGAGTAATTCCTTCATAGGCTCGCTGGTCGGTGAGGAGTTGGATGAGATTCATCATGTAATCGAGTTAGTTTTGTTAGGGCTTGATCCCTAGTATCCATTATGTTCTGAGATTGATGTTGCTATGACTTTGCCATGCTTAATGCTTGTCACTTTGGGCCCGGGTGCCATGATTTCATATCTGAACTGTTTATGTTATCACCATTATATCTATGTTCTAGATCCAATCTTGCAAGTTATAGTCACCTACTACGTATTATGATCCGGCAACCCCGGAGTGACAATAGTCGGGACACTTCCCGGTGATGACCGTAGTTTGAGGAGTTCATGTATTCACCGTGTGTTAATGCTTTGTTCCGGTTCTCTATTAAAAGGAGGCCTTAATCTCCCTTAGTTTCCAGTATGGACCCCGCTGCCACGGGAGGGTAGGACAAAAGATGTTATGCAAGTTCTTTCCATAAGCACGTATGACTATTTACGGAATACATGCCTACATTATATTTATGAACTGGAGCTAGTGTCGTATCGCCCTAGGTTATAACTGTCACATGATGAATATCATCCAACGAATTACCGATCCAATGCCTACAATTTTCCTACATATTGTTCTTGCTAAGTTACTACTGCTACTCTTACTGTTGCACTTGCTACAAAATCACTGCTATCACTGTTACCGTTACTATTGCTGTTGCTACTACTATCAAAACTATCATACTACTTTGCTACTGATCACTTTGCTGCAAATAATTAATCTCCAGCTGTGGTTGAATTGACAACTCAGCTGCTAATACTTACAAATATTCTTTGGCTCCCCTTGTGTCGAATCTATAAATTTGGGTTGAATACTCTACCCTCAAAAACTATTGCGATCCCCTATACTTGTGGGTTATCAAGACGCTCCAAGCAAAACACATATCATGTGGTGAATAAAAATATAGCCACAAGTAAAGTTACCGATAGACGAAGACGAAAGAGGGGATGCCTTCCGGGGCATCCCCAAGCTTAGGCTCTTGGTTGTCCTTGAATATTACCTTGGGGTGCCTTGGGCATCCCCAAGCTTAGGCTCTTGCCACTCCTTATTCCATAGTCCATCAAATCCTTACCCAAAAACTTGAAAACTTCACAACACAAAACTCAACAGAAAATCTAATAAGCTCCGTTAGTATAAGAAAATGAATCACCACTTTGGTACTGTTGTGAACTCTTTCTTTTTTTATATTGGTGTAATATCTACTGTATTTCAACTTTTCCATGGTTCATACGCCCCGATACTACCCATAGATTCATCAAAATAAGCAAACAACACAAAGAAAACAGAGTCTGTCAAAAACAGAACAGTCTGCGAAGATCCGAATTGTTCTAATACTTCTGTAACTCCAAAAATTCTGAAGCACTATAACAACAGAGGAAATTTGTATATAAATATCGTATAAAAAATTCAGGGTTTATCAACACTTCAGTGAATTATTAAAATTCTGAGACTGGACGCAAAAGTTTTTGTTTTTCAGCAAGATCAAATCAACTATCACCGTAAGCCATCCCAAAGGTCTTACTTGGCACAAACACTAATTAAAACATAAAACTACATATAACCAGAGGCTAGATGAATTATTTATTGCAAAACAGAACCAAAAAAGCAAAAAACAAAAATAAAATTGGGTTGCCTCCCAACAAGCGCTATTGTTTTACGCCCTTAGCTAGGCATAAAAACAAGAATAGATCTAGGTGTTGTCATCTTTGGTATGCAATCCATAAGTAGCTCTCATAATAGATTCATATGGCAATTTAATTTTCTTTCTTGGAAAGTGTTCTATGCCCTTTCTTAACGGAAATTGAAATCTAATGTTTCCTTCTTTCATATCAATAATTGCACCAATCGTTCTAAGGAAAGGTCTACCAAGAATAATAGGACATGTAGGATTGCAATCTATATCAAGAACAATGAAATCTACAGGCACATAATTCCTATTTGCAAAAATAAGAACATCACTAATCCTTTCCATAGGTTTCTTAATAGTGGAATCCGTGAGATGCAAATTTAAAGCACAATCATCAAATTCACGGAAACCTAACACATCACATAAAGTTTTTGGAATCGTGGAAACACTAGCACCCAAATCACACAAAGCATAACACTCATAATCTTTAATCTTAATCTTAATAGTGGGTTCCCACTCATCATAAAGTTTTCTAGGGATAGAAACTTCCAATTCAAGCTTTTCTTCAAAAGATTGCATCATAGCATCAACGATATGTTTAGTAAAAGCTTTGTTTTGATTATAAGCACGAGGAGAATTCAACATGGATTGCAACAAGGAAATACAATCTATTAAAGAACAATTATCATAATTAAATTCCTTGAAATCCAAAAGAGTGGGTTCATTGCTACTTAAAGTTTTGACCTCTCCAATCCCACTTTTATCAATTTTTGCATCAAGATCTAAAAACTCCGAATCATTGGGACGCCTTTTAACTAAAGTTGACTCAACTCCAGTCCCATCTTTATCAAGATTTATATTGGAAAACAAAGATTCAATAGGAGTCACATCAATCACTTTAAGATCTTCATCATTATTTTCACGAAAACTAGAAGAACATGTTTTTCCAAACCAATCTTTTTTAGCACGCATCTTAGCGGTTCTTTCTTTGCACTCATCAATGGAAATTCTCATAGCTTTGAGAGACTCATTGATATCATGCTTGGGTGGAATAAATCTAAGTTTCAAAGAGTCAACATCAAGAGAAATTCTATCCACGTTCCTAGCCAAATCATCAATCTTAAGCAATTTTTCTTCAATCAAAACATTGAAATTCTTTTGCGAACTCATAAATTCTTTAACACTATTTTCAAAATCAGAGGGCATCTTATTATAATTTCCATAAGAATTTTTGTTGGAATTACCATAATGATTAGAGGAATTACTAGGAAACGGCCTAGGATTAAAATTGCCTCTATACGCGTTATTACCAAAATTGTTCCTACCAACAAAATTAACATCCATAGATTCATTATTTTTTTTCAATAAAAGTGGAAAAAGGCATATCATTAGTATCCAAAGAAGCACTCTTGCTAGCAAATAATTTCATAAGTTCATCCATCTTTCCAATCAAAACATTAATCTCTTCAATCGCATGCACTTTTTTACTAGTGGAAGATCTTTCAGTATGCCATTGAGAATAATTAACCATAATATTATCTAGAAGTTTAGTAGCTTCTCCTAGAGTAATTTCCATAAAAGTGCCTCCCGCGGCCGAATCTAAAAGATTTCTAGAAGCAAAATTCAATCTGGCATAAAAATTTTGTATAATCATCCACAAATTCAAACCATGAGTAGGGCAATTTCGTATCATCAATTTCATTCTCTCCCAAGATTGCGCAACATGCTCATGATCAAGTTGCTTAAAATTCATAATATCGTTCCTAAGGGAGATGATCTTAGTGGGAGGAAAATACTTGGAAATAAAAGCATCTTTACACTTATTCCATGAATCAATACTATTTTTAGGCAAAGATGAAAACCAAGTTTAAGCACGATCTCGAAGTGAGAACGGAAATAGCTTCAATTTAACAATATCATTATCCACATCTTTTTTCTTTTGCATATCACGCAAATCAACAAAATTGTTTAGATGGGATGCGGTTCCTTCACTAGGAAGGCCAGAAAATTGATCTTTCATAACAAGATTCAGCAAAGTGGCATTAATTTCACAAGATTCCGCACTAGTGGCAGGAGCAATCGGAGTACTAATAAAATCATTGTTATTGGTGTTGGAAAAGTCACACAATTTGGTATTCTCTTGAGCCATCGTGACAAAGCAAGCAATCCAACACACGAGCACACAAAAAGCGAACGAAGAAGACGAATGGAAGAGGGACGAAGAAAAGGCAAAGAGAGGGGCGAAGAAAAAGGCAAATCTTTTTGAAAATCGTTTTAGAAGTGGGGGAGAGGAAAATGAGAGGCAAATGGCGAATAATGTAATGCAAGAGATGAGAGTTTATGATGGGACTTGGTATGTCTTGACTTGGCGTAGATCTCCCCGGCAACGGCGCCAGAAATTCTTCCTTCTACTTCTTGAGCTTGCGTTGGTTTTTTCCTTAAAGAGGATAGGGTGATGCAGCAAAGTAGAGATAAGTATTTCCCTCAGTTTGAGAACCAAGGTATCAATCCAGTAAGAGACAATGCACAAATCACCGAATACCTGCACAAACAATCAAACAACTTGCACCCAACGCGATAAAGGGGTTGTCAATCCCTTCACGGTTATTTGCAAAAGTGAGATCTGATAGAGATAGATAAACGATAAAGTAAATATTTTTAGTATGTTTGTTTTATAGATCAGAAAGTAAAAGCTTGCAAAATAGTAGATCAAAAACTTGTATGATGAAAAGTAGAAAATTATATGATGGAAAATAGACCCGGGGCCATAGGTTTCACTAGAGGCTTCTCTCAAGATAGCAAATAATACGGTGGGTGAACAAATTACTGTCGAGCAATTGATAGAAAAGCGCAAAGTTATGACGATATCCAAGGCAATGATTATGAAATATAGGCATCATGTCCGTGTCAAGTAGACCGAAGCGATTCTGCATCTAATACTATTACTCCACACATCGACCGACTCCTGCCTGCATCTAGAGTATTAAGTTCATGATGAACAGAGTAACGCATTAAGTAAGATGACATGATGTAGAGGAATAAACTCAAGCAATATGATGTAAACCCCCTCTTTTTATCCTCGATGGCAACAATACAATACGTGCCTTGCTGCCCCTACTGTCACTAGGAAAGGACACCGCAAGATTGAACCCAAAGCTAAGCACTTATCCCATTGCAAGAAAAACAAATCTAGTTGGCCAAACCAAACCGATAGTTCGAAGAGAATTACAAAGATATCAAATCATGCATATAAGAATTCAGAGAAGATTCAAATAATATTCATAGATAAGCTGATCATAAATCCACAATTCATCAGATCTCGACAAACACACTGCAAAAAAGTATTACATCGAATAGATCTCCAAGAACATCGAGGAGAACATGGTATTGAGAATCAAAGAGAGAGAAGAAGCCATCTAGCTACTAGCTATGGACCCATAGGTCTGTGCTAAACTACTCATGCTTCATCGGAAGGGCAATGGTGTTGATGTAGAAGCCCTCCGTGATCGAATCCCCCTCCGGCAGGGTGCCGGAAAAGGTCCCTAGATGGGGTCTCACGGGTACAGAAGGTTGCGGCAGTGGAAAAGTCTTTTCATGGATGCCTCTGTTGGTTTGGGGATATATGGGTATATATAGGCGAAAGAATTAGGTCAGGAGGTGCACGAGGGGCCCACAAGGGTGGGGGGCGCGCCCTCCATCCTTGTGGCTGCCTCGTGGCTCCTCCGACTTCATCTCCAAGTCTCCTGGTTTCCTTCTGGTCCAAGAAAAATCATCGCAAAAGTTTTATTCCGTTTGCACTCCGTTTGGTATTCCTTTTCTGCGAAACTCAAAAACAAGGAAAAAACAGAAACTGGCACTGGGCTCTAGGTTAATAGGTTAGTCCCAAAAATAATATAAAATAGCATATTAATGCATATAAAACATCCAAAACAGATAATATAATAGCATGGAACAATCAAAAATTATAGATACATTGGAGACGTATCACTGGTTTCCATAGGAGGTTTATTAAAGACTTCTCTAAAATTTCTAGGCCTCTTACAAATCTTTTACAAAAGGATGTTTCATTTGTTTTTTATGATGACTCTGTAGAAGCCTTTGAAACACTTAAGAAAGCCTTAACTTCTGCACCTATTGTTCAACCACTTGATTGGAACTTGCCTTTTGAAATCATGTGTGATGCTAGTGATTATGCTGTTGGTGCTGTTCTAGGACAAAGAGTTGATAAGAAATTAAATGTTATCCATTATGCTAGCAAAACCCTAGACAATGCCCAAAGAAATTATGCTACTACTGAAAAGGAATTTTTAGCAGTTGTGTTTGCTTGTGACAAATTCAGATCTTACATTGTTGATTCCAAAGTAATTGTTCACACTGATCATGCTGCAAGCACTTAAATAGTCGGTAATAAGTAGTTTGATAGCAAGATAATTTGTAACGAGCAAGTAACGGTAACGGTAAATAAAGTGCGGCAAGGTAGCCCAATCCTTTTGTGGCAAAGGACAGGCCAAAACGGTCTCTTATGATAAGCAAAGTGTTCTTGAGGGTACACGGGAATTTCATCTAGTCACTTTCATCATGTTGGTTTGATTCGTGTTCGCTACTTTGATAATTTGATATGTGGATGGACCGGTGCTTAGGTGATGTTCTTACTTGAACAAACCTCCTACTTATGATTAACCCCCTCACAAGCATCCGCAACTACGAGAAAAGTATTAAGATAAAATCTAACCATGGCATTAAACTTTTGGATCCAAATCAGTCCCTTACGAAGTAGCGCATAGACTAGGGTTTAAGCTTCTGTCACTCTAGCAACCCATCATCTAATAACTACTCCACAATGCATTCCCTTAGGCCCAAATATGGTGAAGTGCCATGTAGTCGACGTTCACATGACACCACTAAGGGAATCACAACATACATATCATCAAAATATCGAACACATATGAAGTTCACATGATTACTTGCAACATGATTTCTCCTGTGACGTCAAGAACAAAAGTAACTACTCACAAATAATAATCATGCTCAAGATCAGAGGGGTATTAAATAGCATAATGGATCTAAACATATAATCTTCCACCAAATAAACCATATAGTAATCAACTACAAGATGTAATCAACACTACTAGTCACCCACAAGTACCAATCTAAGGTTTTGGTACAAAGATTGAACACAAGAGATGAACTAGGGTTTGAGAGGAGATGGTCCTGTTGTAGATGTTGATGGAGATGGCCCTCCCAAAGATGGGAGAGTTGTTGGTGATGACGATGGCGATGATTTCCCCCTCCGGGAGGGAAGTTCCCACGGCGAAATCGCTCCGCCGGAGGGCAAAAGTGCTCCTGCCCAAATTCCGCCTCGATACGGCGGCGCTTCATCCCAAAAGTCCCCTCCTGATTTTTTTCTGGCTCAAAATGACCTATATACCAGAAGATGGGCACTGGAGGTGGGCCGAGGAGGGCACAACCCACTAGGGCGCGCCTGGGGGGCCTGGCGCGCCCAGGTGGGTTGTGCCCACCTGGTGGGCCTCCTCCGGTAGTTATTTTCTCCAGTATTTTTTATATATTGCAAAATAATTCTCCGTAAATTTTCAGCTCATTTGGAGATGTGCAGAATAGGTAACTCTGACGTAGCTTTTTCAGGTGCAGAATTCCAGCTACCGGTATTCTCCCTCTTTGTGTAAACCTTGCATATTATGAGAGAAAAGGCATTAGAATTACTCCCCAAAGCATTATTAAGCATAAAAACATTATAAATAACAGTAGGAAAACATGATGCAAAATGGACATATCAACTCCCCCAAGCTTAGACTTCGCTTGTCCTCAAGCAAAAAACCGAAATCGAAAAACATGCCCACATGCTTAGGGAGAGAGAGAGGTGTCAATAAAAACAAAATATGGACATAGAAGCATCATGCATATTATTATAACAGCAAGGAACTTTAATATAAAACTCTATCAAACAACTTTTATCATATAACTTCTCATGAACAAGTCACAATTCATCACAACATTGAAGTATAAAGCATAAACCTTATTGAAAACCAACAAACTATGTTCTCAGTCAACTTTGCAACTACAATTCATCATTTTTTCAGGAAGGGTCACGTATCGGAGCCTTTAGGCAAGTCCACATACTCAACCATCATTTAATCTTCTATGATTGCTAACACTCACAGCATACCCATGAACAAAAAGTTTCAACCGGACACATAGAAAGATAGGGGCTTATAGTTTCGCCTCCCAACGTATTCACTTAAAGGGTGATGTCAACAATAATAACTCATGCCCACTCATATCTGTAACATCCCGATTCTCGGAATATTCAAGAAAAAGTTTTCCAAAAATTAGGGCCAGAAAATTCCGTTTGTTTTATTTGGTAACAAAGCTTAAATTGGACTTTTATAATTTGGAGGATTTAATTTGATCTAATGCGAACTTAAATTTAAATTGAGTTTGTTCTTCTCTTTTAGTTGGGTTTTGGTTTTCTCCCTTCAGCATATTAAATTATGCGCATATGTATTTTGGAACTTCTTTTGAATTTGTTAGCTTCTATTCCTTTTCTAGATTTTCCTAAGAAGGAAAATCTATTTAATTTCTTTTCCCAAACTCTAGGCAATTTCCAATGCCTAATCTGCCTATCTCTTTTCTTTTCTTTACTCCACCGAATGGGTCAAGCCCATCTGTTTTTGTCTCCTTTATCTTTCCTTCCTTTCTCCTGGACCGCAGCCCAACCACCCCTCTATTTTCCTCATGGGCCTAGCTGAAGTGGCCCAGCTCTCCCACCAAGCGAACACCTCCTCTCCTTTCCTGTATGTTCACAACTCACAGAAGAGGAAACCTCAACAGCCACAATTCATTCTCTCCTTTTAATTCCATAAACCCATCGGTTTCCAAAACTGAAAGGCCTTATTGTGTGCCTCCACCTCCTCTTCCAGTACGTTAGCAACCCTGCTCTCTCCCTTCCTCTTCCTCTCCAGAAACTCTCTCCAAAGAATGGTGCTCCATGGACACAGATGCTCGATCCCGATGATACGAATCATGTTCGTCTGAACCCTTGCGCTAGAAGATTCTCCCCCATGCCGCAGCTCCATTCAGAGAAGAAAGGATTCGATCCGGTGGCCACACGTGAACAATTTTAAATGTTCGTCAACATTGTTCATCGAGTTCGTCGCATCAACTCATCACGCTCGGTGAGTTTCTGTCCAATTCCTTTTGCACGTGCACTAAACCATGTTCAATCTATCTCCTAGACATCCTAGTTCGTCCAATTTCTCTTGTTGGTCGCGCCAATCCCATGTTCATGAACCGGATGTCATCCAATGTCATCGCTTGCTTCTTTAGTTTCTATTCATCGTATGCCTTCATGACCAATAGAAGAAATATTCTCTATGGCCATAGAAACCCGTTGTTGGAATTATCTTTCTTGTTGGGTCAATCATTTTTGTTTAGGTTTTATCTAGTCGTTCTTGTTAATTGTAACAATAGTTTTTAATATAGTTCTATATGATTTTGTGTAGATAATTTCTTGTATCATGTAGTAGTGTGAGATGCTTTTGTACTAGCTTTTGTGAATTATCATCATGAGTAGTAGTTGATCGGTGAACTTTTGTGTTAATTTCATATGTTCGGGATATAGCTAGGAGTGTATGCTAGCTGTCTCATAATTTTGTGTGTGGCATGTGACATGTTAAATTTATTTGTTTACCGATTATAGTTTATTTAAAATAAGTTTTGCATGTTATTTTCACTTGACAATTTGTTGTATTGAGTATAGTCCTCTTTTATGCATGCATACAGTATTTGGTGAACGCTCAACATGCTTATATTTATGTGGAATTATTCTAAGCTTTGCTTTATGTATTTAATCGTGAAATACTTCATGTTTCATTTAGTTTAGTTCATTCGCTAGCATGAAGATATCTTAGGTATATTTTATATATTGATTGCATCTTTGTTGCATGTGCACTTGTCGTTTTGAAATCCTATCATGCGATACTCTAGGTGATGTTTATTTAAATTATTTGTGTTACCTAGTTTTATTAGTAGCGGTTATGGATTGGTATGTTATCGACCATAGTCATATTACTTGTTGTAGGTCTATTGTTTTGCATTTATATTATGTGTTATCATGCATGGAGATCATTACTTTTGTAGAGTCTGAGGATTGCGTTTTACATTGTAGTGTTTCTCATTTCTTAGATGTTTGTTATCCAAGATTACATGGTTGGTTGCTTTATGTCACATTTTAGATTTGTATTGCTACATATAGTTTATGCTTGCTTCAATTGATTAAGTTTATTACATCTTGTTAATTACCCTAGGTGTTTTATTTACCTAGGATGGTAGCTATGCCTGCTTAGTTGGTTGTCATATCTTGTTAGTACTTTCCCAAGTCATGCATGTTCTACTGTATGTTCCAGATGTGTTATATGATAGATAGTTTGTACTTTATGATCACACATATTGTTAGACTTCACTTGCTAGAGATACATGTTAGTAGTTTATGATTTCATACATTTTAATTAAGAAGGATCCCTACTTAGTTGATCAATACCATGGTACAATGTTGTGATTGTATAACTAGGTTGCATAGCATGTCTATAGCAATTCATGTATTAGATCATGCCTGATGTATCTTATGTCTTTGCTACTATAGATTGTAACAAATAGAAGTTCTTGTCATTTTGTTACTCATGCTAGTATAGCACATTGCTTGATGTGATTGATGCCATGACCTAGATGTGTACTTGCTTAGTATGTTTTTCCCTTTGCTTATAAGTCACAACTAGCATAATAGTGTTGTGTTCTAATGCCATTCTTGATAGTCATGTTAGTTGGTATCAACTAAATTATGTCATAGTTATGAGTTGTATTCTATTAGTAGCATAATTTGGCAACACGTGTGATCATCATCCATGCTTAGCATTATATCTTGTTGTTGCATTGTCATATGTCTAGACATCTTTCATGCAAGTGATCTTTCATGTCTTATTATTCTCCCATGTGTTATAGTTGTTCTTGTGTAGATTGTAGATGCTTAACTTGGTCCCATGATTGTTTTTTGAATGTTTGGTGTGGATTCATTAGTTCCTCACATGCTTATTACAACTTAACTTTCATGAGTAGTTGAGTTGTGCCTTCCTCATATGCTTAGTGTGCATAGTTTGCTCTGTTGTTTAAGCATGTGGTGATAATCTTGTTGCTCATGGTTATTTGGCTATTGGTTACTCCTTGTTATGAAGAGCATATCCTAGTTTAGTATCTTCTCATGACAACTCGTACGTGTGATGCTTGTGTTATTAGATAAGACCTCTTAGTGATTTTCTACTCATATGCCTTGTATGATGTGTGTCTCATTATTTAATTGTTTAATAGCTTTGACCGTAGTATTGGGTTGGCTCTTGTTATAGAAATGTTGGCTAATAGCTGTTATGGTTGATGTTTAGTCTTCGCTTGTTGTTAACCATTATGAGTATTTGGATTCATCCAGATATTTATTATTGGTTGACTGTTACTCTTAATCATATCATGTCTAAGATAGTTGTTCATCCATTTGTTCCATGTGTTGTGTAGTTCTTGTTAATTGTTTGACAAATGAATTAGTTTGATATAATGCAGTTGATTCTATTTCCGTTTCATAATGTTTTAGGGCTAGACCTAGATCATTTCAAATCATGTTGTTGAATGATGTTTGAGTGCTTAACTAGTATGGCTTATAATGTTGGTTTGGTTGTCATATAGAATACTTGCTTTTGTTTGATTCTATAGTTGTTGTATATGTTTGGTTGCAATTGACCATTATAAATATTTAGATTCTATCTAAATATTTATTTGTGGTTAACTTTTACCTTCATAATGTCATGTTATGATTGAGTAGTTGAAATGCATTGGATGGATTATTCCATGTATGTTCATGCAATTTGGTTTGTTATGTAACCGTTTCCTATATAGTAAGCTGAGATGTGTAGTGGGCACTACTACTGGTTAGTACCACAGTTCATACTAGTTAGTCTTGATCGCCAAGCCTTCCATAGCCTTGTCAACCTAAACCCTGTCACTACGTTGAATCCTCTCTATTTACCTCCCTATCATGCTATCTCATTTCAGAATCTCCATTTGATCGATATCCCGCTATCCATCCACTCTTAATTTGTTTTGGATGTTATTTGGATTATTTTGCTTTGGTATTTATTTGTTTGTCTTTTGCTATCGTTGCGACGAGTAGGGAGTGATGAGGTTGGACATGGACAGAAACATGTTACGGAAGAAGGACTCAACAACGAAGGCATGCCTCCTTCTTTGATCATACTTATCCTATGTTTACAAAATTGCATTGTGTTTTATGGTTACTATATGCATGCTATTTTAATTCTCGTAGCTAGCGTGTCGATTGACACATTACCTTGATCCACTTATCGCCTATTCATTTGACACCTGAGTAGAATTATAGTATTCCGGTAGAGTAGAAATGTTTAGCCATGCTTATCACCCTATAGGTGCTTTGTTGAATGACCTCTGAGTCATTGACAGTTTAAACTTACCGCTGAGCTAGGCCGGTTGGCCCTTATTGATCTCCTCTACTCTCTTCTACTCTGGGTGAAACTTACCATCTGAATACTGGCGCGGGCGACAGCTGAATCAAGGATTGAAGGAGCGATTGGCTGCCCTTCACAAGTTGAAGGGGACAATCAGTCGTCCGTGCCGCATGAGGCCTAATAAGTCTTGGATTTCAAGATTGTGATAACAGTACAACCACATGCTATATGGGCACTGGCTTGGTTAATTAGTTAGTTCACTCTTATTGTCGTCATCGCTGTACCGCAGATGGGATAGCTACCTTGCAAGGAGAATCCTCGGCACAAAAGGGGGGCCCAGACTATGAACTGCGGTTACTTCCGTGTTGAAACCTAGTGGGCTTGGCACAGTAAGTTTGGTCTAATGAAAGACCTCATCACAATCTCCCTGCAGGTATACTAGATGGTGTACTACGCTAGCGACGGCTAGTGGCAACAAGTCGGGATTGTGTCGTGTGGGTAAAGTGTACGACCTCTGCAGAGTGTAAAACTATTCGAATAGCCATGTCCACGGTCATGGACGACACATGAATCTTTCTTGACATACAGGACCTGTCTTGCTTATTCCCTCTTTGCCCCTATTCTTGAAACCTATGAAGGACGTGAGTTGATCGATGATCCTCACTTTGATGGAAGTTATTCTGAGATAAAACAGTGAGTTGATCGATGATCCTCACTTTGATGGACGTTATTCTGAGATAAAACAATTTTCATCTAAAAACTGCTATCATCCAGTTACTATGTTATTTCAAACAAAATTAGCTTTTATGCAAATGAGCCATACAGCCTTCCTTTGAAGCCACATGTAGCTAATAGGTCCTTCCCCGTGGGAGGCATGTTGAGTACGTAATGTACTCATGGCAATACTTTTGTTGAACAACAGAGATCTACGAAGACGAAGGTGATGCTACAACTACTATGGCAACCCGTAGGAGTGAGGTCACACGGACTACATCGACTGCCTGTGGCTGAGATGGAGTCGCTACGCATTATACTTTCCGCTATTTTCTGGTTGTAATAAATGTCATGAGACATTTCACTAGGTATGTCTTGTGACAAATATACTACATTTAATGCATTTACGTATTCTGCAATGATACCATTTCACTGTGTTGTCAACAATGATCCTGGGGTTGACAATTAAACACAGGAGGATCTGGAAGATAATTCCGGGTTCTCACAGAAGTGGTATCAGAGCCGATGTCGACCTAGTCACGTGGCCTTAGTTAGAAATGGAAAGCCTTAGGGACTATTGTTATAAGAAAAAAAACTATTTTGAAAAGGATCATTCTCGTACTCTTCTCCTTCACTATTGCTATTGTCGTCTCATCTTATTCAATTGAATTTAAACTCTACTTCTCTACCATCTTCTTTGTAGTATGTGAAACCCTTTTCCCTGCCTTGGTGTTGAAAAGTCAGAAGCTTCATACGATGTGCCAAGAATTTCAAGATAACTTCAACCCCTGAAGCTTTGAGTAGCAACATTTTTCCAAGAGAAGACACTTCGAGACCTCAAGAAGGCAACAACCGTCGATCATACTCCAATCGTCAACGTCGAAGATTTGCCCCATGATTTATTGTGACCGGCCATATAGGATTAGGTTGGTTAACACCCCTGTAGTGATAGAACTCGTAGCATGTAGACGCAAAACCTTTCTTATGCAAGTATTGTCTGCATTTTTTGGTATTTTCCTATGCAGTCATACTAAAACCCTATTTGCCAAAATGAGTTGCTTTTGAGTTTTATTTGGATAGTTTTATGCTTACTTGGGTGTTATCTTTTGTCTATCTTTTATGCCAAATCTCCTCCTTGTGTAGGATTCTTCTACTCCTCTTGTACTCTTTCCCTCTTCCCTATAACCCTGGAGGTCACCTTGAGATGAACGAAGTTTCAACAACCCACATAGAGATCTATTATGAAAGTGAGCCCTATGGAAAACCTCTGTTAAGGGGGGTAGTTCATGGTGATTTGTGGCGAGATCGAAGATTTGAAGACTTCACTTGCAAAGAATACAAAGATTTGAAGACCTTCATTGCACCTACTATACTATAAGTTCAACCTGAAGACGGATCAATGAGTCTATCCGCACGAAAGCTTGACCTACAGAAGAAGGCAATACCGAAGAACATTCAACCACTTGCAGAAGTTGTGTGGTTACCATCGCCAAGATCGAAGGAATGCTTCCATGCCTTGAGCAAGCTAGAGATAGTATCAACAATCGAAGTATCTCCAATTAAGACTCAAAGACGCCTATCACCGAGTTCAGAATCGATCATGATTCCAAAAGTTTCGGAGAAGAACTATGTCGGAGATGAAGCTAACCCAAACCCATTCCCTTTAGTCAGCCTGAATCTCGGGGACGAGATTCCTTTTAAGGGGGGTAGATCTGTAACATCCCGATTCTCGGAATGTTCAAGAAAAAGTTTTCCAAAAATTAGGGCCAGAAAATTTCGTTTGTTTTATTTGGTAACAAAGCTTAAATTGGACTTTTATAATTTGGAGGATTTAATTTGATCTAATGCAAACTTAAATTTAAATTGAGTTTGTTCTTCTCTTTTAGTTGGGTTTTGGTTTTCTCCCTTCAGCATATTAAATTATGCGCATATGTATTTTGGAACTTCTTTTGAATTTGTTAGCTTCTATTCCTTTTCTAGATTTTCCTAAGAAGAAAAATCTATTTAATTTCTTTTCCCAAACTCTAGGCAATTTCCAATGCCTAATCTGCCTATCTCTTTTCTTTTCTTTACTCCACCGAATGGGTCAAGCCCATCTGTTTTTGTCTCCTTTATCTTTCCTTCCTTTCTCCTGGACCGCAGCCCAACCACCCCTCTATTTTCCTCATGGGCCTAGCTGAAGTGGCCCAGCTCTCCCACCAAGCGAACACCTCCTCTCCTTTCCTGTACGTTCACAACTCACAGAAGAGGAAACCTCAACAGCCACGATTCATTCTCTCCTTTTAATTCCATAAACCCATTGGTTTCCAAAACTGAAAGGCCTTATTGTGTGCCTCCACCTCCTCTTCCAGTACGTTAGCAACCCTGCTCTCTCCCTTCCTCTTCCTCTCCAGAAACTCTCTCCAAAGAATGGTGCTCCATGGACACAGATGCTCGATCCCGATGATACGGATCATGTTTGTCTGAACCCTCACGCTAGAAGATTCTCCCCCATGCCGTAGCTCCATTCAGAGAAGAAATGATTCGATCCGGTGGCCACACGTGAACAATTTTAAATGTTCGTCAACACTGTTCATCGAGTTCGTCGCATCAACTCATCACGCTCGGTGAGTTTCTGTCCAATTCCTTTTGCACGTGCACTAAACCATGTCCAATCTATCTCCTAGACATCCTCGTTCGTCCTATTTCTCTTGTTGGCCGCGCCAATCCCAAGTTCATGAACCGGATGTCATCCAATGTCATCGCTTGTTTCTTTAGTTTCTATTCATCGTATGCCTTCATGACCAATAGAAGAAATATTCTCTATGGCCATAGAAACCCGTTGTTGGAATTATCTTTCTTGTTGGGTCAATCATTTTTGTTTAGGTTTTATCTAGTCGTTCTTGTTAATTGTAACAATAGTTTTTAATATAGTTCTATATGATTTTGTGTAGATAATTTCTTGTATCATGTAGTAGTGTGAGATGCTTTTGTACTAGCTTTTGTGAATTATCATCATGAGTAGTAGTTGATCGGTGAACTTTTGTGTTAATTTCATATGTTCGGGATATAGCTAGGAGTGTATGCTAGCTGTCTCATAATTTTGTGTGTGGCATGTGACATGTTAAATTTATTTGTTTACCGATTATAGTTTATTTAAAATAAGTTTTGCATGTTATTTTCACTTGACAATTTGTTGTATTGAGTATAGTCCTCTTTTATGCATGCATACAGTATTTGGTGAACGCTCAACATGCTTATATTTATGTGGAATTATTCTAAGCTTTGCTTTATGTATTTAATCGTGAAATACTTCATGTTTCATTTAGTTTAGTTCATTCGCTAGCATGAAGATATCTTAGGTATATTTTATATATTGATTGCATCTTTGTTGCATGTGCACTTGTCGTTTTGAAATCCTATCATGCGATACTCTAGGTGATGTTTATTTAAATTATTTGTGTTACCTAGTTTTATTAGTAGCGGTTATGGATTGGTATGTTATCGACCATAGTCATATTACTTGTTGTAGGTCTATTGTTTTGCATTTATATTATGTGTTATCATGCATGGAGATCATTACTTTTGTAGAGTCTGAGGATTGCGTTTTACATTGTAGTGTTTCTCATTTCTTAGATGTTTGTTATCCAAGATTACATGGTTGGTTGCTTTATGTCACATTTTAGATTTGTATTGCTACATATAGTTTATGCTTGCTTCAATTGATTAAGTTTATTACATCTTGTTAATTACCCTAGGTGTTTTATTTACCTAGGATGGTAGCTATGCCTGCTTAGTTGGTTGTCATATCTTGTTAGTACTTTCCCAAGTCATGCATGTTCTACTGTATGTTCCAGATGTGTTATATGATAGATAGTTTGTACTTTATGATCACACATATTGTTAGACTTCACTTGCTAGAGATACATGTTAGTAGTTTATGATTTCATACATTTTAATTAAGAAGGATCCCTACTTAGTTGATCAATACCATGGTACAATGTTGTGATTGTATAACTAGGTTGCATAGCATGTCTATAGCAATTCATGTATTAGATCATGCCTGATGTATCTTATGTCTTTGCTACTATAGACTGTAACAAATAGAAGTTCTTGTCATTTTGTTACTCATGCTAGTATAGCACATTGCTTGATGTGATTGATGCCATGACCTAGATGTGTACTTGCTTAGTATGTTTTTCCCCTTTGCATATAAGTCACAACTAGCATGATAGTGTTGTGTTCTAATTCCATTCTTGATAGTCATGTTAGTTGGTATCAACTAAATTATGTCATAGTTATGAGTTGTATTCTGTTAGTAGCATAATTTGGCAACTCGTGTGATCATCATCCATGCTTAGCATTATATCTAGTTGTTGCATTGTTATATGTCTAGATATCTTTCATGCAAGTGATCTTTCATGTCTTATTATTCTCCCATGTGTTATAGTTCTTCTTGTGTAGATTGTAGATGCTTAACTTGGTCCCATGATTGTTTTATGAATGTTTGGAGTGGATTCAATAGTTCCTCACATGCTTATTACAACTTAACTTTCATGAGTAGTTGAGTTGTGCCTTCCTCATATGCTTAGTGTGCATAGTTTGCTCTGTTGTTTAAGCATGTGGTGATAATCTTGTTGCTCATGGTTATTTGGCTATTGGTTACTCCTTGTTATGAAGAGCATATCCTAGTTTAGTATCTTCTCATGACAACTCGTACGTGTGATGCTTGTGTTATTAGATAAGACCTCTTAGTGATTTTCTACTCATATGCCTTGTATTATGTGTGTCTCATTATTTAATTGTTTAATAGCTTTGACCATAGTATTGGGTTGGCTCTTGTTATAGAAATGTTGGCTAATAGCTGTTATGGTTGATGTTTAGTCTTTGCTTGTTGTTAACCATTATGAGTATTTGGATTCATCCAGATATTTATTATTGGTTGATTGTTACTCTTAATCATATCATGTCTAAGATAGTTGTTCATCCATTTGTTCCATGTGTTGTGTAGTTCTTGTTAATTGTTTGACAAATGAATTAGTTTGATATAATGCAGTTGATTCTATTTCCTTTTAATAATGTTTTTGGGCTAGACCTAGATCATTTCAAATCATGTTGTTGAATGATGTTTGAGTGCTTAACTATTATGGCTTATAATGTTGGTTTGGTTGTCATATAGAATACTTGCTTTTGTTTGATTATATAGTTGTTGTATATGTTTGGTTGCAATTGACCATTATAAATATTTAGATTATATCTAAATATTTATTTGTGGTTAAGTTTTACCTTCATCATGTCATGTTATGATTGAGTAGTTGAAATGCATTGGATGGATTATTCCATGTATGTTCATGCAATTTGGTTTGTTATGTAACCGTTTCCTATATAGTAAGCTGAGATGTGTAGTGGGCACTACTACTGGTTAGTACCACAGTTCATACTAGTTAGTCTTGATCGCCAAGCCTTCCATAGCCGTGTCAACCTAAACCCTGTCACTACGTTGAATCCTCTCTACTTACCTCCCTATCATGCTATCTCATTTTAGAATCTCCATTTGATCGATATGCCGCTATCCATCAACTCTTAATTTGTTTTGGATGTTATTTGGATTATTTTGCTTTGGTATTTATTTGTTTGTCTTTTGCTATCATTGCGACGAGTAGGGAGTGACGAGGTTGGACTTGGACAGAAACAGGTTACGGAAGAAGGACTCAACAACGAAGGCATGCCTCCTTATTTGATCATACTTATCCTATGTTTACAAAATTGCATTGTGTTTTATGGTTACTATATTCATGCTATTTTAATTCTCGTAGCTAGCGTGTCGATTGACACACTACCTTGATCCACTTGTCGCCTATTCATTTGACACCTGAGTAGAATTATAGTATTCCGGTAGAGTAGAAATGCTTAGCCATGCTTATCACCCTATAGGTGCTTTGTTGAATGACCTCTGAGTCATTGACAGTTGAAACTTACCGCTGAGCTAGGCCGGTTGGCCCTTATGGATCTCCTCTACTCTCTTCTACTCTGGGTGAAACTTACCATCTGAATACTGGCGCGGGCGACAGCTGAATCAAGGATTGAAGGAGCGATTGGCTGCCCTTCACAAGTTGAAGGGGACAATCAGTCGTCCGTGCCGCATGAGGCCTAAGAAGTCTTGGATTTCAAGATTGTGATAACAGTACAGCCACATGCTATATGGGCACTGGCTTGGTTAATTAGTTAGTTCACTCTTATTGTCGTCATCGCCGTACCGCAGATGGGATAGCTACCTTGCAAGGAGTATCCTCGGCACAAAAGGGGGGCCCGGACTGTGAACTGCAGTTACTTCCGTGTTGAAACCTAGTGGGCTTGGCACAGTAAGTTTGGTCTAATGAAAGACCTCATCACAATCTACCTGCCGGTATACCAGATGGTGTACTACGCTAGCGACAGCTAGTGGCAACAAGTCGGGATTGTGTCGTGTGGGTTAAGTGTACGACCTCTGCAGAGTGTAAAACTATTCGAATAGCCGTGTCCACGATCATGGACAACACATGAATCTTTCTTGACATACAAGACCTGTCTTGCTTATTCCCTCTTTGCCCCTATTCTTGAAACCTATGAAGGACGTGAGTTGATCGATGATCCTCACTTTGATGGAAGTTATTCTGAGATAAAACAGTGAGTTGATCGATGATCCTCACTTTGATTGAAGTTATTCTGAGATAAAACATTTTTCATCTAAAAACTGCTATCGTCCAGTTACTATGTTATTTCAAACAAAATTAGCTTTTATGCAAATGAGCCATACGGCCTTCCTTTGAAGCCACATGTAGCTAATAGGTCCTTCCCCGTGGGAGGCATGTTGAGTACGTAATGTACTCATGGCAATACTTTTGTTGAACAACAGAGATCTACGAAGACGAAGGTGATGCTACAACTACTATGGCAACCCGTAGGAGTGAGGTCATATGGACTACATCGACTGCGTGTGGCTGAGATGGAGTCGCTACGCATTGTACTTTCCGCTGTTTTCTGATTGTAATAAATGTCATGAGACATTTCATTAGGTATGTCTTGTGACAAATATACTACATTTAATGCTTTTAAGTATTCTGCAATGATACCATTTCACTGTGTTGTCAACAATGATCCTGGGGTTGACAATTAAACACAGGAGGATCTGGAAGATAATTCCGGGTTCTCACAATATCCAACTGGATATATGTGCCTAGATCTTTCCTCGCCACATGATGCTTGCAAAAATAGAAAATAAAAAGGAATAGGGGAGAATACTTTGACTCTTACATAAAAGTAAATGCAGAAAAGTAAAAGATAGGCCCTTCGCAGAGGGAAGCAAAGGTTGTCATGCGCTTATTTGCTTGTATGCCAAATCCCTTAATGCAAAAGAACGTCACGTTATATTGCCCCTTATGATAGCAACCTTTATTATGTAGTCCGTCACTTTTATCACTTTGCCATCACAAGTTCGTACAACGCTCAATTTTCTCTTACACTAAATGATCCAACACATTTAGAAGCAATTTTTATTTCCTTATTGCACCGATGAGAACTTACTTGAAGGATCTTACTCAATCCATAGGTAGGTATGGTGGACTCTCAAAACAAGATTTTGGGTTAAGGGGTTTTTGATGCACAAGTAGTATCTCTACTTAGTGCAGAATTTTTGGCTAGAAAAGATATTGAGCAAGCACCACATGTTGAAGGATCTATGACAACATAACTTCTATGTGAATATGAACAAACATAAATCATTACGTTGTCTTCCTTGTCCAACGTCAGCTATTTTGACACAAAATATTTAATGGGGGCTCACAATCATAAAAGATGTCCAAGATAGTGTATTTGCATGTGAATCTTCTCTTCCTTTATTAATTCTTTCATGAGTTGCATGATTGACCAATGTTATGTTTGTCAATCTCCAATAAATTTTACCACTAATACTTTTCCTTATGTGATGTCATTACTTACCATAAGATTAGCATATGATCTTTTTCATTTATTTTCCTTTCTTTTTATTGGAACAAAAGAGTAAAGAAACAAAACTCAAACTACTCTTTATTATATATCTCACACATGATTACATAGATAGATCACTAAGCAAGCACTCGAAAAGAAAGGATCGGACTAAACTTTTAGTTAAATAAATCATAGGATAACTAAAGATCGAACTAAAATAGATGAAAGCAAAGATAGTGGTGGTGATATGATACCGGGGCACCTCCCCCAAGCATGGCACAAGCCAAGGGGAGTGCCCATACCATGAACTCAAGTTTCTTTTGTTGGAGAAGATGATGAAGGTGGTGGTGAAGTAGTAGCGGGCTTATCCTTCTTCCTCAGCTTACGCTTGAGGATGGAATTTTCCTCCCTCAAGTCATCGATCTCCTGCTCAAGCTTTAATATCTTTTTGCATAATTCCTGCTTGTTTTCCTGCAAGAGACGAAAAGGGATAAACTGGATCTTAGGTTTCTTTGCTTTATTAGGAAGACTTGACTTCTTGAATTCCACGTGCATGTCCCCAGGTTGGGGTAATGGAACTTCATCTTCATCTGAGCTTGTCTCTTCTTTCCCTTTCGGATCATAATCTTCTTCTTCCTCTGTGGTCCCACCATAATGTTCCGCATCTCCGTAAACCTTGGGGTTTGCAATATAATCAGCAACATAGCCCTCACCCTTCGAGTCTTGAGATGACATATTTTCAGATCTGCTAGAAAACAACAAGAAAGAAGAACAGAAGATTTCTCCACGATACGGTGGTCAATACGTTCAGGGGGTATATAAAGATCTTTTATCTTGGGAAACATGTTGGGGAACGTAGCATGAAATTTCAAAAAAATTCCTACGCTAACGCAAGATCTATCTAGGAGATGCATAGCAACGAGAGGGGGAGAGTGTGTCCACGTACCCTCGTAGACCGAAAGCGGAAGCGTTAGGTTAACGCGGTTGATGTAGTCGAACGTCTTCACGATCCAACCGATCCACCGAATGTACGGCACCTCCGTGTTTAGCACACGTTCAGCTCGATGACGTCCCTCGAACTCTTGATCCAGCAAAGTGTCGAGGGAGAGTTTCGTCAGCACGATGGCGTGGTGACGGTGATGGTGATCTGATCCACGCAGGGCTTCGCCTAAGCACTACGACAATATGACCGGAGGAGTAAACTGTGGAGGGGGGCACCGCACACGGCTAAGAGAATATATGATGTGTCTTTGGGGTGCCCCCTGCCCACGTATATAAAGGAGGGGAGGAGGAGACCGGCCACCAAGGAGGGGCGCGCCATGGGGGGAGTCCTACTTGGACTCCTAGACCAAGTAGGATTCGCCCCCCGCCCCTTTTTTCCTTTCTTCCGGAGGGGGAAAGAGGGAAGGAGAGGGAGTAGGAGAAGGAAAGGGGGGTGGCGCCCCTTTCCCTAAACCAATTCGGCATCCTCCCTTGTGGGGGGTGCACCAGCCCCTTGTGGGCTGGTTAGCCTCCCTCATATGGCCCATATCTTCCACCGGGGGGTTCCGGTAACCCTTCCGGTACTCCGGTATGTACACGATACACTCCGGAACCCTTCCGGTGTCCGAATACTACCTTCCAATATATCAATTTTACCTCTCAACCATTTAGAGACTCTTCGTCATGTCCGTGATCTCATCCGGGACTCCGAACAATCTTCGGTCACCAAAACACATAACTCATAATACAAATCGTCATCGAACGTTAAGCGTGCGGACCCTACGGGTTCGAGAACTATGTAGACATGACCGAGACACATCTCCGGTCAATAACCAATAGCGGAACCTGGATGCTCATATAGGCTCCTACATATTCTACGAAGATCTCTATCGGTCAAACCGCACAACAGCATACGTCATTCCCTTTGTCATCGGTATGTTACATGCCCGAGATTCGATCGGCGGTATCTTCATACTGTAACACCCCCGGTGGTTAACTACAGTAATCACCCTTTTGATTATGCCATGTCATCATGTTTAACAGTGCATGATCATCATTAACATCATATTGCATTTCAACTCCTAAGTCAAAATCGAAATTTAAATGAAAGTGGAAAATAAAAATTGTCCAACATAGAAACTAAATTGTTCATTAAATAGCAAATAAATCAGAGACAATTCTAAAATTGAAACCAACATCATTGGAGTTGGGTAAGTGACTCAAACATCCCCAAACAGTGACTAAAGACAATATTTAATTACCTATTATTTAATCTAAAATAGATATGAAAAGATATTTACCCCAAACTAGTTTTTGGTGGTAGGATATATTGTGCTGTGATTTGTGGGCCAGCTCTCATATTTTACAAAAACTCTAATGGGGGCCACACATTTTGCAAAACAGTAAAGAAAAAGAAAAGGCAAAAGAAAAACAAAACAGAAAAAGAAAAAGAGAAACACCCCCCTCCCCCGGCCCAACTGGGCCCCAGCCCAGCTGGCCCATGCCGGCCCACCCCCACTCTCCCTTATCCCCCTGGACCCCGAACCCTAACCCCAACACCCGATCCATTCCCCCCCGATCCCCTCCTCCATCCTCCCCGGCGCCCGACGCCGCCGCCACCGCCAGGACCCCGCCGCCGGCGCCGCCTCCTCGCCGTGCCCACCATCCTCCCCGCGCCCCGCTGCCAGTGCCCTACCGCTGCGGTGAGCCACCGCCCCTGCTCCTCTGTTCCTTCCCCCACGGCTCGCCGCGCGCACGCGCCCGTCGCAGGCGCGCCGGACGCGCCCCGGCCGCGCGCGCGCATGCGCCTACCCGCGGCCACCGCCGCCTCCGCCTTCGCGCTGCCCCGCTTCGGCCACCGCCCCACGCCGCCGCCCGCGCGGCTCCGGCCGTCGCCCCTGCCGCTCCGGCCACCTGCGCCACTGCGCCGCGCTGCGCTGCGCCGGCCTCGCCCGCGACCGCGCCGGCCGCGCCCGCCGCCCGCTCGTCCGGTGCCCGCGCGCGCTATGCGAGCCCGGACATGTCCGGTGCCCGCACAGGCCGGCACGGACACGGCCGCCCGCTGCCCCTGACCAATGGGGCCCACGGCCCAGAACTGTTTAAAAAAATAATAATAATAAAAATAAAATAAATAATTAGTTAATTAATTAATTAATTAGTAAATTAATTAAGTTAATTAATCATGTTTAATTAGTCTAATTAATTAGTTAGTTTAATTAATCAGTAATTAATTAGCTAAACCCTAATTAAACCTAACAGAGTATGACAGGTGGGACCCACTGGTCCTGACATCATGCTGACGTGAGCAGACACTGTTTCGGATAATGTTGATTTAATAAATTAAATAAATTCCAGAAATTAATAAAAACTTTAGAAAATCATATAAAATAATCCGTAACTCAGATCGAAAAACTTTGTACATGAAAGTCGCTCAGAACGACGAGACGAATTCGAATACGCGGTCCGTTTGTCTGTCACGCGTCCCTAACTATCCGAACATGCAACCGTCCCTCTCCGGTCATCTGTGTGACAAATGTCCGGAACCGGGAAAACATTCCCGGATGGATTCCCCCTTCCTCGGTGACGTGCAACCATACGTTAGGGCACACCCGGCACTGCATATTGTCATGCCGTACTTTGCGTTGCTCATGTTTGCTCTATATTTATACTGTTTCCTCCCCCTCTTCTCTCTCGTTAGACCCCGACACCGACGTCGTCCCCGAGATCGACGCAGCTCCGGAGCCCGAAGACACCATTGACAACCTTGCCCTTGCCGCCGAGCAACCAGGCAAACCCCCCCTTGAGCATACCGATATCGCCCATTCTATTTCTCAAGCTTGCATTAGAATTGCTGCTGCTACTGCTTTACCTATTCTGATGCATAGCCTGTTCATTGTAACCTGCTGTTGATAATTACCTGCATAACCTAAACTGCTTAGTATAGGCTGGGTAGAGACCTATCAGTGACCCCACTTATCCCGACTGCCGCGCTGGATCGTCAGAAGACCCGATCAACGGGATTGAAGACCAGGCCCCAACACCGCACATCATCCCCCTTAGTTGTAACGACACTGCAGCATTACTATCGAGTGCCGAGGGTGAAACCTCTTGTAGCACTTCGGATGTTAACTCTGTAGAGTAGCTATTCGGTCGTGGTCATCGAGGGTGATTCCTCCTTCACCGCTTCCGATAACGACGCTGTTGTACAACACCTCAAGTGTGGACCCAGTGAGGGTGATTCCTCCGAGTTCACCTTGACGGAGACATCGAGTAGGAATCCAACGAGGGTGATACCTCGGATTCCCCTGATGTTATGGACACACGGATACTTGGACTTTACACTGTTACTTGGAAAGGCGGGTCGACCCTGAGGGGTACCCGCGTGCGCCTGAGAGGCGAGTGTTGTGAAGACGGGTGCCTATGTGGTGCCCGAGTGGTGAATACGAGGCGTGGCCGGGCATTCATGGCCCTTGCCGCAAGTCCTCGAGACGGGGCGACGGGGTCACATCTTTCGTGAGTCTCTGCTCGTTTTCCGCAAGCCCCTAGTCCACTACGATTTGGATATTTGATCCGAGCAGGCCTCTGGCCTGATAGCACTAACCATCACATGGGCATAGTATGGGCGTTCTGCATCGTATGCATCAGCCGAAAGCTCTGTCAGACGTCCAGTTCAGCACTACGGCCGGGCTGGGCCGGCGCCATCCTGAGGGGTGGTACCGAGATTCGCTCTGCTCGCAACGACCCGGAGTGCACAGGGCGATGGCCCATGACCCCTGAGCGCTTAGGATATAGACCGACGGGGACCTCTCTGCTGAGCTGTAGGTAGGGTTGCGGTGTGTTGTTTGGCCGAGGCGGGGCATAACCCAGGAAAGTGTGTCCGGCCGGAGTTAAGCGAGCGTGATGGGTAAGTTGGTGCACCCCTGCAGGGAAGAACATTTCTATTGATAGCCGGTCCTACGGTAAAGGACACTCGGAGTTGTATCCCGATCGATACAACTAGAACTGGATACCTGTGATGAGACCTGTATGTATGGCTCTGGGATCGCTTTCTCGCAGGTAGTCGAGAAAGGATCTCTGGGTGAGGTTGAGACTTAATGATACTGCTACATTATATTGTACTGTTCTACTCTCTTCTATTGCTGCAAGACCGATGAAGATGCTAGTCTTCGATAGGACTAGGCCTTCTCTCTATTCTTGCTTTTCTGCAGCCCAGTCCACATATACAGCCTCCCCTTGAAAATGTTGCATATGTAGTGTAGATCCTTGCTTGCTGAGTACTTCTGAGTACTTCTGAGTACTCACGGTTGCTTTGTTTTCCTTTTCTCCCTATATCAGTTTGACATGACCAAGATGACGGAGCCCCTGAGATAGATGCCCCGTCGATCGACTACTACTACTACCCAGAGGATGGATACTACTACGAGTTGACTGACGACCAGGAGTAGGTTCGGAGGGTCCCAGGCAGGAGGCCTGCGCCTTTCGATCGTAGTGTTTTATTTTGCCCCGCCTTCCTAAAGGCCTTTTTGTTTCTCTTTTATACCTGTACTCAGATATCTGATGCTTCCGCTGACGCTTGTATGCCATCGAGCTATGTATTCGAGCCCTCGAGGCCCTGGCTTGTAATATAAAGCTTGTATGACTTTATTTATGTTTTAGGGTTGTGTTGTGATATCTTCCCGTGAGTCCTTAGGCTTGATCGTGTGCATTTGCGTGTATGATTAGTGCACGATTAAGCCGGGGGCATCACAAGTTGGTATCAGAGCCGACTGACTGTAGGAACCCCCTTTCCAAATCCTTGGCCGAAGTTGAGTCTAGTAACCGAAAACTGTTTTACTAACTTGGCTGTGTGGCTTACGGGCCCACGTCGCCAATTGGGTGGTATTGTAACACCCCCTTGTAATAAGCTCTGTGACACTCTGTTAAAACTGCCAAGTCATGATCATTTGCAGTGCCAAGTCATATGGGTTAATGATCCAATTCAAATTCACATCTGAAAATCAACTCAAATTCAAAAGTGAAATATAAAGTTGGTCAAACACTGTTGGGAAAATGTTCATTAAATGGTAACTAATCCAGGAACATTTCTAAAATCAACATTAAAATATTTGGAGTTGGGTAGATGACTCAAACAAGATGAAACAGCACCCAAAACAGCAATATTAAATCCATTTAAATTCATTGCAAATTCAAATGGTTTCCAAATCTGTCCAAACCACTTTCTGTTGAGAAACAATATTGCATTGTATAATTTGGGTCAATTCCCATATTTTACAAAGATGCTAAAGTGACCTAACTATTTTTGCAACAGAAAAGAAAAGAGAAAAGGAAAAGAAATAAAAGAAAAAGGCAAAAGCTGGACTGGACCAAGTGCACAGTGCATTGGCCCAGCCCAGCTGGCCCATCCCCTTCTCTCTCCCTTGCCGTGTGAACCTCCCTGTGGACGAGCGCGCGCGCGCCGGCGAGACGCTGACAGCGCGACGCCGCGGCCACCCGAGGGGATAAGGGCAAGCCCCAGTGCCTCCCCCCTGGCCCCCCTCGAGCTCTCCAACCCTAGACGCCCTCAGATCTCGTCCCCTCACTCATTTTCTCCCTCCCGCACAAGTCGCCCGACGCCGACGACATGGCTGAACTAGCCGGCGCGGCCACCGACCTTCCCAGCACCTAAGGCCGAGCTCGATCGCTCCGCCAGCTCCTTCTCCTTCTTCTCCGCCTGCTGATTCAAGTGATGCGCCACCACAGCGCGGGGATCGAACGCTTCTTCACCTACGGTCATCAGCGCAACTCCGATGAATGCCGGCGAACTGCTGCTCCTAAGCTGTCACCGGGCCTTCGTGCGCCTTCACGGTGAGCAGCAGCGTCTTTCCCCTCTCTTTCCCGTCCGTTTGCGCCACCGTAGCCCCGTAGCCTTCGCCACCCGAAGGCGCCGCCGCCGTGGAGCTCGCCGCCGTGGCAACAGCTTCTGCCATAGCCATCTGCGTGCGAGAACGCACTCAGCGCCTCTGCGCGGTTCCAACGCCACCGCTAGCATGACCCCCCATGCCCAGCACCTCTGGATCCGTCGACGGCCGATTCCGACGTCCGCCGGCGATGACCTGGCGCTCGTCTCCGGCTGTTTCCGCTCGCGCTAGTAGGCCAGATCGATGCGGCACACCTCCCTCTTTCGAACGCTCCAACGCGCGCGCCAAATGGTTGCCGTAGCCACGATTCCGACGACGCCCGAGGATTGCCGTCCGCTGCGGTGCTCGCCGCCGGCGACTCCGACCACCTCCGTCCGTGAGGCCACCACAGATCGGTGCGGCCGAGAACACACGTTCGAACGAGCCAAACCCCGTGCAAAATGATGCATCGCAGGGGATTTCCGAGCTCGCCGGAGTTGCTCGTCGCCGTTCGGCCTCGTCGGCGCACTCCGGTGGCCGGTGCCCAGCTGGCGCCGACGTGGCCCTTCGGGTCCCACCTCTCAGACACTGACGCTGGGCCCCACGGGCCCCAACTGGCCCAGTTGACTGGGTCAACATGCTGACTGGGCGCGGCCCAGTCACTGACCAGTGGGCCCGCGCGCTTAATTAACTATATAGGATTTTAAAAATAAATCTAAATACTAATCTCTCACTCACATGTGGGGTCCACTCCCTAATTAACCCTGATAATTAAATTAATTCACTGGTTAAAGAAACAGAGGCTGACATGTGGGTCCCACTGGACCCACATGTCAGGTTTGACCCTGGTCAACCGCAGTTGACCTGCTGACGTCACTGTGACGCAGTGATGACGTCATAATTCATTTTTCTGTTAAATAAAATAATTCCAGAAATTCAAATAAACTTTAAAAATTCATATCTTTTAAACCGTAGCTCAGATCGAAAAAGTTAAAACATGAAAGTTGCTCAGAACGATGAGCCGAGTCTGATCGTGCCGTTTGTTTCTCCATCAGAACCCCCTACGTAGAAGAACTCGTAACTCCGAACCCGAATCCGGCAGATGAATAGTGCACACACGTCGGATATTAAATTCCAGAATAATTCTAAAAATAACTAAAATGACTTAGATGCGTATTTAGGCAACTCTGCACTGCATCATAGCATCACACGCACCGTATTGCATTTGTTTGCATTATGTTTACCTGTTTCTTCCCCCTCTTCCCTCTCGGTAGACCCCGACGTTGATGTAGCTCCCGAGGCAGACGCAGCTCAGGAGTACGACTACGTCCCCGACGGTACCACTGAAGACCTCGTCCTTGCCCCAGAGCAAACAGGCAAGCACCCCCATTTTGAGCATGCTTATATCGCCTATTCTCTTCTCTCTTATGCTTGCATTAGAACTACTACTGCTACTGTTTTCCTATATCTGCTGCATAGCCTGATTATTGTACCCTGCCTTGTTACCTTACTGGTTATCCTAGACTGCTTAGTATAGGCTGGGTAGAGACACGACAGAGAACCCCACATGATCCCGACTGCCCTGCTGGATATCAGAAGACCCGATCATTGGGATTGAAGACTAGACCCTGGCACCGCACATCACTTCTCCCTATGTTGCTCGACACTGCTGGGTTACCATCGAGTGCCGAGGGTGATACCTCGTCAGCACTTCTGATGTTAACCTTGTAGGTTAGTTACTCGGTCATGGTAAGCGAGGGTGATTCCTCCTACACCACCCCCGATAATGACGTCGTCGCGCAACTCCTCAAGTGTGGACCTCGAGGGTGATTCCTCCTTCGTTCACCTTGATGATAACATCAGGTGGGGTTCCATCGAGGGTGATTCCTCAGGGCTCCCCTGGTGTCAGACACACAGTTACTGTTGATGAGTGGACTTGCACTAAACCATGATACTAAAGACGGGTCGGCCCTGAGGGGTACCCGCGCGAGCTTAACGCGAAGTGATGTGGAGTCGGGTTGACCTGGATGGTGCCCGCGAGATAACTACGAGGCGTGGCCGGGCATTCTTAGCCCTTGCCGCAAGTCCTCGAGACGGGGCGACGGGGTCACATCGATCGTGAGTCTCTGCTCGTTTCCGCGCGCTCCTAATCCACTATGGTTTGGATATTTGATCCGAGGGGCCTCTGGCCCGATAGCACTAACCATCACGTGGGCATAGTATGGGCGTTCTGCGTCGTATACATCAACCAAAGCTCTATTGACGTCAGCGAGGAGCGGCCCGTTTTGGATTGGACTGGGAACGCAACTGCGCTTGTATTAAGGGGTTGCTAGGTCTGCTTCCAAAACGTCCTCGCAACGTGCAGGGTTCCCGGGGCGAAGGCCCAAGACCCCCGGGGGCATAGGTTAGTCCGGCGTGCTGACCTCTCTTTAGAGCCTAGGTCGGGTTGCGGCGTGTTGTTTGGCCGAGGCCGGGCATGACCCAGAAAAGTGTGTCCGGCCGGAGTTAAGTGAGCGTGGTGGGTAAGTTGGTGCACCCCTGCAGGGAAGAAACTTCTATTGATAGCCTGTCCTACGGTAACGGACACTCGGAGTTGTATCCCGATCGGTACAACTAGAACATGTGATGAGAACTGGATAGTACGGCTCTGGGATTGCTTTCTCGCAGGGAGTCGAGAAAGGATCTCAGGTCGAGGTTGATGATACTACTACTACTACTACTTTACATTATGTTCATCTGTTCTCGTCTATTGCTGCAAGACTGTCGAAGATTGTTGAAGATGCTAGTCTTCGATAGGACTAGGCTTCCCCCTCTATTCTGGCATTTCTGCAGCCCAGTCCACATATACAGCCATTCCTTTGACAATGATGCATATGTAGTGTAGATCCTTGCTTGCTGAGTACTTCGGATGAGTACTCACGTTTGCTTTATTTTCTTTTTCCCCCATATCCAATTGATGCCACCAGACGACGGAGCCCCTGAGCCAGACGCCCCAGCCGACGACCAGTACTACTACCCGCCTGGCGAGTACTACTACTACGAGGAGCCGTTCGACGACCAGGAGTAGGATCGGAGGGTCCAGGGCAGGAGGCCTACGCCTTTCGATCATAGTATTTTATTTTACCCCGCCTCTGTGAAGGCTTATCTCTCTCTCTCTCTCTCTCTGTAATATATCTGTACTCAGATATCTGATGCTTCCGCTGACGCTTGTATGCCATCAAGCTATGTATTCGAGCCCTCGAGGCCCTGGCTTGTAATATAAAGCTTGTATGACTTTATTTATGTTTTAGAGTTGTGTTGTGATATCTTCAAGTGAGTCCTTAGGCTTGATCGTGCGCATTTGCGTGTATGATTAGTGCACGATTAAGCCGTGGTCGTCACAGGTTGGTATCAGAGCCGACTGCCTCTAGGTATCCCCCTTCCCAATTCCTTGGCCGAAGTTGAGTCTAGTGGTTCAAAAACTATTTTACTAACTTGGCTGTGTGGCTTACGGGCCCACGTCGCCAACTGGGTGGTATTAGGATCTTTTATTCCTCGTCTTTACTCTGGGATTCTAATCTCTCATCTATTCGGGTTTAATAAAATTTACTAACACCGACATTTAGGTTCTCATTAATTCTATCCACCCGGAGAGCTGGATTCAGTGCGATTTCCCTGGCTTTGATCTGATTAGTCTGATAACCATTTTTCTTTCCATTGTTTTGTTTAACCTTTCTCTCCGAGTTGTATTATACTCCGAGTTGTCATTCGATGAGACCAGATTCTGCATCAGAGTGCACGCGGAGAGTAGGATCCTGCAAGTTGATCGATCTTCGGTGTTTTCTAAACTCGACTTGAGGTTGGGTTATCACCAGATCCGTGTCCGCGAAGAGGATATTCCAAAGACTGCCTTCGTTACTCGTTATGGCTCTTACGAGTATACAGTCATGTCGTTTGGTTTAACAAACGCTCCAGCTACATTCTCCCACCTAATGAATTACATATTCATGGATTACCTCGACAAATTCGTCGTGGTATATCTGGATGATATTTTGGTTTATTCGAAGAACAAAGAAGAACATGCTGAGCATCTTCGCCTTGTTCTGGAGAGACTTCGAGAGCACCAATTATATGCCAAGTACTCTAAGTGCGAATTCTGGCTTTCTGAGGTAACCTACCTTGGACATGTCATCTCCAAGGATGGTATCGCAGTTAACCCGGAGCGAGTTCAGGCTATTCTTGACTGGACCCCTCCGAAGAATGTCAAGCAAGTCAGAAGTTTCCTCGGGCTTGCAAGTTATTGCCGCCGTTTCATCGAGAATTTCTCTAAGATTGCCAAGCCCCTGACTAATCTGCTCCACAAAGGCGTTAAGTTTGAGTGGACAGACAAATGTCAGGAAAGCTTCCAGACCCTCAAGGACAAGCTGACTTCTGCTCCAGTCCTTGCTCCTCCAGACTCTCGCAAAGATTTTGTGATCTTCTGCGACGCCTCTCGCCAAGGACTAGGTTGTGTCCTAATGCAAGAGCGAAGAGTTATTGCTTATGCTTCGCGACAACTGCGTCCACATGAAGAGAATTACCCAGTGCATGACCTCGAACTTGCTGCTGTCATTTATGCCTTGAAGCAGTGGTGTCATTACCTCCTTGGTAATCGGTGTGAGATTTACACCGATCATCAGAGCTTGAAGTACTTATTCACTCAACCGGAACTTAATCTTCGTCAGCAGCGTTGGTTGGAAACAATCACCGATTATGACTGTGGAATTTCATACACTCCCGGCAAAGCTAATGTGATGGCTAATGCTTTGAGCCGCAAGTCATACTGTAGTAACCTCATGGTAAAGCAAGCTCAACCCCAGCTATATGAAGAATTGCGCAAGCTGAATCTCTGCATTATTCCGCAAGGTTCTCTTAATAACCTTGTGATATAGCCAGATCTTGAGAAAGTTGTCAAGATTGCGCAATCTAAAGATGCTGAAATTGATCTAATGAAGAAAGAGCTTCACCTCCAAAAGTACAGGGATTTCTCGATTGCTGAAGATGGAACCTTGTACTTCAGAGACCGCATTGTAGTACCTCGCTTCGAGCTGATGACTGACAAAGTCATGAAGGAGGCCCATGATACACCGCTATCCATCCATCCAGGTAGTACCAAGATGTATTGAGATCTTCGTCAAAGGTACTGGTGGTCTAGAATGAAACAAGATATTGCTCGTTATGTTGCCGAGTGTGACGTTTGTCTTCGCGTGAAGGCAGAACAT
This sequence comes from Thinopyrum elongatum, assembly GCA_011799875.1. Classification (NCBI taxonomy): domain Eukaryota; kingdom Viridiplantae; phylum Streptophyta; class Magnoliopsida; order Poales; family Poaceae; genus Thinopyrum; species Thinopyrum elongatum. The sequence continues at coordinate 438,159,490 of CM022300.1, forward strand.
CAGAAACTTGCTGGAATTCTGCAACCGCTCCCTCTTCCTCTATGGAAGTGGGATAAAGTGCAAATGGACTTCATTACTGGTCTTCCCAAGTCTCAGAAGGGTCACGATGCTATTCTTGTCGTCGTCGACCAACTTTCTAAGGTTGCACACTTTCTGCCAATTAAGGAGACTATTACTGCTAGTCAGTTAGCAGAGCTATATATCTCCAGGATTGTTTCACTCCATGGTATTCCCAAGGAAATCAGTTCAGACCGTGGCAGCATTTTCACAGGCCATTTCTGGGAAAGTTTCCAGAAAGCAATGGGAACTCATATTACCTGGAGTTCAGCTTATCATCCCCAATCCCAAGGTCAAGTTGAGCGCGTTAATCAAGTGCTTGAAGACATGCTTCGAGCCTGTGTTATATCCTTCGGTAAGAAATGGGAGGAATCTCTCCCGTATGCCGAGTTCTCTTATAACAACAGCTATCAAGCCAGCTTGAACATGGCCCCCTTTGAGGTTCTTTATGGTCGTAAATGTCGAACCCCTCTGAATTGGTCAGAAACTGGGGAACGACCTCTTGTTGGACCGGACATTATTCAGCATGCCGAAGAACAAGTCCGAATTGTCCGGGAGAATCTCAAAGCAGCTCAAGACCGTCAGAAGAGTAATTATGATCGTAAGCGATGGGGTGTGATCTATCAACCTGGTGATCAAGCCTATCTTCGTGTCACTCCAATGAAGGGCACCCGTCGTTTCGGAATCAAGGGCAAGCTAGCTCCTCGCTATATTGGTCCTTTCCGCATCGTGGCTAGACGTGGACAGGTGGCATATCAATTGGAGTTTCCACTGCAATTCTCCCATATTCATGATGTCTTCCACGTGTCGCAACTCCGTAAGTGCTTCAAGGAATCCCCACACCGTGCAGTGGATCATGAGATGCTCGAGCTACAAGATGATCTTTCCTATAAGGAGCATCCGATCCGCATCCTCGACGAAGCTGAACGTCGAACACGTCAGAAGACGACCAAGTTCCTAAAAGTGCAGTGGTTGAATCACACTGAAGATGAAGCCACTTGGGAACGCGAGGATCATCTTCAGGAAGAATATCCCGGACACTTTCCTTCTACCTCCTAAATTCTCGGGACGAGATTTTCTTTTAGAGGAGGAGAACTTGCAACACCCCCTTGTAATAAGCTCTGTGACACTCTGTTAAAACTGCCAAGTCATGATCATTTGCAGTGCCAAGTCATATGGGTTAATGATCCAATTCAAATTCACATCTGAAAATCAACTCAAATTCAAAAGTGAAATATAAAGTTGGTCAAACACTGTTGGGAAAATGTTCATTAAATGGTAACTAATCCAGGAACATTTCTAAAATCAACATTAAAATATTTGGAGTTGGGTAGATGACTCAAACAAGATGAAACAACACCCAAAACAGCAATATTAAATCCATTTAAATTCATTGCAAATTCAAATGGTTTCCAAATCTGTCCAAACCACTTTCTGTTGAGAAACAATATTGCATTGTATAATTTGGGTCAATTCCCATATTTTACAAAGATGCTAAAGTGGCCTAACTATTTTTGCAACAGAAAAGAAAAGAGAAAAGGAAAAGAAATAAAAGAAAAAGGCAAAAGCTGGACTGGACCAAGTGCACAGTGCATTGGCCCAGCCCAGCTGGCCCATCCCCTTCTCTCTCGCTCGCCGTGTCAACCTCCCTGTGGACGAGCGCGCGCGCGCCGGCGAGACGCCGACAGCGCGACACCGCGGCCACCCGAGGGGATAAGGGCAAGCCCCAGTGCCTCCCCCCTGGCCCCCCTCGACCTCTCCAACCCTAGACGCCCTTAGATCTCGTCCCCTTGCTCGTTTTCTCCCTCCCGCACAAGTCACCCGACGCCGACGACATGGCTGAACTAGCCGGCGCGGCCACCGACCTTCCCAGCACCTGAGGCCGAGCTCGATCGCTCCGCCAGCTCCTTCTCCTTCTTCTCCGCCTGCTGATTCAAGCGCTGCGCCACCACAGCGCGGGGATCGAACGCTTCTTCACCTACGGTCGCCGGCGCAACTCCGACGAATGCCGGCGAACTGCTGCTCCTAAGCTATCACCGGGCCTTCGTGCGCCTTCACGGTGAGCAGCAGCGTCTTTCCCCTCTCTTTCCCGTCTGTTTGCGCCACCGTAGCCCCGTAGCCTTTGCCACCCGAAGGCGCCGCCGCCGTGGAGCTCGCCGCCGTGGCAACAGCTTCTGCCATAGCCATCTGCGTGCGGGAACGCACTCAGCGCCTCCGCGCGGTTCCAACGCCACCGCTAGCATGACCCCCCATGCCCAGCACCTCTGGATCCGTCGACGGCCGATTCTGACGTCCGCCGGCGATGACCTGGCGCTCGTCTCCGGCTGTTTCCGCTCGCGCTAGTAGGCCAGATCGATGCGGCACACCTCCCTCTTTCGAACGCTCCAACGCGCGCGCCAAATGGTCGCCGTAGCCACGATTCCGACGACGCCCGAGGATTGCCGTCCACTGCGGTGCTCGCCGTCGGTGACTCCGACCACCTCCGTCCGTGAGGCCACCACAGATCGGTGCGGCCGAGAACACACGTTCGAACGAGCCAAACCCCGTGCAAAATGATGCATCGCAGGGGATTTCTGAGCTCGCCGGAGTTGCTCGTCGCCATTCGGCCTCGTCGGCGCACTCCGGTGGCCGGTGCCCAGCTGGCGCCGACGTGGCCCTCCGGGTCCCACCTCTCAGACACTGACGCTGGGCCCCACGGGCCCCAGCTGGCCCAGTTGACTGGGTCAACATGCTGACTGGGCGCGGCCCAGTCACTGACCAGTGGGCCCCTGCGCTTAATTAACTAAATAGGATTTTAAAAATAAATCTAAATACTAATCTCTCACTGACATGTGGGGTCCACTCCCTAATTAACCCTGGTAATTAAATTAATTCACTGGTTAAATAAACAGAGGCTGACATGTGGGTCCCACTGGACCCACATGTCAGGTTTGACCCTGGTCAACCTTTGTTGACCTGCTGACATCACTATGACGCAGTGATGATGTCATAATTCATTTTTCTGTTAAATAAAATAATTCCAGAAATTCAAATAAACTTTAAAAATTCATATCTTTTAAACCGTAGCTCAGATCGAAAAAGTTAAAACATGAAAGTTGCTCAGAACGACAAGCCGAGTTTGATCGTGTCGTCTGTTTCTCCATCGGAACCCCCTACGTAGAAGAACTCGTAACTCTGGACCCGAATCCGGTAGATGAATAGTGCACACATGTCGGATATTAAATTCCAGAATAATTCTAAAAATAACTAAAATGACTTAGATGCGTATTTAGGCAACCCTGCACTGCATCATAGCATCACACGCACCGTATTGCATTTGTTTGCATTATGTTTACCTGTTTCTTCCCCCTCTTCCCTCTCGGTAGACCCCGACGTTGACGTAGCTCCCGAGGCAGACGCAGCTCAGGAGTACGACTACGTCCCCGACGGTACAACTGATGACCTTGTCCTTGCCCCAGAGAAAACAGGCAAGCACCCCCATTTTGAGCATGCCTATATCGCCTATTCTCTTCTCTCTTATGCTTGCATTAGAACTGCTACTTCTACTGTTTTCCTATATCTGCTGCATAGCCTGATTATTGTACCCTGCCTTGTTACCTTACTGGTTATCCTAGACTGCTTAGTATAGGCTGGGTAGAGACACGACAAAGACCCCCACTTGATCCCGACTGCCCTGCTGGATATCAGAAGACCCGATCATCGGGATTGAAGACTAGACCCTGGCACCGCACATCACTTCTCCCTATGTTGCTCGACACTGCTGGGTTACCATCGAGTGCCGAGGGTGATACCTCGTCAGCACTTCTGATGTTAACCTTGTAGGTTAGTTACTCGGTCGTGGTAAGCGAGGGTGATTCCTCCTACACCACCCCCGATAACGACGTCGTCGCGCAACTCCTCAAGTGTGGACCTCGAGGGTGATTCCTCCTTCGTTCACCTTGATGATAACATCAGGTGGGGTTCCATCTAGGGTGATTCCTCAGGGCTCCCCTGGTGTCAGACACACAGTTACTGTTGATGAGTGGACTTGCACTCAACCATGATACTAAAGACGGGTCGGCCCTGAGGGGTACCCGCGCGAGCTTAACGCGAAGTGATGTGGAGTCGGGTTGACCTAGATGGTGCCCGCGAGATAACTACGAGGCGTGGCCGGGCATTCTTAGCCCTTGCCGCAAGTCCTCGAGACGGGGCGACGGGGTCACATCGATCGTGAGTCTCTGCTCGTTTCCGCGTGCTCCTAATCCACTACGGTTTGGATATTTGATCCGAGGGGCCTCTGGCCCGATAGCACTAACCATCACGTGGGCATAGTATGGGCGTTCTGCGTCATATACATCAGCCAAAGCTCTATTGACGTCAGCGAGGAGCAGCCCGTTTTGGATTGGACTGGGAATGCAACTGCGCTTGTATTAAGGGGTTGCTAGGTCTGCTTCCAAAATGTCCTCGCAACGTGCAGGGTTCCTGGGGCGAAGGCCCAAGACCCCCGGGGGCATAGGTTAGTCCGGCGTGCTGACCTCTCTTTAGAGCCTAGGTCGGGTTGCGGCGTGTTGTTTGGCCGAGGCCGGGCATGACCCAGAAAAGTGTGTCCGGCCGGAGTTAAGCAAGCGTGGTGGGTAAGTTGGTGCACCCCTGCAGGGAAGAAACTTCTATCGATAGCCTGTCCTACGGTAACGGACACTCGGAGTTGTATCCCGATCGGTACAACTAGAACATGTGATGAGAACTGGATAGTACGGCTCTGGGATTGCTTTCTCGTAGGGAGTCGAGAAAGGATCTCAGGTCGAGGTTGATGATACTACTACTACTACTTTACATTATGTTCATCTGTTCTCGTCTATTGCTGCAAGACTGTCGAAGATTGTTGAAGATGCTAGTCTTCGATAGGACTAGGCTTCCCCCTCTATTCTGGCATTTCTGCAGCCCAGTCCACATATACAGCCATTCCTTTGACAATGATGCATATGTAGTGTAGATCCTTGCTTGCTGAGTACTTCGGATGAGTACTCACGTTTGCTTTATTTTCTTTTTCCCCCATATCCAATTGATGCCACCAGACGATGGAGCCCCTGAGCCAGACGCCCCAGCCGACGACCAGTACTACTACCCGCCTGGCGAGTACTACTACTACGAGGATCCGTTCGACGACCAGGAGTAGGATCGGAGGGTCCAGGGCAGGAGGCCTACGACTTTCGATCGTAGTATTTTATTTTACCCCGCCTCTGTGAAGGCTTATCTCTCTCTCTCTCTCTGTAATATATCTGTACTCAGATATCTGATGCTTCCGCTGACGCTTGTATGCCATCGAGCTATGTATTCGAGCCCTCGAGGCCCTGGCTTGTAATATAAAGCTTGTATGACTTTATTTATGTTTTAGAGTTGTGTTGTGATATCTTCAAGTGAGTCCTTAGGCTTGATCGTGCGCATTTGCGTGTATGATTAGTGCACGATTAAGCCGGGGTCGTCACAGGTATTAGGATCTTTTACTCCTCGACCTTTAATCTGGGACTCTGATCTCTCTCCTATTCGGGTTAAAATTTTACTAACTCCAACATTAGGCTGTCGTGCTCACATCCACCCGAAGTTCTGAAAATATCCCCCCTTGCTTCAAGATTGTGGGCCAGGTTCTGCTTACAGGATCCTTTTATCGAGGGCACCCTGTGTTGTCACTTGCAGATTCCTCGCTCCGTCAGTTTTTCTCCGATGTTGATGTAGCCTTTGCTATGTCTCGTTGTGTACTTCCTTACCGCGTGCCTGCGCGCCGCCTAGTTGTCTAGCCTTCTCCTCTCAGCTGTCGTAATGCCGGTTCATAATCGAGACTAGGTGTGGATTTGAATGTCTGGTGTGACTCTGATGAAGTATCTATTGCACTTCCTTTTGTCGTGCGTGCTACTTCATGAATAATTCCATACATCTGGATTTCTACTTGTTGAACTGCCCTTGTTGATTTGGCAGGATGGCTGACGATCCCCCACCTCCACCTTATATTGCCGCAATGATGGAGCAGTTTGAACTCAACCGTCAGTTTATGACCGGAGTATTGGCTCAGTTCCCAACTCATAATGCTCAGCAACAGTCTGCTCCAATAACTCTGCCAGAATTTGTGCGCCTAAATCCGTCCACTTTTCGTAGCTCGACTGATCCAATGGATGCTGATGATTGGCTCCGTGACATTGCCTTCCAGTTGAAGTCGGCTAATGTTATCCCTGACAGTTACGTCACCTATGCGACGTATCACCTAAGGGGTTCAGCTGCTCAATGGTGGGAAAGCCACAAGAGTATGTTGCCTGCAGAGACAGTAACCACTTGGCAGGGATTTCACTCAGTTTTTCGTGCACGGTACATTCCTCAAGGTCTGATGGATCAGAAGAAGAAGGAGTTTCGCAAACTCACACAGGGCACAATGACTGTGGATGAATATCATAGGAAGTTTCTTGAATTGTCCCGCTATGCTGAAGATGACGTCTGCACTGACGCCCGCAAGCAGGGTAAATTCCGTGAAGGACTCCGTACTAACATAAAACTCGCACTTGCAGTCCTTGATTGCACAGACTTCGCAACGCTTGTCAGCAAATCTTTCCAAATTGAAACAGCTCTGACTGAATGCCAGGAGTCGCTCAAGCGCACTCATGAAGCTGGCTCATCCTCGGGTCAGCCTGTTCAGAAACATCGAATCTGGATCCCACACAATGTTCATCACCGACCTGCCCCAACACCAAGGCTGTCATATGTTGCGCCTCGTCTGCCTCCGCCCCCGGGCCAGCTAACGACTCAGGGTGGACAGTCCAATGTTGTAGCTCCGCCCCATAATGATGGGTTATGCTGCAAGTGTGGACAGCCAGGGCACCGTGCTTTCAACTGTCCTTAGGGTCAGCCACAGAATTCATCACGTCGTCCTGTTGGCCATAAGAAGGGCCGTCGAAACCATCGCAACAGAAGCTATGGTGTCACGCCGCCTACTATGAATTGTGGTCGAGTCACTCATGTCAAAATGGAAGAAACTTGACAGTCCCCTAAAATCGTGATGGGTACCCTTCCAGTTAATTCAGTAGCAGCTTGTGTTCTTTTTGATTCAGGTGCATCACATTCCTTTGTTTCCCAGCAGTTTGCACAATTGCATGGGTTAGCTATGAGCTCATTACCCACTCCTTTAGAAATCATCACTCCCCGTTCCAGGTGGCAAACTCAGATGATAAGTCACAACAATCAGATCAGAATTGAAGGGTTGATGTTCTCTGCTTCCCTTATTGCTCTAGGACCTTCCGACATAGACATTATTCTTGGCATGGATTGGTTGACCGCCCATAAAGCTTTGATTTACTGTGCTACTAAGACAGTCCAGCTCACACATCCTTCTGGCCAAACAGTACAATACTCAGTCCGAGCAGCTCAGGATGCCGAGAATCAGATATATGTTCTAAATGCATTGAATGCTTCACCTCTTGAAGGCATCGAGAATGTTCCAGTTGTTCGTGATTTTCAAGATGTGTTTCCAGAAGAACTTCCAGGAATACCCCCTGCTAGAGCTGTTGAGTTTGTCATCGACTTGAAACCTGGCACTACCCCTATTGCGAAGCGACCCTATAAGATGCCTCCGCACCACCTTCTCTAGCTTAAGGAAGAAATCGACACATCACTTAAGAAAGGTTTCATCCACCCCAGTTCCTCTGCTTGGGGAGCACCTTCACTCTTCGTTAAGAAGAAGGATGGAACTAATCGGTTGGTTCAAGATTATCGACCAATCAACCAAGCAACAATTCAGAACAAGTATCCGCTTCCCAGAATCAACGATTTGTATGATCAACTTGCCGGTTCCTCAGTATTCTCTAAGCTTGATTTGAGATTGGGATACCATCAGATCCGTGTTCGTGAAGAGGATATTCCGAAGACTGCATTTGTTACTCGTTATGGCTCCTACGAGTACACCGTCATGTCATTTGGCTTAACAAATGCTCCAGCAACCTTCTCCCGGTTAATGAACTACAACTTCATGGATTACCTCGATAAATTCGTCGTGGTATATCTGGATGATATTCTGGTATATTCGAAGAATGAAGAAGAACATGCCGAACATCTTCGCCTTGTACTGGAGAAGCTGCGTGAACACCAACTGTATGCCAAATATTCTAAATGTGAATTCTGGTTGTCTGAAGTGACATATCTCGGCCATGTGATTTCGAAAGAAGGCATTGCCGTTAACCCAGAACGAGTTCAGGCTATTCTGGACTGGACTCCACCAAAGAATGTCAAGCAAGTCAGAAGTTTTCTCGGCCTTGCAAGCTATTGCCGTCGCTTTGTCGAGAATTTCTCAAAGATTGCTAAGCCTCTGACCGATCTGCTTCACAAGGGCATTAAGTTTGTGTGGACAGAAAAATGTCAGGAAAGTTTTCAAACACTCAAGGACAAGCTAACTTCTGCTCCAGTTCTTGCTCCTCCAGATTCTCGCAAAGACTTCGTGATTTATTGTGACGCATCCCGTGAAGGATTAGGCTGTGTCCTAATGCAAGAGCGTAAAGTGATTGTTTATGGCTCTCGTCAGTTGCGCCCACATGAAGAGAATTATCCGGTACATGATCTAGAACTAGCTGCTGTCATTTATACACTGCAGTTGTGGCGACATTACCTCCTCGGTAATCGTTGCGAGATATACACGGATCATAAAAGTCTGAAGTACTTGTTTACTCAGCCATCTCTAAACCTCTGTCAGCAAAGATGGATGGAGACTATTGCGGACTATGATTTGGGTATTTCTTATACCCCTGGCAAGGCTAATGTAATGGCTGATGCGTTGAGTCACAAATCCTATTGCTGTGAACTTCAAGTCCAGCTAGAGCAACCACTCATGTATGAAGAGCTTCAAAGGCTAAATCTCGAGATAGTTCCTCAAGGATACTTAAAAACCTTGGTTGTTGAACCAGACCTTGAGAAAGCTGTTAAGAGTGCACAAGCTAAAGATGCTGAAGTTGATCTGATGAAGAAAGATCTTCACCTTGAAAAATACAGGGATTTCTCGCTGTCTGAAGATGGAACCTTGTATTTCAAAGACCGCATTGTGGTACCTCGCTTCGAGCTTATGACTGATAAGGTCATGAAGGAAGCACATGACACACCATTGTCTATTCATCCGGGTAGCACCAAGATGTATCGTGATCTCCGTCAAAGGTACTGGTGGTCTAGAATGAAGCAGGACATTGCTCGTTATGTTGCTGAATGTGATGTGTGTCGACGCATTAAAGCAGAACATCAGAAGCCTGCTGGAATTCTGCAACCGCTTCCTATTCCTCTATGGAAATGGGACAAGGTTTAAATGGATTTCGTTACTGGCCTTCCCAAGTCACAGAAGGGTCACGATGCTATTCTTGTCGTCGTCGACCAACTTTCCAAAGTTGCACACTTTCTGCCTGTCAAGGAGACTATCACTGCTAGACAGTTAGCAGAGTTGTATATCTCCAGAATCGTATCACTCCACGGTATTCCGAAAGAGATCAGTTCAGACCATGGCAGCATATTCACTGGTCATTTCTGGGAAAGTTTCCAAAAAGCTATGGGAACTCATATTACCTGGAGTTCAGCTTATCATCCACAATCCCAAGGCCAAGTTGAGCGAGTTAATCAAGTGCTTGAAGACATGCTGCGAGCTTGTGTTATTTCTTTCGGCAAGAAGTGGGAAGAATCTCTCCCGTATGCCGAGTTCTCTTATAACAACAACTATCAAGCCAGCTTGAAAATGGCCCCCTTCGAAGTACTCTATGGACGTAAGTGTCGAACCCCTCTGAATTGGTCAGAAACTGGGGAACGACCGCTCGTGGGTCCTGATATTATCCAACACGCCGAAGAGCAAGTCCGTATCGTCCGTGAAAACGTCAAGGCGGCTCAGGACCGTCAGAAGAGCAATTATGATCGCAAACGATGGGGTTTGACTTATCAACCTGGTGATCAGGCTTATCTGCGAGTCACCCCGATGAAAGGCACTCACCGTTTTGGAATCAAGGGCAAGCTAGCTCCGCGCTACATTGGTCCTTTCCGCATTATTGCTAGACGTGGTCAGGTGGCATATAAATTGGAGTTGCCACCGCAATTCTCTCATATCCACGACGTCTTCCATGTGTCGCAACTTCGTCAATGCTTCAAAGAATCTCTGCACCGAGCTGTGGATCACGAGGTGCTCGAATTGCAAGATGACCTATCTTATAAGGAGCATCCGATCCGCATTCTCGATGAAGCTGAACGTCGGACCCGTCAGAAGGTTACCAAGTTCCTCAAAGTGCAGTGGTCAAATCATACCGAAGATGAAGCCACTTGGGAACGCGAGGATAATCTTCGTGAGGAATACCCCGAACTTTTTCCTTCTACCTCTTAATTCTCGGGACGAGAATTCTTGTTAGTAGAGGAGATTTGTAACACCCCCGGTGGTTAACTACAGTAATCACCCTTTTGATTATGCCATGTCATCATGTTTAACAGTGCATGATCATCATTAACATCATATTGCATTTCAACTCCTAAGTCAAAATCCAAATTTAAATGAAAGTGGAAAATAAAAGTTGTCCAACATAGAAACTAAATTGTTCATTAAATAGCAAATAAATCAGAGACAATTCTAAAATTGAAACCAACATCATTGGAGTTGGGTAAGTGACTCAAACATCCCCAAACAGTGACTAAAGACAATATTTAATTACCTATTATTTAATGTAAAATAGATATGAAAAGATATTTACCCCAAACTAGTTTTTGGTGGTAGGATATATTGTGCTGTTATTGGTGGCCAGCTCTCATATTTTACAAAAACTCTAATGGGGGCCCACACATTTAGAAAACAGTAAAGAAAAAGAAGGCAAAAGAAAAAAAACAAACAGAAAAAAAAAGAGAAACACCCCCCCTCCCCCGCAACAATGGGCCCCAGCCCAGCTGGCCCATGCGGCCACCCCCACTCTCCTATCCCCCTGGACCCCGAACCCTAACCCCAACCCCGATCCATTCCCCCCCCCCCCGATCCCCTCTCCATCCTCCCGGCGCCCGACGCCGCCGCGCCCGGACCCCGCCGCCGGCGCCGCCTCCTCGCCGTGCCCACCATCCTCCCCGCGCCCCGCTGCCAGTGCCCTACCGCCGCGGTGAGCCGGACGCGCCCTGGCCGCGCCCGCGCCGCGCTCGCCGCGCCCTCGCCGCGCGCGCGCACGCGCCTACCCGCGGCCACCGCCGCCTCCGCCTCCGCGCTGCCCCGCTTCGGCCACCGCCCCAAGCCGCCGCCCGCGCGGCTCCGGCCGCCGCCCCTGCCGCTCCGGCCACCTGCGCCGCTGCGCCGCGCTGCCCTGCGCCGGCCTCGCCCGCGGCCGCGCCCGCCGCCCGCTCGTCCGGTGCCCGCGCGCGCTATGCCAGCCCGGACATGTCCGGTGCCCGCACAGGCCGGCCCGGACACGTCCGCCCGCTGCCCATGACCTATGGGGCCCATGGCCCAGAACTGTTTAAAAAAATAATAAAAATAAAAATAAAATAAAAATAGTTAATAAAATAAATAATTAGTTAATTAATTAATTAATTAATAAATTAATTAAGTTAATTAGTCCTGTTTAATTAGTCTAATTAATTAGTTAGTTTAATTAATCAGTAATTAATTAGCTAAACCCTAATTAAACCTAACAGAGTATGACAGGTGGGACCCACTGGTCCTGACGTCATGCTGACGTCAGCAGACACTGTTTCGGATAATGTTGATTTAATAAATTAAATAAATTCCAGAAATTAATAAAAACTTTAGAAAATCATATAAAATAATCCGTAACTCAGATCGAAAAACTTTGTACATGAAAGTCGCTCAGAACGACGAGACGAATTCGAATACGCGGTCCGTTCGTCTGTCACACGTCCCAAACTATCTGAACATGCAACCGTCCCTCTCCGGTCATCTGTCTGACAAATGTCCGAAACTGGGAAAACATTCCCGGATGGATTCCCCCTTCCTCGGTGACGTGCAACCATACGTTAGGGCACACCCGGCACTGCATATTGTCATGTCGTACTTTGCTTTGCTCATTTTTGCTCTATATTTATACTGTTTCCTCCCCCTCTTCTCTCTCGTTAGACCCCGACACCGACATCGTCCCCGAGATCGACGCAGCTCCGGAGCCCGAAGACACCGTTGACAACCTTGCCCTTGCCACCGAGCAACCAGGCAAGCCCCCCCCCCCTTGAGCATACCGATATCGCCCATTCTATTTCTCATGCTTGCATTAGAATTGCTGCTGCTACTGCTTTACCTATTCTGATGCATAGCCTGTTCATTGTAACCTGCTATTGATAATTACCTGCATAACCTAAACTGCTTAGTATAGGCTGGGTGGAGACCTATCAGTGACCCCACTTATCCCGACTGCCGCACTGGATCATCAGAAGACCCGATCAACGGGATTGAAGACCAGGCCCCGACACCGCACATCATCCCCCTTAGTTGTAACGACACTGCAACGTTACTATCGAGTGCCGAGGGTGAAATCTCTTGTAGCACTTCGGATGTTAACTCTATAGAGTAGCTATTCGGTCGTGGTCATCGAGGGTGATTCCTCCTTCACCGCTTCCGATAACGACGCTGTCGTACAACACCTCAAGTGTGGACCCAGTGAGGGTGATTCCTCTGAGTTCACCTTGACGGAGACATCGAGTAGGAATCCAACGAGGGTGATACCTCGGATTCCCCTGATGTTATGGACACACGGATACTTGGACTTTACACTGTTACTTGGAAAGGCGGGTCGACCCTGAGGGGTACCCGCGTGCGCCTGAGAGGCGAGTGTTGTGAAGACGGGTGCCTATGTGGTGCCCGAGTGGTGAATACGAGGCGTGGCCGGGCATTCATGGCCCTTGCCGCAAGTCCTCGAGACAGGGCGACGGGGTCACATCTTTCATGAGTCTCTGCTCGTTTTCCGCAAGCCCCTAGTCCACTACGATTTGGATATTTGATCCGAGCAGGCCTCTGGCCTGATAGCACTAACCATCATGTGGGCATAGTATGGGCGTTCTGCATCGTATGCATCAGCCGAAAGCTCTGTCAGACGTCCAGTTCAGCACTGCGGCCGGGCTGGGCCGGCGCCATCCTGAGGGGTGGTACCAAGATTCGCTCTGCTCGCAACGACCCGGAGTGCACAGGGCGATGGCCCATGACCCCTGAGCACTTAGGATATAGACCGACGGGGACCTCTCTGCTGAGCTGTAGGTAGGGTTGCGGTGTGTTGTTTGGCCGAGGCCGGGCATAACCCAGGAAAGTGTGTCCGGCCGGAGTTAAGCGAGCGTGATGGGTAAGTTGGTGCACCCCTGCAGGGAAGAACATTTCTATCGATAGCCGGTCCTACCGTAAAGGACACTCGGAGTTGTATCCCGATCGATACAACTAGAACTGGATACCTGTGATGAGACCTGTATGTATGGCTCTGGGATTGCTTTCTCGCAGGTAGTCGAGAAAGGATCTCTGGGTGAGGTTGAGACTTAATGATACTGCTACATTATATTGTACTGTTCTACTCTCTTCTATTGCTGCAAGACCGATGAAGATGCTAGTCTTCGATAGGACTAGGCCTTCTCTCTATTCTTGCATTTCTGCAGCCCAGTCCACATATACAGCCTCCCCTTGAAAATGTTGCATATGTAGTGTAGATCCTTGCTTGCTGAGTACTTCTGAGTACTCACGGTTGCTTTGTTTTCCTTTTCTCCCTATATCAGTTTGACGTGACCAAGATGATGGAGCCCCTGAGACAGATACCTCGTCGATCGACTACTACTACTACCTAGAGGATGGATACTACTACGAGTTGACTAACGACCAGGAGTAGGTTCGAAGGGTCCCAGGCAGGAGGCCTGCGCCTTTCGATCGTAGTGTTTTATTTTGCCCCGCCTTCCTAAAGGCCTTTCTGTTTCTCTTTTATACATGTACTCAGATATCTGATGCTTCCGCTGACGCTTGTATGCCATCGAGCTATGTATTCGAGCCCTCGAGGCCCTGGCTTGTAATATAAAGCTTGTATGACTTTATTTATGTTTTAGAGTTGTGTTGTGATATCTTCCCGTGAGTCCTTAGGCTTGATCGTGTGCATTTGCGTGTATGATTAGTGCACGATTAAGCCGGGGGTGTCACACATACCTAGTTCAATCTCGTTACCGGCAAGTCTCTTTACTCGTTCCGTAATGCATCATCCTGTAACTAACTCATTAGTCACATTGCTTGCAAGGCTTATCATGATGTGCATTACCGAGAGGGCCCAGAGATACCTCTCCGATACTCGGAGTGACAAATCCTAATCTTGATCTATGCCAACCCAACAAACACCTTCGGAGACACCTGTAGAGCATCTTTATAATCACCCAGTTATGTTGTGACGTTTGATAGCACACAAGGTGTTCCTCCGGTATTCGGGAGTTGCATAATCTCATAGTCAGAGGAATATGTATAAGTCATGAAGAAAGCAATAGCAATAAAACTTAACGATCATTATGCTAAGCTAACGGATGGGTCTTGTCCATCACATCATTATCCTAATGATGTGATCCCGTTATGACAACACATGTCTATGGTTAGGAAACTTAACCATCTTTGATTAATGAGCTAGTCTAGTAGAGGCATACTAGGGACACTGTGTTTTGTCTATGTATTCACACATGTATCAAGTTTCCGGTTAATACAATTCTAGCATGAATAATAAACATTTATCATGATATAAGGAAATATAAATAACAACTTTATTATTGCCTCTAGGGCATATTTCCTTCAGTCTCCCACTTGCACTAGAGTCAATAATCTAGTTCACATCGCCATGTGATTTAACACCAATAGTTCACATCTTTATGTGATTAACACCCATAGTTCACATCGCCATGTGACCAACACCCAAAGGGTTTACTAGAGTCAATAATCTAGTTCACATTGCTATGTGATTAACACCCAAAGAGTACTAAGGTGTGATCATGTTTTGCTTGTGAGAGAAGTTTAGTCAATGGGTTTGCCACATTCAGATCTGTATGTATTTTGTAAATTTCTATGTCTACAATGCTCTGCATGGAGCTACTCTAGCTAATTGCTCCCACGTTCAATACGTATCAAGATTGAGACTTAGAGTCATCTAGATCAGTGTCAAAGCTTGCATCGACGTAACTCTTTACGACGAACTCTTCATCACCTCCATAACCGAGAAACATTTCCTTAGTCCTCTAAGGATAATTTTTTACTACTGTCTAGTGATCTACTCCTGGATCACTATTGTACCCCCTTGACAAACTCATGGCAAGGTACACAACAGGTTTGGTACACAGCATGGCATACTTTATAGAACCTATGGCTGAGGCATAGGGAATGACTTTCATTCTCTCTCTATCTTCTGTCGTGGTCATGCTTTGAGTCTTACTCAACTTTATACCTTGAATACAGGCAAGAACTCTTTCTTTGACTGATCCTTTTTGAACTCCTTCAAAACTTTGTCAAGGTATGTGCTTTGTGAAAGTCTTATTAAGCGTCTCGATCTATCCCTATAGATCTTGATGCTCAATACTTAAGCAGCTTCACCGAGGTCTTTTTATTGAAAAATTCTTATTCAAGTATCCTTTTATGCTATCCAGAAATTCTATATCATTTCCAATAAGCAATATGTCATCCACATATAATATCAGAAATGCTATAGAGCTCCCACTCACTTTCTTGTAAATACATGCTTCTCCAAAAGTCTGTATAAAACCATATGCTTTGATCACACTATCAAAGCGTATATTCCAACTCCGAGATGCTTGCACCAGTCCATAAATGGATCGCTGGAGCTTGCACACTTTGTTAGCACCTTTAGGATCGACAAAACCTTCTGGTTGCATCATATACAACTCTTCTTTGAGAAATCCATTAAGGAATGCAGTTTTGACATCCATTTGCCAGATTTCATAATCATAAAATGCGGCAATTGCTAACATGATTCGGACAGACTTAAGCATCGCTACGAGTGAGAAAATCTCATCGTAGTCAACACTTTGAACTTGTCAAAAACCTTTTGTGACAAGTCGAGCTTTGTAGATAGTAACACTACCATCAGCGTCCGTCTTCCTCTTGAAGATCCATTTATTCTTAATGGCTTGCCGATCATCGGGCAAATCCACCAAAGTCCACACTTTGTTCTCATACATGGATCCTATCTCAGATTTCATGGCCTCAAGCCATCTGTCGGAATCTGGGCTCATCATAGCTTCTTCATAGTTCGTAGGTTCGTCATGGTCTAGTAACTTGACTTCCAGAACAGGATTACCGTACCACTCTGGTGCGGAACGTACTTTGGTTGACCTACGATGTTCGGTAGTAACTTGATCTGAAGTTTCATGATCATCGTCATTAGCTTCCTCACTAATTGGTGTAGGCATCACGGGAACTGTTTTCTACGATGAGTTATTCTCCAATTCGAGAGAAGGTACAATTACCTCATCAAGTGCTACTTTCCTCCCACTCACTTCTTTCGAGAGAAACTCCTTCTCTATAAAGGATCCATTCTTAGCAACAAAGATCTTGCCTTCGGATCTGTGATAGAAGGTGTACCCAACAGTTTCTTTTGGGTATCCTATGAAGACGCACTTCTCCGATTTGGGTTCGAGCTTATCAGGCTGAAGCTTTTTCACATAAACATCGCAACCCCAAACTTTAAGAAACGACAGCTTAGGTTTCTTGCCAAACCACAGTTCATACGGTGTTGTCTCAACAGATTTAGATGGTGCCCTCTTTAACGTGAATGCGACTGTCTCTAATGCATAACCCCAAAACGATAGTGGAAAATTGGTAAGAGACATCATAGATCGCACCATATCTAATAAAGTACGGTAACGACGTTCGGACACACCATTACGCTGTGGTGTTCCAGGTGGCGTGAGTTGCGAAACTATTCCACATTGTTTTAAATGAAGACCAAACTCGTAACTCAAATATTCGCCTCCGCGATCAGATCGTAGAAACTTTATTTTCTTGTTACAATGATTTTCCACTTCACTCTGAAATTCTTTGAACTTTTCAAACGTTTCAGACTTGTGTTTCATTAAGTAGATATACCCATATCTGCTTAAATCATCTGTGAAGGTCAGAAAATAACGATACCCGCCGCGAGCCTCAACACTTATCAGACTGCATACATCGGTATGTATTATTTCCAATAAGTCATTGGCTCGCTCCATTGTTCCGGAGAACGGAGTTTTAGTCATCTTGCCCATGAGGCATGGTTCGCAAGTATCAAATGATTCATAATCAAGTGATTCCAAAATCCCATCTGCATGGAGTTTCTTCATGCGCTTTACACCAATATGACCTAAATGGCAGTGCCACAAATATGTTGCACTATCATTATCAACTTTGCATCTTTTGGCATCAATATTATGAATATGTGTGTCACTACGATCGAGATTCAATAAACCATTTATATTGAGTGTATGACCATAGAAGGTTTTATTCATGTAAACAGAACAACAATTATTCTCTGACTTAAATGAATAACCGTATCGCAATAAACATGATCCAATCATATTCATGCTCAACGCAAACACAAAATAACATTTATTTAGGTCCAACACTAATCCTGAAGGTAGAGGGAGATCTTATCAAACTTGGAATCACTTCCAACACACATCGTCACCTCGTCATTAACTAGTCTCTATTCATTTTGCAACTCCTGTTTTGAGTTACTAATGTTAGCAACTGAACCGGTATCAAATACCCAGGGGCTACTATGAACACTAGTAAAATACACATCAATAACATGTATATTCTAACATCCCAAATTTTCAATTTGGAATGTTATACATAGGTCATCATTTGCATATCATATTTTATTTGCATTTCGTTTGTGATCCTAGAAATCTTAAGCAACTCAAGGACCCACGGAGAGAGTTGGGGATTTTATTATTTTCATATTTGAATTTTCTCAAATATTGAAAAGAGGATCATTTTGGTTTTATTTATTTTTCTCTCCAAAATATTTCATATTAAAAACATATGAGAGGAGATAATATGACTTCTCCAAAATAAAAGAAATATTGGAGAAAAAATGTTAAAATCAAATAAATAATTTTATTGCTATTTTATTTGAATTAGAAAAATATGCATTTTTAGGCCGAGAAAATGTTCACTTTGTTCTAAATATTTTATTTAGACGGTGAAAATTGTTTTTGGCATTTTTAGATTTTTTTTATATTTTATTTAGGATTTTTCTCGGCGGAATCTTATTTAAAAAAACACGCGCGCGCCGAAACTGGGCCGGCCCAGCCGAAGCCAAGCCAAGGCCCAGCTTGACAACCGCATCGCCGCCGCGCCGTAACCCCGCCAAACTCCGGCAAGGGAGTCCGGGTCGGAGCCACCATGCCCCCTCCCCAAGCCAGCCGCCCCCCCGGGCCTTTATATGCCGCCGCCCCCCCTCGTCTTCCCCCACACCACCACCACCGCCGCCGCCGCCTGGTGCCGCCGCCGCCGCCTGGTGCTGCCGCTGCCTGCCGCACCCCGCCGCCCGCGCCTCGCCCCACGCAGCCGCCGCCGCCGCACGCGGAGCCCGCCGCCTTCGCCGGAGCCGCGCCGGAACCGCCGGATCTCGACGGTTGTTTTTTTCGGTTTAGGTAAAAACCGTCTCGGTTTTTTTTAAACCCTAGTTCGGTTTTTTTTATTTTATTAGATCGGTTCGGTTTTCTCGGTTTAGTTCGTTTGCGAACGTTCGTTCGTTCGTTCGTTTTAACGAATGTTTTCGCCCGTTCATCTCTGTTAGCGGACGTTCGTCCGATATATTTTTTTCTTTTTCTGCCAGGGACCTATCCGCGATTACTTTTATCGCAGATCAGCCCCTGATCATCAAACCCTCGCCGTTTCTAAACCGTTCGTCCAAATCCAGTGAAACCAACGCCAAAATCTTCGTCTCGAACCCCTCTTTCTGTTTAATCAACTTGAACATGATTTTGACAATTTAAAATTTGGTTTCAAGCAGATTTGTTTTTGAAGTTCTTTTGACCATAGTTTCAGTTTCGTAGCTCCGATTCGATTGATTCTTTTTGCAGATCGAATCTCTTCAGTTGAACTTTCAGATTTGATCTTCTTATTTGAGTTTTACCCTTGCATCTATGCTTGATTGCTTATGTATGCTATTGTTTGTTTGCGATAGAATTCCCGGAGTGCGAAGCGTGCTACTACGAGTCTCTAGGGTTTGCAGATCGTCAGCAAGGCAAGTAACACATTGATCATACTCTTTTCATACCCAGTTTTTATGCATTAGTTTCAATCCTCAAACACTGCATGATTAGGATGTGATTAACTTGTGGGTATTGGGAAGTAGATGATGAGGTAGAACCTATTGCCCTTTATTATCAAACCCTTGGGAGTTTCTTCCACGTTATGCTTATATTGCCATGCTATGCTCGTAGACGTGGTTTGGGTTTGAGTGTATCCATGACAGATGTGAGATTGTTAATTAATGGTTAACTTAAGGTGGCTACTTAAATACACATCTGGGTGGATTGGTTGCAGGCACCTGGGGATATACCAGTGTTGTCTTTTTGGTTCGCCACCCAGGCTCAAAGGGATCATAAGATTATTCATGCTAGAAACTTCCGTGTGCAGCCACAAGCTATTATGGGCTCTAGCATAGTTGAGTATGTTGCAGGACCTCTTTCAGTGGTAGGCTAGCAGATGTAGGGGAAAGTAGGTGTAACTGTCTACCCAGAGTAAAGAGTAAATGCTTCTGAAAGACTGTGTCTCGGTCATCCGTTTCTCAAACACCATGTAGTGCGAGAAATCCAACGGAGGAGATCGAGTCTTGTGGGGAAAAGTGCACAAACCTCTGCAGAGTGTATAAACTAATCATGATTAGCCGTGTCCCCGGTTATGGACATCTTGAGTATCTGGTACTTGAATTATTGATTTGATCTCATCACTCTAAATTAATTTGTTGGGTTTAATGATTACTTTTAATTGGGATTGAGATGGGGATTTACCTTCTCAATGTTTAACAACTACCATGATAGTTAAATAAAACATATTCCTTTGATGTAGGGAAAAATTAGCTTTTTGCAAAACAATATAACCCTAGAGCTTTCCACCAGCCATATATGCATGTAGTGATAGCAATTATCTGTTCCTTGCTCTATTGTGTTATATTGCCAGCATATTCCATGTGCTGACCCGTTTCCGGGCTGCAACATATCATCTTGCAGACTTTTCAGACGAAGAGTAAGGTGCGCTAGGTCATTGTCATGCACTCAGCTACGCCATTGGAGTTGATGGACTCACTTTATCTTCCAAGCCTTCCGCTGTTACTTTATTTAGATGGCCTTAAGCCATATTTATTGTAATAAGTTCTCTTTTGAGACATTCGATGTAATAAGTGTGTGATTGCACTCTGTTATAAATCCTTCAAGTAATGTGTGTGTCAGCACTACCGATCCAGGGATGACACTTGAACACAGAGATTTGACCATCTGAGGTCGGAACGCTACAGGATGGTATCAGAGCACACGCTGACTGTAGGACACGACCACTAAGAAAAGCCATAGGTCACTCTTCTCTACTCATTTCTGACTCTCTCCATCTTCTAATCTCTAGGATGGCGGACTCAAGGAACAAGTTTGCATAACCGGATGAAGACACACCCTTTGGGAGACACTTGAAGGAAATCACTAAGTACCTGAACATCGGAATACCAAGCTTCACCGGGACCTACACCGCCACTTTACCAGAAGAGGAGCGTTGGATGATTCGAGTTCAAGTTCCAGGAAGGACGTTCATGCCAGTTACCGAGTCCATAGAGTTTTCCTTTGATGCACCAACCTGGAGTCTAGGTAAGAGCATGGCAGCCCACATAACCATGGGACGCATCGGTGAAGTTTATCACAAAGATCTTATGGACACCATCTACCAGATATGTGGGCGCCGAGATGAGCAATGGGAGATGATCAGCACCAGGAGAAACAGGTCCATTGCAGCTTTCATCCAGGAGTTAAACCAGCACATTCGTCGACAGGAGAACCAGATGTGCGCAAGCATGATAGATTTGAAGAAGGTGATGACCAGGAACATGGAGCTAGAAGAGGAACTCAAGTCTACACACGACGGATACGAGGAGAAAATCGCAGTACTAGTGGAGAAGAATGACGACCTGACAAGGAAGCTAGGTGTATTCATGGGAGACCCCGCGCCAGGAGGAGATGACAACCATCCCGAGGAGTACATCATCATCGACGACACCAACTCCGACCCCGACAGTAGTGATGATGACTATGAAGACGAAGCTGGAGCGGATATCATGGAGTCTTCCACCGATCAAAATTTCTAGATGACCACCATATGATTAGTAGTATTTCCCCATGTATATAGTAGTAGTCCGAGCACTTTTGTAACGATAGTTAGATCGATTGTATGCCCCTGCTTGAATTGATTTTGGTGTGATATGAATGTGTTTGTCTCATGTGCATATGGGTAGTGCTTTCTCATTAGACCTCACTCTATTCTAATATCTCCCCTCTAAACCCATCAGATGCCTCCGAGACGCGACACCGGATTTGTCTTCCCACCGGAGATCACACAGTTGATCTAGCAGCAGAATGCCTTGATGCAGATACTAGTCCAGAACCAAGGCAACAACAACAACCCACCGCCCCCACCTCCAGTTGACAACCTAGCCCGTTTTCTGAGGTTGCAGCCGCCGGTGTTTTCCAGTAGCACTGAGCCAATAGTTGCTGATGACTGGCTACGCAGGATTGGAAGGGAGTTGACCACCGCAGGATGCACAGATGCTGAGAAGGTGCATTTTACCGCACAACAATTGGATGGACCCGCAGCCTCATGGTGGGAGAATTACACAGCCACATTCCCTATAGCCAATGTCACCTGGGATCAGTTTCAGCAAGCATTCCGCACTGCACATGTCTCAACTGGAGCTATGAGCATGAAGAAGCGTGAGTTTCGCAACTTGCGCCAGGGAAACCGTACTGTGGGGCAGTACGTGGATGAGTTCAGTAAGTTAGCTCGCTATGCCCCGGATGATGTGGCCACTGATGCCGCAAAGCAGGAGAAATTTATGGAAGGGTTGAATGATGAGATGAGCATGCAGCTGATGGTAGCAACATTCGCTAACTACCAGGAGTTGGTAGACCGGGCTCTTATGATTGAAGGGAAGCAGCAACAGATTGAGAGCCGCAAAAGGAAGTATGGACAAGGGAAGTACAATTCAGGAGCTCAGCAGAAGCCTCATTTTACCCCGAACTCAGGAGGATATACACATAACCATGGAGGCCATACTCACAATGGAGGAAGTTCGCATAACCACAGTGGCCCCAAGAATGGAAACGGGAATGGAGTAGGCAGCAATCAGAACCGCTCTAACCCAGCCACACCCGCCAAGAAGGATCAAAGTCACATTACTTGTTTCAAGTGCGGGAAGACTGGACACTACGCCAATGAGTGTCCTGAACCGAAGAATGGTAATGGCAATGGAAGCTCTGGGAAGAAGCCCAACCCTTTCAACAGGGGACAAGTGAACCACGTTAACGTGGAGGAGGTTGAAGAGCAGCCAGATGTAGTTATAGGTAAGTTTTTGGTTAAGTCATTTACTGCAATCGTTCTTTTTGATACTGGTGCATCGCGTTCATACATTTCAAGGGGATTTGTGGATAAGTATAAGTTGCCCACTAAAGTTCTTAGGACACCTATGTTAGTAAGCTCACCAGGAGCGGAGTATATGGCATGCGTCAAGGAGAACCCAAATAAATTCCCTCTCAGGAGTTGTTCAGGAGGAAGTGCCAGTAGTGAAGGATTACCCAGATGTATTTCCAGAGGAGTTACCAGGCATGCCGCCGGATCGAGACATTGAGTTTTTGATAGAGTTGTTGCCAGGCACCGGACCGATATCGAAGAGACCATACCAGATGCCCGCAAATGATCTAGAGGAGATTAAGAAGCAGATCAAGGAGTTATTGGAGAAAGGTTACATTCGACGAAGTTCATCACCGTCGGGAGCCCCAGTGCTCTTGGTTGAGAAGAAGGATGGATCATTGAGAATGGTTGTTGATTATCGTGCATTGAATGAAGTGGCGATCAAGAACAAGTACCCACTGCCGATGATCAATGATTTGTTTGATCAGTTGCAAGGAGCTAAAGTGTTCTCCAAGATCGATCTGAGATCAGGATACCACCAGTTGAAGATCCGAGAACAGGATATACCTAAGACAGCCTTCACCACAAGGTACGGGCTATATGAGTATACGGTCATGACATTTGGATTAACTAATGCCCCTGCCTATTTTATGAGTATGATGAATAAAGTGTTCATGGAGTTCTTGGATAAGTTTGTCGTGGTGTTCATTGATGATATCTTGGTGTACTCGAAGAACGAAGCGGAACACAAGGAGCATTTGCGTTTAGTTCTCGAGAAGCTCAGGGAACATCAGTTGTATGCCAAGTTCAGCAAATGTGAGTTTTGGTTGAAGGAAGTTGGATTTCTTGGACATGTTATATCAGGAGAAGGTATAGCAGTAGACCCCACCAAGGTTCAGTCAGTCACTGAGTGGTTGGCACCCACCTCAGTTGGAGAGATCCGCAGCTTTCTTGGACTTGCAGGATATTATCGGAGATTTATTGAGAATTTTTCTAAGATTGCGAAGCCTATGACGGAGTTACTGAAGAAGGACACCAAGTTCAAATGGACAGATGAATGTGAGGCAAGTTTTCAGGAGCTGAAGAAACATTTGGTTACAGCCCCAGTACTGATTCTGCCGGATATACGCAAGGATTTCCAAGTGTATTGCGACGCTTCTCGCTTAGGACTTGGAGGTGTACTTATGCAGGACGGAAGAGTTGTCTCATATGCCTCACGTCAGCTTCGACCGCATGAGTTGAATTATGCCACGCATGATTTGGAGTTAGCAGCTGTAGTTCATGCACTCAAGACCTGGAGACATTTTCTTATTGGGAACCGTTGTGATGTGTACACGGATCATAAGAGTTTGAAGTACATTTTCACACAGAAGGAGCTGAATCTCAGGCAGAGGAGATGGTTGGAGCTTATAAAGGATTATGATATGAAGTTGCATTATCACCCAGGAAAGGCCAATGTCGTAGCACACGCTTTAAGCCAGAAGAGTTATGTCAATACCCTCATAAGCGGAGGGTTACCAAAGGAGTTAGCCGAAGATCTCAGGGAGCTTCGTTTGGAGATAGTCCCTAGAGGTTTTGTCGCAGCAATGGAGGTAACGTCAACATTATTGGGAAAGATTCGAGCAGCTCAGAAAGATGATAAGGAAATTGCTGAGATAAAGGAGAGGATGAGCAAAGGAAAAGCCAAAGGTTTTCATGAGGATGAGCACGACACTTTGTGGTTTGAGGACCGTGTTTATGTACCCAATAATGCGGAGATCAGGAAGTTGATACTACAGGAAGCCCATGACTCGCCATACTCGATACACCCCGGAAACACCAAGATGTATTTGGATCTGAAGGAGCGTTTCTGGTGGACTGGTATGAAGAAGGACATTGCCGAGTATGTAGCCGTATGTGATGTATGTCAGAGAGTGAAAGCAGAACATCAGAAGCCAGCAGGATTACTGCAGCCTATGCCGATACACGAATGGAAGTGGGATAAGCTTGGCATGGATTCCATCACCGGATTACCCAGGACCCGATCGGGATATGATTCAATTTGGGTAGTAGTGGATCGTTTGACCAAAGTGGCTCACTTTATCCCAGTGAAAACCACCTATACGAGTGCAAAGTTGGCCAAGATATATATGACCAGGATCGTATGTCTGCATGGAGTTCCGAGGACCATCTTATCAGATAGAGGAACACAGTTTACCTCAAGGTTTTGGCACCAGCTGCACCAGACCTTGGGAACCAGGCTAGAGTTTAGTACAGCCTTTCATCCGCAGACAGATGGACAGACCGAGAGAGTCAATCAGATTCTAGAGGACATGTTGAGAGCTTGTGCACTAGATTACGGAACGAGTTGGGATGACAATTTGGCCTACGCGGAGTTCTCATACAACAACAGCTACCAAGCAAGTTTGAAGATGGCCCCTTTTGAAGCTTTGTATGGAAGGAGGTGCAGAACACCGTTGATGTGGGATGAAGTTGGAGACCGTCAGTTGTTTGGACCAGATTTGATTAAAGAATCTGAAGAGAAGGTTAAGTTGATTCGGGATAGACTGAAGGTAGCTCAGTCCAGACAGAAGAGTTATGCCGATACCAAGCGCAAGGAGGTAGTCTATGAAATCGGAGACAGAGCATATCTTCGTGTGTCACCTCTGCGAGGAGTTAAACGCTTTGGAGTCAAGGGAAAGTTAGCCCCGAGATTTGTAGGACCATACCGAGTTTTGGAACGTATGGGAGAGGTGGCCTACAAGTTGGAGTTACCCGACGGACTATCAGGAGTTCATGATGTGCTTCACGTTTCCCAGTTGAAGAAGTGCCATGCTGAGATGGCCGATATTCCTCTGAGAGATACAGTACCCCTGGAAGCAATTCAGTTGGATAGTGACATGACCTACGAGGAGAAACCCGTCAAGATTCTCGAGTTTGCCAGCAGAGTTACACGCAGCAAGGTTATCAAGTTTTGCAAAGTTCAGTGGAGCCACCATACCGAGGATGAAGCCACCTGGGAACGAGAGGAAGACCTACGGAAAGACCACCCACACCTATTTTCTAGCCAACCCGAATCTCGAGGACGAGATTCATCTTAAGGGGGGTAGGTTTGTAACATCCCAAATTTTCAATTTGGAATGTTATACATAGGTCATCATTTGCATATCATATTTTATTTGCATTTCGTTTGTGATCCCAGAAATCTTAAGCAACTCAAGGACCCACGGAGAGAGTTGGGGATTTTATTATTTTCATATTTGAATTTTCTCAAATATTGAAAAGAGGATCATTTTGGTTTTATTTATTTTTCTCTCCAAAATATTTCATATTAAAAACATATGAGAGGAGATAATATGACTTCTCCAAAATAAAAGAAATATTGGAGGAAAAATGTTAAAATCAAAAAAATAATTTTATTTGGATTTTATTGCTATTTTATTTGAATTAGAAAAATATGCATTTTTCAAAATTGCATTTTTAGGCCAAGAAAATGTTCACTTTGATCTAAATATTTTATTTAGACGGTGAAAATTGTTTTTGGCATTTTTAGATTTTTTTTATATTTTATTTAGGATTTTTCTCGGCGGAATCTTATTTAGAAAAAAAAACACGCGCGCGCCGAAACTGGGCCGGCCCAGCCGAAGCCAGGCCAAGGCCCAGCTTGCCAACCGCCTCGCCGCCGAGCCGTAACCCCGCCGGACTCCGGCAAGGGAGTCCGGGTCGGAGCCCGCCGCCTTCGCCGGAGCCGCGCCGGAGCCGCCGGATCTCGCCGGTTGTTTTTTTTTCGGTTTAGGTAAAAACCGTCCCGGTTTTTTTTTTAAAAACCCTAGTTCGGTTTTTTTTATTTTATTAGATCGGTTCGGTTTTCTCGGTTTAGTTCGTTTGCGAACATTCGTTCGTTCGTTCATTTTAACGAACGTTTTCGCCCGTTCGTCTCTGTTAGCGGACGTTCGTCCGATAGTTTTTTTTTCTTTTTCTACCAGGGACCTATCCGCGATTACTTTTATCGCAGATCAGCCCCTGATCTTCAAACCCTCGCTGTTTCTAAACCGTTCGTCCAAATCCAGTGAAACCAACGCCAAAATCTTCGTCTCGAACCCCTCTTTCTGTTTAATCAACTTGAACATGATTTTGACAATTTAAAATTTGTTTTCAAGCAGATTTGTTTTCGAAGTTCTTTTGACCGTAGTTTCAGTTTCGTAGCTCCGATTCGATTGATTCTTTTTGCAGATCGAATCTCTTCAGTTGAACTTTCAGATTTGATCTTCTTATTTGAGTTTTACCCTTGCATCTATGCTTGATTGCTTATGTATGCTATTGTTTGTTTGCGATAGAATTCCCGGAGTGCGAAGCGTGCTACTACGAGTCTCTAGGGTTTGCAGATCATCAGCAAGGCAAGTAACACATTGATCATACTCTTTTCATACCCAGTTTTTATGCATTAGTTTCAATCCTCAAACACTGCATGATTAGGATGTGATTAACTTGTGGGTATTGGGAAGTAGATGATGAGGTAGAACCTATTGCCCTTTATTATCAAACCCTTGGGAGTTTCTTCCACGTTATGCTTATATTGCCATGCTATGCTCGTAGACGTGGTTTGGGTTTGAGTGTATCCATGACAGATGTGAGATTGTTAATTAATGGTTAACTTAAGGTGGCTACTTAAATACACATCTGGGTGGATTGGTTGCAGGCACCTGGGGATATACCAGTGTTGTCTTTTTGGTTCGCCACCCAGGCTCAAAGGGATCATAAGATTATTCATGCTAGAAACTTCCGTGTGCAGCCACAAGCTATTATGGGCTCTAGCATAGTTGAGTATGTTGCAGGACCTCTTTCAGTGGTAGGCTAGCAGATGTAGGGGAAAGTAGGTGTAACTGTCTACCCAGAGTAAAGAGTAAATGCTTCTGAAAGACTGTGTCTCGGTCATCCGTTTCTCAAACACCATGTAGTGCGAGAAATCCAACGGAGGAGATCGAGTCTTGTGGGGAAAAGTGCACAAACCTCTGCAGAGTGTATAAACTAATCAAGATTAGCCGTGTCCCTGGTTATGGACATCTTGAGTATCTGGTACTTGAATTATTGATTTGATCTCATCACTCTAAATTAATTTGTTGGGTTTAATGATTACTTTTAATTGGGATTGAGATGGGGATTTACCTTCTCAATGTTTAACAACTACCATGATAGTTAAATAAAACATATTCCTTTGATGTAGGGAAAAATTAGCTTTTCGCAAAACAATATAACCCTAGAGCTTTCCACCAGCCATATATGCATGTAGTGATAGCAATTATCTGTTCCTTGCTCTATTGTGTTATATTGCCAGCATATTCCATGTGCTGACCCGTTTCCGGGCTGCAACATATCATATTGCAGAATTTTCAGACGAAGAGTAAGGTGCGCTAGGTCATTGTCATGCACTCAGCTACGCCATTGGAGTTGATGGACTCACTTTATCTTCCAAGCCTTCCGCTGTTACTTTATTTAGATGGCCTTAAGCCATATTTATTGTAATAAGTTCTCTTTTGAGACATTCGATGTAATAAGTGTGTGATTGCACTCTGTTATAAATCCTTCAAGTACTGTGTGTGTCAGCATTACCGATCCAGGGATGACACTTGAACACAGAGATTTGACCATGTGATGCCGGATCGCTACATATATCAAATATACCTTTGTTCACTTTGCCATCCTTCTTATCCGCCAAGTATTTGAGGCAGTTCCGCTTCTAGTGACCATATCCTTTGCAGTAGAAGCACTCAGTTTCAGGCTTAGGTCCAGACTTGGGTTTCTTCCCGGGAGTAGCAACTTGCTTGCTATTCTTCTTGAAGTTCCCTTTCTTGCCCTCGCCCTTTTTCTTGAAACTAGTGGTCTTGTCAATCATCAACACTTGATGCAATTTCTTGATTTCTACCTTCGCCGATTTTAGCATCGCGAAGAGCTTGGGAATCGTTTTTGTCATCCCTTGCATATTATAGTTCATCATGAAGTTCTAGTAACTTGGTGATAGTGACTAGAGAAATCTGTCAATCACTATCTTATCTGGAAGATTAACTCCCACTTGATTCAAGCGATTGTAGTACCCAGACATTCTGAGCACATGCTCACTAGCTGAGCTATTCTCCTCCATCTTGTAGGCAAAGTACTTGTTAGAGGTCTCATACCTCTCGACATGGGCATGAGTCTGAAATACCAATTTCATCTCTTTGGAACATCTCATATGCTCCGTGGCGTTCAAAACATTTTTGAAGTCCCGGTTCTAAGCCGTAAAACATGGTGCACTAAACTATCAAGTAGTCATCATATCGAGCTTGCCAAAACATTCATAACGTCTGCATCTACTCCTGCAATAGGTCTGTCAACTAGCGGTGCATCAAGGACATAATTCTTCTGTGCAGCAACGAGGATATTCCTCAGATCACGGACCCAGTCCGCATCATTGCTACTATCATCTTTCAACTTAGTTTTCTCTAGGAACATATCAAAAATAAAACAAGGGAGCTATACGCGAGCTATTGATCTACAACATAATTTGCAAATACTACCAGGACTAAGTTCATGATAAATTAAGTTCAATTAATCATATTACTTAAGAACTCCCACTTAGATAGACATCCCTCTAGTCATCTAAATGATCACATGATCCATATCAACTAAACCATGTCCGATCATCACGTGAGATGGAGTAGTTTTCAATGGTGAACATCTCTATGTTGATCATATCTACTATATGATTCACGTTCGACCTTATATCTGCATATGCTAGGCTCGTCAAGTTTAACCCAAGTATTCTGCGTGTGCAAATCTGGCTTGCACCCGTTGTATTTGAACGTAGAGCTTATCACACCCGATCATCCCGTGGTGTCTTGGCAAGACGAACTATCGCAACGGTGCATACTCAGGGAGAACACTTATACCTTGAAATTTAGTGAGGGATCATCTTATAATGCTACCGCCGTACTAAGCAAAATAAGATGCATAAAAGATAAACATCACATGCAATCAAAAATATGTGACATGATATGGCCATCATCATCTTGTGCCTTTGATCTCCATCTCCAAAGCACCGTCATGACCTCCATCGTCACCGGCTTGACACCTTGATCTCCATCGTAGCATCGTTGTCGTCTCGCCAACTATTGCTTCTATGACTATCGCTACCGCATAGTGATAAATTAAAGCAATTACATGGCGATTGCATTTCATACAACAAAGCGACAACCATAAGGCTCCTGCCAGTTGCCGATAACTTTTACGAAACATGATCATCTCATACAATAACATGTATCACATCATGTCTTGACCATATCACATCACATCATGCCCTGCAAAAACAAGTTAGACGTCCTCAACTTTGTTGTTGCAAGTTTTACGTGGCTGCTACGGGCTTCTAGCAAGAACCGTTCTTACCTACGCATCAAAACCACAACGATTTTTCGTCAAGTGTGCTGTTTTAACCTTCAACAAGGACCGGCCATAGTCAAACTCGATTCAACTAAAGTTGGAGCAACAGACACCCGCCAGCCACCTATGTGCAAAGCATGTCGGTAGAACCAGTCTCATGAACGCGGTCATGTAATGTCGGTCCGGGCCGCTTCATCCAACAATACCGCCAAATCAAAGTAAGACGTTGGTGGTAAGCAGTATGACTATTATCGCCCACAACTCTTTGTGTTCTACTCGTGCATATCATCTACGCATAGACCTGGCTCGGATGCCACTGTTGGGGAACGTAGCATGCAATTTCAAAAAATTTCCTACGCTCACGCAAGATCTATCTAGGAGATGCATAGCAACGAGAGGGGGAGAGTGTGTCCACGTACCCTCGTAGACCGAAAGCGGAAGCGTTAGGTTAACACGGTTGATGTAGTCGAACGTCTTCACAATCCAACCGATCCAAGCACCGAATGTACGGCACCTCCGTGTTCAGCACACGTTCAGCTTGATGACGTCCCTTGAACTCTTGATCCAGCAAAGTGTCGAGGGAGAGTTTCATCAGCACAACGGCGTGGTGATGGTGATGGTGATGTGATCCGCGCAGGGCTTCGCCTAAGCACTACGACAATATGACCGGAGGAGTAAACTGTGGAGGGGGGCACCGCACACGGCTAAGAGAATATCTGATGTGTCTTTGGGGTGCCCCCTGCCCACGTATATAAAGGAGGGGAGGAGGAGGCCGGCCACCAAGGAGGGGCGCGCCATGGGGGGAGTCCTACTTGGACTCCTAGTCCAAGTAGGATTCGCCCCCCCCCCCTTTTCCTTTGTTCCAGAGGGGGAAAGAGGGAAGGAGAGGGAGTAGGAGAAGGAAAGGGGGGCGGCGCCCCCTTCCCTAAACCAATTCGGAATCCTCCCTTGTGGGGGGCGCACCAGACCCTTGTGGGCTGGTTAGCCTCCCTCATATGGCCCATATCTTCCACCAGGGGGTTCCGGTAACCCTTCCGGTACTCCGGTATGTACCCGATACTCTCCGGAACCCTTCCGGTGTCCGAATACTACCTTCCAATATATCAATATTTACCTCTCAACCATTTCGAGACTCCTCGTCATGTCCGTGATCTCATCCGGGACTCCGAACAATCTTCGGTCACCAAAACACATAACTCATAATACAAATCGTCATCGAACATTAAGCGTGCGGACCCTACGGGTTCGAGAACTATGTAGACATGACCGAGACACATCTCCAGTCAATAGCCAATAGTGGAACCTGGATGCTCATATTGGCTCCTACATATTCTACGAAGATCTTTATCGGTCAAACCACACAACAACATACGTCATTCCCTTTGTCATCGATATGTTACTTGCCCGAGATTCGATCATCGGTATCTTCATACCTAGTTCAATCTTGTTACCGGCAAGTATCTTTACTTGTTCCATAATGCATCATCCCGTAACTAACTCATTAGTCACATTGCTTGCAAGGCTTATCATGATGTGCATTACCGAGAGGGCCCAGAGATACCTCTCCGATACTCGGAGTGACAAATCCTAATCTTGATCTATGCCAACCCAACAAACACCTTCGGAGACACCTGTAGAGCATATTTTTAATCACCCAGTTACGTTGTGATGTTTGATAGCACACAAGGTGTTCCTCCGATATTTGGGAGTTGCATAATCTCATAGTCAGAGGAATATGTATAAGTCATGAAGAAAGCAATAGCAATAAAACTTAACGATCAGTATGCTAAGCTAACGGATGGGTCTTGTCCATCACATCATTCTCCTAATGATGTGATCCCGTTATGAAAACACATGTCTATGGTTAGGAAACTTAACCATCTTTGATTAACGAGCTAGTCTAGTAGAGGCATACTAGGGACACTGTGTTTTGTCTATGTATTCACACATGTATCAAGTTTCCGGTTAATACAATTCTAGCATGAATAATAAACATTTATCATGATATAAGGAAATATAAATAACAACTTTATTATTGCCTCTAGGGCATATTTCCTTCAAAACAAGCAAACGGGAGGAAAACGGAGTCGGGAAGGTTCCCGAGGTGGGCACAACCCACCTGGGCGCGCCAGGGGGCCCAGGCGCGCCCTGGTGTCTTGTGCCCCCCTCGGGTGCCTTCCTGGTTGTTTCTTATTTTCATATTTTTTGTAATATTCCAAAACTGACAGAAAATATTTTTGCGGATTTTTGGAGTCCGTTTACTTACCGTATCACGTACCTCCTATTTTTTAGTATTCTGGAGTGTTTCGGAAGGTCTCTTTTATGTGTAACTCTGGTGTCATGGTTTTAATAATATTGCTTTCAACATTAATAGGTGTACCTGAGATATAGTGTTTAATTCTTTGCCCATTGACCACCTTCGGGTTATGTAACACCCTGGATTTTGCCTTTTTCTTTTTCTTTTGATTTCCCTTGGATTATTGTTTTGATATGATTTTCCGTGGCTCTGTGATCCTAAAACTTGGGAAGATCATATCTTCCTAGGTTTCATAGTGGCTTTTCATCCTAAAAACCATCCCAAGACCTTGTCATTTTCATCTTAGTCCAATCCCAATATTCTTTTTATTGGGAATATTCCTTTTCTATTAAAGGAATAATTCTTTTAGCCCTAGGTTGTGAAACAACCCATATTTCTGTCACTCCAAAAATTCCCAAATAATTCTCATAAATTTTTTTGGGTCATATGTTCCACGGATATGGTAGAATCCTTCCTTGGCATCATCAAAGATAATTCACAAATATTCTTTTTCTCATTCTGCCCTAAGTGGCTTTTTGAGAAGGAAGTGTCATTTATCTTTGCTTGTTTGACCCCAAACTTTTTGGACACCTTTTCCTATCTATATCATTACCTCATGCCAAAATTCAACCCAATTTGCCAAGTAAATATTCCTGAGCAATTTTTCAAATTTCCTATCTGAGGGAAGCCTTTGTGAAGGAAGTACTAGCTAGGGTAATCCAAATGAGTTAAAATTTTGCAAGATCCTTCATATGATCAAATCATGACTCTCCTCAAGATTTGAGCTCACTTCATCACACTATGTGAGCACACCATCAATTCTTGGTTTCTGGCCAAATTTTTGGGTTGTGAAGCAACTATATTTTATATTGCTTCATTATGGCTAAAAATTTACCAGGCCATTCCCCTATCCATATTAACTCTCTCCACCAAGTTTTGGATCATTTAGTTTAGCCATTTTCCCTAGGGAATTTTTCTAAGTTTCTGTCCAGGGTGATGCTTTATGAAGCAAGTGCTATTTTGGCAAGTCCAAATGACATGAAACTAATTGAGCAGCTTCATATATCCTAATCATTGATCCTTGCCCATTTTTAGCTCATTCCAAGTAAGCATGTGAGTGCTACTTCATATTTTGCATTTTTGTCCAGTCTGGTGGTTTCTACAGCAAGTGCACTCTAGAGAGCTCCATTTCATCTGATATTTGGCCACCATAGTTACCTTAGCTTGTGATCAAGCTAGTCCAAAGCCCAGAGTCATTGCACTATTCTAGCTCTCACAGTTCGCATCAAACAGGTTGCTGCTGAAATGTTTTGGAGCCTCCTACAAATCTCTTCTTTGCCCCTGGACCGAATTGTTTCTTAATTTGTACTAAGGGCAGTATGTCCAGTCTCAATCTGGATATGTATTGAAAGTGGGAGCAATCAGCTAGAGTAGCTCCATGCAGAGCATTGTAGACATAGAAATTTGCAAAATACATACGGATCTGAATGTGGCAGACCCGTTGACTAAACTTCTCACACAAGCAAAACATGATCACACCTTAGTACTCTTTGGGTGTTAATCACATGGCGATGTGAACTAGATTATTGACTCTAGTAAACTCTTTGGGTATTGGTCACATGACGATGTGAACTATGGGTGTTAAATCACATGCTGATGTGAACTAGATTATTGCCTCTAGTGAAAGTGGGAGACTGAAGGAAATATGCCCTAGAGGCAATAATAAAGTTGTTATTTTATATTTCCTTATTCATGATAAAGGTTTATTATTCATGCTAGAATTGTATTGATCGGAAACTTAAATACATGTGTGAATACATAAACAAATACAGTGTCCCTAGTGAGCCTCTACTAGACTAGCTCGTTGATCAAAGATGGTTAAGGTTTCCTAACCATGAACATGAGTTGTCATTTGATAATGGGATCACATCATTAGGAGAATGATGTGATGGACAAGACCCATCCATTAGCTTAGCATAATGATCGTTCAGTTTTATTGCTATTGCTTTCTTCATGTCAAATACTTATTCCTTCGACTATGAGATTATGCAACTCCCGGATACCGGAGGAATACCTTGTGTGCTATCAAACATCACAACGTAACTGGGTGATCATAAAGATGCTCTACAGGTATCTCCGAAGGTGTTTGTTGAGTTGGCATAGATCAAGATTGGGATTTGTCACTCCGAGTATCGGAGAGGTATCTCTGGGCCCTCTCGGTAATACACATCATAAGCTTGCAAGCAAATGACTAAGGAGTTAGTCATGAGGTGATGTATTACGGAACAAGTAAAGAGACTTGCTGGTAACGAGATTGAACTAGGTATGAAGATACCGACGATCGAATCTCGGGCAAGTAAAATACCGATGGACAAAGGGAATTACGTATGTTGTCATAAGGTTCGACCGATAAAGATCTTCGTAGAATATGTAGAAGCCAATATGGGCATTCATGTTTCGATATTGGTTATTGACCAGAGAGGTGTCTCGGTCATGTCTACATAGTTCTCGAACCCGTAGGGTCCGCACGCTTAACGTTCATTGACGATATAGTACTATATGAGTTATGTATGTTGGTGACCGAATGTTGTTCGGAGTCCCGGATGAGCTCACGGACATGACGAGGAGCTCCGGAATGGTCCGGAGGTAAAGATTGATATATAGGATGATATGGTTCGCCAAGGGGTAAAGCCCATGGGGCTTTAGGTCGGTGCAAAAGGAGTTTTGCGGAGGCCAGGGTGCCAAACGCCGGAGACCCTGGTGTCTGGCCCTGGGCCAGACGCCAAGGCCCATGGCGTCTGGGCCAGATGCCAAGGATTGTGGTGTCTGGTCCTAGAAGTCCGAGAAGGACTCTTCCTTACGGGCAAAACTGACTTTGAGGAGGCTCTTTCTCCAAGTTACAACCCCAGGGCTCAACATATAAATAGAGGGGCATGGCTAGCACCTGGAACACATCAAGAATCACCAAGCCGTGTGCCGGCAACCCCGTCTCCTCTAGTTTATCCTCCGTCATAGTTTCCGTTGTGCTTGGCGAAGCCCTGCGGAGATTGTTCTTCACCAACACCGTCACCACGCCGTCGTGCTGCCAGAACTCATCTACTACTTCGCCCGTCTTGCTGGATCAAGAAGGCGAGGACGTCATCGAGCTGAACGTGTGCTGAACGCGGAGGTGCCGTACATTCAGTACTTGATCAGGACGGGTCGTGAAGGTGTACGACTACATCAACCGCGTTGATAAACGCTTCCGCTTAGCTATCTTCAAGGGTATAAATATGCTCTCCCCTCTCGTAGCTATGCATCTCCATGGATAGATCTTGCGTGTGTGTAGAAATTTTTTTGTTTTCCATGCAACATTTCCCAACAGTGGCATCCGAGCCAGGTCTATGCGTAGATGATATACACGAGTAGAACACAAAGAGTTGTGGGCGGTGATCGTCATACTGCTTACCACCAATGTCTTATTTTGATTCGGCGGTATTGTTGGATGAAGCGGCCCGGACCAACCTTACATGACCATGTTCATGAGACCGGTTCCACCGACAGACATGCAACTAGTTTTGCATAAAGGTGGCTGGCAGGTGTCTGTTTCTCCTACTTTAGTTGAATCGAATTTGACTGCGGCCGGTCCTTGTTGAAGGTTAAAACAGCAAACTTGATAAATCACCGTTGTGGTTTTGATGCGTAGGTAAGATCGGTTCTTGCTAGAAGCTCGTAGCAGCCACATGAAACCTACAACAACAAAGTAGAGGACGTCTAACTTGTTTTTGCAGGGCATGTTGTGATGTGATATGGTCAAGACATGATGTGATATACATTGTTGTATGAGATGTCATGTTTTGTAAAAGTTATCAGCAACAGGCAGGAGCCTTATGGTTGTCGCTTTATTGTATGAAATGCAAACGCCATGTAACTGCTTTACTTTATCACTATACGTTAGCGATAGTTGTAGAAACAATAGTTGGCGAGACGACCATGACGCAACGATGGAGATCAAGGTGTCGAGCTGGTGACGATGGAGATCATGACGATGCTTTGGAGATGGAGATCAAAAGCACAAGATGATGATGGCCATATCATGTCACATATTTTGATTGCATGTGATGTTTATCTTTTATGCATCTTATTTTGCTTAGTACGGCGGTAGCATTATAAGATGATCCCTTATCTAAATTTCAAGGTATAAGTGTTCTCCCTGAGTATGCACCGTTGCGACAGTTCGTCGTGTTGAGACACCACGTGATGATCGGGTGTGATAGACTCTACATTCAAATACAACGGGTGCAAGACAGTTTTGCACATGTGGAATACTCGGGTTAAACTTGACGAGCCTAGCATGTACAGACATGGCCTTGGAACACTAGAGACCGAAAGGTCGAACGTGAATCATATAGTAGATATGATCAACATAGAGAAGTTCACCATTGATGACTACTCCATCTCATGTGATGATCGGACATGGTTTAGTTGATTTGGATCACGTATCACTTAGATGACTTGAGGGATGTCTATTTAAGTGGGAGTTCTTAAGTAATTTGATTAATTGAACTTAATTTATCATGAACTTAGTCCTGATAATATTTGCATATCTATGTTGTAGATCAATAGCTCACGATATAGCTCCCCTATATTTTTTGATATATTCCTAGAGAAAACTAAGTTGAAAGAGATAGTAGCAATGATGCGGACTGGGTCCGTGATCTGAGGATTATCCTCATTGCTGCATAGAAGAATTATGTCCTTGATGCACCGCTAGGTGACAGACCTATTGCAGGAGCAGATGCAGACGTTATGAACGGTTGGCAAGCTCGATATGATGACTACTTGATAGTTTAGTGCGCCATGCTTTACGGCTTAGAATCGGGACTTCAAAAATGTTTTGAACTCCACCGAGCATATGAGATGTTCCAAAGAGCTGAAATTGGTATTTTAGACTCATGCCCGTGTCGAGAGGTATGAGACCTCTGATAAGTACTTTGCCTACAAGATGGAGGAGAATAGCTTAGCCAGTGAGCATGTGCTCAGAATGTCTGGGTACTAAATTCTCTTGAATCAAGTGGGAGTTAATCTTCCAGATAAGATAGTGAGTGACAAAGTTCTCTAGTTACTATCACCAAGCTACTAGAACTTCGTGATGAATTATAATATGCAAGGGATGACGAAAATGATTCCTGAGCTCTTCGCGATACTGAAATTGGCGAAGGTAGAAATCAAGAAAGAGCATCAAGTGTTGATGGTTGACAAGACCACTAGTTTCAAGAAAAAGGGCGAAGGAAAGAAAGGGAACTTCAAGAAGAATGGCAAGCAAGTCGTCGCTCCCATGAAGAAGCCCAAAGCTGGACCCAAGCCTGAAACTGAGTGCTTCTACTGCAAAGGAAATGGTTACTGGAAGCGAAACTGCCCCAAATATTTGGCGAATAAGAAGGATGGCAAAGTGAACAAAGGTATATTTGATATACATGTTATTGACGTGTACCTTACTAATGCTCGTAGTAGCACCTAGGTATTTGATATTGGTTCGGTTGCTCATATTTGTAACTCGAAACAGGAGCTACAGATTAAACGAAGATTTCCTAAGGACGAGCTGACGATGCGCGTCGGGAATGGTTCCAAGGTCGATGTGATCGCCGTCGGCACGCTACCTCTACATCTACCTTCAGGATTAGTTTTAGACCTGAATAATTGTTATTTGGTGCCAGCGTTGAGCATGAACATTATATCTGGATCTTGTTTAGTGCGAGACGGTTATTCATTTAAATCAGAGAATAATGGTTGTTCTATTTATATGAGTAATATCTTTTATGGTCATGCACCATTAAAGAATGGTCTATTCTTGTTGAATCTCGATCATGGTGATACACATATTCATAATATTGATGCCAAAAGATGCAAAGTTGATAATGATAGTGCAACATATTTGTGGCACTAGCGTTTAGGTCATATTGGTGTAAAGCGCATGAAGAAACTCCATGCAGATGGGCTTTTGGAATCACTTGAATATGAATCATTTGATACTTGCGAACCATGCCTCATGGGCAAGATGACTAAAACTCCGTTCTCCGGAACAATGGAGCGAGCTTATGACTTATTGGATATAATACATATCGATGTATGCGGTCCGATGAGTGTTGAGGCACGCGGCGGGTATCGTTATTTTCTAACCTTCACAGATGATTTGAGCAGATATGGGTATATCTACTTAATGAAACACAAGTCTGAAACATTTGAAAAGTCCAAAGAATTTCAGAGTGAAGTGGAGAATCATCGTAACAAGAAAATAAAATTTCTACGATCTGATCGCGGAGGCGAATATTTGAGTTACAAGTTTGGCCTTCATTTAAAACAATGTGGAATAGTTTCACAACTTACGCCACCTGGAACACCACAGTAATGGTGTGTCCGAATGTTGTAACCGTACTTTATTAGATATGGTGCAATCTATGATGTCTCTTACCGATTTACCACTATCGTTTTGGGGTTATGCATTAGAGACAGCTGCATTCACGTTAAATAGGGCACCATCTAAATCCGTTGAGATGACACCGTATGAACTGTGGTTTGGCAAGAAACCTAAGCTGTCGTTTCTTAAAGTTTGCGGATGCAATACTTATGTCAAAAGGCTTCAGCCTGACAAGCTCGAACCCAAATCAGAGAAGTGCGTCTTCATATAATACCCTAAGGAAACTATTGGGTACACCTTCTACCACAGATCCGAAGGCAAGATCTTTGTTGCTAAAGTTTGGATCATTTCTAGAGAAGGAGTTTCTCTCGAAAGAAGTGAGTGGGAGGAAAGTAGAACTTGATGAGGTAATCGTACCTTCTCTCGAATTTTAAAGTAGCTCATCACAGAAAACCGTTCCCGTGATACCTACACCAATTAGAGAGGAAGCTAATGATGATGATCATGAAACTTCAGATCAAGTTACTACAGAACTTCGTAGGTCAACCAGAACACGATCCGCACCAGAGTGGTACGAGAATACTGTACTGGAAGTCATGTTACTAGACCAAGGCGAACCTACGAACTATGAAGAAGCTATGATGAGCCCAGATTCTGACAGATGGCTTGAGGCCATGAAATCTGAGATAGGATCCATGTATGAGACCAAAGTATGGACTTTGGTGGACTTGCCGATGATCGGCGAGCCATAGAGAATAAATGGATCTTCAAGAAGAAGACTGACGCCGATGGTAATGTTACTATCTACAAAGCTCGACTTGTCACAAAAGGTTTTCGACAAGTTCAAGGAGTTAACTACGATGAGACTTTCTCACCCGTAGCGATGCTTAAGTCCGTCCGAATCATGTTAGCAATTGCCGCATTTTATGATTATGAAATCTGGCAAATGGATGTCAAAACGGCATTCCTTAATGGATTTCCTAAAGAAGAGTTGTATATGATGCAACCAGAAGGTTTTGTCGATCCTAAAGGTGCTAACAAAGTGTGCAAGCTCCAGCGATCCATCTATGGACTGGTGCAAGCATCTCGGAGTTGGAATATACGCTTTGATGAGGTGATCAAAGCATATGGTTTTATACAGACTTACGGTGAAGCCTGTATTTACAAGAAAGTGAGTGGGAGCTCTGTAGCATTTCTGATATTATATGTGGATGACATATTGTTGATTGGAAATGATGTAGAATCTCTGGATAGCATAAAAGGATACTTGAATAAGAATTTTTCAATGAAAGACCTCGGTGAAGCTGCTTATATATTGGGCATCAAGATCTATAGAGATAGATCAAGACGCTTAATAGGACTTTCACAAAGCACATACCTTGATAATTTTTTTGAAGAAGTTCAAAATGGATCAGTCAAAGAAAGGGTTATTTCCTGTGTTACAAGGTGTGAAGTTGAGTAAGACTCAAAGCCCGACCACGACAGAAGACAGAGAGAGAATGAAAGTCATTCCCTATGCCTCAGCCATAGGTTCTATACGATATGCCATGCTGTGTACCACACCTGATGTGTGTCTTGCCACTTACCTGGCAAAGAGGGTACAAGAGTGATCCAGGAGTGGACCACTGGACAACGGTCAAAATTATCCATAGTTACCTAAGAGGACTAAGGAAATGTTTCTCGGTTATGGAGGTGATAAAGAGTTCGTCATAAAGGGTTACGTCGATGCAAGCTTTAACACCAATCCGGATGACTCTGAGTCTTAATCTGGATACATATTGAAAGTGGGAGCAATCAGCTAGAGTAGCTCCGTGTAGAGCATTGTAGACATAGAAATTTGCAAAATACATACAGATCTGAATGTGGCAGACCCGTTGACTAAACTTCTCACACAAGCAAAACATGATCACACCTTAGTACTCTTTGGGTCTTAATCACATGGCGATGTGAACTAGATTATTGACTCTAGTAAACTCTTTGGGTATTGGTCACATGACGATGTGAACTATGGGTGTTAAATCACATGCTGATGTGAACTAGATTATTGACTCTAGTGCAAGTGGGAGACTGAAGGAAATATGCCCTAGAGGCAATAATAAAGTTGTTATTTTATATTTCCTTATTCATGATAAAGGTTTATTATTCATGCTAGAATTGTATTGATCGGAAACTTAAATACATGTGTGAATACATAAACAAATACCGTGTCCCTAGTGAGCCTCTACTAGACTAGCTCGTTGATGAAAGATGGTTAAGGTTTCCTAACCATGAACATGTGTTGTCATTTGATAACAAGATCACATCATTAGGAGAATGATGTGATGGACAAGACCCATCCGTTAGCTTAGCATAATGATCGTTCGGTTTTATTGCTATTGCTTTCTTCATGTCAAATACTTATTCCTTCGACTATGAGATTGTGCAACTCCCGGATTCGGAGTAATACCTTGTGTGCTATCAAACGTCACAATGTAACTGGGTGATCATAAAGATGCTCTACAGGTATCTCCGAAGGTGTTTGTTGAGTTGGCATAGATCGAGATTGGGATTTGTCACTCCGACTATCGGAGAGGTATCTCTGGGCCCTCTCGGTAATACACATCATAAGCTTGCAAGCAAATGACTAAGGAGTTAGTCACGAGGTGATGTATTACGGAATGAGTAAAGAGACTTCCCGGTAACGAGATTGAACTAGGTATGAAGATACCGACGATCAAATCTCGGGCAAGTAACATACCGATGGACAAAGGGAATTACGTATGTTGTCATAAGGTTCGACTGATAAAGATCTTCGTAGAATATGTAGGAGCCAATATGGGCATTCAGGTTCCGCTATTGGTTATTGACCAGAGAGGTGTCTCGGTCATGTCTACATAGTTCTCGAACCCATAGGGTCCACACACTTAACGTTCGTTGACGATATAGTACTATATGAGTTATGTATGTTGGTGACCGAAGATTGTTCGGAGTCCCGGATGAGATCACGGACATGACGTGGAGCTTTGGAATGGTCCGGAGGTAAAGATTGATATATAGGATGATATGGTTCGGCCAAGGGTTAAAGCCCACGGGGCTTTAGGTTGGTGCAAAAGGAGTTTTGCGGAAGCCAGGGGGCCAAACACCGGAGACCCTGGCGTCTGGCCCTGGGCCAGATGCCAAGGCCCATGGTGTCTGGGCCAGACGCCAAGGATTGTGGCGTCTGGTCCTGGAAGTCCGAGAAGGACTCTTCCTTACGGGCAAAACCGACTTTGAGGAGGCTCTTTCTCCAAGTTATGACCCCAGGGCTCAACATATAAATAGAGGGGCAGGGCTAGCAGCTGGAACACATCAAGAATCACCAAGCCATGTGCTCGCAACCCCGTCCCCTCTAGTTTATCCTCTGTCATAGTTTCCGTTGTGCTTGGCGAAGCCCTGCGGAGATTGTTCTTCACCAACACCGTCACCACGCCGTCGTGCTGCCGGAACTCATCTACTACTTCGCCCGTCTTGCTGGATCAAGAAGGCGAGGACGTCATCGAGGTGAACGTGTGCTGAACGCGGAGGTGCCGTACATTCGGTACTTGATCGGGACGGATCGTGAAGGTGTACGACTACATCAACCACGTTGATAAACGCTTCCGCTTAGCGATCTTCAAGGGTATGAAGATGCTCTCCCCTCTCGTAGCTATGCATCTCCATGGATAGATCTTGCGTGTGCGTAGATTTTTTTTTGTTTTCCATGCAACGTTTCCCAACAGAATATTCCTTTTCTATTAAAGGAATAATTCTTTTAGCCCTAGGTTGTGAAACAACCTATATTTCTGTCACTCCAAAAATTCCCAAATAATTCTCATAAATTGTTTGGGTCATATGTTCCACGGATATGGCAGAATCCTTCCTTGGCATCATCAAAGATAATTCACAAATATTCCTTTTCTCATTCTGCCCTAAGTGGCTTTTTGAGAAGGAAGTGTCATTTATCTTTGCTTGATTGACCCCAAACTTTTTGGACACCTTTTCCTGTCTATATCATTACCTCATGCCAAAATTCAACCCAATTTGCCTAGTAAATATTCCTGAGCAATTTTCAAAGTTCCTGTCTGAGGGAAGTCTTTGTGAAGGAAGTACTAGCTAGGATAATCCAAATGAGTTGAAATTTAGCAAGATCCTTCATATGATCAAATCATGACACTCCTCAAGATTTGAGCTCACTTCATCACCCTATGTGAGCACACCATCAATTCTTGGTTTCTGGCCAGATTTTCGGGTTGTGAAGCAACTATATTTTATATTGCTTCATTATGGCTAAAATTTTACCAGGCCATTCCCCTATACATATTAACTCTCTCCACCAAGTTTTGGATCATTTAGTTTAGCCATTTTCCCTGGGGAATTTTTCTAAGTTTCTGTCCAGGGAGATGCTTTATGAAGCAAGTGCTATTTTGGCAAGTCCAAATGGCATGAAACTTTTTCAGCAGCTTCATATATCCTAATCATTGAGCATTTCCCATTTTCAGATCATTCCAAGTAAGCATGTGAGTGCTACTTCATATTTTGCATTTCTGTCCAGTCTGGTGGTTTCTACAGCAAGTGCACTCTAGAGAGCTCCATTTCGTCTGATATTTGGCCACCACAGTTACCTTAGCTTGTGATCAAGCTAGGCCAAATCCCAGAGTCATTACACTGTTCTAGCTCTCACAGTTCGCATCAAACAGGCTGCTGCTGAATTGTTTTGGAGCCTCCTGCAAATATCTTCTTTGCCCCTGGACCGAATTCTTTCTTAATTTGGACTAAGGGCAGTATGGACTATCTACTAGACATGGTCGGTCTGGCCAAAACGCGCCGCTTGCACCAGTGCACGCGGTGATCATGCTTGCGTCATGCAAATAGCGAGCTCTGGCTCGTTCCGGCCGCTGTTCTCATCCGCTCCCTCCGCGTCTCGATGTCCCTCCATGTCTAGTAGCTCCCCCGTGAGCCTCTGCATCAACCCGTTTCTCTGCCTCGTCCTGGTTCGCCATGAATGCATCGCCGACGAGCTGCCCGTGACGGTAACCTCCCCTGTCCTCCATTAGAGCCACGCTCAAGCTCGCCCGTGAGCTCTAGAGGCTTCCCCGCTATCTATTTAAGGCGTGCCTGAGCCCTCCACTCCTCACCACTTCCTCCTCCGTCTCTCTAGCCCACCGGAGTTGCCTCTCCTTGCCGTTTTCTTCTCGGGCCGCCGAGGACATCGCCGGAGTTCGCTCCTCCCCAGTGCGCCTGGACCACCTCTCCTCCTCCCGACACCTCCACTGCCTTCCCCTCCTCCCAGAGAGCCGCCCCACCCCCTTGGCCCCTCGCCGGAGCGCCTGCATCGCCGGAGAACCTCGCCGCCCGTCCGCCTCGGTTCTCCTCTGTTCTTCTCCGCCCCCGCGACCTCCAGGCCTCCCCCGCGCCTCTCTCCGCCGGGAACGAACGCGCCAGGTCCCTGCGGTCCCGCCAGCGCCCTCGCAGTGGCCGGAGGCCACCTGAGCCGGCCGGGCCCCTCGCCGCGCCCCTCCCCTGCCTTTGCTCTATTCGACGCGAGGAATAGGAGCGAGGAGGAAGAAGACGACGACGCCCTGGCCCCCTCCCCCTACCCCTGGGCCCCACGCGCCAGTGGCCCAGCGCCCCGCCACGTCACAAAAGTAGAAACTTATTTTCCAGGAATACGTTTTCTTCTTTTGAAAGCGTATTTCTTCCTTTCTTTTGTCTAAAATACGTTTTCCCTTCTGGAAAGCGTATTCCTGTCTACTGCAGCCTAATATACGCTTTCTCTTTTAGAAAACGTATTCGTCCCGAAGGCGCTTTCAGTTTTTCCTCCTAGGGACTTGTTTGTAGTAACTTTTATTACAAATCGGTCCCTCTCCTTCTTCACCTCGTATCTTCGCGACCGTAACTCCGATTGAGGTAAAACCAACGCCCACTTCTTCGTCTCGTTGAGATATTTCTGTTGGTATCATTTTCACTAGGTGGTCCAACTAAGAAAATGACCTTTATGCCCTTGCCCTATTCTAGCCCCCTCCAAGAGTGAAGCGTCCGGTGAATCGTCCCGTGACTTCACCGTACCTCTTCCCGGAATATCCGGCAACCCCAGGCAAGCCACGACAGCCACTTGCATGATGGATTTG
Organism: Thinopyrum elongatum; assembly: GCA_011799875.1. Taxonomy (NCBI): domain Eukaryota; kingdom Viridiplantae; phylum Streptophyta; class Magnoliopsida; order Poales; family Poaceae; genus Thinopyrum; species Thinopyrum elongatum. Next base: position 438,204,384 of record CM022300.1, read on the forward strand.
CAGTAGCCATGGTTTTCAACTTGAATATTTAACTAATTTGTGCATGTTAATATTTCTGTGAACGCTTTATATGCTTATGGATCCATGCTCGTTCCTATGCCATGATTATTTTCATCCAGTTGGTTACATGCTTACTTGCTAATATTGTTATCATGTTCTATTCTGGTAGTTATTTTCCCAATGCTAGTGGTCATACTATGTTCATATTAGTGGTATGCTTTGCTTGTGCTATTCAGGATCATCGTTATGCCATGTTCATTTGCATCTGGTAGAGTAAATGCTTTATTGTTATTGATGTTAAGATGAACGTGCTAAATGGTTGTGTTATCCATCCATGCTCATGTTGATGTCATGCTCTTATGCATTGTTATTTCATCATGTTATGCTGTTATGACTCAGCTGTTCCTCATTCAAGTTTAACCGGACTTTAATCGAACTTGAACACCTGTTGGCTGAGTCATAGTGCCATCGAAATCGAACTGACCAGTGCAGCCACATTTGCCTTTATGGGAAGGCCCTAATGCGGTCTATTGTCATGCCTCTCGCCGGTGCCTCCAACTAGGGAAGGTTATGGGCGCGCGCTACCCTGATCAGGTAGGCGGACATAAGCCTTGTGTGCCCGTGTTGGTTTGAGCGCTCTTGTCCCTGTTTGGGACTGTTTGTTTTGCCACGACGGTGGCCGTTGGATGTCACGAGGTGACATTGGGGCCACCCATGACTTAGCCCAAAGGGGAGTTTGTCGGAGTGGCCGGGAGAGTGTCATGGAGATAGATCGGTTTTGTTGGAACGCCGTTGGTCCACCCGAATGGGAGTGCGAGGCCATGGGTTCCGTGGTGTGGGTACAGTGTGCTAACCTCCGCAGAGTGTGTTTAATCTATCGATAGCCGCGCCCGCGGATAAGGGCCCAGTTCATAGTAGGTCATACTATGGGTCAACAGCAATAATAACCGGTTTAATAACAACCCCGGTTCGATGATCGAAAGAAGTGATTGATCCTTATGGGATCGCGAGAGTATCACAGTGGTATCGAGGATACCAAAGATGGTTGAGGTTTATGGTGTTATGCGAGAATCAAGGGTAAATATCAAGCTCCTTGTGGTCATGTAATGATTACTACTGTATTGTTAATACCAAGCTTGATTTGATCCTGAGGTGATCGTGTGATGACCATGAGGGTAAGTGATTCATGTGGTGGTTACGAGGTAACCCCGAACAGAGTAAGTTGGTGCATAATATTGTTAACATGTTGCATGCTAGTATCCTCATATGTTCATGCCATGCTCATCTGGTATTGTTCTAGCTGTATCATGTTCATTTTGTGCATGCCATGTGTTCTGCTAGTATCATGTTCATCTTTGTTAAGTAACCTGTAATGCCATGCTGTTGTTTGTCTTGATTGCTTTGGTTGCTGTGAGCTTGCAAGTACATTCAATGTACTGACCTAGTGTGTCATGCCAGTTTGCAGGTCATGCCTTGTCTGCTTGCTTGTTTGCCGAGGATCTTGTGTTTGCGAGCTAGGATAAACGTTCCAGCCAGCGTCCCTGCGGAGTGGAGTCCATCGTCGTCGTCGCTGTTCCGCTGCTAGAATCTATTCCGCTGCTATGAGTTGTTCTGCTGCTTGCATAGAGCAACCTTGGTAGGCATAGTGTCACCGTGCCAATGTAATCCCCTTATACCCATATCGATTGTAATAAAGAGCCGATTTGTTCTATGCCAAGCAGTGCCGTATTCCAGAGACTTACCTCGATCTCTGGGCTGGAATACGGGGCGTTCCGGTCTCTCTGAGCCGGGGTGCCACAGGTTATTACCTTCGGCATTATTTATTTTAATAGCTCCAGAGCGGTAAACCTCCTCGATGATATATGGTCCTTCCCATTTAGAGAGAAGTTTTCCTGCAAAGAATCTGAAACGAGAGTTGTACAAAAGAACATATTCTCCAACTTTGAATTCCCGCTTTTGGATTCTTTTGTCATGCCATCTTTTAACTTTTTCTTTAAATAACTTGGCATTTTCATAAGCTTGGGTTGTCCATTCATCTAGTGAGCTAATATCAAATAACCTCTTTTCACTAGCAAGTTTGAAATCATAGTTGAGTTCTTTAATTGCCCAATATGCTTTATGTTCTAACTCAAGAGGCAAATGACAAGCTTTTCCATAAACCATTTTATAGGGAGACATACCCATAGGATTTTTATATGCTGTCCTGTAAGCCCAAAGTGCATCATCCAATTTCTTAGACTAATTCTTTCGGGACCTATTAAGAGTTTTTTGTAATATTAGTTTTATTTCTCTATTGCTAAGTTCAACTTGACCACTAGATTGAGGATGATAGGGTGATGCAATTCTGTGGTTGACATCATATTTAGCAAGCATTTTACGGAAAGCGCCATGAATAAAGTGTGAACCACCATCAGTCATTAAATATCTAGGGACTCCAAACCTCGGGAAAATAACTTCTTTAAGCATTTTAATGGAAGTATTATGATCAGCACTACTAGTTGGAATAGCTTCTACCCACTTAGTAACATAATCAACAACAACCAAAATATGTGTATACCCATTAGAGGAAGGAAAAGGTCCCATATAATCAAAACCCCAAACATCAAATGGTTCAACAGCAAGTGAATAATTCATAGGCATTTCTTGACGCTTACCGATATTACCAATTCTTTGGCATTCATCACAAGATAAAACAAACTTACGGGCATCCTTGAAGAGAGTAGGCCAATAAAAACCAGATTGCAATACCTTATGAGCAGTTCTATCTCCCGCATGATGCCCTCCATAAGCTTCGGAGTGACATTTCCGTAGGATATGTTCCTGTTCATGCTCAGGTACACAACGTCTAATAATACCATCTACTCCTTTATAAACATGTGGATCATCCCAAAAGTAATTTCTTAAATCATAGAAGAATTTTTTCTTTTGCTGGTAAGTGAAACTAGGTGGTATGTATTTAGCAACAATATAATTAGCATAGTCAGCATACCAAGGAGTATTATGAGAAACATTTATTGCAGCTAGTGGTTCATCAGGAAAGCTATCATCAATAGGTAGTGGGTCATCAAGGATATTCTCTAACCTAGACAAGTTATCAGCTACGGGGTTCTCGGCTCCTTTTCTATCAGTAATATGTAAATCAAATTCTTGTAGCAAGAGAACCCACCTAATGAGTCTAGGTTTAGCATGTTTCTTTTCCATAAGATATTTAATAGCAGCATGATTGGTGTGAACAATAACTTTAGAATCAACAATATAAGATCTGAATTTATCACAAGCAAACACAACTGCTAAAAATTCTTTTTCAGTAGTAGCATAATTTCTTTGGGCATTGTCTAGAGTTTTGCTAGCATAATGGATAACATTTAATTTCTTATCAACTCTTTGTCCTAGAATAGCACCAGCAGCATAATCACTAGCATCACACATAATTTCAAAAGGCAAGCTCCAAACAGGTGGTTGAACAATAGGTGCAGAAGTTAAGGCTTACTTAAGTGTTTCACAGGCTTCTACACAATCATCATCAAAAACAAATGGAACATCCTTTTGTAAAAGATTTGTAAGAGGCCTAGAAATTTTAGAGAAGTCTTTAATAAACCTCCTATAGAAACCAGCATGACCAAGGAAACTACGAATACCTTTAACATCTTTAGGACATGGCATTTTCTCAATTGCAACAACTTTAGCTTGGTCCACCTCAATACCTCGTTCAGAAATTTTATGCCCCAAGACAATACCTTCATTAACCATAAAGTGGCATATTTCAAAGTGTTTGGCAATTCTTTTAATTCAAACACGGGATCACCTTTAGGTGGAGGAGGACCTCCTAGAGTTTCAATAGGCAAATTGTGTTTGAGCAGAGGTCGTTGTTCAAAGAAAATTTTATCTATCTCATTTCTGTCATGCATATGCATATCATTTTCATGGTCTAGCAAATATTGTTCTAGTGGATCAGTAGGAGTCACGGCAATAGAAGCAAGACCAATTATTTCATCCTTACTAGGTAATTCTTTCTTATGAGGTTGTCTATTAAACTTGGAAAAATTAAACTCATGAGACTCATCACCAAAGCTAACACTGACAGTTTGTTTATGACAATCTATAGTGGCATTGACAGTGTTCAAGAAAGGTCTATCAAAGATAATGGGACAGAAGTCATCTTGTGGGGAATCAAGAACTAGAAAATCAGTAGGGTATTTTATTTTCCCACACAAGACTTCAACATCTCTAACAATCCCAAGTGGTGTGATGGTGTCTCTATTAGCAAGTTTAATAGTGACATCTATGTCCTCTATTTCAACGGGTGCTATGTCATTCATAATTTCTTGGTATAAGGTAAAAGGAATAGCACTCACGCTAGCACCTAAATCACATAAACCATGATAACAATGATCTCCTATTTTAACTGAGACAATAGGCATGCCAACAATAGGTCTATGTTTATCTTTTTCATCGGGTTTGGCAATTCTAGTAGCTTCGTCACAGAAGTAAATAACATGCCCATCAATATTTTCTACCAGGAGATCTTTAACCATAGCAACACTAGGTTCTACTTTAATTTGTTCAGCAGGTTTAGGTGCTCTAATATTACTTTTGCGAACCACAGTTGAAACCTTAGCATGTTCCTTTATCCTAACAGGGAAAGGTGGTTTTTCAATATAAGCAGTAGGCATAACTGGATCAACATTGTAAATAATAGTTTCATCTTTAGCTTTGTCGAGTTCTTTAATTTCTTCTTTGATAGGGGGATGATATTTAAACCACTTCTCCTTAGGGAGATCAATATGAGCAGCAACTGATTCACAAAAACAGGCTACTATCTCAAAGTCAAGTCCATATTTAGTGCTAAACTTGTGAAAAGCATCGGTATTCATAAAGGATTTAACACAATCAAATTCAAGCTTAATACCAGACTCTTTACCTTCATCGAGTTCCCACTCTTCAGAGTTGCGTTTAATTCTTTCTAAAAGTTCCCACCTGAATTCAATAGTATTCTTCATAAAAGAACCAGTACAAGAAGTATCGAGCATGGATTGATCATCACGAGAAAGCCGGGCATAAAAATTCTGAATGATAATTTCTCTAGAGAGCTCATGATTAGGGCATAAATATAAAATTGACTTCATCCTCCCCCAAGCTAGAGCGATACTTTCTCCTTCACGAGGCCAAAAATTATATATATAATTTCGATCACGATGAACTAGATGCATAGGATAAATTTTTTGGTGAAATTCCAATTTCAATCGATTCCAGTTCCAAGATCCAATATCATCGCATAGCCTATACCATGTCAATGCTTTTCCCTTCAAAGATAAAGGGAAAACCTTCTTCTTAGCTTCATCTCTGGATAAACCTGCAAGCTTAAATAATCCATAAATTTCATCCACATATATAAAGTGCATATGAGGATGTTCAGTTCCATCTCCTGCATAAGGATTAGCTAGCAGTTGTTCTATCATACCCGAAGGAATTTCATAACCAATATTTTCAGTAGGTGCAGTAGGTTGAGGGGTAGCTAATTGTGGTTTCGGTTGGGGTGAAGATACCCCGAACAAACCCCTCAAAGGATGATTCTCCATAGTGACAAGTGACAATAAATTTCAGCACATAGTAATAATTTTTCCTTACCAATTTCCACTTACCAAGACCGCTTCACTCCCTGGCAATGGCACCAGAAAAGAGCCTTAATGACCCATAAGTATAGGGGATCAATCATAGTCCTTTCGATAAGTAAGAGTGTCGAACCCAACGAGGAGCAGAAGGAAATGACAAGTGGTTTTCAGCAAGGTATTTTCTGCAAGCACTGAAATAGTACGTAACAAGTAGTTTGATAGCAAGATAATTCGAAACAAGCAAGTAACGGTAACGGTAAATAAAGTGCAGCAAGGTAGCCCAATCCTTTTGTGGCAAAGGACGGGCCAAAACGGTCTCTTATGATAAGCAAAGCGTTCTTGAGGGTACACGGGAATTTCATCTAGTCACTTTCATCATGTTGGTTTGATTCGTGTTCGCTACTTTGATAATTTGATATGTGAGTGGACCGGTGCTTAGGTGTTGTTCTTACTTGAACAAACCTCCTACTTATGATTAACCCCCTCGCAAGCATCTGCAACTACGAGAAAAGTATTAAGATAAAATCTAACCATAGCATTAAACTTTTGGATCCAAATCAGTCCCTTACGAAGTAGCACATAAACTAGGGTTTAAGCTTCTGTCACTCTAGCAACCCATCATCTAATAACTACTCCACAATGCATTCCCTTAGGCCCAAATATGGTGAAGTGCCATGTAGTCGACGTTCACATGACACCACTAAGGGAATCACAACATACATATCATCAAAATATCGAACACATATCAAGTTCACATGATTACTTCCAACATGATTTCTCCCGTGACCTCAAGAACAAAAGTAACTACTCACAAATAATAATCATGCTCAAAATTAGAGGGGTATTAAATAGCATAATGGATCTGAACATATAATCTTCCACCAAATAAACCATATAGTAATCAACTACAAGATGTAATCAACACTACTAGTCACCCACAAGTACTAATCTAAGGTTCCGGTACAAAGATTGAACACAAGAGATGAACTAGGGTTTGAGAGGAGATGGTGCTGCTGTAGATGTTGATGGAGATGGCCCTCCCAAAGATGGGAGAGTTGTTGGTGATGACGATGGCGATGATTTCCCCCTCCGGGAGGGAAGTTCCCCCGGCGGAATCGCTCCGCCGGAGGGCAAAAGTGCTCCTGCCAAAGTTCCGCCTCAAGACGGTGGCGCTTCATCCCGAAAGTCCCCTGCTGATTTTTTCTAGGACAAAATGACCTATATACCAAAAGATGGGCACCAGAGGTGGGCCGAGGAGGGCACAACCCACCAGGGCGCGCCTGGGGGGCCTGGCGTGCCCAGGTGGGTTGTGCCCACCTGGTGGGCCTCCTCCGGTAGTTATTTGCTCCAGTATTTTTATATATTGCAAAATAATTCTCCGTAAATTTTTAGCTCATTTGGAGATGTGCAGAATAGGTAACTTTGACATAGCTTTTTCAGGTCCAGAATTCCAGCTGCCGGTATTCTCCCTCTTTGTGTAAACCTTGCATATTATGAGAGAAAAGGCATTAGAATTACTCCCAAAAGCATTATTATGCATAAAAACATTATAAATAACAGTAGGAAAATGGTACATCTCCAACATATCAATAATTTTTGCTTGTTCCATGCTGTTATATTATCATTCTTGGATGTTTTACAATCATTTTATAGCAACTTTTTTATCATTTTTGGGACTAACATATTGACATAGTGCCTAGTGCCAGTTGCTGTTTTTTGCTTGTTTTTTACTTCATAGAAAATCAATACCAAATGGAGTCCAAACGCAGCGAAACTTTTTGGAGAATTTTTCTGGACCAGAAGACACCTGTTGGGCCAAAGAAGTACCAGAGGGGGGCTCTGAGGGGAGCACAACCCACCAGCGCACGCCTGGGGGCCCAGGCGCGCCCAGGTGGGTTGTGCCCACCTCGGTGGCCTCCTGCACCGCCTCTTCTCCCTATAAATACCCAAATATTCCACAAACCCTAGGGGAGTCGACGAAACACAATTCCAGCCGCCGCAATTTCTTGAACCACGAGATCCAATCTAGACACCATCACGGAGGGGTTCATCATCCTAATTGGTGCCTCTCCGATGATGCGTGAGTAGTTCATTATAGACCTATGGGTCCGTAGGCAGTAGCTAGATGGCTTCTTCTCTCTTTTTGATTCTCAATACAATGGCCTCTTGGAGATCTATTTGATGTAACTCTTTTTGCGGTGTGTTTGTTGGGATCCGATGATTTTTGAGTTTATGATCAGATCTATATCCATGAAAGTTATTTGAGTTCTTTGATCTATTTTATGCATGATTACTTATAGCCTCATATTTCTTCTTCGAATCTTTGGTTTAGTTAGGCCAACTAGATCAATTTTTCTTGCCATGGGAAGAGGTGCTTTGTGATGGGTTCGATCGTGCGGTGTTCTTTCCCAGTGACAGAAGGGGCAGCAAGACATTCATGTATCATTGCTATTAAGGATAACAAGATGGGGGCTATTCCTACATGAATAGATCTCATCTACATCATGTCATCGTTCTTATTGCATTACTCCATTTTTCCATGAACTTAATACACTAGATGCATGCTGGATAGCGGTCGATGTGTGGAGTAATAGTAGTAGATGCAGGCAGGAGTCGGTCTACTAATCTTGGACGTGATGCCTATATAATGATCATTGCCTGGATATCGTCATAATTATTTGAGGTTCTATCAATTGCCGAACAGTAATTTGTTTACCCTACGTATGCTATTTTCTTGAGAGAAGCCACTAGTGAAATCTACGGCCCCCGGGTCTATTCTTCATCATATTTGCTTTTCGATCTATTATTTGCCACTTTTATTTTCAGATCTATTATTCCAAAAACCCAAAAATACCTTGCTGCACTTTTTATTTGCATCTTTTATTTCGCGTGTTATCGAGATCTATTTATCCAATCTACACAATTTTTATCCCGTCAACTTCACAATTTCTGGCACTGTTACCCATAGAGGGATTGTCAACCCCTCCTAATCGTCTGGTTGCAAGTATTTGTTCTTTGTGTGCAGGTACCGTTTACATAGTGTTGCTTGGTTCTCCTACTGGATTGATACCTTGATTTCATAACTGAGGGAAATATCTACCGTAGTTGTGCTGCATCACCCCTTCCTATTTGGGGAAATACCGACGTAGTTCAAGCGACATCAAGAGGAATTTCTGGCGCCGTTGCCGGGGAGACATCATCAACATCCATCAGGTTCCTAATCACAAATCTCATCTCCTTGCAATTTACATTATTTTCCATTTGCCTCTCGTTTTCATATCCCCCACTTCACAAAAAAATGCCGTTTTATTCACCTTCTTCTTCGTTCGCCGTTTTCTTGTCAGATCTATCTTTTTGTGTGTGCTCTTGTTTGCCACTTTGTCACTATGGCTAGCATGACTACCCCTCCTTTGTCACCAGATTTTGAAGTTTTATACTTCAAGCGGAGATAAGGAGAAAATTTGAAGGATGCTTTGTATAGGCTAATGGAATCCTATCGCATTTGCAATATAAAGGGGATGCGAAGATTTTGCTTCGAAATTTCTATATAGGATTAATTTTGCATCATAGACAAATTTTGGATTTTGCCGCTAAAGGGAACTTTATTGAGCTTGATGCTAATACTGCTTATGAGATCCTAGAAGGAATTTTGGGAATTCCACCAACCAAAAAGGGGATTTCCTTTACTCAAGAAGGGGCTCAAATTTTAGACAAGCGATTTGCATAAACATTTGGTTGAGTTGCAAAAATATAACGAACCTCTTAAACATATAAGTGGAAATCTCAATCGCATGAATACTTTGATTACTCTTTGCAATAAGCGTTTGGATATTTTAGATCTCAAGATGGTATCTTTTCCGGAAAATCTTGGGAAGTGCAAAGAGCCTCCCGGGTTTGAAAAAGCCCTTACAAAAGTTGCAAAAACTAAAGATGACAATACTTGAATCTATGCATTATGCCTAGCTAGGGGCATAAAATGATAGCGCTTGTTGGGAGGCAACCCAATGAATAAAATTTATTTTTGCCTTTTTCTTTCTGTTCTTGAGTGTTTGCACAATTATCCCTCTGGTATGATTGTGTTTTTTTTGTTTTAATTAGTGTTTGTGCCAAGTAAAGCCTTTGGGATAGCTTTGGTGATAGTTGATTTGATCCTGTTGAAAAACAGAAACTTTTGTGTCCAGTAAAATAATTGTCTAAATTTACAGAAGCGAATAAAAATTCTGAATTTTTTACACAAGATTGATATACAAATTGCCTCCGTTTTCCTAATTTTTCAGAATTTTTGAAGGTACAAAAGTATGAGAACAATTCGCATCTTTACAGACTGTTCTATTTTTGACAGATTCTATTTTCTTTGCATTGTGTGCTTATTTTGATGAATCTATGGATTGTATCAGGGGTATAAGCCATGGCAAAGTTAGAATACAGTAGATATAATGCAATAACAAAATTTGAATGGGTTTTCTACAGTACTTAAAGTAAAGATTGGTTTTCTTATACTAACGGATCTCACGAAGGTTTTGTTAAGTTTTGTGTGATTGAAGTTTTCAAGTTTTGGGTGAGATCACGATGGATGAAGGAATAAGGAGAAGAAAATCCTAAGCTTGGGGATGACCCTTGGCACCCCAAGTTAATATTCAAGGAGAATCAATCAACTAAGCTTGGGGATGCCTCGGAAGGCATCCCCTCTTTCTTCTAACGACCATCGGTATTTTACTTGAAGCTATATTTTTATTCGTCGCATATCATGATTTTTGCTTGGAGCGTCTTGTATTATATGAATCTTTGCTTGTTTTGATTTTTAGTTTGTCACAAGTATCCTTGCTGGACACACCTATTTGACGGAGCCAAATTATGCTATGATTTGTTAGAATTGCTCTATATGCTTCACTTAAATTATTTGAGCTATGGAATTGCTCTAGTGCTTCACTTATATCTTTTTGAGCACGGTGTGCTTTAATATTTTTGAAGAAAATCTCTCATGCTTCACTTATATTATTTTGAGAGACAAAAAAAATTTATGCTCATGTTCTTCACTTAGATTTGTTTGAGCTTGTCAAAAGCAATTGCAACATATGAAACTAGTCCCAAAGTGATAGATATTCAAGAGGGATATAATAAAAAATTTCATGAATATCATTGGACAAAATAAACTTGATTCTTTGTAATAGTTTTGAGATATGATGATAGTGATATGTGAGTCATGTTGGTGAGTAATTATGCTTTAGTAAGAATATTGGTGTTAAGGTTTGTGATTCCCTATGCAAGCACGAAAGTCAATAGTTATGCAATGAAATTACATCCTACTTGTGGTGCATTATTCGGTGTTAGTTATGCTTAATGCTTGCTTATGTGATTTTTTGTTTCTTGGTTGGTTGCTTCTCAATCTTTTTGCTAGCCTCCACTTGTACTAAGTAGAAATACTACTTGTGCATCCAAAATCTTTAAACCCAGTTTTGCCATATGAGTCCACCATACCTACCTATATGCGGTATTCCCGTGCCGTTCTAAGCAAATTTGTATGTGCCATCTCTAATTTTCAAAATAAATTTCCTTTTTGTGTGCTCGTACCGCTCATGAAGTGGCAAGGGGTGGCCAATATTTTCCATGCTAGATGTGTTATTCTCAAGATGAGTGTTTATTCACTTGTCATTGCACAAGAGTGCGGCGGTAATAGGGATGCCCCGTCCCAAAATGAAAAAGAACTTTACTTTATGTTGTCAAATAATAAATTCCTTGGAAAGTGTTGGTATGAGGGCACCCGTGGATATGGCTAGCCATGGAAAGTGAAAGAATGGTGGAAAAAGGAATAAACTTTATTTTTTGTTTGGGAACCGCCTATGATATATCTAGCATGGAAAGTGTTGGGGATTACTCGGTCGTTTTTGCTGATGGGAAAAGTATGCCTCTCAAAAAAAATATCTCTCAATTTAAGCTTTGATCAAGATGGCAACGGGGACGGGGATCACCGGGGGGCACGCCACCGTCCCCACCCCGATCCCCACTAATACCCGTCCCCGCTAGCCCCGCCCACCATCACGGGGGGGGGGGGGAGTCCCCATCCCCACTAGCAGCGGGTACCCGATCCCCATGGGGATCTCCATGGAGACTAACAACAGCAAAACAGTAGTAAAAGAAGGGCACAAACAATAATAATTTTTGACAGATTCAATCATACATTACAGCAGCAAAATAGTAGTACATTGGAAGCACAAACCACAATAATTTTGACAGCAATCCTCCATTACAGAAGCAAAACAACAGTAAATTAGCAGCACAAACACAATAATTTTGACATAGATTTGATCATCCCAAATCTGACCACAATAAGTTTGACCACAATAAGTTTGACAGATTCAATCATCTCAAGTTCTCAACTCAAGTATGACCACATACTAAAAGTACAATTGGCTGGCACAAACAACAATACTTAGTACGATTACAAGCTGAAAGTTCTAATTCTTAACACAAGCATGGTTGCATAATAAATGAAATGAAGACTTGAAAAGCCCATCACAGTAACTTCTTGGTCCTCCGTTTTCTTCATTCTTGACTCCATGGAGGCAAGCGGCAAGGCTAATAGTTATTGCAAGTGGAGAGTTCCTCATCCTGATCATGGAAATAGTACAAGATAATTTAGAAAGTTGCAAATGAAATCAAGACATAAGATGAGAGTTGAGAATGTCAAGTTACCATTGGTTTGTCCTCATCATCAAGACAAGTTTGAAACTCAGTAGACAGAGATGAATTGTTCTCACCTAAAATTGCAAACAATGTAAAATTAGATGGCAGTAGTGTAACTGATTTAGGTATATATTCTAGTACATCATCTAAGGAAAAATAAGTAGTGTAACAACAACACAACAACAGTAAAATAGGAGCAAAAGAGCAACATTTGAATTGTCTTACCTAGCATGTCAGCATTAGACCAAGCTTGCATACATATTATAGCTTCAACCATCTTCGGTGCAAGCCTACTGCGGTGAGGGCTAAGGATTCTACCACTTGTAGAGAATGCAGATTCCGATGCTACTGTTGTGACCGGAATTGGCAACATGTCATGAGCAATAAGCTGTAGAGTTGGATATTTTATCCCCCCAAACTTCCACCAATTGATGATATCAAAATCAGATGTTCTTGGCAAAGTTGGCTCTTCTAAATACATGTCTAGCTCTGTATGAACCAACAAATATGAAGCAGTAGGTTGTGAAGACATGTACTGTTCAAATATGTCAAAAACTTCTTCCCGTGAAGCTGAAGTAGTGGGCTGTGAAGCACTAGCAACATTTGATGTTCCCGCAGAAGAGGCATCTTGGTATTGAACCAACAGTTCTCGAAGCAATTGCTTCACATGCGCAACCTCTTGAATTGCAGCCTCAGGTCCATAGAGAGGACCATACAAAGCCTGCACCATATGGAGTTTGTACCTTGGGTCAAGAACTGTGGCAATAGCCATTAGACCATGGATATCTGTCCAGTACTTCTGAAACTTCTTTTTCATCTCCTCGGACATTTGTTGCATCAGTTCATACTTCTTTTTCATCTCATCGGGCATATCTTGCAACAGCTCATAATTAGGTGTAGTCCATTTGCGAATTGCCAACTTAATACCACAAACCTTAGGGAAGAACATATTTGCTATAACATAACTAGTTCCTGACCATAAGGTAGTGACATCATAGAATAATTTGAGCCTAACAATCATCTCTTTGGCAAAATCCCAATCAACAGTTGTTGGACAGCAATTAAAAAGCCTTTCACGCAGACTAAGACGATCAAAAACATCCCTATACAGCACAACAATACTAAGCATTATGTATGTGGAGTTCCACCTGGTTTTACAATCAAGGTTCAACCTCCTAGAGTACTCAATGTTCATCAAGCGACAAGTTTTTTCGAACTTCTCATGTCTTTTTGGAGTTGCCGACCAAAACCCCACACTATCCCGCACCCTCTCAATACCATCCCCCAAAACAGCAAGCCCATCTTTCACAATCAGGTTTAATATGTGAGCACAACACCGCATATGCAACAATTTACCACCTAGCATGAGAGAGGAGGAGTCTAACTTATCTAGGAGATCTTCCACTGCCTTGTCATTGGTTGTGCAGTTATCAAGAGTAATGGTTGATATCTTTCTCTCAAGATGATACCCTACCAGAACTTCATGTAGAACATCACAAATCACTTCAGATGTATGTGGTGCTGGTACATATACAAACCTGCAAAATTATAAATTATTGGGTTAGTAAGCATGAATAAGAGCAAAGGTATTCAAACATGCAGAAAGATTGGAGCAATGGTATTGTACCTTAGAAGGAATGACTTTAGATTCCAAGAACCATCAATGTAGTGAGTTATTACAGCCATGTATCCTCTCTTTTGATGTCCAGCAGTCCACATATCCGAAGTCACATCAACTCTATTCTTGAAGTTTGCAAAGTACTTGATCAACTTATCTCTTTGTCCTTCATGCATTTCTAGAATATCTTTCCGGATGGTATTCCTACACACAACCTTGAACATAGGCTGCAACATAGCACAAAACTTTCTAAAACCTACATGGTCTACCATAGCAAGTGAGTACTCATGACAACATATCATCAAAGCAAGTTCTTTCCTACATAGTTCTTGATCAAATATGTAATTCTCCACATTCACTTTCCCAACTTCCGCCTTGGTCAGTTTCAGCTTTGCTTGCTTCCGGGCTGTTGTGGTCTGCCTAGCAGCACATGTTGCCAAATGCGCATGAAGATGTGATGTTCCATCCTTTGTTTCTCCTCCAAGCTTACTATGGCACCACTCACATTCAGCCTTCCATTTTCTGTTCACAAGAACCCTCTCAAATTCATCCCGCACCTTAGACTTGAGCTTTCTCTTCACACCAGCCAACTTGTGTGCATCCTACGGTTTAGTTGCTCTTGTTGTTTGAGATGGCACCTCCAAGTCAACAGATTCAACTGGTGTTGTATTGGCACTAGAGCTTGGCGTTGGAGTGGGAGCTGCACTTGAGGCTGGTGTATCTCCATTCGCAGCCGATGCACTTGCATCTGATTGTGTTGGACTTGATGCCATTGTTGATCCAAACAAGCAGTCCTAAAACAAAGGCACACAATAAAATATTTAGAGAAGTTTGACATAGATAAGCAACACAATAAACAGGAATAAAAAGGATATGTGGACTGCTGAAATAAATATAAAAGGATCACAATAGTCACAATAATCAGGAAGCATACACATTCAACAGCAATATCACATTACAATATATTTAGATAAAAAGGATATGTGGACTGCTGGATATTTAGATAATTTTGACATATAATTGATACATACACATTCAATTATGACTGACCAAATATTTAGATGATTCTGACATATAATTGACAGATCAATTCTGACATATAATTGAATGTGTGTGGACTGCTGGATATTTAGATAATTCTGACATATATAGGGAGACTTCTTACTTAAATTAGTCTCCATAGATAACCCACTCATGACTGACCAAATAACAGATCCATACACATTCAACAGCAAGATTCAACTACATGGGAAAATAACTACAAGAACTAACAACTACAAGATCCTACACATTCAATAGATGCATACACATTCAACAACACGAAATGAAACAAACAAATACGAGAACTTGGTCTCGGGTCAATGCAGATGCCACTGGTCAGCTGCTTACCCTGATGGTGTCTTGGTCTCGGGTCGATGCAGAAGCCGCTGGTCAACTGAGCTGAGGAAGAGGACTCCTACCGGTCACCTGAGGTGAGGAAGAGGAGGCGAGTCGCCGGTCATCGTTGTCGTCGCAACTATCACCGCCGCGGTTATCTTCTTGCCCAGCCATCGCCACCATCCTGGAATTGCAGCCGCCTTGCCCGGCCTTGAGGTGAAGGAGGAGTCGAGGAGGCGAGGTCGTGAGGAAGCGAGGAGTAGGAGACGGCGACAAGACCAGATGTGAAGGGGCGACCAGATGAGGAGATGAGGTGCCGGCCGGTGCCTTGATGTGAAGGAGGACGAGGCGAGGATGCGAGGAGCAGTAGAGGGCGACGGCCGATGGGACTAGACGGGAAGGCGCGGCCGGATGAGGCGCCGTCCGGTGCCGCCCGCCGCCGGTGGTGGTCGATCTGGGGATGGGGAGAGGAGGCGGCCAGATCGGGGGAATGGCGAGAGGAGGCGCCGAGGCAGCTGCGAGTTGGGAGGAACGAGTGGAGAGGAGGCGGCCAGGTTTAGGGTTTCTTGTTTATATATTTGGTGGAATGTTTGACTGACAGGTGGGGTCCCGGGTATCCATGAAGGCTCCATGGAGCCAGTTTGCCCCCATCCTCACCCCGCTAGCTTCTCGGGTACCCGCCCCGTTATACCCATGGGGGGATTTTGATCCCCATCACCGCTTCTTAGCGGGTAAATCCCCACAGATACCCGCCCCCACGGGGAAAATTGCCATTTTGAAGCTTTGAGCTCTGGCACCTCTACAAATCCCTACTTCCCTCTACGAAGGGCCTATCTATTTACTTTATGCAATTTTTATTTTTATTTGAGTCTCCATCTTCTCGTATAAAGCACCAACTAAGGGGCACTATGATCGTACTTGAGCATTGGGTATAGCTAATATGCGAGTGTGTTTCATGAATGGATCAATGATTGAGCATGATGGTCTAGGGATAACTTTCTTTAGTGTTGATATTTTGAAAGACATGGTTGCTTGTTGATATGTTTGAGTATTGAAATCTTCATGTCAAAACTAGACTATTGCTTTGAATCATATAAAAGTCCATATAGCCATGCTACAAAGAAAAGAATATGTGATGAACATGTTAGGCGTCATTCCACATCAAAAATTCTGTTTTTATCATTTACTTACTCGAGGACGAGTAGGAATTAAGCTTGGGGATGCTGATACGTCTCCAACGTATCTATAATTTTTGCTTATTCCATGTTGTTTTATTATCATTCTTGGATGTTTTATAATAAATTTATAGAAACTTTATATCATTTTTTGGGACTAACCTATTGACATAGTGCCTAGTGGCAGTTGCTGTTTTTTGCTTGTTTTTTACTTCGCAGAAAATCAATACAAAATGGAGTCCAAACGTAGCGAAACTTTTTGGAGTATTTTTCTGGACCAGAAGACACCTGTTGGGCCAAAGAAGTACCAGAGGGGGGCTCCGAGGGGAGCACAACCCACCAGGGCGTGCCTGGGGGCCCAGGAGCGCCCAGCTGGGTTGTGCCCACCTCGGTGGCCTCCCGCACCTTCTCTTCGCCCTATAAATACCCAAATATTCCAGAAACCCTAGGGGAGTCGACGAAACACAATTCCAGCCGCCGCAAGTTCTAGAACCACGAGATCCAATCTAGACAACATCACAGAGGGGTTCATCATCCTCATTGGTGCTCTCCGATGATGCATGAGTAGTTCATTGTAGACCTACGGGTCCGTAGGCAGTAGCTAGATGGCTTCTTCTCTCTTTTTGATTCTCAATACAATGGTCTCTTGGAGATCTATTTGATGTAACTCTTTTTGCAGTGTGTTTGCTGGGATCCGATGAACTTTGAGTTTATGATCAGATCTATATCCATGAAAGTTATTTGAGTTCTTTGATCTCTTTTATGCATGATTACTTATAGCCTCGTATTTCTTCTTCAAATCTTTGGTTTAGTTAGGCCAACTAGTTCGATTTTTCTTGCCATGGGAAGAGGTGCTTTGTGATGGGTTCGATCGTGCGGTGTTCTTTCCCAGTGACAGAAGGGGCAGCAAGACACGCATGTATCGTTGCTATTAAGGATAACAAGATGCGGGCTACTCCTACAAGAATAGATCTCGTCTACATCATGTCATCGTTCTTATTGCATTACTCCATTTTTTCATGAACTTAATACATTAGATGCATGCTGGATAGTGATATGTCTCGAACGTATCTATAATTTTTTATTGTTCCATGCTATTATATTATCTGTTTTGGATGTTTTATATGCATTATTATACTACTTTATATTATTTTTGGGACTAACCTATTAACCTAGAGCCTAGTGCCAGTTTTTGTTTTTTCCTTGTTTTTGAGTTTCGCAGAAAAGGAATACCAAACGGAGTCCAAACGGAATAAAACTTCCGCGATGATTTTTCTTGGACCAGAAGACACCCCGGAGACTTGGAGTTCAAGTTAGAAGAGCCACGAGGCGGCGACAAGGGGTTAGGGCGCGCCCAGGGAGGTTGGGCGCGCCCCCCTGCCTTGTGGGCCCCACGTGACTCCACCGACCTACTTCAGCGTCCTATATATTCACATATATTCCAAAACCCTGAGGAGCATCCACGAAAACACTTTTCCACTGCCGCAACCTTCTGTACCCATGAGATCCCATCTAGGGACCTTTTCCGGCACCCTGCCAGAGGGGGATTCGATCACGAAGATCTCACTTTTGCAATTGACCATGAAGGGATTGACAACCCCTTTATCGCGTTGGGTGCAAGTGTTTGATTGTTTGTGCATGTATTAGGTGATTTGTGCATTGTCTCCTACTGGATTGATACCTTGGTTCTCCAACTGAGGGAAATACTTATCTCTACTTTGCTGCATAACCCTTTCTTCTTCAAGGGAAAAACCAACGCAAGCTCAAGAAGTAGCAGGAAGAATTTCTGGCGCCGTTGCCGGGGAGATCTACGCCAAGTCAAGACATACCAAGTACCCATCATAAACTCTCATCTCTTGCATTACATTATTCGCCATTTGCCTCTCGTTTTCCTCTCCCCCACTTCTAAAACAATTTTCGAAAAAATTTGCCTTTTTATTCGCCGTTCTTCCGTTCGATCTTTTGTTTTCTTGTGTTGCCATGTGCCTTCTTTTTGCTTTCACATTTGCTTGCTAAAAGTGTATGGATCCTCATCCACTTGCTAATCTTTTTAAGAGATCCAATTATGATGAACCTATTGCTAGTGAGTTGAGTGCACTAGATTATCTTTATGAGGTTTTGCTTGAAATTCGTGAATCTGAAAATTGTGATGAAGTGCTAAAAGAAGAAATTTATGAAGTGATTCACGATAGCTCCTTCAATGAAAAGCATGATTGCAATGATGTTATTATAAATTCTATTAATGTCAGTTGTGCTAATAATATGCAAAACCCTAAGCTTGGGGATGCTAATTTTGCTATGTCCACTACTTGTTGCAATGATCATGATTGGGGTGATTTTTCTTATGATCTTGAAAATTTATTTAAGCCCCATGATGAATATGAGATTGATAATAGTGTTTGCAATAATATTGAAAGTGGGTTTGGAAGAGTGTCAACTTTAGATCCACATATTTGGAGAATGTTCAATCTTATGAAATTTTTGATAAAAGTGGGTTTGGAGAGGTCATCACTTTAGTTAATGTTAATCCCACTATTTTGGAAGAGTGTCAACTTCGCATGCATGTGGATCGTGTTGAGAATATGTTATGTGATAGCTATATTGTTGAATTTACTCATGATCCTACATGTAATTATTATGAGAGAGGAAAATATGGTTGTAGAAATTTTCATGTTACTAAATTACCTCTCTTCATGTTGAGATTGCTATCGTCTCTTTCTTCTTCCTTGCATATGCTAGTTTTTGCTTGTATTGATAATTTGTTTGCTTATAAAATGCCAATGCATAGGAAGTATGTTAGACTTAGATGTGTTTGTCACGTGTTTTATGATGCTCTCTTTGTGCTTCAATTCTTCTCTTTTATGTGAGTATCATTGAAATTATCAATGCCCAGCTAAAAGGCTTTAATGAAAAGCGCTTGTTGGGAGACAACCCAATATTTATCCTTGCTGTTTTTCAATAAATTTTTCATCTAGCCTCTGGTTAGATGTGTTTTGGTGTTCTAATTAGGGTTTGTGTCAAGTAAGACCTTTAGGATGGCTTACGGTGATAGTTGATTTGGTCTTGCTGAAAAACAGAAACTTTTGCGTCCGGTCACAGAATTTAAATAATTCACTGGAGCGTTTTAAAACCCTGAGTTTTTTTACACAGGATTGATATACTAATTTTATCTGCTTTCCTAATTTTTAAGTATTTTTGAAGTTACATAAGTATTACAACAATTCAGATCTTCGCAGACTGTTCTGTTTTTGATAGATTCTGTTTTCTTTGTGTTGTTTGCTTATTTTGATGAATCTATGGGTAGTATCGGGGGGTATGAACCATGGAAAAGTTGTAATACAGTAGATATTACACCAATATGAATAAATAATGAGTTCACAACAGTACCAAAAGTGGTGATTTATTTTCTTATACTAACTGAGCTTATGAGATTTTCTGTTGAGTTTTGTGTTGTGAAGTTTTCAAGTTTTGGGTAAGGATTTGATGGACTATCGAATAAGGAGTGGCAAGAGCCTAAGCTTGGGGATTCCCAAGGCACCCCAAGGTAATATTCAAGGACAACCAAGAGCCTAAGCTTGGGGATGCCCCGGAAGGCATCCCCTCTTTCGTCTTCGTCTATCGGTAACTTTACTTGAGGCTATATTTTTATTCACCACATGATATGTGCTTTGCTTGGAGCGTATTGTATTATATGAGTCTTTACTTTTTAGTTTACCACAATCATACTTGCTGTACACACCTTTTGAGAGGGACACGCATGAATCGTGATTTATTAGAATACTCTATGTGTTTCACTTATATCTTTTGAGCTAGGCAATTTTGCTCTAGTGCTTCACTTATATCTTTTTAGAGCACGGCGGTGGTTTTATTTTATAGAAATTATTGAACTCTCATGATTCACTTATATTATTTTGAGAGTCTCTAAACATCATGGTAATTTGCTTTGGTTATGAATTAAGTCCTAATATGATAGACATCCAAGAGGGATATAATAAAAACTTTCATATAAAGTGCATTGAATACTATGAGAAGTTTGATTCCTTATGATTGTTTTGAGATATAGAGATGGTGATATTAGAGTCATGCTAGTGAGTAATTGTGAATTTGAGAAATACTTGTGTTAAGGTTTGTGAGTCCCGTAGCATGCACGTATGGTGAACCGTTATGTAACGAAGTTGGAGCATGAGATATTTTTTTATTGTCTTCCTTATGAGTGGCGGTCGGGGACGAGCGATGGTCTTTTCCTACCAATCTATCCCCCTAGGAGCATGCGTGTAGTACTTTGTTTCGATGACTAATAGATTTTTGCAATAAGTATGTGAGTTCTTTATGACTAATGTTGAGTCCATGGATTATACGCACACCCACTTAGTTTTCTTTTTGAGCTTTCATACACTTATAGCTCTAGTGCATCCGTTGCATGCCAATCCCTACTCACTCACATTGATATCTATTGATGGGCATCTCCATAGCCTGTCGATACGCCTAGTTGATGTGAGACTATCTCCCTCTTTTTTGTCTTCTCCACAACCACCATATTCTATTCCACCTATAGTGCTATGTCCATGGCTCACGCTCATGTATTGCGTGAAAGTTGAAAAGGTTTGAGAACGTCAAAAGTATGAAACAATTGCTTGGCTTGTCATCGGGGTTGTGCATGATTTGAGTATTTTGTGTGATGAAGATGGAGCATAGCCAGACTATATGATTTTGTAGGGATAAGCTTTCTTTGGCCATGTTATTTTGAGAAGACATAATTGCCTTGTTAGTATGCTTGAAGTATTATTGTTTTTATGTCAATATTAAACTTTTGTTTTGAATCTTATGGATCTGAACGTTCATGCCACAATAAAGAAAATTATATGGATAAATATGTTAGGTAGCATTCCACATCAAAAATTCTGTTTTTATCATTTACCTACTCGAGGACGAGCAAGAATTAAGCTTGGGGATGCTTGATACGTCCCAATGTATCTATAATTTTTGATTGTTCAATGCTATTATATTATCTGTTTTGGATGTTTTATATGCATTATTATGCTATTTTATATTATTTTTGGGACTAACCTATTAACCTAGAGCCTAATGCCAGTTTCTGTTTTTTCCTTGTTTTTGAGTTTCGCAGAAAAGGAATTCCAAACGGAGTCCAAACGGAAGAAAACTTTCGCGATGATTTTTCTTGGACCAGAGGACACCCCGGAGACTTGGAGTTCAAGTCAGAAGAGCCACGAGGCGGCGACAAGGGGGGAGGGCGCGCCCCCTGCCTTGTGGGCCCCACGTGACTCCACCGACCTACTTCTTCATCCTATATATTCACATATATTCCAAAACCCTGAGGAGCATCCACGAAAACATTTTGTCACCGCCTCAACCTTCTGTACCCGTGAGATCCCATCTAGGGACCTTTTCTGGCACCCTGCCGGAGGGGGATCCGATCACGGAGGGCTTCTACATCAACTCTATTACCCTTCCGATGAAGCGTGAGTAGTTTACCTCAGACCTACGGGTCCATAGCTAGTAGCTAGATGGCTTCTTCTCTCTCTTTGATTCTCAATACCATGTTCTCCTCGTTGTTCTTGGAGATCTATCCGTTGTAATCTTCTTTTGCGGTGTGTTTGTCGAGATCCGATGAATTGTGGATTTATGATCAGCTTATCTATGAATATTATTCGAATCTTCTCTGAATTCTTATATGCATGATTTGATATCTTTGTAATTCTCTTCGAATTATCGGTTTGGTTTGGCCAACTAGATTGGTTTTTCTTGCAATGGGAGAAGTGCTTAGCTTTGGGTTCAATCTTGTAGTGTCCTTTCCCAGTGACAGTAGGGGCAGCAAGGCACGTATTGTATTGTTGCCATCGAGGATAAAAAGATGGGGTTTACATCATATTGTTTGAGTTTATTCCTCTACATCATCTCATCTTACTTAATGCGTTACTCTGTTCTTCATGAACTTAATACTCTAGATGCAGGCAGGAGTCGGTCGATGTGTGGAGTAATAGTAGTAGATGCAGAATCGCTTCGGTCTACTTGACACGGACATGATGCCTATATTTCATAATCATTGCCTTGGATATCATCATAACTTTGCGTTTTTCTATAAATTGCTCGACAGTAATTTGTTCACCCACCGCATTATTTGCTATCTTGAGAGAAGCCTCTAGTGAAACCTATGGCCCCGGGTCTATTTTCCATCATATAAGTTTCCGATCTACTATTTTCCATCATATAAGTTTCCGATCTACTATTTTGCAATCTTTTACTTTCCGATCTATAAACCAAAAAACCCAAAAATATTTTATCTTTTGATTATCTATCTCTATCAGACCTCACTTTTGCAATTGACCGTGAAGGGATTGACAACCCCTTTATCGCGTTGGGTGCAAGTGTTTGATTGTTTGTGTAGGTATTAGGTGATTTGTGCGTGCTACTTTTTGAGCTTGAGTTGGTTTTTTCCTTGAAGAGGAAAGGGTGATGCAGCAAAGTAGAGATAAGTATTTCCCTCAGTTTGAGAACCAAGGTATCAATCCAGTAGGAGACAACGCACAAATCACCGAATACCTGCATAAACAATCAAACAACTTGCACCCAACGCGATAAAGGGGTTGTCAATCCCTTCACGATTATTTGCAAAAGTGAGATCTGATAGAGATAGATAAACGATAAAGTAAATATTTTGGTATTTTTGTTTTATAGATCACAAAGTAAAAGATTGCAAAATAGTATATCGGAAACTTGTATGATGGAAAATAGAAGATTATATGATGGAAAATAGACCCGGGGCCCATAGGTTTCACTAGAGGCTTCTCTCAAGATAGAAAATAATACGGTGGGTGAACAAATTACTGCCGAGTAATTAATAGAAAAGCGCAAAGTTATGACGATATCTAAGGCAATGATCATGAATATAGGCATCACGTCCGTGTCAAGTAGACCGAAACGATTCTGCATCTACTACTATTACTCCACACATCGACCGCTATCCAGCATGCATCTAGAGTATTAAGTTCATAAAGAACGGAGTAATGCATTAAGTAAGATGACATGATGTAGAGGAATTAACTAAAGTAATATGATGAAAACCCCATCTTTTTATCCTCGATGGCAACAATACAATACGTGCCTTGCTGCCCCTACTGTCACTGGGAAAGGACACTGCAAGATTGAACCCAAAGCTAAGCACTTCTCCCATTGCAAGAAAAACCAATCTAGTAGGCCAAACCAAACCGATAGTTCGAAGAGAATTACAAAGATATCAAATCATGCATATAAGAATTCAAAGAAGATTCAAATAATATTCATAGATAAGCTGATCATAAATCCCCAATTCATCGGATCTCGGCAAACACACCGCAAAAAAGTATTACATCGAATAGATCTCCAAGAACATCGAGGAGAACATGGTATTGAGAATCAAAGAGAGAAGAAGCCATCTAGCTACTAGCTATGGACCCGTAGGTCTGTGGTAAACTGCCCATGCTTCATCGAAAGGGCAATGGTGTTGATGTAGAAGCCCTCCATGATCGAATACCCCTCCGGCAGGGTGCCGAAAAAGGTCCCTAGATGGGATCTCACGGGTATAGAAGGTTGCGGTGGTGGAAAAGTCTTTTCGTGGATGCCTCTGTTGGTTTGGGGATATTTGGGAATATATAGGCGAAAGAATTAGGTCAGGAGGTGCATGAGGGGCCCACAAGGGTGGGGGGCGCGGCCTACCCCCCCTTTGCGTGCCCTCCATCCTTATGGCCGCCTCGTGGCTTCTCCGACTTCATCTCCAAGTCTCGTGGTTTCCTTCTGGTCCAAGAAATATCATCACGTAAGTTTTATTCCGTTTGGACTCCGTTTGGTATTCCTTTTCTGCGAAACTCAAAAACAAGGAAAAAACAGAAACTGGCACTGGGCTCTAGGTTAATAGGTTAGTCCCAAAAATAATATAAAATAGCATATTAATGCATATAAAACATCCAAAACAAATAATATAATAGCATGGAACAATCAAAAATTATAGATACGTTGGAGACGTATCAAGCATCCCCAAGCTTAATTCCTGCTCGTCCTCAAGTAGGTAAATGATAAAAACAGAATTTTTGATGTGGAATGCTACCTAACATATTTATCCATTTAATTTTCTTTATTGTGGCATGAATGTTCAGATCCATAAGATTCAAAACAAAAGTTTAATATTGACATAAAAACAATAATACTTCAAGCATACTAACAAGGCAATTATGTCTTCTCAAAATAACATGGCCAAAGAAAGCTTATCCCTACAAAATCATATAGTCTGGCTATGCTCCATCTTCATCACACAAAATATTCAAATCATGCACAACCCCGATGACAAGCCAAGCAATTGTTTCATACTTTTGATGTTCTCAAACCTTTTCAACTTTCACGCAATACATGAGCGTGAGCCATGGACATAGCACTATAGGTGGAATAGAATATGGTGGTTGTGGAGAAGACAAAAAAGAGGGAGATAGTCTCACATCAACTAGGCGTATCGACGGGCTATGGAGATGCCCATCAATAGATATCAATGTGAGTGAGTAGGGATTGTCATGCAACGAATGCACTAGAGCTATAAGTGTATGAAAGCTCAAAAAGAAAACTAAGTGGGTGTGCATCCAACTTGCTTGCTCATGAAGACCTAGGGCAATTTGAGGAAGCCCATCGTTGGAATATAAAAGCCAAGTTCTATAATGAAAAATTCCCATTAGTATATGAAAGTGACAACATAGGAGACTCTCTATTATGAAGATCATGGTGCTACTTTGAAGCACAAGTATGGAAAAAGGATAGTAACATTGCCCCTTCTCTCTTTTTCTCTCATTTTTTTTCTTTTTTTTCTTTCCCTTTTTTTCTTTCTCTTTTTTTCTTTTTCTTTTTTTCTTTTTCTTTGGCTTCTTTGGCCTCTCTTTTTTTCCTCACATGGGACAATGCTCTAATAATGAAGATCATCATACTTCTATTTACTTACAACTCAAAAAATTACAACTCGATACTAGAACAAAATATGACTCTATATGAATGCCTCCGGCGGTGTACCAGGATGTGCAATGAATCAAGAGTGACATGTATGAAAGAATTATGAACGGTGGCTTTGCCACAAATACGATGTCAACTACATGATCATGCAAAGCAATATGATAATGATGGTGCGTGTCATAGTAAACGGAACGGTGGAAAGTTGCATGGCAATATATCTCGGAATGGCTATGGAAATGCCATAATAGGTAGGTATGGTGGCTGTTTTGAGGAAGGTATATGGTGGGTGTATGGTACCGGTGAAATTTGCGCGGTACAAGAGAGGCTAGCAATGGTGGAAGGGTGAGAGTGCGTATAATCCATGGACTCAACATTAGTCATAAAGAACTCACATACTTATTGCAAAAATCTATTAGTCATCAAAACAAAGTACTACACGCATGCTCCTAGGGGGATAGATTGGTAGGAAAAGACCATCGCTCGTCCCCGACCGCCACTCATAAGGAAGACAATAAAAAAATATCTCATGCTCCAACTTCGTTACATAACGGTTCACCATACGTGCATGCTACGGGACTCACAAACCTTAACACAAGTATTTCTCAAATTCACAATTACTCACTAGCATGACTCTAATATCACCATCTTTACATCTCAAAACAATCATAAGGAATCAAACTTCTCATAGTATTCAATGCACTTTATATGAAAGTTTTTATTATATCCCTCTTGGATGCCTATCATATTAGGACTAAATTTATAACCAAAGCAAATTACCATGCTGTTTAAAGACTCTCAAAATAATATAAGTGAAGCATGAGAGTTCAATAATTTCTACAAAATAAAGCCACCGCCATGCTCTAAAAAGATATAAGTGAAGCACTAGACCAAAATTGCCTAGCTCAAAAGATATAAGTGAAGCACATAGAGTATTCTAATAAATCACGATTCATGCGTGTCCCTCTCAAAATGTGTTTACAGCAAGGATGATTGTGGCAAACTAAAAATAAAAGACTCAAATTATAAAAGACGCTCTGAGCAAAACACATATCATGTGGTGAATAAAAATATAGCCTCAAGTAAAGTTACCGATAGACGAAGACGAAAGAGGGGATGCCTTCCAGGGCATCCCCAAGCTTAGGCTCTTGGTTTTCCTTGAATATTACCTTGGGGTTCCTTGGGCATCCCCAAGCTTAGGCTCTTTCCACTCCTTATTCCATAGTCCATCAAATCCTTTCCCAAAAACTTGAAAATTTCACAACACAAAACTCAAAAAAAATCTCATAAGCTCCGTTAGTATAAGAAAATAAATCACCACTTTGGTACTGTTGTGAACTCATTATTTATTTATATTGGTGTAATATCTACTTTATTCCAACTTTTCCATGGTTCATACCCCCCGATACTACCCATAGATTGATCAAAATAAGCAAACAACACAAAGAAAACAGAATCTGTCAAAAACAGAACAGTCTGCGAAGATCCGAATTGTTCTAATACTTATGTAACTCAAAATATTCTGAAAAATTCGGACAACATAGGAAATTTGTATATAAATCTTTTATAAAAAATTCAGGGTTTTTCAACGCTCCAGTCAATTATTAAAATTCTAAGACTGGACGCAAAAGTTTTTGTTTTTCAGCAAGATCAAATCAACTATCACCGTAAGCCATCCCAAAGGTCTTACTTGGCACAAACACTAATTAAAACATAAAACCACATCTAACTAGAGGCTAGATGAATTATTTATTGCAAAACAGAACCAAAAAACAAAAAAATAAAATTGGGTTGCCTCCCAACAAGCGCTATTGTTTAACGCCCTTCGCTAGGCATAAAAACGCGAATAGATCTAGGTATTGTCATCTTTGGTATGCAATCCATAAGTGGCTCTCATAATAGATTCATATGGCAATTTAATTTTCTTTCTAGGAAAGTGCTCCATGCCCTTCCTTAATGGAAATTGAAATCTAATGTTTCCTTCTTTCATATCAATAATTGCACCAATCATTCTAAGGAAAGGTCTACCAAGAATAATAGGACATGTCGGATTGCAATCTATATCAAGAACAATGAAATCTACAGGCACATAATTCCTATTTGCAACAATAAGAACATCATTAATCCTTCCCATAGGTTTCTTAATAGTGGAATCCGCGAGATGCAAATTTAAAGAACAATCATCAAATTCACGGAAACCTAACACATCACATAAAGTTTTTGGAATCGTGGAAACACTAGCACCCAAATCATACAAAGCATAGCACTCATAATATTTAATCTTAATTTTAATAGTAGGTTCCCACTCATCATAAAGTTTTCTAGGGATAGAAACTTCCAATTCAAGCTTTTCTTCAAAAGATTGCATCATAGCATCAACGATATGTTTAGTAAAAGCTTTGTTTTGATTATAAGCAAGAGGAGAATTCAACATGGATTGCAACAAGGAAATACAATCTATTAAAGAACAATTATCATAATTAAATTCCTTGAATTCCAAGTGGGTTCATTGCTACTTAAAGTTTGACCTCTCCAATCGCACTTTTATCAATTTTTGCATCAAGATCTAAAAACTCCGAATCATTGGGACGCCTTTTAACTAAAGTTGACTCATCTACAGTCCCATATTTATCAAGATTTATATTGGAAAACAAAGATTCAATAGGAGTCACATCAATCACTTTAAGATCTTCATCATTATTTTCATGAAAACTAGAAGAACATGTTTTGACAAACCAATCTTTTTTAGCACTCATCTTAGCGGTTCTTTCTTTGCACTCATCAATGGAAATTCTCATAGCTTTGAGAGACTCATTGATATCATGCTTGGGTGGAATACATCTAAGTTTCAAAGAGTCAACATCAAGAGAAATTCTATCCATGTTCCTAGCCAAATCATCAATCTTAAGCAATTTTTCCTCAATCAAAGCATTGAAATTCTTTTGCGAACACATAAATTCTTTAACACTATTCTCAAAATTAGAGGGCATCTTATTACAATTTCCATAAGAATTGTTGTAGGAATTACCATAATTATTAGAGGAATTACTAGGAAACAGCCTAGGATTAAAATTGCCTCTATATGCATTATTACCAAAATTGTTCCTACCAACAAAATTCACATCCATAGATTCATTATTATTTTCAATCAAAGTGGACAAAGGCATATCATTAGGATCCAAAGAAGCACTCTTGCTAGCAAATAATTTCATAAGTTCATCCATCTTTCCACTCAAAATATTAATCTCTTCAATTGCATGCACTTTTTTACTAGTGGAAGATCTTTCGGTATGCCATTGAGAATAATTAACCATAATATTATCTAGAAGTTTAGTAGCTTCTCCTAGAGTGATTTCCATAAAAGTGCCTCCCGTGGCCGAATCTAAAAGATTTCAAGAAGCAAAATTCAATCCGGCATAAAAATTTTGTATAATCATCCACAAATTCAAACCATGAGTAGGGCAATTTCGTATCATCAATTTCATTCTCTCCCAAGATTGTGCAACATGTTCATGATCAAGTTGCTTAAAATTCATAATATCGTTCCTAAGGGAGATGATCTTAGCGGGAGGAAAATACTTGGAAATAAAAGCATCTTTACACTTATTCCATGAATCAATACTATTTTTAGGCAAAGATGAAAACCAAGTTTTGGCACGATCTCGTATTGAGAACGGAAATAGCTTCAATTTAACAATATCATTATCCACATCTTTTTTTCTTTTCCATATCACACAAATCAACGAAATTGTTTAGATGGGATGCGGCATCTTCACTAGGAAGGCCAGAAAATTGATCTTTCATAACAAGATTCAGCAAAACGGCATTAATTTCACAAGATTCCGCACTAGTGGCAGGAGCAATCGGAGTGCTAATAAAATCATTGTTATTGGTGTTGGAAAATTCACACAATTTGGTATTCTCTTGAGCCATCGTGACAAATCAAGCAATCCAACACACGAGCACACAAAAAGCAAACGAACAAGACGAACGGAAGAGGGGCGAAGAAGAGGCAAAGAGAGGGGCAAAGAAAAAGGCAAATCTTTTCGAAAATCATTCTAGAAGTGGGGGAGAGGAAAACGAGAGGCAAATGGCGAATAATGTAATGCAAGAGATGAGAGTTTATGATGGGTACTTGGTATGTCTTGACTTGGTGTAGATCTCCCCGGCAACGGCGCCAGAAATTCTTCCTGCTACTTCTTCTTGAGCTTGCGTTGGTTTTTCCCTTGAAGAGGAAAGGGTGATGCAGCAAAGTAGAGATAAGTATTTCCCTCAGTTTGAGAACCAAGGTATCAATCCAGTAGGAGACAACGCCCAAATCACCAAATACCTGCACAAACAATCAAACAACTTGCACCCAACGCGATAAAGGGGTTGTCCATCCCTTCACGGTTATTTGCAAAAGTGAGATCTGATAGAGATAGATAAACGATAAAGTAAATATTTTTGGTATTTTTGTTTTATAGATCGGAAAGTAAAAGATTGCAAAATAGTAGATCGGAAACTTGTATGATGGAAAATAGAAGATTATATGATGGAAAATAGACCCGGGGGCCATAGGTTTCACTAGAGGCTTCTCTCAAGATAGAAAATAATACGGTGGGTGAACAAATTACTGCCGAGCAATTGATAGAAAAGCGCAAAGTTATGACGATATCTAAGGCAATGATCATGAATATAGGCATCATGTCCATGTCAAGTAGACCGAAACTATTCTGCATCTACTACTATTACTCCACACATCGACCGCTATCCAGCATGCATCTAGAGTATTAAGTTCATAAAGAACGGAGTAATGCATTAAGTAAGATGACATGATGTAGAGGAATTAACTCAAGCAATATGATGAAAACCCCATCTTTTTATCCTCGATGGCAACAATACAATACGTGCCTTGCTGCCCCTACTGTCACTGGGAAAGGACACTGCAAGATTGAACCCAAAGCTAAGCACTTCTCCCATTGCAAGAAAAACCAATCTAGTTGGCCAAACCAAACCGATAGTTTGAAGAGAATTACAAAGTTATCAAATCATGCATATAAGAATTCAGAGAAGATTCAAATAATATTCATAGATAAGCTGATCATAAATCCACAATTCATCGGATCTCGGCAAACATACTGCAAAAAAGTATTACATCGAATAGATCTCCAAGAACATCGAGGAGAACATGGTATTGAGAATCAAAGAGAGAGAAGAAGCCATCTAGCTACTAGCTATGGACCCGTAGGTCTGTGGTAAACTACTCACGCTTCATCGGAAGGGCAATGATGTTGATGTAGAAGCCCTCCATGATCGAATCCCCCTCCACCAGGGTGCCGGAAAAGGTCCCTATATGGGATCTCACGGGTACAGAAGGTTGCGGTGGTGGAAAAGTCTTTTCGTGGATGCCTCTGTTGGTTTGGGGATATTTGGGAATATATAGGCGAAAGAATTAGGTCAGGAGGTGCATGAAAGGCCCACAAGGGTGGGGGGCGCGCCCTACCCCCTGGGCGCACCCTCCGTCCTTGTGGCCGCCTCGTGGCTTCTCCGACTTCATCTCCAAGTCTCGTGGTTTCCTTCTGGTCCAAGAAAAATCATCGTGAAAGTTTTATTCTGTTTGGTATTCCTTTTGTGCGAAACTCAAAAACAAGGAAAAAACAGAAACTGGCACTGGGCTCTAGGTTAATAGGTTAGTCCCAAAAATAATATAAAATAGCATATTAATGCATATAAAACATCCAAAACAGATAATATAATAGCATGGAACAATAAAAAATTATAGATACGTTGGAGACATATTAGTGCATTGTCTCCTACTGGATTGATACCTTGGTTCTCTAACTGAGGGAAATACTTATCTCTACTTTGCTGCATCACCCTTTCCTCTTCAAGGGAAAAACCAACGCAAGCTCAAGAAGTAGCAGATAGCGGTCGATGTGTGGAGTAATAGTAGTAGATGCAGGCAGGAGTCGGTCTACTAATCTTGGACGTGATGCCTATATCATGATCATTGCCTGGATATCGTCATAATTATTTGAGGTTCTATCAATTGCCCAACAGTAATTTGTTTACCCACCGTATGCTATTTTCTTGAGAGAAGCCACTAGTGAAATCTATGGCCCCCGGGTCTATTCTTCATCATATTTGCTTTCCGATCTATTATTTGCCACTTTTATTTTCAGATATATTACACCAAAAACCCAAAAATACCTTGCTGCACTTTTTATTTGCATCTTTTATTTCGCGTTTTATCGAGATCTATTTATCCAATCTACACAATTTTTATCCCGTCAACTTCATAATTTCTGGCACCGTTACCCGTAGAGGGATTTACAACCCCTCCTAATCGTTGGATTGCAAGTATTTGTTCTTTGTGTGCAGGTACCATTTACATAGTGTTGCTTGGTTCTCCTACTGGATTGATACCTTGGTTTCATAACTGATGGAAATACCTACCGTAGTTGTGCTATATCATCCCTTCCTCTTTGGGGAAATACCGACGTAGTTCAAGTGACATCAGAAAACATGATGCAAAATGGACGTATCACATGCTGCTATTAAATATCTTAGGTGGCTTTTTTTGCTACAAGAATTTGATTTACATATCACTAATAGAAAAGGAGTTGAGAACCTCGTAGCTAATAACTTGTAACACCCCCAGTGGTTAGCCACAGTAATCCCACTTTTGGTAATGCCATGCCATCATGATCAACAGTGCTTAAATATCATTTGGATCATATCTCTTTTCAAATCCAAATTCAAACTTAAAGTGAAAATAAAAGTTGCTCAAAACCTAGAACTAAAATGTTCATCATATTGCAAATAATTCAGGGGCATTTATAAAAATAATAGCAACATTAATCAAATTAAATGAATGACCCTAACAGCAAGAAACAGTACCAAAACAGAATTATTTAATACCTTTTTATTTAAATAAAATCCAAAAGAAAACATTTGGACTCAAAACCTTTTTATAACAGTGGCATATAATGCACTGATATTACTGGACTAAGTCTCATATTTTACAAAAGTCTTTTGGAATGAAATTAAAAGGCAAAATAGTAAAGAAAAAGAAAAACAGAAAAGAAAAAGGCCTAGTCTACTGTGCACATGGGCCCTAGTCACTACAGGCGCCGGCCCAGCCCAATCTCCCCCTCTCATTCTACCTCTCTCCTGCTGCCGCCCGCGCAGCACCCGCGCACATTGGACCCCCTCCTCGCAGCTCAACACCGCGCCCCGTCGCTCACCCCGGTGGTTAAGGCCACCCCATCCCCTGCGGCAAACCCTAGCCTCACTGGTCACTCTCTTCGCCCCTCTTTCCCCTCGCACGAGCTAGCTCGAGCTCGGCCGTTGACACGCCACCGTCGATTTCGCGCACCGGAGCCACCTCGAGCCAAGCCAGCATGCCCAGCAGCTCCGTCGCCCTCCCCTACCTCATCTGCGCCGCTGGATCAAAGCCGTGGGGCATCACCGTCGTCGCCCACGCCGTTCCCCTCCATCGGCATCCGCCTCGGCCGCACCTCGATCCGCTGTACTCGCTGCGCCCCCGGCCTCCCCGAGCACGTCATCGAGCTCGCTGTGAGCTCCCGGTCCTCCCTAGCCTCTCCCCTTTCTTCCCCGAGCCCCGTTGGCTCGACTCCGTCGAGGCCGAGCCGTCGCCACCGCGGGAGCTCATCGTAGCCGTCATTTTTGTCTGCCTCAGCTCACGCCCGTGGCATGGTTCGATGCAGCGCATCGCGCTGGTTCGATAGGAACTCGCGCCGCTCCATTTGGCTGCCGGAGCGCCGTTTCCAGCTATCGCCACCGTTCTTGTAGCTCACCGCCCGCGTACGCACTGTGCACGCGCGCGCGTCCTAAAAACCAGTGGGATTGACCCACTGACTGGTCGGTCCCGCTGGCTTAATTAACCGCTAATGAATTGGTTAGGCTAATTTAACTACCCACTAACCCCATTGACAGTGGCCCCCACTCACTAACTAAACTAAATTAATCAACCCATTTAGTACTTGTGTCTATGACAGGTAAGCCCCACCTACACTGTTTGCCACTATAGCAGTCAGCCCAGTCAGCAGCTGACTGGGCTGTTCACTTTGACTCTGGCCCCACATGTCAGCCTCTGTGGGCTGGCCGTTGACTGGACCCTTGACCCAGTCAATAGGCCCACTGGTTAGCCACTGTGTGCACTCTGTGTACACAGAGCTGGGTACCCCTAGCATTTTCCAATTTAATTTCGAATTTAAATTAATTCCAGTAAATTCCAGAAAATCAATAAAATCATAGAAAATAATCCGTAGCTCAGATCGAAAAACTTTGTACATGAAAGTTGCTCAGAACGACGAGACGAATCCGAATACGCGGTCCGTTCATCCGTCACATGTTCCTAACTATCCGAACATGGAACTGTTCCCCTCAGGTCATCTGTCTGACAAATGTCCAGAACCGGGAAAACATTCCCGGATGGATTCCCCCTTCCCCGGTGATGTGCAACCATACGTTAGGACACACCCGGCACTGCATATTGTCATGTCATACATTGTGTTGCTCATGTTTGCTGTGTATTTATACTGTTTCCTCCCCCTCTTCTCTCTCGTTAGACCCCGACGCAGTTCCCGGTACCGACGCAGCTCAGGAGACTGACGACACCATTGACGACCTTGCCTTTGTCGCCGAGCAACCAGGCAAGCACCCCCCCCTTGAGCATACTGATATTGCCTATTCTCTCTCTCTCTCATGCTTGCATTAGAATTGCTGCTGCTACTGCTTTACCTATTCTGATGCATAGCCTGTTTATTGTAACTTGCTATTGAAACCTTACCTGCTTATCCTAAACTGTCTAGTATAGGCTGGGTAGAGACCTATCAGTGACCCCACTTATCCCGACTGCCCCGCTGGATTATCCGAAGACCCGATCAACGGGATTGAAGACCAGACCCCGGCACCGCACATCACCCCCCCTTAGTGGTAACGACACTGCAGCATTACTATCGAGTGCCGAGGGTGAGACCTCGTGTAGCACTTCTAATGTTAACTCTGTAGAGTAGCTATTCGGTCGTGGTCATCGAGGGTGATTCCTCCTTCCCCACTTCCGATAACGACGCTGTCGTGCAACTCATCAAGTGTGAACCCATCGAGGGTGATTCCTCCGAGGTCACCTTATCGGATACATCGAGTAGGAATCCAACGAGGGTGATACCCCGGATTCCCCTGATGTTATGGACACACGGATACTTGGACTGTACTATTGTTACTTGGAAAGGCGGGTCGACCCTGAGGGGTACCCGCGTGTGATGTGAAGACGGGTTGCCTGGATGGTGCCCGAGTGATGAATACGAGGCGTGGCCGGGCATTCTTGGCCCTTGCCGCAAGTCCTCGAGACGGGGCGACGGGGTCACATCGATCGTGAGTCTCTGCTCGTTACCGCAACCCCAAGGTACTAACGGTTTGGATATTTGATTCAAGTGGGCCTCTGGCCCGATAGCACTAACCATCACGCGGGAATAAATATGGGTACTTTGCATCGTGGTATCAGCCGAAAGCTTTGTCAGATGTCCAGTTCAGCATTGCGACCGGGGCGGATCGTGCCGTTGGCGCTGGTATCCACCCTGCTCGCAACGACCCGGAGTGCACAGGGCGACGGCCCAAGACCCCTGAGCACTTAGGATGTAGATTGGCGGGGACCTCTCTGCTGAGCTCTAGGTAGGGCTGCGGTGTGTCGTTTGGCCGAGGCCGGGCATGACCCGGAAAGTGTGTCCGGCCGGAGTTAAGCGAGCGTGGTGGGTAAGTTGGTGCACCCCTGCAGGGAAGAACTAATCTATGCATAGCCGGATCCTCGGTAAC
Source organism: Thinopyrum elongatum (assembly GCA_011799875.1). Classification (NCBI taxonomy): domain Eukaryota; kingdom Viridiplantae; phylum Streptophyta; class Magnoliopsida; order Poales; family Poaceae; genus Thinopyrum; species Thinopyrum elongatum. The sequence continues at coordinate 438,239,651 of CM022300.1, forward strand.
GGACACTCGGAGTTGTATCCCGATCAATACAACTAGAATTGGATACTATGGCTCTGGTATTGCTTCTCGCAGGGAGTCAAGAAGGGATCTCAGGACGAGGTCGATGACTGTATGGCTCTGGGATTGCTTTCTCGCAGGGAGTCGAGAAAGGATCTCTGGGTGAGGATGAGACTTAATGATACTACTACTTTATACGGTGCTAATCTACACTCTTCTAATGCTGCAAGACCTCTGAAGATGCTAGTCTTCGATAGGACTAGGCCTTCTCTCTATTCTGGCATTTCTACAGCCCAGTCCACATATATAGCCTTCCTTTGATAATGATTGCATATGTAGTGTAGATCCTTGCTTGCTGAGTACTTCGGATGAGTACTCACGGTTGCTTTGCTTTCTTTTTTTTTCCCATATCCTTTTGATGCAACCAGATGATGGAGCCCCTGAGACAGCTGCCCCCGTTGACGATCGCTACCACTACCACCTCGAGAGTGGTTACTTCTACGAGCTGGCCGACGACCAGGAGTAGGATCGGAGGGTCCCAGGCAGGAGGCCTGCGCCTTTCGATCGCAGTGTTTTCTTTGGCCCGCCTTCCAAGGGCTTATCTGTGTTTTCTTTTATATCTGTACTCAGATATCTGATGCTTTCGCTGACGCTTGTATGCGAGCTTATGTATTCGAGCCCTCGAGGCCCCTGGCTTGTAATATAAAGCTTGTATGACTTTATTTATGTTTTAGAGTTGTGTTGTGATATCTTCTCGTGAGTCCTTAGGCTTGATCGTGTGCATTTGCGTGTATGATTAGTGCACGATTGAGCCAGGGGCGTCAAATAACTTGTCTAGGTTAGAGAATATTCTTGATGACACACTACCTATTGATGATACCTTTCCTGATGAACAACTAGCTGCAATAAATATTTCTCATAATACTCCTTGGTATGCTGACTATGCTAATTATATTGTTGCTAAATACATACCACCTTGTTTCACATACCAACAAAAGAATAAATTCTTCTATGATTTAAGACATTACTTTTGGGATGACCCACATCTTTATAAAGAAGGAGTAGATAGTATTATTAGACGTTATGTACCTGAGCATGAACAGGAACAAATCCTACAGAAATGTCACTCTGAAGCTTATGAAGGGCATCATGTGGGAGATAGAACTGCTCACAAGGTTATTGCAATCTGGTTTTTATTGGCCTACTCTCTTCAAGGATGCCCATAAGTTTGTTTTATCTTGTGATTAATGTCAAAGAATTGGTAATATCGGTAAGCGTCAAGAAATGCCTATGAATTATTCACTTGCTGTTGAACCATTTGATGTTTGGGGTTTTGATTATATGGGACCTTTTCCTTCCTCTAATGGGTATACACATATTTTGGTTGCTATTGATTATGTTACTAAGTGGATAGAAGCTATTCCAACTAGTAGTGTTGATCATAACACTTCCATTAAAATGCTTAAAGAAGTAATTTTTTCAGGGTTTGGAGTCCCTAGATATTTAATGACTGATGGTGGTTCACACTTTATTCATGGTGCTTTCCGTAAAATGCTTGCTAAATATGATGTTAACCATAGAATTGCATCACCCTATCATCCTGAATCTAGTGGTCAAGTTCAACTTAGCAATAGAGAAATAAAACTAATATTACAAAAAACTGTTAATAGGTCACGAAAGAATTGGTCTCAGAAATTGGATGATGCACTTTGGGCCTACAGAACAACATATAAAAATCCTATGGGTATGTCTCCTTATAAAATGGTTTCTGGAAAAGCTTGTCATTTGCCTCTAGAGGTAGAACATAAAGCTTATTGGGCAATTAAAGAACTCAACTATGATTTCAAACTTGCCGGTGAAAAGTGGTTATTTGATATTAGCTCATTAGATGAATGGAGAACCCAAGCTTATGAAAATGCCAAATTATTTAAAGAAAAAGTTAAAAGATGGCATGACAAAAGAATCCAAAAGCGGGAATTCAAAGTTGGAGAATATGTTCTTTTGTACAACTCTCGTTTTAGATTCTTTGCGGGAAAACTTCTCTCCAAATGGGAAGGACCATATATTATCGAGGAGGTTTATCGCTCTGGAGCCATCAAGATTAATAATGCCAAAGGTACTAACCCGAAGGTAGTCAGTGGGCAAAGAATTAAACACTATATCTCAGGTACGCCTATTAATGTTGAAACAAATATTATCCAAACCATGACACCGGAGGAACACATAAAAGAAACCTTCCGGAACACTCCAGAATCCTGAAAAGAGGAGGTACGTGATAAGGTAAGTAAACGGACTCCGAAAAATCCGCAAAAATATTTCTCTGTCAGTTTTGGAATATAAGAAAAATTAGGAAAATAAGAAACAACCAGGAAGGCAACCGAGGAGGGCACAAGACACCAGGGCGCGCCTGCCTTACCAGACGCGCCCATGTGGGTTGTGCCCACCTCGGGAACCTTCCCGACTCTGTTTTCCTCTTGTTTGCTTGTTTCCCAAGATAAAAAATCTTTATATACTGCCCGAACGTATTGACCATTGTATCGCGGAGAAATCTTTTGTTCTTCTTTCTTGCTGCTTTTCTGGCAGATCTAAAAATATGTCATCTCAAGATTCGGAGGGAGAGTGCCCGGTTTCTTACCAGCCCCTAGACCTAAATATCTTCAAGGACACTTTTCCCTATGTGTGGTTCACTCATGAGGAGGACGAAGACGAACCCATCCCTCCTCGCTTCCTGAGGGAAAGCAAAAAAGCTCTATGCAAGAAGATATTGAAGCTTAAGCTGGAGAATGAGGATCTCAGGGAAAACAATTTTAGCCTTCGACGCAAGCTGCACAAACTTACTACCTCATCACCACCACCATCATCATATTCCCCACCAAAGGAGACTTGAGTTTATGGTATGGGCACTCCCCTTGGCTTGTGCCAAGCTTGGCGGAGGTTCCCCGGTATCGTATCACCACCACTATCTTTGCCTTTATCTATTTTAGTTCAATCTTTAGTTATCCTATGATTTAGTTGAATAAAAGTTTAGTTTGATCCTTGCTTTTCGAGTGCTTGCTTAGTGATCTACCTATCTATGTAATCATGCGCGAGATATATAATAAAGAGTAGTTTGAGTTTTGTTTCTTTACTCTTATGTTCCAATAAAAAGAAAGGAAAATAAATGAAAAAGATCATATGCTAATCTTATGGTAAGTAATGACATCACATAAGGAAAAGTATAAGTGGTAAAATTTATTGGAGATTGACAAACATAGCATTGGTCAATGATGCAATTCATGAAAGAATTAATAAGGGAAGAGAAGATTCACATGCAAATACACTATCTTGGACATCTTTTATGATTGTGAGCCCCCATTAAATAATATGTGTCAAAATTGTTGGCGTTGGACAAGGAAGACAACGTAATGATTTATGTTTGTTCATATTCACATAGAAGTTATATTGCCATAGATCCTTCAACATGTGGTGCTTGCTCAATATCTTTGCTAGCAAAAACTCCGCAATAAGTAGAGATACTACTTGTGCATCCAAAAACCCTTAAACCAAAAATCTTATTTTGAGAGTCCACCATACCTACCTATGGATTGAGTAAGATCCTTCAAGTAAGTTGTCATCGGTGCAATAAGGCAATAAAAATTGCTTCTAAATGTCTTGGATCATTTAGTGTAAGAGAAAATTGAGCATTGTACAAACTTGTGATGGCAAAGTAATAAAAGCGACGGACTGATAATAAAGGTTGCTATCATAAGGGGCAATAACACATGATGTTCTTTTGCATTAAGGGATTTGGCATACAAACAAAAAGCGCATGGCAACCTCTGCTTCCCTCTGCGAAGGGCCTATCTTTTACTTTTATGCATCTACTTTTATGTAAGAGTCAAAGTATTCTTCCCTATTCCTTTTTATTTTCTCTTTTTGCAAGCATCATGTGGTGAGAAAAGATCTAGGCACATATATCCAGTTGGATATGAGTGAGCATGAGTTATTATTGTTGACATCACCCCTGAGGTGAATACGTTGGGAGGCGAAACTATAAGCCCCTATCTTTCTGTGTGTCCGGTTGAAACTTTTTGTTCATGGGTATGTTGTGAGTGTTAGCAATCATAGAAGGTTAGATGATGGTTGAGTATGTGGACTTGCCTAAAGGCTCCGATGCATGACCCTTCCTAAAAATATGATGAATTGTAGTTGCAAAGTTGACGGAGAACATAGTTTGTTGGTTTTCAATAAGGTTTATGCTTTATACTTCAATGTTGTGATGAATTGTTACTTGTTCATGAGAAGTTATATGATAAAAGTTGTGTAATAAAGTTTTATGTTGAAGTTCTTTGCTCTTATAATAATAAGCATCATGCTTCTATGTCCGTATTTTGTTTTTATCGACACCTCTCTCTCTCGAAGCATGTGGGCATGTTTTTCAATTTCGGTTTTTCTCTTGAGGACAAGCGAGGTCTAAGCTTGGGGGAGTTGATACGTCCATTTTGCATCATGTTTTCCTACTATTATTTATAATGTTTTTATTCAAAATAATGCTTTTTGGAGTAATTCTAATGCCTTTTCTCTCATAATATGCAAGGTTTACACAAAGAGGGGGAATGCCGGCAGCTGGAATTCTGGACATGAAAAAGCTACGTCAGAGTTACCTATTCTGCACATCTCCAAATGAGCTGAAAATTTATGGAGAATTATTTTGGAATGTATAACAAATACTGGAGCAATAACTACTGGAGGGGGCCACCCTGGTGAGCACAAGACACCAGGGCGCGCCTGGGCCCCCAGGCGCGCCCTGGTGGGTTCTGCCCAGCACGGCCCACCTCCGGTGCCCATCTTCTGGTATATAGGTCATTTTGACCTAGAAAAAATAAAGGGGGGAATTTTGGGATGAAGCGCCGCCGTCTCGAGGTGGAACTTGGGCAGGAGCACTTTTGCCCTCCGGCGGAGCGATTCCGCCGGGGGAACTTCCCTCCCGGAGGGGGAAATCATCGCCATTGTCATCACCAACAACACTCTCATCTTTGGGAGGGCAATCTCCATCAACATCTTCAACAACACCATCTCCTCTCAAAGCCTAGTTCATCTCTTGTGTTCAATCTTTGTACCGGAACCTCAGATTGGTACTTGTGGGTAACTAGTAGTGTTGATTACATCTTGTAGTTGATTACTATATGGTTTGTTTGGTGGAAGATTATGTGTTCAGATCCATTATGCTATTTAATACCCCTCTGATCTTGAGCATGATTATTATTTGTGAGTAGTTACTTTTGTTCTTGAGGTCACGGGAGAAGTCATGTTGCAAGTAATCATGTGAACTTGATATGTGTTCGATATTTTGATGATATGTATGTTGTGATTCCCTTCGTATTGTCATGTGAACATCGACTACATGTCACTTCACCATATTTGGGCCTAAGGGAATGCATTGTGGAGTAGTTATTAGATGATGGGTTGCTAGAGTGACAGAAGCTTAAACCCTAGTTTATGCGCTACTTCGTAAGGGACCGATTTGGATCCAAAAGTTTAATGCTATGGTTAGATTTTATCTTAATACTTTTCTCGTAGTTGCGGATGCTTGCAAGGGGGTTAATCATAAGTAGGAGGTTCATTCAAGTAAGAACAGCACCTAAGCACCGGTCCACCCACATATCAAATTATCAAAGTAGGGAACACGAATCAAACCAACATGATTAAAGTGATATGGTGAAATTCCCGTGTACCCTCAAGAACGCTTTGCTTCTCATAAGAGACCATTTTGGCCTGTCCTTTGCCACAAAAGGATTGGGCTACCTTGCTGCACTTTATTTACGGCTACCTTTACATGCTCGTTACAAATTATCTCACTATCAAACTACTTGTTACTGACTATTTCAGTGCTTGCAGAAAATACCTTGCCGAAAACCACTTGTCATTTCCTTAGGCTCCTCGTTGGGTTTGACACTCTTACTTATCGAAAGGACTATGATTGATCCCCTATACTTGTGGGTCATCACTCATCTAATGATTCTTCTGATGACAATGTTGGCGAAGAAATTCCCATGTATGATCAATGTGCTTTGCTTGACAAGCCGTATCAAACACCTTCTCCGGTAAAAGTTTCACCCCCGTTGAGAGCGTCACCAAGGCTTGCTACTGTGGCATCAGTTAAACCGTTGTGTTCTGATGCCCCTACGGTGAAGAGAAAGTTGTTGCCTGATGAAAAAGTTGCTGGTGCTGCTGCCAAGAAGGCCAAGACAATTGTTCCTGCTTCCACAGAGGAACTGAAATATGATTTTGATCTTATTTTTTATATCATTGAAGGTGCTTCCTATGATGCAAATCCATCTGAGTTGAGCAGCTTGGGTCTGCCTGAAGATGTTAGCAAGATGGTAGCAAAGCACTTCTCTGAGCTGAGAGAAATCACCAAGGAACTAAACCAAGCTGTCAAGGACAAGAAACTCCTTAAGCAAATGAGGAAGGATGCCAAAACTGAGCCTGAAAGGAAAGACATCAACAAGGGGATTCTTGAGATCACCAAAGCCCTCACTATCATAAGGAACAACAAGATTGAGTGGCACTCCAAGCTGAAGATGGATATTTCTCAGCTTTGTGATCAAAGAAATGATGAGATTAAACGTCAAGAAGATCTTGCTCGACGAAGAGAAAAAGAAGAGAAGCGTCAGAGAGCTCAGGCAAGAGCCAGCAAGTCGAAGGCTATCAAGGATCGTCGTATCCAACCTATTACAATTGATGCTCCTGTTGACTCAAGTGTCCCACTGCAATAGATTCCACCATCCCCTCATCCCGAGGAAGAAACCAGGCAGCAAGCTGATCCAGTAGTCATGTCTCCAGTTGTTGCCCAAGAAACAGATGTGATAGATATCTTTCTAAACCAGAATGATGAAGAGAATGTCGTGCCCGAGCAGCAAGCCCCTGAAGAAAAAGTTGATGAAGAGATGGAGGTGGAGAAGGCAGCTTCATCGCCTTTGAAGGAAAGTCACGTTGAACCCTCCGGATCCATCAAGGAGAATGATAAGGTTGAGGGGGAGCAAGTTGCTTCCCAAGGAAATACCACCCCGGTCTCCTCATCTGGTGCCCCTACCCAGATGAAGATTGATCTCGCTCCTGGTTCTTTGGCTTCACAGCCAGAACAGGAAGAAAATAAAGATGAAGAGCCCATGGCTCACAAAAAAGAAGCACAAGCAGTTGTACCACCAGTTCTGCCTCAGCAAGATGTACCACCAGTTTTACCTGAGCAGACCAAAGGAGAAGCTTCAGTGACCCAAGTGACAAAGAAGTGGTCGTGCCCCTACTGATGTGAGTTCACCGAAAGAAAAGGCCCTAGTGCCTGAGAATGAGAAAGCCGCTGAAGGAGTTCCAGCGAAGGAAATTGAAGGACAGACCAGTGCTCCTATGCCATCAGCTCCAGAGAAAGCTAAAAGGCCTCTTGCTCCATTAAAGTCAATCGATGAAAATGTACCAGCCTCTGATGATGTTCAACCGATGGAAATTAGTGATGAAGAAAATCAGAAAAATCCCCAGGAATCATTTCCGCTATTTCTAGCTGAGTACGGCCCCAATGGCCCTGCATTCAATGAACAACTTCATTTCTCAAAGCTTGCATTCTTTGGGGTCAGACCTTACGAAGGAGAAAGAACTTCACTATCACCGAGGTTTTGGACTGAAGAACAAGTTGTCTATTATGCTCGGATATTGTTTGGCAAGAATAGGATTTTCAATCATAAGATATTAGACTTCACTAAGCTCAAAGATATGCCCTGTTTCCTCCATGCAATCGAACATATTGAGCATGCCCTCCTGAAAGGATTCATGTGGTTCAATCATGGCTGGAACAGAGAGATCATCCTTCAATTCTTTGCCACACTATATATCTCAGGAGATCTTGGAAACACCTCATCCTGGACTCTTGAATGGATGACTAGCAGGGAAAGGATCAAATGTTCGGCAGATCACTTTTTGGCTTTGATAAATCTTCCTCGATGTGAGTTTGAGAAGGATAGAGAGCACATGCTGCATTTCTGGGAAGTGTCTGAAGCACAACTCCACATCCTGATGGATCCCACCATGGTTGGTGATGATTGCATTGATGTTGATCTGAAGAAGTTGGCCTATGATAACAAAGTGCTATTTCACATTATGTGCAATCACTGGTATAACGAGGTGCTATACAAACAGTTTTTAACCCCTTTCCGCGACGGCGTTCTAAACCATCACCTAGTGAGTGACTGCGATAGGGGGGTCCTTCCCACACGACCCAGAAACCGTCGGGGATATGCCCTCCTGGCACACACGCTCGGCAAAATGAGGTCGTGTGCGACCGGCGAGCGACCAAATACGGTTATACGTACAGTTGTGCTAAAAAAATACAATTATACAGGCCAAATTGTTTCCGGTCGTAAGTACATCCCACACAGTCAGTCCCTGCTAAACGTTTCCGTTCGTATGTACATTCCACACAGTCAATCCAAGGAATATGTTTCCGCTAGTATGTACATCCCACACAATTAATCCAAGAAGTACGTTTCTGTTCATATATACATCCCACACAGTCACTCCAAGGAAAACGTTTCCGTTCGCAGGTACATCACACACAATTTTCCCCATTAAATCGTTTGTGATAGCGTTGCCATTGCACACGATATTAACAATTTTATCGTTTGCGTTATTGAATGCATCACACACGGTGCGTAGAAGAAACTGTGTGGCAAAGGCTGTCCATCACACACACTTTTTATGTGGTAAACATTTGCGCAAGGTGGCCTAACGCAAATAGTTTTCAAGAGGATGTCATGTGTGATTGTTCAGTGATCCAACACGGTTTATTCCAAGAAACTGTGTGCGTTGCCTAAGGTCATCGCCCACGGTGTTTTCTCAATAACCGTTTGCAATAGAAAAACCCAATTAGCAGGCTAATTGGCCATCAGCAGGCTAATTGCCCTATTATTAATAATCCATTTATTAATCTAATTGACATTTCATATTAAGCACACAATATATTTCATTTCCATATTAAGGAAGCAGGATTTCATAATTGAAATACATCAGAGTACAACATCATATAGCTTCAGCACTCAGTTACCCCATTACACAACTGCACCAGCACCAAGTTTCACATGCAACATCTACAACCTTTCAAAATTAGCATCATAGATGGAACATAGACAGATGAATCTCATCTGGAAAACTGCTGAAGCGGAAGGCGAATATTGAGCCTTCATTGATGTTGAAGGTCTTTGCAACTTTAGGCCAGTGCCTGTGGATGATTGACCGTCCATCCTTCGTCCTTTTCAGGAACACTTCAATATTGAACCGTGGGTGTTGTATGAAAACCTTCCTCGCCTCCTGACCATACAGGTGGTTTGAGAGGTAATCATTAGTAAACTGCTTTGGAAAGGCCTGGAAACAAGGATATGCATAAATATCTTCTCCAGATTTGAAATGGCGCAAAGGAATTAAAAAGACAAGGTATAACAGTTAGTACCATCCCGTAGTGAACTGATGTCTTCTTCATTGTGCAGACAAAGATCTTATTGTTTTTTGTCACTAATTTCTTTATCGTAACAATCTTTCTGAGTGTCTTGACTTGACTGATATTAATGGACAACTCATTTCCACATATGCAAAAAGGGTCAAACAGTGAGTCAAAACCTCTGACAGCAGGACCTGCATGTGCAAGACCAAATTGTTAAAAACCTAATATTTAAAAACAAGAAGTGGAAAGGTGTGTTATTAACTGCAACATGCCTAATATTTAAAAACAAGCAAACGTAGTCATTCAAACTTGTATTGTGCAGGTCTAAGTACACTAGTTATTGGCCCTGTTTGGATCCATGGGTTAGGGTTAGTTTGAGCTAGTTTGGGCTCAAATAGCCCTAAAGTATCCAAACATGAGGGCTAGTTTGAGATAGTTGCGTCAAACCCACCCAAAACAACTATCCCACCCAAGAGGTGCTGATTGGGGCTAGTTCTCCTAGTGCATTTATTGTCAATCTAACACTGTCATCCAAATACCTCTTTGGCTAGAGTTAGTTCAGGGTTAGTCATTGTTGAGTATCATTGTTATTTAGGAAACGTCGGATAGCGTAGGATTTATTCTACCTTGACTTGTACTCCAAGATGACCATGTACTCCTATATATGTGCCCACGAGGCTCAAGCAATACAATCAACTATTCCACCAATCTCTCTCTCTCCCTTTTAACTATCATGAGCTAGAAACTAACTCTAACCTCTAGCTAAGTTAGAGTATCCAAACAGTGCCATTGTTAAATCAAATGGAAAGGCGTGTTCAATACTCCCTCCGGTCCTTTTTACTATGCATATAAGAATTTTCCGAAGTCAAACTTCATAAAGTTTGACCTTATTTATATGAAAAAATATCAACATCTAGCATGCTAAAGTTATACAATATGAAAATTTAAGTCATGACACATGTACTTATATTTATTTCATATTGTGAATGTTGGTATTTTGTTCTTTAAAGTTGGTCAAACTTTAAGAGGCCTGACTTTAGACAAATCTTATATGCGAACTAAAAAGATTCGGAGGGAGTACAACATGCTTAACAGCAATCAAATATAGTCATTCATAGAGCTATTGTTAAATTTGGTATTGATGAAATTGAACTGCATAGTTCATACTAGCACATATAGAACATCACACTGTTAATAGCTGAAATAAACAAGGCATACTACGAACAACCAAAGATGGCAATTGAAAATGGACATATGCTAACTACAAACAACTGAACAACCATAAACCGTAGAAATAAACAAGGCATAATGCAAACAACCTAATATAGCAATAAATTCTGGACAAGTTCTCACTACAAAAAGGGGTTCGAGAAAACAAATCATGGGTTTCCTCACTTGTCACAGATTGGCTCCTCCTCGTGGTCGCCGTCGATGAGGTCTGACTTGCCAGCTAAGGATCCCAGGCCAGCGTCGCAGAACGTGTCCTTCAGAAATGACAAAAGGGGCTCCATGGCGATGAAGGATGGCAAATTGTTCATAACGAGCCGCAGGAGATCAGCGGCAGGGCCATCGATGAGAATCGACGGCTGTCGAACCCGAAGGGTTGGGGGTGGGCAACTTAACCTATGACATAACACGCGTCAAGCCATCGGTGTCGACGACCTCGATGTCGTAGCCGGCATCCGCGACATGCCAGAATACTCTAGCCCACTGATTGAAAGGCTCAATCCAGGTCCAGTCATCGTCGTCAGCTTCCTCAGCGGCCACCTCGCCGACGTCGGGCGAAGAGGCTGCAGTAAAGCTCTTTTGGGCCATTCGCTCCTCGAGCTCCCCGGGAAGCGTAGCCGGGCTTAGGTTGCGACGCTCTGGAGTGGGGGAGGGGGTGGGGATGGGGATCTCTGGGAAAGGGGGCGTTTCACAGGCGTCATCTAAGAAACTCAGGGCGGCGAGGGTATGTATATCGGTGGGTAAACTGCACGGGCAGACTGGCAGAGGTTGACGATGGAGGCGGCGCGGTGGCGGCGGCGACCTAGCAAGGTTTGGAGAGAGGGAGGGGTGGTGTGTATGTGTGTGAGCGGGGGATTTGGGGTGAGCGAAGGATTTGGGGTGTGTGTGTGGAGGGGGTCCAAAGTGGTGCTTGAGGAAATGCCGCGGGTACTGAAAATTTTACTAGGCGGGAGTAAAATGGCGGGGCTATCGAAAATTTGGATCAAGGGATTGAAGCAGAGCGGGGCGGGAGTAACGAACATCACACACGGTTAAAACATAATAATCGTGTGCTATCAAACAGAAAAACACTCCAGCCGAGCAGATATTTTTGAGATTGCGAGGGATGGAGGCGGGAGTAAAATGCCAGGGCTACTGAAAATTTGGATCTACTGATTGAAGCAGAGCGGGAGTAACAAACATCGCACACGGTCCAGACATACTAATGGTGTGCTATCAAACAGACAAACCATCTATGCGGGTAGATATTTTCGAGATTGCGAGGGAGTAGATATTTTCGAGAGGGGGAGGGAAGCCTCGTCGAGCCCAATCTACTGTGATCATGTGGGTGACAGGGGCAGGGGCGCAGCACACGGGTAGTCCTAGGGAACTGTGTCTGTTTCGTACCCGATCGCGGACGGTTGTTGCGTCCGACTCGTCTGCTGTTTATAAATTTGGCCAAAAAAATGCGGGAAAGGGTCAGAACATGAACACACTTGCATGTGGACCAAATATATGTATGAAAAGGGTGGTTTTATGTTCAAATACCCAATGCACAACTTTGATGTGGCACCTGTCGCACAAAGCGCACGTTATTATTGCTAGCCCCCCCCCCCCCCCCCAAACACACACACACACAATTCGTGTTGCCGGGAGGGGAATCGTAGCTATGAACGCATGCCCCCAAATAGCTAGGTCTGACATCTCACCGTACCGTAACACAAAACCAAAAGGAGAACATCAACCCCTCCCCCCTTTGCTTCCGATCAAATCTGGACCGTGTGCGGGCCCACAGATGTGTTCTTCTGGCGTTAGATGGGTGAGACCACTTACCAACCACACCTGCGGGTGGCCCGATGTGTGTGTGTGTGTGTGCGTGTGAAAATGATGTGCTATGATATTTAAATAACCAAATCACAAATTTGATGTGGCACATGTGCATCGCAAATTAACCAGGCATCCCCGACCCCACGGAGGTTCATCTAGTACGAAGTAGTACTGTGCCCCCCCCCCCCACACACACACACTTTGAGTTGGTGGGAGGAGGCATCTCACCAAGGCGTATTGTAAGACTGACCAAGAAGAATCACCACCTTGGTCGTATAACCTCTCTTGTTTGTTGGTGCAAAGTCATGCATTGACGTTCCACACGCGGCCCCACAAAATAGGCTAGCTTGTCACCGATAACCATGCGAGGGAGTGCCTGAAGACAACCACTGCGTGCATGTGGCCCAAACATATGTATGAAGTGTCATGTGGTGTTTGAATATACCCAATGCACAACGTTGATGTGGCCGCGTGCTTTTGGAACCGGAAAGTCCCCACACGGAGCGAGGGTTCACGACGCATAGTATACTATATATATAGGGATTCATGTGTATGCGAGCCCTCCAACTTAGGTCTCGAACCTCACCATGATCGACGTACGACTATACGGTAACGCGAACCAAGAGAAGAAGAATCCACCCTGGTAACCTCTCTCGCGTTGTTGGTCGAAGTGATGGACGTCCACGCGGGCCCACGAATATATAGGCCGTCGATGATAACCAAGCGAGGGAGAGTGTCCAAAGACAACCACTGCATGTATATATGTGCCCCCAAACACATGTATGGACATGCGTGATGTGCATGCATATATGTTTGAATACCAAAAGCACAACATTTTGATGTGGCGCATGCATGCGTTGAAAAACGCACAGTCCCCACACAGATCTGGTTCATGATGCGTCGCGTGCTCCCCCCCCCCCCCACTTCGACCCGGTGGGAGGGATTTGTGCGTGCACATGCGCGCGAAGTATAGTTGCATGTACCGAACCGTATAAGACGAACCAAAATTTAATCCCCTCCTAATTATAAGTCAAATTAACCTCTATCGCTGTCGATCGAAGTGATTGACCAAGCGGGCACACAGAGATGGACGAAGCATCTCGCTGATAACCCCGTGAGTGAGTGCTAGAGGACAACCGCCATCGCTTGCTTGTGGGCCAAACACATGTATGGAGATGTGTGGTTGTGATGTTTGAATACCTAATATATATATATATATATATATATATATATATATATATATATATATATATATGCAGAACTTTGATGTGGCACCTGCCTTGGAAACCTTTAAGTCCCCTACACGAACCGAGGTTCATGACACGTAGTATACATATGTTGCCCCCTCCCCTCTTCGACGCGTAATATATACTCCTACGTATCGTAACACACCCCGAAAATAATCATCCTTGTTTGTCAAATTAACTTTCTCGTTGTGTCATATATTAAATGGACGATGACCTCGCGCGCCCATGGAGGGAAGAGTCGCAGGCGAATGAGTGACAACCATCATCTGCACGTGGCCCAATGTGTTGGTGATGTTTTTAATACCCAATATGCACAACTTCTTTGCGGCACCTGCCTCGGAAACCGAAAAGTCCCCACACGGAGCGAGATCGATTCATGACGTGTGTGTAGTATATATGTGCTACCCCGGCCCCCTCCTCCCCTCTTCGACACGTACTATATACTCCTACCGCAACACAACCCAAAAAGAAACCTCCTTGCTGGGTCAAAGTGATGGAGGACAACCTCGCGGGCCCACGGATGGAAGCATCGCATGCGAGTGAGTGTCCTATATGACGCGTAGTATTGCCCCCGGCCACCCTCTTCAACGTGTACTATATATATATACTCCTACCGTACGTATAACAAAAACCAAAAAATGACCATCCTTGTTGGTCAAATTAACCTCTCTCATCGCATGTCATAGTGCTGGACGGCGACCTCGCGGGCCCACGCGAGTGAGTGTCCTAGGACCACCACATGCATGTGGCCCAAAGATGCATGTCAAACTTTTTCTGCAGCGAATATGCGACCAAAGGAGTTTAGTGTTGAAAATTGAAAACAATAGAAAACATCTATCCATTTTTTATACATTGATTGATTTCCCAGGGATTTAAATGTGCAAAAATCAAATTTGATCTACATGAGATCCGTGATAGTGCACGAAAATGGATTGCAAAATCATATGTGTACATGTCCCTGGGTGCATGTTTAGTCCCCATGCAAGAAATTTCTAACATCTAGAATCTTGATTTTAAAATCCAATAAATCCAAAACTAAGTTGAAATTCATGGAACTTATCGTGGTGTCATATGGACACCAATAGACTGTGATATTTTTTTTTCAAATTTGAGACAAGTTTTGATATAATCTTCTTACATACAGGAAATTATAAATAATTATCAACCAATATCGCAAACGAACTGTTTATTCGAACCGTGTGCTTTAGACCAACAATGTAAGTGCAGTGCTTCGGTTAAGCAATAAAGCGGCAGAATTAATCATCAAAAAGGAAAAATCAATATAATACGTGCCGCACACGCGTCTCGTGTGCCGTACGAGCATGTGTGAGTTGACGAGACACATGCTAGCAGGCAGACCGGGAGGCTGAGGCATGCGCGTGTTCGCTACGCACTCACCGTGGGGCGTGCTAGTAGCTGTGTGAAATGACGGTAGGAGTGCCAGCAGTCCGCCACGCAGGCTCACCGGGAGGCGAGCCAGCCCTTTGACCGCCGCCCACCTCGCTCCCACTGCTCCATATTAATAGCGCGCCCGATCCGCTGGTCATAATAGGTGGCTGCACACCCCGTCCACAGTTGTCACCGCCGCATGGAGTGTATTAGGATTTTGCCGAAGCGCACCATCGGTGGGAGTGGCGACGCTGGGGCTGGTGAAGCACCCGCGCAACGCATGAAGCTAAGCGCAGAGGTTGCTGTCGCCACCGACGAGGTCTCGCGCGGGTTAGCGTGCGTGCTAATAATTCGTAGCCAGATCTTGAGAATTGATTTTGACCGCCGCCCGCCTCACTCCGTGAAATGATGGTATAGGAATGCCAGAAGTCCGCCTCGCAGGCTCACTAGGAAGCGAGATAGCCTTTGATCGCCGCCCGCCTCGCTCCCACTGGTCCGTATTAATGGCGTGCCCAAGCGGCCGCACCCCCCCATCCTCGCCACACACACAATCCTCTCTCTTTGCCCGCATCCTCGACGCCGCTCTTAGTCCTTAAAGCCGGCACCCCCCATCCTCGCCACACACAATCCTCTCTCTCCGCCCACATCCTCGACGCCGCTCTTAGTCCTCAAAGCCGTCAGTGTATGAGGATGCCGCCGAATCGCCCCATCGGAGGGAGTGGCGACGCCGGGGCTGCTTAAGCAATGGAGCACGACGTGAATATGGAGACAGAGGTATCCGTCGCCGCCGACGAGGTGGAGAACGAGGCTGCCAACAAGCGGAGGCAGGTCGAGAAAGAACCGCAAGCGACTCCAGTAGACCTAGACTTCATCAGCAGCCTCCCCGATGATATGTTGACAGTCATCATATCACTCCTCCCAATCAAATATGGGGCGAGGACAACCGCCCTTTCCCGGCGGTGGCGCCCCCTATGGCTCTCCACCCCTCTCGACCTCCTCGACGCCAATGAGCTCTGCCATGGCTATCGCAAAAGCTTGGATGCGTTCTCCCAGATCCTCGGCAGTCACCATGGCCCAATCAGAGGCCTTATCACGGGCAAGTTCCGCTCCAATGGCAAGGACCGAGCCAAGCTTGACGAGTGGTTCCGATCCCCCGCCCTAGATCAGCTCGAGGAGCTCAGTTTTAATGATGGGCATATGCACTCGCTGCCAACGTCCGCGCTCCGCTTCGCGCCCATGCTGCGCCTCGCCAAGTTCACGAACTGCCATCCCCCCCCCTTAATGACACGCCCGCTCTTTTTCTACCACGACTGAAGCACCTCGAGCTCGTCGCCGTCTGCATCCCAAAGGATGACATGGAGCGCCTGCTCCACGGCCATACTACACTCGAGTTCCTTCATCTTCAGGCAATGAATTGCTCGAGTAGCTTCCACATCACCTCCAGGACTCGCCGGACTATTTGTGTGTGTTGCTGGTGCTGCAACAAGAGATCACAAAAGGTGGACCACAATATGGTCATTGAGGACACACCTTCACTTGAGAGATTACTTGTAGTTGATCAACAAGGTCCAACAAGAATCAATGTCATTTCTGCGCCGAAATTGACAGTGGTGGGCTACTCGTCTGTCAAATACTACTACTTTCAGGTACAACAGTCGCCTTCTACCTCTCCTTGATATCAACATTATTTCTAGTTTTGAAAATGTATGTTCGTCTGTCATCCAGAAAAGCTTCACCCAGATTCTGCATACAGTGAAGGTCTTGGCACTAGAATCTGTCGGCCCCAACCTGGACCAAGTTGTCAGTTTCCTGAGATGCTTTCCGTGCTTAAAGAAGCTGTATATCGAGGTGATGTTCCTTTCCTGTTAAATGTTAACCATAAGGGAGTTCAATTTTTTTGCACATTTTCCCAAGTTTACAATGACAATGTACTACGATTTCTGAAGGAATTTTGGAGGATTTCAGGACATACACCCCCCACCCCATATTGGTTGCTTGATTCATATGGTTACAATCCATAAACATTTCTCCTTTGGATTCATCTGTACTAGTTTTCTTAGGGAATTTTCATCCACTCCAACCTCTTGTGAAGAAGGCTACATTTTTCTAGATTGTAATCAAATGCCCATGTTAATCATGTCAGATCGAAGATGGCACGTTGGTGCATTTTACAAATCCTACAAACCAAATAGGCGTGTAGTAGTGTTCAAAACTGCATGTAGGCACTAACACATTCTCTTCTTTTGCAGATAATAATAGGCCTGGAGGTGGATAATGTTTATAACGACAATCACATCGAATGCCTTGATCTACATCTCTCAAAAATTACTTTGAACTCCTATCGAGGGACCTTACCAGAGATTACATTCACCATGTTCTTTGTTGCCAGAGCAAGGGTGCTGAAGGTAATGAGGTTGAACATGCATTTAAATAGGAAATATGAATGGTTTGTTGATCAGAGCCGGCAGCTACTGCAGAATGGAAGAGGCTCCAAAAAAGCTAAACTTCGTATTAGAAGTGCATATGACAGAGTAATTGGAAGTCATTGTGTCAAACCTATACATGACTTATCAGCGGCTGATCCCTTTGCAGAAATGACGAGGTTTCGAAATAGGCCTTACTATTTTTATTTTTAGTTTGAACCTCTCTTATATCCATGTTCAGCTGATCAGCACGGGCGTTTGCAGCTGAATGAGCTGAATTTCATTTCTAATATCAGTTTGAACCTTGTAATCTTCGAATTTGAGCCATGTAACTCTGGAATTTGAACCTTGTAATATTTCGGGCTTTTGTGGTACAATCGTTGAAATGGCATCGTATGAGACTCGTAGATTGGTAGTACTATTTTGACCTTAATATGCAATAGACTTAGATTTTATTAACCATTCACGACCAGGGATCCAGCCGAAAGCAGAGCAATGGCAAACGTCGTCGCAACAAGATGTAGATGATTAGATGCTCGTTTCTCCTAGTTTAGTATGCATGTAATTGCTTACTTTGGTGTGTGGAAATGTTATGTGTGTAGTCACTTATGTAATTGTATACTTAATTTGGTCATGCAATGCTGTTCTTATAAGTATATATGTTGATGTTATGTAGACAGAGCATATCACATCGCACACGGACCACTAGGGAACCCGTCGGTCATGAATTCATCAATCGCAGACGGTTGTATACCAGCAAGCGTTTGCCCACAACACACACGGCTTATTCCATCACAAATAGCTCGGATGGATCAACTGTATGCCACGTATCACACACGCAACTCTAATCTGATTCGTGCTTGATGTCTCCGCCATCGCTCGCACAGTTCATCTTATTTGCCACATATCACTGTGCCGGCCACTGCTTGCGTCCAACGGCGCGCTATACTCGTTGTTAGGCGCCGCAGCGCACTGTGCTTGCTGTTAGGCGCCGCGGCACGCTCTGCTCATGTCCATCGACGCGCTCTGCTCGCGTACCTCCACGCGCTCGGCTTGTGGACAACTTTTCCTTGCGTGTTCAACTGCTATATGCATATATATGGTTGCTCGCCGTTGAGGCGACCGCGGAGCGCTCTACTCGCGTCCCTCCACGCGCACTCTGCCAGCAGTTGGGCCTGCGCACGATCACGTCAGGGGCCCCATAAGCATGCGGTTGCGCCGCGCGCGTCGCCACGATTGAAAGGATCGAGAAGAGGTGTCTAGAGGGGGGTGATTAGACCCTCAACAAGCAAAAGTAGCAGTTTTTAATTTCTTGAAGTTGAGGTGGAGTTCTAGCACAAGTTTAAGCATTCACAATACATTTCAAGCAAGCATGACAAGAGTATGAGCAGCGGAAAGAGTAAAGCATGCAATTTGCAAGAAAGTAAAGAGATGGGATTGGAGTGTGCAAACGCAATGAAGACACGGAGATTTTTGGCGTGGTTCCGATAGGTGGTGCTATCGTACATCCACGTTGATGGAGACTTCAACCCACGAAGGGTAACGGTTGTGCGAGTCCACGGAGGGCTCCACCCACGAAGGGTCCATGAAGAAGCAACCTTGTCTATCCCACCATGGCCATTGCCCACGAAGGACTTGCCTCACTCGGGTAGATCTTCACGAAGTAGGCGATCTCCTTGCCCTTACAAACTCCTTGGTTCAACTCCACAATCTTGTCGGAGGCTCCCAAGTGACACCTAACCAATCTAGGAGACACCACTCTCCAAAAGGTAATAAATGGTCTGTTGATGATGAACTCCTTGCTCTTGTGCTTCAAATGATAGTCTCCCCAATACTCAACTCTCTCTCACGGATTTGGATATGGTGGAAAGATGATTTGAGTGGAAAGCAACTTGGGGAAGGCTAGAGGTCAAGATTCTTGTGGTTGGATTGGAATGTCTTGGTCTCAACACATGAGTAGGTGGTTCTCTCTCAGAAAATGAGTAGTGGAAGTGTAGGTACGTTCTGATGGCTCTCTCTTGAATAGACAAGGGGGTGGAGGGGTATATATAGCCTCCACACAAAATCCAACAGTTACACATATTTGACTCAACTCGGTCAGACCGAATGGAAGAACTCGGTGAGACCGATTCAATTCAAAATGTGAACATTAGGAAATTCGGTGGGACCGACATGATCAACTCGGTGGGACCGATGTGCTAGGGTTAGGGCAAAACCTCATCTCGGTGTGACCAATTGCATGAACTCGGTGAGACCGATTTCAGCAATGAGCAAACAGAGAATTGGTCAGGAAAACTCGGTGTGACCGGTTGCACATTTCGGTGAGACCGAAATAATTGCAACAGGCAACAAAGAGTTTGCAAGGCTAACTCGGTGAGACCGATCGCTCGTTTCGGTGAGACAGAAATGTTACGAAGGGAAACAGAGAGTTTGCATTGCCATCTCGGTGAGACCGAAATCCCGATCGGTGAGACCGAACTGATTAGGGTTTCTGGCAGTGGCTATGTCAAAGGAACTCGGTGGCGCTGGATAGATCAAATCGGTGGGGCCGAGTTTGACTTTAGGTTTAGGACATATATGGATTTGAGAAAGTGGTTGAGGGCTTTGGAGCATATCACTAAGCACTTTGAGCAAGTAGACCATTAAGCAACACCTCATCCCCTTTTAATAGTATTGGCTTTTCCTATGGAGTCAATGTGATCTTGGATCACTAAAATAGAAATGTAGAGTCTTGAGCTTGTGCCAATCTTTGTCCTTAGCATTTTGAAGGGGTTCCACATCCTCTTGTCCATGCCACGCCATTGTTGAACTTTTTGAAATATACTAGATGAAAATATTAGTCCAACAAGAGATATGTTGACATTAATTACCAAAACCACCCAGGGAGCACTTGTGCTTTCAATCTCCCCCTTTTTGGTAATTGATGACAACATACATCAAAGCTTTAGATAAGGATATGAAAGGTAACAAGTAAAGCTTTGGAAGGACATGTAACATGCATAGGCTCCCCCTACATGTATGCAATCATGCAAAGATAGAATATGATAGCATGTGAATGCATGAGCATGTCAGAGCAAGCAATGAGTTACATGTATCTTGGCTATGTGCATCAGAGCAAATGATGTAGATACAGGGAATGTACCTTCATGTTCATGAGTCCTTCTTGCAAACAATATGTACATCAGCAAGAGATCATCATGCACATGAGTGTGATGCATATACTTACCTTGTGATCTTGAGCTGGCTTTGGAAGAGATGACTCTGAGAAAATAGGGTTAGATAACACAGAAACACCACTAAACAAAGCAAGTTCAGAAAACCACAAGAGTACCAAGACTGGGATGACATGTAGTGAGTGAGTACTTAGTACTCTATTTGGGTATAGACATGTCCCCAAAGATTAAAGATATGCAATGAATTCCAAAGATTTTCTTCCCTTAGATATGAACTCTTTCTCCCCCTGAATCTGATATTGGATAATGGGAGAAGGTAGGGTAAGAGAAAATCAGAGCAACCGAAATCAGAGCAAAACAAATATACATTAACATGTCTTTCCCCTCTTAAAGACATGTGACTTCTCTCCTCTATTGTTAATAAGCATCCCATGTGATAAGCTTTGATGTGCTCTCTCTCCCCCTTTGACATCAATTTCCAAGAAGGATCCTTCTGGAGCATGAGTCAAATAGGTTTGATCCTTGAAACACATTACAAAGCAGCATGTAGTGTAAGATGCTAGAGGTTAAGAATCATCGAGTGGAGCTGGAGAAGAATTGATATTTGTAATGACAAAAAGTTTTCTCAGCAGTGAAGTCGGGAACGCTGATTCGTTTTCATCGGCGACACCGAGTTGGCAGTGTCATAGATGGTGCAAATCAGTTAGACCGGGTTAGTCCTCGTCGGTTGTACCAATGAACTGTCTACAATGTATTATTGCAGTTCGGTCTAGCCGATTGGCATGAATCGGTGAGGCCGAGTTCAATACTTAGGAAACAATTTGTCACCTCAGCTCACTTGGCAAATAAGATCTCACAAAGATTTGCAAGGAATTATCTAAAGGATTTCCAATGAATTAGATGCAGAAAAATGCAAAGAATAACATACCAAAAAGAAATCTAGATGAAGTTTTTTTTTGAAAAGGGGAACAAGCAAGAACCATATGCAAGAACACTAAGAAACAATGGAGAACTTCATCTAGAATGGGTCGGCGACAAAGTCACCTATGTTAGAGTATATTGACTGAGGAGTCAAGTGATAACACTTTATCGTAGGTCATACTCATCGTTTAAGCTCAAAATGGGGTTGCCATTTTTCGTTTAAGCATTTTGATGTATTCTCATCTTGTTGAGTTGCTTTGACCCATGTCTTGGAGTAAAGCTTCTCTAAGATGGAATAACATACCTTGAGTGGTGGTGTTGATCTTGATCATGTAGTCGAACTTGTGGTGGATGCTCAAGGTTGATGTAGTTCATCAAGAGTTGGGAGCACCTCTTTTAGTTTGAGTTCATCTTCCTACATGGGTTAGACTTGCAAGGAAGAAAACTTGTGTATCCAAAATGACAATCATGAAACTTGATACCAAATGAAATTTGATATATAGAAATTGTCAAAGGATATGTTGTGTGGATTCAAGCTTCCTTGTCTTCATCCACCATATTGTAGAGACTTGGTGATGTAGAGATTGTTCTAGATGTGAGTGATTTGCAATCTCATAGATTTGAGCTCATCCAAGTACCTACAAGGGTTAGATAGCATGCAAGGGTACATGTATAGATCCAAGACATATGATCATCATCATAAGAGAAATTTCAAGGATTAGTCAAAAAGGCTCATGCCTTGCATGTATCCACATGGAGTTTCTACTCCAAGTTAGAGGCATCAATGATGTTCAATTCACCTCTCAAACGGCAAAATACTTTCTCATCAAGCGGTTTGGTGAATATATCCGCCAATTGCTTATCGGTACGAACATGCTTAAGATTGATGTCTCCTTTTGCAACATGATCTCGAATGAAATGATGACGAACTTCAATATGCTTAGTTCGAGAATGTTGCACGGGATTGTGAGCAACCTTAATTGCACTTTCATTATCACAAAGCAATGGAACATGTTTCACATTTATCCCATAATCTTTAAGAGTTTGGGTCATCCAAAGTAATTGAGCACAACATGAACCAGCGGCAATGTATTCCGCTTCGGCGGTGGATAAGGATACCGAGTTTTGTTTCTTGGAGGACCAAGACACAAGAGATCTACCAAGAAATTGCATGTACCCGAAGTGGACTTTCTATCAACCTTGTCACCGGCATAGTCCGAATCGGAGTAGCCAACAAGATCAAAAGAAGACCTCTTAGGATACCAAATGCCAAAGTTTCGTGTATGAATAAAGTATCTCACTATCCTTTTCACAGCCTTAAGATGACATTCTTTTGGGGCCGTTTGATATCGTGCACACATGCACACACTGAGCATAATATCAGGACGGGAGGCACAAAGATATAACAATGAACCAATCATAGAGCGATAAACCTTTTGGTCAACAGGTTTGCCATCCTTTATCAAGTCAAGATGTCCACTAGTAGGCATGGGTGTTTTCATACCTTTGCTCTCTTGCATGTTGAACTTCTTGAATAAGTCCTTGGTATACTTTGTTTGGGAAACAAAGGTACCCTCCTTAGTTTTCTTGATTTGCAAACCAAGAAAGAATTTGAGTTCACTCATCATAGACATCTCAAACTTCTTTGACATTAGCCTTCCGAACTTTTCACTAAAATGAGGGTTAGTCGAACCAAATATGATATCATCCACATAAATTTGGCACACAAATAATTCACCATTAACCCTTTTAGTAAAAAGTGTAGAATCAATCTTTCCAATCTCAAACCCTTTTTCAATAAGAAACTTTGTCAAGCATTTATACCATGCTCGAGGAGCTTGTTTGAGACCATAAAGAGCTTTGTGAAGTTTGTAAACATGATTAGGTTTCTTGGGATTAACAAAGCTGGGAGGTTGTTTAACATAGACTTCCTCCTCAATTTCTCCATTAAGAAAGGCACTTTTAATGTCCATTTGGTATAGAGTGATATCATGGTGATTGTCATAAGCAAGTAAGATGCGTATGGACTCAAGTCTAGCAACGGGGGCATATGTCTTACCATAGTCCATACCTTCGACTTGAGTGTAGCCTTGGGTGATGAGACGGGCCTTGTTGCATACAACTTGTCCATCTTCATCTTGCTTATTCCAAAACACCCATTTGGTTCCAATGACATTGTGCTTTTCATCGGGCTGTTCAACAAGCGTCCATACTTGATTCCTCTCGAAATTGTGTAGCTCTTCATGCATAGCGTTCACCCAATCTGGATCATCAAGAGCTTCTTCCACCTTCATAGGTTCAATGTTAGAAATGAAAGAATAATGTTCACAAAAGTTAGCTAAACGAGACTTGGAGCGAGTAATTCTCCCGGTTTGAATATCATCGAAGATTTGTTCAACGGGATGATCTCTTGAAACTCTTGCTCTAACTCGTGAGAGCTTTTGTTTGGGTCGTGGTAGAACATCCTCTTCATCATCTTGTTCTTCCTCTTGTCCTTCTTCATAGTTGTTGGCGTTGATGTTCTCTTGTGGAGGTGGAGAAGGAGGTTGATGAGGTTCATCTTGTTGTACTTCCTCGTTTCCTTCATCTTGACGTGTTCCACTTGTGGATGCCTCCAAGTCAACTTGTGGTTCACCTTGGTGTGAAGTTGAGGCTTCCACTTGAACGGACGAGGTACTCTCCTTCACCTCCGTTGGGCGAATCTTCCCAATAGACAAGTCTTGAATCGCTTCCGAAGGATCTTTGTCTCCTACATCAATTGGCAATTGCTCTACTTGCGAGCCATTAGATTCATCAAACTTCACATCTACCGTCTCTTCAACCTTTCGGGTGAAATTGTTGTAGACACGGTAAGTGTGAGAGTTTGAGCCATAACCGAGTAGGAAACCTTCATGAGATTTAGGAGCAAATTTTGAACGACGATGCTTATCAAGAATGTAGCACTTTGAGCCAAATACTCGAAAGTATCCAACTTGGGGTTTGTTACCGGTGAGAAGCTCGTATGTCATCTTGCCGAGTAGCTTGTGAAGATATAGTCGGTTTGTTGCATGACAAGCTGTCTCAACCGCTTCTGCCCAAAAGTGTTTTGGCGTCTTGTATTCATCAAGCATCGTTCTCGCCATCTCAATGAGTGTTCGGTTCTTCCTCTCAACAACTCCATTTTGTTGAGGTGTGTATGTAGCCGAAAACTCATGTGAAATCCCTTCTTCGTCAAGAAAGGTATCCACATTTGCGTTCTTGAACTCCGTTCCATTGTCGCTCCGAACCTTCTTGATCTTCACTTCAAATTGATTTTGGGCCTTCCTAGCGAAGTTCTTGAAGATCTTTTGGACCTGCGATTTATCATCAAGAAAGAACACCCACGTAAATCTGGAAAAATCGTCAACAATGACTAAACCAAACGAGTTACCACCGAGACTCTTGTAGGCATTGGGACCAAAAAGATCCATATGAAGTAGCTCAAGCGGTCTTCTCGTGGTCATAATGTTTTTCACAGGATGACTTCCTCCAACTTGTTTTCCTGCTTGACAAGCACTGCAAAGTCTATCCTTGTCAAATATAACATCTTTAACACCAAGGATATGATCACCTTTAATAAGCTTATCAAGATATGATCGACCCGGCCGTGGTGGACGACTACATCAACACCGTTGAGCAGTTGCTTGCTCGAGACAAGTACAAGGTGGTCGGCATCGACCTCCAGTACACCGGCGGTCGTCCCAACATAGATCAGAAGGTTGCTGTCGCCCAGTTGTGTGTGCGCCATCATGTCCTCATCTACCACTACTGCATGGCCACAGAGCCTTGCGACCGTTTTGCCAGGTTTGTCAACAACACCGACTACAAGTTCGGTACGGTGGAAACCACCGACGATGTAAAAGCGCTCAGGGTTACTGGCTTGGCCTGCAAGAACCTTGTCGAAATCCGTGAGCACTACAGGGTCTGGGGCAGCACGAAGGACTCCTTGGTTGAACTCGCCTCGGCCATCATCGACCCATACTACAAAAAGATGAAGCAGGATGCCAACAGAACATGTCCTGTATCCTGGCACGGGGCCTGGATGCGGCAACTGGATGAACCTCACCTCAGGTTCGCGGCCAAGAGCGTGTACACATGCTACGAGATGCACAGGCGGATCGTTGACATGAGGAAGTGCCTCGTTACCGAAATCGACAA
Source organism: Thinopyrum elongatum (assembly GCA_011799875.1). Taxonomy (NCBI): domain Eukaryota; kingdom Viridiplantae; phylum Streptophyta; class Magnoliopsida; order Poales; family Poaceae; genus Thinopyrum; species Thinopyrum elongatum. The sequence continues at coordinate 438,265,476 of CM022300.1, forward strand.
GGCCGGATCGAGCCACAAGCAGAGCAGTAGTGGCAAGCGTCACAAGAACTAGATGATGATCAGATGATCATTTATCCTAGTTAATTATGCATGTAATATATAGTTGACTTTGGTGTGTGGAAATGCCATGTGTGTAGTAGCCACCTATGTAATTATGCATGTAATAGTTTATTTTGGTGTGTGCAAATGTCATGTGTGTAGTAGCCACCTATGTAATTGGATGCTTAATTTGGTTATGCAACCATGTCCTTATAAGTGTGTGTATATATATATATATGTTGTTGTTCTGTATGCAATCCCAACGCACAATACACACGTCTTATTAGCAGCAATCGTCTGTGTTATTATCGGTCTTCGCACATATTTTTTATTACAGACCTGTTTGCCGCGTATCACACATATCTTGTCAAATTGAACTGTTTCTATTATCTTGGCTCAACGCAAACAGTTCATCCGAGTGAATTGTTTGCCCTCTATCGCACACACCTTGATCTGGCTGCCCGTTTCTTTTGTTCCGCCTCATCACAAACAGTTTATCCGAGTGAACCGTATGCCGTAGATCGCACACGCCTTCATCTGGCTGCCCGTTTCTTTTGTTCTGCCTCATCGCAAACAGCTTATTGAACTGAACTGTATGCCCCGCATCGCACACGCAACTAAATTCTGAATCGTGTTTGATGTATCCTTCATCGCAAGCGTTTTGCATCTTTTTTTACAGGGTTTTTACATCACTGTCTGCGATTATTGCATCGCACACAGTTTCGTCGAAGGGTCTCTGATCGTAGTGTCGCGTTAGCAGCATCCTGCAGTAGTGAATACTCTCACGCCAATGAACAGACCGAATTCCATCAAAGGCATCGTGGGAAATGCACTTCTGGCTATGTCTCAAGGAAATAAGTTTGATATTCCTGACCTTTTCATTCGAAACCTTGCATGTGCAGCTGATAGCCCTCAATCATTGAAACCTTATGCTCCATGGATCATGTTCGCGATCGAGCAGCTCACCAATGAGAAATACTTCTGGGCTTATATTCCGAAGGCATTCATGCCACCAGTTCGTGACACTCTGCGCATTGTGAAGAATATTGGAAAAGGGAAGGAACCCGTTGATACTGCTGCAAATGCATCTGCGTCTGAGAATGCACCAAAGATCAAGAAGGCCAGAGTAGTAATCCCTCGTGAAGAAAATCCATCTCTTTATGAGATTTGCATTCGCACGCAGCAGACACAGGAAAGCCACATCAAGCTGGATAGAAAGGAAAAGCTGGAATTAATGACTGAGCTGAATTTGCTTCATAATCATACTCACCAAATCCTTCTGCATGAGAAGGAGGCAAATAAGCGCTCATGGACTCTATTAAGGAAGCATTACTCTCGCAAAGATCTAGCTAAAAAGGGCATCATGAAGGAGTATGACTTCCTGGACCTGCTTGTTGTTCCTCGCATCCGAAGACAAACTCCAGTGCTCTCATAGCGTTCTGCTTCAACAGATCTGTTGTTTGTCGGCCATGATGATGAAATTGCAGATACAACCGGTACGCTTATCTTCAAGCCAGATGTTCATCGCTCCAAGTCATCCAAAGCCCAGGCTGCCACTCTTGCTTCTGCCTTGACCATTCCTCACTCTTTGGATACTGATTTGTCGAGTGGTTTTAATTCTGATTCTGAGGATTCTCCCACGGAGTAGTTCCTCGTATGTTTTCTCATTCCTTTTTGACACTTGTTGACAAAAAGGGGGAGAATTACATTGAGTGATAGTTTATCGAGGTTCTTGTAGGGTGTTTTCATTCGCATTTTGGTTTTCCCTCGAACAATTTGCTTCATGAATTTATCACACCGCTTGTGGTGTTGAAATACTCGATCGTCATGTAACGTTAATAACCCCTGCCTGCAATATCATTTGCTTCGTACTATCTATTTGCAGGTACCTTCGAATGTGTTTTTCCCGTGAATGATTATCTTCGATAATTATCTATCTTACAGGGAAAAATATTTGCTCCTCGAAGAAGAACAGAAAATCATCATGTGATGATACTAAGGGGGAGAAGTACTTCAAGTGCTAAATGAATTATATTTGTTGTGGTTGGATATGCGTTGATTTTTATCCTTCATTATCTAACATGCAGGAAAACTACATCTCGTGTGGATTCAAATTGTGTTCTGAGAAAACCTTCATGTTATATCCTTCGTCACAAATCTCTCTAAGCATATCTTAAATCTAATTATTTTCAAAGATTTTGTGACAGGAATCTCCTCAGACACCGTCGAGTGCATTGATAGAAGTCAAGTATTAAATCATAGATCAATGTCACTCATACGAAGAATAATCTCGTCTCCCTCCGTTTCTTCATGCTCTAAAGCATATCTTAAGGGGGAGTATAATTTATCTTCGCAATTATCTCTCGTCTTTCATTATTCTTCGCATTACATTCCATTCTTTATCTATCCTTAGATGTGATCTGTTTTGTCAACAGTCATCCAAAAAGGGGAGATTGTTGGTGCAATATCTGCCTACCTTGTGTTTTGGAGATTGTTGACAGAAACAGGTATGGACTTATTGTTTGCTAGTGCATATAGAGGGAAAAAGTCTATACATAACCGAAGAGAATGTTGTCTCCGGTGCTGAGTTCGAGGAACTTCACCGAAGTATATCTGCGTTGCAGAGAAGAACGAGCTATACTTGTTGAAGTCATATAGTCGAGAAGATTGATGTGAAGAAATTGACCCCTCGAAAGTTTACTGCTGAAGCAAAGCTTTTGATTCGGTATTGTCGTTCGAAGAAATTGACTGTAGCGATGGTAGTCGAAGACAAAGTGAAGACGTAGCATTCTTTTTGTTGTTCTTCTTTCATTCTTTTGAGTCATAGGACCTTCGTACTATTAAGAAGGGTATAGGTTCTTGATGCTTAGATCCGCTGTGATGCTTAGCCAAAACCTATGAAAGATGCGAGAGAAATCTCTTTGTGCTCCGAGCAAATACTTGCCAGCAAGATACTGTGATCTTCTTCGCTGCGAGAGATTTGTCTCGGACCGAGGAGTTAGCATTACTTGCTCCGCAAGCAATGTTACCGTTGTGCTCAAATCCGATCGTTGGACTCGTGTCATTCGGCCATTAGCTGATCCCGATGTCTAATTTGGTCTTTTCCCACCTGGGAAGGTTGCGGCTATAAATAGCCACCCCGCTCCAACATTTTCCGTTGGCTGCTCCGCTTGAGATTTCTGAGAAGATTGATTTGAGCAACCCCTCTCCGAGTGATTTGAGTTTAAGATCCACCAAGAGAAAAATCAAGAGCCCAAACTTAGACAGTGGTTTAGCATCACAGTAGTTCTGAGTGAGAGTTCCTGTACCTATTACTCTTGAGAGATGCACACTCTCTAGACGGATAGGTTTCGGCTCGAGTGTTGAAGAGTTGTTGTCTTCACCGAGCTAGATCTTCAACAACCAAGAGTGATTGTGGTTAGCGAAGGTCGACCGAAGGTTTGGAGATCGCCGACAACGATCTACCATGAGTGAAATCAACCTGAGTCTGATCAGCTCTGCGTTGAAGGAGAATAAGGTGAAGAGAGTTTATCTTCCACGTTAAGTCACAACCCCTCCAACCAGACGTAGCCCTTTGGCAGAAGGGTGAACTGGTCTACCAAATCTCTCTGCCGCCATCGAGCACCACTGGTTCTATTTTCCTCACTGCATTACTTTCGGCAATCATTATGTGTGGTCTGTGATGATAGATATCTGATCTGTTACCTTCTGTTGCTTAACCTTAGATTTATCTCTAGCAGAGTTCATTGCCATTCATAGCCGTTATTATTGTTCTTCGTAATTTTTCATCATAGCTCTACTCAAGTTCTTCTTCATGTTCTTTGTTCTGTTGGCATGTTGTATTACCATTATCATCGTTAAGCCCGTTGTAGCCTATGCTTGAATCATTCTTGCATCTTACCTTGAAGGTTTTGTTCCTCAGTAGCGAGCTTGATTGCACTCTCATCTATTGATCTTTAATTTCGCCGCTGTGTTTGGGATCATTTCAAAACATTCGAAAGAATTTTTGAATCTCCCATTCACCCCCCTCTGGTCGATATACTCTCGGTCCCAACAGACACCTTCACTGACTTTGGGAACGCCAGTCTTGACGACATACCAGAGGTCATTGTCAATGGCTTCAAGATGCATGCGCATATTATTCTTTCAGTAGGGGTAATCAGTGCCATCGAAGATAGGGCACGCAGCGGAGACTTTGATTATCCCTGCAGTCGACATAGCTAAAACTCCAGGTGGTTAAACCGAATCACACAGAACAAGGGAGCACCTTGCTGTCATACCAATTGAAAGTTCTAGTTATCGACTAGAGGGGGGGTGAATAGGCGATTTTTATGAAAGTCTTCAAGACATGCAATGTCTTTGAAGACAGACAATCAAATAACACCTACACATTATGCAGCGGAAGATAAACTACACTAGTCATGCTATAGTTAAGGAAAAGGTACAGAGTAAACACGAAGACAAATAGCAGTTAGGTAGAGTGGATCAGAATAGGAAGACAGTATGAACCCAAACAAGCAATCAGAGTGAAAGTCTTCACACAAGAAGTCAAATAGAACAGGCAAGCAATGACTTCACGAAGCTAGACAGTAAGTAAAGGGATGAAGTGATAGAACCAGGTGCTTGACGAAGACAAGGATTTGGTAGACCAGTTCCAGTTGTTGTGACAATTGTATGTCTGGTTAGGGAGGCTGAGATTGAACTCAGAAGACCACGTCTTCACCTTATTCCCCTTGAGCTAAGGTCACTTAGTCCTCGCCCAATCACTCTGGTAAGTCTTCAAGGTAGACTTCAAAACCTTCACAGACTTCGTTCACCGGTGATCCACAATGACTCTTGGATCCTCAGAACGCGATGCCTAACCGACTGGAAGATCATAGTCTTCAAGTGTAATAAGTCTTCAGATCACGTAGACAGAAAGACTTCACTGATGCCAAACACTCTTTGGGTTTTGGTTGTTTTGGGCTTTGTCCTTGTAAGGATTTTCTCTCAAAGGCTTCGGAGGTGGGTTGCTCTCAAACGACAAAAGCCGTGCACTAAATCTGAGCAGTCACCAATTTATGATGTAGGGGGTGGGCTATTTATAGCCTGGAGGCAACCCGACATGTTATGTTTGAAATGACCCTGGGTCACTAAGGAACCGACACGTGTCCAACGGTCGGATTTCAAACACACGCGACAGCTTGATTTGGGCTACAAGCAAAGCTGACTCATCCAACTCTGGATAAAATTTTCTCTTATTGTCTTCACTCGAAGACATTGGATTTTGGTTGAGCATCACGTCAGTCTTCTGACTTTGTTCACCTGGACCCCACTTGACAGTTCGGTGGTTCCTACGACTCAAGAAAGAAGAAAATAAAACTACGAAAGAAACTACGTCTTCGCACTCCATTGTCTTCAAGTGAATGTCTTGACACGTCATTATCTTCGCGTGAATGTCTTCACGAACCACCGTTATCTTCAATGTCTTCATACATTTTTAGGGGTCATCTCTGATGAGTAAACCAAATCAATGAGGGACTTCTACCTGTGTTCTCCTGTGAATCTCACAAACACATTAGTCCCTCAACCATGTTTATCGTCAATACTCCAAAACCAACTAGGGGTGGCACTAGATGTACTTACACCGTCAAACCCGATTGTGATGTAAGACCTCGTATTATGTTCCTCCATGCATATTTCAAGAATTTAGATGAAATTTTCTTTTCTTGAGTTCTGCGGTGAGCTTTGTACCACCCTTGTTGTAATACTAATGAAGCTTCAGGTTCTCTTGGACAACTAATGTAAAAAAGGTATCATATGTCATACAAAAAATATGTGGGGTTGTTTGGATCTTGCCAGTGTTGCCGAACGATTTCGCCCTTGCATCTGGCTAAAAATTTGGCATGAAAATGAATTGGCACAACTATGAAAGGGCGCACCAATTATTTGATGGCCATCAAAACGCGTACCTAAGACGTCAACGTGGACACTTGGGACATTAATCCAAACAACCCCTGAGTACCATGACCAGAAAGCTGGCACAAAAAAGAGCAAAGTTCTCTCCCTTCAGACTTTGTTGGCGAGCCTGTGGATTTGCCCCTCCCCCCTCTGTCTGCCGCTTTTGTGGCCGATGGCAGGGAGGGGAATCTCAGTGCCTCCGATCCGGTTAGTAGTTTAGCTTAGGATTTTAGTCTTCATAGGTGCGGTGCTAGGGCGGATGGCGGTGCTTTTTATTCGAGTTTGTCTCCTAGGTTCCGATCCTTCCATAGTTCTTCCATATGGACGTAGTTGGCAGAGCTCCGGCATAGATTCATGTCGTCTTCATAAGGCTTTGATGTTAGGATTTCTCATCATGTGACGAAATTTGGTATCAGATGCTTCAAATCTATTCAAGGTTTCAAGGGCGACAACTGCGACTTCAAGACGCTGATCCTTAGGGGCACGTGCATGGATAAGTTCAACCGGTCGCGTTGGCGGCTCGTTCTGGTGGCGATAGTGGTCGTTCGATGCTCTCTAAAACTCGATGTAATTTTTGTTACGTTTGAGATCATATGTACTGAATCATTTTTTAAAAAAAAGAACAATGTTTTTTCTAAAAGCAGGAAGAAAAAGGGTGAAAAGGGGGAAACGGATGGCGGAGAGAGATGCCAAGTGTTGAAGCGGAAGGTGGTGCCGTGCGGTGCGTTCGCTCAGCCGATTCAACCGGATTTGAGAAAGTCTCGCGTCCGGCCCCCCTCCAGAACCTTCCCGCAGGCCCTCTCTATTTATTCCCACGCGCGCGCGTGCGCGGTCCAACGGGAAAACAGGGGCGGTGTCGCAGGTGGTAACTGACAGCGGCAGAGGCGAAGCGGAAGACAGGGACTCGAGAGGCTTCGGAGGACAGGATCGCGGCCGCAGCGGCGACGAAGCAAAGGTATTTCCTCGCCTTCTTCCTTCCTCGCGTTTCGTCAGTAGCAGGGTGCTGCGAATTCCATCCTGTCTTCTGTTCTAGTTTGATTTGGCGGTAGTTTTGTACATCAGCTCATGACCCGCGGTACAGGTCGTAGAGAGCCATGAGACCCATACTTGCCAGTAGAAAAACGTATGTTGGGGTTCGGAGGCTGATTGATCCTCAATTCTTTTCTTTTTTATCCTCAATTCTGGTTCGCGAATGCGCTAGATATATATTACATGAAGCAAATTAAGCCGAGAATTCCTAGGTTGTAGCGGTTATGTTTCCCCAATTCGTGTTCTGTGCGTAGTGGTTTCATCTGGACTGCGATGAGGAAAACAGATTTACTGAACCCGCGTAACTTGTAGGGGAACATTGAATTGTTGGGAAGGAAACTGTTCCGGGAACAGACAGTCTCTTAACAGTGAACTGAACACGAAACAATGGAGTAGGTCTCACAGGCTTTTGCACACGCAACAATTTATGACCACATCTCTTCGATGCTGTGAAGTGTAAACTGATGGTGGATTGTTGCATGCTTGAAATCGAGCTGTTGCAGTGATCGGAGCTTCTATGGTCAGGTTAGATATCTGTATGATCTATTGGCGCTATGCGGTAGTATGTTACGAAGCCATGGTACATTTAGAAATTTAGTTACATGCTACTTATCTTGAGTGTTTTCTATACGAGTCCTCTGGTGGGTATTGATTCATTTGCCTGTCTGTCTTGCAGATGTCGTATTCGAGGTACAGGAGTCGTTCAAGGTAAACATCGTTTATCCTCAGAAGTGCTAATATTATGTTTGTGTCCATGTTCTATGTTTTGGAGTCTAGGCATTTCTGGCTCTAATTTTAAGGAGTAACTGATATCCATGTAATGTGTTAGGAGCGTGGACTCGAGTGATGTTGAGAACCCTGGGAACAATCTCTTCGTGACTGGTTTATCATCTCGTCTAACTGATCGAGATCTGGAGAAGCATTTCTCTACAGAGGGAGAGGTAATCTTTATGGAAATATTTTCTGAGGAAAAAGTGTACGCATATGAGAAGATTGCTAACAATTCCACTTATTTATCATGCTGGCTGTGCCACAGGTGATTGATGCGAGTATAGTACTTGATCCATGGACAAGGGAATCACGGGGATTTGGATTTGTTACCATTGCTACTCTTAAGGAGGCAGAACTCTGCATCAAATATCTTGACCGTTCAGTGTTGGAAGGCCGTGTCATTACTGTTGAGAAGGTATTGCCAAAAGACTGTTAACTCTCTGATATTTTTCCATTCTCCTTCTCCTTTTATATGGAGTGGAATTATTATGTACAGATTAGCCTTCCAAGCTGAATATTTGAGTGCTGTTCTTGTTTGAAGATTTTGTTGACAGCAGCAGGTTGATGCCCGCAGCTGTTCGGCATCAAATTCAAAAGATACACAACCTAAGATCGAAACAATGCTACCTCAACCAAAGGGTTGTACGCCCACCATTATTGTTTTTTTTTCCGTATTATTTGTGTTCTTCAAATCCCCAATAGCTTATCCAGTCTTGCTTTTGACATAAAACACAAGTACTGATATTGAGCCCCTTCTCCACCATAGGCAAAGAGAAGACGAGGTCGAACCCCGACGCCAGGAAGGTATCTTGGCATCAAATCATCGCGTGGTAAGTTATTGTGACATGATTTATCTTCGACACCTTAGTACCATGAATTATGTGCTAGAAAGTGAGCACCGCTGATACTTCATATCACATCTGATTATTGACATTTGATTATATGGTGATACCAGGAAGGAGGTATTCCCGAAGCAGGTCACCTGTTAGGAGAGACCGTTACAGCTCACGCTACTCGCCTGAGCGAGAATGCTCTTATTCTCCTTACCACAGAGGACGATCATACTCTCGTCGTGACAGGCGTAGATCATACTCCCCTGATGAAAGGAGGCGATACTACTCTCCCTATGGCAGAAGGAGATCATACTCTCCTTCAGACAGGTCGGAGTCTCCCTACGACAGGCGTAGGTCCTACTCACCCTATGACAGGCGTAGGTCCTACTCACCCCGCAATGGTCATCGCCACCGTTCAAGATCTCCATACCATTACAGGAGGCGGAGGTCGCGCTCCCACGACCGTTCTGTTTCAGCACACTACAGCAGGCGCTATTCTCCAAGGAGCAGAAGACGGAGCTACTCTCGCAGCATATCGCCACGCAGGAGCTACTCCCGCAGCTGCTCCCCGGCGTCAGAAGAATCAAGGAGCTGTTCTCCGCGGAAAGGATGCGCTGAAAGCAAGCCATCGCGCGGCAGGTCACCTGGCAAGAGGCGTTCTAGAGAAAGCTATGCTCACAGCCGCAGTTCATGTTCCAGGTCCGTCTCCAGGGAGCGCTCAGCCTCAGCAAGCACCTGATGTTTTACGAAGCGCCTCGCCGCCGTATTTCCGTTATAATGTTGGAATTTTAGTAACTTTGGACGTTTATAAACAGTGTGAATTGTATGATGGTGTAACCAGTGAAGCAGCTGTATTTCGTCATGGTTCTGGACTTGCATACCGTCCATATGTATGCTGTACTAGATGCTTATCTGTTTTCAGTCTGGTTGGCAGTTTACATCATGGATTTGTCTAACGGATAGTTTTGTACTATGTTCTCCTGATCTGCTCTGGTGTTCTGGTTATCTTGCAGCCGCAGTGTGTTTTCTTCAGAGCTGGGTAACTTCGCACTCGTAGGAACTAGTAAAAAAGTAGAAATGGTAAAACTGTATGAAATGAGATATTTAACCTGAATTCCTACGGGATCCAAAACACAACAATACTCCAGAACTCATGTTTCCATGCTACTCCCTCTATTCCTAAATATAATTCTTTTTAGGGAACTCCTGTTTCCATACTACAGTACAATTGAAAAACACACGGAATTTCCTATGGGTTGTCCTATTCATAAGAGCAAGATGATGCCCGGCGCGTTGCCAAGGGAACCTAGGTAAAACATATGCATAAATAGATGCTAAAAAATAAAACTATTGCAAAAGCAGAATTAAGGGATATATTTTGAAAACAATAAAGTATACGAAGCATGTGGCAAAATATTGTATAAAAAGAGAAATCTATTGGATTGAAGTTAAACAGGTGCCATTTTTAACAAAAAAAAAAGTGCATATATTTGCTCCAAGCGTCCAACATACAAATGTCTGTAGGTCATGCTACAAAAATGTGTAACATGACCGTCTATGCCCGCACAAAAATAAGTGAAACAAATTAATATGTATGATTGCTGAGGTGGCATGTTGCAAGTGCATAAATTGTAACGTATAACCATATGCATGACTTGATGATGCAGCATAGTTGCATGAAGAGAAAAAATAGATGGCGGGTTGTAACTATTTAAAAATAGAGGATTATAGCATACTACAAAGGAAAACGCAGAAATTTTCCTATGGATTGCTTTATTCCATAAGAATTTCATAGGAATATTGGTGAGTCATTTCTTTGTTTCAGATGACCCAGTCCGGATTTTTCTATAGGAATTCGACACTGGGATTTTCCTTTATTTCAAATGCCCTAAGAGTCTCTTTAGATCGTAGGATTTGTGTTGTAGTATTTGAATTTTAAGAATTCTTCTTGAAAGTCCATTGCCTAATAGGATTAGGTTACCAAATTTCTATGAAATTCATTCATATAGCTTCCATGCTATAAGATCTTAGTATGAACTCGAACATCATTTTATTATTCTTTGACAAGTCCAAGACACTTTCACTCTATTTTTCTCCACCCTCTCCTCAATCCTCTGAAGTTGCTTCCTGTGCAAAAGCATATATTGCAGAATTTCCGAGTTCTGAAATATCTTTCTCTACCTTCTCTCCTCAACCCTCTATTAAATTCCTAGCAAAAGCTTATATACAAGAGTTTCCGTGTTATGCAGAATCTCATGATAAGTATTCGGATATCATGTAAAATTTCACAGCAAGTGACATCTCAATCTTCTGTTCTTATATTTCAACGTAATAAATCCCTGCTTCCTGCAATCCATAGAGCATATAATAGCCCGTTCACCATACAGATCCAAAGATAAGAGAAGGTGGAAAATCACAACCAGTAAAGCTGAGGCCAAGCCGCAGCAAAATTTCAAGATATTCGTGGATTAAACATAACATTGTGCAGATTGTTTCACAGATGGTACAACAACTAATCCAATACTGTTCGTAGAACAACAATACAGTGGGCAAAGCTCAAGAACAGAAAAATGCCATTACAACTGGGCACATTATTACAAAAATGCGTGTCCGAGCCATGTCAAAATGGTGTAGTACACAAAGATATCCATGTTGGCCAGATGAACAGCTTACCCAACAATGTTGCCCCTAAGATACGAAGGCAGTTCAGAGTGGGTCGCTTTTTACTTGAGCTTTCAGTCCCGTAATTGGCACTGTACGGTGGAATGTCCCTAATACCGCATCGTGGGTTTCGCTGGCATCAAACATGTATGTACAGTCAAACTGGTGGTCTTTTTAGCTTCCAACTGACGGATAGAGGGGAATTACTGACTGAGGACAATCTGTCCTTGCCCCAGCCAGAGAGTAGTATGCCAGAATCTGTGCCTGACCCTCTGGGCAAGGCTCATCTTGATTTGGTGCAATAAACTCAATGTTCCAGAAGGGGCGTACCATTGCCATGAGATCGGTGCCAGTAGGAGATGCCTTGTATCCCTGCACCCAAAGATATCTGAGTGACTTCAGCTGTAAGGCTGCAACTGCCAATGCACGTTCACTAAAGCAGCAACTCCTCAGCTCCAATTTCTGCAAGCTTGGGCATCCTCGTGCAAATGCCAGCAGTCCATCATCAGATCCCCCGGCATTCCCAAGCAACATGTAGCGAACGGTCTTGCTAAATTCACCAACATAGGAAAGGCCAATATCTGATAGAGCTCCAGGTCTCACATAAAATGCAAACCTCCGGAGTTTGGTGCAACCTCTCAGCAAAGCCCGAGCCCCGTTGTCAAGGGGCAGGTCGGTTATACGCACCTCTCTATCAAGCAGGACAAGTCGGAAATCGTTCAGGTTTTTGCTGAACGCACCAATGGCCTCAAGAGCTGCATTTGTAATGTCAGACACATGTACTGCCCAGTACTCCAAATCAGGACAGCCTTCAGCTACAGCCATCAATCCTACTTGTGTCACTCTACCCTGTTCGTCCTCAAGACCCCCTTGGTCATCGTCTCCTCTCTCGACTCTGAGTCGCTGTAATTTCTTGCAGGTCCGCGCAACAACTTCTAACCCTCGATCTCCTATCACATCCCTCACCTGTTGGAAGACAAATCATCAACAAAACGCGTTTGAGATAGCATATTCACTATCAGACTTCCAGACAGGAAAGATGGCAAAAACATTTAAAATAATTTGCCAGGACATACCTCCAAAACTTCTAGATTTGGGCAGCGCTGGACTAATTGACAGTGATCCTCTGTGGTAAGGAATGTAAACTGAAGGTCTAACTTCTTGAGTGTGGCGCCATATGGAAATAATATCTGCATCTCATTTGTTCCCATGTAGAGCAAACTCAAGCGCTGTACCGAAGGAGGGAAATAGTAGTTAGCATAATTCCCACCTTGATCTTGATCATCAAAGGAACCACCAGCGAAGTCTTGTAGTGCTTCTGCTGTACGGAACAAGTCGACCAGGTCAGACATGAAACAGTCGCTAATCTTCAGAGTTTTCAGCCTTCGGCAATTTCGCACAAGGAGGAGAAGATGTGCAGGGGATGCCCTGAGATCTGTCAGAAAGAAATTCAGCGTCTCAAGGACAGTATTGCTGGTAGCAAGCTCACGGAGCCATTCATCATTTTCTTTCTCAGCAACAGAGCTTTCTTCAAGAAACAACGTTTCCAGTTTCCTGCACATGACAAGAAATATGATTAATTAAACTAGTAACCTATGAATGTATGCTCTTACAGTCTTACTAAACTTCTACAGCACCATTTCGATAATCTGATTTTCAAGACTATCTCCGCCAAGTATCATAGTTCTCTAGAAAGTATAAACAATTAAGCAAACTCCCCAACTTAAGGCAGTTAAAGTCCAAATTTCCCAATTCCTGCTCCAAAGCTAGAATTATTCCCAAATTACAAAGAGTACCACGAATGTTTTACATCATGAAAAGGTGAGACTTACACTTACTTTTCCCCTTTCCAAATGAACAAAAGAACATCTTATATATACTCGCTTTACAAACATCCCATCTACCAACACTTTCCAAATAGAACAAAACACAATTTCTGAAGAGAAAAACTAACTAGAACAATTGAAACTACAAATTAATTCGTAGGACAAGAAAGAGATACCGCAGTAATTAATAAACGAACTAATGCATGCATATCATTTGTGAACCGGGACAGGGAGGGGAGAAATTACTTGCAGCAGCGGGCGAGGAGAGCGAGGGAGGACGTGGAGAAGCCGGAGCATCGGTCAAGCTTGAGGGAGACGAGCATGTGGGCCTTGGCGCGCACGAGCACGGCGACGTCGTCGTCGGAGACAATCATTCGGCGGAGGTGCAGCACCTTGAGGAAGTGGAAGGAGGCGGAGAGCTCGCGGATCCAGGGCGAGGCGGAGCCGCCCCAGTCCTCGGGGATGAGGTTGAACATGGAGGCGCGGGGCTTGGCCTTGAGCTTGAGCGACTCGAGGCAGGGGAAGCGGCGGAAGAGGCGGTCGGGGGTGGTGGAGTAGGCCATGGCGACGGTGACGTGCTTGCGGCTGAGCGCGTCGACCTTGCACCAGTGGCGGCAGACGAGCGAGATGGCGTCGCGGTCCCAGGGGTCCTCCACGCACCCCATGACGAGCCCCAGCGCCACGTCCGGGATCCCGAAGCTCATGGTCCTCCCCAGGTGCCGCCCGTCGCCGCCCATCGCCGGGAGCCGCCGCCCGATCTGCGCCCGATCTGTCCCGCCGCGGATTTCAACGGGGGTGGGGGTGGGGGTGGGGGTGGGGTTGGGATGAGGCTGAGGGAGGGCGTGCGCCTGGGTGTGGGGGTGGGGGTGGGGAAGGGAAAAGGAAAGGGGGGGATGGGATGGGAATTGGGAAATTTTCAGGGGTTCTTCCGGTCGTCCGGACGACGCAAAAGCCTTTTTCTGCGGGTGGTGTGCGGCTGCGCGATGGGGGCGGCCTCTGCCCCCTTCCTCCTCTGGCCGTCGCGGGGCTGCCAAATGGGACCCCCGAGCCCCCCGGGGTAAGATATTTTTTCCTCTCTCTGCCAATCTTATCTCTCCGTGCTGCGGTTGGTCGGGTTTTTCCTTCCGTTGCCATGGTCTAGGACTCTAGGTTAGGTTAGGGCTTTTACGGTTACCGCTGCCTGCGCGGCGCGGGACAGATCCAGCGGCGGGCCGCTAGATTTGGAAATCTTATAAACACGGCAAATATCTATGCATGCCATGCACCTCTACTGCTGCAGCCTGCAGTGCTGCTACTATTCCGTTATTAGGTCCGTACGGTGGGCTCAATTTTCTTTTTTTGGCTGATATGTGAAGGAGAAAAGCACACTAAGCAACAATAATAAACACAAGTGACATGAGCTATTGCTACTATCATTGTATTTTTCCCTGCCATGTTTAATTGTCATTAATGAGCGCAAAGTATTTCAATAAAATCTGCCTTTCAACACCTCATGAGTCGAGTCAGCTATAAGGCCCTTTCCGGTGCTTCACGGTGTACACGTGCTAAGCAAGCCACATCAGCAAAAAAATGACATGGCACATCATTTAGGAGGAAAGAGAGCATTTTGATGACCCATAAAGAATCAATGTCAAGCACGGCAACCTAGACAAAACATTTAAATAAAAGAAACTAACCAATGCATGAAAGGGTTTAGGTGCTAAATTATTAAATGAAGTGAGCTTAGTTACAGCAAGTTAAGCACCTACTCCCTCTGTCCACGAATAAGTGTACAAATAGAAATTTTAGGACACATTATGGAGTGGAGTAAAAAGATACTCCCTTCGGTCCTTTTTAGTCTGCATATAAGTTTCGTTTGAAGTCAAAGTATCTCCACTTTGACCAAACTTATAGAAAAAAGAATCAATATTCACGATGCCAAATCAATATTGTTAGATGCATTATGAAATGTAGTTTCATAGTATATGTATTTGGTATTGTAGATGTGGTGGTTTTTATTATAAATTTGGTCAAACTTTGCAATGCTTGACTTGACACAAATCTAATACGCGAAGTAAAAAGGACCAGAGAAAGTACAGTGGAAAGGTGCAACCCATCATCTCTCTCCTATTTAATTACCCCACCCCCAATGAGCTACTAAGTGTATGTAGAAAGTGAGTAGACCATGTGTTAAATGTTATTGGTCTTGATTATCGTATGATGAGAGAGAACCATTTTTCTACTTTAAAGTGCATTAAGATAGAAATACACTCTTTTGTCGGCAAATTTTGAATGTCAAACGTACACTTATTCATGGACTGAGGGAGTATAAATTGGGGACTTGAGTTGCTAAGCTATTTAGTGCACTTCGCACCTCATCTAATAAGCACCTTTGCGTTGGAAGAGGCCTAAAATATCATGTGTAAACAAAGCCAAGATGCATTTGATGCATCCGTCAAAAGGGTATCTATTTTAGGCACTTTCATCGATGAAATATCTTATCTCGCGTAGTAGAGGATTTCTTTGGCTAAAACTGATTGGTACAAATGCTTGAAGTGGGGATTTGTTTTGGCACGATGAAATGCGGCCATCACCGGAGAAGGCGTAACACAATTAACATCTTTTAGGTCGACAGATCCGTCATATTGGGGTAGGAAAACCTAGCGGCAACAGTGGATAACTTCTATGAATTCTTCATAGTTCGGGGCGAGATCATGCATACACTTTAGATCTTGCGCGTTAGATATCCCCAACCTAGATTTGGCTCACCTCGAGACACCTATAACGGAGGAGGACATGTGGACAATAGTCAAAGCCTTGCCACCGGATAAGTAGTCGGTGCCTGATGGTTTTACCGACAATTTTTACATGGCTTGCTGTGGGGGGGTGGGGGGGGGGGTAATTAAGTGTGATATCATGCGCGCGACGGATGCATTCTGGAAAGGCAACATGCATGGTTTCAGCGGCATTAATAGGACATTACTTGTCTTGCTACCCAAGAACGAAGGAGCGATGGAATCTAGCTATTATCGGTCGGACAGACTGGTTCATGGGCCGGTGAGATATGTGGGAAGGCTTTGGCGAATTGTGTAGGGTAACGCAGTAGAAAACAAAAATTTTCCGACCTACGCACCAGCCCAGGACCACTATGGAGACTGCATACAAGGTTTGATCATTTTCGTTACCGACTCGTTGCGCAGCGGAAGTAGAGTCGATACGATCGTCGGTGCAGATCCCCGCAGCTAGGATTACAACCTCCCAACCGCGAGGATGTACTCCCTCATCCGCCACTACGGACAGCCCTCCGGGAGGCGGTCGGACAGTCCCCCGACGTGTCGTGGACAGCCCTTCGGGAGGACTCAAGAACTCGACCGTCACTCGGACAGCCCCTTCGGGGACACTCGAACAGCCCCTCGGCAAAAGGACGAAACTACGACCTCTCTACGGGTTGCACACATACGGTGCCATCTATCCGGCAGGCTTCGCCGTCCAGAACTAGTTCCCCGGAACCCAGACAGCCTTCGGCACTACGAAAACTATTTCGTGGGAGGAGAGAGAATGCCAGATCATGCATGGCTTGTGTGAAGAGTTGGAGTGGAGTTGGAGAGCCACCTCTCCTCCTCCTATATAGTGGTGGAAGGGGTGAGGGGGCTGAAAATTCGCCCACTAAACATGGGGAAAACATGTTCCCACAAAAGGAGAACATGTTCCCACCAAACAAGGGAAACATGTTCCCTTGTCCATGTGTGTCCCCCATGGGGCCCCACCTTTCTCCCAACACCTCTCCACCATTTGTGGGGCTGCCCCCCACCATGGGCCCCCCCCCCCCCCAACATTTTGTCCAGCCACAAGGGGGCTGCTCCAAAGGGGCCCCCCCAAAAACAGCCAAAACAAGCCCCCACGATCCTGGGATCTTGTCCCCTCACGCTGGGACAAGATGTTTCCCGCGACTATTATTTTCGAAAAATTCCAGAAGGTCCCAGAACATTTCCGGCACCCTCTAAATTTCTGGACGCGCTCTGGAACATTTCCAGTATGGTGGTGTTTAATTTAAAACCATCTTTGTTTACACGTAAACAACTCCGGCAGCTCCGAAACTTTTTTTCGGTTTTTTCTCCAGAAAAATTCCAGAAATTACCAGACCAATCTGGCAACCTCCAAAACATTCCGGTGCTTGCGAAACCTTTTTGGATCAATGGTTTTATCGAAACAACTTTTCGGTTTTACCGAACTTTTTCAGTGTTCTCTCTCCGACTCTTCCGTTGTCTCCGAAACTTTTCGGTGATTTTCTCTCAGACTCCCTGTCTAGTATTCAGCAGATAGATGACCCTTAAGCGTGTGACCCTATAGGTTCGGTGAAGTATAGACATGACACGGAACACCTTCCGATCAATATCAACATCGGAGCCGTGGACACCCATATTGACCCCTATACCACACGAATGAATATTCGATGAACCTCCAGTTGCCGTGTGCTATTCCTGTTGCTTCCGATATGTTACAAATACCCGAGGTTAGACTGTAGGCATTTCCGTGGATCAACCCTTGTCCACTATGCCAGTTACCTCGTTACCGGTATTGTTCTCTTTTCTCGTTACCGTGTTCCGGCATCCCTGTATCAAATCACAAAGTGTCTGGCCAACGATGATGGATACCGTACCCCGAGAGGGCCCAGAGATATCTCTCCATCGTCGGAGGAGCAATCCCAATCTCGAGCTAATCAAGTTTACTTGACACACTTTTCCATGACCCGTAGCCGCCGTAATAGCCACCCATTTACGGATGACGTTTACAAACCCAAAGTTATGAGCAAGTATGAAGAAACTCGACACTCTCATGGTCTAAGGATTTTTGCAAACATTACCATCTCTGTGTTATTAACCATTAATAGTGACGAATGTACTCATAGCATAACATCAATTTGGGTCGATTCAACACAAATGTTCTTCTAACACTGTGCCCCTCAAAATTGCTGGCATAACTGCCCATGATCAGGAAAACAGAACCATCATGCAATACTTGAGCTAGTCTTAGAGGCCAGACTAGGAATACATATTACCCGTTTATTATTCCACACGTGCATATGAGTCTTCCTCCAGCCTCGTTTTATTTGCAGACTCGAGAACCATAGCAGTTATAGCATGGAACTAAACCTAATTATGACAGGAGATAATCAATAACATTTATTATTGCCTCTAGGGCATATCTCCTACAGACTCCCACTTGCACTAGAGTCAATAATCTAGTTAATGCTAATCACTTTACACCTGTGGCTCACCGGTGTAAATATGCTTCGCTTGTGGTATAGCCTGAATGTTCAACGGATCTGACGACTTCAGCTCCGTGTGTATCTTTGCATATCCTCGCGTTTCACGCTTTCCAAAAGTCATATTTTGTGTGGACTTGGCTTGATATTATCGAATCACAGGTCGAACCTGGATTACTCACACTGAGTTATGGAGCAACTACTTGCAGTAGTGTCCCATTGACAAAAGCCATCTTGGAACCATACTAAGTTATGAATGAACTATATGATTCAACATCTTCTTTGTCGCTTTTAAAAGCGGCAACATACTTCGCCTCTATTATAGAATTCGCCACAGTAACTTGTTTGGAACATTTTCCAACTAACTGTGCCACCATATTGTGGTGTTCACAAAACCGTCAATTTAAATCGAAATCGCATGGAGGAATGATGAAGACTGTAGCGATGTAACCTTTTACAACGACTCTTCATGATCTCTACTTGCGAGAAAACTTGTCATCAGTGCTACTATAGTACGCCAATGACCCTTTTTCACTGTTGTCCTTGATCAAACTTTTGATCACTTTGGTATCTATACTCGCAACAACTTTGGGGTATTTGGACATATTCTGGTTGTTATACATACCATGGAAACATGATTAATCCAAACACAAGAGTGTGTGGAATCCCCATCATGTATTTTGCTCATCAGTGTTTTTGGGACCCGAGTCTTGCAAAAAACTCTTTCCATGTGACTTTGGCAAGAATCACTCCTTGGCGTTTTAATGCTAAAAGAAAAAGTTTTAGCATCTTGTCAATATGTATTTATGCTTAGCCCCATTAGGTAAATCTATCTTCATAGATCATCATGCCTAATATTGCTATTTGCCCAAGCACTTCATCGAAACTATTTTTCAAATGAAGTCCTAATTCGTGTCAAGAATTTTATTTCCAATTAAACAATGTGTCAAGCACACAAGGTTTTAGAAATGTTATTAGGCTCCCACTTATTTCTTGAATTACAAGCATCTTCGTTATCCATTGATGAAGTCAAAACCCTTTGACCATTCATCAAACACAAGATTCCAACTCCACTTTGCTCTCTTCTGTCCATCGCTGGAACTCTGAGTTTGCACCCTTTCTAGCATCCTCTGGATTGACAAAATACCTTGGACTGTAACACATGCAGGTCCTTGGTTTCATTTCCATCAGATGGAATCCTTTTGTCATCCATTGTTTATATCTCATGATATGAAATATGTATTAATTTGCTAGTTCAACCCGAACCGAATTTACGCATCGCTACGATGAAGCAACCTCATCGTAGTCAAACTCCTTGAACTTGTATTTGCAACAAGTCGAGCTTTATGGATAAAACATTTTTATTCATATCAGTTATAGTTCCATAAATATTCGTCAGACTCTAAGTCTTCGAAAGGTGTATCAAGGTTTTAATCTTGAATACACTTATATGGAAACTATCTCGGATTTGTATTGGCATTTAGCCAATCCGGAGTAGTAGGGCCCATCAACGCTTCCTTGTGTATCGTGGTGTATACTGTTGTCTAACACAATATCTCGTTTGCGCACCTGAGAGGTTTGCACGAGCCTGTGCCTACGTGGTTCAGCAGCGAGTATTCGCCGAAGTCCATACATTTTATTGTAGAGACTTCCGTATCAGTCGCAGTAGGAAACTCGGAATTACTTCCAAGGTCTCTTTCTTTTTATCTGATGGCGAAGAATTCTTGTTATCCTCGTCCGAGTTGGCAC